>CAVLGL010000085.1:29210229-34010229 GCA_963668995.1 Parnassius mnemosyne
GGCGGCCACGTCGTAAAAGTAGCTCATGGCGGCGACGGCGCCGCGCGGCGGCTCGCGCGGCTCCCAGTCGAGCGCGCGCAGCGTGTAGCGCTCTAAATCTATAGATGTAAGGTTGCAATTGCAACAGCACTGACCGATGATGCCCGCGTCGGCGGCCACGTCGTAGAAGTAGCTCAAGGCGGCGACGGCGCCGCGCGGCGGCTCGCGCGGCTCCCAGTCGAGCGCACGCAGCGTGTAGCGCTCTAAATCTATAGATGTAAGGTTGCAATTGCAACAGCACTGACCGATGATGCCCGCGTCGGCGGCCACGTCGTAGAAGTAGCTCATGGCGGCGACGGCGCCGCACGGCGGCTCGCGCGGCTCCCAGTCGAGCGCGCGCAGCGTGTAGCGCTCTAAATCTATAGATGTAAGGTTGCAATTGCAACAGCACTGACCGATGATGCCCGCGTCGGCGGCCACGTCGTAGAAGTAAGCTCATGGCGGCGACGGCGCCGCGCGGCGGCTCGCGCGGCTCCCAGTCGAGCGCGCGCAGCGTGTAGCGCTCTAAATCTATAGATGTAAGGTTGCAATTGCAACAGCACTGACCGATGATGCCCGCGTCGGCGGCCACGTCGTAGAAGTAGCTCATGGCGGCGACGGCGCCGCGCGGCGGCTCGCGCGGCTCCCAGTCGAGCGCGCGCAGCGTGTAGCGCTCTAAATCTATAGATGTAAGGTTGCAATTGCAACAGCACTGACCGATGATGCCCGCGTCGGCGGCCACGTCGTAGAAGTAGCTCAAGGCGGCGACGGCGCCGCGCGGCGGCTCGCGCGGCTCCCAGTCGAGCGCGCGCAGCGTGTAGCGCTCTAAATCTATAGATGTAAGGTTGCAATTGCAACAGCACTGACCGATGATGCCCGCGTCGGCGGCCACGTCGTAGAAGTAGCTCATGGCGGCGACGGCGCCGCGCGGCGGCTCGCGCGGCTCCCAGTCGAGCGCGCGCAGCGTGTAGCGCTCTAAATCTATAGATGTAAGGTTGCAATTGCAACAGCACTGACCGATGATGCCCGCGTCGGCGGCCACGTCGTAGAAGTAGCTCATGGCGGCGACGGCGCCGCGCGGCGGCTCGCGCGGCTCCCAGTCGAGCGCGCGCAGCGTGTAGCGCTCTAAATCTATAGATGTAAGGTTGCAATTGCAACAGCACTGACCGATGATGCCCGCGTCGGCGGCCACGTCGTAGAAGTAGCTCATGGCGGCGACGGCGCCGCGCGGCGGCTCGCGCGGCTCCCAGTCGAGCGCGCGCAGCGTGTAGCGCTCTAAATCTATAGATGTAAGGTTGCAATTGCAACAGCACTGACCGATGATGCCCGCGTCGGCGGCCACGTCGTAGAAGTAGCTCAAGGCGGCGACGGCGCCGCGCGGCGGCTCGCGCGGCTCCCAGTCGAGCGCGCGCAGCGTGTAGCGCTCTAAATCTATAGATGTAAGGTTGCAATTGCAACAGCACTGACCGATGATGCCCGCGTCGGCGGCCACGTCGTAGAAGTAGCTCATGGCGGCGACGGCGCCGCGCGGCGGCTCGCGCGGCTCCCAGTCGAGCGCGCGCAGCGTGTAGCGCTCTAAATCTATAGATGTAAGGTTGCAATTGCAACAGCACTGACCGATGATGCCCGCGTCGGCGGCCACGTCGTAGAAGTAACTCATGGCGGCGACGGCGCCGCGCGGCGGCTCGCGCGGCTCCCAGTCGAGCGCGCGCAGCGTGTAGCGCTCTAAATCTATAGATGTAAGGTTGCAATTGCAACAGCACTGACCGATGATGCCCGCGTCGGCGGCCACGTCGTAGAAGTAACTCATGGCGGCGACGGCGCCGCGCGGCGGCTCGCGCGGCTCCCAGTCGAGCGCGCGCAGCGTGTAGCGCTCTAAATCTATAGATGTAAGGTTGCAATTGCAACAGCACTGACCGATGATGCCCCGCGTCGGCGGCCACGTCGTAGAAGTAGCTCATGGCGGCGACGGCGCCGCGCGGCGGCTCGCGCGGCTCCCAGTCGAGCGCGCGCAGCGTGTAGCGCTCTAAATCTATAGATGTAAGGTTGCAATTGCAACAGCACTGACCGATGATGCCCGCGTCGGCGGCCACGTCGTAGAAGTAGCTCAAGGCGGCGACGGCGCCGCGCGGCGGCTCGCGCGGCTCCCAGTCGAGCGCGCGCAGCGTGTAGCGCTCTAAATCTATAGATGTAAGGTTGCAATTGCAACAGCACTGACCGATGATGCCCGCGTCGGCGGCCACGTCGTAGAAGTAGCTCATGGCGGCGACGGCGCCGCGCGGCGGCTCGCGCGGCTCCCAGTCGAGCGCGCGCAGCGTGTAGCGCTCTAAATCTATAGATGTAAGGTTGCAATTGCAACAGCACTGACCGATGATGCCCGCGTCGGCGGCCACGTCGTAGAAGTAGCTCAAGGCGGCGACGGCGCCGCGCGGCGGCTCGCGCGGCTCCCAGTCGAGCGCGCGCAGCGTGTAGCGCTCTAAATCTATAGATGTAAGGTTGCAATTGCAACAGCACTGACCGATGATGCCCGCGTCGGCGGCCACGTCGTAGAAGTAGCTCATGGCGGCGACGGCGCCGCGCGGCGGCTCGCGCGGCTCCCAGTCGAGCGCGCGCAGCGTGTAGCGCTCTAAATCTATAGATGTAAGGTTGCAATTGCAACAGCACTGACCGATGATGCCCGCGTCGGCGGCCACGTCGTAGAAGTAGCTCAAGGCGGCGACGGCGCCGCGCGGCGGCTCGCGCGGCTCCCAGTCGAGCGCGCGCAGCGTGTAGCGCTCTAAATCTATAGATGTAAGGTTGCAATTGCAACAGCACTGACCGATGATGCCCGCGTCGGCGGCCACGTCGTAGAAGTAGCTCATGGCGGCGACGGCGCCGCGCGGCGGCTCGCGCGGCTCCCAGTCGAGCGCGCGCAGCGTGTAGCGCTCTAAATCTATAGATGTAAGGTTGCAATTGCAACAGCACTGACCGATGATGCCCGCGTCGGCGGCCACGTCGTAGAAGTAGCTCATGGCGGCGACGGCGCCGCGCGGCGGCTCGCGCGGCTCCCAGTCGAGCGCGCGCAGCGTGTAGCGCTCTAAATCTATAGATGTAAGGTTGCAATTGCAACAGCACTGACCGATGATGCCCGCGTCGGCGGCCACGTCGTAGAAGTAGCTCATGGCGGCGACGGCGCCGCGCGGCGGCTCGCGCGGCTCCCAGTCGAGCGCGCGCAGCGTGTAGCGCTCTAAATCTATAGATGTAAGGTTGCAATTGCAACAGCACTGACCGATGATGCCCGCGTCGGCGGCCACGTCGTAGAAGTAGCTCATGGCGGCGACGGCGCCGCGCGGCGGCTCGCGCGGCTCCCAGTCGAGCGCGCGCAGCGTGTAGCGCTCTAAATCTATAGATGTAAGGTTGCAATTGCAACAGCACTGACCGATGATGCCCGCGTCGGCGGCCACGTCGTAGAAGTAGCTCATGGCGGCGACGGCGCCGCGCGGCGGCTCGCGCGGCTCCCAGTCGAGCGCGCGCAGCGTGTAGCGCTCTAAATCTATAGATGTAAGGTTGCAATTGCAACAGCACTGACCGATGATGCCCGCGTCGGCGGCCACGTCGTAGAAGTAGCTCATGGCGGCGACGGCGCCGCGCGGCGGCTCGCGCGGCTCCCAGTCGAGCGCGCGCAGCGTGTAGCGCTCTAAATCTATAGATGTAAGGTTGCAATTGCAACAGCACTGACCGATGATGCCCGCGTCGGCGGCCACGTCGTAGAAGTAGCTCATGGCGGCGACGGCGCCGCGCGGCGGCTCGCGCGGCTCCCAGTCGAGCGCGCGCAGCGTGTAGCGCTCTAAATCTATAGATGTAAGGTTGCAATTGCAACAGCACTGACCGATGATGCCCGCGTCGGCGGCCACGTCGTAGAAGTAGCTCATGGCGGCGACGGCGCCGCGCGGCGGCTCGCGCGGCTCCCAGTCGAGCGCGCGCAGCGTGTAGCGCTCTAAATCTATAGATGTAAGGTTGCAATTGCAACAGCACTGACCGATGATGCCCGCGTCGGCGGCCACGTCGTAGAAGTAGCTCATGGCGGCGACGGCGCCGCGCGGCGGCTCGCGCGGCTCCCAGTCGAGCGCGCGCAGCGTGTAGCGCTCTAAATCTATAGATGTAAGGTTGCAATTGCAACAGCACTGACCGATGATGCCCGCGTCGGCGGCCACGTCGTAGAAGTAGCTCATGGCGGCGACGGCGCCGCGCGGCGGCTCGCGCGGCTCCCAGTCGAGCGCGCGCAGCGTGTAGCGCTCTAAATCTATAGATGTAAGGTTGCAATTGCAACAGCACTGACCGATGATGCCCGCGTCGGCGGCCACGTCGTAGAAGTAGCTCAAGGCGGCGACGGCGCCGCGCGGCGGCTCGCGCGGCTCCCAGTCGAGCGCGCGCAGCGTGTAGCGCTCTAAATCTATAGATGTAAGGTTGCAATTGCAACAGCACTGACCGATGATGCCCGCGTCGGCGGCCACGTCGTAGAAGTAGCTCATGGCGGCGACGGCGCCGCGCGGCGGCTCGCGCGGCTCCCAGTCGAGCGCGCGCAGCGTGTAGCGCTCTAAATCTATAGAAGTAAGGTTGCAATTGCAACAGCACTGACCGATGATGCCCGCGTCGGCGGCCACGTCGTAGAAGTAGCTCATGGCGGCGACGGCGCCGCGCGGCGGCTCGCGCGGCTCCCAGTCGAGCGCGCGCAGCGTGTAGCGCTCTAAATCTATAGATGTAAGGTTGCAATTGCAACAGCACTGACCGATGATGCCCGCGTCGGCGGCCACGTCGTAGAAGTAGCTCAAGGCGGCGACGGCGCCGCGCGGCGGCTCGCGCGGCTCCCAGTCGAGCGCGCGCAGCGTGTAGCGCTCTAAATCTATAGATGTAAGGTTGCAATTGCAACAGCACTGACCGATGATGCCCGCGTCGGCGGCCACGTCGTAGAAGTAGCTCATGGCGGCGACGGCGCCGCGCGGCGGCTCGCGCGGCTCCCAGTCGAGCGCGCGCAGCGTGTAGCGCTCTAAATCTATAGACGTAAGGTTGCAATTGCAACAGCACTGACCGATGATGCCCGCGTCGGCGGCCACGTCGTAGAAGTAGCTCATGGCGGCGACGGCGCCGCGCGGCGGCTCGCGCGGCTCCCAGTCGAGCGCGCGCAGCGTGTAGCGCTCTAAATCTATAGATGTAAGGTTGCAATTGCAACAGCACTGACCGATGATGCCCGCGTCGGCGGCCACGTCGTAGAAGTAGCTCATGGCGGCGACGGCGCCGCGCGGCGGCTCGCGCGGCTCCCAGTCGAGCGCGCGCAGCGTGTAGCGCTCTAAATCTATAGATGTAAGGTTGCAATTGCAACAGCACTGACCGATGATGCCCGCGTCGGCGGCCACGTCGTAGAAGTAGCTCAAGGCGGCGACGGCGCCGCGCGGCGGCTCGCGCGGCTCCCAGTCGAGCGCGCGCAGCGTGTAGCGCTCTAAATCTATAGATGTAAGGTTGCAATTGCAACAGCACTGACCGATGATGCCCGCGTCGGCGGCCACGTCGTAGAAGTAGCTCAAGGCGGCGACGGCGCCGCGCGGCGGCTCGCGCGGCTCCCAGTCGAGCGCGCGCAGCGTGTAGCGCTCTAAATCTATAGATGTAAGGTTGCAATTGCAACAGCACTGACCGATGATGCCCGCGTCGGCGGCCACGTCGTAGAAGTAGCTCATGGCGGCGACGGCGCCGCGCGGCGGCTCGCGCGGCTCCCAGTCGAGCGCGCGCAGCGTGTAGCGCTCTAAATCTATAGACGTAAGGTTGCAATTGCAACAGCACTGACCGATGATGCCCGCGTCGGCGGCCACGTCGTAGAAGTAGCTCATGGCGGCGACGGCGCCGCGCGGCGGCTCGCGCGGCTCCCAGTCGAGCGCGCGCAGCGTGTAGCGCTCTAAATCTATAGATGTAAGGTTGCAATTGCAACAGCACTGACCGATGATGCCCGCGTCGGCGGCCACGTCGTAGAAGTAGCTCAAGGCGGCGACGGCGCCGCGCGGCGGCTCGCGCGGCTCCCAGTCGAGCGCGCGCAGCGTGTAGCGCTCTAAATCTATAGATGTAAGGTTGCAATTGCAACAGCACTGACCGATGATGCCCGCGTCGGCGGCCACGTCGTAGAAGTAGCTCATGGCGGCGACGGCGCCGCGCGGCGGCTCGCGCGGCTCCCAGTCGAGCGCGCGCAGCGTGTAGCGCTCTAAATCTATAGACGTAAGGTTGCAATTGCAACAGCACTGACCGATGATGCCCGCGTCGGCGGCCACGTCGTAGAAGTAGCTCATGGCGGCGACGGCGCCGCGCGGCGGCTCGCGCGGCTCCCAGTCGAGCGCGCGCAGCGTGTAGCGCTCTAAATCTATAGATGTAAGGTTGCAATTGCAACAGCACTGACCGATGATGCCCGCGTCGGCGGCCACGTCGTAGAAGTAGCTCATGGCGGCGACGGCGCCGCGCGGCGGCTCGCGCGGCTCCCAGTCGAGCGCGCGCAGCGTGTAGCGCTCTAAATCTATAGATGTAAGGTTGCAATTGCAACAGCACTGACCGATGATGCCCGCGTCGGCGGCCACGTCGTAGAAGTAGCTCAAGGCGGCGACGGCGCCGCGCGGCGGCTCGCGCGGCTCCCAGTCGAGCGCGCGCAGCGTGTAGCGCTCTAAATCTATAGATGTAAGGTTGCAATTGCAACAGCACTGACCGATGATGCCCGCGTCGGCGGCCACGTCGTAGAAGTAGCTCATGGCGGCGACGGCGCCGCGCGGCGGCTCGCGCGGCTCCCAGTCGAGCGCGCGCAGCGTGTAGCGCTCTAAATCTATAGATGTAAGGTTGCAATTGCAACAGCACTGACCGATGATGCCCGCGTCGGCGGCCACGTCGTAGAAGTAGCTCATGGCGGCGACGGCGCCGCGCGGCGGCTCGCGCGGCTCCCAGTCGAGCGCGCGCAGCGTGTAGCGCTCTAAATCTATAGATGTAAGGTTGCAATTGCAACAGCACTGACCGATGATGCCCGCGTCGGCGGCCACGTCGTAGAAGTAGCTCATGGCGGCGACGGCGCCGCGCGGCGGCTCGCGCGGCTCCCAGTCGAGCGCGCGCAGCGTGTAGCGCTCTAAATCTATAGATGTAAGGTTGCAATTGCAACAGCACTGACCGATGATGCCCGCGTCGGCGGCCACGTCGTAGAAGTAGCTCAAGGCGGCGACGGCGCCGCGCGGGGCGGGCTCGCGCGGCTCCCAGTCGAGCGCGCGCAGCGTGTAGCGCTCTAAATCTATAGATGTAAGGTTGCAATTGCAACAGCACTGACCGATGATGCCCGCGTCGGCGGCCACGTCGTAGAAGTAGCTCATGGCGGCGACGGCGCCGCGCGGCGGCTCGCGCGGCTCCCAGTCGAGCGCGCGCAGCGTGTAGCGCTCTAAATCTATAGATGTAAGGTTGCAATTGCAACAGCACTGACCGATGATGCCCGCGTCGGCGGCCACGTCGTAGAAGTAGCTCATGGCGGCGACGGCGCCGCACGGCGGCTCGCGCGGCTCCCAGTCGAGCGCGCGCAGCGTGTAGCGCTCTAAATCTATAGATGTAAGGTTGCAATTGCAACAGCACTGACCGATGATGCCCGCGTCGGCGGCCACGTCGTAGAAGTAGCTCATGGCGGCGACGGCGCCGCGCGGCGGCTCGCGCGGCTCCCAGTCGAGCGCGCGCAGCGTGTAGCGCTCTAAATCTATAGATGTAAGGTTGCAATTGCAACAGCACTGACCGATGATGCCCGCGTCGGCGGCCACGTCGTAGAAGTAGCTCAAGGCGGCGACGGCGCCGCGCGGCGGCTCGCGCGGCTCCCAGTCGAGCGCGCGCAGCGTGTAGCGCTCTAAATCTATAGATGTAAGGTTGCAATTGCAACAGCACTGACCGATGATGCCCGCGTCGGCGGCCACGTCGTAGAAGTAGCTCATGGCGGCGACGGCGCCGCGCGGCGGCTCGCGCGGCTCCCAGTCGAGCGCGCGCAGCGTGTAGCGCTCTAAATCTATAGACGTAAGGTTGCAATTGCAACAGCACTGACCGATGATGCCCGCGTCGGCGGCCACGTCGTAGAAGTAGCTCATGGCGGCGACGGCGCCGCGCGGCGGCTCGCGCGGCTCCCAGTCGAGCGCGCGCAGCGTGTAGCGCTCTAAATCTATAGATGTAAGGTTGCAATTGCAACAGCACTGACCGATGATGCCCGCGTCGGCGGCCACGTCGTAGAAGTAGCTCAAGGCGGCGACGGCGCCGCGCGGCGGCTCGCGCGGCTCCCAGTCGAGCGCGCGCAGCGTGTAGCGCTCTAAATCTATAGATGTAAGGTTGCAATTGCAACAGCACTGACCGATGATGCCCGCGTCGGCGGCCACGTCGTAGAAGTAGCTCATGGCGGCGACGGCGCCGCGCGGCGGCTCGCGCGGCTCCCAGTCGAGCGCGCGCAGCGTGTAGCGCTCTAAATCTATAGACGTAAGGTTGCAATTGCAACAGCACTGACCGATGATGCCCGCGTCGGCGGCCACGTCGTAGAAGTAGCTCATGGCGGCGACGGCGCCGCGCGGCGGCTCGCGCGGCTCCCAGTCGAGCGCGCGCAGCGTGTAGCGCTCTAAATCTATAGATGTAAGGTTGCAATTGCAACAGCACTGACCGATGATGCCCGCGTCGGCGGCCACGTCGTAGAAGTAGCTCATGGCGGCGACGGCGCCGCGCGGCGGCTCGCGCGGCTCCCAGTCGAGCGCGCGCAGCGTTGTAGCGCTCTAAATCTATAGATGTAAGGTTGCAATTGCAACAGCACTGACCGATGATGCCCGCGTCGGCGGCCACGTCGTAGAAGTAGCTCAAGGCGGCGACGGCGCCGCGCGGCGGCTCGCGCGGCTCCCAGTCGAGCGCGCGCAGCGTGTAGCGCTCTAAATCTATAGATGTAAGGTTGCAATTGCAACAGCACTGACCGATGATGCCCGCGTCGGCGGCCACGTCGTAGAAGTAGCTCATGGCGGCGACGGCGCCGCGCGGCGGCTCGCGCGGCTCCCAGTCGAGCGCGCGCAGCGTGTAGCGCTCTAAATCTATAGACGTAAGGTTGCAATTGCAACAGCACTGACCGATGATGCCCGCGTCGGCGGCCACGTCGTAGAAGTAGCTCATGGCGGCGACGGCGCCGCGCGGCGGCTCGCGCGGCTCCCAGTCGAGCGCGCGCAGCGTTTAGCGCTCTAAATCTATAGATGTAAGGTTGCAATTGCAACAGCACTGACCGATGATGCCCGCGTCGGCGGCCACGTCGTAGAAGTAGCTCAAGGCGGCGACGGCGCCGCGCGGCGGCTCGCGCGGCTCCCAGTCGAGCGCGCGCAGCGTGTAGCGCTCTAAATCTATAGATGTAAGGTTGCAATTGCAACAGCACTGACCGATGATGCCCGCGTCGGCGGCCACGTCGTAGAAGTAGCTCATGGCGGCGACGGCGCCGCGCGGCGGCTCGCGCGGCTCCCAGTCGAGCGCGCGCAGCGTGTAGCGCTCTAAATCTATAGACGTAAGGTTGCAATTGCAACAGCACTGACCGATGATGCCCGCGTCGGCGGCCACGTCGTAGAAGTAGCTCATGGCGGCGACGGCGCCGCGCGGCGGCTCGCGCGGCTCCCAGTCGAGCGCGCGCAGCGTGTAGCGCTCTAAATCTATAGATGTAAGGTTGCAATTGCAACAGCACTGACCGATGATGCCCGCGTCGGCGGCCACGTCGTAGAAGTAGCTCATGGCGGCGACGGCGCCGCGCGGCGGCTCGCGCGGCTCCCAGTCGAGCGCGCGCAGCGTGTAGCGCTCTAAATCTATAGATGTAAGGTTGCAATTGCAACAGCACTGACCGATGATGCCCGCGTCGGCGGCCACGTCGTAGAAGTAGCTCATGGCGGCGACGGCGCCGCGCGGCGGCTCGCGCGGCTCCCAGTCGAGCGCGCGCAGCGTGTAGCGCTCTAAATCTATAGACGTAAGGTTGCAATTGCAACAGCACTGACCGATGATGCCCGCGTCGGCGGCCACGTCGTAGAAGTAGCTCATGGCGGCGACGGCGCCGCGCGGCGGCTCGCGCGGCTCCCAGTCGAGCGCGCGCAGCGTGTAGCGCTCTAAATCTATAGATGTAAGGTTGCAATTGCAACAGCACTGACCGATGATGCCCGCGTCGGCGGCCACGTCGTAGAAGTAGCTCAAGGCGGCGACGGCGCCGCGCGGCGGCTCGCGCGGCTCCCAGTCGAGCGCGCGCAGCGTGTAGCGCTCTAAATCTATAGATGTAAGGTTGCAATTGCAACAGCACTGACCGATGATGCCCGCGTCGGCGGCCACGTCGTAGAAGTAGCTCATGGCGGCGACGGCGCCGCGCGGCGGCTCGCGCGGCTCCCAGTCGAGCGCGCGCAGCGTGTAGCGCTCTAAATCTATAGACGTAAGGTTGCAATTGCAACAGCACTGACCGATGATGCCCGCGTCGGCGGCCACGTCGTAGAAGTAGCTCATGGCGGCGACGGCGCCGCGCGGCGGCTCGCGCGGCTCCCAGTCGAGCGCGCGCAGCGTGTAGCGCTCTAAATCTATAGATGTAAGGTTGCAATTGCAACAGCACTGACCGATGATGCCCGCGTCGGCGGCCACGTCGTAGAAGTAGCTCATGGCGGCGACGGCGCCGCGCGGCGGCTCGCGCGGCTCCCAGTCGAGCGCGCGCAGCGTGTAGCGCTCTAAATCTATAGATGTAAGGTTGCAATTGCAACAGCACTGACCGATGATGCCCGCGTCGGCGGCCACGTCGTAGAAGTAGCTCATGGCGGCGACGGCGCCGCGCGGCGGCTCGCGCGGCTCCCAGTCGAGCGCGCGCAGCGTGTAGCGCTCTAAATCTATAGATGTAAGGTTGCAATTGCAACAGCACTGACCGATGATGCCCGCGTCGGCGGCCACGTCGTAGAAGTAGCTCATGGCGGCGACGGCGCCGCGCGGCGGCTCGCGCGGCTCCCAGTCGAGCGCGCGCAGCGTGTAGCGCTCTAAATCTATAGATGTAAGGTTGCAATTGCAACAGCACTGACCGATGATGCCCGCGTCGGCGGCCACGTCGTAGAAGTAGCTCATGGCGGCGACGGCGCCGCGCGGCGGCTCGCGCGGCTCCCAGTCGAGCGCGCGCAGCGTGTAGCGCTCTAAATCTATAGATGTAAGGTTGCAATTGCAACAGCACTGACCGATGATGCCCGCGTCGGCGGCCACGTCGTAGAAGTAGCTCATGGCGGCGACGGCGCCGCGCGGCGGCTCGCGCGGCTCCCAGTCGAGCGCGCGCAGCGTGTAGCGCCGCACCAGCTCGTGGCAGCGCGCGTACGCCGCCTCGCGCTTCATGCCCGCCGGGCGCGCCGCGCCGCTGCACAGTGAGTAACCATAAACAATTTAAAAAAAATAAGTCGTTCTATTTTAAGGCAAAGGCATATATAGACATACAGCCTAGTTTGATGTGGATTTGTTAAAAAATTCTTCACTATAATGCTGAAGGCATCAAGGCATAATAAAACTGCGATTGCCAATCCATTTGCCAAGCGTGGCAAATATGACAAAATCCCTTCTATTAAGCAAAATGAGGTAGCCATTTGTTCAGCAGTGAATTGTAGTTGATTTTATAAACTGTGAATTAATACTTTTTTCTATTTAAAACGGAAGTTACAAACGGAACTTATAGTCCACCTCATGATGAAAAGTTACTGCAGTCTATTGACACTTGCAGCCAACTTTAAAGAAAGTAAAAAACTACGTATGCATTGTTACCTCTGAGAACTAAAACGGAATGCCTCACAGCCTGTAGTTATACTGACTCTCTATACCCTTCAGACCAGAACATAGCACTGCAAACACTGCTATTTAGTGAGATTAACAAGAAAGAGAGTAGGGCCCAGACCCTTAGGCAGAATAGAAATGCCCTACAACGTTATATTGCTCAGAGAACAGAAGGAGGTCTGTGGAAGAAAGATTCTCAATTGGCTAACTTGTACCAATAAGCAAAGTGTAATCCAACCCCCACTAAATGGAATGAAGAAAGTGTAGGCCAACTGCCACTAGATGAATTGAGCACCTCATTGTTGTGACCGTCTACATACCCCATGTTCTAATACGATACTTTTGAAAAAAATATGGAGGATGTTTTTGTTAAGCTTAATAAACAAAATAAATCTGTTCTAATATTTGGAGACTTTAATATCAATCTCCTAGAAGCTTCCTCCACCAATATTAAATTTAGATTATTGTTTAAATCATACGGTCTTTTTAATTTATTTTTAGAGGCATCGCATATTGGCCAATCTAGTGCAACATGTATAGATAACATCTTTACCAATGTTAAGCCGTTGCATAAATGTATAATTCAAAAATTAAGTTTCGATCACTGTGGACAATTAGTTTAGTTAGCTTATGTTCACAAAAAGTAAGTAGATGAAAAATTTGTGTTTTGTTCCAGTAAATGCATGTCGCTTGCAGAAGTTTAAAAGTAACATAGTGAAAAAACTTCCATCACTTTCATACCAAAAGGATAATTTTTTTTTGTGTGGAACATTGTTTAAGCTTATTTGCAATGAATTTAATAATACTTTTACTTCTAAAACATTGTCCTTGAACAGTCTGAAGACATTGAATGAATGGGCGACGGTAGGCATCCATAAAAGTAGACAAAGGTTATATGAACTTTACCATGAAAGGTCAAATAACCCTAGCATCGAATTTGTAAAAAAATATTTAAAAGAGTATGCTCCACAGCCAAGTCTTTGCATTTGAGCAACAAAATTAAGACGACTTCTAATAAAATTAAAATGACGTGGAGTATAATTAACAGTGAAACTGGTAAGGTCAACTCTCGCAATTCAAACTACCGGTTAAGTTTTAACAACAAATTAACTGAATCAGATCAGGATGTTTCAATGGTCTTTGAGAAATATTTTACTGATATTCCGATCTTAACCAATAAGTCACTGAATTCTTCTCCTGCCGTCGCCGATCCATTGCTTAAACAAAATGTAAACGCGTGTACAAAGAATTTTACATTTCATAAAATATCATCAAGAGATATTGTAAAATATTTTAAAATGATTGATATTAAGAAAACTGCAGATCTGTGGGGGATTTCCGTTAAAATTATTACGTCTTTAATAGATATAATCTCGACTCAACTAGTTATTATTTTTAATACTAGTATCAATAATGGTGTGTTTCCAGATTTAATGAAGCATAGTAAAGTAATACCTTTATTTAAATTTGGTAATACATTAGACCCTGCCAATTTTAGACCAATTTCTGTACTGCACTTAGCAAAATTTTTGAAAAATCTTTGATTGAATGTTAATTTTTTTAATGTAAATAATTTACTTCATAAAAATCAAGTCGGTTTCACAAGGGGAGTGACCCCTTGTGAAACCAAATTGATTGTGTGACCAACAACTGATGCTGGTGTTAAGCTGATTAAATATATTTTTAATGCATGGCAGAATTCACAGGATGCTTTGAATATTCTGTGAAAGCCATCGATTGTTTTCACCATGAAACATTAATCAGAAAAACTTAAAATTTTGTTTGACCTCTCAATACATTTATGAAAATGTAATGTACGTACACCAAAAATAAAAGTGGTAATACAAAAATAAATGACATTAATTCTGTAAATACTAGGAACAAACAAGCTAGTAGTACCAGTTACTCGACTCCACCGAGTCAGTAATTCATTCTTGGGGCGACGTATATAATACGCTTTTACAACAAAGTTCCATAAAATATACAAAATTTGACCTGTTCAAAGTTTAAAAACTTTATTAAACAAAGTTTGTATAAAAAGGGTTATTATAATATTAAACAATTTATGGATGATAATAACCCCTGGGAAGGTGGTAAGGTGATCTCCACCCAGCTGTTTCTAATTTGTTTTGTGTGGTTAAGTGTAACAATCATGATTGTAAGTTATTTTAAAAAAAAATGTCCCGCTGGGTTTCTTGTCAATAGTAAAAATCTATTCCTAGTTCCTAACAAAAAAGAATATTAGGTTGTTACCACACCAATCGATCGATCGTCGATCGATGTTGTTGATCGACATAGATCGATGTCGATCGATTGATACTGGTTGATTAAACATTGTTCATTCATCGATCGACCGATTGGTGTGGTAACACTCTTAGTGTCACGTTTGCTAAAAATGTTAACAAGCACAAAAATACCCACCTTATAAAGTACTCTTTGTTAGCATATGTCCAAGGTTCTCGTTGGACGATGGGGTCAACGCAGACCGATGTAAATTCATTCGTGGCGTTGTCTCCTGCTTCTAAACGGAAGATACCATAACGAGCAGCAAGAAGTCCCAGGTTCAAGTAACTGAAAGCAACAAATAATCAAAATTAATAAAGTAATGATTTGTGTGGTGGCGACGTGAAAACCGTCACCACATTTCATGAAGGGAATAGCTAGAAAATCTCATTGCTACCTAAATCATTATAATTAGTAATTTATTTCGGAATACAAGTATCCACAGGGGTTTGAAACATTTGGAATATAATTTCGCACGTGTGATATTGCTCCTATAATATTTGGGTCGGCGTCTGCCATCAGCCGGGCGCGCTAGATACAGGTAAGGTTAGTATTTGTCCCGCATTTCATATTTAATAATTATATAAAATTATTGTAAAATTTTAAATTGCGGGGTGGGTTTCTTGCAATTTTTTTCCAAGACAGATACTTTAAACACAGTGATAGATTAAAGCTTCACTTTCAATAAGTATTATGTAATCAATAATAATCTATACTGAATATAAATATTCTATTCACCTACAACTCGTAACCGTCGCCGTTCATATCGGCCGTGCAAACAGTCCGTCTCTGTCATTGGTACGTATTACCATTATATCCGTCCCGCTCTCACCTGTGCGTGTAGAGCGTGACGTTCACGCCGGCGGCCACGACGTGCCTATCGGACTCTGGATATTGCGTCACCTCGCTGTCGCTCAACTGGTACGTAATCTGCGTAGAACCACCGCCCAAGTCCAGCGCGGCCATTGTCTCGCCGCCTAACAGATCTGTAATACAATAAAGTCATAAATTCATATTTATTTCGAAAAAATAAAATAAATCTATCCAGTAGTTTTTCCGTGATGCGCGCAAAACTGCAAACCTCTATCATTTTTTTTAATCTAGATTATATATAACTATAATAACTACTTAGATCAATATTCTCGCAGGCAAAGCTGCGGGATTGTTCTGGAGCGAGAAAAAAAAACAACTATCAATATATACTCACTGTGTAACAAATTGGTTGTGTACCAAATGAAAATGCCTTCATCAGCGCCATCCATGATCTCCACAGCGTTCGGACCGATATCGTAGCCCATTCTGAAATATTAGAAGTGTATATATTAATTAATAGAATCAGGCGTTACTTTGCGGAAGTCCATTATATTAAAGTTTACTTAGCGGTCAGCCACCACAGAGTCTAGATCACCTGAAGATACCTCGTGTAGAGGCGAAACACGTGTCGTATTGTCGTCAGTGGTGTATCTTTCCTAGTGTAATGGTGTTGGGAGTAGTGGTGCTGGGATCATTGGTGCTGGGATTAGTGGTGACAGTGATAGTGCACGCAATAGAGGAAGGGCGGGAGGTGATCTTTAAACTAGATAAGACACATCATTTTATTTTATCGAGCGGATGTGCGCGAAGTAATTTTTTTACCAAATTTAATAGTGTATATTTCGTTTATTTTCGGAATCTGAAACAGGAGATGGGCAGCAGCATCTTCCTGATAATAATTCAAAAGAATAAAAACTGCTGTTCATAACCCGCCTGCCGAGCAACTATGGCTAAATCATCTCGACGATGCAATCTTTGAGGGAGGCCTATTTTGTTTTTTATAGAATAAGGGAATACAAGATAGCATCATTCGTGCTGCATCCATAAAACAGCTAGACAGTGGCTCTACCACGTAGAAAAGTTTACGCAATACAACGAAACGAAACGTCAAACATTACAATTTACAAACTACCACAATGACTTAAGTACCAGCGGGTTTTTTTTATAGAATAAGGGTGACAAACGAGCACACAGTCCACCTGATGTTAAGTGGATATTGCGACCCATAGACATCTAGATCTATCTTCGATTAAGAATCAAAATGCAGATGCGTTGTCAACCCAGATGATTAAGATGGAATGCCTCGTTTTCATTAGGAAGGGTCTCTGATTCTCTACAATCACCCATTCGAAACACAACAGCATTCGGCAGCTAATTTACGCTGATATTCTGTGAGAGCGTGGTCCTACCCCGGTGGAGCCAACTCATTCCTATTCCAACTATTCCAATTATAATATAGCCGCAGCGTGGCTCTACCGCGTAAAAAATATTATATTCTTCCGGTATACTCCCGACAAAATCGAGTTTGTTTTGTATTTCGTACTCCCGAAACCAAAGTGCACAATCGAATGATGGTTCAAATTTTAATTAACAGAATGGAAGTCTGCAGCTGTCCGCCGCTAGGTGGCACTCTAAAAAGACGATAATACTTTTTCGTGATAAGCGTGCCCTATTTATGTAATAATTTTTTTTTAGAATTTTATTTTTAATTTTTTTTAATGAAGCGAGAACGTGGTCCTACCCCGATAGAGCGGACCCATTTGTGCTACAAACCTAATATAGCTGGAGCGTTGCTCTTTCACGTAAATAATAGATAGTAGAAGAATTAAGCAGTAGAAGTTTATAGGCTGTTATGAATTAATGAATTTATAAACGCGAAAAAACCTAGCAAGCTAACAACATAGCAAAGTGGCGAAGCAATCAGCTTTGTAGCGGTTTCTAACGGTTGCCGTTGAGCAATCAGTTTCAAAATAGGAGCTTCAGATGCCTGGGTGATCAGTAATCGATTGCTGAAAACAGAATTTGAAAATTCGAAACCGTTCTCGAGATAAACGTGGGACAGACGAACAGACGGACAGACGGACAGACATCGTGAAGCTTGCGAAGTCACTTATTGATTATAAGTGACTTCGCAAGCTTCGCCACTTAATAAACACAATCACACAGAATACTAGCGCAAAATAGCAGAATAATACTGCCTGAGGCGGATCAAGGGAAACGTTCATGGGGATCCTAGCACTTTCCCCAAACTAAATATAATATTTTTTGTATAATTTTGCTCCTTACTCAAGTCTTACATTGAGATGAATAGCGCGGCAAGAAATTACAGGAATTTATCTGATCAAACATTAACTGTTGATCTTCAAAACATTAACACAAAACATATAGATCGCGACGCCTGAATGCTGCTGTTTCGTAAGGTGACCGATGAACTGAACTGAACGGAAACTTCCAAGTAACGATGCATTTCATCATAGTCCTCGGACATCTGTCATATGTGACAACGCATTCTGCATTCTTTAACAAGTAAAGATGTAATAGGTAAGATTTCATGAGTCACAGCAGACACTGCTACCATTAAGTGGACTGTTTCATCACCTTCACTTGCCTGGATAACTCCACGAACCCCCACCCCACCCCCACCCCTCCTTTCCCCCATGATTTTTTTGCCGTAATCGTCGCTATGTTAGACTTATTTGGTATTATTTGTTGGTTCAATGTTTAAAGGGAACATAGAAAACCTACCAAAATTTAATGTTCACCTTTTCTACAGACTTCAAAAAGGCGACTGTATGTTTATGTATTCAATTCAACTGTATGTTTTTTTTTACACGTGTTACCTCATACCTTTTTTCTAGGTGAACCGATTTAAATGATTCTTTTTTAATTTAAAGCTGGTGCTTCTCATGTGGACTAATATAAATTTGATCAAGGTCAGACCAATAGTTTTTAAGTTATCCTTAATAATTTATATTGAAGTCGGTTGTACAAAATTTTTGAATATACCACTTGTCATTTTACAAAGTAAGCAGATACACATTTACGCCGTCGCAGTCATATACACAAGTGTGTTTCGATATTATATTTTTAACATAGTTCATTATTTGACTTTGATCATAAACATAACATATGAAAATACAAAATTTAATTATATCAACATAATATCTTTATTTTAATTTTATTTCATCTTGTGGCTGTTGTAAGAGACAACAGAGGGAAATGAAACAGAGGATGAGCTAGCAGCATCTTCCTCGTAACAACTGAAAAACAATAAAAACTTTTAAATAAAACTAATTTTACAGATTTTATCACGTAAAATCCGTAAAATTAGTTTTATTTAAATGTGTAGTGTTCGCGTAAATATAAGAGATCATTAATAAAAACTTTGGTTTCCAATTCGGCTATCTAGCTTGAAAAATATTAGGCAATTTATGAGAGACGTATGTAGGCCAAGTTCAGCAGTGGACTTTTCATAGAATATAATAAATGAGTTAATGAATAAATTAATATCGCACTTACGTAGATATTGCTTTAGACACGTGGACGAGAAGCTGCTGGGCTTTATCCTTAGGCAGCAGCCGTAACCCGGCAGTCGCTCGTACGATCAACGGTGTCGATTTCCTTTTCTCTAGCGGAGTAAGGAATTCCGCCTTTTTTATTAATTGAACTACTGTGTCGGCGCCCTGAAACATAAGTGTTAATATTATAAAGTTTGGAAAGATGCAATAAATAAATACACAAGTGTTTTTTTTTTATTCACAATGAGAGGGCCCGACCTGGGAAATTGGGTATGAGGCTTTGCAGGATTATAGCGCCTCCTAAGGTGTTATTTTTTATTATTGTTATAGGAGAGGGTGACAAACGAGCAGTCCACCTGATGGTAAGTGGTTTCTGTGACCCATAGACATCTACATCTATCCTCAATAAATAATCAAAATGCGGATGTGTTGTCACCCGTGAGGACTATGATGGAATGCCTCTTTTCCAATAAAGAGGGTCTCCGGTTCTCTACACTCACTCAGTGATAAAAGCTGTGAAGGCGCGAATTCAAAGAAATCCCAAACGTAAACAGAAACTGTTGGCCCTTCAGATGGGGTTAAGCAGAACCACGGTGGAAAGGGTGTTAAATGAAGACTTAGGGCTTCGGGCATATCGAAGAAAAACAGGACATCGTTTGAATGCTCGTCTAATGGACCTGAGACTGAAGAGATGCCGCGCTTTATTGAAGCGGTACGCGGGTAAAAAATATCGGGAAATTCTTTTTTCGGATGAAAAAATTTTTACCGTAGAAGAGAGCTACAACAAACAAAATGATAAGGTAATATATTATTAATCTCTGATTATTATAATAATCAAGTTTGTATGAAATTTGGTTTTTCGAATATTTTGTATTTGTACAACGATCCTTTTAAGCCGCTGCAAACAACCAATACAGCATCCACTCACGACGGCGGCAATGACAAGTGAATGAGTCAGGAAGCCTATTTAGTAAAATAAATTATTACAAGGCTGCTAAAACACCGAAAATTTCGACATTTCGCAGCCGAAAACTTTTAATTATAACTAAACAAAACAAAATTATACTGCCATTTACATTCCATGGCTTCCCACATGATAGATGAAGTGAAGCAATTAAAAAATAGATTGAGTTAAACAATTGATATTTTCAAAAGTTATCGTGTTTACCACTCCATGCGGACTTGATAAATCTACACCATAAGCCACTTTTTAGATAATTAATATAATCAGGCGTTACTTTGCGGAAATCATTATAATGGGGTTGTTATAAACTAATTTGCTTAATTCCGCGTAAGGAGGGTAAATGATGTGTCCTGCCCAGTTTTAAAGGGACCTCCCACCCTCCCTCAATCGCGCGCACTATACCCGTCGCCGTCAATCCCAGCGCTACCATCCCCAGCACCACCACACTAAGCACGACACACCACTCTCGAAAATACGACACGTGTTTCGCCTCTACACGAGGCATCCTCATATGAAGTAGACTCTGCGGAGGCTGGCCGCTAAGTGAGCGGCGAGCCGAAACTACTGCTATTTATACTACTTTCTGACGCAACCGCGCTCCAATTACGTAGAAAGTGATTACGTCATGCGATCAATCACCAACTGACGTACGCAGATACTTGCTGTGAAATTAATGTTACGAGTTTGGGGTTCGAGACAATTAAAAACTGCCGAGTGAATTACCAAAATTGACACTTTAATTACACAACACTAATTACAATCTAAAATCACACTAATAATAAAACACAGTTCGCCGTTATTTCGCTTCGAAGTATTCTCTTGTATCGCCAATTCAATACTGCCCCGGTCGTGGTCTATACCGGCCTTATATAGGGCCTCAGATAGTTTCCAGAACCTTCTACTGTAGCGACATCTAGAATGTTCGAGTACATATCGGTCCCGAAATTTCTGGAAGGAACTCGACTCTCCTAGTTCTGCTACTCGACACTAGAGGGTGCTAGTGTGACTAGTGTTGCCATGTGCAAGACATTAATAGTGGCGCGCCATACTTTCATTTACTCGACACTAGAGGGCGCTAGTGTAACTAGTGTTGCCATGTACAAGATATTAATAGTGGCGCGCAACATTAACAACAGACTACTGCGAAACGTCCGCCTACCCTCCAACCACGCAACCAAACACTGGCCACCGCACCGTGAGGGTGACAAACGACCATGTTGCGAGGCTGTATATCATCAAGGAGCAGGCTTAAACATGTTTAAGAGAGGCGAGTTGGAAACATTTGTTTGTTCATTCAGCAGTGCAACGTTACCGCTATTATTTTTTAATATCTCTAACTGTTCCACCACACAGACTCGTGACCCTTTATTACAAGTATGTAAGACTTTAAGCTGTGTCCAGTGTCCGAGAGATGTTGAGCAAAATGTGATTTATCGGGATTACAATTCCTGTACGCGGCTAAATTTCTGCTCTTTATAACGTGTTTCGAAGTTGCAACCAGTCTGACCAACGTAAACGGCTTGGCATTCGTCACAAACAAGTTTATAAACACCAAACTTTAGACGAATATCTAACTTATCTTTAATATTACAGATATTCCTAAGTGAATTGTTTGTTTTGAACGCCACGTGAACGCCACTCTGTCGAAGAGTATTAGCTATTTTTTCCGATATGGAACCTAAGTAGGTCAAACTGTCAACATATTGACGATCACTTTGAGGTTTAACCACGTACAGAGAATTGCGTACAACAAGCTTTTGTTTTTTTTTTTATTACATTTTCAATGATATTCTCATTAAGCAAATTAGTTTATAACAACCCCGTCACCACTTTTTTATGTAAAAATAGCAATTAATCGATTTAAAAAAATTATTAATAACTTCAACAATCATTTATCTTTCTGACAAGGTGCTTTTTATATCATTTATATGTTCAATATGATTTTAGATACGATTTTACAAAAAATTTGGACAAAAAGGTTGGAATCTTGATTTTTAGGCGCTAGTAGAACATACCTACGCGCTTTGCGCTTAAGGCATGCAATAGAAGTCTTTGTAATGAAGATGATGATGATAATAATGTTTAGATGTCTATTGTTAACCTTCAAAAAAGAGGAGGTTCTCAATTCGAGTTTGTATTTTTTTGTATGTATGTTACCCAATATCTCCGCAGATTGCGAACCAATTTTGATTTTTTTTTTGTTAAATAGGTTATACTTGAAGGGTGGTCCCATATAAAGGACAATGTCCAAAATCGCCCTGTGTAATAAAAGCATCGGAGATACACGATAATTAATTTTCTAGTTTATTATGTTAGTTGCAAATACTTTTATAACACGGACTAGCTGCATGCAAAAATAAACAATAAAAAGTATTTTACTCGACTAATAACATTAATCGCCGCCATCTTCGCCAAACATCATGTAGTGTTGAAAAATGATTAGGGATGCCCAATCGATTATAATCGATTTTTGAATTTAATGAAATACATTTTGAATTTATTTCGAATAAAGTTTCAAAAAGAAGCTACAATAAAAATATAAAATTACCATTTCTTTATATTCTTTTATATTATTCCCTAAAAGTATAATTTAAAAATACCTAATGAATGAGGTCATACTCGATTTTGTATAGGTAGTTAGAATAATGCTGAAGAAAAATATTCGTAAAGATAATTATTCAGGATTTTCTACCGATCGTTTAGAAAGGATTGTATTTTACGTCTTACTAAACGATATCTTACGAGTTTTTCAACAATTAATATTAAAAAAACCACTTATCGTTACTGCATTAATTATAAATGTGTTCTTTAAAAAGAGCAATATTGTAGACTAGACACAGACGTTATTATTAATATTGTTACAAGTATGGAAGAAGTAGAGACGTACGTGTTATTATAAGTAAAGTAGGATATTGTCATACTTCATCATCATTATCATTACAGCCCTTCACAAGTCCACTGCTGAGCATAGGCCTCCCCCAAAAAATGCCACAAAGCACGGTCCTGAGCCACCTGCATCCATCGACTTCCTGCATATCTTACCAGGTCGTCACTCCATCTAGTGGGGGGACGCCCTACACTTCGCCTGCCGGTACGAGGCTGCCACTCGAGAACCTTTCTTCCCCATCGGTTGTCGGTTCTTCGAGCTATATGGCCTGCCCATTGCCACTTCAACTTACTAATCCGTTGGGCTATGTCGGTCACTCTGGTTCTACTGCGGATATCCTCATTTCTGAGTTTATCACGCAGAGAAACTCCGAGCATAGCCCTCTCCATAGCTCGCTGAGCAACCTTGAGCTTCCTCATCCGGTCAGCAGTGAAGGACCACGTCTCAGTTCCGTATGTCATCACTGGCAACACGCACTGGGTGTACAGTCTCGTTTTCAAGTTTTGAGGTATACCTGACGAGAAGATGTGCCGTAATTTCCCGAACGCTGCCCAACCGAGTTGAATCCGTCGATTGACCTCTCGGTCGAAGTTGGACTTACCTAGTCGGACTATTTGTCCCAGGTAAACATACTCGTCAACAACTTCGAGCTTAGTGTTCCCAACAACTACCGGCATAGGTGTGACATGGACATTAAACATGATCTTTGTTTTGTCCATGTTCATCTTAAGACCTATCCGTTGGGAAACACTATTGAGGTCATTGAGCATAGTGCTTAGGTCCTCCAGCGATTCTGCCATAAGGACTATACCGTCGGCAAATCGAAGGTGAGTGATGTACTCGCCATTGATGTTGATACCGTATCGTTTCCAGTCCAGAAGCTTGAAAACATCTTCCAATGCAGCGGTAAAGAGTTTCGGGGATATGACGTCACCCTGTCTTACACCTCTCTGCAATTGGATAGGTTTCGTACTCTGGTTCTGTACTCGGATAGCCATCGTAGCTCTACTGTACAAGCACTTCAACACTTCGATATACCGACAGTCAACTTGGCATCGCTGAAGGGACTGCAGCACCGCCCAAATTTCGACGGAATCAAAGGCTTTCTCATAGTCCACATACGCCAGACATAGTGGCAAATTGTACTCCTCTGACTTCTGTACAATTTGCCGAAGGGTATGTAAGTGATCTATGGTGCTAAAGCCTTTTCGGAAACCGGCTTGTTCGGGAGGCTGGAAGTCGTCAAGTCTGCGCGCGAGACGATTCGTAATGACTCTCGAAAACAGCACGTAGACGCGGCTCAGAAGGGAAATCGGTCTGTAGTTCTTCAAGAGAGCGTTGTCGCCTTTCTTGAAGAACAAGCCCACCGCACTTCTGCTCCACGCCTCCGGTGTAATGCCACCATGGAGGACGGAATTAAAGAGCTTCTGAAGGACTTCAAGTACCGGTTTTCCACCCGCTTTCAGAAGCTCCGCTGTAATTCCATCCTCGCCTCGGGCCTTGCCGTTTTTAAGATGCTGGAGAGCCATTCTAATCTCGCTCAGACTGACGTCCGGGATATCTTCGGAATAGTGTCGGATAAGACTCGCTCTTGGATCGTTACTCACACTTGCGTGCGGCTCCAACGATGACGTGTACAGCTGCCCATAGAACCTGTCAATCTTACTCAAAATCTCAGGTGCCCCGGAAACGATGCTGTCACATTCGGTCTTCAGCTTTGACAGTTGGCTCTTTCTGGCAGACAGATCTCTGGCAAAGACTTTGGAGCCTTGGTTCCGCTCGATCGCTTCTTCAATACGAGCTGTATTGAAGTTGCGTAAGTCCCGCCGCATGCATTTGGAAATCTGTCTGTTCAGATGCCTGTATGCTGTCAAATCTGTTGAAGAATGTAGCTTCATCTCCCGTCTAACAGCCATGAGATTAAGAGTGTGATCGGAGAGTTTTTGTGCTCTTCTGCGGCGGGTCTTGCAGAACTTAGCTCCGACCGCATGGACAGTTTCCACGAGCTTGTCATTCAAATCGTCTACTTCATTGCAGTCTTCTAGGCACTGAAAACGGTTTTGTAACTCGAGCTGAAATATTTCGGGACTTTGGAACAGAGCACGAGGGGGACGGAGCGTTGACTTCATTAGAGGAGACCTCTCCAACTTAACGTTTAGGTTCAGTGTGCCTCTAACCATTCGGTGATCGCTGCCGGTTTTCACCCTCGCGATCACGGAGACATCACTGTACAGTTGTCGTCTGGTCGTCATAATGAAGTCAATCTCATTTATTGTCAAACCGTCGGGGCTCGACCAGGTCCACTTCCTGTGGGGCCGTTTCTGGAAGAAAGAGTTCATCATAAAGAGTCCCTCTTTCTCCATGAAGTCGGCCAGCTGCTGGCCCCTTGGGTTCCGTTGCCCTATTCCAAATTTCCCCACTTTCAGCTCACCGTTCTCTCTTGTGCCTAGTTTTGCATTGAAGTCTCCCATTAACACCGTATATTGGGTTTTGGAGGAATGCATAGCTCTAGAGATATCCTCATACTTTTCTCCACCTCCTGATCGGGGTGTGCCGAGGTTGGTGCGTAAACCTGTATGACCTTCAGCGAATACCGTTTGGTGATTCTGAGTATAAGGTACGCAACCCTCGTCGACACACTCTCAATCTTTACAACGTTGTTAACGAGAGACTTGTGGACGATAAATCCGACACCTCCTTGGGACAGATGGTCGCCCTCCCGGTGATAGAGCAAGTTGCCGGATTCGAGGATTACCGTGTCCTCCCCCTCTCTTCGGACTTCGGATAATCCTATAATATGTCAGCGTAACTTGTCTATCTCTTCTTCCAGCTCCACAATCTTCTCGTCTGTCCTCAGGGTGCGTGCGTTGTATGTTGCCAGGTCGAGTCGTCGTAGGTGGCAACCGAACCTCCACCGGAGATATTTAGCACCCTCTGCCCCGCCGTTACCATGGTCGCCACCGTAGCCAGGAATAGCGGGGCCGCCGGGGACTGGGGGCCGTCTCTTCGTAACTTTCATCATGGGGGGTATATTGCCATAGTTGCCACGCTTGGCGAGCGGGTTGGCAACCGCAGTTTTTTATTGTATTTTTGCCATTACCAGGAAGATGCTGCTGCCCATCTCCTGCCTGTTTCCCTTTGTCGCCTTTTACGACACCCACGGGAAGATATGGGGTAGTGGACTTGTTATGGTATTAATATTATCGTATGACAAAAGATGATTTGTGATGTGATGTTTGTTTGTAACGTATGGCTATAATAAATCTTATGAAATATTCATAAATCGTATCGTATTTAGCGCTCCTATTTTTGATGTCACTAAATTGTCACTTGTCACTTGTCAGTCTCTCATGAAAAAAATACGATCTCCAAATCAATTCAAATCGAACATACTAGAATCGAATCTCGATTAAATCAAGCATTAACAGATCTAATTTTGATCAATCGCGACATTTTCAAACATGCCTAATATGGACAGAGAACATAATTATTGACGATAATTTACCGTAAATACAAATAATTGTATAGAAACATCATTAAATAAATAAACATAACATCACGCTTGTATTTCTCAGAAGGAGTAGGTAGAGGTATGTAGTACTAAGTTATACGTCCCATGTAATAGAGAAACAAGCCAAACACCGGACACAAATCCAGACTCCGTGCTACTACTGGGAACTTCAAGTTATAAAAAAAATTGTCATACCCTGGGATTGAACCCAGAACAGAACAGTTTTTCTGTCTGTCACAAGGAACAGATGTTCCACCTATGCAAAAGTATTTCTTGAATCGTTTGAAATATTCTTGAATAAGTCCAACTCGAGACGTTTTTGGATCGATTCATTGAATCGATGGAGTGTTCTAAGTCGATATCAGGACATCGGATAAGGATTCTTCAGATCTATATCGATCTGGAAAATCGATTATTTTATTATAAACAATCGATTAAACGATTTCAAATCGACATGCCTACTTTATACTGTCATCTTTCACTCTGTCAAAATTACATTGGTTAGTGTCGTTTGCTTTTTGTGATTGTATCGGTGTTTTGGTGACTTTCGGGACTATATATTGAACATTGGCTATTTTAACGGACTCTTATTGCTTTCAAGAACGACTTACCTTGCTGTGATTTTCGGAACTGTGTCCCGCTAATACGATAACCTAGCATTCATAAACGGTTATACGCATACGCAATGGAAAGTGTATTTTGTGTAAATCGCGGCTCTGCTGGTGGTTCAATGTTTTTGAAAGATGAACAGAGAAGCAATCGTGCAATATTGCTGTAATTGCATCGTTGTACGCACCGTTGAACCATCGGTTGCTGCGCCCATGTTATGACCATCATCATTTAGAAGATGAACAATATACATGAAATTAATCTGTGTTTTATTTCTAATTCAAACATAATAAATTAATGTAGTTTAAACAACTTATACTCCCAATTAGGTGCTAAGTCGGTAAGGCTGGTTTCATAGTCACGCGTTTGAACAGCGCCGTCCAGACGCACACGCTTGCAAATGCACTAGATAGTAGTCGGTAATATTCACGCTGTTCAAGCGCGCCCTGTTGAAAATTCGTTAAAACCCTGGTTGATACGCTCGCTGTTCGACGGCATGTCTAGCGGTGTGACTGAACCATCCTAAATCCTCTACATTTAGGTACTAGGTATCTCGCCGTTCCGTATATGCTAATGGCAACATCTAAATGCTAACAGCCATTATATACATACATTTTTATTTTTACATGAATACACAAACATTATCTCTCATTTCGAAACTAATGCTAAGAAAGCAGGTTTATTAACTAGATTCTATGCATTCATACGTTGCACTTACATATACTTAGGCTTTAGAACAAAAATAGCATACCTAATTATCTAGATAGGTACTAAAAATAGCTAAATGTTTTAGGACATCATTTTTCAGTTTGTAAAAAATCACTCGGAGCTATGAAAAACCGTAATATTTGTGGTTCAATTATAACCTCAAAATCTGATACTTTTTTTGAAATATATCTTTTATGCAGCTAGTCCGCTATAAAAATAAGATCATATAGGTATTTACTAATGATCGACAATAAAACACACAATTTTCCAATGCTCTTGGTTCCAGGGCGAACAATGTATGGGAGCAGAACAATGTCCTTTGGAGACAAAACTTCACCTATAAGGGTAGCAAATAAATAATTTATTTTTTATCAATTTTAAGTCGGTTTTTACTTTTTGTTAAAAGTTATAAGTTATAAGTGTGTAATTAATAATTTTCAAATTTGTAAGGTTTATACCAAACCAATCGATCGTTCGTGGAATGGTGAAATGGATTAGTCAACGTCGATCGATAGCTTCTACCACACCACTCGACCGATGGCATCGATCGACGGTAAAATTAATTAGTCGACGTTCCACCGACCGCTCCCTATTGTCCTCTTCAGAATACATTTTGAAAGATACTGATGATGAGCCCACAACCAACCGATATCGATCGATGATTTAACAACGTTTTATCGACCAGTATTCGTCGATTGAATGGCATCGAACGAAACCCTAATAAGTGTATCAAGGCTATTTATTTGACCCCTTTCAACATCAATTATCTTATGAATAAATGTCTAATTATGATTGAACCAAGCACGTCAAATTAAAAAGATGTTCAATTACCTTTTCAGGATCATCGACGTAGGAAGACAGACCTGGTTTGGACTGCTCGAAAAATTCTTCAACTAGATCCAAACTTGGTGGTCCGAATACTAGAAAATACACAGAAATTTTTGATATGCTATTTACATTTAGGTAACCTAAACTACTCAATGTTTTACTTTTTTAATAATAATTATAACATTTTATAAAGGTACAATAAATATTACATTTTCTTTTTCGAAATTGTAAATAAAGAGTAAGGTGAACGTGCGTATAATCACTACGAAATTAAATTATCCAACATAAATACGTCGAAGAATTACCTTACCTGTAAACGGTACTCTAAATTTATAAGCCAACACCCTGGTCCCTGAAGACCCAGCGTCGATAATAACAGCATGGTGGTACACGCTTTCGTACCCGAGACTCTTCGCTAAGCCATCGAACCACTGTGTCTGCCCCGCGAACAGTCCTTGGAAATTTAATTGAACACAATAAATAAAAAACAAGAAAATAACATTGAGATACATAATTTAATTTTTTTTTCGCTTAAGCGCGGGAAAAGTATAATTCAAGCGTTTGTATCAAATCACCGCTTTAAACTGAACAGACGACGACCAAATCGATGCGAATGTAAGCGAGATACAGGTGTTCATATTTCTATAGCCGCATAACCATCAAATCAAAACCTGATATTGTGATTCTTGATTGAGTCTTGCTAATTAGTAATTTCATTGAGCTAGAGCTGACAAATAATGAATTACGTAAGGAATAAACGTCAAGTTGTTTGTCGTTGTATTTATAGTTTAAAATTAAAAAATGTTTGTACAGCCAACTTTAATATAAATTATTAAGAATAACTCAAAAAGTATTGGTCAGACCTTGACTAATTTATATGGTACCACATGTGAAGCACCAGCTTTTAAATAAAAAAAGAATCATCGAGATCAGTTCACCCGGAAAAAAGTTATGAGGTAACACACATCAAAAAAAACATACAGTCGAATTGAGTACCGTCGTATGTTTGAAGTCGGTAGAAAATTAATAACGAATAAATCCTTAATTTAAAAAAAAATACTAGGTAGTAATTATTCTTTATAAGCGCATACTTACTTTAGCTTTTAAAATATTATTTGCTGCGCACAAAAACATAACAGTTCTTATTCAGAAATTAAATTATGTCAAAATTTACATTTATAAAAACAACACATTTAAATATTAATATTCTAATTTTATTCATACAATGTGGCTTTTCTTAAAAAACTGACCTTGATCCACTAAATAACCTGTAATTTGTGAGTTCGTAATAAACAATCAAAAAAGTTTTAATATGTCGTTGCCCCATTTTTAAATCAGCCAGTTATTTAATACCTAGGCCGTTTTAAGTCAAAAGTCAATAATTTAAATTTGGAATTCAAAGTAAAGTGCATAATATCGAACTTTAATCTAGCCAACATTAGAAAACTGCTATTTCAAATGTACGGACCGTTCTTGGTAGATTTACCATTAGTTATGACTGTTCTATTCCACAAAAATCAATAAGTTAAGATAAAAACAAAAAAAACAATAACTGGTTTTTAGCCCGGCTCGGTAATCGAACGTGGGACCACATGATCAGCAGTCGCGCTTAAGACCGCTATACCAACGAGGCAGTCAACCTTAAGTGTATTTGTCTGTCTGTCTGTTTGTTCCGGCTAATCTGCGAAACGGCTGGACCGATTTTGACGGGACTTTCACTGGCAGATAGCCGATGTTATAAGCAGTAACTTAGGATACTTTTATTTTAGAAAAAGAATTAGGGTTTCGCGCAAAAATAAATTAAAACCCATGAAATCGTAGTAAATCGGAGTTGAAAATAAATTGAATTGGACATGTTAATATTATAAAAGTTCGAAATGTATTTTATAGGTTATGAACTAATCAGTAAGTTACAGTGGCAACGGCCTTGCGCTCGTAAAACCAACAATCGTTTGAATAAAGATAAAAATAAATTCTTGAGTTGCAGCTTTATACCGAATACTTTAGTGACTCTTACTATATTAAATGTTTCATTTGTTTCATAATGCGTACAGTAAAGGAGTGAAAGGATTTGCCAGCATGAGCCTGTCGATCCGATTACAAAGTGAGTGTTCTCAAGGCAAGAATGAGGCTTTTGTTATGCTTTGTGTTAATAATAAAACTTAAGCTACAAACGAACAAAGTCCACCTGATGGCAAGTGGCTACTGCTGTCCGTGAACACCTGCAATAACTTAAAACAAAGAAGACAAGAGATGAGTTGTCACCTTTTTCAACTAAGATAGAATGCCTCATAGCCTGTAATTTATAAGACGCTTGAAGGGTTATGAGAGAGAGAGATAGTACTCTCATAACCCTTCAAGCGTCTTGTAAACCAATATTGACCGACATTTTTGTTATATTATGACTTACACTAAGCATAACTCCCTACCCTAATTCATTACTGATTGCACCATTGACGCAGTCGCGCGCACCCCAGGACCGTAATTGATTTTTTTTTATTTTTAAATCATTTTTTTTTATAGGATAGGGTGACAAACGAGCACACAGTCCACCTGATTGTAAGTGATTGCTGTGGCCCATAAACATCTACATCTATCCTCGATTACGAATCAAAATGCAGATGCGTTGTCACTAAGATGGAATGCCTCGTTTCCAGTAAAAAGGGGTCATCTATAACTTTACATTTTATTATTTTATTGAATTCGGTTAAGTTAGTTAGGGTAGGTTAAGTTAGGTTTCCGCCGAGGAGGACGCGCTGTATGAGGTGTACCGCGCGTCTAAGGAGACTCTGTGGATGGCCATCGGCGACTCAAAGTCACGTGCCAGGGAGAAGCTGCTGGGGTCCCTAGATCGGGATCCGTGGGGGCGCCCCTACCGTTGGGTACGGGGCAAGTTGCGTCCCTGGGCGCCTCCACTAACACAAAGCATGCAACCCCAGTTGCTAGAGGCGGTGGTATCGGCTCTCTTCCCTGAACGAATGGGACACGTTCCCCCGGCGATGGCTTCGCCCTCAGCCACAGACTCTCCAGAAGAGGAGAGCACCGATGTCCCCGAGGTGACGCAAGTAGAGACGAGAGCGGCCGTGTCGTGACACCGGGCTAAGAACACAGCGCCCGGACCTGACGGAGTTCCTGGTCGAGCTCTCGTCCTGGCTCTGAAGGAGCTAGAGCCCCAGCTGAGGGGACTCTTCACGGCATATCTCGAGCAGGGTCATCTTCCCAGTGTGTGGAAGGAGGGGAGGCTGGTCCTGCTCAGGAAGGAGGGGCGCCCCGCGGACTCACCGTCCGCGTACAGGCCCATAGTGCTGCTCGACGAGGCGGGCAATCTTTTTGAGCGTATCATCGCAGATCGCCTCGTCAGCCACTTATCCAGAGAGGGGCCGGACCTGGACGAGAACCAATTTGGTTTTCGTCGCGGGCGCTGGCGGAGGAGACAGTATCTCGGGGTGGGGTGGAGCTGGCGGTGTCTTTAGACATCTCCAACGCCTTCAACACCCTACCCTGGAGTTGTATTCGGGAGGTGCTGAATTACCATCGCGTGCCTCCCTACCTCCGCCGCACAATAGAGGCTTACCTTGAGGAGAGATGCGTAACGTATTGGGGACGCGACGGCGCTGGTCGGCGCGTCATGTCGTGCGGTGTTCCGCAGGTATCGGTCTTGGGACGTAGGAAATCGTGAGATACCCGCGGACGACTCTGACGGCCATCGCCCTTTGCGGTTTGCGCAGAATGACGAGAGTGCTGGCCGTCATGTCCATCGCCCACACAGGGGCCCCACCACTCGACGACTGGCTCGGAAGAAGGCACGGCTCCCTGTCGTTTAGGGCGACGCAAGTGCTGTCGGGGCACGGCTGCTTCGGCAAGTACCTGAGACGCATAGACAAGGAGCCGGACGCTCGGTGCCACCGCTGCGTCCATTGGGGGGAGGACACGGCGCAACACACGCTCGCCGAGTGTGTAGCTTGGGAGGAGCAGCGCCGTGTCCTCACAATTGAAGTAGGAGGCGATCTGTGGCTGCCGGCCTTAGTGCGGAAGATGGTCGGTAGCGCAGAGTCGTGGGATGCGGTGGTGTCCTTCTGCGAGGACGTGATGTCGCAGAAGGAAACTGCGGAACGGGAAAGGGAGATCTCGATCTCTTCCCCGGCCGCAGAAGGCGCACCGGGCGCAGGAGAAGGGCGGACAACGCCCTTTTCCGGCCCCCATGAATGGGTCCAGGGGCGAGTGACTTGGAGAAGTCCCCGCCCTCCTCCTATTCGATGCGCCCTTAGAGGCGCGCGCGGGTGTCGGCGCGCGCCTCTGAGGCGATGCACGGGGTAGTTGAACACCTCACTACCCCGTGCAGGAGACGAGGCCCGAACAGACTGGGCCAGCACTAGTGTGGGGCTGCGGAAGAATTTGTATTCCCGCGGCCCCACGCGCATGTGCGAGGAGGCACCGGGGTGGTTTTAGCCGGTAAGAGTCCGGCACGCCCCTCCGCCTTTCCCCAGGCGGAGGTAGTCCATGAGAATATCCCCCCGTAAAAAAAAAGTTAAGTTAGGTTAGGTGAACCGCCTAACATGTCGCAACACGTTTGACATCATATCCATAATGTAATAAAGTGTAAAGTTATAATCATTTAAAAATAAAAAAAATCCAATTAAGCGAGCCCCTACGGTCTCGGTCGGTCAATATTGGTTTACAAGACGCTTGAAGGGTTAACCTATCGGACCATAACTCAGCAGTGCAAGCACTACTATTTGGAGGATCCAAATTTTATATTTATGTTCATTGGAAGTAAAGACTAGAAATGAGTTGGAGGTGGCTCAAGCTTTAGGCATAGTCGGTTTGAATAGCCTATCATGTAGAGGTTGTCATGGGGGGTCATGCTTGAATAGGGGGCAAAAAGTTCTCATTACACTCTTAGGGGGTCAAAATGGCCAAAAACCAAAAAATTTAAAATTCTTATTTCCGCTATAACTCCGCCTCCTTCGGAGGTTCTTACACAGTCTTTACTTCCCGCATCCCACTTGTTATGTTCAAAACTATAAATAATGATATATTACCGTTATTGCAGTTTCTAAAAATACGAGTAAATAAGGCTTTTACTTTTATTTGAAATTAGCTGTTCTCCACGATTTCGCCCGCGTGTTATTTGGAGTTTTAATTTTTTTGCGCGGAACCCTAATTCTTTTTCTATCTCTTTTTCTATAATAAAACTAGCCTAAGTTACTCCTTGTGTCATCGACTATTTGCCATTGAAAATACCGTCAAAATCGGTCCAGCCGTTTCGGAGATTTGCCGGAACAAACAGACAGACAGACAAAAACTTTAAAAATTGTATTTTTGTTATCAGTACCGTATATACTTTCATCTGCATTTAGTAAAAAGCTGTAGTTTTGACATTACAAACAGACACTTCAATTTTATTTATTTGTATAGATATAGATGTATATAGATTATCTCACATTAAATGTGATTTATGGGCAACAATTACGCGTACGCGCGCTCCTCTGTGTCCGATTAAATTCACAACGTTTTAATTGCCGACCGAGCAATCCTTACGAATGTGTGCGTGCATAGTAAAGTAGTAGTACGTGATTATTGACGTACCTTCAGTCTACTCAATGTCGTTTTGGATAGTGCGTTGTGCATGACCTTTGGTGGAACATATAGCAAGATGGGCCGTGAATAAGGCGCTTTAGATATTTATGAATGACAATCAGTTCAAATAATACATTACCACGCATTCGAAATTTAAAAGATAAAAAGGATAGAATGTTTGAGATTTTTTTTTTCTTCACCATTCGCCTATATTGACAAAAATTTTAAAAATGGTTATTTATGTCTGAATAGCACACAAATAATCCCCTAAGCTCAATAAAAGGCAGTTATTTCGATATCACAGACAAACACTGTTACAACTATTCGTAATCTGATTCCTACATTGTTAGTTAATAGGACCACTTTTAAAAAAGATAAGAATACGTTATGTCATGCATATGAATAATTTATGTAGGAAACACACACTTACTTGAACAACATAACTTAGGTTTTAAAGTACCTAATGTTGTAAAAAATTTTGTTACAAAATATTAGGTTGTTTGTGGTGATTAAACTGTACCTTTGGTCTATTGGTACTTAGCGCAACTGCTGATTCTGGGGTACCGGGTTCAACACCGGGTTGGGTCAAAAAAATCAGTTAAGTATTGTATTTTTCAGTACCAACCCAGATGGCGGTGTTTCACCCCCGTGCCTCGGAAAGCACGTAAGCCGTTGTTTCTGCGTCCGATTTCTTTGATCGTATCGAATGGTCGTCCCATTGGACTATGAGAGAGTATAGAGAGTTTACCTGTGCCTACTATAATCCTGTCCTGCGCAGATAACTAATATACATACGTCAAGAAAATTAGCATAGACTCAAACCCCAAATGTAATGTAATATCGCACTTTGCGCAGTATACCTACCACCCCCTGGTAACTATGCTATTCTTAACAGTTTTACTGAAAATTGTAACAAGATTTTCGAGTACATAGAAAATAATGTATATCCAATGATTGTAGGTGATTTTAATTTAAGCCAAATAGATTGGAGCGAAATAAATAATACATTCTCTGCCACTCAATCAACGCTGTGTCAGACAATAATTGATTTTGCTTGTATGAATAACTTTAAACAGTACAACGATATTCCGAATTCTAAGGGAAAAGTCCTGGATCTAGTGTTCTTGGAGCAATCACATTTATTAGTACAGGTAGACCATGCTACCGATGTTTTGTCTGCAATCGATGTGCTGCATCCTCCCTTAGAAATACTTTTAAAAACAAAAAAATATTACTACTTAGCACAAAACTGTAACTTCACTAGTCGAAACTTTTTTAGGGCCGACTATGAAATGATCAACAGAAAACTGGTGGAAATTGACTGGTCCCAAGTTTTTTTCGGTATACGAAAGGTAGACGACATGGTAACAATATTTTATGATAAACTTAACAAAATCATTAACGAGTATGTTCCAATTGTAAAAAAACGAAACGAAAAAATTCCGAAATGGTTTAGCTCTTGTTTGATCAAGGCATTGCATGAGAAATATAAAATAAGACTTAGATACAAAAAACATAACTATCCGTTAGACAAAATAGAATTGAATATTTGTAGAAAAAGGTGTGAAAAACTATCGTTGGATGCCTACAATTCCTATATAAAACGCACTGAAGAAAATATTGCCGTTAATTCCAAATTCTTTTGGTCTTTTGTCAAATCGAAACGTGGTAGTCTGAATTCATATCCGGCCGAGATGACAGATGGTTCCGTAACCACGTCTGATGGTCAAGATATTTGTAACCTTTTTGCATCGCATTTCTCCTCTGTCTACAGTGAAGAACAGTCTCATCAATCTGGTGAACAGTCACAACCGATCACATATTCCAATGATTTTTTTCAGTTCCATTAACCTGACAGAGGAAATGATTTACCAAAGTTTGTCCAAGCTGGATAGGTCGAAAGGGGCGGGATATGACAAGATTCCGGCCATTTTTTTGGTTAATTGTGCATCAAATTTGGTCACTCCACTACACTACATATTTAATTTTTCTCTCAAGTCTGGAGTTTTCCCCGAAGTCTGGAAGGTGGCTAAAGTTGTGTCAATTTACAAATCTGACGGTGAAAATGTAATAGGAAACTACCGACCAATTTCAATTCTCCCTCAAATGGGTAAAGTTATGGAGTCATTAATTACACCCCTAATTCAAAACTATTTCAAACAATTTTTAACAGACCAACAACACGGATTTACGCGCGACTTCTACAAACTTAGTGTGCTTCACTGAAGAACTGATTAAGTCTATGGACAATAACAAACAGATTGACGTTATTTACACTGATTTTAGCAAGGCATTTGATAAAGTATCTCATTGCCTCCTTCTTCGTAAGCTTTCAGCCTATGGTGTGCATGGTGCCTTGCTGGAATGGTTCAGTTCTTACCTAACTCACAGGTCTTTTCTCGTTGTAGTTAATGGTTATTCATCTAAAATCTACAAAATATCATCAGGAGTGCCACAAGGCTCGCACCTCGGCCCTGTCTTGTGTAACATATTCGTCAATGATGTCTCTGTTAACCTTAATAATGTTAAATCTTTTTTATATGCTGACGATCTTAAACTTTTGCGTGAAATTGATTCCATGGATGATGTGAATCTCCTGCAAGCTGACTTGCATAAGTTGACGAGGTGGTGTCACGAAAACAATATGGTACTCAACGCGAAAAAGTGTACACATATAAAATTCACGCGCAAAAAAAATATTATAAATTCGTCATACCAAATCAATGGTGTCAAATTACGAGAAGTTGACAATGTTCGTGATTTGGGCGTGCTGCTAGATAAGAAGTTAACATTTATAACACATTTCGAGCATATTATAAAAAAGGCATCCGGAATGCTCGGCTTCATCATACGCAATACAAAGATTTTCAAGACCGTTAAGACCAAGATGATTCTTTATAATAGTTTTGTGCGTAGCATTATGGAATACTGCAGTGTTGTTTGGAGGCCTCATTTCGCAACACATACGTTACGCTTGGAAAGGGTTCAGAAAAGGTTTCTATGGCACATAGCGTTCTCTGTAGGTAAAGCTCGATCGCTTAAATCATACAAAAGTAGGCTTCTTGCTTTTAATTTACTGCCGCTTGAAGCAAGAAGTGACATTTTAGATTTAATATTCGTATACAAGCTGTTCCATAATAAGATAGACTGTCCTCCTTTGTTAAATTCCTTTTCCTTCAGAATACCTTCTCGGCTTCCGAGAAATCCTGTTCAACCTATGAACCCACCATTGCGTAGGACTAAACTTGGTCATTTCTCTCCTGTTCCTAGATTGAGTAGACTTTACAATGAATGCAGCACATCGGTAGATCTTAATTTTGATTCTTTAAAACTTTTTCGTAAGCAGATCAGGGACTTTATCACGAAAAAATATCTTTTGTAATTTGTTAAAAAATAACTTAAAATAGGTTTTGTGATTTTTCTTTTCTTTTACATATAAGTAACTTATTATTATTAAGCGCATGATGTGTTCCCCTACAAGTAGTTATGCACTTAGTTTAAGACATGTTAGAACTTGTATTTTTTATTCAAATGTATTGTGTTATAACTGTTGGAGAACCTAATAAATAAAATAAAAATAAAAAGACTGACCGCCGTGACCGAAAATCGGTGAGGAAGATATTATGTCTATAACTAACCGTAGAATCCTCCATCAGCCCATTTCGTCCTACTGTGGGCGTGAGAAGAGATGACTATGGAAAATTTCAAAGAAAACTAGCATCTTCCAATATACGGCGGTATAAACGTCTTATTTAGATACGCCAGACGTAAAATACTCAGACCGGCGGAAGTTCTGGAAAGTTCTTCAGAAGTACGAGAGTTCTGGTACTGAAATTCGATCCGGCTGCCAAGTGTGACGATTAAAGTAAATCCACGCTACAACAGGAGCGACACAATCCTAGCAGTGGACTTTTACGGGCTAGTAAAGAAAAAGAAATGTAAGGAAATATGCCATTCTTTGTCGATCCAACCGCACTAGCACGCAGCGTACCCTACCGGTTGACAACCGCGCAACTCCAGTATCATCAAAGACAGATTTTTTCTTATACCATAAGGATGACAAACGAGCACACAGTCCATCTGATGGTATGTGGTTACTGTGGCCTATAGACATCTACATCTATCCTCGATTACGAATCAAAATGCAAATGCATTGTCAACCGATGGAATCCCTCGTTTCCAGTAAAAAGGGTCTGCTCCTCTACACTCACCATATGTGTGCACAGAAGGTGTAAGAAACATAAAAAAATCAGACAAGTTCTTTCACATAAACAGATTACATTTGATATTCCGCTAACAATGGAAGACGATATCGCCATATGAAATAATTTTTTTTCTTCAATATGGAAATAAAATTTTACTTACCCATAAAGTATGTTGCGCATAATGCTAATATGATGAGCAGAATAAAAACTTTCTTCAGCCTCCTGGGTTGCTTTAAAGATATTGTTCTTGCACTGATATGTGGTGTTGAGGTACCATCTTTTAGCTGAAAAAAAAGAAAATAATATTGACTTCCTATTTGCAACAGGTTCCACATTTTCAGCTCTTTGGAGTCAGATATATATATATACAGGGTTATTTTTCAGAGTAGCCAAATTTTATACTTAAATTCAAATATATAAATAATGATACACCATTATTGCAGTTTTTGAAAATACGAGTAAATAAGACTTTTACTTTTATTTGAAATTATCCCAAATTTGATGTGATTTATGGGCAACAACATTTTTGCCTACCGATCGACACTTAATAGATGTGTGCGTGCGCAGTAAAATCTGGTAAAATCAATTAAAATAATACATTACCACGCATTTTGTATTTAAAAAAACAAAAAGAACAGAATGTTTGAAATTTTTTAATTTTTCTTCGCTATTTGCCTATATTACTTATTCAGAACCTTCTCTGTAAAGAAGACAATTTCTTTTTGTATGCAGAATGGGTCCACCACTAATTGTGGCGTAGCTTAACCGATTCGTTGCGACACCAATTTTCGACAACTTTTAGCTGTGGCGGCGAACAAATATTTCATGACACGCCCGGGCGTGTCAAGCGCCATGTGTAAAAGTAATGTTCTTTTTTATGCTTTTTTTACTTGTTTAGACCTAATTAAGTTTATTTGACATCAAACATAAGTTACAAATGGAAGGATACTTGTTTTTAGTGGGTAACTACGTGTTATTTTACGCGTTTTCTTTGAAATTGAGAGAAAGTGACTTTTTTATGAAGAGATTACAAAACTTTTGTACTATTTTTGTTGTTATAAAAAAATCATTTATATAAGTAGGTACAGCTAAATCACCCTGGAAACCTTGGCATACGGTTTAATTTTAAAAAGTAGATATTTTATATTTTATAGCAAAATTAAATTTTCGATACTTAAACTTTTTAAAAATTAATTTTAAATTAACTAATAACAATAGAGGTGGAGCAATTTCAGATTCTGCTGGAGCATTTAAGGAGCTATTAATTGGCATACAGTTTAATTTTAAAAAGCAGATATTTTATAGCAAAATTAAATTTTCAATACTTAAATTTTTAAAAATTAATTATAAATTAACTAATAACAATAGAGGTGGAGCAATTTCGGATTCTGCTGGAGCATTTATGGAGCAATTAATTGGCATACAGTTTAATTTTAAAAAGCAGATATTTTATAGCAAAATTAAATTTTCAATACTTAAATTTTTAAAAATTAATTATAAATTAACTAATAACAATAGAGGTGGAGCAATTTCGGATTCTGCTGGAGCATTTATGGAGCAATTAATTGGCATACAGTTTAATTTTAAAAAGCAGATATTATATAGCAAAATTAAATTTTCAATACTTAAATTTTTAAAAATTAATTATAAATTAACTAATAACAATAGAGGTGGAGCAATTTCGGATTCTGCTGGAGCATTTATGGAGCAATTAATTGGCATACAGTTTAATTTTAAAAAGCAGATATTTTATAGCAAAATTAAATTTTCAATACTTAAATTTTTAAAAATTAATTATAAATTAACTAATAACAATAGAGGTGGAGCAATTTCGGATTCTGCTGGAGCATTTATGGAGCAATTAATTGGCATACAGTTTAATTTTAAAAAGCAGATATTTTATAGCAAAATTAAATTTTCAATACTTAAATTTTTAAAAATTAATTATAAATTAACTAATAACAATAGAGGTGGAGCAATTTCGGATTCTGCTGGAGCATTTATGGAGCAATTAATTGGCATACAGTTTAATTAAAAAAAAGAATGTTCTACGCTAACTTCCAGCTGGTAATAAATTGGTATTTTTTTCTGTATAGTAAATTTAAGTTACGTTAATTTCTTGTGGGCCCAAAAACGATTGTCTCCTTTGGCCGGTTACTGCAAAATAACCCTGTATGTATAACTGTGTCTTATGAAGACATTAAGAAAATTAATTTACAGATATTTGGCTGACATATGGGTAGTTAGCACATTAATATCTTTATTAAGTCCACTGTTGGTCATTGGTTTTTAGAGAGAAAGTACCAGCCGGTTTGAATTATTTGGCAGTAAGGGCAAATTTAAATATTTTTGGATTGATTTCACACCACACCCCAGGAGAACTCAACTGTCAGTCACGCACAGCACGCCGGCAATTTTGGTAATTGGAGAAAATGTTGGCATATTCTGCCTCTAATACTTATACACTAAGCGACAGTAGTTTAATGGTAGGGTGCGAATTTTACTTTTAACTGGTTCGAATCCACCATTACACTATTGTCGTTGACTACTCCTAACACGAGCATTTTAATGTTACCAAGAATGGTTAATGGGAATATTATTTTATTTTAAATTAATAGAATAGAATAGTTTTATTCGATTTTGATTAAAGTAATTCTTATTGAAAGTCATTTTTTTACTTTACCACTGGTTCGAAAAAAATCCTCTGTCCTGGGAAGTACCAGCAAGAAACCCAGCGGGACTTTTTTTTAAAATACATTTTACAATATAAGTAAATGATTACAAACTATTTACAAAATTTATTTTAGAAACAGCTTGGAGGCGACCACCTCTTTCCCAGGGGTTATTATCAACCATGTATTCGTTTATATTATAATAACCCTTTTTATACAGCTTTTGTTTAATTAAATATTTAAACTTGGTAATAGAGATATCTTCTATATTTTCTGGGACTTTGTTGTAATAGCGTATACACTGCCACAAAAATGAATTACGAACTCTGTAGAGTCGAGAGGCTGGTATCACTAGCTTGTGTTTTTTCCTAGTGTTTTCAGTGTGTATAACTTTTTTTACTAAAACTACCTTTGTTTTGGTGAACATACATTAAATTTTCGTAAATATACTGAGAGGCCAAATTTAATACATTTATTTCTTTAAATTTTTCTCTAAGATACTCTTTCGGTTTAAGGTTGTAAATGGCTCTTATGGCCCTCTTCTGCAAAACAAAAATAGTTTCTAAATCAGCCGTATTTCCCCTAAGCAAAATCCCATAAGACATTATGCTACGGAAATAACTGAAAAAAAAACTAATCTAGCTGTCTCGACACTAGTGAGACCTGTAATCTTTTTTACAGCATAAGTTAGTCTAGTTTGGATATATAAAAAAAAAAATAACACCACTTATTAACTGATATCCCGAACAGCAGACCAATTACAAGCTGTTAACTATTACACTCTAAGTTAAGGTTTAATATTAATCTTATCATCATCAACATTAGCATTACAGCCTATTAATCAGTGCCGGATTAAGCAAGCGCGGGGCCCGTACCAAATTCTATAGAGGGGCCCTTGATGTGCTATGGGTTCATAAGTAATAATTTAAAATAAAAAAAATTGTACAACCGACTTCAATATAAATTTATTAAGAATAACTGAAAAACTATTGATCAGACCTTGATCAAATTTATATGGGACCACATGAGAAGCACCAGCTATCAAATAAAAAAAAGAATCATCGAAATCGGTTCACTCAAAAAAGTCATGAAATAACGCACATTAAAAAATACATGTGTCGAATTTAGTACCTTTTTGAAGTCGGTAGAAAGTGGTAAAAAAACAATTCAATACTCAATACGTTTATTTGCCATCTATAAGGTTACAATTTTGTTGGTGTTTACTAGTACAGTAGATTACTATAGGCTCTATTAGAATCTGACAAGTACAAAAAGCCAGAGATGAGATTGTCCCGGCTATTTAGAATAATTTTGATAAGAAATAACAATTTAAAACTGACGATACTAAACAAACAATTGTAAATCTTTTTAGCACATATTTTAAAGTTTCGTACTGTCTATCGCACTAGCCATATCCGTTTTTATCAGCTGCACTGATTCGCCGTCTTCCAAATCATTTACACAAGCACTGAACTCAAAGTTTTTTTTACATAATCTCTGCTGCTGTGATATATTTTAATTGTTGAAATATTTCAAAAACACTAGTTAATTCGATGGCGATTTTTCCTCTGTCAAAATTGCTAGGTCATTTATCAATATCGGAATATATTGGAACGAAGTTCCTTATCGGGTCTAGGCAAGAAAAATGTAAGATCTTTCCGTCACGACCCCTTCTAACGTAGTGTAGACGGCCTTGACGGCTATAAGGAAGCGAGATGGAATAATATCCATCTCTCTCGCACTTCTTATCTTGCCATGAAAGAAATATTATTTTATTTTAAATGACGCTTCATTTTAAAAGACACTAGTAATTCATTTATTTGTATTTGTTAATCAACAATATAATACGTTTATCAATAATAATATGCTACGAAAGGAACTTCGCTCCAACCGAGTCTTTTTACTTTCATTTTGTTTATTGCTAGAAGAAACGGTAGCAGTTAAATCATGTAATACACCAATATACCATCACAGTTCAAAGCTTTCTTAAAACTGTGATACCATCGACTTCCGTTTCGCTCAAGTATAACAGCTATGGGTCGAGCGAATTTGCTGGATTTTCAATTAGTAAATCAGGAGGACTTTCTGTCTCTTCGATTTCAGTATCACTATAAAGTCCCTACAGAGGTCAAAGTTCAAGTTTTACTTTTATAGGTATATGTACAATGAGATTCAGTAACAAACTTGGACAGATTACGTGTTTTTGATATTCTTTTTCTCATTTAACTTAATTTTGGTACCTAAAACTCTCTCCCGTGACGGGAGCTATATATTTGTATAATGGAATGTCAAAACAAAAATCGTAACAAATTTCGCAAAAACGTTATACCTACCCCTATCACTGATAAGCCACAATAGTCTCTCACCTACATTTTTCGAAAATATTTATCATTATTTCATTCTACTTCATATCAATATTTTCTGAGTATTAATTCATTGTATTGAAATGTATGCCTACCACTAACAAAATGGAGATATATCAGACATTTTGCTCGAATTCAAAATTCACAATTAGTTTTAATAATTATCACCTGAAAGCTGAAAGCGTGACGGTACCTTGGAATAAACAAGAATTAATAGCTTGATAAGTATACAAATTAGATGATAGTGAAATTAGTTTGTTCCTTAGCCAGAAAAAAACAATTAGTTTTAATAATTATCACCTGAAAGTTCAAAGAGTGACGGTACCTTGGAATAAACACGAGTTAATAGCTTGATAAGTATACTAGTTAGATGATAGTGAAATTAGTTTGTTCCTTAGCCAGAAAAAAACAATTAGTTTTAATAATTATCACCTGAAAGTTCAAAGCGTGACGGTACCTTGGAATAAACACGAATTAATAGCTTGATAAGTATACAAGTTTGATGATAGTGAAATTAGTTTGTTCCTTAGTCAAAAACCGAATAAAAAAGAATTTTATTGACATATACGATCGAGTTACAAAAAAAAACTAGGGATTCGAAACATGAAAAAAGACACATAATTGCAGCTACTTTATAATCAATTCAGATTTGTTTTCAATTACTGAACGGAATGAAGAGTATAGTTCTAATCACATTATAAAATAGTAACCATTGCTGTTACATAGTAACGAAGACTTTTTAGCGAGGAGAGCCACGAGTAATCTAGTCAAGAAGCGAGTTTCCTGCGAAAAATCGTTAGAATTGTGACAAAAATATGAGCGATTGCTCATTCGAAGCGGTATCAAAATTTTCAGACGTTTTTTTTTCTGGCCATCAAAATTTTTCAAATTCACTTTGGTATTAACAAAAAACATAAACAAAAATAAGGGTCAGCTTTTTGTTAATAACTCAATAACTAAAGGGGTCTCGAAAATCGAAAAAATATCCTTAAAGAGGAGGAAATTTCTTAAAAAACAGTCTTGACTCCCGGAACTGTAGCTCCATAAGCAACAATTTTTATTTAATGTTAAAAGGGGTTTCGCGTGTCTGCTGTCACACGGGCGCGTCTACACTTATTACCATTAAAAACTTCGTGCTGATCTACATAATGAAATTCTAATTCTAAAAATAACGTATAAAAGATATCGAAATTACCAAATGCTTGCACACGTCAGACTTTTTATAGAGCCGATTATCGGGCCGATTCAAATTCTACACAAGAATTTTCTTTTCAAATACTATTTAAGTGACTGTTTGTAGAACTTGTGTGAAATAATCGCTTACCGACTGTCTGACGTGGATTGTGTTAGTCGGAAGGTGTAACGTTTCACGTTTTCGTGACATCATATAAATTACCAGAATACCACGTCTTAATAAGTTTCACTCAAAAAATTACGCTCATGCGGATATGGGCGGATTTGTATACGCCGGCTCCCGTTTGCGCGAGGCCCGTAGCAATTGCTACACTTGCTACATGGTTAATCCGGCACTGCTATTAATAATGTCCTCCAGACCGAATTTCGGTCACGGCGGCCAGTCTCAACGGAGACTAGCCATCGGCGCAGGACAGAATTATAGTGCCCAAGTGTATGCGCAAGCACAGATGCACTCTCTATTCCCTCACTCTCAAAGTCCGATGGGACGGTAGACCGACACGACGGGAGAGAGATCAGGGGCAGGACCAACGGCTTTACGTGCTTTCCGAGGCATGGGGGTCAGACACCGCCAACTTCCTGACTCCGGGCAGCTACTGAGAATTTCTTGATGGAAAAACTTAATAACTGATTTTTTTTTGGCCCGACCCGGGATTCGATCTCGGGACCTCATGATCAGCAGTTGCACTATTACAACCACTAGACCAACAAGGCAGTCAATAGTGCTATTAATAGTTCACTGCTAAACATAGACGTCCCCATAGATTGCCTCATATTATGCCACAGTTACCACACTTGGCGGGCAGATTGGCAACCGCATTTTTTTTATAATTTTGTGTGGGATTTACTCACACCGCTGTGAATACACAGAAATAGATTTACATACACACATATCTACTTAAGGTAGACTTATGTAAGAATATATTATATTTGTTTCTTATATTTTTGCAAATATTACACATTGAATAAAACTAATTAGGTATATGGATTATATCGTATATAATTTTTAAAATTTTATCACTTATCAATTTTAATTTTAACATTGCCAATGTTTAAGTCTGGGTAAAACTATAGACATCCGGTGGTACATGAGTACGGGGGCGGGAGGGGGAGGGTTCATGTAAAGCCCCCCCCCCCTACCCTTCCCCCTTTCGGAAAAGTATAGTTTATGAGTAATGATTTTTTTGTAATATTATAACCTATACTAACTTTTTTGTCTAAAATATATTATTCGCGTCTATTTTGTAATTGCAGATCTTATTCAATAACACTGAGACAATTTCTCCGGACCATGTAATCACAACTATTGAAAAATCTTTAACAACTTTTCAAGATCATACCTAACCAATAGCCTAGAAGATGGTTTGTACAACATTAAAAATTTACAGCCTATATATACGTCCCACTGCTGGGCACAGGCGTCCCCTCATTTCTGAGAGGGTTTTAGGGCAAGGAAATGTCCACCGCGCTGCCCCAATTCGTATTGGCGAATTTCACGTCTTCGAAATTTTTTTCTTATTTTTCAAACATGCAGGTTTCCTCACGATGTTTTCCTTCAGCACCGAGCACGTGGCAAATCAGCACTTAAAATTACAATTAACAATTTCATTGGTGCCGGCGGGTATCGAATCCGGGTTGCTCGCGTACTGTGAAATTTACAGCAAGCGCTAATCAACTGAGCTACCACGGCTCTACTAGTAAGTATGCTTGTGTTACAAATATAACTATGTATATCAAAGCACAAGGCTCACCCGACCTTGCTGCATGGCAATTAAAGTATGAAGAACACATTAAAAGAACAAAGCCAAGGAGATAGATAAAATTCAGACTAACGTGAAAAACTTATGTCTATTATGTATGTCCACATAAGATTTTACATGACGTTACAGATCAGCATGTTTTGCTACAGTTATACATAGCATGCAATTTTTTTTTATACATCAATACTTATTATATCTAGAAAAATCCCTTATACTATAGAAGTTACTTTCATTCAACGATTGAAACAGTTTTAATTTAAATAATCTGATATTTAATAGTTTTAAGTTATATTATATAAGCTTACAAACATAAATAAACTACTTTTGTTAAATTTTCTTATGCTGGGATTGTTATTAAGTAGAAGCCTAGGATCCGATGAAGCTGTAAGAGCTACATAGACTAATAGCACTAGATGTTATATAAGTCTATATAGATCTCAACGATTATGGGCATTTATATCATCTACCGTTGTAAACAATGTTTTGTGCTTCTGTACAAACATGCATATTTCATGAATAAAAAGTGATAGTAGTGGTAAGTAACCAAGTTTTTAAACATTGGTTTACACGACTCATTCGGTCTTAACCCACATATTGCTCTAATGAATATTTTTGCGTGAGAAATGCTTTATTTTGTTTAATGATGTTGCCCCAAATTATGAGTCCATAGTGCAGTAATGATTGTATAATGACAGCAGTTTTTATGTTTGTTAAGTTTTTGATTTGTTTAAGAGCATCCACAAATTTATTTATTTGGAAAAAACATGTGGTTTCAATCAATCGCATTATCTATTAACCTAAAAAATTTCGTATGTCTAGCTGCTTTTATTTTTGGTATGTTAAGTTTAAAGTTACATTTATTATTAGTGCATTTATTGAACTGTATATCCAATTAATTAAATTATCTATTGGTCACTGATATTATTATTTTTTTTTATTTTTAGTCACGATAACTACATATACCATCTAGTAATGTGTCACTTCTATACTACCTAAAAAACTGAACGTATATAATGCTAAGCCTGTTCGCCAAACGGTGGCCTTAGTTACTTGTGGTCTAAAGTTGATGGAAAGAAAGAAAGTGATGAGGTGGGAACTGCGTTGTATCTTTGGATCAAACGACTACAATCTTCAGTAAAAGAAATATCTATGTTTTCTGATACCTGCGCAGGCCAAAATAGATATCAGTCTCTGTTATGTTTGCAGCTGTATTTGGTTCAGACAACACACCTTGATATTACTGAACACTCATATAGAAGTGGACAGTATGCATAGCGCAATTGAAAATCAAATACGCTTTATGCCAGTTTTCTCGATGATTGATCTTTATATTGTTAGCCAGGTCTAACAGAAAATCAAAGAAAAACACCATCATCAAAAAACCGTACGAACCTATAGTATAGGATTACAGAGAAATTTTAGACTTAAAGTTGTTTTAAACTTGGGCCTGATGGAGAAAAAGTGCAGTGGCAAGTGAAATGCTTTAGATTTGAAAAGAATACCCTTACATCAATTAATAATATAGATACGGGTATAGGTCACACTATAAAGAACTGGATGTGTCCAAAAGGGGGCAACTGAAACATCCACCAAATTATTAATCTGCGAAAACCAAAATTTAACATAGAAATTTTCACTGACAAATTTGGTAATAACACTTACATTCTAAAAAAAGCTTATAACAAAAAGCTTCCAATCAAAGAAGAAAAATTATTAAAAATGTCCACTGAGAAAATAATACCTCCTGCATCATTGGTACCAAAACCTACCAGATAAAGAAGGTCAATATGTTTCACCGAAAGAACAACATTCGGACGTGGAAGATGAGTATGTAGAAAAACTAGGCAAGTTTACTACTAGTTCATTTATTTAGTTCCAAAGTTTACTTCTATGACTGATTTATGTGTCAATGTGACTTTTTTGCAAATAGAGATTGTTTTCTTTTTAAGGTTTGAAAGACAAAGAATACTGTTTTGCTAACATATAAGAATGATTAATACAAATTTGTTCCATTTAGTACTTAGGCTAATTTAAAAAATGTCTAATTCACCCTTAAATTAAAATTTCAATGTTAAGAAGTCACTAACTTTATTTTTAAGCTTTAAAAACCTATTCTTCGATACTTTTTACAACTTTTGGTTGATTTTATAAATAATTATATTAAACTTTTTAATGCTGTTTTTCATTTTTTTATTTATAATAGTTATGATGTCCCAAGAATGTGCCTCCTATTGTGCTCAATGGTACTGCCCTAACCAGAGTAAAACAGTTTAAATATTTAGGCCACTACATTATTGAAAATTGTAAAGATGATATGGATATTGAGAAGGAGCAAAGGGCACTGTCAGTCCGTGGAAATATGTTGATTCGTAGGTTTGCAAGGTGCAGCAACAAAGTCAAGATTGCACTCTTTAAAACCTACTGATAATCTTTTTACGCATGCAGCTTATGGACAACTTATGCAAAGCGCACTTACTGTGACCTCCTTGTTCCATATAAATATAATAATATTTTCAGAGCACTGTTGGGGCTGCCTTGCTTTTGCAGCACATCAGGGATATTTGCAGAAGCAAGAACAGATGACCTCTTTGCAATAATGCGTAAAAGAGTGTGCTCCCTGTTGAGCAGAATGTGTGGTGGCCGCAACAGTATTCTAAACATGTTTGCCAAACGATGTGACGGGCATACGCTAAGTCACTAGAACGGTGTATGGAAAAGTAAGTACGTATTTAAGAAGCTAACATTAGTATTTAAGGTGTGCAATGTATTACTAACAACTTATGCATCAAGGTCTGAAATAAAATAATTATATAGTAATAATTATTTTATTTCAGACATATTTATTTATTTATTATCATATTTATTTATATTATTATTATTATGATGAATCAGGGCATTTATTAGAAGCAAAACTAACTCAATGATTTCTCAAAGTTGTGTAGATATCAGTTATTGAGTTCTTGCAGTAAGCCGACGATTTAAAAACTAACGATACTCCAGGTTAACTAAGGCATTGAAACGTCGGGAGTAAATTTAAAAGCGAAATTAGTTATTATTTTATTCATAAGATTAAAAGGTATAAGATCAATTAGGCTAAGAGGAACACCGGTGAAAGAGGAACTCAACACAATAACTCATAAACTATAGAGTTTAACTCTATGGTATATTAGTAGATAAATAAGTAAAGTAAAAAAAACAAAAGGTTGATAAAAGATGTCACTATGATGTTCCAAAGCCGAAAAGAAAGAAAAACACTTTGACATTTGATAAAGTCTAAGAACACGTGTTGGCTACATAACTATTATTCGCGTTTTGTTGGGGTATTGCGTATTGTTGGGGTAAGAGAAACGGTACTTACAGGGTTAGAGAAACAGTATGTTCCTCTTCGCTGATATCAGGGGTGATAAACATTATGATGTTTTAATAGTTTTAAATAACAAAGACAAAATGTAATTATAGTAAACAAATTACAAAAACGCCAATATACAAAAATCATAAAATGTCAATTATAAATTCTAAAAAGGGTAAAGGCACTGGAAAAAAAGTCAAGTAAGTTTGAAGGAAAATATGAAAAGAAAAAATACAGAAAAAGATATTCATCTACCAGCGTATCCGATTGCGTCAGCTTGCATGATGATTCTGATATTGTAGACTTGATTGATGAGGACTCAGACTTACTTGAGGAAGACTTTGACATTATTAGAGATTTAGATTACATAAACTTTATTCCAGACCTTAAAAATAATAACATTATAGATGAAAAAATCAAAGCAACAGAGACTGTTAGTGGATCAGAAATAAGGACAATAGAGGCGGAGTCAGTTCTTCTTACAAATAAATAAAATTGAAGTGTCTGTTTGTAATGTCAAAATTACAGCGTTTTACTAAATAATACAAAGTATAAACGGGACTTATAACAAAAATACACTTTTTTAAACTTTTTTGTCTGTCTGTCTGTCTGTCTGTTTGTTCCGGCTGATCTCCGAAACGGCTGGACCGATTTTGACGGGACTTTCACAGACATAGCTGATGTCATAAGGATTAACTTAGACTACTTTTATTATAAAAATAATTAGGATTCCTTGCGAAAAAATTAAAACCCTAAATTGCACGTGGGTGAAGTCACTGGGAACAGTTAGTTAGTAATATAAAAGATGGAAGAAAAAAGGTGACAGATGTTTGTGAATCAGAAGGAAGGAAAATGGTGGCAGAAGCAGTTGATAGCAACTGGATGAGAAAATAGAGGAGGAAGGATGTAAGGAAATGAATTATACAATTAAAACAATGTGATGGTCAGGTACTACACAAGAAATAAATGGACATATTATATTGGCTATACAGGGTATTTTTGGAACGCTCCCGAAAACTAATACAGGCGACAGCACCAAGTATACCTTTGATCATGGGTCACAAATAAATTCGATCCTGATGAAAAAAAAATCATCTTTTAACAACGTTTTATTAGCTTTATTCACGCGCCATCATGTTAGTACAGCTAAATGAAACGATAATTTCATAAAAAATATCATGAAAATACTGAAACATAAAACCAGCAGTGGAATGACTGAATTGTATCACCTGACTAAAGGTCAATGTACTCGCGAACGCAAATTCGCGCGGCCCGCAACTAGCGGGCCATACCACTACATACGCTAATGAAAAAATACTTAAATGAAATGTAACCAAGGTTGGAGTCATGCGTTTTTATTCATCGTGTAGGTATGTTTATTATTCTCATGTATTCAGTTATGTACCTGACCTATTCAGATTAGTTCAGTACTAAGTTATTTAAAAAAAATAGTTATGAAACAGCTTACCGCTCTAAATCCTCCGTGGTCTTATGAGATGCAGCTCAAATTGTGCTCCATTCATTTCAAGGTAGATTTGGGTGCAGGCGGGGCATCATCGTGTGGTCTTCGACACAGTCCGTACATAGTTTCTCGAAAGCATCCACGATCCTTTGGCGCATTTTGTCAGCACTATCACACTCACGATTAAAAACCCTTTCTTTCACATACCAAAAAGAAGTCTAACGGGGTCAGATCTGGTGAGCGAGGTGGCCAAGCGTGTGGTCCTAGTCTGCCGATCCAGCGATCACCAAATAGCTCATTGAGGCGCTCACGGACGAACCTCACGACATGGTATCGCTGTCTGTTCAGTCGCTATGGCAGAAACACTGGTCCCAGTATGCGATCCTTAAATAAACCTGTCCATACGTTAACCGACCATCGGGTTTGGTGCCCGGTTTGTCGAACAGCGTGCGGGTTAACCTCTGAATACACGTGTGTATTTCTTCGGTTCCACAGGCCGTTTCTGGTAAATGTCGACTCATCCGTCCAGATAATGTTCTCAATGGAACCAGGCACACGTTGTTGCTGATATAATAACCAACGGCAGTATAATAACCACTATAAACGTACGCGTTAGGCATTATTAAAACAAAAAAGAATCCAAAAACGTAACAAAAACTTTAATATCAACACGTAATCACAAGTAAATTTATTAAACAAAACGATTGAACTGTCGCTCGCGCACGCGTGTACAAAATCAACACGAAACTGTCTCAAAAACTAAAACCAACGAACCCCGTCAAGGCTGAAAATTACTGCGTCACAAGCGTGAGGCGACAGGGTTAGGCATTCTGCCGTCATAATAAAAAAGGAAGTAACTAACAAAAACGTAAAATGGAAATAAAAAATAAATTGATGAATTTTTCTTTCAGACCCCGTGTCTAAAGTATATTAAAAGGTATCTATATTGAAATATATACGTAGAGACATGAAGATTTTAAGAACGAACTTATTTTTTTTTTAAATTTGTTTATTTATTTAAATAAAACGAATTTTCCTTTTCATCTTAGCTTAAAAAATACACCTGGCAACACAAAAACATCGAAGGAAAGACGCATATAACTATTTGCGTCTTTCCAACCTAATAAATTAAAAAAAAACTGCCATTCATTTAACAATTTTACATATTTTGGAAAGGTCATTTGAAGTTGAAAGGACGCTAATAGTAATTTACTACTTTTTTTTTTTAATAAATATTAGAAAAGCATTGGTAGTGAGACACAAAAAATAATAATTTTAAAAAGTAATGATTTTAAAGGGGATATCATACAAGACTTACTACGATAATAATTAAAAATTAAAAATTTTGTACAACCGACTTTAATATAAATAATTAAGGATAACTCAAAAACTATTGGTCTGACCTCGATCAAATTTATATGGGACCACATGTGAAACACCAGCTCTTAACAATAAGATATAGAATAATAAGACAAGACCAAGAATAATTGAAATTTAAGTAATCGATGCAAATATTGTTAAAGATGACGTAGCAACTGGTTAAATAAGTCTTTTCTTTTATGTTGAATTTGTATAAGTCTTTTCTACTAAAAAAAAGTCATCTGTGATCAACAGTTACGTCTAAAATTCTTACGATAATTTCTAAAATATTGATATTTGTGAATATTAAAAAAATTTAGTAGATGCGCCTTCTTATCATGAATCGAATGGTATATTTAACTCATTTATTCATAAATTGTTAGATGCGCCCTTTTTTCTTACGACCGCGTGTTTCGTACCGAGCTAGATACAGGTCGATAGCGGAGGGGGTGTGGGTACAATCGCGTTCTAAAGTACTACATGGTATTGGGCTATTGTTTTATAATATTATAGTAATTAATTGTTTTAATGTAGAATCATAATAGGTGTTTTACTAGCTACTTAGAACTTTGGAAGAGGTGGGAATTAAAAATGGATAATGTTTACATGAGCATTATTTGTTATTTCTATCGTAAAATATAAAGTAGTTTGTAACAAGAAAACTTTAGCTAAGGGTAACACGCCGTCCATTATGACGTCTTGGGTCACATGGAAGCCAGATGTTAATGGTGTGTTGGTGTTACTGGATGCTACTTGATCATCACTTTCATCTTCGCTTGAGCTTCCGTCATCAGGTCGATCACATGGTAATTTTTTCGGTATTCTTCCTCCACACTTTTAACTTTACTGCACAATTTTCCCCATTCACCTTCTCCTATCATATTTACCTTTTCGATCACTAGTTTAGTCATAAAACAATAGATATAAATAATTTTTCTTTCCTTCCTTTTTAAAACATCGTCGCGAGTCGCAAAGTAAGCTGTGTATGCGACTGTATTTTTGGAGCGAACAAAGCGCGGGAACCAATAGCATGCAGGCACACTAATACTGGCGGATTGTTCCCCCGTCGCGCGCCTTTCGTACCAATATGTGATAAATCGCTCAGTGCCCAAGTTCAAGGCCAGCGTTTGTTTTTCACCGTTCGCGCGTACATTAACCTCCATTAGTCAGGTGATATCAATTCAGTTTCCACTGCTGGTTTTATGTTTCAGTATTTTCATGATATTTTTATGAAATTATCGTTTCATTTAGCTGTACTAACATGATGGCGCGTGAGTAAAGCTAATAAAACGTTGTTAAAAGATGATTTTTTTTTCATCAGGATCGACTTTATTTGTAACCCATGATCAAAGGTATACTTGGTGCTGTCGCCTGTCTTAGTTTTCGGGAGCGTTCCAAAAATACCCTGTATAACTAATATAATATCTCCACATCCTAGTTGCAGTGTTGTAGTTTATGAAATAAGGTTCTACAAAACTTACAAAAAGTTATTGAAATTTAAACTTTTTATTGAAGTTTATTAAATTGTACGAGACTGATTAGAAGTAAGAATAAAATTATAATTTGAAATACAAACAATTATTTTTTTAGTTTGTCACCCCTGACCTGAACCTGTTTATAAATATATGTTTCTCTGACCTTAAATTTAATATTTTCTTTTCCTTCAAAACTGTACCTTGTTACAATTACGTTACGATCAAATTCTATTAAATAAATTTTACTTAAAATGTAGCACCAGGTACATTTAAATAAATATCACAATCTTAGGAGATATGATGAATGTAAGTACAAGTTAAATGTTTTTGGCCAATACTGTCGTAAGTTTTCAAATTAGTGTTATGATTCTTAAAACAAGAAAAGCTGATAAACTAAGGCAAGTTTAATGTAGCTCAAAATTCTTATAAAACATTATATGTTCTTCCTAGAGCTCAAAACCTCGGGCTCAAAATAAACTATGTTCCTCTTACCCTAACTGACCTTAAAAAATATTATTCTATCCTTACATGCCCTTAATAAATACACAAATAAATAAATAAAAAACATTGCTTTGATAAACTTACCTCCAAGTACCTGTAAGTGCTAAACTTTCCCATATCAGGATAAAAGTAACATCACAACCTAAGATAGTTTAAATATTGAATTTACAATAAGAATACATTCAAAATACTGACTCGATAAGTCAATGGTAAATAAAACGGTGGTATATTTAAATGCACTACCAATATAAGTATATAAGTATATACTATAATTCAAGAAAACTAAAACGTAGCAGTTTTCACACTGCGAAGAAAACCTTTATTTTGACCGTATCATTTCCATCTGTCACATTAGTAGTAACGATTACTATTTTATCCTCCAATACCTATCCATAATATCCTATCACTTGTAAATTCATATCAATTTAAAACATAATTTCCTAGAATGCAAAGAATACAATCACCTGAAACCCTAAATTAATATTATTATAAATCACAGAACACAATCACTCTCTACCAAGAAATATAAAATAATAATAAATTAAATATCCTGAAACTGAAATGCGAAAACAGTGTTGTCATCGTACAAATCTGCTGTACCGTATTTTAAGGAAAATATTACAAAATTGCCGTTTTTTTAATAATTTATTTTAAATATTCATATCTATTCCTCATTTGTTTTCTTACCGTAAAGGTATTTTATCGTTTCTATCACTTCAGATGCATGTTTATCGAGTGAGTATTTGCCCTTACTTCTCATTTTTTTACAAATTTCTAACCCTAAATATTTTATTTACATACTTTTTGTTTTTCATTACTTTGTTGTGGCTTTTAGTTGAATTGTAAATGTTAAACGTAATAAAAAAAATATTTTTTTAACAATCTGATATAAACCACATATATTATATACATAATCTCTCACGTTTTAATATATCACTATCAATACTATAAATGTTTATTTCGAAATCAAAATATTCGCAAAATTTTTGCTCAACCAATTCAAGAAATGTGATAAATTTTTGAGATATATGTATGTATTTATTTATTTTATTTGTACTTTTTATTGCACGCAAAATATTACACAACACAACAAACTTAAGTGAAAATTAATTAATATATTAAGTATGTATGATATATCTACCTACCACAGTAAAAATAATAAATTATAATCAATTACCATTACATTAGGCAAAAAGTGTACCTATTAATTAGCCCAGTTGTATAAAGATTTATATCTGTTCCGTTGTTATACTTATGTGGTACATATGTTTCGTTTCATTCATTACACTAGTAAAAAAATTTCACTAATGAAACAATTTCTGTATTTTGTCATACGGCAATGAGAGGCCTGCCGTCGAAAAAAAAACGTGAATTACGCCTAAAACGGCAATTGCCGTAGCAATGGCAACAGAAAGCGAATACCTAAAAATCTCTACCTACGTTTAATTTGTAGATACAAAACATAGAAAAATAAATACGACGCCAGCTAGTCCAAAATAACTTTTTAATTTAATAATTATGTATGTTTTAAAAAAATTACTTTACTCTCATAGACTTAATACGTAAGTATCATATCAGTTTAGAATATACTGGTGAATAGACGACCTGACAGCCCGAAAACGCGTGACCAATTTTGATTTGTCATTGTATGCGTTAACTAGTGATGTGCATTTTACTTACAAGGACTATCGAAAAATGATAGTTAAGGAAGCGGTGAAAAGATTTGAAAAAATTGTTTAGTGCATGAAATTGAATAACTTCAAAAATTAACTGAATATTTAACATGATAGTTCTAAAATAATTAAATAAATATTCATATAACATGTTCCCGGGAATAAGCTGAACCTACTTGCCTTTTGTTGGATTTTAATTTAAATGTATAAAATCCCAGGTGACTCTACCGATAAACTTAAAAAATTCCCCAAGAATCTGATCGGAAAGTTGTATTTTCGAGCTATGATATCTGGAGAAAAATATTTACTGCCATAGAGAGTTTCCTTGGAATATATTTTTTAACAAATTGTTTATATAATACTTAACTAAGTATATAGCTATTTATATTTTATAAAATGTTTTGATGGGGAAATAAAAAACGGGGACACGTAGTACAGAATGGCTGCTTTATTTTTCATATAAGTATTACTTTCGATAATTATAAACATTTAATTTAGTAATTATTAAATACATTATAGAAGTTTATTTTAACATTCAACTTAAATATGAATGTAAGCTCAGTTGAATAAAATTGCTCTGTTTAAAGGCCAATATGGTTTTGAGGCTTCATCATGCTTCATGTTTATATTCTTTCATCTGTCCCTGAAAAGTATAAAGTAATAAAAAACTTATTACATTTTAGCTACATGAATTTTAAAAACATAATGATCTTAACACAGTAAAATGCACCAAATTTCAGAGGATATAGATGCACTCTCTATTCTCTCAATCTCGATACGTTAAGAAAATGGTCACTAATTCATGGACAAACCGCGGCAAGTGCAACTTAATCGCGCAGATCTATTAATCCGCGCAGCTATTACTTAACTACGAGTTCCTCTTCTCTACGGCTAAAGCTGTAGGCGATGAACCAAGCTATTTAAGCCCTCGGCACAATGTCGTCGGCCATCAAGCATGTATCGGGCATCGAGCGTTGTGAGTATCATATACTACGGAATTTATACTATCGCGTCTCATGCGCGGTCGTCTAGTGGCGCTTCAGGAGCATTACTAAATATCTATACCTAACTACACTAAAAGTTTTATCATTGTGATTTGGGAATATAATCCGAAGCTCCGCTCAACCCCTTGGGGAAAATAGCGTAATGCTATGAATATTGCACTAGTTTGGTCTTGAAACTGGGCTGCTGGTTAAGTAAGGTTATACATTAGCGATGGGCAATTGTTGAAAAAAAAAGCAATCGACTGAATTAAAATTGTTCTATTGCGCATTCGATTGTCAATTTAGTAGTTCCTCACCATGATTATTCGAATAACAATCGACAAACTACTAATTGTACGCACATCGCACACTGCAACTCATGCGAGTGCGCTGTGCGTCGATGCAACGACGTGTGCTTGTGCGTGCGGTGAACTGCGGAAGGCCGCGCGGGCCGATGAGTGCGGGATAGTGTTGAATGCATCGATTGTTTTAAGTATTACATAATATATATTTTAATTTGTTTACTTTAGTTGTTTATTGACTTGTTTAGAGAAAGGTCACGCGCGGGTTATGAATGATTGGCTTGACGCAATGCCAAAAAATCATAACATAATGTAAATATTGAATTAATAAACTCTTAAATACGCTTAGCTGAATAAGACTTTTTAATACTAGAGAGTCATGTACCTATTAAAGTATGAAGAAATGTTTATTGAATGAAAATTTCATGCATGAAATTTAAACAGTAAAATTAACATCAAAAATTTAAAAATAAAAATTCAATACAAAAGTAAGTAATATTTTTAACTGGTAATTTTATCTGATAAAAAATTACAAATAAATAAATTTAACCATTAAGGTGAAAGCTCCAGGGTGGCCTGCGAAATTCAAATTTTCTTGCATTTTTTGGAATTTGCAGGTTCGGGTCAGGTTGAATGTTTAATAAAATATGAATGACGACCGTAACGAGTATGTGTTTATAGAATTATTACTACTACTGGTGATTTTTTTAACTTTAATGTACGATAGTTTTATAATGTATAAAAATCTGTCTCTATTTTATCTAAAGCTTTGAAAGTAAAATTTTTGAAATTTTATTATAACAATATAATACATACTGGTATAAATAATGTAAAAATGACTCCTTTTCATAAAATTATTCTTATTATACTTTTTTTTTCTATTTATAGAATTTTACTATTATATAAATAGAAAAAATAATATATATTAAATTAACGTTTTTTTTCTATATATAGAATCCGGAGGGACTCTGTTTGACAAACGGCAAAATAAAATTATATTTTAGAACGCAAACTGGGGATTTATTTTCTTGTTGTGTGGGCAAGTCTATTGATTCATTATAAACATTCAAGATAAATATCAACATTAATTTTGAATTGTTGAGTCAATCCCCAGTGCACATGTAAAATATTTTGTATAAAAAGTATTAATCAATTTCATGCAAATTATCAAGAACGTGACTTATTTCTTTGCAAAATATCAAAATTAACTAAATAATTGAAATCATTCTATATTTTAAACAGTATATTACATAAATTTCAACCAAAAATAAACGCGTCATAACATTGACGACGTCTTGAGAGTTTATCTGTGAAATGTGCAATTATCAGGATTATTTCTATTATTAACACCACAGGCACTCACAGAACAAGTAACAATTTTGGTAAAAAATTACTTACTGAAAATAATCACTATTACACTCAAAAAAATTATAAAATATCTAGGAGCTATTTCATGCGTGCCGACTTGTGCCGAACTGTCATTCAAAATCGGTAAAAGAGTCATAAGATATGGTATACTTTTCTATTTTGCATTTTTGCCATAAGGAATTTTCTTCTCCCTTACTCAATATGTCGGTCTATACGCCAATATACGCCAGTATATTTTAAGTCTATGTTTACTCTTCACTCTGTCATTGAGTATAGATTAACAAAATATATACGCTGTCAAAGAGTACATTATGTACATACACAGAAGTAAAAACATTTTTTTTCAACAAGATAATTTTTAATTACTACAAAAAAATACCAGAAAATCCCAAATAACTTTGTGACACTTTTCTACCGAGTTCAAAAAGGAGAAGGTACTCAATTCGACTGTATGTTCTTTTTTATGTGTGTTACCTCATAACTTTTTTCTGGGTGAACCGATTTCGATGATTCTGTATTTTCTTGAAATCTAGTGCTTCTTATGTGGTCTCAGATAGATTTTAATACATTATAAAACTGTAGAACATTAAAAATGAAAATTATTGAGAATTTAAGCCATTATGAACCTAACTAATTTTCTATTTATCAACCAAAAAAGAAATGTCAAACCGAAACCGGTCACACTACTACAGTATTCATATATCATCAAGCTTTTTCCCCTATGGTGTTGGGAATATAATCCGAACGAAGCTTCGGATTATATTCCCAAGTCACAATGATAAAACTTTTAGCGTAGATAGGTATAGATATTTAGTAATACTCCTGAAGTGCCGCCAAGACGCCCGCATATGTGACGCGCGATTCTGTGTGCCAGGATAGTATTTAATACTCACAGCGCTCGATGCTCGATTCATGCTTGATCGCTGACGACAGTGTACCGATGGCTTGACAGCGTGGTTCATCGCCTTCAGCATTAGTCGTAGAGAAGAGGAACTCGTGGTTAAGTAATAGCTGCGCGGATCAATAGATCTGCGAGAGTAAATTGCACTTGCCACGGTCAGTCCATGAATGAGTTACTATTTTCTTAACATACTAAGATTGAGAGAATAGAAAATGCATTTCTATCATTATGTTTCAAATATTCATGCAGCTAAAATGATAATAAGTTTATTAGTACTTTATAATTTTCAGGGACAGATAAAAGAATATAAACATGAATCATGATGAAGTCTCATAATCATATTGGCCTTTAAACAGAGCAATGTTATTTAACTTATTCCTACATGTTTCCTTGTTTAAATTATTAAGTTCACATTCATATTTAAGTCGAATGTTAAAATGAACTTCTTTAATAAATATTTAATTATTAATTATTAAATGTTTGTAATTATCAAAAGTAATACTTATATGGAAAATAAAGCAACCATTATGTACTCCGTGTCCCCTCTTCTATTTAGCCATCAAAACATTTTATAAAATATAATGAGGTATATACTTAGTTATACTTTTTAATATTGTATATAATAAATCATTGTATATTATGTTATGTAAATAAATGTAATAATTCACATTTGCTATTGCTGTTCTTTTGAAATTTATGAATTATTATTACTTAGTTAAGTATCTGCCCATTTATATAACACTATATGTTAAAGAAGAAATTCCATCGAAATCACATATATCGTTTTTTAAGTTTATCGGTAGAGTCACCAGGGATTTAATACATTTGAATTAAAATCCAACAAAAGGCAAGTAGCTTCAGCTTATTCCCAGGAACATGTTATAGGAACATTTTTTTAAAAATTATTTTAGAACTATCATGTTAAAAATTCAGTTAATTTTTGAAGTTAATCAATTTCGTGAATTAAGCAATTTTTTAAATCTTTTTACCGTTTTCTTAACAATTATTTTTCGATAGACCTTTTAAGTAAAATGTACATCACTAGCTAACCCACACAATGACAATTCAAATATGTCACGCGTTTTCGGGCTGTCAGGTCGTCTATACGCCAGTATTTTATGGTATTTTATAAGTCTATGCTACTTAGATTAAAATAAGGACCTCTCATATACTGAAGAAATTTATTGCCTTTTAATTCAAAATTTTGAAATATTTTTCGGTGTAATGCAATATTTCTCTTTGTTACTTACTCTTTGTTGCAAAACTACTATTAAAGGTTATATCTATCTTATCATCCCTTTTTAGTATATCTCATAGATTAGTGGTATACCTTATGCAAAGCAGGTCAAGAGCACAGACTAATATAAATGTAACTGCTAATATTTTAAACGGTGAAAGTGGGGATAATAAACGAACTTAATTTCGAAGAAAATTTAATTAAGTACATTTTATTACCTTTCTTTGGCGTAACTCACTCATATTCATAAATTATTCACTTCAAACAGTGCCACAAATATAACAGTTATCTAATAAAAACACGGGAATATCTGTAAGTATTTATCACTAATTCAAAAGTTTTGTGTCACTAAACAACGCATAACCTATAAACTAACGCACCCTTTTGTTACACAACTAACTTCGGTTATATTGGTCTGAGCAAAGTCTGAGCACAAATAATTATTTTCTTATTACTTTAACTGTTAATTCCACGTAACATATTTCATTGATATAGAATCCAGTCGACAGATTACACCAGCAGTAAAAATGTTTTGACACAGAATAAATAATAGAACTACGTAATTTTGATAACACCATCTACAACGATTGGATGATTCGTATCATTCATTAATGATTATAATATGAGCATTAGTGATGTGTTAACTTGTTTGCTTCGCAATATGTTATTGCTATTTACGCACAAATATATAATTAATTTATATTAAGTTAATGATAATGTTTGTGATATTTATTGATCATTCAAAACAATATTCGTTTAACTATTTTAGTAGGTCAAAAATCTTTCCCTAAAATGAAAATACCTACATTATAAATTTTCATTCGGTCTTCCCAAAAACATAAGAAGTGCTAGCGCAGGTATTAATATGTTATATTTTAGGATCATAGACGAACAAAGAAAAAAAGTCAGAGAGCTGCGTATATTTCAAGTGATATATAACCAAGCCAAAACTATGCTCAGTTTATTGTAATAACACGCACTCACCTCACATGCATCTAAAACAACATGGTTTTAGGTCCATATCCGTGACGTGCGTGCGTCCACCACGTTTACGGGCTAGAGAAAAAAAAGAAGAAAGATATGTGCGTGTGTTGTGTCATGAACCCATGAAGTTGAGCATGGTTTTAGCATCACCATAAAATGTAATGCTAAGACATTATTTCTTTGTTGGTCTGAGTTTAGGATGAAAATAAATTTGCTGTGCTCTATAAATGGCGTAGAACCTAAAGGCGCGTCTCCACCAAAAATGTTGACAACATTTATGTTTCCGACCTGTTGACAAATCAACAAAAGTTGACGACATTTGTTTCAAAATGTTGCAAGAAGCGTCTTCACCGAGGGAACAAATGTCGGCAACAAGCGTATTCCTTTGATTTGCAACATTTTGAAACAAATATTGTCAACTTTTGTTGATTTGTCAACATGTCGGAAACATAAATGCTGTCAACATTTTTGGTGGAGACGCGCCTGACAGAAACATTTGTCGGCAACACGTGTTGACAAATGTTGAAAACTTTCGTGGAGACGCGCCATAAGAGTAGAACTGTTAGGTATACCTATACAACAACTTCAACATTTAATTTGTTGATTCTATACAAATTGATACATTCATCTAAAAATTTACAGGCAAATGAGAACGTGGATGATCTAGTCTAGTTCTTCTATTCATTTTCATTCATTACAGTCTATAAAAGTCCATTGATGAATATAGGCTTTCCCTATAGATTGCCTCATAGGGGGATTTTGCCATAGTTGCAAAGCTTGGTAGGGGCAACTATGGTAGTAGTACTTTGCAACCCCAGTTTATTTTATTATTTCGAGTTGTTGTCAGGAAGATGCTGCATGACTTCCACGGGACGATATGGGGTAGCGGATATTCTTACACCGCCACTACACTGTTATTAATTTTATTTTATAATATTAATTATTAATGTGTAAGATTTAATAATTTATAAGGATATAGTGACGTGCCCTTTAGGTTTTTGAAAAAACGTAGAATATCCCCCTTTTAATTTCATTGCGTGACATCACTATTCTGCTGACCTTGGTAAATCGTGATTGTCATCAACGACGCAAGCAAGCATGATTGTGCAGAATTTTGTTACATCAAGATGTAAGATCTTAACATGTTATGCAACAAACCGCCTGATACTTATTTCCGTATTATTACGCGAACATATCGCAAAATGACAAATTAATTGTTATTTTTTTAGAATTTAAAGTAGGTACACACTTAGTAAACATTTTTCCATAAATACTTGGTTTTCCAACCATCTACTTAGAGAGAAGAATACAAAGTGCCAGTTTTTAGACACCCAGAAATCTCAAAATTATAAGCTTTGCCTGTCTTTGGTTTTAATCCTCTTTTTTTTATATTCCTCTGATTTTGGCGACATTAGATGCTAATTAAAGTACATTTAAAAGTCTTGTCAAGAATATTGGCTTACATTACGTTTTACGCATCTCAGTGCCGGCGTAAGAGAATGCACACCATATCATCATATCATCCCGAGGTTGTCGTAAGAGATGACAGAAGAACATTAAACATGATGTGATGGGCAGTAGCACCAGATAACAACTAAAAATAACAAACAAACGAAGGTCTCTCACTCTCTCTCTCTCTCTCTCTCTCTCTCTACCTCTCTCTACCCTTGTTCGGCAGTGGAGTTTTTATAGGACATTTATAACATTAAATATAGAGTAACCTGTCCAACAATGAGCCACTTAAAATTTAGAACTTAATAACACCGCTTTTTCTTAAGATATTAGATATAAGTTTTTAGACAAAGATAGCAAATTTAATTGGCTATAGACTGGCATTATTACTTTTCTTAAAATATTTCCTTACGTTTTTAAAAAAAATGAGAAATGATCCATTGTGTACATAAGTGTGTACACAATGAGCCCAGCTATATTTATTTATTTATTTATTTACTCTTTATTGTACACCAAAAACAAAACAAAAACGAATACAATTAAATCTAAATTAGAAAATGTACAACAGGCTGTCTTATCACTCTGAAAGTGATTTCTTCCAGACAACCTTAGTGTAGAGAACTGATGTAAACAATAGTTAAAAATAGAGGGGGCGTACAAAATGAAAATAAAAAATATAAAATACATACAAATAAAGGCAAGTGAAGATTATGTATGATATAATATAATAGATTAAATGAAAAGAGTACGAAAAAGGAAAAGTGATTTATCTAATAGCGTTCTAAGTAATACGATTTAACAAGACATTTGAAAGAATGAAGAGATTGAGTACGACGAATGTGGAGAGGTAAAGAGTTCCACAAACGTACAGCAGTTACAGTAAAGGATTTCTTAAAAAAGGAGGAAGAGTGCGAAGGAGTAGAGAGAGAAAGATTGACGGAGGATCGAAGGAACCGATTATGGGTAAGGGAAAGATACTGGAAACGGTCTTTTAAATAATGAGGAGTGGAAGGATTAAACAGCACGCTATACAAAGTGGAGAGAATGTGAGTATTCCTGCGAAGGCGGATCGGGAGCCATTTGACCTGTTTGCGAAATTCAGAGATGTGATCATATTTGCGAAGTCCAAATATGAATCTAATACATAAATTTTGAATGCGCTCAAGCTTATTAAGCTATATTTAATAACTAGCTGATCCTCGCGACTTCGCCCGCGTGTTATTTGGGATTTTAGTTGTTTTTGCGCGGAACCCTAATTCTTTTTCTAAAATAAAATTAGCCTAAGTTACTCCTCATGACATCAGCTGTCTGCCAGTCCCGTAAAAATCGGTCCAGCCGTTTCAGAGATTAGCCGGAACAAACAGACAGACAGACAGACAGACCGACAGACAGACAAAAATTTTAAAAATTGTGTTTTTGTTATAAGTATCGTATATACTTTCATATGCATTTAGTAAAAAGCCGTAATTTTGACATTACAAACAGACACTTCAATTTTATTTATTTGTATAGATGAGCCAGGATTTGTGCTTTCGGCAATTAATTTGGTAATTACATTAATAAAACCGTGTTCCTTGCTTATAACCTTCGTTATATTAGTTTATTTTAATTATAATCAAACAGTACAGACCATTTTACTTTTATTTCGAGTTAGTTTTATTAAAGTATAAGAAACTGAAACAAAAATTAAGCTTTTGAATAGTTATAAAATCAACAAAATTATTACCAAACACTAAAAAACCAGCTTAGTCAACTTATTTTATTATCATTAACTTTATTAATAACATTCAGTCTTATAATCATTGTCATTTTCATTACAACTCTTCACAAGTCCACTCATGAACATAGGCCACCCCCAAGCAATGCCATAAAGCACAGTTCTGAGCCACCTGCATCCATCGTTTCCTACATATCTTACCAAGGCGTCACTCTCATGTCTTACCAGGTCATCACTCTCATGTCTTACCAGGTCATCACATCTCCCCCACCATCCACATCCACATCACTCTTTGTTAAAAGCGGTGTCACGAGCAAGGCTGGTAGGATTCTGGTTTTAGCAACGATAAATCCAGATTCCTTGATCTGAATGACCGAAGCCGATTCCAGCTATCAGGAGTTTTTATATTATTTATAATTGTCATTTGATGAGCAAGGCTGCGGACGTCTTTAGTGGATAATCCATAAGATTTTAATGTAAATTCTTTGATATTTTTAATGCTTTTTCTTGGTAATCTTTACACATAAAAATTACGTGTCACGTTGTTTGTCCGCGATGAACTCCTAAACTACTGAACTGATTTCCATGAAATTTTGCAAACTCCGTGCAGTTTGGTCCAACTTGAGAGATAGGATAGTTTTTATCGTGATAAGTGACACTCAATATTTTTTTTTATTACGAATTTAAGGATTTTTTATATGAAGGGTCGTCGAAAAGGGCGGAACAACGTCTGCCTGCAACAAACTAGCTGAGTTTGTTAATATTTTGTTGACATCATCACTGCTTCTTTTGTTAATCCGCAGTACTGTTACATTTTTTTTTATATAACGTTGTAGCATGGGATAGCATAAGTTACACTCCTTAACTGCCTTTCTGATGCTCTTGTTGCAGATTGCTTTTGTTGGCTTTAGTGCGTGCCATCTAAAATTAAAAAGTAAAAATGACAATTAATCTGTAAATATATTACATGTAACGAAAAACAAAAGAAAAAGCTTTTAGTGGATGATTTGTGTAGTTATATACATACTAAACAACATAAAACACTAGCAATGGGCCACATGGTAAACATTGCGACGCAATTAGTACACAATGAAACATGGCTTATTGTGTACAACGTGGTTTTGTTTCATTGTATGTCATCATACGTCATATATTTCAATACCTTTTATACGTGGTAGAGCCATGCTGCAGCTATACTAGTAGTACAGTTGTAACACGAATGGGTCGGCTCGACCGGGGAAGGACCACGGTCTCACAGAATATCAGCGTAAAATAGCAGCTTAATGCTGCTGTATTTCGTATGGTGAGTGTAGGGAACCGGAGACCCTTTTTACTGGAAAAGAGGCATTCCATCTTAGCCCTCACGGGTGATAACGCATCTGCATTTTGATTCGCAAACTAGGATAGATGTAGATGTCTATGGGCCACAGCAACCACTTACCATCAGGTGGACTGTGTGCTCGTTTGTCACCCTATCCTATAAAAAAACCTTAAAGTAAAAATGTAAAAAAAAAATCCAAATATGTTTTGTACGTAATCATGCATGTCAGTATTAAGAAAAAAAAGCAAACTCTAACACATTATAATGAAAAATCGACGAATATCAATGAAAAATCTTACTTTTTTGCGTAAAATCCGTTAAATCACTATCATACGTCTACTTCGCACGCGCCGCACCCAGATTATTATTTATCTATGATCCACAAACTGGGGTATTGGGAGGGGACTTGGGGCCGCATCTTTACATGTACTGTGTACTATCTGGATACGTCACATTTCTGAATTATGGAAATGTTTCATTGTGTACTACTGGTTCAATGATGGACAGGTGACCCTAATCGTATTTTTCACTAAAGTAAAGGCTCCAATCAGAAATATCGACTTAGAGATGTAGGAAATGAACTGGGCTACTGTTAATTACGAAATAACCATAAAAATGCAAATGAAGTATGTAGAAAGAAAAATGAACTTGCACTCCAGATGTTATGAACATTCAACAATGAGACTACGGGTCGGTTTTCACCCCAAACGATTATCATAATCTGTATCTTCACTATTAAATCTACTCACCATACGAAACTGCAGTATTAAGCGGGGAAGGACCACGCTATCACAGATTACGAGCATGAAATAGCACGCTGTATTCTGTAACAGCGTGGTCCCGGTCGAGCCGTCCAATTGGTACCACAACCATAATATAATTGCGGGCGTGGCAAAGTATCAAAAACTGACAACTGTGTAGTGGCGGTGTAAGAACATCCACTACCTCATGTCGGTTCGTGGGTGTCGTAAGAGGCGACAGATAAAATAAAAACCAGATTTTTTTGTATAGAAATAGGGTGACAAACGAGCACACAGTCCACCTGATGGTTGTGACTTGTGGTTGCTGAGACCCATAGACATCTACATCTCTCCTCGTTTGCGAATCAAAATGCAGATACGTTGTCACCCGTGAGGAGTAAGATTAAATGCCTCTTTTCCAGTAAAAAGGGTCTCCGGTTCTCTACACTCACCATACGAAACACAGCAGCATTAAGCTGCTATTTTACGCTGGTGTTCTGTGAGAGCGTTTCCTTCTCCGGTCGAGCCGACCCATTCGTGCTACAACTATACTATAAATATAGCTGCAGCTTGGCTCTACCACGTATGATGATGATGGGAGCAGGTTATTATTAATAACAACTACAAAATAAGAACACTGCGGTTGCAACTATGACAAATACCTCCTTATGAGGCAATCTATGGGGAGGCCTATGCTCAGCAGTGGACTTTAATAGCAACATTTTAACAGATAATTTATTAATAATTAACAGATTCAAAACTAAACAGGAAAAATGAACTCGAATCCCATTTTGAAGAAAATGAAAGCATATGGCATCGGACACCGTAAACTTCACGACGAGCTATTTGTGGGGGATAAACCGCCCGCTCGGTTAGGTGTGTACGACATCGATGAAGAAGACTTGTGCCATGAAGTGTAAGTTGCTTGAAGAACTTAGAGATATCTAGTACATAACACATCGCCAATCCATTTGTTACGTGTATCACCTTATGCCCGGCTATGGACTGTTACTGGCTGGTAAAGAAAAAATGGTGAATAAAACTTTTTTTTTATATAAAACTGTAGCAACAAACGAAATTACAGTCCATGTCATACTAAGTGGCTACCATAGATAAATATATATGTAGCAAGGTGGCTACTGTTGCCCGTGAACGTCTGCGACCAATATCAAATAAACAGGGCTACAGCCTTTGTTCAGCAACTTTGACAGGCTGTAATGACAATTTTTTTTTATCTGCTATAACAAATACATATACGTAAAGTCATAAATGGTTTGCGGGGAATTCGTATGTGTAGTACCTAAGGTTTGGTTTGGGTTGCATACGAATTTAACGGGACATGGCAGCATTCGGTCTATCGTCGCAACTTTTTGTTTGTCGACTATTATCCGAAAAGCCATTTTTCTTGAAAACGCCAAAACATAAATATGAAAAAAAAAAGGAACAAAAAGAAATGTGGTACAATTGACGTTCTTATTGCTAAAAAAAGTTGTTTCTCCGAGACAAACTAATGTTTAATTTTTCGAATGTTCTTTATCAAATATTGATGACGACACTTCTGCAGCATCTTACTAACGTCCATTCAAGGACTTTGGACGGTAAGGCGAGAAGAATCTACATTTGTTACGCGTTACGCCCTGTATAACGAAAAGCGGTTTCGCGACCGACTTATTTTATTTTTTTATTTGATAGCTGGTGCTTCTCATGTGAATTTATCACATATAATTTAAAATTAAACATTTTGTACAACCGACTTCAATATAAGTTATTAAGAATAACTCAAAACTATTGGTCTGACCTTGATCAAATTCATATGGGACCATACGAGAAGTACCAGCTTTCAAATAAAAACTTAACTTAACTACCGACTTCAAAAAGAAGACGGTACTCAATTCGACTGTAATTTTTTATTTATGTGTGTTACCTCATAATTTTTACTGGGTGAACCGATTGCGATGATTCTTTTTTTATTTAAAAACTGGTGCTTCACATGTGGTCCCATATAAATTCGATTAAGGTCTGACCAATAGTTTTTGAGTTAAACTTAATAATTTATATTGAAGTCGGTTGTACAAATTTTTTAATTTTAAATTAGTTATATTGAAGTCGGTTGTACAAAAATCTTAATTTTTCCACTTGTGAAAAAACAACAACAGCTTAAGAATCTTAAATAAGTAACATGCTACTGAAATAAACCAATAATAGCTAAATAATACAAACTCGGTAACACGGTAGTCATTTAAAGGGTTAAAAAATTACAAACATTAAAAATGGATTATTTTTTACGATGATTTATTTATACGTGGTAGAGCCACGCTGCAGCTATTTTACTGGTATAGTTGTAGTACGAATGGGTCGGCTCGACCGAAGAAGAACCACGCTCTCACAGAATACCACCGTAAAATAGCAGCTTAACGCTGCTGTATTTCGTATGGTGAGTGTAGAGAACCGGAGATCTTTTTTACTGGAAACGAGGCATTCCATCTTAGTCCTCACGAGTGAAAAGGCATCTGAATTTTGATTCGTAATTGAGGATAGATGTAGATGTCTATGGGCCACAGCAACCACTTAACATCAGGTGAACTGTGTGCTTGTTTGTCACCCTTATCCTATAAAAAGATATAAAAAAAAATTATAATAAAAACATTTATAATATATTTTAAAAGTGAATCAACTTGACCGAACGGCCATAGGCTTAGCCTTTGGGAGAGAAAATAGCAAACCCAATATTAAACTGAATTTTATATTTTATACTTACTGTTGAATTTGTGAGAGCAACTTATTATTTGTTTATTTAAAAAAGACAGCGACGTTACAAATTAATATTTCTTTTTCTAACTTTTTCAGTATCCCAACGGTATGCAACGTCACCGGTTGCACATTCGTCGCGGACTCACTGCTTGAATTCGAGAATCACTATAACGCGTGCCACAGATATGCTTGTGGTCAATGTAAGAAGATGTTACCTTCGCCTCATCTCCTCGATCTGCATCTGCAGGAGAAACACGATTCTTTTTTCGCAGTTATGGCCGCCAAGAAACCTTCGGTATGTACCAATGGAAGGGGAAACGGATCGATTAATTTGTTAAGCGACGTCATCTCGTGGATACCGTAAGAGGCGACACGCACGGGACAGCCTCGTTGGCGTAGTGGATGCAAACGCGTTTATTGGTCATGAGGGCTCGGGTTCGAATCCTGGATCGAGCCAAAATCAGTCATTGGGTTTTCTGTCAAGATATGAAAAAGAAAAAAGTAGCAACCCGAAGTCGGGAAGTTGTCGGTGTTCACCCCCGTGCCTCGTCTTAATTTAAATGTTTTATTAATGAAAAAACTGTACACAAAGGGTTATTATAATATCAATTAAGGGAATAAGGTGATCGCCACCATGCTGGTTCTATGAAAATTCATTTAAAATTGAATAAACAAAGTTATTGTTAAGTGAAATTATGTTTAAAAAAAAGTCCCGCCGGGTTTTTTGCTGGTTCTTCCCAGTACAGAGGTATTTTCCGAACCAGTGATAAATTAAAAATGTCTTTCAATAAGTATTATGTAATAATCAATATTGAATAAAAATCATTCTGTTCTATTCTTGGAAAGCATGTAAAGTGGTAGGTCCTGCGCCTGATCTCTCTTCGATCGTGTCGGGTTACCGTCCCATCGGACTATGAGAGTGAGGGAATAGAGAGTGCACCTGTGCTTGCGCATACACTTGAGATAGCAAGTCTCTTTTGAGACTGGTCAACTTGACCGAAAGTTGGTCTGGAGGATATTATCGTATTATTAAGAGACGACAGAGCGAAGCTGAACCAGGCGATGTGCAGCGGCATTTTCCTGACAACAGCTGAATAAAGATAAAAAACTTAGCTTGCCAAGCATGGCAACTATGACAAATATCCCTCCTATGAAGCAATTTACAGGCGAGGCCTGTGCAGCAGTGAACTTTTAATGGGATGTAATGTTAATGATAAAACAATGCTTCAGTAACGAGAGTCGGTGTTTTGTGCGACTCTTGGCGGCCACAAGTGGCGTGACGGAGGCACTGCTATAGCAAGTGACCGCCAATGGCCACACGTGTTGGGCAAATCCATACTAGTACAAGACGTATGAAAAACATGTGGACTGCTTGCCGCTAGCTGGTGATGTGGCCGGTGCGGTGGCTCGTTTAATCCGAGCCTATACTTACCGAACGGCGCGTTCGAATGACTGACTGTGACTGGTGAGAGAAGCGCTACGTTATCTCTACCGCCTCTATAATATTATTATTATCGATTACAATAAAATATACTTATTCTATGACTTTCCGGAGATGAAGACGTATCTAAAGATATCTTTTTTTTTATAGGATAAGGTGACAAACGAGCACACAGTCCACCTGATGGTAAGTGGTTGCTGTGACCCATAGACATCTACATTTATCCTTAATAAAGAATCAAAATGCAGATGTGTTGTCACCCGTGAGGACTAATATGGAATACCTGTTTTCCAGTAAAATGGGTCTCCGGTTCTCTAAACTCACTATTACTACTCAGTATTCTGTGAGAGCGTGGTCTTTCCCTGGTCGAGCCGACCCATTCGTGCTACAACTATACTACTAATATAGCTGCAGCATGGCTCTACGACATGATCTTCTACTTATATCTAAGTTATAGGTCACAAAGGAACACATAATCAACATATACACACGTGATAATGTCTGTAGAATTATTAATACAAACTAATAAAATGTAAATCCTAGTTGGAAATCTGTAATGACCATAAAACATATATTTCTCTTCTGATGATGTTGATCATAAATTCTTTTTATTCTTTTTTTTTAAACCTCACCTCCACACTAGGATTTTCTCCTGTATCGAGGGGGCTGAAATAAATAAATTTCACTAAGACAAACATCCATAACCGAAACAATAAATAAACATAGGGACCAAAATGTATAAATACAAACATTAATTTGTAAAACGTCATCCTTCTTTTGGGGTACTCAGTTAAAAAGGCTATGCTCCTCCTTGGTTTCAAATATGAACGGCATTATCTAGTAGATTATTAGACGCAAATAAAGTTTTTGGAAATATCTAGATAATATCTTACGTGATACTGTCACCGAAGTAGATAATAGCCACAACATTGTGTAAGCCACCGTTATGCGCTTATCTACTCAATTCTTCTCGAGATAAGCGAAAAAAATTTACAAATAGGTACTCAGAAATATGCAACTGCTCTAAATACACAGGTATTTGAAAATCAGTATTATCGAACTCTACCTACCACAAAACCTGAAGATGTGTTGAAAGTTAGACTTACATTTTTCCAATACTTATAACTATTTACAAACGTGAAGTTAATGAGTCAGTAATGGTTATTCTTCATTACAGTCCATTGTTCACTGTTAACATAGACCCCCTACAAAGATTCTGCGCACGGTCCTTAGCCACCACCATCGACAATCTACATGTTTCATCAAGTGGAGGTCGGCCTAACACTGCGTTTGCCAGTATGGGGCTGCCACTCGAGAACCTTTCTTTCCCATCGCTTGTCAGTTCTTCGATCTAGATAGCCAGCCATTGTCACTTAAGCCTACTGATCTGCCGAGTTAATATACTCGTTATGGATTTTATCACACAGATAAATTCCGAGCATAGCTCAGGCTGAGTTACTGTGAGCTTTTTCACATGGATATTTAACAATTTAATTGATGCTGGCGGGGATTGAACCTGGGTTTCTCTCCTTCTGCGAAATTTACAGCGAGCGTTGAGTCCCTGAGCTACCACGGCTCTGATTAGATGGAGATATTGAAGAAACATTTTCTGATGCAATTCGTCACTAACGCCGCAAATAATAATAATAATAAATCTTTATTTCGGATAACAAATGAGATCCATATCACAGATATTAGAAAAATCACAAAATAATAATAATAGTACAGCTAGGTGGACTGAGAAAGTAAAATGACACGCACGCACGGATGCATTCACGCATGCACATACGCACGCAAGCACACACACACACACGCACACACACACACACGCACGCACCCGCACACACACACACACACACACACACACACACACACACACGCACACCCACACACACACACACACACACACCCACGCGCGCGCGCGCGCTCGCAGCCATACATACACACACAAGTAAGTCAGCCATGCAGGACGTTAATAATTTGCCTTATTACAGTCATTTTTTATTTATAGGATAAGGGTGACAAACGAGCACACAGTCCACCTGATGGTCGCTGTGGCCCATAGACATCTACATCTATCTTCGATTGAGAGTCAAAATGCAGATGCGTTGTCACCCGTGAGGACTAAGATGGAATGCATCATTTCCAGTAAAAAGGGTCTCCGGTTCTCTACACTCACCATACGAAACACAGCAGCGTTAAGCTACTATTTTACACTGGTATTCTGTGAGAGCGTGGTCCTTCCCCGGTCGAGCCGACCCATTCGTGCTACAACCATAATATAGATGCAGCATGGCTCTACCACGTATAAACGTAAAAACGTCATGTTTTTGTGCTATAACACCCAGGATACTGTTGGAGCTATTCCTTGTTCTGCTTAGTAGCGATGCGGCTTTTTTGCGCATTATCGCGTCAAACATTAGCAAAGGATCGAACCTCAATTTTTCAAAAAATTACAGGACAGCAACAAAACATTTATTATTCCCCGATTACTAGCTTTTTTTTTCATCAGAAAATTAAATATATTAGACTTATTGAAAAACTACAAATAAGATTAATTTTCTGATGAAAAAATCAAGTAATCGGAGAATAATAAATGTTTTCTTTCTCTCCTGTAATTTTTTGAAAAATTGAGGTTCGACCCTTTGCGGCGTCAACGATGAATTATAATATTATGTACCACAACCTGTTTAAGTCTGTTAATATTAATACACTGGGACAATATCTGTATTCTACGATTACGCCCTTTCTTTCAGTAGGTTGCATAAGCAGGCGATTTAAGTTAAATGACGCCCTTACTGTTTTAAAAAAGTATTTATTTTTTTAAGTTTGTTCTCAGCCCAATAAAAACACCAGACTATTTATATTAACACCGAAACCATGCTCAACTTCTTGACATTAACTCTGACTTACATCTTCTCTCTTTTAAACAGCTCTTAAAAGTTCATTAGACGCAATATATGCACCTAAACCGACATTCGTTGCAAATAATTTACTGCCGACTTCCAAAAAGAGACTACTCAATTCGACTGTATGTTTTTTTTTTATGTGTGTTACCTCATAACTTTTTACTGGGTAAACCGATTTCAATGATTCTTTTTTTATTTGAAAGCTGGTACGTCTCGTGTGGTCCTATACGAATTTGATCAAGGTCAGACCAATAGTTTTTGAGTTACATATTCTTAATAACTTATATTGAAGTTGGCTGTACAAAATTTTAAATTTTAAATTATACATGTATGGTGTGTACATGACTCGATATGTGCCCAGCGCTCTGTCTCTCTTTCTTTGGCCAGTCACACTGCAGCATGAATTGATCAGCTCAACCGAGGTAGAAACACGCCATCATAAAATAGATACACAGATAACTATATATTAGCCTAAGAAATAGATATAGCGGCCTATGCGCCACAGCATCCACTTGTCATCAGGTGGGCTATGTGCTTGTTCGTCACTCTTACTTCTACAAAAATAATTGATTATATTAAGAAATAACCTTTTTAATATTTTTATCTAAAATTTGAGTGACAAAAAAACAAAAAAAAAGATTCGTAGTTAATGCGGGCTAATAATTTTCTGCTCACCAGATGTCGCTAGTTGAAACTGAGGTAAAGTTTTTTGTTACACAGTGTAATTTAATTGAGAAGTTAAAAAAAAAGAGAAATAAAAGTTTTATCAGTTTCTAGAGTAATAAATGAATACACAAAACAATGCGTCAGTGGTTTGCTCTTAATTTTTTTGCACATTTTTTTAATTTTTCTACTTTTATGAATATCTGTGGTTTGGTTTATTTTTAATCTTATTAATATAAAATATAGCTAATAGTGCAGAAAGAAACAATAAACTTTTCATTTTTAGAACAAATTAACTTCTCCGCTTTGAAATGTCTTAAATATTATATCGCACTTACTAGTGGCACCGCCCTGGTGGCAGAATAAGTCGTGGACACCCTCATTTTGAGGACTAAGATGGAATTTCACATAGCCTATAATTATTATTTTAATATATTATGTCAAAAGAAAACCTACCTGATCCATTAATTAAAAATAAATTCTTATTTTAGAAGTGGTTATTGTCATATTTAAAATAATTTTAAAATAACAACAATACAGCTTTAAATACTATAATATAATGTTCTTTTACAGTATTGCTGTTACATAGAAGAGTGTAAAGAAAAATTTAAAAACACAGATGAGCGCTTAGACCACTGTGTGAAAGTTCACAAACTACCAAAAGATTTTAGATTTGATCAGAAACCCAAAACTCCAAAATTTACCAATAAACCAGATTTGTCTATGGATGTTGACGTAGCAACTAGTAAGCCATTAGAAAATAAAAAGTTTTCATTTAGTAACAGTAAGCAAAAGGCATTTTCAAAGAATTGTAAAAAGTCAACAGTGGATAACACAAATCTCAATTCAATGAATATGGATGATGAAGTGCCAGATATGGAGAAAAATTTGTCCACATAGTGACCTGAACTAAAGAGTTTAAGAAGTTGGTAATATCACAGGTAATATACCAAACAGTACCAATTAGTACAGTAGCCAAATATTGTGGATTCTATGGGACAGTCCGACAATTATTAAAACCCACAAAAACGTATCTTACCTTTCTTAAAGTGTTATAGACTAGAGATTTTGAAGAACAACAATACTTCTGCTGTTGCATGGGATCTGATATTAACTTATAAATTATAGGAAGTTATATTTTGTTTGTGTTTAAAGAATAACTACAATAAGTAATGTTGTCTGTTGTTTTACATTCTGTTGTAAATATTTCAATATTTGTACTTCTTTTAGAAGCACCATGTGTTTAACAAAATGTTTGGTTCTAATGTTTATCTTATACTGTACTTACTGGAAGGTCTAACTACACTGCTAACAATATACATCTTGATGTAAGAAAGAAATAAAGAAACTTGTTATAATTATTTATATTAATTGAAAATACATTACATAAAAATCTCTTGCTCAATATAACATTTTAACCCTAATTTGAGCTAAAATAAGATGATGATGATAGTATTTAAGGTAGTGACTGAGATGAGCATTTGCTCAATGTGGATATTTGCCTGATCACCGTCACCTGAGCCTTTGTGACAAATAAATGCTAGACTGTGCTTGTGTGTGCTGCATTCCTTTTAATCCATTATTGCTACTTAAAAAAAAAAAGAAAGCATATTTGCACAACAAATTTGTTCAAAATGAGAAATAAAGCTGCCAGATTGAAAATAATTGTTTGATCCTGACTCCACTGCATTTTACTAAACACAAAAATACCACGATACAAACAGAGCAATGAGTGCACTCCCGACGGTGCTCGCGCTAGCGACAAACTTGTAACATTCAAAGGGATTCGCCAAAAACCCAACAGCCGATTGGAGCGTGCTTGGGTGCTCGGCGCTCGTCTTCGGCTCACTGTACTGACATGTTGGATATTTGACTTGTAATTGTAACATGCTTACATCCAGCAAATGCTCATGTCAGTCGCTCATCTAGTATGTGAAATTTATTGTTAAATTGAATTTTTTCCTCATCAACCTTGATGTAAGTGTTAAAAATAAAAGTAGCTAATACTCTTATAATGTTTTATTTACTCTCCACAAGAGTGTAAAATAAAGATAAATTTAAAGTTTTATGCATCCTGGCATATATCCAAACTTTTTTAGATTAAAATATTACAATAATCAAACTAGCAGTAAGCTGGTTAGATTATATAGAGTATATATTCAACCACTATTACATTCTCTTACTAGCAGTATAATAATTTTATACTAAAGCTATAAACACATAAAGTGATTTCTGGTAATTTCCATAATAAATATTAGCCTATTGTATATATTTTCTCACTATTATCAGATACATTTACTTTGCTTTGCCTTGAGCAGCAACAGCAGCCATGGCCTTCTTTACTGTTTCCTCATCACCCAAAAAGACCATAGAATCAACGGGCTTCATGTTTTCGTCCAATTCATACACAAATGGAATTCCAGTAGGCAGATTCAGTTCCATGATGGCAGCGTCGCTGAGATCTATAATATAATATTAAAATCTCATTTTAGTAAATTCTGTAGGCAATAATTGGGATGTAAGGGGAAATTATACCAACTTCTTTATTTGCCAACTCGACCTGCACCTGTTACACCCAAGTAGCTGGTAATCAAGGTTCTAGTAATTGACTGATGGCAGATAATCCATCTAAAAACATTGGACTCAAATTTCACAAACTGGTGATAGGACGTAGCATTACTAGTGAGTTAACATTAGCTCACATCATCTTCATTACATCTATCAAAAGTATAAAGCTGAATGTCCATCACAAACAAAACTATGTGAAAACTAGGCTCAGTGAACTAAACTAAGCTAACCTGGAAAATTGCTGCACATCTACTGAAAAATAAGCTAAAACAAATAACACATAGCAAAAAGCACCAAAGGTAAGGGGGCGAGAGGCGCTTATCTTAGTAAGTTTGACTTAGTTTGGTTATTTTACGTAGCTTAGAAGGCAGTGGATGCACATGTATGAAAAACTGGCTCAGCTATGCGAGCTAAGATAAACTAAGTTTAGTTTTCGGTGGACGTTCAGCTTAAATGCAGAACATGGCAATCCCTAAAGTTTTAAGTTTAACGTGGTAGAGCCATGCGGCAGCTATATTAGTTATATAGCTGTAACACGAATGGGTCAGCTCGAACGGGGAAGGACCACGCTCTCACAAAATAGCAGCTTAACACTGCTGTGTTTCGTATGGTGAGTGTAGAGAACTGGAGACCATTTTTACTGGAAAAGAGGCATTCCATCTTAGTCCTCACAGGACACAACGAATCTGCATTTTGATTTGTAACCGAGGATAGATGTGGATGTCTATGGGTCACAGCAACCACTTACCATTAGGTGGACTGTGTGCTCATTTGTCACCCTATCCTATAAAAAAAACCTCACAGGAGGGATATTTTTTATAGTTGCCATACTTGGCAAACAGGTTGACCAGCTTTGGTTACTGAAGTGAAGACTTCTTTAGAATCATTGATTTGAAACAACAAAGAGACAAACATATACATCTACAGAATTTAGACTGTAAATGAATGAGATAGATCTTGGTTTCTTATTCTGAAGGTTTAACTTCTACTGCACGAGAAATACACACATGTATTTTATTTTTATTTTAAGTTGTTATCATGAAAGATGACACCGCCCATTTCCTGTCACATTGCTCTTAGACAACAACCAGTTATTATGGGATAGTGGATATTCTTATGCTGTCACTATAGAGTATTTACTCTACACTTTCTACGTGGTAGAGCCATGCTGCAGCTATATTATGGTTGTAGCATGAATGGTTTGGCTCGACCGGGGAAGGACCACGCTCTCACAGAAAACCAGCGTAACATAGCAGCTTAACGCTGCTGTGTTTCGTATGGTGAGTGTAGAGAACCGGAGACCCTTTTTACTGGCAAAGAGACATTCCATCTTAGTTCTCACGGGTGACCACGCATCTGCATCTTGAGTCTTTATTGACCTACATATAGATGTCTATGGGTCACAGTAACCACTTACCATCAGGTGGACTGTGTGCTCGTTTGTCAACCGATCCTATAAAAAAAAACTACCCGCTGCTTAAAATTCACTACTCATGAATTTTGTTTAAATTTTTGTATAAACAAATAGTTCTAATAACTTACTGTCTAAATGTTTAACAATGCCTCTAAGACTATTGCCATGGGCAGCAATAATTATCCTCTTGCCTTCTTTAATCTGAAAATAAATAAGAATTATACATTTACATTCCCAAAATATGCTGTTATAAACTATTTCAATCAAAAAAGCATATTAGTGAGACCCACCTGAGGAACAATTACATTGTTCCAGTAAGGAAGAGTCCTTTCAATTGTTAGCTTCAAGCTCTCAAACATGGGGAACTCCTCAGGCTTTGGGTCTCCTGCATATCTAGGGTCATTCACAATTGTGTCATAATAGGGATGATCTTTCTCCATTGGAGGTGGGGGAATATCAAAGCTTCGCCTCCAAATTTGAACCTGTTATATTAATTTTTTAAAATTAAAACAAAAAACATTGTTGTTATGTAGTATATTTGACAGAAATATAAAAATGATATACCTGTGCTTCACCATACTTGGCAGCAGTCTCAGCTTTATTTAGGCCAGTAAGGCCACCATAGTGCCTTTCATTCAAGCGCCAAGTCTTATTTACGGGCAGGTCAGGTTGACCAGTTTCTTTAAGAATGGTGTTTAAAGTTATTTGAGCCCTTTTTAAGACCGATGTATGAGCAACATCAAATTGATAACCCTCAGCTTTGAGAGCCTTCCCAGCCGCTACAGCCTCCTCACGACCTAATAACAAAATCATTTAAAAAAAAAAGAAATAGAAAAAATATTTCATAGTTATGAATAGATTTTATTTTACCCTTGTCGCTAAGGTCAGCATCGTACCACCCACAAAATAGATTTTTCTGATTCCATTCACTTTCACCATGGCGAACCATAACAATCTTGTATTTTGCTGCCATTGTGATTTTACTTTTAATATATTATTTTAATTAAAACACCGGCAAAAAATTCTCTACCGCAATCTAATTCTTCATTGACGTAAATAACCTTTTTGACCTTTCATTTTTTTTATAACTCGCTTTACGGCTCTGGGTTCTAGCCCTTCTGTGCATGAAATTAGAATGTATAATTATCCTTCATAGTACACTGCTCCACAATATGTTGATGCGTCACATTGTGCAGCCCTTCGGAGATTTTGACGGCAACTTCAGCCAGCAGACAGCTGACAGTTGGCGATAGTGTCCTTATCTTATAGTTTAAGACATTTATTTTCTGAAAAGATTTACAAATCACTTACAGAGAAAATACTTATTAATTAAAAACATTGAGCCGATAGGCGTAGTGAGTTAGTATTATAATAGGTCGCTAAAACTTAATTCCTGATTTAGTAATAATTACCAGGAACAGGGTAGTGTGAATGAATGTGCAATTGTTTTATGGTAAATATTATTATTTACGTTGTATGTGTACTTCATATATTTAGATCAGTGGTTTGTGAATATTATTATGAAAAATCCTTTAAAATGTGCTTTTTTAGTAATTTCTTAAATGTGGGCAGGGATTTTGCTTCTTTAATGAACTGTCAAAGTCTTGAGTGGTTAATGTTTTTAGGTAATTTGTTGTAGTGTTGAGCTCCCTCGTAGAGGATACTCTTTTTTCCATAGTTTGTTCTATGTATTCTCAAACATAGGTTATTAGCCTGCCTTGTCATACGTTTATGGTAATCTATCTTTTTTGTAAATGATATTTTAGAGTGAGTATCTTTAGTATTTTTCTAATAAAAATGCATATTTTATATTTGTACGTTTGGGCTAGGTTAAATAACTTTGTTTCTTTATATATTTGAATGGTAGGTGTTAAATACTTATATTGGAATAATATTTTTATGATTTTATTTTGTGTTACTTGTAGTTTTTGCAGGGTTGATTCAGTGGCTGAGCCCCACACCTCAATCAAATAATCTAAATGAGGCTTGATAATATATATATATATATATATATATATATATATATATATATATATATATATATATATATATAGATAATCTAAATAATCTTGAGAATCACATCACTATCAGAGCACTTGTTTCACGGTTTCCACTAATAGTTCACATGCGCAGACACTTAATACATAAAATCGCACCACTTTTACATATTAAAATCCACTTCAAACTATTATTTAAACAATAATACAAGAGCAGCAATCCTTCACCGTTCAAGTTCCCGCCAAAAGTCCTTTGACCTTACAAAATGTCAGTATACAAAGAGTATATAATAGCTATGACGTAAACTGTTAGGACAGACCTCTGTCACTCTTGCTACAGCCTGCGTGAAATAATTACCTACAATCACGAGGTGCCACCGGGGCAGAACGTAGTCGGAGCTAGCGGGTTCTAGGCGATTGAATGTTAGTTTTTTAATGCTGTTCACGTTAATAGTTTTTTGGGGTTTGGATTTAGAATCAAGTCGCCTGAATTTGAGGAGTCTGTCACTGTGGGGGGTTCAAGGGGGCTTATCTCAAGCGCCCCCATGCAATTTTAGTTGCCGGAGCTACGTCGAAATATTTAATATAATTTTCTAAAAATATTCATAAATCACTAATTAATACCTGAAATGGAACTTTTGATATTGACAGTAATCAGTAACAGATATACTCGACCAAAGAGAATATAATTACTAAATTTATAGAGTTTTGACGGGAACTTGACCGGCGGCGGTTTGCTGCTCCTGTTTTATTGTTTAAATAATGGTTTGAAGTGGACTTTGATATGTAAAAGTGGTGCGATTTTGTGTATTAAGTGTCTGCGCATGTGAACTATTAGTCGAAACTGTGAAACAAGTGCTCTTACTAATTAAATATATCTATTTAATTAGTAACAGCTAGTTTATAACAATTCTTCTGTGTCTTGACATTGTATAGTGACCTAGCCATTTCCTTATAATAAAGTTATCTGTTATATATCATATGTCTTAATAAATATATAGGTATTTGTACGGTCACATTATTTTACAAACTTAATGTTCATTAGCCTTTTAATAAAATCGCCAATACGTTGAGCAAAGTTAGTATTAACAGATAGTGCGGATAATTTGTTTACCCAGCGATTTTTCAGTAATTTGTGGTCATGGGAAGATAATATGTATTTAAATACTGTAAAGACGTATTTAGCACAAAAAGTTGACGTACAATAACTATTCCGGCATCTTCGTATACGCTTTTCATATGGCTGTAAAGACCCGTGAAAAATGACCGCGGTGTCATCGGCGTACCATAATATATCGGCCATTTCAAAATATTACGTATGTTCCGATATACACTGTGACACTGTAAGGTGTGACGTCAGTTCAGTATACTGTGAAGTCGTTCTTTTTAGTTTGCAATACTGGTAAATTGTTAAAAAAAATTTAAAAAAACTGTTTAAGACAAAATGCAGTGTGCGAAAGCGTTCCCGTGGCCCTGGCAATATACGACGAAGGTGGAACACCATGGGGTTTTAGTCGGTGCGAGTCCGACATAACCCGCCCTTGCCCCCACGAGGCGGGTACGCAAGCGGCACAGAATTCGCGTCAGACGGCTAGATTGCGACTGGTTGGCCGATGAACATATCGCGACGTAGGCGCAGTACTCAGGTACATGGCGTTCATAATAAAAGTAAAACGAATGTTTGTTGCCAATTTACTTCAACCGGCCGGCGCCGAAAATTATACAATACTGAAATAAAATTTACTATAATAAATAGAAATAGTTTAATATATATGTGTGTGACTGTAATTATATTGTGCGGGACAAGAGAAAAACAAATAGTGATACATAAATAAGACAAAAACATTTATATTAATGGAATAAATATTATAGTTAGTTTGTACTTAGATAGGATAAACATTTATATTAATAGAGATTATAGTTTAGATAGGATATAAGCATTTTATGTTAAGAAAATAATAGTGTAGAGCTTATATTTGTGTAATAAAATTAGTTGGTCACTTTGTATAACAGAACTAGCTTAAGGTAAACAATGTAAACAATGACTCAGTAAGATATAGAATTAGCTTAAGACAAACAATGTAACGGGACTCAGCATCGTCACTTGCTCTGTCACGCCTCGCGCTGATTGGTCGACGCCATTTGTACGATGCGTCGGCCGTATCCATTGACCCAGCCCGAGGCGGTATAAAAGAGGGGCGATTTTCGTCGTTCGACACAGTCGGCGGCCAGCTACCTCAAGGAAAACACCAAATATAGAAGAAAGAAAAATATCGCAGCGGTTTTATTCTCCACCAATCCAGCACACAAATGTGCCTGTAGGGCACATTTAATGGTCCTTCGCCAGCCGAATCTTGTGGGGAATAATTACCTGAAGAAAAATAATTAAGAAGACTCCTCGGAAATCGTTTTTCAAGACTCAAGATTATTCGAAGAAAAAGTCAGCTGACAGCATGGCCGTTACGCGCTCTGAGGGAAGGGGCAGCAAGCCGTCGTCGTCCAAGGCTACCACCTCGGCGACCGGTACCACCAGTGCGGAAGCCAGTACGGAATCAACAGCTACAGGGACGACCGCCACGGAGACTTCGGAGTATACAGACACCTCCGCGGCGACTGATCCATCCACCGTGACTTCCGCCACCGCAGCGACCACTTCGTCCGCCGCCACCTCAGCCTCAGCCGCAACCGCCGCCCCCGCCACGCACCCTGCCAGCGCCGTCGCTCCTTCCGTAACACCATCCGCGGCGACGACACTAACTGCGGGTGCGAAGGCCAAACAGCTGATGAAGCCGCCCGCTACTGTCACCAGAGCAACTCACCGAGAAACAGAAACTTCTACAGTGAAGCGAGCCATAAGAAGCACCGCCGGTCCATCAAAGCAAACCGGGCTACAGGAACCCCGCCCGCCCAGCAAGAAGGGAGGTGGAGGGGGATCTACACGCAGTAGAACGAAGCAGCTCAAGCTTGCAAAGGCGAAAGAAGATTTACTACGCCTTCAAGTGGAATTAGCCGCAGCACGCCTTGCTGCCTTAGAAAGGGAAGACTCAGAAGAGGAGAAGAAGAAGATGACGCATCCCTCTACTCAAGATCAGAAGTCAATACAAGAGTGGACGACTGGTTGGAGAATCAAGTGAATCGCCCGGTGTTAGCAATCACCAACGAACCTCACCATGCCATAGAAGAACCAACAGCTGCCCACGCAGAAGAACCAAGGCACGAAGAAACACATCAGTCACCGGCGGGAGGTCAAACTGACGTAGCCCTCCTGGCTGAAGCCATCACTCGGGCTGTCAGCGCCGCCCAACGACCTAAGTTCGTCGAGTTACCATTCTTCAGCGGGTCTCATCAGGAATGGCTACCCTTTCGCGCCGCCTACTACGAGACAGAAGCGACATTCAGCGTAGTTGAAAATACGAATCGACTCAGAAGAAACTTGAAAGGGAAGGCCAAGGAAGCAGTTGAAGGCCTACTTATGACCAACGAACACCCGGCTGAAGTAATGAAGACTTTGGAGTCAAGATTTGGAAGACCAGAGTCAATAGCCATGCTGGAGATGGAGACGCTTAGAGGTCTGCCGCGCCTTACTGAGTCACCAAGAGACATATGCATATTCGCCACCAAGATCTCCAACGTAGTGGCGACACTGAAGACTTTGGGTTGTTTTAACTACATGTACAATCCTGAACTCGCGAAGACAATAGTAGACAAACTGACGCCAACTCTGCGTTATAGGTACTACGACTTCTCAGCCATGCAGCCACGTGAAGACCCTTGCCTCATCAAGATAGAGAAGTTCTTCAAAAGGGAAGCAGAACTGTGTGGACCCTACGCGCTGCCCGAACAGATGACACCGCCTATTACAGCCGCACCACAAAGGAAGACTCAAAGGATCAACAACGTGACTGAGAAGACATATATACCAAGATGCGTCGTATGTGAAGATACGGGGCATACCAACACCACAGAATGTGAACAATTCAAGAAGTTAGATGCAAATGCAAGATGGGACATGGCCAAGTCCAAGCGCCTCTGCTTCAGGTGTCTTCGCTATAGGAACAAGACACACCACTGCCGACCCAAGCCATGTAATGTCAACAGCTGCAAGTACTCTCACCACAAGATGCTGCATTACGAAAAGAAGTCAGAAGATTCAGAAGCAAAAGAAAATCAAGGGGCAACAGAGGTCATCAACTCAACCTGGACCGTCAAGAAGCAATCGTTCTTAAAAATCCTACCGATCCAGGTCAAAGGACCAAAAGGAGCTGTCAACACCTTCGCGTTGATGGACGACGGCTCAACAGTCACGCTCGTCGACGATAGTATAGTAACAAGCGTCGGAGCAACGGGCCCCATAGACCCACTGAAGATAGAAACCATCAACGACAAGAAAGTATCGGAGTCAGCATCGAGGAGAGTCACCATCAAACTAAAGGGGCTCAACGATCATGAAGAACAAATACAAACACGCACAGTGAAGAACCTGCAAGTCTCATCTCAACGGGTCCCACAGGATCTAGTGGAGGAGTGTCAACAACTCTCTGATATCCAAGGTCATCTCACATATGCAAACGCCAAGCCACGAGTGCTGATCGGACAAGATAACTGGCATCTTCTGCTGACATCGGAAGTAAGAAAAGGAGACAAGAACCACCCAGTGGCATCTCTCACGCCACTAGGTTGGGTACTCCACGGCAGCCAGACACGAAGCTTCGGACGGAACATCGATTTCGTGTCACACATCGTAGAAGATCCAGAGGAGAATCTAGAAGACCTCGTGAAGCGATACTTCGAGATGGACGCACTTTGTATAAAGCCCAAGAGACCGAAGACTGATCCAGAAGAACAAGCACTTCGTATCTTGGAAAGGACCACAACGAAGACAGAAGAAGGAAGATTCCAGACCGGTCTTCTCTGGCGCAAAGACGATGTCAAGTTACCAGACAATTACGAAAACTCGCTGAAGAGGCTCTTCAACATAGAAAAGAAGATCGATCGTGACCCCACGTTAAAGAAGAAATACGTGGAACAAATGAACGCTCTCGTCGCAAAGGGGTACACCGAACCCGCCCCAAAACAGAAGACAGCTGACAAAACTTGGTACCTACCTCACTTTGCAGTAGTCAACCCAATGAAACCGGAGAAATTACGGGTGGTACACGATGCCGCAGCCAAGACCAAAGGGGTGGCACTTAATGACATGCTACTCAAAGGGCCCGACCTACTACAATCGCTACCAGGTGTCGTCATGCGCTTCCGACAACACATGATCGCGGTTACGGCGGACATCAAAGAGATGTTCATGCAAGTCAAGTTGCGAGAACAAGACAGGGACGCACTGCGGTACCTATGGCGTGGGATTCGACGAGACAACCAACCTCCGGAAGAGTACAGAATGACATCATTAATTTTCGGAGCATCGAGTTCGCCTTCGACAGCAATATACGTCAAGAACCTAAACGCCAAACAGCACGGGGAAACTCACCCAGAAGCCGCAGCGGCCATCATAATGAAGCATTACGTCGACGACTACTTGGACAGCTTCAGAACCCTCGAAGATGCCAAACGCATCACGAAGAGTGTACGAGCCGTGCACATGAAAGCCAGCTTCGAGTTGAAACAGTGGAAATCAAACTCAGCATCACTCCTAGAAACACTTGGAGAAGACAGCCAGACAGTACTAACCTGGATAAGGACAGGGTCACGTTCATATAAGCCCTACGTGGCTCACCGTCTAGCAGCAATAGAAGAGAGTTCCAAAGTTAACGACTGGCGCTGGGTTCCGACAAAGCTGAACGTGGCGGACGACGCCACACGAGACGTACCAGCAGCATTTAATAAAGAACATCGATGGTTCAAAGGGCCTGACTTCTTATACCTAACAGAAGACTTCTGGCCGACAGAAACCACAAGAGCAACAGCGGAAGAACCTTCCGACGAAGAAAGGACACATTACGTGAGCAACAAAAGAAGATTGAGGCTTGCCGAAGGTCTACCTGATCCAGCGAAGTTCTCCAACTGGGACCGACTCCGATACTCAACCGCACGTGTTCTACAGTTCATTCAACTCTGCAGAAACACCAAACAGAGAGTCAACTACAAACGAACAAAGAAGAATAAAGAGGCTGATCCCACTTGGAAAAAGAACAAAGCTACAGTGAAATATCAGGCGCACATGACGACAAAGAAGCGGTCGCCAGAAGACATAAAGCCGCTAATGGTCTCAGCCGAGCTGCTTAAGACAGCTGAAGAGCTTCTGATGCGATCCTCCCAAGAAGAATCCTTTGCGGAAGAAATAGACAGCCTAAACAGCGGGAAGCCGATCAATAAGGAGAGCCGCCTTCGCCAGCTCAGCGTCGAGTCAATAAACGGCACACTACGACTTAGAAGTCGTATTCGAGCAGTCTGCGACATGGAGGAAAAATTCAAGAACCCGTTGATAATTGACGGTGATCATCACACAGTCAAGCTCTGGGTGCAGGCTATACATCGGCAACTCCATCACGCCGGTGTAGAAGCCACAGTTAACGAGTGCCGGCAGCAGTATTGGGTACTGAGACTGCGCCCTATCGTACGCACAATACTACGAAAATGCCTATTCTGCAGAATGAAGACGCAAGTACCGCCGCATCCGAGAACCGGGGACCTGCCAACGTGTCGCTTAGCTCACCACAAGCGCCCCTTCACCTACACCGGGGTGGACTATTTCGGACCTCTTTCGGTGACCGTCGGACGAACTCGACAAAAGAGATATGTGGCCATTTTTACATGTCTCACTACGCGAGCCATACATCTAGAAGTTGCCGGCTCACTTAGCGCTGACTCCGCGGTAATGGCCATAAGGCGGATGATCGCACGGCGAGGCTGCCCGACAGAAATATGGTCAGACAACGGCACCAACCTGAAGGCAGCCGATAAGGAACTACGACAGGCGGTCGACGCAGCGACCGCAGAAGAAGCAGCAAAAAGGACTATCTCCTGGCGCTACATCCCGCCTGGAGCTCCATTTATGGGCGGAGCCTGGGAGCGAATGGTTCGCTCCGTCAAGACCGCTCTTATCGCGACGTTGCACGAACGTCATCCGACGGAGGAAGTCCTCACGACACTACTGGTAGAAGTGGAATACACCGTCAACAGCCGACCGCTGACTCACGTCTCAGTCAGTCCAGAGGATCCCGAAGCTCTCACTCCTAACCACTTCTTGTTGGGAGGACCGGGACGAGTACCACAGCTAGGCACTTTCACCGAACGAGACGCCCTCTCACGGTCAAGTTGGCGAGCTGCGCAGAGGCTAGCCGACACCTTCTGGTTACGCTGGGTGAAGGAGTACCTCCCTGAGCTTCAACACCGGCGGGAGCCCCACGGACAAGGCCAAGCAGCACGCGTCGACGACCTCGTACAGATCGTCGATCCCAACCTGCCTCGCAACGTGTGGATACGAGGAAGAGTCATCGCTACATATCCGGGTCCCGACAACGTTGTGCGGACTGTGGACGCGCTAACTAAGGGAGGTGTCCTACGCCGGCCAGTAAGGAAGCTTGTGATCCTGCCTCTATCTACGGACGTCGAGCCCGCACCGGAAGCTGATGCGACGCGGTCGCACGGCGGGAGTGATGTGCGGGACAAGAGAAAAACAAATAGTGATACATAAATAAGACAAAAACATTTATATTAATGGAATAAATATTATAGTTAGTTTGTACTTAGATAGGATAAACATTTATATTAATAGAGATTATAGTTTAGATAGGATATAAGCATTTTATGTTAAGAAAATAATAGTGTAGAGCTTATATTTGTGTAATAAAATTAGTTGGTCACTTTGTATAACAGAACTAGCTTAAGGTAAACAATGTAAACAATGACTCAGTAAGATATAGAACTAGCTTAAGACAAACAATGTAACGGGACTCAGCATCGTCACTTGCTCTGTCACGCCTCGCGCTGATTGGTCGACGCCATTTGTACGATGCGTCGGCCGTATCCATTGACCCAGCCCGAGGCGGTATAAAAGAGGGGCGATTTTCGTCGTTCGACACAGTCGGCGGCCAGCTACCTCAAGGAAAACACCAAATATAGAAGAAAGAAAAATATCGCAGCGGTTTTATTCTCCACCAATCCAGCACACAAATGTGCCTGTAGGGCACATATATTGTAGATATATAAATATTATAATATAAATATTAAATTATAATAATAAATGTGTGAATCGCCACACGTTCTTCTCTGTCAAATTATAAGTCCACACGGTCAATGCGTACATTATAACTAGTTACATCCGCACTGCTCACTAGACTAAATTCAGTTACACGGCTGAATCAACGTCCTACAAAAAAGACGAATTATTCAGTTTTTGCTGTAAAAAGAGATCTGCCTCATAAGTAATTTTTAACCACATTATTGCTATTTACTTTTTCTTAAGCTTAAAATTACAATAATAACGGTCTTGTCGTTCCTGATTCGGTGTAGTGTAATAGGGGTATAAACTCCAACGGCCTTATGGTAAAACAAGGACTAAATATAGTACTGGGGTTAGTACTAGGTTAAAGCATGAACTAAATAAAACGTTAGCAAAACGAAGACTATATTATCTAGTTCAAGGATACCTGTGGTACTAAAGTTAAACTTCCGAGACTCCTAGTTTGAGGAACTATAACATCAATTTCGGTACAACTTTAATTGAGATTAGCTTTGTTTTCATTTCGTGTTTTTGAAATGGTTAAAAATGGATATTAACATGATTGTCTTGATGAATTCGGAAGATATCTGTCTTGTACACATACAAAAATCATTAAGTACTTACTTTTTTATTTTCTGTATATTTACTCACGTTTTTGTAGAATTATCCTCTTTAATATGTGCTGATTGAACAATAAGTGAACGTAATATTTCATAAATTAATAAGAACATTCGCTTTAATCGAAATAAGGATGATACAAAGCGTCACTACTAATAAAATAAATTTCGATGTTCCACTAACTTTGATTACATGTCATAGTTTTTTATTTTTAGCCAAGATAAGTGTTTAGGACAATTAAACAAGCTAAAAGCATGTTTACGTTAAAACGTCGTGCTGCTACAAGGGTAAGGCATAGAGATGCGCAAAACAGTGCGTTTTAAAGTAATGTAATATGACATTACATTTCGTACCGAGGAATTTTACGTTATACCATGATGCGAAATTACGGGCCACAGGATGGCTATTGTAATGAAATGCTCGCGTTGTAAAAGATATGCTTGCATTGTGATGTGACAATCGCCAAACGCAATGCCCTCGCTATTCGCTGCGCCGGAATGTACACTTGATTTTGTTGTCATAAACTCGATTTTTCTTCACACTTTATCCTAATCTACTGAACTATTCAAACAAAATGGCATTACGGGCTTATGGACTGGCAATAAACTAGATTGCAATATTGATTATTGGCCAATACTATTAATATTGGCGTTTTTAAAAATAAATTTTATTTACAGTGTTTTATTTTATTTGTTTTACATTATGTTTTTTAATATCTAACAGTTTTGTTTTTATTTACAATTGTATTAGCATTTTTAACTACAACTAATAAATATTAATTGTTGTTGTAAACCAAATATACTATAAATATTAGCGCCATCTATCCTTACCATTTGTAAAGCGCCATCTATGATTCTCTTTCCTTTCATAAACTACTTACCTAACTGGAACAAACGGTTCACACAGAGAACCATAGATGGCGCTGCATCTGTGCTGCTTGATTTAGCGACACAGTCGGAAAAGCGGCCATTACATTACATTATCACATTACGATTAAAAAAATTGTCACGAAGGTGCGTGAGGAAAAATATAACAAATCAAAAACGTCTCCAGTGTTTCCTTCATAACAAACTACGACACATTCTGGTGACCCCGACGTGATTAGGGAGAATCTGGTGACCTCTGTGAAACGTGGAAGCTGCGTGTGACGACAGGCGAAGCCGCCGGAACACGTGCACACCAACCACAACGAAGAACACTACAACAAGACGCTGACTGATCCCAATTGCGCGGACTGCAGCAAATTACCAAGAAGGAGCAGTGTGGGAACCAAGTGCCACGCCACAATAAACTACTTGGAGACATACATAACCTCAACGATGACCACGTGCAACCACGACCACACCTCAACGTGCTTCTAAAGGAGAGTGAACTGGTTCCTTTTTTATTATTTTCTATTTCAATTTAAATCTTTCGTTCAATTACAATTTTAACCAATTTTTTATCCAATCATGGACGATATTCAACAACTTTCACGCGGTAGCGCAGCCCACAAGGGTAAACTTACCCAATTTACCAATTTTAACGACAACTTGTCAACACCACTCAATGCAGATGGTGTTATAAACCTCGAATTACGTATCGAAAATGTAATAGCAACTTATGATAAGTTTGATTCCATTCAAACCAAAATAGAAAGCCTGCCCGAGGACACCGATACTCAAATCCTCGAACGTGCCAAATTCGAGGAACTTTACTTCGAGAGCCTAGCCAGAGCTAAAGGTCTGGTTAAGGCCTTTAGTAACGAACAAACCATCTCATAGTGAATGCAATGACTCAATAAAATTTCCCGAAATTGCATTATCCAGTTTTAGCGGTGACTTTAGGGAGTAGCTTGAATTAAAGGAGATTTTTGACGCCTTAATAAACCAAAGTTCATTAAAATCAATACAGAAGTTCAAATAGCTTCGCAGTTGCCTGAAGGACGGAGCTCTCGAGGTTGTCAATTCAGTGGAATACTCGTCTGATGACTACCAAATGGCATAGAGGCTGTTATGTAAGCGTTACAACAACCCACGCTGACTTGTTTCAAACCACCTGCGATCTCTCTTCGAAATTTCATTCATTTCCACTAAAAACGCCAAGTCACTTAGAGCATTAATTGATAATATAAATAAGCATTTGCGATCACTTCACACTCTTAAGATACCTGTCAATGATTGGGACTTAATTATCATTTATTTTATGTCAAACAAATTACCTCCCTTGATGCAACGGTCATGGGAAGAAAATCAAAACTCAAATGTGCTTCGTTGCAGGACTTTAAAAACTTTGTACGGAGGCGAGCTGACATTCTCGACAAAATGAATGTTACCAAACCTGGAGGCTTGAATGCACGGAAAAGCTCGGTAACCACATCCTCAAAGTCAACTATAAATCCTTCGTGTCCACAGTGTAAATGTAGGCACTATCTTAACCAATGCAACAATTTCTTGGCTCTGAACGCAAGGGACGGTGATACTTGACGGTGGTAGAGCCAAGCAGCAGTTTTTGATGTTGCACGTATGGGCCGGTTCGAGCCGGGTTGGTACCACGACCTCACAGAATACCAGCGTGAAGTAGAAGCTCTGCTTTTGCGTTTCGTCTGGTGAGTGCAGGTGGCCGGAGGCCCAATTCCCCCTCCCCCCCCCCCTCGTCAACATGGTAATGGAATTAAATAAAAGACTACCCCAGGAGGGTACCAGCACCCCTGGAGAATCCCTCGCTGAGCATCCACGACCAAACTACTTCACTCCTGAGCGTGGGTGCTCAGGCTGCCCCGCGTATTATGGGGGGGGGGGGGGCAAAATTCCGCTCAAAAACATACCTGCAACTGCTCGGGGCAAACTGAGCAAAAAGACCAAGGCGACCCCTGCCACGCTATCCGTGAATTTCTGCAACATCAGGGGACTTCACTCGAACCTAAACGCCGTCCACTACCATCTCGAGACGGCGAAGCCGGCCTTGCTCTTTCTGACCGAGACGCAGGTTTCCTCTCCGGCTGATATTTCGTATCTTTCCTGCCCGGGGTACAAATTGGAGCACTCCTTTGTGCCTCGGGCTGGAGTTTGCGTGTATGTCAGAGAGGACTTCTGTTCTCGACGCCTCGGCAGTCTTGAAGGTTCGGACCTGTCCATCCTATGGCTACGCGTAGACAGCGACGACCATCCGCGCGTCTACGGGTGCCTCTATAGATCCCATAGCGGTAATGCCGAAACAGATCGACTCATTGACCACGTCCAAATGGCTACAGATTCTTTGCTACAACAGGTCCCATCCGCAGAGATCGTGATCCTTGGTGATTTTAACGCCCACCACGCCGAATGGCTCGGTTCACGTTTAACCGATCATGAGGGGAGATCTGTTTATGACTTTGCTTTGGCATATAGTCTGACACAGCTGGTTACTTCGCCTACGCTGATTCCAGATGTGGAGGATCATACACCTTCCCTGTTGGACCTTCTGCTGACCTCTCATCCGGACGGATATCAGGTTTCCCTCTCGGCTCTTCGGACCATTGTCTGATCCGGAGTGTGGTGCCACTCACGCTCCCCTCGCGGTTGCGTTCTGCAGGTTGCCGCCGTGTTTGGCATAACAGGTCGGCGGATTGGGACGGGATGCGGTCTTTCTTTGCACCACACCCGTGGGGGCGGGTTTGCTTCTCGCCGGATGATCCCAGCGCTGTTGCTGACTCTGTCACTGATGTGGTTCTATAGGGAATGGAACTATTTATTCCATCATCTGTGGTACCCATCGGAGGCAGATCTTAGCCTTGGTTTATTCGCTCCTGTAAGACTGCATTACGCAGTAAGCAGGAGTGTTATCAAGCCTGGGCTACGGCTTCGGCGACTCGGGATGTAAACACCAGCACACTTAAAAAGAAGTATAACTTCGCCTCCAGGTCCTTCAAAAGAGTTATTGCCAAGGCAAAGTCAGAGCACATGGGCAGAATTGGCGAGAAACTAGTTCGCCTTCCTTCGGGAACTCGTGCATTCTGGTCTCTCGCCAAGGCTGTCCAAGGGAATTTCTGTAAGCCATCACTACCATCTCTGCACAGGGAGGATGACTCACTGGCCCAAGACGCAAAAGACAAAGCCGACCTTTTAGGCTCCCTTTTTGCGTCCAACTCGACTCTTGATGACGGGGTGAAAACACCGCCGACCATCCCGCGGTGTGAGTGCTCCATGCCGGATATGCTGTTCTCACAGCGCTCGGTTCGCAAAGCACTCCTCTCCCTGGACATCCAGAAGTCGAGTGGGCCTGACGGGATCCCCCCAATTGTGCTGAGGACGTGTGCTCCGGAGTTGGCACCGGTCCTAACGCGTCTTTTCCGGTACTCCTACTCCCAAGGCGTAGTCCCGAGTTCATGGAAGACAGCTTTTGTACACCCGATCCCTAAAAAAGGCGACCGATCAGACCCGTCCAACTATAGGCCTATCGCGATCACCTGCTTGTTCTCCAAAATAATGGAATCAATTATTAACTGCCAGCTCATGCGGTACCTTGAGGATCACCAGCTGATTAGTGACCGCCAGTACGGTTTTCTTCGTGGTCGATCAGCTGGTGATCTTCTGGTCTACCTGACCCATAGATGGGCAGAGGCGGTAGAGTCCAAGGGGGAGGCGTTGGCCGTTAGTTTGGACATTGCGAAGGCCTTCGATCGTGTTTGGCACAAGGCGCTTCTTTCGAAGCTCCCTTCCTATGGGCTTCCCGAGAAATTGTGCGATTGGATCACCAGCTTCCTTGCAGATCGGAGCATTAAGGTCGTTGTAGACGGTGCATGCTCCGACTACAAGCCTATTAACGCTGGTGTTCCACAAGGCTGTGTGCTATCACCAACGCTGTTTCTTCTGCATATCAATGATATGTTGCTAACTGGTAACATTCATTGCTATGCGGATGACAGCACTGGTGATGCTCTATACACCGGCCGTGCAAATATTTCTCGGGAAAACGTCGCCGAGTACCGGAACAAACTTGTGTCTAAAGTCGAGTCTTTGCTGAACAAAGTCTCAGATTGGGGGCGACTAAATCTAGTCCAGTTTAATCCTCAGAAGACACAAGTTTGCGCGTTTACCGCTAAAAAGAACCCCTTTGTCGTATCTCCTCAGTTTCAAGGCACTCCCCTTCTTGCCTCAGCCAGTATCGGAATCCTCGGAGTAGACTCATCGAGTGACGTGCAGTTTCGTGGTCACTTAGAAGAGAAGGCCAAATTGGCCTCTAAAAAGCTTGGCGTGCTCAGCAGAGCGGGACAGTATTTCATGCCGGCTCAACGCCTGCAACTTTACAAGGCGCAGGTTCGGCCTCACATGGAATACTGTTCCCATCTCTGGGCTGGGGCTCCCCAGTGCCAGCTTCTTCCACTTGACCGCATCCAGCGCAGAGCGGCTCGAATCGTCGACGACCGAGTCCTTTCCGATCGGCTCGACTCATTGGCACTGCGAAGAGATGTTGCATCCCTTTGCATTTTCTTTCGCATCTACCACGGGGAGTGCTCTGAGGAATTGTTCGGATTAATCCCAGCCGCCAAATTTCACGAACGCACATCGCGGCAGAACTGCCGATACCATCCACACCATCTGGATGATTGGCGGTTTACCACTGTGCGATTTAGAAGATGTTTTCTTCCTCGCACGACTTCCTTGTGGAATCGATTACCATCAGCGATTTTTCCGGACCGATACGACTTAGGGACCTTCAAGAAAAGAGCGTACTCCTTTTTGAAAGGCCGGCAACGCATCTGCGATTCCCTCCCTGGTGTTGCAGCTGTTCATGGGCGGCGGTAGTCACTTACCATCTGGTGAGCCGCATGCTCGTTTGCCCCCTCTCCTATAAGAAAAAAAAAGGGAACGCCATAGGGCTGTAAAATCATTTAAGTTGTTGTACACAACTTAAATGATTTTACAGCCCTATGGCGTTCCTTTTTTTTTTAATTGCTTAGGTAACAATCACAATGTAACCAATTGTCGCTGTTCGCACTGCAAGTACTGCAAAGGTAAGCATAACACACTTTTACACAATGATAATTTGACTCCTTCTACGATGCATGTTGCACAACCAACTTCAAGTACCCCGCTGCGCTCTCACCAGACCAATCAATCAAGTAACTAAGTGCCAGTAAGGGAACTTGTACAGCCAGCAGCAAATGCAGGTTCAATCAATATTCATACACATAATAAGGCGGTAACCGCCCCAACCAAAAATGAAAAAATGGTATTTTTGTCTACAGCGGTGGTCCGAGCATACGACTCGCGCCATTAAACCCACCACTTGAGAGTCTTACTAGATAGTGGCTCACAATCCAATTTTATTTCAGAAAAGGCCTTTCAATTGTTGAAACTATCCAAAAGAAAAATCAACATGGAAGTGATAGGTTTTAATGATAATTCAACTAAAATCAAAGATTATTGTAACATCAATATTGAGTCAAATGATAGCCAATTTCAAACAAAACTGACTTGTTTAATTGTGCCACAAATTTGTAACCTACCAAATTATAATTCATCAATAAATAAAACTAAACTCATGAACATTCCATCTCACATCAAATTGGCAGACGAAAACTTCTCCTCAGCGGGTGAGGTAGACTTACTTGTTGGGGCCGAGCTATTTTACAACTTATTGTGCATCGGTAGGCATAGTCTGGGAGAGGGCTATCCTATATTACAAAAGACAAAGCTGGGATGGATAGTATCAGGGTCTTTAGCAAGTTCCACACAGGTACGATGCAACTTATCATTAAAAGCTCAAATGAAGCACTTCTGGGATATGGAGAAATGTGGTGATAATCCATTCACCTCCACCGACGACCAAGTATTGTCCCATGATGACAAACAATGCGAGGAAGTGTTTATGACGCACACCCGCAACTCTGAGGGCAACTTTGTTGTAAATTTACCATTCAAACTACCTGTAGAACTTATATAGTATAATATTCACAATACGTATCACTGGCTCACTATCACACCAAGTCTCCCTAGGTACACGTCCTACCTCAGTGCGCTCCACAACGCAACTCCCCGCCGCAACTCCGTGCAACCACCAAGTAACGTGCTACCCCCACTACTTGTGTATATGAGACAGTGTATTGAATCTATTAAATAGATACAAACACTACATCCCTTCCTTATGAATGAATTTTAATCAAATGAAATACAGTTTTAAACCGAGGTAACTTTTTAATTTATTAACTTATTTTTCGAATCAATACAAAATCAATAAGTAATTAAACTTAATTTGCCTCGTTATAATCTTTACTTTCGAGACCTCCCGAAGATGATGTGGTCTCGTCCCGGATAGAGTTCCAGCTTCCCTTAAATGTATAACGTTTCTCCGTAATCTTTGTCCTGTCTCTTCATTTCTCACAGTGATATCACCACCTACCGATTTCTCCACAACGTGCGGGGTAGGGCTAAAATTTGCAGTTAATTTGTTTGTTCTTTCCATGTTTTTTAAATAAACTTTATCTCCTTCTATAAATTCTGAATCTTTTGCTCTTCTCTTCCGGTCTCCATATTCTTTACCCTTTTCTTTTTGTAGTTTATCCCGATCCCTAATTTCTGAATAGTCTTCTTTACTATTCATATTTTTTAACATAGGTATTTTATCTCTATTTTGACGATTAAAGAAAAGTTCCGATGGTGATTTCCCTGTTACTGAATGTGGAGTAGAGTTATACATCATCAGATATTCATACAGTGTCTCCTTCAAGTCTTGTTTTTCAAGTTGACTGATTCTAAGTCGTTTTAATATGTCACGATTTTGGCGCTCTACTTCTCCATTCATCTGGGGCCAATACGGTATTGAATTTAACAGTTTAATATCACACTCAGCACAGAAGTTTTTAAATTCTTCACTTATAAATTGCCGCCCATTATCCGCACTAATCGAAACTGGGTAACCAAGGCGACTAAATATCTCTTTTAGATATTTTATAATTTGTGCACTGTTGATGGTTTTAGTTATCTTGATTTCTTTGTAACGGCTGTAATAGTCAATTACTACCAAAAGATAATCGTTAGGTGGTAGTGGTCCCAATAAATCCATCGCGATATCAACCCACGGTTCTGCTGGAAGTTCCCGCCGTTTCATGGGTACAGGTAGATTTGGCAGTCCCACAAGAGTGCACCCTTTGCAACTCTTGACCAGCATTTCGACATCTTTATCAATCTTTGGCCACCAGACTTTAGCTCTTAAACGGTCCTTCATAGACACGATTCCAGGGTGACCTTCGTGGGCTGCTACTAATACTTGTTTTCTTAATTTATTTGGAATTACAATTTTATTTCCTCTCAAGAGGATGTTGTCATAAAAACAAAGTTCATCTTCAAAACTTTTAAAGGTTTTGACTGACTCGTCCCACTGATTTTTATAGAGACCATTTTTTACGTTTGTTATTTCTAAGTCACTTCCAGATTGTAAAATTATATCTCGCATAGAAATAGCATGCGGTTTTGCTAATTGTACTATTTGACATATATGGTCGTCCCGTATAGGTTGTACATTTGTTTCTTTGCATAGTCGTGATAGTGGATCTGCAATGTTTGTATTTCCTGGCTTATATTTTATCTTATATCTATAGGCCTGTAATTTCAAAACCCATCTTTCAACGCGAGCACACGGCTTTGACTTGGGACTAAATAGGAATTCCAATGGCTTATGGTCAGTAATTAAATCGAATTCTTTCCCAAAAAGAAACGTGTTAAAATGCTCGATAGCCCAAACAAGAGCAAGGGCTTCCTTCTCTGTTTGGTTTTTCCGTTCACAATCTGTTAATGTTCGATTTCCATAGCCAATGATTCTGGGGCCCCTTTCATCAATTTGTACCAAAACAGCTCCTAATCCCACAGGGCTTGCATCCGCTATAACTTGGGTCTTGTCTTTGACGTCATAATATCCTAATGTTTCTATTTTTGTTAATTTCTCTTTGAGACACTTAAACGCATGATCCTGTTTCTTTGTCCAGTATTTTTCTATGTTAGCCTTTTTTCCTAATTTTATCCTAAGTAATTCTCTTAACGGTTCATTAATTGTAGCTAGTTTAGGAATCCATTTATTTATGTAATTTACTAATCCAAGAAAACTTTGTAACTCTTCAATTGTGTTTGGTACTCTAAATTCTTGTATGCTTTTGATATATTTAGGTAGAGGTGTTACCCCTTCTGGTGTTAATTCGTGTCCTAGAAATTTGACCTTTTGCACTTTATATAAGCATTTATCTTTATTGAGCAGGACATTATTTTCATTTAAAACATCCAATACTTGTGATAGTCGCAAATCATGTTCTTCTCCACTGCTGCCCCATATTAAAATATCGTCAATGAAATTGATTACCCCTTCATATTTGATTATCATTTTTTCCAAGATTTTTTGGAACAGCTCTGGTGCACATGAAACTCCAAACATAAGTCTTTTATATCTGTAAAGTCCACTAGAAGTTACAAAAGTTGTTAAATATCTGGAGTTAGGATGCAGCTCAACTTGATGGAAAGCATTTTTTATATCTAGTTTGGAAAAATACTTTGCTTTTCTTATTTTCGGCAGCAAGTGGTCCATACTAGGCAATGGGTGATTTTCTCTGAGAATTGCTGTATTAGCTCGCCTCATATCGACACAGAGACGTATATCTCCATTATCTTTTAATATTGGTACAATAGGCGATACCCATAAAGATGGTTCATCTACTTCTTCAATAATATCGGCATCTAATAACTCCTTTATCTTCCTTTTTATATTTTCCTCGATAGGAATAGGTATTCTACGATAGGGCTGTATTACCGGTTTTATGGATTTATTTATCGGAATCTCCACTAAAATACCTTTAAACTTTGGAAACTGCTTGCTTAGTTCCTGATCAACGTGGTTAATACTAACGCCTACTTTTAAAACTCCTAATCGTATTGCTGAATCCTTTCCTAACAAATTCCTGGATCCCTTTTTTATGACATAAATAGAGCAGGGGTCAGTTTTTCCATTCGTTTTAATTTCGGTTTCGAACGAACCTTTTATATCTAAAGGTATACTACTGCCATATGCTAGTAATATTTTATTTGGTTTCTTAGTTTGATTTTTACTACTAACTTTATGTATTTTCAAATATTCCCATGCTTTATCCGTTATTAAATTTGATTTACACCCTGAGTCGATCAGCATATGAAGCTCGACGCCACCTATATCACACTTTATGGTTGCATCGTCATTTACATTAAAGATATACTGAGAATCATCGTCTTCTAAAGTATTGACTGAAGAGTCCTTACGGGGCCTTTTATTTCTATTATTTCTTATGTCTTCTTCTTGCTCGTGTTCTATTTTCCTTTTAAATCTATTTAACTTTGTTTTACAGCATCTTTGATAGTGTCCCACTTTTCCACACCCGTGACATTTTTTTTCTTTGGCTGGATATTTTGGGTCCTGAATGTTGTGCGTTGCTTTTCCGCATCTTCCACACTTAAAATTTCCTGACCTCATTTCAGTTTTTCCCCATTTCGAAGTATCCTTGCTCTTACTCGTGACTGAATTTATCTCGCTGGTCTTTTCTTTCCGTTCATAGCTTTCTAGTTGATGATTTACTGCCTCTAATGTTTTTGCTTCTATAACTACCTTGTCTAATGTCACATCATCCCCCATCGTTAAAATCTTTTTCCTGAGCTCTACCGATGCACATCTTTCTATTATTTGATCGATAATATAGTCATTAGGCTTATCAAATTTGCATTTTTTAGCTTGATCTCTCTATTTTAAAAGAAACTTTTCAAAATTTTCACCTTCTTCTTGTTTAATCGAACGAAAAATATGTCTCTCATAAGTTTTATTTTGTTTAGGGAGGAAATAGTTATCGAGCTGTTTTAGGGCTAATTCAAAATTATCTACTCCCTCCTGCACTGCACTGGTATCTGGCAAGTTGTAAAATATATCCTGAAGCCCGGTTCCGCCTAACAATAACAAAGTTGCTCTCTTTTTTATTGGGCATTGTATATCGGCTGCTTCGAGATAAATCTTTAAAGACCTTTTCCATTTCTCCCATCGCAAGCCTACTGACGTGCTGTCTCCCTCGAGTTCTAATTTTTCCGGTGACGGTAATAAATTTGACATTTCGAATCCTTGGCAACCTGAAAATAAATGCAGTTTAAAGCATCCTATCTCCAATTTAATGGAAACCAATATCTCCAATTTAATGGAAACCAATATCTCCAATTTAATGGAAACCAATATCTCCAATTTAATGGAAACCAATATCTCCAATTTAATGGAAACCAATATCTCCAATTTAATGGAACCCAATATCTCCAATTTAATGGAAACCAATATCTCCAATTTAATGGAACCCAATATCTCCAATTTAATGGAAACCAATATCTCCAATTTAATGGAAACCAGTATTTCCAATTTAATGGAACCTTTTTTTTCTATGATCTAAGTACCCTATTATTTTAATTCACAGACTCAAAATATGGTTTATAATTCGGCACAAATTAAATAGTATTATTTTGCAAGTTCATATATAATAAATCCTTCCATTTTAGTCTTAAATAAGCAAAATTACATAGCTCAGCTTTAATTTATGCTTAAATGAATATATGATTCAAAAGTTGTAAAAGCCGGAAGAAATTCTTAGTAATATTGAATATTTTATTCGTTCACTCTTTTTTGGTAGAAAATATTAAAAATATTCTTTAGTTCTACATAACTGTTTAGTCTTACTTTATATTTATTTATGAAATGTTTACCATTGACTGTACACTATGTATTTAGCTCATTTTAAGTAACATAAACTCAATGTTGGTTTTTAGAAAACAAGGGGTTATAATTTTTTTTTTACTTACCGTTTTTCTCCTCGTCGCCACTTGTAGAACTTATATAGTATAATATTCACAATACGTATCACTGGCTCACTATCACACCAAGTCTCCCTAGGTACACGTCCTACCTCAGTGCGCTCCACAACGCAACTCCCCGCCGCAACTCCGTGCAACCACCAAGTAACGTGCTACCCCCACTACTTGTGTATATGAGACAGTGTATTGAATCTATTAAATAGATACAAACACTACACTACCTATTACCTCTTTAGGCGAATCCAAGCACATTTCTAAACAACATTTTCATTGGAGAGAAAATTCTCTAGAAACAAAGAATTTAAACAAATGTATACTCAATTTATGCGAGAATTTGAACAAGCAGGACGCATGGAGAAATGTACTGCCTCTGACGTCCCTCTTAATATCTTACCACACCATGCTGTTGTCAACCTAGAGAAGCCTACAACACCCCTGAGGGTAGTTTTCGATGCCTCTTGTCAAACCTCATCCGGGTATTCCCTAAATGATATTTTGCACAAGGGCACAATCAAACAGGATACACTTAACCACATTTTATTACGATTTCGATTGCACAAATATGTAATTAACGACGACATACAAAAGATGTTTTGTTGCATACACATAAATGCTGATCAGCAACCTCTACAATGCATCCTGTGGAGGGAGGAGCCTCACCATGAGCTTCAAACTTTCAAACTAACAACATTCAGCTTTGGACTGAAACCTGCGCCGCACACTGCAAAACGCTGCTTACTGCACTTGGCACAAGAAACTCGCACTACTTTGCAACAACTTCCAGATGCAGCACGGTCGTCAGCCGAGTTGTCGGTGGCAACCGCAGGGGCCGCAGCGATCGAGGAGCAGTTCTACGCTGATGACTTACTTCTCTCAGGTGACGATGAGCACAGGATCGCGCAGGTCGCCCTGGAGGTAGACAGATTCCTACGCACAGCTAATTTTCATCTACGTAAGTGGAAAACCAATTCAACACATATTCAACAAGTACTACCTACACAAACAGAAAGTACAACAACACCACAAGGCGTCCAACTTGGATAAACAGGGGATAGCCCACACAAAATATTAGGACTTGAATGGTCAAACCAAAACGACAATTTGAATTATTCAATTAACTTACAACCTATACCAAATAATGTAACAAAACGAGTTATTTTATCTCGAGTTTCAAGTATCTTTGACCCTTTAGGCCTATTAGGCCCAAGCTTAATTCTTGCCAAATGCTTCATCCAACGACTATGGGTGGACGGACGGGATCAACCTATTTCACAAACTCTTTTAAAGGATTGGTTAACATTTTACAATTCACTTCAATACCTAAGATTGTTACAGATCCCCAGAGTAGTTACAATAAGCAATTATATAACTTTCAAATTACATGGGTTTGCAGACAGCTCCACACAAGCATATGGGGCAGCCATATATGTGCTTACAACCAATGCACAAGGCCAAACTCTAGTTCGATTATTATTTGCAAAAACCCGAGTAGTACCTTTAAAAACTATAACTATACCCCACCTCGAATTGAGTGCGGCGTTATTGTTGGCAGTCAATATGAAGGATGTGCAGTCAGCACTCAAAGTACCTATAGACGACATTCAGTACTGGTCCGACTCTACCATCACGTTAGCGTGGATAAACACAGAACCTCATAAGCTCAATACATTTGTAGCCAACAGAGTTACCAAGATCCAAGCTCTAACAAACCAGTCTAAATGGCGCTGGGTTCCTAGTAATGAAAACCCTGCAGATTTGCTTTCAAGGGGAGTTTTACCAGACAAATTGGTTAACTGCACATCTACCTCTAAATTTTGGTTTGAAGGCCCCAAGCTGCTAATAAATTAATAATATTTACACAAATAGAATCATTTACTAATGAATACAAACTACTTAAAAATAATTCACAATTGCCTAAAACCTCAAAACTTTTGAGTCTTAAACCATTTATGGACAATGATCTTATAAGGGTGGGAGGTCGTCTTAGTCAATCACACTACGAATTTGAAAAAAACACCCCATCATACTACACAGCAATCACACATTAACTAAGCTAATTATGAGGAACGAGCACGTCCGCCTCATGCATGCAGGACCTCAGCTGCTGCTGTCTAGCATGAAGGAGCAGTACTGGCCTATTAAGGGTAAGCTTTTAGCAAATAACATTTATAGAGAATGCGTACCTTGCTTCAGAGCCAAGCCACAGGCAACAACGCCTATTACGGGCGACCTACCAGGTCACAGAGTGCAACCAGCACCACCATTTTGCACTGTGGCACTAGATTATGCGGGTCCATTTCTACTTAAAGACAGGCAGGGTCGTGGTTACAAAACTTACAAGTCTTAAATAGCCATTGTTATATGTTCTTCAACGAAGGCCGTACATATTGAGCTTGTTACAGGTCTAGAAACTCATAGCTTCCTGTCGGCGTTTAAAAGGTTCATAGCCAGACGCGGGAAGCCACGAATGGTGGTGAGCGACAACGGCACCACTTTCCGGGGTGCCGATAGGGAGTTAAGGGAGTTATACGATTTTCTTAACACGAGCTCTAACGAATTGAGAACCTCGTGTACCGAGCAAGGTACCGTATGGAAGTTTGTACCTAGTTACTCACCTCACATGAATGGTTTGGCAGAGGGCGCTGTTAAAAGTTGCAAATATCATCTAAGCGTGTCCTGAAACAAAGTTTACTTACCTATGTAGGTTTTTCAACAGTATTAATTCAGATAGAGGGAATCCTTAACAGCAGACCTTTATGTCCTATTCCCTTTTCCGATTCCGAAGTATTCCAAGTCCTTGCACCAGCTCACTTCCTGATAGGAAGAACTCCAGTGACACTACCAGATTATCAATACGACGAAGTCCCTACCAACAGACTTAATGACTTTCAACAACTCCAACAGATCTATCAATCCTTCTGGAAGGGCTTCTCAAGAGACTACGTGGGGCTACTCCAACAACGAGGCAAGTGGCAGAGCTCCAAGGGACCCACTCTGGCAGCGGGCTCCATAGTTCTCATCAAGGACAAACACACTCCACCATGCCATTGGAGACTGGCGAGGATCATCGAGACACACCCCGGGGGCGACGGAGAGACTCGCGTGGCCACACTGACGACATCCCAGGGCTCAAGCATCAAGCTTTCGTTCACGACGATTTGTCCTCAACCAATACAAGATAATCATTAACTTACTTATTTAACTTAGTACATTAAGTATTAACCTTTCTTGTAACCAAGTAATGTATCCTATGTATCAATTTAAATAACCTAAGGTATCTTTAGTGTCACACTATTATATTATATTATTGTTGCGCGCCACTATTAATGTTTTGTACATGGCAACACTAGTTACACTAGCGCCCTCTAGTGTCGAGTAGCAGAACTAGGAGAGTCAAGATCCTTCCAGAAATTTCGGGACCGATATGTACTCGAACATTCTAGATGTCACTACAGTAGAAAGTTCTGGAAACTATCTAAGGCCGGTATAGACTACGACCGAGGCAGTATTGAATTGGCGATACAAGAGAATACTTCGAAGCGAAATAACGGCGAACTGTGTTTTATTATTAGTGTGATTTTAGATTGTAATTAGTGTTGTGTAATTAAAGTGTCAATTTTGGTAATTCAATCGACAGTTTTTAATTGTCTCGAACCCCAAGCTCGTAACAATTGGTGTCAGAAGTGGGATCAAATCATGCCGATTTTACCAAAGGACGACATGGAGGGTATGCGTACCCGAAGTCAACGCCAGCTGGAGGCGGACCAGAGATGATTTGGTAATGCAACGCCGCAAACGTCGGTGGGCCAGATGCTGACCACGGAGGCCGGCCCGTCAGCAGCTCCTGCATCTGCAGCACCTGACTTAGGTGCTCTGATGATGATGTTGCAGGATCAGGCTCGCCGACACGAGGAACAGGCCCGCCGACAGGAGGAACAGGGCCGTCGGTTGTAAGAGCAGCTGCAGCGCGGACAGGAGGAACAAGCCCGTCGGCTGGAAGAGCAGCTGCAGCGCGGACAGGAGGAACAGGCCTGCCAACAGGAAGAGCAGGGCCGTCGATCGGAAGAGCAGCTTCTTCTCATGAAGGACCTTCATGCTACCTTCGGGAAAGAGATAAGGGAGGTGAAGGATAGGGTTGCTCAACATGACAACCGCCTGTTGGGACCTGAAACCCGAATCGACCAAGTGAACAATCGGGTTGACAACGTGATGGTTGACGTGAAGAAAACGCTGGACAACCTCAAAATTGGGGATGGAGTTACAGCTCCCGTGGTAGCTATACCACCTTTGCTACGTGGATTCAAAGTGCCACCATTCGACGGCACTTCTTCCTGGTCTGCCTACAAAATCCAATTCGAGGCTGTCATGAAGGCGAACGGCTGGAATAAAAGTCAGGCCATGACTGCTCTCATCCTAGGTCTGCGTGACCAGGCCTTATCTGTTCTGGAAGCTCTCGGTAAGGAAGTGACTTACGAGCAGCTCCTTGAGGCATTGGAGGCGAGATATGGCGACGCTTACCTGGAACACGTCTTTCGTGCGCAGCTCAAAGATCGCGTGCAACGCAGTAACGAAAACCTTAAACGAAAACCAGTGGGCCCTTGAGGTGGAGAAGCTGGTTCGGAAAGCATACCAGTCTGTACCTGCGCTCATTGTAGGGAACCTGGTGCAGACATTCATCGACGGCATCCGTGACTTTGAAGTAAGAGCTGCTGTGAGGCTCGGGCACCACGAGACGCTTAAGGACGCGTTGGCCCATGCACTGGAGATGGAAGCCGTGCGACAGGATCATCGTTTCCATCGCTTCAGGGAGGTTTCAGCAGCTACAGTTCGTGACCGCAATAAAGGATACAGCCCCAGGTGCTACGGCTGTGGGGAAAGGGGCCATATTCGATCCAGCTGCCCTAAGCGAACTGTAGAAAGGGAAGGTGATCGATCTCGAGAGGATAGTGTGGCTAACAGCACCGCCCAGCAGCAGCAGGGAAACTGGCGGGTGCTGACTAATGTTAGAAGAAGTACTCCTAAGATTGTCCATGGGGATCGACTGGCGCGTTATTATGGGGCCAATAATGCTCGGGACGAGCATGTTTTAGGAGGGGGCAGTGTTGCGCGCCACTATTAATATTTTGTACATGGCAACACTAGTTACACTAGTGCCCTCTAGTGTCGAGTAGCAGAACTAGGAGAGTCAAGATCCTTCCAGAAATTTCAGGACCGATATGTACTCGAACATTCTAGATGTCACTACAGTAGAAGGTTCTGGAAACTATCTGAGGCCCATATAGACTACGACCGAGGCAGTATTGAATTGGCGATACAAGAGAATACTTCGAAGCCAAATAACGGCGAACTGTGTTTTATTATTAGTGTGATTTTAGATTGTAATTAGTGTTGTGTAATTAAAGTGTCAATTTTGGTAATTCAATCGACAGTTTTTAATTGTCTCGAACCCCAAGCTCGTAACATTATTTTTGCCCGTAACTTAGATTCATATTTTATAATATGTAATACTTATTTCAAACAAATGTATCTTAAATTCATACGTTATAATTCTGTAGTACTCAACTGTTCTGCATTAAGTTAGTACATCCCAATATTTATTTGTGAAACTACAATAAATGTTTATGTTGTGTGGGTTTCATTGAAAAATCATCAGAGTAGGTGGACAGGTGGATGGCTTATTTGAAACAAAATAATAATACACAAGTTATTTTAGATTTAATTTATTGTAACCTAATTAAACTTATTAGTAGAAATATTTAACTATTTCAAGGGGGGGGGGGGGTTGTAAACCAAATATATTATAAATATTAGCGCCATCTATCCTTACCATTTGTAAAGCGCCATCTATGATTCTCTTTCCTTTCATAAACTACTTACCTAACTGGAATAAACGGTTCACACAGAGAACCATAGATGGTGCTGCATCTGTGCTGCTTGCTTTAGCGACACAGTCGGAAAAGCGGCCATTACATTACATTATCGACATTATCACATTACGATTAAAAAGGTTGTCACGAAGGTGCGTGAGGAAAAATATAACAAATCAAAAACGTCTCCAGTGTTTCCTTCATAACAAACTACCAAACAATTGTAATAGGTTTTTTTTGTCTTCAGACATTCAAGAAAGTGATAGAGATGGCACGAAACGTAACAGCATCGTAAAAACATAGAATAGAGTAGCGTTTGAATATTTGTGCAATTTTAAACATCACTAGGCGGTCCGTGGTGTCAGTAAAACGTTAACCTTATTACATTAATTATATGGTTCTAATTCTAAATAATAGTTCACTTATTTTTTATTCAGCCGACCGGCGCATGGTCCTTCTCACTTACATCTTACACATACAGCGAAAATTAACAAGATAATATGGACACCGAAAAAAGCGCTGTGCGTCATGTTTGAATGTCATGTGCCATGTTTGATTTGGTCGAGTCATGCGTAATGCAACAATCGCAATAATCGCATTACTTACACAAGTCTAGTAAGGCACAGTTTGTTTACATTGTAAGCGACGGAGCAGAATTGCATATCAAAGAAGATTTTCTCTAGAAATCCAATTTTCAAAGTGTTTTATTTTTTATTTTTATATAGGTAGATTACTATTTAATTACACACACACAATCTCCCGAACAAAATCTCACTAAATGCAACACCATAATGCTTCTTAGAACAATGAATTAAAATAACAAGAGCATTTGATTTATTCTATGGACGAACATATTAAACATTTTAATAGTCTCGAATTACGCGCTCGCGGTACTTTTCACTCCTTTTCACGATAGAGTTGTTAAAATTAAAACAACTTTAATTATAAAAAGCGCGTCTTAAATATAAGTTGTGCTTGTTCAATAGAATTTAAACTTTACAAATAGCAATGTATGATATATTTTTGTATTGATATATCATAATAATTTAAGCATATCAAGCTGATAACAACATTAATATTTAGAGAAACAGAACGTTGTATATATATACAACGTCATATAATATATACATATCGTCGTTGCGCCTGCAAAAATCGCTATGTGTTTTATTATGATTTTTTGTTTTTAATCCTTATTTCAATACACACAATCTGTAAAAAAAGATTTGTGATAAGTTCCATTTTACTTAAGTTACAAAATGTAGCCATGTGACGTTCACACATTAAATGTTACTTTAAAACCACCACGTGTCATAAATCACATAGCTATAAAAGATCACTATAGATTAAACTCATCAATTTCGCCTGCTATGTATTTTACGTCACATAGCGACATTTTTAAGCATGTTTAGTCCTGTACTATTATGCAACACATAGTTTGAGCGTCACATAGCTTATATTTTCTACGAAATTGTTCAGTACGCTTTTGGCAGTTTTTCGAAGCGGTTTTGTAATTATTGTGTTAGTTTGTTAAGAATAAGAAAAATATTTTATATAATGAATTATTTTATACAATGGTGGTGGACAGTAATGAGTGTTAGTTATAGTTTGTGAAGAACTGTGATACGCTTTTGTAAACTATACACAACTAATAAATATTTAGATTGAGATATAACAATATCAGTTAATGCTTTATAGCGAAATGTAAAGCATTAGTTGCTTTACATTTTGCTACCCTTTTCAGATATCATTAGTCATGTCAAGATTTTGGAGAAGCGAACAACAGCTCTCGATAAGTTGATTTGCTACAGATCTTGAAGAAGAATCTTCTTTTCTATTTCCTTCGGTTACAGCTTCACAACCGGCCAGTGAATACCAACAGACAGAAAACGCCATGGATACGATTGCGGAAATTACGAGGAATATCACCACACCTAGCGAGGAAATAACTACGAATATCACATCAACAAGTCAAACATTAACTTATACAACAGCTGCTAGTATTGGTTCTGACTCTTGCTTAGAAAGACAATACAATTCCGTACCAATCAATAATGCCACCTTAGATCACTACCCGATGCTACAATTAAACGAGCAAACTGGTCTATTTGAGCCTGTAATTTTCGAAAAGGAAAATATTTCCCACAATATCTATGAGGAAAGTGAAGTTGGTATAAGTGAGACCAAAAAAAGAAAGAAAAATCAGGAGACTGTTAGGAAAGAACTATACAGGGCATAAGATTGTTAAAGTTGACGAGAGTTTTAAATTAGAAGGAGTTATGAAAACAAGTAGAAAAATGAGAGATAAGCTGTGTAATCATGGAGCAGCTAAATAGTCAGATAGAAGCTATTCATGTGCTGCTATAAATGATGAAACGCGTGAAGATATTTTTCGATATTTTTGGCAGTTACCAACGTGGCATGCAAAGAAATCGTACATCAATGGATTGACTCAGGTCTGAAATATACGGTACCTACTTATTTCATTTAAATATTTACTGTTTTATTTTTAACTGAATTTAGAATGTTAGCTCCTATTAATCCACATATCAATACTGTAAGACTAAGTTATTATATCGCGTACCTGCCTATTTTGTTTAGGTTTGTCAAAACAATAACTTTAATTTAAGTATTCATATTTTTTCAGTTAATAAGTCATAGGGACATTTTTATGTGATTAAAGTTGATTTTTATAAATAAACTTGTTTTATTTAATAGCTATGTGGTGTTAACAATTGTGATTTTTATAAAATGTGTGATAATACAAAAGCGCTATGTGCACTTGAGGTACATAACGAATATTTAATACTCTGAAAATTCACCCTATGTGTAATAATTCGAGCAAATTATTTTTCGTAAGCTCATTTTTCATCTCAACTTTCCAAAACTAATCTAAATCTACAAAAATATGTAACATATTTTTGTAGATTTACATTCTATGAAAACTAATTTTTTGCGTTTCCTATAAAGTGGGTCCAAAACACATGGCATATATATTCTGGTTTATTCGAACTTCGTTACCTTTTTTTCTCATTATTACTTTACTTTTGCTGCACTACCCCCCCTTTGTTTATCTCTGCTTCGCCTAATGGTTGACTGGGAGTGAATGCCTTAATCGGTTCAGTGCGGGTGACACGCCAGGCGTGCCATAGATTACTTTTGTGTGTGGCGTATGACACGCGAGTCGTGTCTTTTTAAAAATCGTTATAACTCGCTCAAATTGCTTTTTTGGAAAATTTATCCAGAGCAAAATATTTATTATTTTGCGAGTAGTTCATGCATGCAGGTTCGTTTCTGGATATTTTGAAAATTTGAAATTTTTAGGGGTTGAAAACCTTTTTTTAACGTGTACATGGTACTATTTTTACTTTGTGGGTTTTAAATCATGTTATGGAAAAATTGTCTAATAAGTAATAAATAATAGCACTCATTGCGATCGCTCACAAACTCAAGTTGTAAATAAATTTCTGGAAAACAAGTCTCCTGTTAAAAAAAACAATGCGTTTGTCTTATTGTTTAATTTTGCTTAAAATGGTTGAACTGCCGTCTTATTACTATCATATGGCCGAATAGACCTACGAAGTACCATGTGCTCTTGTGATATGGTATAAGGTTTATTTTTGCTTGAAACAGTTCGAAACCGTTCATGCATAAAAAAAAAATTCGCTAATAAATTGTCTTTTGTCAATCCGCCGCCGTATAGCGCCGGCGTTTTTTTCCTTTTGAAAACACTTGTTTTGCTATTCTTACTAATTAGACGTTTTCAGATCGACTTTACTTTTACATTTGTATAACATTAAATAATATTTAACATTTGTAAATATCAATGAATGATATACCTTTTTTTTTTTCAAATTAAGGTTCTTCATTGTTTGATATTTACAAATGTTATTATTAGGTGAAAATTTAATTTAATAAAAACCAAGGTTTTCAGGGTGATTTAGCTGTACCTAATAATATAAATGATTTTTTTATAACAACAAAAAATTGTACAAAAGGTTTGTAGTCTCTCCATAAAAAAAGTCACTTTCTCTCAATTTCAAAGAAAACGCGTAAAAGCACGTAGTTACCCACTAAAAACAAGTATCCTTCCATTTGTAACTTATGTTTGATGTCAAATAAACTTAATTAGGTCTAAACAAGTAAAAAAAGCATAAAAAAGAACATTACTTTTACACATGGCGGATGCGGTGTGTGTGTGTGGCGATGACACGCCTGTTCGCCGCCACAGCTAAAAGTTGTCGAAAATTGGTGCCGCAACGAATCGGTTAAGGCATTAAATCCGCCCTATGTACGATTTTTCTTTTGTGCATAAAAGTTTAAATAAGTAAATAAAAAAATATGTACAAGTCAAAGAGTATAGTAATGTACAACTAAAGCGCCTCCCACACAGAAGCGGCTTGCGGTGGCGGCTAACCGCGAGCCGCAACTCCAGCCGCTGCAACAACATACCACCGCGGTCGCAGCGGCGGTCTGAAGCGCCATTCGCTGAGTTGTCTGTACTACGATTGGACGTCAGTAACATGACTAACCGTGGCGAAGTCTTTTTATATTCTGCAATATTATCATATATTTTGTTTCTAATTCTAATGCTTTTGTAATAACGTAGCGAATTATCATAAAGTACTGGATAATTTTGCGCTGTTTCTATTAAAATCTCTGAATTTAACATCATTTTACACGCGGTACACGCGGCCTGTTGTAAAAATTTGCAACTGACCGCGCTGCGGCCACCGACTGACCGCGTACTCGCGTACACACGTGTTGGCAAAAGGGGCGGGGCATGCGGCCGCGGCCAGCCGCTCGCAGATCGCGACATGGCCGCGTGGGTTTGCAGAATCACTTACATTGCAAGCGAATACAACTGGCCGCCACCACGGCCGCCACCGCAAGCCGCTTCTGTGTGGGAGACGCTTAATGCATAGATTGTTAAAGGAGACGGTCCAAAATTGTATGAAGCATAAGCCTAGTTTTGTACTAGTATGGAAATAAATTAAAATAAAATACCAAACCACTTTTGATCATTCAAATCCACGAATTTACCTTAATTTCAGTGGTATAAATATTTTATTCTCACCAAAAATGCAACACTAATGGCGGATTGATATCGTCAAAGAGAATATAACCACTACGTTTAGATATCGTTTTGATTTGACGTTAGCTGTCAACTCTGAAATATACTCATATCACCTATAGCAAAGAAAATATACACTACACTACGCGAATATATAGCCTATATCCTATCAGGTAGATTTATTATGTAAAATAGCTAAAATGTCTCGAAACTAGTATGAAAGTAGAGCAAAAAAGTTGTATTGTTTTATCAAAACACAAATAAAGTGTATTATAGGTTGTGTATGTGCTTTTTTGATCTTAAAACAACTAACGTTCTTGTCGATATTTGCATATCATAAATGCAGTTCAGGAGAAAACAAATGTAAAAAGTACTTCCAATCTAATTCTAGACAAAAAGATTATTGAGATAAATCAACGGTGTCTACGCACAAAATTATTTCTTTGCATTCATTAGTGTACTAATGCACACTTCAGTGCCAGGGGCATCCAGGCCTTTTTTTGTTTTACATGGGGAAATGAAGCCTAGGTGTTTTGTTAGTTATTACCAATTTTGTGCCAGATAGCTCAAAGCCGAGACTATATGTGAATAGCTGGTAACTCTGTTTCTCTACCCTAAAATATCCACCCTGAGATGTATACTACTTTACTGCACTAATAATAAAGAATATATTTAATTTATTTTACCTTAGAGTGGCTGTTTTAAGGTGGATAAATAGAATAATCCTGTATACTAATTTCTGTTCAGGTATGTGTCTTTCTGGGCTGCTGAAGTGCTAGGGTACTATCATAGGTAGGATAATTTATTTGTTATAATATGATACATTACAGTTGTTATAAAAGAATTCGCATCCTAAATATTCTGCCGTTTCCGGCGTACAAATATTTTTATATAACAAGTCCTCAGCGTGTCAGAGTATGCCTTGAGCCTTGACAGACATTTAAAGCCTGGATAATATCACAACAAACGTTAACAGTCCTATGAATTATAGAAAATGAAACATTAGGTCAATTATGGTTTGGATACTTAATAAATAAAACAACTTATTTTTTTATTTTTTTATTATTTATCCTACTTCAAAATCCTCTCTTACTAAAATGCCATTCAGAATTGAGGCCGGTGCGGTTATGGAATTTTGATACCGAGCCCAACCCAAATACCAGACAATGGTCATTATGTGGGCACAGCAACCCACTGTCTGTTGTACAGAAGTGAAACTGCAATAATAACCTGCAATCATCTCATCCCAACTTGTCCTTTGTCTCGCCAACAGTATATATGTATAATAAGCTCTGCCCGAGTGTTGGCGAGATTTATACGGCCTCTTATTAAAACAGAGTCTTGTTGGGATGACATTAATTGGGTCACAATTTGTCTGCTAACCAGTCTTCGTGGACACCAAACACACAATATACTGATAGTATTGGCATTAGGGCGCTGGAGCTCATTTTCAAGATTTGTGCCGATAGATAATTCTTGTAATACATTTGCAAAACACTGTGAACATATTGGTGCATTTTCATCCATCTAAAACAAAACAATCTTATTTTAATAAACTATCTATATTGCAGAAGCGTATCTTAAACAGTGCAACATGTTTTAACAGGTGAACTGAAAGATAATTACATTATGTTAAGATTTTGCAGCCATTATGAAGTAATGTAGAAATTAATAATTATTAACAGATTACAGATAGAAGCATGTTATTCAAATGCGTTTAATAGCTTACGGAAACATCTTTCTTTAGTACATACCTGCTTACTGATTCAAAATTTGATTCTACAAAATACAGGTGTCCGACATCAACGAAATCAAAATCTCACGTAAATCTTGAAATCCATAAAACAAAAGCAGAGTCAAACAAGAAGTAACTGGTCCAAAGGAAGAACAAAAAACCAAATCACCAAAGAAATCCACAATTAAACGCATTCACAAGTTCACAACTACACAATCAAGCTTGGAATAAATAAAAATATCACTTGACAGAAAAGTCATTTCACCAAAAATCACGTCTTTTTATGACTGGAAGGGCGCCATCTTGAAAAACCATCAAAAACTTGGGATTGCATTTTTATTTTAGCAAGTTATTTAGCTTGATTTATTCTCTCATTTTATTTTTAACAAAATCGCTGAATTTTTCTCTTTTTTACGGTATACTGTACATAGACTGGGCCAGAAATGGACTGTCTCCTTTAAAGTAACGGTTTCTACTTTTGCTTTGACTCTCCGCTAGGAGTTAAAATATTCTATGGCTTTGACAGTTTGATACATACCATGCATACCAAAGAGAATATAATCACTACGTTTAAGAGGCGGGACTTCCATAGTAAAAATAATTGCATGAAATTACGCCAAGTTACTCTACCAACATCAAGATATGACATTTAGTTTTGAGAAACAGTGCTGACAGCATTGACGAATTACAATAGTGCTGTAAATGTCTATCCTCGAATAATTTTATCGATATAACCTTTATCGATATATCGTTTATCGATATTTTTACATAAGAAAAGTTAGATCTCTATACTGAATTATTTATGAGAAATAAAATTTTTAACGTGTGGATTGAGTAAAAATGCCGATGAGGATAAGAAATCAATGTATTTTACTCACAGCAATTTGTATTTATATCTCTACAATTAGGTACAAAAGTATTTATAAAAAAAATGTAAAATAAAAAACGCACTTTTATACTAGTAATTAATTAAGTAAAAAATAAATGACGACTCCGTAGCGCAGTGGCTAAGCGTTTGGCTGCGGCATTGCAGGACCGAGGCTTCCTTCCCGCGCTGAACAATTGTTGCTATGCTGTAAAATAAATAGTCTGCGTCTGGATGCTTGTTTTCAACGTTAGTTTTTTTAAGGGTAAAAATATTAGGTTTTTAATACTGATTGGATTAAATTGCTTTTATGTGTAACAAATACTATGTCCAAATTGCTAGGCTTCTTCACACAGGCACCTATGTACATACTATTCGCAGAGATCGTTTACTAATTGTCGCTTTCAAATTAAGTGCTCATTATAGCTAATGTTTATTGATGAATAAAATAATGATTTAGTTATATAATCTAATTCTTGCCAAAATGTGACTTTAGAGGGATATTATCTTTTGCTACATGTAAATGAAACCTAATTAACATACACATAAATTGTGGAAGTTTAAAGTAAGTCCACTAAAGAAATAACAGTTAGTTTTAGTTGGGTTCATATGCAATGTTTGTCACAAATATGTCTTAACATGTGAATCTTTTCAATTGGTGCATGTGCCAGCTATTTCACCCATTGCTTGCATCTGAAAAAATAATATAAATAAAATCACATTATTATTGAACAAATAGAATGTTAGCAGTCAGAATTGACTTGTAGTTTCTAAGTATAGTTCGTTTTGGATTGCCAAACCATCGAACTATCAGATTTAGGAAATAGTGTGTTTGTATTTGTGCACACAAACGTACACTATAAAAACATGTCCTACATAAATGGCTAGTCCAAAAATATACTCGCGTTGAATATCATATTACTATTAAAGTTGAAATCACCACATACCTTTCATCATCTAAGGGAACTATTGTTACGAATAGCCTTTTCTTGTTATCATTTTTTCCGCTTCTTGCACCATTTAATTGGAAAGTTTTATAATGCATATTTAATTTCTTAACAATTCTGTAAATGAACAACGGCTCCTATAGCAAAATTAAAAGCAATCTTAATTAATAAAATATATACAAATATAATTGTTTGATTTGACATTTGAACCTATTTCATTTGACAATGTCGTTAATAGACATATCACGAAAAGCATAAAGAAGAGTAACCGTCATTAAAATTTGACCCCTGTAGTACATATAATTTTTACTATGGAAGTTGCACCAGCCTGATGCATACCTTTGCTAACTTTGCTTTAATTTGCTTTATTGTCAGGTGGCAGCACTGGACCTTGCTTTTGCCTGACAGCCAGTGATGCCAACTTACTAAGTTCTTAGTAACTTACTAACTTTATAGCTAGATATAGCTATTTTTTGGTGACGGACAGCTACAATTTAATAAAATTTGTAGCTAAACTTTTTAGCTACTTTTTCTAACAACTTTTCATTTCATCATGAGACGCGAGGCTATCGAGATTCGTAAAGTAGGGTACCGAGTCTCGAAAGAAAAAATAAAAACTAAATGCGAATCTGTGGTCATAGATGCTATGGTAGGTTTAGGTCGGTGTTGGCCGGGAATTCCCCGTTTCCTGCTGCGTTACGACGGATTACTCACTAACCTACCACTAACCAAAATAGTACACGCTACTCGTATTCGACCTTGTGTTGTTTTGTTTTATCCATATAAACTAATTTTATTTGAAACTGGATTTATCTTCGAAAAAAAAAACGTACGCACAGAAATATAGACCGAAGTGGGAAAATATGGGCGAATTTAAAGGTTGGTTGAGTTTCATAACTCTGAACTCAATCCTATGCATTAGTGAATTCCACAGGAAAAGTGGTAAATGCTGCTATATAACCGTGTTTTATCTAAAGATGTACTGTATAAAATGGGCACCGCTGAAAAATATTCGGAATTACGACGAATGGCACCGAACCCCAAATATCGACATCTTCTTCTTTGATTGATTAATTTTAAACTTATTTTTTTTTGTTCAATAACGTACAGTCACGAGCAATAATATGTAAACAACATAGAACTTTGTCACGTTAAGCGTTCCGAAACAAAATGTTTGTGCCACAAAACTCGACAATAATATAATATAGTTCTATGTTGTTTACATATTATTGCTCGTGACTGTACACAAGACATTTTAACTCTCTTGTTGGAAATTAAAAATGATTGTCAGAAATTGACATTTTATTGTAATCTAACTACGTACTGTAACATTTAGCTACTTCTAGCAACTTTTTGGGGTAAAAAAGCCGGCAATCTAGCAACATTTTGAAAAATGTCTAGCAACTGGGTAAAGCTAGCAGTTGGCAACACTGCTGACAGCAAGCAAAGACGCATTTGGCCTAAAGGTCTAGATGCCAGGCCATAAACTCCAAAAAAAAAAGCAAAGACGCATGTTTTGTAATTCACTTGTAAATTTTGCCTAAAGCATACATATTTCATTTTACATAATTTATTTACACTTTACACATCATTGCTGAATATATTTCATAGAGTCTGATATTTGATAATCAACAAAATTTAACAGACATTTTGTTCTAAACGGTTTTAATTTCAATAGTAATGTGTGGGTAAATCTAATTCATCAAGCGAATGTGTAACAGAGAATATAAACAATTGCAGAATTTTTATTCTGTTCGTAAAATATATTATAAAACATCATCTTTTGTGTAATAAAAATATGGCTCCAAGAAAACGCGTGAACCAACTAAATGAAGAAGGGGAGGGAACTAGAGGGAAAAAAGGGCCAAAGAAGATCACTAAATTAAAAGCTCCAACTTCGATTAGAGTGGAAGTACCAGCGAGTGAGTGTTATTTTGCTTTCTTAATCACCTATATATTATCTATTTACACCCAAAAGGTCTATTATTAGATGTTATGTAAAATTGGAATGACAATAATTTAGCTAAGGTGCATCTAATTTTGAGTGACTACTGTGCATATTGACATCAGCAAACAACATAAAACATGGGAAGCCAAAGATGTATGTTCACTCATGAGGATGAAGAGCAAAATGTGTAAAATAGCTCTCCTTAAGTAATAGTTAATACTCAATTTCTTGAATTCACACCAAAACAGTGTTATTCTTCTCCTTGATCATCCTTCATCCTTCATCTCTCTCAATGCTTCATCCTTCATCATCAGCCTGTTAAAGTCCGCTGATGGACATGGTTCTCTGCCATTGTAGAGGGGATGTGTTATTAATTGAAATTGTACACTTTCTATGTTCAGAAGCTTATCTTCTACAGTGGTTTGGTGATGAGCTGTAATGTTACTTCTTAACTAGGTTTGGCCCTACTGTTAAATTATACCCCCGCAATAAAAAAAGCAGTAAATTTATCATAAAACCATAAATAAACTTTGAAGTATTCGGGCAATAAAATTGTTTAACATTATTTTATTTAATAAAATAAGTTGTTACTAATAGCTTTTTTTTTACAGAAACTACAAAGAATACTAAAGCCAGAGTGGTGACTAGTCATAAATTAAGTAAGATTCAAACATTATCTTTGTTAAATATTTTTAGGTTAATCCTTAAGGTGGAAGCGCCAGGGAAGCCCGCAAAATTCAAATTTTCTTACATTTTTTGCAATTTGCAGGTCAGGTTGTATGTTTAACAAAATATGATTTGCTAGTGTAACGAGTATGTATTTACAGAATTATAATCATCAATACAACCGTCTATGTTTGTATAATTCCAATGTATGGCTATTTCCAGAAAAACTCATTCAAAGGAATTATACGTACTTAGGGGATTGTATTAATGATTATAGTGAATATAATTCTGTAAATACATACTTGTTACACTCGCTAATCATATTTTGTTAAACATTCAATCTGGCCCTGACCTGCAAATTCCAAAAAACGTAAGAAAATTTGAATTTCGTGTGCCACCCTGGAGCTTTCACCTTAAGTAACATTATTTTGTGAAAACTTTATGCTACCTTCAAACCTGAGTTTATCTGAACACCTTTAAAGTCTTCACATCCTTTATCCTTTCAAGTCATTAATTGTACATTCTGCAAATGCATGTTTTTTTTTATTGTTATAAAAATGCTATTAACATTATTAATATTCCAGTTAATCACATCAGGTAAGCTTAAATGCTTGTGTTAGAAGTGTTTCATGAGATTAATCAAAAGCCAGATTCGTATTGTTATTGAATTTGCGGTACACATCCTACCATTAGGCTACTGTCCCTTAAAATCCTTGTAAATGTATTTTCATTTATGTTTATTTATTTCTTCTTTATTGTGGCATTCTTTGCCTATGTGTGTTCAGATTATTAGGCTCTACTGTAAAATGTATCATAAATTAAGCTGTTGTGTGCTGTTTAGCGAATTCTCATAAAACTGCCTTTCTCAGTCTGTGTTGCATTAATGCCTGCAATGTTTAATAACTTTTTATCAATAATATGATTATTTTTATCATGTATTTAACTGAATATTTATAAAATCTAAAATTTTAATTAATTTTTTTGACAGAGTCCAGTGATGCAAATGGTGCAAAAAAACCAAAAGCCAGGGTAGTCACTACAAAAAAATTAAGCAAGAATGAAATAAAAATTATGTTGGCTAATGAAGGTAAACAATTAAACTAATTAAAATTAATAAAAATAAAATGGATTATCATTTCCAGCATGGAAATGTTTAAGTTCCTTTGAGAAAGGTGTTGCAAGTTCAAGAAGAACTAAGATTTAAATAATTAGAATTATTGAATTATGATGTCAATGAGAATAAACTGAATCTAAACCATTCTCTTATCAACTTAATCACACACAAAATTTCATCAAAATTGGTCTAGCTGTTTAGGAGTTGTCACATACACATTGACAGAAGAATTATATATTATATAATATGCATGTATTATACATATAAACCTTCCTCTAAAATCATTCTGTCTATTGATGAAAACCGCATCAAAATCCAGATAGTTTAAAAAATCTAAGGGTTCAGACGGAAGGTGTTCACATGTTCACATTCTGCATTCCTTGTGTTGTATTACGTTACATAAACATACCCAGACCCCAGACAGCCAGCATTCTGACTGCGTTGGTCAACCAGAACGCACGCGTTCACGAGTTCAGTGAACGTGTGTTTTGGTGTCCACATCGGAAGAAAGATGGAGACTGAGAAGTTGAATATGTTAGTACGAAAAAGGTGTTTTTTATATGATGTGAAGAATGATGATTATAAAAACTGAGGAAAAGTAGCAGAGGCATGGTTAGAATTTGCCAGAGAAATGGGGACCGAAAATGAATTATAAAAAATTTCTTTATTATTAAGCCATTCTCTATTCTTATTTACTGGGCGCACCCAATGTTTCTGTCTGATAGAACCGTAAGTGTACAGATGGTAGGAAGTGACTTTGTTTTATATTATGTAGAGATGGAATGTCTATTTAGAGAGGCTGCTAGGCCCAAAATTTGTAGATTGTAAATTAGTATGAGGGTAGTAGCTCTGCACTTCTGTAATTTTTCCTAAGATGTGCATGCCACTTGGTCTTATCTTGGAAAGGCCTATGACAAGCTTAAAAGAGGATGATAAATAAAAATGTAAAAAGCTTGAAGTGAAGATATGTTTATGTTTTATAACAAACAAAAGAGTTGTGCCAATTGTGTTACTTGCATAGTCATTCTTTCACAGCATCTATCATGTTTCCATCTATACCCATACTTTTAAAATGACTTCAAAAAAGGAGGAGGTTTTCAATTTGACTGTATTTTTTTCTTTTTTATGTGTTTTACCTCAGAACTTTTTTCTAGGTGAACCGATTTTGATGATTCTTTTTTTGAAAGCTGGTGCTTCTCATGTGGTCCCATATAAATCTGATTAAGATCTGACCAGTAGTTTTTGAGTTATCCTTAATAATGAGTATTTAATTGACTTTTAATAAATTGATGACATTCTCATTTTATTTATATTGAAGTTGCTTGTACAAAATTTTTAATTTTATCACTTTTTATCTAAATGTGATCCGAGTAGCTTGTTGCTCTTAAGATTACCCACTCAGGATTACACACGTGACTTTATTAGAAGTCTTAGTAAGCCTTAACTACTAAACAAAATATTTTTGAAATTAAAGTTTGTCACTGTTGCATATACTGTGTCTGAGTATTATAGGCATGATATGTACAAGGTATTTGTCTAGGCATTTCCTTGGGCTAACTTACAAAGCCTATTATTTGAGTCACAGTGAATTTACTTACCCTATATAGAAAAATAAGAAAGAAGTATAATATCAAAAAAAAAAATTACACAAATGAAAATGTTGTTGATGTTTTATGCGATTTTGTCTTTAAAATTGGTATGCTCGGTGAGATTGGATAGGAATACATGTTTATACTGCCACCACATTTATGTAATGAAATATTTGCATGCTGTGATAACTTTCTGTGATCAGGTTGTTCTTCATGCTTTGATTTTTTTTGTTCTCATATGTGTATGTGTATACAACCCATGGGGAATATGTGTCGACCTGTTAAATGATGATTATGCAAATAGACTCTGGAGGGAATAGACAAATATCGAGGCGAAGTAAATTTTTATTTTTGGCATGGTGACAACCTGCATTCAAGTGAAAATTATAGATATTTCCGTCGGGTTTATATTATATATATTTTATATTAAGGGATATTTAACATTAAATTGAGAAAATCTTCTATTTTCTTGCTTTAGTCATTTTGTTTTAATAAGTATCAACTTTTAATTTTAGTTGTTCAAGCTCATTTTTCAAAAATACCAATAATTCCTGAGAAGCCCGTGGAACCAATAGTGAAACGAAAACCTGGACGTAAGAAACTCTTGAATAAAGAAACGTGTGATGTAAAGGAAGCAAAACCTGTCATTGCATCTGCAATCGAATCGGATGGTATGTATGTGTTTTTATATATTGCTAATATATTGCAAAAGCGAATTTGCTTACTATTTAACATATTAATAATATAATATATATTTTCTTAATGTCTTTTTGTTTAGTTGTTTATCTTTAACCATCCTCGTAAATTATACTTAAGCTTAAATTTTATACACATTAATCAAGATTTTACAATCTTCATCTTCATGCTTTGATTTGGTTATCATATGTATATGATGGGGATGTATATCATGGGGAATATGTGTGGACCTGTCAAATGATGATCATGCAAATAGACTCCGGAGAGAGTAGACAAACATAAGACGAAGTAAAGTGCAGCATGGGGACATCCCACATTCAAGCGAAATTTATAGATATTTCCGTCGGCTTGATATTATATATTTTTATATTAAGAGATAATTAACGTTGAATTGACCTGATCTTCCATTTTTTTGCTTTCGTTATTTTGTTTTAATAAGAATCAAATTTTAATTTTAATTGTTCAAGCTCATTTTGCAAAAAACACAATAATTCCCGATAAGCCTTTGGAACCAATGGTAAAACGGAAACCTGGACGTAAGAAACTCCTGAATAAAGAAACGTGTGATGTAAAGGAAGCAAAACCTGTCATTATAATATCTGCAATCGATTCAGATGGTATGTGTTTTTATACATATTGTTAATAAAATATCTTGCAAAAGCGAATTCGCTTACTATCTAACATATTAATCTTTATATATAAAAATTACGTGTCACGGTGTTTGTCCGCGATGAACTCCAAAACTACAGAACTGATTTCAATGAAATTTGCACATTGTGCAGTTTGGTCCAACTTGAGAGATAGGATACTTTTTATCCCTATAAGTGACCTTCAATATTTTTTTATTGCGAATTTAAGGATTTTTTATAGGGAGGGTCGTCGGAAAGGGCAGAACAACGTCTGCCTGGCCAGCTAGTATAATATATATTTTCTTAATGTCTTGTTGTTCAGTTGTTTATCTTTTAACTTCCTGGTGATTTATACTTACGCAATCAATTATGAATACATTAATCAAGCTTTAGAAATTAAATAATACATACATGCTTTTATATAGGTTGTTTAGGTTTTATGTTCGTGACAAGAGGCTTGTATTGTATTTGACTGATTAAAGTAATTTCGTTTGAAAGTAATTGCTCCAATTATATAGTGATTGCGTGTTGAAGTGATTTTACAATATTTAACTTGCTCGTGTGACGTGAAATTTCGCGCGCGCTCCGAGTAGAAATACGGTCTGGAATTGAACCGCGCATTCCTTTTCGAAGCGTCGCCCGATTGATTGTTTTGGGAATCATTGTTTAATTATACCGTCGCGTTAAGAGCCTTTTGTGTGTTGACTCTGTAGCTAGTTTGCGTGTCAGCTAGGTTGGTTTTGAATTCTTAGTGCGGCGTATTATTTAATATCGAACAAAGGAGCTTAGTTGTGTTTGTAACGCTGAACCGTGTGACTCATGAAGAGATCGCGTTAGTTCCCTATTTGTAATTTGGTGATAAATGAATCCGGGACATTGAATGTGGAACTTTGAACTACTGTTCGTTACTTATTTCGGGTATCACGTGTTCGATTCTACGATGAACGTTGAATTAGTTGAGTTGAAGTTAGTTAAATGTACAATAAAGTGGATAGACTGAAATAGTGAAATGAAGAAAGAAATGGTCCATTGTGGATGCCTGCTGGAGTGATGCAGCATTGTGGGGCAGCATGGAAACCAGCCGCTTCCAGGTCACCTCAGCTGGGCCAGGTCACCCACACATACACACCACTAAACACTACTTTACATGCATCTACTCTACCTACGGCCTGACCGAGCCTTGGGGCGGTCTTAGATTCGGATCCAGATACGTACTATTTATTTTCCTAGCTTTCTGCCTATAGTGTAGTATGATAGGACATTTCTCCATATCGCCATTTGGGCCCGAACCCTCGGCTAGCCGTCGAATCTTCCGCTGATGGGCCCCGAAATATTTGACCTTTGTAGGGGCACCTGTGGGCCGTACCACTTATCGTAACAAAAGCCTATTCACTCTTGCCTTGAAGACGCCTAGATAGTATTCGGACAGAAAGATAGACGCTGGCAAATTATTTCACTCCTTTGCTGTACGCATTACAAATGACGAAGCAAACCGTTTGGTTTTAATGCGTGGAATATCGACAACAAAGGGATGAAGACCCGCCGACCGTCTGGTTGTCCGATGGTGGAAAGGAGAGGGAGGAATTAAGGCGTGTAATTCCTGGTCACACTCACCGAAATGCATCCTATAGAATACCGAGAGACTGGCTACTCTGCGCCTGTGCTCGAGGCTGACAAAATTGGTTTCAACCAAATCAAGGTCACCAATGAGCCTCTTAGCACGTCTCTCCACTGAGTCCAAAGCTGCCAGGTAGCATTTTGCAGCACCAGCCCATATGTGACAGTAGTACTCCATGCACGACCGGACTTGCGCTTTATATAAGGTAAGAAGCTGCCCCGGCGTGAAGTACCGCCGCACCCTTGTAAGGACACCAAGTTTCCTTGCGGCTACTTTGGCTCTGGACTCAATGAACCGCCCATAGTTTAGGTTCGGAGAAAATTCAATCCCTAACAACTGAAGGCGGTCAGTGTACTCCAAGGATACATTCCGGAAAGTAGGAGCCAAGGTGAGCGGGCTCCTTTTAGCGGTAAAAAGACACGCTTGTGTTTTGGAGGCGTTAAATCTGACGAGATTGGCATCGCCCCATTCGGAGATTGCCTGTAGTGTGAGACTCACCTGCTGAACCATAGCCTCTCTTTCTTACTGGATTTGATCCCGACTGGTCCGGGCGCTTGGTTGGTATCTCTCCACAACTGTGCTGTCGTCTGCATACCCATAGACACCGGGAATGAGCAGATCATTTATATGCAGCAGGAGGAGAGTTGCGGAGAGAACGGACATCTGAGGAACACCGGCGTTAGTCGCCACAGTATCGGATGAGCAGCCATCAACGACGACCCGGAGAGACCGTTCACTCAGAAAGTCCTTCACCCAGACAATTAGGCCAGAGAATAAGCCGTACGCTGAAATCTTGCCCAATAGACTAGCGTGCCAAACCCTGTCAAAAGCCTTCGAAATATCGAGGGAAACAGCAAGTGCTTCACCACTGTTCTCAAGGGCTTCGTCCCATATGTGAGTGGCATACGCTAGAAGGTCCCCAGTTGATCGATTTCGGCGAAACCCGTACTGGCGATCACTGAGAAGATCATTTTGCTCTAGGTATGCCATGAGGTGGGCGTTCAATATACGCTCCATAATCTTACAGAGTATGGAGGTAATTGAAAGTAGCCGATAGTTGGCAGGGTCGGTACGACTACCTTTTTTAGGCACAGGCTGCACATTGGCCAGCTTCCAAGATTTAGGCACTATTCCAGTCCTGAATGAGAGGCGGAACAAGCGTGTCAACACAGGAGACAACTCAGGTGCACAGACCTTTAGAACTATAGCTGGTATACCATCAGGTCCACTAGCTTTGTTCACGTCTAGACTTCGCAAGGTTTTAAGAACCTCCTTGTTGTTGATACGGGCGTCAGACATAGAGGTACCGCAGTGAGGTAATTGAGATGGTACGCTGTTGCTACTGTCCAGACGCGAATTGCAAGCAAAAAGACAAGCAAATAAGTCCGCTTTCTCCTTAGGCGCATGCGCCAGTGAGCTATCTGGTTTTACTAGCGGAGGCAGTGTAGACCGACAGAAGTTTGTCTCGACCGCTTTGGCGAGAGACCAAAAAGTTCTACTGCCAGATGGTTTGACAGAGAGCTTTGTGCCGATGCGTTTAATGCGGTCGAAACTGGCTTGGTGTAATGCCTTTTTGCACGATTTGGCGGCTTAGTTAAAGGCTCTCCTCTTAAGGCTAACATCCGGAGCTTTACGGTCTCGAGCATCGACCCAGGATAAGTACGCCATATGCTTGTGCTTTTCAGCACGAGCGCACTCGGCGTTAAACCAAGGGCGAGCTTTACCACCAATGGGCACGTCAGCAAAGGGGATGAAATACTCCCATCGCTTGACGTATCACATTGGTTATGGCATCCGCGCAGCTCGATGGGTCTTCAGAGGAGAAGCAGACCTGCCGCCAAGGATAAGATGCAAAGAAATGCCGCATCTCATCCCAATCTGCTGAATTGTATCGCCACATTCGTCCGTGGAAATCGTAGTTAGGTGGGGAATATAACGACACAGATTTCACCAGACAGTAGTCTAGAAGTTCCCAAGGGTGAGGTAATCTGAACATCGTACCTGTCTGGATCGGTCGTTAGCAGAAGGTCGAGACAGTTGGCTGTGTGCCCATCCACATCAGGTACCCTAGTCGCTTGTTGTACCAGCTGGGAGAGCCCCAGCGACAAGGCAAAATTCCACGCCTCACTCCCAGCGTGGTCGGTCTTCTGGTATGGGAACAGCCAGTCCTGATGACAGGCATTAAAGTCCCCCAGAAAAACCAACTGTGCATTAGGGTACCGTTTTAGAGCCACATCAAAGGCTTCACTGAGGTGTTCAAACAGCCTAGTTGTCTCCTGGTCGCCGCTGTGCGATCGGTAGCCACAAGAATAAATAATTTTATCCATTCCTGTGTCTATCAATACCCAGATCGTAGAGAAAGTGGGGTCTTCAAGGTGACGGAGACGCTTACAGCAAATGTCGTTGCGGACGTAAACACAGACTCCGGCGCGCTGATGGAAATTATGCTCCAATGTGTACCCAGGGTAGCCAAGGTACGCCGCATCTAGAGGACATCTGATCTGCGTCTCAGTCAAGAAGAGTAAGTGCGGCTTGTCAGTCTCAAGGCGGTAATGGACTGCATTGAGATTACAGTGCAGGCCTCGAATTTTTGTGAGGTGCACTTTAATGGAGAGGGAGTGCAACCGCTGTACAAACTTACTCTTCTTTTTCCTTTTATTCATTAATGGTGGGAGTGAATAGGTTGAGAGAATGGCAGTTGGACGAGGCGTCACACATATATAACCTAGGGACGCATAAGTCACAAACATTCACGCCTGTTACCTGTGTAGGTAGGACTTCCATTTGGCACAATCTTGACACACCTCTCTCGCCCCCATTACATTCATATACCTTCACATATATTATGCTTCTTTCATTACTGACTGCAACAACACGTGTGCCGACATTGAAAATTACCGGTATTCTGTAGTTGACTGTGTTGCTTAACAGAGTGAAGACGCATTTTTTAAATATCTGGAACCACTATCCATTTCCGATCCAACTTCAGCCCATAACCGTTTCGAAACCTCTCGATTATTATAATTGTATATCCATAGTCGTTTAGGTAGATAACAACACTGACAAAAACAACAGAATAAAGACAAAATGATTAAATTAAACTATAAATACACTTAATTTGCACTGTAGACGCCGGCAATCTGGCGAGAAATCCCAATAAGTTCGGACTCAACGGTTGATCGGCCCTTTAGTACACCTAATCCGTCAACGGCCGAAGTTTACTCGGGCGATGACAGCCGAACTCGGACGATCGAATCAAACACTTGTAAAAGAAAGAGAGTGCGTACATAAACACGACCGTCATCGTCCGATGACGCACGAAATCGGCCGATCAACCGTTGAGTCCGAACTTGTTGGGATTTCTACGACGACTATGGATATTGAAAAATTTATTAGTTGTGTTTACCTCCCCCTTACAGTCCTGACCTGAGCCCAAACGATTTCTTTACATTCCCTAGAATGAGAGATTTATTACGCGGTCAACGGTTTGAAGACCCCGAAGCATTTTGTCAACATCAACTTCTAACTGGAATTACTGTTTTAATGATTGGTTCGCACGAATGGAAAAGTGCATTAAGTTGAACGGAGAATACTTCGAAAAACAATAAAATACAATTTACCTATACCGTGCATGTGGTTTTTCTTATTTCCGATCATTTCAGTGTGCACCTCGTATCACCTTCTATGCCAGAAGTTACAAAATGAATCTGTTGTACGTGATCTAGGGATTTTCCGCGACTCTTTAACTTATTATTCAATACCGATGTTGACAGTGTCAGAGCTAGGGCATCCAAGACGTTAGGCTTTATCATGTGTATTTTTTTAAACATTAAAACTATTAAAATCTTGTACTATACTTACGTTTTAATGAGACTTATATTACGCTTAAATATGCTTCGCAGATCTGGAATCCGATATATAATAACATACATTTCACGGATTGAAAGCATCCAACGCAAATTCATACGATATCTTTGCCATCGTACCCATATAATCTACCGATCAGAAGACTACGTGTGCGTGGTAGAGCCATGTTGCAGCTATATTAGTAGTATAGTTGTAGCACGAATGGGTCGGCTCGACCGGGGAAGGACCACGCTCTCACAGAAAACCAGCGTAAAATAGCAGCTTCACGCTGCTGTGTTTCGTATGGTGAGTGTAGAGAACCGGAGACCCTTTTTACTGGAAAAGAGGCATTCCATCTTAGTCCTCACGGGTGGCAACGCATCTGCATCTTGAGTCTTTTTTGAGGATAGATGTAGATGTCTATGGGTCACAGTAACCACTTACCATCCGGTGGACTGTGTGCTCGTTTGTCACCCTATCCTATAAAAAAAAAGACTATCTATTCTTATGCAAGCAGAATCGTCTGTTACCCCTGATAAAGCGTCGAAAGATTGCTGACATTGTATTTTTATTAAAAATCTCAAATATCACTGAGAATAAACCTTCGAACGAATGCATTACTCCACTTACCAACGTCATCTACGAGTACTAATAATGGAAGAAATACTTTACACCGATCTCAAACATTTCATAATCACTTTCATCACTGAACAAATCCATTTTTTAGATATTAAGTTTTATTTATTTAAAAACACGATAAATATTTGCTAAACTCTCAAAATTTTGCGATAGACAAAACTCTGACATCTGGTAATTTCAACTATCGCCAGTTAACTGCCAAAACGTTGTTGAAACAGTCAGCCGTTTTTTTCTCTATGAACCCACTTAACTCAGGTAGTCGGTAAGTCCTCCGAACGGTAGATCAATGTGATGGTTAAATATATCTTTGATTATTGAAACGGAAAGATGTAACTATTGATACCAATGGTAGACATTTTAACTTCCAGTATGAGGTAGATAGGTTATTGAGATCGCCCGTAAGTCAACAAGAAAGTTATGATACTCTTCGATCGACCTTTCACGATGAAGCCCCATCTCGTGCCACTGTTTACAACTGGTTTAATGAGTTTAAACGAGGTCGCACTAATCTCACCGATGATCTGCGTGAAGGACGGCCTTCTACGGCGATGACTGAAGATAACACCACTGTTATGCGGCGTATGATAGAGACTGACAAAAGAGTGACTTATCAGCAGATTCGGACAAGCTTAGGCATTGGTATAAGTCAAGTGCACAAAATCCTCTATGAACATTTAGCGGTCAGGAAGCTTTGTGCCCGGTGGATACCTCATAATCTGACAGGGGCCCAAAATCTCCGTCGTGTTGATTGGTGTCGTGAAATAGTTCAAAGATTTAACGGAGGTGACTCAAATGCTGTGTTCGACATACTTACGGGTGACGAAAGCTGGATTTATTGTTCCTGAACTAAGAGACAGTCTGCTGTCTGGGTGTTTCGTTCCGAGGAGTTGCCAACTAAAATGAAGAGAGGTCGAAGCGTGGGAAAAAAGATGGTGGCCTCGTTCTTCAGAAGAACAGGTCATTACTCAACAATTGTTTTAGAGGATCGAAAAACAGTTACTGCAGAGTGGTACACTAACAATTGTTTGCCACTTGTTTTGGAAAAAGTTCGGGAGAAACGACCTCGCAGTAGGATCCTCCTTCACCACGACAACACCTCGTCGCACACCGCCAAGCAAACAGTCGACTACTTGGCGACGTCAGGCGTGGAATTACTGGGTCACCCGCGCTCTAGCCCCGACCTCGCACCTTGCGATTTCTATTTATTTCCGAAAATAAAAGAAAAACTTCGAGGAAAACTTTTTATGGATGCCGAGGAAGCAGTGGCTGCGTTTCAAAATGCCGTCGAAGAGACCCCTAAGGACGAGTGGGCAAATTGCTTTTCTCAGTGTTTCCATCGGATGCAGCGATGTGTTGATGTAAATGGACACTATTTTGAAAAGACATAATAAAACTAATAACTTGCTAGTTTGTTTAGTTTTTGGTATTCTAAGAACTTACAAGGTCACTCTCGTATCACACCGCCATTAAGTTTCTCACCAAACAAGGAAAGACACCTGAAACCATTTTTCAAGAGATGTCAGCTGTCTATGGGGACTCCGCTACTAAGAAAACCATGAATTGATGATGAATAATGAATGGCACGCCCTTTTCAAACAAGGGAAAGACTCCATTGAAGACTACCCCCGACCTGAACGGCTGATTGAGGCTACCGCGCCAGAAATCGAAAAAGTTGAAAAATTTGTATCGGAAGATGCCCGGCTAAAGAAAAAACAGCTTGCAGCATTAGTTGGAATATCAGAAACAACCATTTTAAACATCCTACATCAACACCTTGGCATGACTAAAGTCTGTGCAAGGTGGGTTCCGAGAATGCTTTCTGCGCATCAAAAACACGAGCGTGTTGAAACTTGTCGCGAGTTTTTGGACCGCTGTGGAGAGTAAAGGGTGGAAGTTAAAAAAAAGTTAAAGGTAACTGGCGATGACACTTGAGTTCACCATTACGAACCTGAGTCAAAGCAAAGTCGATGCTGTGGCATAAAAAATGCACACCTTCCTAGGAAGTATAAGGCGTCTCAATCGACCGGAAAGATCATGGCGACGATCTTTTGGGATACAGAAGATATCCTTTTGACTGACTGTAAGGAACGTGGTGTTTCCATAACCGGAGAATACTACGCTTCTTTACTAGATCAGTTAAAAGAAGCTATTAAAGAAAAAAGGCGAGGAAAGCTTATAAAAGGCGAGCTCCTTTTGCACGACAATACGCCCGTGCACCCAAGCCATGTTGCAACGGGCTGCCATTCACCGGTGCGGTTTTGAACAACTACGCCACAGCTCAGACCTGGGCCCAAGTGACTATTATTTGTTTCCAAAAATGAAGAAAAAACTGCGTGGGAAAAAATTTGGCGACGATGATGATGTGAAGTCGGTAATTTCGGTCTATTTTGGCGCCCAAGACAAATCTTTTTTTTTAGATGGTATTAATAAGTTATTTGACAGATCTAATAAATGTATTAGGGTTAAGGGAGAATATATTGAAGAGGAAAAATAGTTTAATGTTTCATTTCGTTATCCTTCCCTGTCATTTCGCGAACTTTTTAAGTCGGAGAGTTTTTTGTGTCGTAATTAATTAAAAAAAATAATAATGTACTTAGGCTATTATTGTCTGTTTCACTTATTAAGTTCATGCATTTTATTATAAATGCATGTTGTGCAATGCATATAAATGCATGTTGTGCAATGCATATAAATGCATGTTGCATTTGATTATAAATGCAAATGTATGCATGTTGTATATATTGTGTCCATCTTTAAGCAAATGAAGCAATTTCCATCAATTAATAAGAGTGGTAGAACCACTTCTACAAACATTTCTTCTGTTAGTTCGATTTTTGTCTCATTTACCCGTTATCATCTCGTGAGTGTCGTGAGAAGAGACTTGGGGAAACTAAAATGAGATAAGCAGCAGCCTCTTCTTGATAACTACTGAATAATAAAAAAGAGCGGTTGCCAAACCTCCTGCCAAGCGTGGCAGCTATGGCAAACACCCTCCTATGAGATAATCTAGAGGGATGTTAATGTTAAGCAATGGACTGCACATTGTTTAATTGGCTGTACATTATGAATGCATAAATTAAACCCGTTAATTGCCTCAAAATTGGATTGGATTTCGTATTATTTAATTGGTATTAATGCTTTTGATTCTGTATTGAAAAAACTTTCTTAATATTATTTCCCTACTAACGTACGCTTATGTTATCAAAAGATCCTCATTTCTTAAACAGGTTCAGCTTTTGAAGAAACTCCCGATACAAAACCGAAAGACAAGGGGCCCAAAGGATTGCAAAGGAAAAATGCAGCATGTACAAATACTGTAACAATAGGTAATGATTGCGTTTCTACAATTTTTTATTCAATTTAATTTAATAATACTACTTGTAGTCTGAATAGTTTTCTAAATAAATAGAATATAATAATTTTCAGATAAGAACGTAAAAGATGAATCAGTAAATCGAAGTTACGTAACTAAACGGGGGTTAAATACAAAAACGTGGAAGAGAACTGCTCAAAATACTGTAAAACTTGGACAAGTCGAGCATAAACCAAGAAAGAGAATAAGAAAAGGTAAGATTAGTGCTACTGTACCTGCAAATGATGAAAATTTAACAACTTTGAACGAAGATAATAAAGAAAGTGACAAACATAAAGAGTCCCTTAACATTGAAACTGGTAGTGATATATATCCTGCATTAATAAAGACAAGAACAACTTCTGCTGGATCTGAATTGTCATGGACTAAAGATATTTCAAGTTCTAGTACTACTACTTGCGTTACAGTGTGTTCAAAAGATTTTGTACGTTTCGATAACAAATTACCTATAGTCAAACTTACTCATATTAAAAATAAATTGGAAATGGGTAATAGTGTTAACGAGAAAGGTGAATCTTTGACAGACAATGAAACTGCTGATGAGGAATGTAATAAAGGCTCAGTAAAGGAGCGAAGCGTTTCCCCCACCGCCGTATCAGTGTCCCGATCTTTGTCTTTGAGTTCGTCTTCTTCGTCTTCATCAAGCTCAGACTCGGACAGTAATAGTAGCGGTAAAAGTGCTGCATTAGAAGAAAATGTTGACAAAATTGGTGAAGCAATAGATAAGCTTACATCAAATTTGAAAAAATTCGATCTGGAAATTATGACTTGGATAGGCTATGAAGATGAAAGTGTTAGTCCAGTTACACAAAATTTCCATGACAAGATATATAGGTTGTTAAAAGAAGAGAGTCAAGTTATAGTACATTGTCAAAACATGAAGAGGGTGCTGCTAGGTGACGATACTAATTTAATTTCTGAGGCTTATGTTTGTGAAAATAAAGAAAATTCCGATAAAGGCGCCAATAATGAAGGTTTTATTAAGCCTGATAGTATAAATAAAACAAAATGTGATAAAACTGTTCATAACAACAATGATTTATCATGCATCAAAGGTGCTAGCAACGACAAAAGAAGAGATCAGAATGAAGAAGTGGAAAGTGAAGATACTTTAGAAATTTCAATTGATGATAGATGCAATGATGACGATGATGCGTTGTCTTTGTTTGCTGAGAGTATAACCGGTATTGAATCTTCTAGGAAAAACAATTCAATTGCATCTGTATCGATTCTCAGTAACAACGAATCAAATGAATATATACCACAACCAGTTAGGCCCATTTTAAATAAACCTGTTGAAACAGTGACTTATTTCCCAACAAAAATTAACAAGCAAGGTCAGGAAGAAGTTGAGGTACAAAATAATAAAGCAGTAATGGTTTGTGAAAAACAAAACGCCGATTCGACGTCAATATACAGAAATTCTAAAAGTGATACAAATAATATAATTCACGGGGACTTAGGTGATACCAGCAATTTGCAAATATTTCACGAAGAAAATAATAAATCTCATTCATCTTTCAATACTATTACTAAAAATATAAATCCTTACCAGTGCCGCGTTCTAATGGCGTCTATTTATAAACCAATACTGGGAGTTAAAAGTGTTATTTTTGGGGGTGTATGTTTTTTTAATCTTATAAAAAGTTGCAAAAAATCCAGATGTAGATTTTTACATGCCTATCCTGATAATGATAAGATAAAATCTAGGTTAACAAGACTAAGTGAAGAATTGTTCATCCAAGAATATATGTTATTACGGAATTGGTCTATACTACGAAGACAATATGGCATACTTTTCGTTTTGGAAGGAATAAGAAGAGAACTAACGAGAATTGTTGTTGAAATGGCAATTGACTTTGTATCAAAAGCTAATCCCAATTCAAAGGAAGATGAAACATTAAAAGTAGAGGTTGTTGAAACAGTTTTATTGTATTTAAATACAGTCGACATATCTATTGTCGCCGATATGCTTACTTTTAACGTTAAGAATGGAGAAATTCTTTGCGATATTTTCATGCAAACGCTAGCTGAGACTCAGAACTTTTCTAGATTCAAAATTATTTTTATAAATTTAACTAATTTAATTCACAAAATCCCTAGGCAGTTTAGTTTAAATGTTGCTACATCACTATTGGAAAGGGTTTGTATATTGCCATTTGAAAAACCTTTGGTGCTGGCTCTATTAAACATTCTAAAGGGAACATCACCAGAAATATTCCAAAATAAAATGATTTGTCATCTAGAAAATCAGCTATATACTGAAAGTGAAGATCTATACGATAAATTGCTAACAATTAAAGATCAAATTGCAGAGAACGAATCTGTGATAAACGATAACATAACAACTCCGCCGCTTATTAATTATAATTTATATCCAACTAAAATGAATTCTACATTACATATGGAGATAGATAAAAGATTATCGCCGGATACTACTAACTTGGACAACTTGGTAAGTAAGCATTAGCAAAAATTTTTTCTTTTATTTATGAACCCGTAACAGGTCACACATAAATAAAGTTATTACGGTGTGGTGGACGTGGGCCTCCCCATTAGAGTTTGTGGCAACTCTCAGTTACCTGTTTGGTTATTTTACATAATTTTACGTAATGGTCATGAGATTTTTTTCGCTTTTCCCATTTTTGCCTTTTACGTCACCTTTGGGATGACATGTGATGATGAATTCTCTAACGCAGCCATCGAACGACAGTGCATTGTTTAATTTAAAAGAATACTTCTTCTATCCTTTGAATGCAATAATTTGATTAAAAGTACAGAAGACCTGGGTGCTTCGTAGCAATCTGGCGAAGACTCATGTTTTAAAATTAATATTTAAATATTTCTATTTATTAAATAATTAATATATAATTTATATTTGTCATTTATAATAATATTAGGTACATATTGAATAGTAAAATAATAGATAGATGAAGTTTTTAATTGACTCCGACTCTGTTTGAGGACTTAATGAAAATATTTTAGTATATATTTAGTGTATTCGGCAGCTTGTTTTATGTGACGCTTTCGTTTGAACCCAGACGATGCCAATACCTTCTAAAGAAAAACGAATTAGTGGTTTTTAGCTTTGGATATTTTGTAGTTGCCACCATATTTTTGATACTACCACCACGTTTATCTTTAATCATATTACTGAATTTATCATCAGATATGGATAAGGTGAAAATTGTTTGTGTTTCTGTGTTTATGTGTGCAATTGCCTCACGGAGATTTTTGCCCTTGTTGAAATCGACTAGAGATAATTATCTTTGTACATTTATTTTATTTAATATACCTTCTTTGACAGAATAAAATCCACAAGGAGCCTATAATAACGCGTACGATAAATACAAATCGAATTTGGTCATTTGAACAAAATAAGAGGCCAATACATGTTTCGCCAAACGTATCGATTTCTTCGCATGGTAATGAACTTAGAAACAATGGAGAGCACTATAAAAAGTGGAATAATAGAACGATATTTGATAAAATAACGACGACTTCTAAGCCAACTCCTGGGACTACGATGATGAGGCTACAAGGCATACCAAAATTTAAGCGTCGCTTGGACCAACATCGGTTTCCTTACGGAAACAGTCCTACTGTATGTAGTATTTTTACTTTTAAAGGCGAGACGTCGCGGACTTTATTACAAATAAAATCTTAGACTTTTTACAGATAACTCATTTTCATTGGGGGGCAATGTATAGTTTTTTTTTTTTCATTTATCTCACATTTTTCTAAGACCTGTTAATCTTTACTTGAAGCTAATCATTCTCTTGTAGCAAATCGTCTAATGACACATGTTCAATATAATAAAGGTTTTGATATTTTTGCATTATATCTTTGTTCGCAAAATATCACTTTGTCCATGCGGAAATTGATCTATTCAACGTCAGCATTTGATTTTAAATAGTAAATCAATAACAAAAAAGTTGCTTTCTGGCTTTGATTTTTTTGAATTATTCTTTGGTCTCAAAATATCAATTTCTCGACGTGGAAATTCATCTATTCATCGTCGGAATTTGATTATAATGTGTATAAAAAATCTATAACAAAAAGGTTGATATCCTTTGATCTTTTTGCATTATATCTTTGGTTGCAAAATATCAATTTGTCCATGTGGAAATTGATCTATTAAACGTCAGCATTTGATTTTAAAGTGAATAGTAAACCAATAACCAAAAAGTTGATCTCTGGCTTTGATCTTTTTGCATTATATCTTTGATCGCAAAATATAAATTGGTCCATGTGGAAATGATCTATTCATCGTCAGCATTTGATTTTAAAGTGAATAGTAAACCAATAACAAAAAGTTGATCTCTGGCTTTGATCTTTTTGCATTATATATTTGGTTGCAAAATATCAATTTGTCCATATGGAAATTGATCTATTAAACGTCAGCATTTGATTTTAAAGTGAATAGTAAACCAATAATAAAAAGGTGAATCTCCGGCTTTTATCTTTTTGTATTATATCTTTGGTCGCAAAATATAAATTTGTCCATGTGGAAATTGATCTATTCAACGTCAGAATTTGATTTAAATTTAAGTAGTAAATTTTTTAAATATTGAAATTTAAATAGTAGTAATTTTGATTTAAATAGTAAGTCAGTAACAAAAAGGTTCATCTCTGGCTTTGATCTTTTTGCCTTATATATTTGGTCACAAAATATCAATTTGTCCATGTGGAAATTGATCTATTGAACGTCAGCATTTGATTTTAAAGTGAATAGTAAACCAATAACCAAAAAGTTGATCTCTGGCCTTAATCTTTTTGCATTATATCTTTTGTCGCAAAATATAAATTGGTCCATGTGGAAATGGATCTACTCATCGTCAGCATTTGATTTTACAGTGAATAGTAAACCAATAACAAAAAAGTTGATCTCTAGCTTTGATCTTTATGCCTTATATATTTGGTCGCAAAATATAAATTTGTCCATGTGGAAATTGATCTATTCAACGTCAGAATTTGATTTTAAATGGTAAGTCAGTAACAAAAAGGTTGATCTCTGGCTTTGATCTTTTTGAATTATATATTTGGTCGCAACATATCAATTTGTCCATGTGGAAATTGATCTATTAAACGTCAGCATTTGATTTTAAAGTGAATAGTAAACCAATAACAAAAAGGTGAATCTCCGGCTTTGATCTTTTTGTATTATATCTTTGGTCGCAAAATATAAATTTGTCCATGTGGAAATTGATCTATTCAACGTCAGAATTTGATTTAAATTTAAATAGTAAATTTTTTTTAAATAGTTAAATTTAAATAGTAGTAATTTTGATTTAAATAGTAAGTCAGTAACAAAAAGGTTCATCTCTGGCTTTGATCTTTTTGCAATATGTATTTGGTCGCAAAATATCAATTTGTCCATGTGGAAATTGATCTATTGAACGTCAGCATTTGATTTTAAAGTGAATAGTAAACCAATAACCAAAAAGTTGATCTCTGGCCTTGATCTTTTTGCATTATATCTTTTGTCGCAAAATATAAATTGGTCCATGTGGAAATGGATCTATTCATCGTCAGCATTTGATTTTGATGTGAATAGTAAACCAATAACAAAAAAGTTGATCTCTGGCTTTGATCTTTTTGCATTATATCTTTTGTCGCAAAATATAAATTGGTCCATGTGGAAATGGATCTATTCATCGTCAGCATTTGATTTTAAAGTGGATAGTAAACCAATAACAAAAACGTTGATCTCTAGCTTTGATCTTTTTGCATTATATCTTTGGTCGCAAAATATCACTTTGTCCATGTGGAAATTGATCTATTCAACGTCAGCATTTGATTTTAAATAGTAAATCAATAACAAAAAAGATGCTTTCTGGCTTTGATTTTTTTGAATTATATCTTTGGTCTCAAAATATCAATTTCTCGACGTGGAAATTGATCTATTCATCGTCGGAGTTTGATTATAATGTGTATAAAAAATCTATAACAAAAAGGTTGATATCCTTTGATCTTTTTGCATTATATCTTTGGTTGCAAAACATCAATTTGTTCATGTGGAAATTGATCTATTAAACGTCAGCATTTGATTTTAAAGTGAATAGTAAACCAATAACAAAAAAGTTGATCTCTGACTTTGATCTTTTTGCATTATATCTTTGATCGCAAAATATAAATTGGTCCATGTGGAAATGGATGTATTCATCGGCAGCATTTGATTTTAAAGTGAATAGTAAACCAATAACAAAAAGGTGAATCTCCCGCTTTGATTTTTTTGCATTATATCTTTGGTCGCAAAATATAAATTTGTCCATGTGGAAATTGATCTATTCAACGTCAGAATTTGATTTTAAATAGTAAGTCAGTAACAAAAAGGTTGATCTCTGGCTTTGATCTTTTTGCATTATATATTTGGTCGCAACATATCAATTTGTCCATATGGAAATTGATCTATTAAACGTCAGCATTTGATTTTAAAGTGAATAGTAAACCAATAACAAAAAGGTGAATCTCCGGCTTTGATCTTTTTGTATTATATCTTTGGTCGCAAAATATAAATTTGTCCATGTGGAAATTGATCTATTCAACGTCAGAATTTGATTTTAAAGTGAATAGTAAACCAATAACCAAAAAGTTGATCTCTGGCTTTGATCTTTTTGCATTATATCTTTGATCGCAAAATATAAATTGGTCCATGTGGAAATGATCTATTCATCGTCAGCATTTGATTTTAAAGTGAATAGTAAACCAATAACAAAAAAGTTGATCTCTGGCTTTGATCTTTTTGCATTATATCTTTGATCGCAAAATATAAATTGGTCCATGTGGAAATGGATCTATTCATCGTCAGCATTTGATTTTGATGTGAATAGTAAACCAATAACAAAAAAGTTGATCTCTGGCTTTGATCTTTTTGCATTATATCTTTGGTCGCAAAATATAAATTGGTCCATGTGGAAATGGATCTATTCATCGTCAGCATTTGATTTTGATGTGAATAGTAAACCAATAACAAAAAAGTTGATCTCTGGCTTTGATCTTTTTGCATTATATCTTTGGTCGCAAAATATAAATTGGTCCATGTGGAAATGGATCTATTCAACATCAGCATTTGATTTTAAATACTAAATCAATAACAAAAAGGTTGATCTCTGGCTTTGATTTTTTGCATTATATCTTTGGTCTCAAAATATCAATTTCTCGACGTGGAAATTGATCGATTCATCGTCAGCATTTGATTTTGAAGTGACAAGTAAATTTTTGAATTTATGCATGCCATTCAGAACATTCTGAATACAAAATTATATCCAATAGTGGATATGTTGCTAAAGAAAGAAATCTCAAAGGGTTTTAAGTAATTAAAGGAAACTGATTTTTTTCAGTTTAATATAAATATTTATTATAAATACAAAATATTCTTATATTTCGTACATACTCTTTATATTAAGAGTATTTTTTTGTTTACCATAGAGTTAAAAAATATGTCTGTGGTTTTTTAATATGACAATTTACAATTATTTCAGAAATATTGTATGCCCTGGGCATATTTCTGAATTTTTAATAATCCATTCGATACAGTTGGTTGTTTGTGGAATTTGGTATTCCCTTGTATGTGTTATTTAACATGTTTAGGTTTTCAGATAACTTGCCCCATGAATGAATTACTGACTTTGTAAAGTACAGCAAGCATTGTTTGTTCCTTGTTAACTCTTTACTATTTTGTTTTTTTTTTAAAGATAAAGTTGAGTTATTTTAAAAATATCTGTAATCTAGTCATTCGTTTCCTATTGAAAGAAAAGCAATTCGCATATTGTTTATGTCGTGTCGTTAGTGATATAGTTGTGTTGTTGTGTGTTTTTGTAGATCATAATGGTGATTTGAAGGTCTAGTTATTAGATTGTTCAAAAGTGATCGTGTGGAGGTATCGTCAATATTGCAAGAATATATAGAACTACCCTGTTGTGTCTAAATGTTAAGTAAAAATATAGTGTTCGTAAGTTATTGAGGCTGAAAAATAGCATTTTAGTAGTTATTTGGATGATGATTTTCGTTCACGCTTTTCAATATTTTCTGTTATCATTTTGGGCTAATTTTAGCCTTTGTATTTATTACGACAAATAAGTCTCTAAATATTTGAGACACGATGATTTTTACAAGGATAAGGAATTTTAGCAATTCTGAAGGTCGAAAATAAATATTAAATTAATATTAATAAACAATTTAGTGATTATATCAGTATTGAAAATCGATATTTAAAAGAATGAAGTTTAAAATTTTAATTTTGTTATTTTTAGTTTTTGTTAGATATGTGTTAAAGCGTTACGTACACCAAATGGCATCATGCAACTTGTTATTTTCATTGAACGTCAGTCATTACAAAAGGACAATTAACAGTTATTATATTTGTGTGTCTCACATTTGATTTTTTAACAAATAAGTAAGTGTTTTTTTTTTGCAAAGTATGCCTTGTCGAAATACATGTATGGTTAGTTATACTTTGATAAAATCTGTTCAAATATAATAAAGAGATCAGTCTCTTTTATTTGAAAAACAAAAGTGATCCTATAATCAAAAATGCCGCAGATAATTTATGCATATCTTGCTTCATTTTGTGAGTAATATCAATTCTTTTATGTGTCGTCCGAATCGATTTCTCTTGTCACTTATCTCTCTTGTCTGGTCATAAATGTGGATTGCGTTCAATCATTTCTTTATTTAATGTACCCTTAATTCTTTCTTGATTTATTTTGATTTAAATGATCTCGTCTTTTGTATCTCCTAATTCAAATTGACTATCGGTTAATTTTTACAACTACTTTTGTACTTCACTTTTGTATTTAAATTAATGTTGTTATATTTGGTAGAAACTCGTCGTTTGTTTCATGTTTATCTATTGGGCAGGCACCTTTCCCCCATTTATTTTAAAACAACATAGTAGGTACGTACGAAAGGTAAGTATTTAAGTATACTTTTTTAAGTGTGATACTACAAAAATTACCATTTGTTTCAGAAATATCCACGAAGATCTGGACCCGATTTCCTGTAATAAGCCGAAAGTTAGTATGCTTGGCGATTGATACGTAAAAATATTATGAATATGATATAAGTTAGTTACACATTTTTATAGACTCAAAGCCACATTTAATGGGGTGTTGTTAATGTTGAGAAATATAATCTACGTACTTACAAAAAGAAAAAGTAAAAACATCATAGTTTTCGGATAAAAATCAATCATAACTAGTATTGTAAGAGATTAAACCAAAAAAATTGTAACTTGATATAAGATTTGCTTTTTCACCAGTCAACGTACGAGCCGCTGTCGCCATCTACCGTACGGCATAAAAATCTCCCGCCAATTCTCATAATCGCCTTACAAAAACTACGGTACGAGATGGCTTAAATCTCTTATGCATCCGGGGTGCTGACAGTGTGGACAAGTTGCTTGATATTTTCAATTTTTTTACAGTAACTTTTTTAAATCTTTGTAGTACAAGAAAAAGATATGCTTTTTCTAAGCTAATGTACGTAATATATGTTAACATATTACTGCATCTTAAGTTTTGTTATATTTACGACCCGTACTGTGGGAATAACTACACATTTACGTTATAATTTTTCTATTATAAAAGTTGCTTGATTGTTCCTTCTAAACTTATGGAAATAAGATACTATATTTGTAATTAGAACCACATTGCTGATTTAGAGAAAATATGCTGAACAAGTTTTGTTATAAGTGTAGATATGAGAATGATTGTCAAATTCGTATAATTAGTATATTTAGTTTTCAAGAGATTTTGACCAATATTTAATATTTGACAATGTTTTCTCTTATTTCAATTTCATTAAAAAAAAAAACAATTTTATTAAAAAAAGCAATTGTAAGGAAATATCTGTGCCTACCCACATATTTTAGTTTTAAAATGATAACGACGAAGTGTCCTAATGTTAATATTATACAGGTTAACGTGAATAACAGACATACTCATAGCGTTGCTTATATTTAATAAAAGTTAATATTTTTTTTTATAATGGACGCCGAACCGTTAAGATCTTGTTTATAATGGCAATAAAATAATGTTTTTCTCAGAAAAAAAAAAACATATTTTTATTACAAATAGTAGTTAATAAGTTGCGGTGATAAGCAGATAGAGAAGTGAATATTTTTATAATGTCTGTACAAATGTAAATAATCAGCACATATAATTGTTAAAACAGTATATTATAACGGTAAGATTTAAATATGCTAATAAATGTTATGTTTGAATTTCTTTTTAAACTAAAAAAGAATTGATTGTTGCCAGTGTTTAAGAAAGAGATGAAAAGTTAAGTAGGTTTTTTTTTAGTTGTAGACGACTCCTCAGCAGCCTTTATATTTGAACACTATAATTCGAGACTTTTATAAGTCTACTTCAGTATTACTTTATTAATACTTCACAAAAACCTCTATTTTAATTTGATAAGACTAAATATAGTTGAACGTTGTACTTTTAGACCTTGATTATTTAATGCTGATGATCCACAAATTTTACTGCTTTAAGCAAGTTTTTTTTTACTTACTTTTAATTTTAATTATCTTATGTTTTAGTTATGCTTATAATCAGTATGTAAAAGGCTTTTGGAGTGATTAAAAGACTCGCATCAATTCCAGCTCTAAGATCATAAAAAGGGATAGTATAATTGTTTATGTTCGTTTCTTCTTTTTAGCCTATTCGATCCACCGATGGACGAAGACCGTCTCTAATAAACGCCATGCTCATCGGTTTTGTTCTGTTCTCTTCCACCAGGTGCCCGCTACCTTTCCAAGCAACTACGCAACTTATCCATTATCCATTATTATAACCCGTTAAATAACATGGTACATTACATATTGCATTACGACCACTGTAGATCGTACTCATGAGGTACTCAATTCGACTGCATCTTTTTTTGTGTGTTACCTCATAACATTTTCTGGGGTGGACCAATTGCAATGATTATTTATTTTTTTATTTGAAAGCTGGTGCTTCTCATGTGGTCCCATATAAATTTGATCAAGGTCTGACCAATAGTTTTTGAGTTATTCTTAATAATTTATATTGAAGTTGGTTGTGCAAAATTTTTAATTTTTAATTATTTAGTCTGGTTTTAGGCTTTTACCATCTAATTTGCTTTCCTTGTATAAGTTGCCAATACTTATACATACTCTAACGCCGGTAATGGTTGCACAGATATTCCCACCGAAGTAGTAAATACTCTACCCTACCAAAACTTAAAATATTTTGTGATTGTTTCCAGTGAAGATTTGCTCGGCGATTCCTTATACAGCTGTTCTCTTTTTTTCTGTAAACATATAATTTATAATATTTAAAATATTGCAAGTCCAAAGTGCGTGGTTCAGGAACCTGACGGATTTGGTGACCAACGAGGTTTTTGTCATAGTTAATATGCTTCTGAATTGCAATACTTAAGACTGGTAGTTCTTTCCATTTAAAATTGGAACTGAACTAGAGAAACCTTTATGTATCTTTACTTTTATGCTATCCCTTTTTATTGCATTTAATTAATCATAATACGATGCATCCATTGACATATTAATTGTTGTCTATAAAATACAAAAAGGAACCTATAGGTACTAAGAAAAACATTAAAATAAATTGCAAATACAGTGTTATTTTACATAGAACAATTTCAAGACGGCTATAATAAATATATCGATTATTTCTCTATCGTATAATATTATATGTTTTTGATAGAGTTCATATTTTGTCATAGAGAGCAAAAACTGTTTTTTATACTAGTCTGTATCGTTAATTTCCTCAAATGTATAGAACTATTACATAGGTTGCATTTATTCTGCTAAGAGTTAGTTATAAGAAGTGTCAAGAATCATTTGTTTTTTAAATGTTTTTTTTTTTTCGTTCAAACCTTAAGCTCAATAAGTTTAAATATGTAAAAATAAAAAATATTATTGAATGGTTTTTAATAATTCTTTACAGGAATTATTTACCCATTATAATTTAAAAATATGCTTTTTGATAGGGAAGATTTTTGCGTACTCGCCATGCCGCAGAATAAGGCCTGAATTTCTCTGATCGTCGGTCGAGGCCGAGCGTTTAGTGCTTAACTGACGGTAAGCTTTGTTTTTGTTAACTCTATAATATGTGCGTACTATTTACGCAAACGATTACGGCATAAAAGACTGAGAAGATATCATATGCACCCAATAATTGTATCCCATTTAATTGAAGGAGAATTTTGTTCATTATATTCGAAATTGCGAGAACAATGTTCATGTATCAATGTTCATTTTTGTTCGCGATAATGCGTACGCGCGTATGGTCGGTCGCTCTGTCAGCATCGCACTGAATGCACGTATGTACCGCCATAGTGCGTCAGTCAACCGACGTACGTCGGACCGACGGTCCTCGTACGCGCGACGTAGCCGTACGCGTAGTACTTCATCAGTGCTGCACTGTAGCCGTTAATAGGTTTTCATTGATAGAGCTACGCGCGACCGACGTCAGCGTAGGAGGAATTCAAGTCTAATAGTAATTTCACAGAGTGAATGTGTATTATTGTGTGGTGTTAACAATGGCAGCAACTTCCACTACTATTGATATTTATAAAACGAAAATAAAAAATATTAGCTCTGCTTCTGCGTCTCGTCTGGTGAGTTCAGGTGGCCGGAGGCCCCCTCCCTTATCAACATGGTAGCGGAATTAAATGTAATACTACCCCAGAAGGGTACCAGCACCCCTGGTAATGGAGAATCCCTCGATCCACGGCTAAACTACTCCCTCGCTGAGCGTGGGTGCTCAGGCTGTCCCACGTATTGGGGGTATCACTCGAACCTAAACGCCGTCCACTACCGTCTCGAGACGGCGAAGCCGGCTTTGCTCTTTCTGACCGAGACGCAAGTGTCCTCTCCGACTGATACTTCGTATATCTCCTGCCCGGGGTACAAATTGGAACATTCCTTTGTGCCTCGGGCTGGAGTTTGCGTATACATTAGAGAGGACATCTGATCTCGACGCCTCTGCAGTCTCGAAGGTTCAGACCTGTCCATCCTTTGGCTACGCGTAGACAGTGACGACCGTCCGTGCATCTACGGGTGCCTCCATAGGTCCCATAGGTAATGCCGAAACAGACCGACTCATCGACCACGTCCAAATGGCTACAGATTCTTTGCTACAGCAGATCCCATCCGCAGAGATCGTGCTTCTCGGCGATTGTATCGCTCACCACGCCTAATGACTCAGTTCACGTTTAACCGATTCGTTGCGGCACCGATTTTCGACAACTTTAGCTGTGGCGGCGAACAAATATTTCATGACACGCCACATACATTGATGACACGCCTATTGTGCCATCAGCCATGTGTAAAAGTAATGTTCTTTTTTATGCTTTTTTTTACTTGTTTAGAGATAATTAAGTTTATTTGACATCAAACATAAGTTACAAATGGAAGGATACTTGTTTTTAGTGGGTAACTACGTGTTTTCTTTGAAATTGAGAGTAAGTGACTTTTTTTATGAAGAGATTACAAACCTTTTGTACTATTTATTGTTTTATAAAAAAATTATTTATATAAGTAGGTACAGTTAAATCACCCTGGAAAACCTTGGTTTTTATTAAAGTAAATTTTCACCTAATAATAATATTTGTAAATATCAAACAATCAAGAACCTTAATTTGGAAAAAAATAAGGTTTATGATTCATTAATATTTACAAATGTTAAATATTATTTAATGTTATACAAATGGAAAAGTAAAGTCGATTCGAAAACGTCTAATTAGTAAGAATAGCAAAACAAGTGTTTTTAAAAGAAAACAAACGCTGGCGCTACACGGCGGCAGATTTTTAACAGTGGTAGAGCCACGCGGCAGCTTTAGCTGTCGCACGGATGGGCCGGCTCGAACCGGGGTGGTACCACGACCTCACAGAAAACCAGCGTGAAGTAGAGGTTTACCTCTGCGTTTCGCTTGGTGAGTGCAGGTGGCCGGAGGCCCTTTTTACTGGAAATGAGGCATTCCATCTTAGTCCTCACGGGTGACAACGCATCTACATTTTGATTTGTAATAGAGGATAGATGTAGATGTCTATGGGCCGCAGCAACCACTTACCATCAGGTGGACTGTGTGCTCGTTTGTCACCCTATCATATAAAAAAAAAGATTGACAAAAGACTATTTATTAGCGAATTTTTTATGCATGAACGGTTTCAAGCAAAAATAAACCTTATACCATATCACAAGAGCACATGGTACTTCGTAGGTCTATTCGGCCATATGATAGTAATACGACGGCAGTTCAACCATTTTAAGCAAAATTAAATAATAAGACAAACGCATTGTTTTTTTTAACAGAATACTTGTTTTCCAGAAATTTATTTAAAACTAGAGTTTGTGAGCGATCGCAATGAGTGCTATTATTTGTTACTTATTAGACTATTTTTCCACAACATGATTGAAAACCCACAAAGTAAAAAGAGTACCATGTACAAGATAAAAAAGTCAACCCCTAAAAATTTCAGAACAATGGCAGACTTTCATACATAAAATTAGTTGAGAAGAAATTGTAGCGTCTATATACCAAAAATGTCTTAAAATGTTAAGCCTCAGTCCCTTAATAACTCTGTCAAAGAATTTTGCACTGGGAAGGCGTCAAAAAAATGATATTTACATTTGAACTTTTTAGGTTATGTCCTATGTCACTTGAAAAAAGTCATGCCTCCTGTGGTTGTTTCTTGTTAGCTTAATACATAATTGTACACGCCCCTAGCTGGCCCAACCAAGATGACGGGATTAGGGCCCATGAGTAATCCCATCGACGAGCAGCAGAGGGACGGGGCCAGAATATGGCCACGTGGAATTTCCTAATTACAATAAACAATATGGGAGAAAGCTAGAAACACGTAGTACTTACCATTATCCGAACCTACTAACTACTAACTTCGCACCAAGGCTTGGGCAGGCCGTGAGTGTGTGTAATAGTGGACGGCGAGTAGTGTACAGTCAGGTGTGAATGTGTGGGGCCTTGGCAAGCATAGGCGACCAGCAGCGGCCGAGTTCCAGGCTGCTCCAAATTGAGGTCTTCCGCGGCGCCGTCCACAGTCACTTTCTTCGTTCGTCACGATGACAGTCCATTAATTCCAACTAACTTACAGAAGCCACTAACTCTCGTTTGTTATAAAGCCTAACACACAAAATGAACAGGGAGTGTCCGGATCAAAGGTCACTACCGCTTCGCGTAGCAACAGTTATTTCTAGAATATCAAAGGCCGCACTAGCTAATATTGTCGAATGCACTTATACAGATCCTGAGTCAGACACGATGAGTCCCGGGAAAGATCTCCAGCACGGAATGCGCGTTGCAAATCCTAAGCAGTATATTTACTGGCCGCGCCTAATTATTCCCAGTTCCCGAACAAAATTGACAGCGTGCTAGCGTTAGCATAGCTGGCAGATGACTGACTCGCACTCGCGCGCGCTCGACGCACGACCGAAAGTCAAACCGGTATGGCACCGAGCCGCGCGCCCTCTGACGTCGATTCCGAAAACAGCATTTGGCGCGAACACATAATACATAATTGAGAGTTGTTAGATTATTGTATATCTATTATATATTTGCATTTTCATTTTATATACAACTTATTTCTAGACGCTATAATTTTTGTCAACTATTTTTCTGCCATTGCTCTTTCAGAAACGAAGCCGCATGCATGAACTACTTGCAAAATAATGGATATTTTGTTCTAGATAAATGTTCCAAAAACGCAATTTGAGCGAGTTATAACGATTTTTAAAAAGACACGACTCGTGTGTCATACGCCACACGCAAAAGTAATCGATGGCACGCCTGGCGTGCCATCAGCACTGAACCGTTTAACCGATGAGGGGAGATCTGTTCATGATTTTGCCTTGGCACATGGTCTGACACAACTGGTTACTTTGCCTACGCGGATTCCATATGTGGAGGTTCATGCACCTTCCCTGTTGGATCTTCTGCTGACCTCTCATACGGATAGATATCAGGTCTCTGTCGACGCCCCTCTTGGCTCCTCGAACCATTGTCTAGTCCGGAGTGTGGTGCCCACAGAACACTAATACCCTATGGTGCCACTCACACTAACATTGCGGTTGCATTCTGCAGGCTGCCGCCGTGTTTGGCACTATACGTGGTTTGGATTGGGATAGGATGCGGTCAAACCAGGGGTTGAAAGCAGTAAAGGTATTAGGGTATGGTACCGGTATAGAATTACTATACAGCTTCGATTTAAAGGTAGAACCAAAACGGTTGCATATTACGGTTGTGGTACCGTTAAAAAAATAATTATACATACATTTTTTACGGTATCGTTATATTTAATCTTATATATTACTAATATCTTTATCGAAATAATTTCGGTACCGAAAAAAATGATGTGTGGAAAGAACGCGCGTCGCGGCGTCAGCGGCTTACTTAAATATGGCGCTTGATATGGCGTGTCACAAAATATTTGTTCGCTGGCACAGCTCTAAAAGTTGTTGAAAATTGGTGTCGCAACGAATCGGTTAAGACATGCTTAATGAGTTTGTACTTTTATCCATCTTAGCGACAATCTTGTTGTAAAGTTTCAACAAAGCACACTTGTGATTAAGTTGATAAACAGGGTAGACGCGGAAACATGAATGGCGGCAGAATGGCATAACAACCTGCTTTTTCTTGCTGCCGAGGCACGAATAACGAATCACTATCATCATCATCATCATCATTACAGCCTTTCATAAGTCCACTGCTGAACATAGACCTCCCTCAAGGAATGCCACAAAGCACGGTCCTGAGCCACCTGCATCCATCGACTTCCTGCATGTCTTACCAGGTCGTCACTCCATCTAGTGGGGGGTCGCCCTACACTTCGCCTACCGGTACGAGGCTGCCACTCAAGGACCTTTCTTCCCCATCGGTTGTCGGTTCTTCGAGCTATATGGTCAGCCCACTGCTACTTCAGCTTACTAATCCGTTGGGCTATGTCGGTTACTCTGGTTCTACTGCAGATATCCTCATTTCTAAGTTTATCACTCAGAGAAACCCCGAGCATAGCCCTTTCCATAGCTCGCTGAGCGACCTTAAGCTTCCTCCTCTTTTTCCATGAAGTCGGCCAGCTGCTGGCCCCTTGGGTTCCGTTGCCCTATTCCGAATTTCCCTACTTTCAGCTCACTGTTCCCTCTTTTGCCTAGTTTTGCATTGAAGTCCCCCATTAACACCGTATAGTGGGTTTAGGAGGAATGCATAGCTCTAGAGATATCCTGATACATTTCCTCCACCTCCTCATCGGGGTGTGCCGAGGTTGGTGCGTAAACCTGCACGACCTTCAGCGAATACCGTTTGGTGATTCTGAGTATAAGGTACGCAACCCTCGACGACACACTCTCAATCTTTACAACGTTGATAACGAGAGACTTGTGGACGATACCATCTCGAGACGGCGAAGCCGGCCTTGCTCTTTCTGACCGAGATGCAGGTTTCCTCTCCCGCTGATATTTCGTATCTCTCCTACCCGGGGTACAAATTGGAGCACTCCTTTGCGCCTCGGGCTGGAGTTTGCGTGTATGTCAGAGAGGACATCTGTTCTCGACGCCTCTTGAAGTCTTGAAGGTCCTGTCCATCCTATGGCTACGCGTAGACAGCGACGACCATCCGTGCGTCTACGGGTGCCTCTATAGGTCCCATAGCGGTAATGCCGAAACAGACCGACTCGTTGACCACGTCCAAATGGCTACAGATTTCTTGCTACAACAGGTCCCATCCGCAGAGATCGTGATCCTTGGCGTTTTTAACGCCCACCACGCCGAATAGTTCGGTTCACGTTTAACCGATCATGCGGGAATATCTGTTTATGACTTTGCTTTGGCATATGGTCTGACACAACTGGTTACTTCGCCTACGCGGATTCCAGATGTGGAGGATCATACACCTTCCCTGTTGGACCTTCTGCTGACCTCTCATCCGGACGTATATCAGGTTTCCGTCGATGCCCCTCTCGGCTCTTCGGACCATTGTCTGATCCGGAGTGTGGTACTACTCACGCTCCCCTCGCGGTTGCGTTCTGCAGGTTGCCGCCGTGTTTGGCATTACAGGTTGGCGGATTGGGACGGAATGCGGTCTTTCTTTGCATACTACCTATGGGGGCGGATTTGCTTCTCGCTGGATGATCCCAGCGCTGTTGCTGACTCTGTCACTCATGTGGCGCTACAGGGAATGGAACTATTTATTCCATCATCTGTGATACCCATCGGAGGCAGATTTCAGCCTTGGTTTGGTCGCTCCTGTAAGACTGCATTACGCAGTAACCAGGAGTGTTATCAAGCCTGGGTTGCAGCTTCGGCGACTCGGGATGTAAACACCAGCACACTTAAAAAGAAGTATAACTTCGCCTCCAGGTCCTTCATAAGAGTTACTGCCAAGGCAAAGTCAGAGCACATAGGCAGAATTGGCGAGAAACTAGTTCGCCTTCCTTCGGGAACCCGTGAATTCTGGTCTCTCGCCAAGGCTGTCCAAGGGAATTTCTGTAAGTCATCACTACCATCTCTGCACAGGGAGGACGACGCAGTGGCTCATGCCGCAAAGGAGAAAGCCGATCTGCTAGGCTCTCTCTTTGCTTTCAACTCGACTCTCAATGATGGGGGAACACACTGCCGACCATTCTGCGGTGTGATTGCTCCATGCCAGAAGTGCTGTTACACAGCGCTCGGTGCGTAGAGCACTCCTCTCTCTGGACGTCAACAAGTCGAGTGGACCTGATGGAGCCCCACCTATGGCGCTGAAGACGTGTGCTCCGGAGTTGTCACCGATTTTAACGGAATTAATGGAAGACGGCTTTCGTCCACCCGATCCCTAAAAAAGGCGACCGCTCACACCCGTTTAACTACAGGCCTGTCACCATCATCTCGTTCTCCAAAATAGTGGAATCCATTATAAACTGCCCGCTCATGGACCTTGAGGATCACCAGCTGATTAGTGATCGCAAATTTTATCCTACAATTAAATATACTAAACAAAAACTATTTCAACAAGAATTTACAAAAACTATTTACGTAAACAGCGTTAAAAACTTAACATTCAATCGCTAAGTAGAACGCGCTAGCCCCGACTGCATATGTATGTAGCCCGGGGCGCCTCGCGATTGTAGGTAATTATTTCACGCAGGTAGCAAGAGTGACAAGAGGTCTGGCCATGTAGCAATATCCCCGCTTTGAAAAGAAAAAAGTCAAGTTACAGTGTAGTTTTATTTTATAAAAGAGTGAGCAAACGAGCATGCTGTTCACCTGATGGTAAGTGACTACCGCAGCCCTTGAACGTCTGCACCACCAGATGAAGAGCAGATGTGTTGCCGGCCTTTTAAAAAAAAGAGTAGGCTCTTTTCTTTCTATTTTCTTTTTCTTGAAGGCTCCTAAGTCGTAGCGGTCTGGAAAAATCGCTGGTCGTAGTCGATTCCACAAGGAAGTTGTGCGAAGACGATAACTTCTAGTAAATCGCACAGTTGTGGACCGCCAATCATCCTGATGGTATGGATGGTTACAAAGAGAATATAATCACTACGTTTAAGAAGCGGGACTTCCATAGTAAAAGTAAATGCATGAAAGTACGCCAAGCTACTCTACCAACATTAAGATATGACATTTAGTTTTGACAAACAATGCTGACAATATTGACGAATTACAATAGCGCTGATGACGTCTATCCTCGAATAATTTTATCGATGTTACCTTTATCGATATTTTTACATAATAAAAGTTAGATCTCTATACTGAATTATTTATGAGAAATAAAAATTTTAACGTGGGGATTGAGTAAAAATGCCGATGAGAAAAATAAATCTATGTATTTTACACACAGCATTTTGTAATTATATCTCTACAATTAGGTACAAAAATATTAAAAGGTATCCAGACCACTCCCTCCAATAATTCCGTCAGTCAAGGACCAACTGAGAGGTCTTTCTTCGGTTGGTCTTGATCTTGAAACTCCAATGACACCTACGTTGGGTTCGGGCGGTCAACGAGGCGTATGTGAACCCCGTGAAGGAGTATCACAAGAGAGCGTCTGAAAACCCTTTCTCAAAAGAAAAGGTCAGGCGGGGATTACGGCTCTTCTTGTGGTCGCCCCGGTCCCGACGTATTCTTAGTGTGGACTGCAATTTTATATTTAAAGGTGAAGGATCCATCGGGAATAAAACAGCAATTGTCTTCAAACCGCTCCGCGAGAGTAAAATTACTTTCCCTATCACTTCCCTATATGTTTTCTTTCTTGATTATATATTACATATTACTGGTAGCTGGTCCCGAACGAATTACATGAAAACCAGTTTAATAAGGTACTGAGAGAGCTGAGAGAGCCACGCCCTCTATGCAATTTCACAACTCAATTACATCAAATTTCTACTATTGCACCCTCACGGTTTGCCCAGTATCTTTATTTGTATATGACATACATTTATACACTTTATTAATAAAGATAGTACAACTAAATATCTATACTATGATATACATTACATCTTCATATCACAAAAAAACTTTTATTTATTCTACAAAATATGCCTATTTTACAACATATGTACTAAGTTAGAATTCTTAAATATCTAACACATAGGGTAGGAACAATGTTCTTTATTTGAAAATACAAATATCTTAACTAATACAATAGTTTAATTCACATTTTTATACATATTTTTTTGTTTAAAACACTTAAATTTCTTATACATAACTATTTATTATTTCACTATATTAAACGAATTTATACATAAAATAACACAGAATTCACCTATTCTGCTAATATAGTCATCGTGAAACATTTTATGAGATAATTTTACATAAATTGCAGATAATTTATTTTACAAATCAGCGCGCGGTGATTATCTCGCGCTATGTGAACAACCCATTTCTACACGACATTCGACTATTTTGTAGGAGGCTAGTGAAATCCTTGATCAGATAGCACCTATCTATGTTCATTATGAAACATCAAGGTTCACAAACACTATCCTTATCAGTTATCATGTTTCTTATCTGATAACACAAACAAAATATTTTTATGTATTAAACATTGAAAATAAGCATCTTATTTTCATACAAAATGCACTTATTTTACATAGATAATAATACAACTTTACATTAGTTTCAAATACAAAGTAATCGTTGCGACCGGGGAAAGAACCCAAGCCAAAATATTATTTTAATATTTCTCTAAATTAATCGAACCCGGGACTTTCAAATTATTAATTCGATATTTCTTTAAAATTTAACTAAGCGTATTCTTATAAGATAATTATTGCTTGATAATTTATCTTTAGTTTCGTAATTGGTAAACTAATAAATTGAAATATTGTTTATAGTCGCGTCGCCAACAAATATGTATAAAGAAAATATAAAATAAAAAACGCACTACTATACTTGTTACGGCCCTCCGTTGCCCCGGCAGAAGTCGACTGGGCTAGGGCCCATAGTAGCACACTCGACGGGCCAAAGAGGGTTCGGGCCCGAATGGCCTATGGATAATTATTATAATGGCTGGATAAACAAACATGAACTTACCGGGGGAACTTACCTTACTTAATCAGGGGCAAGTGGGTGGTATATAAGTGTAAATGTAGTAGTGTGTATTACACTTACTTCACCGATGTAAACGGCCAGCAGCCCATATGCGCTGCTTGACTCCACAACTTCGATCACTCCAATGGCGTTCACCAATTAGACTTTCTGCTTCTATTTCACTATAGTAGTTTATCAACTTTATTTATTTATTTATTTATTTAAGCTTTATTTGCACACATACAAGAAATGTACAAAACGGCGGACTTAATGCCTAAAGGCATTCTCTACCAGTTTACCTTTGGTTTGTGCAGAGAATCTAGTGATGGGTGCAAAACTCATAATTAAAAAAAAATTAAAAAATTAAAGGTTTAAGGAAAAAAAAAATACAAAATTATAATATAATGATAATAAATAAAATACACATACATATACATTTACATTACTACTTACATGCATACAATAGTATTTTATACTTGTACACAAATACCCACAATAAATACATACACAGTAAATAAATATGATATTTTTATATTATACATATTTGAGAATATAACAGTTTCCGAGGTTTTTTAAATTTTTTATTATTATCCGAAACTACTGCTGCTTCGTTAAGTAATATTCCCAGAGCAAACGTTAAGATAGGTTTAGTTTTTGCTTCTTTTATATTTCTGGGTAACATGTTCCAGAGTCTTACTGCATTTGAAGTGAAAGAATTGTAAGAGAAGCCCGTGCGACAGAAAGGAACATGAAGAGTTAGATTTTCCGCGGAACGGAGACATCGGTTGTGAGAATCGTCCTGATACTGAAATTTGCATTTCAGATATGCAGGGACAGACGGATCGTGTAAAATAGGGAATAGCATAGAAAGGATTCTAAAAGATCTACGAAGTGGAAGAGGCAGCCATTTGAGCTGAGAACGGAATGAAGAAACGTGATCGAATTTACGTAAGCCAAAGATAAAGCGAATACAATTATTGAGAAGACGATCCAGTTTGTTAAGAAGTTCTTGAGAGGCATCAGCATAGCATACATCTGCATAATCTAGTATTGGTAATACGAGCGTTTGAACCAACATTACCTTTGCTCTCACTGGAAGAAAATTCTTGAGTCGATACAGACAACGCAAGGTGTTGATAACTTTTTTGCTTACTTCCGTGACTTGCGGCCGCCAACTTAGACTGCTGTCAATGATAAGTCCTAGATTTTTCACAGTAGCTGAATAAGGTATGACAGCATTATTAAAATTTACAGGTGGCAGTGAATTAAAATCCAATGCAGATAAGCGACGGCTACTTCCAACTATAATTGCCTGGCACTTGGTAGGGTTAACAGTAATACCGAATTTGCTAGACCAATCAGAGATACGAGTGAGGTCAGAGTTTAGCTCAGTGATCGCATCTTCGATATCGTTAACATCAGACTGAGCATATATTTGTAAGTCATCGGCATAGAGATGGTACGTGCAGCGAATGTGAGATGTAATTAGATTTATAAAAATTGAAAACAAAAGAGGTGAGAGAATTCCGCCTTGAGGAACGCCAGCAACCAGCGTGCACCAGTCAGAAATAACTGGACCCACGCGAACAGCCTGCTGACGTCCCTGAAGATAGGATGCGAACCATTCCCGCGCTGATGAGGAGAAACCAATGTGAGAAAGTATTGTAAGAAGGATGTCATGATCAACAGCATTAAAAGCGTTTGAGAAATCTATTAAGACTAACACAGTTAATTTTGACTCCTCCATACCTATACGTAAATCTTCCGTAACTTTAAGCAGGGCTGTTGTTGTACTATGTCCTGGCCTGAAACCTGATTGATAGCTACTTAAAAAGTTATTTTTAAAAACGTAGTCAGAAATTTGTCTGTGAGCAACAGCTTCAAGTACTTTTGATAAAAAAGGAAGAATAGAGATAGGACGGAAGTGAGAAACAGAACTAGGATTATTTATTTTTGGAAGTGGGAGAACAAAAGCATTTCGCCATAGTGAAGGAAAAACCCCAGTATTTAATGAAAAATTTACTATGTGGGTAAGTACTGGTAAGACATAATCGAGGATGAGATTGATCATGATTCTGCTCACATCATCAGAGCCTACTGCGGCGGACTTGATGGAAGAAATTGACTTTTTTATATCCTCATCAGTAACGGGAGAAAAATTGAAAGAGCTTTTGTAAAATTTTGGAAGAGAATTAACATGGGCAATAGTAGTAGATTTAATTGACGAATGCAGCTGTGGTGCAGTAGAAAAGTATGTATTAAGTTGATTAACAGAGAAGATTGAAGGATCAAAGTTAGAAGCAGGTTTACCTATCCCGATTGATTTTAAAAATTTCCACGAATCAGCCATAGAAGCGTTAAGGATATTTCGATGAATATAACGGCGTTTAGCGGCCCGCACCATCTGATTACACTGATTCCTAGCGGCTTTGAATCGAGTCCAGTTAGCAGTACACCGATTACTCTTATATTTACTAAATTCTCGATCACGCTTTGCCATAGCCCTGCGGATATCCTCAGTAATCCACGGCGCAGGAGATCGTTTCAGTCTGACTTTGTGTGGAGGAGCGTGTTTATCAAACAACTTCTGTATATTTGAATTAAAAAGAGCTACTTTTTCGTCAACACTCTCCACACTGAAAGTATCACTCCAATCTATACTACAAGCACCTTGCTGAAGTTCTTCAACATTAAGTCTCGCTAGATTACGCAGATGCACCGTCACATGATTGACCTTAGGACATTTAATCCTATAAGAAATATACAGTAAATCGTGCTGCGAAAACCCAGGGGCGGAGAGTTGACCGTGGCCAACGACATGGTCTTCAGAAGCGACCACTATTAAATCTATTAAAGAATCAGCAGTATCAAGATTGTGGTGTGTGGGGTCGAGAGGAAGAAGTGACAAATTAAATATATTTAATTAACTTCAAATTTAACTAAATCAGCGTTAATCGAACTTAAAACAAGTGACACACTGCACAACTTAAGAACTGTCGGTCAAAGTTCAATATCCCATGTTCACTTAGCACAAAATTATAATAGAATACGAACGCGACCTAACTCTCGGGTCACAAAGTTTTAGCGTTCCATCCGACAAAGCAAAAATGTCTTATTACGATATTAAAATATCACACAAACAACTCGTAGACGCAAATTAATGGCAATCGAAGTTAAATTAATCACACAACTCAAGGTAACCTCGTTGTCACGTAAAAAACGCACGAAATAAGACAACACAATAAGAGGCACGCGACCTAACAATGGTAGCGTAACTTGAATACTTTTAACCGACACGGCCGCACGGACGATTTATTCTTCTAGACTGGGCAGGACGTGGCCGCCGCGTGCAAAACGAGCGCCGGCCGGCCCAAGCCGTCAAACCGGTTTTGAATGTAAGTTTTAATGTGTTTCAGATAAGGCCTAATCAAACCCCCGTCACGGACATAAGGATTTATGTCCGCGAGTAAATTGGCAAACGGGATAGGGTCGCGACGGCACGTTGCAAGACCGAATCTCCAACCAAAACCTCGGCCACCCTAGGCACCCCATCCGATCCATACGACAACTTAACAATGCGCCCACGGCGCCAATACAAAGGCAAAGCGTTGGGTTCTTTAACTAATACGAGGTCTCCAACCCGAGGAGGATCCGTCTTGTCAGACTACTTAACGCGCTGCTACAAAAGATGTAAGTATTCCAGAGACCATCGGTGCCAAAAACTCTTAGTCATCTGTTGCAGCAGGTCAAATTTGCTCAACTGCGAAGAGTTTATTTCCCTGAAGGGGTACTCGGGCAGGGCGTTAAGCGGCTGGCCAATCAGGAAGTGTCCCGGGGTTAGAACCTCCAAATCATTCGGATCAGACGAAAGGGGAGAGAGGGGCCGAGAGTTGAGTACCACCTCAATTTTACAGAATACAGTGGCAAGCTCCTCAAATGTCAAAATAGTTTCGCCAATAACGCGACGGAGATGCGTTTTTGCAACCCTAACTACCGCCTCAAAAATACTGCCCCAGTGTGGGCAAGCCGGAGGGTCGAATTTCCACTGGATGCCCTTCTTGGACATCGCAGTACCTAAATAAGTCCTATTGCTGGACAGAAATTCGACGACCTCTTTCAAATATCTATCCGTGCCCTTATAATTCGTTCCGCAATCAAACCGGATCAGGTCCGGCAAACCGCGACGCGATACGAAGCGGCCCAGCGTGGCCACAAAGGCTTCAGTGCTGAGGGCACTTACAAGTTCTAAGTGAACGGCCTTAGTGGCGAGGCACACGAAAACGCACAGATAGGTCTTATGTGAACGCGCGTTACAAAGGTTAGAGGACTTGACGAGGAAGGGGCCAGCAAATTCTGTTCCGATTCCAGCGAATGGTCGGATGGCCCTGACGCGGTCGGGTGGTAAATCACCCATCATAGGCTGCGATATGGTGGCCTTCAGTTTATAACAAGGTATGCACTTAAAGAGGACGCTCCGAATGGTGCGTCGGCCAGCCAAAATCCAAAACTCCCGCTGCAAAATAGCCGAAAGAGCGTTACACCCAACGTGGGTATTCTTAACATGATGGCGAGTTACCAGCAACCGGACAAAGGCGCCGTCCTTAGGGAGCAGTAACGGGTGTCGAGCCCCGTACGGCAGTTGAGAATTTTTCAAACGTCCGCCAACGCGCAGCATCCCAGCGTCGTCCAGGAAGAGGTTCAGACAGGCCAGAGCGCCCTTGACAACGGAGCCCCGCTTCAAGGTTTCAATTACGGGCTCAAAATGCTCCACTTGGACCATACGGGTCCAAAGCATCAAAGCAGCGGACAGTTCCAATTTAGGGATAGTTAAGCGGGACCTAATGGGAGCAACCTTGCTTTTAGCAAGTACGAGATGGACTGAAGTATGGTCAGAAGAGCTCACAGTCCGCAAATATACGACAGCAGCATAGCCCTTCTCAGAGGCGTCGCAAAATCCATGTAGGGTAGCCCTGCATTTCCCTGGAGGGAGGAAGCACCTTGGCATGGAGACCCGGTTGATGTCCGGAAGGGAGGACACAATGGAGTGCCACTCTCGCAAGAGAGCGCTGAGCGCCGCTAATAGGCACGTCCCAACCCAACCCGGATATCCAGGAGCTTTTGAAGAAAGCACTTAGCCAATAAAATGACCGGTGTGATCCATCCATTAGGATCGAAGGTGCGGGCTACTGTAGACAGCACGGAGCGCTTGGTCCATGCTTTAGGAGGGGGATCGAGTTTGACTCGATACGTGAAAGTATCCTGAACAGGCTGATATTGAATGCCCAGCACAGTCAACAAATTAGGATTTTCAGGGTGCTCGAATAGATGAGGGTATTGTTGATCCTCTCCTGGGAGGTCCCTCAAAATATGAGGGGAGTTCGACAACCATTTGCGCAACTCATAACCTCCGGACTTCAGGATGACAATCAATTCGTCTCACAATACAAGAGCCTCCTCGACGGTGGAGGCGCCCGTGCAAATGTCGTCCATGTAGACCGAAGTCTCCAAAATAGAAGCCCCCCGAGCGTATCTTAGCCGCTCTCTCTCAGCGAGTTCATGGAGGGTTCGCATGGCGATATACGGGCAGGACCGGAGTCCATAGGTGGTGGTGTTCAACTCAAACACCTGAATCGGATCGCTGGGCTTCTCGCGCCACAATATCAGCTGATATCGACGGTCATCACGATGGACCACTGATTGTCGAAACATCATCCGAATGTCGGCTACAAAAACCACTTGGTGCCGACGGAAGTGGGTCAAAATGTCGGATATGTCCTTGATCAATTTAGGACCAGAGTGGAGACACTGGTTCAGGGACACACCATTTGACGAGGGGCCGGAGCCGTCAAAAACTACCCGAATCTTACTCCCAGGGGTTCTCAAGACCGCATGGTGAGTGAGGAAGTAGTGCTCCTGTGACCGCCAGTCAAATTGGACGGTGACATGTGACCCAGCTCTTGATACTCGCGCATGCACTCGACATATTTGTCGCGAAAGGCAAGGTTGCGCCGCATACGGCGCTCCATGGAAAGCAACCTCTTTTCGGCCAGGGTACGCGATTGGCCCAAAGGGGGCCGTGAGTCTAGAAAGGGTAAGCGAGTGACAAAACGACCGTCGACACGACGGCCGGTATTGTTCTAGTAGAACTACTCGCACTCACGGTCCAGAGGGTTGACTAGAACCGCGTGTGGTGGCTCCTCAATTTCCCAGAACCGCTGGACGACGTCCGAAAGGGACACGCCCACAACAGAGAGTGGGTCGGCCGTCTGAGGAGGTAGAGACCACAGAACCGGTCCAAAGAAACTGTGCCCAAATACAGTGGACATGGCTGACAAGCCATCGGGCTGTAGGGCTCGTATCTCGCTTAACAAGATGAACCCTAGCGCGTCGGCCCCCAGCAACAAATCTATAGGCCCAGGCTGGGACCATTGAGGGTCTGCCGGTCTCAAACCCGACGCACAACGAACCGCGCTGTCATTTATACGGACGTTAGGGAGAAAACCTACAATGTCATCGAGGACATTTACTTTAACTAGAATGTCTGGCAGGCCAAACACCAACTCCGCTTGTCGGAGGTGCCGAGCAGGAGGCTCGGCACCTCCGATACCTACCATTGGACGTGATTCAGAGCTTCAGGGGAGCCCTAGTCTTCCCACCAACCAAGTGGAGGCCACACAGCGTTGTGAACCCGAATCCAATAGAGCGCGAACCGTTAAACAGTCGCCACTCGAGTTGTACACCTTCACTGAGGCCGTCGGCAATAGAACAGTTTGACAAGTGGACTGTTGACGGCTCAAAGGATCAGTGGAGACGGCCATGGTGGGAGCTAGGGCGGCAGCTACCTAGCTGGAGCTGCCTCCATCGGACCGGCACTCGAACCGGGGGTCCCGAAAGCGGCATTCCGGAGGCATCTCAATGACCCGTGGTTGGAAATCACCAAATAGGCCGACCTGGGGAGCTTCGGGGAACCTCGGCTTTGAGGCCCGGTACAGATTCGAGGTCACAGGAACCCCGTAGTACCGGTACCGACAAAAGGGGGGAGGGTGGTACCCCAGTCGCGGCCAATCAGCTAACGGGGGTGAGAAGGGTCTAGCTGACCGCTGAGTGGCCGCGAAGTTCCTCTCAACACGCTGAGGGGGGCGACGACCCCCCCCCCCCCCCCGCCCCTGGGGGAACGACCCCCCAACTGGTTGGGGGAGGGACCCCCTTCAAACCCAGGGGCACGGTGGCCGGCAGGGGAGTGCCGAGCGTCGCCCGACAGAGGGCAAGGCTGAGCGCCCCCGCCCGTGGGAGCAAAGGGCCCGGCAGAGCCCCGAGAGGAAGCCCCGTTCGCACCCAGGCACAACACGGCATGGTGGTTGCCCTGGCAGTGCAGACAGGGCCGCTGGTGCGGGAAGTCTCGTTGGAGGTGCCTTTCCAAGCACGAGTAGCACCAGCGGCGCTCCGTGGCGATGCTTCGCCTCGCCGGGACCGGTTTACCCAATAACTTCAGGTACGACGTCACCCGATGATCGGATGCTCGACAATAGGAGCAGGGGGGCGCCTCCCTGGCCGCTAGACCGCTATAAGATGGTAGGGGGCGGCGCGCTCCCGCGGGAGCTCCGCTCGGCCTTAGGGGGGTTGGCGCCGACTTGCCCGGCGGATTCCGCCTCTCCCTGGGCACGGCTTGGTTGGCAACCCGTAAGTCGTCGACGGTGCCTGCTGCGTTCTCAATTTGCCGGCACTGCTCTGCCAAGAACCGCAGCAGGTCTCTGAAGGGCGGAATATAGGAGGCACCGTCCCCGCTGTACCTCTCCTCAAAATGGATTCGAAAGTCGAAGGGCAGGCGGGACAGCACGATGTGGGGCAACAAGAAGGACCATTCGTCCACCGGTAAATCCAGCCGCCTCAACGAATTACAGGCCACCACGACTGGATTTACGAAGTCCAGACGTAGTCTAGCCCGGTTCCTAAGCAGCGGGAGGTTTAGGAGCTGCCTAACGTATTCGTCCGCAATTCGCCGGACGTTGGCGTACCTTCCGGCGAGGAGGTCCCGGGCAGTCTGTTAGGCGTCGCCCGACAACCTCAAATGGCCGACGACGCCCAGGGCTTCCCCCTCCAGTGAGGCCAGGAGGTACGCCTTCTTCTGGCTTGGTGTCAAGTCCCTCCGGGCGTCCACTAGGCTATCAAAAAGTCCAACAAAGGTCAGCCAGTCAGAGAGGACCCCGGAGAACCTTGGCAGGTCCAGAGTTGGGAGTCGTCCCAACAGCTCCGGCTGAGTAGGCTGCTTCCGAGGGGACTCGGGCAGTCCACTCAGCCGAGCTTCACACGCTTCATTAGCATACTTGGCCCCAGCCTCGATCAAGTCGTCCGTGAGCGAAAAGAGTTGCTCGTAGTCCGCGAGGCAGGAGTCAAGGACTCCCTGTTCAGCATCCGACATTTTTTCACGTGGTAGAGCCATGCTGCGGCTATATTAGTAGTATAGTTGTAGCACGAATGGGTCAGCTCGACCGGGGAAGGACCACGCTCTCACAGAAAACCAACGTAAAATAGCAGCTTAACGCTGCTGTGTTTCGTATGGTGAGTGTAGAGAACCGGAGACCCTTATTACTGGCAAAGAGGCATTCCATCTTAGTCCTCACGGGTGGCAACTCATCTCCATCTTGAGTCTTTATTGATGATAGATGTAGACGTCTATGGGTCACAGTAGCCACTTACCATCAGGTGGACTGTGTGCTCGTTTGTCACACTATCCTATATAAAAAAAATCCGGGGCCAAAAGCTCACTGCAAGCCTCCTCCACTACGGCTCTTCAGGCCACGACCTGCTCGAGCCGCTTCTCTAAACTATGGATCCGATCGGGTCGCCCTATCAAAGTGTGGACATTCGCGGCCCAGCGTAGCTCCGCATGGAGGCGAAGCCCCGGTGGCTTGTGCGATGGCATCACTACTAAATACAATTACACTACACGGCACAATACAAATTAAATTAACAAACAACAAATATAATTACTATTAAATTAAGTTAAATACAAATTACACAATCGGTCAACAAAGATGCCTCGCTCAGGAGACCGACCCTTCGGCAATTTAATCTACCTACCCGAAATAACTGACGCGTAGGACCTAGCCCTAACTACGCTCCTGCTTGCGCAGCCTAACGGCGTAGTTCTAAACACCTATCCGCTAACAAGACTAGACGCTATTTATTACCTACTATTTTTATTTATAATACGGCCGGGCGTGATTGGAGAAACAATCAACCACGCTGAAGACAGAATCAACCACGCTGAAGACGCAGAAGTCGACTGGCTAGGGCCCATAGTAGCACTCTCGACGGGCCAAAGAGGGTTCGGGCCCGAATGGCCTATGGATAATTATTATAATGGCTGGATAAACAAACATGAACTTACCGAGTTCCAGAGGTAGGGTAGACCACAAGGCGTCGTAAGGGGCAAGTGGGTGGTATGTAAGTGTAAATGTAGTAATGTGTAAGTGTAACCTGACTTCACCGATGTAATCAGCCAGCAGCCCACATGCGCTGCTCGACTCCACAACTTCGATCACTCCAATGGCGTTCACCAATTAGACTTTCTGCTTCTATTTCACTATAGTAGTTTATCAACTTTATTGTACATTTAATTAACTTCAAATTTAACTAAATCAGCGTTAATCGAACTTAAAACAAGTGACACACTGCACAACTTAAGAACTGTCGGTCAAAGTTCAATGTCCCATGTTCACTTAGCACAAAATTATAATAGAATACGAACACGACCTAACTCTCGGGTCACAAAGTTTTAGCGTTCCATCCGACAAAGCAAAAGTGTCTTATTACGATATTAAAATATCACACAAACAACTCGTCGACGCATTAATCACACAACTCAAGGTAACCTCTTTGTCACGTAAAAAACGTACGAAATAAGACAACACAATAAGAGGCACGCGACCTAACGATGGTAGCGTAACTTGAATACTTTTAACCGACATGGCCGCGCGGACGATTTATTCTTCTAGACTCGGCAGGGCGTGGCCGCCGCGTGCAAAACGAGCGCCGGCCGGCCCAAGCCGTCAAACCGGTTTTGAATGCAAGTTTTAATATGTTTAAGATTAGGCCTAAACAATACTAGTAACTAGGGGAGTGCCTCAAAGTTCTATACTTGGTCCACTTATTTTTATTTTATATACAGCGGACGTATGTCGCCATATAAGGCACTGCAAGTTCCACCTATACGCTGACGATATACAGATTTATCTGCCATTTTTTCCTAGCGACGTAGAAAGTGCAGTAGCAAAGATAAATGAGGATTTGCATCACATCTCATTATGGTCAGAAGCAAATACACTTGTGCTTAACCCCTGCAAATCCAAATTCATGCTGTTAGGGTCAAAGGGACAGGTCGACTCTATAATGAAAACGAAATTTGTTATAAGCATTCGTGGAAAACCGGTGGAACGTGTAAGTGAGACTCGTAATCTAGGATTGCTGATGGTCCAGGGTCTTCGCTTTGAGAATCATGTACTTGAAATAACACGCAACTGTTTTTATAGACTCAAAGTACTGTACCAAGTGCGTGATTATCTCAGTAAGAGTGTTCGCCTGCGCCTATGTGAGTCACTCGTACTTTCAAAGCTTGGTTACGCAGATACTGTGTATGGTCCTAGGTTATTTGCTAAAACAAATAGGTCAATACAAAGGGTCCAAAACGCATGTGCAAGGTACATCTTTCATATACCTCGATATCATCATGTACATCCGTATCTTAATAAATCGGCCATATTAAGGATGTCATTGAGGCGAGATTTACATTTAGCTACGCTTCTTTTCGGATGCATAAAATCAGAAAGACCGGAATACCTCTTTCAAAAATTAATATGGAGAAGAGCAGAAGATGGTTGAAGCATCAGAACGGTTACCCCGATACTGGCAACCCTATATCATCGAACGGCCGCGTTTCGTGGCAGTTTTAGATACACGGCCACTAAATGTTGGAACAATATACCACCACCTATACGGGAAACTAAATCTGTAAACGGTTTTAAAGCTAAATTAAAAATACACCTTTTAGAATCTCAAAAATCATTATTTCACGTGTAGTGGCAGGTTATTTCATAGATATGATTTAACAAACATATCATAGGGATAGTTTAATGTGTATATAATATATAATAAAATATATTATACATATGTTCTGTGTGTGAGTGTATATAGATATATTTACGTATGTGTATTTTTTTTAAGTTATATATATACTTGGAAATATTTACTTTGAGTGAATGGTAGATTCACGTTATAACTCGCACAAATTGCTTTTTTGGAATTTTATCCAGAACAAAATATTCATTATTTTGCGAGTAGTTCATGCATGCAGTGTCGTTTCTGGATATTTTGAAAATTTGAAATTTTCAGGGGTTGACAACCTTTTTTTAACGTGTAATGGTACTATTTTTACTTTGTGGGTTTTAAATCATGTTATGGAAAAATTGTCTAATAAGTAGCAAATAATAGCACTCATTGCGATCGCTCACAAACTCAAGTTGTAAATAAATTTCTAGAAAACGAGTCTCCTGTTAAAAAAACAATGCGTTTGTCTTATTGTTTAATTTTGCTTAAAATGGTTGAACTGCCGTCTTATTACTATCATATGGCCGAATAGACCTACGAAGTACCATGTGCTCTTGTGATATGGTATAAGGTTTATTTTTGCTTGAAACAGTTCGAAACCGTTCATGCATAAAAAAAGTTCGCTAATAAATAGTCTTTTGTCAATCCACCGCCGTATAGCGCCGGCGTTTTTTTCCTTTTGAAAACACTTGTTTTGCTATTCTTACTAATTAGATGTTTTCAGATCGACTTTACTTTTACATTTGTATAACATTAAATAATATTTAAAATTTGTAAATATCAATGAATGATATACCTTTTTTTTTTCAAATTAAGGTTCTTCATTGTTTGATATTTACAAATGTTATTATTAGGTGAATATTTAATTTAATAAAAACCAAGGTTTCCACGGTGATTTAGCTGTACCTACTTATATAAAAGATTTTTTATAACAACAAAAAATAGTACAAAAGGTTTGTAATCTCTTCATAAAAAAAGTCACTTTCTCTCAATTTCAAAGAAAACGCGTAAAAACACACGTAGTTACCCACTAAAAATAAGTATCCTTCCATTTTTAACTTATGTTTGATGTCAAATAAACTTAATTAGGTCTAAACAAGTAAAAAAAGCATAAAAAAGAACATTACTTTTACACATGGCGGATGGCACAATAGACGTGACATTTTTCTCTGTGGCGCTTGACACGCCCGATGTGTCATGAAATATTTGTTCGCCGCCACAGCTAAAAGTTGTCGAAAATTGGTGCCGCAACGAATCGGTTAAGAATAACTCAAAAACTATTGGTCCGACCTTGATCAAATTCATATGGGACCACACGAGAACTATCAGCTTTCATATAGAAAAAGAATCATCGAAATCGGTTCACCTAGTTCAAAGTTATGAGGTAACACACATAAAAAAATACAGTCGAATTGAGTACCGTCTCCTTTTTGGAAGTCGGCAGAAAAATAATAATAGCTAATAGTTAAAATAAAACAAATTTCAATAAGAGATCATTTATTATGGTATCTTTCTTGTTTTACATAAAACAAGAATTTATATTTATATTATAAATGCAAAATAGACATATTTTAGAAATCGATTTTTTGTGAATCAATACATCAGCTTACGATTCGAATCTATTTAAAAATCGATCTTTTCGGAAAGAATCGGAATCCCTACTGACGATGACAATGACAATACAAAATAGCGTCAATTTTACGGTAGGATTTGACATAAATATTGCAAAAATAAATGATTTTCAATAATTTTTTTCTCAAAAAGTATGCCTTTCCGCATTTTGAAACTTTGCCTGTGTGCTTATAATAATATTATATATATAGCTTATAAAATAAAAAATATCAACCTCCAACTCGACGGACGTAAATGGAAAGTTAAGCCCAAATATGTTTTAAGGTGGAAGCTCCAGGGAGGCCCGCGAAATTCAAATTTCCTTGCGTTTTTTGGAATTTGCAGGTCAGGATTAGGTTGTATATTTAACAAAATATGATTCGCGACCGTAGCGATTATGTGTTTACAGAATTATTATCATTAAAATCACCAATACAACCCTGTAAGTTCATATTAGCCCTTTGAATGATATTTTCCGGAAAAACTCATTCAAAGGGCTAATATGAACTTTAAAACTATAAATACTATAGTTTTAAAGTTCATATTAGCCCATTGAACTTCTATACTATTACTATATGATATGATATATATGCTATGGAAGTTGCACCAGCCTGGATGGTACATGAAAATCGAGCGCTTAGTAGCACCCGCTTTCCCGACCCCATCGGCGGATCTGGTCTCTGGCTCCACCGCCAACCAAGTTTTGGCCGCGGAGGGTAGGGATAGCGGCGCCTCGCAATACGGATACTTCTCTCCCCCCGCGGCCCCACCGCATCAACGGTGCGGCCCCGTCTGAGGCGCGGAGGATAGGGCGAGTGGCGCATCGCCATACCAACACTCCTCTTCCTCCGCGACTCCACCTCGGCTGCATTGGAAGTGGAGAGAACACCCCTCTCACCGCAGCTCACCGACACACATCCGAAGTGGGCTCGCCAAGTCCACTCGGAGTGGCCACCTCGGGCCGAGCCTACACCTCAGGCCAGCCAAGGGGTTCCTCTTTGTTAACCGCGGGTGACCAAGCCACGGCTACTAAGCCCCCCCGCCACGACAAGGCGGAAACCCGTTCGGGGGGGGGGGGGGGGGGGTGTAGAACTTCTTAATCTCTCTACCAATTTATTTTCCTGTGTGTCGATAAAAAGCTTTTATTCACCACGCTTCCAGATTTTATGTCATTTTTCAACGTTCACCGTGGTATAGGTATTGTATTTTCCCATAGAAAAATGTACCTTCATAGGTAACAAATAAATACCCCCCCCCCCCCACCCCTTTAAAGGTGTGATAGTTCCGGAGTTCGTCGTAAATTTTAAAGTATGCAGCCACACGGATTCAATCCAAGCTGGCTCGAATGATATGGGTCTGACCACCCAATTTTGTTAAGGGTATCAAAAAATTGTATAAAAAATTACGAATTCAACGGTGTTCTTATTTTTTTCTACCTTTAAAAATGACTGAAATATTGATGAGTAAAGTGGTGTTTTACGGTAAGGGCGCCCGCTTTGCTCCGCATCGCGATGTGACGTCACAATTTGACACGTCAAAGCCACCAGTAGTGTTTATTGTTATATTTTTCTTATTCTCTCCATATTTATTACTCCATATTTTTTTTGTCAAGTTATTGATTTTTCTGTTTTTTTTTTTTAATTTCTGTTATATCACGCTCCTTGGGAATAAAAGTTCGATATGAGAAGATAAAATCCTGTAGATCATGCTATACCTTTAAGAAAATTTCATTAAAATCAGTTTAGTATTACACGCATTGAATGTTTGCGACCATTGCATTTTCAAAACAGAATAGGTACCAACTACCAACGTAATACCGCAATCAGTTTATTCAAAAGTAAGTCAAAGTAAAACTAGGACCATATGTGTGTAACAACTGACGAACTATGTAACAAATAAAATTTCTTCACGTGTATTAAATAACAGTACGAGTTGATTAATTCTCACTGCAATAGTAAGTTTAAGTAAGTTTTTTCATTTTATATCGTTGTAAATCATGTGCAACTTCGTGGTTCGGCCAATTAATACCTACCTATGTATTACTGCCTAATTACTAATCAATGGTATAGCTGTATACTTTTCGTAATCTTTTATTAGTGACTTACCTTTAGAGCTTTATTCCTCGCATTTCTGATCATGAAAAATCATTATTTTCTGAAAAATACTGCGCAACCATAAAAATATCCACTTTTGACAGATTATCTGACTGTCTTTTTTCAAAGCCCGCTTCCATTTTCTTTTTTTTACAGCACTACACACTGTACACTACACGCACTACATACATATAAAATGTTATCATATAAAAGCTAAATGTTCAATACTTTAGTTTATACATCAAATTCAAATCAAATAGTTTATTTGTGATTCACAGTTTACAAAAAGGTCTGATTTAAACACAAATAAAGTTCAGTCTGTAATCAGCCTCATACAAATGTCAAATATTATTAATAGTTAATTGATTACATTATTCATAATAATAGATTAGATTGTTAGATTAATTTAATCATCATAAATAATATTGTGAGCTAAAAGTAGGGAAATTTGGAATAGGGCAACGGAACCCAAGGGGCCAGCAGCTCGCCGACTTCATGGAAAAAGAGGGACTCTTTATGATGCACTCTTTCTTCCAGAAGCGGGCCCACAGGAAGTGGACCTGGTCGAGCCCCAACGGTTGACAAAAAATGAGATTGACTTCATTATGACGACCAGACGACAACTGTTCAGTGATGTCTCCGTGATCGCAAGGGTGAAAACTGGTAGCGATCACTGAATGGTTAAAGGCACACTGAACCTAAACGTTAAGTTGGAGAGGTCTCGTCTAATGAAGTCAACGCTCCGTCGCCTTCGTGCTCTGTTCCAGAGTCCCGAAACCTTTCAGCTCGAGCTACGAAACCGTTTTCAGTGCCTAGAAGACTGCAATGTAGTGGACGATATAAACAACAAGCTCGTGGAAACTGTCCATGCGGTCGGAGCTAAGTTTTGCCAGACCCGCCGCAGAAGAACACAAAAATTCTCCGATCACACTCTTAATCTCATGGCTGTTAGACGGGAGATGAAGCTACATTCTTCAACAGATTTGACATCATACAGGCAACTGAACAGACAAATCTCTAAATGCATGCGGCGGGACTTACGCAACTTCAATACAGCTTGTATTGAAGAAGCGATCGAGCGGAACCAAGGCTCCAAAGTCTTGCCAGAAATTTGTCTGCCACAAAGCGCCAACTGTCAAAGCTGAAGACCGAGTGTGGCAGCATTGTTTCCGGGACACCTGATATTTTGAGTGAGATTGAGAGGTTCTATGGGCAGCTGTACACGTCATCGTTGGGGATACACGCAAGTGTAAGTAACGATACAAAAGCGAGTCTTATCCGACACTATTCCGAAGATATCCCGGAAGTCAGTCTGAGCGAGATTAGAATGGCTCTCCAGAACCTTAAAAACGGCAAGTCCCCGGGCGAGGATGGAATTACAGCGGAGCTCCTGAAAGCGGGTGGAAAACCGGTACTTGAAGTCCTTCAGAAGCTCTTTAATTCCGTCCTCCATGGTGGCACTACTCCGGAGATGTGGAGCAGAAGTGCGGTGGTCTTGTTCTTCAAGAAAGGCGACAACGCTCTCTTGAAGAACTACAGACCGATTTCCCTTCTGAGCCACGTCTACGTACTGTTTTCGAGAGTCATTACGAATCGTCTCGCACGAAGACTTGACGACTTCCAGCCTCCCGAACAAGCCGGTTTCCGAAACGGCTTTAGTACCATGGACCACATACACACCCTTCGGCAAATTGTACAGAAGTCCGAGGAGTACAATTTGCCAATATGTCTGGTGTATGTGGACTATGAGAAAGCCTTTTAATTCCGTCGAAATTTGTCCCTTCAGCGGTGCCAAGTTGACCGTCGGTATATCGAAGTGTTGAAGTGTTTGTACAGTCGAGCTATGATGGCTATCCGAGTACGAATCAGAGTCAGAGTACGAAACCTATCCAACTGCAGAGAGGTGTAAGACAGTGTGACGTTATATCCCCGAAACTCTTCACCGCTGCATTGGAAGACGTTTTCAAGCTACTGGACTGGAAAGGATGCGGTATTAACATCAATGGCGTGTACATCACTAACCTTCGATTTGCCGACGATATAGTCCTTATGGCAGAATCGCTGGAGGACCTAAGCACTATGCTCAATGACCTCAATAGTGTCTCCCAACGGATAGGTCTTAAGATGAACATGGACAAAACAAAAATCATGTTTAACGTCCATGTCACACCTATGCCGGTAGTTGTTGGGAACACTAAGCTCGAAGTTGTTGACAAGTATGTTTATCTGGGACAAATAGTCCGATTAGGTAAGTCTAACTTCGACCGAGAGGTCAATCGACGGATTCAACTCGGCTGGGCAGCGTTCGGGAAACTACGACACATGTTCTCGTTAGACATACCTCAAAACCTGAAAACGAAACTGTAGTTGTAAGCAACCAGTGCGTATTGCCAGTGATGACTTACGGATCTGAGACGTGGTCCTTCACTGCTGGCCGTATGCGGAAGCTCAAGGTTACTCAGCGAGCTATGGAGAAGGCTACCTCGGGGTTTCTCTGCGTGATAAACTTAGAAATGAGGATATCAGCAGTAGAACCAGAGTAACCGACATAGCCCAACGGATTAGTAAGCTGAAGTGGCAGTGCGCCGGCCATATAGCTCGAAGAACCGACAACCGATGGGGAAGAAAGGTTCTCGAGTGGCAGCCTCGTACCGGTAGGCGGAGTGTAGGGCGACCCCACACTAGATGTAGTGACTTGGTAAGACATGCAGGAAGTCGATGGATGCAGGTGGCTCAGGACCGTGCTTTGTGGCATTCCTTGGGGGAGGCCTATGTTCAGCAGTGGACTTATGAAAGGCTGTAATGATGATGATGATGATGAAATTATATTGATTACATAATGATTTCTTATATTTACGCGAACACAACACATTTAAATAAAGTTTTTACCATCAGTCAAGTGTAATATTCCTCTGCAAGATGCAGGAGTGTACAAGTTTGATTGTGAATGTGATCTCTCTTATATAGGACAAACTAAAAGATCCATAAAAACCCGCGTTAAAGAACACCTAGCTAATGTGAAGAATCGACGCTCCGGGAAGTTTGCAGTCTGTGAACACGTACAGGATCGCCCCCGTCACTACATTAGATTTGATAGACCACAAATCCTCGCTAAAGGACACAGATTCCTTCCAAGGATGATTCGAGAGATTATTGAAATCAAAAAAACATCTTAATTTCAATAGAGAAGATGGCTGGGTGCTACCATCTGCTTGGGATCCCATAATTAATAAATTTAAATCCCAAGCCAAGCATAAAACTGCAAGACTTCATGATACTGTAAGTTCATACTGCGTAGATCGGAACTAAAATCATACACCTCAGACCCCCCCCCCCCCCCCCCCCGTGACTATGGGTGCTGTAAAGTGCTCGAAACGTAGGGAATATAAAATAAGTTAATATACGCGATAAAATCCGTAAAATTAGTTTTATTTAAATGTTATTTAAATATTGCTTACATTGGATTAGATTAGGTTCATAAATTATTAGTTCAAAATTATTATATAGTCATTGGGTTTATTATAAGTATTATATCATCTAATAAGTCAACCGGACATTAATGTCCGGTTGACTTATTGGAATGTCAGAGTTAACTCTGACATTCGATATAATATATAGGTAAATGACCGTATACTGCCGAGCCCGCGGTTAATACTGAACTTAGCAAGTATCTACGGCGCGTTCGCTCTGTCGGATTGTGACGTCACGTCACAGAGAACGAGCGGATAAAAATTAAAAAAAAACATTGCGAATCTTCAAAACGTTATAACTTTCGTATTTCTGCATCAATTTGGATGAAACAAAAACTGTTGTTATTTTCATAAACATAGCTTTAAAGCTATATAGCTATATATAGGTTTTATTGTCAAATTAGAACATGTTGGTGTAACCCATTGTAAATCGCAATTAAAAGCGCTCATTTACCAAGTACGCTACGCACGCACCAACTCGGCCGTAAAGTAAACTAACTTGAAGAAACCTTAATGTTTAAAGAGGAATTAAAATATTTTGAAAACGTGATTACTGCTAACACGCACTCAGCGGCAATAAGATACGACTCACCATACAAACACAACAGCATTAAACTGCTATTTCACGTTGGTATTCTGTGAGATCCTTCCACGGTCGAGCGAGCCGACCTATTCGTGTAAGTACTTCATAGCTGCAGCATGGCTCCACCAGGGTTTTGTCTTGGTTTTTGCCTCCCTTGAAATGTAGCGTATCGTTTTTAATTCTTTATCGGCCTGAGGATACATACATGAAGTTATTAATTTTACAATTATTGAGTAAAGTTGCTTGACGAAACTTTGCAACCGCATTTCACCGCATTTGGTATCTGGCATGATGTTATTATTATTTGTGAATTTGACAAAGGGATGCGGATTCATGACTTTTACAGAAGGCATCTTAGGACACGTGGTTGCCTAGTGTTAGAACAAGTTGACGAATTCAAGGATTACGGTGTCCGCTCTTATCTTCAGACCTTAGATAATCCTATAATATCCCAGATTTTCACTGTCTTAGTTTCTTATATTTAAATTTTTACCGATTTTTTGTGGTAAGGCCTCGCGGATGCGTATAATAATACGCTTTGCTTTTACGCGTACAGCTGCAGCACGAATGGATCAGATCGACTGGGGAAGGACTATGCTCGCGCAAAAGACAACGAGAACCGTAGAACCTTTTTAAGAGCATTCCATCTTAGTCCTTAGGGGTGACAACGCATCCGCATTTTGATTCTTAATTGAAGATATATATATATACGGCCTCAGCATCTTCTTACCATCAGGTTTACTGTGTACTCGTCTGTCACTCTTATTGTATAAAAGGATACATAAAACCATATTGTATAACAGGAAACATAAAAGGATATTAAATTAAAATTAAAAAATCCAGTACAAAAGATTTATTAAGTACTTATATGCTATAAAGTTCAGGCGTTATATGACAGCAAAGTTTAAAAAATACATATCCTTTGGAAAGGTAAAAGGTAAAGGCAGCGAAATCATTTCAATTTGATAGTCACTTGCTATAATTATTACTTATTATTACAATGTTGAAGATCATCATTCTATCATCATTATCATTACATTATTAAATTCATTATTAAATATGTATGAACTATTTTAGTGCTGCTTTTATTAAACCGTAAATATTATCGCAATATAAATAAAATACAGAAGTACACAATATAAATAAATGTGGTTGTATTGTTATCGTCATTTACAAACGTGTGGTACAGAAAAGTAATAATTACAACGTAGCACATTATTTATTATACTTAATTTTCTTCGTTCATATGTCTGTTTTTTCGATTCCAATCTTGTAGGTAAATTTACTTTTCGACGTCCGATTATATGAAGACATACAATCGGTATGTAGCTTTGCTGCATGTTTGTAATAATATGGTAGCATTATCCCAAAAATATGATTTTCGTTTGATGAACCACTATTTTAGATTGATTTTTGGTTGTCAGATATGCAATAAATTACTCGTGTAATTTGCGTTGTTATTATAATTATCAAGTATATTAATCAGTTTATACTGGGTGGCGATTAGGTTATCACATTAAATAGCACAACGGTAAATACAAGTTCATATATTATTATAAAGTAATAAAATGAACAATTTTACCAAAAATAAAAATTAATTTCAAACAAAATAAATAGCGTAAAATTGACACGAAATAAATCACCTTGATAATATTAGTTTACTGACCAGAAGTGACATGTAAAAGCGGCAACGGTGCGGCAGGTGCGCAGTGCTCACGCGGTATCGACGTAGGTAACTATTTACCTACACTTTCCTATTCATAGGTACTTAATTAGGCAAAAAAGGGCTACCTCGACTAGAATGTTAATTGTAATATATTTTTTTAGTTGTGCATGTTCAAATAACGTTATGTAGAATGTCTTTTCATTTAATGTGATAACTTTATCTCCACCCCGTATAATCATTAATAGATAAAGCGTTCACTGTTTAAGGTTTAAATTTATGAAAGTCTAATAAACAGACCAATTTATTTTCGGCTAATTTAGTGAGCTACCTTTGTATAAGTCTACACAAAAATTATTTAAATTTAATGTCATCTCAGTTAATATAAAAATAGACCACCACCAAAATAAATATGTCTTCGACCCAGGCGTGCTTAATTCAATAAAACGATTGTTCAAATTACAATAAAAATATAAATATCAAATTGAAATAATTTCACGTGAGATGATACATTTGCTCAAGTCTTGTTGAGTAAAAACGACTTATTAATAAATGTTTGCTAATAATAGGTAAATAAAAAAAAAATACCATATAGTATAGACGATCAGTCTTTTATAATCCCGAATCGAATCGTATTTAAAAGAAAATTGGACGTAACTACGCAAAAATAATGCAACCCACACTCGGGTCAAAATGACACTATAAAATTATTTATGAGTAACTTTCAATTTTATAATCTATATTGTATAAAAAAAAGTTTTAGTTTTTGTTTCTGTTATACCAAAATAATTCAAACTGCACTAAAAAAATAGATATGTGGCGTTACAATAACAAACAAAACATGTAATCTCTCATTACAACATGGTACTTACTTATTTCGATAACCGGTAGGAATGTGGTGATCGCTGCCAAGCTATTGTGAAAATCTTAACTAGCAGCCTTTTCCGGTAGATGGCGTAGCGAGTTCCACTCCAAATTTACTTCGGACTTTTTACAATGTGAATATGAAATTTATAACTCTATCACACTACGGGATCCAGACTATGTGAATTTCTTTTTTGGCACTGAACCAACATGTGAATATAAGTCATTTTGGTCCATGGATATGGTATTTAATATTAACTAAACTACAGCGCTACCAACCGGATCCCAGCACAGCTATGAGCCCCGATGTAAACTTGATAAAACAAATAATACATTATGTGCATATTACCTCACTCGGTCAATTTGTTTAGAATATTTAAAAAAAATGCTAGTATTCCCTTTAACCACTAATACTATTCTCTTTAACCACTCCTCGTAAACTTAAAATGCATGTGTGGAAAAATGGAGTAAGTCGAATGGAGGACTCGCAACTACAACCTTTTAAGTTCGCGATCCACACCCTGCCGTTAGGCTACTGTCGAAATTATAATTAATTCATTGTTTATTTACTTGGAAAAATTAAATATTTATCCGAAGCAATGGTAAAAATAAAAATATCTAATTATTATTTTATAAACTAGTAGGTTCCCTGCGACTTCGTGTGCGTGTTATTTTTTTATTTCATGGGTTTTAATTTTTTTTGCACGGATCCCTAATTCTTTTTCTAAAATAAGAGTACAATCGTTATCACATCAACTAACTCTTAGTGAAAGTCCCGTCAACATCGGTCCAGCCATTTCGGAGATCAGCCGAAACAATCAGAAAAAAATATTAATTTTTTTTTGTTATACTTTACTTTCATATGCATTTAGTAAAAAGCTGTATTGTGACATTACAAACAGACACTTCAATTTTATTTATTTGTATAGTAATCTTGTATGTTGGATGTGGATGAATGGTTGGATCCTTTTTGCGTAATTACGTCCATCGTAATTAAAATAATAAGTCACCAATTTGTGATTACAATAATTATAAAAAAATACTTTGGTAAACATTGTGAAAATAAATTAGATTAAATATTAATACTCGGAAAATACAATTGGTGCACTGGGCATACCTTACTAAACTTACTCAAAATAACGAACACTAAGGGCAGTATTCAGAGATGATCCCTAGTTTAAATTAAATCCCTACTATCAGAGGCGGATTCAATGTCGACAGCGCCTAAATAAACTTTGCAAATAAACTATTAAATTAATAATATAGTTTAGATGCAAAATAATTAAGAACTTAATGATCTAGAAAAGGCCTATGATAGAGTGGTGAGGAATGAATTGTGGTCAGCACTGTCCGTGAACGGTGTGAGCAGTATCCTCATACGAGCATTGCAACCTTTTTGTAGGGATTCTAGTGCTTGTATAAGGATAAACGGGGCATACACTGAATGGTTTAATATCGAAAAAGGTGTTAGACAGGGATGTGTAGCGTCACCGTGGCTGTTTAATCTGTTCATGGACAATTGTTTGACAGATTTAAAAGAGAATGAAAGTGGGTTGAGAATGAATGAGTTACTCGTCAAATGTTTTCTCTATGCTGATGACCAAGTGTTACTTGCGTCTTCGGCCGAGGAGTTGCAGGAGATGGTAACTGCTATGAGTGGAGCTTTTGTTAGAAAGGAAATGAAGATGAATGTAAAGAAGACATGTGATGGTGTTTGAAAGAGATGAGGCAGTGACAAACTGCAATATCGTGATTGGAAATGAACAAATTGAACAGGTGAAGGAGTTTGTGTATCTGGGTTCAAAGTTTATGAGAGATGGAAAGTGTGAGAGTGATATAGAAAGAAGAGTGAATGCAGGAAACACGGTGAATGGAGCTATGCACTCCTTTATGAGCAGTCGGAAGGTGTCTAACAAGGCTCGTTTGGCTGTGCATGAGGGGGTGTTGGTTCCGACACTCATGTACGAAAGTAAAAGTTGGGTATAGCAGAAGAAACATGAAAGCAGAATAAATGCAGTTGAGATGAGAATGTTAAGAAGTATGATAGGAGTTAAACTGAGTGACAGGATAAGAAATAGTGAGATTAGGAAACGTTGTGGTCTGAAAGAAGATGTAGTGACAAAAATTGAGAAAGGTATGCTGAGATGGTTTGGCCATGTCGAGAGAATGAATGAAGAACGATTGACGAAAAAGGTGTATAAGGCGAGTGTGAATGAAAGTGTTGGAAGGGGTAGACCTAGGCGGACGTTTCTAGATCAAATCAGTGTCGTCTTGAAAAAAGGCCAGGTCAAGAGTACCCTAAGCCGAAGAGCATGTATGAAGGGAATAATGAAAGTGGACGAAGCGAAACAAGTATGTAAGGATCGTAGCAAGTGGAAAGAAGTGGTCTCTGCCTACTCCTACAGGAAAGAGGCGTGATTATATGTATGTATGTATGAGAGAGTGGGGGCGATGTAGGAGTAATCAAGTAGACAGGGCGCGCTTTGGTACCTACCTCTATAGAAACTATATTTTTTTACTTTATGTCAGTAGGCACTTAAAATTTTGTAATCGCTTGTAACCTTGCGCCCCTAAGCACGTGTCTAAGTTTGCCTTTAGGATAATCTGCCACTCTCCACTATATAAAAATTTGCATCGAATAAACTCGAATTTTAATAGTGTAGTTTGAGTTCCAACTTCCAACTCGAGATTGTCTTTGAATACCAGCCTAAGTAATTCACAGGCACTTTTACTGATTGATTTTTTACATTACCACATACGTTTGATTTACTTCAAACATAGTTAAAATGCGTCCATTTAAACATCACCCTCGTATAGTATCTTACTTTTCGTTTAATAATATTTCTGTTCAAAAACTGAATTTAACTGGTTGTCGTGTATAAAACAAAAGAATTGTACTTAAATATTAATGTCTAAGGTACTTTGTGGCAGTTAAAGTTCTACTTTGAACTTGCAGGACGTATGGACATGTTGCAGCATAATGGATTGTCTTAATTACCTTAAACTATACAAATGTGATTATTAAAAATTACCACAGTCTTAAGCTACCATATAAATAAATAATTAGCAGACTACAATATTGTCACAGAAAAGCGTAATGTAAAAAAGACTACAATAAATTCATTTAACATTTTGAATAAAGCGAGTATAGTTTTGGCTTATTTAATACTGGATATGCGAATATACTGTCTTGAAGAATCCAAAGCATCGGATCCTCATCTACAATATATATGATACATTACGTTAGCTAGTTCAACTGATTAGTTTAACTAATGACTCTTTTCACCTCGTTCATTCAATGATTCTTTACAGTCTACTAAAGTCCACTAATGAATGTTGGCCTCCCCATAGATGTTCTCAAGGGTGATATTTGCGAATTACTGAGACAAAGTAGTCACACTCACACCACCAATTAAATTATATCATAAAAGGAAATTTTATTGTAATGTTATTAATATAAGATACCTTTTATCAGAAGTTATTTTCGGAAATATTTTATATTATTTATTTTACAGTAGGTAATAAGGTTAAGGGACATCTCTATAAAATATAATTTTTCGGACTTCATCCAAAAAGCTATGGTAATTCTAATTTAATCCGGGTAAACCCAGGATATAAATTATTACTGGTTTAATCAGGTGCTGTGAGTAGGGCTGCCAACTTGACATGAAAAAAAATTTTCTTAAATTTTTATACCACTATTTTATATATGACAAAAAAATAATTTACATAGGTAAGTATGTTTCAAATTAATATTTTATCTTTAAAAATAATGTCGTATTGCTTTTACAGTTTATTAATAGCCTCACGTCGCGCCATATTCAGCCTTTATTAGAATATAGTGATTTCGCCTACTATATTTTATAGAACACTATAGTAGACAGACGCCTTATATAGTAGGATACTAAATTATGAGGGCTGGCAACCCTAGGTGTGAGTTCAGCTATTTAATCTCAGTTGTTTAACTCTTCAAAAGAATTTGTATTTAGTTGAACTACTGGGAAAAAAGGTTTCACTACTTTCATGATAAAACTAATTTAGTTGAAACTAGTGGGACTGACCATACATTGCATAAATATTACATACAAAATGTGATCAAATTTTAAAGTATGATGTCAAATACATTCATTACGTTTAAGGAATTAGAGAGCTTAAAGTGTTGTCAAGGATTTTAAATCAGTCATAAAAATGTTTAAGATTATTATAAATTATAATATTATTGATAACTATCGTATTAAACTGAAAAAGGAACAAATTTTATTAAATGTATTTAATATACATAAAATAAATTGCTCAAACCGTAGTCAAGCTACCACAATATTTTGATACCTCACAAAACCACTGGTTAAGAAAACTTTATGCCAATATATGTAAATTAAAGTGTATTTCTTTACATCTCTAATAAGTTACAAATATTCTTAATTTTATTTTTTAACAGACACAAATTGTATGCAGATTATTTAATAATGTAATATTTAAATAATCTATACGAAAACCGTTTTTCGTATATAAAACACATAGAAAGATAAACATTTTTGAGCACATTACATTATATTATATAGCTTGCCATTAAAGTACATATGAAGTACAAAAACGTATAGTGTTGCCAGTAGTCAAAAACCACATACATTTGAATTCCGTTGTTTTCTCGGATATAGCACCAATCGCGTTAATATCAACACTATTGTTGAACAAAGCTAACCTTATATTAAGCGGTGGGAAACAGTAGATTTGTGCGTAGGATTGTTACTTATTGTAATACCTTAGTGGAACAGTGCCCTGGGTCTCTTCTTAGCCAACACATGCCAGGAATGGGTGACGCCCTTACGCCTCTTTGGCGAAAGACTGTAATCAATGAAACGGATGAGTTATCTATTTATTCTTCCTGAGGCTTACAATACATAATGTACAGGAACAAAAGGTGAACTTTTTTTATAGAATTAGGGTGACAAATGATCACACAGTCTACCTAATGGTAAGTGGATGCTGTGGCCCATAGACATCTACATTTATCCTGTAAAAAAAAAAACGCAGATACGTTGTCACCCCTGAGGCCTATGATGGAATGCCTCGTTTCCAGTAAAAAGGGTCTCCGGTTCTGTACACTCACCATACAAAACACAGCAGCATTAAGCTGCTATTTTACGCTGATATTCTGTGAGAGCGTGGTCTTACCCCGATCGAGCTGACGAGGTCGTGGTACAACCATAATAAATTTGCAGCGTGGCTCTACCACATATTAAATAATTTGATGCTTAAACAATACTACAGTTATATTACTGCCTTAAGGTAACACCTTAGGGCAATTATATAACCGTAGTACACATATACCGTCGAAAGTAATTACAAACAACAAGTCAATAAATAAAATGATAAATAATAATCTACAAAAATACTATTATTTTATTATAAGTATCTATAAAGTAAAAAAAAAAATTAAACAACTAAATAAAAAGTTCTATCTTTTAAAACTTTTATGAATGATATAATCTACTAAAAGGTTAATGGGGGCTCTGTGCCGTAGTGGCTTAGCATTCAGTTGCAGTGCTATGGAAATCGGGTTCCAATTCCGAAAAGCGTAAGTATTTGTATGGCTTAAATATAAGCGTTTGAGTCTAGATGTTTGTCTTGTGCAATTTATTATGTACACTGCCTCCACTATACAGGAGAAAGTCCTATGTTTCTCAATTTCTTTCTTTACGTGGTAGGTAAGAGGTTGAGAAAAAATATGTTTTTTTTTACCAGCCAAACAATCACATTTTGGTAAATCAGCATATAAAACTGCATGAAACAATTTTCATGCACTCGATTAAAGTATTCGGCGAGCGTTCAACCATTTAGTCAGATGTGCTGAACATCCTGTTGATCCACTTTTAATTATATTCAATCTTTCTTTTTGTACTGGACAGTTTCCTACAGAATGGAAAATGGCTAAAATCATTCCGGTTCATAAAACCAGTACTAAGGATTGTGTAAAAAATTTCTAGCCAACATGGTTTCGTTAAATCTAGGTCAACAAACACAACTTGGTACATATTACGGAAACGCTAATTGAAGCACTTGATGCGGTAAAACAAGTCGACGTAATATATACCGATTGTTACGGCCTACGGCTGCTCCCTTAAAGGGGTCCAATCCTCTGAGGCCCATGAGCAGAAAACCTCCCGAGCAGACGTAGGTCGGGCCTCAATGTGGCCATGTGGAATCTCTCCAATTACACTAAATATATGGGGGAGCGTTCTATACTACGGCCAGTCAACCGGCAGAGGAATTAGGCGGAGCTTACTTACCTATATCCAAGGCGACTGGTCCCTCCGGAGTCGGTCAGGTCACATGTGGTTGTGTAGTGAAAGGGAAAGAAGGTGATGTGATGTGTATCTGGGTGTGACTGAGGGTGATTGAACCTAGACCTTGGCCGTCGGCAGCAGCAAGAGCGTCGACACCGCTCCAACTTGAGGGGGCCTTCCGCGGCGTTGTACACAATCACTTTCCTCGTTCGTCACGATGACAGTCCATTAACTCTATCGTACTATTAACTAACTTACAGAAGCCACTAACTATCGCGGGGTATAAGGTTACCGCACAAAACGCACACGGAGTTTCTGGATCAAAGGTCGCTACCGTTTCGCGTTGCAACAGTTAGTTCTAGAATATCAGAGGCCGCACTAGCTAATATTGCCGAATGCACTTACTCAGATTCTGAGTCAGACACAATGTGTCCCGGGGAAGCTCTCCAGTAGGGATGCGCGGCACAAATCCTAGACCGTATTTTTACTGTCCGCGCTTAATTATTCCGAGTTCCCGACAAGAATGACAGCGTGCCAATCGTTAGCACTGCTTAAAGACGACTACCTGCCCTTGTGCGTTTTTCGCACGACCGAAAGTCAAACCGGTATGAATGCACCGTGCCAAGTGCCCTCTCGCGTCAATCCTTGAAACTAGCGCTTGGCGCGAACACCGATTTTATCAAAGCGTTTGATCGGGTTCCACATGATACATTGGTTCGAAAGTTAGCTGCCTATGGTATTACTAGTAGTTTGTTAAATTGGCTAAAATCATATTTAAACGACCGAGCGTTTTTTGTAGCAATGAATGGATATCAGTCAGGCTTAAAAAATATTAATTCTGGTGTGCGCCAAGTGTTACATCTCGGACCGATTCTGTTTAGAGTGTTCGTTAATGAAATTCCAGAATTGATGAAAAGTTCTCATGCATACTTGTATGCGGATGATTTAAAAATTTGCAAGATGATTACGGAAGAGAATGATTCAGTGAAGCTACAGAATGATATAGATCAATTGGTAGAATGGTGCAAAGTTAATTGTATGGACCAAAACATTAGTAAATGTTTCTATGTGCAATACGTGAGAAAAAGTAACACTATCGGTTATAGCTATCACATTGGAAATATAATATACAGCATATATAATATACAACATAATAATATACAGCAGTTAGACCAAATTAGAGACGTCGGGGTTATTTTCGATAAAAAATTAACTTATGTGCCTCACATTGAAAACATTACTAAACGGGCATCTAGGTTGTAATAAGAAATATCACTCTTTCGAAGCTCTAAAATTAAAATTCTTTTGTTTAACAGCTTGCTAAGAAGTATATTAGAATACTGTGCTGTAGTCTGGAGACCTCATTATGCTACACATTCATAGAGAATCGAGTGTATCCAAAAAAGCTTTATGAGACATTGGTCTTAGCACGTGGGTTTAGAAGTTAGATGAAGTGTATCATATGAACATAACTTGGTCTATTTCAAAATGATTTCTCTAGAAAACCGCAGGGACATTATTGATTTAATTTTTGCTTACAAAATTATTAGTGGTGTTATTTGACTGTCCTGAAATTTTAAGTAAATTTAATATATGCATTCCCTTTTGTTATCCACTTTATGCTTGTAAGATTACACCATTGACTAGACCTCATTGTAGAACAGTGTTTGGCTACAATTCTCCGATTGCTAGAACGAGTAAAATTGTTAACAAATTTAGCGAAACAATCGATATATTTTTCAACCCTCCTAACAAGCTCCTTTAAGAGATCATTTCTTGTAATATTCTATAAAACATTTTCTTTTCTTTCCACTTCTATATATTTTTAGTACTGTATATCATAATCAATTGCTTATTTTTTTATCCTAGAAATAAAGGTACATAGTGCTGAGATAGTTATTTGCATGTGGTATCCGCCTGTAATTATTTGTAAATTATTGCCTTCTTATCGGTTCATTGTATTTAAATAGCATGTAAGGAATGATACAAATGTTAGTGGAACAATAAACAAAAAAAACCCTGGCTTACCATTTAACAACTGTCTTTTTTGTATTAAAAATTATAAAATACTAGTTGACCCAGCGAACTTCGTACCGCCTAACATTCGGGACACCGGGTCAGCCAGTAAGATAAAAAAAGAAAAAAGAAAGTTGATAAGTAAACAACTACATTATGCCAAAAAATAAAAATTATAAAACACTTAAAATTCTTTTAATAGTCATTAAAAAATCACAATATTTATATGAAACAATACGATATAATATTTATACGATACTAACGTCACTCAAATGTTTTGCCTTCCCGGAACCCCTCCATTAACACTTAAACTTTATGGTATGGTATTAAAGTTCAAATTGACTTTTAAGTATTATTACGAATCTTTTGTATGGGAATATAGAAAAGTGTTGTTTTTACCCTTTTTCAGGCATTTTTTTAAATTTTTCTCTCCGTAAGAACCTCTTCGTACTTCAAGGAATATTATAAAAAAAAGATTTAACGAAATCGGTTCAGCTGCTTTCGAAATTTGCGCTTAGCAACACATTCAGCGATTCATTTTTATATTATAGATTAAAATTAGTGCAGTAACAAAGTAGTTTACTAAAGTATTTACTGCTGTGTTTTTGACAGGTATGTATAGTTGTAGAGTCAGTATAATTACTGGCTTTTCATGTTAGCCGTCAATGGTGACAATGCATTCAGTAGCCTTCTTTGTTTCGAGTTGGTTGCAGAATGTAAATGGGCTACAGCAGCAACTTACCATCAATCTACTTTGACATAATGAAACAGAAGTTCCCTAATGCCGCCACCACACCGAGCCGTTTTCTGGAAAATAACTTAGCTAAAAGAAATGTCTGTAATTACAATCCTGAAGCATCAACTTACCTGTCAGGAGTATCAGGCATGTATGGTGACATCCTAAAGTCCCGACTATGTGGTGTCTCAATGCCAAATGGGCTGTACAGCTTTGTTGGGCTTCTGCCAAGTAACTGGAAATAGAACTTAATATATATTCTCAGTTAAAATAAAAAATAAACCGAAGTAAGTTAGAAGAAGATTATGACACATCTCGTCAGGTATACCTCAAAACAAGATTATACAACCAGTGCGTATTGCCAGTGATGACTTATGGAATTGAGACATAATCCTTCACTGCTGGCCATATGAGGAAGTTGCTTAGCAAGCTATGGAGAGGACTATGCTCAGGGTTTCTCTGCATGATAAACTTAGAAATAAGGATATCCGTAGTAGAACCAGAGTAATCGACATAGCCCAATGGATTAGTAAACTGAAAATTGGCATTAAGTGGCAATGGGTTGGCCATATAGCTCAAAGATAATTAAGAAAATATATAATTTATAAGTTTTCTTTGTGGATACAAATGAGTTTTTCTGATTAAAGTGGAATAAGGTTAACTCTAATAAGGCAAAAATTTAATTAGGCCCAGAAACTAGTTTCCTTGAATTTTAGCACATTTTATTAGGATACCAAAATATGCATCTCTATTTTGAGATCCTTACCGTAATAAAAACAACATAACAATAAGCAGTTAAGTCACACTTATAACACACTGCAAAACATACTTATAAGAAAATACTAATAACATTATACATACCCCTTTTTTCTTGGCAACCGGTGTGGAAGGAGACTTGCAAGGAGAACCAGCTTCTGCAAGCCTATGTCTGCATCTACCACCCAGTCTAAAATGCTGTTGATTTCAAACAATTAATTAGAGATAAAAAATGCCTAAATGCCCTTAAAATATTAAATACCTAATGGGGTACATAATCTAAATAATGTATTGGCTGGTCACTATTTTTATTAAATTAAAAATAAAGATATTGGAATATACTAAATATTGGTATGGAAGGTATGCAAGATTGTAGGCACAACATTAAGGATACACATTTTTCAGAATGTGCATTGAGTAAAATTTGAAAGTTATCATCATAAAAGACTAAACTTATCGGAGATGATGAAAAAAATTATGACAGAACAATCCATTAATAGTTTTTTTTTTGCTTTTAGAGAATAAGGGTAACAAACGAGTACACAGTCCACATGATGGTAACTGGATACTATTTCCTCAATTAAGAATCAAAATGCAGAATGCTTTGTCAATCCTGAGAACTAAAATGGATTACCTTGATTCCAGTAAAAAGGATTGTACAGTTGTCTAACAGAAAAACAAACCAAATACATTATCATCCTTCTACAGCATTCAAGCAAAAAAATTAATTCTCAACTTAAAAGAATATAGCACATTGTTTTTTTTGGATTTTATACATTTTTATTTTTATGTTAATTATAACTATGGCTCTGGTAAAAGAAAATGAGCATGTCCTGCAATAATTTTTATAGACAAATTTTGTTATATATTTTGAAAAGAAAAACTAAAGAAGTTATTCTTGAAATGACACACTAATTTATATAGTCAAATTATTTTAAATTAAAGTGATGAGATACTTAACTTACCTGCGATAAATTACCAAAGGTATTTCTAACGCTTTTGAATGTTTTAGAAATTTTCTCTGCACTGGATTGCAATGCGCGACGTGAATTTAAAAAAGGCTTAGTCTTCAAAATATTTCTGCTATAACACCCGTCTATAATTTTTATACTATCGCGTGTCGGCGAATCAATACCAGAGTCGGACACGAAAGGATCTTTCATTTTACTAAATTAATATGTTACGCTACGCACTGGCACTTAGATATACTTAAAGGTAAAAGATAGTTTTGTTACGAAGAGTAATATCTACAACTAATACATTTTGTTTTAAAATTGTAAAATGTAAAATCTAAAAATCAATCAACCGTTTTCGATTTTTGCAAGGTCGTTACTTTGTTTTTCTTTTTAAAAAAGTATACGTGTTGCCATAAAAAGCAACTGTCACTTCTTCTTAATAACTGGCTTTACGGCTCTGGTATCTAGCCCTTCTGAGCCTGAAGTTACAAAATATAATAATAATTATCCTTCATAGTATACTGCTTCACAATATGTTGATGCGTCACATTGTGCAGCCCTTGGGAAATTTTGATTGCAACTTGAGCCAGCAGACAGCTGACGGTTGGTGATGGTATCTCAAGGCGCTTAAGCAGACAGACACCTTATTTTGAGAATCACATCACCATCAGAGATATTTTTCACAGTTTACACTAATAGTTCACATGCGCAGACACTTAATACACAAAATCGCACCACTTTTACATATCAAAGTCCACTTCAAACCATTATTTAAACAATAATACAGGAGCAGCAAACCGCCGCCGGTCAAGTTCCCGCCAAAACTCCAAGCAACTGTCAGTATCACTGATGCCAAAGAGTATAGTAACAGTCCTACAATCGTAGACAGAAAAATATAGATAGACAAGACCTCAGCGTATGTTAGTAAAGGTAGCAGTACACGTTGGTCGAACGCGCTCGCCGAGTGCGTTCGGCCAACGTGTACTGGGCCGTTTTTTGTGTATTTGGCGTTTACGGCCAACACTCGCCGACAAGCCGTATAGTGTCGGTTTTCAGAGTGTTCAGTTCATAGTTACACGTCGAGTAGACTGTAGTGTCTGTCGGCTTAATAAAATTGTTTCACGAACATGGCGACATGAACTTATGAGGAAATATTTGGGTTCATTGATTCTTATCACAATGAATTAGTTATATGGAACCCCAAACACGAGCAACATATCATCATCTAGCTACCAACGCATAATGAAACACGCCAACGTGTGAACGGCACCACGAAATTCTGTCGAGTGCGCTCGTCAAGCGCGCTCGACCAACGTGTACTGGAGCCATAACATATAGTGATATTTTGATTCGCCATAAGTACATTATGTACTACATTTATATGCAATTTAAATTGCCATATTGAGGGAGGGTGGGAGGTCCCCTTGGAACTGGGCAGGACACATCATTTTCTTTCTTGATGTGTCCTGCCCAGTTTTGCCCAACTTTTACCACCATTGTGTGGGTAATCTAGTTCTATTTATTTTGGTTGTACTACGTCAACGACTAATTTAATTAATTTTCTTTTCTAGGGGGACGTAGTTATTACTATTTGCTTGTGCGCGAACTGAATGGCTCCGGGATTAACGTAAAGCGCGAAGAGAAATGAGTTGTAATGATTATTTTATCACAATTTCATCTAAGATATCCTCTCAGAAGCCGCGGCCAATTTACATCATTTAGGGCCGGGTTCAGTAAGCTCGTGGGTTTCCGAGTGTTTATTCTATATTTATAGCTCAACACGTAAATAGTATAATTAAATAAATCATAATCAACTCATAGCTCCGGATGCATTCAGTTCGCACATGTATGATTTTATAGATACAACAAAACAACCATATTGATTAGGTATAGTTTAATTAAATCCTTGAATGTCTAAAGTATATATAGTAAAATTTTACTTAGGACTAAAGGGTAAACTAATCTGCTAATTCTGTAAACACATACTCGTTACGGTCGCGAATCATATTTTGTTAAATATTCAACCTGTCCCTGACCTGCAAAGTCCAAAAAACGTAAGAAAATTTGAATTTCGCGGGCCACCCTGGAGCTTTCACCTTAATTAACTTCATTTTACGTCGAGTTATCTCAACTTCTGGCACTGCCATAGGTATATTTTTTATTTATTTTTGTTTATAGAATAAGGGTAATAAACGAGCACACAGTCCAACTGATGGTAAGTGGTTGCTGTGACCCATAGACATCTACATTTATCCTCAATAAAGAATCAAAATGCAGATGAGTCGTTACCCGTGAGGACTAAGATGAAATGTCTCTTTTCCAGTAAAAAGGGTCTCAAGGTTCTCTACACTCACTCGTACGAAACACAGCAGTGTCAAGTTGCCAATTTACGCTGGTATTCTGTGAGAGCGTGGTCCTTCCCCGGTCGAGCCGACCCATTCGTGCTACAACTATACTACTAATATAGCTGCAGCATGGCTCTATCACGGACAAATACGTATCCTGTGTCTGAAATATAATAAAGGATATTACTGTATTCATAACAAACTAGCAGTTGCCTACGGTTTTATGGTGGATGCATTAACATTTCCCAACCAAGCTCTCTCAATTTTTGCTGAGTGGCCAAAGATGTGTGTGGTCTGAGGTTATCATGATGAAAGACCACTATTAAATATTGTGGATTAATACGGTACGGGTATCCAGTCCGATAAAAAAGTCGAAACGAAAAAATAAATTTGACATTATCTATGAAACGCATCAATAATCTATGGCGTGAAAACATTGTGAAAACATTTTGTGTAATTTCCGATTTCCGTACTCTTCTATTAAAGATACAAGACGAGCAGCCGGTGTTTTATTTTGATGTCAAGATCCGGTGGATTAAAGGGCCATTCCTATACCTTCATCGTAAAAACAAAGCCAATCAACTTATAGCTTCAAACGTCCAATGATAATTTCTACAACCACTTCTTTTCTGTTGATCTATTCCGGACATTTTTTCTTAATTTCTTACTTGAGTCTTTTTGGCAGTAGACATCGGAATCGCTGGTTTCGCCCGGAGGTAAAAACTCATAATAAAATATGCCCTTCCAATCTCACCATACACACAGCATCACTTATTGCGTGTTAAGCCGGGTTTCGCTAAAGTGTGTCGAGCTTGACTACCCTCTGACCATGGTCTGTTTCGCACGTTACTGTCGTAAGTGATCCACAATTCATCACCAGTGATCAATCTTTTCAAAAATGATTCGCTTACATTACGTTTTAATTGAGAATCGCAAATGAGTACACGATTTATTAGGTTTCTTTCAGTGAGCTCGTGTGGTACCCAAATATCGAGCTTTTTTGTCAAAGAGATTTATATATATGTCAAAGAGATTTATATATACTAAGAGAATATTTTAATACCAAAACTTTAGAGCTCGCGCGTGTGTGACGCTCTCTAGCTAAACATAGCAAAACTACGCAGAATATTTATTAGGAAAACATTTCAGCTATTTCGCAGTAGTTGACGCTACTAAATGTAGGGTAACAAAACCCGTTTTAGGAATGTTATCGTGGGGTTGTTATAAACTAATTTGCTTAATTCCGCGTAAAGAAAGAAAATTATGTGTCCTGCCCAGTTCCAAGGGGACCCCCCACCCTCCCTCAATCGCGCGCATTATACCCGTCGCCGTTAATCCTAGCACTACCACCCCCAGCACCACCACACTAGGCACGACACACCACTCTCGAAAATACGACACGTGTTTCGCCTCTACACGAGGCATCCTCAGATGAAGTAGACTCTGCGGAGGCTGGCCGCTAAGTGAGAGGCGAGTCGAAACTACTGTTTTTATTGAATTGATGAAATTTATACTACTTGTTGACGCAACTGCGCTCCAATTACGTAGCGAGCGATTACGTCATGCGATCAATCACCGCCTGACGTACGCCGATATTTGCTGTGAAATTAACAACAAACTACTGCGAAACGTCCGCCTACCCTACAACCACGCAACCAAACGCTGACCACCGCACCGTGAGGGTGACAAACGACCATGTTGCGAGGCTATATATCATCAAGGAGCAGGCTTAAACATGTTTAAGAGAGGCGAGTTGGAAACATTTGTTTGTTCATTCAGCAGTGCAACATTATCGTTATTATTTTTTAATATCTCTAACTGTTCCAGCACACACAGTCGTAGTCCTTTATTACAAGTATGTAAGACTTTAAAGGAGTAGTCATTGGCTAGGCTGTGTCCAGTGTCTAAGAGATGTTTAGCAAAATTTGATTTCGCTAGCCATGGGTTCCCCTCTAAGTGCTCTTATGGCGGACATTTTTATGAATAATTTTGAAAAACAACACATAGTTGTCAATCAAAATATCTTATACTATTATCGATATGTAGACGACATAATTATTTGCTGGACTGACAAAGAGGCAACTGGATGTTTTTCTTAGTAAAATTAATAAAATCCACGACAAAATTAAATTTAAGCTTGAATTAGAACAAGATTGTGTCCTTAATTTTCTCGACTTAACAATAACAAGGAAAGAGTCTATAATGGTGTTGAAGGTTACTAAGTTTGTAATGCTTTACGATATAATAATAGGGAATATGCATGTTTTTTATTGGATAAATCTATTTACTATGACTCCCATCACACCAAAAAAAAAACATTTAAACATTTTAAGTTATGAATAACGTCATGAATGAAATAAAATGTCATGAAATATAATATTTAATTTCCAATAACTAAGAATCAATTCAAAAAGCAGTCATATTGGTAGCATCTTGATCATTTGTATCATCTTGACGTCACTACACTCTATTAGACGCTATAATAATAGCAAATGATTGGTCGGTCGGCGTCGAAGGCACATCGCGAAACGTCAAATCCAATTAGAGAGCAGCTCCATGTTTTTGAAATTCGTTTCTTTTACAAAAATACACTTTAAATCTAACATATTTTAGGAAAGCATTGAACTTAAAGGTCGTTACAAAATAAATTATTAAACAAATTCAAAAGTTTGCTCGTTTACCGTTAAAAATAACACCTTTTTCTCCTCAATTTCAGAGCAATTTCCTTGTTGCCGTAGCCAATAGCGGTATGTTCGGCGTTGACATATCGATAGACGTGCAGTAGCATGATCATTTGGAAGAGAAAGCTAAATTGACTTCTAAAAAGCTTGGCGTACTCAGTAGAGCGGGACACCACCGTGAACTACGTGAAATAATGCTATATCTAAAATAGTTAATTGGTTCAATGTTAATAATTTGCATTTAAATGGCACTAAAACGAAATGTATGAAATTCATGACTCCGAATGTCAAACAATTAAATACTAATGTAATTTTAAATGGAGAGAAACTGAGTGTTACGGCCTACAGCTGCTCCCACAAAGATTCAATCCTCCGGGGCCCATCAGCGGAATTTCAACGAACAGACGTAGGTCGGGCCTCAATATGGCCGCGTGGAATTTCCTATCACAATAAACTATATGGGAGAAAGCTAGAAACACATAGTACTTACCATTATCCGAAGCTAACTTCGCACCAAGGCTTGGGCAGGCCGTGAGTGTGTGTAATAGTGGGTGGCGAGTAGTGTACAGTGAGGTGTAAATGTCTGCGACCTGAGCAAGCTTAGGCGACCAGCAGCGGCCGAGTTCCAGGCTCCCCAAAATACCACTTCTTTCTTCACTGTCACTAGTCAGTCCCTCAGCTTCATCGTACATTTAACTAACTTCAATTCGCCTAATTCCACACTCATCAAAGAATCGAACACGTGATATCCGACACGGCAAGGACAGTAGCACAAAAATCGACATTGAATGTCCCGGATTCCCTTATCACAAATTATAAATTCGGCACCAGAATAACACGTCGCACCAGAGTCAAAATACGCCTCGTTGACACACAAATTAATCTAACTAGGCAACCAAAACACAAAAGGGGCACTAAACGCGCCGACACAATTATAATGATATCTTGACAATTAACCGGGAGAAGCTCTCAACTAGGAATGCGCGGCTCGAATCCTAGACCGTATATCTACTAGACGCGCGTACACTATTCCGCACTCTCGCCCGAGTTAAATATCGCACAATTCACATATCTACGTGACGAAAAAGCACGTACTTCATCTAACTATCTAGATCCACGACGGGTCTTGAATTTCGCTAAGAGAGCCGCACGGGCTCCCTGCATCGTGTCTGGCGGGGCACCGACGTTTTGCCCACGCGTGGAGCGACTGCCAACGCGTCGAGCAAGCGACTGCCCACTCGTCGATCTCGGTCGCCCCACCTCGGCGCTTATCTCACCTACATACCATCGGGTGAGGCGCCAGCTTGAACGCAATTGGTTGGCGTTAAACATGACCAATTTTGGGCATAAACACTGAGTCTTGTAGATATCACCATTTTTCTTGGAACCACGCTAGACGCGAAGCTTCAATGGAGCTCCCATAATATATCAAAACTAGCAAGCAGACTTAGTTCTGCAGCATATGCTGTAAAAAAGATTATAAAGTCTAACCAGTGTTGAAACAGCTAGACTAGTTTACTTTAGCTATTTCCATAGCATAATGTCGTATGGTATTTTACTATCGAGACACGCAGCTGACACTGAAATTATATTTGTTTTAGAGAAGAGGGCTTACTAAAGAGTCGTTGCGACAAAATTTTAAGGAAATTAATATATTAATTTTGGCCTCTCAATACATTTATGAAAATGTAATGTACGTACACAAAAATAAAAGTAGTTTTACAAAAATAAGTGACATTCATTCTGTAAATACTAGGAGCAGACACAAATATCTTTCGCGACCCCGTGTGGGGTCGCGAAAGATATTTATGGGGTCGCCAAAAAAGTCAAAAAGTTCCTGTATTTATCGAATTTTATTAAGGTTTACGCATAAAATATAACCTCTCTTTACATACACAATTACACAATGTCCTTAAAACGGAGATAATCGAAAATAATTACGACTGTACGACCTGTCCAGTCCCGCCGGTCACAACCTCACCGCTCCCGCGCCCGCGCCCCCACCCCGATCGCTCTTTCTTCGTTCAGTCTGTCTGTTCAGTCAGTTCTATCCGCACGTGCGTACTCATCGCCGCTTTGTCGATTGCAAATACATACTAAATTGATGTCAAAACACGGAAGATTACTTCTGTAGAAAGTTTTTTTTAGAAGATTAGTGTTCTCGTGGATAACCACGCACACGGTAATAACTGTGCACTCATACTTAGAAAATAAAGTGAGGCGTCATCGCAGCGCGGCCATATTGGACGCGTGGGTTCAATAACAAAACCAGCGCGAATTATTTTTTACGCTTCACTTATGTATTTTTAGGGTTCCGTTTGAGAAACAAGGAACCCTTATAGTTTCGTCAAATCATGTTTGTCATTCATACAAACACTATGAAAAACAAAGTTACAACTAACATCCAGTCATATCATTACTTGCTACCACGGAACCCTTCATGGGCGAGTCCGACTCGCACTTGGCCATTTTTTTTGCTTGTCTATTTGTGCTTCGTTGAAAATAAATTTGAAGTAAATCCTGTTACCACGCGAGCATATGACGAAAAATATAAAAAAAATTTCAATCCTTTGGAATACATTTTTTATTTATTAATACGTATTTATTATTGTAGTTAACTATGGATAAGTGGCTAATAAAACGCACATCTACAGATGCAGGTGGCGGAAGTCCTAATAACGCATCACAAATCAAAAGAATTAAACACGTAGTTCTTGACAGCAGTGTCGCCTCAGATTCTACAATGACAACTACTGTTACGAGTAATATAAGTCGTGAGACCAATGCCACCACTTCAAGTACTAGTAGTGTTATTACTATCGATGAAAGCAGAGAAACATCTAGTTCCACTACTATAACTATTAGTCATTACAGCGATGATTGTAGTTCAACAGCCACATCTACCTTACACATCGATACAGAGAGTGACGCTTCAACTTCAACTAAACAAGCAACAGCTATATCGGAGACAACTGGGAAGCGTCAACGCATCTTTAAAGAATCGTACATTCAGTTTGGTTTTAAATGTACAGTGTTGAATTTTGAACAACGTCCACAGTGTGTTGTTTGTTCGGAGGTTTTGGCAAATGAGAGCATGAAGCCGACCAAACTGAAAAAGCACCTAGAAACTAAGCATCCATAGTTCAAAAATAAAGATGAATCTTATTTTAAACGACTTGCCACCAAACTAAAGTCACAGCAGGTTGATTTCCAAAAATACACAACAGTTAACCAAAAAGCCTTACAAGCATCTTTCGTGGTTTCCTTTTTGATTGCCAAAACTAAAAAACCTCACAACATTGGCGAGACGCTCATTTTGCCAGCTGCAATGAAAATGGTTTCGATCATGCAAGGAGAAAAGTATGCCAATTTACTGAAAACAATTCCACTATCAAGTAACACTGTTCATCGTCGTATCAATCTACTTGCTGATGATATCAAAATACAACTTATAGATCGCGTGAAAGGGAGTCCCTATTATGCTATTCAGCTGGATGAAAGTGTATGTAGTTAATGTAGCTCAACTTCTGATATTTATCCGATACCGATATGAAAACGACATATGCGAAGATTTCTTATTTTGTCAGGGATTAGAAGGAAGAACAACCGGTGAAGCAATTTTTAATGCAGTTAATACCTTTTTTGGAACTCCATGACATAAAGTGGGAATATTGTGTATCTGTGTGTACAGACGGCGCAGCTGCATTGACCGGCTCCAAAACAGGATTCAAAGCAAAAGTAACTGAGATTGCACCTCACGTAGGCTTTGTTCACTGTATGATTCACCGTGAAGCCCTTGCAGCAAAACATTTGCAACCAGATGTAAATAAAGTGTTGGAACAAGTCGTAACAATAATAAATTTTATTAAAGCTCGCGCATTAAACAGTCGCCTTTTCAAAATAATGTGTCGTGAAATGGGATCAGAATACGAAAATCTACTGTTACATACGGAGGTCAGGTGGTTATCGCGAGGAAAAACACTCCGACGTGTATTTGATCTCAAAGATGAAATCAGAATATTTCTACTTGAACGGGAACCAAAGCTAGCGGAATATTTTTTGAATGAAAATTGGTTGGCAACAGTTGGCTATCTTTCGGATATTTTTGAAAAACGATTTAAATCAATCGTTGCAAGGGAAGAGTACAAATGTTTTGATTTTAGCTAACAAAATAAAAGCTTTTTGTAGGAAAATAAGTTTGTGGATAGACGAAATCTTTTCTGAAGAAAATAATATAAAGCTCGAAGAAGAAATTAAAACCAAAATCATGATGCATCTTACAAACCTTAAGCAAGACTTGGAAATAAGATTCCCAGATACGTCACACGGCGACCAATGGATAATTAATCCATTCACTTGTGATCTTAACACTGTGAAGATGAACTTAAAAGAAAAGGAGCAGCTGATCGATTTAATGTCCGATGAAAGCCTTCGATCTATTTTCAAAACCACGGATCTATCCAAGTTCTGGATAATGATGGAAAAGGAATATCCACTGTTATTCAAAACATCTCTGCTGAAATTGCTGCCATTCGCATCTACATACCTTTGCGAGACAGCTTTCTCCACATTAACTGCTATAAAAACAAAATATCGCTCCAGACTTAACGTAGAACCTGATTTGAGGGTGTCTGTTTCTGATAATATATCACCAAGAATTAATATACTGACTGCAAGTGTGCAAGCACAAGGTTCACATTAGATTGTAAGGTTACGTATATATACCTTCTTTTTTAAATAAAATATTAAAATAATTGCTTGTCTCATTTAATGCCATCATAAATATTACTCGTATGTTAAATGCATATTTTCTAGTTTGCTCTAATACTACTTTCCAAAACAAATAAACTCTTCAATATACATAATTTACGAAATAAAAACAGCTAACTTCGTTACCTGAACCAACCTTTGCACTTGTTAACTTAGTGATTTTTTTTCTGGGGTTGCTCATAACTCTTTTTTGAATTTTGGGGTCGCAATATCAAAAAGGTTGCGGACCGCTGCCTTAATGCACAATCATATTTTCTATAAAAACTATTTTTTAAACTTAGGAAACGAATGCGTCTTGAGCTTTTGACGATGTCACCACAGACTAACTAGTAGATTCTAACCGAATAATGTCACTAAGACTAAATGATAAATGACACAATTCCGAAATATATCCTATAGGACATAAGTAAGAGGTGACAATTTTGTTGCTGATGTGCGGTCTATTACTACTACTTAAATGTTTTTGTATAGCCAGACATTTTTCAAGTGGGTCAAAACTGTTTTGTGTGTAACTACTAATACTAATATGACGGTCTTGCTCCACGTTTTCATAAATGGCATCGATAGAAACTTTTTCCCCGACCTATTATTCTACATATTATACAGACTGCAAGTTTACAATTTCAACAAATGACACGAATGATAACTAAAGCAAATAATAGATAATAGGAAATACTGTATACTGTATTCTATCTCATTCTCTCGCAGTCTAAATCCTATAGATGTATATGTTTGTTTCTCTTTAGTGTCGTTTTTTCGTTTGAGGCGGCGACATGCCTGGCTCGCTTTCCATATTTGGACATTCTGGCCGACATGAATGCTAGGGTGTACGACCAGATCCACGTCTTTCACCAAGGCGGCGGGACCGAGCCAGATAAGGCGTTCGAGATGGTTAAGCGGAAACGCCATAACGCACTTACAACGTGGCGAGCGTTATGCGCGTGCAAACGCGATGTTGAAGCAATCCTGCCGCACTTTGAAGCCTGAATGCATAAACGGGCTTCTGCCCGAAGACTCACCTACAGAATTACAGACATAATTTCCAGGCATGGGTGCTTCGGTGATTATTTGTGTGAGATCGGACGCCCATCGTTGGCGAACTGGTTTCACTGTAGTAGGTGGGACCAGGAGTCTACGCCTTATACCCTTGCGGTATGTCTAGCATGAGAAGGGGACCGGACGATCCTGGAGAACGGGATCGGACGGACTGCCAGTAGTCGGGACGGCTATCCTGAGCGGGGATTCAGCTTTGAGGGCCATAACCACCTTCGGTGAATCCGTTATGGTTCAGAAGGAGGCTGCTGAGCGGGAACGGGAAAGGGCGAATCCCGCTCGGAGACGTCGTTAAGCCATTCGTCACGACCCTCTTCTTGATGATGGTGTTCCCCTACTAGAAACGGTGGCTCTACCCCTCATATACCTTATACCGTGGGGTTTCAGCCGACAGGAGACCGGCTAACCTTTTCGTTGCCCCCGTAGCGGAGGGTATCCATCAGGATTTCCCCACGATAAGGAAAACATGTGTAGAACACGCGCGGTACCTATCACACTCAGTTGAAGTGAAACCTTCAAATGAAATTAAATGTGCGGCATAAAATATCTATAAGATAAAAGTTTAAAATAAATGTTACAATCCTTATTTTTATACATGTGGAGCCTACATTTTAGTGAATCAATCAATATAATATTTTGTTTCGACTCAAAATTGCTTTGTAATAACGACGTTTACTTCATTCTATATGTAAATAATTTCATCGAACAAAAATTGTTTGACTCTCAAGGTGGTTCGTAAAATATACACTACATGGCCTAAACACAACTCATTTAATATAAATCGGTAAGATACGAAATCGTGGATTGTTAAGAATAGTTTGGAAATGATAATTTTATTCAATGTAATTAATTTAATTTATTTCTTAATAAATTTGTAATTGTTTAATTTTTTATTTTGACAGTTAAAAGTGTTACTTTTAAAGCATTCCACACATGGGAGACCGTGATTATCTACTTTATACTGAAGTAGCTGTTCCCCACGGTATCACCCGTGTATGTCACGCTTCGGAGCCGCGCAACGTGACACCTTGCGTAAAGAGAGGGGTAAGAGGCGTTTACTGCTGGTTCCTCATCGGGTGGCTAGGCGTTGTACGCGCGCTGAGCGGTGTTGAATTATTTTAACTTTTAATTATCTCTCAAACTATGCGTCCGAACAACATGCTATAAAGAGCAGAGTTTGTCTTCATAAAATTGTCTTGATGATGAAGTAACTTTCATTCGTAAGGATTAATATGCCATGCCTAATAATAAAACTCATAAAACACTTTTTAATTTTTATGGCTTACGTTATTGCGGTTTGTGTATAAAAAATAGGCCTATGGTATCATGAACTTTTTTTAGATGGAGGAAAGATCTATATTTTTGTAGAACATAGTATTGATGGTAGATAATAAAATAAAATTCGAAGAAGTTAAGGTAGAATTCTAAGCCCTCACTCGTTCGAACAGTATAAAGCAGGTAGTGTTGCCCAAAATCGGTCTTGGTCTTGCAGTCTTGGTCTTGTTCTTGCATTTTTGCAAGACCAAGACCAAGAACAAAACCGCCTCTTTTTAGCAAGACCAAGACCAAGACTGACCGTGGAAGATTTGCACAAGAACAAGACTTAGCTTGCGAGACTCTTGCGTCTTGCAGTTAGGACTAAGTGTCGTTTCAGGGAGTATAGGAGTTCGGGTACGCTTAGGGACTCTAGGAGACGCAAAAAATATAATGAAAAATAAATTTGGAAAATTGGACTTATGCGCATTACGAACAATACCATAAATATACATAGCGAATGAAAATATCCATTAAAAGAAAAAAGAGTGCATCCCTAGTTTTGACCATCTGCACTTCGATGGTGCGCGGCGTCTTGTTGTCGGCGTCATCAAAGGTCGGATACTGACCTGTCAAAGAAATTGTGCATCTATTCGAAAGTACAAGGTCAAGATACACGTGCCGGCGGCTACTATTGATAGCGCATAATCGTCGCCGCCGCGCCGCACGCACTACATTTGACACTGTTTGATTGCCGCCACAGAGTACATGTTTCAAAGAATAAAATAAGTTTCCGGGTGCTCAGAATGGACACGAATACATTATCCTGATCTCGCAAGAATTCTTGTAATTAGATAATAGGTAGGTATCATAATAATTTATCCTAGTAAGTAATTATTATAAAATTAACTATATGGATTTATAATAATTACTTACTATTATTGTTATTATTATTACCTAAAAGATAAACATGTTCAGTAAGTTCACTGCAAATCTCGACTTTTGCAAGTGTGTGTTTTTAAAACACAAAGTGCTCGAATATGTCGTCACACATTTGATAAATATGGTTGACACCATAGCACTTTTAAAACACTTGAAATGTGTAAAAATGGATCTGGATCTTGCCTTCAAGGCTTAGTTATTAAGGAGTTGGAGGGGTACCTAGGTAAACCCAGAGCCGTCATCTCGGAAGACATTTTAGACTGTTGGAGGACGCATGAGACAAAATATCCGATTTTATCGAAAATGGCCCGTGATTTTCTTTTAATACCTGCAACTTCAGTACCTGCTGAGAGATTATTTTCTAAAGCATCATTAGTAATTATAAAACATAGAAATAGGTTAAGTGATGAGTCAGCCAGATGGTTACTTTGTATTAATGCTTTGTCAAAATAATAAATATAAAGTAACAGTAATGTCAAAACTGTTGTGTACATACTGTGAAGTAATTTAATTTGCGTCGTATTTTATTTTTTATTTAAATAAATAGTATATTGTATAACTCTTTTATTCCGTTTCATATATGGTGAGGGTCCATCAATCTCTTTCTAGAGAGATAATGTTATTTAAAATACAGTGTAGTTATTGCCATTAATTTGTTTTTATATGTATGTTTAACCATGTTTTAGCACATGAAGCTTATTAAATGTAAACGTTTATTAAGAAACTGACGCCCGTGGCCGTGGGACACGGTAGATAGCTCAGTTGGTTAGAGCATCGGCACGGATCGCTTTGGTCGTAGGTTCAAACCCCACCCGGTGTCAGTTGATTTTTCGAATTTCTCATTAAATGTTTAGACATTTATTAATATGGTTGGTCTTTACTATGGCTATGTTAATTCAAGCTCAATATGTACCTACTCTGTTAAGTTGTTCTAAGATCTAAAGTAACGTTTAAGAAATAGTAATAGGCTAATAGATCATTGCGAGACTTGCGAGACTCTTGCTGCAAGACCAAGACCAAGACTCGGAGTGCAATACCAAGACCAAGACCAGGTGTATCGGCGCAAGACCAAGACCAAGACTTGCTAAGTCTCGTCTTGTTCTTGCATTTGGGCAACACTAAAAGCAGGTGACTAGCAGAGATCAGTAAATGTTATTCTACGAGTCTTCATCAGTGACGTGATTGTCTTTTGTGATAATTCTTTTTTTTAATTTCTTTTCTCAACTGTGCCGGAAACATATATGTTGAAGATAAAATCGATGAATTTGAATGTCTCATTAAAATGATGTCGATGACCCAATTATTCAAGACTTTCTGCCAGCAGGGCGGCGCCACTTTGAAATGAGGTTAAATATTTGACAATTTCATAGCGGGGATGTTGATTTGTTAGGTGGTCAATATTTCTTTCAGAAATGTTAGTTTTTTTCTTATATTAATAAGAAAAAATAAAAAAGCGTTAAAATGTCCAAAAAATTAAAGAGCAAACCACGGAGGCATTGTTTTGTGTATATTAATATAATACTCTAGAAACTGCTAACTTTTATTTAAAACTAACTGACTGTGTAACAAAAAAAAACTTCATCTCAGTCCCGACTAGCGACATCTGCGACATCATTATTAGCCCTCAGTCACTGCTCAGAAACATGTTTGACGTTTCTCACGATATTATCCTTCGTCGCAGATTAAAAACATCACCGACGAAGGATAGAAGTGAATTCCGAAAATATGTATTTTTTAAGCATATAATATAAGCCGTGTAGTGGCGGTTAAGAATATCCACTACCCCATATCTTCCCGTGGGTGTCGTAAAAGGCGACAGTGGGAAACAGGCAGGAGATGGGCATCAGCATCTTCCTGATAACAGCAATATCACAATAAAAAAAAACTGCGGTTGCCAACCCGCTCGCCAAGCGTGGCCACTGGTAGCAGAGCGTTACCTCAGTATGTACACGCCCCTAGCTGCCCCAACCAAGAATGACGGGATTAGGGCCCATGAGTAATCCCATCGACGAGCAGCAGAGGGTCGGGGCCAGAATATGGTCACGTGGAATTTCCTAATTACAATAAACAATAAGGGAGAAAGCTAGAAACACGTAGTACTTACCATTATCCGAAGCTGACTTCGCACCAAGGCTTGGGCAGGCCGTGAGTGTGTGTAATAGTGGATGGCGAGTAGTCTACAGTGAGGTGTGAATGCGTGGGGCCTTGGCAAGCATAGGCGACCAGCAGCGGCCGAGTTCCAGGCTGCTCCAAATTGAGGTCTTCCGCGGCGTTGTCCACAGTCACTTTCCTCGTTCGTCACGATGACAGTCCATTAACTCTATCGTACGATTAACTAACTTACAGAAGCCACTAACTCTCGTTTGTCATAAGGTTAACGCACAAAACGAACACGGAGTGTCCGGATCAAAGGTCACTACCGTTTCGCGTAGCAACAGTTATTTCTAGAATATCAAAGGCCACACTAGATAATATTGTCGAATGCACCTATACAGATTCCGAGTCAAACCCAATGAGTCCCGGGGAAGCTCTACAGCAAGGAATACGCGTCACAAATCCTAGACAGTACATTTACGAGCTGCGCCTAATTATTCCGAGTTCCCGACAAAAAATGACAGCGTGCTGTCCCAAGCACAGCTGGCAGACGACTGACTTGCACTCGCGCGCGCTCGACACATCCAACTGTCAAACCGGTATGGCACCGAGCCGCGTGCCCCCTAGACGTCGATTCCGACAACAGCGTTTGGCGCAAACAAACCCCCGTCCCGGACATAAGGATTTAGGTCCGCGAGCAAACCGGTCAGCGGGACAAGGTCGCGACGGCAAGTTGCAAGACCGAATCTACTACCAAACTAGGCCACCTTAGGCACCCCATCAGATCTTGCAACCCTAACCAACGCCTCAAAATTACCGCCCCAACGTGGGCAAGCCGGAGGGTTGAACTGGATGCCCTTCCTGGACATCGCAGCCCATAAATAAGTCCTATTCTGGACAGAAGTCCGACGACCTCTTTCAAACACCTATCTGTGCCACTACGATTAGTTCCGCAATCCGACCGGATCAGGTCAGCAAACAGCGACGCGACACAAAGCGGCCCAGAGCGGCCTCCTAAGCTTCAGTGCAGAGACCACCCACAAATTTCACATGAACGTCGTCTGTGGAGAGCCGAACCAAACGCACATATAGTCCCTAGTATGAATTTTCAACAAGTAGGCCTAGCCAGGCCACCCACCATATTATCATTTACTAAAATAGTGCGGCAGCTGATTTCAATCTGATAATCTCCAAAACTAGCTAGCCTGTTAGACAAGCAGTCCTATGCTCATATTTCAACTAATTTTTCAAAGCATCAATGTTCAACTACAGAATCAATTCAACCAAATTATTCACCGATGCACATAGGTCAACTTGACAAATTAAACAAAACAATAACGTAAGAGACAGCCCTATTTCTCATTTACGTAACTTAGACAGTGTCAACAAAATGTAAACCAAAGGAGAATTGACTTTTATTTACCTCAGCACAAATAGGGTTATCTAATTTCAGCCTTCTTTTTCACAAAGCAAAATCATTAAACACTATCACAAAACATATACATAATTTTTGGCGCAAACATTACGTCTTATCATAAATATCTTAAGTAGTATCTAGACCGAAATTTCGGGTTAATAAAATATGTTGTAAGACTTCAGGAAAAGCTAAGTCCAGTATCACTCCACATAATTTATTTGGCTGGGAGCTGGGACCACCGTACCCCCCAGATACACAATTAATTTAATAAAACAAAATAATGAAGTGTTTGATTTACTACTTAACAATACATTATATTTGTAACAATATGAATAAAAAAAACATTTTAACTTAAGATCCCCGTTGATGCATATAGTAGTCAATTATAGTAGAGAAGGCAGCGAAACCGGCAGCTCCAAACAATCCAGCTTTGAGTCCACCTGAAAATTTACATTTTTATTTGAAGTTATTGATGAAATAAACAAGGGTACACTTAACTTATTTGGCAGAATTCTGTTACCAGAAGCCATAAAATAATGAAGAAGACCTGGGCAAATGGGCGTCACTCAGTGTTAGAAAGAAACATTATTTTTTATATAAACTTGAAAGTAACAGATTTATTTATTTATACAAAATTTCATCCAAATTGTTGGAGCCATTTCGGAAAAATCAACACAATGTTTAAATATAACAAATACATACAAGAATTGTGATTAAAGTATTAAGATCATTATATAAGAAATGTGACCTTATAGTTTAAATAAAATTAACTTAACGGATTTTATCGCGTATAATAACTTATTTTATATTCCCGACGTTTCGAGCACTTTACAGCACCCATGGTCACGGGGCTGGGCTGGGGTAATGTGCTCGAAACGTCGGGAATATAAAATAAGTTAATATACGCGAGAAAATCCGTAAAATTAGTTTTATTTAAATGTTAATTATAATAATTATCATTTAAATAAATATATTATAATAAATGTCATTATACGAATAACAATAAAATCATTATGATCTTATTGTTATTCGTATAATGACAATAATCAGATTGCTCTTTAAGCGTTAACACACACCTAAACGCACCGTAAGAGTAAGAGTCGCGAGTGCGTAAGTAATCTAATTTGAGAATAGTTTTTATTTGGTTTTAAATTATGTGCAAACTCACGCACGTATTCGCCTCGCCAAATAATAGTAATTGCAATGCTGTTATCGGGTCTCAAGGGCATAGAAAGCTAGTCTATACTGGTCTGTACTAGTATAGACTGGCTTTCTATACTGTTACTTTACTTAATATATATACTATATACTGTTATAGTCCTTAGAGGTGACAATGCATCTGTAGTTTTTTTGTTCAATGTTGGTTGCAGGTGTCCAGGGACTACAGTAACCACAGGTGGACTGTTAGTTCATTTGTTACTTTAGTTTCAACTTTTAAAAACAAATGTATGATTACTGGATCTGTACAAAGCAAGGTGATAACAGCGAGTTATATTTCTAAATGTGGAAAACAGGTATTTCTGACAGTGGATGATGACTATTCAATAAATAACTTATATATTTAATTCTAGAAACGAAAGTAATGTAAAAGCAATATATTCAACTGTAGGGTACTGCTTGACAAGCAAATTGACTATTGCAGTACCGATGTTTTGCACCTTCGCTGCAGTTTATCTTTCTAGACATAGCAACAACAGCGCACCCTACTGGGTGCAATTGTGAATCTGAACTGTACTCGAATTAACTTAACACACAAATTTTCATCAAAATCTGCCTAGCCATTTAAGAGTTCAGACACATACACACAAACAGAAGAATTGTATGTATATAAAGATATTTGAGAATAAATGAAATGGTAATACTGCTATTTCCATTAAGCCAAAAGATTTTTCTGGCATTTGCCTATAGTAAAGTAGTCACCTCTTACTAACTGTCCAATAGGACAAAATAGGGTAATGGATTATCTTACGCCGTCACCTCATGGCAATCTGGCTCCCAAATATGTATCAAAAATTATTTTAATCTTTCCACAGATGGCCTCTTAATGAGGCTTTTAATCTTATAGCAAGGAAAGGACTTAGAGTTAGAGCCTGAAGAGGCAACTAGTATTTCTTGTGGCAGCAAGATAAGGCCTTCCTTATCTTTTTTTCTTTCTTATGAAATCTTTAAAAACTTCCATGGCCATATAGTGGATTGGTTATTTTACACAACATTGTTACTTGAAAGGACAATGGGGCACTCCCAAGCAAATTTTTCTTGTATATACAAATAAAGAATATGTAAAAATATATATTTTGACACCCTGCACAATTTTTTTTCAGTCATACTGCTGGAAGTCAGGAATTAAAGATATTCTAATTTGAACAAAATTCACATCAGACTAGGCTGTATGGTATAAGAATTTTGCCTGCCTTAATTGGCAAATCATTACAACAACTTGTCAATATAATTTTCAATTACGCTTAAACAGGAGTAATTAATATAGTAAATTATTTTATTGATATCTGTAATGGTGACATAAGAAGATGCTTAATAATTCCATCAACAATTTTTTCTCCATTATCCTTTACTGAATGAAAACTTATTAAGATATCTGAAAACAAAAGTTTACTACCTCTTAATCCAATAAGTCCTCCAGTAACACCACCTGCATATGTCCCATTCTTCCAATCTGATTTTCCCCTAGCACTTTCAATACAGCATTCCACACCAGAAAATACAGCTCCAAGAATGGCAAAATTTTTGGCATAACTTAGCATAGAACTTTTCATCTCTCTCAATATTTCCCTAGCCGTTTGATTTTGCTGTGCCGTTGGGTCTGTTACATTTGGCATAAGGGAGGATGTGAATAAACCAACAGCTGCACCAAGTCCATAACCTGGTAAATATTAAATTACTATAAATATTCAAATTATTTTTCTTTTTTTTATTTAAAAAATAATACCCACACTAGGATTTTCTCCTGTATCGTAGAGGCATTTTACTTATTTAATTTTTTTATATAGGATAGGGTGATAAACGAGCACACAGTCCACCTGATGGTAGGTGGTTGCTGTGACCCATAGAGACCTACATCTATCCTCAATAAAGAATCAAAATGCAGATGCATTATCACCCGTGAGGACTAAGATAGAATGAATCTTTTCAGTAAAAAGGGTCTCCAGTTCTCTACACTCACTATACAAAATACAGCAGTGTTATGCTGCTATTTTACGCTGCTATTCTGTGAGAGCGTGGTCCTTCCCTGGTCAAGCCGACCAATTGCACTACAACAATACTACTAATATAGCTGCAGCTTGGCTCTACAACATATAAAAATAACACACAAACACACGGATAATTATCCAGACCAAGAACAATTATTTGCAGGCCATACAAATACATGTTCCATGAGGGATTCATCCGCAGCACTGCAACTCAATGCTAAGCCACTGTGCCACAGAGCCGTCAGAAAATTAAGGTGTTTTTAATCATCCTTTCATTAATTACTGCCCATAAAAAGTTCACTGCTGAACTTAGGCTTCTCCCATAGATTGTTGGCAACCATTGTTTTTTATTATTATTATTGAGACAATATCAGGAACATACTGCTGCCCACCTGTTTCAGTCCCCTCTGGTACATATTATGTCACAGAATGGATAATTTGGGTAGCTGGCACTACATAGCTAAAATTGAGGTATGTGAAATAAAATCTCTTGTGGCTTAGTAGATAATCTTCTATTAGAGCCTCCTAGTTGAACAGGCATAAGTCTACCCCATAGAATGCCTCATGGCATTGTCTTGAGTAACCTGCAATAAGCTCCATACCACACCACACATATCAATATCAATTATGATTACTAAATAACTAGCCATGTACAAGTGCTGCAATTAGTCATAAAAGGTGAAAGAGAGAAATGAAACAGGAGATGGGCAGCAGCATTTTCTGACAATACTGTTACAGCCTATTAAAGTACACCTGAACAAAGGCCTCCCCCATAAACTGCATCTAAGGGTGGATATTTGCCATAGTTGCCACGCCTGGCAAGTGGATTGACACTACTACACGGTACCCGCCACTACATACATAATACACATTTTCTGGTAATAATTCAAAATAAAAAAAAACCGCAGTGCCTACCTGCCTGCTTGCTGTATAGCAGGCTATGACAAATATGAGGCAATCCATGAGAGTGGCTTAAATTGACTTTTTTAAACATTCATTATATGTATGATTAAACACAATAAAATTTATAAAGGCCAAAAGCTACCACTACCGCTTACCTATGATACAACTAGTTATGGATTTAAATGGACAACTTTCAACTGTGGCTTCTATCATTTTCTCTTCATTTGTTTTTATAACTATGGGTCCCAAAATTCTTGGAATTATTATGTTTTCACGATAGCGGTAGTTGTTACCGACCAAGTACTTAGCAAGAGCATCATAATCATTTTTCTCAGTAAACTTTACTAGGTCAGGATCCACAGGTGGTTTTACGTAATCTGTCATTGTAAATATTAAAGCTTTGCCATCGATTTAAATATTTAATTGATTATATGTACTCATATAGCCTATTATAAATAGGATTCAATTCAATCCACTCCACTCCACTCCACTCCACCACTTTCTTTCACTTGACATTTGACAAATTGACATTGACATAATATTGTTGTTTTTATTATTCCCTCGAGAGAGCAGGCAAAGAAACTAAGCCATACAGCCTTCTCATTTTTATTTTGAATATATATACTTTTAAAGTGTAAAGGCTGGAACCAAGTCTTATTTTTCTTCTTTCCATCTCTTCAAAATCCATAAAGGCCGAAGCCAAGTCTTATTTTCTTTAATTCTTCATATTTTCAAAAACCGTAAAGGCTAAAGCCAAGTCTTCTTTATATTATATTCTTTGTAAGTTTCAATCCATGTAGATTTGTCAATCCAATATTTTCAAAACAGGGATACCATATTTCATATTTCTTATACAGTATTATGAAGAAAAGTGCTAAATATGTCTTAGTATTCCTAAGAACATCTTGCAGGGCATGCGGGACGCTTTCTGAGTTTTCATAAACTTGTATAAGTTTTGCAATGAGTAGCAATCTTTCTTGAAATCTTCAATGAAAGCGTCCCTTTCTGAGTTTTCATAAACTTGTATAAGTTTTTCAATGAGTACCAATCTTTCCATAGCGTACGCTGAGCAGTTAAATATTATATGTTCTGCAGTCTGATCTGCTTCTGTATCGCAGAAGTTGCATGTTGCAGATGCTACTATTCTCATCCTGGAAAGATGAGCGTTCAGTCGATAATGGCCAAATCTAAGTCTACACATTATTGTATAAAATTTTCTGCTATGGTATCTCTCGTTGCGAGAAAACCAAGGAATACTTAATTCTGAATTAATTGATGCATACCAACGACCTTTTCCTGCTCTAAAACAGCATTCCATTGTATTTTCCATTCTTCTTTTAACTGTTGCTTTGTAATTGAATATAAATCTGTATGTGATATTGCAACATCGGTTATCTTATCAATATCAGCTGTAACTATACTTTTAGGTAAATGGTCTGCGCTTTCATTTCCTTGAACACCAATATGTGACGGAGTCCATAAAAATTTTACTTCCAAATTATTTTCTTTTAATTTCCATTACAAACTTTTGATTTCATGTATGATGAAAGACGTTTTAGCATCTAAAGTTCTTGCCTTCAGTGCCTTCAAGACACTCATGCTATCAGAGATCAGTAACCATTTATTGGATACATGTGGGTGTTCTTCTATATATTTAAGAGCGATTAAGACAGCATAACATTCTGCAGTGTATATGCTTGCTGATGCAGAAATGGAAAGGCCACGTCCAGTTTTCAGATGACGTATGTAAAATGCACAGGCTACTTTATTTTAAACTTTTGAACCATCTGTGTAAATTTGTCGATATTCATCATATGTAGATATAAGTTCATAAACCTCTTCTTTTCTTTTCAATTTTTCATCAATATTTATGTGTATATCACTGAATTTAGACATACTATTATAGTAAAATAAAACTTTTTGAAAAAGAGGATGATGCGACAAAGAATTAATATTTAATAAAAACCTAAATTTCAGGTATTTAAACCTAAGTAAGATAGGAGGGTAGTGTATGGTGTAGTGGCGGTTAAGAATATCCACTACCCCATATCTTCCCGTCGGCGTCGTAAAAGGCGACAAAGGGAAACAGGCAGTAGATGGGCAGCAGCATCTCCTGATAACAGCAAAAATACAATAAAAAAACTGCGGTTGCCATCCCGCTCGCCAAGCGTTGCAACTATGGCAATATACCCCCCAATGACTAAAGCAACAAACAGACGGCCCCCAGTCCCCGGCGGCCCCGCTATTCCTGGCTACGGTGGTGACCATGGTAACGGCGGGGCAGGGGGGTGCTAAGAATCTCCGGTGGAGGTTCGGTTGCCACCTACGACGACTCGACCTGGCAACATACAACGCACGCACCCTGAGGACTGACGAGAAGATTGTGGAACTGGAAGAAGAGATAGACAAGTTACGCTGGCATATTATAGGATTATCCGAAGTCCGAAGAGAGGGGGAGGAAACGGTAATCCTCGAATCCGGCAACTTGCTCTATTACCGGGAGGGCGACCATCTGTCCCAAGGAGGTGTCGTATTTATCGTCCACAAGTCTCTCGTTAACAACGTTGTAAAGATTGAGAGTGTGTCGACGAGGGTTGCGTACCTTATACTCAGAATCACCAAACGGTATTCGCTGGAGGTCATACAGGTTTACGCACCAACCTCAGCCCACCCCGATGAGGAGGTGGAGGAAATGTATGAGGATATCTCTAGAGCCATGCATTCCTCCAAAACCCAATATACGGTGTTAATGGGAGACTTCAATGCAAAACTAGGCACAAGAGAGAATGATGAGCTGAAAGTAGGGAAATTTGGAATAGGGCAACGGAACCCAAGGGGCCAGCAGCTGTCCGACTTCATGGAGAAAGAGGGACTCTTTATGATGAACTCTTTCTTCCAGAAGCGGCCCCACAGAAAGTGGACCTGGTCGAGCCCCGACGGTTCGACAAAAAATAAGATTGACTTCATTATGACGACCAGACGACAACTGTTCAGTGATGTCTCAGTGATCGCGAGAGTGAAAACCAGCAGCGATCACCGAATGGTTAGAGGCACACTGAACCTAAACGTTAAGTTGGAGAGGTTTCGTCTAATGAAGTCAACGCTCCGCCCCCCTCGTGCTCTAATCCAAAGTCCCGAAACCTTTCAGCTCGAGTTACAAAACCGATTTCAGTGCCTAGAAGACTGCAATGAAGTGAACGATATGAATGACAAGCTCGTGGAAACTGTCCATGCGGACAAAACACAAAAACTCTCCGATCACACTCTTAATATCATGGCTGTAAGACGGGAGATGAAGCTACATTCTTCAACAGATTTGACAGCATACAGGCAACTGAACAGACAGATCTCCAAATGCATGCGGCGTGACTTATGCCACTTCAATACAGCTTGTATTGAAGAAGCGATCGAGCGGAACCAAGGCTCCAAAGTCTTTGCCAGAGATCTGTCTGCCAGAAAGAGCCAACTGTCAAAGCTGAGGACCGAGTGCGGCAGCATCGTTTCCGGGGCACCTGAGATTTTGAGTGAGATTGAGAGGTTCTATGGGCAGCTGTACACGTCATCGTTGGAGCCACACGCAAGTGTGAGTAACGATCCAAGAGCGAGTTTTATCCGACATTATTCCGATGATATCCCGGACGTCAGTCAGAGCGAAATTAGAATGGCTCTCCAGCACCTTAAAAACGGCAAGGCCCCTGGCGAGGATGGAATTACTGCGGAGCTTCTGAAAGCGGGTGGAAAACCGGTACTTGAAGTCCTTTAGAAGCTCTCTAATTCCGTCCTCCATGGTGGCATTACACCGGAGGCGTGGAGCAGAAGTGCGGTGGTCTTGTTCTTCAAGAAAAGCGACAACGCTCTCTTGAAGAACTACAGACCGGTTTCCCTTCTGAGCCGCGTCTACGTGCTGTTTTCGAGAGTCATTACGAATCGTCTCGCGCGCAGACTTGACGACTTCCAGCCTCCCGAACAAGCCGGTTTCCGAAAAGGCTTTAGCACCATAGACCACATACATACCCTTCGGCAAATTGTGCAGAAGTCAGAGGAGTACAATTTGCCACTATGTCTGGCGTATGTGGACTATGAGAAAGCCTTTGATTCCGTCGAAATTTGGGCGGTTCTGAAGTCCCTTCAGCGGTGCCAAGTTGACTGTCGGTATATCAAAGTGCTGAAGTGCTTGTACAGTAGGGCTACGATGGCTATCCGAGTACAGAACCAGAGTACCAAACCTATCCAATTGCAGAGAGGTGTAAGACAGGGTGACGTCATATCCCCGAAACTTCACCGCTGCATTGGAAGACGTTTTCAAGCTTCTGGACTGGAAAGGATACGGTATCAACATCAATGGCGAGTACATCACTCACCTTCGATTTACCGACGATATAGTCCTTATGGCAGAATCGCTGGAGGACCTAAGCACTATGCTCAATGACCTCAATAGTGCTTCCCAACGGATAGGTCTTAAGATGAACATGGACAAAACAAAGTATGTTTACCTGGGACAAATAGTCCGACTAGGTAAGTCCAACTTCGACCGAGAGGTCAATCGACGGATTCAACTCGGTTGGGCAGCATTCGGGAAATTACGGCACATCTTCTCGTCAGGTATACCTCAAAACTTGAAAACGAGACTGTACAACCAGTGCGTGTTGCCAGTGATGACATACGGAACTGAGACGTGGTCCATTACTGCTGGCCGGATGAGGAAGCTCAAGGTCGCTCAGCGAGCTATGGAAAGGGCTATGCTCGGAGTTTTTCTGCGTGATAAACTCAGAAATGAGGATATCTGCAGTAGAACCAGAGTGACCGACATAGCCCAACGGATTAGTAAGCTGAAGTGGCAATGGGCCGGCCGAAGAACCGGCAACCGATGGAGAAAAAAGGTTCTCGAGTGGCAGCCTCGTACCGGCAGGCGAAGTGTTGGGCGTCCCCCCACTAGATGGAGTGACGACCTGGTAAGATATGCAGGAATTAGATGGATGCAGGTGGCTCAGGACCGTGCTTTGTGGCATTCCTTGGGGGAGGCCTATGTTCAGCAGTGGACTTGTGAAGGGCTGTGATGATGATGAAGATAGGAGGAGTAAGACATTCAGCCTGTAAAGAAACAATAAGAGTTGTTCTCATAGAGCCGGTAATAAGTCTTAAATTCTTAGTTTGTATAATATCTAATTTGTTTACTAGTTTTTTATTTGTTAAGAATAAGTGAATGAAACCACAACATATTATATATTTTCAAAACTAGTTCTGTACACGCAGTATTCATATTTTTTAAAGCTTTATATGGAACAGAATCTAAACCACAAGTAGTGTCCTATCTAGAGTTAACAGCTGAATTGAATTCGGTCAAGGTAAAAGGTTTGGTAAGATAATCATAATGATTATCATTTGAGAAGTGAGCAGTTAGAGGTGATTCATCTGTTTCTGAAGTATATTTTTTTTAAATTCATTAGCCCAATTAGAATCTATGATTGATATGTTATTATGTGAAAAAGTTTTGTTAAACTTTTTAATGTAAATCCATACTCTAGTCAATGGAGTAAATTTGTTAAAAGCAAAGATAATATAACCACTACGTAAAAGTTTCACATAGTATTTTCCAGCTAAGCTGTCTTTCAGTCTTCAAAGTAATTTTTTAACAGCTTGTAGTCTTTAAAAATTAATGTAATTTCGTTCTGTGTGATCATTCTTAAATACTAAATATGCATTTTTACAATTTAAGACTGCTTCTTTGCATTTTAAATTCCACCAAGGTAGACATTTTTTTTTTATTTCTTTTAAGAGATTGCAAGTTGATGTTAACATTTCGATTAGAATACTGATTGGATGGTGTGGATTCAAGCATGGCTTGTTTAACTAGTTCTATTAAATCTGTATAACATTGTAAAGGATTACTATAATTAAAACTATAATTTTTAATTAAATTATCTATTAAATTTGAATATTTGACCAATCTACCAATTTTAAGTTTATGTTATTTGATACAGCTGTTTCTTGAAAATTTTGATTATTGACAGTAATTTTTGCCTTTACAGGAAAATGATAGCTGCCTAGAGAATCATCATCACATACTTGCCGCTCACAAGACAAGACAGAGCCAGTGAAGATGAAACAAGTGTCAAGTCTAATGCATTCTGCCTCCATCTATGAGATCCTACTGTAGTCATCTGACCATCATTCAAGATTACAAGATTGTTGTCATCTATACTTGCAAGAACATCCCTACCTCGTGAATCCAATTCAGTACATCCCTATAACGTGTAATGGTCGTTGAAATCACCAGCTATAAAGACTGGCTGTGGCAAACTTTGGATTAAATTATCTAATTTGGATTTATTATAATTAATTGGTGAATTAGGGGGACAGTAAACACTAACTAAAGTTAATAATTTATCATTATATTGTATTTGTACAGCTATATTTTGTAATGAGTCATCAGAGAATGTATTGATAACACGAAATTCAATTTTGTTATGTAGAAGTATTGCTACTTGCTATTATGATCATTACCTGAATCTAATTGTATAATATTATAACCTTTTACTCTAAAATTGTGCCTAGGTTTAAGCCAAGTTTCACATATGAGAGCAACATATATAGTGTTCTCATATAAAAATTGTGTAAATTGAAAGCGATTTTTAATTAAACTCTGTGCATTACATTGTAATATGTTAAACTGATCCATAAAAATTAAATGCTAAATAATGAAATATCCATTTTGGTTTCATTGTATCTATTGGTATCTATGAGAACATCTTTAACAAGCTGAGAAGATATGGTGGTTTGTTCATTTGATTTATTAAGAGTTAATACTTTAATGACTGTATTTAAAATTATATTAATAATGTCATCATTCTTTAGCTGTGACATAAGAGCATCTTTAGGATTTTTTTTGTTTAATTCGGGGAATTCGTTTTTATTAAAGAGGTCTACAAACAGGGTTTTGTGTAATTTAGCCTGATTTTCTATTATCTTTTGTTTCTTAACAGGACACTGTCCAGAAATGCTTAGATGGTTTCCTTTGCAATGTATGCATATCGCTTTATCTGAAGAGACTTGGCAATCTTTGTAGCTGTGATTTTTTTTATAGGATATAGGTGACAAACGAGCAAACAGTCCACCTGATGGTAAGTGGTTGCTGCGGCCCATAGACATCTACATCTATCCTCTATTACAAATCAAAATGTAGATGCGTTGTCACCCGTGAGGACTAAGATGGAATACCTCATTTCCAGTAAAAAAGGCCTCCGGCCACCTGCACTCACCAAGCGAAACGCAGAGATAAACCTCTACTTCACGCTGGTTTTCTGTGAGGTCGTGGTACCACCCCGGTTCGAGCCGGCCCATCCGTGTGACAGCAAAAGCTGCCGCGAGGCTCTACCACTGTTTTTCAGTACAAATTGAACATATCACAGAATTTTTACAGTACTTTGCTAAGTGGCCATACCTTAGACAGTTGTAGCACTGCTTCACTGGAATATACTGATTTACCACGAACCGCCAACCATGAAGATCGACGTGGTCCGGCAAAACATTAGAAGCGAACGTGATGGCCACGGTGCCCATCGGCTGCTGCAAACTGCGTCCTGCGTCGTTCTTACGTTTCCTCATTGTCCTTTTAACACATACTATCTTCCTGTAAGTCGTTAACATACCAAAAATTCTTGAATTAGAAAGATTAGTGGGAACATTAGTTATGACTCCTGTTATTTCTGTCCCTACAGCTGGGATAGATGCCTTCATTTTATATTCATTAAGAAATGTAACATTATTTAACAAATGCATTCGCTAGAGAGGGCTTTTCAAAATGAACGCCTATTTTGTATTTATTCATAGATTGCAAATATTTAATACCTTTATTGAACCTCTTCATATGTGTGGACAGAGACATCATGTCCCGCGTGCCGATTAGCCTTCTTTCATCATTTGATTTGACAAAGACAACAAAATCAATGAGGACAGAATCCTCAGGGTACCTCATGTTGTAGTTAGATACAAAGTACGGCTTATACTTGCGCTGCTCTTTCTCAGGATCTTCCTCAGTACTTGTATCAACTTCTTCCTCCTCAGTCGTTTCTTCAAAGACTTCTTCTTCTCCCGGCAACTTCTTTTTTTTTCTACGTTTCCCCATGATTAGGAAACCCAGTAACAATAAAACAATAAAAGTTTAGTGCCTTTTAACTAAATAAAACAATATTAAAATTTTAGTTTAAAAAAGGCGCCTATCACGTTTCAAGGTTTCCGCGCTTCTCCCATTGACATAATAGTATTGACATTTGACTTACCTGCTTGTTGTTGTTACGATACGCCGGTTAGGTAAAAATTATAGTCCATACAGCTTAATTCAAATTCAAATTCATTTAATTTCAGACAACAAAGATCCATGGGTTAGTATTACATTATCCCTTATAAACTAAGTGTTAGTACTTATAAAAAATTTAAAAGCTTAAGCTGCTGTATATCTTGTTTACAAAATTCTTCACAATATTCTGATGCGGCACTTTCCGAAGTTCTTAAAAAAAATTGATGGCAGCTTATTCCAGCAGATGATGAGATGATGACGGTGATATCGCAAGGCCCCTAAACGGATGAAAAAACCTGAAGTTTATATCAACAGTTGAACGATTATAGTATCTTAAGGCACATAAGGCTTATATTGCCATCAGAGCACTTGTTATATTATCCGAATTGTTCGCATACGCAGGCACTCTTCCCACAAAACCACAATTTTTGTACTTTTTTTTTACCTTTAAGTATAAAAAATACAAAAAATTGTAAAGAAGTTTCACTTCAAAAGAGTAAACCCAACTTTAAAGAAGTAAGTAAGATAAAATAATTTTCACAAAAAGTTAAAAAATTTTCAAAAAGAGCTTCAGAAGTTGGATCTAAGACATCATATACAGAACCTTCTCGGAAGCTAGTTTGTGGAAATTATTTCATTCTTTTTGGTTTTTCATGTCATGAAATTTTTCAACTGTTGACGAACATTGAAAATTTTTTGGGACTATGCCAGTATATTCTTAGCCTACGCTTGTGCTTGCTACATATTTATCAGTCTTAGAATGGCGTATTTATCATAAACTTATACGGAGATTACACGTTAAGTTTGGGGTAAGTTCAGTCTGTGAACTTGATCACGTATATATCACTGATGGCTGAATGATGGATTAACGGGCGATATTAGACGTTAAGTCAGACTGACGATCACTCCAACCGAAAACTTCTACGCGATAATACGCATACACATTAGGTATGGATTTTAATAAGAAAAAATTAAAAATTGACGGCGATAGTTGGATCTTAGGGTATTAATTTCTTTTTCAAATCTACATTAGCTTGGGGTTTTTTTTTTCAAAATTACTAATAGTTTCTGCAGCGCCTCGTTTCTCTTATCTCACATTCACATGTTGGTTATTCGTTTTATCCCTAAGAATAATAAATAATAAAATTGAGATTTCCTTATTACTTTTTGCTGATTTTCTATTTTAATTTAATAAGAGAGACGTTTATAGGTTAACTTCTTACACATCTATCTATATAAATAAAATGATAGAGGATTGCAGTTGTGCGGGCATCACAAAAACTACTGGATAAATTTTAATTACTTTTCTAAGTTTTATTTCTTAGACTTAAAAAAATATTGCAATATCTTCATTTTACATAAAGTTATTAAATTTTTAAGAACGCAGACGAAGTCGTGGGTATCATCTAGTTTTCCAATAAAAAATGATCTGCATAAACTTGATACTAATGTGGCCAATAAAAGAAACTTCGGAAGATAAAAATCCTATACTATACATTTCTACGCCGAACATGCGCCAATGTGCATTCGACACTTATCATTTTACTAACTTTTTGCACATAATATTGCATTTATAACGATGGTGCAATTATTACTAATATATACCCTATTTTAATTATTTGAAGTAATATCGACGTTATAAGATGAGCGATCTTTAACTATTTTTTATTTCTACACTACATGGTTGCAATTTAATTAATTAATATTTTTACGATGTACTATTTGAAATACGTCCGTCAGCATTTTTTTATATATATACTCGAAATTCATAAGCTGAGAACGGGAATTTTATCTCCTTCTAACATTGATAAATGTTTACGCAAAATAAAAACATTACCAACGTTTAGATAGTTATTGACTTAAAGTAATATTTTAAACATATGCTAGAACAATAATCTTACATTTTTATGGCTAATCATCGTTGGTATATATGGAATATATTGTATTTCAATTAAGCTTATTATTAAGTAACACGAAAAAAACTCACTAAAACACGAATGTTCTTTCCCTAAAAACTAGGGTGTGCATTTTATGCTATAGATGATAACACTATTTTAAAATTTGACGTTGTCAAATGAATGAATATATTGTTTTTTTATTGGATACGGTGACAAACGAGCACACAGTCCAACGGATGGTAAGTGGTTGATGTGGCCCATAGGCATCTACATCTATCTTCGTTTGCGAATCAAAATACAGATGCGTTGTCACCCGTGAAGACTAAGATGGAATGCCTCTTTTCCAGTAAAAAGGGTCTCCGATTCTCTACACTCACTATACGAAATACATCAGTGTTGAGCTGCTATTTTACACTGGTGTTCTGTGAGTGCGTGGTCCTTTCCCGGTCGAGCCGACCCATTTGTGCTACAACTATACTACTAATATAGCTACAACATGGCTCTACTACGTAGAAAACGCCTTGTGCTAATCATTTGCTAAATCTCTGTGGAGTGCACACTCTTAGGGAGCGTTAATTCAAGTATAACTTATTTCGGATCAGTAGAAGGAGTTTACAGGTTCTTTTCATCATCCACACGTCAATGGGGAACTTTAATAAAAAGTGTAGGCGTATCCGTCAAAAGACTCTCAGAGACAAGATGGATTGCTCTGATGGTCTGCATCCACTGCAGAATAATTTAAAAAAAATCGTATAAACACTCGAAGATATATATGATCCATCACCAACAGAGAAAACGTCGATGCAAGAGAAGCAGCATCTACACTCTTACCAGCTTTGTGTGACTTCAGTTTTTTACGTTATCTTTCCTTTTGGTGTATAATCCTAAAAGCAGTTAGTCAGACACAAAAGTAAATACTATAATATATAATAATCTAGAATAAAATAATCTAGAATCTAATAATAAAATAATAATCTAGATTATCACTGGAAACTTTTAACTCCGCCATTGCCGGTCCCAAGCCCGGATGAGAAAGGAGGAGGGGACGGTTCCGCCGGAGAGAGTGGGTGTATCCGGTGGACTAACACACCGACCTGCGCTAGGACCTGCGCAGTTGAGCGCCGTACGCGGGAATGAAGGAGTCCTGGAGGGTTGAGCCGATCGTCGCTGGGGTATAGAGTGACGAGAGGCAACACGCCCTCTTTGGTCCGAATTTCAAGCTAAACGGTGGCTCTATCTGCTAGCCACAGATAGGGAAATGGCCAAGCGCCCCGTCAGAGGGCGAGGGATGTGGGGGCTGTCTAGTTTTCCTGAAAAGGGGCTGGGTGGTGGGAAAGGCCATGCTGACAGAGCAAGTGACATTTTATTCGGGTAGTGGGGATGGGCCTTGTCAGCCCCATCTACCAGCTGGATCGAGCTCCCGATATCGCGCTGTGAGCCAACTTCGCGTCCCTATATTCTACCGGTAATCCTAACGCCTGAAATTCTTTTTTAAAGTAGGGCGTTCCATGGAGGGTGGGAAGCCGGGGGGACGAATTTTTAACACAAAGTCAATGGACAATTTAAGGTCCAGTAAGAAAGAGGGAGACGTGTCAGAGGTGGTTACCAGAGACACCAAAGAACAAAGGGGAACCGCCATTAAGCCGACGGTTCCACCGACAGTACCGTCCAGCGTAGGTGACCCCATCAAGGGGACAACTTCCGCGCTGAACGTTTTCAAAACCAGTTTCAAACCTGAGGAGCTGGACGAGAAAAAGGAGCAAGAACCCGCGAGTAACAAAACTCCTGCGGAGCCTCATAGAACGGACGACCTTTTCTCTGCTGCCTGGCAAGTGGTGAGCTGTAAGAGGAAAGGCAAGGCACCCAAAAAGGTGACTTGCCGACCTGACAGACCATCAGGAGGGTCTATCCCTGCAGGCAGTATAGGAAAGGCCAAAAAGAAGAATAAGAAGCAGCAAGAAAAAGGCCGAAGAGAACGAGCTGCGCTGGCTATTTCTAAAACTAAAACCAGTGAGTATGAGCAAGCTACTGCGACTGGGGTGCTTGGGGCTGGAACCAGTAGCCGCGCTGAAGCTGGGAAGGATAAAAATCCAGCCCAAGTGGAAGTCGTGGCCGCTGGAACCAGCTCTAAGATATCCGTCAGGAAACAGCGAGCGGCCAAGCGTCCTGGGAAAAAGGAAAGAGCAGCCAAAAGGATGCTGGAAGAGTCCACCTCGCCGAGAGGAGAGCACAAAAAAGTGCTAAAGCATATTTGGGTGTGGCCTTAACGTGTGCGCGTTCACGTCACATTACGAAGGAAGTAGCAGACGACATCCTCGTGGCAATACAGAGGAAAATGATCAGCGAGGCCTGGAGTAGCCAGGACCCTGATGCGTCGGGCCCAGTTTTTAGAGACAAACCCGTTTACACGGAAGGTGTCCTGAAACTGTGGTGCGACGATCAGAAGGCTCTGGATTGGTTGAAGGGGAATATTGCTACCCTCGACCTAAAATCCAACACCTTGCTGACTATAAAGAAACAGTCGGAGATACCACAAAGAGTCAAATGTGGTATCCTTATGCCTGATGCCCAGGGAGCCTAGAAAGACTCACGCGACATTGGTCATGTGCTGGCGTACCAGAACCGCTGGGTTAACATCAGGGACTGGCTGTTACTCAAGGCAGATAAACAGACGGATGGGTGGTTCCTCGTTGTTTCGGTGCCGGAAGATCATGTCCCGACCCTGATGAAGGCCGGACGCCGTCTCGCATGTATATGCGGGGCGGTTTACGTAAAATTTCAGGGTCGTGGCGGTAAATTCTTTGACACTCCACCAAGCAAAGAGGCAGTAAATAACCCGGAAGTTATGGATACCGGAGACATGGTTACCGGTACAGCGGAATCACTGGAGGCCAAGTCCAGTGATAAAACGGTCTGCACAATTGAGCCAAAGCCCACAGTAGAGATCGGGCTCAGCGGCAGCTCACTGAGTGACGAGGAGGCCACTGATGGCCTCGGTCTACATGCCGGAGGAAGACACTTCTCCCCCTCATGACCTCGTGAGGCTGGTGAACTTCTGCGAGAGGACCGGACTAGAGGTTGTTGATCGGGACGGACTCCAACGCGCATCATCCCCTCTGGGGAATGGAAAGACCGAATGAACGAGGTAAGGTGTTAGTTGAATATTTATTTAGCACTAACCTAACTATTTTAAACACAGGTTCTGAACCAACTTTCATAAACAAACGCTGTCGCACAATAATCGACCTCACACTTGCAACACAAGGAGCAGCTAAACTAATTACGGAATGGCATGTGTCGAGAGAGGCCTCATGCTCAGTCCATAGATGGATCTGCTTCGCACTACAGGTCTATATCCCCGCTATACCACCATGGAGAAATCCTCGCAAGACGGATAAAACAAAATACCTTAATAGGTTGACGTCTTTGCTCGTGGGTTTTGAGGGGACTAATACTATAGTAGATAAATTACTCCTAGAAGAACAGGTAGTAGCTGTTACTAAAGCCATGATAGATAGCTACCATGAATGATGTCCATAAATCACTCCACCAAGGCATGCTGAGGTAAAACAACCGTGGTGGGGTAAAGAACTAGATAGAAAACGTAAGAAGGTAAGAAAAGCCCTAAATAGGGCCATGAATACCTCAATGGATGAAGACTGGCTACTATACAAGAACGCTAAGTCCGAATACAAAAAATGTATCAGGTATCGCCGCTCGACAGGGTGGCGTAAATTCTGTGGCAACATAGAAATCTGCGAACAAGCGAATAGGATAAGGAATATTCTAGTTAAACAGAACACGTCGGGATCCATCTCTCTAAAGAAACCCGACGGTAGTCACTCAACATCGCCGGATGAAACCCAACGCATCGTAATTAAAACGCACTTCCCAGGCTGCTGCGTAACTCAGGAGGCAAACCGGCATGACGACATACTGACACTAACAGCAAAAGACTGGAATTTAGCACAAAGAGCGGTAACGATGGACTAAATCCATTTCCACACTTTCCTCCACAGTCTCCTCCCCCATAAGGCGACAGGACCTGATGGCATATTCCCGGCACTCCTACCACTGTAGGGGGGGAAAGCCCAAATAGTCAGATTTGTTGCTATAATGAGAGCCTGTCTGGCTCTTAATTATGTTCCTAGGGGATGGAGGGAAGTGAAAGTCACATTCATACTAAAACCAGGTAAAAGCGACTACAAAGACCCTAAATCCTACAGGCCCATTAGCCTCACATCCTTTCTCCTGAAGACAATGGAGAGGATGTGTGAAAGGGAATTAAGGGGGTTGGCGCTAATGAACTTACCACTACACGACAAGCAACACGCCTACAGTCTAAGCAAATCAACAGAATCGGCACTTCACCAGGCAATAACAAAGATTGAAGAGGCCATCCAAAACAAAGAAATATGTCTAGGTTCCTTCATTGATATAGAAGGTGCTTTTAATAGAACGAACTTCTCCAGCATAAATTGTGCACTCAGTAGACATAAAGTTGGACCGGCATTGATTGACTGGATAGTAAACATGCTCAGTACACGAATAATAAAGATTGCTGGTGAATATCAACCAATCCAAATTAAGAAAGGCTACCCGCAGGGTGGGGTACTCTCACCTCTCCTGTGGAGTATGGTCATTAATGAACTCATCAGCAAATTAAATTCCAATCACTTCTACACAGTAGGTTATGCTGATGACCTGACAATACTAGTCTCTGGAAAGACAGCAAGCATAGTGTGCGACTTGACCCAAGCGGCTCTCCGTATAGTAGAGAGATGGTGCAGGGAATACGACTTAACTGTTAATGCAAAAAAAACGGTTCTAGTAATGTTAACACAAAAACGAATGCTGAATAACTATCATCTCCCAAATCTTTTCAACACAAAACTCCAGTTATCCTCTGAGGTAAAATATTTAGGTCTTACCTTGGACAGCAAACTTAACTGGAATAAACACATAGATAACAAAATCAACAAAGCTAGTATAACTTTCTGGCAATACAGAAACATGATTGGCAAAAGATGGGGACTGACGCCAAAAATTATACTGCGGCTGTACAAAACTGTAATTCGGCCCATGATCACATACGGCGCTCTGGTATGTTGGATCAAGACAAATGAAGCTACCACTATAAAGAAGCTTCAGCGATACCAGAGACTGGCATTTATAGCTGCCACAGGCTGCATAAAGACTACGCCAACAGCAGCCTTAGAAGCGATGCTAGAGCTAACCCCGCTTCATCTACATACACAACAAGAAGCGACTTTAGCTGCCATCAGGCTCAAGACCCTAAATCTTTGGAGTAAGAATAGAGTCCCTCATACAGGCATAATTGATAGAATTCACTCAAAAATTCCTATCTTACAAGCTAAGTACGATAAGATTCCTAAACAATTTGTATTCGATAAGAAGTATAAGATACAATTAAATGAAACCAGCCAGCCGGAAGTATTAAGCCCAAAAGAGCTTAGACTTTTCACCGATGGTTCTAAAACAAATGAAGGTGTAGGTTCTGGAACTTTCTCTGAAGACCTCAATATCCACATATGCACACCGCTGGGTACCTATAACACAGTCTTTCAGGCGGAATGTATGGGTATCATTCAAGCGGCCATAGCAATAGATGCTAGTAAGGTTAATGACTTCTCCATTAGAATACTGACCAACAGCAGGGCGGTACTACAAGCTCTGAGTTGAATGTGGTGAACTCGTGACTAATATATGAATGCCATCAACGATTAAATGAGGTATGTAAAAACGACAATGTGACTCTGCAATGAATAAAAGGACACAGTGGATCCAGAGGCAACGATGCAGCAGACGAAATGGCCAGAAGAGGATCGGCTCTGGCCACAATAGGGCCGGAACTAATCATACCAATCCCCTTTGGTAATGTTCGTTCACTGGTACGTAGACACTTCACTAATCTACACGCTCAGCTTTGGAAAAATCTAGTAGATTGTAGACAAGCTAGGGAGGCCCTGCCTGAAATAAATAGTCGTTTCACCAAAGTTCTAATGAGACTGAACAAGCCGCAGATCAGGATAGTAACAAGTGCTATCACAGGACATGGCAACTTTAACAAGCATTTATTTACTATAGGTGTTACAGATAGTCCCCTGTGCAGAAGGGGGAAGAAGAAACGGCGGCCCATGTGATATTGAAATGTCCGGAGGTCGCTACGTACAGGGCTAAACATCTCGGCACGCCGGGATCACTCCCCGAAGTTGCATGCAACATCAAAGGACTGTTGAGCTTCTTCGGGGAGATCTCATGGCTCGAAAAAGCATATTATTCCTGCCCACACGCAAAATACGCGCATAGACTTGGAGTTGCGGAAAACAGCCCGTCGTAAACTAAACCAAACTTATCACTGGAAAAGTATGTATTAAAAATAAAAGCCCAAAAATTTTTCTTCAAAGCCAACGTATTCAACTAGTGGAAAAAGCTATTTCCTACGTAACAAAAAATGTGATTGAAGGAAGAAGAGGAATGAGGAGATTTCGAAAACGTTTACCAGGAGAAATGACCTGATATGCTGGACTTACATTGCCAGAGGGGCTGTAGAGAGCTATGTTAGAATGTCTTGACAGATTTTACGAGGAACTAGACCATCGCTACAGCGCAATTGATGATATTCTCGTAACATTTAGTGTTATTCAGCCTTACACTCTGCTAATGTCACCAGAAGAAGATCTTCGTATAATAGTTCAAAATCTGACAAAAATGATGATTTTTCTGCAGGATAAATAATTTTGGGGATTTTACGACTTGAAAGCTGCCAGCATTTCTTCCCAAGAAGCGATTCAATGTAATTCATTGGAGCTTATCTCGTAACATTGGGCTATTCTGAATTGGTTCCGAATCTAGCGCTGTGTCTAAGATGTTTTTTAACTTTTTAAAACGCTTAAAACGCCTTTCAAAACTCAAGTTAGTAAAATCTTACTTAAGGTCAACAATGAGCCAAACGCGACTAACCGATCTTTCCATTTTATCTATCGAAAATGACAAGAAAGTAAACTTTGGTAATATATTAGAATATTTTAGCAAAATAAAGTCCCGTTAGCATGTATAGCATTTTTTACTGGGTGTCAATCAACGCTACGCCGCCGCTAGTTACCGTAAGGTTTGATACTATAGCGAAGCAATAATGTAATCAAAATATTAAACGGAGTTTATTTATAACATTATTCAGCAATTTCCATATTGAAAAAAATACGCATTTCGTTTTCCGTAATGCTGTATTGTATACACTATTAATATCCTCAAAATATTGTATCATGGTTCATGGACTCTTTATTAGAAAGAAATGGAACGCTTAACTCGGTGCCTTTCATTCATTTCCAGGTCACTGATTTAGGAACATTTCTCTAGTATGAAGTGCGCACTCCCTATATTTTACAACCTCCTTGATTCTGTAAAGTCTATGATATTTATTTATCCACAGACTAACTAGTAGATTCTGCCCATAGATATGGTATTAGAGTTTAATACTATATCTATGATTCTGCCTCAGAGTACCTTTGTATCGTAGATAGAGGATTGACTAGATAAAGCATTCGCGTATGCTTTTGAGATAGAAATAGGCGGGAGGTACTTTCACTGGGTTACCAGATATTGTTCCATTTCCCCCGTTATGGGTTTATTTATATTCACAGCACTTACATTCATACAATTAACTTAATTGTTACCTAAAAAAATATTCTTTTATTATTCAGATGATGAATTAATTTCTTTTGAAAATACATTCTGTGACTAAAAACTACGGGTGGAAACGGCGTAAAAACAGAATCATAATTCTGTATTCAACGGCGCATCGACGAATTTACTGGACATTCAATAAACTCTTTGGATTTCGACGGCACTAAGTGAAGGCGCTAATAGCACAAAGTGTGATATCGCTAATAAATAACAATATGTTATGTATGTACTTAAATATTATATGAGAATAAAAATATTAAATAATAAACAAAAATTTCCTTGTGTCGAGTTTTGTTTTTACAAAAACAAAATTAATAATATTTTAACATACCATTCCATCACAAGTTCAGTGCTGAACACAGACCTTCGAAAGGAAAGGGTTTTGTAGTACAAAACACGGTTATGAGCCTACTTCCGCGATTTCCTGCATGTTCTGCTAAGTTTGTGTCTTGTGTGCGGCAAGTTGTGGCATACAAGAGAATTTGTCTGTACACGGGATGATATTACCCCGCGTCGTAAGTACGGATGTGACATTGAGTGAAAAAAATCGATTAATAAAAAATCGATTTTTTGCTTAGTGATAATAATCGATTTAAGAAAAATCGATTTTTTTATAAAAAAATAATCGATTTTTGCGAAAAAAAAATTTTATTCGAAAAATAATCTTCTGGTTTTAGAAATAAACTACAGAACAATTTTTTAACATATAACTTTGTGTTCAGTGCCATTTAACAATTTATTACAACCAAAATAAACAGAAACGATAAATTAAACTAAGTTTTACGGATTTTATCGCGTTTGATTTAACTTTTTAATTCCCCACATTTCAGGTGCTTTACAGCACGCATGGTCACAGAGGGGGCTTAGGTATTTGACGTCCCTATGTCATAGTTAAACCACAAATCCTCGCAAAAGAACACCGATTCCTACCAAGGATGATTCGCTAGGCTATCGAAATTAAAAAACATCCTAATTTCAATAGAGAAGATGGATGGGTGCTGCCATCTGCTTGGCATCCTATAATTAATAAAATTAAATCCAAACCCAAGCATACCACTGTAAGACTTCAAGATACTGTAAGCTCATTCTGCGTAGATCGGACCAAAAATTAATATTCAAAAACTGAATTTAGCCAGGCTAACTATGACATCTGGACGTCAAAGACCTCAGTTCTCCCCGTGACCATGGGTGCTGTGAAGCACCCGAAACGTCAGGAATTAAAAAGTTAAATTAAGCGTGATCAAATCCGTAAAAATTAATTTCATTTAATGTGTAGTCTTCGCGTAAATATAAGAAATCATTAAGAAAGCATAATTTTAGTAAACGATAGTTTTTTTTTTTAAACTAAGTTTGAACAAACAAAAAATCTAAATATCAATATGCCACTAATGTTCAGTATCATTTACATTGGATTAGAATGAAAATAAAACAAAAATATAATTATAAATAATCCGACGACAACCTTTTGATCTCAAAACTAAAATAAAAGACAAATCTTTTTTTACACTAGTGTAAACCAAAAAAGTAAAAAAAAATATTGGCATGAATTTTCAGTTAAAGACTTTAAAAACAATCATTTCACCAAAATTCTTCTTCGTCTCTTTCCCAAAATACGGTTTCGTTTTTTCCTGACTATATTTCCCGCTTTCAAAAATAATCTTTCGGCTGGCGCGGAACTGGCCATCACTGAGAGGTGTTTAAAAGCCAATTCGGTTAGTTTAGGGAAAGTTCCTTCAGAGCTTCTCCATATATTGAGGGCATCTATCAGCCTTGAGATTTGATAGTGGTGCCGCAATATATAGATCCAATTCAGTATTTTTGCCTATTGATGTGTTAGCCGCTATCATTTTTTCATTATAAAATACTTCTGTCAGTCACTTCTACGCGTTTCACAAGACATTTTTATTGTTTATATATAATTGTTTACACTAACCAAAGAAAGAAAGAAAACCACAGAATACTTTTACTCCTAGCGGAGGAAGAAGCCTGTTGAAAACATACGAAAAGCGAAACTGTTTTACATACATAGAGATACATAAAGGTGGCGCCGTCTTTTGATTGACTTATTCATTGAGCTTACTTCACGTTTTTACATCTATCGCACAGATGACTCTGATTACAAAAATCGATTGAAACGCGTAATTTACATAAAAATCGATTTATTAAAAATCGATTTTTATTATAAAAAAAATCGACTTCGAAAAATCGATTATAACAAAAAAATAATCGATTAATATAAAAATCGATTATTTTTTCACATCCCTAGTCGTAAGCAATAATACAAGATGGGGATGGGGCAGCAGCACTTTCCCGATGAAAACTTAAAATAATAAAAAACTGCGGTGGTCAATCAACATAACGCATATTTTCACGCAGGCGTGGCAACTATGACAAGTCATCCTATGAGGATATCTATGGAAGGCCTTTTTTAGATGACTTATTTATGGTTAGGTGGCTTAATCATGTTACCTAATGGTTAAGGTGGTAAAATGTCTTAGTTAATATACGTTGTAAAGTATCAACAAAGGTTTTTTTTGTCATATGTTGGTATATAAAATAAAAACGAATGTGTTATAATATTCTATTTTAATTTACCATGCAGTGTAAGATTATCTGCTACCTCATATCATTCCATGGGTGGTGTATAAGGCGACATAGGGAAACATCAAAGAAGATAAACAGCAGCATTGTCCTGATAACAGCTAAATAATGGTTAACAACCCGCTTTCCAAGCGTTGAAACTATGCCAAATAACTAGAATCATGTTTATGTTCAACAGTGGACTTTTGATAGACTGTAATGATATATATTCTATTTAAATGAAAATATATTGAAATTTAAAAAGGAAAAAGAACTAAATTTTGCGTACTTACACAACTTTTAGAAATATTAACAATGTTACATTAAGTAAAACAAATGAAAACACAATTATATATTAAATATAATTCAATAAAATTAAAATAAACAAACGATTATTTATTAATTTTTCATCACATTAATAAACAACAAATTTAACAAAATTTTTGTCTTCTTTCTAGAGCATTCGTTGTAATTCTTGGTTTGAGTAGCCTTAGAATTTCTCAGAAATATGCATTTGTAAACTTGATTTATACTTTTGCATGGCAAAAATTCTTGGATGCTGGTCGTTAGAATCAGATTAGAAGGGAGTGTATATATATTATTTGCCTTGTATATAATATATTTTAATGGTATAAATAATAAGGTACAACTCCTAAACTATACTTAGATAGGTAATATTTATCTCTTATTTCTTAATTAATATTATAAATTATTATTTCTTAATTTATTTACACATTAATGTTTATAACACCTTTATAAAAGGGATTAAGGGTGGACTAAATGTCCCATTGGTAGGCATTCCCAGTCAATTTTACAATTATTATTGCATAATAAATTATTCATTTGTATATTTAGGTCAGGACTTTAAATTACTTATTTATTTATTTTATTTAAATCTTTATTTGCATAAAACATGGTATTACCGATAAAGTTCCAACATTTGTAAATGAGGATTCATGTTTAATCAATACATCTATAACTAAATATTTTGTCATTGTCATGCCACCCAATTATTACAAGTCATAATAATACAGAATGTCAGCATTTGAAAATAAAATAAGCAATGCTAGTCAATTTTTAATGCATACAGAACAATGTCAATAATCATAACTACCAACAAGATCAAACTTATATCACTTATGGAGAAACAACAAGATACAACAATAAATTATAACATTTAAAAAAATTATCTTAATTATATTATAAATTACATAAGTTAAGCATATTTAGTCCACCTAAAACAATGAGGCTTAAAATGTTTTGAGCATACACTGCTAAGTTTTGTTGGTTACCTATAAGCACTACCAGTAGCGATTATGCAACTATTAAGGATAGCTGATTTTTTAGGAGAGATTTAGAAAGTTGCGAAATAATATATTTAAAAGAAATTAATATCTTAAATATATAGTACATTTTTATATCAAGGTATTTAACAAAAAAAAAATCAAGTATGTGTATCTGTGCATAAATACAATACCTATAACTATTAAAACAATATCAATTGGTTTAATTAAATAGCAAGTATATGTAACTGTAATGATAATATTTTTCATACCAAACATTAAAAAAAATTATGTACATATTAAGCTTTAGATATTGTTAATTAATACATTTACAGCCTAACAAATGTGCTCCACAGAACAAATGTCCTCCACAGTTGAACATAGACCTCCCACACAGTTAGTCTCCAAATAACTGCAGTTGCCAATTCTCCTGCCGAGCTAGGCAACTATCACAAAACCTATAACTTTTGATACTGACTAATGGTAACGGTAAGTATATTATCATCAAATTTTTTCTACATCATTAATTGAGAATATTATCTTATGTTGTTGTGTTATTGTGTACCTTAAGATTAAGACTTATTTATTTATTTATTATTTTATCTATATTTATATTTATTTTTATATTAGCATGACATATTTTTTAATAAATATTGTAATGTAATTGTTGCTAATGTATAATAGAATTCATGGAATGCAATAAAGTTTTGTGCATCTGATTTCAGGCAATACATATTTTGTGAAATTAAATATAGTTTTCCCCAAGATTTATGTACTTGAATCCAAACATGTTTTCAGGTTGATACTTACATATTATTTGTGAAGTCTATGTAATATGGAAAATGATTGAAGAGTTGTATGGCAATAAGGAGTTTCCTTTAAAGCTGAACATAAAAGTGTATGTATATGTATAACATTATGTGATTCATATTTATGGACATAACTACTAATCACAATAACAATTATTATTGAACAATGCGAAAACATTATTGTACTCGCTCATATCCCTAAAGTTCCTATAATCCTACCAAATCAAAAAGTACACGTTTGTTATGACTTTAAGCTTTCGAATGACCGTTCAAATTAAGGAGCATTATCATGAAGAATTTATAATTTGGGAGTCCAAATATTTGACAAAATACATCACAAAGTTCATTAAAAACATGAAATGTTACACTTTATATTCAAAACAATAGATATCAATCAGTACAAGTAGCAAATATAAGCACAAAACAAACTTACCGATGAAAGGTAATATTATCAATTTTTCGTTGAATGATGCTGTTGCATCCTAAAATGCTACAACTTACCATCTTTTTCACCTTACCTAATAACTAAGATCCACAAAAAACACTAAATTCAATTACCTATTTGCTTATAATATCAATATTATTCAAAAGAGCTTGACATGGTTAATGTCAAATAAAGGAGGGAAAACAATCAAAAACGCATACCTAGAAAAAGACAAGAAATATAGATTTGCTTCTCCCTTACTCTTATGTCTAACTATATACGTGCATTCCTTTCACACGCTGATGACGTCACTGAATGTTTAGTCTATAAGATACTATATCTATGCTTTGTATAAACCGAATGAGATTCTACCTAATTATTATTTATGGTAGGGATGATCGATGTTGTAAAAACATTGATGTTGACATCGACAGCTCAACATCGATGTTCGATGTTTATCTACTCAAAACATCGATGTTGGCCATTATCGATGTTTTTTCCACATGTATATAATAGGTTAAATTAGATGAATAAAACAATTGTCATGTTGTTTGTGGTTTATAATTCATGAAATAAAAGAAATTAATAAGCAATGTAGCGTAAAACAGTAATTAAAAAAAAATTTGAAGAAGTATCTAGTTCATTTGTTATATAGTCTAATATTTTTGCCGATTGATTGAAGAAATAGTAATTTTGACAAAGAAGTACCTTTTAATCTGTTTCTCTGTTGATAAAGAGTTGAGCCAGCTATTGAAAATAATCAAAAAATAAAAATTTTGTACAACTGACTTTAATATAAATTATTAAGGATAACTCAAAAACTATTGGTCAGACTTATACATATCAAATTTGAATGGGAACACATGACAAGCACCAGCTTTCAAATAAAAAAAAGAATCATCGAAATCGGTTCACCCAAAAAAAAGTTATGAGGTAACACACATTAAAAAAAGAACATACACTCGAATTGAGTACCTCCTCCTTTTTGAAGTCGGTAGATAACCGCTCAGATGGCGTTGATGTAGCGATTGTGGTCAAATATCTCGCCGCAAGTTTTTATTTTTTATATATATCGAATCGATATTTATAAACAGTATCGATATATATCGCTTGATAAATATCGATATATTGTCATCATTAGCATGATGTAAAGATAAGGTCCAAAATTTAATTTACTGACGGTTGGATGACGAAAAAAACGATACAATATTTTATTTCTTAATCGATACGAGTTCGATACTCTAAAATAAATATCGATATGTTGATATATCGCGATTTATAAAATCGACGATATATATCGGTATTTTTATTAAAAATGTCGATATATCGATATTTTTTGCCCATTCCTAATTAGGCGTGTCCACTTTGAAAATACATCGTTGTTTTTTTTCGATGTGATGCATCGAAACTGTGCATCGATATATTCCGATGCATCGGTTAAAAACATCGATGTTTTTTCAACATCGAGTACTTTTTCTGACTTCAAACAACCGACAATTTTGAATGATCTACTACTCTTACATCAGTACTGTTTGCCCGCACGCCTTTTGTGAGTGTGTATGTGTGTTCAAGGATGTTAGTTAGATAGATAGATAATCTTAATTGCATGACACACAAAGTGTCTTATTCGTAAGAACTAATATGTTGTTAACAGACGTAAATATTCATAGTTATTTATTTGTATGTTGATGTGTATATATGTATGTATACGTCTGTATGCATATATTTGTATATATGCATAAATAGGAGATATTTCTATAGTATATTTGTTTTATATATTAGTAAAATTAATATATTACTTAGTTAATTATCATTTTTATTTTGTTATTATTTTATACTGTTACACCTACGTTAAATTCGCGTTGGTTGACTGGTAGATTTTTTTGTATTATTCCCTTTGTATTCTTTTATATTAAGGAATGCAATAAAGAATAAATAAATTATTATTTATGATCATTCACCTACTACTAAATGGACGGCGGATCTAGAACAAAATTCACGAAAAATGTGTCCCGAGTCAACCTATGCAAACGTATTATATATATAATTTTACTTGCGACAATTTATCAGCCTTTTAACTTCAACCAGAGGCTGCATTCTTTTCGCCTTATGAAGCTTCTAGCGAAAATTATCGGAATGGTTTTTTGTTTTTACAATTAATGTGAATTTAAATTAAATACTACGTATCTTGTATCTAAACAAAATATTATTTTTAAATTATTAAATATTAATAGTCTAATATAAATAGTATCGAAAAAATATATAAGTAGTTTTGCTCGTTTTGTGATACTGTACGGCAATTTGGAGTGTATTATCGGGCGAAAAAACGAAGACTGGCGTTCAATTCGAGCTCTTTTTGCATTTTGGAAATCTTTTGGCTCGGACACTTTTGAGCACATAGCCGAGGTCCATTTAGTAGTAGGTCAATGTTTATGATATTATTTTAATGATAAAAATTGATATATTCACAATAAAAATACTTACATATGGAATACAACTCCATCTTTTTGTAAACTTTAAGTATTTGACTGCTTTATGCACACGTTAACCGCACCGATTGGCATTTTTCAAAAAACACCTACTTCGGCGGAAATTATTCTTATAAGGATAAAAATCTAGTGCGTATATAAAAACGATTCCGTAAGCAGGTTTAATCAACGCATAAGATTTTTAAATCCAATACCTTGGCAGAGGGCAATAATCATGCGAGGCGGGTCCACTGTGTTAAATGGTCTAAAGGCGTTAACTCACTTGCCTGCTGCAGGGGCAATCTAGGGTGTAGAAGTGGGGATTACCCTTAATTTCCTCCTTAATTGTGATGTGTGTATGAAAGCAGGGGTAGTTTCCTAAGTCGGCCCGGTGGCTGGGCGGCAGGGGCGCAAGAACTTCCTTGCTCCCTAGATCATAGCTACCGCTGCCACGTGTGTAGCGCAATTGGAACAATTTCAATCAGTTCGTTAATGACTTTTGCGCGCAGCACACTTTACAATAGATATCAATAAAAATGTGAAATTTGGACACTGGTAATAGAAGTGTATAAACAGCGGCTTCTTCACCCATTATCTCCTTTTTGTTTTTTTTGACGGCACCGCAGAAGGAACGTTATTTGAACGTTGTAACGTTTTTAAACGTGGTAGAGTCATGCTACAGCTTTTAAGGACTGTGTTATGATTGTAATTATTAATTAATTAGTTGTTTTATCACAAATATGGGTGTCTATGGGCCACAGTATCTCCTTAACATCAGGTGGACTGTGCTCATTTGTCACCCTTATTCTTTATAAAAAAAAGAACCAAGGCTATATTTACCGATTCAGTGATATTTCGATAAAACTGGCGCCATTTTCAACGCATGTGTCCACCGAGATGTACACTTTCATACTGAACGGCAGGCATGTGTGTAGAGAGACAATTCTGATATTGTACCGATCGCTGTTCATCCTAGATTGCCCTGCTGCAAGTGAGTAGCCCCCTTAAAACCGAGACAGACCAGACGATTTTTTTTTTATTCTCTTTAGCAGTGTTGCCAACCAGCCAATTTCTTGATTCCGCTAAGGACTGACAGCTGCCAAGTAGCGCCACCAACAGGTTTAATATTATAACTTCTAAATAAGAGCACTGTTTTTCTGATTTAGAAGTTATAATATTAATAGTGATAGATAAGTATACCCTTTTTACCATTGGATGGTTATCATTGATTCGATGTTTTATGAAAATACATCGATACATCGAGTATATAGTATGTAAATAACTTTCCAAAACATCGGATCGATTCGATGGATCGTATTGTAAACATCGGGCCAATTCGATGCATCGATGTATGTCGAATATCCCTACTGTATTATTGTTTAAATAATGGTTTAAAGTGGATTTTGATATGTAAAAGTGGTGCGATTTTGTGTATTAAGTGTCTGCGCATGTGAACTATTAGTAGACGGTAGTAAACGGTGAAATAACTGCTCTGATGGTGATGTGATTCTTAAAATAAGGTGTCTGTCTGCTAAGGCACCTTGAGATGCCATCGCCAACTGTCAGCTGTCTGCTGGCTCAAGTTGCCGTTAAAATCTCCCAAGGGCTGCACAATGTGATGCATCAACATATTGCGAAGCAGTGTACTATGAAGGATAATTATATATTGTAACTTCATGATCAGAAGGGGTAAAACCCAGAGCCGTAAAGCCAGTTATTAAAAAATGTGGGCGCTGGGCTAATGGATAGGCAAGTGAAAAAAATCGCATCGATATTTTTAAACAGTGTCGATATATATCGCGTGATAAATATCGATATGCATGATGTAAAGATAAGGTCCATAATTTTATATTATTGACGGTTGGACGACGAAAAAGGAAACCGCAACCAACCACACATGAATACTTATGTACCTCCTTTTGTTGTTACATCATCATCATCATTACAGCCCTTCACAAGTCCACTGCTGAACATAGGCCTCCCCCAAAGAATGCCACAAAGCACGGTCCTGAGCCACCTGCATCCATCGACTTCCTGCAAATCTTACCAGGTCGTCACTCCATCTAGTGGGGGGACGCCCTACACTTCGCCTGCCGGTACGAGGCTGCCACTCGAGAACCTTTCTTCCCCATCGGTTGTCGGTTCTTCGAGCTATATGGCCGGCCCATTGCCACTTCAGCTTACTAATCCGTTGGGCTATGTCGGTCACTCTGGTTCTACTGCGGATATCCTCATTTCTGAGTTTATCACGCAGAGAAACTCCGAGCATAGCCCTCTCCATAGCTCGCTGAGCGACCTTGAGCTTCCTCATCCGGCCAGCAGTGAAGGACCACGTCTCAGTTCCGTATGTCATCACTGGCAACACGCACTGGGTGTACAGTCTCGTTTTCAAGTTTTGAGGTATACCTGACGAGAAGATGTGCCGTAATTTCCCGAACGCTGCCCAACCGAGTTGAATCCGTCGATTGACCTCTCGGTCGAAGTTGGACTTACCTAGTCGGACTATTTGTCCCAGGTAAACATACTCGTCAACAACTTCGAGCTTAGTGTTCCCAACAACTACCGGCATAGGTGTGACATGGACATTAAACATGATCTTTGTTTTGTCCATGTTCATCTTAAGACCTATCCGTTGGGAAACACTATTGAGGTCATTGAGCATAGTGCTTAGGTCCTCCAGCGATTCTGCCATAAGGACTATATCGTCGGCAAATCGAAGGTGAGTGATGTACTCGCCATTGATGTTGATACCGTATCCTTTCCAGTCCAGAAGCTTGAAAACATCTTCCAATGCAGCGGTGAAGAGTTTCGGGGATATGACGTCACCCTGTCTTACACCTCTCTGCAATTGGATAGGTTTCGTACTCTGGTTCTGTACTCGGATAGCCATCGTAGCCCTACTGTACAAGCACTTCAACACTTCGATATACCGACAGTCAACTTGGCATCGCTGAAGGGACTGCAGCACCGCCCAAATTTCGACGGAATCAAAGGCTTTCTCATAGTCCACATACGCCAGACATAGTGGCAAATTGTACTCCTCGGACTTCTGTACAATTTGCCGAAGGGTATGTATGTGGTCTATGGTGCTAAAGCCTTTTCGGAAACCGGCTTGTTCGGGAGGCTGGAAGTCGTCAAGTCTGCGCGCGAGACGATTCGTAATGACTCTCGAAAACAGCACGTAGACGCGGCTCAGAAGGGAAATCGGTCTGTAGTTCTTCAAGAGAGCGTTGTCGCCTTTCTTGAAGAACAAGACCACCGCACTTCTGCTCCACGCCTCCGGTGTAATGCCACCATGGAGGACGGAATTAAAGAGCTTCTGAAGGACTTCAAGTACCGGTTTTCCACCCGCTTTCAGAAGCTCCGCTGTAATTCCATCCTGGCCTGGGGCCCTGCCGTTTTTAAGGTGCTGGAGAGCCATTCTAATCTCGCTCAGACTGACTTCCGGGATATCATCGGAATAATGTCGGATAAGACTCGCTCTTGGATCGTTACTCACACTTGCGTGTGGCTCCAACGATGACGTGTACAGCTGCCCATAGAACCTCTCAATCTCACTCAAAATCTCAGGTGCCCCGGAAACGATGCTGCCACATTCGGTCTTCAGCTTTGACAGTTGGCTCTTTCTGGCAGACAGATCTCTGGCAAAGACTTTGGAGCCTTGGTTCCGCTCGATCGCTTCTTCAATACGAGCTGTATTGAAGTTGCGTAAGTCCCGCCGCATGCATTTGGAGATCTGTCTGTTCAGTTGCCTGTATACTGTCAAATCTGTTGAAGAATGTAGCTTCATCTCCCGTCTAACAGCCATGAGATTAAGAGTGTGATCGGAGAGTTTTTGTGTTCTTCTGCGGCGGGTCTTGCAGAACTTAGCTCCGACCGCATGGACAGTTTCCACGAGCTTGTCATTCAAATCGTCCACTTCATTGCAGTCTTCTAGGCACTGAAAACGGTTTTGCAACTCGAGCTGAAAGGTTTCGGGACTTTGGATTAGAGCACGAGGGGGACGGAGCGTTGACTTCATTAGACGAGACCTCTCCAACTTAACGTTTAGGTTCAGTGTGCCTCTAACCATTCGGTGATCGCTGCCGGTTTTCACCCTCGCGATCACTGAGACATCACTGAACAGTTGTCGTCTGGTCGTCATAATGAAGTCAATCTCATTTTTTGTCGAACCGTCGGGGCTCGACCAGGTTCACTTCCTGTGGGGCCGCTTCTGGAAGAAAGAGTTCATCATAAAGAGTCCCTCTTTCTCCATGAAGTCGGCCAACTGCTGGCCCCTTGGGTTCCGTTGCCCTATTCCAAATTTCCCCACTTTCAGCTCACCGTTCTCTCTTGTGCCTAGTTTTGCATTGAAGTCTCCCATTAACACCGTATATTGGGTTTTGGAGGAATGCATGGCTCTAGAGATATCCTCATACATTTCCTCCACCTCCTGATCGGGGTGTGCCGAGGTTGGTGCGTAAACCTGTATGACCTTCAGCGAATACCGTTTGGTGATTCTGAGTATAAGGTACGCAACCCTCGTCGACACACTCTCAATCTTTACAACGTTGTTAACGAGAGACTTGTGGACGATAAATCCGACACCTCCTTGGGACAGATGGTCGCCCTCCCGGTGATAGAGCAAGTTGCCGGATTCGAGGATTACCGTGTCCTCCCCCTCTCTTCGGACTTCGGATAATCCTATAATATGCCAGCGTAACTTGTCTATCTCTTCTTCCAGCTCCACAATCTTCTCGTCAGTCCTCAGGGTGCGTGCGTTGTATGTTGCCAGGTCGAGTCGTTGTAGGTGGCAACCGAACCTCCACCGGAGATTCTTAGCACCCCCTGCCCCGCCGTTACCATGGTCGCCACCGTAGCCAGGAATAGCGGGGCCGCCGGGGACTGGGGGCCGTCTCTTCGTAACTTTCATTATGGGGGGTATATTGCCATAGTTGCCACGCTTGGCGAGCGGGTTGGCAACCGCAGTTTTTTATTGTATTTTGTCGTTACCAGGAAGATGCTGCTGCCCATCTCCTGCCTGTTTCCCTTTGTCGCCTTTTACGACACCCACGGGAAGATATGGGGTAGTGGATATTCTTAACCGCCACTACACGGCACATGTTTTGTCATTAATACAACATTTTAAAATATATCGAAATTGATACGAATTCGATACTCGAAAATAAATATCGATATATCGCGATTTAAAATATCGACGATATATCGTACAGATGTGCCAATTTGGAAAAATTCATGCAACTCGAGTTAGCAGTATGAAACAGAGTAAAGGATATGTTAGAAATTATTTTTTTATAAATTTGTTTTTCTTTGTAGCTCTTTGGTGTGTTGGGATAACCATAATTACCAAACTTATTGTGTAGGATTGAAATGAAAATGTATATTTAGTATGTATCACATACTTATGTATTTATGGTTTTAATATTTGTTAAAGTACCTGTATTTAACAACAAAACAACTTATATAGCAGCCTTCACGAAATAATATTAGTCTAGCTTTAAGATGTAAGTATTATTAGTACTAACCTATTAATAGTTTAATTATCACAGTTAAAATATTCTTCAATAAGTTCAAACTTTTTGAAATTCAAAATATTTATTATAATATATAAGTGTTTGGCGTTAATTTAAAGTATGATTTATCTTACAACTTAACCACCCTTTTCAGGTATTACAATAATAGGTCTGTGACTTACGTAGCTATAATGATCATAATTAATCAAAATTATAAATGAAATTAAATTACATATGTTACTTAGCTATTATAAATCTCTAAAAAACAAATTGTTTTGACTGTAACTAAATACTATTTGAAACACAAAGCGCGCACACAACGAACGAATCGCGCTCTTACTCTTATGTTGGCTCACTTGATTTCTTCATGTACAGCAGCCCAAACTCGACTTGGGGAGATACAAATCGAGATAACTCGAGTTAAGCGCAACTCGGGTTGCCCCATCACTAATATATCGGTATTTTTTGCCCGAGCCTTCGCCGGGCCACAAACAAAACACAAACTATATAGAAACACTACGCGTTAGGCGCATTATAAATTTATAAACTTAAGGAGTAATAGGGTACGACTTTCCATTGACTCCCATCGAGTTTGGGGTTGATACGTATTTTTACAGAAAAGTTACACTATTATAAGCACACACACAAAGTTACAACATGCGAAAGCGCGTAATTTTTGAGAAAAAAGTTATTGAAAATCAATTATTCTTGCAATGTTTATGTCAAAGATGTTTTATAGGTCCAGATACCGTGTTGCTAACACACCGCAACGTTCATTGTGAAGACAGTCTTTGATTCATGTGTGCGTGAGTACCACGTGACGCGCATACTTACGCACCATGACTGCATTAATGTGCATGACTTCGGTAATAACAGTGCGAATCGATTACCCAAAAAATGTGGGAGATTTTATATTTCATTCCTATTGACGTACCTATTGATTCTAAGAGTATAAAATGTGTGTGCGTGGCGTGTGCATTTGTGTGTGTGTGTGTATGGGGATATGGTTGCTTATGTGTGTTTTATGTAGGTACGAACATCGCACTAAAATATTGAAGATATGTAATAAAACCTATAATTAATGTAACAGTTAAAATAAATAAAAAAGCACAGTAGATATTTATGTATGTAACATATATTTATAATCTATTATTACTAAATATATACAGAGTACTACACTTTTGTACTGTAGAACACATTACTGTAGAAGACATTAAATTATTATTCAATCCTAAGTAAAATGACGAAAAAAGTAAGTTTGGTTAAGCGTAAACTTCAGCCAAGAGATAGCAAAATGTTTAATTTTTTTAAATTGCTCCGTTCCGTTGCTGCGTGAAGGAAGGACAAAAACAAATAAACAAAAACATCACACTTTCACATTTATAATATTATATTAGTATGGATTGTCAAGAATGATGATAAACTTTTAAAACCGGTTTACAATCGGCTTTTTGAGGGTGGAACTATACCGGTTACTACTATAACGGTTCTGAGTGACCAAAAAGGATAGAAGCACAGGAAAGTGCAATTTCATGCTGCCAGATGTAGTTCAATCCTAACCCTTAAAACGTTTTAACTCTATAGGTTGGGTAAAATCTGTAAAATTAGACTGTTTAAAACTCTCATACAGATAACCTTTGTGGTTGATCATGACATTAAAAAATGGTAAAAACATTTCATAGATTAGGCAACACTCGAATATTATTGCGCAGTATTATTACTTGTATTGACATTTAGCTTTCGTATTCTTTTACAAAGAAATACACCATAAAATTGTATAGTTACTTATGAAAAGTGATGTTCTTATCCTTATCTTTTTTCCAAGAGTAATTTTTAAAACAGTCATTTTGCGAAATTAAAAACACCGGTGCGTGACGTATGTTCACAGCGAACGTCGCTGACGTAATGGCGGAACGATCCAACGAATACGCCAATATTGGCGCCTTTGAAATGGAAGCGTTTTAGGCGCGCGTACACGGTATCTGGACCTATAAAACATCTTTGGTTTATGTCTAATCTTACAATAAAACTGACGCCATTTTTTTATTGTTATTGTCAGTAGGGATGTCGATTCTTTCCGAAAAAGATCGATTTTTTTAAATAGATCCGAATTGTAAGCTGATGTATCGATTCCCAAAAATCGATTTTTAAAATATCTATATTTTTTCATGTTTACATTTATAATGTAAATATAGATCCATTTTATGAGGAAAAAATCCCCTTCATCATAAAATATAGGGGGACTGATTTAGAAGGATTTCTGTATCTATTTTGAGACTGCTACGTCTCCGGCGCTGCGGGAAGAGCAGCCTCTACGCCTTAGCGTCCTTGTCCGATGCCTACGATTTGTTACAGCAGGCGAAGGCTGCTCATTTATTGTGGTATTTTTCTTGTTTTTAATAAAATAGAATTATATTTACATTATAAATGTAAACATAAAAAATATAGTTTAGAAATCGATTTTTTGTGAATCGATACATCAGCTTATGATTTGAATCGATTTCAAAATCGACCTTTTTCGGTAAGAATCGACATCCCTAGTGACGACAATGACATTACAAAATGGCGTCAGTTTTATTGATTTTCAATAACTTTTTTCTCAAAAATTACGCGTTTCCGCATGTTGTAACTTTGTGTTTGTGTGCTTATAATAGTGTAACTTTTCTGTGAAAATACGTATCAACCCCCAACTCGACGGGAGTCAATGGAAAGCTAAGCCGGCTAAAGTTTGCCAACCAGGCCATAAACTCCAAAAAAAAAAATAACAAGAGAAAAGTCCGGTTTGTTGATGAAAAAGAGAATTCAATAATCAATTTTAATAAAGCTATAGAAAACAGCAATGGTCCTTAGTGAAGGTGAAGTTTGTAGAATTTGTTTAAGCGTTAATATACGCATGTTTGCACTAAAGGAGACTGGCCTCCAAAATTTGTATAAGACATTGACGAACAGTTTTGTAAGTTTTTTAATATATATTTATTGCTAAATGAAGTTGCGGTAATTTGTTGTTATCACTGGAGAAATACATTATGATGCCCGATATATGTTCTAAGATGTAGCGTTAAATATAGTGACAAATACAACCAGAACCTGAAAAATAACAATTAGCCTGGTATCCTGGGTCGCACTAAAATCAGTATTATCATTTAAGTAAAGCCTAGTAGGATATACTTGGGTACGCAAGGAGCTGCATGTTCCGCAACATGTCTCTCAACTAATACGTGGAATGTCCCGAGACATGTTGCGGAACTTTTTGCAGGCCACACTAGTCAGTAGTCAGAGCTTATAGAAATGTCTCCCAAAGAGTTTGTGGCAATTAGTGCTGTGTACGTAGTGCTTATTGCGGGAGTGAAACGTAAGCGAAAGATAAGGTGGTGGATTCAGTATTCCTTACTACCATGAGAAGGAAGAGGAATTGATATTTTAAGTGATCTATGAATGTCTGACGGATCTTTTGTGAATTTTACTCGAATGTCAACATCTTATTTTGAAACGTTATAACAAATGATTGGACCTTCCATAAACAAACAGGATACTATACTATGGAATGCTTTTGCCCTCATATTGGTATCTCTCTTGCCATTGCAGTAAGATACTTGTTGACTAGAGTTTTTTATGCTTCTTTGTCGTACACTTTTCGAGTGTTGAAACAACTGATAGGCAGAATAGCACCAGAAGTTAGTGGTTAGAAGTATCCTATAACAAAACACGACTCTGGTAAAGTTCAAGAAGTAAAAGCACGGTTTAATTTCCCCACACAACTGATATGTTGCAAGGCAAGTTGTGCACACAACTACACCTGGTAACAAATGACGTGACACTGACGCCGGACACGTGCATTCTCTCTCGGAGAGGGAACAAGCAACATGACCCATGTCACTTACAATGTTCTGGGTCACTGTGCAATGTAGCTTCGTCATGTAGATTGAGTGTTCCACATCATCTTGCGGGACAAAATGGCCCCTAGTGTATCTGGGTCTTAGTTTAGTATAGTTTACGATGAGCTGATTTCCACAACTCCACTACTATGTGCGTATTTTGCGTGTGGGCAGGAATAATATGCTTATTCAAGCCATGAGATCTCCCCGAAGAAGCTCAACAATCCTTTTCATATTGCATGCAACTTCGGGGAGTGATCTCGGTGTGCCAAGATGTTTAGCCCTGTACGTATTGACCTCCGGACATTTCATTATCACATGGGCCGCCGTTTCTTCTACCCCCAGACATGCCCTGCACAAGGGGACTATCTGTAACACCTATAGTAAATAAATGCTTGTTAAAGTTGCCGTGTCCTGTGATAGCACTTGTTATATCCTGATCTGCAGCTTGTTTAGTCTCATTAGAACTTTGGTGAAACGACTGTTTATTTCAGGCAGGGCCTCCCTAGCTTGTCTACAGTCTACTAGATTTTTCCAAAGCTGAGCATGTAGATTAGTGAAGTGTCAAATATCTGGGTCTTAATTGTACTACATTCTCCTTCCATTCCTTCCATGCAACCCGCACTGCTGCATAGATTTTGTTCCTGGTGTCTATTCTAGTACATATTACTTGAATGACTATTATTGTGATTTTTTATCAACAAATTAACATTTACCCTGGTTTGGTTGTTCAGAAAATTAAAACAGTTCTATCAGACTATTAAAATGAAAGAATAGAGTAGAAAGATTTATTATCATTATTTTATATGTGGTGGAGCCGGGCTGCAGCTATATTATGGTTGTATCATGGATGGGTCGGCTCGACCGGGGTGGTAATACACTTTCACAGAATGTGTAGTACCACCCACCACCCTGTGTTTTGTTTCAATATCCTCCTACCACAAGCATTATCAGTTTAGAGTGATAAGAGAAGTATTTGTAATGTTCTTAGTGATAATAGCAGTTTGAATTTAATGTAGGTAATGTAGTTGATGGATGTAGGTGGCTTGAAACTGTAGGAGTTTCTTTCTGCCTAGATATGATCCTCTTACCATTTTCTGGCACCAAGCAGCAGTATGTGTCCCAGTCTGAAGGACATCGGGAGCCAGGCTGTGATGCATTACATCTTACTCCTCAGAGGTAACATTGCATCTGTAGCCATTGTTTAAGTTCGTTGCAGGTGCCCATGATGCCCATTAGTCACTTACTAGATGGTAAGTTTATTTCTCACTTCAATATTACAAAAAAATTATGTTGACAAATTAAAATGTGGTAGCCAATAATCTTTATTACAAACTTATATTGTAGTGTTATACTACTTACGTATCATTTTACATTATTTTAAATTCATTTTTCCATTCTGTTTCGATTTTCTGCATTCACCTCAAAACTGGATATTTTACATCACCTTTATTTCCATAGGATCCTGTAACGATTTTAAACCATAAGAACACAATAACAAATCATTTCTACTTCGTATTTTCACATTATCAGCACTTTTAAATTGGTGTCAATGGAGTCTACCTTTTTTCGATCTTTTAGCTAGTTTTCCGTAATTCTACAATCTCGAGCTTTGTGTGGGCAGTTGCGCTACCTTTTTTCCTATATCAATAATATCTCATTTTCCACTTAAATCTTACCGTTTTCTTATTATAAACCAAAAACAAAAATTTGACATATTTTGTCTTTCTTATTTATATCGTTTCCATGGTAATTATATTCAAATTTGCTACCGATCTATTATTCCTATTTCGATAATTCCACATAAATCCTCTTTTCTCTTGACCATTTACAAAAAATTTGCGTATAATTTAAATAATTTTTCCGTTCTCTCTAGAAAGGTATAAAAGCCGAACAATCGGTGAAGAAAGGCAGTCTCGCTTCAGTTCGCGAATTAGAAGTATCTCCTAAAGGCCTTATCCCGGGGCCGCACTGCCCCGGGATCCTGCAAGCCTCCATTTACACGTGAAGCCTTCGGCGAAGCCTTCTTCAAACTCGGGCCGCGCCACTCCGGAATCCTACAAGCCTCCATCTACCTCGGAAGTCGCTTCGAGTCTACTACAAGCGCGGGGGCCACACTACTCCGGGCACTACTACTACTTACTCCAGGCGCCGAGTGCACCTACCGCCGGCGCTACCTTTGGGCGCTGCAACTGCTGGCCCTAAGCGTTGCGCGCCCCTTCTCCAGGCGCTACGTGCGCCGGCTCCGGACGCTGTGTGTACTGGCTCCAGGCGCTGCGCGCCGTCGCTGCTAAGAAACCTACTTCTACAAGCGCAAGCGGCGTGTGCTGGCTTCAGGCGCTGCGTGCCGTCGCTGCTAAGAAACCTACTTCTACAAACGCAACGTGTGTCGCTTCGACTTTTAGGCCCCACTTCAACGCTATATTCCCCTATTCTCTCACCTTTATTTTTTTTTATAATCTAATTGTACTCTCACCTCATTCATCATCATCCTCATTCCATTTTTTTTTATAAAATTGTAAATACCTTTTATAAATTTAAATATATTGTTTTCTGGCTCTACTTTTGTTGTTTTGTTGTACTTAGGTTACGTTCTATATTTTTTTTATTGTCGCTTCACGACATTTGGCGCCCAACGTAAAAGTCCTCTTTCTCTCTTAATTTTTCACCTTTACTGCGCCTTGTCCATTCCCTTTTGATTTAATTGCTCTCCCTTTCGTTCTTAACTCATTATTCATCATTCATTTATTCATCCTTTTCATACCTTCCAAATTCTAAAACAACACTTCATCTAGTGTTTCAACGTATCTGGCTTATATTTAGACCTACATTTAACACTTCACTTACATTCATCACTTTAATATTTTTATTCTAGAACAAAACTTCATCTAGTTTTTCAACTTATCTAGATTGTATTTAGACCTACATTTAACACTTACATTCATCACTTTAATATTTTTATTGTAGATAATCTTCCAAATTCTAAAACAACACTTCATCTAGTGTTTCAACTTATCTGGATTATATTTAGAACTACATTTCACACAACACTTTCATTCATCACTTTAATATCTTTATTCTAGATAACTTTCCAAATTCTAAAACAACACTTCATCTAGTGTTTCAACTTATCTAGACTATATTTAGACCTACATTCAACACTTCACTTACATTCATCACTCTAATATTTTTATTCTAGGTAACTTAAAGAGGTATAACTTTTCAATTAAATCTTTATTTCTTAAACTTAACTTTGAACTTTACACTTTATATAAAATTGTTTTTCAAAGCTGAAGCAAGACGATTCATAACTTTTCTAAGCATTTACTAACTGTTAATTTGTATATATGTATAAATATCTAAACATTTATTAACTGCTAATTTGTATATATGTATAAATATCACATTTAATTTGTATATATGTATAAATATCACCATCATCTTCACCTTGCTATTATTTCTTTTAATTTGTTTGTTTGTTTGGTAGGTTAATCTTCACTTTTTATTATTTCAGACACATCTCGCTAGTGATGTTGCTGATCTCTGGCTTTGAGCCCTACCGCTCTGGCCGTTCTTTATCTTTACTTAAGTCATAGCGACTAAAGCTTGCTTAAGATTGATTCCTTTATCTTTATCTTCACGCAGGAGCGGATGACAACTCCTTAAATAAGCCTGAATGTCCTTTCGAAAACACACTTTTAAGAGTGGTGTTTCTTCGACTAATTTATTTTTTTTCCACGCAGGAGCGGATGACTACTCCTTAAATAAGCCTTAATGTCGTTTCGAAAACACACTTTTAGAGTGGTAGTCATTGAATGTGAACTCCACCCTTACCTGAATGGCAGATGATGAATGTAAGAGATAGCATATCTGATTTTGCCTGGTGATGTCTGTTTCTGCAAAGCTGTGTTTTTATGGTTTATTTAAGAATGTATATATCAAAATTTTTGCTGAGTCAAAAATTTTCCAGGGTCGGGGGGAAAATGTAGTGTTATACTACTTACGTATCATTTTACATTATTTTAAATTCATTTTTCCATTCTGTTTCGATTTTCTGCATTCACCTCAAAACTGGATATTTTACATCACCTTTATTTCCATAGGATCCTGTAACGATTTTAAACCATAAGAACACAATAACAAATCATTTCTACTTCGTATTTTCACATTATCAGCACTTTTAAATTGGTGTCAATGGAGTCTACCTTTTTTCGATCTTTTAGCTAGTTTTCCGTAATTCTACAATCTCGAGCTTTGTGTGGGCAGTTGCGCTACCTTTTTTCCTATATCAATAATATCTCATTTTCCACTTAAATCTTACCGTTTTCTTATTATAAACCAAAAACAAAAATTTGACATATTTTGTCTTTCTTATTTATATCGTTTCCATGGTAATTATATTCAAATTTGCTACCGATCTATTATTCCTATTTCGATAATTCCACATAAATCCTCTTTTCTCTTGACCATTTACAAAAAATTTGCGTATAATTTAAATAATTTTTCCGTTCTCTCTAGAAAGGTATAAAAGCCGAACAATCGGTGAAGAAAGGCAGTCTCGCTTCAGTTCGCGAATTAGAAGTATCTCCTAAAGGCCTTATCCCGGGGCCGCACTGCCCCGGGATCCTGCAAGCCTCCATTTACACGTGAAGCCTTCGGCGAAGCCTTCTTCAAACTCGGGCCGCGCCACTCCGGAATCCTACAAGCCTCCATCTACCTCGGAAGTCGCTTCGAGTCTACTACAAGCGCGGGGGCCACACTACTCCGGGCACTACTACTACTTACTCCAGGCGCCGAGTGCACCTACCGCCGGCGCTACCTTTGGGCGCTGCAACTGCTGGCCCTAAGCGTTGCGCGCCCCTTCTCCAGGCGCTACGTGCGCCGGCTCCGGACGCTGTGTGTACTGGCTCCAGGCGCTGCGCGCCGTCGCTGCTAAGAAACCTACTTCTACAAGCGCAAGCGGCGTGTGCTGGCTTCAGGCGCTGCGTGCCGTCGCTGCTAAGAAACCTACTTCTACAAACGCAACGTGTGTCGCTTCGACTTTTAGGCCCCACTTCAACGCTATATTCCCCTATTCTCTCACCTTTATTTTTTTTTATAATCTAATTGTACTCTCACCTCATTCATCATCATCCTCATTCCATTTTTTTTTATAAAATTGTAAATACCTTTTATAAATTTAAATATATTGTTTTCTGGCTCTACTTTTGTTGTTTTGTTGTACTTAGGTTAGGTTCTATATTTTTTTTATTGTCGCTTCACGACAATATACAGTAGAACGCCGATTATCCAAATTAATTGGGACCGGGGTCGATTCAGCTAATCGGACATAGACTGGTATGTAATAAAGAAAAACGAACTGTCACACATAGAATAAACTTTATTAAGTTTATAAATGGTTTTACACTTTATAAAGTTTTATAAAGAGTAAAACCAGCTACACCCATTTTTTCACTGAACATTCGCACCTTTTCACATAAAATTGATCCTGAAATCGGTTGTCCAATAGATCGTTGCTGCAGAAACCACGTAAAAACAGAATTCTCAAGCTGTTCATCTTTTGCCTTTTTCATTACTTTTCGCGACGAACATCCATCACCACTTTCCAACGCGGTCACAAAACTTAAAATTTTTTCACTGTTATTTTTAATATCAGTTAACCAAGTATTGTATAAGTAATCTAAGTAATGTTACTTACTGTACTTGGTTATAATTTTTTGTATTAAGCTTAGGACCGATTCGGATAATCGGCGTTCTACTGTATTTGAATACTATTTCATATTTATGAAGATTTTCATATTTTCAGTTGGATGAGAATGAGGGGCCCTTAATTGTCTGTTTCACCTGTCATGCAAGACTCATTCGTTGCAGAAGATTACAACAACAGGCTATTGAGTCAAATGCGGTTCTGGAGCAGTTGCTTTCAGGAGGATCCATGGTATTATCCATTCCATCCAGTAAAACCTATAAAAGTCCACTGCTGAACATAGGTCTCACTCATAGATTGCTTCATAGGAGGGATTTTGCCAAATTCGGCTCGCGAGCCACATGCGGCTCTTTGGTTGTGAAGCTGCGACTCTTTAGTTTCAATATGGAAATATTATTTAAAATAAAATTATAAATCGATCCATACTGAGACATTTGGGGTTGAAACTGGATCTCTAGAAATGCAATTGATTGATTTAAAAAGTAAAGCTTTGTGGAGTTGAAAATTTACAGAGTTGTTAAGGAAGTTGAAAAAGTTGGAGGTCCAGAAATGTATGTACGTAACGCTACAAAAATTAACAGCTTTAAAAGAAAAGAAAGGCTGCGAGTTGAGTTATATTTGACGCATGGGATAGTCTTCCAGATTGCTATAGTGAGGTGAAGAAGTTGGCATTTGGAGTGCTGACTATCTTCGGATCGACATATTCGTGCGAGCAAGCGTTCTCTTGCATGAATATAATTAAAAGTAAAGTAAGAAGCCAACTAACAAATGAAAATTCAGATTCGTGTTTGAAACTTAAAACAACAAGTTATGAGCCAAATTTATCCAAACTTTCTAAAACCATGCAAAGCCAAAACTCCCATTGAATTTGTTTGCTCAATTGTTTGTACTTGAAGTATAAGTTAGTGTTGTAAGACTTACAATGTAAATAAACATTTGTTTTAATTTTTTACTTAAATAATAAGTGATTATCTAATAATTCCATATATATATATATATATAAGCAAAACGTTGTCGACCCTGTGATAGTGGATATTCTTACAGCGTCACTGCACAATCCACTTTTCTATGCTGCTTCCCATTGCTATATGGGAGAATGTTCCTAGTGCAAAGTTAAGTTTGTCCTTCAATCCAACTTACTTTTGTTAGAGCAATAGTACTTATTTTTACAAAAACAATTATTAAACTGTTTATACTGTTATATATTACCCTATAGTATATAAACAAATCTCAATAAACAAAGATAAATCTTTGTCAATTTACAGCTTTTGTGAATCTCAATCCAAAAGTTGTTGAGACTCGATTCTTGGGATAAATGAACTATGTACATTCTTATTTAAGTTTACGCTGAACCCTCACTTTTGTCCGGTGTTTATTATTATTTGAAGTTGTTGTAAGGAAGATGCTGCCCCCCGATCTCCTGTTTCAGTTTCCCTCTGCCCCTTTTTACGACATCTGCGGGATGGCAGGGGTAGTATGGGTTCTCCTACTTCACCACTATAGTGGCATTTTCTCTTATTTGAAAAAATTATTTCCTTTCAGTCAATACCAAAACCGCATAAGGTTAGAGGTGAGATTAAATTCACACCAATTTATCATATAGATATCTGGCCTGTAGAGTGTGATATAGACAATGATTGCAAGGATGAAATTTTTTGCCTTGATGCCATTAAAGTTGAGGAAGAGATTTTCGAATATGAGAATTCCAAATTTGAAGAAAATGAGAATCATGAAACAGGTAAGATATACCCCTTTTCTTGATATTATTAAAATAAGGTACAATTTACCTTATGGCAAGTGGTTACTGTAGCCCGTAGACACAAAATAAAGAGGGCTTCATGTGTAGTGTAATGATTTACTGATTTGCCTTTGTCTAAATTCAAAGTGCATGTCAGAAGCACTCTTATTAATACATTAAAAAAATATTTTTACCCTGTCAGCTAGTATGTATGTCACTAAGATACATACTGGTAAGCAACCAATTATCTTTGCCATCTTCTTAGTGTCAGTACTAGGTGGTGTGACTGCATGTTTGCCTAGGAGTTGATCTATTTGTGCCTGCCCAGATGGACTCCTCCCTCCTCCTCTTACCTATTTCTGCCGTCAAATAGCAGTGCGTGCACTGCTGTGTTCCATTCTGATGGGTATAGTCAGAATAATCACAGGCTGTGGGTCATTCCATTTTAGTTGTGGTAGAGCCATGCTGCATCTATATTAGTAGTATAGTTATAGCAAGAATGGGTCAGCTCGACCGGGAAAAGACCACGCTCTCACAGAATACCAGCGTAAAATAGCAGCTTAACACTGCTGTGTTTCGTATGGTGATTGTAGAGAACCGGATATCCTTTTTACTGGAAAAGAGGCATTCCATCGTAGTCCTCATGGGTGACAATGCATCTGCATTTTGATTCTTTATTGAGGACAGATGTAGATGTCTATGGGTCACAGCGACCATTTACCATCGTGTGGACTGTGTGCTCATTTGTCACCCTATCCTATAAAAATTAAAATGAAAAGATGAGCGCATTGCATCATTAAATCTTCATCATTACAGCCTTCACAAGTCCACTGCTGAACTGAACATAGGTCTCACCCACGGAATGCCACAAAGCACAGGAATCCATCGCCTTCCTGCATTTCTTACCAGGTCATCATTCCATCTAATGGAGGGCCGCCCTACACTTTGTCTACTGGTATGAGGCTGCCACTCGTAAAACTTCCTCATTCATTGTCATTTCTTCGAGCTATATGGCCGGAATTCCAAATTTCAAAGAATTAATTCAGCATTTGAAACCATGATGTTGAAAGTAACTACAACAGAAGTGAGACGACGGGCCCGTGCTTGTGTTAGTAATCGCATCAATTATTTTGAGCATCAACAAATAAATAATTAGAATTTTTATTAGTCTGCCTAAAAATTTAAATTTTCTACCTCAATCTGGTTTTAGGGGACAATTGAAAAATTTGTAACAAATGCGTGTAAGTTATACCTCAAATAAAAGAGTAATAACCAAGCATATTTTCAAAAAGGTTCTAACAATAAATTAAAGTACTTACCATCAGTTTTTTTTTTTTTAACATTGTGTCAATAATGTTTATTATTTAAAATGTTAATTATGTTTCTTTAAATCGTAGAAAATTTTCGTGAACTTCTGTACAAAAATATGTCTGATGACACAGATGCTGAGACTATGTTTTCTTAGATTTCTTATTCATTACTTAAATAAAAAAAAAAAACAGACGTTAATTAAATTGGCAATTATTAGCAATTAACTGTAAAATTTTTAGTTTTCTCACCAAAAACAAAAAGTATAGTCAGACTTTGTCTAAAATAACTATGGCCTAAATGATCTTCTTCAATCAACAAGTCAATCTTCCAATCATTCTGTATTTATGCTTGTCCCGTGTGCGATTCGAGGCATCTATTATTAGAATAATGTAGGTAATTGTAACATGGTGAGAAGAACATCATCATTATCATTCGAATTTAGTTTCTCTACCATTCTTTCCCTCCAAAAATGAATATGAGAGACATTATTGATAGTAAAATACTATATATCTAGCAACATTGTATAATTATGTAATTTTATAATTTATTTATTTCTCCCTGGTTGACTGATAGAGAATGCGTTTAAGGTGTTTTACAACAAAAAGTTTTACTTATAATAAATTAAATGTTCAATTCGTGTGTATTTCAGAACCATACATCATACCGACAAATCATTTTTCAAAAGCGTCTGAGAGCAAGATTAAATCAAATTCTACTGATTGTAACATAAACGATGTTCGTAAAGGAAACCTCGATTTAGAAAGCCCTACTATTAAATCAAAGCCTAAAGTCAAAAAAGATAATCAACCAATTAATAAAAAAGGAAAGCATCCTGCAAAGATTATGAAAAAGATAATATTGAAACGAAAGAGTGTAAATATACTTACGAAAAACACGTCAGGGGCATCAACAAAATACATTTTTGAATGTTATGGTTGTAGCAAAAAATTTTCAACAAAAGACATTCTCGCCAAACACATTTCATACAGTCATAAGACACAAAAGAACCAAAAGAACACCACTGCAGTTCGGACACAAGTTGAACAAACTTCAGTACCACAACTAACGGAAATTTTTAATTGTGATATTTGCGAATTTAAAACATCTCAAAAACGTTGCATTTTGGCACATCTTAACGCGCACGTCGCTGAACAAGTGTACTGTTGTAATAATTGTGATTATAAAAGTATAAAAAAAGATAATTTGCAACAGCATATGAAAATACATACTGGAGAAAAACCTTTTTCATGTAATATTTGTGAATATAAATGTATAGAAAAAAGTAGTTTGCAATCACATATGAAAATACATACTGGAGAAAAATCTTTTTCATGTAATATCTGTGAATATAAATGTATTCGAAAAAGTAATTTGCAAACACATATGAAAATACATACTGGAGAAAAATCTTTTTCATGTAATATCTGTGAATATAAATGTATTCAAAAAAGTATTTTGCAAAGGCATATGAAAATACATACTGGAGAAAAACCTTTTTCATGTAATATTTGTGAATATAAATGTATAGAAAAAAGTAGTTTGCAATCACATATGAAAATACATACTGGAGAAAAATCTTTTTCATGTAATATCTGTGAATATAAATGTATTCGAAAAAGTAATTTGCAAACACATATGAAAATACATACTGGAGAAAAATCTTTTTCATGTAATATCTGTGAATATAAATGTATTCAAAAAAGTGTTTTGCAAAGGCATATGAAAATACATACTGGAGAAAAACCTTTTTCATGTAATATCTGTGAATATAAATGTATTCAAAAAAGTGTTTTGCAAAGGCATATGAAAATACATACTGCAGAAAAACCTTTTTCATGTAATATCTGTGAATATAAATGTATTCAAAAAAGTGACTTGCAAAGGCATATGAAAATACATACTGGAGAAAAACCTTTTTCATGTAATATCTGTGAATATAAATGTATAGAAAAAAGGTATTTGCAAAAGCATATGATAATACATACTGGAGAAAAACCTTTTTCATGTAATATCTGTGAATATAAATGTATAGAAAAGAGTAAATTGCAAATGCATATGAAAATACATACTGGAGAAAAACCTTTTTCATGTAATATCTGTGAATATAAATGTATAGAAAAGAGAAAATTGCAAATGCATATGAAAATACATACTGGAGAAAAAGCTTTTTCATGTAATATCTGTGAATATAAATGTATAGACAAAAGTTATTTGCAAAGGCATATGAAAATACATACTGAAGAAAAACCTTTATCGTGTCATATCTGTAAATATCAATGTATTCGAAAAAGTAGTTTGCAAACACATATGAAAATACATACAGGAGAAAAACCTTTTTCATGTAATATCTGTGAATATAAATGTATAGAAAAAAGTAATTTGCCAAAGCATATGAAAATACATACTGGAGAAAAACCTTTTTCGTGTCATATATGTAAATATCAATGTATTCAAAAAAGTAATTTACAAACACATATGAAAATACATACTGGAGAAAAGCCCTTTTCGTGTAATATCTGCGAATATAAATGTATTACAAAAAGTAATTTGAAAACACATATGAAAACACACACTTGAGCAGAACCCTTTTTGTGAGAGATCTGGTAAAATATGTGCAATATTATGTAAACGTGTTTTATATAAATATAAAAGTATACTAGATAAAAATCTATTTGTCATGAGTTCCTTATGTAACTGTAGAACGAGTAGAAAAACCTTTCCGTGTCATATGTGCTAATTGAAACTGCATTTATTCTGAAGAAGCTAATTCAAAAACCAAAGAAGCAACCAAGTGAAATCGAACCTTGAAATATGTACCGAGTGGTTAGTCTAAACAGACCAGACTTCATGTTTTTTTTAATTTTATTTAATACATACTAGTTTGTTTTTATTTATTCGTTTCGACATTTATCGTTACCGTTACAGCCTATAAAAGTCCGCTGCTGAACATAGGCCTCCCCCACGGATTGACTCATTGGGGGGGATATTTGCCATAGTTGCCATGCATGTTGGGTTGGCAACCGCGGTTTTTTATTTTTATTTGTCATTAGGAAGACGCTGCTGCCCATCTCCTGGTTTATTTCCTCCGTCGCCTAGATATAATATATAGATATAGATATAAGAATATCCACTAGCCCTTATCATCCCGAGTGTGTCATAGAGGCGACAGAGAGAAACAAATCAGGAGCTGGGCAGCAGCGTCTTCCTAATAAAATAAAAAAAACCGTGTTGCCCACCCGCTTGCCAAGCGTGGCAACTATGGCAAATATCCCCCCCATGAGGCAATCTATGGAGGGGGCGTATGTTCAGCATCAGCAGTTGACTTTAATAGGCTCTCTAACAAGAACACAATAAACATCGAAACGAAAAAAGGAAAAATATTAGCAATCAATTAAATAAAAAAATATGGTCTGGGCTGTTTCCACTAACCTCCCATTTGTTTCATATTTGAAAGTTTATATCTTACGCTAATGTTTTTTTTGTTTACTTTGATCTTATAGATTATCTTATGCTAATGAAGGAAATGATTTTGTTATTTATTTTAACGTGTGGACATTGTTTTTATTAGTTTGACCTTGACTTGTATTAATAAAACTTTACAGTTTAAGTACTGTAAGGCAGTTTTCTTGCAGAGGCTTTATTTAGTTAGGTGTTGTTGTAAAGTGAAATGTATCTTCACGATTGTTTGAACTTTTTGTTAAATTGTATATTAGTCAAAGACTTCTTTGTTTATTATTAGAGCGGCAATTCAGAACAAAAACCGTGTGACAGCTGTGGATCGCGGGTAGCCGGCACGGTAAATATGGCACGCGGTTATATTTTCATTTACGACAGTTACTGCTTTTAGGCAAATACGTTACACACTTATATGAAATAAACTTCAAATCACGTTGACAAACTGCGCACATAAATAATGACAGCGTATTCTTAGTCACATTAAACAAAATCAGTGTTAGATTGTCGAAAACAACGATCGCAGTTTACAAAACAAAGAACTAGTCTTCTCTCCCGCTCGCAGTCGACTAAAGGAGTTACGGAGAATTAAGCATTAAGTCCGCACTTTGTATTCTTTTGTTTTAGGGATTCAATAAATAATAAATAAATAAAAATAGCGAACAAACGCACATCTGTCTCCGCTAGGAGTAAAGTATTCTGTGCACATCTGTTATTGAATGCTAGTGGCACGCCCAGGCTTCGCTTCGGTGTTGCCATTTATTTCATCATTGAGATTTAAGATTTCACAATCACTATGTAACAACGCGTGACAATTTGCGGAGTGAGGGGATTTTTTTTATAATATTATTTTATATTATAACATGTACCTACTTATTTATTTGGGTGATAAATGTTAATTTAAAATAATAATCATATTTTTCAGCTTGACGATTCATCCATGATAGATATTCATGGTTCTACTAACCTATCTTTACCGTCAGAAGAAGTTGCTATGGAAATTGAAATAGAAAGTACTATGGTAACTTTATTCTTGATCAGTCTATTTTATGGAAATTGATTCTTGTAGATGATGTGTGTGTAGCCGTTTATATACATACTTAAACATTTTTATCTTTAAAGCAGTATAGATACTTTTATATGTATTTATTATTTACGGTAAGTATTTACTACTTACCCTAAATAATAAAAATAAATATCTTTATACATATAATACAAATATTTATACTATAGTAATATTATAAAGCTGAAGAGTTTGCTTGTAGCGCGTTCAAGCTAATATCTGAAACTACTTATCCCCATTCAATCAATAATTCTTTCACTAATAGGAAGCTACAATATGCCTGAGTGCTATAAGCTTTAAAAAAGAACGAACGAAGCCGTAGGCAACAGCTAGTTTATTATAAATACTGTAATATTCTTTATTATAGTTCAGACACATATACGTGGTAGAGCCATGCTGCAGCTATATTAGTAGTATAGTTGTAGCAAGAATGGGTCGGCTCGACCGGGGAAGGACCACGCTCTCACAGAATATCAGCGTAAAATAGCAGCTTAACACTGCTGTGTTTCGTATGGTGAGAGTAGAGAACCGGAGGCCCTTTTTACTGGAAAAGAGGCATTCCATCTTATTCCTCACGAGTAACAACGCATCTGCATTTTGATTCGCAAACGAGGATAGATGTAGATGTCTATGGGCCACAGCAAGTACTTACCATCAGGTGGACTGTGTGCTCGCTTGTCACCCTATACTATAAAAAAAAGACACAAGATATACCAATGGCAGTGCTGGAAGTTGAGATAACTCCACGTAAAAAGAAGTTAATTAAGAAATTGGAAAAGAAGACGTTATTACGCGATAATATGAGGAAGAAACTAGATGCTTTAAGATCAAAGACCTGGCGTTTGCAAAAAAAAGTTGCTGACCAATCTAGTGTAATTGAGGAATTAAAAACTCGATCTTTAATCAACCAAGAAACGGCTGATTTGCTGTCATCGATCGATACAACCAATCGAGATTTCCAAAAAAAAGTTTCTATGTAAAATGAAAATTCGTTATTTTAACTTTTATTCAATACATTGATCAAAGGAATGATTAGTTTACCTTTTAGTCCTAAGTACAATTTAACTATGTATACTTTTGACAATTTAATTTAATTAAACTATACTTAATCAATGTGGTTGTTTTATTATAATATCTATAAAATCATACATCGTCCCTTAGCTTACAACACCGCTCAAGTCGAAAATTGACGGTTTTCACATTTGAATGCCTTTAGATGGAGATGCTTATTGCGCGTCTAACCATTGGCCACATGATATAGATTTCAGCCAATCGGAAGCCGTAATTCGAAAAGTGACAGCGCCCAAGTCGGTTGGCCTCTCAACACCGCACAATTTGTTAATCTGTCATACTTTTCTTAGTCGAGTACTTCGCGTTTCGTGATTATTATATTTTTATGTGAGTTTTATCTCTGAAAAGTCTAAGCAAGAAGTTTTAATGTAAGATTAAGAGGTAAATTATATGTCGGAGCGTCTATAAAATATCACTTGGATCGAGGTGGACATGAGGGTGTATCTAGAAACTCCCACTTGTTTGTGCAGTATAAAGTTCACTGTAGGTGCCGTGCGGGAGAGAGCGGAGAGTCTGCTTCAGTCATTCAACGAGTGTGGTCATTCTACTCGTGCTGAGATAGTGTCGTGGTTCTGTTCGTTGTTGTAATTCCTCTAGTGCAGACAAGGAGGATTGGTGTTGCTGAGAGGCTGCCCTGTGTTACATTGACATAAGTAGTGTTGCTGTTGCTGTAAATATTTTGGTGTTATCATGTAATTAATACGTACCTCACTTTACACTGGTGTGTGATTGTGGCGGAGACGTGTTAAGGTGTGGTCGAACTGTAATTTCACTATACTGAATTTATAGTGCGTTACGTTGTCTTATTACTGATAATGATTAAACTGCGTAAGCAAGAGAGCAAGTTGAACATCCGCTCTCACACTTTTATTATTTTTAACAGTTAACGCTATCCTGATGTATTTCCAAGACCAAAATTGGGATCCTCTGTTGTATCCGATATCAGAAGTGGGATCTCCTATTGTAATTTCCAAGATCAGAAATGGGATAAAGTCCCTGTTACTGTCTGCACATAACCTTTGAATAGTGTAAGGGTTATTATTACGTTGATGAAAGACGATGATGCGCCTCGCGTTTTGTTTTTTGTGTTTAATTTCTTAAATCAAGTTTGTTGTCGTATTTACGACACCGACGAACCATTAAAGTGTAGATTAAAAGTTTAAAGTGAAATGTTTTAAGCCAAAAGTTAAATCTTTTTGTTCGATTTATAATAAAAAGTACCCGCAAATACTTTCATTATTTCTTAACGTACCCAAATATGATAACAAATATCGAAAGAAATGTTGGAGGTATTCTAATAGAGTTATAGTTTGCATTCAGTGGAAATTCAACGGCTCGAGTTATGTTATAATTCGATATTTCATACGAGGTGTGATTTACATGGGCTAATTTTAAAGTTCAAAATGTTTAAATGATGACTTAAAAACACTAAGTAGTAATTTTGTATTCTAATGTGTTGACAAGTGTTACAGTTTAGTCCGAGCGTTATGTGTTAGACAAAATTGGGATTTGATGTTGAGAGTGTAGTGGAAGGCGTGGTGCTGTGGCGCTCGCTCTTGAGTGAAAGTATGCTGTGGGCTTATGACGCCGCGGACACATTATTTGCCACTTTTTCTGATCACCATTTAATAAACGAGGAAAGTAAACTTATCTTAAGGGTAATTAGTTGAGAAAAATGCCGGGAAACCAAAATATAACTGACGAAATTGAAATACAGCAAATTAGTTCTGACATTGAAGACAGTATTTAAGTTTACATGAGGATCGAACCGTACCAGAGGTTGTCGTGTGGCCGCACCTCAGTATATGGTGCGCTGGAAAGGCGAATGGTGTCCCGAGGGTAGTGATGCGATTTTTTTAAAAAAAGTTCCTACTGAATCTTTAAATGTTTTCTTTTATGTGTTACAGTAGTACCTGTTATGTAATTACATGAGCGCGAGCGTGAGACAAGGGTGTGCCTTGCTAGTCGGAACGGACTGCCGGGTCCAGCTGTAGCATGGCGGTGCCTCGGAAGTCTTACACTATGTGTGCGCTGAAGTTGTGTACTCTGTATGCGTGGATGTCATACCCTCTGAGTGCACGGAAGTCTTGTTCTCTGAACATGCATCAGGCTCTGTCCTGGCAGGCGCTGTCCTGTTTCACGCTGCGTGGTTCACGTGGTTAACGTTGGATCTCGCAAGTTCAAGTACGAGTATGTGTGAGATACTTCGTATGGAGATGTATTCTTACTAGTCAAAGCGAAATTAGTCCACGGTATGAGAGCGTATTTCTGTTTGAGAGCGGCGCAACGAATCAGTGTGCGAGTGCGGTACGCCCAGTGCTGTTGTTTTGGCCATGTGACCTTGTTTCATGGCAGATAACTATGGCGTGTGCTGGTTTGTTTTAATAGCCACGTGCGCTTGCCTTATGCCTGCCGCAGAGCCGAGCAGTGAGCGACTGTTGACGTTTGCTGTGTGAGCAATCTCAGTGGTGAGCTGATGAATACTGGTGAGTCGTACCCATTTTATTATGATTCTGGGCCGAATTCCCTCTCATCAAAGATTGTGTTGTGCCAAAGTTTAATGGCAAAAGAGTGAATAATATTGTAATTTTAACCGGAATCGGTCAATGTTTAGTGTGCAAAGTAACAAATACCCCCATGATCACGTGAGGAAGATCCCCGATCACCAAATTCCTTGAGAGTTAGATGTCATAGTTGAGGACAGTGGTAGTGAGACCAAATTTGATTAAGAATGGCTTGTATACTCATACTCAAAAGTTTAGACCGCACCTCATGAGTAACATGTGGCGATGGGTCTGTAAGGAATCGTTGCTGCGATTTCTGTCTGTGTCGATGCACTGAGCCCCTAATGGATTGTAGCATATTTGGCGGCAGATATGTAGAGAATCGTTGGTGCGATTCTAGTCTGTGTTGGTGCACAGAGCCCCTCATGTGTTGTAGCATATGTGGCTGTAAATATGTGGAGAATCGTTAGTGCGATTCTGACATATGTGACGGCAGATTGTAAAGAATCGTTGGTACGATTCTGGTCTGTGTTGGTGCACAGATTTCAATGAAAGTTTCACGAGTTGAATATGCATTGCTTATGAATTGTAAAGAGTAACAAAATTATTAAAATTACTGTGTTGGAACTTGTTGATCGGACCTTTCACAATAAATCATGTTGTGCAGGAAGCACTGCGTACGAAGCCTTAATGACAAGGCATTGTCAATTATGACAGTTAACTATTGTACTTAGACTTAAGAGAAGTAAAGTATCATTTGGAATCGACCTTGTTTCTATTGGCAGAATAGCCGAGCTAGATTAATCTCTGAGCATATTTTGTCTCCAGGCACTGCAACCGAGGACGGATGTTAGTCAGGAATGGCCGTGTCGTGAATTGATGGCACCATAGTACAACAAGCAGCGCCATCTAACAATTAGTTTTGCGAACTAATAATATGTAGCCACTCATGTCAGGATGGACGAGCGGACGAATTGGTGTTTGTTACAGGAATGCATAAAGATACACGCCCGAGGACGGTCGTACTTCAGGATGACCGTGTCGGAGCGTCTATAAAATATCACTTGGATCGAGGTGGACATGAGGGTGTATCGAGAAACTCCCACTTGTTTTTGCAGTATAAAATTCACTGTAGGTGCAGTGCGGGAGAGAGTCCGCTTAAGTCATTCAACGAGTGTGGTCATTCTACTAGTGCTAAGATAGTGTCGTGGTTCTGTTCGTTGTTGTAATTCCTCTAGTGCAGTCAAGGAGGATTGGTTGCTGAGAGGCTGCCCTGTGTTACATTGAGATAAGTAGTGTTGCTTTTGCTGTACATATTTTGGTGTTATCATGTAATTACGTACCTCACGTTACACTGGTATGTGATTGTGGCGGAGACGTGTTACGGTGTGGCCGAACTGTAATTTCACTATACTGAATGTATAGTGCGTTACGTTCTCTTATTACTGATAATGATTAAACTACGTAAGCAAGAGGGCAAGTTGAACATCCGCTCTCACACTTTTATTATTTTTAACAATTAACGCTATCCTAATGTATTTCCAAGAGCAAAATTGGGATCGTCTGTTGTATCCGATATCAGAAGTGGGATCTCCTGTTGTAATTTCCGACATATATAATAAAGTAACCATAGATTAATGATAAGTCATCGCGCGCTCTAACTAGATACCGCCACAATCATAGACATAGTATCTTAGTATCAATGCTCTATCTACGGCCACAATCGGCGCAGCAAATACTACGTCATCCTAATTTATGGTTGCCAAATGTGAAGTTGTCAAGCGATCCGTCCGTTTCATTGTCAAAAATATTTTTATTATTTATTTATACATTCTACAATCCATTTTATTTTAAAATTAAAATTGTTTTTTTTTTTGCCAAACTAGGTTACATAATTATAATTACTACGTATCATAGATATGTCGGATTCTTCCGAAGAGGAAGATCTATCACGATTTCAAGAGGCTGTGGATACAACATTTGTCAAATTGATAAACGCGGAAGCTGTTAATAAAGTTCCAATAACTGAAAAATCCGGTATATTTTAATCATCTTTAAACCGTTTCACGAATAACCGTGGCTGCCTTAGCGGTAGCGGTGGTTATCCGTTGTGTTAGCTCGTAGAAGTGAAGGGAATCAAACATTCGCGGGTATAACGCAGTCTGTATTCTGTTTGTGGCTTACCTCCACCGTAATTACCACTTACCTAAAAAAGGGTTCTTACCACGTCTATCTGTATACAAGCGCGGTGGCGTTGGCGTCCAAGAAACTGCCAGTTGTAATTTGTCACAACATACATCCATTGCATTTTTCCTAAACTAAAAAATGGATGCATAATAAAAAAAGGGATACAAATTCGCCGCATTCTTCAATTTCTAAGTTGATATCATGAATCTATAGTTTATTTGTATTTGTCTGTAAAATATAACAAAACTGTATTTACAAAGTATGTACTTAAAATTAAACTTCAAAATAGCCTAATATAAACTGATTTACTTTCTTATCATTTTCACAAAGCACTTACAAAAGTAATGCTTCCACCTCTCCAAGGTGGTGGTAGAAATAGTGTTATAAGTCACCTCTGTGAATGCAATGCATGTTGTACACTACTTGCAACCAATATATTATAGATAAGACTGTGACTGAGACCGCTACTGCAGGTTGTGCTTGCATTTGACATGCTTTAACCAAATAAATATATATCATAATTAAACTGCTCAACGTTGCAGTTGTCACTGTGAATTGAGAATTCAAAGCTTGCATGGAAACAAGTATTTCTATTACCTACAATTAATTAGCAGGTAGTAGAAATTCTAATCTTAAATAACAAAAGAGATTGAAATTTCTGCATGTGTGGTATTTATTCTTTTATAAAAAAGTTATTATGTAAACAAACATTACTGCTAGTTAACAAAAAATAAAAGAATTTATTAAAATAATAAACATGTAGAGGCAGTGTAAAATATCCACTACCCTATTGTCCCATGGGTGAAGAGGTGACAGAGGGAAACAAACCTGGAGATGAACTACAGCCTTCCTATTAACAACTAAAAATAAATAACTGCCAATTCTGGCAACTATGTTAACGTAAGGGTATTGGTAAATAATGATATACACATATAGTATTTAGTTAAACATATTATATTTTTAGATTCCAAGTTGTGCTCTCAGAGATACTTAGAGGAAGCAACCCATTACAATGATGTTAAAGTATCTAAACACTTACAAAAGAAAATAGGAGCAAAAGTTTCTGAAATTATAAACAGAAATTTTAAATTTGTTAATGTGCAAGACGAAGTAATGAAGTATGAAATTTGTTTACAGTAATGAAAGGTGTAAGTTAATAATAATCTATACTTATACTGGAATAAATTTTTAGCAAACCAACTATTGAAGGTGGAGTAAAGTTGTTCAGAGATTCTGCTGGATTTCTCTCTTGTGAAGATGCAAAAGATACGTATACAGAATGTCACAATAATTTTTCAAGAAAATTGCAACAAAAAAGAAGGCAAATAGATAGCAATGTTGAGGGAGTTGATGAACACGGTGAGAATGAATTGCTTGATAAAATGTTTAAATTTTTATTTAAATTCAACACATTTAGTGTTGAAATGGTATGTTGTCAGCCATAGGTTTTATTAGACGGCACATTAATTATTTCAATGTTGTTTTGTTAAATCAGTAATCTAATATAAAGTTTATGTTCACACTAAGCCAGCATTCCAGTCTCATTGCTAATTATATTCTTATCACATATTTAGACTAGCTGTTCCCCGTGACTTCGCCTGCTTGGAATTTATTGTGATTGGATTTCATGAGTTTTAATTTTTTTTGCATGGTACCCTTATTGTTTTGCTAAAATAATAGTAGCATAAGTTACTCCTTATAACATCAGCCATCTGCCAGTGGAAGTCCCATCCAAATCGGTTCACAGGTTTTAGCGTGACGTGTGTTCAGACAGACATCGACTTTATTGCTGTAGGCTGTGTGATGATAGAGTAAGAAAATCCATTATCCCATTACATATTGTAATTGGCGTGAAAGGTGACTATGGGATACACCAGAAAGATCTCATGGTTTCCAACATATGGAGGTATAACCATCTTGTTTTTTTTTTAAATTAAACATGGGCTCACTTTTGACCTCCATCTGGTAAGAGGGCAAAGAAGAAGTCTACGATGGAGCGAGTTTGCCCAAGAGAAGCTTGTTCATATGCACCTTGAAGAGGTTCAGGTTATATGCACTTGGAAAAACAAACGCCAGCAGGGCATTCCACTCCTCGGCTGTGCGCATTATAAAAGATGACTTACAGCGCTTAATGCAAATATTTGGAATGTCAATTATGTGCAGATGGTAACCTGCAGTACATCTGGTACTCCAATAGGAGAATGGAGATCGAGCTTATGAAGCTCATAGGCACACTCTCTGAATACAATCTGTAGAAGACAGACAAATAAGCAAATTGACAGTGGTGAGCTAAGCTGTGAATCTTAGTTTCTACTAACTTTTTGTCACCAATAAGCTTCTTGACTCTGCGTACCACTGAGTCGAGTGCGAAAAGTTGATATTTTGCTGAGCCATCCCTAACGTGACTACAATACTCCATGCATATTCAGATTTGTGCTTTGTATAAAGTTTGTGAAGGGCTGTAATGATGATGATGATAAGAAAAACTGGTTTACCAGAAATCACCCCTGTGAAGCCACAGCAGATTGCTAGTCTGTGATAAAAATTAAATAGTCCTGCAGTTGCTCTTAAAGAGCGACTATGGTTAAAGCCCCATAGACCATGGCTCTGATAGATGGTGATATAACCACCATGTTTAATACCAGACATACATTACTCAGAATAGGGATGTATGTGACAGGAAGCGGTATTTAAGTTGCTAGATGTTAGGTGTTACGATTAACAATTTATCTGGTAAGCATAGTGATCCTTCCTACAAGAGGCTTATGTCCAGATATTACGGTTACAAGCTGTTAAAGAGGAAGATTTTTTTTTCATTGAATTAGAGTGATAAGATGCACGCAACCCACCTGATAGTAAGTGGATGTTGAGGCCCATAGACAACTACAATCTACATTATCCTGGATTAAGAATCAAGTCAGTGCAGATGCAAAATCACCCCTGAGGACTAAAATGGAAAGCTTCATTATCATTAAATTGTTTCTGCTTCTCTACACTCATTTTACAAAATGCAGCATTATTCTGCTGTTTCACTCTAGTATTCTGTGAGAGGAGTGAACCTACCCCTGTCGAGCCAACCCAATCGCGCTGCAGCATGGCTCTAACACAAGAAAATTTGATTGAAAAATTGACAAGATTGCATAATTACTTAAAATTTAAATAGAAATATTTTTTTTTAGCTAAAATCAAATCAGTGGTAGTTAGTGGTGAGTATGTTCTATCAAAAGAGGAAACAAAGTGTTGGAAGTCTAGAAGAAAGGAGAAGTTGTTTAAATACAAGGCGAATGGTGATAAAAATGTCTTAACTGCTTTAGAATAAATGAATATATTTTTTTTATTAAATAACATTTTTTTTTTTACTAGTTTTAAGACCGCACGGGAATAACAAAAATTTGCACATAATGCAACATTGAAGATGTATGAAGCATTCTAGATCCTACAATTTTACGCGATTTACAGATGTGAAATCGTGTACCTTCTCAGGACGCAGCAGCTGAGATGGATCTACCATGCCAACGGAATTATGCTCAAACTAGCTGTTCCCCGCGACTTCGCCCGCCTGTAATTTAGGGCTTTAATTTTTTGCGAAGAACCCTAATTCTTTTTATAAAATATAAGTAGCTTGAGTTACTCCTTATGACATCAGCTATCTGCCAGTGAAAGTCGTGTAAAAATCGGTCTAGCTGTTTCGGAGATTAGCCAGTACAAAGAGACAGACAAACAAAAATTTTTAAAATTGTATTTTTGTATTTAGTAAAAAGCTGTAATTTTGATATTACAAACAGACACTTCAAGCTATTTATTTGTATAGATGTAAAAAAAATATAGCAAGATACATTTTTTTTACAGGATAAGTGTGACAAGCGAGCACACAGTCCACCTGATGCACAGAGTACTTTTTATAATTGATAAGAATCTTTGATCTTTGTCTCAAAAACGCAATAATTATGTCTGTAATCTGTATGTCAGATCAGATTGGAGGAATTTGCACTCAACTCAATGCGACCATTTTAAAAATGTTATCAAATAGGTTGTTGAATCTTATAACCACATAGTTTGACCTTCTTCACATTAATTTTATCTTCTTACATCAATAGAGGCGACATCTCGTGCCAACAGATGGATCTAGTACATTATAATACGACAAAATCTAAAAACTATACGTTTGATAGACTTTAAATGTTCTTTTGGTTCATCTAAATTTAGTATAATAATAATTGCATTTTTCAAGCATTTATGTACTAAGATTCTATGCCCTGACCTGATGATAAGTGGTTTCTGTGGCCCATAGACATCTACATCCTCGTTTGCGAATCAAAATGCAGATGCGTTGTCAGCCGTGAACACTAAAGGGCCCCCGAGACGGTCAAGCGGTTTGATTTAAACACGTAGATTTTGGTTTGAGTCAAACCAATTTGATCGTTTACGCCATTCGTTTGACAGGTTTGATCAAACGTTACGTGTTTGAAGCTAGTTTGATGGAAATTTATGACCATATAAAATGTAAAAGTAATGTTCTTTTTTATGCTTTTTTTACTTGTTTAGACCTAATTAAGTTTAGTTGACATTAAAACATAAGTTACAAACGGAAGGATACTTGTTTTTAGTGGGTAACTAGTCAAGTTAACGGGAGCGGTGGAGGCGTTTTTAAAAACTAAAATAAAACTAAGAGATGTCCGTACAGAAGCTCATGTACTTCAACAATGGCAAACTTATTCTAATACATCTTTCATGCAGACTCTATTACATTTGCTTACTCAAGTGACACGATATAGGCCACACACTGGGTGCAAAGTCAGCAATAGTATTTATGCACGTACTTGTATCACTCTGTGTGGGGTCGAATCCATGACTCTTCCCTCCTCAAGAGCGAAATTATCGGCATTTTCAGGAATCCGATGATTTCGCTTAATTACACACAGTTTATGTCTAATTATAATAAAAATACAGAAAATAATTGGTAGAATTACATACAAAATTATCGTTCCTAAACTCACACTTTTAACATTAATAGCACTTGCATTTTCAATGAGATTTATTTTGCTAAGTTTTACTAGTTGAAGTAATTGTTTAGTTTCGTCTAGATTTATACCTTTTAAACTCACTTCACTGACAATGGGAGGCTTCGAAATCTTCAGTTCTGGCAAGTTAGTCATTGGGTAAATTCGGTAATTTAGGTCATCTGAAGAAGATTGGTGGTATTTAAAATGAATATTTCCAATTTCGGCTTCACAGAAATCGTCTACGGTGATTATGTAAGTACCACATAAAAGTTCATGAGTGACGTCATTGTCGCACTTTCTGGTAAGTATTCTATGATTTCTCACGTACAGTATCCAGCTTTCGTGGCTTATTCGTTGAATTTTGGGATCTTCAATGTCAACAGTATGCTGTTCACAGGCATCGAGGTTTGATTGAAACTCCATGAGCTGTTCCACGCAGCTTTGTTCTGTATGCAGCAGCACATCGTCGGTATTGCACAGGAATTGATTATCCAAAGCAATTTGTTTGCAGGCTCTCGGGACTGGCAAGTATTCCTTTTCTTTCACCAATAGGTATGGGTATTTGGGAATAACTATAATAGTTTTGTTTGCAATAGCAATTGGCAATGAATACATTTTGAAGTAACTATATGTTTTATTCCCTACTAAAGGGACCTCTAAGATAAACGTGATCTGGTTTCCTTTTATAAAAGCCTTAACCTTAATACAATTTTCTAGTTTAACTAAGTTATTTTCATTTACAGGATATAATAGATTTTCAGTTATCGCGATTGATTGTAATAAATTTAACAATTCCGTAGAGTTGAAAATAGCTTGATGCAGAACAGATACCTTACTGAATGCTAGTGCAGTTTCGATTTCTCCTAGTATTACGTTAATAGTTCTAAAATAACTCAAAAACATGTCAAACATACCTAGGACATAGGTAGAATAAATGGAGTTTTCTTCTTTTGTAATTAGGAATTTAACAATTCTTTCAATTCTCTTCAAGCGTTCATCTAATATTAGAGTATTGTTATGTAAGGTCTCTGTACTGTTGATGAAATTATCCAAGATTTTGGAGACTAATGTAATTCTCTTATCCGACATTATCTGATTATCGTTTAGTTTAGAAATCAATGAGTCATATCGGACGGCATCATCATGATCCAAATTTCAAGTTACTATTTTTATCATAGACCCAAGCGGGTCAATAATGCCTCTTTTAAATCTTTTCGATGGCACAAGTTGCCGAAATTTTTCTATAGTTGCATCTCTTAAATACCCTACATGTGTTCGAATAGCTAAAAATTCATGAATATATGGTTTATTAACATCTATCAACGCAACGAATTCGTCATACTTTAATATACTAAAATCTAAATCACTACCTATACCTTCTAAGTTTTAAAGTTTTAATAATAAGCCAATTGTCTATTTGCAATGAAGCACGACCCAGTTTGACAGGCAGGATTCCTGGGTTTTTTTCAAGTTTTCGAAGTTGAAGGGCCCATCCTTTCTGAACCATCGTCAGAATTATTATACACCACCTGTGGAGGACGTTTAATATTTTTAATTGGCACTGAAGTATTTCTATTACCAATCCTAACAGGAACTATATTTCTTTCTATATTACCACTAACGACAGCTTTCCTATATCGCGGTTTGTCTTTACTTCTTCTTATGTTAGATTCCTTGGCGTATATAACATCTCCTATTCTAAAATTTCTATCTGTTTCACCGCCCTTTTGTTCCCTTACCTTTTCCTTTTTCTCTAAGATTTTATCTGATATGTAATTATATAGATATCTAATACGTTTAGCATGATCTTTTAATAGTTGTTGGGTGTAACATTTCTCGAAATTCGCGGTGAACGTTGAATTAGAGTCGGTATGACCGAAAACGATTTCGAAAGGAGTAAGGCCGGTTGTACTATGTATGGTGTGGTTATAAGCCATAATTGAGTAACTCATTACAGTAGCTGCATCTGTACACTTTCGTTCGTATTTCGCCAATCTGTATATCTCTATAATTGTGGAGTGGAATCTCTCTATTATGCCTGTTGAATTCGGGTTATTAGGAGTGGTAATGTGTAGTAGTATGTTATACATAGTCATAAGTTCCTTAATGAGATCATTATTAAACTCACTACCGGGATTAGAAGTTATTTTTTTAGGTGTTCCGTATATTGAAAAATATTTAATAAGCGCTCTTACGATTTCCGGTGCGGATCTATTTGGGATTTCGATAGCTTGTCCTAATTTACTAAATGCGTCAACCAAAGTTAGGTAATAAACGGATTCAATTGAAAAAAGGTCCATGAAAACTTCTTGGAAGGGGGCGTTTTGGGTTTGAGTTAATTGAAGTAATGGTTTAATGGGTTTTCTTTCATATTTCATTTTTCTACAGGCATCACAAACATTAAGTACTGCAGCAATCGTCTCTTGCATGTTCTGCCAATAATAATTTCTTTTAATTCTACTCATTGTTTCCTTTATTCCTCTGTGACACGTCTTTCCCTCATGATGTTGCAGTATGATTTCTTTTTGTTCTTTCTCGTCTTCTACATATATAACACGCTCTGTACATTCAATAAATTCTACCATTCCCTTTTTAAATAGCTGTATAATAATTTTAGAGAATTCTTTTCTATGTTGAATGTTTTCGAAATAAATAAAATATTTAGTCTTGGGCTTAATGTACTCTTTTAAGAAATTTTTAATAAGATCTTCATTCTTAAGTGGGGCAAAAACTTCGAGAACCTTTTGTTTATCCCTGGATAAATTTCTTACGTGTACTTCATTTTTATGCCAGGTATAAACTAAAATTTGGTTTGGTTTTGAGTCAATGGCCTCCTTTAATATCGGAATACCATTAGATTCTAGATCTTGTCCAGAATGCACAGTTACTATACTACTATCAGAGGATATAGGTGGTAACGGGTATTTCGTGTTAGTCTCTAACTGGTCGACGGATACAGTGGCGGATGTGTCAGTTATAGTTATTGTCCTAGAGTCGTCCCTGTTTTCAGTCGTTAAGTCTACAATTTGGTCAGTTAATTCTGTCAGATATTTTTGCAGTTTTTGTTCTTTAGGGTCCAGGTTTACTTCCAATGATTGTGAGTCATCAGAGTCTATGACATTTAGTTTTATCTGAGAGAGGGCATCAGCATTACTATTTTGTTTTCCGTTTTTGTATACAATATCGAAGTCGTACTCTTGAAGACGTAAACGCCAACGGGTCAGTTTACTGTTCGGTTCTTTAAGTGAGTAAAGCCAAACTAGGGGTCTATGGTCGGTATATATGGTGAACTTACGCCCGTAAAGGTTAGGTCTAAAATGTTTTACGGCCCATATTATGGCGAGTAGTTCACGCTCTATTGTACTATATCTGGTCTCAGTGTCGCTGAGAGTTCTACTGGCGTAGGCAATGGGCTTATCGGATCCTATTGTCCCCTGCGATAAGACCGCACCTAAAGCAACAGTAGAAGCATCTGTAGTTAAAACATAAGGTTTGTCTGGATCTGGGTATTGGAGTAAAGGTGCATTAGTCAGAAGCTCCTTACACTTCTGAAACGCATCAATATATTTTTGATCTATTACAATTTTATTTCTTTTCTTTAGGCATGCTGTAAGGGGCTGAGTGATTTTGGCGAAGTCTTTTATAAAGCGTCTGTAATAACCAATCAATCCTAGGAAACTCTTGATCTCGGTAGTCGTCCTTGGTAACGGGTAGCTTAATACAGCCTGAATCTTATCATCGTTTGGTTTAAGTCCGTCTTTAGTAATAACGTGCCCTAGGTATAGCACTTCTTTTCTCAAGAATTCTGATTTGTCAAGTTGTATTTTTAAATTAGTCGATCTCAATCTGTCAAAAACTGTCCTTAATTTTTGTAAATGCTCCTGGAGGCTACTCGAGAAAATAATTATGTCATCAAGATAGACAAGGCAATGAATTCCTTGTAAGCCTCTTAGGATGTTATCCATGGCTCTTCGGAAGGTGGCTGGAGCTGTCTTCAGGCCAAAGGGCATTCGCAGGAATTCATAGTGTCCGTTCTATGTGCTGAATGCCGTTTTTTGTCTATCTGATTCGTTGATCTCAATTTGGTGGTATCCACTAGCTAAGTCCAAGGTTGAAAAGTATGTACTCTTACCTAGTTTGTCAAAAATGTCAGTGATATTGGGTAAAGGGTACTTATCGTCCACAGTTATGTCGTTTAGACGTCTGTAATCGATAACCATCCTATACTTCATTTCACCAGATGCGTCTCTCTTTTTGGGAACTAAATGGACTGGGGCTGACCAAGGCGAAAAGGATTCCTGAATCACATTATCATTTAATAGTTTCTGTACCTGGTTTTTAATTGCCTGTGTTTGTGCGGGAGGTTGCCTGTAGGGTTTGACATAGATAGGGTCTTCGTTTTTTGTTCTAATATAGTGTTTCACCTCATTAGCAAAAGATAAAGGTATTTGATCGCTATAAAAATATCTTTATATTCTCTACATAAGTGGTATATCGATTTTTGTTCTTCTTCCGACATGTGGTCTAAGCGTAGTTTCTCTAAATTTTGCTCTAATATTTTATCTACTTCAATATCTGACATATCTGTAATATGGTTAACTATACATTCAGTCGCTTTACTCTCTTCATATGCTTCTACATTCAATGGTTTTTTTATAGTTAATTTTATCGGTATATCTAAGGTATTCTGGATTACTGTAGTCGTATAACCATCCTTACATCTCACTAACGCACTAGGCATTCGCACACCCTTACAGAATTCTTTATAATCGATTACAGCATTACCTGAATATAAATTTGTTGGGAGTTTGACTCTTTGCTCGGAACGGGGAGATAACTCCAAAACGTAAGAAGATTTACTATGTGTTATAGGTATTACGGTAGTTTTAGTTTTAAGAATCTCGTTTTTTAAATCTATTACTGCTTCTAGGTTGCAAAGTATATCATTCCCAATTAAGCCATCATACCTAGAGTCGACATTGTAAAGGTAAAGACGGGATTTGAATAACTTGATCATGTCTGCTCGATGCATGTGTGCTAATGACTTCGAATGGTTCGTGACTTATGTACTCTGGAAAGTACTTATAAGCTTTTGATGGACTAATGAATGATCGCGTACTACCTGTATCAATCATAAATTTGGAGTCGATTTCCGGTATATAAATAAACGGCAATCTCAAGTTAGTACTACAATTTAGCTCTATTTTTTCGTAAGTTCCGAGGCTTCGACCTGAAAATCCTTGTCGTCCATATTGGTTGGGACGCTTTGTGTTACTTCAGGAATTATTGTCGGATATTGATTTTCATAATAATCGAGCTCGGGGACATTAAGGCCACTGCTTGAGTACTCCTCATAGCAGCAGTTATCATAAGAAAGTGGGTACACATCGCCGCACGCATCATCGTAATACGTATTATCAAGGTCGAGTTCATTTAACTGAAAGCCTTGTTGATTTGTTTTAAGTGGTGGTGCCGTTCGCATTGTGACGTCACTGGGCCCAGTGTATTGATTTTTATTTAATTGAGGCTTGTAACCAAATTGTTGGGGCTTATAAAAGTTTTGTTGTTGGTTTCCAAATTGTTGTGGGCGCATACCGAATTGTTGTGGGCGCATACCGAATTGTTGTGGGCGCATACCGAATTGTTGAGGTTTATTAAATGTTTGTGGTTGCATCCCGAACTGTTGTGGACGCATATTAAATTGTTGTGGGCGCATATTAAACTGTTGCGGGCTTATACCAAATTGTTGCGGGCGGAAGCCGAATTGTTGGGGGCGGTATCCAAAATTTTGTTGATTATTATTAAATTGAGTTAGTTTTGATTGTGACCCCTGCGGAAGTCCAAAGTTAAATTTGTTAGGGGTTAATTCGGGTTTATAGCCCATAGGTGCCATTGAATTAAAATTATTTGTACCGAATTTAAACGTAGGATTATTATTTGGTATACTGGGTGGCGTTAGTTTATTACTAGGATTACTATACATTTTATTACGTAGGGTATACTGCTCATGGAAGTTGACTTCTTCCATGACCACGCTTAAAGCCTCTTCTAGTGTACTGGGCGCTTTTAAGCGAACAATTCGCACCATATTTTCTGGCAAATTATACAAAAAGACATTTAAAGATGTGTTATTATATATAATAATTTTGCTACTCTTTACATTCGGATCGGTTAATCTATTTACTTTCGATATTAAAACACTACGAACGGATAGGATCCTATTACAGAAATCTAAATATGACTCGTTGTTTCGGATACGCAAACCTTCAAGTTCTATAGCAATACATTCTTCACTCCTAGGGTCTCCAAAATGTTGAATTAGCAGTTCTCTAAAATCTTCCCACGAATTAATGTCCTCGCGCTCGCTAAAGAGCGCTGCAGCGTCGCCTACGAGTCTACTTGTTATCGCGTACATTACGTATAAATTTTGTTCATCGGATCCCCTATATTTATTTAATATATACTCACATTTGCGAATAAAAAGATTTAATTGGTGCTTATCACCGTTGAATATCGGTACAATTTTGAGCATTTCACTAGGAATCATCTTAATTTGCACTTGATCTTCCATTTTGTAGAACTTTATTTTATAAAATACGGCGATAAAATAATATAATTAATACAAGAATTCAAATTCACAATCAAAAACACAGTCAAAATAAAAGTAAAATAATTAATAAGTAAAATACAAAATATGAAATAAATAAGTCCTCAATAAAAATTTAATCAACGAACATACACTACAATTATAATTTGTAATAGTTATAATCGCTTTGTTCCTACAGTGCAAGCTCTTATCACGTCGTTATTGCATGGACGCGCTTACTTATCTAGTTATTCCTAGTATTTCTTTACGCAGTTAGTTATTAAGTTTAAGTATTCTTAAATATAAGTTTCACAGATTTTTATGTAAAACCAGATAACGTTATATCGCAAGAGGTCTAATTGCAAAATAACAAAACTATATAATATGACAAGGAAAGGAAGGTGAAAATTTGGACTCACCAGCCGGCCTTCGTCATCTTCAGCTGCTCTCCACTTGACAAATTTATATTGGTTCGCAGGATCGCCTCGCGGCACGAACGCGGTAAACGATTTTATTCGAATTTATTTCGCGGACGGCGCAAGCAAATGGCGATCCTACCGGCTGCGCCAGTCAAGTTAACGGGAGCGGTGGAGGCGTTTTTAAAAACTAAAATAAAACTAAGAGATGTCCGTACAGAAGCTCATGTACTTCAACAATGGCAAACTTATTCTAATACATCTTTCATGCAGACTCTATTACATTTGCTTACTCAAGTGACACGATATAGGCCACACACTGGGTGCAAAGTCAGCAATAGTATTTAAGCACGTACTTGTATCACTCTGTGTGGGGTCGAATCCATGACTAACTACTAACTACGTGTTTTTTTACGTGTTTTCTTTGAAATTGAGAGTAAGTGATTTTTTTACGCAGATATTACAAACCTTTTGTACTATTTTTTGTTTTATAAAAAAAAATCATTTATATAAGTAGGTACAGCTAAATCACCCTGGAAACCTTGGTTTTTATTAAATTAAGTTTTCACTTATTAATAACATTTGTAACTATCAAACAATGAAGAACCTTAATTTGGAAAAAAATAAGGTTTATGATTCATTGATATTTACAAATGCTAAATATTATTTAATGTTATACAAATATAAAAGTAAAGTCGATCTGAAAACGTCTAATTAGTAAGAATAGCAAAACAGGTATTTTCAAAAGGAAAAAAAAAACGCCGGCGCTATACGGCAGCGGATTGACTATTAGACTAAAAGACTATTTATTAGCGAACTTTTTTTTATGCATGAACGGTTTCGAACTATTTTAAGCAAAAATAAATCTTATACCATATCACAAGAGCACATGGTACTTCGTAGTTCTATTCGGCCATATGATAGTAATAAGACGGCGGTTCAACCATTTTAAGCAAAATTAAACAATAAGACAAACGCATTGTTGCTTTTAACAGGATACTTGTTTTCTAGAAATTTATTTACAACTTGAGTTTGTGAGCGATCGCGATGAGTGCTATTATTTTTTACTTATTAGACTATTTTTCCACAACATGATTTAAAACCCACAAAGTAAAAGTAGTACCATGTACACTTTAAAAAAGGTTGTCAACCCCTGCAAATTTCAAATTTTCAAAATATCAAGAAACGAATCTGGATAAATCTTCCAAAAAAGCAATTTGAGCGAGTTATAACGATTTTTAAAAAGATACGACACGCGTGTCATACGCCACACACAAAAGTAATCAATGGCACGCGGGGCGTGCCACCCGCATGAACCGGTTAATATCACCTATAAGATCTTGCTGATTAACTACCTCTAGATTAATGCTCTCAGGAGATAATGAAGACTAGCGGTTGCTAACCCTTCTGCGAAGCGTGGCAACTAGGGGTATAGTAAGCACAGACTATTATAATTTTATATAAAAATTATAAGGAGGGTTAATATATAGGCATATATTAACCCTCCCCTTACGTTTAGTAATGGACTTGTGATAGGCTGTAATGGAATCGAATGTAATAATAATTAAGCAGTCAACTGTACTGTAAAATTACGTTCATGTGTGTGTGCGACACTATTGTTTTACAATTGTTAATACCTTAATCTCAAAAAGAATAAAAAAATATGTTTAAAGGAGGATTAATAAAAAATACATTTTGTGTGTACGCCAACAATTTATCGTTTTGAAAACCTTATAGTTAACATGAAGAAGTAATATAGTATCTGTTTAACATCGTAAGTAGTGCTCGACCAATCAGATTATAAAATCGACCGTTAGACACTTATTTTAAAACGACCATGTACATAATACGTACATTTTAATTTTAGATTTACAAAACTTTGGAAGTAAATAAAAGAAGATTTATATATAATTTCATCTTTAATTACTATTTTTATTAACATTACAAATAACGCCATGGTGGGTTGGATACCCATATTTCATAGTAGCAACTCAATTGAGTAAATCAAACCACAAAGGTGCAAACCATAAGGTTTCAGCGTAAGAGATAAAGAGTCTATCAACCAAAGACATTTAATAGTATATATATATTTTAAATCTCTTTGCTATCAACAATACAATTTCGTGTGTGTCGCTAAAGTCCACTATAGGAAATGCCAGAGATCTTCGATAGATGGCGGTGCAATCACCTCAATAATTAATGATTAAAAGAAACTTACCATAAGTGAAGTTCTATCATAATTATTATAGGTGCTTTATCCAAAGAGATTAGTAATGAGGGCTAATAATTTTCTGCTCAACAGATGTCGCTAGTTGACACTGAGGTAAAGTTTTTTCTTACAGAATCTCATTTAATTGGGAAGTTAGTTTTTAATAAAAGTTTATCACTTTCAAAAGTATTATATTAATACACAAAACAATGCCTCAGTGTTTGCTCTCAAATTTTTTGCACATTTTTAACTTTTTTAAATAATTTCTACTTTTATGAAAATCGGTGGTTTGGCTTATTTATTTTTAATCTTATTAATATCAAATATAGGTAATAACATAGCAAGAAACATTAACCTCTACATTTTCCGAACAAATTAACTTCCCCGCTATGATATCTGTCAAATATTATACCTCACTTTTAAGTGGCGCCGCTCTGGTGGCAGAAAAAGTTATGGATGCTCTCATTCTCTCCCGCCCGCTCTTCTGGTACCTAATTATCCAGGAAATATCAAGGTTTTGTGTTCAGCTCTAAAATTAAGATATATCAGGATTATTAAGATTACTTCATAGGAGGGCAGAATCTATGGATGGTCCGCGGGTGTGGGGTTCTCTCTACTCCTGTGACGAAAGGAAGAAGGGAAAAGGAGGGGATTTAAAAAACTTTAATTCTTAACTATAGTGAGAAAAGTAGTGAATCCTAGGCGTGATACTACCTAGATACGACATGTGTTTATTAAGTTCCAATTACTAATCTAGAAGGACAAAGCACGAAGTATAAATCCACATAATGGGGTTGTTATAAACTAATTTGCTTAATTCCGCGCAAAGAAAGAAAATGATGTGTCCTGCCCAGTTTTAAGGGGACCTCCTACCCTCCCTCAATCGCGCGCACTATACCTGTCGCCCGTCGCGTAAGTGAAGTGAAGTGCTTAGCGGCCAGCCTCCGCAGAGTCTACTTCACCTGAGGATGCCTCGTGTAGCGAAACACGTGTCGTATTTTCGAGAGTGGTGTGTCGTGCCTAGTGTGGTGGTGCTGGGGGTGGTAGTGCTGGGATTAAGGGCGACGGGTATAGTGCGCGCGATTGAGGGAGGGTAGGAGGTCCCCTTAAAACTGGGCAGGACACATCATTTTCTTTCTTTACGCGAAATTAAGCAAATTAGTTTATAACAGCCCCATTATAATGGATTTCCGCAAAGTAACGCCTGATTCTATCAATTATAATTCCACATTTAAAATACTCAAAACGGTGAAGGAGAGCAACGTCAAAGTAGGAAGAGCAACGTTCGATCCCTGTCTCCAATGTTTTCCTTCATTTCTTCTTTTCTATTGTCTTTATTGACCCGTAAAAGTCCATAGTTACTCATGGACCCTCAGGTAGGGGAGGTTTGCCTTAATGGCCGCGCTTGGCAGGTATCTTGCCAATCCCGGTGCCACACGTCTGGTATAAAAGAGATGATTACGTCCTATCTATGGAAGATCACGAGATCTTTTTTAATTTCTAAAATTGAAAATCAAATACAGAAAATACGAAATTGCGTGATTAATTTTCTTACATTCTTACTTACTCACTTACGGCCACCACTCGGCGATTATCAGTCGCTATTATGAAAATATAATGAAATCTAATGATTACCATAGGTTGTCGAACACTACTAAGGATATTGAAATATTTACAGTTTAACAAAGTGCTAGTGTATTAGGCGGTGAAAAAATAGTGTGGTTATTTACATAAATCCCTAAACATACGCCTTAGATTAGAACTGTTCTGGTTCCGTTGTCAACTGAGTTCTTGTGTGAAGAGTATCTTAATCGGAACTCTCGCTTACACGCCCGGTGTCACTAGTGATGTCTTATGACCACAGTGGATATATCGATATCGAAGGTGTTATTGTTAGTGGTAGAATATAGTAACAAAATACATATAGTAAATATAAATGTAACATAGTAAGGTAGTATATTGTAACAATATGATATAGTAAATCCTTATTAATAATATGTAGTCCGAGGACTAAGTTGACAACGGTCAGGCTATAATTAATTCCATCAAGTACAAATGGTCAGGGGTTTTGGCACAATATTGAATAGGTTATTAATGTAGTGCCAAACGTATGGCAATAGGCAATTATGTAACATACATTTAATTATTAACTGAATCAAATGTCAAAATTAGACAAAAGAACATGTCACGTTATGTGTTATAAAATTAAAAAAATGTAATAAGATCATATTATATCTGTGTAAATTTAATGTTAACATTATAAGATATAGATTTGTCGCCAATCATAGCTAATCTAAATAACAGTCTGTGCTAAAATTGTGTACATAAAACACATTTTATAAGAACATACAGTGATAGAAACAAGTCTAAATTACATACTTATAATTTTACGGTAGAAAACCTAGTATAACTTATCGGGGTACTATATCTATACAACACATTTACACAACATTAGGTATAACGTTTCTTTCTGTCAACATTAACTAACATGGGGCGAGTCACTGAGGGAACTGTCACACCTTTCCGTATTGATATTGTCTACTCTGTGAGCAGAATCATCATTAGCAGAGGTTATATTGGTGACTGAGATGGCGTTGACTTCGTTTCCACTGACATCGAATTCATCTGTACTGGTATTGTCGATTTTTGCATGTTCTTTTTTGGGCTCCAGATCATGATCATGTACTTCAGGCGCGAAATCCGCTTCGAGAGCTATATCATCTGTCACTAACTTATTCGATTTATTGGTGACATTGTTCGTTTCGGGGACGATATGGCTTGCAGCGGATATAACTGATGTCGACAGGCATCGTTTGCGACCGTGGTGGCGCTAGGAGCGTCTAGCCTCGGTTCGGCGTTGGCGAAATTCGAGTGCGATGTGGGAGGCGAGTGCTGCGGCGAGCGAAAGCGCTAAGCCGGCGAGTTGCGCTTTCACGCAGAGCAAGCGGCGAGCGACGCACGCCAACGCCAAGCCGGCGTGCCGCGATGCTAACGTGAGTGACCATGGTCCTCGCCAGCCAGGTCCGCCGACGCAAATACTCGACTGTAATGTTATAATGCAAAATACTTAAACAATATGTCGAAACATAATACATTCGTACCCGATTACAATACGCGCTGTAAAAAAAAAATCATATACTTCCTTTATACGCACGTTTAAAATTAGTAAATTTATGCTATTTTTTAAATATTATATAATCCCTATATGCTAATAATACTTTATAAACTATGGCTGCGCACAACTACTGCTGCCACTTAGAAAACAATCTTCTGCCTGTTCCTTTAAATAAAACTACCTATCGACAAAATTCATTATGAATAAGAGCATGCACAATTTTTGTACTATGGCACAACAATTAGACGTAGATTTAACACCAGTGTTCATAACCTAAATAATATGCTTTCTCATAATTTCTTTAACTAGATCCCTATACCATGCTACCATATGCATTTTTTAGGGATCTAGTACCTATAATATATGTATGATATAAAAAAAATATGAAATTTGAAATTATTTACCCAACCCAATCAGCTGAAATGGCAATGGGCTAGCTATATAGCTGAAGGAACCGAAAGCGGTAGGGAAGGAGCCGGGTGATGAAGGCTCATTTGTAGGCGGTGATGTCTGGCAGATAAAAGTGTAATGAATCTTTGGGCGTGGAAGGAAAAGAATGCGGGACCCATAGGCAGGTGGTTATTTTGTCTTGAATTAAATTTGGTACTGGTGACAAAATCTGGCAGAATCACATTGAGATTGTACATGCATCAGCACGTCTCAGCGCGGCGCATGGGCCCCTTTTCGGTGGCGGTCGCATCCGGTAGTTATATAGACGACGCGTCTATAGAGTTTTGTCGTCTCAGACTGTAGGGCCCTTAAGCGATGCGAGGTCTATAAGCAGTTGGCTTACTTTGCTTTAATCTGGCCATGCAAATAGTGTGATTGTTATCTTCCCCGCCAAATATCCCATTAATGAGGCAATATTTGAAGGGATCGAACATAAGCCGTTTAACATAGTAGAGCCATGCTGCAGCTATATTAATTTTATGTGTCGGCTCGACTGGGGAAGGACCACGCTTTCACAGAATACCAGAGTAAAATAGCAACTTAATGCTGTTGTGTTTCGTATGGCGAGTATAGAGAACCGGAGACCCTTTTTACTGGAAAAGAGGCATTCCATCGTAGCCCTCACTGCTGACAACGCATCTGCCTTTTGATTCGCAAACGAGGATAGATGTAGATATCTATGGGCCACAGTAACCACTTATCATCAGGTGGACTGTGTGCTCGCTTGTCACCCTTATCCTAAAAAACTATGTTCAGTAGTACTTTTGACAGGCTGAAAGGATGAAGAATCTGGTCTTGTTGACAAAATCTGTCAGAATTAAATCGACGAGGAATTCATCTATCGAGTATTTGGCACCTGAAGCACGTCCTTTGGGACAAACGCAGCTCGCAATCCGGGTGGCGGCGGCAATTTGGTCGATGACCTCAAGTATCAAGTTACTTCACTGATATTGATAGCGCGCGCGACCCAGGTGGTGGCGGCGAGTTGGCGGCAATGCTTGGCAGCATCACATCGACGAGGAGTGCGTCAGTTAAGTATCTTGATACCTCAAGTATCAAGGTACTTCACTGATATTGATACTTAACTTACTTAACTGAGTATTGGATAATTGCAGCACGTCCCATAGAGCAGTGCACGCGCCTTACGCGGATTTACATAGACGAAGAATGCATCTGCCGAGTATTGGATACTGTAGTACGTCTCAGAGCGCGACGCACACGCCCCAGACGGCGGTGGCGATGTCCGGCAGCGTCACATCGACAAGGAATGCGTCAGCTAAGTGAGTTGAATAACTCAAGTACGTCCTAGAGTGCAATACACGCGCCTTACTTGTCCTACAGATTCTCTTAGACGAAGAAGGTATCTATCGAGATTGGTTATCTGCAGCACGTCTCAGATCGCAGCGCACGCGCCCTGGGCGGCGGCAGCGATGTCCGGTAGCATCACATCAACGAGGAATGCGTCAGTTAGTATCATGAATACCTCGAGCACCTACAACCTAGAGTGAAGTATAAGGACTTGCTTGAATACATCAAGCATCTACAATCCAGAGCGAAGTGTACGGACTTGTCTGAATACCTCAAGCATCTACAACCCAAAGCGAAGTGTACGGACTTGTTTGAATACCTCAAGCATCTACAACCCAGAGCGAAGTGTACGGACTTGTTTGAATACCTCAAGCATCTACAGCCCAGAGCGAAGTGTACGGACTTGCTTGAATACCACAAGCACCTAATACAAATACAACCTAGAACGCAGTACACGCGCCTTACTCGTCACACAGTTTCACACAGATGAAGAATGTATATATATAGACCTGTAGAGCCTTGAGTACCTGCAGCACGTCCCATAACGCGGCACACGCACCCCACGCGGCTGCTGCGACTGCGGGCAGCGCGAGGTCGGACCGCGCGGCTCGCCAGCGCAGTAGCGCCAGCAGCAGCGAGGCGTGCGCTGCGCCCCCGCCCGCCGCGAACGCGCGGCCCGCGACCCCCCGCCCGCCCGCGCCCCCCGCACTCCCCGCGCGCGCCGCCGCCATACTGAGCGTGGCCGCTGCTAGCGCCTGCAGCGCTCCCGCACCGCACAGCGCCCGCCACGCGCCGACCCACCCGCCCACGCACACGCCGTACCACTGCATACCATATAGCGCTATTATACAACACGTACATCAAGAAAAGATAAACATAACATAAGGCGATTTCAAATTTTCTGACAATCCAAAAAATAATTTAATAGATTTGCAACGAATAGCCGAATATTAGGCAAAAGTATTTGGCAGGGAAGAAAGTGGGTAATGTTTATTCAGAACGTCTTTTCTCTGACGTTGGGATTATCTACGAGAAGAAAAGGAGTAAAGTACTACCTGAAAACGTAAAAATATTAGTCTTTCTCCACTGTAATATTCCAGTTCTAAATTTTAATTACGTTAATTCAAGTGCATAAACATTATTTGATATCTCATTGTTATAATAAGGTAGTTGATTATGCTACTGTACTGTACTGATTACAAGAAAAAGTTAGTTCTTAGTTCTTAGACGCAACCAATTGTATTTTCGATTACAGATAGCACATTATATAGTTTGGTATCATTTTATAACTTTTTTTTCAAAATAGCCACCGCTTTGGGATGGAAGATATATTTGCTTTAATTTATTTTCAATAGGGTTGCTATTGATATGGATATCAAATAAAAGTAAAAGTTTTTGGCAAGCAGACTATGTGACGTCATTCTCTTTTCATTATGACGGATGCCCCAATATGGCGGACATAAGCCTCTATGTCCGCCATATTGGGGCATCCGTCATAATTATAGTTTTCTTAATTATAATTTTTTTATTTTTTTTTATTTAATTTAATTATAGTTTTTTCATATTATAGTTTTCAAAATAGTTTTTTTAATATTTTGAAAGTTTTTGATTCTCAAATGCAATTATAAAAGATATCACTGAGATCTGAGCGTACAGTTATGTTAAGAGTGACTTAAATCAATAGTCCTGTACCCAGACTGATTCTATATCTCGCCTTTATATATGAAGTGTAAATGAACCCCTGCTGGAGTCCTATAAATAGTCCCATGGGTGCGGCGAGGGTTGCCCTCGGGTCCCGTTTGGAAGCGCGAGAGTCTGGTGGGGCTGCTGCGGCGCTAGCTCCCGCGGCTGCCAACGCAGCCCCAGCAAGTGCGAGCCCCGCCCAAGCAGCGGTGAGGGCGCTCCGCCCCGACCCGCTCAGACCTGCGCCACCGGACAACATGCGTATTTGTGGGCATCCCGCCGCGCCGCATGTCCGTTCCTGTTGAAATAAAATCTATTGACTGAAAAATCTTATTAATTATTTCTTATGTTTACGCGAACTCTACACATTTAAATAAAACGAGTTTTCTTATGGAATCTTTCCAATGATTGGGATGTTGAAGTGGAATGTAGAGTGCATGTAGAGTGAAAAATTGGCAGTGCGGTGTAATATGTTTTCCCGCAGGTTTGCTAGGTTTACAAATTACATAGAGCTTACTGTCAGAAGTTCTACACCTGCAGCCAGCGCAGGAAGTGTACTCTGTACTCACCGATCTCTCGGTGCTCTATACATTCAGTATAACAATTGATTCAGGATGTTGTTGGGGCTGCTGTTGTAATGAATTAGTTATGTTTGTCGAGGAACGCGTGAAAAGCGTTGCAAGTTATATTACGCAAGAAAAGCCACCTTGTTGCATCACGTCTGAGATAGCAACAACTGTCTCTCAATTTTCATGTATGTTAGGCAAAATTGACCTGTGGTGAGGAACTGGCACACAGTGCACATGGGTTCCAGAACGCATGGTTAATAATAAATGATTTATGATAACTTACTAATCCCTACTTTAAGTGTACTAAAAAAATAGGTCTATTTACAACTGATAATATTGAAAAATATTGAAAAAATTAAATGCAAGCTCTCTAAATTTACATATGCGCTTTATCAAATTAATCATAGCACAAATTTAGAAACTGCACTGTCCACATATTACGCGTATGCCTTTTCATGGCTTAAATATGGCATTATCCTTTGGGGTAATAGTGTTAATGCAGATGAATTGTTCATTTTACAAAAAAAATGTGTTAGGATACTTGCCAGAATTGATAACAGACATAGCTGTCGACCCTACTTCATTAAATTTAAATTATTAACCTTATTTTCTATTTACATAAAAGATATAAGTAACTTCGTATTTAAAAATAAACACTTCTTCACCCAGATAAAGGAAACACACAATGTAAATACTAGGCACAAACATAGGTTATATTTACCCCCATCTAGAACCAAAATGCTCAATTGTAGTCCATATTACATGGCAATTAAAATATTCAATAAACTACCCATAAATATAAAATCTGAAGTTAAATTAAGTTCATTCAAAAAAAAAAAACTTCATGATTATCTTATTTCCAAATGCTTTTACACGCTCACTGAATTTTTTGATAGTTAATTACTAAGCAGAAAATAACTAAGTATTAAATAAAACTTTATTTTCAAAATAGCCAAATATAATATAATGATGTTACATAGTTATAAGTCCATTTAATTATTTTATTGTATATTTCTTGTATATTGCAACACCCGACAGGGTCTATAATGGTCACTGTAACTGCTAATGTACTGTACATTATAGAAGCAATAAACGATTTGAAATTGAAAAAAAAAATTGAAATTAAGTCCGAGGCCTAAGGTATTTAATGAAAGAGAATATAATGTTTTTATTTTTTATTTTTCAATATAATCTCCCCTCAAGTGAAATACATTTTTCACATCTCGTATACGAGTACAATGACTTTAACCCACCCAAGAATATTCTGTATCTTTCTCTTCAAAATGACGATCAATCGCAGCTTTCATTTCGTTGTCATCTGCAAATGTCCGACCCCGTAAGTCCTATTTCAAATTGGACAACAGGAAAAAATCGCTAGCTGCTAGGTCTGGGCTATACGGAGGGTGGTCAATCTCTGAGAATTCCGTGTCTTTCAGGGCTTGCCTCGCAACATGTGCGGTGTGATCGGGCGCGTTGTCTTACAGATAGAGCACTCCGCGCGTCAGTTTCCCACGTAGTTTCTGTGCAATAGCCTCGCGAACCTGAGTCAATAAATTGGCGTAATATTGGCCATGCATCGTAGTTCCCCTGGTTATGTAGTCGGTAAGCAAAGTTCCCTCGCTATCCCAGAAAACAGTCGCCATTAGCTTGGACGCCAAATTTTCCAGCTTGAATTTCTTCGGCGGCCTTTCTCCTTTTTTCATCATATTGGCAAATCCATGTTTCATCTACGGTGTCTAGCGTTGCCAAATGTCCTCCTTGTTATCGATGACTAGCTCCAAAAAATCTTTGCAACTTGCGAGTCGACGTTGCTTGTACCCAGCGCACGCTTTTCAAATGCTCATGTAAAATTTTTCCAACTCGTTCTTTGCTAATCTGCTGTTCTTCAGCAATCCGCCACAATTTAATTCTTCGGTCGGCTATAACAATTTACTATAGGTTTATTAACTTTCGACTTTTCGGACGTTTTCTTCGGTCAGTACCGTGATAGGGCGGCCCAGCGAGGGTTGTCTTCACAGCTCTCTCGTCCTTGTTGAAATATGCGGGCCCATTTTTTCACCATCGTATATGAAGGCGCAGAATCCTGAAGAGCCGATGACATCTCTTCAAAAATGTCTTTCGCTGTATTTCCCTTCTTTACGAGGAATTTTATCACGGCGCGATGTTGAAAATTTCGAGGATTTCCAGATTCGGCTGACATGGTGATGTATGTTGTTCAATAAATAATTTAACTATAAGTACAAATTTAATTTGTGATTGCTTTTATAATATTACTTAGTGTTGCAACTAGTGACATGAGTAACAAGCTAATAACTCATCGTTTAGTACCCACGAACTTTTCAGCCGCCCTGGTACATAGCTAGATAGCTTCATAGAAGGGATATTTGGATAGGTTCAACCGCAGTTTTTTATTATTTTAAGTTGTTATCCCATCTGTTTCAGTTTCTCTCTGTCACCTCTTACGACACCCACATAATGATATCGGGAAGTAGGGTATTTAGGCCGCCATCACGTTTTATTATTATTTATGGCATTTTTAGTAAAATGATTTATATATATATATATATATATCATCAACATTACAGCCTTTCATAAGTCCACTGCTGAACATAGGCCTCCCCCAAGGAATGCCACAAAGCATGATCCTGAGCCACCTGCATCCATCGACTTCCTGCATGCCTTACCAGGTCGTCACTCCATCTCGTGGGGGGTCGCCCTACACTTCGCCTACCGGTACGAGGCTGCCACTCGAGAACCTTTCTTCCCCATCGGTGGTCGGTTCTTCGAGCTATATGGCCGGCCCACTGCCACTTCAGCTTACTAATCCGTTGGGCTATGTCGGTTACTCTAGTTCTACTGCGGATATCCTCATTTCTAAGTTTATCACGCAGAGAAACTCCGAGTATAGCCCTCTCCATAGCTCGCTGAGCGACCTTGAGCTTCCTCATACGTCCGGCAGTGAAGGACCACGTCTCGGATCGGTAAGTCATCACTGGCAACACGCAGTGGTTGTTTTATTCATATTCATCTTAGGACCTATCCGTTGGGAGACACTATTGAGGTCATTGAGCATAGTGCTTAGGTCCTCCAGCGATTCTGCCATAAGGACTACATCGTCGGCAAATCGAAGGTGAGTGATCTACTCGCTATTGAGGTTAATACCGTATCCTTTCCAGTCAAGAAGCTTGAAAACGTCTTCCAATGCAGCGGTGAAGAGTTTCGGGGATATAACGTCACCCTGTCTTACACCTCTCTGCAGTTGGATAGGTTTCGTACTCTGATTTTGTACTCGGATAGCCATCGTAGCTCTACTGTACTAAAACTTCAGCACTTCGATATACCGACAGTCAATTTGGCACCGCTGAAGGGACTGCAGCACCGCCCGAATTTCGCCGGAATCAAAGGCTTTCTCACAGTTCACATACGCAAGGCAAAGTGGCAGATTATACTCCTCTGTCTTCTGTACAATTTGCTGAAGGGTGTGTATGTGGTCTATGGTACTAAAGCCTTTTCGGAAACCGGCTTGTTCCGGAGGCTGGAAGTCGTCGAGTCTGCGTGCGAGACGATTCGTAATGACTGTCGAAAACAGCACGTAGACGCGGCTCAGAAGGGAAATCGGTCTGTAGTTCTTCAAGAGAGCGTTGTTACCTTTCTTGAAGAACAAGACCACCGCACTTCTGCTCCACGCCTACGGAGTAGTGCCACCATGGAGGATGGAATTAAAGAGCTTCTGAAGGACTTCAAGTACCGGTTTTACACCCGCTTTCAAAAGCTTCTCTGTAATTCCATCCTCACCTAGGGCCTGGGGTTTTTAAGGTGCTGGAGAGCCATTCTAATCTCGCTCAGATTGACGTCCGAGATATCTTCGGAATAGTGTCGGATAAGACTCGCTCTTGAATCGTTACTCACACTTGCGTGTGGCTCCTACGATGACGCGTACAGCTGCCCATAGAACCTCTCAATCTCACTCAAAATCTGAGGTGTTCCGGAAACGATGCTGCCACACTAGGTCTTCAGCTTTGACAGTTAGCTCTTTCTGGCAGACAGATCTCTACCAAAGACTTTTCAGCCTTGGTTACGCTCGATCGCTTCTTCAATACAAGCTGTATTGAAGTTGCGCAAGTCCCGCCGCATGCATTTGGAGATCTATCTGTTCAGTTGCCTGTATGCTGTCAAATCTGTTGAAAAATGTAGTTTCATCTCCCGTCTAACAGCCATGAGATTAAGAGTGTGATCGGAGAGCTTTTGTGTTCTTCTGCGGCGGGTCTTGCAGAACTTAGCTCCGCTAGGGGACGGAGCGTTGACTTCATTAGACTATACCTCTCCAACTTAACGTTTAGGTTCAGTGTGCCTCTAACCATTCGGTGATCGCTACCAGTTTTCACCCTCGCGATCACGGAGACATCACTGAACAGTTGTCGTCTGGTCGTCATAATGAAGTTAATCTCATTTTTTGTCGAACCATCGGGGCTCGACCAGGTCCATTTCCTGTGGGGCGGCCCCACAGGAAATGGAAGAAAGAGTTCATCATAAAGAGTCCCTCTTTCTCCATGAAGTCGGCTAGCTGCTGGCCCCTTGGGTTCCATTGCCCTATTTCAAATTTCCCTACTTTCAGCTCACCGTTCTCTCTTGTGCCTAGTTTTGCATTGAAGTCTCCCATTAACACCGTATAGTGGATTTTATAGGAATTGTCCTCCCACTCTCTTCGGACCTCGGATAATCATATAATATGCCAGCGTAACATGTCTATCTCTTCTTCCAGCTCATCGATCTTCTCGTCAGTCCTCAGGGTGCGTGCGTTGTATGTTACCAGGTCGAGTCGTCTTAGGTGGCAACCGAACCTTCACCGAAGATTCTTAGCACCCCCTGCCCCGCCGTTACCATGGTCGCCACCGTAGCCAGGAGTAGCGGGGCCGCCGGGGACTGGGGGCCGTCTCTTTGTTACTCTCATCATGGGGGTATTTGCCATAGTTGCCACGCTTGGCGAGCGGGTTGGCAACCGCAGTGTTTTTATTGTAATTTTGCTGTTATCAGGAAGATGCTGCTGCCCATCTCCTGCCTGTTTCCCACTGTCGCCTCTTACGACACCCACGGGAAGATATGGGGTAGTAGATATTCGTAACCGCCACTACACGACTATATATATATATATATATATATATATATATATATATCATATTATAATATATATTTATGGATCGCGAAATATTCAAAAAATATATGGTATTTTTTCCATTTTGGATTATGTTTCACAATAAATCAAATTTCCTGTTTGGATTGACTAGCAGCATTCATTATTTCCATAATAAAACATTTTTTTTATCAGAAATTTAATAATCCATGCTCAATGGGAACAGTGCGTCAAGCCAGTGCCTAGTGCATCTCATTATAAATCCATCACTGCTTTCGAGATTGGCCGTCGTGACAGAAATTCGGTCTGGAGGACATTATTAGGAAATTTATACGTGGTAGAGCCACGCTGCAGCAACCTATATTATGGTTCTAGCACGAATGGGTCGGCTCGACCGGGAAAGTACCACGCTCTCACAGAATACCAGCCTAAAATAACAGCTTAATACTGTTGTGTTTCGTATAGTGAGTATAGAGAACCGGATACCCTTTTTACTGGATACGAAGCATTCCATCTTAGTCCTCAGGGGTGGTAACGCATCGGCATTTTGATTCTTAATCGAGGATAAACGTATACGTTTATGGGCCACAGCACCCACTAACTATCAGGTGGAGGACTCGTTTGTATAAAACCCATATTCTATAAAAAAAAACCGATGCTCTCTCTGCGCTGAAGCTCTAGACCAGTGCTCCTCATTATAAATCCATCACTGCTTCTGAAACTGGCTGCCATGGCAGAAATTCGGTTTGGAAAACGTTATTAAGACATTGTTTTATATAGTTTTTTAGTTAACAGTGGTAGAGCCACGCGGCAGCTTTTGCTGTTGCATGTATGGACCGGCTCGCTTCCGCGTTTCGTCCGATGAGTGCAGGCGGCTGGAGATCCAATTCCCCCCCCCCCCCCCTTACTTCGCTTATCAACATGGTAGCGGAATTAAACGGATGACTACCCCAGGGGCTATCAGCGCCCCTGGAAAATCCCTCACTGAGCATTCACGACCAAGCTACTCCACTCCTGAGCGTGGGTGCTCAGGCTGCCCTGCGTATTCGTGGGCAAAATTCTACTCTGGCGACTACTGCCACGCTATCCGTGAATTTCTGCCACATCGGGGGACTTCACTCGAACCTAAACGCCGTTCACTACCATCTCGAGACGGCGAAGCCGGCCTTGCTCTTTCTGACCGAGACGCAGGTGTCTTCACCGGCTGATACTTCGTATCTCTCCTACCCGGGGTACAAATTGGAACACTCCTTTGTGCTTCGGGCTGGAGTTCGCATATACGTCAGAGAGTACTTACATCTGTTCTCGACGCTTCGGCAGTCTTGAAGGTTCGGACCTGTCCATCCTTTTTCTACGCGTAGACAACGATGACCATTCGCGCATCTACGGGTGCCTCCATAGGTCCCATAGGGGTAATGCCAAAACAGACCGATTCATCGTCCAAATGGCTACAGATTCCTTGCTACAGCAGATCTCATCCGCAGAGATCGTGATCCCCAGTGATCTCGAATCATCGACAACCGAGTCCGTTCCGATCGGCTTGATTCACTGGCGCTGCGAACAGATGTTGCATCCCTTTGCATTTTCTTACGAATCTACCACGGGGAGTGCTCCAAGGAATTGTTCGGATTAATCCCAGTCGCCAAATTTCACAAACACACATCGCGGCAAAACTCCCGATACCATCCATACCATCTGGATGCTTGGCGGTCCACCACTGTACGTTTCACTAGAATTTTTCTTCCGCGTACGACCTCTCTGTGGAATAATTTACCATCGGCGATTTTTCCGGACCGATTCGACTTAGGGACCTTCAAGAAAAGAGCTTACGCTTTTGCTGTTGCAGTTCTTCATGGGCGGCGGTAGTCACTTACCATCAGTTGGCTCGTATGTTCGTTTGCCCCCTCACCTATAAAAAAGTTTGCTTCATGATATTATTAACTTTTGTATGCCTAGACAAGGCAGAACTTACCTACAAAGATATACTATCTTAAGACTAAGACCTGATGTTATCCATATTCTTGCAAATAAATGATCGATAGATTGCATTAAAACATTCTCGTGCGTTAGTACTTGACTTTTATCATTTTCCTGATAGCATTCACGTAAGGTTTTACGTAAATTAAAAATCTAGAAAACCGCCACATCTAAATGGGTAAATCGTCGGTGACGGTATGTAGTGTCCAAAGTGCGATGGTTCTGGTCAGCCAATCGTCAACCATCTTGTAAACGTAAAAAAAAACTTTCGTCATCAACCATTTTATACAAGGATGGCAAATCAGCACAGGCCACTTGAAGTGGACGCTGTGACATATACGGTACGATATGAAAACCGATATTTTATGATTGTTCACGGTATATAAATTGCTTTGCGCTTTTACGGGAAGGATCGATCTTATAACGATACCTATAACATAATCAAATTGCCGAGCTAAATTTTTAGGCACTTAAAATTTTACATAAAGCGAAAACGATATTATACTGCTGCAGCTATATTATGGTTTAACGTTTATGGGCCATAGCATCCACCTACGACCAGTTGGACTGTGTGCTCGTTTGTCACTTTAATTCTATGATACTATGTGATAAGTGACTTTAAAAACCTAATGATAGTGTTCACGCACCTAGTTGCCCAGACTAAGGTCTACCAGACAGGGGCCCATACAGCTGTTAGGTTCGACGGACAACTAAGTGTGGGGACCCAACTGGCCGTATGGAAAATGTTCTATCCTACTACACTTTAATGGGAAGGCTAGTCAAATAAAGAGTACTTACCTGTATCTGAGGCGACGACTGTTTCAAGGTTCGGTCAGGACGGAGGTGTGTATGTGCATGTGTAGTGGTGTTTTTAGTGGTGTGGATTGTGGTTGACCTGACTGGACCGTTGAAGTCGGCAGCTACCCGGACTCCGGCACCGCTCCAAATTATGGTAATCTCCAGCGGCGTCACCCACGGTCAATTTCTTTCTTCTTCACTATGTCAGTCTATTAACTTTATCGTACAATTAACTAACTTCAAGACGCAACTAACTCCCGTTTATTATAAAGCGTAACACGCGGCACTACTCGTAGATCAAAGTTCACCTTCGCTCACTCCGCAACAAATTGTTTCGAAAACCAAACGCGACCCTTTAAGGCGCTTGACGCTACTGTACAATTAAACACTAACTTCTAAATAATTAGACAACCTGGCAACGAATATTCTAGACTACACGCTTATTCTTCGCTGCACAAATTCGTTAACAAAATTCGGCGCCACGCGGCTCGAGTCGAGTCGATTCACAGTAAGCAATGCTCGACTCCGCTTGACGACAAAATTACCGGATCTCCCCCGTGCTCCGCGCGGGCGGGGAGATGCCTGCTAGCCGCGTACATCGACGAAGCGCGCTAACTAGTCTCAATTATAGAAATTTTAAATTTTAACGTTTGGCGCAAACAGATAGCTTACCTCATAGTCATCTTCTATATAAAATTCTTCTGGCGGCGGCCATCCAGTTACTGTCACATTAGTTGCCGCTGTCGTCGCTTGGAGTGGAGTAACATCCTCTGGCCATATCATGAGTGCCCCGCCGAGCAGGAGCGAGCCGAGCACCAGTCCCAAGTCTTGAGACGCGCGCAGACCTCTCAACGCTCGTCTTAACGCTATCTTCCTTCTACACTCATCGCCAGCCGCTTGAGCCAGTGAGGTAGCAGACACGGTGAGCGCCAGAGACATTGGCGATAGCGTAACACCGCAAATGGCGTATAGGAAGAGCAGAACTGTCAGTGGCGTCGCCACTGTATGCGCACTCAACAAAACACAAACTAACACATGGGCAACAGTAACGATTACTCTCGGTCCGGCTTTTTGAAGTATGAATGGTGAAAAAGGCGCGACTACTGCGGCCGCTGTGTGCATGATCGCGAGTGGCACAGCTCCGGCTTCGGCGCCAGCGAACGCTGTGAACGGTAGCAGTGCGGTTGCACAGAGTCCGCTCGCAATGCACAGTATGGTGAACCGTCTGACAATTGCTTTGGGCACTTTGGGCGGCTGTCTCGTGATGAGCCGGCGTACCGACGCGGCACCAACTGAGGAAGCCGCGGAGTCCCGCCGGCGGTTGATGGCTCCGAAGACCGGCGCCCTGGCCGGCACTCTCGGCTTTCTCCAAGGCCATTCCTTTCTGTATATAGTGCTGACTGGTATCTATAATCAATAAAGGGGAGAAGGGAATGTTACTTAAGGCGAATGGTTGAGCAAAATGTCGCGCTAGTCGTTATTTGTGCAGTTTTTAGGAGCTATCTTCTTTTTATTAAAAAGATATATCAACTAATAAAAAACACATTATATTTCTACATAATCTTGATTCCATAAGAGTCATATCCAATTTTTTTCAAAAGGAATAAATATTAAAATAATCTCCTTACAACGAAACCATATAAATGTGAAATAATTATTGATAACATGCATCTCCTCGTAAAGTAAGCATTATTTTATTTTGCGATTGATACTAATGGATAGGCAATTTATTAATGAACATTTCTATCATAAAATTTTTTCAAAAGACCAAAATTTAATTTTATTAAGAAATTATTTTAAAAACTGGGGGTACTGCCCACAGGGTTGCTGGAGTCAGTGAACGCTAAGCTCTTGAAGGTGAAATCCGTGTCGTTTGTCACGGCGTCGGCCAGCGCACACGCTCACGTCATTTTATCAGTCGATAATATTATTATTACTTATTAGATTATTTATAGTTAATATTATTTGTTTGTTTTGGGTATAATTTTTCGTATTAGTTATACATATATTTCTTGTGTTTTTTACTGCGCGATGAAGCTTTTTGCGTGTATTTTCTTTGAAGTAAATGCAAATAAAAAAATGAAGCACCATTAGCATGAGAGGTTTGCATCCATAATTAACATTTCGACATATATTATAATTTACACTATAAAAAGCTAATTCAATATTATCAGTATAGTATACAGTTAAAAATAATTCTAATACCTAACCACAATATCTTAGTAGGTTTACAAATATAAATTGCACAAGGACAAACATCCAGACCCGGTAATTCGGTAAAAAGTATCTAAGTAGGTATTAATATACCTACCCAGCATAACTAATCACAATAGGTACCTATGTAGGTATTATGATTAGATACCTACTTTTACTAAGTAAGTACTAATACCTACCCGGGCATCATTAAATTACAACCCAAAAAGCCCTATAAACTAAAAATTTTTAAAACTAAATTTAACTAAAAAAAAAAACTAAACTGACCATTTATTATTTAACTCAAAAAACGGACATGGGTTTATTTATACTCTAAAAACTATAACTTTATACAATTAGTGTTCACTATAAAATTATATTCGGTATAAACGGTAATTATTAAATGCAACATATTTTTTTTAATTATTAATTACATTTGTCACTGGATTAAATTTGCTTTAATAAAGTTGGTGATGATTTTAAATAAGAATAAAATTCTGGGCAAGTTTTTTTATTGTTACCTTTGTTATCAACATCGCCTTTAGAACTGGAACCATAAGTGTTTTTTTCAGACGTCCACAATTTATTCAAAATAGAAAAATACTCTTTCTACTGGAGCATTTGTACCAGGTAGACATAAAATATATTCGATTAAAAAAATTATGTTAAAGATTGTTGACTTTGAATTCTTCCATCCAACGAGTTACGGGACAATTTTGTGTCCCGGAGGTTTGTTTAGGGACAATGGGACAGGTGACCGAGAAAAGGGACAGTCCCGTTCAAAACAGGACGTATGGTCACTTTACCTATAACCCGGCGACGGCTTCGTGGCGCAGTGGCTTAGCAATCAGTTGTTGCGCTGGGGGCCGCGGGTTCGAATCTCGCACGGAACAAGTATTTGTATGGACTACAAAGTTTTTTATTAGTGATCGATGTCTACAAATAATTGTTTCGGGTCTGGATGTTTGTCCTTATGCAATTTATGTTTGTAAACTGCCTCCACGACACAGGAGAAAATCCTAGTGTGGGGTAACGTTTTTTTAAAATTGAAATTGAAAGATTGAACCCTTATATTTCTTGTTGATTTTTGTATTACCTTTATTAAAGTTACCCTTATGTATAAATAAATATAATTACGTATGTAGAAATAAAATTGAATAAGAATAAAAACAAACATGTTTTTTTCATCCTCATCAATCATTGGGGTGAGGATAATGTCAGCTAGCATAAGTAATAAGCAGGCTAAGTTACAAGGTACTCAGTTCAAAAATTAGTAGGTAGGTATTTACTTTTCAATACGTGACACGTAAAAATTAACAATAATCAAAAACACATCTGCGAAACATCCTATTTATTTATTTATTCTTTATTGCACCAAATATTTGTACAAAAGGCGAGCTATCTATCTCTTTACCTATAGTGAGTCGGTATCTTTTAAACTCACAATTTTCGATGCTTCATTTTTAATATATAATTAATTATAAAATTTCATAATTAGATAATATATGAGAATACATAATTCTAATACAATGCAACTAATATACCGAATAAAAAAATTAAAATACATTTAGCGCCGTACGCCGTGTGTATTTCCATAAAATAGTTTATTGATGTTGAAAAAATAATACTACATTCGTACAGTCTTGCATATTTCTTACGCGATATATCGTAGCGAGTCGGCGCCGCGGACCAAATGCTCAAGGTCGTTCGCATGGAGTTCGCCCTTAAGTTAAGCTACATGAAATATTTGAAACAACGTATTATGAGTGCAGTATAAAAAAACTAAATAAATTTGGAAAATCCAAATCAAAATCATAATCCAAATCCTCGAACGCTTATGTAATGTTTTGAATAATCAATTTACTTTTAGTAATTACCGAAACACGTATTTCGTTTAAAGCTAAAAAAATGCTTCTGTTTAATTAACACGAAAGTTTTTTGACAGCTTGATACCGGCGATTCGTATTTAGTTATCGAAAAAAAAATAGTCAAATAATTAATGAAAAAAAAACCTAATCACCATGGACGTATAACGTCCATGCTAATCACATTGAATTATGCATGGTTTAAGTATGGAGCACGGAGGTATGCATTACTGCCGCCTAAAAATTAAAAAAAAATTGAATATTAATGAACGGGACGGTTCACAATAGTGAAATTCAAAAGGCTTCGTAAGGATTAAAATCTAAAGTTAATAAAAAAATCAAAGTGATGAGTTCAGTTTTTCGAAAGATATTTTGTTCACATCAGTACCGACCAACTGACGTCCAAGTAAAATTATTTTTAATAAATAATCGTAATAAATAATGTTATAACTACGTCAGAAGTATTAATTGAAATCTCCTCTTGCTATTTGTGTGCTTTTTGCATGCCATAAGCGGTAAGCGCGTAGGTATGTTCTACTAGCGCTGACTAGCGCATAAAACTCAAGATTCCAACGTTTTATCGCATAAAATCGTATCTAACAATCATATTGAACATATAAATGATATAAAAAGCACATTGTCAGAAAGATAAATGATTGTTGAACTTTTTTTAAAATCGATTAATAGCTATTTTTACATAAAAAGTGGTTTTAGTGGTTTATGGTTTAGATTTATCAAGTCTGCATGCAGTGGTAAACACGATAACTTTTGAAAATATCAATTATTTCATCATCATCATCATCATTACAGCCTTTCATAAGTCCACTGCTGAACATAGGCCTAACCCAAGGAATGCCACAAAGCACGGTCCTGAGCCACCTGCATCCATCGACTTCCTGCATGTCTTACCAGGTCGTCACTCCATCTCGTGGGGGTTTGCCCTAAACTTCGCCCGCCGGTACGAGTAATTACTTGATTTCACGGTTGTCGGTTCTTCGAGCTATATGGCCGGCCCACTGCCACTTCAGCTTACTAATCCGTTGGGCTATGTCGGTTCCTCTGGTTCTACTGCGGATATCCTCATTGCTAAGTTTATCACACAGAGAAACCCCGAGCATAGCCCTCTCCATAGCACGCTGAGCGACCTTGAGCTTACTCATACGGCCAGCAGTGAAGGACCACGTCTCAGATCCGTAAGTCATCACTGGCAACACGCACTGGTTGTACAATTTTTTTTAAGGTTTTGAGGTATGTCTGACGAGAAGATGTGTCGTAGTTTTGGTCTAAGAGCTGGCTACGAAAACGTGAACTGATAAGGTGTAGTAACGAATTATATATATAACCTCTCCTTGGTAGCTTATAAGTACAGAGCGAGGCCCGTCAGAATTCTCTCCCGGGGCGGAAGGCGTGGGTGGGCGGTTAAGGTCGTAAATTTTTTTTTATAGGACCGAGTGACAAACGAGCACACAGTCCACCTGATGGTAAGTGGTTGCTGTGGCCCATGGACATCTACATTTATCTTCGTTTGCGAATCAAAACGCAGATGCGTTGTCACCCGTGAGGACTAAGATGGAATGCCTCTTTTCCAGTAAAAAGGGTCACCGGTTCTCTACACCCACCATACGAAACACAGCAGTATTAAACTGCTATTTAGATTCGAAACGTTCCTTTTCATCGCGATAGCCGCTTCAGCAACTTCTGGCCATATCATCAATTTTTCTTTACTTAGCCATTATTTAGCCTTCTGACAATATATGCACAGGTTCGGTAAGCTATAAATAATATAAAATGCAATTGTCAGAACTGCACCTTGTTATTTTAACTCAAAACTAGATTCGAAACGTTGCTTTCCGACGCGATAGCCGCTTCAGCAACTTCTGACTATATCATCAATTTTTCATGTACTTAGCCATTATTAAGACTTCTGACAATTTATACACAGGTTCGATAAGCAACAAATAATACATATATGAAAATGCATTTGTCAGAACTGCACCTTGTGGTTTAAATTTAAAAAATTTCGTTACAACTTCTGACAGTCTTTAAGCTAGACTTCTGACAATAATTTTCCTAGATTCTTACAGTTAAAAACTATAACTCTACCAAATTTCGGAACTGCACCTAATAATTTTTTTTCTTATTGAAAATTTACGACTTTGACCGCCCACCCACGCCTTCCGCCCCGGGAGAGAGTTCTGACGGGCCTTGCTCTATACTTATAAGCTACCAAGGAGAGGTTATATATATAATTCGTTACTACACCTTATCAGTTCACGTTTTTGTAGCCAGCTCTCCGACTATTTCCCGAACGCTGCCTAGCCGAGTTGAATCCGTCGATTGACCTCTCGGTCGAAGTTGGACTTACCTAGTCGGACTATTTGTCCCAGGTAAATATACTCGTCAACAACTTCGAGCTTAGTGCTCCCAATAACTACCGGCATAGGTGTGACATGGACATTAAACATGATCTTTGTTTTGTCCATGTTCATCCCAAGACCTATTCGTTGAGAGACGCTATTGAGGTCATTGAGCATGGTGCTTAGGTCCTCCAGCGATTCTGCCATAAGGACTATATCGTCGGCAAATCGAAGGTGAGTGATGTACTCGTCATTGATGTTAATACCGTATGCTTTCCAGTCCAGAAGCTTGAAAACGTCTTCCAATGCAGCGGTGAAGAGTTTCGGGGATATAACATTACACTGTCTTACACCTCTCTGCAATTGGATAGGTTTCGTACTCTGGTTCTGTACTCGGATAGCCATCGTAGCCCTACTGTACAAGCACTTCAGCACTTCGATATGCCGACAGTCAACTTGGCACCGTTGAAGGGACTGCAGCACCGCCCAAATTTCGACGGAATCAAGGCTTTCTCATAGTCCACATACGCCAAACATATTGGCAAATTGTACTCCTCGGACTTCTGTACAATTTGCTGAAGGGTATGTATGTGGTCTATGGTGCTAAAGCCCTTTCGGAAACGGGCTTGTTCGGGAGGCTGGAAGTCGTCGAGTCTGCGCGCAAGACGATTCGTAATGACTCTCGAAAACAGCACGTAGAAGCGGCCCAGAAGGGAAATCGGTCTGTAGTTCTTCAAGAGAGCGTTGTCACCTTTCTTGAAGAACAAGACCACCGCACTTCTGCTCCACGGCTCCGGTGTAATGCCACCATGGAGGACGGAATTAAAGAGCTTCTGAAGGACTTCAAGTACCGATTTTCCACCCACTTTCAGAAGCTCCGCCGTAATTCCATCCTCGCCTGGGGCCTAGCCGTTTATAAGGTGCTGGAGAGTCATTTTAATCTCGCTCAGACTGACGTCCGAAATATCTCCGGAATAGTGTCGGATAAGACTCGCTCTTGAATCGTTACTCACACTTGCGTCTGGCTCCAACGATGACGTGTACAGCTGCCCATAGAACCTCGCAATCTCACCAAAATCTCAGGTGCCCCGGAATTGATGCTGTCACACTCGGTCTTCAGCTTTCACAGTTGGTTCTTTCTGGCAGACAGATCTCTGGCAAAGATTTTGGAGCCTTGGTTCCGCTTGATCGTTTCTTCAATACAAGCTGTATTGAAGTTGCGTAAGTTCCGCCGCATGCATTTGGAGATCTGTTTGTTCAGTTGCCTGTATGCTGTCAAATCTGTTAAAGAATGTAGCTTCATCTCCCGTCTAATAGCCATGAGATTGAGAGTGTAATCGGAGAGTTTTTGTGTTCTTCTGTGGCGGGTCTTGCAGAACTTAGCTCCAACCGCATGGAGAGTTTCCACGAGCTTGTCATTCATATCGTCCACTTCATTGCAGTCTTCTAGGCACTGAAAACGGTTTTGTAACTCGAGCTCTATTTGGGGACTCTGGAATAGAGCACCTCTCGTGCTCTACGGAGCGTTGACTTCATTATACGAGACCTCTCCAACTTAACGTTTAGGTTCAGTGTGCCTCTAACCATTCGGTGATCGCTACCAGTTTTCACCCTCGCGATCACGGACACATCACTGAACAGTTGTCGTCTGGTCGTCATAATGGAGTCAATCTCATTTTTTGTGGAACCATCGGGGCTCGACCAGGTCCACTTCCTGTGGAGCCGCTTCTGGAAGAAAGAGTTCATCATAAAGAGTCCTTCTTTCTTCATGAAGTCGGCCAGCTGCTGGCCTCTTGGGTTCCGTTGCCCTATTCCAAATTTCCCTACTTTCAGCTCACCGTTCTCTCTTGTGCCTAGTTTTGCATTGAAGTCTCCCATTAACACCGTATATTGGGTTTTGGAGGAATGCATGGCTCTAGATATATCCTCATATATTTCCTCCACCTCCTCATCGGGGTGTGCCGAGGTTGGTGCGTAAACCTGTATGACCTTCAGCGAATACCGTTTGGTGAATCTGAGTATTAGGTACGCAACCCTCGTCGACATACTCTCAATCTTAACAACGTTGTTAACGAGAAACTTGTGGACGATAAATCCGACACCTCCTTGGTACAGATGGCCCTCCCGGTGATAGAGCAAGTTGCCGGATTCGAGAATTACCGTGTCCTCCCCCTCTCTTCGTACTTCGGATAATCCTATAATATGCCAGCGTAACTTGTCTATCTCTTCTTCCAGCTCCACGATCTTCTCGTTAGTCCTCAGGATGTGTGCGTTGTATGTTGCCAGGTCGAATCGTCTTAGGTGGCAGCCGAACCTCCACGGGGATTCTTAGCACCCCCTGCCCCGCCGTTACCATAGTCGCCACCGTAGCCAGGAATAGCGGGGCCGCCGGGGACTGGGGGCCGTCTCTTTGTTACTCTCGTCATAGGGGGGTATTTGCCATAGTTGCCACGCTTGGCGAGCGGGTTGGCAACCGCAGATTTTTTTTGGAAGTTTGTTGTTATCAGGAAGATGTTGCTGCCCATCTCCTGCCTGTTTACCTTTGTCGCTTTTTACGACACCCACGGAAGTTATGGGGTAGTGGATATTCTTAACTGCCACTACACGGCATCAATTGTTTAACTCACTCTATATTTTAATTTCTTCATCTATCATGTGGGAAGCCATGGAATGTAAAGTTTTTGCTTTTTGTTTTTATTAAAAAACGTTACCCCCACACTAGGATTTTCTCCTGTATCGTGGAGGCAGTTTACAAACACAAATTGCTCAAGGACAAACATCCAGACCCGGAACAATTATTTGCAGGCCATACAAATACTTATTCCGTGCGGAATTCGAACCCGCGGCCCCCAGCGCAGCAACTCATTGCTAAGCCACTGCGCCACAGAGCCGTCAGATGGCTGTTTAATTTTGTTTTGTTTAGTTATAATTAATTTTGTTCGCCGTAGAGATCCCGAAATTTTCGGTGTTTTAAGCAGCCTTGTAATAATTTATTTTACTAAATAGACTGCGGCTTTCATAAATTTATTGAAAATTATTTTCTACTTTTTAGTTCGGTTATCGACAAAAGCGTGTTATATAGTTTTTTTAAAGTATTATTTGTTTCTTGTACGTTTTAAAGTAAGGCAGCTTACTGTTAACATGAATTATTGTTTACATACATAGGACAAACATCCCGATCCGGAAAAAATATTTGTAGGCCAAACAAATTCTTTTTCCGTGCAGGATTTCCGTCCGGTATTAACTATGGCAAATATTCTCCGACATTCTATGTCAATGCAATAGAATATAATAGAATAGAAAAATTTTTATTCAATATAGATTACATGTAAAGTTGCAGCCTATTTACGTCCCACTGCTGGGCACAGGCCTCCTCTCATTTCTGAGTAGTAGGGGAGCCCCTTTTAATTTTTAGTTTGTTTTAATCTTTATTATGTGTGGTTATAGCGGCAACAGAAATACACATTCTGTGATAATTTCAACTGTCTACCTATTACGGATTATGAGATGCAGCCTGATGACGGACGGACAAACGGACATCGAAGCTTTAGTAATAGGGTCTCGTTGGGTACGGAACACTAAAAAGGAACTCATGCTGCAGTATATATAGGTGTTCTAACTGATCACAAAGACACGCGGTCGTCGTATTCAGGCGATACCTGGGTTAAGACAGCTCGGTGGCGGTGCGGGTCGGAGATGGTCCGCGCGGCCGGTCGGGGGTCCAGCGGGCGCGCGCGTTCCGTCAGGTCCGGTAGGCTGCCCATGCGACCCGCCTCCACCCGCCTATGAGCTCCTCATAACTGTAGTTCAGAAATACGGGAATATGATTTTAATTATTTACACATAATTTTTATCATTATCATTAAAAAATGGCATTACAGGCTGTGGTAGAATAGCAGGAATAATGGGATTCCCGTTACAAGCGAGTCACAGACCGATTTGTCACAACTAATTATTAAGATTCTCATGTACAATATTTTACTATATACAATAATGCGGTATCGTGCCAAGAACGCTGGTTATTAAGCTGTTTATTTAAATTTTAACATTATATTGTTTTGTGGCAAATAAATACTTTTTATTTATATTTTATTTATAATGAGCCGTGGTTGCTCAGATGGTTAGCGCTCGCTGTAAGCTTCACAGTACTCGAGCAACCCGGGTTCAATCCCCGCCGGCACCAAAGAAATTGTTAATTGCAATTTTAAGTGCTGATTTACCACGTGCTCGGCGGTGAAGGAAAACATCGTGAGAAAACCTGCATGTCTTAGAAATAACAAAAAAAATATTTCGAAGACGTGAAGTTCGCCAACACGCATTGGGGCAGCGCGGTGGACATTTCCTTGCCCTAAAACCCTCTCAGAAATGAGAGGAGGCCTGTGCCCAGCAGTGGGACGTAAATAGGCTGCAACTTTACTTTACTTTACTTTATAATTTATTTATTTATTTAAAAATATTTTTTCTTAACGTGGTAGAAGCATGCTGCAGCCATATTATGGTTGTATCATCAATGGATCCTCTAGAGAAGGACAACGCTCCCACAAAATACCAGCGGCGGATCGTATGATGAGTATAGTGAACCGGAGACCTTTTTTACTGGAAACAAGCATTTCATTTTATACCGCAGGGGTTACAACGCAGATGCGATGCATTTTCATTCTAAATCGAGGATAGATGTAGAAGTCTATGGGCCACAACAGCCACCATCATCAGGTGAACTGTGTGCTCTATATAAAAAGTTCTATATAAAAAGCCACTGTAATTCATGGTCGATGGGTGAAGAGTCCCCCGTAATCCATCATTTAATATTTAACTAGAGGTTGAATGTTGAAACAATCTTTTGAAGAATCTCCTACCTGAATATAGTTTCATGCGTAATTGTCTATTATTTAATTATGTTTTTCACAAAAATCTTGGAGGTTTCTTTTGTCTATCAATCTTAAAGATTGAATTGAACACACAGCGCCTGAATTATCTTCTAGGGGAGCCTCTATGTTGATTATGAATACCAGTGTTACTCTGTAGTGGCGGTGTAAGAATATCCACTACCTCATATCGTTCCGTGGGTGTTGTAAGAGGTGATAGAGGGAAACAAATTAGGAGATGGGCAGCATCGTCTTCTTCATATTAACTAGAAAAGCTACGATTGCCAACCCGCCTGCTCAGTGTGGCAACTATTGCAAATATCCCTCTTATGAAGCATTCTATGAGAAGGCTCAGCAGTCGACTTTGAATTAGATATTACCATTTTGATAACTATAATTTTAAAAAACAAAGTTACAGTTCTCATTTTTAAAAGGGTTTGAAACAGTTCGCCGCGCATGTTAATTTTATTCCTCGGAAATTATGCAGGTTCCCTCAGCACAACTCTTAGCAGTTTAGCACAAATTGCAATTAACATTTTCTTTGGTGCTCCGAATCCGGTTTGCTCGCACACCTGAGCTACATGAGTAAAATTATTAACTCATGTGCCTCAGCTAACTTAGCTCTGACCGATAATGTCACCGTATGGTATTTTTGAATGTGTGCTTATTCGACGCTTTTCTCTTTTCTATATTAGTTGTTGTTGCGGTTTAGAGTATTGCCTAAACTGAAAGAAAAATTAAAAAGTCAGTACTATACTCTGGAAAATGAATCTTGATTAATGTTAGAAGAATAGATTTACAACGTTCATCGTTTAGCGGATTATGCTGAAACTGAGGCAGAAGATGGGCTGCAGCATCTTTCTGATAACAGCAAAACAACAAAAAAAACTGCGGTTGCCAACTCACTCGTCAAGCGTGGCAACTGTGGCAATATACCCCCCATGAATAAAGTTACGAAGAGACTATGAGATATAATTTTGATATGTAATTTTTTTTTACCAACTTTAATATAATGGATTTCCCCAAAGTAACGCCTGATTCTATTAATTAGGATGGCTACGTCTTGAAGCGAGTTTCTATTAGAACATTCTTCAAGCCGCCGAAAAAGATTAGTCAGTTCGTACCTTCCATCAAGTGCAATATTGCACTACAAGATGCAGGAGTGTAACAAGCTTAATTGTGAATGTGGTCTCTCATATATAGGGCAAAAAAAAACGATCTATCAAAATCCACGTAAAAGGACACATAGCTGACGTGAAACACCAACGTTCCGGGAAGTCTGCAGTTTGTGATCATATCCTAGACGGTCCCCGCCATTACATTAGATTTCATAAACTACAAATTCTCGCAAAAGAACATCAATTCCTGCCAAGGATGATACATAAGGCTATTGAAATTAAAAAACATCCTAATTTCAATACAGAGGGAGGCTGGGTACTACCACCTGCTTGGGATCCTGTAATTAATAAAATTAAAACTAAACCCAAGCCTACCACTGCAAGACTTCAAGACACAGTAAGTTCATTCCGCGTAGATCAGACCAAAATTAATCATTAAAAAGCTGAAGGTAGTCCGGGTTAACTTCGACATCGGGACGTTAATCAACTCGGTACCCCGTCACCATGGGTGCTTAAAGCACCCGAAACGTCGGGAATTTAATAAAAATAAGTAAATTAAATGCGATAATATCCGTAACAGTAGTTTTATTCAATGTGTAGCAATTCTACTAGAATGGAGCTGGGGACGGATAAGGTTTGCGGTCGTCCATGTTGAGAGGGTTAGGGTTGCTAACTCTGACGGCATAGACTTATCTATACCCATCAACTTAAGGATCCTTTCCGAGACTGAAACACACCGATACCTGGGTATGTCAAAAATATAGGTATTGAAGAGGCGGACATGAAACAGCTTGCGATCTGTTTTATGCACGCTTGACCAAAGTGCTGAATAGTCTTTTGTCGGGCGTGTACAAGACACATGTATATCTGGACCTGGCTCACGAGGTGACATGTGGGGTGGTCTGCCGAGCGAAATTATTCCTGTAGTCGTCTCAGCGAACGGGTTCATCCCGGTCAGCCTCTCGGGTCGTCTGAGGCGACTGGGACTCCGTGACGGACCGCTCCGGGCTGAAATGTAGAAGACAGTGCTCCTCGATACCGGTCTCTCCGTCCTCCGATTTTAGGTCCGCCGGTTTCTTATCCTTTCCCCCTAACACCGTCTCCCCTGGCAACGACTAGCCGTGGATGGAGTTCCTTTAGGAACTTCGCCGCACGTGGACCCCACGGATTGATAGTCTTTTTTTAATTTTTTTATAGGATAAGGGTGACAAGCGAGCACATAGTTCACCTGATAGTAAGTGGTTGCTGCGGCCCATAGACATCTACATCCATCCTATATTACAAATCAAAATGTAGATGCGTTGTCACCCGTGAGGACTAAGATGGAATGCCTCATTTCTAGTAAAAAGGGCCTCCGCTCTACTTCACGCTGGTTTTCTGTGAGGTCGTGGTACCACCCCGGTTCGAGCCGGTCTATCCGTGCGACAGTAAAAGCTGCCGCGTGGCTCTACCACTGAAATACACAAATTGCTACTCTCAGAGACTCATATTTGCGCTACTTACTTAGTTCAGCTGCCTCTGATGCCACCCCGGCTCTAAACGAGATACCCCTGAGATGAGAGGCTGCCAGAGTGTCTACTCAAATAGCATCCCACAGTAGGGCTTTACCTCTCTCCCAAGGGACCAATGTCATACCGTTGGGTCTAAATATTCTGTAAATATTCCACAAGGCTCTAAAATCGAGGGATATATTTATATATATATATATATATATATATATATATATATCATTTATATATTATATATACACATATATATATATAATATAAATGAATTGCTGACTGTGTTGCTAAGCACAAATCTCGAGAGCAGCTGAACCGATTTCGCTAATTCTTTTTTATAATATTCCTTGAAGTACGAAGATGGTTCTTACGGAAAGAGAAATTTAAAAAATTGCCTGAAAAAGTCTAAAAACAACACTTTTCTATATTCCCATACAAAAGATTCGTAATAATACTTAAAAGTCAATTTGAACTTTAATACCATACCATAAAGTTTAAGTGTTAGTGGAGGGGTTCCGGGCAACACAATTGAGTGACGTTAGTATCGTATAAATATTAATGTCAATATTTGTCAATAGTGTTTTATAATTTTTATTTTTTGACATAATGTAATTGTTGACTTATCAACTTTCTTTTTATTTTTTTATCTTACTAGCTGACCGGGTGTCCCAAATAGCAGGATAAGTATTAAAAAAAGTAAAGAATCGACTGTTAGGCGGTACGAAATTCGCCGGGTCAGCTAGTATATATATACTTATAAAAACTATATTTATCATTTCCTTTTATATATTTATTCAGCCCGACCGGTTAAGAATAGATTAGTAATAATAATACCCCAAAATAATATTTGTAGTTCAAATATATAATTAAAAAAAAGGTGACCTTTTTTTATACGTCCATGCGAGTTAATAAAAACGTGGAAAAAACATATTACCTACTCATTTTATAGTGTCTGCATTTAGGTAAGCCGTGCTTAGCATAAAAATTGAACGTCTATAAGAAGTAAAAAAAGAATTCAAAGGACGAGAAACATATACCTACCATAGAATTATTAGTTCAATTACTCTATGCATACCTACTAAATTCGACATACACGAAAAAAACGTAGTTGTCTTCTTTTAAAATTTTAAAAACTTTTTAAAATTTCGTTTAAATAAGTAACGTTTGGTAAGAATTACCAATAAAAACTTTGTTTGCTTATAAGTATAGCGACTCGACCGGGGAAGGACCACGCTCTCATGTTAGGGCCAAAACGTCAATGCCCATAAACGCAACAATTGTTGCCTTAATTTTAACGCGATGAACTGTGGCCACACTTGGAAAGGTCAGCGTCATTTCAATTTCAATGCCGTTGAACGGCCTTAAAGTAAACTGACCATTTATTTTTTAACTCAAAACGGAACATGGGTTTGTTTATACTCCCCAGTTAGCAGGTTAACAATAAAAACAATATTATGTTGTTTATTTAAAAACTGTAACTTTATACAATTAGTGTTCACTATAATTATAATCACATTAATTATAATTATTTTTATTTTAACAAATTGTGAAAAATAAAAATTAATCACCAGTTCACACGCTTCATTAAAGCAAAGTTCCTCAGACAGTAATTTTTAAATGCAACATATTTCTTAATTATATTTATATTTGTCAGTGGATCAAATTTGCTTTAATAAAATTGGGTGATGATTTTAAATGTTTTTCTTTTACATTGATTTTTTTTATGAACATCGCCTTTAGAACTGGAACATGTAAGTGATTTTTTTCAGACGTCCACAATTTATTCATAATAGAAAAATACTTTTTCTACTGGAGCATTTGTACCAGGTAGACATAAAATATATTCGATTAAAATGCAAGAGAATTTATGTTGAAGATTTTTGGTAAGAAATTTTTGAATACTTTCACCCAACGAATTTTAGCGAAAACTTTGAAATTATCCTATTCGGTTATTTTTGGTCGGTCCCGCTCTCGTACCGTTCGTGTCTGACGAACTTCATAGTTTTAAATTTTCTCGCGGTTTAGGACAACGGGACTATTTTGCGTCCCGGAGCTTTGTTTGGGGACAACGGGACAGGTGACCGAGAAAACGGACAGTCCCGTTCAAAACGTGACGTATGGTCACTTTACGTTAATATTCCTTGAATTTCAAGCAAGATGAATGTTGACGCTGCTACTTTATATTTAATGAGTGTAATTTTTTATTATATGAATATATTTTATCATTGCCTAAGCATGGCTCTGTTTGCAGAATCTCAAGAAACGTAATAACTTTTTCATTATTCCACTCTATCGTAGCCATACGTGCGACTCCGTTGCGCTCACCGTGCACAATGAGATAAACGTAGTGTAGCCGCTTCAACGCGTTAATTCGTGCGTTAATCTCTTTGATGTACCGCCACTCGAGTTATCACCCAACGGCAAACGGCGTTGTTCTTGCCGTTGTAGAATTATCGCGTTAAGTGGTGGCCACACCTACACTCAACGCCCATCAACGCGATAATTAACGGCATTTCTCGTTAGTGTAGCCCGGGCATTACAGAATACCAGCGTAAAATAGCAGCTTAATGCTGCTGTGTTTCGTATGGTGAGTGTAGAGAATCGGAGACCCTTTTTACTGGAAAAGAGGCATTCCATCTTAGTCCTCACGGGTGACGACGCATCTGCATTTTGATTCGTAATCGAGGATAGATGCAGATGTCTATGGGCCACAGCAACCACTTACTCGTTTGTCACCCTTATCCTATAAAAAAAATAGGGACCTAAAGCATGTGAGGAATCTATGCCGACAAAGAAAGGCCAATCCCTGACGAAGCATCGCCCGCTATGGTGGACGGAAAGATTGACGGACCTCTAAAAGGAGGTCATCCAGTTACACCACCGACTCAACCGAATGAGACGTCAGAATCTTCCTTTAGACCATTTGGCAGAGGAGTTAAAAAACAAAAAAGCATTATATGCGGAAGAACTGAGGGCGGAGTCTTCCAGGAGTTTTAAGGAGTTTTGCGAACTACAAACAAAAGAAAACGTTTGGACTCTCACGAATAGACTCCTGAAGGACACTGCACCAAAGCGACCACCAGCCACCATGAAAATTGGTGACAACTACACCAACAGCGAAATGGAGACTGCCCAAGCACTCTTGGATCACTTCTACGATGATGATACACTGGATGATGACACGCACCAACACCAGTATCTTAGATCCAGAATCAGGAATGAGCCGGATGGAGTAGATGAACCCCCCTTCGCTGTTGAGGAGGTTTTAGAACATCTTAAGTGGATGAACCCCAAGAAGGCACCCGGCATTGATGGTCTTACATCTGACATTTGCCTACAGTTCACTATTAATTACCCAGAACTTATAACGGGAATCATGAACAGGTGTCTAGAGCTCCAACATTTCCCTCAACAGTGGAAAGGAGCGGTAGTCAAAATCATACCAAAGCCGAGCAAGACTGATTATAGCGAATTGGGCTCCTTCCGCCCAATATGGCTCTTGTCGGTCTTTGGAAAGTTGCTCGAAAAATTGTACATCAAGCGGGTCACATATTGTGCAACTAAGGCGGGACTACTCAACAGGCGTCAGTTTGGCTTCAAGGAACAGACCAGCACGACTGCAGCCATAGACACAGCGCTCAGCATCGTAAAAGCAGCTAAGAAGAAAGGTAAACAGGTGCTGGGCGTTTCTTTGGACATCCGCTCCGCGTTTGACAATCCGCACTATTTGAGAGATTACGTGCAATACGATGCCCTAAGAACATCTTTCATTTAATAGAAAGCTATATGACGGACCGCACAGTTACATTAGAATACGCAGGAGCGCGGGTCACTAAGCGCAACACTAAGGGCTGCATCCAAGGGTCGGCATGCGGGCCCATTCTATGGAACGTGATTCTGGATGAGTTACTTGAGGTTGAAACTCCAAGTGGATGTCATTTGCAAGCCTTTGCGGATGATGTCTTAATTATCGTCTCCGCAAAGGATGTAAATACTTTACAAACAAACACCAACCGTGCTTTGAAAATCATCATGGAATGGGGGCAAAGTGTCAAATTGACCTTCGGACCCACTAAGACGCAAGCGATTGCGTTCACGCGCAAGGCGGAGGAAGCACACCTTATAATGGAGAGACACACCTTAGCATTTCAAAGGAGCATTAAGTTCTTAGGTGTGATCATCGACCGGAAGCTCCTATTCGCTGATCATGTTAAGTACGTTGTCGGAAAGGCGATGAGAATTTTCAACAAACTATGCATTTACACCCGACCAACCTGGGGAGCCCATCCTGATAACGTACAAACTATCTATCGACAGATTATTGAGCCTACAATTACATACGCGGCAGGCATCTGGGGTCAAGCTGCGAAAAAGCGATATGTAAGGAAGCTTTTGGAGTCGGCACAAAGGGGATTTGCGATAAAAGCAATCAAGGCCTTTAGAACTGTATCAACTGTGGCGGCAGTCGCTCTGGCTCAATTCGCGCCCTTGGACCTCAAAGTCCTTGAGGTACATGAAGTTGAGACAGTTCGACTACAGGGCGCCAGCACCTTATTACCAAGGGATATACAATATGAAAGGCCCACTCCCGTACATGAGCTATTACATCCTTCAAAGAGGATAAGCATTGATTGTGCAGACCTGAAATCAGAGGATCAAGAACAAGAGACATCCCTTATTCAAATTTACACAGATGGAAGCAAGCTTGAGGATGGCAGTGTAGGAGCGGCTTTCGTCTGCTTTGAAGGCTCAAAAGAAATACATAAAAAAAGACTGAAACTACACACAAGCTGCTCTGTATTTCAAGCGGAGCTCTTAGCGATCAAAGAGGCCTGTGAGTGGACTTTGGACCGGAGATTGAATCAAGGTGATGAAACACATCAAAAAGGCAAAAGGATGCACACATGCCGAAAGGAGATTATTCAGATCTTGAGTGACTCTCAGGCTGCATTGAGCGCACTCCAATTGAGATCCAACACCCACCCCATTGTGGCAAAGACCCATTATATAATATACACAGCGGCCCAAATGGACCTTAATATCATATTCTCATGGGTTAAGGGACATGCAGGCAACGTAGGTAACGAAATCGCCGATGAGACTGCCAAGGGTGCTGCCACGCAACATAAAAACCCTGATTATGCGAAATTCCCGATGAGCTTTGTAAAAAGGACTATGAGAGCAAACACTTGGAGAACTTGGCAGTCAAGATATGAAAGCGCTGAACAAGGAACGCATACAAAAGAATTACTCCCAAAACTGACGGACATTTGTGCACTGTGGAAAGCAACCAAAGTATCATTTCAAATAACTCAGGTTTTAACGGGTCACGGCTACCACAAGGAATATCTGCATAGGTTCAAAATCGCCGCTGATCCCTTCTGCCCTTGTGACAATACTACTCCTCAAACAATTACTCATCTGTTGTGGGACTGCCCTAGGTTTGAGTATAATAGAATAAAACATGAGATGCTCTGTAGCAATTTACGTATACCACCATATCATCTGACGAAACTCTTGGATAAACAAAGTACAACTGAATCCTTCGTTATATTTACCAAATCCATTATAGATAAGCTTAAAAGATTCAATAAATTGTAACTAAAAGATATAGACAATGTGTATATATTTTCCCCTTTGTTTCATATTTCAAGATAACATGTATAATTATTACTCCTCCTTTCTAATTTTATCTTTATTCTTAAGGATGCAATAATATATAGATTAAGCATTTAGGCTAGTTATTTTAAGTTCATTACAAATTTTATATACTCACTATACACAACTTTATTATTATTATCTTTCACAAGCTAATCGCACTTGAACAATTTTATGATTCACACATTGTTTTCGACTATAAGATATTAATATTAATGATTGCTAACAAATCATAAGCTACAGACAAATTATAAGCAATAGATATAAGAATACCCTGTATTTTACTTATATTATTTTGTATTTCTATAGGCAATCCCTTTCATTTAACCTATGTTCATAATATTTTTTTTAATAATTTGCAATTAAGTTATAATGTTTAGAGTATACATACGAACAATAGATCTTGCTTTGTTACTATTAATTTCATTTTGTGTAGAATAAATGTGTAAGTGATAATATGATGAAGATTGATACCTCATCAATGTATCAAATCGCATTGATGTAGCGTTATCTTGTCTTAGAGATTAACAATACATGCAATATAGTTTAAGCAATTTTATGTAAACCTCACTGTGTAAAACTGTCAATAAATTCCCAACAAGGACGGTTTACTCCTTGTTGGAAAATCAAAAAAAAAAAAACAAAAAAAAATCGAAGTCAGAAATTTCATAAGAAAGTAGTTATTCGTAACAGGAGTTGTTGGGTTTTTATATTCGGTAACAGGGCGATTGATAAAAAAACAATATTATTATTATTGTCACTAACAGGGGAAAAAACAATAATGTTTGATTTATTTCCAGTTAATGTAATTACGAAGCTAATAAAAAAAACTGGTCTCGACACTTCAATTTTTTCGGGAGTTATCGTAGGCACATACAAGATAAACATCCGAACGTGCAAGTAATGTTTTTTAGCCGTTTTTTTTTTCAAAGTAGCAATATAAAATGATTTTGTAGTAAATATAAGATGGATTAATTAGTGTTTTCTTGATATACGGCCACTCATATTATTGTATAAGTGCAATATGGTTATGATAGAGGCATTTTAAGAACACAAAATTGCTTGACCTTGACGTGTCGGGAGTAAAGCACTACGCTTCGCGTTATAAGGTTATGCGTTATGCGTGCAATAGACTATTAGTAAGTATAGCAAAGGCAAACACACACAATGAGAGATACCCTTGTCCACTTGTGGACTTGTACTGGTTGATGGAGATACTCGTAGATGTCGCATATTACGTTTTTTTTTTTTTTTTTTTTGTCCCGGTTCCACTACATAAAATATTATACTACCATACTAGCGACCTGCTCTTGCTTCACCCGGGTGGGATCTATTCTCATAAAATTAAAATATACATATAAGCCTTATATGCCGTAATAAGCCTTTTGAAGCGTCAGTAGCCTAATGGCAGGGCGCGGACCGCGAATTCTAAAGGTCGTTGGAATCCGCCATTCGACTACTGTCGTAAACCACTTCTAACACAAGCATTTTAAGCTTACCAGAAGTGGTTAAAGGGAATATTAGTAATGTTTAAAAGCGTTACTAGTATTTTTTTTTAATAAAAAAAGCCTATTAACATGCATTAAAAATTATATTATTAAATATTTTTTCATTAAATAACACATTTAGTTTAGCATTCACAAGTTATAGGGATAGATACCTACATTAGATGTCCATGTGAAAAGAACTCAACGCTCAAATCGATTTTTGCAACATTGAATGTTTGACCTTGCGCTTTATTTATATTCGTCGCAAAAAGCAGTCCGCAGGGAACTGGAGTACAATATAGTGAGACGGTGTTGGTATTAATGGAATCCGTGTAATCAAAATCAAATCTTCCAGTTCTACATCCGGTCAGAAAAAAATGTCGACTGACTGGCAGAGAATGCCGACAAGTATTAAGTCCGTCCATTGTTACCTTTTTTTATAGGATAGGGTGACAAACGAGCACATAGCCCACCTGATGATAAGTGGTTACTGTGACCCATAGACATCTACATGTATTCTTAATAAAGAATCAAAACGCAGATTCGTTGTTACCCGTGAGGACAAAGATGGAATGCCTCTTTTCCAGTAAAATGGGTCTCCGGTTCTCTACACTCACCATACGAAACACAGCAGTGTCAAGCTGCCATTTTACGCTGGTATTCTGGGAGAGCGTGGTCCTTCCCTAATTGAGCCGACCCATTCGTGCTACAACTATACTACTAATATATGTAGCTGCAGCATGGCTCTACCACTTATAACTTAGTTGTAAGGTGTTTCAATGAAGAATGAATAAATAAATAAAAGTGCACTCAATTAAAAAGTTTTTAATGATTTTACTTGCAAACGTTTACCGTATATAATTACTAAGAGGGCCGCGGAGGTTGAATTGTTCATACAAACGTAATACCGAAACTATTTTTAATGCTTACTTAATATTTGCATTATATTATGTGCTACTTCTCGAATTGGGATAATGATTATTTTGGTTCTTCACTCAGTTTTATTTTTATTATGTTTACCTAAAAGAAGTTTAAGAAAATTGAATTTCGCATTATTTACGTCACAAGTATTTACATCATACAAATAAAATCAAATTGAAATGTCTATTTTTAATCACATGAGTAATACGGTAATAATAATATTTTTTACGCATATGTTGTAATATCGATAAGCATGCGATTAAGGTGTGAGTAATCGTTTGTAAATTTTTGTCTATCTTCGGAATGGGTGAATCGATTGTGATGATACTTCACGAACAGATAGAAAACAGAGCCAGGCAGTGATCTAAGTTATATTTTGTCCAAAATACTTGGTTTTTTTTGGAAAATAGAAAAATTGATAAAATAAATGGATATTGAAGATTATTTTAAATAATCTAAATGACGCCACATTAATAGACCCCACCCGGGCAAAGCTGGCGCTGGGCAATGAATAGTTGCTAAGTTTTTTTTATAGAATAAGAGTTACGAGTGAGTATACAGTCCACTTGATGGTAAGTGGACTGTATACTCATATAAAAAGGGCTTCCAGCTCTCTCACTCACCATATGAAATACAGCAGAATTAAGCTGCTATTTTACGCTGGTATTCTGTGAGAGCGTGGTCTTTACCCGGTCGAGCCGACCCATTCGTGCTACAACCATAACATAGCTGCAGCGTGGCTCTACCACTTATAATATACTACACTGTATTCTATTAATACATATACATATGTATATTTTATTGCCATCATAACTTGCAACGCGCCATTTATGTGCACTCACTGCGTGATATTTAAATTTGTGATTTTTTTTATAGAATAGGGTGACAAACGAGCACACAGTCCACCTGAAGATAAGTGGATGCAGTGGATATAGATATAATTTATCTTCGATTAAGAATCAAAATGCAAATGTGTTCTCATCCCTGAGGACTATGATGGAATGTCTCGTTTCCAGTAAAAAGGGTCTCAGGTTCTCTACACTCACCATGCGAAACACAGCAGCATTAAGCTGCTATTTTACGCTGGTATTCTGTGAGAGCGTGGTCTTCACCCGGTCGAGCCGACCTATTCGTGCTACAACCATAACATAGCTGCAGCGTGGCTCTACCACGTATAATATATATACACTGTACCCTATTAATACATATATGTATATTTTATTTTCACACAGCTACTCTTACTGCCTCGGGGTGTAGGCTGAACTGAGTACCAGTGCTGTCACTGAGACCGGACCTTATCGCAGTTTCATGCTGCTGCGTAGGATTTTTAAATGCATTTCTTACATTATTATATGCTACTTTGTTTCATTTATCTCTTTCCTATTAATCATTTTTAATATTTTGTGTTGTATGCTTTAACTTGAATATAAGTGTTCTCTTTCTTTCTCTCTTGATTCCAAGTATATTAAGGAATTTAATGGAAATTTTTCTTCAGTCAGGTCATTCAGTTTTCGCAAAATCATCTTATTAGTGCGTATTAGTAAGAAAATCACGAATGTTGTTTCCACACTCTTCGGTTTTCTAAGTGAACGGCAAGATGGATAACTGAAGGTTCACATTCATGAACGCATCCTCCATATTGCTTCTGAGCTACAGATGTAGAGTCCGGATTGATTGTTATTAACTTTGTTGTGATATAGTAATAGCTTGATCGCTTCCATTATTTATATATTAATTATATACGTCCTACTGCTGGGTACAGGTTTTTAGAGCATAGAATTGTCCACCGCGTTGCCGTGATGTGCGTTTTTCGTTCTATATTTGTCTCTTTACAATTTAGTAAGTTAATATGAGTGTCGAACGTATTAAGAAGTATCAGTTATAATATGGCGCATTCATTATATAGACAACCGTGACTACTCATCAGTTGTCAATGTAATGGATGATTACACAAAATGGCAATTTGCTTGTCTTATTCGATAACCGGCGACGGTAGATGTTTGGCTGTGAAATGATTTGAGGGATTCTAACCCTCACGAATACACAGAGAATTAACATTTGAAGCTTCGCTTGGACTGCATACCATTTTTTTTTTCTAGATTTTCTTTTGGTTTGTATAGGGATCTTCGTATGTGTTCGGTCTCCGACTCCGTTGAAATAAAACTATCGATTTGGTTTAGTTTAATGTTATGATTTAATTATATTAGTTTCTGCCAATCAATAATACACATGTGGCATTGAAATAAACTACATAAACGTGTGTCTTGTTTATGAGGACTTTTGTGGAAAGATAATAGTCAATAATTTTCTTTTTTCTTTCCAGCAACCGTGGTCACGGGGGACTGAGGTGATTGACGTCCCGATGTCAGAGTTAAACCGGAGTACCTTCAGCTTTTTTAATTAATAATTTTGGTCCGATCTACGCAGAATGAACTAACTGTGTCTTGAAGTCTTGCAGTGGTATGCTTGGGTTTAGTTTTAATTTTATGAATTACAGGATCCTAAGCAGGTGGTAGTACCTAGCCTCCCTCTCTATTGAAATTAGGATGTTTTTTAATTTCAATAGCCTTATGTATCATCCTTGGCAGGAATTGATGTTCTTTTGCGAGAATTTGTAGTTTATGAAATCTAATGTAATGGCGGGGGCCGTCTAGGATATGATCACAAACTGCAGACTTCCCGGAACGTTGGTGCTTCACGTCAGCTATGTGTTCTTTTACGCGGGTTTTTATAGATCGTTTTGTTTGCCCTATATATGAGAGACCACACTCACAATCAAGCTTGTACACTCCTGCATCTTGTAGAGGAATGTTGCTCTTGACGGATGGTAAGAACTGACTAATCTTCTTAAGCGGCTTGAAGAATGTTTTAATAGAAGCTCGCTTCAAGATGTAGCCAATCTTGTCTGTGACACCTCTGACATACGGTAGTACAGCAGGCACACGCTCGACTGTGGCCGGCTTCACTCGGTCACTGTGACGTAGGCGCGGTAGGTGCTTGACGTGCTGAAGCTCGGCGGCCAGGTGTTTGCTGTCACAGATCCTCGTGCTTGAGAGCGTGTCACAGACAAGATTGGCTACATCTTGAAGCGAGCGTCATACCTGACATGTAATTGCGTCCTTCAATTTTTCATGTAAATCTCGGGATACACCCGTGAACGATGAAGATATTTTTACTAATTGCGATGCTGTGTTCATTCGGCTGTAAGTCTTTCTACAAATGAACGTAATTTACTGCTAATAATAATAATAATATATATAATATATAATATATCTAGTTAGTTATTATGGATATGAGTTAATCGTTCTAATTCAGTTTTTGGATACAATTTTATTATTGGAACGAAGTTCCTTATCGTACGGTACGAATGTGACGAATGGGGGCTAGGCGAGAAAAAGTGTACGATTTTTCCGTCACGACCCCCTTTCTATAGCGTAAGCTAGGTGGAATAATGTTCATCTCCCACGCAATTTTTCTTATCTTGCCATGAAAGATATATTCTTTTAAATGACGCTTCATTTTAATATACGCTAGTAATTTATTTATTTGTATTTGTTAATCAATTATATAATACGTTTATCAATAATAATTTACGAAAGGAACTTCCTTCCAACCGTTTTTATTTTAATATTCTTGATCGTTAGCATTGCGTATTTAACCATAGGTTGAATTATTGTACAGTTATAACAGTAGTTCATGCATCACACTTCTTTCGCCGTTTCTTCTCCAGTTAGAGAAACCACATTTCCAAACAGTAATTTTTATTGAATAAGGGTGGCAGATGAGCACACAGTCCACCTGATGGTAAGTGGATGCTGTGGCTTATAGACATCTACATCTATCCTCGACTAAGAACCAAAATGCAGATGCGTTGTCGCCTGTGAGAGCTAAGCTGGAATGCCTCATTTCCAGTAACAAGAGTCTCCGGTTCTCTACACTCACCATACGAAACACAGCAGCATTAAGCTGCTATTTTACGCTTGTATTCTGTGAACGCGTGTGGGATTCATTCGTGATACAACTTTAATGTATCTCCAGTGTGGCTCTACTACGCATATTATTTTTGAGATTAAGTAGGTTTAAAAAAATGACATTTGTCAAACGAAATGTATTTTCTCACCATCAACATTTTTCTTTGCGGTGCCCAACCGGTCTAACCTGAGAAACATTGATGGCATTGGGATATTGCCCTAATTACGTCTTCTCCGCGACATAGTATTAAAAGATTCGTGTAAACTCTCATTAGATTTTTGTATATAAGTAATATAGGTGAAAAACGAGGATACAGTCCACCTGATGGTAAGTGGACTATGGCATATAGACATCTCATCTATCCTCGATTAAGAATCAAAATGCAGATGCGTTGTTACCCCACGAGGACTAAGGATTGATGGATGGATTGCCTCATTTCCAGTAAAATAGGTCTCCGGTTCTCTTTACCAGCCACAAGAAACAATTCATATTTTTTAAGTTTTCGTCACGGCTGTGCAATACAATATGACTTTATCAAATTGTTATCCAGCAATCGCAGTTGCTACTTTAATCGTGGATATAGTCATACGTCGAACGTGGTTTAACGTCCTTGAAGGTGCGTTCGCTACAAACAGTCAGTGCCATCATGGCTTGCAACGCGCCATTTACATGCACTCACTGTGTGATATTTAAATTTGTGATTTTTTTATAGAATAGGGTGAAAAACGAGCACACAGTCCACCTGATGATAAGTGGTTACTGTGACCCATAGAAATCTACATTTATCTTCGATGAAAAATCAAAATGCAAATGTGTTGTCACCTGTCACCCCTGAGGACTACGATGGAATGCCACGTTTCCAGTAAAAAGGGTCTCCGGTTCTCTACACTCACCATACGAAAAACAGCAGCATTAAGCTGCTATTTTACGCTTCTATTCTGTGAGAGCGTGGTCTTTACCCGGTCGAGCCGACCCATTCGTGCTACAACCATAATATAGCTGCAGCATGGCTCTACCACTATTAAAATCAGGTTGGCCAAAATAGCTTCACAATTATTACAACTAGATTGGTTTTATAATAAATATTTCTTTCGGAAGATATTGTCAAAATTATTGTAAAAACTCCATCAGAGACACATGGACAGACTTGCCGACTAAACCTGGGGCCATAAATGATTTCCCATATATAGTTTTAAAACCATTTAATTAAATGTTCTGTATTTTTGTAAAAAAAATAATAAGTATTCCAAATTTAAATTTTGAGAAAAACTTACAAATTAAAGTGTAATGGATAGCTTTTATAAAGTGAAGGAATATTATTTGAAATAGTTTCCCCATAATATAAAACGTCTCAAAATTATATATCATAATTCACGTATTGTTCCAAACGAAGCAACAAGTAATTTCATTTTAAACAAATATCGATAGTTCTGATAAAAAAAAAAAAACTTCTTACCCATTTACCACATTTCAGTTGTGGTTACTTTGCACACAAATATGCACAATTTCATACACAAATAATTCCACTTAAAAACAACAGCATAATAAATAAAATTGTTATTTCATATGCACTTCGACAAAATATTTGAATATGTCAGAATATTATGTACTATTAACGGTAGGGATGGTTATACATTCACATTGAACAATATATTCACACACACATGCAATTATATTTAAAAATGTAATTGCACACTTGGTTTATGATGTATTAGGCTTCCACAGCCGAGACTATACTGGGAATTTGTAGGTGCTGAAGTAGTGAAATAGGGTGGTTATCGTTTGGACCGAAAACGGGACTTTTTTATTTTTTACAGGAATTTTAAATAACGCAAGAAATATACAAACAATCCCAAAAGGATTTACTTGGCCAAACTTATCGATATAGGACATAATATGTAATAAAATCGGGATATATTAGGGATACAGTAAAGGCAACAAGAACAACACAACCCAGAAGCCCAAAAACTATTCCCAACAACAATTTGCATATGTATATAGTAAACTTTTAACCACAAACTACGGTTAAAATTAGAACCCAGTACCTGCGTCGTTGTAACCAGTTACTCTAGCTACTAGACCACCTGGTCGCAAAATTTGAGTACGAGAGTAATTTTTGCTTTAAAAATACGGTCTCTAAAAATAAAGGAGACATTAGTCCAGCAGTTTCACGTATGCAGTGTATTACTTTTCTTTTCTGCGTAGATAATATATTTTTTACATGTATTAAGGTATTTATATAAAATTAGCAGTAGGCAGCATCCCAATTGAATTTTTGATGAAACATAATAATCCTGTTTATTAGTATTATGTATTTAAGACGTGAGTTTGCTAGAATTTGTTCTTAGAATTGTTTTTGGATAATAATGTAAGTAAAAAAAGATATATTTTCGGTTTCCTATATTAAAATAATGCATTTAGTATTTCTACAATAAAAAAACAAATTTTCACGCCTATTACCCAGATGGGTAGGCAGTGACTACGCTATTCAGCACAATCCTGACATTCCTCTCTGACCTCACATTCACATACATATATATGCCTACGCATACATGCCCGTTGGTTAAGGGTACTCTTAATTTGGCCCATCTTCAATATGTCGCCATTTAATATATTTTTAACATATTATATTTTAAGATTTTATTTTATATAGCTTTATATACATACAAGCAAGCTTACAGACCACCTGATGGTTACTGTAGCTCATATCCACCTGTGCTGCAACCGACAGTAAACAATGTAACAAATAATAACATGCGGCTTACCATCAGGTGAGCCGCATGCTCGTTTGCCCCCTCTTCTATAAAAAAAAAACTAGGTAAACAAAAATGCATTGTCATAATACATGAATGTCTAAAATTTATTACATATACTCTTAAAGTACACTCTAAGTAATTTTGTGTTTATTTTGTTATAGTTTTTTACTTGGCTCTAAATATGTATTGTTTATTGTGCGTCTCGAACGCTGCTTTGCGTTCCAACCGCCAAGATAATAAATCGAATTTATTATTTTTATAACACTAATCTATAAACAGGAAGATATTAATTTGTTTTGCAATACGTATTATTATAAAAAAGTAGATTTTTTTTTATTGTTGTGGTTTGTTATTCTACGTATATAGTTTTTACAAATTTTTTTGTATGTATTTTAGCTTAGTCATCGTTATTTATTCTTCTCACATTATAATGAGTTGCGCTCATGCTACAGACACATGAATATCTCTCTGTTTATAAAATCCTGGTGATTCTACTAGCAGCGCAACTCGTGGAAGGAGGATGGGGTGTTTGATTGACGCATGCGCTCTAAAGCTGGTACTTTTCAGACGGGAGGCTGGGCGAAATAATCACTTGGGTATTATAGATGCAATAAACAACCGTATGTCAATAAATTAGCTGTATTGTCACATTTGAGCGTATTATATTCTCATGAGCGCCGGGTTTGTGATAGAAAATGGAATACTGGACGTCTAGGCGGGGCTGTCGTTGTCTTGGTACGTCTGAGGTCAAAATTCGCGCGTGTCAAGGTCCGGTCAAGCTAGCGGGGTTTGGTGAGGTTGAGTCAATTACTACAACGATACGATCGAATAATAAATGTTGACCTTACGTTATTATTACTGAACTTTTTATTAAATTTTTGTGTTTGTATAATATTTAGATTATTCGTAACTTATTACAGTTTCTACTTTTCGTAGATGTTACGTAGGTTTTGATTTCGAATATTCGTCATTGTATCACACTCACACATGTTATGTTTCTCGGGTTTCTCAAAACAGAAAGAAATTAGTTTTTAAGTATCTTTTAAGTATTTTTTCATTCGTCAGACCAGGGAAGGACCACGCTCTCACAGAATACCAGCGAAAATAGTAGCCAATTGTAGCTCGGCTCAATGCGGCCGTGTTGCGTATGATGAGTGTAAAGAATCGGAGGCCCTTTTTACTGGAAACGAGATTATTTACTTGTTCTATAAAAAAATCGAAACAATTTCGTAAAACAAAATATGATTTTGATCTTTTTTACTGGAAACAAGGCATCCCATCTTAGTCCTCAGGGGTGACAACGCATCTGCACTTTGCCACTTAATTAAGGATATATCTAGATGTCTATGGGTCACAGCATCCACTTACGTTCAGGTGGACTGTGTGCTCGTTTGTTACCCTTGTTCTATAAAAAACATATAAGTATGTATAAATATTTGTATTTATTAAAGCACAGAATTAGGTTATACTATAAATAAAATAAGGATAATTTCTAGTTGACGCAGAGACCTTGAATCTATTGGCTGGCGGGGAAGACAGTCTTTTCTACACCTGGTTTTCCATCGTCGGGTCAAAATGGTGCAACCACGTTTCATCTACGGTTACGAAAAAAACGCAATAAGAATCAGTATCTTTTTCAATTATTGCTAAATTTAGCTTTAAAATGTCAACTCTTGCTTTCTTTTGGGCGTATGTTAACATTCGAGGAACGCAGCGCGTGGCCATCTTTTTGAATTTTAAGTTATGAGTTAAAATAAATTGAATTGTCCCAAACGAAATCTTTAGAATCTCATATAAATAACGGATTGTCACATGCCGATCTACCTTAACAATTTCTATGACTTTTTAAACGTTTTTCATTGTTGGGCGCCCGGAGAGAGTGTCGTAGTTGTAGGTGGTTCTGCCGCGTTTAAGTTCAGAGCTCCAGTATGCTACGAGTACTGTACAGAATAAGACAAAGCATTGTCTGCCAAAGCAAACTCCGTCTTCTTTACTCGAGTTTTGTCGAGTTCTTCACAAACTCTTTTTGTAGATTTTTTTTTCATGCAAAAATATTCAATAAGCGCACGAAGTCTTAGTTTCACCATTTTGCATACGAATCAAAATCCCGCCAAATGTCAAGTTTGAAAAAAATATAGTTTTAATTTCGTTTTCACTGGCCTTGGCTTCTAACAAATTTAAGATTCGAAAAAAATAACATTTAAAAGAAGACTAAATCACGCTATCGAAGTTTCTGAACTACTCCGTTATACTTATATATAATATAGAATGAGCTCCGTACTCACCACACGGAGTTTGCCGCTCACCGTCGCGTTGGCCGCTTCCCGATCTCTGTTAACGTTGCAACCTATAAAGAGTTCACTGAACATAGACCTCTTCTTTAGATTCTTAGTATATTTAAATAAAAACGTTTCCCCCACAGGATTTTCTCCTGCATAGTGGAGGCATCACAAAGACAAACATTGTTCTGTGCTAGATTCGAACTCGTGGCGTGCGCCGCAACTAAATGCTAAGCCACTGCGCCACGGAGCCGTCACATAGATTGTCTCATGTCAACGGATCATAGAAGCCGCAGTTTTTTTTATTAGTTTGAGTTGTTATTTAGGAAAATTCTTCTGTCCATCTCCTGTGTCACTTTTCCTCTGTTGCCTCCTTGCCTAGTTGCTAAGCATTACTCCACGGAGACGTCTCCGCCGGAGGCGTGGTAATTTGACACATTTAAATCTGCAAATTTACATTTCAGTAGGGCCGGCGGGGGCGTAGACCGTTCTCATATTATAAAATTTAAGGAGATTGCGTTTAACTACTCCCCGGCTTCCAAGGCTTCTCTATCTAATCTTAATATTAGGCCTTTACCTATAAAGGTAGAATTATATGAATTAATTTAGTTATAATTAGTTAATGTTGTTACTAACATATTTTAGTTTATAAATGACTAAACACATATGGATCATGGTTCGAAATAAATGCATATTATATATCATATCAAATTGTCGTTTTTTATGAAATAAATTAACGTAATTTTTTATTTCTGTTAACCAAAGTAATCAGCCATGCAATCGATGTATATTTGTCAAAGTAGTGGCGATTTATTGATGCACTTTTTGAAGAAATCAGCTGGACGGGAGGCAACAAATTTTCAAAACCATTTTGTACTGCCTCTCGGGTATTGAATTTTATCTCGTCTAAAAGTTATCCAAATTCTGGAAAACGTAGAACGCGACAGGTCTGGTGAGTATGTTGGATGACTACATATTTGTATTGTCATCTGTCCGAGATGGACGTTGAAACAGTTGCAGCTTTTTTTTTAAAGAAGAGGGGGCAAACGAGCATGCGGCTCACCTGATGGTAAGTGACTACCGCCGCCCATGAACAACTGCAACATCAGGGGAATTGCAGATGCGTTGCCAGCCTTTTAAAAAGGAGTTGCTGTTATTTATTTAATTAGTTTATATAGCCATTACTTAAATGTATACCATAAAAGAGTGGTGAAAAAATAGGTAGCAAAGAAGGTGGTGGATGAATGATACACCTAAATAGAACTGGGCATACATTATAATGCACCTAAATTAATCACGTAAAAAGAAACTATGACGAAATAGCACACGTCCTCACTGTACCGTAAACAAATAAGAACTGAGCAGAACTGAGTTTCCAGTTTATAAAAAGTACTCTGTGAACTGAGTGATCGGCGATCATGTAGATCCGCGCACCATCATGGCCAAACTTCCTTTGATGATTGTCCGAAAAACCGACACAGCAGCCATTACGCTCGATCAAAACCGATCATGGGCGATTATAGGCGATCATGCCCTCCACACGATCGTGATTTCTAGTATTCGTCCATCATGGCTGATCGTGTATAGGGCCCATTACATTTAATCCCGGCAATACATGTTGGCCAAACCTCAGCCAACGCGAGCGTAGGCAAATTAATACAAGGCGAGTGCTGCAGTCTACACGTTGGCCAAGTTCGAAAAAGACCAATGCCAACTGCCAATATTCACGAGTTTATAAACTTACCTTGTTTTATTTCGGTGTATAGTTAACATCCACCTTTTTTGCTTCCTTTTTTTTCACTACTCTTTTAAGGTGTACATTCAAATAATGGATATACATATAAAATAATGAGGTAAATAAATATCGGCAGCTGCAACTGTTTCAACGTCCATCTCGGACAGATGACAGATGACAATACAAATATGTAGGATGCACGATTGTGTGGACAGCCGCCCTATGTTGTGATAATCATGCCCCATTCTGTGGTTGTCAATCATAGCCGATGGTGTATAGGCGGGGTTACTAAAAGAGACAAGAAACTTTGTTGCTATAAACCTACTTATGGGAATTGTCGATTCACCAGCTTACACAGATTATTGGTTCCGATGAATTCCGCTATAATCCCATTGCTGACATTATGTCACTCAAAAAATTTCGATTCATACGAAGATATATATATATATTTCAATACTTGTTAGACGATGGTGACCGTTATTTCAAAGTGAGGCCGTTATTATAAAAAATATGCGAAAACTTTTTGAAAGTCTCACACGAAACAAGAAAGCGGACAGTCGGAAACAATATGTAAAAATTAAGCCGAAAAAGTGGGACTACAGTTTTTTATTCGAGCTGGTGTATCTGGCTATGTGTATGACTTTATATTATACGGAGGTGATGATACTTTTAGATGCAAACCACTCACACCTGAAGAGTCTAGCTTTGGTCTTGGTGCTAAGGTAGTTATGGCCATTTTTTATAAGTTTAGAGTTGATACACTATTTACGAGAAGAGATGGGTATATTTTCTTGTGTGCAGAAAAATGTCTACTTACAGACAAAGCGCTGAAAAAAAAAGCTAGAGGCTCTCATTCTCAAATTGTTTGCAATAAAAGTAAAATATGTATGTACGACAACAAATGCGTTACAACTACAGCTAGTAGTTGAGCTAATCACTACAATACAACATTTCGACAAAGTTGCGAAAAAAAAGCAGCGGTATCCTGTCTGGACATTATAAAGCACTATAATGCTCATATGGGGGGAGTAGATTTAGCGGACATGTTGGTCGCTCTGTGTAGAACAGACTTTAAAGGCGGTATTTGCCATTAGTGTCACAAACCCTGGTTATGTGCATAAACAATAGTTGGATTTTATACAGAAGACGCAGTGGAGAACCTCTAAAAATTTGAGGTACCAAGTAGGACAGAGCCTCCTGAAGCACGGCGGAGAAGATACGGTCGACAACTCTGAAGTTTGTGGATCCACTCCGTCAAAAGTAATACAGGCACCTGTAGCACCCAGACCTCCATCGGATGTAACGTACGATAAAGTTGGTCATTTTCCAATTTTGGCAAAAAACGGAAATGTATCAAGGGACAAACTACAGTAATGTGTTCCAAATGATCCAAATGCGAAGGCTGAAAGGAATTTTTTTGTGAAATTTCATACTGAAAAGTAGTTTATATGTGTATTGAATTTTACTGAATACCTACAAGTGTTCAATGCTTTTTCATTTTAGTTCTTTTTTTAATTTTTAATCGGTTGTTTTGTGGACATAATTTGTTATTACATGCAAATTTTCTATAAATACGACTAAAAAGATTTAGTGGATTTTATTTATCTCAACCTGGCAGTGTATCCTCAAATATACTTGCACACAATTCCAGTCCAATTTCACTCCTATCCTGGCAGTGTCTTATAAAAGATACATATAGTATCTCGTTATCTGGATATGTATGATTTTTTATATATTTTTCCCTGAATCCTAGATACACCTTGATTTTTTAAGATCATTTTCGTAAATTACAGTTTTTCTTTTTGCCAAGAAAAGGGTTAGTGATGATGATGATGATTAGAATAAGAAAAATAACGTTTTGTTCTGTTTTTTCTTAATATAATAATACATTAACATTTTATGCTTTGCGAAAGATTTCATCAGAGTGACCTTAATTTAGAAAAATAGAAGAAGGCGTTAATAAACAAGTTTCTGTTTTTCGATATCATGGCGACGGACGAACTTCAAGTTGATTTTGGTTCGAGGTTGCGTGACTATGCCAGTAGGATCAAACTTGATCTCATCAGGGGTGTCAATTGCAGTCTCCACTCTGTAATTCCTGAATAGTGCCACCAATCCCGCCAACATCTGCATCTTCGCGAAACGCATACCTATAAAAAATATTTTTAATATTTATATATGACTGATTTTGGTGCTATATTCAAACGCGTAAAAACTCAGCCTCTCGGAGTTCTATAGGATATATTTAGAAGAGTTTGCGGAGGAATCACATAATTCATCGACTCTCCTTTTAAGGCGCACATCGAAAATCTTTGAAGCGAGCTATCGCCGGACTGACCCGAGTGAAACATAATATCTATAAAAACTTCAAAAACGCTTATTACGATAAGGTCTAAAACTGCTTAGCGCCCGCGACGATTAAGACCGCCTAGAAATCGCTTAGAATCTTAAAATATTTAAAAAAAATTTATTGATTTTAGTAATCAAAATAATGAGCAAGTAAATTACGAAAATTGATGTTATGAATGTATTTGAGTGGTTCCCAAGCATATAGATTAAGTAATTACGTTGTAATTTGAACTATAGTGATTTTTTAGAGGTGTTTTCGCAAATAATTACGATCGAGTCAAAATTTTACAATCGTGTTTCGACACAGCCGTGTTAAGCTGCTATTTTACGCTGGTATCCTGTGAGAGCGTGGTCCTTCCCCGGTCGAGCCGACCCATTCGTGCTACAACTATACTACTAATATAGTTGCCGCATGGCTCTACCACGTAAATAACGTAAAATAGAAAATATTCATTTTTATTCAATATAGGTTACAAGAACACATATTGAAAGTCATTTAAACTTTACCACTAGTTCGTAAAAAAATCTCTTTCCTGGTAAGATCCAGCAAAAATCTTAATTTACAATATATTATTTTATACAATTACTATGAAAATATGTAGAAACTAGCGATCACCTCATTCCCAGGGGTTATTATCAATCATGTACTATTTAGTAGGTAGTGTGATATCCCTTACTAAGAAAAGTTTGCTTTATAAAATATTTTAAACTTTTGATAGACAAGGCCTGTATATTTTCGAGGGCTTTGTTGTAAAAACGTATATATTGCCCTATTAAGGAATTACTTACTCTTTGAAGTCGAGTAACTGGTATAACTAAGTTGTGCTTGTTCCTAGTATTTACAGACTGTACATCACTGTTTTTAATAAAACTATTTTTGTTTTTGTGTACATCCATTAAATTTTCGTAAATATATTGAGAGGCCAAAGTAAATATATGTATTTATTTATATTTTTCTCTAAGGGATTCTTCCGGACTTATGTAATAAATTGCTTTTACGGCTGTCTTCTGCAAAACAAAGAGAGTTTCAATGTCAGTCGCCTTACCCCATAGCAATATTCCATATGATAATATGCTATGAAAATAACTAAAATGAACAGATCTAGCTGTTTCAACACATGTAAGGCATCTGATTTTTTTTACAGCATATGCTGCAGAACTAAGTTTCCTAGTCAGTTTAGATATACGAGGGCCACATTGAAGCTTCGCGTCAACTGTGATTCCGAGAAAAACAGTAGATTCAACAAAACTCAGCTCTTCCACATTTAAAAGCACACTGGTATTCACCTGTTTAACATTTGGTGTTGTAAATTTAATAAATTTTGTTTTATTACCGTTTAAAAGCAAATTATTGACGTTGAACCAGTGTACTACTTTTGATATAGCATTATTCACTAAGTCATATTTTAATAATTGCGTTTTAAGTCGGAAAACCAACGAAGTATCATCAGCAAATAAAATTATAATATCATGGTAATCCCCTACCTAATGAGTTAAGTAATTAATATATACTAGGAACAGGAAGGGTCCAAGAATTAAGCCCTGAGGAACACCCATAGATACTACCGTCCTGGATAAACTACTACCAATAATCACAACTGATTGTGTTCTTTTTAAATGTTATACATTTAAAAAAATGTAAAAAAACATAAACGTTTTATAATTTAAATAAAATCAGTTTTTGTAAAGTCACGCTACATGACATGACATTTTAGTAATAACGTATACGAGTAACTACATAATTAGTGGTTTGATAACTACGGCTCACTAACTACGATTTAACTAGCTGTAGTAAAACTGGGAACTTAAAAATTAAAAGATAAGATACTCTTTTGTTGTTTAACTGTATACAAAGCTGTTAAAATAAAAGAAACTAACTTTTATCAAATAATAAAAGCGTACCGACTTCAAGAACTAAAAACAATATAATAATTTCACTTTCTGAAGTTGAGGCTTTAATTCTTCTATACACAATATCATAATACTATCTTATCCTTTAATAATAAAAATAAAAATTTTGAAGTGAAACTTCTTAAGTATCGTTTTCTTTTCTTTTTTCTTTTTGTCATTATATCGTTGTGATTTGAAACGCGATGAAACGAAAAAATAACACTAAAAAGAGACAAGCTAATACATCTTATGATTTAGCCTGCGAGAGAATGAGATAGAATCTATACTTTTAATATTATAAAAAATCTCAAATTCTACATTGATCTCTGAACTGCGCACGGAGCATTTGTCGCTTCCTCAGTTGAACATGTTTCCCAGTGAGTAATTTTTATTTTATTTACGGCCTTTCCTTAAATATGCCAGTTTCTTTTTCATGCCTTTCATGTGAAAAAGGCAAATTTGAATTATACAAATTGAAGTAAGAAAAAAAACTTACCGATACAAATTCTTTGTCCAACACCGAAAGGTATATAGGTAAAAGGTTTGATTGTCTCACTCTCATTTGCAAGAAATCTTTCTGGTAGGAATTTTTCAGGGTTCGGGAAGTGTTCTGGGTTGTGATGTAGACGATATACTGGAATATGTACGCGCATCCCCTTGTCTAGACGTAAGCCTGATGGTAGTGTGTAATCTTCAACCAGCTCCCTGGTGATGGTGCTCAAGACTGGATATAAACGAAGAGCCTCCTCTGTACACGCTTCGACATAGGGCAGCTCATTCACGCAATCGTACTCAATTTTACCTCCATGACGGTGGAGATACTCGTCGACTTCCGCTATGGCCTTCAACTGTGCCTCCTGGTTCTTTGCCAGTTCATAAAGAGTGAAGCTAAGTGTTGTAGCTGATGTCTCATAACCAGCTGCAAAGAACATAACACACTGCCCGCTTAACATATCATCATTTACTTTTAGATGTACTTTCTTTCCTTCTCCAGTTTTTAGATTAGTAATGCTATCACCAGTCACAAACTGATTTTGTTTCAAATTTAATACAAGATCAACAAAGTCGTTTCTATTTGACGGCTTGTATTGCCTGCTCTCGAATACTCCGATGAGTAACTTTTTAAAGAACGATGTTATTTCATTTGGGAATAGCTGATAGCCCAACGAGTAGAACACTGCAGGCCACATCGCTCTGGAATATAATTTGATGCCTCTGGCTGAAGAATTTTCGAATATTTTATCGCCCAATATTCTGTAGGGATTGGGTGTGTCATGTTTTTTCATTGTATTCGTTTCTACACCGAAGGCGCAAGAGCCAATGCAGTCCATGGTATAACGCGCCGTAATAGAGCGCACATCCATAACTGGAGATGTCGTGCTTTCTTCGTCTAGCATCATCTCGAACGTACGGGCACATTTCTCAATCAAATAGAACATATTCTTCATCTTCGCTGAAGTAAACAATGGAGTTAGATTTTGACGTATCACCTTCCATTTGTCTCCGTAAGTGAAGAAAAGATTTTGAGTTAAAATCTCTTTGTCTGTGTAGTCCGCTACCTCTCTACTGTTAAAGTAATAGAAGTCTTTTGTAGTGACAAGTTTTATTATCTCTGGGTCTTGAACTATTAGCAAGGGTTCTGTACCATAGAAAGCACCAATTAACGGCTCCTTAGGTAACTCTTTACATATACGGTGTGTTATCAATGGGCCCCATTCTTTTAGTAAAATAAAATCACGATAATTACCAAAAAATGGCAAAGGTTTCAAATACGGCACATTCCTTACTTTCCAATAATTAAACTTCTTAGTAGATAAATAATACAACAATGACATAGTAATTGATAAACAAAGGAGAAATAGCTGTAGCACCATTTTAATTTACAGATAAGCCACCGGTAACCAAATAGTCTTAAATCGACGTTACATTTATTTTTATACACAAATGATTGACGCTGTTGGTTAATTGGTGCTTAAAAGTCCGTAAACATCCTTACCATAAAGTAAGGATGTTAGCGGATATTCCTAGAAATTTTTAAATATTTTACATATTTCTTATAATTGATGTCGGAATGGGGATGCCTAATATTTTAAAAGGCTTTTCAGTTTTCAAATGAATTCGACTCTTAAAGACTGCATAAAGCTGATCTTCATCCATGAGAGAGAGAGAGAGAGAGGGATTTACATCTTCACAGATATCAATTGCAACCAAATGCATTGCTGCAGTGCTTTAAGCAACTTATTTTCGATAGAGTGATCTATGTTCGGTTCAGATCTATGTTGTGATTATTAATCGGTGCGATTTACCCAACTGTGGCAATAGTAGTTTGTTTACGTGTAGAATTGCCAGTTTAAGCATTAGTTAGTAGATTCCGTCGCAATTTGGGCGGTGCTGCAGTCCATCCAGCGGTGCCAAGTGGACTGTCGGTATATCGAAGTGCTGAAGTGTTTGTATAGTACGGCTACGATGGCTACCCGAGTACAGAACCAGAGTACGAAACCTATCCAACTGCAGAGAGGTGTAAGATTGGGCAACGTAATATCCCTGAAACTCTTCACCGCTGCATTGGAAGACGTTTTCAAGCTACTGGACTTGAAAGGATACTGTATCAACGTCAATGGCGAGTACATAACTCACCTTCGATTTGAAGACGATATAGTCCTTATGGTAGAATCGCTGGAGAACCTAAGCACTATGCTCAATGACCTCAATAGTGTCTCCCAACGGATAGGTCTTAATATGAACATGGACAAAACAAAAATCATGTTTAACGTCCATGTCACACCTATGACGGTAGTTGTTGAGAGCACTAAGCTCGAAGTTGTTGACGAATATGTTTACCTGGGACAAATAGTCCGACTAGGTAAGTCCAACTTCGACCGAGAGGTTAATCGATGGATTCAACTCAGCTTGGCAGCGTTCGGGGGATTACGACATATCTTCTCGTTAGATATACGTCAGAACCTCAAAACTAGATTGTTCAACCAGTGCGTGTTGCCTGTGATGACCTATGGATCTGAGACGTGGTCCTTCACTGCTGGCCGTATGAGGAAGCTCACAGTTGCTCAGCGAACTATGGAAAGGGCAATGCTCGGCGTTTCTCTGCGTGATAGTCTTAAAAACGAGGATATCCGCAGTGGAACCAGAGTAACCGACATAGCCCAAATAATTAGTATGCTGAAGTGGCAATGGGCCGGCCATATAGCTCGAAGAACCGACAACCGATGGGGAAGAGAGGTTCTCGAGTGGCAGCCTCGTACTGGCATGCGAAGTGCGGGGCGTCCCCCCAATAGATGGAGTGACGACCTGGTAAGACATGCAGGAAGTTGATGGATGCAGGTGGCTCAGGACCGTGCTTTGTGGCATTCCTTGGGGGAGGCCTATGTTCAGCAGTGGACTTGTGAAGGGCTGTAATGATGAAGCATTAGTGACTACATTTTAATGATGAAAGCGAGAAGGAAGCCAATAGTGATATAAGAAAGGAACCAATTTAGCATCGTTCTAAAGTCAAGTGGTTTCGAGATATTTTGGATACATACTATTCTTCCTGGTTATGTTATTAAAATCCTTAATAACGTGTTGTTACCATCACTGATCATTATTTAAATTGATACTTTTATGTTTGTAAGTACTTCTTATCATTTTATACCTGTATCTAAACACTGGTATTTTTTTAGTCTGTAAAACGTGTTATGTGAATACCTTTCTGACCAAATAGTAGATATTTATTTTGGTTGTTGTATATTTCCGACTTTTTTTTTTAAAATTGACCTCGGTATTTTTTGTGCGTATAGTTCTTATTGTAAATATTTGCGTAATTGACATTGCAATATGTATTTTCATCGTTCATTAAACAGGCCTACCTTTAGATCGCTTCATAAGGGGGGGTATTTCAGGCAGGCCCTGTGTCATGCGGGTTTTTTTTAATAGAATAAGGGTGACAAATGAGCACACAGTTCAGCTAATGGTATGTGGTTGCTGTGGCCCATAGACATCTATCTCTATCTATCTACGTTTGCGAATTAAAATGCAGATGCGTTGTCAGCCGTGAGAACTAAGAGCGAAGGCCTCTTTTCCAGTAAAATGGGTTTCCGGTTCTCTATACTCACCATACGAAACACAGCAGCATTAAGCTGCTATTTTACGCTGGTATTCTGTGAGAGCGGGGTCCTTCGCCTGTCGAGCCGACCTATTCGTGCTACAACTATACTATTAATATACCACGTAAAAAAGGGGTTGGCAACCGCAGGTTTTTATTTTCTAGTGGTTATTAGGAAGACGCTACTGCCAATATTCTGGTTTGTTACCCTCTGTCGCTCCTACAAAACCGCGATATGAGGTAGTGGATATTCTGACATCGCCCTTATATTGTTAAAGGTATGTATATGAGTAGATATGTATAATATGAGTAGTGAAATATGTACAATGTGTGAAAATACCCCCGTCCGAGCCGAAAGCGACACATAACCGCAATAACATTACCAACACATGGCGGCAGAGATCAAAGCAGCGAACTACTCCGACTATGTTTAGCCAAAAATATGGATTTTGAGTAGAAACATTTGAAAGCATTAATAGGCTAAACCAAGCTATCGATGTTTCGGAAATATTCCGTTATTTATAGTACAAGCTCCGTACTATTATATCACCATACGGAGTTTGCCGCTCCCCGGGCGTTACGGTTACAGCCTATTAAGAGTTCACTGTTGAACATAGCACTCCCCTATAGATTACCTCATAGGAGGATATTTGCCATAGTTGCAGGTAGGTTGGTAACCGCAGTTTTTTAATTGTTTTAAGATATGGTTAGTAAAATGCTTCTCTGCCTATCTCCAGTGTTAATTTGTCTCTGTTGCTTCTCACGGGACAATATGGGGTAGTGGATATTCTTACACCGCCACGTATTATTATATAAAATTGATTTACTTTTGACACACCAAGTAGATGTCTTAATTTTTCAACCGACTTCAAAAAAGGAGGAGGTTCTCAATTTGACTGTATTCTTTTATGTGTGTTACCTTAGAACTTTTTCTAGCTACTTTCTAGGTAGGTTTTAGCTGGTACTTCTCATGTAGTCCCATATAAATTTGATCAAGATCTGACTAGTAGCTTTTGAGTTATCCTTAATAATGCGTATTTAATTGACTTCGACTACATTGATGTTCTTATTTTAGTTATATTGATAAGCCTGTTTGGTTGATCACCTTATTTAATCTTGTCTAAATACCTAAGTAGGTAACTATATCTTAATATATTAGCCTATTTAAGTAAAGTATCATTCTGTAGAATTTCCACGGAAGCTGAGGCCTTGACAGACTATGAGAGCAAGAATGGAAAGAGAGAAAAGGGGAGATATTTATACTTAAACTTGACAGCTATTCTTTTTTTTGAAAAAAAAACGTTACTTCCATACCAAAGAGAATATAATCACGACATTTACTCCACACTAGAACTTTCTCCTGTGTCGTGGAGGCAGTTTACATACATAAATTTCACAAGGACAAACATACGAATCAGGAACAATTATTTGTAAACTGTAGATTTACTTGTTCCTTGCGGGATTCGAAAGCGCGGCTCTCAGCACCGCAACTCATTGCTAGGCCACTGCGCCACTGAGCCGTCTCTGCGCAGACGTGGTAATTTAATACTTTTAAATCTTCAAATTAACATTTCAACGGAGCCGGTGGGGACAGAGACCGTTCTCGTATTATGAATCGTTCCCCAGCTACCACGGCTTCTATCTAATCTTCTCTACATAGTATAAAATGAAGTAGCTTCCCGTTGTCTGCACGCTTAGATATTTTAAACTACGTAATGGATTTTGGTGCGGTTTTCATTAATACACAGAATTATTCAAGAATGGAATAGAATAGAATAAAATCATTTTTATTCAATGTTGATTACATGTAATTCTTATTGAAAGTCATTTTAACCTTTTAACCTTTTAAATTTTTTACTTTGTCTTGGGAAGAACCAGCAAGAAATCCAGCGAGACTTTTTTTTTAAAACTTAACTTACAATATAATATTTATACAATTGTTATGACAACATTTAGTAACAGCATGGCAGCGATCACCTCATTGCCAGGGGTTATTATCAATCATGTGCACTCTACAGTACATACATTCTTCAGTTGTATAATAACCCTTACTAAACAATTTTTGCTTAGTAAATAATTTAAGCCTTTTCATAGGTAAGGTCTGCTTATTTTCTAAGACTTTGTTGTAAAAGCGTATACGTTACCCCATGAAGGAATTACTGACTCTTTGGTGTCGACTAACTGGTATAGCTAACTTGTGCTTGTTCTTAGCATTTACAGAATGTACATCACTATTTTTAATAAAACTTTTTTTTAGTTTTAGTGTACATACATAAAATTATCGTCAATACATTGAGAGGCCAAAATTAATATATTTTTTTCTTAAAATTTTTCTCTAAGGGATTCCTTCGGACATATAGGTTGATTAATTGCTTTTATGGCTCTCTTTTTCAAAACAAAGACAGTTTCAATGTCAGTCGCTTTACCCCATAGCAATATTCCATATGACATTATGTCATGGAAATAACTAAAATAAACTAATCTAGCTGTTTCAACACATGTAAGGCCTCTAATATTTTTAAAGCAAATGCTGCAGAACTAAGTTTGCTAGCTAGATTAAATACATGAGGGCACCATTGAAGTATCGCGTCAACTGTAATTCCGAGAAAAACAGTGGATTCATTTAATTTAATATATTTCCTTTTATTACCGTTTAAAAGCAAATTATTGACGATAAACCAGCGTACTACTTTAGATATAGTATTATTCACTTCTACATATTTTATTAATTTCCTTTTAAGTCGGAAGATCAACGAAGTATCATCAGCGAATAAAATATATATTATGGTTATTCCCTACCATGTAATGTAAGTCATTAATATAAACTAAGAACAGGAATGGGCCAAGATTTGAGCACTGAGGAACACCCATAGATACTAACAATCTGGACGGACTGCAACCCATTAACAACAACTGTTTGCGTTCTACTATTTAAATATGATATAATAAGATTCAGTGTTATGTTTTTACACCATAATGGTGTAACTTCCTGATAAATCTCTCATGGTGAACGCAGTCGAAAGCCTTGGAAAGATCACAAAATATACCAAAAGCATCTTTGAATTCTAACATGCATAGAAAATATTTTTAATCAGCTCAACATCGGCGTCAGTTGTAGAGCGACCGCTTGTGTTGCCAAAATAGTGTGTTGATTTAAATGACCAACTGCTGGTTCAGAGTTATTAAAAGGATGATTGTACGTAAATTAATGGACTATATGGTACGAATTTACTATTTTGTGATACTGCAAATGCCCCTAAATTCGGGCTACAGGCAGGATGTGAAGGAGTGCATGTGCACTCACCTGGACGTGCGGTCACTATGGTTGGATAGCGGCTGTCTTCACACATATAAACTTCACAGATTATCGCGAAATATAGCGTTATTATAGCAAATGTCATACACTTTACTATATTTTTGTATAGTTTGGTTGTATAGTATAGTATCTAAATTACACAACGGCGGGAGCGATATAGATATAGGCGATATGGTTGGTTGCTTAATATTTTTATTGCGTATTTAAGGATTTTTTTTATAGGACATAAGGTTGTCGGAAAGGGCAGAACATCGTCTGCCTGGCAAGCTAGTATAATATAAAAATTAATATATATCTGTTTATGCGTCTTTTATGCACTCCTAATGCCATTCATGAGTTGCATCGCGCGCTCGTTGTGTTCTGCCAAAATACAAAGCAAATTCCTTTATTCCTAATCCCTGGATTCTGAGTTGTATACGAACTGTCCCGGGACCTCAAGATTGCGCTGGGATTTTGGGTTGCTAATACAAAAAACATCTTATGATCATCAAGATCTCTAATTGCAACGTATGCCGACACAACAACTATTATTATTAAAATATTTTATACCTATGTATGTACTACAGCGCCGTGTAGTGGCGATATAAGAAAACTCACGAACGATAGAGGGAAGTTAAAAGGGATACGGGCAGCAGCGTTTTACCGATAACAACCCGAAATAATAAACTTAAAAATATCTAGTGTCCGATGAAGGTCGATTTCTGGCCAAAGCTGAAGCCAAAGCCGATTAATCGGTTGTCGCTACAACCTTCGACAGACGCCCAAGCCGAAAGCTTATGAACCCTAAGAAATTCAGTTGAAGATTGGCTAAAATTATTAATATATATAATTTTAATAAAAATATAATTTTAATCATTTCTTGAAGCTGATATAGACATGATGAAAATTGCGTCGAAACGTCAATCGCCCTCCCGCTCATTCGTAATAGTTCGTTCAATTTCGGCGCTTGCTAAAAACTTTTGACTAAAGACTTTCGATAGGCTGTAACGATGATGATGATGATTGGATTATAAAAAATAGCATTTTGATCTGTGTTTTATTAATATCATAATATATTAACATTTTATGCTTTGTGAAAGTAGTGGTCATAACCGCAAAAGAGAAGAAGGCGTTAATAAACAAGTTTCTGTTTTTCGATATCATGGCGACGGACGAACTTCAAGTTGATTTTGGTACGAGGCTGCGTGACAATGCCAGTGGGGTCAAACTTTATCTCATCAGGGGTGTCACTTGCAGTCTCCACACGGTAATTCCTAAACAGTGCCACCAATCCCGCCAACATCTGCATCTTCGCGAAACGCATACCTGAAACAAAATTATTTTTAAAATTTATACATGATTGATTGTGGTGCTATATTCAAACGCGTAAAAATCCAGCCTCTCGGATTTCCATAGGATATATTTTGGAGAGTTTTTTTATTTTTTTATAGGATAGGGTGACAAACGAGCACACAGTCCACCTGATGGTAAGTGGTTGCTGTAGCCCATAGACATCTACATTTATCTTCGTTTGCGAAACAAAATGCAGATGCGTTGTCACCCGTGAGGACTAAGATAGAATGCCTCTTTTCCAGTAAAAGGGTCTCCGGTTCTCTACACTCACCAAACGAAACACAGCAGCATGAAGTTGCTATTTGACGCTGGTATTCTGCGAGAGCGTGGTCCCTACCCGGTCGAGTCGACCCATTCGTGCTACAACTATACTACTAATATAGCTGCAGCATGGTTCTACCACGTGACTGCGCTGTAGAGTTTGCGGAGGAATCGCATAACTTATCGACTCTCCTTTTAACCATCGGACAACCAGATACTGGACCAGTCTCCGCTCCTTTGTTGTCGACATATTATTCAAATCAAACGATATGCTTCACCGCTGTATTTCAATTTAAAGCGTATAGAGACCCAGTATAAATATAGACTGTGAGGCATTCCATCAAAGATAATAACATATCTGCAGTCTTCTTTTTTTGAAGTTGGCTACAGGTTGCCATGGGTTGTAGTAGTTATTTTCAACAAGTGGACTGTAAGTTCGTTTATCGTTTCAGAATAGAATAGAATAATTTTGGCGCAAATATGACTCTCTGAGAGATGACTACATATTTGTGCCATTTGCTGTAGAGACTATCGGTCCGTGGGGTCCACGTGCGGTGAAGTTCCTAAAGGAACTCCATCTGCGGCTGGTCGCTGCTGCTGGTGATAAGAGGGCTGGTTCTTTCCTCGCTCAAAGGCTAAGTATAGCCATTCAGCGGGGAAACGCAGCCAGCGTTCTTGGCACGATACCGCGGGGAGTAGGACTATATGATAATTAAGTTTCTAGTTTTAGTTTTTTTTTATTATCATAGTTTTTAATATTGTAGATATAATTAAGTATTATGTAAAATAAATATTATATTGTATTCAATATAGATAACGAGAATATTTATTGAAATTCATTTAAACTTTACTACTGGTTCGGAAAAAACCTCTGTCCTGTGAAGAACCGGTAAGAAACCCAGCGGGACTTTACATAAAGTTTATTTAACATATAGTCACCCGAGGCAAGTGTGACAGTGGGGCAAGTGTGACAAATGCGAATTATGCAGCATAAGCACGTTTTTCGGTTAAATTCTATCTATTGAACAGCGCAGGAACTTTTACGCTATTGACTATACCGATAGTTAAGTACATAGCTTTATCTATTTTATCGACAGACGTCATTTTTTTGAAACTACTCTGAAAACTTGCCCCATGTGGGGAAAAACTCATTGTAACATAAAAATGGACGTTCAAATCGTTTATTATAGATCTTTAATATATTTTGAGATTAGTAACCTGCCTTCAGTTTTGTCCAAAACCACATATAATAATAATAATAATAATAAATATTTATTTCGGATAACAAATGAGATCCATATCACAAATATTAGAAAAATCACAAAATAATAGTAATAATACAGCTAGATGGACGGAGAAAGTAAAATGACACGCACGCACGCACGCATTCACGCATACACATACGCACGCAAGCACACACACACACACACACATACACACACACACACACACACACACACACACACACACATACACACACACACGCAGCCATACATACATACATACACACACAGGTAAGTCAGCTATGCAGGACTTCAATAATTTGCCTTATTATAGGACAGTCATGTTTATGTGCTATAACACCCAGGAGAAAAAAGCCGCATCGCTACTAAGCAGAACAAGGAATAGCTCCAACAGTAGCGATGCGGCTTTTTTGCGCATTATCGCGTCAAACCCGTCAGTGCGGGCCTCACAGAACATGCCTGAAGCGCTGCAGTAGCGGGGCAGCCCCAAAAGAACTCTAAATGAATTGTTATATAGCACCTTTAATGCTTTATACACCCTTTGTGTGTAGTTGACCCAAAGGGAGCACGAATAGAAAGAATGGCAGTATGCCTTAAAAAGAGTTATTTTAACGGAATTACTGCATCGTGCAAACCTACGGGCTAACATATTACTCCGGGTCGCTAAAGCCCTACGCTCCCTCTCCATGTCCATTTATTTATTTTATGGCGAAAAAGTGTCTTCCAGAGTGTATCAGTAATTAAGTGTATTAGTTCACGGATTACGGCAGTGAAAATGACTGTCGATTACAGATCTTTTCTAATTATCTGTGTCTATATGCCCACGGACAGTAATGAAAACCTGTTGGAAAGGACACAGTGCCTAGGTGAAATAAATGCCATTGTTGAAAACTCTGAATTAGAAACTGTTTATATTCTAGGAGATTTTAATGCGCATCCAAATGAACTTTTTGTAAGGAGATGATGAATTTCTGTGTAGATCAAAACTGGACATGTGCTGACTTTGAGATAATAGGTATCGACTCAGGCTCGTATAGTTTTGTGAGTGAAGCTCATGGATGTAGGCGATGGTTAGATCACTGTCTCGTCACTCAGTCAGCGCTAAAAACGATACGAAAGACTGGCAGTATGCCTTAAAAAGAGTTATTTTAACGGCATAGCATATTACTCCGGGTCGCTAAAGCCCTACGCTCCCTCTCCATGTCCATTTCATCACGCAAATCCTCGGTCACGTAGTGCCCCAAGTATCTGAATTGTGATACCCTCGATAAAGCAGTGTTGTAGAGTCTGATAGGTGGTATGTACGTGGGACTCTTGTTATTAGCTTTAAACAACATAAACTGACTTTTCTTTATAATATAAATTAGACCGTGTTCATTTGCATAAGCCTCACAGATTCCTAGAAGCTTTCTGAGCGCACTGACCGAGGGACTCAACGACACCATGTCGTCGGCGTAACTTAGGTTGTTGACACACTTTCCATCCACATGGCAACCGACCTTAGTGCTGCTGAGTCTCTCGAGCAGCTCATTTATATACAAGTTAAAAAGTTGAGGTGAACTTATTCCACCTTGTCTCACGCCACATTTCAACTCGTACGGTTCAGAAAGCTTATCTGCCCATTTTACATGATTGGTTTGATGATTGTACCAATAGCGGAAGATACCCAGAAGATCATTAGAAAAATTACATTCGGCAAGTTTTTTCCATAAAATATGATACGAAACCAGGTCAAAGGCCCTCGACAGGTCTAAGAAGCATCCATAAACCGGGGTTTTGCGATCTGTATAATATCTGACTGTACGTTTTAAACTTAATATTGCACTTTCTATTGACAGCCCTGCCAAAAAACCAAACTGTGTTTCATGAATCTGAAGAACTTTTTCTAAATCATTGCTTAGTAGCCTGTCGAGCACCTTTGCCGTCACTGTTGCTAAAGAGATAGGCCTGTAATAAAGTAACAAGAAAAAGAAGCGTGCTGTCACACTTGCCTTATTGATGGGGTAAGTGTGACAGTCTTCCACCTCAATTAGTTTTAATTACCTTAAATTACAAAACGCTACTTGTAGATACTAAAATCAAACAAACAAACAAGCACTTAATAGTTGATGTTATGAAACTGAATTCTCTATGTTAAATCCTTGCAGAGTAGAAGTATTTTAATGTCCATTATAGTTTTAATAAATGTACGTCATACTTGGCTCGGGTGACCATATATTATTTTACACAATTAGTTAGTTATGTAATTAGTAGTATAAAACATTTAGAAACAGCACGGTAGCGATCACCAATGATTATTATCAATCATGTACCTACTCTTTAGTATCAAACAAACCTTACTAAAACAAGTTTTGTTTAATACAAATTTTAATATTTTGTTCAATAAATCCAGCATATTTTCTGGGAATTTGTTGTAAATCTAAAGACTTCAATGCAAAATTAGGCACAAGAGAGAACGGTGAGCTAAAAGTAGGGAAATTTGGAATATGGCAACGGAACCCAAGGGGCCAGCAGCTGGCCGACTTCATGGAGAAAGAGGGACTCTTTATGATGAACTCTTTCTTCCAGAAGCGGCCCCACAGGAAGTGGACGTAGTCGAGCCCCGACGGTTCGACAAAACATGAGATTGACTTCATTATGACGACCTAAACCCTATGTAGGAATTGCCGGCGTCTTTGCAGTCGAGTAACTAGTATAACTAACTTGTGCTTGTTCCTATTATTTAGTTACAGAATGTACCTACATGGCTATTTTTAATAAAACTGTTTTTGTGTATATACATTAAATTTTCGTAAAAATATTGAGTGGCCAAAATTTATATATTTATTTCATTAATTTTTTCTCTAAGGGATTCCTACGGACTTAGGTAATAAATTGCTCTTATGGTTCTCATCTGCAAAACAGAGATGGTTTCAATGTAAGTCGCATTATTCCATAGCAAGATTCCATATGACATTATGTTATGAAAATAACTAAAATGAACTAATCTAGCTGTTTCAACATATGTAAGGCTTTTAATCTTTTTTACAGCTTATGCTGCAGAACTAAGATTGCTAGGTAGTTTAAATATATAAGAACCCCATTGAAGCTTCGTGTAAACTGCAATTTTGAAAAAAAAAATGCAGTGAACCCGTTTAATATTTTTGGTATTGTTAATTTTATACATTTTGAGTTATTAACTATTTTTGATATAGCATTATTCACTTCGTCATATTTTAATAATTGCCTTTTAAGTCGGGAAATCAACGAAAAATCATCAGCGAATAAAACTTTATCATGTCATTAATATAAACTTAGAACAGAAAGGGGTCAAGAATTGAGCCCTGAGAAACACCCATAGGTACTATCGATCCGAAGGAACTACTTCCATTAATCACAGCTGTTCGTGTTAGTTTTCAGTTTTGTATATAAAAATAAAAACAAAAAAACTAAAAAAAAACATCAACGTTTCATAATTTAAATAAAAATCAGTTTTCGTAAAGTCACGCTACATGACGTGACATTTTAGTAATAACGTATAACTACATAATTAGTGGTATGATTAACTACTGCTTACTAAACTATGATTTAACTAGCTGTAGGGGAAGTGATATTTATTTTAAATATTAAAGGATTACGAACTTTACCTTAAGTATCTATTATTTAATTGAACTTTACCTTAAAGAGCAATTATTCCGACATTACCTGTACTCGTAAGTATGTATTATACATAAACCGCAATTTTTTTTATTTCAAACCCCAGTTATTTCGTTATTTATCTAATCGACCGACAGATTGCCTAATCTATCTACAGCCTACATACGTTAAGTGCCTGGGCGCAGGCGTCATCTCATTTTTGAGAGTGTCTTAGCGCAAGGATATGTCCACCGCGCTGCCCCAATGTGTGATGACGAAGTTCACAAGTCTTCGAAATTCTTTGTTTAAATTTCTCAGACATGCAGGTTTCCTGAACACACACACACACACACACACACACACACACACACACACACACACACACATATATATATATATATAAATATATATGCAATTTAAATAGCAATTAGCAATGTTTAAAGCCTTTAGCTCATCGGGAATTTAGTATTAAATCGATTTGTGAATTTGTACCGAACACATAACAATAAAAGTTACTAAAACGTAGTAATAACAAGAGGTAGGTAATATTAAAAAAAATTGTACAAGCGACTTCAAATTATATCAATAATTATACATTATTAAGGATAACTCAAAAACTATTTGTCAGACCTCGATGAAAATTTATATGGGACGACATTACAAGCACCCGTTTTCAAATAAAAATAATGATGAGGTAACACACATAACAAACATATAGTCGAATTGAGTACCTCCTCCTTTTTGAAGTCGGTTAAAATGAGCCGACCAACTATAGGGACGCCAGACGATCAGCGTTCTTTATCGTTGCTTTTTGTTGCTGTTCCGGCATCATTTAAATCTGACATATAATGGCCGCCAATGAAAGATGATTATACCATCTTTCATTGGCAGCTATAGGATGCTGGAGCTTCCCACAATCAACTTTTACGACATCCACGGTGTGTTACGTTCTATTTTTAATAACATTATTAAAGTACAGTAAAGTACAGATTTAAAACTGTTGATTAATTTTTTTTAAAACTTGATGATATTGAAAGGAAACACAAATTCGTTTTAGTTTATTTTTGATTTAAGTTTAATAATTATTTAAATTAAACATGTAATCATTACACACGTAAAATATCAAAATGAATTAAATCATAAAATGCTCTAACAACGAAAACAAACATGATAAAAATGTAACTTAAACGACATAAGTACAGTACAAGATACGTTTTTGTAACTGACCTGAGAATTTGGAGAGAAAAATTTTGATATTTTACATCAAGGCGATTACAATATAAAAGCTATATATAATAGGAAGTGTTCCAGTTCTACCGAAGATTTACGTTACGAATTACTACATTAATTTCTGAACTACGAACTTTCCTCGGCTGAACACGTTTACTAGCGAGTTAGTTTTTTATTTATTTACGGCCTTACCTTAAATATGCCAGTTTCTTTTTACAAATTAATGTAAGAAAAAAAAAACTTACCGATACAAATTCTTTGCCCTATTCCGAAAGGCATATAGGTGAAGGGTTTGATTTTCTCCCTCTCGTTTGCAAGAAACCGTTCTGGTAGGAATTTTTCAGGGTTCGGGAAGTATTCTGGGTTGTGATGTAGACGATAGACTGGAATATGTATGCGCATCCCCTTGTCCAGACGCAAGCCTGTTGGAAGCGTGTAATCTTTAACCAGCTCCCTGGTGATAGTGCTCAAGACTGGATATAAACGAAGAGCCTCATCTGTACATGCTTCAACATAGGGGAGCTCATTCACGCAATCGTACTCAATTTTACCTCCATGGCGGTGAAGATACTCGTCTACTTCCGCTATTGCCTTCAACTGTGCCTCCTGGTTCTTTGCCAGCTCATAAAGGGTGAAGCTAAGCGTTGTAGCTGAAGTCTCATAACCAGCTGCAAAGAAGAGAACACATTGCGCGCTCAACATATCATCGTTTACTTCTAGATGTACTTTCTTTCCTTCTCCAGTTTTTAGATTAGTAATGCTATCGCCAGTCACAAACTGATTTTGTTTCAAATTTAACACAAGATCAACAAAGTCGTTTCTATTTGACGGCTTGTATTGCCTGCTCTCGAATACTCCGATGAGTAACTTTTTAAAGAACGATGTTATTTCATTTGGGAATAGCTGATAGCCCAACGAGTAGAACACTGCAGGCCACATCGCTCTGGAGTATAATTTGATGCCTCTGGCTGCAGAATTTTCGAATATTTTATCGCCCATTATTCTGTAGGGATTGGGTGTGTCATGTCTTTTCATTGTATTCGTTTCTACACCGAAGGCGCAAGAGCCAATGCAGTCCATGGTGTAACGCGCCATAATAGAGCGCACATCCATAACTGGAGATGTCGTGCTTTCTTCGTCTAGCATCATCTCGAACGTACGGGCACATTTCTCAATCAAATAGAACATATTCTTCATCTTCGCTGAAGTAAACAATGGAGTTAGATTTTGACGTATCACCTTCCATTTGTCTCCGTAAGTGAAGAAAAGATTTTGAGTAATAACCTCTTTCTCTGTATAGTCAGCAACCTCTCTACTGTTAAAGTAATAGAAGTCTTTTGTAGTGACAAGTTTTATTATCTCTGGGTCTTGAACTATTAGCGAGGGTTCTGTACCATAGAAAGCACCGATTAACGGCTCCTTAGGGAACTCTTTACATATACGGTGTGTTATCAATGGGCCCCATTCTTTTAGTAAAATAAAATCACGATAATTACCAAAAAATGGCAAAGGTTTCAAATACGGCACATTCCTTACTTTCCAATAATTAAACTTCTTAGTAGATAAATAATACAACAATGACATAGTAATTGATAAACAAAGGAGAAATAGCTGTAGCACCATTTTAATTTACAGATAAGCCACCGGTAACGAAATAGTCTTAAATCGACGTTACATTTATTTTTATACACAAATGATTGACGCTGTTGGTTAATTGGTGCTTAAAAGTCCGTAAACATCCTTACCATAAAGTAAGGATGTTAGCGGATATTCCTAGAAATTTTTAAATATTTTACATATTTCTTATAATTGATGTCGGAATGGGGATGCCTAATATTTTAAAAGGCTTTTCAGTTTTCAAATGAATACGACTCTTAAAGACTGCATAAAGCTGATCTTCATCCATGAGAGAGAGAGAGAGAGGGATTTACATCTTCACAGATATCAATTGCAACCAAATGCATTGCTGCAGTGCTTTAAGCAACTTATTTTCGATAGAGTGATCTATGTTCGGTTCAGATCTATGTTGTGATTATTAATCGGTGCGATTTACCCAACTGTGGCAATAGTAGTTTGTTTACGTGTAGAATTGCCAGTTTAAGCATTAGTTAGTAGATTCCGTCGCAATTTGGGCGGTGCTGCAGTCCATCCAGCGGTGCCAAGTGGACTGTCGGTATATCGAAGTGCTGAAGTGTTTATATAGTACGGCTACGATGGCTACCCGAGTACAGAACCAGAGTACGAAACCTATACAACTGCAGAGAGGTGTAAGATTGGGCGACGTAATATCCCCGAAACTCTTCACCGCTGCATTGAAAGACGTTTTCAAGCTACTGGACTGGAAAGGATACTGTATTAATGTCAATGGCGAGTACATAACTCACCTTCGATTTGAAGACGATATAGTCCTTATGGTAGAATCGCTGGAGAACCTAAGCACTATGCTCAATGACCTCAATAGTGTCTCCCAACGGATAGGTCTTAATATGAACATGGACAAAACAAAAATCATGTTTAACGTCCATGTCACACCTATGACGGTAGTTGTTGAGAGCACTAAGCTCGAAGTTGTTGACGAATATGTTTACCTGGGGCAAATAGTCCGACTAGGTAAGTCCAACTTCGACCGAGAGGTTAATCCATGGATTCAACTCAGCTTGGCAGCGTTCGGGGGATTACGACATATCTTCTCGTTAGATATACGTCAGAACCTCAAAACTAGATTGTTCAACCAGTGCGTGTTGCCTGTGATGACCTATGGATCTGAGACGTGGTCCTTCACTGCTGGCCGTATGAGGAAGCTCAAAGTTGCTCAGCGAGCTATGGAAAGGGCAATGCTCGGCGTTTCTCTGCGTGATAGTCTTAAAAACGAGGATATCCGCAGTGGAACCAGAGTAACCGACATAGCCCAAATAATTCGTATGCTGAAGTGGCAATGGGCCGGCCATATAGCTCGAAGAACCGACAACTGATGGGGAAGAGAGGTTCTCGAGTGGCAGCCTCGTACTGGCATGCGAAGTGTGGGGCGTCCCCCCAATAGATGGAGTGACGACCTGGTAAGACATGCAGGAAGTCGATGGATGCAGGTGGCTCAGGACCGTGCTTTGTGGCATTCCTTGGGGGAGGCCTATATTCAGCAGTGGACTTGTGAAGGGCTGTAATGATGAAGCATTAGTGACTACATTTTAATGATGAAAGCGAGAAGGAAGCCAATATTGATATAAAAAAGGAACCAATTTAGCATGGTTCTAAAGTCAAGTGGTTTCGAGATATTTTGGATACATACTATTCTTCCTGGTTATGTTTTTAAAATCCTTAATAACGTGTTGTTACCATCACTGATCATTATTTAAATTGATACTTTGAAGTTTGTAAGTACTTCTTATCATTTTATACCTGTATCTAAACACTGGTATTTTTTTAATCTGTCAAACGTGTTATGTGAATACCTTTCTGACCAAATAGTAGGTATTTATTTTGGATGTTGTATAAATTTGACCTCGGTATCTTTTGTGCGTATAGTTCTTATTGTAAATATTTGCGTAATTGACATTGCAATATGTATTTTTATCGTTCATTAAACAGGCCTACCTTTAGATCGCTTCATAAGGGGGGTATTTCAGGCAGGCCCTGTGTCATGCGGGTTTTTTTAAATAGAATAAGGGTGACAAATGAGCACACAGTCCAGCTAATGGTATGTGGTTGCTGTGGCCCATAGACATCTATCTCTATCTATCTACGTTTGCGAATTAAAATGCAGATGCGTTGTCAGCCGTGAGAACTAAGAGAGAAGGCCTCTTTTCCAGTAAAATGAGTCTCCGGTTCTCTATACTCACCATACGAAACACAGCAGCATTAACCTGCTATTTTACGCTGGTATTCTGTGAGAGCGGGGTTCTTCGCCTGTCGAGCCGACCTATTCGTGCTACAACTATACTATTAATATACCACGTAAAAAAGGGGTTGGCAACCGCAGGTTTTTATTTTCTAGTGGTTATTAGGAAGACGCTACTGCCAATATGCTGGTTTGTCGCTCCTACAAAACCTATAGTGCGATATGAGGTAGTGGATATTCTGACATCGCCCTTATATTGTTAAAGGTATGTATATGAGTAGATAAAATAAAATCAGTAGTGAAATATGTACAATGTGTGAAAATACCCCCGTCCGAGCCGAAAGGGACACATAACCGCAATAACATTACCAACACATGGCGGCAGAGATCAAAGCAGCGAACTACTCGGACTATGGTAAAAAAAATCAATGGTAAAAGTTCTTCCGGGTCACCTGTACTAATGGGTGTTCCTCAGGGCTCAATTCTCGGCCCATTCCTGTTTCTGGTATATATTAATGACTTACCTCACCTTGTAGGGGATAGTCATGATATAGTATTATTTGCTGATGATACTTCCTTGATTTTTAAACTTAAACGTCAATCATTTAAATGTGACGAAGTGAATAATGCTATATCAAAATTAGTGCATTGGTTTAACGTTAATAATCTGCATTTGAACGGAAATAAAACTAATTGTGTTAATTTACAACAACGAATGTTAAAAATCTTAATACCAATGTGTTTTTAAATGGGGAGGAATTGAGCCCTGTTGTATCCACTGTTTTTCTTGGCATCACTCTTGACGCAAAGCTACAGTGGGGCCCCCATATATCCAAATTAGCAAGCAGACTAAGTTCTGCAGCCTATGCTGTAAAAAAGACTAGAGGTCTCACTAGTGTCGAGACAGCTAGATTAGTTTATTTTAGTTATTTTCATAGCATAATGTCTTATGGGATTTTGCTATGGGGAAATGCGGCTGATTCAGAAACTATTTTTGTTTTACAGAAGAGGGCCATTAGAGCTATTTACAATCTAAAACCGAGAGAGTCCCTTAGAGATAAATTTAAAGAAATTAATATATTAACTTTGGCCTCTCAGTATATTTACGAAAATTTAATGTATGTTCACAAAAACAAAGATAGTTTTAGTAAAAGAAGTGATATACATTCTGTAAACACTAGGAACAAACACAAGATAGTGATACCAGTTTCTCGACTCCACAGAGTCAGTAATTCATTCTTGGGGCAATGTATACGCTATTACAACAAGGTCCCGGAAAGTGTACAGGTTCTCTCTATTACCAAGTTTAAATGTTTCATTAAGCTGAAACTGTATAAAAAGGGTTATTATAGTATAAATGAATACATGGTTGATAATAACCCCTGGGAATGAGGTGATCGCTTCCAAGCAGTTTCTAAAATAAATTTTGTAAATAGTTCGTAATCATTTATATTGTAAAATTTATTTAAAAAAAAAATGTCCCGCTGGGTTTCTTGCTGGTTCTTCCCAGGACAGAGGGTTTTTTCGAACCAGTGGTAAAGTAAAAAATGACTTTCAATAAGAATTACACATGTAATGTATATTGAATAAAAATATTCTATTCTATTCTATTCTATTCTATTCTATTCTATTCTATTCTATGTTTAGCCAAAAATATGGATTTTGAGTAGAAAAATTTGAAAGCATTAATAGGCTAAACCAAGCTATCGATGTTTCAGAAATATTCCGTTATTTATAGTACAAGCTCCGTACTATTATATCACCATACGGAGTTTGCCGCTCCCCGGGCGGAACATATTGCCCGGATAATTTACGATATCTGTTACGGTTACAGCCTATTAAGAGTTCACTGTTGAACATAGCATTCCCCTATAGATTGCCTCATAGGAGGATATTTGCCATAGTTGCAGGTAGGTCGCTAACCGCAGTTTTTTAATTGTTTTAAGATATGGTTAGTAAAATGCTTCTCTGCCTATCTCCTGTGTTAATTCGTCTCTGTTGCTTCTTACGACACCTACGGGACAATATGGGGTATGGGATATTCTTACACCGCCACTTCACGGTTTTTTAAGTTATATTTTAAGTTATATATAGTTAATAATAGCACGTGTTATTATATAAAATTGACTTACTTTTGACACACCACGTAGATGTCTTAATTTTTCAACCGACTTCAAAAAAGGAGGAGGTTCTCAATTCGATTGTATTCTTTTATGTGTGTTACCTTAGAACTTTTTCTAGCTAGGTTCTAGGTAGGTTTTAGCCGGTACTTCTCATGTAGTGCCATATAAATTTGATCAAGATCTGACTAGTAGTTTTTGAGTTACCCTTAATAATGCGTATTTAATTGACTTCGACTACATAGATGTTCTTATTTTAGTTATATTGAAGTCCATCAACCAAACAGGCTTACAAAAGTTTACAACTTTTTGTAAGCCTGTTTGGTTGATCACCTTATCTAATCTTGTCTAAATACCTAAGTAGGTAACTATATCTTAATATATTAAGCCCATTTAAGTAAAGTATCATTCTGTGGAATTTCCACGGAGGCTGAGGCATTTACCCGTCTCCGTATCCGTGAGAGCAAGAAAGGAAAGAGAGAAAAGGGGAGATATTTTTACTTAAACGTAACAGCTATTTTTTATTTTACAAAACGTTACCTCCATACAAAAAAGAATATAATCACAACGTTTACTCCACACTAGAACTTTCTCCTGTGTCGTGGAGGCAGTTTACATACATAAATTTCACAAGGACAAACACACGAATCAGGAACAATTATTTGTAAACTGTAGATTTACTTGTTCCTTGCGGGATTCGAAAGCGCGGCTCTCAGCACCGCAACTCATTGCTAGGCCACTGCGCCACTGAGCCGTCTCTGCGCAGACGTGGTAATTTAATACTTTTAAATCTTCAAATTAACATTTCAACGGAGTCGGTGGGGACAGAGACCGTTCTCGTATTATGAATCGTTCCCCAGCTACCACGGCTTCTATCTAATCTTCTCTACATAGTATAAAATGAAGTAGCTTCCCGTTGTCTGCACGCTTAGATATTTTAAACTACGTAATGGATTTTGGTGCGATTTTCATTAATACACAGAATGATTCAAGAATGGAATAGAATAGAATAGAATCATTTTTATTCAATGTTGATTACATGTAATTCTTATTGAAAGTCATTTTAACCTTTTAACCTTTTAAATTTTTTACTTTGGCTTGGGAAGAACCAGCAAGAAATCCAGCGAGACTTTTTTTTTAAAACATAACTTACAATATAATATTTATACAATTGTTATGACAACATTTAGTAACAGCATGGCAGCGATCACCTCATTGCCAGGGGTTATTATCAATCATGTGCACTCTACAGTACATACATTCTTCAGTTGTATAATAACCCTTACTAAACAATTTTTGCCTAGTAAATAATTTAAGCCTTTTCATAGGTAAGGTCTGCTTATTTTCTAGGACTTTGTTGTAAAAGCGTATACGTTACCCCATGAAGGAATTACTGACTCTTTGGTGTCGACTAACTGGTATAGCTAACTTGTGCTTGTTCTTAGCATTTACAGAATGTACATCACTATTTTTAATAAAACTTTTTTTTTAGTTTTAGTGTACATACATAAAATTATCGTCAATACATTGAGAGGCCAAAATTAATATATTTATTTCTTTAAATTTTTCTCTAAGGGATTCCTTCGGACATATAGGTTGATTAATTGCTTTTATGGCTCTCTTTTTCAAAACAAAGACAATTTCAATGTCAGTCGCATTACTCCATAGCAATATTCCATATGACATTATGTCATGGAAATAACTAAAATAAACTAATCTAGCTGTTTCAACACATGTAAGGCCTCTAATATTTTTAAAGCATATGCTGCAGAACTAAGTTTGCTAGCTAGATTAAATACATGAGGGCACCATTGAAGCATCGCGTCAACTGTAATTCCGATAAAAACAGTGGATTCATTCAATTTAATACATTTCCTTTTATTACCGTTTAAAAGCAAATTATTGACGATAAACCAGTGCACTACTTTAGATATAGTATTATTCACTTCTACATATTTTATTAATTGCCTTTTAAGTCGGAAGGTCAACGAAGTATCATCAGCGAATAAAATATATATCATGGTTATTCCCTACCACGTATTGTCAGTCATTAATATAAACTAAGAACAGGAAGGGGCCAAGAATTGAGCCATGAGGAACACCAATAGATACCACCAATCTGGACGCAACCATTAATGTTTGCGTTCTACTATTTAGATATGATGATAATAAGTTTCAGTGTTATGTTTTTACGCCATAATGGTGTAACTTCCAGATAAATGTCTCATGGTGAACGCAGTCGAAAGCCTTGAAAAGATCACAAAATATGTATACCAAAAGCATCTTTCAATTCTAACATGGATAGAAAATATTTTTAATTAGCTCAACATTGGCGTCTAGTTGTAGAGCGACCGCTTGTGGCTGATCCTGGCGAAGGGCCAAAATGGTGTGTTGATTTAAATTACCAACTACTAGTTCAGAGTTACTAAAAGGATGATTGTACGTAAATTAATGGAATATATGGTACGAATTTACTATTTTGTGATACTGCAAATGCCCCTAAATTCGGGCTACAGGCAGGATGTGAAGGAGTGCATGTGCACTCACCTGGACTTATGCTAATCTGCTTCGTGTCTCAAGGGGTCAAAGACAGCCTGTATCCAACTATCGTGACCGCAGGGGTCACGATAGTTGGATACAGGCTGTCTTCACACATATAAACTTCACAGATTATCGCGAAATATAGCGTTATTATAGCAAATGTCTATGCACTTTACTATATTTTTGTATAGTTTAGTTGTATAGTATAGTATCTAAATTACACAACGGCGGGAGCGATATAGATATAGGCGATATGGTTGGTTGCTCAATATTTTTATTGCATATATTAAGGTTTTTTTATAGGACAAAAGGTTGTCGGAAAGGGCAGAACATCGTCTGCTTAGCAAGCTAGTATAATATAAAAATGAATATATATTTGTTAGTTCGTCTTTTATGCGCTCCTAATGCCATTCATGAGTTGCACTTCGCGCGCCCTTTGTGTTCTGTCAAAATACAAAGCAAATTCAATTCCAGTCTTTATTCCTAATCCCTGGATTCTGAGTTGTATTCGAACTATCCCGGGACCCCAAGATTGCGCTGGGATTTTGGTTTGTTAATAAAAAAAAACATCTTATGATCAACAAATTCTCTAATTGCAACGTATGCCGATACAGCAGCTATTATTTTTAAAATATTTTATATCTATGTATGTACTACAGCCCGTGTAGTGGCAATATAAGAAAACTCACGAACGATAGAGGGAAGTTAAAAGGGATACTGGCAGCAGCGTTTTACCGATAACAACCCGAAATAATAAACTTAAAAATATCTAGTGTCCGAACGAAGGTCGATTTCTGGCCAAAGCTGAAGTCAAAACCGATTAATCGGTTGTCGCTACAAGCTTCGACAGACGCCCAAACCGAAAGCTTATGAACCCTAAGAAATTCAGTTGACGATTGGCTAAAATTATTAATATATATAATTTTAATAAAAATATAATTTTAATCATTTCTTGAAGTTGATATAGACATGATGAAAATTGCGTCGAAACGTCAATTGCCCTCCCGCTCATTCGTAATAGTTCGTTCAATTTTGGCGCTTGCTAAAAACTTTTGACTAAAGACTTTCGATAGGCTGTAACGATGATGATGATGATGATTGTATTATAAAAAATAACATTTTGATCCATGTTTTATTAATATCACAATATATTAACATTTATGCTTTGTGAAAGTTGTGGTCATAACCGCAAAAGAGAAGAAGGCGTTAATAAACAAGTTTCTGTTTTTCGATATCATGGCGACGGACGAACTTCAAATTGATTTTGGTACGAGGCTGCGTGACAATGCCAGTGGGGTCAAACTTTATCTGATCAGGGGTGTCACTTGCAGTCTCCACACGGTAATTCCTAAACAGTGCCACCAATCCCGCCAACATCTGCATCTTCGCGAAACGCATACCTGAAACAAAATTATTTTTAAAATTTATACATGATTGATTGTGGTGCAATATTCAAACGCGTAAAAATCCAGCCTCTCGGAGTTCCATAGGATATATTTAGGAGAGTTTTTTTATTTTCTTATAGGATAGGGTGACAAACGAGCACACAGTCCACCTGATGGTAAGTGGTTGCTGTGGCCCATAGACATCTACATTTATCCTCGTTTGCGAATCAAAATGCAGATGCGTTGTCACCCGTGAGGACTAAGATAGAATGCCTCTTTTCCAGTAAAAGGGTCTCCGGTTCTCTACACTCACCATACGAAACACAGCAGCATGAAGTTGCTATTTGACGCTGGTATTCTGTGAGAGCGTGGTAAAAGCTGTAGTCAGAGCCAGGCGTGACCACTTGCAACCATTATATGCTAAGTTGGACACTCCTGAGGGGCACAAGCTCATATATAAACTGGCGCGCTCTAGGGCCAAAGCAGCGCAAGATATTACTCGCTGCTGCAGCGTCAACGACCCTAATGGCGAGCTCCTGTACGATGATCGTGCGGTGAAGGAGAGATGGCGCTCTTATTTCCACGTTTTGCTGAATACTCAGCACCGGGAAGTGCACCCTCCCGAACAACTCCCGAACCTTGGACTCGTGCCACCAATTACACCTGACGAGGTCCTCGCATCTCTTCGTCACATGGAGAATCGGAAAGCTGTCGGACCGGACGAGGTGCCAATTGAAGCGTGGAAAGCGCTGGGGGCTCGTGGTGTGTGCATTCTTACTAACCTTTATAATAGAATCCTGAGCGACCGAATAATGCCCGATCAGTGGCGGCTTAGTATAATAACGCCGGTCCACAAGGGTAAAGGGTCCGTTCAGGATTGCGGTAATTACCGCGGTATAAAGGTGATGTCACACACCATGAAGCTCTTCGAGCGCATTATTGACGCCAGGATCCGACAGGAGTGTACAGTGTCGGACTTCCAGTACGGTTTCCAACCAGGACGCGGTACCATGGACCCTATATTCGCCCTAAGGATCCTCATGGAGAAGCACAGGGAAAAGAATATGCCTCTGCATTTTTTATTCCTAGACCTGCAGAAGGCCTTTGACTGTGTTCCTAGGGAGATGATCTGGTGGGCGTTGCGGTCGAAGTTGGTACCAGAGACCTACGTGGAAATCGTACGTGACATGTACCGCAACTCCGATTCAATAGTCAGGACCGCTGTTGGTGATACCACCCCCTTCCCCATAACCATAGGCGTGCATCAGGGCTCCGTCTTAAGCCCCTATCTCTTCAGTGTGATATTAGACGAACTGTCAGCCAGCGTACAGAAACTACCGCAGCCTTGGCTGCTTATGTACGCTGATGATATCGCACTGGTAGATAGGGACAAAGGACGGCTCACCAGACGCGTGCACGCATGGAGGGAGGCGCTTGAGAACGGCGGGCTGAAGCTAAACGTAGCGAAGACGGAATATATGGCCTGCAACAGCACAGATCTGACGTCTCTCCGTATAGGCGACGACACCGTCGAGCGCACGGACAACTTTAGGTACCTCGGATCTGTGCTTGATGCGTCCGGTGACATCGATCGCGACATCAAGGCCCGTATATCAGCGGCTTGGGCGAAATGGCGCGAGGTGACGGGTGTCGTTTGTGACCCCAAAATGCCGGTCAAGCTGAAGGGACAGGTCTATAAGACCATCATAAGGCCTGTCCTTACGTACGGCAGTGAGGCGTGGCCGGTGCTGGAGCGACACCGGCGGTTGTTGCATGTCACGGAGATGAACATGCTGCGGTGGATGTGTGGCGTCACACGGAAAGACCGTGTACGGAATACATACATCCGCGGCAGCCTCCATGTCCGTGACATTGCTGACAAGCTTCAGGAAAGTCGCCTCCGCTGGTACGGCCACGTCTTACGACGACCAGCAAGCTACGTGGGAAACAAATGCCTGGACATGACCTTACCTGGTGCCAGGAGTAGAGGACGGCCCAAGAAACGCTGGCTTGATGTCGTGCAGGATGACATGCGCGCCAATGGGCTAGTTGTGAGGGACGCCGAAGACCGGTCAAAGTGGAGGAGGAAGTGTCGGAAAGCGGACCCTGGGTTCTCCCGCGCTGGGCGGGATGAGCAACCGGGATAACGCTAGGTAGAAGAAGAAGAAGAAGAAGATTCTGTGAGAGCGTGGTCCCTCCCCGGTCGAGTCGACCCATTCGTGCTACAACTAAACTAGTAATATAGCTGCAGCATGGCCCTACTACGTGACTGCACTGTAGAGTTTGCGGAGGAATCGCATAACTTATCGACTCTCCTTTTAACCATCGGACAACCAGATACTGGACCAGTCTCCGCTCCTTTGTTGTCGACATATTATTCAAATCAAACGATATGCTTCACCGCTGTATTTCAATTTAAAGCGTATAGAGACCCAGTATAAATATAGCCTGTGAGGCATTCCATCTAGGTCCTCAAAGATAATAACGTATCTGCAGTCTTCTTTTTTTGATGTTGGCTACAAATTGCCATGGGTTGTAGTAGCCACTTTCAACAAGTGGACTGTAAGTTCGTTTATCGTTTCAGAATAGAATAGAATAATTTTTATTCAATATAGATAACGAGAATGTTTATTGAAATTCATTTAAACTTTACCACTGGTTCGGAAAAAACCTCTGTCCTGTGAAGAACCCGTAAGAAACCCAGCGGGACTTTAAATAAAATTAATTTAACATATGGTCACCCGAGGCAAGTGTGACAGTGGGGCAAGTGTAACAAATACAAATTATGCGACATAAACACGTTTTTCAGTTAAATTCTAGGTTCTCTTCTGCAGAACAGAGATAGTTTCAATGTCAGTCGCATTATTCCATAGCAAGATTCCATATGAAAATATGCTATGGAAATAACTAAAGTAAACTAATCTACCCGTTTCAACATATGTAAGACTTTTAATCTTTTTTTACAGCATATGCTGCAGAACTAATATTGCTTGGTAGTTTAGATATATGAGGACCCATAGAAGCTACGCGTGAACTGTAATTTCGAAAAAAAAAAACAGTGAATTCAGCAAAACTCAGCTCTTCCCTATTTAAAAGCACACACTCACCCGTTTAACATTTTTGGTGTTGTTAATTTAATACATTTTATTTTATTACCTATTTTTTATAGCATTATTTACTTCCTCATATTTTAATAATTGCCTCTTTAAGTCGGGAAATCAACCAAAATCAGAAAATAAAACTTTATCATGGTTATTCCCTACCAAATAAGGTAAGTCATTAATATAAACTCACAACAGAAAGGGGCCAAGAATTGAGCCCTGAGAAACACCCATAGGTACTATCGATCCGAAGGAACTACGTCCATTAATCACAGTTGTTCGTGTTAGTTTTCAGTTTTGTATATATAAAAAAAACATAAAAATCTAAAAAAAAACATAAACGTTTCATAATTTAAATAAAAATCAGTTTTCGTAAAGTCACGCTACATGACATGACATTTTAGTAATAACGTATAACTACATAATTAGTGGTATGATTAACTACTACTTACTAAACTACGATTTAACTAGCTGTAGGGGAAGTGATATTTATTTTAAATATTAAAGGATTACGAACTTTACCTTAAGTATCTATTATTTAATTGAACTTTACCTTAAAGAGCAATTATTCCGACATTACCTGTACTCGTAAGTATGTATTATACATAAACCGCATTTTTTTAATTTCAAACCCCAATTATTTCGTTATTTATCTAATCGACCGACAGATTGCCTAATCTATTTATTTTCGCAATGTACTCGTGACCTTACATTGAATATTTCAAACTTTATTTAATAATATTATGGTAGCACTTTATATTCACAATAAATGCAACATTGGATTTTCTGTGATGTTGTTGAAATATAACTAGTATATAGCTAAAGAGGTTTTAGGGAACCGATGAACACATACATCATAATCATTATCAGGTGTAAAGTAAAGATACAGCCTACATACGTTAAGTGCCTGGGCGCAGGCGTCATCTCATTTTTGAGAGTGTCTTAGCGCAAGGATATGTCCACAGCGCTGCCCCAATGTGTGATGACGAAGTTCACAAGTCTTCGAAATTCTTTGTTTAAATTTCTCAGACATGCAGGTTTCCTCATGATGTTTCCTTTAACCACTGAACACACACACACACACACACACACACACACACACACACACACACACACGCACACACACACTATACACAAAAATAACTCAAAAACTACTTGTCAGACCTCGATGAAAATTTATATGGGACCACATGACAAGTACCCGCTTTCAAATAAAAAAGAATATAATAAAAAAAATATGAGTTTTTTTTTATAGGATAAGGGTGACAAACGAGCACAGTCCACATGATGGTAAGTGGTTGCTGCGGCCCATAGACATCTACATCTATCCATTACAAATCAAAATGTAGATGCGTTGTCACCCGTGAGGACTAAGATGGAATGCCTCATTTCCAGTAAAATGGGCCTCCGGCCACCTGCACTCACCAAGTGAAACGCAGAGGTAAACCTCTACTTCACGCTGGTTTTCTGTGAGGTCGTGGTACCAGCCCGGTTCGAGCCGGCCCATCCGTGCGACAGCAAAAGCTGCCGCGTAGCTCTACCACTGTTAAAAGGTAACACACATAAAAAACATATAGTCGAATTGAGTACCTCCTCCTTTTTGAAGTCGGTTAAAAAGGAGCCAAACAACTATAGGGACGCCAGACGATCAGCGTTCTTTATCAATGCTTTTTGTTGCTGTTCCGGCATCATTTAAATCTGGTATATAACGGCCGCCAATGAAAGATGGTTACCATCTTTCATTGGCGGCTATAGGATGCTGGAGCTTCCCACAATCAACTTTTACGACATCCACGGGGTGTTACGTTCTATTGTTCTATTGCATTAATAACATTAATAAAGTACAGTAAAGTACAGATTTAAAACTGTTGATTAATTTTTTTAAAACTTGCTGATATGGAAACACAAATTCGTTTTAGTTTATTTTTGATTTAAGTTTAATAATTATTTAAATTAAACATGTAATCATTACACACGCAAAATATCAAAATGAATTAAATCATTTAAACGCTCTAACAATGAAAACAAACATGATAAAAATGTAACTTAAACGACATAAGTACAGTACAAGATACGTTTTTGTAACTGACCTGAGAATTCGGAGAGAAAAATTTTGATATTTTACATCAAGGCGATTAAAATATAAAAGCTATATATAATAGGAAGTGTTCCAGTTCTACCGAAGATTTACGTTACGAATTACTACATTAATTTCTGAACTACGAACTTTCCTCGGCTGAACACGTTTACTAGCGAGTTAGTTTTTTATTTATTTACGGCCTTACCTTAAATATGCCAGTTTCTTTTTATAAATTAAAGTAAGAAAAAAAAACTTACCGATACAAATTCTTTGTCCTATTCCGAAAGGCATATAGGTGAAGGGTTTGATTTTCTCCCTCTCGTTTGCAAGAAACCGTTCTGGTAGGAATTTTTCAGGGTTCGGGAAGTATTCTGGGTTGTGATGTAGACGATAGACTGGAATATGTATGCGCATCCCCTTTTCCAGACGCAAGCCTGTTGGAAGCGTGTAATCTTCAACCAGCTCCCTGGTTATAGTGCTCAAGACTGGATATAAACGAAGAGCCTCATCTGTACATGCTTCAACATAGGGGAGCTCATTCACGCAATCGTACTCAATTTTACCTCCATGGCGGTGAAGATACTCGTCTACTTCCGCTATTGCCTTCAACTGTGCCTCCTGGTTCTTAGCCAGCTCATAAAGCGTGAAGCTAAGCGTTGTAGCTGATGTCTCATAACCAGCTGCAAAGAACATAACACACTGCGCGCTCAACATATCATCGTTTACTTCTAGATGTACTTTCTTTCCTTCTCCAGTTTTTAGATTAGTAATGCTATCGCCAGTCACAAACTGATTTTGTTTCAAATTTAATACAAGATCAACAAAGTCGTTTCTATTTGACGGCTTGTATTGCCTGCTCTCGAATACTCCGATGAGTAACTTTTTAAAGAACGATGTTATTTCATTTGGGAATAGCTGATAGCCCAACGAGTAGAACATTGCAGGCCACATCGCTCTAGTATATAATTTGATGCCTCTGGCTGAAGAATTTTCGAATATTTTATCGCCCATTATTCTGTAGGGATTGGGTGTGTCATGTTTTTTCATTGTATTCGTTTCTACACCAAAGGCACAAGAGCCAATGCAGTCCATGGTGTAACGCGCCATAATAGATCGCACATCTATAACTGGAGATGTCGTGCTTTCTTCGTCTAGCATCATCTCGAACGTGCGGGCGCATTTCTCAATCAAATAGAACATGTTCTTCATTTTCGCTGAAGTAAACAATGGAGTTAGATTTTGACGCATCACCTTCCATTTGTCTCCGTAAGTGAAGAAAAGATTTTGAGTAATAACCTCTTTGTGTGTATAGTCAGCTACCTCTCTACTGTTAAAGTAATAGAAGTCTTTTGTAGTGACAATTTTTACTATCTCTGGATCTTGAACTATGAGCGAGGGTTCTGTACCATAGAAAGCACCGATAAACGGCTCCTCAGGAAACTCTTTACATATATGTTGTGTAATCATTGGGCCCCATTCTTTTAGTAAAATAAAATCACGATAATTACCAAAAAATGGCAAAGGTTTCAAATACGGCACATTCCTTACTTTCCAATAATTAAATTTCCTTGTAGATATATAATACAACAATAATAAAGTAATTGATAAACAAATGAAAATTAACTGTAGCACCATTTTAATTCACAGTTCAACCACCAGCAGCAAAATAGTTTTAAATAGACGCTACCTTTGTTTTTGTACACAAATAATTGATGCCTTTGGTTAATTGGTGCTTATAAGTACCATATAATGAGGACGTTTACGGATATTTCTAGAAGTTTTATAAATATTTTACATATTAAATTTTCAATATGTTCCACGTGAAATATTAGTGTAAAAATAATTGAATCTATTTATTTATTTATTTATTCACAAATTGCGTTACATGACTTAAAGACTAAACAAAACATGCAAGTTCTAACAATCACATGCACCTCGAAAGGCATAGCAATGAACAGGAGAGGGGCAGACACTTAAAAATTCTTTTCCTCAATGTATTCATTAATTGAATGATAACTTTTTTTAATAAGTAGATCTTTTAAAGATCTTATGAATTTATTAATATTTGTTTCGCCTTTTATGTATTCCGGCAATTTATTATAAATTTTTATTGACATCGGGTAAGGACCAGAACTGTGTAATTTTAATTTAGATTTTGTTTGCAAAAGGTTATTCTTATAGCGAGGTACGTTGTGTCGAATTGCGTCTATGATTTTGGTGTTAAAACTTGGGTGTCTTTTTACAAACTTACATATTTCTAATATATTATATAGGCACGGTAATGTTAGAATTTTGAGACTTTGAAAGTGAGGTTTGCAGCTTTCTCTTTGTTTGATATTTGCAAGTACGCGTATACATTTTTTTTGTAAAATAAAAATCTCGAGGATTATGAGGATTCTATAGTATCTTAAAAGGTTTTTCAGCTTCCAAGTGAAATTGGCTCCTAAAAACCGCAAAATGCTGATGTTCATCCATGAAAGAGAGAGCGAGACAGATACAATTTCACAGATAACAATTGCGACCAAAAAATATTAGAAATCAAGAAATAATGCTGTGCTTTAGGTAACTCATTTTGTAATTGTTGACGAACTTTATAATGTAAAACAATTGTTTTGCGTTTTTCAGCTGGTCCTGGGCAGAGAAAGGAGCTGTGATAATCACATTTTCTTGTCTGATGGTAACCCGTTACTAACTTTTATTAGACATTCAGCTTTTTAGTAAACACACATTTGGTATAGAGCATCTTGGAAAATATGATTTTTTCCTGCACCTGCTCGGTGCTTGTATTTTTGGCTGCCAATGAAAATATTCCCACCAAGTGAGGTGGTTAGCCCAGGGAACGACCAATGTTTCTTGTGTACAGAGCTTGCTCTTGTTCTGCTTGTTATTAGGCTGTGCGCACGAAATTAGCGACGGTCGAGCGATGGCGGTTGCGGGGCGGCGAGATGCGACAGCGTTATACAAAAGCATAATCTAATATAGCAACGCGCACGAAACTAGCGAGAGTAGCGCACGGCGATCGTGCAATGCACAGGCGGTGGCGAGGCGAAGGCGACAGGAACAAACTATTTTGAAATCAAGGCTTGCTCGAGTATATAGGGTTTTATTTTTATTTATAATTTTAATAAACCTAGCAAGCTAACAGCATAGCAAAGTGGCGAAGCAATCAGCTTTGTAGCGGTTTCTAACGGTTGCCGTTGAGCAATCAGTTTCAAAATAGGAGGTTCAGATGCCTGGGTGATCAGTAATCGATTGCTGAAAACAGAATTTGAAAATTCAAAACCGTTCTCGAGATAATCGTGGGACAGACGGACAGACGGACAGACATCGTGAAATCAATAAGTGACTTCGCAAGCTTCGCCATTTAATAATGGAAGTTTGTAACGATTTCCAACGATAACAGATTCCAAATTCCATCTAATTTTCTCCAAATTGTAACCAAATGTGTCAATACTCATTCCCGTATAGGAATAAAAATTTTTTGAATTCAGCTTAATTCATAATAAAGGGTAGAAAATTCACCTTCACTTCCATGATTTGTTGAATGAACAGCATCTCTAACTAATAAAAATTCCGTTCTCATTAGGAGACTGGGCTCCAATAGTTCTCTTCGACGTAAACTTATGTATGTTTATCACAACACTACTCTAGCATACTGCTGTCGGATCGCCTCGTATCACGCCGCGCCTCCCTGCAACCGCGATCGCTCGAACGTCTTTCGTGTCCGCAGTCTTAGATATGGAAAGTTTGAGTTTGAACGATCTAGACTTTGGTTATTGATAGGTGTGTTTTACCCAACTGTGACAAAGGCAGTTTGTTTACATATAAAATTGACATTATGATGAGTACAATAACGAGTAGTACAATATTGATATAAGAAAGGAACCAATTTAGAATGATTCTAATTAAGAAATTTCGCCAAGTCGTTCTCGAGATATTGGAATTGGAAACATAGTATTCTTGGTTAACTTATTGAAATCCTTACTTTGTAGCTATAACGTATTGCTACCCTCATTCGTCATTAGTAAATTATTATTTTATTGTAAATACTAATATACTAAAGTGATACTATTATGTTCTCAGGTACCTATAATCATCTTGTACTTGTATCTAAACACTGGTGTTTTTTATTTATCTGTCAAACGTATCTGTCTTTTTACCTACCTACCATTTCTAAGTTTTTTTTTAAGTTGGCCTCGGTGTCTTTTGTATATATATACCTAGTGCGCATTACTACGTAGTACTATTATTTATTCTGTGGCATTATCTACATGTGCATAATATGTAGGTATCGTAAATATTCTCAAATTATATGCGTAAATGACATTGTAATATGTATATATGTGTTTGTCTACTGCTGGAAATAGGCCTGCCTATTTCGCTTCAAAAGGGGGTATTAGCTTCAGTTTATCCATACTAGGCATGCATAAAAGCGCAGGTTTTTATTTTCTAGTGAGAGGAAGACGCTGCTACCAATTTTCTGGTATGTTACCGTCCGTCGGTCCTGCAATACCCACGTGGCGATATGAGGTGGTGGATATGTCTGACATCGCCACTATATTGTTAATATGTACTTATGTGTAATATGTACAATGTGTAAAAATACCCCTGTCCGAGCCGTAACATAAGTACCGCAATAACATTACCAAAAACATGGAGATAGAGATCAAAGAGCAGCGGAATATTCGAATCATGTTAGCCAAAAAATATGGGTTTAGATAAGAAAATTGTGAAATTATTAATAGGTGGGGCTAGCCTGTCGTCTACACAGTCATAAACCCAATATCCCATTAGTCGTCTTTTACGACATTCTAAGCAAGTAACACAATTGGCACATTCCGTTTGTTTGACGGCTCAGTGGCGCAGTGGCTTAGCAATGAGTTGCAGCGCTGGGGGCCGCGGGTTGGAAACCGCACGGAACAAGTATTTGTATATGATTGCTTTAAGTAACTCATAAATAACAATTTTACAGATAAGATTTCTTTTTATTTAAAGAAGTACTTAGTTCTTTTTTTAAATATATTGCGACATATTTACGTGCTTTGTATTTGTTAGGGTTGATTTTTTCAATCGTCATAGATAAAAGTTATCCATGACATAAATTATAGTGTGACTGAATGTAAAAGTGAAAGAATTGAACTGTTTTAATACAATATAACAGTGATTTTTAATTTATTTATGTTACACTATACTATAACTATATATAACTGATGTATAACTTTTATCGGATGATTGAAAAATTAACCTTACTTAAGTAAATATCTTTTTAATATTTATTATTTAGACTAGTCCCCCGTATATATAAATAAGTTAAATTAAACGCTATAAAATCCGTAAAATTAGTTTTAATCAATGTGTAATATTCGTGTAATAATTATAATTCTTGTTGTCTCACTGTTTTTGCATATTTTAAGTGACCTGTATAATAAAAATTGTAAAAATTCGCCATTCGTCATTATATTACGTAACACACATAATAATATGTATTTTCGTAGATAAAACTAAATTAGTTTAACATAGTAGTGCAACATGTAAGTATATGTACTCTAAGTGCACGCTAAGTCTGCATATTACATTGAAGTAATATGTACTAAGTACATTATAACTCAATGGCATCTTATTGAATTTTCCAGTATTTGGTTTGCTGTGAAATTAGCAGTGTTCTTGTACACACATTCGTTTTATCGTTACGTTGATTGTGGAGTTTGTGTTTAAGGTCGATTAAAGTCACACTGATAAAAATCATAACAAAAAGATAAATTGATAAGAAAGAGATGATAAAATGAAACAAGGTGATAAAATTATGTCACAGAGAGGGATAGATTACACAGTTTATATGACAAAATGTACTTTAATAATTAGAATAATATATACGAGTATTTTCGCCTTCAATATACAGGCGTGATTAGCGACATATACATTTTTATAGAATTAAAGGTGACGAACACAGTACACCAGATGGTAAGTGGATGATGTGGTCCATAAATACCTAGATAGCCTTGACTAAAAATAAAAACACTAATGCATTGTCATTAAAAAGGACAATTGAATTCCCCATAACCTGTAAAATAGAGATTACTTTTTTTCCCTTTACTCGCCGAACACAAAACGCAGCAGCATTGTGCTGCAATTTTGCGTCTTAATAAGGAGCGTATATATAATATATATATATATATATACCTATCAATATATACCATCTATAGTTTACAATATAACATGTAAGAAGATACTACACATATATAATATAGTATCTTCTTACATGTATATGTTATAGTTTTTTTTATAGGATAAGGGTGACAAACGAGCACACAGTCGACCTGATGGTAAGTGGTCGCTGTGGCCCATAGATATCTACATCTATCTTCGATTAAGAATCAAAATGCAGATGCGTTGTCACCCGTGAGGACAAAGATGGAATGCCTCGTTTCCAGTAAAAAGGGTCTCCGGTTCTCTACACTCACCATACGAAACACAGCAGCGTTAAGCTGCTATTTTACGCTGGTATTCTGTGAGAGCGTGGTCCTTCTCCGGTCGAGCCGACCCATTCGTACTACAACCATAATATAGCTGCAGCATGGCTCTACCACGTAAAAAAGATAGATGGTATATATTGATAGGTATGTCATGGGACGCCATACAAGGGCATAGCAACATCAGAGGGCCAACTTTTTCTTGATTCTCTAGCTTTTTAACATTAATTAAAGAGAATTTTAATATTATTTACATTTTTTAACTTAAATAATGTTGAACTCTTGAAAATTAATTAGAAATATTTTATAATTTAATTATAATTAATTACAAATATTATATTATTTATATATTTAGTCCGAAAAGTCTTTAGTACCATAGACCACATACACACCCTTCGGCAAATTGTACAGAAGACAGAGAAGTATAATCTGCCACTTCGCCTTGCGAATGTGGACTATGAGAAAGCCTTTGATTTCATCGAAATTTTGGCGGTGCTGCAGTCCCTTCAGCGGTGCCAAGTTGACTGTCGGTATATCGAAGTGCTGAAGTGTTTGTACAGTAGGGCTACGACGACTGTTCGAGTACAGAACCAGAGTACGAAACCTATCCAATTGCAGAGAGGTGTAAGACAGGACGACGTGATATCCTCGAAACTCTTCACCACTGCATTGGAAGACGTTTTCAAGCTTCTGGACTGGAAAGGATACGGTATTAACATCAATGGCGATTACATCACTCACCCTCGATTTACCGACGATATAGTCCTTATGGCAGAATCGCTGGAGGACCTAAGCACTATGCTCAATAACCTCAATAATGTCTCCCAACGGATAGGTCTTAAGATGAACATGGACAAAACAAAAATCATGTTTAACGTCCATGTCACACCTATGCCGGTAGTTGTTGGGAGCACTAAGCTCGGAGTTGTTAACGAGTATGTTTACCTGGGACAAATAGTCCGATTAGGTATGTCTAACTTCGTCCGAGAGGTCAATCGACGGATTCACCTCGGCTGGGCAGCGTTCGAGAAACTACGACACATCTTCTCGTCAGACATACCTCAAAACCTTAAAACGAAATTGTACAACAAGTGCGTGTTGCCAGTGATGACTTACGGATCTGAGACGTGGTTCTTCACTGCTGGCCGTATGAGTAAGCTCAATGTCGCTCAGCGAGCTATGGAGAGGGCTATGCTCGGGGTTTCTCTACGTGATAAACTTAGAAATGAGAATATGCGCAGTAGAACCAGAGTAACCGACAGCCCAACGGATTAGGAAGCTGAAGTGGCAATGGGCTGGCCATATAGCTCGAAGAACCGACAACCGATGGGGAAGAAAGGTTCTCGCGTGGCAGCCTCGTACCGGTAGGCGAAGTGTAGGGCGACCCCCCACTAGATGGAGTGACGACCTGTTAAGACATGCAGGAAGTCGATGGATGCAGGTGGAGCACAAAGGAGTGTTCCAATTTGTACCCCGGGTAGGAGAGATACGAAGTATCAGCCAGTGAAGACACCTGCGTCTCGATCAGAAAGAGCAAGGCCGGCATCGCCGTTTCGAGATGGTAGTGGACGGCGTTTTGGGTTCGAATGAAGTCCCCTGATGTTGCAGATATTCACGGATAGCGTGGCAGCAGTCGCCAGAGTAGAATTTTGCCCACGAATACGCAGGGCAGCCTGAGCACCCACGCTCAGGAGTGGAGTAGCTTGGAGCTATGGAGAGGGCTATGCTCGTGCTTTCTCTGCGTGATAAACTTAGAAAAGAGGATATCCGCAGTAGAACCAGAGTAACCGACATAGCCCAACCGATGGGGAAGAAAGGTTCTCGAGTGGCAGCCTCGTATCGGTAGGCGAAGTGTAGGGCGACCCCCCCACTAGATGGAGTGACGACCTGTTAAGACATGCAGGAAGTCGATGGATGCAGGTGGCTCAGGACCGTGCTTTGTGGCATTCCTTGGGGGAGGCCTATGTTCAGCAGTGGACTTGTGAAAGGCTCTAACGATGATGATGATGATGATGATGATGATTATAATTTAGTCGCAGATGTCTTTCGTTGTCCTCATTCATTGTCAAAAATTTCATTCAAATGATATTAACATTTTTTAATAACAACGAATGTTTTTAATTATCTTTATATATAAAAATTACGTGTCACATTGTTTGTCCGCGATGAACTCTTGAACTAATAGACTATTGAACTGATTTCAATGAAATTTTGCACACTTTGTGCAGTTTGGTGCAACTTGAGAGATAGTATACTTTTTATCCCGATAAGTGACCTTCAATATTTTTAAATTGCGAATGTAAAGATTTTTTATGAAAAGGGTCGTCGGAAAGGGCAGAACATCGTCTACCTGGCCAGTTAGTTTATTACATGATTTAAAAATAATTCCTTAGATGGTTATAAATTTTGATTGACATAATGTGGCTAGGCGAAATTAACTTTAATTTGTAAAGGATAATTTTTTATTTTTTAAATTTTTATATTTTTGGGTGTTTTCTGAAATCTATAATTGTATATTAATTTATGTTTTTTTAATATCGTCACAAAAGCAAAGTTGCGTGAAAGCAAATTAAGTCGTGCCGCAATAGACTTTGTCATTCGGAAGACATAGTGTTATTTTGACTAGAGAAGCATAGTCTTCGTTTTTAATTTTCATAAGGAATATTTTTTTTATTAATTGTTATAAACAACTGTTTTCTAAATATGTAAATATGCCGCATTGACCTTGAACATCACAACTTTGAACAAATATATTGATTGCGATAGAATTACCACTGTCTGCATACTAATTAACAAGATTCTGAAGGTACAGCTAGTTAAAAATATTTAAAAAAAATTAGGTGGCCATGAAATTGATAATAGGTTTGGAAACCACTGTGTGCATATTAAGAGGATATCCGGCCGACCGTGCTAGACAACCGAGCTCGAGTGAGACCAATGCAGCTCGGTCTGATTAAGAATTAGAGTTTTAATATAAAATAAAAGCCAACTATTTATAGAACTGACGGCTCCGTGGCGCCGTGGCTGAGCAATGAGTTGCTGCGTTGGGGGCCGCGGGTTCGAATTCCGCACGGAACAAGTATTTGTATGGTCTGCAAATAATTGATCCGGATCTGGATGTTTGTTCTTGTACAATTTGTATTTGTAAACTGCCTCCACGAAGCAGGAGAAAATCCTAGTGTGGGGGTAACGTTTTTTTAAAATGGAAGGAAAAAAACTAAAAACAATAAAATAATTTCCACATTATAGCTGAAGAGAAGTAAGGTCTCAATATGTCTTAGCACTGATTTATGAAGCTATCGTGTAGAAGTTATTTTATCCTTTAGTTCTTTGAAGTCTAAATAGTTTGTTAAAAACTTCATCCACTATTTTTTTAGAGGTAAAATTATTCTTCAAATTTGTATGGGGCTACCTCTGAAGTTTAAAGCTTAGTACCCGATTTATTAATAAAAGAATACAAAGCAACATACAGAATAAAAAACAATTGAAGAAATCATCATCTTATATTCTCCTCTTCCTCTTCCCATTTTGATTTTTTCCAAGAACTATATAATAAAATAAATGAATTTTCTAACGACAATATGATTGAATGTCTGCTAACGACAATATAATAGGACCGTGTTTTTTCCTTCTTTGTAATTAACTCGTACTGTTGTATTTTCGCAAGTGTCAAGTAATAAAAATTGTGCATTATACAACGTTTATATACTCGCCGAGCACAGACGAGGAGGCACGAGTACGAGCATGTACTCTAAATGCCTTATTCAGTTGTTCTCGCTACTCGGCTCGAGTATTCGCATGTTCTCCACTCGATGTCGGGTTTATGGCAAGAGTAAAAAAGATACCGTCAAAAACATAACTTGTAAAAAAAACTAAGTCTCGCAACTCAGTTCTTCTACCGTAAAAAGTTGTGTTGTTGTTCTCGATACCTTGCGCACGATACGTGCACATCGTCCGCCGGTTTCTTTCCCTTTCCCCCTAACCCACGGCCGTTTGGTCTCCCCTGCCGAGGGCTTCCATCTGGGTGGGTTTTTATTTATTTATACATTTTTAAGTAAGGTACGTTGGGGTAAGATCGGTGATGGGGCAAGACCGAAGGATTCAAATTCCCGGCGAATTATGCTATATTTTGAAAAGCTAACAATATGCTACACGACGCCATTTCATCCTGCCCCGACCCTCAGTTCGCGCCAGTCACTCTGGCAAGTGGGACCTGTGCTGCGTGGCATTTTATAAAACAATGTAATTTTTGTATTATTCTTGTCCATCCGATCTTTCCCTATCACTTTTATTTACGATTTTTAGCGAGAATATGGCTTCTTTTGTTATTATTTTGTGTGGATACTAATTTTTATGAATTTATAGCTAAATAAAGCTGGTCCATGCAGGGGTAAGATCGCTGTAGGCCGAGATCCGATGTTTCCCCTCGTGAGTGAAGATCGGATGAATATTATCCGATCTTTGCCTGTTACAAATATGGCAGTGGTTGTTAAACTTTCATTAGTCGTGTATATTTTTTCGTTGATTACTCAAGTGACTATGGGACTCAGTCTCGTTAGCAAGTCTGTATATTTAAAAGTAATAAAACAATACGATGGTTTTATTACTTTTAAGTACACATTAAAATACAATTTTTTTATAGGATAAGGGTGACAAAGGAGCACACAGTCCACCTGATGTTAAGTGATTGCTGCGGCCCATAGACATCTATATCTATTCTCTATTACAAATCAAAATGTAATTTATAATAATTATTTAAAAAATAATTTATAATAATAAATGCCGCTTTGTTAAAATATTTATATCTTCCTTAACTCCTGCATTATCCCAGGGCATTTCGCCAGTTCTTACTGTTATTTTTTTTCCCATATAAAATCAAATACATCCGATCTTTCTCTTATATTGAGTAATTCCATCTTATGTCATAACAAAGTTTGAGAAACATAAAATTACAATTTCTTTATATCAGGGATAAGATCGGATGGCAAGAAACAAAAAAAGAGAAAATCGTTTGGAACATTTATGTTTCTAGTAATTTATACATCATATTGAAATATGTTTTTGAGCGTTAAAGATAGGACAAATCTCTTTTATAAACTTTTTTCTCTAAGCAGTAGAAGTGGTTTTAAATTTAAGTCCGGTCTTACCCCTTAATGGCCAATTTTTCATTATGCATATAAAAAAGTATGTCTAGTTTTCGCACACCTTTAAAGCAGAAACCGTTGAGTTTAAACAAGCAAAAGATTCTCAGAGCTAAACTACGTTTAACGATTAACGGTTTGCTCCATATTCCATAAATCTGACGTATACGAATGTCGAGAAATTAAAGTTTTTGGCAGACTCTTCCAACTATTCGAAAATCCGTCCGGTATTACCCCAACGTACCTTATTTATTTTATTTTGTTGATATTTATGTATGTTTATCATTTTCATTTACAATTATATATTTATACAGCCCCACCAGATGAGAAAAATATATAAATACCTATCTGAGTAAGCATGAAAACACAATGTATCTCACAAGTAATACATATTATATTAAATTAGATTGTTTAGTGCGATTGCCAATTCAATCTATTTATTTAAAACATAAAAGATTTTTAATATTGATATGGTCACTATAAGATGTTGTTAGGTTAGCTAAATACGTAATAACTTGAGACAGAAGTACCCTTAAGAATGGACTAAATAAATTAACCGACTTGGTATTACATGGATCTCACAACTTTTTACGGTAGAAGAACTGAGTTGCGAGACTTGGTTTTTTTTTACAAGTTATGTTTTTGGCGGTATCTCATTTCTTTTTGTAGACAGTTATATCTAAGTACCTATTAACACCTATTATTCCATTATATTATGCATATAGAGGTACACTGATTTATTCACTGCAAATGTAATTTTGTAATCCTATATATTTGTATGGGATTATAGAGTTAATTATGCAGTTGATGTATCTAGAAAACTGGACCAAAATTGCAAATTATTTTAATTTTATATATAAGATATCAAGGAAAGACAAAGTTAAAAAAGCGGCTAAATACAAAAAACAAGACTCAAGACAGAAAAAGAAATTTAATTCTAGAAAACAAACAGATAAAGAAAATGAATCAAAAAAAGCACAGACAAATAAATACGAGTTCAGTGACTGCGAGTGCCTTATATGTGGTGTTCTCTACAGTGAAGATACGTCAGGAAATGACTGGGTCCAGTGTCTAATATGTAATAATTGGGCACAAGATGGATGTATTAAAGGTGAATCTACATTATTTACATACCCTGGGTGTTTAGCTGATTGTGATTACAAAAAATAGTTTAAAAGAATTGAAACGAGACTGTCAAAATTATTATTTTTGTTACTAGATTTAAGTAAATTACTAGATTGAAGTGTCGTTTAGTCACAATTTGTTACAAAAACTTCGTATTGTTACCTTTAAGAGATATTTTATTATTGAGAGAGAGATTATTATTATCCTTATGTTCAATAATCATTTGATGATTAATGTTCCTGTTGAAGGCTGTTCTAGGTATAGAATTAGTATTTAAGCTACTTTTTGTTATTATAAAAGATACTTTGATTATTACAAAATAATGTTAAGAGGCAAATTTTTAAAATTTGTGACATAAATTATTGATCTCGATTGATTTTTGTTGTTTTCCTCAGCTTCCTGGTGACACTTTCAGTTTCCTGTGGCTCGATTTTTTTTAAATGGCTATAAATCAAAAAATATTAAATATTTTGACTGTTCCATTTAGGATAAGCTAAAAGACACTGTACTCTATTTATTAGACTGAATTCCGCCACCAGAATGTATAAAAAATGTCGGGCCGAAATCAGGCTCGAATTCTTCCTTAGTTTGTAGAACTACCCATATAACAAAGTGCATTAGAGATTGTAACAACATAAATATTTATAAACGTAAACTTTTTGAGCTACTAAATGATAAAGCATATTATTCTATAGATGAATTCCTTAATGATACATTTTGACATAAAAATATTATATTATTAAATTGCATTGACTACATAACCATCATGACATGTGCCAATTAAGACTAGATGACAATTAGACAAAATGATAACAATTATTGTATGTATCTTTATTATCTTTAATTTTTCATAATTACTAACTTATTATATAATGATTTCAATTAGAACATGACATCAGAAGAATTTGATTTTTATAAATGTTACTAATTAATAATGCATTTATTAATTTTATATTTTGTATGCCTACTGGCGGGACATAGAGAACCAACCTAATATTTATTATGTACATCGAGATCTGTAAACTCACCTATGTTCACAAAATAAACAGATTTGATTTGATTAATTATCTTTATATATAAAAATTACGTGTCACATTGTTTGTCCGCGATGAACTCCTAGACTATTGAACTGATTTCAATGAAATTTTGCACACTTTGTGCAGTTTGGTCCAACTTGAGAGATAGTATACTTTTTATCCCGATAAGTGACCTTCAATATTTTTAAATTGTGAATGTATGGATTTTTTATGAAAAGGGTCGTCGGAAAGGGCAGAACATCGTCTGCCTGGCCAGTTAGTTTATTATATGATTTAAAAATAATTCCTTAGATGGTTATAAATTTTGATTGACATAATGTGGCTAGGCGAAATTAACTTTAATTTGTAAAGGATAATTTAATTTCTATATTTTTGGGTGTTTTCTGAAATCCATAACTCTATATTAATTTATAATTTTTTCATATCGTCACAAAAGCAAAGTTGCTTGAAAGCAAATTAAGTCGTGCCGCAATAGACTTTGTCATTCGGAAGACATAGTGTTATTTTGACTAGAGAAGCATAGTCTTCGTTTTTAATTTTCATAAGGAATATACATTTATAAACAACTGTTTTCTAAATATGTAAATATGCCGCATTGACCTTGAACATCACAACTTTGAACAAGTATATTGATTGCGATAGAATTACCACTGTCTGCATACTAATTAACAAGACTCTGAAGGTACAGCTAGTTAAAAATATAAAAAAAAATTAGGTGGCCATGAAATTGATAATAGGTTTGGAAACCACTGTGTGCATATTAAGAGGATATCCGGCCGACCGTGCTAGACAACCGAGCTCGAGTGAGACCAATGCAGCTCGGTCTGATTAAGAATTAGAGTTTTAATATAAAATAAAAGCCAACTATTTATAGAACTGACGGCTCCGTGGCGCCGTGGCTGAGCAATGAGTTGCTGCGTTGGGGGCCGCGGGTTCGAATCCCGCACGCAACAAGTATTTGTATGGTCTGCAAATAATTGATCCGGGTCTGGATGTTTGTTCTTGTGCAATATGTATTTGTAAACTGCCTCCACGAAACAGGAGAAAATCCTAGTGTGGGGGTAACGTTTTTTTTTAAATGGAAGAATAAAAACTAAAAACAATAAAATAATTTCCACATTATAACTGAAGAGAAGTAAGGTCTCAATATGTCTTAGCACTGATTTCTGAAGCTATCGTGTAGAAGTTATTTTACCCTTTAGTTCTTTGAAGTCTAAATAGTTTGTTAAAAACTTCATCCACTATTTTTTTAGAGGTAAAATTTTTCTTCCAATTTGTATGGGGCTACCTCTGAAGTTTAAAGCTTAGTACCCGATTTATTAATAAAAGAATACAAAGCAACATACAGAATAAAAAACAATTGAAGAAATCATCATCTTATATTCCCCTCTTCCTCTTCCCATTTTGATTTTTTCCAAGAACTATATAATAAAATAAATTCATTTTCTAACGACAATATGATTGGATGTCTGCTTGATAACGACAATATAATAGGACCGTGTTTTTTCCTGCTTTGTAATGAACTCGTACTGTTGTATTTTCGCAAGTGTCAAGTAATAAAAATTGTGCATTATACAACGTACACGAGTACGAGCATGTACTCTAAATGCCTTATTCAGTTGTTCTCGCTACTCGGCTCGAGTATTCGCATGTTCTCCACTCGATGTCGGGTTTATGGCAAGAGTAAAAAACATACCGTCAAAAACATAACATGTAAAAAAAACCAAGTCTCGCAACTCAGTTCTTCTACCGTAAAAAGTTGTGTTGTTGTTCTCGATACCTTGCGCACGATACGTGCACATCGTCCGCCGGTTTTCCTTTCCTTTTCCCCCTAACCCACGGCCGTTTGGTCTCCCCTGCCGAGGGCTTCCATCTGGGTGGGTTTTTATTTATTTATATATTTTTAAGTATTTATTTTATTTTGTTGATATTTTCATTTACAATTACATATTTATACAGCCCCACCAGATGAGAAAAATATATAAATACCTATCTGAGTAAGGATCCACTAATTTTATCTGGGGGCACGGCAGTGCCCCCGCCAAGTCGAGCAAAAAATCGGCACGGCCGTACCATCCTTTTCTCGAAGCAGTTTAGGCCATTTTCGACCCCTATAACTTCGTTGTGGATAAAAACTAGAAGCCTGAGTTTTTAGTAACCAAGCAGGCATTGTATAGACAAGTGTTTATTTCTAATTTCATCAAATTTGAACCAGTAGTTCAAGAATAATAACTAGTCAAAGTTTCTTGATTTTGTCACTCACTGACTGACCGATCATCAAAACTCTAAGGCACTTCTAGCAGACGTAGAAGCTTCAAATTTAGAATACAATTAGTGTTTAGTGTATAAATCAAGGAAAAATTAAAATATTTTGCAATTTTGGTCCAGTTTTCTAGATACATCAACTGCATAATTAACTTTGTAATCCCATACAAATATATAGGATTACAAAATTACATTTGCAGTGAATAAATCAGTGTACCTGTATATGCATAATATAATGGAATAATAGGTGTTAATAGGTACCTAGATATAATTGTCTACAAAAAGAAATGAGATACCGTCAAAAACATAACTTGTAAAAAAAACCAAGTCTCGCAACTCAGTTCTTCTACCGTAAAAAGTTGTGAGATCAATGTAATACCAAGTCGGTTAATTTATTCAGTCCATTCTTAAGGGTCCTTCTGTCTTAAGTTATTACGTAATTAGCTAACCTAACAACATCTTATAGGGACCATATCAATATGAAAAATCTTTTATGTTTTAAATAAATAGATTGACTTGGCCATCGCATGAAAACACAATGTATCTCACAAGTAATACATATTATATTAAATTAGATTGTTTAGTGTTTTTTGTTGTTTTGTGTTGATTGTTTTAATTTATTATTTCTTTATACACATTATTATTTATAAAATTGCTTAAGTTATATTAATCATGAATAAAACAAGTTTAATTTTATTTTTATAATTTCCTACAAAAGAACTCAGATTCAAGGCCGTGCTGAAAAAAACACTACGTAATTCCAATTTCCCGCCATTTTGGAGCTTACTATTCGTACCTTTGTGATTTTGTGTTTGTATTCTTATTTTGTGACTAGGCTATAACTTTTTGGACTGATTATTTTATATTCATTGCCCTTGGCAACTTATACAGTGGACTCTGACTAAGCAAGTAATTATAATGCCGAAAAGAGGACGTAGTTGTGGTAGTCGCACTTTCAACAGTCAGGCTCGTGTATTGGTGGAAGACAAGGAACGTAGCGGAAGGCCGAAAGTGTATGAAGACGCGGAATTGGACGCATTATTGGAGGAAGATTCGTGCCAAATGCAAAAAGAACTTACATAATCTTTGGGAGGGACTCAACAATCAATTTCACATCGGTTTAAATCATTGGGAATGATTCAAAAACAAGGGAATTGGGTTCCATAAATGAACGGACGCCAAGAAACGTTGAGCGCCGATTTTCCATACGTGAAATGCTGCTTGCCAGGCATAAACGAAAGGGTTTTCTGCACCGTATAGTTACTGGTGATAAAAAATGCATCCTCTATGATAATCAAAAAAAGGAAAATATCATGGGGACCACTTGGCCATAGTTCAACATCTACAGCTAAGCCAAATATTCATGAAAAAAAAAACTCTTGTTTTGTTTTTGGTGGGATCAGCTTGGTATTGTGTATCATGAGTTGCTCAAACCGAACCAAACTATTACTGGGGCTGTGTACCGAACACAGTTAATGAGATTGAGTCAAGAACTCAAGGAAAAGCGTGCTTGATAATGCTCGTCCACATGTTGCGTCGCCGGTCAAAACCTAATTATAAACAATCAATAAGCTTTTCACACATAACAGAATTCTGGACTTTAACCTACTTAGTTACGTGTATTATATATTGTAGATGATCATAGTTTTAAATGACACAAATCGGCCCAGAAATTATAAAATTATTACAAGTTTTCTAAAGGCTTAATTTAAAACTCACAAATGTTGATACATCCAAAGGTGCAGTGTATGATGGATTCTCCCCGATATTTTTATCATCATGCCTTGTTTTACCTATAACTATTCCGTTTAAGCGTTCACACAAAGATTGTACAGTTCCTCTCATATGGAAAAAGGCTAACATCATTCCAATCCATAAAAAGGCATTAAAGAGCGAAATCATTTACCTCCGTCCAATCTCAATCCTTAACTCCTTTGTTAAAATATTTGAAATTTTTTTAAGATAATACATACTTACATAAACACTCCATAGTGTCACTCCATAGTCCATACTCTCTGCCTACCCAGAGGGGTAGGCAGGGACTATGGACTTCCATTAGGCACGATCCTGACACACCTCTCTCGCTTCCTCCACATCCATATACTTACGCATACATGATCGTCAGTTAAAGGTAATAAAAATATATGTCATATAATAGCTCGAGGAATCTCAAACGCACATCACGGCTTTTTGAACAGGCGATTTACTCTTTCTAATTAAGCTAGTATCACAGAGTGTATTTATACAAATATTGAAGAAGGCCGTCAAGTAGACGTAGTATACACAGATTTTGAAAAAACCTTTCACCGTTTAGACCATAATGTCCTTCTAATGAAACTACTCGTATACAGTATTGAAAGGCACGAGGATTTTTACTGTGTTTTACGTGTAAGTCTTATCGTACTTTACTTTACTGGGATAAGTGTTTGTTACCAAACTCCTCTGAAACGGCTGAACCGATTTGTATGAAATTTTGTGTGCGTATCGGATAGATCTGAGAATCGGCCGATGCGTATTTTTCAAACCCCTAAATGATAAGGGTGGTCACCCCTAAATATTTTTTTTTAGTTTTTGATAATTTTTTTATTTTTATTTTATTATGATTTAGAAAAATACATAATACTTCAATTTTTTACCCTTCTACGATCAGCCCCTGTTTATTAATCGCAATTTTTAAAACTACAAAATATTTCCTAGACATAATGTATATGGCAAAACAACGTTTGCCGGCTCAGCTTGTCTTTTATATAATAATCGTTCACAAGCAGTTATTTTTAGAGGTTTTATGTCGGAATACATAGACGTTCCTTCTGGAGTTTCTCAAGGCTCGCATATCGGTCCTCTCTTTTGCAATGCTTATATGTATGGCATAGATAAATGTATACATAATTCACGTCATTTATTATATGCGGATGACTAAAAAATTACATTCGAATCAACTCTTATGAGGATTGAAAATTGTTACAGAAGGATTTAGATCGCATTTACGATTATTACGTTAATAATAGAATCTCACTCAGCTTTGGCAAATGTCAAATCAGAAGTTTCACTCGCAAAATAAATCCAATCATATATTCATATAATTTTAATGATATTTCAATTGAAATGGTCCAACTTGTACGTGATCTTGGTGTTACAGTAGATTCTAAAATGAGTACGATTAATCACATTGATAGTATAGTTAATAAATATTTTCGTTACCTGGGCTTTGTAATGCGTATTATAAGTTTTAAAATTGTATATTATGCATATATAAGAAGCATACAAGAATACGCAAGTGTAATTTGGAACCCACATTATGCTGTTCATATAAACCAGTTAGAACATTTGAAGGTAATAAAATTTGTATATTTATTTTAATCAAAAGTGAAATTCCACTTCGACGTGATGGGTTCTGTTTCGCGTTGAGTATTAATAATATTATCGATTTATACAGATCTAAAAGTGGTGATTAACGTAAACGAACTTTTAGTAAAAATAGAAACCAAATTCAAATAACTTTATAAAGAATAAAATAGTTTCACAATCTAAACCGGAATATCAAATTATATTATTCTTTTTATTTATTTGAAAATGGCTTTTACTTAAAGAAACGTTTAATGAAATTTTATTTCCCTAAAGACCAGTTTACTTAATGAGTAGTACATCTTCTCATCTTTTTTTGCTGTTTATGTAGCCTATAGCTACATAAACAGTAAAAAAGATACACTAGTTATTGAACAAATATAATTTTACGGATTTATCGCGTTTAATTGTACTCATTTGTAATTTCCGGCGTTTGGGGTGCATTGCAGCACCCATGGTCACGGAGGACTGAGGTGATTGACGTCCCGATGTCAAAGTGAACCCGGAGTACGTTCAGTTTTTTATTTATAACTTTTCGTCCGATCTACTCAGAAAGCGTCTACGCAGAAACTTCGAGAATTAAAAATAAATAAAATTAAACATGATAAAATATGTAAAAGTCGTTTTATTCAATGTGCAGTGTTCGCGTAAATATAAGAAATCATTATATATTATATATATTATATAATCACACTAGTGAAACAATTGAAATGTTGATGATGTGACTTACGAGACAGTGAAATGGTTAAGATAGCATTAATAATTAAGTCATCTAGTATTCTTATCTAGGTTACGCACCTAGATTACGCAACTAGGTTATATTCATTAGTTTATTTAAAACAATAGTATTTTTTTTAAGTTTAAATATTATAAAAGAGCTTACTTTTCTACCATAATTATGCTTAGACATTCTTAGTGAGAATTTTTTTTTATAGGATAAGGGTGACAAACGAGCACACAGTCCACCTGATGGTAAGTGGTAGCTGCGGCCCATAGACTTCTACATCTATCCTCAGTAAAGAATCAAATTGCAGATGCGTTGTCACCCCTGAGGACTAAGATGGAATGCCTTATTTCCAGTAAAAAGGGTCTTGAATTTGTTACTGATCCGAGAACTATGTTTTGATGATTTATTGTTTAGGATAATTAATAGAATGAGACGTTACTTTGCGGTCATTAAAGCTGTCAAAAATTAATTTCCTAAGGTCCGTATAAAGAAATAAAATGGTGATTATGTGCACTATCCCCGTCATCACTAGTCCCGTCACCACTAATCCCATCACCACTAACCCCAACACACTAGGAAAGACACACCACCATCTATACGCTTTTTTTGCATAACGAATTTTATTCGCAATTCCTTTATTCGTTTCCACACGTGCGGGAGAAGCTTGATGATAAGCTTAACCCCGGTATGCCTGTTGGATTGAAATCACGCTGTATGCCTGGTGGGTCTGACGGACCCGAAATTATTATGATTATTTTTTACATAAAATAATGCTCTACGGATATCAGGTTGCATGTATTTTGCAAATATGTTTATTATATTTGTAGGAGATAACTAAAAAGTAGACCTATTTATGTTTAAGTATTATTTATTTATCAAATGATAATATTGATGTTTCAAACTAACAAAAATAGACTCATTAGTATTTTTTTTTTTATAAGATAAGGGTGACAAACGAGCACACAGTCCACCTGATGGTAAGTGGCTGCTGCGGCCCATAGACATCTACATCTATCCTCTGTTACAAATCAAAATGTAGATGCGTTGTCACCCGTGAGGACTAAGATGGAATGCCTCATTTACAGTAAAAAGGGCCTCCGGCCACCTGCACTCACCAAGCGAAACGTAGAGGTAAACCTCTACTTCACGCTGGTTTTCTGTGAGGTCGTGGTACTACCCCGGTTCGAGCCGGCCCATCCGTGCGACAGCAAAAGCTGCCGCGTGGCTCTACCACGTATTTAATCTTAACCTAAAAACAGAGATCAAAATCTGACTTTGGTTTATTTAAAGCTGTGATAAATTTGCTAAAGTTAGATAACACTATAATAAAAATCAACACTGGCTAGCGATAATTATTCTGCGGTCAGATAAGTGACAATTTTCGCATAGAAAGTTTGTGTGCCCCATGCAAATGTGATTCAAAAACAACATAAATGTATTTGGATTTCCGATCTTTTTTTACTAGACACAAATAACAACGTATTTTGACATCAGTACAAACTTTATGGGGTGGAGGGCCTGATGGTTCCTCGAGGTGAGTACTGATTTATTTGCGAAGGCTCTCTAAAATTAGCTTTTTTATAGCTTGGTGTGGAGCTATCAATGTTATGGATGAGCTTTTTAGGAATTATCTTCTGGTTAGAGGATTATATAATGTGTTCAACATTTGAACAATTTTTGCATTTATTGAAGAAGTATTGAGAAAACACTGCCGTGATCAGACTTGTCCCCACTTCCCTCTAAGATGACGTCATCTTTCACATCTTCCTCTCTTAAAATGCGTCTTATGTTAGCAGTAGTTAATTGTTTGGGCATTTTTACTGTAACAATAGATTTCACGCCGTATGCCTGGCAAGGTCTCTCAGACCCGCGCGCATTTACACGCGTGTTACTCGTACGTGGGCATACGGATAACTTTGGGATAGGTGACAAACTGACCTCAGTCTATATTAGGAAGCTATAAAGACGCACAATGCATAAAACTAAAAACTATAAAAAATATTGACGTTTTCCTGAAGTGGTGGGTCTGTTAGACCCACCAGGCATGCGAAGGGTTACGCTAAGTAGTCTTAGCCGTCAGTGGTGACAGGGATAGCGCACGCAGTTGAGAGGGGGCCGGAGGTCTCTCTTAAATTTAGGTAAGGCACATTATTTTATTTTATTACGCGGATCTTAGCAAATTACTTTTTGACAACTTTAATTTATTATTTAGTCAAAAAATATTTTTCAAATTGAAGTACACTAGTTGTAAGTATATGTTTGTCTGATACTCGCAATATTAGTGTTAACTTATAGCAATTTCAGCGATGTCAGAAATATTATTCTAACATTTGTACTTCATTAAGAATATTTTTTATAGTACACTGCCCAATTTTAAAAGCTTTTTTCTGCATTGTTAAATTAAAATGACAATCAAATTTACAATCCACCTGATAGTTGCAGGCAACCAACGAAGTTTGAAACAAAGAAGCCTATAGATGCATTGTAACTATTGAGAACTAAGATGGAATGGCTCTTGGTTCCCAATTATTCTGGCTCTAAAAACCAGGGGTGCTCACCATGCTGCTTAGGTAGGTACTGACGAAAAATTCTGTCTAAACTATAGAGTAGAATTACTGAGGCTTCTTAGGAAACTCTTCACATATATGGTGTGTGATCATTGTTTTCATTGTCATTCTTTCAGTAAAATAATTTCACGATAATTACCAAAAAATGACAAAGGTTTTCAAATACGGCACATTCCTTACTTTCCAATAATTAAACTTCTTAGTAGATCAATAATACAACAATAAAATAACTGATAAACAAAGGAGTAATAATTGAAGCACCATTTTAATTTACAGATAAGCCACCAGTAACAAAATAGTATTAAATTGACGTTACCGTGGTTTTTATATTATATGATTGTTTGATACTATCGATATTTTGTTGATTTAAAGTACCATATTTTATGGACGTTTACGGTAATTCCTAGAAATTTTATAACTAGTTTTATTATTTATAACTTTTGTGCATATTAAATTTCAAGCATGTTTAAGTGAATCATTATAATGTTATAGTTTAATATGGAAGATGGTTAGGATAGAATAAAAGCTTATTTTATGGATGTTATAGCGTTTAATTGGACTTATTCGTCGAAAGGTCGTGTCGGTCGTCGTTTCGGGTGGCTTACAGCACATGTGGATAAATCCGTATGATTAGTTTTACTCAATGTGTAGTAATCGAGAAGATACAAGAATTTATTTGATAATGAGGACGACATAACATCTTATTAGGTTTTTTAGCTTTCAAATAAAAGTGGCTGCTAAAGGCTGATGTAAAGTTGATCATGATCACAAAGGAGAGAAAGGGAGGGAGAGAGTGAGAGAGATTTTCTTATTTTTCTAATCTACTTGTCTCCCTTACTTTTTTACTTTCCGTGTAGTCAACAACGTCACAATTCATAACCAAACCATTCAAACCATATCAGAAATCAAATATAATAAAAATAAAAACGAGAATTAACGGTGTTTTCTTATGTAATTTATTTTGTAGTTGTGGAAATACTTGTGCTTTAAACACCCACCACGCCGTGCCAATATTCATCAGGATCATTGTTAAGCAAAGTCTTGGATTAGGGACGACTAAATATAGTCCAGTTAACCCTCAGAAAAGACACGGGTTTGCGCGTTCACGGCTATAAAAAACCCCCTTTTTCGTATCTTTTCAATTTCAGGCCACTCCCTCTGCTGCCTCAGCTAGATTCGGAATTATTGCCGTCGAAATATCGAATGACGTGGAGTTACGTGGTCACTTGGAAGGGAAGGCTAAATTGGCCCCTAAAAAGCTTGCTATGCTCATTAGAGCGGTACAGTATTTCATGCCTGCACATCACTTGAAACTTTACAAAGTGCAAGTTTGGCCTCACATGGAACACGGTTCTCATCTCTGGGCTGGGGCATCCAAGTACCAGCTCATATAATTTCACCAATCACATTTACCACGGGGAGTGCTCTGAGAAATTGTTCGGATTAATTCCGGTTTTACGAACGCACATAGTGGCAAGACTCACGATACCATCCACACCATCTGGATGCTTAGCGGTACACTACTGTGCCATTTACTAGGAGTTTTCTTCCTCGTACGACCTCTTTGTGGAATTGTTTACCACCAGCGATTTTTACGGACCGATATGACTTAGGGACCTTCAAGAAAAGAATTTACTCCTTTTAAAAGGCCGGCAACGCACCTGCTATACCCCTGGTGTTGCAGTCGTTCATGGGCGGTGGTATAGTCACTTACAATCAATCATTTATCTATTATCTATATCTTATCATTTATCATTTATTACATGCAATCGGAATTTTCAATAGCGTGATTTAGGCTGTAGTTGATGTTCGGTGGGTCACGCCACTGTGTATTAATGACCACAAAAGTATCGTTAAACATCAAAACAAAAAGATTTTTTTGTTAAAGATTTGGTAAATTACTATTACCGCAGTATTGCGGTACAGCGTAAACAACTAAAATAAAGTAGGTAGATACTTAGTAAACGCGATTACTATGATTTTGTAACTTTATTGTAAGTAAATTCAACCAATAATGGGATCTAACTAGGTATATTTTATTACAATAATGATTTATTTTTAATTACATGTGTTAACATTTAATATTATTAAATTATTAAAGTACATGTTGACGTAAGATGTAAAGTAACTATCTCTTACTGTCACATAATTTAATCGGGTTATCTCTTTCTTATCATTTTATCTCTTTATTTTGACTTTTATCGGTGTGACCTTAATCAACCTTAGACACAAACAATACAATCAAAGTACAAGAAAACGAAACTGTACAAGAACACTGCTAACTTCACAGCTAATCAAATACTGTAAATTTCAATGAGAAGAAGACGTTATATTATGTTAAAGTAAATTAGTTTTACCTACGAAAATACATACTACAATGTTAGTTACGCTAAATGATTTACGAATGTTTCAAGTTTTTGTATAAAATATAGCCTCAATCACTCCTAGCAATACTATCTATATGTTTGTAATGTTTAGCCATTCCGAATTGCCGGGATAGGCAGATAGACGGACAAAAATTTTACTGATGTTTATTCTTCCATTAATGACTTTGGATTTCAATTTTGAGAATAAATAATCATCCCTTGGAGCTAAGTCGGGGCTATATGGTGGATGGTCGAGCTCAGTGAAATCTCATTCCTTAATGGCAGCCTTGGTATCAACAACATTCCTCGCGACAATTTCCCTTTGACGTTTTTCTTTAATGCATCTCGCAATTAAAGCCGCGTTGACACGATCAAAGTCTGCTTTGACAAAGTGGTTTCGATGACTTCTTTGACGCTTCTTTAATCGTGTAAACGAGCAATAGAAGCGCACTTTGATGTGGGCGTTAATCAAAGTGGGCTTCTACTTTTCAAGCCAACCTTGATGTTAAAAAACGAACAACAAAATGGCGTCAGATGTAAAAACAATGACATCTCGCAATAAAAGAAAGTGGAGTGAGAGGGATACTCTCAAATTCATAGCATTATATGAGGCAGAAGTAGTTCCTTGGGACGTGAGGCTCAAAGAATATAAGATCAAGGATGCCAGAATCGTGGCGTTGCAGCATATGTCGAGAAATCTTGACATGGACGGTGTTACTATAGAAGAGGTTAACAGCAAAATTAACAATATTTTTTCGACATACACACAAGAAAAATTGAAAAAATTATATTAGATGCTCCTATTACATTGCGACGTAGAATCCAAGAGCGAGTCCGAACTCTCCTTTTGCGAGTTTTTCATTTCTTTACTCGTTTTAGTTCTTGTATTAACAAGTCTGCGATAATTCCTACACTGTCTAGTAATAAATCTGTCTCGTCAGACATATTTTTATAGGTGTCGTTACTCTCGAGGGACGGTAAAATGAACAAAATAATCGAAGTCAACTATGTATGTGCCAACCATTATCAAAGTGAACCTTGGTCAAAGCTACATAGTCAAAGTAACTTTGTCAAAGCAAACTTTGATCGTGTCAATGCAGTAGAAAAAGTCGCAATATAATCATAGTAATCGCCTCGTACTGTAGTTTCCAAATTCCAAAACATTGTAAACATAATATTTTTCTGAGATTAAGTCACCTTTGCTTTTTTGTCGACGGTGAGCTCGGACAACGCCACTCCATCAATTCCTTTTTTGACTTCCACATAGAACAATTGAATCGAAAACTTCTTTCCGTCGGCCTTCACAAAGGGATAAAAACTGAGTACAGCACTTCACTCGTTCTTGTTTTTGAACAGCTGAAAGGAGTTTTGGGACCGACCTAGAACTGATCTTATTTGGGTATCCAAATGTTCACGTAAGACTTTAAACACTGTTATTTTTGAAAGTTCCGTCATAACTGCTAATTTTTTAGTCTTTAGCTATCTGTCTTCCAGTATTGCCTTCTCCACAAATTTAATGTTTTCATCCGTAATCGCCTCGGATGATCGTCCTGAACGCGGTTCATTACCAAGTGATTCTCTTCCCTAACGAAATTGTTTCATCCATTCTTTTCCGGTGGAGTACGAAGAGAAAGTATACCCGTATACAGCAACGTTTTTTGATTTCCGACGATGTTTTTCCCTCTTTTGTCAAAAATTTTATCCCAGTTCGATACTCCATTTTATGCATTTCATTGAGTTTATTGGGCTATATCACTGTGACAAAATGAAAGAAAAATTATAATTTTTTTGTAGGTCGATAACGTCCAGCGATTTAATGACATGAAAGTTTTGTATCTCTGTTTTTTTTTGTTCAATGTTGGTAGGCCAGAAACTTTTGGACCTTACCTAATATTATACAGATTACTTACAATACGCACAAAGGACACCTAGACCAACTTAAGTTATGTGAGTTATGATTGATGAGTTAATGATTTCTTATATTTACACGAATATTACACGTTGATTAAAACTAATTTTACTGATCATATTGCGTTTAATTAACCTTATTTATAACTAAGATGGACTAGTCCAATTGTTTTTTTTTAAATATAATGGAATAAAGGTGACAACCGAGCACATGGTCAACTGGTGGTAAGTGGTTGCTGTGACCCATAGATATCTACACCTATCTTCGATTAAGAATCAAAATGCAAATGCGTTGCCAGCCCTTTAGGAAGAAGAATGCCTCGTTTCCAGTAAAAAGGGTCTCCGGTTCTCTACACTCACCATACGAAACACAGCTGCAATGAGCTGCTATTTTACGCTGGTATTCTGTGAGAGCGTGGTCCTTCCCCGGTCGAGCCGACCCATTCGTATTACAAACGTAATATAGCTGCATCATGGCTCTACCGCGTAAAATAAGTAATTATAAAAATATTAAATTAAACCTATTCAAATTCTTAAAATTAGTTTTATTCGACGTGAATCACTTGAAATAAATATTGTAAGTTAAAGTATAGTGTAACATAAACAAATTGAATCAGTCAGATTATAATTTATTTAGTGGGTAACTTTATCTCCGACGATTGAAAAATCGGCCATAAAAAGAAAACACAGTAATACGTCGGAATATATTTAAAAAAAGAACTACTTCCTACATTAAAAACTCTTATCGGTGAAATTGTGATTTATCAGTTACTTAGAGTAAGTATACAGCATATCACACTTGAGAGATAAATTAAAATGTCAATGTAAACAACATAGGTACATACCTAAATGTACAAAAATAGAATGAATATCTATGTAAGGGTAATTTACATACATAATAATCAATAAGGGTAACAATACTTTGTAGCTAAAATTTAGGATTTTACCATAACTCAAAAGTAAACCAAAACAATAACAATAAATTATAAACAAAGTTTCATAAATATGGGACGGCGCAATATTAGCGTCAAAGAAGTCATCGAAACCACTTTGTCAAAGCAGACTTTGATCGTGTCAACGCGGCTTTAATTGCGAGATGCATTAAAGAAAAACGTCAAAGGGAAATTGTCGCGAGGAATGTTGTTGATACCAAGGCTGCCATTAAGGAATGAGATTTCACTGAGCTCGACCATCCACCATATAGCCCCGACTTAGCTCCAAGGGATGATTATTTATTCTCAAAATTGAAATCCAAAGTCATTAATGGAAGAATAAACATCAGTAAAATTTTTGTCCGTCTATCTGCCTATCCCGGCAATTCGGAATGGCTAAACATTACAAACATATAGATAGTATTGCTAGGAGTGATTGAGGCTATATTTTATACAAAAACTTGAAACATTCGTAAATCATTTAGCGTAACTAACATTGTAGTATGTATTTTCGTAGGTAAAACTAATTTACTTTAACATAATATAACGTCTTCTTCTCATTGAAATTTACAGTATTTGGTTAGCTGTGAAGTTAGCAGTGTTCTTGTACAGTTTCGTTTTCTTGTACTTTGATTGTATTGTTTGTGTCTAAGGTTGATTAAGGTCACACCGATAAAAATCATAAGAAAGAGATAAGCCGATTAAAGTATGTGACAGAAAGAGATAGTTACTTTATATCTTACGTCAACATGTACTTAAATAATTTAATAATATTAAATGTTAACACATGTAATTAAAAATGAATCATTATTGTAATAAAATATACCTAGTTAGATCCCATTATTGATTGAATTTACTTACAATAAAGTTACAAAATTATAGTAATCGCGTTTACTAAGTACCTACCTACTTTATTTTAGTTGTTTACGCTGTATCGCAATACTGCGGTAATAGTAATTTACCAAATCTTTAACAAAAAAATCATTTTGTTTTGATGTTTAACGATACATTTCTGGTCATTAATAAGTTTGAGTATTTTTATATACTAAAAGTGTTATTTATTATATCTTCTTAAATGAAGCCGGAATAATGTGAAAAATAAAATAAAATATTATGGTTGTAGCACGAATGCGTTGGCTCGACCGGGGAAGTACCACGCTCTCACAGAATACCAGCGTAAAATAACAGCCCAATGCTGCTGTGTTTCGTATGGTGAGTATAGAGAACCGGAGACCCTTTTTACTGGAAAAGAGGCATTCCATCTTAGTCCTCACGGGTGACAACGCATCTGCATTTTGATTCGCAAACGAGGATATATGTAGATGTCTATGGACCACAGCAACCACTTACCATCAGGTGGACTGTGTGCTCGTTTGTCACCCTATCCTATAAAAAAAGCCGGAAAATGTGAAAAACAAAAATTAAAAAAAATTACTAAATGTATTCAAATCTATAGATTACGAATCTGACATAACAGTTAAAACTCCATAAATAGCACATTACCAGCTTTTTGCTAATCCGTAATTAATCCATGGCTGCGATTGTGTAAGCTGGAACAGTAAGAGATAATAATAGTAACGTTGCACTGCTGAATGAACAAAAATGTTTCTAATCACCTCTCTTGAACATCTTTAAGCCTGCTTCCTAACAATATACAATCTCGCGCTGTGGTCGTTTGTCACCCTCACGGTGGTCAGAGTTTGGTTGCGTGATTGATGGGTAAGAAGGCGTTTCGTAACAGATTTTTGTTGTTATTTTACACCAAACGTAATTGGTGGTATGCTATATATCGCATGACGTAATAGCTCGCCACATAAGTAGCGAGCGGTTCATCTTCATCATCACTTTTCGGTCAGCCACCGTAGAGTCTACTTCACCTGAGGATACCTTGTTTAGAGGCGTAACATGTGTCGTATTATTAAACTGTGGTGTGTTTTTCTAGTGTAGTGGTGTTGGGAGTAGTGGTGCTGGGATTAGTAGGGACGGGAGTAATGTACACAATTGAGGGAGGGCGGGAGGCATTATTCAAACTAGGTAAAACACATTATTTTATTTTATTATGTTGATCTTAGCTTAATATAATGGATTTATGCAAATTAACGCCTGGTATTAATAATCAAAGCCATATGTTGATGACATGATGACTGGCAACAACCGCGACGAAAAGGTGTTTCCTAATCTGCCAGACGCTGCCCAGCCGAGTACAATCCGTCGATTGACTTCTCGGGCGCAGTAGGACTTACCTACCTAAACGAACTATTTATCATCATCATCATTACAGCCCTTCAGAAGTCCACTGCTGAACATAGGATTTCATGGTTGGCAGGCGGGTTGCTCACCGATTTTTTTTATTTTATAGTTTGCAACTATCACGGTTAGAGGTTGGAATGGTTAGAGGCACACTGAACCTAAACGTTAAGTTGGAGAGGTCTCGTCTAATGAAGTCAACGCTCCGTCCCCCTCGTGCTCTAATTCTAAGTCCCGAAACCTTTCAGGTCGAGTTACAAAATCGTTTTCAGTGTCTAGAAAACTGCAATGAAGTGGAAGATATGAATGACAAACTCGTGGAAACTGTCTATGCGGTCGGAGCTAAGTTCTGCAAGACCCGCCGTAGAAGAACACAAAAACTCTCCGATCACACTCATAATCTCATGGATGTTAGACGGGAGATGAAGCTACATTCTTCAACAGATTTGACAGCGTACAGGCAACGGAACAGACAGATCTCCAAATGCATGCAGCGGGACTTACGCAACTTCAATACAGCTTGTATTGAAGAAGTGATCGAGCGGAACCAAGGCTCCAAAGTCTTTGCCAGAGATCTGTCTGCCAGAAGGAGCCAACTGTTAAAGCTGAAGACCGAGTGTGGCAGCATTGTTTCCGGGACAACTGAGATTTTGAGTGAGATTGAGAGGTTCTATGGGCAGGTGTACACGTCATCGTTGGAGCCACACGCAAGTGTGAGTAACGATCCAAGAGCGAGTCTTATCCGACACTATTCCGAAGATATCCCGGATGTCAGTCTGAGCGAGATTAGAGTGGCTCTCCAGCACCTTAAAAACGGCAAGTCCCCGGGCAAGGATGAAATTACAGCGAAGCTTTTGAAAGCGGGTGAAAAACCGGTACTTGAAGTCCTTCAGAAGCTCTTTGATTCCGTCCTCCATGGTGGCACTATTCCGGAGGCGTGGAGCAGAAGTACGGTGGTCTTGTTCTTCAAGAAAGGCGACAACTCCCTCTTGAAGTACTACAGACCGACCGCGTATTTTTCTAACAATAATATAAAAGGTATAGGCATTAGAACGCATGCCGTACACAGTAATATTAAAAAAAACACTCTTAATCAGAATATTGGACAATGTTAAAAATTAGGTAACGTGTTTGTTTTGTTTTATTGAAATTTTAATCTAAAAATTATATTTATACTTTGAAGAGAGAAAGGCAAATTTACATATTATGGTTTTCCCTGTCATGGCGTCGGACGAACTTCAAGTTGATTTTGGTACTAGGTTGCGAGACAATGCCAGTGGGGTCAAACTTGATCGCATCAGGGGTGTCACTTGCAGTCTCCACACGGTAATTCCTGAACAGTGCCACCAATCCTGCCAACATCTGCATCTTCGCAAAACGCATACCTAAAACAATATTATTTTTAAATAAATTTTAAAGTCCATAATTATTTATTACTATAGCAGGTCTGGGTGTTTACGTCTGGCGCAAAATAAATAGTTAAAACGCCAACTTTCGTAAGCCATGTTTGGAGTTTTCCATAGTTGCCTCTTACGACACCCACATGACGAAATAGACTTGTGTATTTTTTTGCACCAGTACCATGCGTGCATAGATAAATAAAAAATAAGTTGAAAACTTCAACATAATATGGGTGTATTATGTTGTAGTTAAAAAGGTAAACAAGAATACGATGTCTACTTTTTATGAAATAGAAATAGAAATCTTTTTATTCAATAAAGATTATAAATAGATACTTATTGAAAGTTACTTACTTTACAACTGGTTTCAAAAATACAGCTATTTCTTGGGAAGAACCAGCACGAAACTCAGCGGGACATTTTTTTTTTGAAAAATATGATAGGTAGTTTACAATTAAACGGATTAGTAATCTGAAGTGGCAATGGGCCGGCCATATAACTCGAAGAACCGACAACCGATGGGGAAAAAATGTTCTCGAGTGGCAACCTCGTACCGGCAGGCGAAGTGTAGGGCGTCCCCCCACTAGATGGAGTGATGACCTGGTAAGATATGCAGGAAGACGATGGATGCAGGTGGCTCAGGACCGTGCTTTGTGGCATTCCTTGGGGGAGGCCTATGTTCAGCAGTGGACTTGTGAAGGGCTGTAATGATGATGATGATTACAATCATTAAAGTTACAAATTAATTAACAACACAAAACAAATTAGAAATAGCATGGTAGCGATGACCTCATTCCCAGGGGTTTTGATCATCCATAAACTCCTCAATATTATTACAACCATTTTTATACAACATTTGTTTGATAAAGTTTTTAAATTTGTCGAAAGTCAAATTTTGTATATTTACTCGGATTTTGTTATATTTTTATTAATTAAATCATTTTTGTTTATTTCCACCAAGGACACCCAAACGTTATAGAAAACAACAAAGAATATGTACTTACATTAATTTAAAGAATACTATTAATAGGTGAATATGTGTTTGTGTAATAACATTGTGATAATTTGGTGCCTAAACTACATTGAGTTACTAAACTAGGTAAAACCTGTATCACAAGGTCAACAGCGCCTCAAGAACGAATTACTGACTCTGTGAAGTCTGTTTCTAGTATTTACAGAGTGAATCTCACTTACTTTACCTAATATTTTAAAACCACTTTATGTTTGTGTGCATACATTACATTTTTGTAAATATACTGAGAGGCCAAAGTTAATATATTAATTTCCTTAAATTATTGTCTTAGAGATTCTTTAGGATTTGAATTATAAAAAAAAATCAAGATATTACTGAAATTTATAGGTATAAAATTAGGGGTAGCCGTATATACAAATATTACTGACATTTTTGTAATAATATCGTGCATGAAAAAACCACGAAAGAGCACGACGCTTTCATCGAGACCTCATTTGTTAAAATAAGACGAGTAGCTTAGAAGATCTGAGGGAACAGATAAGCCGCGGTGAACGGGTATTATCATCTTGTAATGAGACTCCATACACTGAAGTTAGACATTAGTAGTAGGATTGATTTTAATCGTCACGATTAGAATACGGATAGATGATCGCAGTACTAGATGTCTAGCACCTTTTAGTCGCCGTTCTCTGTATTTTACACCTGGCGTAAAGAACTTGGCATTTCCCATAGTCACCTCTAACGATACCCACGGGACGAAATGGGGTGATAGATTACTATTTTACGATTCTACCACACTGAGGTTTTTTTGCGTGTAAACATCGTTTTATTGATTCTTTCGTTATGTCTTCTCCCATTATGTAGAAGTAAATGGAACATGAAGAGTTCGCCTTGCTGCTCGATAAGGCAAAAAATTATATGTCTATAAGGAAAAAAAGTTCTATGAATGCTACTAAAGGACAATGTTCAAACTCGCCTAAGAACCAACATATATTTGACATTACCAAAATTCTTATCCTTAATTATGCATTAGATAACATTCATTAGATAGTAACGGACACTTCTGACTTGTGAAATCAAAATAAAAAGGACTTTCGATTTTGAACTTAGTGCCTATTTTTTAATACTATTGTGCTGCGTTTATACATATATCAAAAGTTGTCATAAACTCAAATAATTTATGAAAACGTTTATATTTTAAAATATATCTCAGATTAATATATGCCACAAGGAACTGGGTACAATGAAATCATCTATTTTCATTTAGAATACTTAACAATACTATTGTTATCTCATTGGCAAATCAGCATAAAAAGAATATGTAATATTAATATGGATCATTATTTAAACTTATTAGTCTTGAGTTTAATAAAATATTTTCTTCTAAAATACTCAAATAGTCGCAAATCATTTAATGAGTGGGTGACAGTAGGAATTCATAGGAGTAGACAATAGTTATACAACGTTTACAATAAAATACCATAATAATATAATCATAGTGTTTCATTTAGAAAATAGTACAAAAATATTCCGAAATATTTAAAATTGTGTGTTCTACAGTTTTTACATTTAAGAAACAAAATTAAGAATGCTTCTGATAAAATTAAAATGACTTAGAGTATATAATCAATAGCGAAACCGGAAAGATGAAACTATACAATTCAAACTTTCAATTAAATTTTAATAATAATTTAACAACATCAGATGAAGATTTCGCAACGGCTTTTGAATAATATTTTACTGACGTTCCGACCTAGACTACAAAAGTCAATCAATTCCTTCCCTGTTGTCGCCGATTCATTAATCAAATAAAATGTGTCTGTAAAAAAAATTTGAATTTCATAAAATATAATCAGAGGTCGATTGACAACTGACGCAGGTGTTGAGCTGATTAAACATATTTTCTGTGCAAGAAAGAATTACGAGGATGCTCTAAACCTCTAAAGCATCGGTAGTCGGGTAATAGTATGAACCCGGAAACTTAGCGATCTTTATCACTGCTTTGCGCTGCTGGTTCGGCATCATTTTACATCTGGCATATGGGAGACGGCTATACCAACTTATTTTCTACTGGCGCCCATGGGATCATCTTAGCGCTTCCCATAGTTGACTTTTATAATAACCACGGGATTATATGTTCTGATTCTTGTTAATTATTACTAATATTATTTATTTATACAGATCTAAAGCTGTTAATAAAAGAGCTTAAAAAGAAACTTTTTATAAAACTAAAAAAATTACTTCAAACAACTAATAAGAAACAAAATAATTTTATATTCTGCTTTAACTTGTGAAATTATTTTATGAATATTATTGATTGAAGTCTGTGTGTACTTTGTATTCAAAGTTATTTTTACACCTTTGAGTGGACTACCACAATCTCAGTGTCGTGTTTCTAGTTAAAGCTAGTTTCATTAAAAACTTCATCCCCTAATTTGCCAACCTTTAGGGGGGGAGTTTTTTTCCTCAAATGTTGGACCACCCCTTATTTAATAAAAAAAGAATCATCAAAATCCGTTCACAGCTGTAAAATGAATCCCCTAACATACATACAACAAGTGGTAATATTAATAATTCTGTACAACCGACTTCAATATAAATTATTAAGGATAACTCATAAACTGTTGGTCAGACTTTGATCAAATTTATATGGGACCACATGAAAAGCACCAGCTTTCAAAAAAAAAAGCAAATAAAAAAAAGAATCATTGAAATCGGTTGACCGAGTTGAAAAGTTATGAGGTAAAATATAAAAAAAGAACATACAGTCTTCATTCTGTACCTCCTCCTTTTTGAAGTCGGTAGAAAAACATATAATCGAATTGGTAGCCTCCCCTTTTAGAAATGGAATACAAAATTATTTTAATTTTTGATTTGATATTGATTTTAATTAAATCAATAATTATATTAAAATGTATTCGTTATGCTAACGAGTTGAATGTAAATTCAAGAAAAACAACTTCCTTCTGCGTGAATCCCATATCTCTGGTGCCCTTTGACCTACAGGACCCAAATTCAAACTCGACCGAGCTACTACCTCAAGGTATCCACATACCAAATTTAAAGTCAATCGGTCTAGTGGAACGGAAGTTATCGTGTCGGCATACAGACTAACAGACTGTCAGCTAAAACCATTAACTTCCTTTCAATGCTACGCAGAAGGAAGTTAATAAAAATGATTTGACATTCATCGATTATATCATGATAAAAATGTAAAACAACATGCACGGAATGGCATTTGTTTTTGTGTAACTGGTCTGTGTATTTGGAGAAAAAATGTTGGTATTTTACAACTTGGTAAGCAGAAAATAAAGCCTAGAAAGAGCTATTACGGGAAATGTTCTCATTATATATAATGAGAAATACATATATAAACACTCACGCCACTGACACAGAGAGTTAGGCAGATACTACGGATTTCCATTTGGCACGATCCTGAAACACCTGTCGTGCTTCATTTACATCCATATATTTACGCAAACATGATCGTCGGTTAAGGATACTCTTAATTTCGTCCATTTTCAATATACCGCCAATTTGGTCGATAAACTTACGCCTAGGACGTCCCTTTCCGACTCTGCCGTTCACTTCTGCAATATAAATTTGCTTTTTCACTCTTTCCTCATTCATTCTTTCTACGTGACCAAACAACCGAAACATTCCTTTCTTAATCCTAGTCACAACGTCATCTTGCAAACCACACTCTTCTCTTATCACACAATTTCTCACCCTGTTATTCATTTTAATGTAGCACGTGTGCACATGCTCAGCGATTAAGATTACTCTTAATTGGGCCCATTCTAAATATATTATCAATTTGGTTGACAAACTTCTTTTCGTATTTTTTTTATAGGATAGGGTGACAAACTAGCACACAGTCCATCTACATTTATCCTCAATAAATAATCAAAATGCAGATGCGTCGTCACCCGTAAGGACTAAGATGGAATGCCTCACACTCACCGTACGAAACACAGCTGTGTTGAGCTGCTATTTTACGCTGGTATTCTGCGAGAGCGTCGTCCTTGCCCGGTCGAGCCAACCCATTCGTGCTACAACTATACTACTAATATAGCTGCAGCATGGCTCTACCACGTATAAAACGTATTGCAGCCGATGGACACCTTCTACCAACTTCAAACAAATAAGGCTACAGCTGACACACCTCATAGTTCATAACTATATTGGCACTTTTCACCTATATTAGTATTTGCTTTGCCACCAAAGCAGAAATATTGTGGAAACTAACCAGACAGACCTATAGGCAGAAAAGTAGTCTTACCACCAAGCGAGTATTTCACCATTATCTAACTGCACCAGTCCATTAAACAGTGGCCCATAATCCGAGCCTGGGAAAATTCATCGTACATTACATCACCAGACTTTCAAACTGCTCTTAGAAAGCATAATAACTCAAAGAAACCATTCAGAAAACGATGAATTGCGGTATAATTGTGAACTCCGCTGCACGCAGCAGTGCTGCTGCAACAGTGCTGTCGCAGCAATTCTGGTCCCCATGAATTCTCTTTAGGTTTATATGAGATTACATTCGAGCTACGCAGTAATGCCGCAACTGCAATGTAGCGGCAACATTGCTGCGCTGACACTGACACTGAATTTCGACAAGTAAAGCAACAAAAATGTGAACTTCTTTGATTCAAAAGAGGAACAATTAATTAACTTGGTTGAACTTTATATCCAGCCCTTTATGATAGCAGTCATACTACTAAATTATCGTAATAATTTTATTAAAGACAATACATGAGATATTTATCAATAAGATATTATATCGAAGGAGATCAATAAAATAAGTTATTCCTCTTCCAACAATATAAATAAAAGTTGGTGATCAATCGACGTCTTGTCAACTCAAAGCAATTGAATAAATACACAATAGCGCAACATCACGAACAGGGCAACACTGCCGCCTTGCTCGGAATCAGCGCGGCAGGCAACACTGCAGCGCAGCACCACAGTGGCAGTACTGCTGCATGCTGTCGAGATCGAGATCGGATTTAATCGCGCTATTAAAGTTTTTGAATTTGACGGTTTCTTTTTCATACGTTATATTTCGTCAAAAATTATGTGACAAAGGCAAATTTGAACATCGCCGTATTAAAAAATAAAACTTACCGATGCAAATTCTATTACTTTTTTAATGACTTACCTTCTCTTGTAGAGGATAATCATGATATGGTATTATTTGCTGATGATACTTACTTGATTTTTAAACTTAAACGTCAATCATTTAAATGTGACGAAGTGAATAATGCTATATCAAAATTAGTGCATTGGTTTAACGTATGTAAGGATCGTGACACTTTGCGATCTGTTCTCTCTGGCTACCCCGTCAGGGATTGTGCGTGAAGATAAGTAAGTAAGGTTTAACGTTAATAATCTGCATTTGAACGGAAATAAAATTAATTGTGTTCAATTTACAATAACGAATGTTAAAAATCTGAATACCAATGTGTTTTTAAATGCGGAGGAATTGAGCCCTGTTGTATCCACTGTTTTTCTTGGCATCACTCTCGACGCGAAGCTTCAGTGGCGCCCCCATATATCCAAATTAGCAAGCAGACTAAGTTCTGCAGCCTATGCTGTAAAAAAGATTAGAGGTCTCTCACTAGTGTCGAGACAGCTAGATTAGTTTATTTCAGTTATTTCCATAGCATAATCTCTTATGGGATTTTGCTATGGGGGAATGCGGCTCATTCAGAAACTATTTTCGTTTTACAGAAGGCATTAGACCTATTTACAACCTAAAACCGAGAGAGTCTCTTAGGGATAAATTTAAAGAAATAAATATATTAACTTTGGTCTCTCAGTATATTTACGAAAGTTTAATGTATGTTCACAAAAACAAAGGTAGTTTTAGTAAAAAAAGTGATAAACATTCTGTAAACACTAGGAACAAACACAAGCTAGTGATACCAGTTTCCCGACTCCACAGAGTCAGTAATTCATTCTTGGGGCAATGTATACGCTATTACAACAAGGTCCCGGAAAGTGTACAGGCTCTCTCTATTAGCAAGTTTAAATGTTTTGTTAAGTTGAAACTGTATAAAAATGGTTATTATAGTATAAATGAATACATGGTTGATAATAACCCCTGGGAATGAGGTGATCGCTTCCAAGCTGTTTCTAAAATAAATTTAGTACTTATATAGTTTGTACAACCATTAATGTAAAATTTCCTTTAAAAAAAAGTCCCGTTGGTTTTCTTGCTGGTTCTTCCCAGGACAGAGGTTTTTTTTCGAACCAGTGGTAAAGTAAAAAATGACTTTCAATAAGAATTACACATGTAATGTATATTGAATAAAAAATTATTCTATTCTATTCTATTCTATTTGTCCCACTCCAAAAGGCAAGACGAAGGTTTTGATTTTATCCCTCTCGTTTGCAAGAAACCGTTCCGGTAGGGATTTTTCAGGGTTTGGGAAACATTCTCGGTTGTGATGTAAACGATAGACTGGAATATGTACGCGCATCCCCTTGTCTAGACGCAAGCCTGATAGTAGTGTGTAATCTTCAACCAGCTCCCTCGTGATGTTACTTAAGACTGGATATAAACGAAGAGCCTCCTCTGTACATGTTTCGACTTAGGGCAGCTCATTCACGCAATCGTACTAAATTTTTCCTCCATGGCAGTGGAGATACTCGTCGACTTCCGCTATGGCTTTCAACTGTACCTCCTGGTTCGTTGTCAGCTCATAAAGCGTGAAGCTAAGTGTTGTTGCTGATGTGTCATAACCAGCTGCAAAGAACATAACACACTGCCCGCTTAACATATCATCGTTTACTTCTAGATGTACTTTCTTTCCCTCTCTAGTTTTTAGATTGGTAATGCCAAACCAGTAATGTAAACCAGTCACAAACTGATTTTGTTTCAAATTTAATACAAGATCAACAAAGTCGTTTCTATTTGACGGCTTGTATTGCCTGCTCTCGTATACATCGTGGAGTAACTTTTTAAAGAACGATATTAATTCATTAGTGAAGAGCTGATGGCCCAACGAGTAGAACACCGCATGCCACATCGATCTGGAATATAATTTGATGCCTCTAACTAAAGTATTTTAGAATAATTTATCGCCCATTATTCTGTAGGGATTAGGTGTATCATATTTTTCATCGTATTCGTTTCTATACCGAAGGCACAAGAACCAATGCAGTCCATGGTGTAACGCGGTATAATAGAGTGCACATCCATAACTGGAGATGTCACGATTTTTTCGTCTAGCATCACCTCGAATGTAGGGTCGTATTTTTCAATCCAATAAAATATGTTCTTCATTTTCGCTGAAGTAAACAATGGGGTTAGATTTCGACGTAACACCTTCCATTTGTCTCCGTAAGTGAAGAAAAGATTTTGAGTTATAATCTCTTTCTCTCAAGTTTTATTATCTCTAGATCTTGAACTATGATCGAGGGTTCTGTACCATAGAATGCTCCGAGTAACGGCTCTTTAGGGAACTCTACACATACGATATGTAACCATTGGGTCCCATTCTTTCAGTAAAATAAAATCACGGTAATTACCAAAACATGGCAAAGGTTTCAAATACGGCAGATTCCTTACTTTCCAATGATTAAATTCCTTAGTAGATAAATAATACAACAACAATAAAGTAACTGATAAACAAAGGATTAATAACTGTAGCACCATTATAATTCACAGTTCAGCCACTGTTAACAAAATGGTTTTAAATCGATGTTACCTTGGTTTTTATATTATGCTAGCGTTTGATGCTATAGATAAATTTTGGTGGTTAAAGGAACCATGTATTTAAGAACGTTTACGGATATTTCTGAAAATATTTTAAATGTTTTTTATGATTTAATGTTGTAAAAATAATTTAATGTTGAAGATAATGAGGAAAGGATAAAACTTATTTAAGAGATTTTATCTGGTTTAAAATGACTTATTTTTAATTCCTTAGTTTCGGGTCCTAGGTGGTGGACTGAGGTATACTTGACATCGTGTAGTTAACCCGGCGTTTGTTTAGCTTTTTAACCGACTTCAAAAATGTACTCAATTCGATTATGTTTTTTATGTGTTAACTCATAACTTTTTTCTAGATGAACCGATTTTTACAATTGTTTTCTATATTTTCAGCAACCATTATCAGTTTCTTGCAGTGTTTTGGAAAATATATATTTCCTAGCTTGCTTGTTTTTTGGCTGTCTGTGGAAAAGGGGAGATTTTCTGCAATGCAGTATGTACAGTCCGTGGAGCGGCCAATTTTTCGTGTGTATGGAGCTTGATATATAGTCGTTCGAAAACGTCGATAGCGTGATTTAGGCTTTCGTTGCGGCATAGTCCATTGTGGTGCGATGACAGCGTCACCACATCATACCCTTGCTCAGACCGGAGATCGATGTTCCACTACAGTTGTCGGTGCGTCCTTAATTTCGACGGGTTATACATACGGTGCCACCGGTGTAACTTCTGCGACCTTAATGCTTTGTGGCATGATTTGCTTCCTGTTTTGTGGAATCCTACTACGCAGTTCCAAGTGATGCCGATCAGTCTGAAGTAAGTCTGCTGTATAAACCTGCGGTGAGTCAAGATAAAGAGAAGTTGGACTGGTTTGCAGAAGCTAATAACTGTGAAAGACAATACGTTCACGGGAGCAAAGAGCAGGATGAAGACATTCTTAATTGTTAAAGTATCAGATTCTGAGTAAGTGTTTGGAATAATTATGGGTCACGGTATCAAAATCGTTAATTTTTAGTTACAAAATATTATGTTATCCTGATTAATCTTTATTTATGGAGATTTACTAGATACTTACGTAATTATTTTATTATTGCACCTACTTGTAGGTACATATGTTACATTGACATTTTTATTTATCTGTCAAGTGTGATAAAACTGATAAATCATAATTGGAGCGATAAGATTGTTTATAGTGGCAAGTGGTGGCAAGGGTATTTTTTAAATACATTTCTGCATGTTGAAGTGCTTTATATTTTTTATTAAAGTAAATGTTTTTTCCGTTCAATTATTTATTAATTAGTAATTAATATGAATATTTAATATTTTGTAATTTGAATGAAACTAATTTTATGGATTTTATTCCACTTAATTTAATTTACTTAATGATTTCTTAATTTTTAATTTTTTTAATATTCAAAAACTAAAGGTAAAAATGAGTTTCATTTAATATTTTTTACTGATTTTAATTCCCCAAATTTCGTGTGGTTTCCAGCATCTATACTCAGTGTGTGTGGGGGGGGGGGGGGTGTATATGTCTCTTTCAGATATAAATTAAATTAAATGCGTAATATTTAAGTTTTATTTAATGTGTTATATCCGTGATATTGTAGGTCGTCGTAGTAAAGTTAGGTCAATCTAAATTAATTTACTATAGTAGTGCGACATGCAATAATTTACTTTTTTTTGTAACTTTGTTTCGTCAAAATGTAATTTAATATTTAGCACGTAATTTGGACTTCAATTTAAAGCCGTAGTAAGATTAACATATATTTTTTTTTATAGAATTAAAGGTGATAAACAAATACACAGTTCACGTAATGGTAAGTGGGTGCTGTAGCCGAAAGACACACAGTTATAGCCTCGACTAATAATCAAAACACACATGCGTTGTCACCCTCGAGGACTAGTCCTCGAATGCCTCATAAACAGTAAAATGGGTTTCTATACTCTTCACTCTCTATACACAAAGCGCAGCAGCATTTTGCTGCTATTTCACGGTGGCATTTTGTGTGAGCTGCGGTCGTGTCCTTCCGCGGTCAAGTTAACCAATTCGTGCTGCATAACGACATAGGTATTTGTAACCTTAAATTCTATTGTGGTCATAAATTTTTTTATGGTTTTGGAAACCACTACCTGCATATTATTAATAAATTAAAATTCTATTTGTTTATTACATGTCACATTACAAATTCAAGATGGTACATATATCGTGGGAGACCATGCAAGGGCTACGTCAGGGGGCCAATTCATCTAGCTATTTAAAGCCAGATTGGACAAAATATCGTACTTTAGACACGGTCTTGACGCTTAAGAATTGATACTTCTTGAAATGCGCATACATGAAATAATCAATTAAATTCTTAAACGAATGGATTTGTAAAATACTCTATATTAATCGAGATAAAAAATATTATCATTTAATCGCAGAGAAAAAGCGTTCACGTTTCAGTTCTCGTTTTTTTAAGCGATAATCATATTTAACAGTTTTCGATAATATGTAATTCTTAATCAACCACAATTTTAATCAGATTCTTTCTACTTCTTCTTTCTTTCTTCTTTATTTAAAAAAAAACCTTACCCCCACATGAGGAGTTTCTTCTTCTGTCTTCATATATTGTCTTCTTGTACCTAGATCAGCATACTTACTCCACTCGAGTCCAGCCAGTTTGATTTTATTTATTATCAGATCCATATGTCATCACTGGCAACACCACTCTTGTTCAAGTTATAAGGTGTAACGTGATAAAAAAGTGTGTCGTAAACTGCCGAACGCTGCTCAGTCGAGTTGGAACAGTCGATTGATATCTCTATCAAAGTCGGACTTACTTAATCTCATAATTTATCCAAGCTAAACATATTCGTTAACCTTCTGAATTGCGCACCGCCGAGTTGGATTGATCGTATGACTTCTCGGTCGTAGTTGGCCTTATCAACGTATGATTAATAGAATCAGGCGTTACTTTGCGGAAATCCATTATATAAAAGCTTTTAAAAAATTTACTTCGCAAATATCCGCGTTATAAAATAAAATGATGTGTCTTACCTAATATGAAGAGCACCTCCCGCCCTCCCTCAATTGCGTACACCAGCTGTTGGGAGTAGCGGTGCTGGGATTAGTGGTGACGGGGATAGTGTACGCAATTGAGGGAGGGCGGGAGGTGCTCTTCATACCAGGTAAGACACATAATTTTATTTTATAACGCGGATATTTGCGAAGTAAATTTTTTAAAAGCTTTTTTTTACTTACCAACGTAATCGGACTATTTTTCTAGGTAAACGTACTTGTCAACAACTTCGAGCGTATTGTTTCCAACAACTACTGGCACTGGTTTGGCATGTACGTTACACATGACCTTTGTTTAACCCATGTTCATGGACGTTACACATTATTTTCGTAGATATAGGATTATTTTCATGGCTGGCGTGCGAGATGCCAACCGATTTTTTATTTTCTAGTTTGCAGCTATCACGGCTTCTATCTTATACTTATGTAAAAATGAATATTTGTTTCTTTGTTTATCTTTTATGCGTTTCTATACCGTTCATCTTATTACGATGGACCTTAGGCACAGTATAGATAATAGTATATGTATCTTTGGTGGCGTTTTGTGTACTGCACAGTGGTAAATAAAATAATGACTTTCAATAAGTATTATGTAATAATCCATATTGAATAAAAATCATTCTATTCTATTCTATTCTATTCTACTCGCCCGCGAATATTTTATAAAAGGTATAGGCATTAGAACGCATGCCGTAAGTACAAAGTTTGTAATATTAAAAAAACACGCTTAATCAGAATATTGGACAATGTAAAAAACAAAGGTGTTTGTTTTGTTTTATTGAAATTTTAATGTAAAAATTATATTTATACTTTGAAGAGAGAAAGGCGCTACGATACAAATTTACATATGTTTTGCCCTATCATGGCGACGGACGAACTTCAAATTGATTTCGGTGCTAGGTTGCGAGACAATGCCAGTGGGGTCAAACTTGATCGCATCAGGGGTGTCACTTGTAGTCTCCACACGGTAATTCCTGAACAGTGCCACCAGTCCTGCCAACATCTGCATCTTCGCAAAACGCATACCTAAAACAATATTATTTTCCAAATTAATACCAAAGTAATTACGAAAGAGAGTTGTGTGTTTCCTTGCACTAACACTATAGATAAGAAAGAAGTTAACATAATACACCCACTAAAATTGTAAACAAGAATACGAAGTCGATTATTTATGAAATAGTAATAGAAACTTTCTTAATCAATGTCATCTAATCTATAAAAATTTATGTTTGTTTGTATTTTACACGCTGCCATAACGTTCATAAGATTGCGCTAAAACTTTGTCAACTTATTGCTTGCACTTGCGCGTAAGCCATAGCCATAGTAAAATTAAGTTATAGTAGTTTATTTCAAAGCTAGGGATATATCATTTTGATCATGAATGTATTATCATTCCTAATTAAACAATATAATTCTTCCAGATTAGAAACGATTTTTTTTTATATGAGAGGGGGCAAACGAGCATGCGGCTCACCTGATGGTAAGTTACTACCGCCGCCCATGAACAGCCGCAACACCAAGGGAATTGCAGATGCGTTGCCGGCCTTTTAAAAAGGAGTAGGCTCTTTTCTTTAAGGTCCCTAAGTCGTATCGGTACGGAAAAATCGCTGGTGGTAATCGATTGGAAGTTTTTCAAAAAACTAAATTGTAATATTGGGCACCAACTTAAAAGAGAGACATCAACGACAGTTACATAGTCCAAAGGTGACTGTTTTTGTGCGCCATAACCTCTAGTGGGTTATTGAGTGGTTTTTTTGAGAATGAGAACAGTCATGCTTTAACAGCCAATTCGAAGCGATATAAGTACATGATAGACAATTTTTTTGCTCCTATTGTAAGAACGGAACGCAGTTTTAATAGAAACACATGGTTCGAATAGGATGGAATCACTTCCCATACCTCCAGAGAGTCGATGGTAACGGTAAAGGCACTTTTTCCCACAAAAATTCATATCCTTAATTTGCCTTAACTGTTTTGCCGTAGCCGAGTAATAGTATAATCCCGGAATCTTAGCGATCTATATCACTGCTTTGCATTGCTGGTTCGGTATCATTTACATCGAGTATTTACGAGTCGAGTATATAAACTTATGTTCTACTGGCGGCCTTGTGATCATCTTAGCGCTTTCCATAGTCGTCATCTTCTATGACTCCTACGGGGTATTCTCGTTGATTATTAACAATATTATCTATTTATATAAATCTAAAACTATTAATTATATAGCTTAAAATAAACTTTTAATAAAACTAAAAACCTACTTCAACCAAATAAAAAGAATAATTTAAAATTAAAAAAAATGTACTACCGAATTTAATATAAATTATTAAGATTAACTCAAAAACTATTCGTCAGATCATGATCAAATTTATATGAAACAACATGAGAAGCACCAGCTTACAAATAAAAAAAGAATCATCTAAATCGGTTCGCCCAGAAAAAAATTATGAGGTAACACACATAAAAAAAAACATCCAGTACGGTTTTCGTCGGGGTCGATCAGCTGGTGATCTTTTGGTCTACTTAACTCATACCGCGTAGAGTCCAAGGGGGAGGCATTGGCCGTTAGTTTGGACATTGCGAAGGCCTTCGATCGGGTTTGGCACAAAGCGCTTCTTTCGAAGCTCCCTTCCTATGGGCTTCCCGAGAAATTATGCAACTGGATCACCAGCTTTCTTGCAGATCAGAGCATCAAGGTCGTTGTAGACGGTGCATGCTCCGACTACAAGCCTATTAACGCTGGTGTTCTACAAGGCTGCGTGCTATCACCAACGCTGTTTCTTCTGCATATCAATGATATGTTGCAAGCCGGTAGCATTCATTGCTATGCGGATGACAGCACTGGTGATGCTCTATACACCGGCCGTGCCAATATTTCTCGGAAAAACGTCACCGAGTACCGGAACAAACTTGTGTCTGAAGTCGAGTCTTTCCTGGACAAAGTCTCGGATTGGGGTCGACTAAATCTAGTCTAGTTTAATCCTCAGAAGACACAAGTTTGCGCGTTTACCGCTATAAAGAACCCCTTTGTCGTATCTCCTCAGTTCAAGGTACTCCCCTTGTTGCCTCAGCCAGTATCGGAATCCTCGGCGTCGACATATCGAGTAACGTGCAGTTTCGTGTTCACTTGGAAGAGAAGGCCAAATTGGCCTCTAAAAAGCTTGGCGTGCTCAGCAGAGCGGGACAGTATTTCATGCCGGCTCAACGCCTGCAACTTTACAAGGCGCAGGTTCGGCCTCACATGGAATACTGTTCCCATCTCTGGGCTGGGGCTCCCCAGTGCCAGCTCCTTCCACTTGACCTCATCCAGTGCAGAGCGGCTCGAATCGTTGACGACCGAGTCCTTTCCGATCGGCTCGACTCATTGGCACTGCGAAGAGATGTTGCATCTCTTAGCATTTTCTTTCGCATTTACCATGGGGAGTGCTCTGAGGAATTGTTCGGATTAATCCCAGCCGCCAAATTTCACGAACGCACATCGCGGCAGAACTCCCGATACCATCCACACCATCTGGATGATTGGCGGTCCACCACTGTGCGATTTAGAAGATGTTTTCTTCCTCGCACGACTTCCTTGTGGATTCGATTACCATCAGCGATTTTTCCGGACCGATACGACTTAGGGACCTTCAAGAAAAGAGCCTACTCCTTTTTAAAAGGCCGGCAACGCATCTGCAATTCCCCTGGTGCTGCGTATGTTCATGGGCGGCGGTAGTCACTTACCATCAGATGAGCCGCATGCTCGTTTGCCCCCTCTCCTATAAAAAAAAACATGCAGTCGCATTGAGTACCGTCTCCCTTTTTAAGTCGGTAGATAAAATAATTTCACATTCATTTTAGTTGCATAAAGTCTGTCTGTACTGTGTATTGTTCTCCCTTTCTGTATATGTGTATTTTTTTACCCTTTTGAGTGGACTACCACAATCTCAATGTCGTCTAAATAGTTTCATTAAAAACTTCATCCCCTAATTTGCCACCCTTAGGGGTGGAGTTGTTTCCCCAAATTTTGAACCATCCCTTATTTGATTTAAAAAAATCATCAAAACCGGTTTACTACTATATAAGATATCGCCTAACATACATACAAAAAAAATATACAGTCGAATTGGTGAAATCCTCTTTTTGAAGTCAGCTGAAAACTGACTGGAAATGAAAGTAAATACGAAACCATTTTCATTTTTAATTTGCTGTTGATTTCAAATAAATCATTAATAAAACCGTTCATCATAAATACCAACGAAAACGTGCGTGATAAAAATAGAAATCTGCATATTTTCAGAACAGGATGTGTTTTTGTAACCAGTCTGAGAATTCGGAGAGAAAAAATTAAAACTTCGACAAAGCTATTATAGGAAATGTTCTCAGAATAAACACATACATGTATCTAACATATACGTGGAGTATAAACACATACATATAAACACATACATGTATGTATGTGTTTATACTGCACGTATCACGCTCATATCGTGATATGAACACCCTGCGTAGCAGGTTGGGACTACGGACTACCATTTGGTACGATCCTGACACACCCTCTCGAATCCTTTACATCCGGCGATTAAGTTTATTCTTAATTAGGCCCATTTTCAATATATCACCAATTTGCTTGACAAACTTCTCTAAGTATAAATATTTTTTTTTTAAATTAAAGTGACAAACAAGCTTGCAATGTACCTAATGATAAGTGGTTTCTATAGCCTATGGACACTGTATAATAGATACGGGGAAAAGTTTGTTTGTATTTTGTTTCTATAAAATAGAAGAAAAATCTCTTTGGTTGTACTGTTTGTATCTGGCTGGTTTTAATATCAGTACATATAGGACATTTAATATCAGTACAAAAAGAAAAAGAAAAAGTATAAAAACACTTTCCCGACATTCTTTTAATTAAATCTAACGAAGAAATTCGAAATATTTTGAAATTTTATTACAAAAAGCGGAAAAATGAAACTCAAGCCGCGATTAAAAAAAATTGTGACGTTTATGGACCCAATGCAGTGTCAGTAAGAGTAGCACAAAGTTGGTTCACACATTTTCATGTATTAGCGTTTAAATGTAAATAAACTTCGAAAAAAAATGTCTCGAATTTGTATATAAAATACGAAGAAACTTTATTCCCCGGCCCTATATGTACATTAAGCTCTGTACTCAGTAAGTAATTTATCGTTGTCTATCTACGGCCAAAGATTTTCCATGAACTGGACTGTTTCTTTTTCATACGTTATATATTCCGTTAAAAATAATGTGACAAAGGCAAATTTGAACATCGCCGTTTAAAAAAAAAACTTACCGATACAAATTCTTTGTCCTACTCCGAAAGGCATATAGGTGAAGGGTTTGATTTTCTCCTTCTCGTTTGCAAGAAACCGTTCCGGTAAAAAGTTTTCAGGTTTCTGGAAGTATTCTGGGTTGTGATGCAGACGATAGACGGGAATATGTACGCGCATTCCCTTTTCTAGGCGCAAGCCTGTTGGTAGCGTGTAATCTTCAACCAGCTCCCTGGTGATGGTGCTCAAGACTGGATATAAACGAAGAGCCTCTTCTGTACATGCGTCGACGTAGGGCAGCTCATTCACGCAATCGTACTCAATTTTACCGCCATGGCGGTGAAGATACTCGTCTACTTCTGCTATGACCTTCGACTGCGCCTCCTGGTTTTTTGCTAGCTCATAAAGCGTGTGGCTAAGTGTTGTAGCTGATGTGTCATAACCAGCTGCAAAGAACAGAACACACTGCGCGCTTAACAGATCGTCGTTTACTTCTAGATGTACTTTATTGTCCTCTCCAGTTTTAAGATTAGTAATGCTATCACCGGTCACAAACTGATTTTGTTTCAAATTTAACACAAGATCTACAAAGTCGTTTCTATTTGACGGCTTGTATTGCCTGCTTTCGAATACACTGTGGAGTAACTTTTTAAAGAACGATATTATTTCATCTGGAAAGAGCTGATAGCCCAACGAGTAGAACACCGCAGGCCACATCGCTCTAGTATATAGTTTGATGCCTCTGGCAGCAGTATTTTCAAATATTTTATCGCCCATTATTCTGTAGGGATTGGGTGTGTCATATTTCTTCATTGTGTTTGTGTCCACACCAAAGGCGCAAGAGCCAATGCAGTCCATGGTGTAACGCGCCGTAATAGAGCGCACATCCATAACTGGAGATGTCGTGCTTTCTTCGTCTAGCATCATCTCGAATGTACGGGTACATTTCTCAATCAAATAGAACATGTTCTTCATTTTCGCTGAAGTAAACAATGGGGTTAGATTTTGCCGCATCACCTTCCATTTGTCTCCGTAAGTGAAGAAAAGATTTTGAGTAATAACCTCTTTGTGTGTATAGTCAGCAACCTCTCTACTGTTAAAGTAATAGAAATCTTTTGTAGTGACAATTTTTACTATCTCTGGATCTTGAACTATGAGCAAGGGTTCTGTACCATAGAAAGCACCGATTAAAGGCTCCTTAGGGAACTCTTTACATATACGGTGTGTTATCAATGGGCCATATTCTTTCAGTAAAATATAATCGCGATAATTACCAAAAATTGGCAAAGGTTTCAAATACGGCACATTCCTTACTTTCCAATAATTAAACTTCTTAGTAGAAAAATAATACAACAATAATAAAGTAATTGATAAACAAAGGATTAGTAACTGTAGCACCATTATAATTCACAGTTCAGCCACTGTTAACGAAATGGTTTTAAATCGACGTCACCTTGGTTTTTATATTATGCTAGTGTTTGATGCTATAGATAAATTTTGGTGGTTAAAGAAACCATGTATAAGAACGTTTACGGATATTCCTAAAAATTGTATAAATATTTAACATTATATATTTTATATTAATAAACGCAATAAAATCCGTATAATTAGTTTTATTCAATGTGTAGTATTCGTATCAACCTTACTAGTTTTTTTAGCCTTCAAATGGAAATATCACCCATAAGCTCGAAGCTGATGTAAAGGTCTGAATGATAGATCAAATAAGAAGCGTCATAACGATGTGCCATATCAACTGTTTGAAGTCTGCCGTATTAACCTTCGGTTAGTCAAGATGAAGATAAATTAGACTGGTTTGCAGAATGACTGCAGAAGACGATACGTTCACGGGAGCGAAGAGCAAGATGAAGACGTTCTTATTTGTTAAAGTATCTGAAGTTTGCAATTTGCGTGTTCACATCACGTCTAATAGCCACCACTTTGGTCGGCTGAGGAAAGGGTGTTCAATACACATGCAAAGTTGTTCGGAATTTTCAAAAGCGTGATTCAGGGTGGTTGATGGCCGGTGGGTCACGCCACTGTGGCGCAATTACTGCGCCGTCTCATATTCATGACACTTCATTTATAATTAATAATATTGTTAGGTTTAATTTTGGGTTATCGTATTATATTTATTATATACTAGCTGACCCGGCGAACTTCGTACCACCTAACAGTCGATTCTTTAATATTTTTTTAACACTTATTCGGCCATTCGGGACACCGGGTCAGCTAGTAAGGTAAAAAAAAAAAGAAAGTTGATAATTCAACAATTACATTATGTCAAAAAATCAAAAATTATAATTGTTTTGCCTTCCCGGAACCCCTCCACTAACACTTAAACTTTATGGTGTGATAATAAAGTTCAAATTAACTTTTAAATATTATTACGAATGAATTTTCTATAAGGAATATAGAAAAGTGTTGTTTTTATACTTTTTCCAGGCAATTATTAAAATTTTTCTCTCCGTAAGAACCATGTTCGTACTTCAAGGAATATTATAAAAAAAGAATTAGCGAAATCGGTTCAGCTGCTCTCGAGATTTGCGCTTAGCAACACGTTCAGCGATTCATTTTTATATTATAGATAGTTATGGTTGCGTCACTACTTTAGCTAGCTCAGGAAAAGATATTTACCAATGTGGCTTGTGCGGTTACAGGGCAAGGAACAGATTATGATAATCATATTTCCTTGTCCCACCCGTTACTAATGTTTATTTCAAAATCAGCGTTCTTGTTAAGACACATTCAACTTAGAGCATCTTGAAACAAGTGGAATGCAGGAAGTAAAGACTGTGTAAGAACCTCCGAAGGAGGCGGAGTTATAGCCGAGATAAGACTTTTTAATTTTTCGGTTTTTGAACATTTTGACCCCTAGGATTGTAACGAGAACTTTTTGTCTCTATTCAACCATGACCCCCATGACATCCTCTACATGATAGGCTATTCAAACTGACTAGGCCTAAAGTTCGAGTCACCCCCCAACTCATTTCTAGTCTTTACTTCCAACAAGTGGGATGCGAGAAGTAAAGACTGTGTAAGAACCTCCGAAGGAGGCGGAGTTATAGCCGAAATAATAATCTTTAATTTTTTGTGTTTTTTTTGCCATTATGACCCCCTAGAAGTGTAATGAAAACTTTTTGCCCCCTATTCAGCCATGACCCTCATCACATCCTCTACATGATAGGCTATTCAAACTGACTAGGCCTAAAGTTGAGTCACCACCCAACTCATTTCTAGTCTTTACTTCCAAATATGTATTTTTCCTGCACATGTTCGGTGCTTGTATTTTTAGCCGTTTTGGCCGTCAATAGAAAAGAGGAGATCTCCCGCTGAGTGAGGTGTACAGCCTGGGGAGTGGCCAACCGGGTTTACGGATCTTGTTCTATACACTTGCAAAGTTGTTCGGAATTTTTAATAGCGTGATTTAGGCTGCGGTTGCTGTTAGGTGTGTTACACCATTGTGGCGCAACCACGTCGCGTCACCCCATATTTATAACTTTATAAATTTATAGTAGGTAATTATTTGGTTTAATTTTGGGTTACGGTATTTCAAATCGTTATTTTTTAGCTACAAAGAATTGTTATCCTGATTGATATTTATTTATGGAGACACTACCCTTAGTTACGTAATCATTTTATTCTTGCACCTTCCTTTACGTAGATATGTTACATTGACATTTTTATTTATCTGTCAACAGTGACAAAACTGATAAATTACAATGTTCTTGTTTTTAATATATTTCGACATTTTGAAGAACTATTTATTTTTTATTTAAGTAAATCTCTTTTCTGTAAAGTTATTTATTAATTAGTAATTCATGTTAATATTATTTATTTTTAGTAATTTAAGTTCAATAACACTAATTTTACGGATTTTATTGCACTTCATTTAACTTATATTTACTTATTTTAATTTCCGAAGTTTCCTTTGCTACAGGTTTACAGCATCCGTAATTAGGGGGGAGGGGTGTATAAGTCTCTTGCTAATGCAATTAAATGCGTACACATAATAAATTATTGTAATTCAAGTTGGTCTTGGTGACCTTTGTGAATATTCGTTAATCATTAAGTGTTACCATGTGAAAATTGTTTTACTCTTTTTAGTTCTTGCAAGACGGCTTTAACTTTTTATTAAAAGACAATTTTTATTTTTATTTATTTTTTATTTATTAGCTGTTCCCCGCGACTTCGCCCGTGTTATTTGGAGATTTAATTTTTTTTCGCGTAACCCTAATTCTTTTTCTAAAATAAAAGTAGCCCAAGTTACTCCTTGTGACATCAGCTAGTTGCCAGTGAAAATCCCGTCAAAATCGGTCCAGCTGTTTCGGATATTAGCCGGAACAAACAGACAGACAGACAGACAGACGGACAGACAGGCAGACAGACATACAAAAACATTAAAAATTGTATTTTTGTTATAAGTACCGTATAAAATTTCATATGCATTTAGTAAAAAGCTGGTATTTTGTCATTACAAACAGACACTTCAATTTTATTTATTTGTATAGATTTCGAGTTTTACTAGTAAAGTATAATATTTACTGTAGACAATTATTTTATATTATAATAGTACATGATTGTTTAGGTCAAACAATTAACATTTGAAATTTGCATTCAACACTCGTGTTCTCCCGCCGACTTTGTAAAGGTCACCGTCGCCCCACTCCCGTGTGGGTCGCTCGGCAGAGGGCGCCAGCGCAGGACACGAGTGCGAAGTCAGTAGCTTGTCAGCAGCGGCGCTGTCGATTAGCGTATTTTGTGACCGCTGCATCCGTTTCGCGCGACCAGTTTTTTGGTTTTGTGGTCTAGAATTTGAGTTTTGTGCGCGTTAATTTACTATTGAATTTGGGTTTCGTGTAGACCGCCTCGAATTAGTTTGTCTAAGTTGTACGTTTCGTGACAAGAGGCTTGTATTGAATTTGACTGATTAAAGTAATTTCTTTTGCAAGTAACTACGTCAATTGTATAGTGATTGCATGTTGAAGTGCGTTTTGCAATATTTAACTTGCTTGTGTGACGTGAAACCTTGCGCGCAAGCCAAGTGGACATACGGTCTGGAATTTGATGCTCGCATTCCATTTTGAGGGCGTCGCCCGGTTAATTGTTTTTGGAAGTTAACGTTTAATTGTACCGTCGCGTTAAGTGCCTTTTGTGTGTTGACTATGTAGTTAGTTTGCATGTCAGCTAGGCTGATTTTGAGTCCTAATGCGGGCGTAGTATTTAATATCGTACGAAGGAATTTAGTTTGTTGTTTGTTGCTGAACTTTGTGACTCGAGAAGAGATCGCGTTCGTTCCCTGTTTGTAATTTGGTGCTAAATGAACCCGGAACCTTGAATATTGAACGACTGTTTGTTATTTGTGTCGGGTGTCACGTGTTTGATTTCGATGAACGTTGAATTTGGTTGACTTTGAAGTTAGTTAAATGTACAATAAAGTAGACAGACTGAAATAGTGAAATGAAGCAGAATTTTTCCATGGGTGATTCACGACTGGAGGGAGCGCGCATTGGGAGAACATCAGCTCCAGTGGATTTTCTGTCTGATTAACTTAGATGCACCTACAGCTACCTACCGCCTGACTGAGCCTTGGGGCAGTCTTAGCTTCGGAACCAGGTACGTACTATTTATTTACCTAGCCTTATATCCATTGCGTAGGTTAATTGTCCATAGGCATTTTGGGCCCCGTCCTCTGCTGCCCGTCGATTGGACTACTGATGGCCCTAGTCCAGTCTATCTTTGTTGGGGCAGCTCAGGGCGTGTACAATGATATTCCCTTTAAAATGACACCAATATCAATAATATGTTTGTTACGGCCCCCACAGGTTGCCTTGGCTAGGGCCCATAGTAGCCTCCTCGATGGGCAGCCGAGGACTCGGGCCCAATTGGCCTTATGGACAATTGACATATCATACTACACAATAGGGAGAAGGATATGTAGGTGCATGTAAAGTGGTGTTTAGTGGTGTGTATATTTATGTGACCTGGCCCAGTTGAGGTAACCAGGCAGCGGCCTGGTCCCATGCTGCCCCACAATGCTGCATCACTCCAGCAGGCGTCACCAAATGACAACTTCTTTTTCATGTCACTATTTCAGTCTATCAACTTTATTATACATTTAACTAACTTCAACTCAACTAATTCAACGTTCATCGTAAAATTAAACACGTGATATTCAAGGTTCCGGATTCATTTATCACCAAATTACAAATAGGGAACTAACGCGATCTCTTCACGAGTAACAAAGTTCAGCGTTACAACCCAGAACTAAATTCCTTCGTACTATATTAAATACTACGTCGCAATAAGAATTCAAAATCAACCTAGCTGACACGCAAAGTAACTCAAGAGTCAACACACAAAAGGCTCTTAACGCGATGGTACAATTGCAACGAAATTACTCTCATCACTCAAATTCAAAATAAGCCTTTTGTCACGAACGTACAACTTAGACAAACTAAAGCGAGGCAGTTTTCACGAAACCATAATTCAGTAGCGAAGTAACGCGCACAAATACTAATAATCTAAACCATAAACCAAAAAAACTGGTCGCGCGAAATATATGCAGCGGTCACTAAAATACGCTAATTGACCGCACCGCTGCTCTCAAGCTACTATTTTTGCCCACGAGCGCCAAACGCTGGGAAGCGGCATACCGATGGCCCCTCCCCGTGACGCGCGTGACACCTAACACCATCGAGCGATTCGCTAAGTCGAAGGCGATTGGATGCCTCTTCAAATGCCTATATTTAGCCTAAACAATGTTATATACTCAATATAAATAAATATATAATATTTACTCAATATAAAATTGAATAAATAAAAAAAAATAAGTTTTAACAATTTCTAGATATATCTCAACAGACATTTCGTTTATAAATGGCTATCAACGTGTTTATAGCGAAGCATTCTTTTATATTTAGCATTCTTTTAATACAAAAAACTGATTAAAATACATTACAACATAATAAGTATAATCAATAAACGATGAACGCGTATAGTGATTAAAATTAAAAGCGTTTTGGAATTGTCGTAATGATACACATTTCTTAAAGGAAATATCTTCACAATTAATTTGTTGTACAATAACATTAGAAATAACGTATAAAACAAAAAACTTACCACATTTTTTATTGAAATTCACACACATTTCACAAACAAAACAGTTCACAAACAAAAATGGCAAACCGTTAACAGCAATCTTTACACGTTTAAACCAAAAGATGACGTTTGGTGACTGTAGTCACCCTGGACAGTTGAGGCAATAATTTTTTGGGGACTATAGTCACCGTGGACGGTTGAGAGGTATTCGCTTACTCCCATAGTCCGATGGTCTGGCGTAGGACTAACGGCGTTACGTGCTTTCCAAGGCACGGGCTAAACACAGCCAACTTCCTGACTGTGCTGCTACTGAGAATTTCTTCTGATTCTGGCTCGACCCGGGATTCGAACCGAGAACCCCGGGATCAGCAATCCCATTTATGACCACTAGATTAACGAGGCAGACATTGTCGTAAATAGATAGATTAAAAACTTCAATCTCCTATTTTGTTTCAATTAAAATAACTAGTAAGCCTTTTAGTATGCCTCTCCATACCGCCATTATAAAGTATTCTCTTACGACTCCCACGGGATGAGATAGGATGATGGAATATCTTAGTCTACTGTGTCGAGATGCGTCAGCCACGAGGTCAGCTCGTACATGTATAATATAATGGGCTACTTAAAGGACGCGCTATGTAATAAATTACTCTGCAAAAAAAAAGGAGTTTCATGTTTGTCCCTAATAATAACTTGAAGTAATGACTCACCTATATCGTAATATTAACTTAAATAGTTTTAACATTAAGAAAACATAAACACTCACGCCTGTCACCCAGAGGGGTAGGCAGAGACTATAGACTTCCATTTGCCACGATCCTGACATACCTCTCTCGCTTCCTCCACATCCATATACCTACGCATACACGCTCGTCGGTTAAGAGTTTGCCGTTCTGCCGTTCACCTCTGCAACATAAATTTGCTTTGTCACTCTTTCCTCATTCGTCCTTTCTACATGACCAAACCACTAAAGCATTCTTTTCTTAATCCTGGTCACAACATCATCTTCCAAATCACACTCTTCTCTTATCAAACAATTTCTCACCCTGTCATTCACATTCATATGAATCTTTTAACACTTCTTCTGAATTAAAAGATTTTCCATTATTCTGACGTTAGTGTTTACGCAGGTGGACAATGAAGGGAAGAGAGAGTTCCAAAGAGGCCAATGCGGTGAACTTGATTGAAAATATATAAAAAAAAATATTGTAGTCGTTTTCTTCTTGCCAGTTTGCGCATGTTTTGAATTCCGCCACAACGACTAACATCGCTTGGCACTACAGACTTAATGCGCGAAAATTGTTACTAATCTTCAATTTAGCAATTACATAAAATTACACATGTAATATCCGACAATTATATAAATGCTACATGCCACAGTAGCTTGTAACGATATAATTTGATTGTCATTCAAATACTCCTTTAAAATACAAAGATTGTATGTTAGGCGAACTGTATACATATGTATACATACTAGTATAAGTGTATAAATGTTGAGAAGCTTATTTAATAGAGGTTATTATACATTAGAAGAATTAATTGACTAAGATAATGGAACGTCTGTATTCTTGCCGAGTTGCGATTTTTAATATGTTATTCTGCACGCAGTTTTTATGTATGCTAATATTTTAAATTAGTTTTTTTTAAGTTGTGTTTTATTTAAATTATTTCTAGTATGTAAAGTTGTATAATGTAACACCAGAATTAATAATTGGGCATTTGATACTCTAGTCAATACTCTTTAAGAGTTGTCAAAACAAACATTTCTATATAAATTTCATGTGAATATGGAAGTATAATAACGTTATAATTTTTAATTTTTATAGTTAATATTCAAACATCTTACTTGCTTTAAAAAAATAATTCAATTTAAAATGGAAAAAAGCCCAAATTTTAAGACTAGTGTTGATGTTTGATGTTATTAAAGGATGTGACAAGACTACCTTGCCCCCTCCACAGAAAACTAACATTTCCAGATTTTGCACACTCAGACTAATAAAGCTTGAGACAAATGTCGACTCCGGCAGAATTCGTATTCAGGGCTCATGGTACAAGTGCAGCTGTGTGTGCAGTTACAAGAATATTTTATTGAAAGTAATGTATGCTTTTACTACTGCTTCGGTAAAAATCTCTATCCAGGGAAGAACCAACAGAAACCCAGTGGAACTTTATTTGAAATATTCATTTGAAATAATATATATATTTTCTACGTGGTAGAGTCATGCTGCAGCTATATTAATAGTATAGTTGTAATACGAATGGGTCGGCTCGACTGTGTTTCGTATGGTGAGTGTAGAGAACCGGAACCCTTTTTACTGGACAAGAGGCATTCCATCTTAGTCCTCACGGGTGACAACGCATCTGCATTTTGATTCGCATACGAGGATAGATGTAGATGTCTATGGGTCACAGCAACCATTTACAATCGGGTGGACTGTTCGCTCGTTTGTCACCCCATCCTATAAAAAAAAATATTTTACAAATTAATTGTGAAGCATTTCATTCGTTAATTTTTGCTTTTGAACAAAACAAACGATCACATGACAAAAAGTAAATAGATTAAGAATAAAAAAAAATTTACAAGAAAGAAACATTTTCATCATAAATGCTTAGGAAAGGCCATAAACTTGGTTATAAACGGGCGTCCATTAATTACGTGAGGCTTGGGGAAGGGAGGGGGGGGGGGTCCAGCCGAATCTCACCTAATCTCACGAGAGGGAGAGGAAGTAATTTTTTCCGCAAGAAATAGTGTAAAATTTCGAGAAATTGGGTTAAATTTAGTAATATACTATGGCTAAATCCTTTAGCTGTTATGCGACCTCCGCAAATTATATAAAAATAATTAAGCAAATTATGTTTTTTTTTTTTTAATAAACTCAACGCAATCAAGCACAGATTAACGTATATTTGCACTAAAAATACGCATTTCGAAAAATTTCACGTGTGATTAGGGAGGGGGTCGGGCCATATCTCACAACTTCTTACCACGGGGAGGGAGAGAGTAGAAAAATCGCCAAAATCGCCTCCATTCTTCCTGCAATGCGATTTTAAGATCTCTCAAATTAGCGAGGACAGGACTTCTATTCTTAGTTTGTGCTTCAAGCTTATCCCGTACATACTCTATGGGGTTTAAGTCACACGAGCGCGCCGGTCACCCCCATAGCATTGATTTGAATGTTTCGGAGATATTCCACAACTACGGGACAGATTAAATAATTTATTTATTTATTTAAGCTTTATTTGCACACATACAAGAAATGTACAAAACGGCGGACTTAATGCCTAAAGGCATTCTCTACCAGTCTACCTTTGGTTTGTGCAGAGAATCTAGTGATGGGTGCAAAACTCATAATTAAAAAAAAATTAAAGGTTTAAGGAAAAAAAAATACAAAATTATAATATAATGATAATAAATACAATACACATACATATACATTTACATTACTACTTACATGCATACAATAGTATTTTATACTTGTACACAAATACCCACAATAAATACATACACAGTAAATAAATATGATATTTTTATATTATACATATTTGAGAATATAACAGTTTCTGAGGTTTTTTAAATTTTTTATTATTATCCGAAACTACTGCTGCTTCGTTAAGTAATATTCCCAGAGCAAACGTTTAAAGATAGGTTTAGTTTTTGCTTCTTTTATATTTCTGGGTAACATGTTCCAGAGTCTTACTGCATTTGAAGTGAAAGAATTGTAAGAGAAGCCCGTGCGACAGAAAGGAACATGAAGAGTTAGATTTTCCGCGGAACGGAGACATCGGTTGTGAGAATCGTCCTGATACTGAAATTTGCATTTCAGATATGCAGGGACAGACGGATCGTGTAAAATAGAGAATAGCATAGAAAGGATTCTAAAAGATCTACGAAGTGGAAGATATAATAATGTATTACGATCGCAGTATGGAGGCGTGTATTACCATGCATAAAAACCAATCTGTGTCCTATAAAAGGGGCAAATGGCGCTGCAATTTCTTCCAAAATCTAAGTTCCATATCGTGCCACTGTTATCCATTCTAAAAACGCGGAGTGCCATACGTACCAGAAATACCTCCCCATGCATATATATGTCTCTTTTCCAATAATTTTGCACTGACAGTATCTCCCTCGCGGGTATCTCCACACTTTAATTCTTCCTTCATCTGGTTTCCGGAAAAATATGGACTTAAGAAGTCGATTCCAAGTTTCGTCAATCGTCGATGGCATGTGGCAAGAAGGGGCCTATGACAGGCAAGTGTACCGATTTTAGTATTATTTCTACAATTTTTGTGCGTACTGTAACCCCTCGAACTCCTTAGAGTTTCGTTCTTATCTCACAAGTAGTTAAGGTCCGCTTTCTAAGCACGCCGGTAACGATGAATCGGTAATTTCTGGGCATAGTTTTCCGTTTGCGTCCCTGTCCTGCGAGTCTCGTATATTGTCCGGTGAGCTAATACCTTTTCACAACTCGGTGTACCACAGATTTTAATACTCGTATTGTTTGGGCTACATGTTTGCCCAGTTTCACTAAATTTCACAAATTCGAAATATATCCTATAGGACATAAGTAATAGGTGACTATTTTGTGGCTGATATCCGGTCTATTACTACTACTACTACTTAAATGTCTTTAGTATAAACATACAGTAGACACAAAATTTATTTTACTTTTGTTATTTTTGACGTGTGTGATCACAGACTACTTTTATTCCAAGCGGAGATCTGTGACTTACAAGGTTAGAAAGTAAACTGTCAATAAAATTTTGGGCAAATTTATCGAGTGCTATACAACAAAGGTGTTTCTATCAGAGTTTTGATATCTTCAGTGCGTTGTGTGGTCAAATGGACCTCATAAATTGTTTCTCTTCTTGACGCTAAACGAAACAAGCGAGCTAGAAACGCAGCTAGATGTATATTGCTCGGTTATTAGTCTTTAACCTCCAAATAAAATATATTCAATAGTAACTATCACCTTTGAGGAAAAAACAGAAATAAACGAGGGCTTATTTGACCACACGACGCACTGTAAAAAGGTCCCCTATAAGCTCATGACGAACCAGCAAAAAGTACACTAAAAATCCTTACGCAGCGAACGTGTTAAAATTAAATTCAAAAAATTTATCGCAGTATGAAAGAACGAAATCTTACGCAAAAGTTAATTATATTGGAAAAAAAAACTTTCCTAAACTTTCTATATAATATTATTTTCTAATGTTTGTGGATAATACCTTTTTTTTGCGTTCCTCTAAATTTGTCCATGAGTATAGTTTATTAATCCATATTATACAATTCAAGCTTTATAAAAATTTTAAACTTTTTTATTCATTAAGTGTGCATATTTTCTGTTTTTTTTTTAAACCATGCATTGCCCCATTATGCAATTGCTGACATTGTGGAGTAGTCACATGAGTAAAGAAACCGTACCGTTTACTCATTTGGCAGAGTGACAGATATTACTTAGCTTGTGCGAGTTTGGTTGCGGCGCTGCGAGGTCGCTGGTTTGAATCCCCAAGTGTTTGTATGGCTTAAAAAAATCGTTACGAATTTTGTTAGCGCGATTTAGGCTTCGATGTGTTTCGCTTGTGGCACGACGACAGCGCCGCCACATCACTCTCCCACTCAGACTGGAGGTCGATAGTGCAGTCCGATTGCCGATGCGTCCTTAATGCCGGTGGGGAATGCATGCTGTGTGCGTAAGGGCAAGTGACGCCGGTGCGAACGTTATGCCGGTGTATAATACGGCATGCCGTACTACGCACTTGCAAGTGATGCTGGTGAGAACGATGAGCCGGAGCAGGTGCCAGGGATTGCCTTGTAGGCTGCGGTGAGTCGAGAAGAAGGCAAGTAATCTGCGAGAGTGCCGTGAAGCAGAGGCGAGCAGTAAGGCTCAGAGCCGTGCCGAACAATGTAGCGCAGAGAGTAGCTTGAAGGAACAGGAAACATTATTATTCCAGTGCTGCGATGAACCTTTGTAAAGCTAGATGGCTTGCAGAATGTGAAGACTGCAGACAATATCTGCTCGGGAGCAAATGAATAGGGTACTTGAGGATGATGACGAATGTTTGAAGTTGTAGTTTCCGAAGGTTGTTGGTTGCGTGTTCATATCACGTCGGGTGGTCACCACTGTGGCGGATGGAAGAAAAAGGGGAGATCTCCCGCCGGGCGAGGTGTTCTGCCCGGGTAGCGGCCAATGCTCCGAGTGGTAGTTCGGAGATATTCTATATATACTGCTTTAACTTCAGAACTTTGTTAGCGCGATTTAGGCTCGATGTGTTTCGCTTGTGACGCGACGATAGCGCCGCCACACGAGTATCTATTGATGTTTGTCTATAGGCAATTTATATCCCAAAAACGCCTCTGTAATATAGGAGCAAATCCAAGTGTAGGAGATCACGATGTTTTTCGATGTACAATAATAGCCTGAAGCTACTCTGTCTTTACCATGTAGTGGCAGTGTAAAAATATCCGCTACCCCATATCATCCCGTAGGTGTCGTAAGGGGCGACAGAGGGAAATTGAAACAGGTGATAGGCAGCACCATCTTCCTGATAACAACCTAGAATAATAACAAACTACGGTTGATAACCAGCTCACCAAGCGTGTGAACTATGGTGATATCCCCCATACGAGGCCATCTATAGGGTAGTGGATATTCTTACACCGCTTACTTCAACAAAATATGATAGACGAATTTTAGAATACATGGCTTACTTTCATCGTAAGATACAGTTTTTTTTTATGGATAAAACTAAATGACGAGGACGTTGAATGAAGACATAATGGTTATTTATTGTGTCCAGTCCGCTCATTTATAAATCCCTACACGCTTCGTCTCCACTCGTTACTAGGGTTGGCAGTTTTTAAGGAATATAAATAACTCTTAATTCATCATCATCATCTTCATCATCATTACAGCCCTTCATAAGTCCACTGCTGAACATAGACCTCCCCCAAAGAATGCCACAAAGCACGGTCCTGAGTCACCTGCATCCATCGACTTCCTGCATGTCTTACCAATTCGTCACTCCATCTAGTGGAGGGACGCCCTACACTTCGTCTACCGGTACGAGGCTGCCACTCGAGAATCTTTCTTCTACATCGGTTGATGGTTTTTCGAGCTATATGGCCAGCCCCTTGCCACTTAAGCTTACTAATCCTTTGGGCTGTGTCGGTAACTCTGGTTCTACTGCGGATATCCTCATTTCTAAGTTTATCACGCAGAGAAACCCCGAGCATAGCCCTCTCCATAGCTCGCTGAGCGACCTTGAGCTTACTCATACGGCCAGCAGTGAAGGACCACATTTCAGTTCCATAGGTCATTACTGGCTACACGCACTGGTTGTACAGTCTAGTTTTTAAGTTTTGAGGTATACCTGACTAGAAGATGTGCCGTAATTTCCCGAACGCTGCCCCGCCGAGTTGAATCCGTCGATTGACCTCTTGGTCGAAGTTGGACTTACCTAGTCGGACTATTTGTCCCAGGTAAACATACTCGTCAACAACTTCGAGCTTAGTGCTCCCAACAACTAATAGAAACAAATTACTGTAGGTTTTCGAGGGGCAGACTCGTACTTGTAAGCGCAGTGTTGTGCGACCTGCACTAGATGGAGTGACGAGCTAATGTAACATGCTGGGAGTCGATACATGCAGATGGCTTAGTATCGTGCTCTGTGACAATCATGGAAGAATATGTTCAGCTGTGGACAGCTGCAATGATAATGATGTGATGATTGACTGCCTCGTTGGGCTAGTAGTTGTTTACGACGCTTGATGTCCCAAGTTCAAATCTCCGATCGGGCCAATATCAGTTATTAGGTTATTATGTCAAGTCTCTACAGCACGGAGTCAGGAAGTTGGCAATATTCCTCTCCGGTCGTGTCGGATTACCGTCCCATCTATTTGGATATATTGACAATGAAAGAAAAGAGAGTGCACATGTGTTTGTGTGTTCAGTTCAGTGGACTTTTGATAAGTTGTTGTTTCAGTTCTTTTTTTTTTGAATCTATACTACCGTTAATATTTACGGTAGTGTGAAAACAAAAAACTATAATCTCCGAAAATATGAATGATATAAAAACAGCATAATTGCCCCATTAAAACTAAAAAAATAGCAGCCTACGTACATGTCACTACTGGGCACAGGCTACAGAGTTTTTGGCCAAAAAAGTGCCGACGCGTGATCAACTCAACTGGGGAACCTCTCAGATATACAGATTTTCTTTCACCGCCGAGAACATGATAAATCGACACTTCAAATGGCAACCAACATATATGTAAAAATATTTAATAATGCTTATATACTATGCAATTTACGTTTGGATAAGTTTGATTACCGCCTTTGAGAACTAAAATAAAATAAACCTTTGTTTAAGTAAAATCTGCTATCTTTGATATTTGAAGTATTTTTGCAGCCTGTTCATTTACATATCTCATGTGAGCGATGAAACCAGGACTGTCACAGAAATCTTGATTTGTTTGATAATATGAAAACTCAAATATACAAAAATTTTAAATGACAAACTGATTTATAAGTCTCATTAAAGGTATAAAAACTAAAGTAGCAGCTTACATACGTCTCACTTCTGTGCTTTACCTATTGTGTTAGTGGACATAAAAGAGTATGTCGCAATCCTTCAACTACTACTCATACATTTAGGTTTGCCCACGAATTTATTCTTCAACACTTCACCGAATACGTGGTAAGTCAGCACGTAAAATTTCCCATAACAGATTCATTTGCCCTCAAAGGACTCGTACACGTTTTGCTCCCTTGCCCTGATGTAATATCACGGCGAGCTACACGGCTCTTGTATTTTGTTTAAATAAAATACATAAAAAATGAAACAAAACTTTTGTACGATTGTTGACCATATCTATTATCTACCTAGTAATTAGAAACACAACGATGCCACGAACTATTCCATCAAATAGAGATAAAATTACGCAGTGAACTTAATTTGCAATTATTATTAATATTCCAGAGGCCTGTACTAGTTAAATTATCCCATTCCTAAAAGGGGCTTTCAGAGTCCGCCGCGTTACCCCAATGCGTGTAGGTGGACTTCATTTGGCAGTGGTGTAATTTTTGTTAAGTTTCTCACACTTATGTTTTCTCACGATGTTTGCCTTAACCACTGAGTACATGGTAAATCTACAACTGAAACTAATTTAAACACTCGCTTTAACAACATTAACAATTAACTTTATTGGTGCCAGAGGAGATTGAACTTAGTTTGACCGCGTACTACGAGCTTATCTCTTGTGCTGTCGCTCGTTTGGCGTTTGTCAACCCTGTTCAGAACAAACTTTGCTCATAAAACCGATAGCGTTCACAAATTAACGAGATAAAACTGCAAAGTTAATTAACAAGAGCGTCTTTTAGTCGTCTTTTAGCATTTTCAAAAAAAGCACGAGGTACTCGATTCGACTGTATTTTTTTATGTGTTACCGAAAGAAATTTTTTCTAGGTGAATCGATTTTGAGATTCTTTGTTTATTAGAATGCTGTGCTTTTCACGTAGTTCCATATAAATTTAATCAAGATCTGAGCAGTAGTTTTTGAGTTATCCGTAATAATGCGTATTTAATTGACTTCGACTACATTGATAATGTTCTCATTTTATTTATATTGAGGTCGGCTGTAAATTGTTTTTTAATTTGTTTGCATGTATGTTACGCGACATACTGATCAAATGTGAACGGAATTTAATGTATTCTTTGTTTATAAATATGGTTGGTCCACGTGAAGAACTAAGGTCACTGACATGAACTTCCATGTTTGCATGCTTAAGTCGCAATGGAATGGTCACATCTGTTGCAGAAGCGACAACCGCTGGAGTAGACGCGTCACAGAGTGAAGGCCCCGCTTAGGTAAACGCATCGTGGAATGTCCGCCCCCAGGCAAGATAGATGTACAAGGCAGCTGACAGCAGCTGTATACGTGAAATCGAAGTTGGTTGGGGTTTTTATAAATTGGGGCCAGGCTCCGCAGGGTCTACTTCACTTGAAGATGCCTCGTGTAAAGAAACACGTGTCGTATTTTCGAGAGTGGTGTGTCGTGCCTAGTGTGGTGGTGCTGAGGATGGTAGTGATGGGTATAGTGCGCGCGATTGAGGGAGGGTGGGAGGTCCCTTAAAACTGGGCAGGACACATCATTTTCTTTCTTTACGCGGAATTAAGCAAATTAATTAATAACAACCTCATTATAATGGATTTCCGCAAAGTAACGCCTGATTCTATCAATTAAATATAATACCATTTTTTTATAGGATAAGGGTGACAAACGAGCACACAGTCCACACGATGTTAATTGTTTGCTGCGGCCCTTAGATATCTACATCTATCCTCTATTATAAATCAAAATGCAGATGCGTTGTCACCTGTAAGGACTAAGATGGAATGCCTCAGTTCCAGTAAAAAGAGTCCCCGGTTCTCTACACTCACCATACGGAACACAGCAGCATGAAGCTGCTATTTTACGCTGGTATTCTATGAGAGCATGGTCTTTCCCCGGTCCAGCTGACCCATTAGTAAAAGTAAACTATACTACTAATATAGCTGCAGCATGGCTCTACCACCTATAGTTAACCTTGGTTAAACCATAGTTAATCTTTATTAAAATAATAAACATGATAAAAATTTATCAGATAGGATCTGCGTAATAATATGAAATGATATGTCTTACCTTTTTTGAAGAGCAAGAGCTCTAATACCAGCACCACTTCTCACAACACCATTACTCTAGTAAAGACACACCACCGGGGATAATACGACACGTGATTCGCCTCTACACAAGGCATCCTCAGGTTAAAATTTTTTTTTTAACTTATTATAAGCCAGTGCTTGACCACAATCCCACCTGGTGGTAAGTGGTGATGTAGCCTTAGATGGTAGATCGCACTGTCTTATTGTAACAAAACGCCTAATCACTCTTGCCTTGAAGACGCCCAGATTGTATTTGGACGGAAAGATAGACGCCGGCAAATTATTCCACTTCTTTGCTGTACATATTACAAAAGACGAAGCAAACCGTTTGGTTCTAAAATATTAATTAATTATCTATATTAAAGTATTTTTATATTAATAAAGATAATTAATATTTTAAAATATTAATATTCTTTATTAATATATATATATTAATAATATCTTTGTAGTTTCACCTACTATAAACTTTTTTCAGTAACCACCACAGCCTATAAAATTCCACTGCTAAACATAACATAGTGTTAAGCATAGGTCTCCCCCATAGATGTTTTTTTAAATAATTTTGAGTTGTTGTCAGGAAGATGCAGCTGCTTATTGTTTCAGTTTCCCACTGTCGCCTCCCATCCTCGGGACAATATGGGGTAGGTAGGATATTCTTACACCGCCCCTACACGGTAATTTTTTGAAATTTTATCTTAAACATTAATATCGTATTATACATAGTAAATGGCAACCCTAGGCAATTGTTTCCACTTTTATTGCCACAAGAGTACAAAGTTTCATTCAGTTCGCACTCGAGAACTTTCTCCCAAACGATTACCAGTTTAATGAGCCATATAGTCAGTCGGTCCATTGTCAGTGTCACAACACTCCCAGGTTCTGTACTTAGACTTAAAATTTTATTTCCTAACCTTCAGACTTTGTTAGTGTTTACTCTCGCTAATTATTAGACTAATGGATCGTAAACACTAACTTAATTAATACATACGCGTTAGGCCTAAGTTGTCAGCGTTTAGCGGGTAACGTAGCTGTGTTTTTGAGATTTTTTATCGTATAACGGTGACAAAGGAGCACATAGTCGACTTGATGGTAAGTGAGTGCTGTGGTCTATTGCTGAGGTCTAAGATGGAATGCTCATGGATCATTAATATATGCAACGCGAGTGGACGTAGTTTTGATCGCTCATCAAATATTTAAGTTTTATTCGTTTAAATGTTATAATTGTATTAAGTGTTGCACATTGAAACATTGACTTTTGTGAGAATTACATATTGTGACAATTTCCGCGAACTGAAGTGTTGTTTGTTTATCGCTATTAACTTAAACAAATATCAACTCGGACGTTGTGCAAGTGAATCCGAGGGTGGCTTGAAAAGAAATATATTTGTTTACTTAGTGACCAAACGCGTGTGTGTGCGTTATACTTAACGTCATACTACGTCGAGACAACGCAGCTCGTACGAAAGCAGGGTCAAGTTTTCGCTCACTTATAAAAGCAACGGACAGTTCAACGCGAAAATTTTAATTCGCCGTTCAGATAATTGTGCGTTCGAATCCCATCGATTTCTGAAATATTTGTATAATTTTTTTTGTCTCTTTATCAGAGGTATTTGAGTGGTAACTTATACTAAAAATTATAAAATATTAAATAATGGCCAACAATAAATCGAGCCATTGGGGCTGCTGCGAGACAAAAAGTGATGATACTAGCTTTATAGACTGCACCCAATGTATAAATGCCTTCAATTATGCCTTCAATTATGCCTGCTTAATGCTTGATGAAAAATCAATCACCCCGGAAATTGTTTCTTCATGGCTTTGCCCAAGTTGTGTAAGTAATGTCCCGAAGGAGAACAAAAATGACAATACGCCAGCATGGAATGTCACGATAAATAGACGAAATAAAAGAATCGCACCTAACTCCCCCCTAAAATTGAGTTGGAATCAAATGTCTCGCGTGACGATGTACGCGAAATAATACAGGAGGCTATGGAAACCAACTTTGACAGCTTGGTAACTAAATTCAATAGCATGCTGGTGTCTGCATTAAACTCGAAACTGGCACCTATTGAAAAAGAAATAGCGGAGATAAAAACATCAATGTCATTCATGAATGACTCTTACGAAAAAATGTTAAAGGAGCAGGAGGAAAACAAAAAACAAATTAAGGAAACACAAAGGGAAAACGAAGGCCTCAAAACCACGGTCTTGGACCTCACCACCCGAGATGCTAACCTAGAACAGCACGGTCGTTCAAAAAATGTGGAGATACAATGCGTTCCGGAAAAAAGCACGAAAATCTTATGAAAATTGTAACAACGCTAGGTAAAACGATAGGCTGTGATATTACGGATGCTGATATTCAACACTGCACTCGTGTGACCAAAATTAATCCAAATAACACACGTCCTTGGGCCATTGTTGCTCAGTTCGCTGCACCGAGGCTACGTGATAATTTTTTGGCAAAGGTTACAGTATTTAACAAATCCAACTCCAATGCTAAATTAAACGCAACGCATGCTGGGCTAAAAGAGGATAACGCGATTTACGTCTCAGAACACTTAACACTGGCCCTCAAAGATCTTCACTTCGCAGCTAGGACGAAGGCAAAGAAAATGGGCTATGCCTTCGTCTGGGTAAGAAATGGAAGCATCTTTGTGCGTAAATCAAGTGATTCCGACTTCATATGGGTTAAGGATACGTAAGTCTTTAAGTAAAATTGTCTAAGCTGTTTAAGCCTGTTTTTTTTTTAATTAATTGAGCATGTTATTAATCTTTAAATATATAATTCAGTACTTTGAAATTGTATTATCAAAATGCCCGTGGTTTAAAAACGAAAACTCATAATTTTTATAGACAAGTTTGTTGCAACAATTACGATTTAATAGTTATAGTGGAATCATGGTTGAACTCAAATATTTTATCAGAAGAACTTTTTGATAATAGATATACGGCTTATAGAAGGAATAGGTTATAGAGTTAATAATTTAAAATTAAAAATTTTGTACAGCCGACTTCAGTATAAGTTATTTAAGAATAACTTAAAAACTATTGGTCTGACCTTGATCAAATTCATATGGGACCACACGAGAAGTACCAGCTTTCAAATAAAAAAAGAATCATCGAAATCGGTTCACCCAGAAAAAAGTTCTGAGGTAACACACATAAAAAAAAAACGAAAAAAAAAAACATACAGTCGAATTGAGTACCGGCTCCTTTTTGGAAGTCGGCAGATAAAAAAATAAAATACAGTTCTAGATTTCATAACAACAAAAAGGAGGGTGGAGGTATAATAGTCGCCGTAAATAATAAACTAAAAGCGAAAAGAATATTGTCCTGTGAGAGTAAATGTAAGGACTTGTGGCTAAATTTGGAGCTAGCATCTTCTAGGTCAGTGCATCATATAGCATTCTGTGCCGTTTATTTGCCCCCTCCGGTTAGTCGCAGTGTACTTGCACATTTTTTAGACAACTGTAATTCAATTTCTGAAAATAACCTCTTGATGATTATTGTAGGTGACTTTAATCTAAGAAACATTAATTGGCAAATGGTTCACAATAATTGCAATAGTTATGTGGCACCTGGTTTGGCTAGAAACCTGGTTGACTTTGTAAATTTACATAAATTTTCCCAATTAAACAACATCACCAACAATAAAAATGTTATTTTGAATTTGCTTTTAACGGATATTCAGATTTGCACAGTTTCTTAATCAACTAATTTCCTCAGCAAAATTGACAAACAGCACCCCCCTTTGGATATAGTACTTTCTGTAACTGTAGATAAAAAGCTTCCGTATAATATTAACACAAAAAAATTTAACTTCTACAAAGCTGACTATGACTCAATCAAAGATCACTTATCAAAGCTACACTGGTCTGAAACTTTTAGACATCTAACAGATGTAAATGAAATGGTTAAGGTCTTCTACGATGTTTTATGGGAAGCCATAATATTACATACGTAAATTTGTGCCTTATAAATGTTTTGGAAAGAAAGGCCATTACCCACCATGGTTTGACCGTAATTTAAATCGTAGGCTAAAAGAAAAGAATAATCTTCGATGGCGTTATAAGTTATACGGAAACCCGCGCGACAAATTGGAACTTGACATAGGAAGTAAGCGTTGTGAAGCTTTATTTTATTTATTTATTTATTTATTTTGCATAATGTGTGTGTTTTACAGTTGTTATAGAAAATATAGTACAACACATTAACCATTTCTGGTGTACAAAATTATTGAATTTTATAAACATTAAGTATGACATTACGAATTAAAATTAAAAAAAATACGTACATTGCATAATAAATAGCAAAAACAAAAAAATTTATGTGACCTAATTAAAAAAAAAACATTTACTACTATTTGCATTATCATATCATTAATATTTATAATTTCATGTCACATTATAATATGTAATTACCAAAATATTATTATTAAAAAAAATAAAGATAATTATTGTTTTTCCAACAACTCGCTAACCTTGACAGGTTGACTTTGGCTATTGACAGGTATAACTTTTACATTAAGAAATTGGAAAAGGATCTTATTTCTAACCCAAAACTCTTCTGGACATTCGTTAAAAGTAAGCGTGGGAGAAAAGGGTCCTACCCTGCAACAATGAGTGACGAGATCGTTACTACATCTGACGGTCCTACTATATGTGGTCTGTTCGCCAAGAACTTTTCATTAGCGTATAATGATAATAACTGTCGCAGTAACAACGTGTGTGAACGCTATCATCACCCCTCATTAAATGCTATTGATAATTACTGTCAGACTGTTTTTGTACCGGTGATTACAGAGAAAATGGTTCTGAGTAAACTACAACGGTTGGATCGATCTAAAGGGGCTGGGCCAGACGGCATTCTACCGTTTTTAATAGCGTTGTATGCCCCCATGTTAGTCCCCCCGCTGTGTTACATATATAATATATCATTACGCACTGGTATATTTCCTAAGTAATGGAAAGAAGCTTTTTTACAAAGTATAGTCATTTAATAACATCCGACAGTACAAATACGACGCGTAAAAGAACACATAGCTAACGTGAAACACCAACGTTCCGGTAAGTCTGCAGTTTGTGATCATATCCTAGACGGCCCCCGCCATTACATTAGATTTTTGATAAACTACAAATTCTCGTGAAAGAACATCGATTCCTGCTAAGGATGATACTTGAGGCTATTGAAATTTAGAAAAAAACATCCTAATTTCAACAGAGAGGGAGGCTGGGTACTACCACTTGCTTGGAATCCTGTAATTAATAACATTTAAACTAAACCCAAGCATACCACTGCAAGACTTCAAGACACAGTAAGCTCATTCTGCGTAGATCGGACCAAAATTAATATTATAATTAAAAAAGCTGAAGGTACTCTGGTTTAACTCTGACATCAGGACGTCAATCAACTCCGTCCCCCGTGATCATGGGTGCTGTAAAGTACCCAAAACGTCGGGAATTAATAAAAATAAGTTAATTAAACGCGATAGAATCCCCAAAAGTAGTTTTATTCTATGTGTAGTGTTCGCGTAAATATAAGAAATCATTAAGTACAAATAAACTTACAAAATTTTCCATGTAGTTTTTTCTCTCTGTAATTTTAAAATATACAAAAGTTATAAACAATAACAAAATAACATTGAATACCATCAACGGATTTTCTTAAAGCGCACTCTCTGTCTTATGAGCTTTTTTTATTTATTTATTTATTTATTCTTTATTGCATTCCTTAAAACAAAAGAATACAAAGGGCGGACTTAATGCCTTGAGGCATTCTCTACCAGTCAACCCACTATTTTTGTGGAAGCCGCGGCGCGGGCAAGCCACCTCCGCCGGTCGCGGTTATATGCTTATTAGTGTTCTTTCTTTCATGGCAATTTCGGGCAATTTAGTCTACTTAATACTTTGCGGGATTTTGGTACAACTTCATAAGACATATCCCATTCTTGCTTTTTCATTCCGTGGACCATTTTACAAGTTACCTTTGAACATAATTATATCTAGATACCTATCTACATCTATTATTACATTATATATATATACCTAGTCAGGTCATAAGTATTGTCACACAGTAAAAACTTTTCTTTTAGAATGCTGGCCAAAAAAAGTTTATTGAATTCGAATTTCGAATTGTTCATGTAAATAAGACTGTATACTTTTTAGAATTTTACTCATTTTAAAATATGGAGGGGACGCTTAAAAAAGACCGTGTTGCAGTTATTGCGTTGCATCGTTGCGGTTACGCGCCAATTCAAATTTTTGACATACTGAAAAATTTGAATATAACCAAAAGATTCGTTTATCGTACCATCAAACGATACAATGAAGACTCTAGTGTAGATGACAGGTCAAGAAGTGGTCTCCCTCGGTCTGTTAGGACTTCAGCAGTGATAAAAGCTGTGAAGGCGCGAATTCAAAGAAATCCCAAACGTAAGCAGAAACTGTTGGCCCTTCAGATGGGGTTAAGCAGAACCACGGTGAAAAGGGTGTTAAATGAAGACTTAGGGCTTCGGGCATATCGAAGAAAAAGAGGACATCGTTTGAATGCTCGTCTAATGGACCTGAGACTGAAGAGATGCCGCGCTTTGTTGAAGCGGTACGCGGAAAAAAAAATCGGGAAATTCTTTTTTCGGATGAAAAAATTGTTACCGTAGAAGAGAGCTACAACAAACAAAATGATAAGGTGTACGCACACAGTAGTGAAGAAGCGAGCAACCGTATTCCGCGCATTCCAACAAGATTCGGCGCCAGCTCATAGAGCGAAGAGCACACAAGACTGGCTGGCGGCGCGTGAAATCGACTTCATCCGGCACGAAGACTGGCCCTCCTCCAGTCCAGATTTGAATCCGTTAGATTACAAGATATGGCAACACTTGGAGGAAAAGGCGTGTTCAAAGCCTCATCCCAATTTGGAGTCACTTAAGACATCCTTGATTAAGGCAGCCGCCGATATTGACATGGACCTCGTTCGTGCTGCGATAGGCGACTGGCCGCGCAGATTGAAGGCCTGTATTCAAAATCACGGAGGTCATTTTGAATAAACTTTAGTGCCATAAGAATCTATGTTTTGTTAAGTTCATTTTGGTATATAAATGGTTACATAATGAATAAACTTGTTTCAATTATTTTATATTAAACATGTGACAGAATTTATGACCTGACTAGGTATATATATACAGGTACACTACATATTCATTCACTGCAAATGTAACTTTGTAATCTGATATATTTATATGGGATTACAAAGTTATTTATGCTGTTGGTGTATCTAGAAAACTGGACCGAAATTACAAGTGCGTTAGAATTTTGATAATCGGTCAGTCAGTAAGTGAGTGACAAAATTAAAAAACTTTGACTAGTTATAATTTTTAAACTACTGGTACAAATTGAATGAAACTTGAAATATGCCGTGTTTATACAATGTCTGCTTGGTTGACTTCAAGTATTATCCACAATGAAGTTATAGGGGGGTCGAAAATGGCCTGAACTGCTTCACAAAAAGGATGGTCCGGCGGTGCCGCTTTTTTGCTCGGCTTGGCGGGTCACCGTACCCTCAGATTGAATGCATAGAAGACGAACAAACAAACGTTTTATTTTGTTATAGACCTTAACAGGTCCTTCATAACAACACACCATAGTTTCATTGTGATTGGATAAATAGTATATGAACGCAAAGAAGACGAGCAAACAGATATCCAATTTTACATATTAATTTTTACGTAACACACAACATTCATACAATATTCATTTTTACATTATATCACCTATAATATTAAGATGACATAAGCTAATAGTTTACCTGATGGTAAATAGCTACTGCATCTCAAGAAGACCTGAGATCTGAATAAGATTCATTGTGAGATATTTTTTCTCTGAATCGTAGGATATCTTTTCTAGCAGTCTGTTTGTATTGGTCCCTTCTTCCAATCTACTATATCTGCCTCTAACCAGAGCACCTTACACGGTTAGCAGTGATGGACAACGTTTCAGTTCTATCACTGGCAACAAACAGTACTTAATAATTTAAGCCAATATAAGTAAATGCTGTGAGGAATTCCATCCTAATCTCAGGGGTGACGACGCCTTTGTAACCTTCTAAGGCTCAGAAGGGCTAGAACCCAGAGCTGTAAAACCAGTTTAAAAAATGTAACCGTCTGTGTTTGAAGTTGGTTGCAATTGTCCATGACCAGTACCCACTTATCAACGTTGGTTCGATTGTCACTTTAATTTAAAAATAAAAATCACTGTCACTAATGTTACAATGAAAAAAAAATTACTTTTTTTTTTAAGTCGTGACTCAAAGAGTTTTGAAGAGGGTTATTATATATATACTGTCTTATACGTGGCAGAGCCATGCTGTAGCTATACTGCTTGTATAATTGTAGCACGATTGGGTCGGCTCGACCGGGAAGGACCACGCTCTCACAGAATACCAGCGTAAAATAGCAGCTTAACACTGCTGTGTTTCGTATGGAGAGTGTAGAGAACCGGATACCCTTTTTACTGGAAAAGAGGCATTCCATCTTAGTCCTCACGGGTGACAACGCATCTGCATTTTGATTATTTATTGAGTATAGATGTAGATGTCTATGGGTCACAGCAACCACTTACGATCAGGTGCCCTGTGTGCTCCTTTGTCAAACTGTCTTATAAAAAAAATACTAGAAGTTTCTGCACGTTAGATACAATCCGTAACGAATATACTAATACACAAAAGAATAATATAAACCTACCTAACCCAGTAGATCAATAGGAAGTTACATTGAACCGATATCCGATGGAGAATAAACGTTCTCGAGTATCCGCTTCTTATTGGTAAGCGACACTAGTGGGGTGACGACCTGATGAAACATGCGGAGAGTCAATGGATGCAAATAGGGTACGAACATATTTTGTGGTAATCTGTAGGAGAGGTCTTTATTCAGCAGCAGACTTGTGATAGTTGTAATGATGATGAATACGGGTGACAAACGAGCACACAGACCACCTGATGGTAAGTGGTTGCTGTGGCCTAAAGATATCTACACCTATCTTCAATTAAGAATCAGAATGCAGATGTGTTGTCACCCTTGAGGACTAAGATGGAATGCCTCTTTTCCAGTAATAATTGACTCCGGTTCTCTAAATTCACTATACAAAACACAGCAGCTTCATGCTGCTATTTTACGCTAGTATTCTGTGAGAGCGTGGCTAATATAGCTGCAGCATGGCTCTAATGCGTATAAATAACTAATAATTAGAGTTGTTTTTCATTTACACCGCCGTATTGTCGTAAAGGTTCGCAATAATGAATTCAGGACGGTGTCAAAGCTCGTTCCTCTTAATTACGTTGTCTCCCGAGTGAAAAACATGTCGAAAGTTGTTAATTCATCTGCGTTAATGTTTATACTCTTAATCCTTGTTAAATTATTTCTTTCATAGAATACATTTACTGACTTTTAACTTTTCACAAAAAATATCATACTTTTGTAATTTTATTGTACCTACACCACTAGATTGTTATTAAAAAAAACTAGGTCAAAAGGTAAGTAGTTACACATTAACAATATTTAAAAGTAAATAAAAAAAATAAGATGTTACAACATAAATAAACGTACGGCTGTTGGGCAACTGGGCACAGCCTTCCTCAGTGCGTGTTAGCGATTTTTTTCATGATTTCGAAATATGAATCTCAGCTATAAAGACTTTTCGGCGATATTTTGCTATGTAGCTGAAAACAAATTTATTCGATAAACAAAATAAAAATATCGATTAAAAATTTATTTATGATATGTATACTGTGATGTGCAAAACAAAACACTCCCATACATTGAGTTATATGTACTATGTACTAGAGAAGCCATTCCAAACAAAAATTGTGCGCTACTCTGTCTTCGCGCATGCGCGGGAGATAGTAGAGTCGCGCATGCGCGAATACTTTAATATAAAATAAAATATTAATATTAATCTTCAATTTACGCAATATTTAGTTTGTACGGATTGCAGTACAGTTCAGTTGAACATAGTCAATGTTCGGAATGATTTTTCTAGTACGTAGTACATATAACTCAATGCTCCCATACGTAAGTACGTAGTAATTCTTGATTAAATTAATACGTAGTAGTTCTTGAATGATTTATCGATTTTGTCGATACCTAAGATAAAACAGAATTTAATTAAAGGTAATTTAATTTAAAAAAATATTTATCTATTTAAATCTAAGCTTGGATTGTAAAACTAGTTTTGAAGCTTTTAAAGATAACCGCAAAAGATATGTATTTAAAGCAATAAAAATTTAAATTGAAAAAATACTTTTTTTTTTGTAAATAGTTTATTTTTTCTTATTCAAAGGATTAAATACGCTTTTTCCTCAAATAAAGTTGGTAACCCTACCGCCAACACATTGCGGCAGCAAAGCAGCGTTGCCCTAAACTTCTCTTAGAAATGAGAGGGAGCCTGTGGCCCAGGAGTGAGAATTATATAGGCTGTAACTTTTTTTAACTTTTACTGCTTACTAGATGTTAAAAACGTGTTTACTGATAAAATGAAAGCGCCTGCGAGCGCTAACTTAGTCGTGACACTTTATATAAAAAAAAAACCTTTCTTAGAAGTCAAAACTGTAAATAGAGTGACTGAATATTTGTGATATTCTGTTAATTAATATGTTTAATCCATTTACCTTTCCATTAATAACGCTTGTTGTTGCTTGCTTGATCTGTTTAGCAAATGTTTGCTTTGTTCGGGGTTCCTCAATTACGTACAATACACCTGATTAATATGATTATTTAATTCAAAGGAGATTGAGCAAAATTCATCGAGAAACAAACAGAAATAATTTCATTTGCAATTTACCTATTAGTCTTGACACAAGGAATAATGGTGTCTATGAAGCAGCCAACTAGCTTAATTAACCTAACAGTTAACAGCCTAGACATTACATGGGATGGTCACCCTATTAATTTCATTTAGAGAGACGGCCGCTGGTCCCTGGTTAATTAGCGATATGTGCTATATTATAAAAATGTACGCGGCTTTAGGGGCCAAGGGCCACCCCAGTCCTACCTAAACCTACTATCGCTGACATTACATGATGTATGTGGAATATTGTATTAGATGCATCGGCTGAGTATTATTTAGTAAAAAGGCTAAACTTTTAACTGAAAGGCTAATCCCATATTCATTTCAACCATCGGGTTATACATATGGGTACCGAATCGTACCAGGGGCAGTTGTTACTTGCTCACTTACGAGGCTCTTTCCCGCGTGCTCCTTTTGACTTCCTACAAATTTTTCTATCTCAGTCCCTTTACTTATTACGTTTTCCCCAAATGGGGCCGACACTTACATAATATATCCTTTTAGTTTTTTTTAGTATATGCTTTTAGTTAGTTTGTGTGTGTGTGTGTGTGTGTGTGTGTGTGTGTGTGTGTGTGTGTGTGTGTGTGTGTGTGTGCGCGCGTGCGAGCGTGCGTGCGTGCGTGCGTGTGTGTGTGTGTGTGTGTGTGTGTGTATGTGTGTGTGTGTGTGTGTGTGTGTGTGTGTGTGTGTGTTTGTGTGTGTGTGTGTGTGTGTGTGTGTGTGTGTGTGTGTGTGTGTGTGTGTGCGTGCGTGTATGTAATTATACTAGCTCTCTATATCCTTCCTGGTACATAGCGACGCACGCACTGCTATTTGGCGGCTGTAATAGGCAAAAGGGTAAAAAAACTACCAGGCCTAACAAAAATAATTATTAATCATCGTAATCTCTTTGATACAAAAATGGTATGTTTTCCTTGTATAGTATCTTTTCGGCAAATATCTCGATGTGGATAATGTAATAATTATATAACCTAAAATTACGAGTATTACGTTTCAGAATAAAACTCTTCAGTTTTTTTTTTTATAGAATGAGGGCGACAAACGAGCACACAGTTCACCTGATGGTAAGTGCTTGCTGTGGCCCATAGACATCTACATCTATCTTCGTTTGTGAATTAAAATGCAGATGCGTTGTCAGCTGTGAGGATTAAGATAGAATGCCTCTTTTCCAGTAAAAAGAGTCTCCGGTTCTCTACAATCACTATACGAAACACAGCAGCATTAAGCTGCTATTTTACGCTGGTATTCTGTGAGAGCGTGGTCCTTCCCCGGTCGAGCCGACCCATTCGCACTACAACTGTACTATTAATATAGCTGCAGCATGGCTCTACCACGTATAGAATAAGTAATTACTTTTTTTGAATAAAACTAACTGACTAGTTTTATTTAAATGTGTAGTGTTCACGTAAATATAAGAAATCATTATAATAACTTTTTATTATTAATATAGCGTCTGCTAGATGTCATGGTTTATAATTGATTATTTTTTTTATATACTTAGTGGGGTCATAAGTTCTATCAAAACGTTATTATTTAAAAATTTTGAATACTGGCTATATGAACTTCACCAATTTAAAAAAAAAATGTTTGCGCTTGCCGAAAATAAAAAAGGCATTAATTTTCATTCATTATTTAATATACGGTTAGGGCATTTTAAATAATGTAAATAAAATTGTTTATATACGGTTTATATACGGTTAGGGCAATTTTAAATAATGTAAATAAAAGTGTATTCTAAATTAAATTACCTTTCATTTCATATATAATTTCTATATAATTATCAAAAAGTGTATCATTAGTTTTATAAAAAGTTTTTGATAGATCTTATGACCTGACTAAATATAGGTACCTTAGTTTAGCTCATACATTACTTAGAAGTTAAGAAAAAGAAAAAAGCAAGGAGTTTTAAGAGGCAATTTTGAAAGCTTTTGGTTCGTACGGGTCGGCAAGCGATTACCTCGCTCGGCCGCACACCCTGCATAATTCTAAATTCTAACTATAGGCACTTTATAATGTTTTATTTTACGTAATCTTTCCCGCAATTATGCTCGAGTGAAATGTAGAACAAAAGACTCTTCTTCTTTTTTTCATCAGCCTGTAAAAGTTACCTTAACATATAAACCATAGGCATCACGCTTGGCGGACGGATTCACATTCGCAGTGTCAGACGTCTCGTACTCTCTTTTATAAAATGTGGGTGACATACGAGCACACAGTCCACGTGGTGGTAAGTGGATGCTGTGGCCCATAGACATCTGCATCTATCCTACGATTAAGAATCAAAATGCAGAAGCGTTGTCAACCCTGAGGACTTTGATGAACACCTCTTTTCCTGTAAAAAGGGTCTCCGGATTCTCAACACTTACAATACGAAACAGCTGCATTAAGTTTCTGTTTTACGCTGGTATTCTGCGAGAACGTGGCTCTACCCATGCATGCAGGATGTGCTGTATACGCAACGCACTCCTCTCCCTGAATATCAACACGTCGAGTAGGCCTGATAGCGTCCCTCCTATAAGATGTGTGTTCTAGAGTTGGAACCAGTTTTAACGCGTCTTTTCCGGTACTCCTACACCCTAGGTGTAGTCCCAAACTCATGGAAGATAATCCTATCGCCATCACCTCCTTGTTCTCCAAAATAATGGAAACCATCATAAACTGCTAGGTTATCAGGTACCTTGAGGATCACCAGCTGATTAGTGACCACCAGTATCGCTCAGGTGGCTCAATATAATCTAGTTCCCCGGTCGAGCCGACCCATTCGTGCTACAACTATACTACTAATATAGCTGCAGCAAGGCTCTACAAAATCTCTCTCTACACGTCTTTTGCTCTATGTGCAAAAGACGTGTATCATAGAGTTGCATAATTATGACATATAAATAAACAAGGGACAACTAGGGGATTGATTTTCTTACGCCGCCCCCACACAGCATTCTAATTGTATACTCGATAACTTAATATTATATTCAGGCACAAACAATATATTTAGGAGCTTGACAAAGCGTTTGCGAAAATTTGCTCTGAATATTAAACAAGGCACTTCATACATTATTATCAAATTTCGCCTTAAGTAGGTAGTAAATTTTACTTCAAAATGAGATATGACGAGAGAATCAATTTTATACAAGTAATTCCAAATCTTTCTTTAAATTTAAAAGAGGATTTTCAGGATTTTTTTTACAAAAAGTTTGCTAATCGAAGAATACAAAATACGTAGTTATTCGATTATAAACGAAAATAAAATAATGATTACCGCGTTTAATTTAACATATTTAAATATTTTTTTATATATAATTGAAGAGGACGAGTGCAATTTTGCGGAGAGAGTGAACTTTTAAAATCATAAAACATCATTTCCCTTATCTTAATTCCATTTTTGCTACAGATGAACTTCAACTTGTAATAAAAATAATTGACACGCGACTTACCGCCAATATTATTTTAATTAATACGAGTTTCTTATGTTTAAAAAAATATAACATTTCAAATTTAAACATTTATATGAGCGGCCAGTAGCGTTGAACTTCCAGTTTGCCCTATGTACTGCTGGGCTAAGGCCTCCTCTTATTTCGAACCAAGCGTGTTGTAAGACTTACTTAAATGTTTTCAAAAAATTTGCTTTACTTGATACTGGCAGAATTCTATCAAGAGAAGCCATAATTAAAAAGAAGAAGAAGAGTATTTGGCCAATTAGACATGCAGGTTTCCTCACGATATTTTCTTTCATCGTCACCTATAAAAAACTAATTAATTATAATTATTTTATTAAATTTCTTACCTACTAATATTAATTAATGAGAAAGTTTGAAATATAGAAAAACAAAACTAAAATTATTTTCATTTTCATTTCGATATACAAGTATATTATTCTACCCAGCATAATAATGATTCGGGAACTCGGGAAAGGGTCGTAAAATATGCAAACTGAGGTTAACGATGCTGTGTAACGAGCAACACTTGACGTGAAGCAGTCTCTGGGGCGAAATTTCGTTGGGCGTGATATTTTATGAGCCAGCGGTTCCCAAAGTGCATTAAGGCGGTATTACAAAGTTTAATTTTCGTTAAAGCCTTTGAATGAAAACAGCAGTGTCCGGCGAACGGATAACACATCCGTTTTTTGATCTTTCCGGTAGGTGGTGCGATGAATTTCAATTCAAAAGCACCACCAATCGGATCGTTGTTGGTGTGATTTTCTTTATTGGCATTAATTCAAAATATCTATAATGTGAATATGAGTGATTTTTTTTCCATAAATATAGAATTTGATAATAACATGAATGCAGTGCAACCTATCGGATCTTGGCATGGCTATGAACAAAATTAATACTTACATATTTTGTGTGAATATGTATTCAATCGGTCAAGTAATTCAGAAGATACGCAATCACTAACAGACTCACCAACGGTTATACAGATTTTAAACCTGAATGGTTTGCTGTTTTAGGGCATTTTAAATGGGTAACTAAAATTTTTAGAAGACAACTAGCTGTCCCCCGCGACTTCGACCGCGTGGAATTTACTACGATATCATGGGTTTTAATTTTTTTGTGCGGACCCCCAATTCTTTTTAATAAAAGTATCTTAAGTTACTCCTTATAACATTAGCTATCTGCCAGTGAAAGACCCGTCAAAATCGGTCCAGCCATTTCGGAGATTAACCGGAACATACATACATACATACATATAATCACGCCTCTTTCCCGTAGGGGTAGGCAGAGACCAGTTCTTTCCACTTGCTACGATCCTTACATACTTGTTTTGCTTCGTCCACTTTCATTATTCCCTTCATACATGCTCTACGGTTTAGGGTACTCTTGACCTGGCCTTTTTTCAAGACGTCACTGATTTGGTCTAGAAATGTCCGCCTAGGTCTACCCCTTCCAACACTTTCATTCACACTCGCCTTATACACTTTTTTCGTCAATCGTTCTTCATTCATTCTCTCGACATGGCCAAACCATCTCTGCATACCTTTCTCAATTTTTGTCACTACATCTTCTTTCAGACCACAACGTTTCCTTATCTCACTATTTCTTAGCCTGTCACTCAGTTTAACTCCTATCATACTTCTTAATGCTCTCATCTCAACTGCATTTATTCTGCTTTCATGTTTCTTCTGCCATACCCAAGTTTCACTTCCGTACATGAGTGTTGGAACTAATACCCCCTCATGCACAGCCAAACGAGCCTTGTTAGACACCTTCCGACTGCTCATAAAGGAGTGCAAAGCTCCATTCACCATGTTTCCTGCATTCACTCTTCTTTCGATATCACTCTCACACTTTCCATCTCTTGTAAACTTTGAACCCAGATACACAAACTCTTTCACCTATTCAATTTGTTCATCTTCAATCACAATGTTGCAGTCTGTTACTGCCTCATCTTTTTCAAACACCATCACTTTCGTCTTCCTTACATTCATCTTCATTCCCTTTTTAACAAAAGCTCCACTCATAGCAGTTACCATCTCCTGCAACTCCTCGGCCGAAGACGTAAGTAATACTTGGTCATCAGCATAGAGAAAACATTTGACGAGTAACTCATTCATTCTCAACCCACTTTCATTCTCTTTTAAATCTGTCAAACAATTGTCCATGAACAGATTAAACAGCCACGGTGACGCTACACATCCCTGTCTAACACCTTTTTCGATATTAAACCATTCAGTGTATGCCCCGTTTATCCTTACACAAGCACTAGAATCCCTGTAAAGAGATTGCATTGCTCGTATGAGGATACTGCTCACACCGTTCACGGACAGTGCTGACCACAATTCATTCCTCACCACTCTATCATAGGCCTTTTCTAGATGTCGAGGGATACTCATCCCAATTTACCTGTCCGGTAGTTGTGGTATGGTATACGGGTATGCGACCTCGGCTTCCCTAGCTATTACTGTCCTATCCCGTGCCCTCCTGGACGGTAATATCCTACATTTCCTATTTCCTACCCTAACTTACCTTACTCTTCCTTTTCACACCACCTATCCTTCCCCTTTTCCTATTCCTACCCTCCGCCAATCCAACGTCTGCCGCGCGGATGGATGCATGGCTAGGGGCGAGCCTAGTCGTTAGCGTGCCACACTGCCCTGGGACCGGGCGACCCCAGAATTAGGCTAGCCTTACCCTGGCATGCGGGGCTCTGCTGGGGGGGACAAACCTTTCCCTCGCTATTCGTGGGAACGCAATGGATAATCATAACCGGAACAAACAGTCAAAATTTAAAAAAATTGTGTCTTAGTTATATGTACCGTATATAATCGCATATATATTTAGTAAAAAGCTGTTATTATGACATTACAAACAGACACTTCAATTTTATTTATTTGTATAGATTATTATGCTTTGTTCTTCAAAATTTACAACCCAAAGTTTTTACCGCTATCATGTTAGTGTCAGCTTTCTTTCTAAGGTAACCTAATTATAGAAGCCCGGTTTTGGCCTACCTATTCTTAATTATGATATGAATAGTGAAAAAAAAAATGTTGTTGTTATAAAGCTAGCTGTATTCTTAGAGCATTTAAGATTGAATTACAAATACGTCTTAATAGCATTGAGAGGCAATTTATATACTTAAAATTTTAATTGTACCTAAATAAGAATGAAAACTACGTAAAGTGCTTAGGATGTCCTCCTACACACATACAGTTGCTATATGACTATTCAAAATAGCGGAGGTTAACAATTGGACAGTATGTTTTGTTTTATGTAACTCAAGGTTTGACAACTAGTGGAGACAGTTTAGCAAATTTTTATTAAAAATAACGGGCTGCTATATTCGCTGCGTATATTTTTTTATCTATGTTCACTTTATTATAAAATAATTTAATATAATAATTGAAACCAACTGGATAGAAAAATGGGAGATAATGTTACTTTAGAAAGAATAAAAGTTATCGCCTTGAACTTGTGATATTTCTTAGCCCACACGATATGTTCAAATAATTAAAATTTTAATAAAAAGTTAAAACAATCTGCAAAAACTGAAAGTATATAATTTATTCATTATGTCATAATAATGTCAATATAGCGTCTGGTAGGCCAGATCGTGTTTTGTGGTGTTCCTCGGGGAGGCCTATGGCCAAAAGTAGACTTGTGAAAGGTTGTAACGATGATGATGAATAGATTATGTAGTAGGAGTCTTTAATTCTGTGAAATGTGAATTTCTTTCAAAAACCATCACTTTTGTCTTACTTGCGTCCACTTTTCCTTTCTTTTAACGATCTGTTTATAAAATTTCTGAACGATAAATCGTGAGATACCGTAAATAATTGTTCAGAGGTTTTATAATATTATTATTCGATTTGGCGAATAGGCATACGCCTGCTTATTTTGTTTCATCCAATTTTTCGGACCACTGGCTCGACTCGATCAACTCAGACGTGTCACACAACAGTAATACACGCTAAGTCAAGCATATGATTAGTATAGGTGTGCGAATTAAATCGTGCGCGAACGACTTAGCATGTATTACATAACTCAGTTTTTTGCGTGGTAGAGCCATACTGCAACTATATTATGGTTGTAGCACGAATCGGTCAACTCGGCCGGGAAAGGACCACGCTCTCACAGAATACCAACGTAAAATTAGCAGCTTAATTCTGCTGTGTTATGAATCGTTTGGTGAGTGTAGAGAACCGAAGACCATTTTTACTGGATACGCATCCGCTTTTCATTCTTAATCGGGAATAAATGTATAGAATATGTGTGACAAACGAGTACACAGTTCACCTGACGGTAAGTGGATGTTATCGCCTATAGACACCAATAAATTCTCGGTTAAGAAAGAAAATGTAGATATAACGTCACACCAATGAGTCCTTACATAGAATTCCTCGTTTAAAGCCAAATAGTGTCCGGTTCTCAACACTCATCATAAGAAACACAGCAGCATTAAGCTGCTATTTTACGCTGATATTTATAAAAGAAAGGCACTTTCCCGACCAAGCCGACTTATTCGTACTACCACCATAAGATGCTTATGAGCCACAGTATCCACTTACTATCAGTTGGATTGTATGCTCGTTTGTGCTATCAAAAAATTCCTGTCACGGGTCTGAATTTTGGGATACATAGACATCTGTGGCAGCGCTGTCGTCATACCACAATGGAAATAAATCGAAACCATAATCCGGTATATATTCACAGTACTCTCGCAGATTACTTATTTTCTCCCCTTTTCCTTCCTCGGCCAAACATCTACATAATTTTTATAGCGCCTTTAAATTTGTTAACATCAAATTCTACTTTAGAACGCACGTAGCGCGCGTAGTTTTTATAACAGTCTCAGCACATTTATATTAATAAAAAAAAACATTATTACAAAGGAAACTGTTAATAAATAATTAATAATAAAATATTTAATAAAATAATATCACTCTAATATCATTGTATCCTCTTAAGACCTGAACTTGAACCAAATGTGATTATGTTTTTTTATGGTTTATTATAGTTGTAGGGGTATAAAATAAGACATACAATTGTTTTCCAAAAAGAAAATCTCTTACACAAGTAAAAAAACATGGTACACATACGTGTACCTTAGGTTTTAACGTGGGCCAAAGTTTTTATTTGTGTGGTAATTCTCAAAATAATTATTTTTGAGCACACATAGGTACATATTGCATTTCACACACATGGTGCGGCAGCGTTAGGAGCACGTCGGATGACGGCATTTTGAGGCGGACTTGCTGTCCACAAATCTTGGCAGATGATCCACACTATCCAACCTTATTTCAGGTCGTGGTTGGGGTACAACGGGCCGATGTTTTTTTGTAGGTGGGTGATCGGTACACTGTAGTCCTTCGCTGGTAGCAGTCGAGCTGGATCTTGTCGAAGGGCTGGCGCTGGGACAAAATCTGCAAGCAAGAACTTGGGTTCAACCTTTCCGCCGCTATACTTCATCATCGCTGTAGCTAGATTCAGCCTGTATTGAAGTAAGCCCAGTAAAAGAGGTCTCCGGTTCTCTAAACTCATCATACAAAGCACAGCAGCATTGAGCTGCTATTTTACGCTGGTATTCTGTGGGAGCGAGTTCATTCGATAAAAAACTGTCATTTGTGGGACTATACGTGAGAAGTGGAAACTTCTTAGTTTCACAGACTTATAAACATTCTACATGGTAGAGCCATGCTGCAGCTATATTATGGTTGTAGCACGAATGGGTCGGCTCGACCGGGGAAGGACCACGCTCTCACAGAAAAGCAGCGTAACATAGCAGCTTAACGCTGCTGTGTTTCGTATGGTGAGTGTAGAGAACCGGAGACCCTTTTTACTGGCAAAGAGGCATTCCATCTTAGTCCTCACGGATGACAACGCATCTGCATCTTGAGTCTTTATTGAGGATAGATTAGATGTAGATATCTATGGGTCACAGTAACCACTTACCATCAGGTGGACTGTGTGCTCGTTTGTCACCAGATCCTATAAAAAAAAATTATTTTAGGATTGTTAAGAAATATTTTATTTTATAAATAATTTTTATCAACGTGTTAATCTTTATATATAAAAATTACGTGTCACGTTGTTTGTCCGCGATGGACTCCTAAACTACTGAACTGTTTTCAATGAAATTTTGCACACTGTGTGCATTTTGGTCCAACTTAAGAGATAGGATAGTTTTTATCCCAATAAATGACCCTCAAAATTTTTTATTGCGAATTTAAGGATTTTCTCATAGGAAGGGTCGTCGGAAAGGGCAGAACAACGTCTGCCTAGCCAGCTAGTTATCTATATAATACAAAGAATTTTATAAATACCTATCAATCATATAAAATTTAATTAATTGAATTTTCACCATTACTTTCATCAATTATATATATGATCTGAGTGTGACGGCCGCGCGAGTTCAGTGCTTTTTCCGCATTCCAAAAGAGCCAAACCAAATGTGCTTACTTCACTTCAAAAATGTTCGAGTTTGTTTCTTTATCACTCTTCAGTAAAAAGTATCTAAGTACACTACTTGGAAACGCGGCTATAAGAAACATACATAAAAAAAACCTAAAGCTATTTCACCTTGAGCTTTCAATGCACGACAGTCGTGCGTCGTAACTCGTAGACATAAAATATGCAGTCTGTCATGTCCTCGACATTGCTCCCATTTTACACGAGCTTTGGATAGCATTGAAAATGATTTATATGTCTAGTAAAATTTCTCTCTCACTATGCCTTGAATATCAAATTATTAAAGCTTCGAGGCAGATGCCATTATTTTTTATATTGCGAATAAAGAACACTTACGATTTCAATGTTATTCATTCTTTTACATTTACAGTGTTTTTAAGTTACAATAATTTTGTTTTTAAGACTAATGTTGACAAACACAGTCCACCTGATGGTATGTGGATGTTATGACTCATAGAAATCTACATCAAACCTTGATTAAGAATCAAAATTCATGCGTGGCCACCCCTGAGGACTAACATAGAATGTCTCGTTTTCAGTAAAAATTGTCTCCGGTTCTCTACATTCACCATACGAAACACAGTTACTGGTATTCCATGACAGCGTGGTCCTGCCGGTCGAGCCGATCCATTCGTGATATAACCATAATATAGCTGCAGCGTGGCTCTACCACGTGAAAGTCTATTGCTGTACACCAACCTCTCCTGTATGTGTGTGGATTTTTCTCTTCTTTTTTTAATACCCTTAGGCCCTTAGCATTAGGCTGTGTTTTATATTTGCGTGAACACTACACATTAAATAAAATACTTAAGCACCCGAAACGTCGGGAATTAAAAAGTTAAAATTAAACGCGATAAAATCCGTAAAATTAGTTTCATTTAAAAAAAAAAACTAAGACGTAAAATTAGTAAATATTATTATATAAAATGGATTTTTTAAATTTTATGAAATAAAACTTTAGCTTTAATATAACAACCGGTAGAAACCATTTTGCAAATATATCGTTTTACTACAGAACCTTATTATGAAGGTTCCACGAGCCTGTTACAGACAGTGACGTATGTTATAAAGTGGTATTGCAAGTTGTTATAAAGTGGTATTGCAAGTTGGAGGACGGTGTGAGGTCACCGGAGTCGTGTACGAGCTTTGTCTAGAGGAAACGGAAGAGGTTGGTAGGCCTACGCCCAAGATCCGGAACTTGCAACTTTTATTTCTCATTACAATTTGCATTGTTAGAATATGTGTCATATAAGTTAATTTGTTATTTGAAATATTTAAGCTGAATTATTTTAATCTATATTATTTGACTAGAATCGTGGTAGATAAGAATATCCACTACCCTATATCATTCCATAGACGTCGTAAGAGGCGACAGAGGGAAACTAATCAGGAGATGGGCCGCAGCGTATTCCTAATAATGATCAGCCATCAAACCCAGCTTCACACTTATAAGTTGTGACAAAAGGCATTAAAAAAGCTATTGCTTGATGAGCTAATTTTGTGTCTTTTTGACGACAAGATAACTAAAAATCTATCAATGGTCTTATGTCAAATATATCTTTGAGTGCTGTGTCAGTTGACAGTTCAATTAACGAGTCAAAATCTGAATCGATAGTAGGTATTATTTTTAAAACAAGGCGGGAATGTTGCGACCCGGTATTTTATTTTGATGGCTCGGTACCGGGTCGCGACCCAGTAAATGGGAAACGGTGGTCTACATCACCGCGCGGTGACGCGCGGCTTCGTGCGGTCATATGAACTTATCACCTTTGATCTTGTACCGCGCGGTTGGTAGTTCCTCGCGGTACAAGATCAAAACTTAAGCCTTAAAACTTAGCCTAAGGTGTTACATTTAAGTTTTTAAATAAAATAAATAAGTACTGCATAGTAAATTGCACAGTACGCGAACGACCCGGGGTCGATCCCCACCGGCACCAATAAAATTGATAATTGCAATTTTAAGTGCTGTTTTACCACGTGCTCGGCGCTGAAGGTAAATAATAACTATAACTATAACTCAGTATTAATAACGTTGTGTGGTAATCAGCATGTCTGGAAATAAAATATTTCGAAGCCATGTTGTGAAGACCACCAACACGTCCTCTTGCAAATTACTAAGACTAATTGCTCCACAACCCTCTCTGAAGTGAGAGGAGACCACAGCTTCTTAAGCAAACTTTAGTCTCGCGTCGGAGTTGACACGCACCATTTTTTATTTATATAATACTAGCTGGCCAGGCAGACGTTGTTCTGCCTTTTCCGACGACCATGTGTCCTAAAAAAAATTCTTAAATTCCCAATAAAAAAAATTGATGGTCACTTAGCGGGATAAAAACTATCCTACCTCCCAAGCTGGACCAAACTGCACAGAGTGTGCAAATTTCATTGAAATCAGTTCAATAGTTTAAGAGTCCATCGCGGACAAAAAATGTGACACGTAATTTTTATATATAAAGATTAGCGACCCGTTCTGATTTTGCACGGGTGGTATCTGGATTTTGACAACAGCACCACCTACCGGGTCCAATGGTAAATCTAAACCATCCAAGAATCCACTCAAATACACCCAAAAAAATTCATCAATGTCGGTCCAGTCGTTCTCAAGTGATGATCTTCCATACATTTTTATAAATTGCTTTATGTTGAAGAAAACAAATCATTCAACTCGTTGAAACTAACATTTATATAACTATATCAACTTAGTATCTTTGTGTTTACATAAAAATTAAATAATATTTTTAAACCATAAAAATTACCAGTTCTTTTTTAAAGGAAAAACTCTTAACTATTAAATAAATTCAACCGAGCCGCCAACGCGGTTTGCTCCAGTACTATAAAATTTTAATACGGCTATAAAAATCCAATACTTTTATTTACGATTTATTTATTCATACTGAGTACGGAATTACGTAAATACAAATCTATGAAATCATATTATTACGATGAAACGCGAGATTGTTTTACCCAATTTTGTTTGTTTTCTGAAATTAATATTGCGTTCACAGATTAATAAAAACAAATGTGCGCGCTTGTTATGAAAATTTAATATCGAAGTTAAATTATATATATGTTTCATATATCAGTATCACATAATATTAAAATGAGTGCCTTCTCCATATTTCGATTGCAGTGATAGCTTTTTATATAAAATTGGACTGACAAACCAAGTTGTAGTCTATTATGTTGGCAAGTGGCTACTGTAGTCCATGGACACCTGCAGCCAACTTGAAACATAGTAAGCTGAAGGTTATCATATTTGCGCTTCCGAACGGGTTCCCGGCTTGTCATGGCGTGGTGGGGGGTGGGGGGCCCACATGACTGGTCCGAAGTGGCCAACGCGAGTTGGCTTGGCGAGCACACTTCGTTAATAAATTCACAAATGCACTCGACGCCTGATACCTAAATTACAGAACATTATCATGTCTTCGCATTTCAAAATTACTAAAAGATTATAGGCATCATGCCGCGAGTACTTCATCCGATGAAGCTGTAATAAAAAAGTATCTTGTGAACCTAAACAATGCCTTGTGGTGACTGGGGAAGAGTAAAAGAAGCTAGTATAATGAAAGGCTGTGGGACAGTCCATCTTAGTCCTCAAAGGTGATAACCTTTCTTTTTGTTTTGTTTTACATAGGGAAATGTCCACGTTTACCCACCTCGCCGGGACAAGGAAGGGTTATGTCGAACTCGCACCGACTAAAACCCCATGGTATTCCACCTTCCTCGCATATTGGCAGGGCTACGGCAACGCTTTCGCACACATCCGCGGCCCCACCAGCGCCGGCCGCATGGCGACCCCTCCTCGGTGGAGAACTTCTCCTCCCCCATCTACTTCTCAGGTAAGGCACACCAGAACACATGACGCGCCCTCCTCCGCGGCCTCCAATTTCACCTGCGCAACAGACGCCCCCGTGTCCGATACGCGAAGGCCATGGGGCCTAGAAAAATGAGCACTCAAAACCACTAGCGTTCTGAACAGCGGATTTGGTCTGTGACCCAGCCGCCATACAAGATTCTGCTGCGGAGGGTAGGAAAAGCGGCAATACCGACACGACACCCCTCTCTCCTCGCAGCTCCACCACCACCGCATCAATCAATCAAGGGAGCGGCCCCGTCAGAGTCGCGGAGGATAGGGTGAGTGGCGCATCACCATACCAACACTCCTCTTCTTCCGCGACTCCACCTCGGCTGCAGCGGTAGGGGGAGAGGCACCCTTCTCGACGCAGTCCACCAACACACATCCGAAGTGAACTCACCAAGCCCACTCGGAGTGGCCACCTCGAGCCGGCCCTACACCCCGGGCCAGCCATGTGGGTTCCTCTTAGTTCACCGCGAGTGACCAAGCCACGGCTACTAAGCCCCCCGCCATGACAAGGCGGGAACCCGTTCGGAAGGGGTAAAAGTAGTGTTGCCCAAATGCAAGAACAAGACGAGACTTAGCAAGTCTTGGTCTTGGTCATGCGCCAATACACCTGGTCTTGGTCTTGGTCTTGGTATTGCGCTCCCAGTCTTGGTCTTGGTCTTGGTCTTGCAGCAAGAGTCTCGCAAGTCTCGCAATGATCTATTAGCCTATTACTATTAATTAAACGTTACTTTAGATCTTAGAACAACTTAACAGAGTAGGTACATATTGAGCTTGAATTAACATAGCCATAGTAAAGACCAACCATATTAATAAATGTCTAAACATTTAATGAGAAATTCGAAAAATCAGCTGACACCGGGTGGGGTTTGAACCCACGACCTAAGCGATCCGTGCCGAATGCTAACCAACTGAGCTATCTACCGTGTCCCACGGCCACGGGCGTCAGTTTCTTAATAAACGTTTACATTTAATAAGCTTACATGTGCTAAAACATGGTTAAACATACATATAAAAACAAATAAATGGCAATAACTACACTTTTTTTTTTCTTTTTTTTTTTTAAAACGTAACCTCCACACTAGGATTTTCTCCTGTATCGTGGGGGCAGTTTACAAACATAAATTGCACAAGGACAAACATCCAGACCCGGAACAATAATTTGTAGGCCATACAAATACTTGTTCCGTGCGGGATTCGAACCCGCGGCCCTTAGTGCTGCAACCCAATTGCTAAGCCACTGCGCCACGGTGCCGTAAACTGTATTTTAAATAACATTATCTCTCTAGAAAGAGATTGATAGACCCTCACCATATATGAAATGGAATAAAAGAGTTATACAATATACCATTTATTTAAATAAAAAATAAAATACGATGCAAATGAAAATACTTCACAGTATGTACACAACAGCTTTGACATTACTGTTACTTTATATTTATTCATTTGACAAAGCATTAATACAAAGTAACCATCTGGCTGACTCATCACTTAACCTATTTCTATGTTTTCTAATTACTAATGATGCTTTAGAAAATAATCTCTCAGCAGGTACTGAAGTTGCAGGTATTAAAAGAAAATAACGGGCCATCTTCGATAAAATCGGATATTTTGTCTCATGCGTCCTCCAACAGTCTAAAATGTCTTCCGAGATGACGGCTCTGGGTTTACCTAGGTACCCCTCCAACTCCTTAATAAGTAAGCCTTGAAGACAAGATCCAGATCCATTTTTACACATTTCAAGTGTTTTAAAAGTGCTACGGTGTCAACCATATTTATCAAATGTGTGACGACATATTCGAGCACTTTGTGTTTTAAAAACACACACTTGCAAAAGTTGAGATTTGCAGTGAACTTACTGAACATGTTTATCTTTTAGGTAATAATAATAACAATAATAGTAAGTAATTATTATAAATCCATATAGTTTATTTTATAATAATTACTTACTAGAATAAATTATTATGATACCTACCTATTATCTAATTACAATATTTCTTGCGAGATCAGGATAATGTATTCGTGTCCATTCTGAGCACCCGGAAACTTATTTTATTCTTTGAAACATGTACTCTGTGGCGGCAATCAAACAGTGTCAAATGTAGTGCGTGTGGCGCGGCGGCGACGATTGTATGCGATATCAATAGTAGCCGCCGGCACGTGTATCTTGACCTTGTACATTCGAATAGCTGCATAATTTATTTGACAGGTCAGTATCCGACCTTTGATGACGCCGACAACAAGACGCCGCGCACTATTAAAGTGTCGATGGTCAAAACTAGGGATGCACTCTTTTTTCTTTTAATGGATATTTTCATTCGCTATATATATTTATGGTATTGTTCGTAATGCGCATAAGTCTAATTTTCCAATTGTTTTTTTCATTATATTTTTTGCGTCTCATAGACTCCCTAAGCGTAAGCGTATACCCGAACTCCTATACTCCCTGAAATCCTAACTGCAAGACGCAAGAGTCTCGCAAGTTAAGTCTTGTTCTTGCGCAAATCTTGCACGGTCAGTTTTGGTCTTGGTCTTGCTAAAAAGAGGCGGTCTTGTTCTTGGTCTTGGTCTTGCAAAAATGCAAGAACAAGACTGCAAGACCAAGACCGATTTTGGGCAACACTAGGTAAAAGGTAAGGCCTGAGCAGAAAGCATTTGGGGGAGGTGCAGCATACAATTTGAGCTCGATACTCTTTTTTTATACAACAAGGGGCAAACGAGCATGCAAGTTACCTACCTGATGGTAAGTGTCGACTGCCGCCCACGAACAGGGGCTTTACTCAGGGTTTTGTAATTCAAGAGCATGTTGTGTAATGCGCGCTAAGCTCCTCACCCCGCTGTTTCCATTGGTGTGAATAGAGCGGGCACTTAATTTTTACGCTAAGTTCTATCGGTGGAGGTAAGTGAGAATCACTTGTGCATACATTTGAGATTGCGAGTTTTATTTTTATAAAATTGACAATTGAACTTTTTTTACTTATTATAAGCCAGTGTTTGACCACAATCTCACCTGGTGGTAAGTGAAGATGAAGCCCTAGATAGTAAATCGCACTGTCTTAGCGTAACAAAAGCCTATTCACTCTAACAACACACCTTGGCGGTAGAAAAAGAGTGGAATCTAAACAGACGGTTTCTTAAGAATTAAATGAAATATAATTAAATAAGATATTTTTTGACGCAAGAAAAAAAATTTTTTTCTTCAATTCTACTAACGTTACAAAATGATGTTCCTCGGACCCTAGAAGACACGGCTAAAGAAACTCCGCAGGTATCCTCCATCTTGTAATTTTTTAAAGATAATAATACTATTGTATTATAAAATTTAAAAAATTTCTTTCTTTAAACATAATGGAAAAAAGAAAACGTATGATGTACTTATGAAGTATATTATATCTCAATAACAACAACGATAATTAAGGCATGTTCTATGATGCACTCAAAAAAAGAACCTTAAAAAATTAGACCCAGACAAAAAAAAACACTATCACCTATAAAAGTACTTATTTTCCTTTTGAATCAACATAAAATGTTCATTAAAATACATACTTAGGTATAACCCGTAAAAATAGCTCTGTGTTGTTAATCGAAGAACATTAAAGACGAATCTAAATAATCAGTTATTTCTTTTGCGTGTTTCTTTACTTAGTTGAAGAAAAAAAAACATCTAATTTACGTAATAGTTAAGCAAAAAGTACTAGGAAGTGGTTGAGTTGTTTTAGTGAAAGTTTAATTTATGTTCGCATGAGCATGACCTTGCGACTGCGTATTGATCAGCGGGACCTCGGCCGTTGTCAGGCAACGCGTCGCCTAGAAGCGTGCAACGCTGTTCAAACTTTTGCTCATAAGGTACACGTGATTATTACGATCACCTTAAGCTTTGCCGCCCTATAAAACCAAAACTAGGAGGAGGACAGAGACAAAAACACAAAGTCGAATACTATAACTAATAAGTATATTAAGAAAAAAAAAAGCAAACAAACTTTGGCATTAATTAGGAGCACTTTACAAAATTGTCAATTGTCAAAATGGCGTCGATAAAGCATAAAGCATTGATGAAGATCTATCGTATCACAGAGCCATCCATGCTAATAAAGCCGTAGTTTTTTAGTTATAAGTGACCATATTAACCGAATAACCATATTATCCTCACTTACGCTGTTTAATTAATTTACAACGCGACGTCTTTTTCTAGCATATATACTAATTGGTAGGACCCTTTATCTATAAACGGATATTAGGATAACAGCGCTTAAAAGTTTAGTACATATTTTCACATCACTACTTCTAAAACAAGACTTTGTTATCTATACAATGTTATCTATACATACAATTAAATAAAATTGAAGTGTCTGCTTCTAATATCAAAATAACAGCTTTTTACTAAATGCATATTATGAACGTATATACGGTACTTATAACAAAAACACAATTTTTAAAATTTTTATCTGTCTGTTTCTTCCGGCTTATCTCCGAACGGCTTAATTTTAAACTTAAGTTCAAATATATAAATAACGATATTAAAAATACGAGTAAATAGGGCTTCTACTTTTATTTGAAATTATCCTAAATTGAACGTGATTTATGAGCAACAACTACACGTTAGCGCGCTTCTCTGTATACGATTCAATTTACATAGTTTTTGCCGACCGCTCGATCCTTACGAATGATTGCGTGCGTAGCAAAATATTGCATTACCACGCATTTTGAATTTAAAAGATATAAAGGACAGATTGTTTGAGATTTTTTTTATTGATTTTTTAACAGTGGTAGAGCCAGGCGGCAGCTTTTGCTGTCGCACGGATGGGCCGGCTCGAACCGGGGTGGTACCACGACCTCACAGAATACCAGCGTGAAGTAGAGGTTTACCTCTGCGTTTCGCTTGGTGAGTGCAGGTGGCCGGAGGCCCTTTTTACTGGAAATAAGGCATTCCATCCTAGTCCTCAAGGGTGACAACGCATCTACATTTTGATTCGCAAACGAGGATAAATGTAGATGTCTATGGGCCACAGCAACCACTTACCATCAGGTGGACTGTGTGCTCGTTTGTCACCCTCTCCTATAAAATAAAAAATAAAAATTGCTTTTTCTTCATCATTTGTCTATATTTTATATTCTGAACCTTCTCTGTAATTTTGGATGGTTATTGCAAAATAACCCTGTATAAGTTATCATAAAAACAAGCGCGCGGTGCTCAATACCATTTGACATAATAACTTTTGATCTCTGACTACTTGTAAAGGTTATAAAAGGTAAATACTCGTAATTATGAGACCTCACGCGTTTGTAAATTAAAGAAAGTTTTATTAGTACGTATTTTTGTAATACGTATTTCTCATAATAAAATTATCTCAAATTTTAAGTTGTACAAACTTCTGAAACATTTTACTTAATTATAATTAATCAATTGATTTTTTGAAACTGTACAGTATTTCATTTTGAATCTGGAAACAAAATTGGCTCTCAAATCTACATTTTCTGAATGACTATGAATCTTACTTCTACAAATTTTTTAATGTACCTGTATTGTTATGGGTCCTCGTAACGTAGGCATATTTTCCAGTCTATCGATCGAACGTGGTGAAAGTTTTATTAGAACATATCATATCATATATACTTAAATACATCATACATACAGGTTATAAAATAATGGGAACATCAATTACAATCCGTAACCAGTACACATTTTACTATTACTATACAAAAATATTTTCAACAAATAGAGACAGAATTAACTTTATTAAATAGAAAAGAAATTCAATATACTCGTATCGTGACGTGGTAGAGCCATGCTGCAGCTATATTAGTAGTATAGTTGTAGCACGAATGGGTCGACTCGACCGGGGAAGGACCACGCTCTCACAGAATACCAGCGTAAAATAGCAGTGCTGTGTTTCGTATGGTGAGTGTAGAGAACCGGAGACCCTTTTTACTGGAAAAGAGGCATTCCATCTTAGTCCTCACAGGGTGACAACGTATCTGCATTTTGATTCGCAAACGAGGATAGATGTAGATGTCTATAGGCCACAGCAACCACTTACCATCAGGTAGGCTGTGTGCTCGTTTGTCACCCTATCCTATAAAAAAAAAATCAATATGTCTGAGTTAAAAATGTTGAGAAGCGCTGGTCCATTTCGCCAGTGATTAGGTTCGCAAGATAATTTACATATTTGTAGACGCATATAACTACAAATACAGATATATTTAAAGTTATCGCTAGCTTAGATTATCTCGAACGTGTGTATTTAAAACAGGTGTTCCTTGAAATTTATTGGTTACAGATAATAAACATATGTAGGTTACTTACATGGTTGTATCATTATAAATAATATTGATTGTATTACAGTATCACTGCATAAATCATTGATTTAAATCAAGTGATTTTCTACATTTAATTTGAAGGTTAGATCAAAATCAGGGAAAGAGAGAGAGAGAGAGAGAGAGAAAATATTTTTTAACATAAACAATCACACCCTTTACCCAGAGGGGTAGGCAGAAACTTCGGACATCTATTTGGCACTTTTTTAAAACCAATATGACAAACGTCCACCTGATGATAAGCGACTACTGTAGCCCGTGGACATCTGCAACCAACTTCAAATAAAGAAGGCTGCAGATGCGTTGTCACCTCTGAGGGTCTAAGGACTAAGGTGTAATGCCTCACAGCCTGTAACTCTCTATATCCTTTAGACTGGAACAAGGCAGTGCACCACGGTTTTTTGGCGGCAGAAATAAGTAGATATAAGGCTGGTACCTACCCAAACGGCCTCCTAGACAGAAAATATATCCTACCACTTATCTTACTAAATCCTACCACACACTAAATTGAACAACTGTCTTGATAAAAATTATGAAATGTTATTTAAAATTTAGTAAAATTATTCCCATAGACAAGAAAGTAAAATTCACCATCATATTAGAACATCATAGAATTGTAACATTTAAGAAATCTTCGTCATCATTACAGCCTTTCATAAGTCCACTGCTGAAAATAGGCCTCCCCCAAGGAATGCCACAAAGCACGGTCCTGAGCCACCTGCATCCATCGAATTCCTGCATGCCTTACCAAGTCGTCACTCCATCTCGTGGGGGGTCGCCCTACACTTTACCTACCGGTACGAGGCTGCCACTCGAGAACCTTTTTTCCCCATCGGTTGTCGGTTCTTCGAGCTATATGGCCGGCCCACTGCCACTTCAGCTTACTAATCCGTTGGGCTATGTCGGTTACTCTAGTTCTATTGCGGATATCCTCATTTCTAAGTTTATCACGCAAAGAAACCCCAAGCATAGCCCTCTTCATAGCTCGCTGAGCGACCTTGAGCGTCCTCATATGGCCAGCAGTGAAGGATCACGTCTCAACTCCATAAGTCATCACTGGCAACACGCACTGGTTGTACAATTTCGTTTTCAGCGTTTGAGGAATACCTGACGAGAAAATGTGTCGTAGGTAATTTCCCGAACGCTGCCCAACCGAGTTGAATCCGTCGATCGACCTCTCGGTCGAAGTTGGACTTACCTAGTCGGACTATTTGTCCCAGGTAAACATACTTGTCAACAACTTCGAGCTTAGTGTTCCCAACAACTACCGGCATAAGTGTGACATGGACGTTAAACATTATCTTTGTTTTGTCCATGTTCATCTTAAGACCTATCCGTTGGGAAACACTATTGAGGTCATTGAGCATAGTGCTTAGGTCCTCCAGCGATACTGCCATAAGGACTTTATCGTCGGCAAATCTAAGGTGAGTGATGTACTCGTCATTGATGTTGATACCGTATCCTTTCCAGTCCAGAAGCTTGAAAACGTCTTCCAATGCAGCGGTGAAGAGTTTCGGGGATATGACGTCACCCTGTCTTACACCTCTCTGCAATTGGATAGGTTTCGTACTCTGGTTCTGTACTCGGATAGCCATCGTAGCCCTACTGTACAAGCACTTCAACACTTCGATATACCGACACTCAACTTGGCACCGCTGAAGGGACTGCAGCACCGCCTAAATTTCGACGGAATCAAAGGCTTTCTCATAGTCCACATACGCCAGACATAGTGGCAAATTGTACTCTTCGGACTTCTGTACAATTTGCCGAAGGATATGTATGTGGTCTATGGTACTTAAGCCCTTTCGGAAACCGGCTTGTTCGGGAGGCTGGAAGTCGTCAAGTCTGCGCGCGAGACGATTCGTAATGACTCTCGAAAACAGCACGTAGACGCGGCTCAGAAGGGAAATCAGTCTGTAGTTCTTCAAGAGAGCGTTGTCACCTTTCTTGAAGAACAAGACCACCGCACTTCTGCTCCAAGCCTCCGGTGTAATGCCACCATGGAGGACGGAATTAAAGAGCTTCTGAAGGACTTCAAGTACCGGTCTTCCACCCGATTTCAAAAGCTCCGCTGTAATTCCATCCTCGCCTGGGGCCTTACCGTTTTTAAGGTGCTGGAGAGCCATTCTAATCTCGCTCAGACTGACGTCCGGGATATCTTCGGAATAGTGTCGGATGAGACTCGCTCTTGGATCGTTACTCACACTTGCGTTTGGCTCCAACGATGACGTGTACAGCTGCCCATAGAACCTCTCAATCTCACTCAAAATCTCAGGTGTCCCGGAAACGATGCTGCCACATTCGGTCTTCAGCTTTGACAGTTGGCTCTTTCTGGCAGACAGATCTCTGGCAAAGACTTTGGAGCCTTGGTTCCGCTCGATCGCTTCTTCAATACGAGCTGTATTGAAGTTGCGTAAGTCCCGCCGCATGCATTTGGAGATCTGTCTGTTCAGATGCCTGTATGCTGTCAAGTCTGTTGAAGAATGTAGCTTCATCTCCCGTCTAACAGCCATGAGATTAAGAGTGTGATCGGAGAGTTTTTGTGTTCTTCTGCGGCGGGTCTTGCAGAACTTAGCTCCGACCGCATGGACAGTTTCCACGAGCTTGTCATTCATATCGTCCACTTCATTGCAGTCTTCTAGGCACTGAAAACGGTTTTGTAACTCGAGCTGAAAGGTTTCGGGACTTCGGAACAGAGCACGAGGAAATATTAAGAAATTTAAGATAATAATTACATATTGTCGAAGCGCCAAATTGCACAAATGAACTTATGATTAAAAATTACTCTGGACGGCGCGGCGTTCAAGGCAATGCATAACTCCGACTTTTTGTAATGAGGTGGCGGACATATATGTTGAGAGTGTAACTAAGTCGCAGCTCAAAAAGTGGTGAATTTTGTTTCTGGTAATTAAGATAAGCAGAAGCAGATATTTAACTATTTACACAGGGTTAGTTTTCAAAGAATAGCCCAATTTTAAACTTAAGTTCAAATATATAAATAACGATATAGCGTTAATGCAGTTTTTGAAAATACCAGTAAATAAGACTTCAACTTTTATTTGAAATTATCCCAAATTGAATGAGATTTATGGGCATCAACTACGCGTACGCGCGCTCTTCTGTGTGCGATTCAATTCACAACGTTTTTACCAACCGATCGACCGTTACGAATGTGTGCGTGCGTAGTAAAATAGTAGGCGTTAGAATTTTATGAATGACTACGTAGTATTAATAATAAACATAAATATAACATGTTTGAGAAGACGAACAAAATAAGTTACTCTTCTACTTTCATCCCTATAACTTTCATCCGATGAAACTTTGGCGAGTTGTTGTTAAGTTTTCTGTCAAAAAAAACTGTTGTTTGTAGGTACATTGCGTTCTTATAATATCCATCCGATTAAAACTTGGATGAGGTGTTCGAACCTTCGAATCTTTGCATCCGCAATTTTTCTATCTTGTTTCTGAATACAAAAGTATACTGGGAACAGCTAGTTAAAAATAAAAATAATAAAAATAAAATTAATCTTATGAATTTTTAAGGCTTCCTCTTATTTCATGCGCCCCCACAAGTCATAATATTTTCCTTTTATTGACTCGTTTTTATTTAAGCCGGCGGTTTGCTCACGTACTCTTAAATTTTAAGGTAGGTGTCTATCCCATGAGTTATACAGCTCTACAGCATTTACCTGATAAATATTAAAGTTATTTATGATTTGTTTGCAGTTATAAGTTACTGCGTTGAACAGTTTACTAAGTTATCAGCCTTTCTTAACCTTGGCTGGAAAAAAAGGTATAGTACTTTCTTAACCAAGCGTTATAGAGTACTGGTGATCATTAATTTTAAATCTAAATGTCGAAGCGTATAATGCTATATCACATACATATAGAAAAAGAAGATTAATACTGACCTATTATTATTAAAAAAAAGACATTCCAGAAGCGAAGGGGGTGCGGGGTAGGCGGAAGGGGCTTAGCTTAGCTCGTGTAGCTGCGCATCGGCATACACAATTACTAACTTACATATACATATACATAAACACTCACGCCTGTCACCCAGAGGGGTAGGCAGAGATTATGGACTTCCATTTGGCACGATCCTGACACACCTCTCTCGCTTCCTCCACATCCATATACCTACGCATACACGCTCGTCGGTTAAAGGTACTCTTGATTTGGCCCATTTTTAATATATCGCCAATTTGGTCGATAAACTTTCGCCTAGGGCGACCCTTCCCGACTATGCCGTTCACCTCTGCAACATAAATTTGCTTTGTCACTCTTTCCTCATTCATTCTTTCTACATGGCCAAACCACCGAAGCATTCCTTTCTTAATCCTGGTCACAACATCATCTTGCAAACCACACTCTTCTCTTATTAAACAATTTCTCACTCTGTCATTCAGCTTCATCCCTAACATACTCCTTAATGACCGCATTTCTACAGCATTTATTCTACTCTCATGCTTCTTCTGCCACACCCAACTTTCACTACCATACATTAAAGTAGGTACTAACACAGCATTGTGAATTGCCATACGTGCCTTTTTGGACACATTCTGACTTTTCACAATAGAGTGTAGAGCCCCATTCACTCTATTTCCTGCATTCACTCGTCGTTCTATATCCTTATCATATCTACCATCCCTGCTAAACACACATCCCAAATATACAAACTCATCTACTTGCTCTACCAACTCCCCTTCTATTCTTATTTCACATATCGTTTTACTTTCTTCTCTTTCAAAAACCATAACTTTCGTCTTACTTGCGTTCACTTTCATTCCCTTTTCTTTTAATGTCCTGTTCATTAATGTAACCATCATTTGCAACTCGGCTGCCGACGACGCAAGTATGACTTGATCATCGGCGTACAAAAGGCATTTGACGGTTAACTCACCCATTCTTAACCCGCATTCTTCTACTTTCAAATTTTCCAAACAACTGTCCATAAATAGGTTGAACAACCACGGGGAAGCCACACAGCCCTGTCTGACACCTTTATGGATGTCAAACCAGTCCGAGTAGGCCCCGTTGATCCTGACACAAGCACTAGAGTCCCTATATAGAGACTTCAATGCCTGTATCAGACCAGCGCTCAACCCAAATGAGTTCAGTGTTTGCCATAACACATCCCTGTCCACTCTGTCATAAGCCTTCTCCAAGTCCATGAACGCACAAAAAACTTTTTGGTTTTTGGCCAAAAACTTCTCGGCGATCATGCGCATGGAAAAGACCTGATCCGTACATCCCATTCCCTTTCTAAATCCCGCTTGCACATCCCAAATTTTTCCGTCAGTTTCTTTCATAACTCTTTCAATTAGTACCTTAGCATACAGTTTTCCCACAATGCTAAGAAGGCTGATACCACGGTAGTTTTTACAGTCCTGCTGTGATCCTTTTCCCTTATATATTGGGACTATCACGGCTTTGCACCAGTCTCTCGGTACCCGCTTAAGTTCCCAACATAAATTAAACAAGGTGTACAGCAGGTCTGCCACCACTCCTTCTCCAGCCCTTAGCATTTCGAGAGATACTCTATCATAACCAGCTGCCTTACCTACTTTCATACTTTTCATTGCTTTCATTATTTCATCTATACTTATATCTCTATTTCTTCTATCTATTTCCTCTTCTTTCGGAATTTCTATTTCATTTAATTCAAACGTCTCATCACTCATAAACACGCTTTCAAAGTATTCCTTCCATCTCCTTAAACTCAAAACTTCGTCATTCAGAATACAGCCATTCTGGTCTCGTATAGCATTCATTCTAGGCTGTTGTGAGTGTCCCCTGGTAGTTCTTACGAGTTTCCAGAACATTTTAATGTTTTCCTGGAAGTTATCCGATATTCTTCTATCATTCTTATCCGTTCTTTCTTGCTTTTTCCTTTCAACTACTTCTTTTACTCTCTTATTTAGGTGTCTAAAAACCGCCTTTTTCCTTTCAATATCATCATTCATACTGCTAGAATTACTAGCCTTGGTTGCTAGTAAATCTAGCCATGCTTTCTTCTTTGCTTCAACTTCCATCCGTACCTCATCATCCCACCATAACGTGTTATTTTTCCTTTCATTCGTTCTCTTGCTTACACCACATACTTCGGTAGCTGCATCCACTAAACCTTTCTTGACATTATACCACACAGTCTCCAAGTCTAAATCATTCATACACAATTCAGCCATACCACTTATATTTTCTCTCAATCTACATTTGAACTTCTCTTTCACACCTTCATCTTGTAGCCTCTCTGTTTTTATACGCTGTAACGCTGTGGTAGACACAGATGTCCGATGCCTCCAACGTCTGAAAAGACCATTAATTCGGCATAAGACCAAGTAATGATCCGTCCCTACGTTAGAGCCCCGGTAAACCCTTGTATCTACCACCGCGCTCCTCATTCTTTCATCAACAATTATGAAATCTATCATACTTCTATCATCACCTCTTTCCCATGTATACGTGTGAATCTTCTTATGACGAAAGAAAGTGTTCGTCACAACAAGATTCTTTTCCACGCATACGGCGAGAAGGCTTTCACCATTCTCATTTATACTTTCATCACCAAACGTTCCCAATATCCTTTCATAACCAAGCCTCCTCACCCCAACCCTTCCATTAAAATCGCCTAATATCACAATATTTTCATTAACCTTGCATTTCATTAGCACCATCCTTACCAACTCCCAAAACTGCTCTCGGATATAAGTGGGCTTAGACATGTCTGGGGCGTAGACCCCTAAAACAAACAACTTCTTTAAGCCCACTTTCATTCGTATCCATAGCAGTCTCGGGCTTATACATTCATACTCTTTTACACAATGACCCATTCTTTCTGAAAGGATGATACCGACTCCCTGGCATGCCCGCTCGGTCTCGTCTACACCAGACCAGTACGCGGTATACATGCCATGTGTAGTGGCATCCTTTCCCTTCCGTTTCGTCTCATTCACACATAACACGTCTATTCCTCTATCATACATCATATCGCATACTTCATTCATCTTATCATTCATTCCTCCACATACGTTCAATGTAGCCAGACGGGCTTCCGCAATCCACTTTTCGCCCCTCCGGGGGACAGAACGTGACGGGTGGCGAACCTCGTCGCCGAGGTTACTAACTTAGCTTCGCATATTTTAGTTAGCTCACATAGCTTAGTTTGCAGTTTGTACACGAGTATGAAAATTAAGTTGATTCGAGAATGATTTAGATTCACAATCAAACCCGGTACGCTGTTATCGACACCAAGAAATCACTCGTGCGAAGCCGGTGCGGATCGCTAGTAATAACATAAAAAGAAAAATTAAAAAACCCAATTTAATGTAATCGTCGACGGGGTAGACGGTAAAACTCAACCTTTTATTATAAGTCAGTGCCTGTCAATGAATTACCTATATAGTTTTTTTTTGTCAAATAAACTTTTTAAATTTTTTTTTTCATTTTTCAGCGACTAACCACAATCCTGGTGGTATGTGTTGATGAAACAGTACATGGTAAATTGTACTGTCTTAGCGTAACAAAAGCCTATTTACTATTGCCTTGAAGATGTAGAGATTAAAACGTAGTGATTATATTCTTTTAGGACGGTAAGTCACGCGACGTTTTTGATTGATAAAACGTCGCGTGACTTACCGTTTTTGTACTCGTAGTTTTATATTAGTGTTACAGTTACCATGAGAAATCCTTTGATTCCGTTAAAAGCTGTAGCAGCTGAACTTGGCAGTTGACTGTCGGCGTATCGAAGTGTTAAAGTGTTTGTGTAGTAAGCTATCCGAGTACACAACCAGAGTACAAAACCCATCCAAATGCAGAGAGGTGTAAGACAGGGCGACGTTATATCCCTGAAACTCTTCACCGCTGCATTGGAAGACGTTTTCAAGATACTGAACTAGAAAGAATACGGTGTTAACATCAATGGCGAGTACATAACTCACCTTCGATTTGCCGACGATATAGTCCTTTTTTTTATAGGATAAGGGTGACAAACGAGCACACAGTCCACCTGATGGTAAGTGGTTGCTGTGGCCCATAGACATCTACATCTATTTTCGATTAAGAATCAAAATGCAGATGCGTTGTCACCCATGAGGACTAAGATGGAATGCCTCGTTTCCAGTAAAAAGGGTCTCCGGTTCTCTACACTCACCATACGAAACACAGCAGCGTTAAGCTACTATTTTACGCTGGTATTCTGTGAGAGCGTGGTCCTTCCCCGGTCGAGCCGACCTATTCGTGCTACATCCATAATATAGCTGCAGCATGGCTCTACCACGTAGAAATGCCAGAATCGCTGTAAGACTTAAGCACTATGCTCACTGATCTCAATAGAGCCTCTGAACAGATAGGTCTTAAGATGAACATGGACAAAACAAAGGTCATGTATAACGTCCATGTCACACCTATGCCAATAGTTGCTGGGAGCACTACGCTCGAAGTTGTTGTCGAGTATGTTTACCTTAGACAAATAGACCGACTAGGTAACTTCGACTGAGGGGTCGAATTTACCTAGTAGAGGTGATACGTGGTAGAGCCATGCTGCAGCTATATTAACAGCATAGTTATAGCACGAGTGGGTCGGTTCGACCGGGGAGGACCACGCTCTTACAGAATACCAGCGTAAAATAGCAGCTTAATGCTGCTGTGTTTCGTATTGTGAGTGTAGAGAACCGGAAACCCTTTTTACTGGGAAAGAGGCATTCTATCTTAGTCCTCACGATTGACAACGCATCTAATCATGATGATGTCTATGAGCCACAGCAACCACTTACCATCAGGTGGATTGTGGGCTCGTTTGTCACCCTTATTCTATAAAAAAGGTCAGTTGGTGGATTCAACTCGGCTGGGCAGCGTTCGGGAGATTACGACACATCTTCTCGTTAGGTATACCTCAAAACTTGAAAATGAGTGTACAACCAGTGCGTATTGCCAGTAATGACTTATAGATCTGAGACGTGGTCCTCCATAGCTGGCCAGGAAGTTCAAGCTAGCCCAACGTATTAGTAAGCTAAAGTGGCTGTAAGCCACCATATAGCTCGAAGAACTGACAACCGACGTGGAAGAACGGTGCTCGAGTGGCAGCATCGTACCGATAGGCGAAGTGTAGGGCGCCTCCCCACTTTATGGAGTGATGACCTGGTTAGATATGCATGAAGTCGATGGATGCAGGTGGCTTAAGCCCGTGCTTTGTCACATTCCTTGGGATAGGCCTATGTTCAGCAGTGGACTTGTGAAGGGCTGTAATGACGAATGATGATGATATTAGAGTTAACGATTAAAGAAATTCAACTTGACGAATCCCGCGACGCTCATACCTAATAGTATATTTCATTACGAGTGCGGAAAGTCTGTCATTGCAGAGTTCAAAGTTTTTTTTGCAAAAGTTGCAAAAAGTTGCAATGACGGTTCCGCACGTGTACTGAACAACTATTTTTAATAAACTTGCAAAGAACATTTTTGGAAAATGGCGCCAACCGTAAAAGAATATAAGCAGAGATTTTTTGTTTTCTTCACCCATTCTGAGTAGGCAAAGAGAACTATGCCCATAGAGCCAAGTCTTCAGTAGAATTTTTTTTATTGATATGAAATGAAAATGAAATTTAATGAGATGAAATGAAATGAAACCTAACCTAACTCATTGAATCAAATCATTAAATCTGATATTGAAACCAATTAGTAGCTTCTTTTTAGAAATATTTGCATGAATCATAAAAACTTCTGAGTTTTTTTTAGTAAAAACTTCGTGGTTGGTTTTTTCTTTTTAATAGACATTATTTTGACAATTGGGAAAGAGAATGCACGAGTTCGGAAAAGGTAAAGAAAAAGCTCGAGTATATAATAGCCCACATCCCGAACGTTATACGTCCCTGCAATACACCACTTTTTGAGCAACTGTATTAAAAAAGTTATTCTAGCTAATATGATATTCGATAGGTGACTTTACAGAAGTAACGGTGACAAGTGAACATACAATCCACCCATAGACATAGAATACTATAATACATACACAATACAACGGGGGAGTGGGCAGTGCCCGTGTAGCCACTGGGGCATGTTACATTGACAATATTATCATGATCCTAGTATCGCAATATCGCAAGTATTGAAATTGGGCTATTACATTGTCAATAATATCACCACGTAGTAATGGAATAGGGTTGGGATGTTAATCGATAAATTTGGGATTTATTGATTATTGATAAATAAATATATTGATCAATTTTTATTTGATGTTAAAAAATAAAACAATGTATATATATATATTTGTACGTTTAACTTATAAATATATATTTGACTGATTTTTAAAATGGATAAGCTTAGTATAAAATTGTCTCACCGAATTCTTAGAATATGTCTTCCTGGATAAGTAGAGTAATCATATGTCTATGTATTTTTCCATGACACTCTTTGCTAAATCAAAGACATGATTACAACTTTCGTGATCGAATTGGTGATTTTTTATTTCAGGAAAAATATCCTCATTAACAAAACTGCTTAATATTTATATTAAAAAACCTGGACAGATGGTCGTCCAGGTTTTGGTGTTAATGGTTTTTTGGTTTGGGTTAATGGTGTTTTGTATAAGAAAATTGAATAAATTAGAAATAAATCATGGATAATAATTAATAATAGAAAGGCAGCAATAGCTATAGTACTCGCATGCGCGTTGAAAAATATGTTTTTAAAACTATTTCAAATCTATTTATATTTCGAATTACAAAGTTGACAGAAGTCGATGTCAAAACGAAGTGGCCCTGACTCTAGTTACTGGATACTGCCCAATGCTTATGCAGCCCCTCTAGTTACAAACCATGACAACCCTATGGTCTTGTGGTTGCATAACTAGGTCTTCATTTGTTTTTAACAGTATTTAAATAATGTTTATCTTGCGGGTTCCACAAAGATGTGCACGTTTCAAATAAAAAATAAACTCTTTTAAGTAATTTTTTGCTCATTACTATCAACGACAGAGCGTAATTCGTCATCGTCACTACTCGGACGTCGTTCCACCATGACTGCGGGCGAATACTGACAGAAAAAATATCGCAGAGCTTAAATTTCAATATTATTGAGGGCAGTATCGCGGATTTCAACATTTCCGTATAACTTGTGATATTATCACGATACTGCGGACACAGCCTATTATACTATCAATATTATCACGATATCGTGATAATATTGACAATGTAACATGCTCCACTAAAATGTCAATTCACACCTATGTCAACACGTCTCTTTGAGGTCACAGTCGCTGCCCAATTTTTATATCAAGCGTTGCTGGTTGCAATTTATTTCAAAAATGGCGAATTGTGCGATAATTACGTGTCAGAAATACAGCCAGATGTGGAATTTGAATAAAAGTGGTATCACCTTTCATCAGGAAGTCGAAACTGTTTATATTTTGTAAATATTTTTGTAAATATTAAAAACAAATATAAAGAAATATTAATGTGTAAAAACAACAGTACTAGGGATGTAACAACATATTACTGATACCGGTAAACCGGGAAATATTGTCGCTTTTGATATTGTACTTGGTATAATGACAAGCTACATAGATGTAATCAAAAACGGTAGAAATAGTAATTTAATGACCTAAGAATGTTATAACATTTTTTTATTAAATTGTAATTTTGTTCTCTCTATAGTCTATAGGTATCATAAAAAATGTTCAATAACGTTTTTAGATTCAATGTTCTCGTTACGTATCATTACTACAGACTGTATGTTCACTTCACGCCCAATCACCCAAAAGGGGTTGGGTAGACCCTTTTATGATTTAAGAGTCGAAAGCACCTCAATTACTTTTATATAATCTTCTACTAAACGATAAATACTAAAGTATTTACTTTGTAATTTAAATGCAATGAAGAAATGATTTGTATACTCCAAATATACAATTCTTTGTAAATTTTTCGAATAACAAATCTAAAATTAGGTGTCAAAATGATATAATAAACAAATATCTATAATCATTAAACATGTTGTTATCTATTGTTTAATGTTGTCAGGTTTAAATTTTACTTCAGAAAATATAAGACATAATTTAAAATTAAAAATTTTGTACAGCCGACTTCAATATAAGTTATTAATAATAACTCAAATAACTCAAAAACTATTGAATGACATATCTACGTAAATTGATAAAAAAAATATTTTTGCATGCCTTCTGGTAAAATATGGTGGAATCTATACTATATATTTGTCACCACATTCTGTATCACCCATATTTGCAAAATAAAGAAATTTATTCATTCATCATTCATTCATTCATTCATTCATTGGTCTGACCTTGATCTCATATGGGACCACACGAGAAGTATCAGCTTTCATATAAAAAAATCGGTTCACCCAGTAAAAAGTTATGAGGTAACACACATAAAAAAAACATACGCGTCGAATTGAGTACCATCTCCTTTTTGGAAGTCGGCAGAAAAACATAATCCGCTGCCAAGATGTATTGCAGAAAGAAAATGCTTATTTTTCTGTTTTAATGCCAAAATCTGTCAAGCTTTCATGACTAAACTGGTGAACTGATTTTGATAACATTGATATCTCAATTTTTTAATTTGTTTGATGTCAGGTTAAGTTAAAAAGGTAAACTACCACAGCTAAGTAGGCTTTACAAATTTGGTCGTTTTTGGCCGTTAAACCGCGAACTAGGGGAAAAACGCTATAAAGGGAAATGTAAAACTACTCCATCAATTTTGACGATATATGGTATTCAGATAGCTGGAAACATTAAAAAGGCTACGCTTTATTTTTAAGTGTATAGTTTTCGTATGATTTCTTATAGGGTATTCCATTTGCTTAAATATAATCTCAGGAAACAGTTATGAGAAACAGCCTATTAGTGATTACCACGTTTCGAGCTTATATGTTCTTCTTCTTCAGTGCTGTCATCTATAGCCTCGGGCCTTTACATTCCTTCAAATATTTTTTGTGATGTATGGATAAGAAGTCTGAAAAAAATTATTAAAGCCTTCCGTGGCTTCTACTCTTATTTTTATTTTCGAATCTCCGAACGTAAATACTAAAGTATTTACTACGTAAATGCAATGAAAAAATGATTTGTATACTCCAAATACACAATTCTTTGTAAAATATTCGAATAACAAATCTAAAATTTGGTTCAAAATTATGAGTGTTGGTATGGCGATACGCCACTTGCCCTATACTCCGCGACTCTGACGGGGCCGCACTGTTGATATTCGGTGGTGGTGGGGCCGCGGGGGAAGAGGAGTGTCGGTATTGCGAGGCGCCGCTCTCCCTGCCCTCCGCGGCCGAAACTTGCCAGAGACCAGATCCGCCGCTAGGGTCGGGAAAGCGGGTGCTACTAAGGAGGTGGAGGCCGTGGAGGGAGGCGTGCCTTGTGTTCCTGGTGCGTCTTGCCTCAGAAGGAGAATGGGGTGGAGAGGTCCTCCCCCGAGAAGGAGCTGCCATTGGGCGGCCGGCGCTGGTGGGGCCGCGGATGTGTGCGAAAGCGTTCCCGTGGCCCTGCCGATATGCGGCGAAAGTGGAAAACCATGGGGTTTTAGTCGGGGCGAATCCGACATAACCGAATTGGAACTAATCGTTTAACAAATTCTGATTTACGGAAAAAAACGCACAAAAATTAATATGCAGTGTTTACGATGCATGGACGATAAATTATTCGTTGGTCAGCTCAGAAATTCACTGAAGCAGCCCGGAATAAGGATGTTAGGGGTGTTTTACCCCCGTGCCTCGGAAAGCACATAAAGCCGTTGGTCATGCGCCTAATCTCTTTCCGGTCGTGTCAGTATGCCCTCCCAACGAACTATGACAGTCACAGAATGGAGAGTGCCCTGTGCTTGCGCATATACTCGGGTTCTATTCCACGATGAAGGTTTCGCCTTGATTGTAGTAGTGACGTGTACTGACAGACGCGTTTGTGTGTGTAACTGAGATTCGTTCGACTCGCGATCGTGACTGAGCGCTCCCGAGGTCTACGCACACTAACACAATGTGTATGTGCACGGCTAACACAAATAAAGTCAAACCTTCATCGTGAAATAGAATAACTATTCTATAATACTACCCTGTGTAGATGGCTAGTCTCTGTAGAGACCGCGGCAGCCGTGAACGAAATTCGGTCTGGAGGACATAATTCTAATGATTTTTTTTAATCAAAGTATTACGGCAAGTCCTAATCCATAATTACCAATTCCGATAATCCGTTTGTCGCAACTCCGTTAAGCGGTAATTAATAAACCAGTTGGCTTAAGGAATGACGATGATATAGAGTTTAATTAACAAGTTAGATAGCTTGACCAAGGGCTAATAGATTTGTATGTAAATGGAATACAGTTTTCAATCCTGCGTTAGTATGCGCTTAATGTCACATGGCATTAATAAACTTGTTTAAATTGAATTAGTTTTGGAGTTTTCGTTTAAATTTTATACATTTTGTATGGAATATTTGTGTAATTGATTTAATACATTTCATCATCATAATCATTCCCTTCACAAGTCCAATGCTGAACCTAGATCCTCCTAAGGAATGCCACTAAGCACGGTCCCGAGCCCACCGCATTTATCACCCTTCGTAGTATTATCACAACTCTAAGCTTGATGTCCGCCTTTCGATCCTGAACTGTATTGTAAGATTCAATTAAGATTAAAACAACAACTCGACCTCCTGCATCATTTACCAGATCTTCACTCCATTTAGCGGGGGTTCCACTTCGCTTATCGATATGGAATAGTCACTCGAGAAACTTTCTTCCCCGTTGGATCTGTCGGACTATGTCTGTTCCTCCGAGCACAGTCTCGTTTATAGCTCGCCGAACGACCTTGGGCTTCTTCATACTGCCAGTAGTGAAGGACCGCGCCTCAGTTCCATCAGTGGCAACAAATAAAAATACTTTAAGCCAATAAAATTACATAAATCAGAATTCTTTATTTGCACGAATCACGATACCCCACATATTGCACGGATACATTTTTTAGGCAACAAATGAATACAGTATGGAATGCCTGACTGGCGTTCTATCTTATGCCTGATAGGTGACAATTGAGCACACATTTGTAAGCACATTTGTTGAAGTTTGTTGCAGGTATCCATGGGCACCTGCAACCAACTTCAAACATACAAAAAATTTGACAGTAGTAACTTACCAATAGCTGCATTGTAAGTCCGCTTGTCACTACAGCTTTTTGCGGTGTTGAACTATCGGTTACTCTGGGTTTACTGCTGATATCCTCATTTTTCTACCACGCAGAGAATCTCTCCGAGGATACTCCTCTCCCGCTATGAGGTATTCTGTCTTAGATTTCATATCATATTTTATACGTGGTAGAACCATGCTTCAGCTGTATTTCTAGTATAGTTGTAGCACGAATGGGTCGGCTCGACCGGGGAAGGACCACGATCTCACAGAACACCAGCGTAAAATAGCAGCTTGATGCAGCTGTGTTTCGTATGGTGAGTGTAGAGAATCGGAGACCCTTTTTACTGGAAACGAGGCATTCCATCTTAGTGCTCACGGATGACAACGCATCTGCATTTTGATTCGTAATCGAGGATAAATGTAGATGTCTATGGGCCACAGCAACCACTTACCATCAGGTGGACTGTATGCTCGTTTGTCACCCTTATCCTATAAAAAAATATATATATAAACATTTGAAAAATATGAAGTGTACCTACAACCAGTGCATCTTGCCGTGTCTGAAAACTCAAGGTCATTCAGTGAGTTATAGAGTCAGGAGTATGGGAGTAGAACTAGAGTAACTCTAATATAACTCTAATAACCAACCGATTGGGAGGAAACGTTCACGTGCAGCAGTCTCATACATCATACTGGCAACAAACAGAAGCATTCTTGAATAAGTTTCTATATAAAAACCTAACAGATTTAGTAGTAGTTCATAATTATAACAATTATAGAGACTCAGAGGACAACAAAAAATTGTAATTAATCGATTTAAAAAAGGAGGAGGTGCTCAATTCAACTGTATTTTTATGTCTTTTACGTTAGATCTTTTTTCTAGGTGAACCGATTTTGATGATTCTTTTTTTTGAAACCTGGTGGTTCTCATGTGGTCCCATATAAATTTTATCAAGATCTGACCAGTAGTTTTTGAGTTATCCTTAATAATGCGTATTTTATTGACTATGTTCAATGATGATGTTCTTATTTTATTTATATTGAAGTCGGTTGTACAATTTTTTTAATTTTACCATTTGTGCAAATATTGTCTATGGATTTCGAAAAAAAAAATAATCTTCAACAAAATAGGAAATCTGATGAGTCGTTGATAAAATTAGTAAATTCGTGTGTCTGTAGTTATGGGAATCTTCAAAATTGTCTGGCACCGAGTGACCATAAAACTATTAATGAGCTTCGCACCAAATTCAAAATATATATTACCTAATGTTAAATGAATATAAATTATCGCGGAAGTGATTTTAAATTGTTCGTTTCTCTGCGACAAGATATTTTGAAAATCCTTCGGAATTTTTATAACTAATTAATTGCAACCTTGAGGAAATACATGTGAAACTATTATTTAATTATTGCGTCTTAAAAAGAGGTCTTCCATTCTTCCGTCTTATAAATAAGCAAAAACACTTGGGTGTAGGTAGGGTGTACGCAAAAACAAACCAATTAAACCAATAATGAAGTAAGTTCTAACATAACAAAATTAGGCGTTATTTCCGGTTATCCAGTAAAAATCAGAAACATCGTTTAGCATTGTAAAAAAAAACACGTCGTCTTGTTTACATTACTTAACATATAGTTTATGAATGGTTTATTTGAAATTTTCTTTGTAAAATAGTATGCAAGTTATTCAAAAAATGTAGACATGATATGGAAAACACTAATAATTTATTCTTACAATTGTAATTCAATGATAACATGAATAGAATACTCGTATAATTATTAACCGCTACAAGCCCGCTTCGCTGACGTAATAAATCTGTTATTTGATTCTATATTTTTGAATAAAATAGTTTTTTCAAAACTTGTATGCCAAAGGTATGCAAAACATTAAAGATCATCACTTAGCATGAACTGTGGTGAAAACTAGCTTTTAATAAAAAAGTAAATGTCGATTTCCTAAAGAAATAAAATTAATAAAATAGTCTACATATTAGCTCTTGACGACAGGGGCTTCATTTCTTCTAAACAATATGTCTTAGCACCTCCTTCAGAATGTGAAATATTTTTTAGTTCTATCACGTGAACCTTTACTTTTTAATAAAAGTGATTTTTATACAGTCAATAGGCAGTACAAGACAAAACCAATGTTGTCGATAGTTTTTTTTTACCATATGTTTCCAGTCGATTTGGGGCAGGACTGGTCCTTTTTACAACGTGTAAAGACTTGCACATAAATAGTACTGGGCCTCCAATGCAATAACTCAAATGATCTAGGATACATGAGCCTTGTTCTAGATAAAATACCACGTTTATTGTTGCTAAAAATAAGGCAAGGTATTTCTTTATTGTTTTAATCGGAAACATATGTTTCCTATCTTATATGTTGTCCGCGAAAGGTTTCGTTCGGATGGTATTCGCTGCGGTATTGTGCCATGCGTTGACATATTAAGGACAATTAATTCCTTATCTTATTGTCGCTTGTAGGAATAGGAAAAAGAGTTGAGTTATATCAATTTATATTTTTTAGACTTTACAGGGATAGTTTAAAAACAGGGTATAGTGTTATTGTTACGAGCTTGGCGCTCAATCAGTGGTAGAGCCACGCGGCAGCTTTTGCTGTCGCACGAATGGGCCGGCTCGAACCGGGGTGGTACCACGACCTCACAGAATACCAGCGTGAAGTAGAGGTTTACCTCTGCGTTTCGCTTGGTGAGTGCTGGTGGCCGGAGGCCCTTTTTACTGGAAATGAGGCATTCCATCTTAGTCCTCACGGGTGACAACGCATCTGCATCTTGAGTCTTTATTGAGGATAGATGTAGATGTCTATGGGTCACAGTAACCACTTACCATCAGGTGGACTGTGTGCTCTTTTGTCACCCTTATCCTATAAAAAAAAATTATTTTATTAGAAATACTACCGATATTATAATCATAATAACATTCAATTACAGTTGGTGTTTGGAATAATCTTGCTTATCCTATTATATAAAATTATTACTATATTAAAGCAAAATACACAGTAAAAAACCTGCATTGGGTTTTTTTGCAATTTTTAAGTAGTCTTACAGTGGTAGAGCCACGCTGCAGCTTCTGCTGTAGCATGAATGTGGCGGCTCGAATCAGGGCAGTACCACAACCTCACAGAATACCAACGTAAAGTAGAAGCTTTGCTTCTGCGTTTTGCTTGGTAAGTGAAGGTGGCCGGAGGCCCAGCCTCCCCCCCCCCCTCCCCTCCCATGATATGATAGCGGAATTCAAAAAGAAAGGACTACCCCAGGAAGGTACCAGCACCTTTGGTAATGAAGAATCCCTCAATGAGGTACAAATTAGAATACTTCTTTGTGCCCCGGGCTGGAGGTTTCGTATACGTCAGAGAGGATATCTGTTCTTGACGCCTCAGCAGTCTTGAAGGTCCATCCTTTGGCTGCACGTAGACAGCGGCGGCGATCCCCGCGTCTACGGGTGACTATATAGGTCCCATAGCGGTAATGCTGATACGGCAGACTCATCGACCACGTTGAAATGGCTACAGATTTCTTGCTACAACAGATCCCATCCGTAGAGATCGTAATACATGGTGATTTTAACGGCGCTGAATGGCTTGTTCACGCTTAACCAATCATGCGGGGAGATCTGTGTATGACTTTGCCTTGGTATATGATCTGACACTACTGGTTACTTCGCCTATGCGGATTTCAGATGTGGAGGATCATACACCTTCCCTATTGGACCTTCTGCTGACCTCTCATCCGTATGGATATCAGGTGTCCATCGATGCCCCTCTCGGCTCTTCGGACCATTGTCTGATCCGAAGTATGGTGCCACTCACGCTCCCCTCCCGGTTGCATTCTGCAGGCTGCCGCCGTGTTTGGCATTACAGGTCGTCGGATTGTAACGGAATGCGGTCTTTCTTTGCTGGCGGGTTTGCATTTTGCCGGATTATCCCAGCGCTGTTGCTGACTCTGTCACTGATGCGGTGCTACAGGGAACGGAACTATTTTTTCCATCATCTGTGGTACCCATCCGAAGCAGATCTCTGCCTTGTTTTGGTCGCTCCTGTAAGACTGCATTACAAAGTAAGCATGAGTGTTAGCGAGCCTGGGCTGAGGCTTCGGTGGCTCGAGACGTAAACACCAGCATTCTTAAAAAGAAGTATAACTTCGCCTCCATGTAGGACCTCTTCAAAAGAGTAATTGCCAAGGCAAAGTATGAGCACATTGGAAAAATTGGGAAAAAATTAGTTCGCCTTCCTTCGGGAAACCGTGCATTCTGGTCTTTTGCCAAGGCTGTTCAAGGAAATTTCTGTAAGCTATCACTACCATCTGAAGCAGGATGACTCACTGGCACACACTGCAAAAGACAAAGCCGACCTTTTAGGCTCCCTTTTTACGTCCAACTTGATTCTCGATGATCGGGGGAACACACCGCCGACCACCCCGCATTGTAAGTGCTCTATGCCTGATGTGTGATTCACACAGTGCTCAGTACCTCCTTGTTCTCGAAAATAATGGAGTCCATTATTAACTGCCAGTTCATGCGGTACCTTGAAGAGCACTAGCTAAATAGTGACCGCCAGTACGGTTTCTGTCAGGGTCGCTCAGCTGGTGATCTTCTTGTTTACCTAACACATAGCTGTGCGCAGATGATCGAGTCCAATGGGGAGGCATTGGCCGTTAGTTTGGATATAGCAAAGGCCTTTGTTCGGGTCTGTCTCAAAGCGCTTCTTTTGAAACATCCTTCCTACGGGCTTCCCGAGAAATTGTGTAATTGGATCACCAGTTTTCTGGCTGATTGAAGCTGATTGATGCTGACAGCATCAAGGTCGTATATATCATCAAGATATATCGGTGCATGCTCCGATTACAAGCTCAATAACGCTTGTGTTCCACAAGGAAACGTTCTATCACCAACGCTGTTTCTTCTGCATACAATGATATGTTGCAAACCGGTAAAAATTCATTGCTATGCGGATGACAGCACTGGTGATGCTCCATACATCGGCCGTACCAATATTTCCCGGGAAAACGTCGCAAGGTACCGGAACAAACTTGTGTCGGAAGTTGAGTCTTTGCTGAACAAAGTCTCGGATTGGGGGTGACTAAATCTAGTTCAGTTTAATCCTCAGAAGACACAAGATTTACTGCTAAAAAGAACCCCTTTGTCGTATCTCCTCAGTTTCAAGGCACTCCCCTTGTTGCCTCAGGCAGTATCGGAATTTTTGGCGTCGACATATCGAGTGACGTGAAGTTTCGTGGTCATTTGGAAGAGAAGGTCAAATTGGCCTCTAAAAAGCTTGGCGTGCTCAGCAGAGCGGGATAGTATTTCATGCCGGCACACCGCCTGCAACTTTACAAGGCGCAGGTTCGGCCTCACATGGAATACTGTTCCCATCTCTGAGCTGGGGCTACCCAGTGCCAGCTTCTTCCAATTGACCACATCCAGCGCAGAGCGGCTCGAATCGTCGACGACCGTCCTTTCCGATCGGCTCGATTCACTAGCGCTGCAAAGAGCGTTTTAAAAGAGAGCTTTACGTAGGGTGCGTTGAGGTAAGATTGGTGATGGGGCAAGACCGTGGGATTCAAATTCCCGGCGAATTATACTATATTTTGAAAGTCTAACAAAATGCTACACGACGCCATTTCATCCTGCCGCGACCCTCAGTTCGGGCCAGTCACTCCGGCAAATGGGACCTGTGCTGCGCGGCATTTTATAAAACAATCTAATTTTTGTATTATTTTTTGTTCATCCGATCTTTTCCTATCACTTTTATTTACGATTTTTAGCGAGAATATGGCTTCTCTTGTTATTATTTTGTGTGAATACTAAGTTTTATGAAGTTATAGCTAGATAAAGCTGGTCCATGCAGGGCTAAGATCGCTGTAGGCCGAGATCCGATGTTTCCCCGCGTGAGTGAAGATCGGATGAATATTATCCGATCTTTGTCCGTTACAAATATGGCAGTGGTTGTTAAACTTTCATTGGTCATGTATATTTTTTCGGAGATTACTGAAGTAACTATGGGACTCAGTCTCGTTAGCAAGTCTGTATATTTAAAAGTAAAACAATACGATGGTTTTATTACTTTTAAGTACACATTAAAATCCATTTTTTTTATAGGATAAGGGTGACAAAGGAGCACACAGTCGACCTTATGTTAAGTGGTTGCTGCGGCCCATAGACATCTACATCTATGCTCTATTACAAATCAAAATGTAATTTATAATAATTATTAAAAAATTAATTATAATAATAAATTACATATTTATCTCATTAGATAAAGTTTAGAACTAATTCAGTTTCACGGGAAACTTTCAACCCACGTTCCTTTTCCTGGTCTAGTCAACTTTGCTTTACTTTTTCTGACTTCATGCCCTTATTCTGATTCTAATTAACTCTATAAATAAGCTCACGCCTGCTTAGTGATACACATACAAATATGCACACAAAATAATCTATCAATTAACTACTTACCTAACTACCTGCTTCGTCGTATGCCACTTTGCTAAAATATTTATATCTTCCTCAACTCCTGTATTATCACAGGGCATTTCGCCAGTCCTTACTCTTAATTTTTTTCCCATAAAAAATTAAATGCATCCGATGTTTCCCTTATATTGAGTAACTCCATCTTATGTCATAACAAAGTTTGAGAAACATAAAATTACAATTTCTTTATACCAGGGATAAGATCGGATGCCAAGAAACAAAAAAAGAGAAAATCGTTTGGAACATTTATGTTTCTAGTAATTTATAGATCATATTGAAATATGTTTTTGAGCGTTAAAGATAGGACAGATCTCTTTTATAAACTTTTTTCTCTAAGCAGTAGAAGTGGTTTTAAATTTAAGTCCGATCTTACCCCTTAATGGCCTTCATTATGCATATAAAAAAGTATGTCTAGTTTTCGCACACCTTTAAAGCAGAAACCGTTGAGTTTACACAAGCAAAAGATTCTCAGAGCTAAACTACGTTTAACGATTAACGGTTTGCTCCATGTTCCAGAAATCTGACGTATACAGATGTCGAGAAATTAAAGTTATTGGCAGACTCTTCCAACTATTCACAAATCCGTCCGGTATTACCCCAACGCACCTTATTTTATCGCATCTACCACGTGGAGTGCTCTGAGGAATTGTTCGGATAGATTCCAGCCACCCAATTTCACCATCGCACATCACGACAAAACTCTCGATAACATCCATACCATCTGGATGATTGGCGGTCCACCACTGTGCGATTTAGAAGATGTTTTCTTCCTCGCACAACTTCCTTGTGGAATCGATTACCACAAGCGATTTTTCCGGACCGATACGACTTAGGGACCTTCAGGAAAAGAGTCTACTCCTTTTTGAAAGGCCGGCAACGCATATGCTATTCCCCTGGTGTTGCAGTTGTTCATGGACTGCGGTAGTCACTTACCATCAGGTAAGCCGCATGCTCGTGTGCCCCCTCTCCTATAAAAAGTCTATGCAATTATAGACAAGTCATAGATTAGTTTTGTACTCAGACAAAGGTGTCTGCCCTAGTCGTATTACGCGACTTATTCTTTAAACAAGTCAATTTCATTAAAACTGCGTTCGTATAAATATTGTTATATTCTGATCCACGAAGCTACGTATACGACTATCAACCTGATAAGAAGATGCCGAAATCGATTACGTTATATAACACCCACCATTACCCTGTAATACATAACCTTCTCCTTTTGAGAACACCAAAAACCAGGGGTAGCATACCTGAAGCCATATAGTTGAATAATAAAAAAAATAGAAAATACATATTTGATTACTACTCTATTCAACTCCAAGCCCAACAGTCCGTAAATCCCGGTAGTATCTATATGATTCTAAGAATGTTTATGGTTATTATCCTTAAAATGAAGCACTCAAGTTAGTATGGTTTTCCTGCTATTAAAAAAAACATCAAATTGCACTTTAAGTAATATAGTCGTAGTAAGTGCTTTTAAGATTTTAAACGTCAATAACACCTAAAAATTACGCGACTAAACAAAATGATTATTATTTAACGTCGTATGAAGATGTCCGTATGGCCATGACTGACTCGTAAATCCGACCACTATTGATATGGTCAACTACGATATTATTACGTATAATTTATCCCCAATTAATAATCAAGATGCAGATGCTTTGTCACCCTTGAGGACTATGATAGAATGTCCCGCTTACGGTAAAAAGGGTCTCCGGTTCTCTACACTCACCATACGAAACACAACATTATTCTGCTGTTTTACGCTGGTGTTCTGTGAGATCGTGGTCCCGATCGAGCCGACCCATTCGTGTCACAACCATAATATAGCTGCAGCGGGGCTCTACCCCGTATATAATATACAATATAAAATCAATCAATCATCAACGCATGCGGCGCACAGCTAGTTTATAATATAAGGTCGGGGAAAAGTTTCTTCGTATTTTATATACAAGTTTAAAAAAAATGTTCAATGTTTCATTACATTTAATTATAATATATATGTGCTATTTTATTCGATAACTTGTTGCCATCTTGTAGGTAGTGACATAATCCCGTCACTGTAGAAATCTTGGGATTATAGATTAAAAAAAACGCGATAGTAGTTTTGACAGTCCTCTATTGATGTTAATCTAACACTACCCAAAGAATTCTGAAGAGACTGAAACAGGTGAAAATCTGAGGGTGCAAGGTCAGGACTATATGGTGGATGCATTAACACTTCCCAACCAAGCTCTCTCAAATTTTGCTGAGTGGCCAAAGATGTGTGGTCTGGCAATATCATGACGAAAGACCTCTCCTTTTCTGTTGATCAATTCGGGCCGTTTTTTCTCAATTTCCTATTTGAGTCGCATTTGTTGTTGGCAATAGAGATCCTAATCAATGGTTTTGCTCGGTGGTAAAGCTCATAATAAACGATGCCCTTCCAATCCCACCATACACACAGTATCACCTTATTGCGTGTTAATCCGGGTTTGCTACAGCCTGTGGAGCTTGACTACCCTTTGACCATGATATTTTTCGCACGTTCTTGTCGTAGGTGATCCATTTTTATCACCAGTGATAAATCTTTTGAAAAATGGTTCGATTTCATTACGCTTCAATAGAGAATCGCAAATGAGTACACGATTCATTAGGTTTCTTTCAGTGAGCTCGTGTGGTACACAAATAGACTTTTTCAAATGTATCAGAACTATTTTGTGGTCATTCCTCAATTCCTCACATGTCGATCTTGCTCCACTTTTTCAAAGATGGCATCGACTTTATCTGTATAAGGGCGACCGGAGCGAGGTGCATATTTGACATTTTTTAGTTTTTCGTGGATTGAGTCTCTTTTTTGTAATAAAACTTCAGAATGTATCGAATTTCTTCATTAGATTCACTCATTTTGGCGGACAGAAAAACAATTGAAAAATAAGTGTTTTTTACTTTTTCATTTTCTTTTTCTTGATGTCCTATATACGTCTTGATATTATAACCAGCCAGATACACACCGTGCATCCAAAGAAATTTTAGGTCAATTTTATATTTACAAACAGTTGAATTGACAGCGAGTAGTATTGTGCTCTTAAAGTAATCGAGTTTAATTGAATTTATTTAAGTATTAAAGCTACAAAAGTGATATATGTGCTTAATATAACAAAGATTGGAGATACTGAATATAGGTGTGGTGTAATTTAAAAGTAATCAATGGTAAAAGTGTAAATAAGGAAAGAATCAGTGTAAAAGTACCCTGTTTTTGTGTAACAAAGATATTAATTTGTCCGAACTTACAAACTTATTCCATATATTATTATAATTTGAAAAAAATTTAATTACCACTGTATCTAACGAAGTGGAATATTATTAATTTACTTATAAAAACTAAGTTTTGACTTTAAGTATATTGATATCAATTGATATAATCCCTTCTGTGCCATCTGGTGGCCACTAGTTTTATAGATTAATATTCTTTATTGATATCAATAATATGGCAAAGTGTGGAGCATGCGGCCGCTACCTATCGGCGACAGATGGCGTTACCTGTGGCAAATGTGATGCCACATATCATCGAGGCTGCCTTAACTTATCCGAAAAGGTAAAAATATCAACTTCCTGGATGTGCCCAGCTTGTAAAAGTAAAGTTCCTCGTGCTGGGGACAATTCTAATACACCGGTAAAGTGTCAGGATGTCGGAGATAGTAGTCCCGTCCAAAAAGACATTGACATAGGCCTAGAAATACGCCTATTTCGTAATGAGCTCAGTGCAATGCGCAATGAGCTGAAGGAGATCAGGGACAATTTCGCCATGTTAAGGGATACAATGCTCGTGTGTAATAAAAATTTGGAAGAAATTGACTCTAGGGTTACCAAGTTGGAGAACCGAATGGAAGAACGTGAGCACAAATGTAAGTCCATAGGTCTTGAGAATACAATAGCTGAATTAAAGATCCAATTAGGCGAGAGGGATCAGGACCTGTTAGCCAATGACTTGGAAATCTCAGGTCTACCGGAACAAAAGGGTGAAGTAGCCATTAACACTGTGATACTATGCGCTAGAAAGTTAGGCCTTGATATTGACCACCGTGAAATTGTCCATGCCGAGCGTGTCGGAATATTACGCAAATCTATTGACGAAATTAATAGCTCTCAAGAAGAAGTTCGTTTGGGACCACGTAGAATTATGGTGCGGATGAGCCGGCGAGCGCTGCGAGATGAATTTTTACGTTCCGCGCGTGTTCGACGGACAGTAACCACTGAGTCACTGGGGTTACTCGGCGAGCCGCGTCGGTTTTACGTGAATGAGCGGTTAACACCTTTGAATAGGAAGTTGTTTGGTAAGACTCGCGAGGCGGCGAAAAAAGCAAAATGGCGTTATACTTGGACGAAGGGTGGACATATTTTTGTGAGAAAGGAAGATGGAAAGCCTGTAACGCGAATTCGGTCCGAAGCAGACCTTCAGCGTGTTTTTTGTTAATCATGCGTTAGCTATTAATTTACTTTTTTTAATATTACTTTTTTATTATCCTACCTCTTATGTTAGAGATAGCTTAATTAGGTTTGTTAAAACAATATTTATATTCTTTTATAAGTTAGTCTCCAAAATAACAATTACATACAGTAAGTGTATACATATTAATATACATCAACTTAATATAATATGTTACTTTTCAAAGGGTGTATTGTTACGTTTTAATTCAGCCTTTTTTGGTTTATGTAAATCAGTGTACGTGTTCATTACACATGAAATCTTTAAGTGTAATTTTCATTGTCTTGTTAGTATTTGTGTGTCTGACAAAAGTGTTCATACCGTGAGTAATCGCAATTTTATTTTACTATATTTTGCCGGGTCATTAGTGGTACATGCAAACAGCTCCTTACGGTTTTTACTCTACTTACATAAACGCAATTTTAATTTTGTATTTATTTATAAACACACACATTTTTATTTTTATATTTTAAACGTAAATAATTTTAATATTCGGAAAGAATTAACTTTAATATTCAATAATGATGAGTGTAATCTATCAAAATGTATATATAATGTCTTGTCAATATATATTTTATATGTAACGTTTTGTCAGTTTAGTGAACAAAGTAAACATACATCATGTCTTAATAATATTCATTTATATGTAAATCCTGAGATGTACTATTTATTTATAAGATTAAATTTACAATATATAATATTTGTTAAAGTTAGGAAAACCGTATTTGGTATTTTATACTCATTATTACTTCATTACTATCTATTAACAATGGATAAATCTTATTATTCGGCCAACGTCAGTGATATTTCAGTTAGCAATGATTAAGTTTAAAGAATTAAAAGTTGGTTTCTTTAATGCGGGTTCATTGGGTACGAAACACGAAGAATTCCTCGTAGCCATGAGTCGACATGATGTTGATCTCATGGCGATAAATGAGACCTGGCTACGGGAAGGCGAAGATGGGCGCGCTCCGCTCGTACCTGGTTACCGCCTACGTCACGTGCCGAGACCACACTCTGTGCGCGGTGGCCGTGGAGGGGGTGTAGGCTTCTACGTCAAAAAGGGAATCAACTCCCGAACATTATCTACTCCTCACCACAATTGTGTAGAAGAGATGTGGCTAGCCCTGCATATCAACTCAAAAAAAATTGTGATAGGCACGGCTTACCGCCCACCATGGCTTAGCGTTGAATTATTTCTTGATGCTATTACTGACAGCCTTAGCACACTTTCGCACGATTATGTACTGATTTTGGGAGATTTTAATATTAATTTAATTGACACAGAAGATGTGAAGACCAAGCGTTTTATGGAATTTATAAATTATATTAATATTAAACAATTAATAGATAAGCCAACACATTTTACCGAAACTAGCCAAACTCTAATTGATGTTATCTGTACTGATGCGCCAACACGAAATGTCACAAACGATCATATAGCTGACTTAGGTAATCATGCCTTTCTTACATGCGAGTTACATTTTAAAATAGACAAAATACTACCTCGGACGTTAGTATATCGCCCCCTAAATGATATCCTACTTGATTATTTTGAACGAGACCTCCAGATAATTCCATGGGATGTGATCAGTTGTACCGATAATGTCAATGAAATGGTGCACTTATTTAATCGCTACATCCTAAATTTATTTGACTTGCATTCACCTATTAAAACAGTTATACTTAAAGATCGTCCTTGCCCCTGGATAACCAAAACCATAAAATTAATGATAAGTTTACGCGATGAAGCACTCAACAAATATCGATGTTCACAGTCGCCCAGTCATAAAAATTATTATAAACAATTAAAACATCAAGTAAATGTCGCACTATACCACGAGAAAAAGGCATATTACAAAGTGTTCATTAATAATAATATCAGCAATCCAAATAAGCTATGGTCAAATTTGAAGGCGTACTCGTTACCACCGAAAAACGAATACGACCTTCCGCCACATTTATCGGATCCTGATATTATTAATTCACATTTCTCAAACATACCAGGTTCCTATAACGTAACTATATCAGATCTTACATATTTTGAATTTAATAGATTTACTTCTAAAACTTTTTTGCTGAAACCGGTATCTCAAGATATAATTTTGAATATAATTAAAAAACTAAAATCTAATGCACTGGGAGTTGATGGTATTAACCTAGATATGTTATTAATGACCCTTCCACAAAGTCTGGAAACTATCACCGCGTTGATTAACCTATCGATATCTACAAGTACATTCCCTGACATCTGGAAACTAGCCTTAATACGTCCTCTTCCAAAAAATGCCAATCCTGCTACCGTGACAGACTTACGGCCCATAAGTTTGCTACCCTGTATATCTAAAATATTAGAAAAAGTTGTGTATCAACAATTAATTTCATATCTAGAAAATAATGCTATACTGCCCGATCTTCAATCGGGTTTCAGAAAGGGGCGAAGTTCTGCTACTGCCCTATCTGATGTAGTAGGTAATATATTGGAGGCCCAAGATACAGGTCAGGGGACTATACTCGTTCTATTAGATTATTCTAGAGCTTTTGACACCATAAATACGCCTTTACTTTTGTCCAAAATGTCGTTTTACGGATTTGACCCCAGGACTATAAAATGGTTTCACAGTTACCTTAGTGGACGTTCACAGCAAATTACAATTCAATTAAATGGTCAAAACTGTGTGTCTTCTCCGCAGCGGATCACGCGTGGTGTTCCTCAAGGATCGATTTTGGGTCCCGTACTTTTCGCGTTATATACATCAGACATTAGTAACTGTTTCCAATATTGTAAATATCACTTATTTGCAGATGACACACAGATTTATAAGTCTTTTAAGCCTAGTTGTACTGTAGAAGCTGTTAATCAACTCAACGAGGATTTGGATAAAGTAGTAAAGTGGTCAGAGAGAAACTGTTTAGTGTTAAATCCATCAAAGACAAAGTTTTTAATTTGCGGAACGAAACAACAGATTCAAAAAATAAATAAATTTGTCCCAACACTGTATATAAAAGGCACGGTATTAGAAAGAGTCGACAAAGCACGTAATTTAGGAATCATAATTAGCCCTGATCTCAGATTTCAAGATTATATCAATAACATTGTTAAGAACTGTTTTTATAGGTTAAAAATCCTGTACAGAATGCGTGAACACTTAAGTATAGAATTACGAAAAAGACTATCGGACACCCTAGTACTATCAAAATTTAATTATGCTGATACGGTTTATGGGCCTTGTTTACTGTCACGTACCGCACACCTTATTCAACGGGTCCAAAATGCTTGTGCGAGGTTTTGCTTCGATGTACCGCCAAGAGGTCATGTAAGCCCATTTCTTGACGACAATAATATTCTTAAAATGGCTGCCAGACGCAAACTTCATTTAGCTTGTGTACTTTTTGGCGTCATAAAGACAAAAAATCCAAAGTATCTTTTTAGTAAGTTAGACTGGTCTCGCGAGCATAGCAACTATCTCACCCGCGCTTCATCTTATAATAGGCTCAGTATTCCGCGACATTCTTCTTCAGCCTTTCGAGGTTGTTATAAGTATGCAGCCTCCCATTGCTGGAATAATTTACCTCCTCCACTGCGTGACCTAAACACAGTAGGCACGTTTAGAAAACACTTAAAATATCTCCTAATAAACGAACAGAAGGGTATAGTTAATAAATAGGAGTATTGTTAAGAGGTTAGACGTTAGCTGATTTTCCGTTTACATAATATTTATTACGCTATTACATATTATTATTTATTACAAAAAGCCTATTAAACGTATGTATCTATGTATATATATGTATATGTGTGTATATATATATATATGTGTGTGTGTGTGTATGTATATGTGTATGTGTATGTATGTGTATATGTATGTATGTGTGTATGTATGTGTGTGTATATATAACAAATCATACATTACATTATCTTTATATATAAAAATTACGTGTCCCGTTGTTTGTCCGCGATGAACTCCGAAACCACTCACCCCAAATTTGTACACTCTGTGCAGTTTGGTCCAACTTGAGACAATGGATAGTTTTTATCCCGATAAGTGACCTTTAATTTTTTTTTTATTGCAAATTTAAGGATTTTTATAGTACAAAGTTTCGCCGCTAAGAGCAGAACAACGTCTGCCTGGCCAGCTAGTGATTTTATAATATACACTGTTAAATTATATTATGACACTTACTAATGTTCCCGTCACATCTAACGTAGCGTTCAGTAACTTACATTCAGCTCAACTATACAATACGCATTTTCCATTTTGTTATTGTCATTCATCAGTTGTTATTGTTATATGTATCTACTACTCGCTTAATGTCGACACTTACGGCACGGTCTCCGTAGGAACTTATGGGGCCGACTGAAAATCAGCGTCGCTATCCCGCGGCTTATGCTGAGGCGGTCCCTTCCGCCACTTCATCTGTTTCGATTATTAAGTCATGAATTGTTGTTATATCCTCTATTTTTTTGTTTATTAATTTTCTTGTGTTTTAATATTTTTTATTATTATTTTATTCTTATTCGTATTAATTTTGTTTATTAATTTGTCATTGTAATATGAAGTGTCGGAATAAATGTCTTTATGTCTTTATGTCTTTAAACAAAATACGAAGAAACTTTTTCCCCGACCTATTATAACTAGCGACCCGCCTAAATTTCGCCTGGGTAGGATCTGTAAAAATTTCGTCATTTAGAATTTTTAAAATAATTATCAATGTCTATTTATTTTATCAACATTTCGATTTTACAAAAATACTTCAAGTTTTTTGGGTATAATATAACCTATATCACTCCTGGTATTGCTTTATTTCGGTTTGTCAAGTTAATCGGCCCGGCCATTCCGATGATAAGCCGGAGCAGACAGACAACATTTTTACAAATTCATGTCTTAATCCCATGCAAATAACCCAATGCCGTTATTTTGATATCACATACAAACTCTTCAACTTTATTTATATGTATAGATGTATATAGATACATAAACATAAACTAGTCATTTGGATTTTATAATATTTTTCTTTACATTACGAAAACACATATAGATATAGACATAATATCTCATTAATTTTTATCTATAATTAATAAGAGACTTATGTTTTCCACAATGAAGTGGTTGACCTTTTCAAAATTCTTTATAAGATCCTTGGATTTTTTTAGAAATCGAAAAATTGATATAATAAATGGTTTTTGGTGATTATCTTAAATGTAAATAATGCCACATTAAGAGATCCTACCCAAGCGAAGCCGGGGAGGGTGGCTACTATTTTATATATATACAATGAAAGATACATGATATTTATAACAAACACCGTTACCGTTACCATTACGAGTACAGCCTATTAAAAGTCTACTACTAAACATAGAACTTTCCCATAAATTGTCCCAAAAGACAGATACCATAATTGACATATTTAGTGGACGCATTGACAACCGCAGTTTTGCACACATAGAACGCGGAGATGTAATGCTCTATTGTCATCAAATCAAAATTCTTGATCCACTCAACTTAAATCACTTCTATCAGCTTTATATTGCACTTACGTAATAAAAGAGTATACCAATATCAAAAGGAGATTTCAATTAAAACTTCTGACGTAGTTATCAGATTATTTATTTTCATTATTATTAAAAAAAATTGAAAATAATTTCACTTGGACGTCAGTTGGTCGGTATGGATGTGAACAAGATATCTTTCGAAAAACTGAACTTATCCCTTTGATATTTTTTTATTAGTTTTAGATTTTAATCCTTAGAATTTTTCTACATTAATTTTTTTTTAATTGTCAATTTTTTTTTTGGTATAATTTTTTTTACTGCTTGATACTGGTAAAAATTTCGTGTTAATTAAACAGAAACAATTTTTTGTAGCTTTAAATGAAATAATTGTTTCAGTGATTAATAAAAAATTAATTATTCAAAACATTACATGAGCGTTCGAGGTGTACACTTTTGGATATTCCAAATATTTTTTTTATTTTTTAATTATTATGTATTAGGAAAACGCTACTGCCCATTTCTTGGTTTGTTCCCTCTGTCACCTCTTACGACACCCACGGGACAATATGGGATAGTATATATTCTTACACCGCCATTACACGGTCTACATCAAACACAAAATCGGCCAATTTATCGAGCAGTAAACGTAGCGTTGTGGTAGCGAATCAAACTAATTTACACGTAGGCACATAATATGGGTTATTAAAATACCATTAGGGCTTTTTATATATTTCATCGATATATCGAATTTTTCTCAAAAATGTATCGATATTTATCGTCGATGTTTTTATCGCGATATATCGATATTCAATATTTATTTTAGGGTACTGAATTAGTATAAATTTCGAAATATTTATAATGTTATATTTATTTTATAATTTAATAGACAAAACATTAAGTAACAAAAGCAAAAGCATTGATTTGTCGTCAAACCGTCAGTAATAAAAGTTCGATCCTCATCCCACTACATCATGTAAAAAGACGATATATCGATATTTAACACGCAATAATTATCCATAGTGTTCATTACTGTTTAAAAAATCGTTACGATTTTTTTTTCACTTGCCCATCCCTACTCCGGAGAAAAAGTAAAGTTAGACTCCGACACACGACACGTCACTTACTAACTCTACATACTCACCTAGTGTCACAAACAGAAAGATCGTTAACACAACAGATAGGGCGCAACGAGTTCGCAGATAGGCGCACCGCACTCCCTTCCAGGCAGATTTAAACTAGATTCAGGCTAGATTTAGGCTAGATTCTTTTACCCTGCTCCAGGAGCATGTCATGACAAATGCTGAGCGGAAGCTTGTTTTGGCACAGTATTAATGTCTGTTAACCATTTGTAAATGTGCACGCATCGCTGTGCCAATAAAGTTTATTTTCTTTCTTTCTTTCCACACCGCGTACAAGCCGTACACCCGCGTGCCTGGGCGGTTCTCACCGCCCAGAACATCGAACGATAGGGCTTAACCATCAGAGCCGGGGCCGCCAACCGCTGTTCAGACGGACGTCAGTCCTGAGTCCGGTGAAGCGGTAAAAGCCAAAAGGCTAACAGCACTAACATCATCAGAAACCAGAACCAGACTGGTCTAAGACATCACCGCAGAGTATAATTGTTCGGGCATTGGACCTCATTGTTCGGCAGAAAGATCATTCGCTCAACTTAAGATATTAAAAAACCTCTATTACGAAGTAGGAAAGATTGTATGTATTATCACTACTATGCATTGAAATGAATTTCTACGTGAAATCGATCATCCTCATCAGAGGATTATTACAGCCCTTCACAAGTCCACTGCTGAACATAGACCTCACCCAAGGAATGTCACAAAGCACGGTCCCGAGCCACCTGCACCCATCGACTTACTGCATGTATTACCAGGTCGTCACTCCATCTAGTGGGGGGTCGCCCTAAACTTCACCTAACGGTACGAGGCTGCCACTCAAGAATGTTTTTCCCCATCGGTTGTCGGTTCTTTGAGCAATATGACGGGCCCATTGCCACTTCAGCTTACTACTCCGTTGGGCTATGTCGGTCACTCTTGTTCTATTGCGGATATACCCATTTCTAAGTTAATCACGCAGAGAAACCCTGAGCATAGCCTTCTCCATAGCTCGCTGAGGAACCTCAAGCTTCTTCATACGGCTAGTAGTGAAAGACTACGTCTCAGATCCATAAGTTATCATTGGCAACTCGCAATGGATGTACAGTCTCGTTTTTAAGTTCTGAAGTGTACCTGACGAGAAGATGTGTCATAATTTACCGAACGCTTACCAGCCGATTTGAATCTGCCGATTGACCTCTCGGTCGAAGTTTGACTTACCTAGTCGGACTATTTTTCCTAGGCAAACATACGCATCAACAACTTCGAGCTTACTGCTCCAACTATCGGCATAGGTATGACATAGACGTTATACATAATCATTGTTTTGTCCATGTTCATCTTAAGACCGTGTAGTGGCGGTTAAGAATATCCACTACACCCATATCTTCCCGTGGGTGTCGTAAAAGGCGACAAAGGGATACGGGCAGGAGATGGGCAGCAGCATCCTCCTGGTAACGGCAATAATACAATAAAAAAACTGCGGTAACCAACCCGCTCGCCAAGCGTGGCAACTATGGCAATATACCCCCCAAGATGAAAGTTACGAAGAGACGGCCTCCAGTCCCCGGCGGCCCCGCTATTCCTGGCTACGGTGGCGACCATGGTAACGGCGGGGCAGGGGGTGCTAAGAATCTCCGGTGGAGGTTCGGTTGCCACCTACGACGACTCGACCTGGCAACATACAACGCACGCACCCTGAGGACTGACGAGAAGATCGTGGAGCTGGAAGAAGAGATAGACAAGTTGCGCTGGCATATTATAGGATTATCCGAAGTCCGAAGAGAGGGGGAGGACACGGTAATCCTCAAATCCGGCAACTTGCTCTATCACCGGGAGGGCGACCATCTGTCCCAAGGAGGTGTCGGATTTATCGTCCACAAGTCTCTCGTTAACAACGTTGTAAAGATCGGGAGTGTGTCGACGAGGGTTGCGTACCTTATAATCAGAATCACCAAACTGTATTCGCTGAAGGTCATACAGGTTTACGCACCAACCTCGGCACACCCCGATGAGGAGGTGGAGGAAATGTATGAGGATATCCCTAGAGCCATGCATTCCTCCAAAACCCAATATACGGTGTTAATGAGAGACTTCAAAGCAAAACTAGGCACAAGAGAGAACGGTGAGCTGAAAGTGGGAAAATTTGGAATAGGGCAACGGAACCCAAGGGGCCAGCAGCTGGCCGACTTCATGGAGAAAGAGGGACTCTTTATGATGAACTCTTTCTTCCAGAAGCGGCCCCACAGGAAGTGGACCTGGTCGAGCCCCGACGGTTCGACAAAAAATGAGATTGACTTCATTATGACGACCAGACGACAACTGTTCAGTGATGTCTCAGTGATCGCGAGGGTAAAAACCGGCAGCGATAACCGAATGGTTAGAGGCACACTGAACCTAAATGTTAAGTTGGAGAGGTCTCGTCTAATGAAGTCAACGCTCCGTCCCTCTCGTGCCGTAATCCAAAGTCCCGAAACCTTTCAGCTCGAGTTACAAAACCGCTTTCAGTGCCTAGAAGACTGCAATGAAGTGGACGATTTGAATGACAAGCTCGTGGAAACTGTCCATGCGGTCGGAGCTAAGTTCTGCAAGACCCGCCGCAGAAGAACACAAAAACTCTCCGATCACACTCTTAATCTCATGGCAGTTAGACGGGAGATAAAGCTACATTCTTCAACAGATTTGACTGCATACAGGCAACTGAACAGACAGATCTCCAAGTGCATGCGGCGGCACTTACGCAACTTCAATACAGCTCGTATTGAAGAAGCGATCGAGCGGAACCAAGGCTCCAAAGTCTTTGCCAGAGATCTGTCTGCCAGAAAGAGCCAACTGTCAAAGCTGAAGACCGAATGTGGCAGCATCGTTTCCGGGGCACCTGAGATTTTGAGTGAGATTGAGAGGTTCTATGGGCAGCTGTACACGTCATCGTTGGAGCCGCACGCAAGTGTGAGTAACGATCCAAGAGCGAGTCTTATCCGACATTATTCCGATGATATCCCGGACGTCAGTCTGAGCGAGATTAGAATGGCTCTCCACCACCTTAAAAACGGCAAGGCCCCAGGCGAGGATGGAATTACAGCGGAGCTTCTGAAAGCGGGTGGAAAACCGGTACTTGAAGTCCTTCAGAAGCTCTTTAATTCCGTTCTCCATGGTGGCATTACACCGGAGGCGTGGAGCAGAAGTGCGGTGGTCTTGTTCTTCAAGAAAGGCGACAACGCTCTCTTGAAGAACTACAGACCGATTTCCCTTCTGAGCCGCGTCTACGTGCTGTTTTCGAGAGTCATTACGAATCGTCTCGCGCGCAGACTTGACGACTTCCAGCCTCCAGAACAAGCCGGTTTCCGAAAAGGCTTTAGCACCATAGACCACATACATACCCTTCGGCAAATTGTACAGAAGTCCGAGGAGTACAATTTGCCACTATGTCTGGCGTATGTGGACTATGAGAAAGCCTTTGATTCCGTCGAAATTTGGGCGGTGCTGCAGTCCCTTCAGCGATGCCAAGTTGACTGTCGGTATATCGAAGTGTTGAAGTGCTTGTACAGTAGGGCTACGATGGCTATCCGAGTACAGAACCAGAGTACGAAACCTATCCAATTGCAGAGAGGTGTAAGACAGGGTGACGTCATATCCCCGAAACTCTTTACCGCTGCATTGGAAGATGTTTTCAAGCTTCTGGACTGGAAAGGATACGGTATCAACATCAATGGCGAGTACATCACTCACCTTCGATTTGCCGACGATATAGTCCTTATGGCAGAATCGCTGGAGGACCTAAGCACTATGCTCAATGACCTCAATAGTGTTTCCCAACGGATAGGTCTTAAGATGAACATGGACAAAACAAAGATCATGTATAATGTCCATGTCACACCTATGCCGCTAGTTGTTGGGAACACTAAGCTCGAAGTTGTTGACGAGTATGTTTACCTGGGACAAATAGTCCGACTAGGTAAGTCCAACTTCGACCGAGAGGTCAATCGACGGATTCAACTCGGTTGGGCAGCGTTCGGGAAATTACGGCACATCTTCTCGTCAGGTATACCTCAAAACTTGAAAACGAGACTGTACACCCAGTGCGTGTTGCCAGTGATGACATACGGAACTGAGACGTAGTCCTTCACTGCTGGCCGGATGAGGAAGCTCCAGGTCGCTCAGCGAGCTATGGAGAGGGCTATGCTCGGAGTTTCTCTGCGTGATAAACTCAGAAATGAGGATATCCGCAGTAGAACCAGAGTGACCGACATAGCCCAACGGATTAGTAAGCTGAAGTGCCAATGGGCCGGCCATATAGCTCGAAGAACCGACAACCGATGGGGAAGAAAGGTTCTCGAGTGGCAGCCTCGTACCGGCAGGCGAAGTGTAGGGCGTCCCCCCACTAGATGGAGTGACGACCTGGTAAGATATGCAGGAAGTCGATGGATGCAGGTGGCTCAGGACCGTGCTTTGTGGCATTCTTTGGGGGAGGCCTATGTTCAGCAGTGGACTTGTGAAGGGTTGTAATGATGATGAATGATGATCTTAAGACCTATTCATTGGGAGGCACTATTAAGATCATTGAGCATATTGCTTTGGTCCTCCAGCGATTCTGCTATAAGGACTATATTGTTGGCAAATCTAAGGTGGGTGATGTACTCGCCATTGATGTTAATATTATATCCTTTCCAGTCCAGTAGCTTGAAAACGTCTTCCGATGCAGCAGTGAAGTGTTTCGGTGACATAACGTGACCCTGTCTTAGACGTCTCTGCAGGTGGATTGGTTTCGTACTCTGATTTTGTACTCGGATAGCTATCATAGACCTACTGTACAATTGTACTCCACGATCTTCTATACAATTTGCCGAACATTATGTATGTGGTCTAAAATGCTAAAGCCTTTTCGGAAACCGGCTTGTTCGGAAGGCTGGAATTCGTCGAGTCTGCGTGCGAGACGATTCGTAATGACTCTCGAAAACAGAACTTAGACACGGCTCAGAAGGGAAATTGGTGTTTAGTTCTTCAAGAGAGTATTTCGCCTTTTTTCGAGAACAAGACCACCGCACTTCTCAACGCCTCCGGAGTAGTGCTACCACGGAAGACGGAATTAAAGAGCTTCTGTAGGAGGTCAAGTACCGGTTTTCCATCCACTTTCAGAGGCTCCGCTGCAATTTCATCCTTCCGGGGAAGCCCCGGGACTTGCCGTTTTTAAGGTGCTGGAGAGCCATTCTAATCTCGCTTAGACTGACATCCGTTTTTCACCCTCGCAATCACTGAGACATCACTGAATAGTTGCCGCCTAGTCATAATGAAATCATTCTCATTTTTAGTCGAATCATTGGGCTCGACCAGGTCCACTTCCTGTGGGGGCCCTTCTGGAAGAAAGAGTTCATCATAAAGAGTTCCTCTTTCTCCATGAAGTCGGCCAGCTGCAAGCCTCTTGGGTTCCGTTGCCCTTAGTTTTGCGTTGAAGTCTCCCATAAACCGTATAGTGGGTTTGGAAAAATGCATGGCTTTAGAGATATCCTCACTCATTTCCCCCACCTCTTCATCGGGATATGCCGAGGTTGGTGCGTAAACCTACATGACCTTCAACAAATACCGTTTGGTGTCAAACACAAGAGACTTGTGTACGATAAATGCTACACCTACTTGGGAAAGATGGTCGCCCTCCCAGTGATTGAACAAGTTGCCGGATTCGAAGATTACCGCATTCTCCCTCTCTCTTCGGAACTCAGATAAGCCTGTAATATCCCAGCGCAACTTGTCTATCTCTTCTTCCAGCTTCAGGATCTTCTCGTCAGTAATCAGGGTAAGTGCGTTATATGTTGCCAGGTCGAGTCGTCTTAGGTGGCAACCGAACCTCCACCGGAGATTCTTAGCACCCCCTGCCCCGCCATTACCGTGGTCGCCACCGTAGCTAGGAATAGTGGGGCCGCTGGGGACTGGAGCCGTCTTTTTGTAACTTTCGTCAAGGGGGGTGTATCGCCATAGTTGCCACGCTTGGCGAGCGAGTTAAACCTTAGTTTTTTTTAATTATAATTTGCTGTTATCAGAAAGATGCTGCTGCCTATCTTCTGTCTCAGTTTCCATCTGTTGACTTTTACGACACCCACGGGAAGATATGGGGTAGTGGGTATTCTTACCCGCCACTACACGCAGGGATTTTGACGATATTTTCAGGGATTTCGCTATTAAAAAGTCGAGGAAACAGTATTTCAGCCACTAAATTATACCTTCAAAAGTATAACAATCAAAAACCAATATAAAATCAATAACTAGGACACCATTAGGTTTTGCGTTCAATTTCCAATCGCTGCTATAAACATATGTATACATATATCTTATTCCTGTAATGGGAGAAACTCATATCCAGCGTTGGATCTTATCGGGCTGGTAAAAAAAAATAAAGAGTAACTATTTATTTTACTAAACTATTATTTTAGTGTAGAACAAAAATTACACTAAACTCTGAAAGGGATCACACAAACTAAAAAAGAAAAACCCGAAACAAAAAACTAATCGCCCTTTCGCAATGTAATACGATTCTGGTTTCCATTTTATTAGTGCGGGGCCAAATGCGACGGTAAAATAATAACGAATGTCCCATTTGTGCCCTTTGCCATTTTCAACCGACTTCATAAAAAGGAGGAGGTTCTCAATTCTACTATATTTTTTATGTGTGTTATCTGAGCACTTTTATCTAGGTGAAACGATTTTAATGATTCTTTTTTATTTGAAAGCCGGTGCTTCTCATGTGGTCCCATATAAATCATCAAATCCGACAAGTAGTTTTTGAGTTATTCTTAATAATGTGTATTTAATTGATTTGGATTACATTTATGATGTTCCATTTTATTTATATTGAAGTCCGTGGTACAAAATTATTACTTTTACCACTTATTAGTAATATTTTGTGCGTTTAAAGTCCACGGTTGATCAAGCCTCCGGTCTTTTTGTTAGGGTGCTTGAAGCAGGAAAAAGTATTTCACGTTGCTCCGGTTTGTGTGTTGGTAAACGTCACATGTACTCGTTAATATTATTTATTTCTTAGTCGTGCAGGATCTTTCACGATATTTTACTTCATCACTGTGGTAAATCAGCACTTAAACAATTCTTAAGTCGAAGGTAGCCGTGGTTAACTACGACATTAGGACATTGAACACCACGGTCCCCCTGTGACTATGGATGCAATAAAATACGTAAAAAGTAGTTTCATTCATTAAAAAATTCCATCGGTGCTGGTGAGAGCCGAAGTCGGCTTAATCGCATTCTATGAAATTTATAGCGAGCTCCTGAGTTTACCACAACTTTCGAAGTACACCTTACTGTGCTTCTAATGACATATTAAATTAAATCTATATATAAATAATATATACAATATTTTATTATATACAATATTTAAAAAAACTATAATAAAAAAACTAAAACGAAGAAATTAATTATCATACAGTACTCCCCGTGGTATCGTGCCAAGAACGATGGCTGCGTTTCCCCGCTGAATGGCTATACTTAGCCTTTGAGCGAGAAAAGAACCAGCCCTCTCATCCCCGGCAGCAACGACCAGCCACAGATGGAGTTCCTTTAGGAACTTCACCGCACGTGGACCTCACGGACCGATAGTCTCTACAGTAAATGGAACAAATATGTAGTCTGTTCCTCGTTTGTTCTTTCTTTTCAATTTTTAAAAACGTTACCTCCACACTATGATTTTCTCCTGTATCGTGATGAGTTTACATATACAAATTTCACAAGGACAAACATCCAGACCCGGAACAATTATTTGTAGGCCATACAAATACTTGTTCCGAGCGGGATTGGAACCCGCAGCGCTTGATGCTGCAACTTATTGTTAAGCCACTGCGCCGTCGTCATCTCTTAGCGACATATTTGCACCACTTACTCAGTTCAGCTGCCTCTGATGCCAACCCGGCTCTAAACGAGGTACCCATGGCAAATAAAATTGAAGCGTCTGTCTGTAACATTGAAATAACTGCCTTCTTTTAAATTCAGGGAGTTATTTAAGAACTATTATCAAATAACCATTTTTAAATTTTTTGTCTGTCTATCTATCCGCGCTAATCTTCAGAATGGCTGAACCGACTGTGATAAAACTTTACAAACAGATACTATGACAAAATTATGAATGTTAAAGAATTCTGTGTGTGGATGTGGAAAGAATGAACTAATACACATACACAAATAGTTTTCGAGATAATAACCAAATTTGAGTTTTTGAACTACCTGCCCAAAGACCATTTCAGAATTGGCAGGGTTTTTTGGCTGACGAATTCGCGGGCAAAAGCTAGTTTTCGGGGTTATACTGGCGCAGGATGGATTGTGCGTTCCAGAGCACTATAGGCTTGTAATGAAGAAGAAGATATAGCCCCTTTTGTAACATTTTAACAATATGATGTATGAAATATCTTAATTTTTTTATTTTTTTTTTTATAAACCGCATGCTGTGTCAACGCACTTATTTACTTCTTTTAAGAGGGCGAAGTTGGGGTATTTTCGTATCCTGATGGATTACTTTTGTGACTTTCATCGGTCTCGCAGTCAATACAGATTCAAGTCGAGTAAATGCGAATGTGATAAACTTTGCTTTAGATCTTTCTCTTTGATTTATCGCTTTCAGATAGAATATTTACGTTTGACTTTGATAAAATTGAATCTCTTTCGGGATGTGACATTAGATAGAACCGACAAAGAGGTTTTACATATATTCGCGCTATAAATCTACTTATTCAATAAATCTAAACGTTTTACTAATAAGTCTTGTCCTCTTGTGGATGTTTATGTTTATATATTTGTTATTGCTGTTGTGGATGTTTATCTTTGGTATATGTACAAAAATGGTAACAGTATTATATAAAATAGATTTATTTAAATATACCCTACAAGATGACCTGGTAAGGTAAGGTAAGATGCAGGAAGTCGATGGACGCAGGCTATGGACCGAATTTTGTTGCATTCCTTGGAGGAGGCCTATTAGCATTGGACTTGTTATTAGTTGTAATGATGATGATGATTTTTTGTACAGATTATGGGTGACAAACGAGCACACAATCCACCTGATGGTAAGTGATAACTTTTATCCCCAATTAAGAATCAAAATGCAGATGCGTAGACGAACATGAGGACAGAGATGCAGTGCCCCGTTTCCAGGAACAAGAGTCGATATATTATTTATTACGATAATTGTTAAAATACCAAAAATCATAAGAATAAGAGGATTTGCCTGAATCGACACGCTTGGCAGACGGGTTAACAAGTCGCGCCGCTAGACTTTCGTGCCGCTACTTATACTGGTGTCATAGATACATCCCGCATCTGCCGATCTAGGAATTTTTGGCCTGTTTTAAACAAGATAAGTTAAATGCAGTGACGTAGATTAAAATTGTTTGTGCATGATGTTATTTTTGATTTTTTTATAAAATGTCCTTCAGGCCGAATTTCGGTCAAGGCGGCCAATCTCAACCGAGTCATTTGCACAAGACAGTATTATAGTGTCCGAGTGTATGCACAAGCATAACTATACACGATACGACCGGAGAGAGATCGCAGGATCTTAAGGCTTTACATGCTTTCCGAGGCACGGGGGTGTAACACCGCCAACATCCTGATTCATGCTGCTACTGAAAATTTATTGTCATAAAAACCCAACACAATACGACCCCGGATTCGTACCCTAGACCTCAAGGTCATCAGTAGTAGTTACGACCACCAGACCCTTCTTTTGGTTTATATGATTAGTTTTTATATAATTTAAAATTAAACATTTTGTACAACCGACTTCAATATAAATTATTAAGAATAACTCAACAACTATTGGTTAGACCTTGATCAAATTTATATGGGATCACATGGGAAGCGCCAGCTTTCAAATAAAAAAAGAATCATTGAAATCGGTTTACCCATTAAAAAGTTATGAGGTAACACACATAAAAAATACAAACAGGCGAATTGAGTACCGTCTCCTTTTTGGAAGTCGGCAGAAAAGGGTCTCTGGTTCTTACACTCACCATACGAAACACAGCAGCTTTAATTACTATTTTACGCTGGTATTCTGTGAGAGCGTGGTCCTTCCCAGGTCGAGCCGACCCATTCGTGCTACAACTATAATGTAGCTGCAGCATGACTCTACCACGTAAAACCATGTTCTGTAATAAGACAGCTTCTAAGGTTTAAAATTAACGTACCTATGTATGTATAACATCATGTGTTTACGGTGAGGACCAAATAAAATAACATTTAGAAAATCATTGCAAGTACAGATGTCATAAATAGATGGTAAGTACAGACCTGATATATATTTATATATATATATTTAGAGGTCAGTGATGGTAAAGCCTTGAAGTTTTTTGCAGTAGGCACTTAATATGTAATTATTTTGCTCTAGAGCAGTTTAATTACATTTGAAATATATTGCGTAATAATGAAATATAAATACATAAGAACTACTTTGATCAATTAAAGTGATTTTTGATAGATTAAAATTATTTGATATATTTAAAAGGCGTAGTAAAATAGGACTAAGCATAATACATACAAAAATATCTACATATAATAGTGTTGTGGATGATTTTAAAATTACACATTCTAGTTTTCTTCCTCGTACTACCTCTCTGTGGAATTGTTTACCACCGGCGATTTTTCCAGACCGATAGGGCTTTGGGACCTTCAAGAAAAGAGCTCAATCGTTTGTAAAAGGCCGGCAACGCACCTGCAATTACCCTGGTGTTGCAGTTGTTCATGGGCGGCGGTAGTCACTTACTATAAAATATATATAGATTCCAAATAGTTTTTTGTTGGTGTGTAAGACTTAAACCCTATATTACGTAAAACTAGTGGGATGTGAGAAGTAAAGACTGTAACAACCTCCGAAGGAGGCGGAGTTATAGCCGATATAAAAATTTGTAGTTTTTTGTTTTTTGGCCATTTGACCCCCTAGAAGTGTAATGAGAACTTTTTACCCCTATTCAACCATGACCCCCATGACATCCTCTACATGATAGGCTATTCAAACTGACTATTCCTGAAGTTCGAGTCACCCCCAAACTCATTTCTAATCTTTACTTCCAATAAAATTATTGCCTCCATTATGAACAAATTTTTAAAAAAATGTGGATTCTCATCATCATCATCATTTCAGTCAATCATAAGTCCATAACGTAATACTTAATTTTCCAAACACAGACCTCCCCAAGGTACGGTCCTGAGCCACCTGTATCCTTTACCAGGTCGTTAGTAAATCAAGTTTTCCTCAAGTCAGTTTGGCTGCCTCGTTGGTCTAGTGATGATATGATATGATATAGATCATGATGGCCCGGGTTCGATTCCCGGATCGAGCCAAAATCAGTTATTGGACTATTTCTGACAAGAAGTTCTCAGTAGCGGCCCGGAGTCAGAAGTCACTCCCGTGACCCTTAAAGCGCGAAAAGCCGTTGGTCCTGTGCCAGATTTCTCTCCAGTGGTATCAGATTACCGTCCCATAGGACTACGAAAGTAGGAAGAGAAAGGAAAAGGGAGTACAACGAGTGAAACTCCGTTGATACTGGCCGCCTTGACCTAAATTCTATCTGGAAGACATTGTTATAATGTAATGTGCGATATTAACAGGTTAAATATTATTTTTTATATATACAGTGTATGTAGATATAAATTATACATAACATATATAAACACTCACGCCTGTCACCTAGGGGGGTAGGCAGAGACTATGGACTTCCATTTGGCGCGATCCTGACACACCTCTCTCGCTCCCTCTACATCGATATACCTAGGCATACACGCTAGTCGGTTACGGGTACTTTTCATTTAGCCCATATTCAATATATCGCCAATTTGGTCGATAAGCTTTTTCTTCTAACACTTTCGCCTAGTGCGTCCCTTCCCGACTCTACCGTTCATCTCGGCAACATAAATTTGTTTTGTCACTCTTTCTTCATTCGTTCTTTCTACGTGACCAAACCACCGAAGCATTTGTAGTGTTATGTTACTTACATATCATTTTACACTATTTTAAATTCATTTTTCCATTCTGTTTTGATTTTCTGCATTCACCTCAAAACTGGATATTTTGTATCACCTTTATTTCCATAGGATCCTGTAACATTTTTAAACCATAAGAACACAATAACAAATCATTTTCACTTCGTATCTTCACGCTATCAGCATTTTTTTAATTTGGTGTCGATAGAGTCTACCTTTTTCGATCTTTTATTTAGTTCTCCGTAACTCTGCAATTTCGGGCTTTGTGCGCGCCGGTGCGCTACCTTTTTTCCTATAGCAATAATATCTCATTTTTCACTTAAATCTTGCCGTTTCTCTATTACGAGCCTAAAACCAAAATTTGACATGTTTTGACATCGTTGTTTATCTGGTTGTCATGGCAATTTTTATTCAAATTCGCTACCGGTCTGTTGTTTCTACTTCGATAATTCCACATAAATACTCTTTCCTCTTGGCCATTTACAAAAAATTTGCTTTCAATTTAAATAATTTTCCGTTCTCTCTAAAAAGGTATAAAAGCCGAACAATCGGTCAAGAAACTGAGTCTCGCTTCGGTTCTCAAACTTGAAGAATCTCCTAAAGGCCTTATCCCGAGGCCGCACTGCCCCGGGATCCTGCAAGCCTCTGTCCTGCCTGAAGCCGCCGGGATCCTGCTAGCCTCTGCCCTGCCTGAAGTCGCCGGATCATGCAAGCCTCTGTCCTACCTGAATTCGCCGGATCCTACAATCCTCTGTCCTGCCTGAAGTCGCCGGATCCTGCAGGCCTCTGTCCTGCCTGAAGTCGCTGGGATCCTGTAAGCCTCTGTCTTGCCTGAAGACGCCGGATCTTGCAAACCTCTGCATTCACCTGAAGTCGTCGCCTAGACACACCCACGCCTTCACCTACGCTGTGCGTGCTCGTTCCAGGCGCTGTGGGCCTACCACCAGCACAGCCTGCGTATAATGTGTGGGCACCGAAGAACACCACCAAAAGCGGTGTACCTCTTGGATCTTCGGCCTTAGCTTCAATACCCATCATTTTTATTATCTTTTTTTTTTTTAGAAATAATTGTAAATCACATCACCCATCTTCATCCTCATACATCATTTTTTTTTATAAATCTGTAAATATCTTTTTTTTATATTTTAAATAGATTATTTGGTTTGCCCTATTTTTGTTGTTTTGTTGTTGCTAGGTTAGGTTCTTTTTTTTTTGTTTTTTAATTGTCGCTTCACGACACATTCCTTTCTTAATCCTGCTCACAACATCATCTTGCAAACCACACTCTTCTCTTATAACACAATTTCTCATCCTATATACTTATTACAACATACTCCTGAATGACCGCATTTCTACAGCATTTATTCTACTCTCGTGCTTCTTCTGCCACACCCAACTTTCACTACCAAAAATTAAAGTAGGGACTAACACAGCATTGTGAATTGCCACACGTGCCTTTTGAACACATTCTGACTTTTCACAATAGAGTGTAGAGCCCCATTCACTCTATTTCCTGCGTTTATATATACAATATAGTATATCAATATTTTTAAAAGGTACACCTACCATACATATTTATTGGCTTAGTACGTAATATCGTTGTTGTATTGCTTATTTTAAAGTTCTTTCTAGTTTTTGCACCTATCCCACACGCCCCGGATTGACCGGGACAGAAAGCTTAGATGTATTAAGCCCGCCCATCGTAATCCTTTTTATTAAGCTACCTACCATAAGCAATAACAAAGAGTAAATAAATAAATACATACGTTCGATATGTAGCAGAAAAATCCGACCCGGCATTTAAACCCAAACATGATCAGGAGTCGTGCTTACGACTACAAGAACAACGAAGTAAAGACAACGTATCTTACATACGTTGGAAGTACGTACTATTTGGGGTAATTACATCTACTCTGAGAAAACTTTAAATATATACAAAAAGAATATGTAATAATGTTATTTGGAGCTGAATTCTTTGAAAATTGTACACCGCTATTTAATGAGTTTCGAATTTTGACGCTAATTTGTACGAGGCTGCTACTCGAGAATCGATCGATAGTAAGGCTAGTTTTGGTTAGGTATATAATTTATGTATTATTGTGTGTGTGCTTTTAATGGAATAAGGGTGACACACGAGCACATATTCCATTTCATTCTAAGTGGATGATGTGGCCCACAGACATCTACATGTAGACGCATTGTCACCCGTGAGGACTAAGATGGAATGCCTCTTTGCCAGTAAAAAGGGTCTCCGGTTCTCTACACTCACCATACGATACACAGCAGCGTTAAGCTGCTATTTTACGCTGGTTTTCGAAAAATTATGTAGTAAATATCCCGGCCAGTCGGGATCAAATCCAGTCCGAACAAGAGGCAATGATAGAGCGTGTGAATCTCACACTACAGGAAGTCTCCGAATGGGGTGACACCAATCTCGTGAGATTAAACGCCTATAAAATACAAGCGTGTTTTTCACCTCTAAAAGTAGCCCGCTCAACCTGGTTCCTACTTTCTGGAGTGTATCCTTGGAGTATACTGACCGCATTCAATTGTTAGGGATTGAATTTTCACCGAACCTCAATTATAGGCGGTTTATTGAGTTCAGAGCCAAAGCAGCCGCAAGGAAACTTGGTGTCCTTGTAAGGGTGCGATACATCACGCCGAGGCAGCTTCTTATATAAAGCACAAGTCCGGTCGTGCATGGAGTACTGCTGTAACATATGGGCTGGTGTTGCAAAATGCCACCTGGCAGCGTTGAACTCAGTGTGGAGACGTACTAAGAGTCTCTTTGGTGACCTTGATTTGATTGAAACCAATCTTGTCAGCCTCGAGCACAGGCGCAGAGTAGCCAGTCTTTCTGTATTCTATAGGATGCATTTCGGTGAGTGTGCGCGGGAATTACACGCTTTAATTCCTCCCTCTCCTTTCCACCATCGGACAACAAGGCAGTCGGCGGGTCTTCACCACTATGTTGTCAATATTCCACGCATTAGAACCAAATTGTTTGCTTCGACTTTTGTAATACGTATATCAAAGTAGTGACGTGCAGCGCCAGGGTGCAGAACGTTAGTAGAATTGAAAAAAAAAACATTTGACGAACGAATTTTTTTCTTGCGTCAAAAAATATCTTATTTAATTCCTAAGAAACCGTCTGTTTAGATTCCACCATTTTTCCACCACCAAGCAGTGCTAGTATTGGTTTTGTTTTACTATCAGATGTGTTGTTAAAGTGAATAGGCTTTTGTTATGCTAAGACAGTGCGATTTACCATCTAGGGTTTCATTACCACTCACCACCAGGTGGGATTGTGGTCAATCACTGGCTTATAATAAGTAAAAAAGGGGTTAGGTGTAATAAAGTCGGTCTAATGAAATGTAAATAATGTTTTTGTAGATAAATCTATACATATGAACGAAATTGAAGGATCTATCTGTAATATCGAAATTACTGCCTTATGTTGAGCTGAAGCTTGAATCTTATTTGCATGGAATTAAAACATGTCTGACCATTTTTATAATTTTTGTCCGTCTTTCTGTCTGTCTCTCCGGGCCAATCCTCGGAATGACTTAACCGATTGTAACGAAATTTCACCAACAGATAGATAGTAATACCAGGAGTGACAAGACTTACAATTTGGATTATATTTTATAATCGGAAAACTTTTTATTTTTATTTTTATTTTTGAGATATTTGAATATCTTCAATCTTAACCACACCACATTAATAGATCCTACCTAGGCAAAGTAGCGGCAGATCGCTAGTTTGTAATAAAAAGTATAAACTGAATTCAAAGAACTAGAAACAAATTTTTCATGCTTATGACGTCAAGGTAATTAATGCTTCGAGAGAATATGTGAAAACATAAAGCAACACGGGCCGCCGACGTTCTGGACTGGAAATTACCTTATCCTTTTAATTTTAGTGTTTTTTTTCTTCCAAGAGAAATAACAATTTTTCCTCCAACAATTCTAAAATCATAAAACAAAAGTGATAAAAATGTAGTTGCAATGAACATAAAGTTTAAAAAACTCCGCTGGATTGCTTTCTGTTTTTTTTTTATCCACGGCTCTCGCATTTCGTAAACCCGGTTGTACAGTACGAACGCTAAGTACACAGCAGCAATAAGTTGCTATATTTAGTTTCTGGTATTATGTGAGAGCGTGGTTTTAAAAACAAAAAAGTAACGGAAAAACTAATTGTAAGACATGAAGGAGACCATTATAATTAGTAACTGTTTTTAACTTGCAATTGTTCTGATTATATTAGTTAAAAGAATTAGCAAGGGAAAAGTATTTAATTACAACTACAACAAATGAGATAAAATGGGAACAAGTAAAGGAAATAAATATAATGGTTATTGTAAATCGTCACTATACGTAATGACAGAGCGTGGTCCGTCTCCGATAGAGCCGATCCATTCTTGTTGATCGAATAAATAGCAAAAAAAGTAGAAAAGAAAAAAATGTTTTGGCAGATCGTCATGTCTTTGTTTGTTTTATTGGTGTCGTAATAGATTTATACAACTAGTGTGCATAATATTTTACACGAATGCTTGGGGATGACAAAATATGAATTTCCAGAATTTTAAAATTCCAGTAAATGTACAGAGTGTTTTATCCTCTTCAAAGTTCAAAAAGATTTATCAAAAAAAGTTTGTGTCAAAACGGTTGTTATAATAATATTAAGGAATTTATGCATGATAATAACCCTTGGGAATGAGGTGATCGCTACCAAGCTATTACTAATTTGTTTTGTGTTGTTAATTGTGTAACATACATGATGCTAAGCTGTTATTTAAAAAAAAATCCCGCTGGGTTTCTTGCTGGTTCTTTCCAGGACAGAGGTCTTTTTCCGAACCAGTGGTAAATCAAACAAAAGTGTGACTTTTAATGAGTATTATTTATAATCTGTAGATATTGAATAAAAAGTTTCAGTTTCTGTTATGCGTTGTGTAAAACGCGCGAAAACAAACCAAACTGAATATTACCACAGGCTTTTTGGAACTGTTTCAACAAGATCCTAATCGTTTTTTGGCTCAATTTATAACAATGATACCGTCTGTGTCAGTGTACACATATCCACTCCTCACTACCTTATATCGCAATGTGGGTGACGTAACAGCGATAGAGGGAAACATACCAGGAGATGGGCAGAACTAAAATGTGAAAAACCGTGGTTACAAACCGGCTCCCAAGCGTGGCAATTATGCAAATAACCTCCTATAAGGCAAATCTATGAGGAGAGAATACTTACAGCAGTGGACTTTTGATAGGTTTTTACGGTAAAGCTGACTCCATAAGGCTCCTTACGGGTGACCATAATGAAAGATTGAACAACTTCTATGAAATCATTGTTTATAGAGGAACGCGCAATACAGTTGGTGGGCAACTAGCTACCGACTGAAAATTTTAGTAACTACGTAGATAGGTACAACATTACTAAGTATACACGTGTGTGTTCGCAGCACATCTACAATACTTCCCCCTTTATTGATCTTTATTTCTTGACCTTCAAATAATTTAATTAATAGAATCAGGCGTTACTTTGCGGAAATCCATTATATAAAAGCTTTTACAAAAATTTACTTCGCAAATATCCGCGTTATAAAATAAAATGATGTGTGTGTTTCGCCTCTACACGAGGCATCCTCAGGTGATATAGACTCTACGGTGGCTAACCGCTAAGTGAGCGGCGAGCCAAAACAAGTGCCTTTTATACAAACCGATGATGCAACCGCTCTCTACCTAAGGAGCGAGCGACTGCGTCATGCGATAAAACATGCGACCAATCACCGCTGGACTTACGCAGCCGTTTGTAAAATTAAAAACAAACCGCCGCGCAACGCCCACATTATTAGAGAGCAGGCTTGAAGATATTTAAGAGAGGTGAGTTAGTAACATTTGTTTGTTCATTCAGCAATACAACGGTATTATTATTACTTTTTAATATCTCTAACTGTTCCAGCACACACAGCCGCAGCCCTTTATTACACGTATGTAAGACTTTAAAGGAGTGGTCGTTGGCTAGGTTGTGTCAGTAAACATGTTTGTGACGAATGCCACGCCGTTTACGTGGGTCAGACTGGTCGCAATTTCGGGACACGTTATAAAGAGCATTTAGCCGCGTACAGGAATTGCAATCCCGATAAATCCCATTTTGCTAAACATCTTTTGGACACTGGACATTTTTTGTAAAAGCCTTCAAATAATTTCCGAAAATGTTTTATAGCTAATTATACAGCGAGCAACTCGCCATCATAGGTGCTGTATCGCTGTTAGGTTGTGGTTAATATTTTTGAGGAATAACCCAATGGTTTCCAGCTATCACCTTCTTTTTGTTGCAAGACTGCTCCCACGCATGTTCAGATGCTTCAGTCATTATAGCAAGTGCGGAATCCACTCTAGGGTATGTCAATGTAGCGGCCTGTGTGAGACCTGCCTTACATTGCGTAAATGCTTCATTTTTCTTTGAGCTTTTAGGATATTTATTTAATTCTGTTAGATATAAAGTAGCATTGGGGAGATGAGCTCGATAAAAATTGACCATGCCGAGAAAACGTCTTAGCTCTGAAACAGTTTTCGGCTTCGGAAATTCCACAACTGCCTGAACCTTATCTTGCATCAACCTTACAACTTCGGTACTAATTTCGTGTCCCAAAAATTCTAGTTTAGTTTGTCCGAGACGACAATTTGTCAAATTAATTGAAATTCCATATTCATTAAACTTTTTAAAAGTTATTTCTACATGCTATGAGTACAACGCATCTGCATTTTGATTTGTAATAGAAGATAGATGTAGATGTCTAAGGGCCGCAGTAACCACTTACCATCAGGTGGACTGTGTGCTCGTTTGTCACCCTATCCTATAAAAAAAAATGCTGCCTATGTTAAACTAGCCTGGGTTGTCACTAGCGATAAGTTAATCATCTAAATAACAAAAGACAAAATCGGGCCAATCAGGCTTGTAAAATCCCGACAGATACCCGATTCCTCGCTTTTTTTTATATATAGGATCGGGTGACGAACGAGCACACAGTCCACCTGATGGTAAGTGGTTACTGTGACCCATAGACATCTACATCTATCCTCAATAAAGACTCAAGATGCAGATGCGTTGTCACCCGTGAGGACTAAGATGGAATGCCTCTTTGCCAGTAAAAAGGGTCTCCGGTTCTCTACACTCACCATACAAAACACAGCAGCAGCTGCTATTTTACGCTGGTTTATATCGCTTGAATGACTTTACTGTTATTCTCCCGGTAAAAAAGTTATTTTCAAAATTAGATTTCAGTGTTATTAGGTTATTATTTTATACCTGTCGCACTAGGTGACGTGGAGAAAACCGCTATCATAACATTCGGGTTTTTCGAGTTTCCCCGAATGACGTTTTGTTTACGTAATGCATCGCAAATCTTCCAGCGTTTTGTGAATTCCATTTTACAAGGGCTCTTCATAGAACGACAGATGGCAAGTTCCTGCATGATGCGAAATTCTTCTTTAACTTTTTTTTTACCTGTCGGGTGGCAACGGTTTTACTTGCACGAATTCCCAACGATGAGGTCGACGTAAGTTTAAGTTTAACACCAGTGTCTTGGTACCGTAAGTTGCGATTTCACTACCGGTAGCCGCATATAATTTATATTCACTGCACTGGTTTGCACGAACTTTTCTCACACATTGGCACACATTGTCACACATTGGCACCTAAAAATCTGTCGACTAAAAATCTATGCCCAGAGTTATATAGACACGCATTATCATCATCATTACAGGCCTTCACAAGTCCACTGCTGAACATAGGCCTCCCCCAAGGAACGCCACCAAGCACGGTCCCGAGCCACCTGCATCCATCGACTTTCTGCATGTCTTACCAGGTCTTCACTCCATCTAGCGGAGGGACGCCCTACAGTTCGCCTGCTAGTACGAGACTGCCACTCGAGAACCTTTCTTCCCCATCGGTTGGCGGTTCTTCGAGCTATATGGCCGGCCCATTGCCACTTCAACACACTAATTCTTAGGACTATGTGTTACTCTGATTCTATTGCGGATATCTTTGTTTTTAAGACTATCACGCAAAGAAACGCCAAGCATAGCCCTCTCCATAGCTCGCTGAGCGACTTTGAGCTACCTCATACGGCGAGCAGTGAAGAACCACGTCTCAGTTCCATATGTCATCACTGGCAACACGCACTGTTTGAACAATCTAGTTTTGAGGTTTGAGGTATGTCTAACGAGAAGATGTGTCGTGATCTCCCGAACGCTGCCCAACCGAGTTGAATCCGTCGATTGACCTCTCGGTCGAAGTTGGACTTACCTAGTCGGACTGTTTGTCCCAGGTAAATATATTCGTCAACAACTTCGAGCTTAATGCTCCCAACTACCGGCATAGGTGTGACATGGACGTTACACATGACCTTTATTTTGTCCATGTTCATCTTAAGACCTATCCGTTTGGAGGCTCTATTGAGATCAGCATAGTGCTTAGGTCCTCCAGCGATTCTGACATAAGGACTATATTGTCGGCAAATCGAGGGTGAGTGATGTATGACGTAAATACCGTATCCTTTCCAGTCCAGTAGCTTGAAAACATCTTCCAATGCAGCGGTGAAGAGTTTCAGGGATATTACGTCACCGTGTGTTACACCTCTCTGCACTTGGATAGGTTTCGTGCTCTGGTTCTGTACTCGAATAGCCATCGTAGCTCTACCGTACAAACACGATCAGGTTGCGATCAGGGGCACGAGGCTGCGACCTTCGCTCATTGATCTGGTCCACGGTAGCTTTTATTTTAGCCACCTCAACCCTTAACAGTGCCAAGTCAAGGGCAGCAGTAGATGTCGGCATTGGAGCGCATAGGAGGGCCGCACAGCCTCCATGACGTTATCTGCGACTGCTGCTAGGTTGTTCAGGTCCTTGGAGTCAGACACGGTGAGAACGGCTCGCACCTGCGTCGGAACATGATTCTGCCACAGCACGCGAAGGGTTTCATCAGAAACCTTGTCAGTAACGAGCTCGCGCATCCAACGGAGCAGCTGGGATGGTTTCTGCTCGCCCAGCTCCAGCTCACTCATAAGCTTCTCGATCTGCCACGACATTGACTCCTCATAGATGTGGAGCAGCCTAGCTTTAAGTGTATCGTACTTGTGGGTAGGAGGCGGGTTTAGTAATATGTCTCTCACTTGCACGATGACCTCCTTACTCAGCTTGGACACGACTACGTCAAACTTCGCTTCATCGCTCATCCTCTGAGGTGTGAAGATAGCTTCTGTGCGTACGAACCACACGCGCGGCTGGTCCGTCCAAAAGTCCGAGAGCCGGGACTGTAGAGATACTGAATCTACACCTGGCGCTATAATAGACGGTGGCGCGGGCGGCTGGATGTCCTGGACAAGTAGCATGTTAACAAGCGGCACGTTCTGTGGCTGTGACGGAAGCGGCGCACTCATGTTACTACTAAAATTGTCCGTCCGATCACAACATACGTGAAGATTTCCCACTACTGTGTTAACATCACGTCGGGATCACCAGTTTAGGAGCTGACTTCTCAAGGGTCCTTACGGGTGGTGACCATAATGAAAGATTGAACAAATATTTATTTATAGAGGAACGCGCAATACAGTTGGTGGGCAACTAGCTACTGGCTGAAAATCTTTTTATTTACTTTATTTTATTTAAAGCATACACCTGGCGGTCTTTTTTTTAAACGTAACCTCCACACTAGGACTTTCCCCTGTATCGTCGAGGCAGTTTACATACATAAATTTTACAAGGACAAACATCCAGACCCGGAACAATTATTTTGTAGGCCGTACAAATACTTGCTCCGTGCGGGATTCGAACCCGCGGCTCCCTTAGCGCTGCAACTCATTGCTATGCCACTGCGCCATGGAGCCGTCTTCCAAGTACCATTCTAAAAGTGATATTTTCCAGGCAACCTTTGCATAGAGGACTAATACAAATAATGTTTAAAGTAATGTGGTGTACAAAAAAAAATAAAAACATAAATATAGATATGTCCAAATGATATCCAATATGATGACGTATTTAAATGAAAAAGTACGAAAATGTAAAGTGATTTATCTAATAAATACGTTCTAAGTAATACGTTTAAGACCTTAAAGAATGAAGAAATTTACCACGACTGAGGGGAGGGCTAAAAAGTTCCACAAATGCACAGCTGCCGTAACAGTAAAAATTTCTTTAAAAAGGTGCAAAGGATTGAAGAGAGAAAGATTGAGTAGATAGATAGAGAGAGAGAGAGAGAGAGAGAGAGAGAGAGGGTAATGTAATTATGTTCTTACTCTAATAAACCAAAACCGCAATGAGCGCTAATAATCTTCCACTCACCAGATGTCGCTAGTTGTGACTGAGGTAAAGTTTTTTGCTACACAATGCTAGATTAGTTTTAAATAATAGTTTATCATTATCTAGAGTATTATAAATACACAACACAATGCGTGATGTGTATAATACTCTAGATACTTATATACTCAACTAATGTATACATTACTCATTTCTAATCTAATTAATATAAAATATAATAATAATACGGAAAGAAACATTAAAGTTAACATTTTTCAAAGAAATTATCGTCCCCGCTATGAAATCTGTCAAATATTTTACCTCATTGTAAAGTGGCGCCGCCCTGGTGGCAGAAAACATCGTGGATCATTGACATAATAATTACACAAGCTTTTAATTATGCATTTATGCATAAACGATACAAAAAATTCCACTGTATTTTCAAATTCAACATAACAAATTATAAAGCATACAGAAAAGGATAAAACAAGTTGGCGGCCTACGGATTGAAAATAATACTTTGAAAATTATACTTTGAAGTGTTCAAACTCATTGGTTTTTCCCCAGAAACGGGTTAGCAAGGGTAATCCTTGCTGCCGAGAGCAACGTCGACTTATTACATTTTAAGTATTAAGTAATTAGTACCTACTTAAATTTGTTAAAGAAATTTTGGAAGAATTGAAGAACTAATTAATCATAATGATTTCTTATGTTTACGCGAACAGTCCACATTTAAATGATACTAAGCTCGCTGTAAATTTCACAGTACGCGAGCAACCCGGGTTCGACCCCAGCCGTCACCAATGATAGTTAATTGCAATTAGAAGTGCTGATTTACCATATGCTCTACGATGAAAGATAACATCATGAGAAAACCTGCATAGCTAAGAAAAAAAAAATATATATATATATATATATATATAAATAAGTCATGGAAAGTTCGCCAACACGCATTGGGGCAGCGCGGCGGACACTTCCTTACCCTAAAACCCTATCAGCACGGCTAGCATGGGCTGGGGACACAAAACTTATCCCCCAATTATATACACTGACAAGAGATAAAATTATCTTGTCCTTATGCCAAAGCACGGCAACGGGGGGAAGTATATCCCCGTTTGACATAACGAGTAGACATATATCCCCCGTCCGTAGCATGGAGCCAAATGAAAGATAAAAAATTATGCTTTTTTTGACATTTGAAAGGGACAGTTTTATCCTTCATTAGACGCGGGTTTCAGTTTATATTCGTACAAAAAATCTATCTTGTTCGATGCAGAGTACAAATAATGAATAATTCGTACTCTGCATCGAACGTAATTAGTTTCTTTTTTTTTTGAGATCTAGTCTGTCTCGTTACCTGTATTCAAAAAAAAAATTGACTTTGAATAACCTAAGCGATAACTTTTAATATTTATGTATATTGAATCTCTAGAAAATATGCAAATTAACGTAATCACTGACGAAATCGGCCAGCTCTTCTCAATATTTTGACGCAGCATGTCAATAATACCGCCGCGTTCACACAGGGGCTAAGTACTCAAATTACACAGTACGCGAGCAACCCGGGTTCGATCCTCGCTGCCAACAACGAAATTATTAAGTGCAATTTGTAGTGCTGATTTACCACGTACTTGGTGGTGATGTAAAACATCGTGAGGAAACCATGCAGGTTTCGAATAAAAATATAAAAAAAATATTTCGAAGACATGTGAAGAAGTACGTCAACACGTTTTGGGGTATCGCGGGAGATTTTTCCTCGCTCTAAATAAGCATCTCAGAAATGAGAGGAGGCCTTGGAAACCATAAGATTTTTTGGGCAACTCCCACTCTCCTTTTCCGAAACCCACATGATGGGTTCCTACGATACCACACTAATATTTATCGTTAATTAATACTTCTTCTTAATAATTTTCACCGCCACACGGCATTCATCGGGCTCAACTCTATATTATTAAGTTTATTAAGCTTGTAAATAGCGTGATAAAAAAGAATATTGCATTTTTATACCAGACGATATTGGATTTTAATTAACTTTAATACGTGAGAACATATCTTACAATCTGTTCTATTACTCGGAGCGCTGTTCTCTCAATTTATTTACTTGCTTTTGAATATTAGCTTGACTGAACTGTACTTGCATGAATGGAATGAAGTTTTGTAATTCAATTTTATATTTTTTAAATTTGAATAATCTCAAAATTTCGCAGACGTGTTTTAATTTTATAGGTTGATTTAGTATCCTCCGTGTAGTGGCGGTTAAGAATATCCACTACCCCATATCTTCCCGTGGGTGTCGTAAAAGGCGACAAAGGGAAACAGGCAGGAGATGGGCAGCAGCATCTTCCTGATAACAGCAAAAGTACAATAAAAAAACTACGGCTGCCAACACGCTCGCCAGGCGTGGCATCTATGGCAAATACCCCCCAATGATGAGAGCAACAAAAGGGACCGCCCCCAGTCCCCGGCGGCCCCGCTATTCCTGGCTACGGTGGCGACCATGGTAACGGCGGGGCAGGGGGTACTAAGAATCTCCAGTGGAGGTTCCTGGAGGACCTGGCAACATACAACGCACGCACCCTGAGAACTGACGAGAAGATCGTGGAAGTGGAAGAAGAGATAGGCAAGTTACACTGGCATATTATAGGATTATCCGAAGTCCGAAGAGAGGGGGAGGACACGGTAATCCTCGAATCCGGCAACTTGTTTTATCACCGGGAGGGCGATCATCTGTCCCAAGGAGGTATCGGATTTATCGTCCACAAGTCTCTCGTTAACAACGTTGTAAAGATTGAGGGTGTGTCGACAAGGGTTGCCTACCTTATACTCAGAATCACCAAACGGTAATCGCTGAAGGTCATACAGGTTTACGCACCAACCTCGGCACACCCCGATCAGGAGGTGGAGGAAATGTATGGGGATATCTCTAGAGCCATGCATTCCTCCAAAACCCACTATACGGTGTTAATGAGAGACTTCATTGCAAAACTAGACACACAAGAGAGAACTGTGAGCTGAAAGTAGGGAAATTGGGAATAGGGCAACGGAACCCAAGGGGCCAGCAACTGGCCGACTTCATGGAGAAAGAGGGACTCTTTATGATGAACTCTTTCTTCCAGAAGCGGCCTCACAAGAAGTGGACCTGCTCGAGCCCCGATGGTTTGACAAAAATGAGATTGACTTCATTATGACGACCAGACGACAACTGTTCAGTGATGTCTCAGTGATCGCGAGGGTGAAATCTAGTAGCCATCACCGAATGGTTAGAGGCACACTGAACCTAAACGTTAAGTTAGAGAGGTCTCGTCTAATGAAGTCAACGCTCCGTCCCCATCATGCTCTGTCCAAAGTCCCGAAACCTTTCAGCTCGAGTTACAAAACCGTTTTCAGTGCCTAGAAGACTGCAATGAATTGAACGATATGAATGACAAGCTCGTGGAAACTGTCCATGCGGTTGGAGCTAAGTTCGGCAAGACCCGCCGCAGAAGAACACAAAAATTCTCCGATCACACTCTTAATCTCATGGCTGTTAGACGGGAGATGAAGCTATACTCTTCAACAGATTTGACAGCATACAGGCATCTGAACAGACAGATCTCTAAATGCATGCGGCGGGACTTATGCAACTTTAATACTGCTCGTATTGAAGAAGCAATCGAGCGGAACCAGGGCTCCAAAGTCTTTGCTAGAGATCTGTCTGCCAGAAAGAGCCAACTGTCGAAGCTGAAGACAGAGTGTGGCAGCGTCATTTCCGGGACACCTTAGATTTTGAGTGAGATTGAGAGGTTCTATGGGCAGCTGTACACATCAAGGTTGGAGCCACACACAAGTGTGAGTAACGATCCAAGAGCGAGTCTTATCCGACACTATTCTGAAGATATCCCGGACGTCAGTCTGAGCGAGATTAGAATGGCTCTCCAGCACCTTAAAAATGGCAAGTCCCCGGGCGAGGATGGAATTACAGCGGAGCTTCTGAAAGCGGGTAGAAAACCGGTACTTGAAGTCCTTCAGAGGCTCTTTAATTCCGTCCTCCATGGTGGCATTACACCGTAGGCGTGGAGCAGAAGTGCGGTGGTTTTGTTCTTCAAGAAAGGCGACAGCGCTTTCTTGAAGAACTACATACCGATTTCGCTTCTGAGCCGCGTCTACGTGCTGTTTTCGAGAGTCATTACGAATCGTCTCGCGCGCAGACTTGACGACTTGCAGCCTCCCGAACAAGCTGGTTTCCGAAAGGGCTTTAGCACCATAGACCATATACATACCCTTCGGCAAATTGTACAGAAGTCCGAAGAGTGCAATTATGTCTGGCGTATGTGGATTATGAGAAAGCCTTTGATTCCGTCGAAATTTGGGCGGTGCTGCAGTCCCTTCAACGGTGCCAAGTTGAAGTATATCGAAGTGCTGAAATGTTTGTACAGTAGAGCTACGATGGCTATCCGAGTACAGAATCAGAGTACGAAACCTATCCCACTGCAGAGAGGTGTAAGACAGGGTGACGTTATATCCCCGAAACTCTTCACCGCTGCATTGGAAGACGTTTTCAAGCTACTGGACTGGAAAGGATGCGGTATTAACATCAATGGCAAGTACATCACTCACCTTCTATTTGCCGACGATATAGTCCTTATGGCAGAATCGCTGGAGGACCTAAGCATTATGCTCAATCACCTCAATAGTCTCTCCCAACGGATAAGTCTTAAGATGAACATGGACAAAACAAAAATCATGTTTAACGTCCACGTCACACAGTCACACTTATGCCGGTAGTTGTTGGGAGCACTAAGCTCGAAGTTGTTGACGAGTATGATTACCTGGGACAAAAAGTCCGACTAGGTAAGTCAAACTTCGACCGAGAGGTCAATCGACGGATTCAACTCGGCTGGGCAGCGTTCGGGAAACTACGACACATCTTCTCGTTAGACATACCTCAAAACCTGAAAACGAAATTGTACAACCAGTGCGTGTTGCCAGTGATGACTTACGGATCTGAGACGTGGTCCTTCACTGCTGGCCGTATGAGGAAGCTCAAGGTCGCTCAGCGAAATATGAAGAGGGCTATGCTCGGGGTGTCTCTGCGTGATAAATTTAGAAATGAGGATATCCGCAGTAGAACCAGAGTAACCGACATAGCCCTACGGATTAGTAAGCTGAAGTGGCAATGGGCCGGTCATATAGCTCGAAGAACCGACAACCGATGGGGAAGAAAGGTTCTCGAGTGGCAGCCTCGTACCGGTAGGCGAAGTGTAGGGCGACCCCCCACTAGACGGAGTGACGACCTGGTGAGACATGCAGAAAGTCGATGGATGCAGGTGGCTCAGGACCATGCTTTGTGGCATTCCTTGGGGGAGGCCTATGTTTAGCAGTGTACTTGTGAAGGGCTGTAATGATGATGATGCTTAGTAACCTCGCAGCTCTTGATTAATGCTTGTCTTTTAAGTTTTTTTTAAATCCTAATAGAAAAGAGCACCAAAAGCTTTGGTAGCAATACTTATGTTTTAAGTATTTTTTGTTATTTACTCAACTACTATACATAATTTTACGAATTTAAAACGTCTATATTATAATCTAGGTTAAAAATAAATCCAATAAAATGCGAAAAATTAGTTTCATTAAAAGTAGTGTAGTTGTACCACTTCTAGACCACCTGAGTCAGACGTGGTTCAACGACGTTCGTCGACGCCCGATCCTAAAAAAAAAAAAAAAAAAAAAAAAACAAGGTTTTGGCATGCTCTGATCACGAATCCGCGGTCCATTTTTGTGTAGAATGCACGGTTCCGGAGATGTGTAGATCAATTAGCTAATATCTAATTGATATCCGGTAAGGGCCTCCACCGTCATTAGCGTCCCATTGTTGTTCCTATTTCTATTGTTCTATTGTTCATTAATCACCTTCATTGCAGCGTGTGCGTCGACTATATCAGTGCTATTGTGTTATAGTTCTTTCTTTATACAACGTTAATCTGAATCATCAATAAAACACATTACATAATTTTGTTACAATTTTTATTTATAAAATACAAAATCTTATTAATTATTATCTATAAAATAGGAGCGAAACATCTCATCCACTAAAATATCGTTGTACAATGTGTTCCTTGTAAATATACTCTTAAAACTATGTATTGAACATCCTTGAAACTTATATAGCAAATACATTAAGCAATATTCGCCACAAACTGAAGTCCACTCATTCTGAATCCTATCAACATTCCAGTTCCATCTTTTACAATTCCTTTTTAAAAACTCTAGATGATATCGTACAGGTATGAATCAAAATATTGACCGACGTCATTCGTATCGATATATAAAGCTACCCAATGTGACCCTGGTTTATCATCTGTATCCAAATTACATATTATATACGTTGGTACGTGGGTATACATAGGCAGTCTATTAGCTGCATAAACATTATTTTCTAGACTGGGGTGAATCTTTTTCAGATGTTGTTGTACATCTAGTGTATCCATGATATTACTGCTATTAGTAGATTATTACAGTACCTAGCTACTCAATGAATAACATAGGAATGGTCAATTATAGTGATTTCTACATATTAAATTGCATTTTTGTGATATACAAATCGTACTTGAGTCATTGATCACCAAACAAAACACAATACGAAGAAATGTTGAGATAGGCAACGGAAATGTGAGATAAACTGATATGTTTCTAAATATTAAATTGCATTTTTGTGTTATACAAATCGTACTTGAGTCATTGATCACCAAACAAAACACAATACGAAGAAATGTTGAGATAGGCAACGGAAATGTGAGATAAACTGGTTGACGCATAAAGTAATTATCAACTCATTACGGAAATACTTTAGATTAGAATTTTTACGTACTGGTGGTATATAAGACCAACAAATGCAGTCATCGAGTTAGTGTACGGTCGTTTGGCTACAGTGGATCTATCAATAGTACATTTGTGTTACTTCAATACACCAAAGGCTATGGATGTAAGTGTTTATTCTATTGACTAAATTACTTTTTTCTGTTATTTTCATGTGTGTGTATTATTTTATTTAAATATTGTGTATGTATATGATTAAGCCGTGGTAACTCAGATGGTTAGCGCTAGCTGTAAATTTCACAGTACGCGACCCGGGTTCGATCCCCGCCAGCACCAATTAAATTGTTAATAGCAATTTTAAGTGCTTATTACCACGTGCTTGGTGGTGAAGGAAAACATCGTGAGGAAACCTGCATGTCTGAGAAAATTTCGAAGGCATGTGAAGTTCGCCAACACACATTGAGGGAGCGCGGCGGACATTTCCTTGCTCTAAAACCCTCTCAGAAATGAGAGGAGGCCTATGTTCAGCAGTGGACTTTAATAGGCTGTAACTTTAACTTTTTTAACTTTTATGATTAAGTGTTAACAAATTGATATTAACATGATAACTGTGTTGTTGCAGAAATCATTGAGCTTCGATGAAGATACCTATAAACAGTATTACTACTCGCCACTCTCCCCTCAAGAAGAGAGTGATAACCTCGTCATTAATAATAACACATGCGATGGTGGAAAAAGAAAATCGCAATCGATTGATCATTTTTTTGAAGCTGAATCAAAAATAAAAAAGAGGAAGGGAAAACTTCAGTGAAGTGTGCACCAGTGCTTTTTTCTCCTCAATCATGGAAGAGAATACGGAACTATTCAATAGCGAATTAAATCAGGAGTTGTCTAAAGTTTGTGAAGAAATGGAGAGGGGTCAACTGTTCGATTCGTCATACGATGATGAGTTGTATCATCACTGTGCGATGGTTGAAACACAGTTTAAGTATGTAAAATAAACATTCATTTCGATCATAATTTACATATTGTCTTATACAGTTTTTAATAAATTTAAACATTTTAGCAGTCAACCACTACAACTTGGAAGAGGAACGAAGCGAACGTGCAGCAAAGAATCCAAGATCATCAAAAAACCAACAACGGAAGCAGAAGCGCATACCTCTGCAGGGAACAGTATCAGTAACGATGATCAAGTGGAATGTCCAACGTGCCATATATTTATCAAGAAACGGTATTTAGCTAATCATTTTAAAAGTAATGTTCATAAAAATAATCTTTTAAATTCACATAATTCTTTGTCAAACGTTAGTGTTATTGAATCTGCTTTTGGAAATAGGATTTTAACTTATAAAATCAAGAGTAGAGTAGATCGTTCGACATGGGTAAATTTTGAAACTCCTGAACTATTTTTAAATTCTATTAAAGATGATATTTTATTTTTATTACAAGAGTGTATTCATCAACACATAATTTTTAAGGTAAACTTCATATTGCATGCTGATTTTGTTCAACAAACTAAAGATATTCATGATACGTTCGATTTTCAAACGCTTAACTATATTATTTGTCAAGGAGATGACTTAAATATTTTTCTTTCATCTTTAAATGATACAATTACTACTAAAATTAGTGCTTTCGAAAAAAAAGATAGTGGATGGAGTCTAAAAAACATAAAATCTATAGACATGAATGTTAATAAATTTAACCCCCTACGCGGTACTTCATACATAGATCTTCCTCGTGACATAAAATTAAAAAAGGCTGTTATAAATGTAAAAAACAAGGATTATTTTTGTTTTAAATGGGCGTTACTCTCGGCGTTATATCCTGTAAACAAACACACCGATCGGGTATCATCGTACGTTAAACATGCAAATAAACTTAAATTTGATGGTATTTCCTTTCCGGTTAAAATTTCTGACATAGCAAAAGTAGAGAAATTAAATGATATTAGTATTAATGTTTTTGGGTTAGAATATAATAAAGAAAAACGATGTAATTCTATAGTAGGTCCATTATTTTTAACAAAGTGTCGTAAAGATAGACATATCAATTTATTATTTTTTTCCAAGGATACAAAAAATCATTATTGCTATATAAAAAATTTATCGCGGTTAGTTAGTAAACAAATTTCAAAAGACGGTCTCATCATGTACATTTGTGAAGCATGTCTACTTCGTTTTCCATCTCAGGAAAGGTTAAATAACCATGAACAATACGATTGTGCCCACATTTGTACAGTATTACCAAACAGTGAAACTTTAAAAAAAAAGAATTGGTTTGGTCAACCTATTTCAAATGATAAAATTAAATTTGATAGTTATGAAAAAAAGTTAAAGATACCATTCGTAGTTTATGCTGATTTTGAAGCATTTTTAAAACCAATAGAATCATGTTCTAACGATCCTTCCAAACCTTTCACTCATAATATTCAGAAACATGAAGTACATAGTTTTGGATATTATATAAAATGTTCATATGATGATAAATTATCAAAATATGTAACATATTGCGGACCCAACTGTGCACAAGTGTTTATGGAAAGTTTATCTAACAATCTAAAAGAAATAAATAGACTTCAAAAATATCCACCACTTCCGCTAACAAATGAAGACAAAAACCAAATTTCAAATGCAACCATTTGTCATATTTGTGAAACTGAGTTGGCAAAACATTTTTATGATTTTGATTGGTACACTGGTAGTTTTATAGGTGTTGCTCATGAATCATGTTGTTCAAAGATCAGAACACCTAGTTATATACCAATATTTTTACACAACCTTAGTCACTATGATGCCCATTTTATTGTTCACGCGTTAAACTTTTGTGATGGTGAAGTCGAAGTTATCCCTCAAAATAAAGAAAAATATATATCCTTTTCCAAAAAATTAAAAGTGAATAACCACGAAATTATATTGAGATTCTTAGATTCATTTAAGTTTTTATCGTGTAAATTAGAAGAATTGGCCAAAAATCTCAGTAATGATCAATTTCAAGAATTACGTAGAAATTACCCTAATGATGAAGATTTCTTTCGTTTAAAACGGAAAGGTGTTTATCCATATGAACTTATGACTAATTATGATAGTTTAAGTCTAACATCGCTCCCTGAACAAAAATGTTTTTATAGTTCACTCACAGATTCACATATTTCAAATGTTGATTACAGTCATGCTAAAGATGTTTGGGAACATTTTGGGTGTTGTAATATGCTAGATTATTCAAACCTATATTTAAAAACAGACGTTTTACTTTTATCCGATGTATTTGAAAACTTTAGAAAGTTATGTATTAATACATATGATTTAGACCCTGTCCATTATTACACAGCACCCGGTTTAAGTTGGGATGCAATGTTAAAATATACAAAAATAGAATTAGAACTTTTAACAGATTATGAGAAAATTGCATTTATTAGATCAGGTATCAGAGGTGGTGTATCTCAATGTAGTAATCGTTATGCTAGAGCTAATAACAAATACATGGAGGATTATGATACAGGGAAACCAAATTCATATATCACATATTTTGATGCCAACAATTTATATGGTTGGGCTATGTCTCAATATCTTCCTACTGGTGGATTCGAATGGGTAAATCCAAATACAGAATTTAATGTGTCTAAGACATCAGACTTCGGTTTTATTTTAGAAGTTGATTTGGAATATCCAGATGAACTTCATGATTTACATTCAGACTTTCCTTTATGTCCAGAAAACATTTGTGTAGGCAATATTAATGAGAATAAACTAGTCCCAAATTTAAATAATAAAGATAAATATGTAATTCATTACAGAAATTTAAAGCAGTGCATAGAAATGGGGGTTAAATTAACTAAAATTCATAGAGTTTTAAAATTTAAACAGTCTCCCTGGTTGAAGATGTACATAGATCTAAACACAAAATTAAGAACTTTAGCAAAATCAGATTTCGAAAAAGATTTTTATAAATTAATGAATAATTCAGTCTTCGGTAAGACTATGGAGAATATTGAAAAAAGGGTTAACATAAAATTAGTTACGCACTGGGAGAACCAGGGTAAAGCTTTAGGTGCTCAAGATCTAATCGCTAAACCACAATTTCATAGCCTTTCAATATTTTCGGAAAACCTAGTTGCGGTTCAGTTGCGAAAAACGAAGTTAATATATAACAAACCAATTTATTTAGGGTTTTGCATTTTAGATATTTCAAAAACATTAATGTATGATTTTCATTATAACTATATGATTAAAAAGTTTAGTAAAATCAAATTATTGTATACAGATACGGATAGTTTAATATATCATATATTTACAAATGATTTTTACACTGATATAAAACCTGACCTTTCATCATACTTTGATACCTCAGATTATGATACAAATAATATTTTTGAATATCCAAAATTAAATAAAAAGAAATTAGGTTTTTTTAAAGATGAAAATAATGGTAAAATCATGAAAGAATTTGTGGGTTTACGATCCAAAATGTACGCTTTTAACTTAGAGAATAAGACTATAGCCAAGGCAAAAGGGGTAAATAAATGTATCACTAAAAAGATGACAATGAATAGTTATAAGTCTTCTCTATTTAATAAAAAAGTGCAATATTATAGAATGCTTAGATTTAAATCAATTAAACACACAATTTTCACACAAAAATTAAATAAGATAGGTTTATCATATAATGACACAAAGAGACATATTTTAGATAATAATATTGAAACATTAGCTTGGGGTCATTATAAACTGCGTTAAGTGTTGATAGTTTTTACTTTTATGTCTGCGTTTAAGAAAAATTTATATTGATTGTAAAATTATGATAATACTATAATATGACGTAGTTTATTACATATTTAATCATTGTTTTATTGTAAATAATTTAAGTTAATTGTTGTTTCTATTTATTTGAGGTTGAGTTAATTGTAAAATTATGATGTACTAATTGTTGTTTCTATTTATTTGAGGTTGAGTTAATTGTAAAATTATGATGTACTAATTGTTGTTTCTATTTATTTGAGGTTGAGTTAATTGTAAAATCATGATGTACTAATTGTGTTAGAAATAGTATACAGATAATTCTGTTTTATATAATTTTTGGAATATATATTAATTGTTTACACCAACACTTTCATTTTTTATTTCACCCCTTTGAACTTTAGACGTGTGTTATGTTTCACTTTATCCATCCATTCACTGCTATTGTGGCAGGACCAAGTGGGTGTGGGAAGTCAAATTTTGTAACAAATTTCATAAAATCAGTTACAGAAATATGTAATTGTGATTTTAATCAGATCACATGGTGCTTTGATGAAATGCAACCATTATATAATTTACCAAATGTTAACTATCATCAAGGAATTCCAAATCTTAATATGTTTGATGGTGAAAACCCACATCTTGTTATTATTGATGATCTAATGAGAGAGTCCGATGGAAGAATTGTGGATATATTTACAAAAGGTAGTCATCACAGGAATCTTAGTGTATTTTATCTAACACAAAATTTATTTCATCAGGGTAAAGGACAAAGAGACATATCTTTAAACTCAAGTTATATAATATATTTTAAAAACCCTCGAGATAAAACTCAAATAAGATATTTAGCAAGACAAGTATCACCAGATAACCCAAAATTCATTGAAAATGCCTACAGGGATGCAACTCTAGAGGCACATGGATATTTAATGGTAGATTTAAAACAGAATACCAATGATTTTTGTCGTATCAAGACAAATGTCTTTCCATTTAATGGTTTCTGTACAGTCTACGTCCCCACAAAAGAGTTTAAATACACCAAGAATCAAACAATTGAAATCATTGCTAAATGATGCATCGTCGACTCACAACGTATAAACATTTGCTAACCGCTTTGCATACGCTTAAACCAAAATATCAAAGAGCATTACTTAAAACGTGTGATGAAGAAGAAATTAACTGTATTTGTGAGTGTATTCATAACGTTTTACAAGGAAAAGTACCTCTTAAAGATCAGGATAAACAAAAATTGAATAAACATAAAAACATACTCCGTAAACTAGTACGTAAGTGTAAACATAAACTAAGAAAAAATATAATTATACAAAAAGGAGGGGCTTTCTTACCAACAATATTAGGTGCAATATTGAGTGGATTAGTGAGTGGACTAGCCAGTTAACATGGAAAATGCAAAGAAAATGATACTTATCGAACCTGGATTGATTGAAAAATTAAAACAAGAAAATAAGGTTAATAGTAATTTATCTCGATTAGATATTGAAATGCAAAATATTATGAATAGTAAGACGGAAGACCGAAAGAAATGGATATTATATTTACAAACACTGCAAAGATACCTTCATTTTACCGAAGAGGATCGTCAACCACTCAAATTACCAATTTATTCTGATACATCTAATGAAGATTCAAATGAGTCAAAAATTGGTTTTAAAAATAAAGATAGAGATCTAAAAACTTCAGTTGATATTGAATCTTTGCTGGAGGAGAATCGATCCATTAAAAGTAAAGAAAATGATGAAAATCCACTTTACACACCAGCTCAAATACTCAGTTTAATACCAAAAACTTATCATAAAAAAGGGCAGTTATTATTAAACTTAGTTGAAACAAGTAAAAGTAAAATACATTGGGATAACGAAGGTACAGTCATAATTGATAGTGAAAAAATTCCTGGAAGTAATATTGTTGATTTAATAAATGATTCACTAAGACCCCTAAAAAGAAGTGATCCGGTAGGGTGGGTTAGATTTGCTGAAGCATTAAAAGATATTAAAGTACCACTTACTTATATTGGAAATCCAAGGAGATGTGAGTTTATTAACCAACTTCAAGCAAAAGATCTGAACAAACCCTCTGAGATTGAAGTTCAAGAGTTTTCTACACCGTGCAGTAGAGATAAAAAGTCTACAACTAAAATACGTAAAGGACTTGAGTGGGAAAAATGGACTCCGTACTAGAAGAAATTAACAGGATTTATTATGATCCATCTAATCCCGCTGGTTTTGGTAGTATTGATAAATTATCAAAAGCCATGAAGGGTAAAATGAATAAAAAGCAAGTAAAGGAATGGTTAAAATCACAAGAAACATACACATTACATAAACCCATTCGAAAAAAATTCCCGCGTAATAGGTACATTCTATCAAATATTAATGAACTGTGGCAAGCTGATTTAAGTGATATGCGAACTTATTCTCAATATAATGATGGTTTCAAGTATATACTTTGTATTATTGATGTATTTAGTAAATATGCTTTTGCAAGACCAATGAAAAAGAAAAACTCAGAAACAACTAAAGAATGTTTTGAAAGTATATTTACTGAAAGTAATTTAACACCTACTCACATACAATCCGATAAAGGTACCGAATTTGTTTCAAAAGATGTACAAAAATACTTTAAATCCAAAAAGATTAATTACTATACCACTAACAATCCTGACATTAAGGTCAGTATTGTTGAACGATTTCAAAGAACACTAAAAATGAAAATGTGGCGTTATTTCACTCATAATAATACTTATAGATATATAGATGTTTTACAAGATTTAATATACTCTTATAATCACAGCTTTCACTCTAGTATTAAGATGTGCCCATGTGATGTAAATTCCAACAATATTATGACAGTTTGGACTAATCTTTATGATAGAAGGTCAAAAAAACTTTCTTTAGAAAATCCTAAACCAAATTTCAATGTGGGTGATTATGTTCGAATAACTAAATATAAACATGTATTCCAAAAAGGATATGAATCAAATTGGAGTGATGAAATATTTATTATATCTTCAATAATTGATAGATCTCCATGGGTTGTTTATACAATAACAGATTTACAAAATGAACCAATAATTGGTACTTTTTATGAAAGAGAATTACAGAAAATCACTTACAACCCCACCTCACAACATAAAATAGATAAAATAATTGACACTCGTTATTCAGGTAACAGAAAAGAAGTATTAGTGAAGTGGAAAGGTTATCCAGATAAATTTAACAGTTGGATTTTAGCTTCTAGTTTAAAAGAAATATGAATAAAGAAAGTTTCTATTTAACTTTGCTCAGCAATAGTTCAATGGAATACTTTCCTGATAACAAGACCACAAATTTTTCAACGAAATTACCAAAAGCTATAAAATTAGAAGGTGAATGGTCGGTTGGAGTTGTCGAGTTTCAATATCCATGTACCATGTTTACTGTTCAAGACCATGAAAATGTTATATACATTACAAAATCTATGTTAATGCCTAATGAAGATAAGCCATCCACAGTGTACTACAAAAAACATATTCCAGCTACCAACTATGATAACGTTGAGCATATTTTAAGAGTGTTAAATGGTATCGGAGAGAACTTGAAATTTCGCTATGATGAAATAACAAAATTTGTGTCTATTTCGGTATTGGATAAAAATATAACATCCGTAACATTATCACCCAAATTAAGTTTACAGCTAGGTTATGAACCAAATAAAAATCTCCTAGAGAGAAATTTTGGAAAGTGTCCTGCTAATTTACACTTAGGGTTACCATCTCAACTATTTCTATATTGCGATATTATCGATCCTCAGATTGTGGGTGATGTTATGACTCCTTTATTAAGAGTCATTTCATTAGATCCTACAAAATACATTTATGGTGCAAATAAAATGCACGTTTTCTCTCAACCTCACTACTTACCTGTTATGCGAAGAGAGTTCGATACGTTGGAAATAGTTATAAGATCGAGTACAGGACAAAAAATACCATTCCAGTTTGGAACCGTGTGTATTAAACTACATTTCCGAAAATTATAATAATGAATTCTCTTCGTGATCATCATAAATGTCCATATGAAAATTATTATACACATCAAGCTGGATCAGGAGTTGGAGTAATTTATAAGGGTTCACCATATCAACGCGGTCATGGTATTGGGAGCTTCTTAGGGGGGTTATTCAGATCAGTTTTACCTTTACTTTCAAGTGGTGCTCGAGTGATTGGTAAGGAGGCATTAAGCGCTGGAGTAGGACTTTTATCGGATATGGTTCAAGCCCGTCCTATGGAAGCCTCAATAAAAGATCGTCTAAAGCAAGTTAGTACGAATTTAAAACGAAAGGCTGATGAGAAAATTGATCAATTTAACATGACTGGATCTGGGTATAAAACTAAAAGAAAACGATTGACATCGTTCATTCCACCATTAACTGCTAAAGTGAAAGCTGCGAAAAAACTTAGTCTAAAACCAAAAAATATCAAAGATATATTTTCAAACTAAATATGTCTTTCCTTCATAATCATTCTTGCGAGTGCGTTAAGTCAGAATTGGATTTGTTTGCACTACCGTCTACACAAACTAGCATTGAAAATGGATTGTGGATTCATTATAAACCAATTTCATCTCTTGGTGATGATGGACCTATCGAGTTTCAAGTTCCTGGGACCGGCGATGACTACATAGATTTGTCTCATACATTACTCCACATAAAGGCAAAAGTATTAAATCAAGATTCAACTAACTTGGTATCTACTACAATAGTAGCACCTGTAAATAATTGGTTGCATTCACTTTTTAGTCAACTTGATGTTTATTTAAACCAAAAACTTGTATCACCACCTAATAATACCTATGCATATCGAGCATACATGGAAACCCTTTTAAACTATGCCCCTGCTGCTAAACAATCTCATCTTACTTGTAGTCTTTGGTATGAGGATAGAGCAGGAAAAATGGATTCTACAGATGGTAAAAACATAGGATTTGTTAAAAGACAGGAATTGATTAGTGAAAGTAAGGAAATAGAAATGATTGGTCATCTTCACGGTGACATTTTTAACCAAGATAAATTTTTAATTAATGGTGTTGAAATGAGTGTTAAATTGGTTCGATCAAGAGAGAGTTTTAATTTAATTGTTGGGTCGAACGATGTAAAGTTTAAAGTTTGCATTACGGACGCAACTCTTATTGTGCGACGAGCACGAATTAATCCAAGTGTATTACTCGCACATCAAAAAGTTTTAGCTTCTACCACTGCTAAATATCCTATTACTCGAGCTGAAGTAAAAGTTTTAACAATTCCTTCAGGTGTTCAAGGAAAAACTCTTGATAATATATTTTTAGGACAGGTACCGAAAAGATGTATAATTGGATTTGTGAACAATTCTGCATTTAATGGTTCCCTTACTAAAAATCCATTTAACTTTGAAAACTATGGTATTAATTCTTTCAGCTTATATATTGATGGTCAACAAATACCTTCAAAAGCTTTGCAACCATCTTTTAATAATAGCATATTTACATCAGCATATCATACTCTATTCTCGGGAACTGGTATTCACTTTCTTAATGAAGGAAATGGAATCTCTTGTGAACAGTATGGCAAAGGTTACTGTCTATTAGCATTTGACTTAACTCCTGATTTATCAGCTAACTCATCAACTCATTGGAATCTCATAAAGCATGGTAGTGTAAGAATAGAAGTACGATTTGAATCCTCATTAATACAAACAATTAACTGTATAGTTTATGCTGAGTTTGATAATATTATTGAGATAGATAAAAACAGAAATGTTACTGTAGACTATAGTAGTTAAGGTTATAATATGTGTTGTGTGTTAGATTTTATGTGTTATGTGTAATGCATTTTGTGTGTATGTAACTATGTGAAACGTTATAAAATTAAATAAAACAAATTGTATGCAATATATTTTTTTTATTTCTTTATAAATCTTCTATTTAATCTAATACAAAACACTGTTCGAGATGAAATTTTACATAAGCACACTGACTAAACCACTGAACATGCTGCTGCCAAGGATCATCATCATCTTCCCAATCTTTTAAACCACCACCACAATGGAAACACTTGGTCCCGTCTGCATGGCCAGTATAAAAGAAACCAGCTTCGGCAAGATCTTCAGGTTTCTGTCGCATAACTAGAGGCCAGTTTTCGAAACTAAGCAAACGGCTAGATTTTGAACTGAAGAATGGATATTCAGCTCTTGAGTACTGCATACTTTTCTCGTTTTCTTCTCCACTCAGTGTTGTAGTTTTGTTATTCAATGATGTGTTTTGTACACGTATGCCACACTCATCTCTTCCTTCCGCTCTTGTCTTCCTGTAATTGAAGTAAACAGAATCACATTCACTAATGATCAGCTAATGACTGTCATTGTTAAAAAAGTATTTTTTACCTTTTTCACTTTCTGCTATTGTCTTTGTTATATTGTATACGAGGGCGTTTGTATTGTCGTAGATGCTATCCTTATTAGTCTTTACGTAATATTTAATTCTCGTGGAAGCATGTTTCCAATGATCAGTAGTTGGAATCTTGGATAGCTTCTTCATATCGTACATTTCAATTTTGATGAGATGCGTCGCTTGGTCTCCGTCGTCAGAATTAGTAGAAATGTATGATACACCATCTCTAGCGGCTCGTGCTACGGTTGATGATAACAGCTTCCTCTTTTTTATTTTTGATTCAGCTTCAAAAAAATGATCAATCGATTGCGATTTTCTTTTTCCACCATCGCATGTGTTATTATTAATGACGAGGTTATCACTCTCTTCTTGAGGGGAGAGTGGCGAGTAGTAATACTGTTTATAGGTATCTTCATCGAAGCTCAATGATTTCTGCAACAACACAGTTATCATGTTAATATCAATTTGTTAACACTTAATCATAAAAGTTAAAAAAGTTAAAGTTACAGCCTATTAAAGTCCACTGCTGAACATAGGCCTCCTCTCATTTCTGAGAGGGTTTTAGAGCAAGGAAATGTCCGCCGCGCTCCCTCAATGTGTGTTGGCGAACTTCACATGCCTTCGAAATTTTCTCAGACATGCAGGTTTCCTCACGATGTTTTCCTTCACCACCAAGCACGTGGTAATAAGCACTTAAAATTGCTATTAACAATTTAATTGGTGCTGGCGGGGATCGAACCCGGGTCGCGTACTGTGAAATTTACAGCTAGCGCTAACCATCTGAGTTACCACGGCTTAATCATATACATACACAATATTTAAATAAAATAATACACACACATGAAAATAACAGAAAAAAGTAATTTAGTCAATAGAATAAACACTTACATCCATAGCCTTTGGTGTATTGAAGTAACACAAATGTACTATTGATAGATCCACTGTAGCCAAACGACCGTACACTAACTCGATGACTGCATTTGTTGGTCTTATATACCACCAGTACGTAAAAATTCTAATCTAAAGTATTTCCGTAATGAGTTGATAATTACTTTATGCGTCAACCAGTTTATCTCACATTTCCGTTGCCTATCTCAACATTTCTTCGTATTGTGTTTTGTTTGGTGATCAATGACTCAAGTACGATTTGTATAACACAAAAATGCAATTTAATATTTAGAAACATATCAGTTTATCTCACATTTCCGTTGCCTATCTCAACATTTCTTCGTATTGTGTTTTGTTTGGTGATCAATGACTCAAGTACGATTTGTATATCACAAAAATGCAATTTAATATGTAGAAATCACTATAATTGACCATTCCTATGTTATTCATTGAGTAGCTAGGTACTGTAATAATCTACTAATAGCAGTAATATCATGGATACACTAGATGTACAACAACATCTGAAAAAGATTCACCCCAGTCTAGAAAATAATGTTTATGCAGCTAATAGACTGCCTATGTATACCCACGTACCAACGTATATAATATGTAATTTGGATACAGATGATAAACCAGGGTCACATTGGGTAGCTTTATATATCGATACGAATGACGTCGGTCAATATTTTGATTCATACCTGTACGATATCATCTAGAGTTTTTAAAAAGGAATTGTAAAAGATGGAACTGGAATGTTGATAGGATTCAGAATGAGTGGACTTCAGTTTGTGGCGAATATTGCTTAATGTATTTGCTATATAAGTTTCAAGGATGTTCAATACATAGTTTTACGAGTATATTTACAAGGAACACATTGTACAACGATATTTTAGTGGATGAGATGTTTCGCTCCTATTTTATAGATAATAATGAATAAGATTTTGTATTTTATAAATAAAAAGTGTAACAAAATTATGTAATGTGTTTTATTGATGAGTCAGATTAACGTTGTATAAACAAAGAACTATAACACAATAGCACTGATATAGTCGACGCACACGCTGCAATGAAGGTGATTAATGAACAATAGAACAATAGAAATAGGAACAACAATGGGACGCTAATGACGGTGGAGGCCCTTACCGGATATCAATTAGATATTAGCTAATTGATCTACACATCTCCGGAACCGTGCATTCTACACAAAAATGGACCGCGGATTCGTGATCAGAGCATGCCAAAACCTTTTTTTTTTTTTTTTTTTTTTTTTTTTTTTTTTTTTTTTTTTTTTTTTTTTTTAGGATCGGGCGTCGACGAACGTCGTTGAACCACGTCTGACTCAGGTGGTCTAGAAGTGGTACAACTACACTACTATTAAACCCTCCAACTAGTTGTAGTAGGAGCGGTATACGACAGTAGTCGATGGCGCACCTAATCTAATCCCGTTTGTAATTTTGTGTGTGCTTATCGTCACTAATATGATTTTCTTTTTATAATCTCATAACATGACAGTTTTATTTTTGGTATTATTCCTTCGTTACATTGGCTTGCAAGCAAACTAATAAAACATCTGTTCGAAATTTAAATAAATCTCAAGCTTCCTAGAATTGCTACAAATTGATTTTTGCAGTGAGTAATTGTTATCCGTTCAGGATCTACGTGACTCGACTGTGTCATTGCTGCCAATATCATTTACACTTTTTAATACGGTCGGCAAAGTGACACCATTAAGGCCGGCCCATACATACGGAATTCCATTTCGGCATTCAGTTGAGAGACGTTAGCCATTGAGTCTAGACATTTTGCCAGCGAATAATGACGACGAATTTCTGATTGCGATTCCATTGTTGCTGTATCATTCTTAAGCCGCCTACATACATACGGAATTCCGTTTCGGGATTCCGTTTCGATATTTCGATTCGGAATTCCGAACGAAGTAAGTCCATATAAAATCTATGTACTAGTAGGTGTATTTATGTACGTTTTTAAATTTAATCTTATATGTGTATAGCTTTTCGTAACCTTTCATCTTATTTTGCTTAATAATTCGTCGAAAGAGTTTACAGACATCCATATTTAAAAAAATAGCTCTGGATAGATAGATCTTTTTACATAATATTGACTATAAGGGGATGTACACAGTAACAATGATACAGCAACAATGGAATCGCAATGAGAAAATTGTTGTCATTATTCGCTGACAGAACTGACTAGATTCAATGGCTAACGTCTCTCAATTGAGGCTTGTTATTCCAAACGAAAATAAACGTATGTGTGTGATGTATTCACGGAATTCCGATTCGGGATTCCGAAACAGAATCACGAAACGGGATTCCGTATGTATGTGGCCGGCCTAAATGGTTGTACACTACAATCTGTAATATTTTAAATGATAGGATATTTACGTGGTAGAGCCATGCTGCAGCTATATTACCGGTATAGTTTTAGCACGAATGAGTCGGCTCGACCGGGGAAGGACTACGCTCTCACAGAATAACAGCGTCCAATAGCAGCGTGTTCCCCTCTGTCGCCTCCTATAACAGCCGCGGGATAATGTGGAGTAGTGGATTCTCTAACGCAGCCACTACACGTCGAGATATGTAGAAGAATTCCATGAATAATCTTTAAGTGAACTTCACCATTTTTAATTTTTCTTACCTCTTAACAACTGCATAAGTAGCACCAACAGTCAAGCCAAGACTAAAAGCTCCCATCCATAGCAGCGACATATTTACAGTGATTTACTGAACACTTTTTCCAGGTTGCCTAGGCTTCACCAAGCGAAACGTAGTATTATCACTTTTAACACTGTACTTTTATCAATGTTACAAAGTTGCTAAAGTTGTGTTTCATGTGGTGAGTGTAGAGAACCGGAGACCTTTTTTACTGGAAACGAGGCGTTCTATCTTAGTGCACACGGGTTACGACGCATCTGCATTTTGATTCGTAATCGAAGATAGATGTAGATGTCTATGGGTCACAGCAACCACTTACCATCAGGTGGACTGTGTGCACGTTTGTCACCCTTATCCTATAAAAAAAAAAGAAAAAAAAAAGGACTCTTTTTCTGTGTAGAATGCCATCTAGGTAGGAACCCCACTCTTACCTATTTGTGCCACCAAATAGCAGTACCTGCATTGCTATGTTGCGGTCTGTAGGGCATAGAGAATTACAGGCTTTTAGGCATTTCATCTTAGATCATCATCATCATATTATCTCGATATTTTATAGTTTTAAAGATTTGCATGCTATTAATAATGGCTGATTAAGCGGATGTTCAATTACTGTGACCATCTTCAATGTACCTTAACCAAATGCAAATAAATATTTCATTTCATTTCATAGAACTCGGAGGTGACAAGGCATCTATAACCTTCTTGGTTTGAAGTTGTTTGCAGATGCGGTTTCAGTAGCTACTAAGATGGAATGCCTCCTTTCCAGTAAAAAGACTCACCATACGAAACAAACAACATTAAGCTACTATTCTTTGTGAGCGTATTCCTTTCCCAGTCGAGCCGACCCATCGTGCTACAACCATAACGTTGTATTTATTAAATATATGCACGTTTTGTATCAAATTATCGATCTGGCAGCCCTGCTCGGAAAAAAGAAAACATATCTGGTCTAGATACCAGGCCATAAACTCCAAAAAAAAAACATATCTGTTCCATAACTTCATTGACAGGTTATGACAAGCTAAAATAAAACGCGCGTTATAATGATTTATTATACTCTTTATGGTATTATATATACGTTAACCACACTTATTTGCTTCTATAATCTTGTTTCTATATAAAGGAAATAGCACATTTTATTCTTGATGGTTATGTGCATAGCTTACATCAATAAAAATAAAATGTTATCAACATGGCGTTGTAATTCATAAATCATATATTTCTTCTTGATTATTATTTTATTTGCTATTAATTACCTTAAGTAACCACATTTTATCTTTTTTCCTAATAGAACTTTTATTGCTAAGCATATATCTATTCTCATTTCGAAGAGAGTTGTAGAGCAAGGAGGAAGTTTTTACAGCCTAGATTTTTAATAAAAATTGAAAACAAACTTGGAAGAACTGAAAAGATTAAAATAATTTCCACATAATACAAAGCCTCTGAAGTAGATGCTGATAAAGTTTTTTTTATACAATAGGGAGCCAAACGAGCACACAGTCCACCTGATGGTAAGTGGATGCAGTAACCCATGGACATCTACATTTATCTTCGATTGAGAATCAAAATGCAAATGCATTGTCGTCCCTGAGGATTACGATCAATCGACGGATTAAACTCGGCTGGGCAGCGTTCGGGAAACTACGACACATCTTCTCGTTAGACATACCTCAAAACCTTAAAACGAAATTGTACAATCAGTGCGTGTTGCCAGTGTTGACTTACGGATCTGAGACTTGGTCCTTCACTGCTGGCTGTATGAGGAAGCTCAAGGTCGCTCAGCGAGCTATGGAGAGGGCTATGCTCGGGGTATCTCTGCGTCATAAACTTAGAAATGAGGATATCCGCTGTAGAATCAGAGTAACCGACATAGCCCAATGGACTAGTTAGGTGAGGTGGCAGTGGGCCGGCCATATAGCTCGAAGAACCGACAACCGATGGGTAAGAAAGGTTCTCGAGTGGCAGCCTCGTACCGGTAGGCGAAGTGTAGGGCGACCCCCTACTAGATGGAGTGCGGACCTGGTAAGACATGCCGAAGTCGATGGATGCAGGTGGCTCAGGACCGTGTTTGTGGCATTCCTTCGGGGAGGCCTATGTTCAGCAGTGGACTTGTGAAAGGCTGTATTGATGATGATATATAATTTTTATTCAATATGGATTACAGTACATAATACTTATTGAAAGTCATTTTTTAATTTTACCACTGGTTCGCAAAAAACCTCTGTCCTAGGACGAACCAGCAAGAAACCGAGCGGGACTTTTTTTTAAAAAAAAACACAATTTACATTATAATATTTTATACAATTGTTATGAAAACATTTAGAAACAGCATGTTAGCGATCATCTCATTCCCAGTGGTTATTATCAGTCATGTACTTTTTAGTAGTATAATACTACTAGACAATTTTTACGTAATAAATAATTTAAACTTTTGATAGAAAATGTGTGAATATTTTCTGTGACTTTGTTGTAAAAGCGTATACATTGCACCATGAAGGATTTACTGATTCATTGAAGTCAAGTAACTGGTATAACTAACTTGTGCTTATTCTTCTTATTTACAGAATGTACATCTATTTTTATTGAAACTATTTTTGTTTTTGTGTACATACGTTAAATTCTCGTAAATATTTTGAGAGTAAAATTAATATATTTATTTCTATAAATTTTCCTCTAAGGGATTCCTTCGGACCTATGTTGTAAATTGCTCATATGGCTCTCTTTTGCAAAACAAAGATAGTTTCAATACCAGTCGCATTACCCCATAGCAAGATTCCATATGACATTGTGCTGTGAAAATAATTAAAGTAAACTAATCTAGCTGTTTCAATACATGTAAGGCATCTAATCTTTTGTACAACATATGCTGCAGAACTAAGTTTGCTAGCTAGTTTAGATATATGAAGGTCCCAATGAAGCTTCGCGTCAACTGTAATACCGAAAAAAACAGTGGATTCAACAAGACCCAACTCCGTCCTACTTAAAAGTACACTGGTATTTTTAACATTAGGTGTAGTAAATTTAATACATTTCGTTTCACTACCTTTCAAAAGCAAATTATTGACGTTAAATCAGTGTACTACTTTTGATATAGCATTATCCACTTCGTCATATTTCAATAATTGCCTTTTTCGTCGGAAAATCAACGAAGTATCACCAGCAAATAATACTGTATCATGGTTATTCCCTACCAAGTAAGGTAAGTCATTAATATATACTAAGAACAGAAAGGGCCCGAGGAACCGAGCCCTGAGGAACACCCATAGATACAACCGATCCAGAAGAACTGCATCCATTAATAACAACTGTTTGCGCTCTATTATTTAGATATGACATAATAAGTTTAAGCGCTATGTTTTTAACACCACAATGATATATATATATATATATATATATATATATATATATATATATATATATATATATATATATATATATCATAGCTTCCTGATTAATGTCACATGGTGAACACAGTCGCAAGCCTTCGAAAGATCACAAAATATACTCAAAGCATCTTCTGAATTTTCGCATGCACAGAAAATATGTTTGATTAGCTCAACACCGGCATCACTTGTCGAGCGACCCCTTTTAAATCCAATCTGATTGTAATGGAGTAATTAATTTACATTAAAAAAAAACTTAATATTTGACCTAGAAAAATTTTTTTAATATTTTTCAAAAATTTGACTGATCGTTGGCAGTACAGATATAGGTCTAAAATTAGTGGGGTCCAATGTACTTCCAGACTTAAATAAAGGTATCACTTTGCTATGTTTCATTAAATCAGGAAACACACCAAATTCTATATTAGCATTAAAAGTAATGGCAAGTTGTGGTACGATCGCATATATTATAGACGCAATAACTTTAACAGAAATCCCCCATAGATCTGCTGTTTTCTTAATATCAAAAGTTTTGAAATATTTTACAATATCACCTGATAATATTCTATGAAATGCAAATTCTTTTTTACAGACATTTACATTTTGTTTGAGTAATGACTCGGCGACAGCAGGGGAGGAATTGAGTGACTTTGTAGTCAAGATCGGAATGTCGGTAAAATATTGTTCAAAAGCCGTTGCAACGTTTGATCAGATTTTTTCGAATTATTTTTTTTTTAGATTCCTACGGTCGCCAAGTCATTAAACGATTTGCTACTTTTTGAAGAGAGTGTTTTAGAAATAAATGTTTAATTTAATTCAAGACATGAGTTTAAATAATGATTCATATAAATAGTTAGTATTGTTTTTATATGGAAAAAAGGCAGTTTTTTTACTGTACTACTTCTAAATCTCTCTAAGCGATATTTATTTATTGGAACAAGCACAACTTTCTTAACTTTCTGTTTTTTGTGCATGCAAGGTAGCGAGACTAACTGTCCACAGTGATCAGAACTTATATCAGAAAAAATATTATCTATGCAAGTTGCAATACGTGTTGGCTCAAAGAACAAATTAAGAAGGTGGTGATTTGAGCAATGATCTAAACTTAATACTCGTGGAAGAAGTTTCAAGGAGATCGATATTAATGTCTTCACATGCGACGACAGATTATTCTGTTTATCAAGTTTAAGCAAAACTTCCTCTATAGTTTTTTCAAAACAATAATATATAGAATGTGGGGGTATGTAAACACTGACAACAATGAAATGCTCGAACTCAACACATGCCATTTCTACTGTTCGCTCAACAGAGAGGCTCACAATATCCTTACTTTCTTTACTTATTAATAATTTATTAGCTAATATTAAGGAGCCACTGCGTAATTTTTTTTCTCTGTGCATTATAGTTCGTGGTCTTTTACTTTTTATTAAGAATAATTTTTTGATCCTTTTGAGTTAACTAAGGAATATCACAAGCTCAAGGCACGATACTCTAGTCTTTTAAATATAGTCGTTGACATTAAAAAATTCATCTTCTATTTTTCCATCCTTAGTGGAACTATTTCATTTCATTCAGTCATTGTGCCTTTATATAAAGGTAAAGGTTCACATTTTGACTGAGGGTGCTATCGGGCGATCAGCTTGACCAGTTTAGCAAGTAAAGTTTTCTCGAAGGTTTTGACACGTAGGATGCAAGAGAAATCGGAAAGATTTCTATGGGAGGCACAATGCGGATTTAGACCTGGAAGAGGATGCACGGATCAAATGTTTTCTCTACGCATGATCACGGAAAAGCTTCTGGCTGCTAACCAGAAGATTTTCTGTGCTTTTGTGGATCTTGAGAAAGCATTTGATAAGGTTGTAAGGAAGAAAATGTGGGAACTGTTGCCGGGGTATGGTGTGGATGGTCGATTGCTAAGGGCTGTGCAGTCTCTTTACTGTGACTGTAAAGCCTGTGTGCGGGTAGGGCATGACCTGTCACCCATGTTTAACGTCCAAACAGGCGTAAAGCAGGATTGTGTCATGTCTTCCTGGCTGTTCATACTGTATCTCGACAGCTGTTTACAGAAGCTGAAAGATAGCTGTTTGGGTGTGAAATTGGGTGACATAAAAGTAAATTGTCTGATGATGCAGTGCTTATTGCACCATCAGAGGCAGAACTGCAGGCATTAGTCACGTATATGAAAGAGGAATGTGAAATTAAAGGTCTTCGTTTGAATGCTAATAAAACTAAGGTTCTGGTATTTGAAAGGGACAAAGAGAGAACGAAGTGTGAAATATGGGTAAATCAGGAATGTCTAGAACAAGTAAATGAAATTGTATACTTGGGGAGTGCTTTTAGCCGGGATGGAAGATGTGATTTAGATGTGGACAGGCGTGTCGCTGCCGGGAACAAAGTCAATAGTGCCCTGACTGCGTTAGTCAAAAGGCAAGGCGTAGCGAAGAGTGCACGCCTTGCAATACATAACGCAGTGTTGGTACCGACTTTGTTATATGGCAGCGAAACCTGGGTATGCCAGAAAAAGCATAAAAGTTAGTTGAATGCAGTGGAGATGCAATCTCTTCGTAAAATGTGCGGCGTTACCATGGCCGACCGAAAGCGAAACGAAGAGATTCGCAATATGGCAAGTTGGAAAGATGACCTTATCACAAAAATTGATAAGGGCGTGCTTAGGTGGTTTGGGCACATTGAGCGAATGAGTGAAGACCGAATGGTGAAGAAAATATATAGCGCGAAAGTTAATATTAAAAGGTGTCGAGGTAGACCGAGACTAACTTTAGAAGACCATGTGAGCAAATTGCTCGAAGAGGGTAGGGTCAAGAGTACTCGGATACCTAGACGTGCATGCATGAAGAAGATAATGAATCTGAAAGAAGCGAAAGAGGTTTGTAAGGATCGTGACACTTGGCAATCTGTTCTCTATGGCTATCCCGTCAGGGATTGTGCGTGAAGATAAGTAAGTAAGTAAGTGGAACTATTTAATAAAAAAGTATAATTACCCTTTTTCCTGGAATCCAGGCATTCCATCTTAGTCCTCAGGGGTTATAACGCATTTGGATTTTGATCAATGGTATATGTAGATGTCCAAAGATAACAGCATCCACTAACCATCAGGTGAACTGTGTGCTTGTTTGTTACTCTTATTGAAAAAATCATCGGTTTATAACTGACGAAAATACCGCGTAGTGTCATACACAAAATAAACTTACAGTCGAATTGAGAACCTCCTCCTTGTTTGAAGTCGGATAAAATCTGTTCAGCGGTGGCGTAAGGAACTACTATCCCATACTATCCCGTAGGTTGTAAGAGCCGAAATGAAACGAAGAAGGTCTGCACGATAATAAAAAATCTGTGGTTGTCAACCCGCCTTCCAAGCGTAGTAACGAGACAAACTATGAGGGAGGCTTTAATGAATAAAGGAAATAAAAATGTAGATATATTTCAAATTTATACGGAAATCAATGTGTTGTTGAAAACACTATCGATTTGGTAAATATTTAAAATATTTTTTACAAACGAGCACACAGTCCACTTTTGGCCAAATACTCACCACTACCCTACCACGAGATTTACAGACGTCTTAATATTGAGTAGAGTTTGAGTAGTTGGGCATTTAATCCATAAACATCTCTATTTATCCTCGCTTAAGAATTAAAATGCAAGAAATAAAACATCGTAACCAGTAAAAAGGATCTCCGGTTCTCTACACTCACCATACGAAACACAGCAGCATTAAGCTGCTATTTCACGCTGGTGTTCTGTGAGAGCGTGGTCTTACACCGGTCGAGCCGAGCCATTCGTGCTACAACCATACTTTAACTGCAGCGTCGCTCTACCACGTAAAAATTTATTTTAAAAATACGGTCACGATATTATCCAAAACATTGCCAATGTGTTTTGTCTATGACCTTAAAATATTTAAATATTTTATTAATCTTTACCACAGTTCCATTTTCGTAATTAAAAACGACCACGAGACTTATGAGACATGACCAGATATGTGATGTAATATTGGTGGGAACTGGTGGGAAATACTGGTTGAATTTATAACAATATTTTGTAAGCTAAAACACCATATTAATATTAGGTTCATCAATAAGTTTTCGGATTAGGACACTTAACAACGAGTTATAGAAATATCTGTTTTTTTTTTCGAATCTCAAATTCGTTGCAACCAAGGACAGAAAAAACTAAATTAAAAACTATACCCAACTTCACATTTTTCCGGTAATTTGATTCGTATGCAAAACGGTTTCTTCATTTTGCATTTGCTCGTAATTCGTGCGGTTATTAAATATTACTGCCTGAAAAATGTTCCTACAAATTTGATAACTGCAGTCTACTTTGGCAGACATTGCTCCGCATTATTCTACAATGGCATACTGGTGGGCCGAATTTAATCTCGGCAGAACCGCCTGCAATGATGACATTCGTCCCGGGCGGATAACAACGGCCACTACGCAAGAAAACGTTAGAAATCTAAGAAATTGTTAAGGTAGATCGAGGTGTGACAATATGTTATTTAGCCGAGTTTCTAAAGTTTTCGTTTGAGACAATTCAGTTTATTTTTACTCACAACTTAAAATTCAAAAAGGAAGCCGCGCGCTGCGTTTCCCGAATGTTAACAGACGCCCAAAGGAAAGCAAGGGTTGACATTTTAAAGCTTCATTTAACAACAAAAAGATCCAGATTCTTTTTGCACTCGTTTCGTAACTGTAGATGAAAAGTGGGTTATTAATGGTGTCATTATAACCCTAAGACGAAAAACTAAAGTAAGGTATGGAAAAGACCGTATATAACCGATATGGGGTAGTGGATATTCTTACACCGCCACTACACGATTGTGTTATTACGACTTGCATATTATACAGAATTATGAAAACAGGTTACGTGTAGAACCACGCAATAGTTAATTCGATTAAGTGAGTTTCGACAAGCACTTGCGCGGTTTTAAGGGACATGGGCCTCTCCCACAATAGGGAGTATTAGCCGGAATTATGCAAATTTTAACACAGTTTTTTTAATTTATATCATATAATATTTTTTTTAACTTAGTATAAGCCCTTGTTGTACTACTGTCCCACCAGCAATGCAATTGTGTAACTCTGGTGAGAATCGTGTAAGATCTATACAAAATTACAAAACTATACCAAATTTTGGCATTTCGAATCGATATGTATTGTTTTATTGTATAATTTGTATGATTAGTGTAGAGAACCGGATACCCTGTTTACAGGAAACGAGGCGTTAAATTGAGTCCTCAGGGGTGAGTTACAACACATCTGTCTGCCATCTGTCCCCGCCAGCCAAGAGATACAAGGTGTCTTCGTCCGCTGGAAAAATAATGGCCTCCGTCTTCTGATATGCGGAAGGCGGAAGGAAATGATCGACTATTTAAGTAAAGTAGAGACAATGACCAGAAATTATTACACATCATTAATCAAAAAAAGCCGGCCAAGTGCGAGTCGGACTCCCGCACCGAGGGTCCCGAACAAATCCATAGGTATATAAGTTTAAAATTATTAAAAATATTTTTATTATATGATATAACTAAAAATTTATGCTTTTCGCAATTTTTCCTTTATCTGTGCTATAATACGTTGCTTCGTACCAAATTTTAAGATTCTGAGTTCACGGGAAGTACCCTGTATGTTTTGATTCCCGTGCGAAAGTCGAAAATTTGCGGCATAAACGGCTGTATCTTTTGATTGCGTTGTCTTAGAAGTTTGATATTTTCACAGCTCTAAGAGACAGTAGACTTGAGTATTTGATATGAATTTCAGCATGATACCTCCACGCGTTCCTGAGAAAAAGGGTCTTGACAGACAGACAGACAGACAGACGGACAACAAAGTGATCCTATAAGGGTTCCGTTTTTTCCTTTTGAGGTACGGAATCCTAAAAACACTATCACGCAATTTTCCTTCATAGGTCTTCGCGTAATTTTAGGGTTCCGTACCTCAAAAGGATAAAACGGAACCCTTATAGGATCACTTTGTTGTACGTTAGTATAATATATACGTAAATTTTCGATAGTCGCAAGGGAATCAAAACCTACAGGGTACTTCCCGTGAACTCAGAGTCTTAAAATTTGGTACGAAGCAACATATTATAGCACAGATAAAGGAAAAATTGCGAAAAGCATAAATTTTTAGTCACATACAAAATATTTTTAATAATTTTAAACTTATATACCTACAGATTTGTTCGGAACCCTCGGTGCGCGAGTCCGACTCGCACTTTGCCGGTTTTTTTCATCATGATAATGCCCCTGTTCATCGATCTGATGTTGCAGGCGCTGTCATCCGAACTGCTGGGATTTCAGTAAATGCAGCATCCAACATATTCTCCGGATCTGAAAAGCACTTGCGTGGTATAAAATTCGACGGCGACGATGAGGTGATTTGTGCTGTGCAAAACGCTATTCAATGTGTGTTGGCTTAAAAGGTTATAACGTTTTAAAACCTAAAATTTGATTGCGTTTCCAAAAATTTATTGATCAACCTAGTATAAAATGACATCGGCTTACAACCAATACTAATCTGAAAAATTTATGCAATATCATAAATTTATCAGCTTATTATTTGCTTAGACTAATGAGCATCAATGATAATTGAATAAAACCACTTTTACGGATTTTAATTAACTTATTTTTATTAATTCCCGACGTTTCGGGTGCTTTCCAACACCCATGGTCACGGGGGACTGAGGTGATGTTCCTATGTTAGAGTTAACCCGGAGTACCTTCAGCTTTTTTAATTATTAATTTTGGTCCGATCTACGCAGAATGAACTTACTGTGTTTTGAAGTCTTGCAGTGGTATACTTGGGTTTAGTTTAAATTTGTATTAATTACAGGATCCCAAGCAGGTGGTAGTACCCAGCCTCCCTCACTATTGAAATTAGGATGTTTTTTTTTAATTTCAATAGCCTCACATATCATCCTTGGCAGGAATCAATAAAAATAAGTTAAAAAATAAGTAAGTTAATTAAACGTGATAAAATCCGTAAAAGTAGTTTTATTCAATGTGTAGTGTTCGCGTAAATATAAGAAATCATTATATCGAGATAATAATAATAATGACCTCAAAGACCGAATTTCGGTAATGGCAGCCAATCCAACAGAGACTAGCCATCTCGCAGGACAGGATTATAGTGCACAATTGTGCCCAAATAAGGTACAATATCTATTCCCTCACTCTCATAGTCCGATGCGATGGCAATCAGGCACGACGGCAGAAAACTCAGGCGCAGGACAGGCTTTACGTGCTTTCCGAGGTACAGTGGTAAAACCCTGCCAACTTCCTGAATCCGGACTCCTACAGAGACTTTCTTGATAGTGGCCTGACCCGGGTTACATGTTCAGCAGTCGCTTAAGTCTACTAGAACAACGCGGCAGTCGGTTTGAGGATAGTTTATCTATCTCTACATAGTATAAAACAAAGTCGCTTCCCGTCGTTTGTACGCATAGATCTTTTAAACTACGCAACATATTTTGATATAATTTTCATTAATAGACCGAATGACTCAAGAAAAAAAGTTTTACATTGATAATACATGCACATTATATTTTATATAATTCTTCTGTCCGTGTGTATGTGACTAAACTCCTCCTATACGGCTGGGCTGAATTTGATGAAATTTTGTGTGTGTGATTAATTTAACCGCTAAAAAGAACCCCCTTGTCGTATCTCCTCAGTTTCAAAGCACTCCCCTTGCCGCTTCAGCTAGCATCGGAATTTTCGACGTCAATATATCGAATAGTGTGCACTTTCGTGGTCACTTGGAAGGGAAGGCCAAATTAGCCTCTAAAAAATTTTGCGTTCTCAGCAGAGCGAGACAGTATTTCATGCCGGCACATCGCTTGCAACTTTACAAAGCGCAAGTTCGGCCTCACATGGAATACTGTTCTCATCTCTGGGCCGGGGCACCCCAGTGCCAGCTCCTTCCACTTGACCGCATCCAGCGCAGAGCGGTTCGAATCGCCGACGACCGAGTTTTTTCTGATCGGTTCGATACACTGGCACTGCGTAGGAATGTTGCATCCCTTTGCATTTTCTATCGAATTTACCACGGGGAGTGCTCTGAGGAATTGTTCGGATTGATTCCAAAAGCCAAATTTCACGAACGCACATCGCGTCAAAATTCACGATACCATCCTCACCATCTGGATGCTTGCCGGTCCACAACTGTGCGTTTTACTAAGAGTTTTCTTCCTCGTACAACTTCTCTGTGGAATTGTTTACCACCGGCGATTTTTCCGGACCGATACGACTTAGGGACCTTCAAGAAAAGAGCTTACACCTTTCTAAAAGGCCGGCAACACATCTGCAATTCCCCTGGGGTTGCGGTTGTTCATGGGCGGCGGTAGTCACTTACCATCAGGTGAACCGCACGCTCCTTTGCCCCCTCTTCTATAAAAAAAGTTGATTAGAAAATGGTTTAGATTCATAGTTGGACCCGGTAGGTAGCAATATTGAGATCCAGAAATCAATCGTGCGAAGCCGGGGTGAATAGTTAGGGCGTAATAAACCATCTGATATCTCCGAGCTTGCGTGTACACTCGCGCCTCTAATAACGTCGGTTCCTTTTCAGAACATTATCATCATTGAATAATTTGGGGAGCTAATTAGCCATGTTAAATACAGTCAATTAATCATAAATGTAAAGCCTGTTCCCAGTATTCTATTATTTACACAACCGCGTGACTAATTAAGGCTACTTTATTATCACAGACTTTTTGATTTTATTATCGTAATAATATTTCTATCATAAAAACAGTCATAAATAATTTATTTTCTTCTATAACTACGAAGGTTTAATCAAAGTGAAATAATATATTTTTATGTGATCTGGCTCTCCCATATCAAAACCCAGTAAATGAGATAAAAACATGTTTTATTCAAAATCTTATTTACTTATTAAATCTCTACAGAAATTTTAATATTTCTGTAGCGATAATTTATATTTCTGTAGACATATGCAGGAAATGCCGCTTGTGAAATGTATGTATGTAAACTTGCCCCAAGATACAGATGAAAATGCTAATGTGGAGGTAATGCTAATATAAATATTTATAAAATCTTTAGAAATAACGAGCAATTTAATATTCAGTTCCTATACTAAGAATTGTGATGAAGCTAATTTAACACTGCTCGCATTGATGAGATTTGTCTGCCAGAAAGAGCCAACCGACACCTGAGATTTTGAGTGAGATTGAGATGTTCTATGGGCAGCTGTACACGTCATCGTTGGAGCCACACGCAAGTATGAGTAACGATCCAAGAGCAAATCTTATCCGACACTATTCCGATGATATCCCGGACGTCAGTCTGAGCGAGATTAGAATGGCTCTTCAGCACCTTAAAAACGAGAAGTCCCTGGGCGAGGATGGAATTACAGAGGATCTTCTGAAAGCGGGTGGAAAACCGGTATTTAAAGTTCTTCAGAAGCTCTTTAGTTTCGTTCTTCCTGGTGGCATTACTCTGAAGGCGGGGAGCAGTAGTGCGGTGTTTTTGTTCTTCAAGAAAGGCGACAATGCTCTCTTGAAGAACTACAGACTGATTTCCCTTCTGAGGCGCGTCTACTTGCTGTTTTCGAGAGTCATTACGAATCATCTCGCATGCAGACTTGACGACTTCCAGCCTCCACTTTAGCACCATAGACCAAATACAGACCCTACGGTAAATTTTACAGAAGACCGAAGGATACAATCAGGGTACTATGTCTTGTGTATGTGGACCATGAGAAAGCCTTTGATTCAGTCGAAATTTGGGCGGTGCTGCAGTCCCCTCAGCGATGCAAAGTTGACTGTCGGTATATCGAAGTGTCTCTCCTACGATTTGCCGACGATATAGTTCTTATGGCAGAATCGCTGGAGGACCTAAGCACTATGCTCAATGATCTCAATAGCGTCTCCCAATGGATAGGTCTTAAGATGAACGTAGACAAAACAAAAATCATGTTTAACGTCCATGTCACTAAGCTCGAAGTTGTTGACGAATATGTTTACCTGGGACAAATAGTCCGACTAGGTAAGTCTAACTTTAATCGAGAGGTCAATCGACGGATTCAACTCGACTGGGCAGCGTTCAGGAGATTACAACACATCTTCTCGTCAGACCTACATCAAAATGTCAAAACTAGATTAGACAACCAGTGCGTGTTGCCAGTGATGACCTATGGATCTGAGACGTGGTCCTTCACTGCTGGCCGTATGAGGAAGCTCAAAGTCGCTCAGCGTGCAATGGAGAGGGCTATGCTCGGCGTTTCTATGCATGATAGACATAAAAACGAGGATATCCGCAGTAGAACCAAAGTAACGGACATAGTCCAAAGAATTAGTATGCTGAAGTGGCAATGAACCGACCAAATAGCTTGAAGAACCGACAACCGATGGGGAAGAAAGGTTCTCGAGTGGCAGACTCGTACCGACAGGCGAAGTGTAGGGCGTCCCCCTACTAGATGGAGTGACGACCTAGTAAGACATGCAGGAAGTCAATGGTTGCAGGTGGCTTGGGGCCGTGCTTTGTAGAATTCCTTGGAGGAGGTCTATGTTCAGCAGTGGACTTGTGAAGGGATGTAATAATGATGATGATGATGATGATGATAATATATGAATAGGTATAACTTTACAAGGACTTCCTTGATTTATGTTTCGTCGCTATCCTGTGAAACAGAACACAGAACATTGTACGTACAGACACCTATGTAATTCCAAGTGATCCGTTTCACTATATTCGACAATGAACGTTTCTTAAGATTTTTTTTAATAGGATAAGGGTGACAAACAAGCACACAGTCCACCTGAAGGTAAATGGTTGCTATAGACATTTACATCTATCCTCGTTTGCGAATCAAAATGCAGAAGCGTTGTAAGCTGTGAGGACTATGAAGGAATGCCTCTTATCCAGTAAAATGGGTCTCCGGTTCTCTACACTCAACATACGAAACACAGGAGCATTAAGCTATAAAGTGCTCGAAACGTCGGGAATATAAAAAAAGTTAATATACGGGATAAAATCCGTAATAACTAGTTTTATTTAAATGTGTAGTGGTCGCGTAAATATAGGTAATCATTAGAACATACTGCCGTGGTAATTCGGGGGCTAAGCGAAACTGGATTCGAACCGCGCCGCCACTAATGAAATTTTTCAATGAAATTCTCTCAAACATCTGATATCTCTGTGCCCAGCGCTGAGACGTATATAGATGTAACTTTAAAGTCAGCATCTCGACCTTCTCCTTTGTACTCCATAGTAATGTTGAATTTTCAATTCCCTTGCGTGTTGCAGGTGACGCCAATTAAACTTCAGGGTTGTTAGCGTGATGCGGACAATGAGATTGGACAATCTATCACAGCTAATTTACACAGATACATACATTATAGTTAAGCCCTTCGTGTGATTCCTTGTCTATAGGTATTTTTGGTTTTTGTTACAAATAAGTAAAGTTAAATAAAGTAACAACCTACATTATATTATGTTACATTTGTTATTTTTTCATTGCGAGTAGCTTATTGTTATTTGCATTTATGAGATTGGATTTTAACATAATTTATAAGTTGTCACTAACACAACTGTGTTAAAGAGATACATCTCCACATAATATTATAATTAAAAATTAAAAATTTTGCACAACCGACTTCAATTTCAATTATTAATAATAACTCAAAAACTATTGGTCTGACCTTGATCAAATTCATATGAGATCACACGAGAAGTACCAGCTTTCAAATAAAAGAAGAATCATCGAAATCAGTTCACCCAGTAAAAAGTTATGAGGTAACACAGATAAAAAACATACAGTCAAATTGAGTACTGTCTCCTTTTTGAAGTCAGAAGAAAATTGAAATGTCTGTTTATAATATCGAAATAACTGTCCTAAATTGAGCTCTGCGGTTTATTTGCAAGATATTAAGACATGAATAACTGTTTACAAAATTTTAATCTGTAAGTCTGACCGGGCTAACCTTCGGAATGGCTGAAACAATTGTAATGAAACTTTACGAACAGTTAGAGAGCAATACCAGAAGATATCTATACTAGAAAGAGTTAAAGATTATTTTGATAAATCGAAAAATAACAAACGGTCTTTGAAAATTAACCTAAATTTAAATAACGCCACATTAAGATCCTACTTTGTTTTGAAATAAAGATTATGTTACTTTACATTATTTACACTTTTTCGTTACCTTCTGATAATATAATGTTGTTTTAGGGATCAAAATTATAATATATTTATTACGACAATTGAGTTATATGTACTACATACTAGAGAAGCCATTCCGAACATTGACTATGTTCAACTGAACTGTACTGCAATCCGTACAAACTAAATATTGCGTAGATTGAAGATTTGTGAATTCCATAAAATAATTATTATTAGATTTTATTTAGAAATATGTTTGTTTAGATTAAATTAAGATAATTTATATTAATTTTTTATATTTATTTTATATTAATATCTTATTTTATATCCCAGGTCTCCCAGGAATCCCAGGTCGGGCCAATATCATTTACTGTGTTTCTCTGTCAAGAAAATCTCGGTAGCAGCCTGGAGTCAGGAATTTGGCGGTGTTTCACCCCCATGCCCCAGCAATCACGTAAAGCTGTTGGTTTTGCGCCTAATCTCTCTTCGGTCGTGTCGGGTTGCTGGCCCATCGGACTATGAGAGTGAGGCAATAGAGAGTGCGCTTGTGCTTGCGTATACACTTAGGCATTGTAATCCTGTCCTGGGCAGGTGGCTAGACTCCATTTAGACTGGCCGCCGTGACCGGAACTCGATCTGGAGGACATACATATTACACCATGTGATGACGGTTTAGTAGTTCCATGATCCAATTTCATCCCGTGGGTGTCATAAGAGACAGCTATGCCAAAATATCACATGACTTTTTACGTGGTAAAGACACGCTTCAGCTATATTATAGTTATAGCACAAATGGGTCGGCACGACCAGGGAAGGACCATGCTCTTACAGAATGCGGCAGCTTATTGCTGCCGTATTCCGCAGGGTGAGTGTATAGAACCGGATACCCGTTGTACGGGAAACAAAGCATTCCATTTTAATCCTCGTTAGTGACAACGCATCTGCATCTGCGTTTTGTTTGCATTTACGATTTGGTTGACTATTTGCTCGTTTGTCATCCTAATTAAATAGTGTATGTTAAAAGCCCTGTGGCATCTACAGCAGCATCGGAAATGAATCTCAAACTGGAAGCTTTCAATTCACTGGTATTCTGTCGACGTTAAGAACTAACAACTCGCTAATGTAAAAGTACCTACTTAATTATCAATCTCCAATCCTACTCGATTGGCCCGATGCAACACTTATTGGAGGATGTAACGCATGTTATGACTAACCTACGCTTTCTGTATCCGCTTTTCTATCTGAGCAAAATTATAATTAATTGAAATTATTACAGTTAACATAATATTCAAATGTACAAATTTTTTCTATGTGGTCACCCTAGGCAAGTATGACAGTGGGGCAAGTGCAAATGCAAATTATGCCGCATAAACACGTTTTTTTTTTGGTTAAATTCCATCTATTGAACAACGCAGGAATGCTTACGTTATTGACTATAGTACATAGCTTCAAGTATTTTATCAACAGACGTCTTTTTTTTTAAACTACTCTGAAAACTTGCCCCATGTGAGGAAAAACTTAGTTACACAAAAATAGACGTTGAAATCGTATATATATATCGATCTAAAATATTTTGACATTAGTATCATCTCTTCAATTTTTTCGAAAACCACAGATAAGTATAAAGTAACTACAAAAAGATGCGTGCTGTCACACTTGCCTCATTGATGGGGTAAGTATGACAGTCTTCCACCTCAATTAGTTTTAATTACCTTAAATTATAAAATGCTACTTGTAGATACTAAAATACTTACGGTTTAAGAAGAACTTTATTATCTCAAAGAATTTTACATTCACTTTTTAAGACTTATATATCTATAGCTTAATATAAATTTGGTTTGGGCTATTCGTACAATGTAACAATGCAAATTATAATTTAAACTATAATTTAAACTACCGAAAAATACAAAATGTAGGTGGTTGTAAAAAGTTTCTAGCGACAGCGATGGCTCACTTTGTGCAAATTCGACCGCCGACTTCTTTGTGCCGATTACATACATAAGCATTACTGGATGTAGTTTGTAATTCAATAGTTTAGAGAGTTCAATAGTTTACTTGATCAAACAAACAAGCATTTAATAACTGATGTTATGAAACTGAATTCTCCATGTTAAATCCTTACAGAGTATAAGTATTTAAATGTCCATTATAGTTTTCACGCCACGGACTGACAGCAAATGGCACAGTTATGTATAGTCATTACAGTTATTATACACGTAGATAGTAATCCTGGGAAAATCATTATCGTCATTTTGTATGAACGGATGCATTACGTATGTCTTAGCTTGACTGAAGGAACATGTAGAATAACGGTGACAAGCGAGCACATAGTCCACCTGATAATAAGTGAATGCTGTGGCCCATAGGCATCTACATGTATCCTCGATTAGGAATCAAAACGCAGATGTCTTGTCACCCCTGAGCACTAAAATGGAAAGTCTCTTTTTCAGTAAAAAGGATCTCCGGTTCTCTTCACTCACCATATGAAACAAAGCAGTATTAAGCTTCTATTTTACGCTGGTACTCTGTGAGAGCGTGGTCCAACCCCGGTCAAGCCAACCAATTCATGCTACAACCAAAATATAGCTGCACCATGACTGTACCTTCTTTAAAAAATTTAATCGGAGAACTTTTCACAACTAGCGAAGCGAAGCATTTTGTGTTAGTCGTTAGGTGTTGGATATTACACGTCAGCATATATATTATTAATCATGTATATTAATCACTGATATAAATGCTCAGAAAAAGTTCCTATGGCAGACTTAATGCCAAAGGTACTTTTTCTGTCAACCATTATTTTAAACGGAGATAGACATAATATACAAGAGGCGGTGCAGCAGTAATCAAAGTAGAAAGGAATATCATATATATATATATATATATATATATATATATATATATAGAGAGAGAGAGAGAGAGAGAGATACACACAATATATACGTCAGAACAAATATGAAATATATATATGTATATGAAAATAAGAGCTGTGTTACATAGTTCAAAATTGCAACGATTTACTCACATGCTTACGAACTTGATTTTTAAAAACAAACTTGTTGGCAGCTTTTTTAATGTCAAGAGGGATGTCGTTCCAGAGTCTGATTGCCGAGAGGGCGAAAGAGTGAGATTAGTAACCAGTACGGTGTAAAAGAGTGAGCAACTTAAAATTAGCCGAAGAACGGAGAGAATGATTATGAGAATCTCCCAAGTATTGAAATTTGGATTTCAGATACTGAACGATGAATCGTTCAGAATTGTGAAAAGGCTGCTGAGTATTCTAACATATCTGCGCTGACGGATAGACAGCCAATTTACCGAGCACGAAAAGAAGATACATATAGTCGTATTTACGAAGACCATACATGTATCTGATACAGTTGTTAAGTAGACGATCCAATGTATTAAGATGAGGTTAAGACAGGTATGTGCAACACACATCGACATAATCAATGATTGGTAGAATAAGTGAATGGAGAAGTAAAATTAGTATTGGTGGGAAGAAAGTTTCAAATCAAACAGTCAAACAAATCGCTAAGTTTGTGGAACAGCACCCATATCATTTTAAACAAGCCAAAGAATTATTTCCTAAAAACACTTAGAGCCCTTGGTACTTGTCTTGTGTTATATAAAGTGTCTTTTACGTCGAGATCTAAAAATATTAGTTATAACATGTACTCAAAAATACAAAACAAAATTCCTCTCACAACCATGAGACTGCCATAACAATAAGTTTAAATTCACGGTTGACTTCTTCAAAACATGTTTTACAGATTATACATTTTTTGAATGTAAACATTAGTTAATTTAATTGTATTAATAAATTAGTTGATATAAGTTTAATTTATTGTTAGTAAATCTAAGGGAATCTGAAGTAGTGGCGGTGTAAGAATATCCACTACCCCATATCGTCCCTTGGGTGTTGTAAGAGGCGGCAAAGTGAAACTGAAACATGAAATCCAACTGTTGGCATTTAATAGCTGACCGTGTTGAATGATATAAATAATATATCGTACTGTCTTTCATGATCATCATCATATTACAGCCAGTCAACAGTCCACATAGTTCTCCTCCATAAAATGCCTCATAAGAGAGATATTTGCCATAGTTTCCAAGCGCGTTGAGTTATTATCAGGAAAATGCTGCTACCATTGAGTTATATGTACTACATACTAGAGAAGCCATTCCAAACAACAATTGTGCACTACTCTATGTCTTCGCGCCTGCGCAGGAGATAGTAGAGCTGCGCATGCGCAGTTAATATATTACATACATACATATAATCACGCCTCTTTCCCGTAGGGGTAGGCAGAGACCACTTCTTTCCATTTGCTACGATCCTTACATACTTGTATCGCTTCATCAACTTTCATTATTCCCTTCATACATGCTCTTCGGCACACGGTCCACCTGATGGTAAGTGGATCATGTGGTTCATATACACTTTTTTTATAGGATAGGGTGACAAACGAGCACACAGTCCACCTGACGGTAAGTAGTCGCTGTGGCCCATTGACGTCTACATCTATTCTCAAAACATGCAAAATGCTGATGTGTTGTCACCCGTGAGGACTAAGATGGAATGCCTATTTTCCAGTAAAAAGGGTCTTCGGTTCTCTACACTCACCATAAGAAACACAGCAGTGTTAAGCTGCTATTTTACGCTGGTATTCTGTAAGAGTGTGGGCCTCCGACGAGCCGACCCATTCGCGCTACAACTATACTACTAATATGGCTGCATCATGGCTCTACCACTTATAACACTAGATTAAGAATCAAAATGCAGATACGTTATCATCCCTGAAGACTAAGACGGAATGCCTCGTTTCCAGTACAAAAGACCTCTACAAAATTGAAGTGACAAACGAACTTGCAGTCCATCTGATGGTAAGTGGTCACTGTAGCCCATGGACATCTGAAGCCAACTTCTAATATAGGAGGCTACAGATGCGTTGTCACCTCTGAGGACTGAGATTGAATGTTTTATGGCCTGTGATTATACTGACTCACTATAACCTCCAGACGGGGACACAGCAGTGCACGTACTGCTATGTTTTTTTTTTTATAGGATAGGGTGACAAACGAGCACACAGTCCACCTGATGGTAATTGGTTGCTGTGGCCCATAGACATCTGCATCTATCCTTGATTACGAATCAATATGCAAATGCGTTGTCACCCGTGAGGACTAAGATTGAATGCGTCGTTTCCAGTAAAAATGGACTCCGGTTCTCTACACTCACCATAAGAAACACAGCAGCGTTAAGCTGATATTTTACGTTGGTATTCTATGAGAGCGTGGTCCTTCCCTGGTCGAGCCGACCCATTCGTACTACAACTATACTACTTATATAGCTGCACCATGGCTCGACCACACAGACAGACTTCTAGACATAAAAAAGTCCTACCACGTAGTAAGTAATTATATAGATTTATAATGAAAGTCTTGTTTTAGAAATCGTTATCATCATTACAGCCCTTCACAAGTCTGCTGCTGAACATAGGCCTCCCCCAAGGAACACCACAAAGCACTGCCCTGAGCCACCTGCGTCCATCAACTTTCTGCATATCTTACCAGGTTGTCACTCCATCTAGTGGGGGGGCCGCTCTACACTTTGCTCACCGGTACGAAGTTGCCATTCGAGGACCTTTCTTCCCCATCGGTTGTAGGTCCTTCGAGCTATATAGCCGGCTTATTGCCACTTCAGCTTACTAACTTTGGGCTATGTCGGTTACTCTGGTTCTAAAGCGGACACCCTAATCTCTAAGTCTATCAAACAGAGAAATTTCAAGCATAGCCCATAGGAACCGTAGCTCGGTGAGCGACCTTGAGCTTCCTTATATGTAGGCAGCAGTATAGAACCACGTCTCAGGTCCATATGTCATTACTGGCAATGCGCAATCATGTTTGTTTTTCTTTGACGTTTTAGAAATATTGGTGTGAAAATATTTACTAAACTTTAAGCGCTAACAATCCTGTAATAGAGATAGACTGATTGACTTTACACTCACAATGGCGGCCTTTTTTTTCCGATTCCTAGATTTGCAAAAACAATGCTAAGGACTATGCCACGGGAATAAATTACAATAATGACATTGGATCTAATTAATATAAGAATGCGATAGGCGGGCGGTGCTTTCAGTAGCTTTCAAGGTTGGTAAAACCAACAACCATCTTAGTAGTCGCCGCACAACGAAACAAGGCGCACGCGCCTACTGCAACCTAGTAATTTTATTAGAGGTTGCATAAGTATTTAAAAAAAAAATTGCAACTACGCCGATCGAAATCGAAGTTCGGAAATTTGTTGTCGTAGTCGATTCGAACGCGCTTTCTTTGAATTCCGCGCGCTTAGTTTTGGCGGGATTTAGGTGTGTTGCCCGTTCAAAGAAATTGTGCGGTTATTTTGTGTACTGCAATCTTTGGGTAAGTTTTTATATTCAAATATTTGTACTGTTTTATAGATCAATTATTTAGCATAAAGCATCTTTAGTTTTATTTAAAAATATTATCCTTTTATTTTTAAATAAAACTAAATTAATGGTTGCTCTAGACGGAAGTTAATCGACCAAATTGGCGATATACTTAAGAAAGACTAAATTAAAAGTATCCTTAACCGACGAGAATACATTGTTGTCGTTTGTATGTTGTGTTGTGTGTGGTGTAGGTATATGGATGTAAAAAAAGGGATAGAGGTGTATCAGGATAGTGCCAAATTGAAACCTGAAGAGGGTTAGGTAGAGACTACCTCTCCGCTTATTTTAACAACGTACTGCATTGTGAGTGTAATTTTCCCGCAGATCCGTGCACTAAGGTTGGCAAGCCTAGTCGAATACTTTTTGCGTAGCCATATCATATCATATCTAATTGTGGGAAACTTTTTATAGGTTTTTAACCTATTCAGTGGCACGGACGCCAAATGTTTTATACACATTCACGTCTAGTGCTACGTAGTATATATTTTCAAAGGCACCGCGCGTTATTCCCTTGTATTGGTCAAGGAAATAAATGTGTCAATAAATTTAGTTACAGTGTTTTAATTTTACTAATTTTAAATCCCATGGTAATTTTCCCTTTTTTCAATAATGTATTAAATGATTTCCTTTAAATCGTATTGGGTTAATATTTCGTTTATTTTAAATCGGTTAAAGAAATTTTATAATGAAAATATTATAGATCCGCTATTCTTCTACTGTTATTAATTTGTAGTTATGAACTATCAGATAGCTTTTAAGCATTATTTTTGAAACTAATGAATATTCTATATTAAACCTTTTTGACATTTTCCTGCAATCGAGGCTTTCTGCCATCCAACAGCAAAGAAAAATTATTGAACTTTCAATTTTATTTACATAAATAGAATCAACTAAAATATATAGGTATATCTCCTTTGTCTATTTGTCCGATACACTAAAACTTGCCCTTGTATACATTGCCTCCGTGCATGAGTGAGTTGTCACGAAGAGAAGAAAAAGCTTAAAAAACATACCACCATTGTTAATTTATCCCTCGATTATTCTGTCTAGTACATACGAGTAGCTTCTGATTTTAAATTAAAAAAAAAACTTTTATATTCTTCTCTATTCTGCCAATGAGCTCGTCTGGGAAGGTGGAATACAAGTTGGTTAATCAGTACTATCTAATAAAAAAATAATTTTGGACAATCGAGATACAGTTTTACTGTGACAACGCCTGCTCATCGATATATTTATATGTACTACGCACCAGATTTCGCATTTTGAACATTGACTGTGTTCAACTGAACTGTACTGCAATCCGTACACTAAACTAAATATTGCGTAAATAAAGATTTGTCAATTCCATAAGATAACTATTATTACATTTTATTTAGAAATATGTTTGTTTAGATGAAAATAAGAGTATTTTATGTTAAATTCTTATATTTATTTTATATTAATATCTTATTTCATATTAAACTAGCTGACCACGCAGACGTTGTTCTGCCCTTTCCGACAACCATTTGCTTTCCTAAAAAAAACTCCTGAGATTAGCAATAAAAAAATTGAGGGTCACTTATCGATATAAAAACTATCCTATCTCTCAAGTTAGACCAAACTGCACACAGTGTGCAAAATTTCCTTGAAGTCAGTTCAGTAGTTTAGGAGTTCATCGCGGACAAAGAATGTGACACGTAATTTTTATATATAAAGACTACTATGTCCCGCGCATGCGCGAAGACACAGAGTAGCGCCCAATTTTTGTTTGGAATAGCTTCTCTAGTACGTAGCGCATATAACTCAATGCGCCTGCTATACTTATGTACTTGTACTGGATGTATCTGCATCCCGCTTAGATGTAAGAGTATATTGCAAGCTACGTGTTTCGTAGTGATACTAGCAACTCGCCCCGGCTTCACAGGGATGCGATTCACGAACAAACATGTTATAAATATATAAATAAAATTGAAGTACCTGTCTGTAATATCGAAATATCTACCTAACATTGAACTGAGGGGGTAATTCGCATGCCATCAAGACATAAATAACCACTTTAAATAAATTGTCGATCTGTCTGTCCGGGCTAATGTTCGGAATGGCTAAACCGATTATAATGAATTTTTAAACTGGCTTTACGGCTCTGGGTTCTAGCTCTTCTGAGCCTGATTATAATGAAACTACACTAACAGATACAGAGTAATGCCGGTGATATAGGCTATATTTTTATTAAAACTTGGAGATTTTAAAAAAAATGATAAAATAAATGGTCTTGGATTATCTTAAATCTATATAAAATCACATTGATAAATTCTACTCAAAGCCGGGGCGGGTTGCTATTCTGAAATAAGTCTTCTTTCCTAAATTCGTAGATTCACATTTACGTGACGTGCGAAATGATAGTCGTGTTATCATTTCAGAACTCGATCAGAAAATTCTAATATTTCTCTACCATTCCGATACTTTCAGAGAGCACTTTTTGTATATTATAAAAATATAATTGCTTTGAAACGGCTCTAACGATTTCGAAAAAAATTTGTGTTTTGATAAATATTTTACTTTCTAAGTCTATTCTATCTATTTTCCTATAAATATCAATTTATATTATAGGTTTCATCCCAAGGTAATATAATTTCTTGTAATTTCGAATTCAGTAAAATAGAAGGTATGGTTTGAGATCTTTTTTTTCTTTATCGTCCACAGCTGAACTTGGGGATTGAATTTACCATAATTACTCGGGAGATGGGCGAATGTGATACTGGCATCTCGCTCCTTAGATGTTTAAGATATCCGATTTTGCTTAAACTACAGTTATTTATTTAACAACACTGAAGTACGAATTTGTATGGCCTGCAAATAACTGTTTCGGGCCTGGATGTTTGTCCTCGTGCAATCTATATTTATAAACTGCCTCCACGATACAGGAGAAAAACGTAAAAACGTAGTGTGGGGGTAACGTTTTTTATGCAAAGAAGAAGAAAAAACCGAAGGAATCGTATCAGCTCAGGGGTTATGCGGTAGACGTATTTCCAGAGATTACGAGTTTACTGAGTTCAATCCCCGATGGTATCAAGAAATAATATTGTCTATAACATCGACTGGATAGGTTCTCCAGAAAAATATCACCAAATTATTCAGATAAAGTATAGCCTAGATCCCTTCTGGTATTGCTCTCTATCTGTTTGTAAAGTTTCAACACAATCGGTTCAGCCATTCCGAAAATCAGACCGGACAGACAGGCAGACCTAAATTTAAAAAATGCAGTTAACCCTAATAGCTTAATAGAAGCCAGTTATTGCAATATTACAGACGGACACTTCAAACATATTTATTCGTATAGATGTATCGATTTAGAGCCTTCACAGTACGCGAACAACCCGGATTCGATCCCTGCCGGCACCAATGAAAACGTTAATTGCAATTTTCAGTGCTGATTTACCACGTGCTCGGCGGCGAAGGAAAACATCGTGAGGAAACCTGCATGTTTTAGAAATAAGAAAAAAAATATTCGAAGGAACTTCATAAGTTCGCTAACACGCATTGGGGCAGCGCGGCGGACATTTCCTTGCCCTAAAACCCTCTCAGAAATGACAGGACGCATGTGCCCAGCAGTGGGACGTATATAGGCTGTAACTTTAACTTTTATGTATAGATATACCCCATCTAGCCCACTCAAAAATATAAGAAGACCTTTGTACTTGGTGTATTAGGACGTATAATATAACTTTGATTTTTAAAAAAGGACATGAATTTTTCTATTTTCTTTTTTTTACTTATTATAAGCCAGTGCTTGACCACAATTCCAAGTGGTGGTAAGTGCTATTTTTGAAAAATTAGAGCAAGATCGATATATTAGTATCTGTGACGACATAGCCCAGGTATTGAGGATTGACCACAAAACAGTTTTGACCCATTTGAAAATACAAAAAAGCTCGATATTTGGGTACCACACATCTCACACAAAGAAACCTAATTAATCGGAACTTATTTGCGATTCTCTATTGAACCGTAATGAAACCAAACCATTTTTGAAAAGATTGATCATTGGATGAAAAGTGGATCATCTACGACAAGAACGAGCGACAAGGATGATGGTCATACGAGTAGTCAAGCTCCAAAGGTTACCAAAACCCGGATTAACACTTAGAGATCGAGCCCTAGATGGTAAATTGCACTGTCTTATCGTAACAAAAGCCTATTCACTCGTGCCTTGAAGACGCCCAGATTGTATTCGGAAAAATTATAAAATAATTGAAAAATCAAAGTTTTACGAAAATATTTAATTAACGTGGCAATTCACGCATATCTACAATCGCAAGTTACTTTCTGACAGGATTATCTGCGCAGCTGGTGGCTTTACTTTGTTCAAAGTTAGTGTTGAAAGTCATAATTATATTCTTACTGCAGGATTAAACGCCACGAATTCTAAATCACGTTTTCACAACGAAATATAAACGTGCGCTATCTCAAAGGCGGTTAATATAATCAGCGCTCTGGCTTAATAGTAGGACGTCAAACTTGAAATATTGTTAAAGGTTTTAGTACAAGAGCGCAGTCTAGAGCTAGCCGTCCATTACAGCCAGATTGGGCGGCAACCGATCATTTTCTATCGACTTCTAACAGGAGGAGGTACTTAATTCGACTGTATGTTTTTTTTATGTGTCTCACCTCATAACTTTTTCTGGGTGAACCGATTTCGATGATTCTCTTTTTATTTGAAAGCTGGTGCTTCATATAACGTCCCATATGAATTTGATCAAGGTCTGACCAATAGTTTTTGAGTTATACTTAATAATTTATATTGAAGTCGGTTGTACAAAATTTTTAATATTAAATTATTGCGTACTGCGTCCATGCAAGGCGAGCCGTATAAATATGGTATATAAGAGAAAACAGAGGCAACCTACTATGGCAGGAAATGGGCATCATCTTCCTAATGACAACTATATCTTGGCAAAAATCCCCCCCCCCTCCTCACCATTACTACCACCAATGAGGCAATGGAGGCAATTAATGGATGATACCTATATTCTGCAGTGGACGTTTGGTGGACTGTAATGAATAATAACTAATGAACATTGTACATCATTGTACTTGTTCTTTTTTTTAAAGTTCTTGTTTTTTTTTTTGCTGGTTCATCCCAGGACCGAGGGATTTTAAAGAGTACGAACCAATTAAGTTTAAAACGAAGATATTACTTATAATCTATATTAAATAGAAAAATCTATTTCTATTTTATCACCAGTCTGTGGAATTTGTACGGTTGCTTTGATATTAAACTACAAAGCAACCGCATACAAATTCCGTTCATTGTCACCAAATATCCTTCTTCCTAATGTAATTTAATTTAATATTCTCCAAGCCGAATTTCGGTCACGAGTCTCAACGGATACAGCCCGAGTATATGCGCAAGCAAACGTGGTAGAGCCATGCTGCAGCTATATTATGGTTGTAGCACGAATGGGTCGGCTCAACCGGGGAAGGACCACGCTCTCACAGAATACCAACGTAAAATAGCAGCTTAACGCTGCTGTGTTTCGTATGGTGAGTGTAGAGAACCGGAGACCCTTTTTACTGGAAACGAGGCATTCCATCTTAGTCCTCACGGGTGACAACGCATCTGCATTTTGATTCTTAATCGAAGATAGGTGTAGTTGTCTATGGGCCACAGCAACCACTTACCATCAGGTGGACTGTGTGCTCGTTTGTCACCCTTATCCTATAAAAAAAAAAAAAAAAAAGGTGCACTCTCTATTCCCTCACTTTCATAGTACATTGGGACGGCAAAACGATAGGACGGGAAAAAAATCAGACGCAGGGCTAACGCTTCACGTGCTTTCCGGACTACTACTGAGATTCGTTAATAGGGATGCGCAAGAGAACAAAATATATCGATATTTTTAACAGTATCGATATATATCGTGTGATAAATATCGATATATCGATATATCGTCATCATTGCATGATGTAAAGATAAGGTCCAAAATTTTATATTACTGACGGTTGGATGACGAAAAAAACGACAACCAACACACATGAATACTTACATAGTTGTTAGTGTTGTCACTACTACAATATTTTCAAATATATCGAAATTGATACGAATTCGATACTCTAAAATAAATATCGATATATATCAATTTAAAATCTCCACGATATATATCGATATTATACGATCTATTTTTTGCCCAAGCCACCTATTCGTTAATTTCGTAACAGAAAAACCTGCTACTCGATGTATTACGACTCCTTTTCTGACTAGAAGTTCGTCAGGGTAGGCACCACCCTGTTACCTACTTCTGCAGTCGAGTAGCTACGCTTGTACTGATGATAAGGGTACATAGCCAGTATAAACACAAACTGTGAGGTATTCCGTGTTAATCCTCAGAAGTGCCAACGCTTCTTTAGTTTTCTTTGTTTATACATGCCCCAAGCAGCATGCAAGCTGTATACGGGCTGTATTGAGGTTCGTTTTTATACTAGAGGCTGTTTTTTCTGGTTGTGTAAGAGCGATATAAGCGCTTATACAGTTCTAATAAGTAAAAATTGGCACAAATTATGCAGCTTTATTTTTAGCGTTCGGGAAACTACAACACATCTTCTCGTTAGACATACCTCAAAACCTTAAAACGAAATTTTACGACCAGTGCGTGTTGCCAGTGATGACTTACGGATCTGAGACGTGGTCCTTCACTGCTGGCCGTATGAGGAAGCTCAAAGTCGCTCAACGAGCTATGGAGAGGGCTATGCTCGGGGTTTCTCTGCCTGATAAACTTAGAAATGAGGATATCCGCAGTAGACTAGAGTAACTGACATAGCCCAACGGATTAGTAAGTTGAAGTGTGGTGCTGAAGCAGGTGGCTCAGGACCGTGCTTTGTGGCATTCCTTGGGGGAGGCCTATGTTCAGCAGTGGACTTATGAAAGGCTGTAATGATGATGATGATGATGCAGCTTTATGCGTTAGTAACGCTGTACAGTAGTAGTTACAAGCATAAAAGAGGCTAAATAACTGCTTTATTACAGCTGTTATTTGGTGTGCAATGAAACAATTACACTGCAGATATTGTCTTATAAGTAAGTTATAAAGATAAACGTTCTAAGTTGGTTTTTGAACAAAATTACAAATGTATATAAAACAAAAACAAAGTTTGTTGATTGATAGCGATATTTAATGTCTTAACATATTAATATTATATTCAGATTGGAGTTAATAAAATTTTCGTGATAATATAATTACACCTAGAGCTATATATAAGCAAGTGACAGCATGCAAAAAACAGCTTCTTTACAGCTATAATGATAAAATTAGATTCAAGTGTTACAAATCATACTTAAAGTTGTATAACTGAGTTTTCATATTCTGATTAAGAACCCAAAGCTTACATAGATCCTATAAAACAGACTTTATACAGCTTGAGCTGTGTAATGACTCATAAACCACTCTTATAAGGATACAACGTATTTTCAACACTCTTTGCTGAGTGAGCTGGTATAATGATGTTCATAACGCTTGTGTGCTGCTTGGCGTATTATCAGTGTAGTAATATATTTTAATTAATGTTTTTCGTATTTAATTCGCTGCGATACCGTTCATGAGATTGCGGTAAAACTTTGTCAACTTATTGCTTACACTTGTGCGAAGGTCATAGGCATAGTACAATTAACTTATAATAAGTGGCGCGCGTACCGAATTTATTTGAAATTTATATATCATTCAACTTCAACGAATGTATTAACATTCCTAAGTAAACTGTATAACTCTTCCAAATTTAAAGTAATATTTCCACAACTATTCCTTTTGCGACAGCAACGCGCCGGGTACCAGCTAGTAGATGTTTTTATAGGATAGGGGTGACAAACGAGCACACAGTCCACCTGATGTTAAATGGTTACTGTGGCCCATAGACATCTACATCTATCCTCGTTTGCGAATCAAAATGCAGATGCATTGTCACCCGGGAGGACTAATATAGAATGCTTCTTTTCCAGTAAAAAGGATCTCCGGTTCTCTACAGTCACCATACGAAACACAGCAGTGTCAAGCGGCTATTTTACGCTGGTATTCTGTGAGAGCGTGGTCCTTCCCCGGTCGAGCCGACCCATTCGTGCTACAACTATACTATTAATAGCTGCAGCATGGCTCTACCACGTATAAAATATAATATTTTATTATTTCCAAATGTTACTAACATCTAAGTTTATAAAAAAAATGTTACTAATCCCAATGGATTCTTCTTGTCCGAACTAAATAACTTATTATATTATTGTTTGTTTGAAGTTGGATGCAAGTGCCTGTGAATAACTTATATCCACTTGAACATTAAAATTTTCCAACATAGTAATAGGTACAAGAGTATAATAAAACACTGCTTAAAAACACGTCTGGGGCCCATTCACTGATGCAGACTAACCGCATGAAGTTCAAGGCACTGCTAACGTTTTGTAGTTATTGTGTTGGTTTTACCCCACGATTTGGTTTTCACGGGATCTGGTTTATTCCTACGTTGCGAATTCCACCCTCGACTGTTAGTTTAAGTTATAAAATTGCCTGGCATGCGACAGTGTATTATCTTTTTCGTATTTATTAAAGGCGTAGTATGAAGAGGCGGGTGTTTTCTCTTTATTTACATTTCAAGGAGCGTGTCTCTTAGAGTTTTTTTTTTACATCATTAAATAACTACCGCTTTTCCACAGGTTTATTCCTAGCCTTGAACTATTAACGGTGCAATAATATACTATTAATAGACCGAATATAGGCATACAGTCATATAGTTATTACTATGTTTTACGTGATAGAGTCACGCTGCAACTAAATTATGGTTGCAGCACTAATGGGTCGACTCGACCAGGGATGATGCTGCTGTGCTTCGTATGGTGAGTGTAGAGAACCGGAGACCCATTTTACTGGAAACGAGGCATTCCATCTTAGTCCTCCGGAGTGATAACGCATCTGAATTTTGATTCTTAATTGAGTATAAATATAGATGTCTATGGGCCAGAGCATCCACTTACCATCAGGTGGACTGTGCGCTCGTTTGTCAGTCCACGTATTGTGACGGGCAACTACGTAATCCTGCGTCTACATTCAGTACAATCAGTTTTATAAAAAAACAATATCTATACCATTTGATATTACCTTATATAACGCTATTTAATTGCTCCGCAATAAAACCACATATTGGAAAAATGCTCCAATTTAATAACCGTAAACGGCTGCAATACATGTCATAGTTTTTACTGATCTCCTTTTAAGTATGACAATCGCAGAGCAAGGTATAACGATTTTATTTAAAGTCTTTTAATTGAGCAACCTCCCTTCAAAGTGCGGACGCGGACTATTATATTTCTAAATATGCGTAACTTGACAGATCTGTATCAAGTACACGGAAGCAAAGGACCAATCCTGTTCGATTTATCAATACTAACGCCGATTGCAAATATTGTTCGAATAAATACATACATTATAAATAATTATACGCGAATTACGTGACCGGTTTATTCAGGATGTAGGCTGTGTACGCACTGTAAATGTGAATTTTGGAACGAAGTTTCTTATCGCACGATACGAATTTGGCGGATGGGGGTTAGGCGAGTAAAAGTGTAAGTCACGATCCTCTTTCTATAGTGCGAGCGAGATGAAATAACATCCATCTCCCTCACACTTTTTCTTATCTTTACATGAAAGAAATATTATAGTATTTTAAATGACGCTTCAGTTTAATAGATTCTAGTAATTCATTTATTTGTATTTGTTAATCAATAATATAATACGTTTATCAATAATAATATACTACGAAAGGTACTTCGTTTCAACCGAGTGTTCCACGACACTCATGCATGTTTTTTGTTTCACGATGTTTTTGTTCATTGTCACGAGCAGGTGGTAAATCAGGAAATAATAAAATAGGAAATAATGCTTGTTTTTACACCTGTGGCAACATACGACACCCATGTGATGATATGGGGTATTAGATATTCTAACACCGCCACTAGGTGGACCTTGACATGGCGGAACGGTATAACAACTGATGTCCTGCAGCGCCACCATACTCAGAAGAAATAATTGTGGAAATATCGTTTTAAATTTGGAAGAATTGTATTGTTAGGAATTATAATACATTCATGATCAAAATTAATGATATATAGCTTTCGGTACAATACGCGCGCCATCTACTGTAAATTTTCTTGTACTAGGCCTATAACCTTCACACAAGTGCAAAAAACTTGACACAAATTTAGCGCAATCTGATAAATGGTATTGCGGCGCTTAAAATACGAACAAACAAAAATTAATTTTTATACATTAGATAATGAACGAAACCTAAAACTGTTTTGTTATTCTACTCAATTAGCATAGTAATTACTGTTTGTAACTCAACTAACAATATTTTATATTTAATAATACTTTAAAATAATAGGTACAAGTTTCAACATTATAGCTAGTCGAAAAAATAAAGCATTTAATTTTAATTTTAGATTCTGTTACGCTCGTGTAAGCTTCCGTATATTCACACCTTTACAGTGTCGTAAGCCGAGTAACTGTTAATGTACCTACATTCCTAAGAAGATAAATAATACATTTCAATTATAATTTGATTATCATTATACAAAGTACAGTATTAGTTTAGTTTAAGGGTTCCTATTTTCTTAAAGTAATACCTGTCGGCCTTACCAATAATTGATTTTTATTAAAGTAATGCAATTAAATCTTTGAGTAACGCTTAAATATCTCTGTTTGTCTCTTTCTATTGTCATTTTGTGGAATGAGAGAAAACAATTTCAGGCATTTCTTATGATAGATAGATTGAAAATTTATTTGCTTTAAAACATGGGCCTTAAGATCAATATAAGGTCAATGATCGGGATCTGATCGGGATCTGCCATAATTGGCATAGAAAAATTAAATTAAATACAACTAATTACACTAAACTGATATTACTTTTTAAAATTATTTCAACATTAGTTAAAAATTATATACAAACATTATTGTTAAATTCAAATACTATGCACAGTTAAATACTTATACATATTTACTAATATACAATATTAAAAACTATAATTCGTTATGAGAAAGGCAATCTATTTTAGGCTAAGGCCATGTCAAATTACCTAGGAATTTCAGACCGCACCGTAGGGTCCTAAATCCTAATCACTAGACCATGCGGAAAGAAGACTTGAGACAACGTGTATGTTTTAGGTTTGTGCGGTGGACTCTTGCTTGCTCGTGCTCCGAATCAGAAATGAGAGGAGGCCTATGCCCGGCAGTGAAACGAAATTAGGCTGTTAATTTACTACACACACACACACACACACACAATAGAAGTAACATGACAATAGGTCACATGAGAAGCATTAGTTTTCAAATAAAAAAAGAATCATCGAAATCGGTTCACCCCGAAAAAAGTTATGAGGTAACACACATAAAAAAAAACATACCGTCTCCTTTTTGAAAGTCGATAGAAAATGGCTACAGAGGCTTTGTAACTTTTGAGGACAAACTGTATTTGTTAGTTAATAAGAGATTAAGTAACTATAAATATTAGTATAATTATAATATTTAAGATTCTTTTGTAACTACCAGGGCGGCATAATCGCATCAGCGACAAAGTAAATCTATGAATTAAAAAAAAACTTCTGAGGACAAGATGGAATGTCTCACAGTTTGTAATAACACTGTCTCTCTATACTTTCACACCGGAACATAGCAGCAAGCACTGCTATTTGACGGCAGAAATAGGTAAGAGGCTACCCAGACGGATTCTTAGGCAGAAAAGTAGTTCCACCACCTAAAGTTAAAAAAAAAACCCAGGCGTCCTCTCATTTCTAAGAGGGTTTTAGGGCAAGGAAGTGTCCGCCGCGTTGCCCCTATTCGTGTTGGAGAACTACACGTGTTTTGGTATATATTTTTTCTTATTTCTCAGACAGACAGGTTTCCTCACGATGGTTTCGTTCACCGCCGAGCACGTGGTAAATCAGCACTTAAAATTTCAATTAACATTTCATTGGTGTCGGCGGGGATAGAACCGTTCTACCAATTAAAAAATATTATTTTTAGTTGAAGAAAAACATTAATCTATATAGTAATCAAGAATTTTGTCTTCTAAGCCAAGGTGCGTTATTGTATCAGTATACAATAACAAAAGAATCAATGTCTAGTTCAGGCATAAAAACCTTCGCACATGCTCAATATTTTCGCAGATTCTTATCGCATTGGTCAAGTTCGACTGTTGACCTCGCTTCACTACACCACGGATATAGTGTAAGGGGAACCGGCATTATTTTTTGATACTTGCATTTGAGCGTAGTTGAAACAAAATGCCTTTTGGACTATTAGATAATAGTAAGTACTTAATCGTATAGCGTGCTTGGTTAGTTTTTAAATAATTTAGTAAATATTTAAACATGAAATATGACTAAATATCTAAAAAAAAAATGATGTATTTTTATTAGGTTGCACTTAGGTAAGATTAATTAAATGTAACATATATTAACGCTTGCTGCGTTTTCTCGATGAATAGAAAAGACTAGTCGCGGATTCACTTCCTTGAGAAACTTGACCGTGCGTGAATGTTTTTTACTTTTACAAGTTAAAAAGTTAAAGTTACAGCCTACATACGTCCCACTGCTGGGCACAGGCCTCCTCTCATTTCTGAGAGGGTTGTATGGCAAGGAAGTATCCATCGCGCTGCCCCGATGCGTGTTGGCGAACTTCACATGTGTTCGAAATACTTTTTCTTTTTATTCAGACTTGCGGGTTTCCTCACGATGTTTTCCTTCACCGCCAAGCACGTGGTAAATCAGCACTTAAAATTGCAATTAACAATTTCTTTGGTGGCGGCGGGGATCGAACCCGGGTTGCTCGAGTACTGTGAAATTTACCGCGAGCGCCAACTATCTGATCTGTCACGGCTCTTTTAGGAGTATTTAGTATATTATATTATGCATTGTATTGTATCAATTATTAATAATATTAAAAAGCGAATTTAGTCTAAAATTACACATAATTTATAAAAAAAAACATTACTGAAATAAATAAAATTCTACAAATTTAACCGCTAAAATATCAATGTAAAAAACTACTACCTATTATCTTGATTAAAAACTATAAATACAGAAGAACATGAAAATGTCTTGGTTACTTTAAAACAATATTACATCACAATAATATTCTACTAAAAATACTTTAATTATATTATTATGTAACTAAGGATTATTTAACTTGTATAGCTACTAATAAAACTATATTTAATTAAGTCTAAATGTAATTTAAAACAAAAAAAAAACCTTTGCAAAAACTTATCCCCAAAAAAAGACAGTTCTTTGAAAGAAATTAATAAAGTTTAAGTCTAACCTTTCATACACGTAAGGAGTTAATGTGACGGTAAACGCAAAAAAAATGTTAGGTAGAAGAATTAAGGCTGGGAATTCTATTTTACTTTACAGTATTGTAAAAGTTTCGCGTTTTTCGTAATGAATCGAGATCCTGTTACCTTCAGTTTGAATTACTCACCCAACGACTAAAGAGCAGTGTACAATACACACAGTCTTCGGTCAGTGAAATAGTAATATGAAATGATAACTTTTTTGTAATCTGTACATCTATACAAATAAATAAAATTGAAGTGTCTGTTTGTAATATCAAAGTAACAGCTTTTTACTAATTGCATATGAAAGTATATACGGTACCTATAACAGAAACACAATTTTTAAAATTTTTGTCTATCTGTCTGTCTATCTGCCTGTCTGTCTGTCTGTTGGTTCCGGCTAATCTCCGAAGCGGCTGGACCGATTTTGACAGGACTTTCACTGGTAGATAGCTCATGTTATAAGGAGTAACTTAGGCTGCTTATATTTTTGAAAAATAATTAGGGTTCCGCGCAACAAAATTAAAACCCTAAATTACACGCGGGTGAAGTCGCGAGGAACAGCTAGTCTATACATATAAACAAAATTGAAGGGGGCTCTCGCTAAAAAAAACAACTGACTTCTTTTAAGCTCAGGGGCTTACTTGCATGCTAGGCATGAATAACCATTTTTTTATATGTCTGTATGTCTGTCTGTCCGGTCTTCGGAATGGCCGAACTGATTGCGATGAAACTTCATGACCATGTAGGAGTGATCTAGGTTATATATATTCCGGGAAAAAAATGGAAGGTTTTTTTTGGAATGATTTATGATAATTATCTTAAATCTTAATGACGCCACATTTACAGATGCCACCCAGGCGAAACCGTGACAGATCGCTTGTTTAATATAAAAATTAATTCCGTCCTTGTAGTAAATAATTAATTTTTACATAAATCGTGACTCTTCTAGCATTGTATTGATGCTAATTAGTATATTTTATTATATTTACTGTAATTTACATTTAGCCGAGATATACAATCAATATTACAAATAAATAAAATTGAAGTGTCTGTTTGTAATGTCAAAATAACAGCTTTTTACTATATGCTTATGAAAGTATATACGTTACTTATAACAAAAACACAATTTTTAAAATTTTAGTCTATCTGTCTGTCTGTTTGTCTGTTCCGGCTAATCTCCGAAATGACTAGACCGATTTTAACGAGACTTTCACTGTCAGATAGCTGATGTTATAAGGACTGACTTAGGCTACTTTTATTTTAGAAAAAAAATTAGGGTTAGGCCCACTCGACTTGCACATCCTACATGGAGCACTCACACCGCGGGATGGTCGGCGGTGTGTTCCCCCCGTCATAAAGAGTCGAGCGGGATGCAAAGAGAGAGCCCAGGAGATCGGCTTTGTCCTTTGCGGCATTGGCCAGTGAGTCGTCCTCCCTGTGCAGAGATGGAAGAGATGGCTGACAGAAGTTCCCCTAGACAGCCTAGCCGAGAGACCAGAATGCACGTGTTACCGAAGGAAGACGAATAATTTCTCGCCAATTCTGCCGATGTGCTCTGACTTTTTTATATATAGGATTAGGGTGACAAACGAGCACACATAGTAAGTGGTTGCTGTGGCCCATACACATCTATATCTATCTTCGATTACGAATCAAAATGCAGATTTCTGTGTGCTCGTTTGTCATCCTTATCCTATAAAGAATAAAGAAAAAAAGCACTAATATTAATTTTATTCCTAAGAGTGTAAGATATTATTTTGTCTCGGCGTGCAGTGGAAAGGGTTATGCTCAGGATGTCTTTGCGGGATAAAGTCCATAACAAAGACATCCACAGAAGAAGTAGCTAATTAACATAGCCCATCGGATCAGTAACCTGAAGTGGCAATGGGCCGATCACATAGCTCGAAGAACCGACAACCGATGGGTTAGCAAGATTCTCGACTCAGACACTGACAGACTCGTACTGACAACCACAGTGTTGGAAAACTCCCCACTAGATGCAGTGACGGCCTGATGAAATACGCAGTCAGTCGATGGATGCGGGTGGCTCAGGCATTTGTTGATAGTGAGCTGTAGTGATAGAAGTAGTAGTAATAAGTGTTTACATTCTCGTCAGCAATAAACTGTGACTTTTCTAACAAACACAACATATCGTAGGTCGTGACATGATTCCTGCCTAACGGGCTTTATTACTCTAAGTGCACCATAGCTGAGGTCGATACTTGCATGTTGTAGCGGAAGTTGTCTTAAACATGTTATTATAAATTATATTAATATCCGTACCGTGACGATGTAGGAGTATCGATCAATTCGATACAGTTTTGTTTTTTTTTTCCTTGGAAAAAAATCTGTAGGATATTGTCCTGTATCGTAGGGCTTCTACAAGAGGAGGAAAATATTCGCACTAAATACCAGCGCAAAACAGCAGCATAGTATTGCCGTGTTGTGTATGGTACATCAGAATCCTTTTTACTGATAATGACGCATGCAGCTCGCAGAATAGGTAACTGATGGGGAACAAATAGGCTCAAGTGGAAACCACGTACCGGTAGATGGAGTGACGTCCTGGTAAGACGTGCAGAAAATCGACGGATGCAGGTAGCTCTGTACCGTGTTTTGTTTCATTCCTTGTGGGAAATCTATGTTCAGCAGTGCACTTGTTAAGGGTTTTTATTACGATGATAGTGATGGTTATAATAAAGCATTCAATCCTTGTCCGCAGAGGTAACAACGCATATGAATTTTGATTATTAATCAATGATTGATGTAGGTGTCTATGAGCCTAAGCATCCACTTACCATCTGGTCGAGTTTATGTGCATCATTTGGTGGAACACTTGATTGGAACTAAGTACCTTTCGTAGTATATTATTATTGATAAACGTATTATATTATTGATTAACAAATACAAATAAATGAATTACTAGCGTCTATTAAAATGAAGCGTCATTTAAAATAATATTTCTTTCATGGCAAGATAAGAAAAGTGCGAGGGAGATGGATATTATTCCATCACATTCGCACTATAGGAAGGGGGTCGTGACAGAAAAATCTTACACTTTTTCTCACCTATCCACCCCCATCCGTCAAATTCGTACCGTGCAATAAGGAACTTCGTTCCAAAATACTGTCATCTCATCGTATGCATGTCAAATATTTTGAGTAAATAATGATCAAGTACAATCTGTGACTTCCAATAAATAATTAATAACCATCCCGTGGGTTTCGTAAGAGGCGACAGAGGGGACACAAACCAGGAAATGGGCAGCAGCGTCTTCCTAATAACGACAAAAAAACTTCGGTTGCCAACCCGCTTGCCAAGCGAGGCAACTATGGCAAATAACTCCCCTATGAGGCAATCTATGGGGGAGGCCTATGTTCAGCAGTAGAGATCAGACTTTAATAGGCTGTAACTGTAAGTATACTGTGTTACTTTTAATAAATAATTAATAACCATCTTAATCTTAAATTGTCTCTCCAGACCGGTGTTATCAGAAAATGATGGAAGGTACGACTTAGGGACCTTCAAGAAAAGAGCTTACTCCTTTCTAAAAGTCCGGCAAAGCACCTGCAATTCCCCTGGTGTTGCGCGGTAGTCACTTACCATCAAGTGAGCCGTGTGCTCGTTTGACACCTCACGTATAAAAAAAAGATAGGCCATAAAATATTACGCCAGTATATTCTAAGTCTATGATGTTAGGCATTGATTTAATTATTAAACAGTGTTAGGTATAGCTTCATTACAGTTTGAAATGAATTGTTAATGTCAATTGTCAATTAGTTGCTTAATGTAATATACTATTTATGGTTCGCAATATTGTAATCAAGGATGTCTTGTGTGTATTTTATAATTTATTAACAATACTTCCGTATTATAATAAAATAATATAATAATAATGTAAGTACAACTGGTACCAAGTATTTACATATTGTTTTAATATTGTTATGAACCTGTTGTAATAATGATAAGATTGGAGCTATGTATATCTTTTTTTATAATCAACTTATAAAAATAATGAGGTAATTAATTCGTCTATATATTTACATAATAACTACAATAAATAGTATTATAAAAAAAATCTGCGTTATAATTTGATAATGTAAGTTTTTTTATTATATACCATTGAGTTATATTATGTACTACGTACTAGAGAAGCCATTCCGAACATTGACTATGTTCAACTGAACTGTAGTGTAATCCCTACAAACTAAATATTGCGTAAATTGAAGATTTGTGAATTCCATAAAATAATTATTATTATTACATTTTATTTAGAAATATAATATGTTTGTTTTTAGATTAAATTAAGATATTTTATATTAAATTCTTATATTTATTTTATATTAATATCTTATTTTATATCAAATTAAAGTCTTCGCGCATGCGCGGGAGTAGTAGTTGACATAGAGTAGGACACAATTTTTGTTTGGAATGGCTTCTCTAGTACATAGTACATATAACTCAATGTTATATACAATATTAAAAACTATAGTAATAATAAATAAACTAAAACTAGAAACTTAATTATCATATAGTCCTACTTAATGTATAATTGTTTATGTGGTATTGATATCCTAAGATACAAGATTAATTCAACTTTAGAAATCATTGCAACAATTCGGTTGTCACTTTTATAAGTTTTAATATAGTTTGTTATTAGAAATAACTTCCTTCTTTATAAACCGGTTTTATTGTTTTTTTTTAATTAATCGTGTAGGGGGTGGTCTCATATGAATTTGAAGAAAATATTCCACAGGTTGTAATAATAGGGGGGTGAAGATTTTGAAGTAACTATTACCATCAATTTCTTAAAACAAAAACGTGGTTTCTAGGTGATAGGAGCATTGATTTTTCTATATGATTTTTAATGGAAACGAGGCATTCCATCTTAGCCCTCACGAGTGACAACGCAACTGCATTTTGATTCATAATCAAAGAGAATAGATGTATAAGGGCGGCAGCAACCACTTGCCATCAGTTATTTTATTCTTTTAGTTTTCGAAATCGGTTTTTACTTATATTATAAAGTACAAGTTGTGCCCCGCGGTTTCACCCGCAAATATCACGCGTCTGCGCCTTGCGACATGCGAACTTCGAGAGAGACATCACGACGGACGGTTGCTGAATTAACAAAGATTTAAAAAGTGAAATATGTTACTAAAAGTACATGGTTAACGTAATTGGTAGTTATGGATGATACAGGTACTGATACGAATAATGTGGCCTATTTTGTACCGGCGTTACTATTTCACATTTTAACATGAAAAAGTAGCTATTGTGACATAACTGTAATAGTTAAACATATGGTATCGCAGACTTTTTTGTAGATATTGATATCCTCTTTAAAACTGAAGTACATTACTTTGCTCTATTGTCAATAGTTTCCGGAGGGTACGCGATATAAGGATTCTTTTTGGTATATTTCTCACACCTTGGGTTACATTAACAAAGTTTTCATACGGATCCCTAACTTTTTTGAAAATATTATATAGCCTATGTTCGTTAAGGATAATGTAAGATTCTAATGGTGAAAGAATTTTTCAAATCGGTCTAGTAGTTTCGGTGCCTATTCAATTCAAACAAAAAAACAAACAAACAAATCTTTCCTCTTTATAATAGTAGTGTAGATAAGTATATAAGTAATAAGTATATAAGTAAAATAAAATAAAGTATAATTTTTCGTAAATAATTTTTAGTTTAACTTACAAAGCCAAGTTCACGACGATATTCACTTAACTATAGAGTACTTTACAAATTCTATCAGATTCCACGAAGGTTTTATAAAGTCGCTACCTCGCGACAAATTATACGTTTCAGAAAATTAATAAGCAACAAGTATCAATTGCCAACTGAATTACTATAATTTTAAACAAGTGGAGGCCCTGTTGACAGTTCCCGTGGTCATTACCAGCAGACCTTGGCACACTTATTACTTGATAAATCGACCTAGTGACTCAGTTGGAAACATACTCGTAGGTCTTAGGTTCAAATCGGAGCATAAAGTATACTGATTCAGTTTTTTCTTATCATAAGCTTAAGCTTGATTATGAAATGATCGACGGCTCCGTGGCGCAGTGGCTTAGCAATCAGTTGTTGCGCTGGGGGCCGCGGGTTCGAATCCCGCACGGAACAAGTTATTGTATGGCCTGCAAATAATTGTTCCGGGTCTGGATGTTTGTCCTTGTGCAATTTATGTTTGTAAACTGCCTCCACGACACAGGAGAAAATCCTAGTGTGGGGGTAACGTTTTTAAAAAAAAAAAAGAACAAAAGATAAATTATCTATTCACTTTTTTTCTATTGAGTAGTTTTATACGTGGTAGAGCCATGCTGCATCTATATTATGGTTGTAGCAGGAATGGGTCGGCTCGACCGGGGAAGGACCACGCTCTCACAGAATACCAGCGTAAAATAGCAGCTTAACGCTGCTGTGTTTCGTATGGTGAGTGTAGAGAACCGGAGACCCTTTTTACTGGAAACGAGGCATTCCATCTTAGTCCTCACGGGTGACAACGCATCTGCATTTTGACTCTTAATCGAAGATAGATGTAGATGTCTATGGGCCACAGCGACCACTTACCATCAGGTGGACTGTGTGCTCGTTTGTCACCCTCATCCTATAAAAAAAAAAGAGTAAGAGTAACAAACAAACACACAGTCCACTTTATGATAAGTAGGTGTTGCGGTCCATAGATATCTACATTCATCCTCGACGATGAATAAAAATTGAAAATGCGTTGTCTCTGCTAAGTATTAAGATTGTTGCCAGGAAAGAGGATCTCCGCTTCTCTACACTAACCATACGAAACACTATTAACATAACAGCTATTAATTCTACTAAAACTTTTAGCGTGCCTAAAAGCCTTTTACTCAATTAATCAGTATATTATAAGGAGATGGTTGCTTCCAAGCTGTTTTAACCACTTCAAAAATGAGGAGGTAATCAATTCGACTCTATTTTTTTATGTGTGTCTCATAACTTTTTTCTAGGTAAACCGATTTCGATGATTTTTTTTTTTATTTAAAAGCTGGTGTTATTTATGTAGTCCCATATACTCGTAAATTTGATTAAGGTCTGACCGGCAGTTTTTGAGTTAACCTTAATAATTTATATTCAAGTTGGTTGTACATTTTTTTTTAAATTTTACCACTTGTGCTATTTAAATATGTTTTGTACCAAAGTAGTTAGTTCAACCTGTGTTTTATTGTAAAATTTTACTTTGAAACAATGAGTCCCGCTATTTTTCTGGTTGGTTCTTCCTAGGACAGAGGTTTTTTTCCAAACCAGCTGTAAAAGTAAAAAACTAACTCGATATTAATTACTTGTAATCTATGTTAAATAAAAATTACTCTATTCTATGCTATTGTAAACAAATTAATTAGTTGGAGGCTTAACGCCGCAGTTGTAATCAAGTGGTAAAATAAAAAAATGTGTACAGCCGGCTTCAATATAAATTATTAAGGATAACATAAAAACTAGGTCAGACCTTTATCAAATATATGGGATTACATAAGAAGAACCGGCATTCAAATATTTCATCGAAATTGGTTCATCAAGAAAAAAGTTGTGAGGTAACACACATAAAAAACATACAGTCGAAATGAGCTCCTTTTTGAGGTCGGTTGATAAAATTAGTACATCATCAATGTTTTTGAAGTCAAATAAATATGCTTTATTACGGATAACTCAAATGCTACTGATCATATCTTGATAAAATTTCTACGGGACCACATGAGAAGCACCAGCTTTCCATTAAAAATAATCATTAAAAACGGTTCGTCTACAAAACTAATACAGTCTTAACAAATTTCAACTAGAAAAGTTCTGAGGTAACACACATAAAAACAGTCGGATTGAGTACCTCCTCCTTTTTTTTAAGTCGATTAAAAATTACCGCTTTTCCTTATCATAGTGAATATTGAATACTGTTCAAATTACCATTTTTTTTCTAATGTAGTCTAATAGGTACTAAGCACACTTACTGATAAAACTGCCCATTTCCTAATGTGATTTTTTTTAAATTAAAGCTACAGTTTTTTTTTTTTATAGTATAGGGTGACAAACGAGCACACAGTCTACCTGATGGTAAGTGGTTGTTGTGGCCCATAGACATCTACATTTATCCTCGTTTGCGAATCAAAATGCAGATGCGTTGCCACCCGTGAGGACTAAGATGGAATGCCTCGTTTCCAGTAAAAAGGGTCTCCGGTTCTCTACACTCACCATACGAAACACAGCAGTGTTGAGCTGCTATTTGACGCTGGTATTCTGTGAGAGCGTGGTCCTTCCCCGGTCGAGCCGACCCATTCGTGCTACAAATATACTACTAATATAGCTGCAGTATGGCTCTACCACGTAAAAATTTTCTATAGACTTTTTCTAAAGACTTGTGCTATTTGAGCTAGATATGATATTATATTCATCGTCATCATCATTACCGACTTCGTGTTTATTTGCAATAATTGCCACATGAAAAACGACTAAAATAGTTTTAAAAGTTTTCCTTACTTGCAATATTAAAACTTTAGATTTGCGTAGTATCATCAGTTTATTTTTATTTTAAAGGAGGCCAATGTTATCAACTTTAGCCTAAAGTATTAGCTACTATTGACCACTAATTGACGATTGTTCTTCTGATAAGTAAAAACACCAATATAAAAAAATTATATGTGTTATTTTTTTATATTGGAATATGTATTATGTATGGATTATTTATTCATAAACTTCATCATCATTATTATAGTCCAGAAGTCTACTGCTGATTATAGGCCTAGCCCAAGGAATGCTCCAAAGCACGGTCGAGAGCCACCTATAATCAGTTTTTTGACTTCTTGATTCACTTCCAACATTTTTATCACGTATTCAGAAAAACTCATTGCGCCACCTACCGAAAAGGGTAGAGCAACGTCAAAGCCTCAAAGATAATAAAAACCGGCCAAGTGCGAATCGGACTCGCGCATGATAGGTTCCGTACCATCGTAATACACGTAGGGGAGCCCCTTTTAATTTTTAATTTATTTTAATTTTTATTACCCTAAAAACTAAAAAATGGCTGGTCCGATTTTAATTATTTTTTTTGTGAATGATTGAGTGGGTTTCGGGATGATCTAAACGATTCACAATTGGACCCGGTAGGTGGCGCTCTTGTCGAGATCCAGAAATCATCCGTCCGAAGCCGGGGCGGATCGCTAGTAAATAATATAATCTCTAGCTCTTTGTTTGTTATTCTAGTAGTAATACATTCCAGTAACGTCTAATAACCCAAATAGCCAATGGGGCGCGAAATTAGCGCGTTTATACCTACTCATATTTCATGTTTCAGTTAACAAATGTTAACGTAATCTATACTGATACTAGCGAACCGCCCCGGCTACGCACGGGTGACTTCCAGATCTCTACAACAGCGTCCTCTACCGCCCTGCTACAGCTAAGAACTATACTGGTGACCCCATAAGTACCCCATAAGAATTTCATCAAAATCGGTCAAATCGTTACTGTCGAAAATAATACGAACACAAGCACACCGGAATTCTATATAAAAGATAATGAAGACTAAAATTTTATTGTCTGTTTTTGTTATTTAAAAAAATACTAATAAAGCTTAAAAATTTAAGTTTAAAGTTATATATAGCCTATATTCCTCTCATTTCTGAGAGGGTTTTAGTGTTATGGCAATGAAATGTCCGCCGCGCTGCCCCAATGCGTTTTGGCGAACTTCACATGTCTTTGAAATGTTTTTTTTTCCAATTTTTCAGACATGCAGGTTTCCTTACGATGTTTTCCTTCACCTCTGAGCACAGTCAAAAAACTTTTCTACATTTTTAACGCGGTAGAGTCACACTACAGATATATTGTGGTTGCAGCACGAACGAGTCGGCACAACCGGAGAAGGTGGACCACGCTCTTTCAGAATACCATCGTGAAATAGCAGCTTTATTTTGCTGAATAAAGCTGAAAAGCAAAAAAAGGTTACCGGTTTAGAGAACCGCTAACCTTATTACTGGTAACGAAGTATTCTATCTTACTTTTCACCCGGGTCCACCCGAGTTCGATCCCAAGCGTCACCAATGAAATTGTTAGTTGCAATTTTAAGTACTGATTTACCACGTGCTCGGTGGCGAAAGAAAATATCGTGGGAAAACTTGCATGACTGAGGACAGCACTAGCTGTTTTGAAGATTTTTTTTTCTTTTTATGTCCATATCTCGTGTCCATTTTTCATACTGCCCGGAGTCAGGAAGCTGGCGGTGTGTCACTTCCGTACCTCGGAAAGCACGTAGAGCTGTTGTCCTGCGCCTGATCTATCTCCGGTCGTGTCGGTTTACCGTCCCATTCGGCTATGAGACTGAGGGAGTAGAGAGTGCACCTGTGCTGGCGTATACAGTTGGGTACTATAATTCTGTCCTGCGATGATGGCTCCGTTGAGGTTGGCCGGACAAAAAATTTAAATTCTTCCGATACAAGTAGAAAGAAATTCATCCCGTGCCGTTATCACTACAGTCTATCAAAAGTCTACCGCTGAACATACTCGTAGATTGCTATGAATATTTGCCATAGTTGGCACGTTTGGTAGGCGGGTTGGCAACCGCAATTTTTATTTTAAGTTGTGTAAACAATATAATATATATAATTATATATATTATATTGTTTATTTTAAGTATGACGTTGCTGCTCATCTCCTAGTTTGTTTCTCTCTGTCTCCTCTTCGGACGAAATGAGACAGAAGATATTTTTACGCCACTACACGATCAATTCAGTCCGATATCCCGCTTACAAATAAATATCACAGCAACAAAGACAGACCTTTTTTTGTTCATAGATAAAAGGCTTTGTAGCTGATGCTATTATGCCGCCTTGGTAGTTACAAAAGAATCTTAAATATTAAATATTACTAAGAAATAAACTTAGACTAAAATTAAAAAAAAACTAAAATTATACTTAATAGTTACTTAATCTCTTAACTAACAAATACAGTTTTTTGACATCATCTGATAACGGGTCCGATAAAATACTATTACTACTACCAATTAAGGACAAATGTAAATTACAATTTGCTCTTACTCTTGAGTTCTGGGCACATTCTACCAAAATATGATAAACATCAAAAGACAAACTTCAAAGGCTGAAACCGCAGGCAGATAACTAATTGAAACGAATGCGTCAGTGTGTTGTAAACTACAGGAAATGTACTAGGATAATAATATTATAATCGATTATTAAGAAATACCCGGAAATTGTGTCTCATAATTATTCATTTATAGACGTTTGATGGAAAAGGACAAAAGTAGGTACATAATAATATTTACTTAAATAAGTATGTATCTGGGGAAGCCCTGAATGTGTCTTAACAGAAAATTAAATCGAACAAAGTAATAAAGGTAAGTGAGTCGTTAATGTGGAGTAATAAAATAAATATAAATTATACGTGGTAGAGCCATTCTGCAGTTATATCAATTGTATAGTTGTAGCACGAATGGGTCGACTCGACCGGGGAAGGAATACGCTTTCACAAAATACTAGCGTAAATTAGTAGCTTCATTCTGCTGTGTTTCGTATGGTAAGTGGGAGAAGCGGAGACCCTTTTTACTGGAAAAGAGGCATTCCATCTTGGTGCTCACGGCTGCCAACGCTTATGCATTTTGATTCGCAGACAAAGATAGATGTAGATGTCTATGGGCCACAGCAACAACTTACCATGAGGTAGACTGTGTGCTCGCTTGTCACCCTTATCCTATTAAAAAAATATATAGATAACTAGATCACGGAAAACCAGCTTAAAATGTCATGATACTGCTGTGTTCGTATGGTGAGTATAGAGAACTAAAGACTTTGGCAACGAGGCGCTCCATCTTAATCCTCAGAGTTACCAACGCATCGGCGTTTTGATTCTTAATCGATGATGGATGTAAGTGTCTATTAGGGTTGCCAACTTTTTCGCCTTCAAGGGACAAACGATCATAAAGCTTAATAATACGGGATTCCGCTTTTTTACCCAAAACTTAAATTTCGTTTTATTTAAATTTAAAGCGGTACTTTGTTATAGGCATTACTGCAGGCAATATCCCATTTGAACAGTCCAAAGTCAGTAGAAACGGTCTAGATTTCGACGTTCATAAAAGCTTTAAAGAAGCCAAAATTGAATACATAATTTTGACCTTGACTAATTTTAATTTTGATTATCGTGGATTTTAATCCCGCACAGAACAAGTATTTGTATGGCCTACAAGTAGCTGTTCCGGGTTTGCAAGTTTGTGCTTAGACAGAAATCTTAGTGTGGAGGTAACGTATTAAAAAATCTACGTGGAATGACTTTGTTAAGCAGTGGCCTTGTAATGATGATAATAGGTTACTAGTAATTTTAGACCAGTTTGTACAAAATCATAAAAGATTATATATGTATATATACAAAAAATGACATAAAATTTAAATAAATAGTTTACATAAAATATATATTATACACATAGATTTAGAATATACTAGCGTAGTATATTCAATAAAACATTTATTTGAATGAATTGAATTATTTTACACTTAAGTTCAAATATATAAATAATGATATACTGTTATTCCAGATCTCGAAATACGAGTAAAAAGACTTCTACTTTTATTTGAAATTATCCCAAATTTAATGTGATTTATGTGCAACAACGTTTTTTCCTACCGATCGACCTTACAAATGTGTGCGTGAGCAGTAAAGTCAGCTAAAATAATGCATTACCACGCATTTTGAATTTAAAAGATAAAGATGGTAGAATGTTTTTTAATTGAGATTTTTTAAAATTAATTTTTCATCATCTTTTGCTTATATTTCTTATTTAGAATCTTCTTTTACAAATTTGGCCGGTTATTGCAAAATAACCCTGAATATATATATAATATAATAACAGGTGATTGGGCAACAGCATCTTCCTAATAATAAGTGAAAATAATAATAAAAAATATGGTGGTCATCCCAGCAGCTTAGCGTGGCATCTATGGCAAAATCCTCCCAATGAGGCAATTTATGAGGGAGGCCTATGTTCAGTAGTGGACTTTTATAGACTGTTATGAATGGATTATGAATGTGCGTGTATGTATTGAGAAATACATATTTATTTATATTAAAACTTAATTTTGTTACATATTTTATATACAGATTTATGGTACCTGCAAGTATGTGCTGCTGTATTTCGTATGGTGAGTGTAGAGAGCTGTAGACCCTATTCAATGGAAACGAGGCATTCCATCGTAGTCGTCAGGGGTGACAACGCATCTGCATTTTGATTCTTAGCCGAAGATATACGATACGTCTATGGGCCAAAGTATCGTTTACCATCAGACAGACTGTGTGCTCATTTGTCACCCTCATTCTATAAAAAACAAATATCTATGGACTGTACTAGCTACTTACCATTAGGTGGACTACGAGTATAGGTTTTTTGTTGTGTTAATTTTATAAAAGAAAATTATTCTGTAAAAGGAGAACGCCATATTCTTAGTACAAAATAATATAATAATAAATTATGTTTAATATTTTTTCACGATAATATTATGAATATGGTTACCATGTATGTACAATTTACTAAGACACCTACATAATATATAATTTTACAACTCAAAAGCAAAACTTGATTTTATGCAAGGTTACAGCTATTATTTACAACACCTTAAATTGCTTGATGAATTGATAAGGTTTAATTTTCCGTAACTAAATATAATTGATCCCCAATTTGTCTTTTTACATCCGGATTAATGAACAGCCGCAACGACCTCATGACGTGATCATAAACTTAATTGTAATTTCTTAATAATCTCTTTGCTTTTCGATGTGAATATTGTATAATAGGTATATAGTTTACCATAAACTTTTTATATAAAATTTTATATAAAATTAGCGTTCCGCCCCGGCTACACACGACAACAGCGTCTCTTGCCGGGTTAAATTGTGAATCTAAACCACTCTCGAATCAACTTAATCACACACACAAAACTTCATCAAAATCGGTTCAACCATTTAGGAGGATTTCAGTCAGTTACACCCGGCAGAAATATTATATATATAAAGATGAGCTGACCTGGGAGATGTTGTTCTGCTTTATCTGTTAGGTGGTGCGATGAGCTTTACTCCGTACTTTTTACAGTAAATATAAATACAAAGAATAAGTATAAAAACAAAGTAAATATAAAAAAAATATTAATTATCAGCGCCACTCCGGTTCCAAATGTTGATTTTTTTGGCACTAAACCAACAATTATTGTGAATATGAGTCATTTTGGACCATACGTATAGAATTTGTTAAGAACTTGGATACAGCGCTACCTATCGGATCCCATCATACATGAACCACTGTCTCGATAAAACAAATAAATTGTGTTTATATGCCTGCGATATGTCGTTTAAAAGTTACGGGATCACTAACTGTAAATAAGTTCAGTTGGATTTCTTGCTGGTTCTTTCCAAAACAATGATTTTTTCGAACCAGCGGTAAAAGTAAAAACTATCTATTCATTTAGTATTATTAACAGGCTATGTTAATCAAAACTTATTCTTTTCGACTCTTCTTTTTCTGTATAGTTTTTGAAACGAAAACTTCTTTAGCATCGTTGGTTGTGACTGAATGAAAACGTGTGCATTCAGCATTATTATTTATCGTCAATTACTATTAATAACAGTCTATGTTGAACAAAACTTATTCTATAATAATTCGAATTCTTTCTGTATAGTTTTCTTTTTTTTTTAAATAAAAACATACACAGAGTATAACAAAAACGTGTACACTGTTTAAGTTTAAATTATCTCTGCTCGTGCACAAAGGCTGCTACGGTAGGATCGTTTCACAGTAAATAGGTCGCCAGTAGACTGGTTTTGTTCAGACAATGCATGTCGTAGTAAATGGAGCGAGCTTCCGACGCTATAAAGCTATGAATAGACGGGTTTCCTTGCTGCCTTTTTATAATATAAGGCTGTAAGCATACATTTCTAATACATAGAGAATGATATGTTTTTTACCACATAGTTAAGGTATTGGAGATTTTCTACCGACTTCAAAAAGGAGACGGTACTCAATTCGACTATGTTTTTTTTATGTGTGTTACCTCATAACTTTTTACTAGGTGAACCGATCTCTGATCTAATTCGTTTTTTCAGAATTTTTCAGAATTCATTCAGAATCATCGAAATCGGTTTAACCAGTAAAAAGTTATGAGGTAAAAAAAGACACACTGTATACAGTCGAATTGAGTACCGTCTCCTTTATGAAGTCGGTAGAAAAGAAAATATTTTGTATTTGTACATATAAAATCATTCATCATCAATTCATCCATTACAGCCTATAAAAGTCCATTGGTGAACATAGGTTTTCCCTAAAGATGATCCTCTAAGAGGGATTTTGCCAGTTGCCACAATCTTTTATTATTTTGAGTCTTTATCAAGAAGATGCTGCAGCTTATCTTCTGTTTTGTTCTCTCTGTCGCCTCTTATACACCACGAATATCCACTATCATCCCGAGATGATGGATATTCTTCAACAACCACTACACGGTACACACAAAACACTCATCTTTATATACCTACTTAGTTATTACAAGTATTGCCTAATCAAAAATTACTCACGTTTAATGACCAATGCAACGCCATAAAGCCAAGGCCAAGGTTAAAAACGGCTGAATGTTGTCACGACTACTTTCACTTTCGTATTTAAAAAAAACAAGCGTAACGAAATCCGCTTAGTCTTGATGCTTCCGTCCATTCAAATTAGAGGCAAAACATGACGGTAATTTAAGAAACCGTAAATAATCTAAACACGTTTTAAAGATACCTAATTAAAATGTTCGTCCTACAGTTGAGCAAACGCCTCTTCTCATTTATTTCTAAGAGGGTTTTGGAATAATATGGAACATGTCTTCTCTTGTCTCCAAAATTCTATTCCTATGCATGTGGGTTTCCTCACGATGCCCGATATGCGCTTAGAAATCGCTAAGCATATTATGTTAAATGACCGTACAAAAATTAGTATTCGATATTTAAAAAAATAACTTTTGTTAAATATAAAAGCGTTAAAATTTGTATTAGAGATAAAAAAAAATACTTATGAAAATTGAATGCGATAAAAATTAAGATCAGATATTTAAAAAAATGGCTACTTGTATAAATAACAATTATTTACTCGTAAATATTTTTTAAATAGTTTTTAAAATTAAAAAGTTCGATTCCTTCAATATTATATTTTATATCATTATTATGTATGCGGTTTCAGGATGGCCCAAGGGACACCCCAGCCGCACCTTAACCTACTGTCACTGATATTGCAAGATTAGTGTGATGTTTCATTAGAAGCAAATTAAATACTCTAAAGCAATACTTTATTTTATTCCATTGTCTGAAATTATCAAATATAGGCTTAATTTACCAAATTAAAAATCTCTAAAATATATCGGACGAATTAAAATATTAATTATACGATAATCGTATAAATACTAAGAAATGAATTGTCCGATTTTTTTTACCACTTGTAATTTTTTTTTAAATAATTATACATAAATAATTATTTTATTTGCAATTATCTTGTGTATTTGTTTATGTTAGATATTCAGCTCTAAAAGAAAGCAATAAATAGCATTTTCGTTATAATAGTTTATCGTTATTAATGATATTATCATTAATCTTGATTACACATACAAAGATAATCGTTGCCGTAATAAATGGAGTTATGCTTCGATTAAGTAATTGCACAGAGTAAACGATATTTTATAAGATATTTATAAGCAATCTAAATGCCAATTAATAGTGCAATCGACACTACGCCATTATCGCAATGCTTCTTACGAGTACAAGACATTGTCCTGTCTCTTGTCTGACATGCAGAGCTTATTAAAACAAATTATTCCTATATAATTGTTATTGGTCTGATATGGTACATTTTCAAAATATTTTTTCTATTTATGTTTGACATTTACAAATATTTTTACAGATAACGTGGCATTTAACTTTAGTCCATATTACCCACAAAGCATCTGCGCTTAATCGACGATTTAATGTACATGTACCGGACCTTAGACATCAGACAGTCAGCTTGATTAAATATAAAATATATTAAATTACTTAAATACGTTATTCTTGTACTTACATATAACTGTTTTTGTTGATTTTTTATATAGAATAAGGGTGAAAAGCGAGAACACAGCCCACCTGATGGTTGTCACCCCTAACGACTAAGATGTAATGTCTCCTATCCATTAAAAAGGGTCTCCGGTTAACTAGTAACGAGACATTCCATCTTAGTCCACAAGGTTAACAATGCATTTGTACTTTGATGCTTAATCGAGAATATATGTATGTAGATATCTATTTGTAACAGCACCTACTTGTAGACTGTATGCACGTATGTCACCCTTGTACAAAAAATGGAACTTGTATAAAAAAGGTTGGTTTTTTTTTTTATAGGATAAGGGTGACAAACGAGCACACAGTCCACCTGATGGTAAATGGTTGCTGTGGCCCATAGACATCTACATCTATCCTCTGTTACAAATCAAAATGTAGATGCGTTGTCACCTGTGAGGACTAAGATGGAATGCCTCATTTCCAGTAAAAAGGGTCTCCGGCCACCTGCACTCACCAAGCGAAACGCAGAGGTAAACCTCTACTTCACGCTGGTTTTCTGTGAGGTCGTGGTACTACCCCGGTTCGAGCCGGCCCATTCGTGCGACAGCAAAAGTTGCCGCGTGGCTCTACCACTGTTAATTGGTAGTGACTGGTTTAGTTCATACTGTACACAACAAACTGTAGATAAAGAATATCGTAATAAATATATATAAAAAAATAAACGAAGCTTATTCCTATTATTCATCGACGAATCTTGTACAAGTTAATTAACACGCCTACTCCAAGTCACCTTCAAGGAAAACAACAAACTGGAAATATTTCATGTTTCAAGTTAAATTGCAAAGAAACAAAGTATATTATAAAGAAACAAGTTAAACTTCTACTAAACTCGTATATGTAGCAATTATAAATAAAGCAAATTATTTTATTTTTATACGACCGCATAAATTTTAATTTTGATGTGAAATTTAACAAATATGAAGAAGGCTCCTACTTAATACCATTTATCAGGGGTACCCAAACCTTTTTTACTGCGACCCCTTCACAAGTTTTCATTTTTGCGCTCTTCTAAAAGAAACTTAATCAATAATCCGAATAATTACGCTTTTGAAAAGTTGATCCGTAATCATCTATTGAAGACAACGCACTTTATATGATTCATCCATTTAATATGTATTGCTAAACAGACGTATATATTCATAGTCATTTGTATGTACTAGCTATATATGTATTTAAATATGTATATTTGTATGTATATGCTTGTATTTATATATTTGTATATATGTTTGTATAGGTCATGTATATGTATTATAGTTTATTTATTAGTCAAATGTATATATTATGTAGTTATCGTTTTGGTTTTGTGTTATTTTATTCTATTTTGCCACACCGTCAAATTCTCACCACTCCATGGGTTGACTGGAAGAGAATGCCTCAAGGCATTAAGTCCGCCTTTTGTATTCTTTTGTTTTAAGGAATGCAATGTACTAAAATCAATGCAAATACGAGGAACAATGAAATTGCGCCTATTTTCTATGATGCCAGTGCTGTTAGACGCAGTTCTGTTACAGCTTCACTAGACTCAGGTCTCTACATAGATGAGAGTGTTTCTCTAAGCATAACTTTTTAAATCAGGACTCAAATTCAAGTAGCAAAAAGTAAAATTTAGAAATCAACAAATCTCATAGTACGCGTTTAGGTAGAGTTTAAGACCCACCAGCACCAATGTTAATTCATGTTAATTGCAATTTTTAATGCGGATTACCTCGTCCGATTGCCCGATGCGGGAAGGGAGAGGAAAGAATTAAATTATGCAATTCCTGCGCATACTCTCCGAAATGTATCACGTACATGACCGAAAGAATAGCTTTGCGCCTGTGCTTAAGACTGGTGAGATTGGCCGTAACCAGATTTGGGTCACCAATAAGCCTATTTGTTTATTTATTATATGCCCGATCAACAGACTTTAACTTGAACACAATCAACTTTGTACTGTAAATAAAGTATTCCCATATAAGTCCTCAGAAGTGGTAACGCATCTCCATTTTAATTCTTAATTGAGGATAGACGTGGATGTCTATGGGCACAGCTTCCACTTACCATCAGGTGATCTATGTGCTCGCTTGTCACACTTATAGAAAAAAACTTTTTCTCTCATTAAAATACAGTTAAGGTTTAGTATCTAACCTAACAATCAAATATGCATAATAAAATATGCATAAATATTCACACACTTATTGTCACTTATTGTCGACTTGTAGATAATATATAGTTCAAATTAATATTATTACGGTATTGCATGTTAAGAATTGATATTGCGACGCAAATATCGAGCTTAAAGTTCAATCAATCGTTTGATTACTACTATTGATTATCATTGTACACAATTACAGTAATAACTACCGCAAACAATATAATTATCTGTTTATCGCTGTGAAAAAAAAAGGTTTATTGAACTGAATCCTTTGTTATAGCAATTAGATCTTTATGCATCATCCTCAGTGTGATTATGGCGTAACAAAACTTATTACTTTGGTACTTTCGTGGGTACAATCATAAAACCCACAACCTGTGTTCTCCTGGTTTTCAGGACGGTTTTAATGACTGTTACAATACTGAATTTCAAAGCTAAAAAAACTGAGCAACTCACCGACTCACAATTTCACATTGATAATTATTGCAAATGAAATATACGTAGTAGAGCTGGGGCTACATAATGGTTGCAGCACGAATGGGTCGACTCGACCGTGGTAGAACCACACTCTCACAGAATACCAGCGTAAAATAGCAGTTTAATACTACTCTGTTTCGTATGGTGAGTGTAGAGAACCGGAGACACTTTTTACTGGAAAAGAGGCATACCGTAGTTCGTAGGGGTGGTAACGCATCTGCATTTTGATTCTTAATTGAAGATAGATCTATATGTCTATGGATCACAGCATCCACTTACCATCGGTGGACTGCATGCTATAAAAATCATTTAAATTAAGTGGCACGAATAAATTTACAATGATCGATGTGTTTACAATTACATCGTTTTATCTACAGTAAAAAATTAACCATGCATCGTATGAAGGCTGTGAAAGAATTACCTTAGAAATTATTATTGCAACAATAGATGCGTCAGCAAAAAAGTTGAGGTCGGTATCGTACGGTTGACAAGACAAGTACAATAGGTAACAACAAATACAGAAGCTACTCAGGTTTATACTTGAATTATTTTAAATCAAGGTCGTATAAATAAAGATGATGGCCGAGATCAGCATGTAAAATATACTGCTACTAATTGACGTATTATCGATTTGTGCTCGTAAAAAATTTCGGTGAAATATAATAGAAATCAACTGAGATATTACTTTATTGATATTAGAAAATATTAGAGCCACTTAGCCACGACTCTCTTCAGTTTTGTTACTTATGAATAATTTGTGTAATTTTAGTTAGATATACATATTTATTTGTCAGTAACCGTGGAGTTTGGATTAACCTAATTGATTAATTTGACGAAAAAATCTAAATTTATAATTACGTTATAGTTTTAATAATTTTCATTTATTCATTTATTAATTCATATATTACAGTCTATCGCAGTCTTCCCCATAGTTTGATCGTAAGCGGAATGTGTCGTAGTTGCCAAGTTTGGCAGGAGGGTTGGCAACCGCAGTTTTTTATATTCTATTTTTAATAATAGGAAGACGCTGCCGGCCATCCCCTGACTTGTTTCCCGCTGTCGCGTCTTGTGACACCCATGGGACGACATGGGGTAGTAATAGATATTCTTACACCACCAACCACGTATATATACTTACAAGATACTAATTTATTTATCAAATGTAACGTTTTAAATGATTTATTAATTTTATTTAATAATTAATGTCATGAATTATGTAATAGTTCTAATGTCTTTCCAATTGCAATGGCAACATCTGTGATAAATTAATATATAAATAAATAAATAAAAAGTAATTCATGAAATCATATCTAAAAACCCCCTCGGCGAAAAACAAAGTAGACAGCAAGACACGATGTAGTGGCTGAGTTTAGTGCGTTAGGCAAGAAGTTAAAACGTAGGGATTGATTCGGCATACATTTTGTTTGACAGCAAATAGTCCACCTTATAGTAAGTGGATGCTATGATCCATAGACACCAACATCTATTCTCGATTAAGATTCAAAAAACAAAAATCACACAACGTATCTGTCATCTTTGAGGACTAAGATGGAATGCCTCGTTAGTACAAGAAAGGTTTTTTGGTTATTGTCACTCACTTTACGAAACACGGCAGCATTATGGCGCATCTCCACCAAAGTTTTGTTATCAACACAACATTTGCCAACACGTTTTGCCAACAAATGTTTCTGTAATCACCTAGTTTTAGCAACAAAACGAAACAATGTCGGGAATCGTGTTTCCATTTTCGGCGGCAACACCAAAGCAATACGCTTGTTGCAAACATTTGTTCCCTCGGTGGAGACGCTTCTTGGAACATTTTGAAACATTTTCGGAAACAAATGTTGTCAACTTTTGTCGATTTGTCAACAGTCAATTGGAAACATAAATGTTGTCAACATTTTTGGTGGAGACGCGGCTTTACGCTGCTGACAGACTATTCAGTATAAGCTCATGACAGAAGTCATAAAATCAGATTGCAATTATAGTTTTAAAACTCTAGAATTATAATATAATCATACAATAAAAAATCATCGCAATAAACGTCATAAACAATAAATTAAGAGTTATAAACAGATAATGATTACTGCGTTGTGAGTCATTAATTTACATATAATTAGTTTTCTAGCTACTTCAGTGATCATATTTTATTGAAACGCGTTGTATGGATCAGGGTTCACATATTTTTATCATTAATTCTCTTTTTTTTTAAATCACTTGATTTATTTTTTAATCTATTTACTTAATTTTTTCTCTACTTAATTAGTTCTCCCTCTTAAAAATATTTAGAAAACGCCTTCAAAATAACTTTTATTAGTGTAATTATTAAATGGAGAATGGAAGAATCACACTGCAGCTATAATATATTTGCAGTATCTACGTGTGTCAACGTGTGGTGAGTAACTACACACTACTTACTGGTGAGGCATTTTTTTTATAGGATAGGGTGCACATAGTCCACCTGATGGTAAGTGATGCTGTGGCCCATAGACATCTACATCTATCATCGATTACAAATCAAAATGCAGATGCGTTGTCACCCATGAGGACTAAGATGGAATGCCTCTTTTCCAGTAAAAAGGGTATCCGGTTCTCTACACTCACCATACGAAACACAGCAGCATTAAGCTGCTATTTTACGCTGGTATTCTGTGAGAGCGTGGTCTTTCCCCGGTCGAGCCGACCCATGCGTGCTACAACTATACTACTAATATAGCTGCAGCATGGCTCTACCACCATTTCATTCCATCAAAGTCCTCAGGGGTTCACAACGAATCCATATTTTGATTTTTAATGGAGGAAAGTTGTAGCTATCTTTAGACACCGCATTCAGGGTTGTCGTGTGCACGTTTGTCACCTTTACTTATATTTATCTTGTATAAAAAGTTACTATGCAAAAAATATATTTTTGAGCTTCTTTCAGGATAAATAGTCTAGCAAAGACTATTACAGCTAGACGTGAAAACATAATTTTAGAGTTTAAATACACTCAAACCCACGTATCGTTCTTGAGCTGTGATGATCCTAGTAAGCATCATGATGATGAAATTATTGTATTATCATCGAATTTTAATACGTCTGCAAACAGATTGCTCAGGTAGGAATCAAAATAATATTTAATAATAAACATTAATACAGGTCAAGCCAATAAAAAGGGTGTTAAAACGAAAGTCCCACTGTCTGTAAAATAACTTTCTTAGAAAAACTCTCTGGTAATGACGTCGTCTTGCAATGACGGTTCGGTAGCGAAGTGGCTAAAAACATTTACAAAGAAGTCGTCTATGGCCTACAAAATTTAACTTTTAGTCCGAATATTTGTCCGTATTATAAACAATGTGTAAATACTCTGTACCAAAAAGGAACCTTATAGGTACCAAATTAAAAATTACCAAAAATAATTAAAATACATATATATACTATAAATACATAGTAATGTTATTTTTATTCAAAACACATGTTTTTTACTACGATTTGCTTAAAATTAAGTAAAATTTTAAAACCTGGCAATACCGACATTTATTCTCTGAAGGGGATAACAATGGATCGAATCAGAGCGCAATATCAAAATGTACCCTTACGGATTGGCCAGGTTTTTTTTTATATATTATAAAAGTTTCTAAATGCATCATAATTATAAATATCAATATTGTTAATATTGGCTCGTGATAGATCAGGGTTTCGGATTCGTGTTCCATTCCCGCCCGCACAAACGGTTGCTAACTGCTATTTTAAGTACCGTGTACTTGGTGCTGATGTGTGAAATTCGCCAACTCAGTTTGCAATGGCAGAGAATGATATAGAAAGTAATGCAAACTGTAACTTTATACATCAAAACGTAATTTTCTAAATATAAATGGTAACAAAGTAACAATAATATCCATGGCCATGAAATTGCATTATATATCCATTATTCATCCTTAAAGAATGGCCTACATTTAATAATGAAAACTTTAAATCACTATGCAATCTAAGTGTTGTTAGTCCTCAAGGAAAACGAACTCAATTTCAAAGATATTATAATAATAAAAATATACAGTACCGTTATGTATGTAATTTAAACAAAAAAATATTATTAAAGTATTATAATATTATACCTAATATATTATTTAAATCTTTTATTATGCCTATATTATATGATTTAAATAATTATTTTAAAAAAAAACCATTGAGTTATATGTACTACGTACTAGAGAAGCCATTCCAAACAAAAATTATGTCCTACTCTATGTAGTAGTAGCGCATGCGCGAAGACTTTAATTTGATATAAAATAAGATATAAATATAAAATAAATATAAGAATTTATAAAATATCTTAATTTAATCTAAACAAACATATTATATTTCTAAATAAAATGTAATAATAATTATTTTATGGAATTCACAAATCTTCAATTTACGCAATATTTAGTTTGTATAGATTGCACTACAGTTCAGTTGAACATAGTCAATGTTCGGAATGGCTTCTCTAGTACGTAGTACATATAACTCAATGAAAAAAACCGTATCAAAAGATAAACTTAAAAAAGTAGGTTTTCTTGGATTTATAAAATTTACTTTTATTGTTTGTAAATAAATAAAAAAAAACTATTAAACAATAAATTATAATATAAACCATAATAATGTTGACATGTCACGATCTAAAACAAAACTAATTACTGACAGCGGAAATCTACTTTATTTTTATTACAAATAATTACCGGCAATTCGCAGGCTTTAACTCGCTGATGCGCGACATTTGATTGAATTTATAAAAAAAAACGTCGTTCACGGCTCACTGACAATTTTTAATCTGTGGGAACAGCTAGTGCAAGTGACGTATTCTAAAACCCGTGGTACAAGGTTACTACGACTTTGGCCACAAAAATATAGCATAATGAAAAAATGCGCATGTAATTACGCATTAAATGTAGCTTCTAGAAAGAGCGCTATACTGTTTTACAGTAAAAGTGTCGTTAAAAAAAGTATGGTTAAAGAACTTTGACTAACTATAAAAAGTACATTGTCAGAAAAATAAATGATTGTTGAACTTTTTTGGCCTTTGCTACGCCACCATACCGCTGGTAGCTCATTGGCACGCTCGCTGTAAATTTCACAGTACGCGAGCACCGCGGGTTCGAACCCCGCCGGCACCAATGAAACTGTTAATTGCAATTTTAAGTCCTGATTTACCACACGCTCTCTGCGGTCAAAGAAAACATCGTAAGAAAACCTACATGTCTGAGAAATTAAAAATATATATATATTTCGAAGACATGTGAAGTCCGCCAACACGCATTGGGGCAGCGCGGCGGATATTTTCTTGCCCTTAAACCGTCTCAGAAGTGAGAGGAGACCTGTGCCCAACAGTGGGACGTATATGGGCTGTAACTTTAACTGCACCGCCTTTAAAATGTCTATATCTGTTTAGCCTAATGGTTGACTGAGGGAATGCCCTATGTGATTAAGTTCGCCATATGTACTACTTTATGCATTAAAATATAAATAAAAAAATAAATAACTTTCTCGTAACAATCCACGTCAAGTAAGCGGGAGAATTCGTTATAAACGTCACAGACGGATTGACCATTTTATTTTAGGTACCAGACGTCTCGTAATACTGCTCGCAATCATATTTACAAAACATTTATAATAAATTCATGAATTGTGTTGATAATTGCGCAGTAAGATTTATCAAGCTAAAACAACTCAAAGTGTTTTCACGCTAGTAGTACAATAGTTAAATCCAAGAAGCGTCTAATTAAAACATTATACGTAACACAATAAAAACTAGTTGAAGAACCTTCTTACGGTTACTAATGAATTACATAAACGATACTAACATGTTAATTGAGTTTTTAAGAGTTTAATTTCAGCATTTAAATGTTCTTAGCACCGAACGTAATTTGAAACTTTATCCAAATGTGTACTTTTTGAACTGATTTTATTGAGAAAAAAAAATATCACACGAGCACACAGTCCACTTATAAGTACTTTTAATAATGTCGGCTGTGCCAGGAGGGAATTAAACTAGGATTTTTCGCGAAATATAAAATCTTATTACGAGAAGGGGATGCTTAATAACTCAGGGGTTATCACGGTTCGTTTGGCCCAAGAGCAATCACGCTCTGTTAATTACTAAAATGTTAAAATAGAATTTTGCTTATAGAGCGTTTTCCATTTAGTAAACTACTGGCCACTTGTAATAAAAAAAAATATTTACAATATTAATAATTGAAAAAGTGATCGCAAAGAGTCTCATTTATTTTTAATGCCTTGAAATAATGACTTCCAGGCATCCACGACTTTTTCTATATTTGACAGATTTGATAGCGGGGAAGTTAATTTTTTTTGAAAATGTAAAAGTTATTGTTTCTTTTTTGTACTATTAGCTATATTTTATATTATAATATTAAAAATAACATTAAAAATAAATAAACCAAACCAGATATCCTTAAACGTAGAAAAATTAAAAAAAAATGCAATACTTGTGCACAAAATTAAAGAGCAAACCACTGAGGCACTGTTTTGTGTATTAATATAATACTCTAGAAACTGATAAACTTTTATAAACAACCAACTTCTCAATTAATACATTTACATTGTGTAACAAAAAACTTTAACTAAGTGTCAACTAGCGACATCTGGTGAGCAGAAAATTATTAGCCCTCATTAAGGTGCTTTCTTCTTAATAACTGGCTTTACGGCTCTGGGATCTAGCCCTTCTGAGCCTGAAGTTACAATATATTATAATAATTATCCTTCATAGTATACTGCTTCACAATATGTTGATGCGTCACATTGTGCAGCCCTTGGGAGATTTTGACGGCAACTTGAGCCAGCAGACAGCTGACGGTTGGCGATGGTATCTCAAGGCGCCTAAGCAGACAGACACCTTATTTTGAGAATCACATCACCATCAGAGCACTTGTTTCACAGTTTCCACTAATAGTTCACATGTGCAGACACTTAATACACAAAATCGCACCACGTTTACATATAAAAGTCCACTTCAAACCATTATTTAAACAATAAAACAGGAGCAGCCAACCACCGCCGGTCAAGTTCCCGACAAAACTCCCTCATTAAGGTAACACGCTTTACGTATTAGAGTCACATTACCACCGCACGGCAGTACGATTACTCGGCTTGACCGAGGCAGAACAGAAAAGGACAAACACTATATGCCAGCACAATAGTAAAATATAATGCTACTGTATTTGTATGATGAGTGACGAGTACCCTTTGCACCTTTGCACTTTTTTACCCGAGCACCAATGGGTCAACTTGACCGAGGTAAGACCACGGTCTCACAAAATACCAGCGTAAAATATCCTTTTTACTGGCATTCCATCTTAGTCCTCAGGGGTAACAAGGCATCTTCATTTTGATTCTTAATTAAGGATAAATGTAGGTGTCTATGGGCCACAGGCCATACACACTCTAATACTAAAAAAATTGAGAGAAAAATATCTATGGTTCTATTAATATTACTTAGCTTACAGTTTCGTGCGAGACAAGACAATAGAACACGCGAGCGGAGTCTTTGTCGGAATTTGGGTCAACACTGTATCTAAAAATCAGCGTAATTTTACATTTATAATAAAATAAGCAGATTTATTTACCTACATGGTTATGCCCTAGTTGCCACGCTTGGTACGTGGATGTTTTATATTTTTAATCAGATGCTATCAGGAAAATGCAGCTGACCATCTCCTGGTTCGGTTTCTTACGTCTACCAGAAGGTAATGGATTATCTTACGCTTATAGGCGTAATGAATTATCTTACACCACCATTAGAAAAATAACAGATATAGCCTAACGAATAAAAGGGCCAACCGTTACAGCTCAAGGAATGACAGCATCATACTCGAAAACTTAGTTTTTTGTGATCCCCCAAGTTTTCCTTTAGTGACGACTTGATAAAACATGCATTCTATCTTAGTCCAAACGAGGCATATCTTAGTCCTCATGGTTCACAAAGTATATGCATTTTGATTCTTAATCGAGGATAGATGTAGACGTCTATGCGCCACAACATCTACTTACCATCAGACGGACTGTGTTTGTTTTACGTGGTAGAGCCATGCTGCAGCTATATTAGTAGTATAGTTGTAGCACGAATGGGTCGGCTCGACCACGGAAGGACCACGCTCTCACAGAATACCAGCGTAAAATAGCAGCTTAACAATGCTGTGTTTCGTATGGTGAGTGTAGAGAACCGGTGACGCTTTTTACTGGAAAAGAGGCGTTCCATCTTAGTCCTCACGGGTGACAACACATCTGCATTTTGATTCGCAAACGAGAATATAGACATCTAACTACATTCATTCGCACAGCACGGGTCACAGCAACCACTTACCATCAGGTGGACTGTATGCTCGTTTGTCATCCTATCCTATAAAAAAAATTAATCTTAAAAAAATACTTTTTGCTAGAAGTAACATAATGTATATAATTTATGTTGAATAATTAATATTTTGGAGCAGAAAGTTAGTAACAAAAGTTAGGCATTACGTAGCCAGAGGCTTTGTGAAACCAAACACCTTTCCTAAGTTTACTCTACGATTTTACAAAATCAATTAGTATTTTGTGTAACTTTAGAAAGGCGTTTAAATAAATCTAACAATACATACCTAATAAAAGCGTGATAAACAGTGCTTGACGCGTTTACTGGAGCAAAATTGTCCTTGTAAAGTATATTGATATGGTTTTGAATTGACTTGAATTAGGGCTAGAGAAAAATCTGTGACAGCCCAGTTGATCAATAAAGTAAATTACATTGTACACGACTAAACCTATTACGTTTCCCGCAAGCATTAATGAAATAATAGGAATAAAGGTTCTCGAGTGACAGCCAAGTACCGGTAAGCGAGGTGTAGGGCGGCCGCCCGCTAGATGGAGTGAATATAATAGAATAGAATAGAATAATTTTTATTCAATGTAGATTATAGTACATAATACTTATTTAAAGTCATTTTTTACTTTTACCACTGGTTCGCAAAAAAATACCTCTGTCCTAGGAAGAATCAGCAAGAAACCCAGCGGGACTTTTTTTTAAAGCACTATCTATACAAATAAATAAAATTTAAGTGTCTGTTTGTAATGTCAAAATTACGGCTTTTACTAAATGCATATGAAAGTATATGCGATACTTAAAACAAAAACAGAATTTTTTAAATTTTTGTTTTTCTGTCTGTCGGTCTGTCTGTTTGTTCCGAAATCTCTGAAACGGCTCGATCGATTTTGACTGGACTTTCACTGGCAGATAGCTGATGTCATAAGGAGTAACTTAGGATACTTTTATTTTAGAAAAATAATAAGGGTTCCGCGCAAAAAAAATAAAACCCCAAATAACACGCGGGCAAAGTCGCGAGGAACAGCTAGTTTACAATATAATATTTTATACAATTATTACGAATAAACATTTAGAAACAGCATGGTAGTGATCACCTCATTCCCAGGGGTTATTATCAGTCATGTACTTTTAGTAGTATAATAACCCTTACTAGACAATTTTTGCTTAATAAATAATTTAAACTTTTTGATAGAAAGTCTGCATATTTTTTGGGACTTTGTTGTAAAAGCGTATACATTGTCCCATGAAGGAATTACTGATAAGGAAGTCGATGAATGTAGATGGCTCAAGACTGTTTTGTGGCATTGCTTATGGGAGTCATGTGTTCAGCAGTGGGCGTGTGATGGTTTGTAAAAAAGACAATGATGAAGCACTAACGAAATTGAAAATTACATTTTTAATGCTCATTTACCACGTGCTAAGCGGTGCAGGAAAACGTCGCGAGGAAGTGGCAAAAGAGATGCTGTAGTGTCCTAAAATTTATCGTAAATACAGAGAACATGTGAAGTCTGCCACCACACACTGGAGCAACAGACTAATTGCTCCTAATTTGAGAAATCTGAGAGACCTGCCTAACTGAGGAACTAGTTCATAAACTGTAACTTTCAGAGCTAGCTTGCACGTGCCTAATAAAACGCTTATGATAAAATTCAAGGTAAACTATAGCTAGGGTTGTCAACCCTATTATACAGGGCTATTTTTCAAAGAGTAACCAAATTTCAAACTCAAGTTCAAATATATAAATAATGATATTAAAATACGAGTAACTAAGGCTTCTAGTTTTATTTGAAATTATCCCCAAATTAAACGTGATTTATTGGCAACAATTACGCGTACGCGCCCTCCTCTGCGTGCGATTCAAAACGTTTATGCTGATCGATCGACCCTTACGAAAGTTTGCGTGCGTAGAAAAATAATGCATTACCACGCATTTTAAATTAAAAGATAAAAAGGACAGAATGTTTGAGTTTTTTTTTAAATAATTATTCTTCGTGATTTGCCTTCTGTGTTACTTAATGTGAACCTTGCATTTAAAATGAGCCTGTATAATATAGTACCTAACTACGTATTAGGGATCCAAATACCATAATTGTAATAAAAATAAAAGTAGGCAATACTACTATATTTTTTAATTTACTGTATTTAACTATAACTATTTTAACCAAATTTAAAGCGACAGTAACTTAATGGTTAAGAATGCGGACCACGAACCCAAACGTCATTTATTTAGAACCAAATGTTTTTTTTTTTCTTTCATTATGAGATTAGCTACATGACCTTTAGCCAATAATACAATTACAGATGTTGGCTTGAAATGGAAAGTAGGCAGGGATCGGAAATTGCTTCCTAATTTCGTTACGGTTCCTCATTTAGATTATTTAATTTAACAATTTTTTCATTTTCCAATTCGAAGGGAAAAGTCTACGTGGCTTTTAAACTACAACGTCACGAAACCTTTTTCATTTTTAAATATTTTATTTTTGTTTCTCAAGTTCTAATTCGAAGGAAGAAAGGCTTCTAACTACAACCGACTTCAAAAAAGAAGAGGTTCTGAATTCGACTGTATTTTTATGTGTTGAAATTTATATGGGACCACATGAGAAGCACCAGCTTCCAACCAGCTTTCAAATAAAAATAGAATCATCAAAATATGGTCCCTTAAAAAATCGTTCTGAGGTAACACATAAAAAATACAGTCGAATTGAAAACCTCCTCCTGTTTTTGAAGTCAATTAAAAATAGCAGTTCACTTCCACTGCGTTCCACTGCGAGCGCGGATAAATATCGTTCTATAAGTTCTTGGCCTAGGTAATATAAACATAATGTAATTTGTCAATGTGACAGTTTAATTTGAACTTAAATTTGCATCTTACAACGTACAATTTGCTATACGAATTACATAGTGATTACTTACTGACGTAAAGGTCGACGAAAGGCTTTGTTATGCAGAATTCCGTAATCTTTAATAAGTACCGGAACTTTTGTTTTAAATTATCACTGAATCCATGATTAAAAACTTACTAATTAATTACTTTCTTCAGAAAAAATAAATAAAGTTAATTATTAAGATTGTTATTAAGAGCGAAGATATGGACGATGAGGGCATAAGCGCTCATCTTCAAATTAGCCAGTGCTAATGAATTATTTATTGCAATTTTGAGTGCTGTTCAACTAAATCCTTGGCTTGGTGCGTTGACAATAAATATGTTGATAGAACCTGCATATCTGGAAATATATGGAGAGGTCAGTTAAGCAGTGGACTTTGGTGGGCTCTATTTATCCAGCCATATAATGGATGATAAAAAGCATTGGGCCAAAGTGTGGACTCCTTCTCACTCCGTATCTCGTACATTGTACCTCACTCATATCTATAGGCTGATGCCTGATGGTCAGTGGTGATGTAGCCCTACAGAGACAGAAACTTTTTTTATAGGATAACGGTGACAAACGAGCACATAGTCCACCTGATGGTAAGTGGTTGCTGCGGCCCATAGACATCTACATCTATCTTCGATTACGAATCAAAATGCAGATGCGTTGTCACCCGTGAGGACTAAGATGGAATGCCTCTTTTCCAGTAAAAAGGGTCTCCGGTTCCCTACACTCACCATACGTAACACAGCAGCATTAAGCTGCTATTTTACGTTGGTATTCTGTGAGAGCGTGGTCCTTCTCCGGTCGAGCCGACCCATTCGTGCTACAACTATACTATTAATAAAGCTACATACAGTATGGCTCTACCACCTATTACACGGATACATCCCTTATTCTGTAGTCTGTACAGTCTTTGTACGTGGTAGAGCCACGCTGCAGCTTTTTACTTAAGCTTTTTTTTATTCAATATAGATTGTAAGTAATACTTATTGGAAGTCACTCTTTTGTTTAATTACCACTAATTCGGAAAATACCTCCATCCCGGGAAGAATCAGCAAGAATCCCAGTGGGACTTTTATAAAAAAAAAATAACAGCTTACAGTCACTTATGTTATTCAATTAACAATACAAAACAAATTAGTAATAGGTTAGTAGCGATGATCTCATAGATCGCCTAGATTGCGGCAATGACGCTATGGGCAACCAATCACTCCCCGCTCCCCAATAAAGCCACCACTGTCCGTACCCTTTAATTCCCCTTCTTTTCTTCTTCTACCGACTTCAAAAAGGAGACGGTACTCAGTTCGACTGTATATTTTTTTATGTGTGGTAACACACTTAATCATAACTTTTTACTGGGTGGACTGATTTCGATAGTTCTTTTTTATTTGAAAGCTGGCGCTTCACATGTGGTCCCATATAAATTTGATCAAGGTCTGACCAATAGTTTTTGAGTTATTCTTAATAATTTATATTGAAGTCGGTTGTACAAAATTTTTAATTTTTAATTATCTTCCCATTTATCAACGCGTAAAGCCTTCAGAGGCAGCCTTGAGCTGATGAATTCAACTAGCGACATCTGGTGAGCGTAAGATTATTAAGCACTAATAAACCGTAGGTTTTCTATTAAAAACAACTTTAATATCCACACAATCTCACCCGCCTGCGGAGCTCGTATTTAATAAATTGTGCGTAACAAAGTTATTACTACGTTAATAATCTCCCGGATTATTTTAACCTCGACGGGGGACCAATAACTGTCATCTGCACACATTGAACGAAAATCCATTACAAAATTGTTTTGTAGTCTATTTTTAGTTCTATTTATTATAATACTATAGGTATTCCGCGCGACTTCGCCCGCGTGTAATTTAGGGTTATTATTTTTTCGTGCGGAATAATAATCCTAATTCTGAAATAAGTTAGTCCGTATAACATTAGCTATCTGCCAGTGAAAATCCCGTCAAAATCGGTCCAACAGTTTCGGAGATTAGCCGGAACAAACCGACAGACAGACAGACAAATGTTTAAAAATTGAGTTTTTGTTATATTTACCTTAATGTACTTTCATATGCATTTATTGAAAAGCTGTTATTTTGATATTACAAACAGACACTTCAATTTTGATTACTTTTATTTATAGATACAAACAGCTCCTTTTTGAAGTCGAATTTTTGAAGAAGTTATCATAAATATAACTTGGAAAGGCCACAAGAAAACCACATGTCATTTTTTCAACAAATTAGATTCCAACATTTTTTTTTTTTATAGGAGAGGGGGCAAACGAGCATGCGGCTCACCTGATGGTAAGTGACTACCGCCGCCCATGAACAACCGCAACACCAGGGGAATCGCAGATGCGTTGCCGGCCTTTTAAAAAGGAGTAGGCTCTTTTCTTGAAGGTCCCTAAGTCGTATCGGTCCGGAAAAATCCCTGGTGGTAAACTATTCCACAAGGAAGTTGTGCGAGGAAGAAAACATCTTCTAAATCGCACAGTGGTGGACCGCCAATCATCCAGATGGTGTGGATGGTATCGGGAGTTCTGCCGCGATGTGCGTTCGTGAAATTTGGCGGCTGGGATTAATCCGAACAATTCCTCAGAGCACTCCCCATGGTAGATGCGAAAGAAAATGCAAAGAGATGCAACATCTCTTCGCAGTGCCAATGAATCGAGCCGATCGGAAAGGGCTCGGTCGTCGACGATTCGAGCCGCTCTGCGCTGGATGCGGTCAAGTGGAAGGAGCTGGCACTGGGGAGCCCCTGCCCAGAGATGGGAACAGTATTCCATGTGAGGCCGAACCTGCGCCTTGTAAAGTTGCAGGCGGTGTGCCGGCATGAAATACTGTCCCGCTCTGCTGAGCACGCCAAGCTTTTTAGAGGCCAATTTGGCCTTCTCTTCCAAGTGACCACGAAACTGCACGTCACTCGATATGTCGACTCCGAGGATACCGATACTGGCTGAGGCAAGAAGGGGAGTGCCTTGAAACTGAGGAGATACGACAAAGGGGTTCTTTTTAGCGGTAAACGCGCAAACTTGTGTCTTCTGAGGATTAAACTGGACTAGATTTAGTCGCCCCCAATCCGAGACTTTGTCCAGCAAAGACTCGACTTCAGACACAAGTTTGTTCCGGTACTCGGCGACGTTTTCCCGAGAAATATTGGCCCGGCCGGTGTATAGAACATCACCAGTGCTGTCATCCGCATAGCAATGAATGTTACCAGTTAGCAACATATCATTGATATGCAGAAGAAACAGCGTTGGTGATAGCACACAGCCTTGTGGAACACCAGCGTTAATAGGCTTGTAGTCAGAACATGCACCGTCTACAACGACCTTGATGCTCCGATCTGCAAGAAAGCTGGTGATCCAATTGCACAATTTCTCGGGAAGCCCATAGGAAGGCAGCTTTGAAAGAAGCGCTTTGTGCCAAACCCGATCAAAGGCCTTCGCAATGTCCAGACTAACGGCCAACGCCTCCCCCTTGGACTCTACTGCCTCCGCCCATCTATGGGTCAGGTAGACAAGAAGATCACCAGCTGATCGACACCGACGAAAACCGTATTGGCGGTCACTAATCAGCTGGTGATCCTCAAGGTACCGGATGAGCTGGCAGTTAATAATGGATTCCATTATTTTGGAGAACAAGGAGGTGATCGCGATAGGCCTATAGTTGGACGGGTCTGAGCGGTCGCCTTTTTTAGGGATCGGGTGGACAAAAGCTGTCTTCCATGAATTCGGGACTACGCCTTGGGAGTAGGAGTACCGGAAAAGACGCGTTAGGACCGGTGCCAACTCCGGAGCACACGTCCTCAGCACAATTGGGGGGACTCCGTCAGGCCCACTCGACTTCTGGATGTCCAGGGAGAGCAGTGCTTTGCGAACCGAGCGCTGTGAGAACAGCACATCCGGCATGGAGCACTCACACCGCGGGATGGTCGGCGGTGTTTTCCCCCCGTCATCAAGAGTCGAGTTGGACGCAAAAAGGGAGCCTAAAAGGTCGGCTTTGTCTTTTGCGTCATGGGCCAGTGAGTCATCCTCCCTGTGCAGAGATGGTAGTGATGGCTTACAGAAATTCCCTTGGACAGCCTTGGCGAGAGACCAGAATGCACGGGTTCCCGAAGGAAGGCGAACTAGTCTCTCGCCAATTCTGCCTATGTGCTCTGACTTTGCCTTGGCAATAACCTTTTGAAGGACCTGGAGGCGAAGTTATACTTCTTTTTAAGTGTGCTGGTGTTTACATCCCGAGTCACCGAAGCTGCAGCCCAGGCTTGATAACACTCCTGCTTACTGCGCAATGCTGTCTTACAGGAGCGACCAAACCAAGGCTGAGATCTGCCTCCGATGGGTACCACAGATGATGGAATAAATAGTTCCATTCCCTGTAGCACCACATCAGTGACAGAGTCAGCAACAGCACTGGGATCATCCGGCGAGAAGCAAACCCGCCCCCATGGGTAGGATGCAAAGAAAGACCGCATTCCGTCCCAATCCGCCGACCTGTAATGCCAAACACGGCGGCAACCTGCAGAACGCAACCGCGAAGGGAGCGTGAGTGGCACCATACTCCGGATCAGACAATGGTCCGAAGAGCCGAGAGGGGCATCGACGGAAACCTGATATCCGTCCGGATGAGAGGTCAGCAGAAGGTCCAACAGGGAAGGTGTATGATCCTCCACATCTGGAATCCGCGTAGGCGAAGTAACCAGTTGTGTCAGACCATATGCCAAGGCAAAGTCATAAACAGATCTCCCCGCATGATCGGTTAAACGTGAACCGAGCCATTCGGCATGGTGGGCGTTAAAATCGCCAAGGATCACGATCTCTGCGGATGGGACCTGTTGTAGCAAGGAATCTGTAGCCATTTGGACGTGGTCGATGAGTCGGTCTGTTTCGGCATTACCGCTATGGGACCTATAGAGGCACCCGTAGACGCGCGGATGGTCGTCGCTGTCCACGCGTAGCCAAAGGATGGACAGGTCCGAACCTTCAAGACTGCCGAGGCGTCGAGAACAGATGTCCTCTCTAACATACACGCAAACTCCAGCCCGAGGCACAAAGGAGTGCTCCAATTTGTACCCCGGGTAGGAGAGATACGAAATATCAGTCGGAGAGGAAACCTGCGTCTCGGTCAAAAAGAGCAAGGCCGGCTTCGCCGTCTCGAGATGGTAGTGGACGGCGTTTAGGTTACAGTGAAGTCCCCTGATGTTGCAGAAATTCACGGATAGCGTGGCAGGGGTCGCCTTGGTATTGTTGCTCAGCTTGCCCCGAGCAGTTTTGTTTTTGAGCGGAATTTTGCCCCCCCCAGAATACGCGGGGCAGCCTGAGCACCCACGCTCAGGATTGGAATAACATGGTCGTGGATGCTCAGCGAGGGATTCTCCAGGGGTACTGGTACCCTCCTGGGGTAGTCTATTGTCTAATTCCGCTACCATGTTGATGGGGGGGGGGGGGGAATTGGGCCTCCGGCCACCTGCACTCACCAGACGAAACGCAGAAGCAGAGCCTCTACTTCACGCCGGTATTCTGTGAGGTCGTGGTACCAACCCGGCTCGAGCCGGCCCATACGTGCAACAGCAAAAAACTGCTGCAGGGCTCTACCACCGTACCACATCATCATCTACTGGATATTTAATTTTATGCAAAAGCAATACAGAGTCATTGATGTAAAATATACTACGTACTAGAAGAGACCTCGTGATTTGGTCGCTTGCAACTCGCATTACAGGCCATGGGCTCAAACTTACTTAGTCTGTGCTATAAAAAGGTATGTGCCCCATTCCATGTGGCCCTCATTGCCTCACAAATTGTGTACGCTGTGTCTATTCTAGTGAGTATGTAATACTTACTACTTCAATGCATAGTTTTCTAAGGCCGCCTTGTCACTTCAGAATCCCTCAAAATTACAACACCGCTGTCACCACGTTCACGTTCTCACGTCCGCGTCTAGGTCTAGGTCGACCGTGAACGGACACATTAAAATGCTAATCTTGCGCTCTAAATTATTCGGAATTTTGGTATTTTTTTCTCGCAGACCGTTTCATATCCGGCTGGTTACACTGATGGTATATTAAATGGCCTATTTACTTCAGTCCGCCGCATACAGAAGATGCAAGTCAGGTACAATCGAGATATGAGACTATTAACTATTACTAAGAAGTTGATCATAATTAAAAAGCAATAAATCTAAATGCAATGATCTAGCCAATATCAGATATGTTTTATGTACAAATACCGGTGGGGTAGCAAGAAAGGGGGGGGGGGGGGGTTGCTAGAGTGGCCATGGTCACGGGTGACAGATAAAAAACTATCTATAAAGAAAACTTTCTTGCATCCGACATAAAACTAACGCGATCAGACGTACTTAATACCGATACAACAACACAATAGAAACAAATAATTCGTATTTTTGTACAAATATTACTTACGAGTATGATTTGAAGTTTGAACCCTCGCCCATAATCTGTTACTTAGTAGCTTTATCCTCTAAAACTTCAAAAAATCATAGGTAGTTTTTATTTATAGAATAAGGTTGACAAATGAGCACACAGTCTACCTGATGGTAAGTGGATGCTGTGGCCCATAGACTTCTACATTTATCCTCGATTAAGAATCAAGATGCAGATGCGTTTTCACCCCTGAGGACTGAGATGGAATGTCTCGTTTCCAGTAAAAAGGGTCTCTGGTTCTCTACACTTACGAAACAAAACAGCATTAAGCTGCTATTTTATGCCTGGTATTCTGTGAGAGCGAGGTCCTACCCCGGTCGAGCCGACCCATTCGTGCTACAACCATAATATAGCTGCTATAACCATATATATTTAAACATATTATATATTTCATAATATATACACATATATACATGTACCGTGTAGTGGCGGTGTAAGAATATCCACTACCCCATATCATCCCGTGGGTGTCGTAAGAGGCGACAGAGGGAAACAAATCGGGAGATGGGCAGCAGCATATTCTTAATGACGAAAAAAAATTAAAAACTGCGGTTACAAACCCACTCGCTAAGCGTGGCTGCTATGGCAAATATGCCCCCTATAAGGCAATCTACAAAGGAGACTTATGTTCAGCTGTGGACTTTAATAGGTTGTAATGGATGGATGCATAGAAGATAATCTACCAGGAGCACATAACCCACTGAGAGGTGAAATTTTCAAACGAACAGTAGCATTACAACTACGGCAAATATCCTCCCTATGAGGCAATCTATGGAGAAGACCTATGTTCAGCAGTGGACTTTAATAGGCTGTAATGGATGGTTGTATAGAAGCTAATCTACCAGGAGCACATGACCCACTGAGAGGTGAAATTTTCAAATCAACAGTAGCATTATTACTATGGCAAATATCCTCCCTATGAGGCAATCTATGGAGAAGACCTATGTTTAGCAGTGGACTTTAATAGATCGTAACGGTAATATATACATACAAAATACAGTTTCATAAGTTAGTATTTCCTACAAAGCTTCTATCCACTTATATTGATATTGAAGCTATATTTGTTTTGCAAAAGAGAGCCGTACGGTCGATTTATAACCTAAATTGTAAAGAGTCCCTCAGAGAAAAATTTAAAGAAATAAACATATTAACTTTGGCATCGCAATATATTTATGAGAATGTAATGTATGTGCATAAAAACATAAATAGCTTTAATAAGAATAAAGATGTGCATACTTTAAATACTAGGAACAAACATAAGCTTGTAATGCCAGTTACTAGACTCCACAGAATCAGTAATTCATTTATGGGGCAATGTATACGCTTTTACAACAAAATCCCAGAACATATTCAAAGTTTGTCAATAAACAAGTTTAAAAGTTTTATTAAAGAAAATCTGTACAAAAAGGGTTATTATAATATCAAGGAATACATGAATGAAAATAACCCCTGGGAATAGGGTGATCGCCACCATGCTTCATAGAAGAAGAATCATTTAAAAATTGTATAAACAAAATTATTGTTAAGTGAAATTATGTTTTAAAAAAAAAGTCCCGCTGGGTTTCTTGCTGGTTCTTCACAGGACTGAGGTATTTTCCGAACCAGTGGTAAATAAATAAAAAATGACTTTCAATAAGTATTATGTAATAATCAATATTGGATAAAAAATATTCTATTCTATTCTATTTTATTCCAGGAGTTCAATAGAGTCCTTGTAAAAGTAACAAACACGAGGTAGTGACAGCTATAAATCCCTGTTAACCTTATCCCACTGTTAACTAACTAATTGATTTAATTTGCATGACTTTTAAACTATTAATAGTTAATTTATTATCAGTTTAAAGCTTGTTTATCAAATAGATGAGGCAACAATAAATTCATTAAGTGTACATATAAATAAAATTGAAGGTTCTCACTGTAATCTTCATTTAAAAACATCATTAATGTGTCTATCTATCTGTAATATTGAAATAACTCTATTATAGAGCTCTTCGGGTTATTTGCATGCCATTAAGACAGAACAACCATTTGTAAAATATTTGTATGTGTGTTTGTCTGTCCGGGCTTATCTTCGGAACGACTGAACCGATTGTTATGAAACTTCACGAACAGTTAGAGAGCACTGCCTGGAATTATTTAGAAAAATTTACTACGTGGTAGAGCCATGCTGCGGCTATATTAATAGTATAGTTGTAGCACGAATGGGTCGGCTCGATCGGGGAAGGTCCACGCTCTCACAGAATACCAGCGTAAAATAGCAGTGAAACATAGCAGCATTAAGCTGCTATGTTTCGTATGAGAACCGGAGACCCTGTTTACTGGAAAAGAGGCATTCTATGTTAGTCCTCACGGCTGACAATGCAAACGAAGATATATGTAGATGTCTATGGGCAACAGCAACCACTTACAATCAGGTGGACTGTGTGCTCGTTTCTCACCCTTATTTTATAAAAAAAATGATAAAATAAATGAAAATGTCACCATATTAATAGATCTCACCTAGGCGAAGTCGAGGCGGCTCGTTAGTAAGTAATAAAATATAATATGCTTAGGAATATACTAAGAAAAACGACTAATTTGACTTATTTTAGGTGGTAGTACTATTTTTCTGCCTAGGTACCACCCTCTTACAGGAGGTTATAGAGATCCGATATATCTCCAGGTTGTGAGGCATTCCATATTAGTTCTTAAAAGTGACAATGCATCTGTAGCCCTCTTTATTTGAAGTTGGCTGCAGGTGTCCATGAGCTGCAGTGACCACTTTACATCAGGTGGACTGTGAGGTCGAAATATATATTATATACTCTGTGGAGTAGTTGTCGCTTATGGCAAAGAGGGGTTTCTAGCGGGAACTTGAACGGCGGCGCGGCGGCGGCGGTTTGCTGCTCCTGTATTATTGTTTAAATAATGGTTTGAAGTGGACTATGATATGTAAAAGTGGTGCGATTTTGTGTATTAAGTGTCTGCACATGTGAACTATTAGTGGAAACGGTGAAACAAGTGCTCTGATGATGATGTGATTTTCAAGATAAGGTGTCTGTCTGATTAGGCGCATTGAGATACCATCGCCAACTGTCAGCTGTCTGTTGGCTCAAGTTGCCATCAAAATCTCCCAAGGGCTGCACAATGTGACGCATCAACATATTGTGAAGCAGTGTACTATGAAGGATAATTATACATTGTAACTTCAGGCTCAGAAGGGCTAGAACCCAGAGCCGTAAAGCCAGTTATAAAAATTATAGCAAAGATCCATTTTCTTTTATCATCCAATGGCTAATTATTGCAATTCAGTTTGGAAATGCAGCCAGCGTCCTTGACAATACGTGGATTTTTTATATATAGATATTATGTTATATAAATAAATATTAATATTAACTGGTCTGCGAATGTTGTCTTTTACGGGCTGACAGAAGGTGATAAATAATTAAATCGATTATTTATTAACACGTAAAATTAATAATTACGTGTATTATAAGATCACTTTTACACAGGTACTCGTATTAAAATACTCAATCATCTGCCACCTGATAGAAAATCTATGGACTTGCCAAAATTTAAAATACACCTCAATAAGTGGAATACATAATGTTTTATTTTATAATTTAAACGAATATTTTAATAGCAAACATTAATTTATGTAAAGTTCTTGTTTCTTAATTATTGTATACACGATACGGGTAAACTCTGTAACATTTAATTGCAATTTCATACACAAATTTTACTTACCTACACAGTTTACTGACAATAAATAATTTGATTCAGATTCTGAAGGTAACATGCGTCTTGCGTTATCAAATACTGCTCCTCGATTTGACGTTTTAATCCAGCATAAACAGCAGCAACCATCATATTAACTATCTATTCATCACCCTTATTCTATAGAAATATAGGGGACTTCACTCGAACCTAAACGCCGTCCACTACCATCTTGAGACGGCAAAGCCGGCCTTGCTCTTTCTGACCGAGACGCAGGTGTCCTCTCCGGCTGATACTTCGTATCTCTCCTACCCGGGGTACAAATTGGAGCACTCCTTTGTGCCTCGGGCTGGAGTTTGCGTGTATGTCAGAGAGGACATCTGTTCTCGACGCCTCGGCAGTCTTGAAGGTTCGGACCTGTCCATCCTTTGGCTACGCGTAGACAGCGACGACCATCCGCGCGTCTACGTGTGCCTCTATAGGTCCCATAGCGGTAATGCCGAAACAGACCGACTCATCGACCACGTCCAAATGGCTACAGATTCCTTGCTACAACAGGTCCCATCCGCAGAGATCGTGATCCTTGGCGATTTTAACGCCCACCACGCCGAATGGCTCGGTTCACGTTTAACCGATCATGCGGGGAGATCTGTTTATGACTTTGCCTTGGCATATGGTCTGACACAACTGGTTACATCGCCTACGCGGATTCCAGATGTTGAGGATCATACACCTTCCCTGTTGGACCTTCTGCTGACCTCTCATCCGGACGGATATCAGGTTTCCGTCGATGCCCCTCTTGGCTCTTCGGACCATTGTCTGATCCGGAGTGTGGTGCCACTCACGCTCCCCTCGCGGTTGCGTTCTGCAGGTTGCCGCCGTGTTTGGCATTACAGGTCGGCGGATTGGGACGGAATGCGGTCTTTCTTTGCTTCCTACCCATGGGGGCGGGTTTGCTTCTCGCCGGATGATCCCAGCGCTGTTGCTGACTCTGTCACTGATGTAGTGCTACAGGGAATGGAACTATTTATTCCATCATCTGTGGTACCCATCGGAGGCAGATCTCAGCCTTGGTTTGGTCGCTCCTGTAAGACTGCATTACGCAGTAAGCAGGAGTGTTATCAAGCCTGGGCTGCGGCTTCGGTGACTCGGGATGTAAACACCAGCACACTCAAAAAGAAGTATAACTTCGCCTCCAGGTCCTTCAAAAGAGTTATTGCCAAGGCAAAGTCAGAGCACATAGGCAGAATTGGTGAGAAACTAGTTCGCCTTCCTTCGGGAACCCGTGCATTCTGGTCTCTCGCCAAGGCTGTCCAAGGGAATTTCTGTAAGCCATCACTACCATCTCTGCACAGGGAGGACGACTCACTGGCCCACGACGCAAAAGAGAAGGCCGACCTTTTAGGCTCCCTTTTTGCGTCCAACTCGACTGTTGATGACGGGGGGAACACACCGCCGACCATCCCGCGGTGTGAGTGCTCCATGCCGGATGTGCGATTCTCACAGCGCTCGGTTCGCAGAGCACTCCTCTCCCTTGACATCCACAAGTCGAGTGGGCCTGACGGAATCCCCCCAATTGTGCTGAGGATGTGTGCTCCGGAGTTGGCACCGGTTCTAACGCGTCTTTTCCGGTACTCCTACTCCCTAGGCGTAGTCCCGAAATCATGGAAGACAGCTTTTGTCCACCCGATCCCTAAAAAAGGCGACCGCTCAGATCCGTCCAACTACAGGCCTATCGCCATCACCCCCTTGTTCTCCAAAATAATGGAATCCGTTGTAAACTGCCACCTCATGCGGTACCTTGAGGATCACCAGCTGATTAGTGACCGCCAGTACGGTTTTCGTCGGGGTCGATCAGCTGGTGATCTTCTGGTCTACTTAACTCATAGATGGGCGTTGGCAGTGGAGTCCAAGGGGGAGGCATTGGCCGTTAGTTTGGACATTGCGAAGGCCTTCGATCGGGTTTGGCACAAAGCGCTTCTTTCGAAGCTCCCTTCCTATGGGCTTCCCGAGAAATTATGCAATTGGATCACCAGCTTTCTTGCAGATCGGAGCATCAAGGTCGTTGTAGACGGTGCATGCTCCGACTACAAGCCTATTAACGCTGGTGTTCCACAAGGCTGCGTGCTATCACCAACGCTGTTTCTTCTGCATATCAATGATATGTTGCAAGCTGGTAGCATTCATTGCTATGCAGATGACAGCACTGGTGATGCTCTATACACCGGCCGTGCCAATATTTCTCGGGAAAACGTCATCGAGTACCGGAACAAACTTGTGTCTGAAGTCGAGTCTTTGCTGGACAAAGTCTCGGATTGGGGCCGACTAAATCTAGTCCAGTTTAATCCTCAGAAGATACAAGTTTGCGCGTTTACCGCTTAAAAGAACCCCTTTGTCGTATCTCCTCTGTTTCAAGGTACTCCCCTTGTTGCCTCAGCCAGTATCGGAATCCTCGGCGTCGACATATCGAGTAGCGTGCAGTTTCGTGGTCACTTGGAAGAGAAGGCCAAATTGGCCTCTAAAAAGCTTGGCGTGCTCAGCAGAGCGGGACAGTATTTCATGCCGGCTCAACGCCTGCAACTTTACAAGGCGCAGGTTTGGCCTCACATGGAATACTGTTCCCATCTCTGGGCTGGGGCTCCCCAGTGCCAGCTTCTTCCACTTGACCGCATCCAGCGCAGAGCGGCTCGAATCGTCGACGACCGAGTCCTTTCCGATCGGCTCGACTCTTTGGCACTGCGAAGAGATGTTGCATCTCTCAGCATTTTCTTTCGCATTTACCATGGGGAGTGCTCTGAGGAATTGTTCGGATTAATCCCAGCCGCCAAATTTCACGAACGCACATCGCGGCAGAACTCCCGATATCATCCACACCATCTGGATGATTGGCGGTCCACCACTGTGCGATTTAGAAGATGTTTTCTTCCTCGCACAACTTCCTTGTGGAATAGTTTACCACCAGCGATTTTTCCGGACCGATACGACTTAGAGACCTTCAAGAAAAGAGCCTACTCCTTTTTAAAAGGCCGGCAACGCATCTGCGATTCCCCTGGTGTTGCGGTTGTTCATGGGCGGCGGTAGTCACTTACCATCAGGTGAGCCGCATGCTCGTTTGCCCCTATAAAATACTCCTATAAAAAAAAAAAAAAAAAAAAGAAATATACCACGTCTTGAAATATTACAGATCTTTAGAAATTTTGTAAGATTAAGTTAAATAGATAGTTCTTTTGTTGTTGGTACTATAATTTATTGAAATATTTTTATTTATTTTGTTTCAGAATAAGCAAAAATGTTCCAAGGAGGCATCTGGACGAAGTTGCAAGACTACTACAAATGGTACGTCCTGGGTTTGGTATCCGTTGGCTACATACTTGGAGAACTTGGGCATTACCTAATAGGTAAGTGATCTATGAATATATTGTAAAACATTTTTTTTAATAATAGGTCGGGGAAAAGTTACTTCGTATTTTGTTTGTATAAAATGAAAAAAAATCTCTTTGGTTGTTCCTGTTTGTATTTGGCTGGTTTTATATATAATATATATAGGAAATTAAGAAAAATAAAAATAAAAAGTAAAAAACAAACATTTTCCAATGGTTTTTCTGTCCGCCAAAATGAGTGAATCTAATGCAGAAATTCGATACGTTCTGAAGTTTTATTACAAAAAAGGGGAAAAATGCGACTAAAGTCGCGTAAAAATTTGCGACGTTTATGGACCTAATGCAGTATTACAAAGTAAGAGTAGCACAAAATTGATTCAAGCGTTTTCAGTCCGGGAATTTTGATTTGAATATGCAGCTCGCTCTGGTCGCCCCCATATGGATAAAGTCGATGCCATCTTTGAAAAAGTGGAGCAAGATCGGCATATTAGTAGTTACGACATAACCGAGGAATTTAGGATTGACCACAAAACAGTTTTGACCTATTTGAAAAAGACTGGCTATACAAAAAAGCTCGATGTTTAGGTATTACACGAGCTCTCTAAAAGAAATCTAATGAATCGTGTACTTGTACTCATTTGTGATTCTCTATTGAAACGTAATGAAACCGAACTATTTTTGATTGAAAAGATTGATCACTGGTGATGAAAAGTGGATCACCTACGACAGGAACGTGCGAAAAAGATCATGGTCAAAGGTTATTCAAGCTCCACAGACTGTAGCGAAACGGATTAACACGCAATAAGTTGATACTGTATGTATGGTGGGATTGGAAGGGCATCGTTTATTATGAGCTTCTACCGCCGAGCAAAACCATCAGTTCGGATCTCTACAGCCAACAACTAATGAGACTCAAGCAAGATATTGAGAATATATGCCCGGAATCCATCAACAGAAAGGGAGTGGTCGTTCATTATGACATTGCCGGACCGCACACATCTTTTGCCACCCAGCAAAATTGAGGGAGCTTGGTTGGGAAATGTTAATGCATCCACCATATAGTCCTAACCTTACACCCTCAGATTTTCACCTGTTTCAGTCTCTTCAGAATTCTTTGGGTAGTGTTGGGTTAACATCAAGACAGGACTGTCAAAACTACATACTTGTCGCATTTTTTTATCAAAACTCCCAAGATTTCTACTGATGGCAACAAGTTATTAACAAAATGGCACATATATATTATTATAATGAAATGTAATTAAACTTTGAAAAAAAAAATTTTTTTTTGATATTGTATACATATAAAATACGAAGAAAATTTTCCCCCGACCGAAAGAATAAATATAATTCTTTCACTTAAAGAAGTTTCTTACTAGTTTCTTGCTTGTAAAATCTGAGTCTTTGGCGATAGCGTATCTCTATGAGTCGATCACTGGATTTTTTTAATATTTGCTTTATTTAGCTAAAAATAAATCATTACTTGGAATAGTGCAAATATTAATTGTACAGACCCAATCAAAAAGGGTGAATAAATTGGGTAAAATCTCTATTTTAGGAGGTCAGTGTGTCTAGCGAAGTCACAGCATATTGAAAAAAACGTTGCACTGTAGTTAATTATTATCTGTGTATTATACCAAAACACCTCTCTTGAATCGATTGAAAAAAAACTTGTTAATGTTTTTAAACATGAACAAAAACTCCTATCTAAGTAAGTTCTGTGCTTTGCTTACGATTAAATAAAAAAGTTTCGCGCGGTTTTTTGCTGACTCTAGATTAATAGGCTACGTTCAAGGTCATTGTCACGGCCGTCGGTAGCAGTTAAATGTAGAATTGCTTAAAGATTACCTTGAAGTGTGACTTATTAATTTAACTTGCTTAAAGGATCTAAGCTGTATGACTGTTTAATCCATAAGACATGAATGTAATTAATAGTGTTGTCAATTCGACTATGATACACTCTATCGAATGGATTACTTGAAGTGTGAATGTAGTATGGAAAAAACCTTGTAATGGCGGTGTAAGAATATCCACTACCCCATGTCGTCTCGTGGTGTTCAGCAATGGAATTTTGATAGATAATCTGTCAGTAATTATTTTCTACCGACTTCAAAAAGGTGACGGTACTCAATTCGACTGTACGTTTTTTTTATGTGTGTTACCTCATAACTTTTTACTGGGTGAACCGATTTCGATAATTCTTTTTTTTATTTGAAAGTTGGTGCTTCACATGCCACCTATATAAATTTGATCAAGGTCTGACCAATAGTTTTTCAGTTATTCTTAATAATTTATATTGAAGTCGGTTGTACAAAACTTTTAATTTTAAATTATGTTGGCAACAAGTCATCATGTGTTTGACAATTGACATTGGTAATATGAATGTAAACAATGGTCTTATTTTATTTAATGTATTTGTAACATATTATAATCTCAATATTAACTTTAAGTATGTAAAATTTCACACCTCCGTGTGCTCAATAAGCTTAAAAAGGGGTACAACGTTTTAATTTTACAATAGCCGGCCAAATTCCCAGAGAAGTTTCAGAATAAGTAATATTTTTTTATAGGATTGGGTGACAAACGAGCACACAGTCCACCTGATGGTAAGTGATTGCTGTGGCCCATAGACATCTACATCTCTCCTCGTTTGCGAATTAAAATGCAGATGCGTTGTCACCCGTGAGGACTAAGATAGAATGCCTCTTTTCCAGTAAAAAGGGTCTCCGGTTCTCTACACTCACCATATGAAACACAGCAGTGTCAAATTGCCATTTTACGCTGGTATTCTGTGAGAGCGTGGTCCTTCCCCGTTCGAGCTGCAGCATTGCTCTACCACGTTTAAAATATATAGCAAAATATATAATATAGGCAAATGGTGACGAAAACTCAATTTAAAAATATCTCAAACATTCTCTCCTTTTTACCTTTTAAATACAAATTGCGTGGTAATGCGTTATTTACTGCGCACGCACACATTCGTAAGGGTTCATTGTTACAAAAACATTGTTGCCCATAAATCACATTCAATTGGAATAATTTCAAACAAAAGTAGAAGCCTTATTTACTCGTATTTTCAAAAAGTAAAATAACGGTATACCATTATTTATATATTTTAACTTTTTATATAAATCGTCTCCTTTGCAAGTTTCGTTCGACATTTATATTTTCATTAAAGATACCTATTAAAATTATGTGTATAATTTACATATCATTTATAAATTTATTCACTGGCACATGCGAATAATAAGGAAATTGGTAACAAAACTAGATTCGTACTTCCTGGTTAACCAAGTTTATTATTGTTTTTCGTAATTTAAATTAGATTTAATACCTAGCAGAGTCCTTAAGCATTGAAAATCAAACGATAAATATGCAATAACATTAGATAAGCCAACGGATTTGTCGTTGGATCCTCCCACTTTAACTAACATGTGTAGCCTCATATTGTAATAGAGAAGTCATCTTTTTTCTGAAAGGTTTTTTTTATAGAAATAAGGGTAACAAACGGGCACACAGTCCACCTGATGGTAAGTGCATTTTGTTGCTCATACACACGCAAGTACAGTACGGATCACTTTTTACTTTTTATTTTATGTTTACATATTTTTATATATCTATTTTTTTTATTTATCGACACATTAAAGTTCACCGCATATATACTATATGCAAGATGGCTTACTGATATTTATTTGCATTTTCTATAGCATCTACCACCGGTAGTGCTCTGAGGAGTTGTTCCAAATTTCACGAACGCACATTGCGTCACGATTCACGATACCATCCTCACCATTTGGATGCTTGGCGGTCCACCACTGTGCGTTTACTAGGAGTTTTCTTCCTCGTACGACTTCTCTGTGGCATTGTTTACCACCGGCGATTTTTCCGAACCAATACGACTTAGGAACCTTCAAGAAAAGAGCTTACACCTTTCTAAAAGGCCGACAACGCATCTGCAATTCCCCTGGTATTGCGGTTGTTCATGGGCGGTGGTAGTCATTTACCATCAGGTGAGCCGCATGCTCGTTTGCCCCTCTTCTATAAAAAGAAACATATTTATTTTTTGTATACAGCTACATTTTATATTCTTTCGGCTTTATTTATTATATCTTTCTTTTTATTTATCGACACATTAAAGTTCACCGCATATATACAATATACAAGATGGGTTACTAGGGACCTTCAAGAAAAGAGCTTACTCCTTTCTGAAAGGATGGCAATGCACCTACAATTCCCCTCGTGTTGCAGTTGTTCATGCTCGTTTGCCCCATCTTCTATAAAAAAAAAAGACGCCACTTGCAACACCAATGGTTCGAAAGCGATGGATTATCTTACGTCGCCAGTACAAAGCAAAGACCAAGTGTTAAGGATAGCGCGTCCTCTTCGGAAACGTTCGTCGCCACTCAGTCACACTAGTCAAGATAGGTGCATTCACACGAATGCAACAGTTTACAATTTATTTTCGTTTATCGCTGGCTTGAGTTAAAACCCTGCATTGTTATGTAACAAATTGAAATGAAATGAAAAATGAAATGATTGCAAAGAAAAATAATACAAAAACAAGTAATTGACGAAGCATTACCGTTACTTTTACAGCCTGAACATAGTCTCCCCCATATTTTGCCTCAATAAGGAGATATTTGCCATAGTTGCCACGTTTGGCAGGTTGGCAACCGCAGTTTTTATTTTCTAGTTGCTATTATACCACGTTTACATTCAACCCATTGCCGCGGGAACGAGCAGGGGCGGGGAATGTAAATAGGTCTTTTTCATTGCCTTTGACGTCGCCGTTCGCATTGCCCGGCTATTCCCCATTTGGCGGTTTTTCTTACAGACATCAAAGCGCGGCAATGCGAGCGGCAACGTGCGTTCACATGTAGCTCTCTCGTTCAAAAAACATGAAATTGTTTAAATTTCTAATTTAGCTTACGTCATTTTGATAGACCTAATTAAGAGAAACAAATCTTATTGTTATTTAATGTTTTTTATAGGATAGGGTTACAAACGAGCACACAGTCCACCTGATGGTAAGTGGTTGCTGTGATCCATAGACATCCACATCTATCCTCCTAAGGAATCATAATGCAGATGCGTTGTCACCCGTGATGACTAAGATGGAATGCCTCTTTTCCAGTAAAAAGGGTCACCGGTTCTCTTCACTCACCATACGAACCATAGCAGCGTTAAGCTGCTATTTTACGCTATTATTCTGTGGCCTTCCCCGGTCGAGCCGACCCATTCGTGCTACAACTATACTACTAATATAGCTGCAGCATGGCTCTACCACGTAAATGTACCTACATTGTTAATATTATCCTACTATGTCATAGGTATAAGGTTCAAAAGTTTTTAATATCTTTTTAATACTTACATTGTTCTGTTACGAAGAATTGCTATTACCATCTTCTCTGACGCCGACGTCTCTTGAAAACTATTTTTTTTTTACATTTAAATAATTAATTAAACTTATAAGGCAGAGCACCGACGTAGCGTCAGTTTCCACGTTTTCCATTGCCCAGAGTCGAATTGAAAATGCATATGAAGGAGCAATGTAAACACTCATTTCTGTTGACGTTGCCACAGCAATATTTGAGGAAATATGTATGGCAGTGCAAGCGGCATCGGAAATGGCTGAAAGAATGTAAATAATAAATAAGTAATGGAGAGATACGGGAACGTCCATCACTGGTAAAGCATATAGTCCTCGAGCAGGGTATGTTTCCATGATTGGATGATAAAATCAGGAGTAACGGGTACTAGGGAACAATACTTTCAGTACAAGTGAGATGTGAACGAGTTTACTCAAATTAGTACTGTTGGGGACCACAGAAGTCTTAAGGCGGTATTAGGAAGACGCTACTGCCCATCTCCTGGTTTCCTTCTGTCGCCTCTTACGACACTCGAACACCAAGGTGGGTATTGTGTAGGGGTGGTGGATATTCTTAGACCGTTCAATCTTTAGAACGTTCGTTGGTGTTTATTACAAAGAATTCATTCAGTTTTACGGCGACTCAATAAGACGTCATAAGTTTCAACCAGTTTTAGTTCTATTCAATGTTCTTTTTAATGCAATTTGTGTGCTTTAGAGCGTCGTAAAAACGAATTCTTTTTTTAACCGGCTTCAAAAAAGGAGGAGGTTCTCAATTCGACTGTATTTTTTCTTCGTGTGTTACCTCAAAGCCGATTCATTCGTGGTACAACTATGTATGAACATAGTTGCAGCACGAATGAATCGGCTCAACCGAGGAAGGACCACGCTCTCACAGTGTACTACCTAATGCTGCTGTGTTTGTATATTGAGTGTAGAGAACGGCGACATTTTTGACTGACTGAAACGAGGCTTTCCATTTTAGTCCTCAAGGTCTTACTTTTGGGAGGATTATGGAGAAGCTAGGAGCCATGCTGCTCCAGTGATCACGTCCTTAAAATATTTTCTATCTCATCTCGTTTCCAGTAAAAGAGGAATCCGGTTCTCTACACTCACCATACGAAACAGCAGCGTTAAGCTGCTATCGTACTACACGCTAGTATTTATATTGGTATTATTTTTTAATAACAATTTACTTGTTCGTGTTTAGGTACGACATCGAAAGTGACAGCAGACGATCTAAACTACGGTGACAAATCGTGCATGCTGAATGCGACGCATCTAACCCTCAGCCAACTGCCCGTCGTGTGTGAAAAAGTCAACTCCACAGAATTGTAAGTTTGTTTTGTTTATAAAACTGATGTGACAAATAAAATTACAGTTCACCTGGTAGTAAGCTACTACGGTCACGGGGAGAGGGGGGGGGGGGGGGGCTGAGGTAATCGACGTCTCAATGTCATAGTTAACAAAAATGTAAAATTTTTTAATTTGAAAGTTATAGGACCTTAACATAGGTGCTCGAAACGTCGGTAATATAAAATAAGTTAATATAAGCGATAGAATCGGATAAAAGTATTATTTAAACATTAGCTGCGCCCCGCGGTTTCACCCACATAAGTTCGGATACATGATAAAAGGTAGCCTATGTCCTTCTACAAAGTCCCATCTATCTCTATATCAAAATTCATTAAAATCGATTCAACGGTTTAGGCGTAAAAGCGTAACAAACAAAAACAAATAAACAAACTCACTTTCGAATTTATTATATATATACAGGGTGTCCGGTTTCCGATGTCCGATACTTTAAGGGGTTAAAATACAATTAATTTTATCGACAAATCAGGGATCAATGATTTTTTTTCGCCATCAATAAAAAAATGGCAGCACTTTAAAAAAAATTGTTGGCGAAGCATAGATGCTTGCATTAATTTAACAATATCTACCCAAGTAGAAGATTTTCAAAAACAAAATTGGTCTCAAATGTTAGTTAATAGTGTAGACAATAAATCTAGATTCAAAATATTATTTTTTAATTTTTCAGTATTAGTAAAAAACATTTTTGAAAAAATAAATTAGACAACAAATTGATGTTGTTTTTCAGATTCTTAGCTTTAAAAAAAAAACCATCGTGTTAACCAATTTTTTTTACTTGTTTTTATTATAATACAGGATATTTGCTATAAATGCACATTTAAATCTTAACTCTGAGTTAGATAGTTTAGGAGCTATGACAGTGTAAACATACTTACTTGAAAAGCGCGGATACACTAGCAAATGAAATAAAACAAAATAATTTATATCAATTGCATTTAATTTGGCAAAATAATTACAAAAACTGCTCAAAGTGACCTCCTTGTCTCTGCAGACATGCTGTTGCTCTTAGTGCAACGTGTTGCGTAGAGCGCTGGATCATTGCCTTGTCTTCTCGCAATTCGTTTGCTGCTTGAATTATTTTTTCTGCTAACTCCTCTCGTGTATTTGGCACATTTACATACACTCTTCGTTTGAGTGTGCCCCACAAAAAAAAATCGAGAGGTGTTAAATCCGGCGACCGCGGTGGCCAAGCAATTGTTCCTCCGCGTCCGATCCACGACGAATAGTGTGCATTTAAATGATTCCGCACAAGAAGCGCGAAGTGTGCCGGAGCACCATCCAATTGCAGAATCATTCTGGCCCTGTAGGCCAATGGTAACTCCAATAAAGCATCCAAAAAATTCGTTTCCAGGAAATTTAGGAATCTTGGGCTATTCATTGTCTCCGGTAAAATGATTGGTCCAATTAGAATGTCGTCAATCATTCCGGCCCAAACGTTGACAGAAAATTTATGTTGAAAAGAACTTGGGCGGATAGCATGTGGATTTCTTGAAGCCACAGGTGTTCGTTACGGTAGTTCGTATACCCTGATCGCGTGAAAGTAGCTTCGTCTGTCCACATAATTCTTTTTAAAAAGTTTGGATCATATCGCGTTTCTCTCAATATCCACGAACAAAATATTGCTCTTCTTACATAATCCGGTTCCAGTATTTCTTGCACCCTTCGAAAATGGTAAGGATGTAATCCTTCTCTTTTTAAAATTTTCCACACCGACCATTTTGATAGACTGAGACGATTAGCTATGCGTCTAATGCTCAGGCTAGGGTGTTGAGTAATCATTTGCAATATTTGATGTTCATCTTGGAGCGACAAAACACGAGTACGTTCGTTACCGAGCCTTCTTATTCCATTTTCCGCAAGTCTCAAATGAATTCTCACGAAAGTGCTAGCATTCGGCGTACGTCTGTTAGGAAATCTGCGTGCATACTCTACAACAGCTCTATTTGCACTCCCGTTACACAATCCATACACGAAATGGATGTCAGCGATACGCTGGCTTGAGTACTCGTTCATTGTAATAAACAAAAAGTAACAGTTCAACTACAAAACAAAAACGTAACAAAGTCTAACAACAAACAATAATTATGTACAGTAAGTAGATTTACTTAAAACCAGGAATGTTATCACAACGCAGAGCGAGGGACGACTGCTCGACGGCACAAGCGCACACTGCACCCTTTTTACCTGGAGACAGCCGTTATTCTGTCTCGCTCGCACTGTTGTGCACAGCGTTTTTTACCTGCTCACACAAAGGATGCTATTGTGCTTGCTTACGATTCCTTGAATTATTGAAGAATTTTATCTTACTCACTGGAATGGGTGTTTAGTTATCTAATATCGGGGTAGAGGCACTTTGAACAGTTACATTCAAATTATCATAGCTCCTAAACTATCTAACTCAGAGTTAAGATTTAAATGTGCATTTATAGCAAATATCCTGTATTATAATAAAAACAAGTAAAAAAAATTGGTTAACACGATGGTTTTTTTTAAAAGTTAAGAATCTGAAAAACAACATCAATTTGTTGTCTAATTTATTTTTTCAAAAATGTTTTTTACTAATACTGAAAAATTAAAAAATAATATTTTGAATCTAGATTTATTGTCTACACTATTAACTAACATTTGAGACCAATTTTGTTTTTGAAAGTCTTCTACTTGGGTAGATATTGTTAAATTAATACAAGCATCTATGCTTCGCCAACAATTTTTTTTAAAGTGCTGCCATTTTTTTATTGATGGCGAAAAAAAATCATTGATCCCTGATTTGTCGATAAAATTAATTGTATTTTAACCCCTTAAAGTATCGGACATCGGAAACCGGACACATTGTATATATATATATATATATATATATATATATATATATATATATATATATATATATATATATATATATATATATAGATAATAGTAGATATAGATATATACGAAAATAATAAAAAGCTGCGGTTGCCAACGCGCATGCCAAGCGCGGCAACTATGGCGAAATCCCCCCTATCACTTATATTCAGCAGTGGGCTTTTATGGTCTGTAAATAAGGAATGAATGGAACCAACATAAAACTGACGCGATATGACGTAAGTAATACCAATGCAACGTGCTACAAAAAAAAGTTGTGATTTTATACAAATATTACTTTTTTTATAGGATAGGGTGACAGACGAGCAAACAGTCCACCTGATGGTAAGTGGTTGCTGTGGCCCATAGACATCCACATCTATCCTCAATAAAGAATCAAAATGCAGATGCGTTGTCACCCAGTCTTCCAGTAAAAAGGGTTTCCGGCTCTCTACACTCACCATATGAAACACAGCACCGTAAAGCTGCTATTTTACGCTGGTATTCTGTGAGAGCGTGTTCCTTCCCTGGTCGAGCAGACCCATTCGTGCTAAAACTATGCTACTAATATAGCTACAGCATGGCTCTACCACTTACAAATTTTACTTACCTAGGATTTGAACCCTCACCCACAAACTATTATTTTTTATCTCCTAAAACTTCAAAAAAGTTTTGTGACCTATGAAACAGTCTATTGGGGTAGGGTAATGTTCAGCAGTGGACTTTGATAGGCTGTTTTGATGATGATAACCGATATCTGATTGACAAAAAGTTAACTATCTCTTATGATATAACAAAACATTTCAATTTCATCCCAAGAGCTGACTGACACAATACAGACTGTGTCAGTCGACATCAAGATGATTAAAATCCATTGTTAACGTAGTTGTTTTAAAACCCATTCGTTTTAATTGAAAGCATTTAATTGGGCGATGAATCATTCTGGAATGTTCATTAACGCAGACCATGACAAACGCGAAATTATTAGGTCGTTTTTATAATTGTAAATATTTTACAATGAAGTAGAACGGATGCCGCTTTTCATGAATAAATAAATGGCCTACTTTTATCGAATAGACTAACTTTTATTGTTTAAATATTGGCGGCGTTGTGGCTCGGTCATACTATCTCATAAAATGACACCTTGTACTTTAAGTTAATTAAAACTCCTCTAAGTTAAGTAATTATAACCTAATTTAGTAAACTGTGTATTTCATTTATCTTGAAGTGTGTGCTAAAGTATGAAACCGTCAGCGATGCAGATATGTACACTGTTCTATAAACAATGTCTTATGATAATATTTTTTTTCAACGCAGTTAATACGTAGTAGAGCTACGCTGCAGCTATATTATGGCTGAAGCACGAATGGATCCGACCACGCTCTCACAGAATGCCAGCGTATAATAGCAACTTAATAGTACTGTGCTTTATGTGGTAGGTGTATAGAAAAGAAGACCCTTTTTTACTGGAAACAAGGCACTCCATCTTAGTCCTCAAGGGTGGCACCGCATCTGCATTTTGATTCTTAATCGAGGATTAATGTAGATGTCTATGGGCCACAGCATCCAGTTACCATCCGATGGACTGTGTGCTCGTTTGTCACTCTTATTCTATATAAAGATATGCATGTTTATTGTTATAATATGTTTGACAATGTTTTTCTTTATGAACGATAACTCGTATAAAATCTGTAATATTTTACTATACATTGTGGTAGTAGCGATTTAGTGGCAAAATAAGAGAATACACTATCCCACAGCATCCAGCGGATGTTCTAAGGAGTGACAGAGCAAATTGAAAGATGTAATGAGCTGCAGCACCTTCCTGATAGTAACTTAATATAAAAAATTGGGGTGACAAGTTGCCAACTCGATCAAGCGTAGCAACTATTGGGTGTCAACCCGATCAAACGTAGCAACTATTGGTTGTCAACCCGATCAAACGTAGCAACTATTGGTTGTCAACCCGATCAAACGTAGCAACTATTGGTTGTCAACCCAATCAAACGTAGCAACTATTGGGTGTCAACCCGATCAAACGTAGCAACTTTTGGGTTTCAACTCGATCAAACGTATAAACTATGGAAAATATCCTATAAATTTATCTACGAGGGAAGCCTAAGTTCAGTAATAGAATATTGATATACTGTTAATGAAAATAATAATTTCAAATATATCATACTATACTAAGTGCATACATTGATTGGCATTGCTATAGTATCCCGCGACACGAGAAACGGCTGATGATGAATGACTAATGGGAGGAGGAGGTGTTGATCCTTCTCCTGCCCTTGGTGATTATAATTATTCGTCGTCCAGTTAATCTGTTTGTTATTCTTGATCATACGCATAAACTAATTTTTGAAAACACTCGAAGGTCGCTCTAGCATATTATGACATAAGTCTTGTTTACAAATCTGTTATATCGACCTTGACAATCATCTAAATGTGTATAAAAACTTTACAGTGTGACGTTTTACTGCTGTGACAAAGTCAAAAAAATTAAACGAGTTCAAGGTAATATTACGTTTTCTGTGGTAATGTTCAAAATATATTTATTTATTTATTGCATTTACATGTGATGATTTCTTATACTTACGCGAATACTACACTTATATGGATTATTCCGATATTACAAAACTCAAAATCTGCAGACAAACAGGTCCTTTTCACATCACACCTGCCTTTGGTTTAATAAAAGCTAAGTTCGTAATTAGACTGAACTTTAAAGTAAATTGTTTGAATTTTAAGTATGTTTCGAATACTACTACAGATCCAAATTGTTGGACTCAGTAAAGTCCAATTCCAGATACATGTGGCAACCTAAAAACTAAGTGTACTTAAATTATTTGTGTGTCAACAGTGTGAAGTATTTTTGTACGCTATTAATTTAATTTTTAATTTAATCAGTGCGCTTCAGCATCTTAGGCTACATCACCACTTACCATCAGGTGCGATCGTAGATAAATTTTTTATTTCATGTTTTTATTTTTAATATAATAAATATATTATCAAAGATCTCCATAAAACAACCTCAAAATCCCGACATATTCAAATTATATAACATTAAATAATACAGCACATGCATTGTGAGATTATCATCATACCATACAAATAAGTTGATTTAACTGACCGTAATAATAATTTTATGATGACATATGGGTCTGAGACGTGGTCCTTCACTGCTGGCCGTATGCACTCAGCTAGCTTTGGAGAAGGCTATGATCGGGGTTTCTCTGCGTGATAAACTTAGAAATGAGGCTATCCGCAGTAGAACTAGAGTAACTGATATAGCTATGCTGAAGTGGCAATGGGCCGGCCATATAGCTCGAAGAACCGACAACCGATAGGGAAGAAACGTTCTCAAGTGGCAACCTCGACCTATCGTACCGGTAGGCCAAGAGTGGGATGTCCACCCACTAGATGGAGTAACGACCTGGTAAGACATGCAGGAAGTCGATGGATGCAGGTGGCTCAGGACTGTGCTTAGAGGCCTATGTTCAGCAGTGGATTTGCAAAGGGCTCTAATGATGATGATGATCACTAACTATATTCGGGTCGTAGTCTTTGTAACTGACATATAGCAATAGCTCAGGTGCTAAGCTCTCGCATTAAATTCTACACGCAAACAACCTATACGTGGTTTGACGCCGGCACCAATGAAATAGCTAATTTCAATTATATGTGCTGATTTGCTACGTGCTCGGAAAGGAAAATGTCGTGAGGAAACCAGAACGTCTGAAGAATAAAACGTTCCAAGGACATGTTGTGAAGTATACTAAAACGTATTGAAGAAGTGTGACAGTCAAATTGATTCGTAACTCCCTCGGCGGGGTCAGTTAACTTTCATAATTGTTAAACATGTTACAAACTAGCGATTCGCCCCGGCTTCACACGGTTGATTTCTGGATTTCGACAACAACGCCACCTACCAGGTCCAATTGTGAATCTAAACCATTCTCAAATGAACTTAATCACACACACAAAATATCATCAAAATCGATCCAGCCGTTTAGGGAGAATTCAGTCACATACGCACATAAGAATTATATAATAATATTATGTAATTCTTATGTTCGTGTATATAATATAACATGCATGTGTTATACAGATAAACCTTTTCTGTAATCAGTTTATCTCTTATTAAAAACCGCATCAAAATCCGTTGTGTAGTTTAAAAGATCTAAGCTTACAGACTGCCGGATGAGACTGTTTTATACTATGTAGAGATAACCTGAAGTTATTGTAGTATTCAAACGTATGAAAAAAAATTTACTTCTAAAAACTCGACCATAACAAAATTAAAAACTATAAAGAACCAAAACTAGTAACTTAATTCGTAAAATATATTACACTTAAAGGAAAACTACAAATAAGATCAATTATCTGACGAATAAAGCTAGTAATCGGGGAATGATAAACGTTTTCTTGCGCTCCTGTAATTTTTTGAAAAATTGAGGTTCGCCCCTTTGCGGCATCAACGATGAATTATTATACAGTACTTACTTACTTACTTATCTTCACGCACAATCCCTGACGGGGTAGCCAGAGAGAACAGATCGCCAAGTGTCACGATCCTTACAAACCTCTTTCGCTTCTTTCAGATTCATTATCTTCTTCATGCATGCACGTCTAAGTATCCGAGTACTTTTGACCCTACCCTCTTCGAGCAATTTGCTCACATGGTCTTCGAAAGTTAGTCTCGGTCTACCTCGACACCTTTTAATATTAACTTTCGCGCTATATATTTTCTTCACCATTCGGTCTTCACTCATTCGCTCAACGTGCCCAAACCACCGAAGCACGCCCTTATCAATTTTTGTGATAAGGTCATTTTTCAAACCTGCCATATTGCGAATCTCTTCGTTTCGCTTTCGGTCGGCCATAGTAACGCCGCACATTTTACGAAGAGATCGCATCTCCACTGCATTCAACTTACTTTTATGCTTCTTCTGGCATACCCAGGTTTCGCTGCCATATAACAAAGTCGGTACCAACACTGCGTTATGTATTGCAAGGCGTGCACTCTTCGCTACTTTTGACTAACGCAGTCAGGGCACCATTGACTTTGTTCCCGGCAGCGACACGCCTGTCCACATCTAAATCACATCTTCCATCCCGGCTAAAAGCACTCCCCAAGTATACAATTTCATTTACCTGTTTATTATACAGTCCTACTTAAAATTAAATGAAAATTAAGTCAATTTAAATTAATAATTATTATTTGCCAAATGTTTGTGGTTTTATTACCTCTGCATTGGATGGGAGCATGAGTATTGTCAAAGACCTTGCTTTACCGATGTGCGTGTCAGTTAAAGGTAATAAAACCATATATAATTTAATTCATGGATTGCCTCATAAGATAGATATTTGTCATAGTTGCCACACTTGGCATGCAAATTGGCACCCGCAGTTTTATTTTTTGTTATTACTTACGTGTTAGAGCCATGCTGCATTTATATGATCGTCGTAGCACGCATGGGTCAGCTCGACTGGGGAAGGACCAATCTCTCACAGAATACCAACGTAAAATAGCAGCTCATTACTGCTGTGTTTCGTATGATGAGTGTAAAGAACTGGCGACCTTTTTTACTGATTTTTCACCCTCTTTACTGTCAATTTTAACCGACTTCAAAAAGGAGGAGGTACTCAATTCGACTATATCTTTTTTTTATGTGTGTTACCTCATAACTATTTTTAGGTGCACCGATTTAGATGATTCGAAAGCAGGTGCTTCTCATCAAGTCCCATATAAATTTGATCAAGGTCTGACCAGTAGTTTTTGAGTTATTCTTAATAATTTATATTGAAGTCTGTTGTACAAAAATTTTAATTTTACCACTTGTTCCTCCTCAGGCTGACAACGAATCTACATTCTTTACATCGTTTGGTAATGTTAATCTTAAACCGACGCGACGAAATGCGAGCAGTTACTTACTGTGAGAACTTCAAATTAGTTCTGCTTTGTCTTTGGTATAACCTTGAGAGCCAGAAAACTAACTTGCTATACTAATTCTTGTTGTACGTCACGTGACAAAGTTACCAACTATTGAATAACTTATTAAATCACCTTGTACACGCCAGTTAGAAGTGATTACATTGTTAAATTAACATATAATTTACGTATACAAAGTGGCAGCTCAAAAGCCGGACGACTAATTTTAATTTCATTGCAAGCGATTTTTTTTTAATTTAAGTAAGATTGATCTAGCACACAATACAACTGATAGTAAATGTGCCCTTAGTTATAGAAGACTACGATGGCATCTCTCGTTATCAGTATAGGGGGTTTCCGGTTTTCGTCACTTACAGCAGTTTAACGCTGGTATTTTACGCTCAGATTCTGCGATCGCGTGAAGTTCCCCGTGTTGTGGAGACCCATTTCTGCTGGAGCCATGATACCTGCAGCGTGGCTCTCCCACGTAAACAGAGTATCTGAATTCGATTACAGGTACCAACGTACCGATTTACCACGTGTTCTACTTTATACGTGGTAGAGACACGCTGCAGCTATTATGGTTGTAGCACGAATAGGTTGGCTCGGCCAGAAAAGGACCACGCTCTCACAGAATGCTAGCGTAAAATAGCAGCTTAATGCTGCTGTATTTCGTATGCTGAGTGTGGAGAACCGGAGAACCTTTTTACTGGAAGCATTTCATCTTAGTCCTCAAGGGTAAGAACGCAACTGCATTTCAATTCTCAGTTCAAGATATATGTAGGTGCCTATAGGCTACAGCATTCACATACCATCAGGTGGACTGTGCACTCGTTTGTCACCCTTATTTTATAAAAAAAAAAAAACAATGAAGGAAGGAAGCTTAATGAGGAAAACAGTAAGTTAGAAAAATGAAATATATAACTTCTGTTGAATCTCTCTCCCAGAATTGAGACTATGCCGATGATCTTTGTAAGCTACTGGACACAGGACTTTTCACATTTTTGAAAGAACTTTTTTTTTAAAGAATAAGCATGACAGACATGCACACTGTCCACCTGACAGTAAGTTTATGTAGATGCCGTGGCCCGTGTCTATTTTATCCTTAATTAAGAATTGAAACATAGATGTACTCGTATCAAACCCTAAGTACTAAGATAGAATGCCTCGTTTCTAGTAAAAACGGCCTTCGGTTCTCTACACTCACCATACGAATCACAGCATCATTAAGTTACTATTTTATGCTGGTATTACAGGATAAGCTGTTTATCAAACGGAGGCACATTACTTTAATAAAAAAAGGTGCCTCGTCCGTCCCATCCATGTCGTAAGAAGCGAGAGAAGGATACAAAAGGAGATGCGTTTTCCTAACAACAACTAAATAAAAAAATTGCGATGGCCAACCCGCCTGCCAAGCGTGGCAGCTATGGCAATATCCGTCCTAAAAGGCAATCTATGGAGACTTGTTGTTTTTGATCAGCAGTTGCCTTTGTAGGCTGTAATAAATGAATTCATGAATTGGAAAAAGACATATTATTAGTTCATAAAACTTTGATATCATATTAATGTTAGGAAACTAGACACCTGTCGTCGCACCGTAAACTAAACGCACCGAACCTAAATCGCGCTATCGAAATTCTGAAGTTAACGCGCTATACACAAGGCTATTTTTCAAATAGTAGATTTTTAAACTTAAGTTCAAATATATAAATAATGATATACCGTTATTGCAGTTTTTAAAAATACGAGTAAATAAGGATTCTAAATTTATTTGAAATTATCCCAAATTGAATGTGATTTATGGGCAACAAACCTACCGATTGACCCTTACGAATGTGTGCGCGCGCAGTAAAATCAATTAAAATAATGCATTGCCACGCACTTTAAACTTAAAAGATAAAAAGGACAAAGATGAGATCTTTTATAATTAATTTTTCTTCACCATTTGCCTATATTACTTATTCTGAAACTTTTCTGCAAATTTGGCTGGTTATTGTAAAATAACCCTGAATAAAACAGTTCCGAAAGAATACACGGACGGAGATCTCCCCAAATGATCCTTCCACGGCCAAATTTATATTATAAACTTCCAACTCTACTGCATATATCAAAATTTTAAAAAATAACGCCGTGAATAAACACTGACAAGTGTTTATTACACTGACAAAAAATACAGACAAGACCTAATTTGAATTTGTTACCTGCATTCATTGTAATCTAACCGACAATATTCTAGTTCTTAACCGGGAAACGCAAATGCAAAAAGTATGATCGGCATTTATTGTGGCAGCTCGTGCAATTTATTATTCCGTACATAATACGTTACGTAAGAAGGTAAGGTCTGAGTCATTCCTGTACCGCGACTGGTCATCTGTGCTGGTGACAACTAGGCTGGTTCTTATTGCAAAGGCTAAATACAGCTATTCAAGATTCAAAGATAGCACACAGTCCACCTCATGTAATTCAAATAATTGAAATTTAAAAGATTGTAATAATTGTAATGCTAATAATTGTAATTTTATTCAAATAATTGTAAATTTACTATAATTTTGCATGCCCGTAATGAGGCTGAAATATGTCCTGTGCTATAACTTAACATCTTGTGTACCAACAATATTTCTTGCAAATAAATGATTTATGATTTCGCAGCCTGCGCTCTAGGGATATATCCCAGGCAAAACACACCTCAGACTCCAAAAATCCGTTGACTACCAGCATATTCCTTTTTTTATAAAAATCGATACCCCCCACACTAGGTTTTTCTCTTGTATCGTGAATGCAGTTTACATACATAATTTTTTTATAGTATAGGGTGACAAACGAGCACACAATCCACCTGATGGTAAGTTGTTGCTGTGACCCATAGACATCTACATTTATCCTCAATAAATAATCAAAATGCAGATGCGTCATCACCCGTGAGGACTAAGATGGAATGCCTCTGGAAATGGATCTCCGGTTCCCTACGCTCACCATACGAAACACAGCAGTGTCGAGCTGCCATTTTACGCTGATATTCTGTAAGAGCGTGGTCCTTCCCCGGTCGAGCCGACCCATTCGTGCTACAACTATACTACTAATATAGCTGCAGCATGGCTCTACCACGTATAAAATTTTACAAGGACAAACATGCACACCCGGAACAATTATTTGTAGGCCATACAAATACTTGTACCGTGCGGAACTCGGACCACTTTAATTAAATAAATAATAACTAAGCCACTGCGCCACGAAGCTTACAATAATTATTATATACTCCTAAAAATTATTATATTTTTTTTAAATATAAAACTGAAGCGTTTTCACGTCTGAGGACTAAGATGGAATGTCTCACAGCCTGTAGTTATTCTGACTCTCTAAACGCTTCAAACCGTAAAGTAGCAGCAAGCACTGCTATTTGGCGGCAATAATGGTAAGAGGCTGGTACCTATTCAGTCGAACTCCTAGGCAGAAAATGTCTAGTTTATTACCTAGAAAAAAAAAGGTCATTTAGTCTTCTGTAGATTTCCCTAGTTGCTATTTTTATTACCGTGACTAAACATCCACTACAGAGAGTCCTTTTTTTGGAAGCAATACATCTTCTATTACATATTTAAAGTTACTGCCTATAAACGTGCCACTGCTGGGCACAGCTATCATCTCAATTTTGAGAGGGTTTTAGGGCAAGGAAGTGTCCGCCGCGCTGCCCAAATGTGTGTTGGCGGACTTCACATATCTTCGGTATATTTTTTTTATTTCTCACACATGCAGATTTTTTCACGATGTTTTCCTTCACTACCGATCACGTGGTAAATTAGCACTTAAAATTGCAATCAACAACTTCATTGGTGCCGGCGGGGATCGAACCCGGCTTGCTCGCATACTGTGAAATTTACAGAGAGCGCTTAGTAGAACATCTTTACCATACAATGAACAATAATAGTTGTATGTCTTGTTATTGTTAAAAATGTTCTTTTTGATTTTTATTATAATTTTTTATTATAAAAACTTAAATTCTTTGCATTAGATGTGAGTCCCTTACGCTGAACGGTACGAGGTACTGCGAGTGGGGTCACAACGGCCTGGGGATCGACTATCAGGTGTTGGCGGGGCCAGCTTATATGGCGGTCTTCACCGTCGTGGGGGTCATCATCGGAGTGGTGGCTGACAAGTAAGTTGTAATATATAACATGATTATTTACTTTTAATAAGTTTTGGAACATGTGACATTTTCTTCAAGTCAAGAAACTAGAAACAGCAATTTATCGTAACAGTAATTCTCATGGCAAAGTTGTAACGAAACACACACAACAATGGTTGTAAGCGGTTACCAGTTCAATTTTAAAGCGAAAAGATCCTGGATTGCAATTCGAAAACCTTCAATGAGGATGGGAGAGATGAAAGATGAATTGAAGACTGCAGTTTCATTTCCCGTCCAACAGTGGTGTGGCTTGCAAGAAGTCAATGGCGTCCATTGATAACTGATAACTCAAGATAACTTAAGTCGTGCTTGATGGCAATCTATAAGAGAGATATTGCCTCAGCTGTGGACTTGTGTTGGGGTGTAATCATGATGTTGATAAAAGAAAATACTTACTTATAGAAAATGTTTAAATTACTATCAACTTTTCATTTTTGAGAAATCTTCAGAATAGAAAGATGAACGTGTGAACTCATCATGACATCATCTGGTGAGCCGACCTCTCTCCCAGCTTTAGAAGATGGTTTCCGCCACACTTGGCAAGCAAATCCCATTAATGAATTCAAAATCCAGCTACGATTTTTGGTATTTTAGATATTATTGCGTGTTTACGTCTCTTGTTAACAAATTAAGATATTTGACATCTATACAAATAAATAAAATTGCAGTGTCTGTTTGTAATGTTAAAATAACACCTTTTTACTAAATGCATACGAAAGTATGTACGGTACTTATAACAAAAACACTATTTTTAAAATTTCTGTCTGTCTGTTTGTTCCGGCTAATCTCGGAAACGGCTGGACCGATTTTGACGGAACTTTCACTTTCACACTTAGGTTACTAATATTTTAGAAAAAGAATTAGGGTTCCGCGCAGTAAAATTAAAACCCTAAATTACACGCAGGCGAAGTCGCTGTGAACAGCTAGTATATTTAATATTTTTGAACGTGTATTTTTGACACGTGAAAATGTCGACTAGAAGGACCAAAAATACTTAACGACGAATGAATATAGTAATAATCACATTATCGATATAGAATAGACACAATGGCATTATTGAGTTCTTTTAACATCCATTGAAAGACTTTAAAACACTGCGTGAAAGTTCTCTCGAACCACCATGACATAAAGTAACGTAACGTAAAGTTGCAGCCTATTTTCGTCCCACTGCTGGGCACAGGCCTCCCCACATTTCTGAGAGGGTTTTAGGGCAAGGAAAAATCCGCCGCGCTGACCCAATGCGTGTTGACGAACTTCACATGTCTTCGAAATATATTTTTTTGTTATTTCTGAGACGTACAGGTTTCCTCACGATGTTTTCTTTCACCGCCGAGCACGTGGTAAATCAACAAATTTCACTGGTGCCGGTGGGGATCGTACCCGGGTTGCTCGAGTACTGTGAAGCTTACAGCGAGCGCTAACCATCTGAGCTACCACGGCTCATTAACCATTCCATAACATAGCAATTACAATATTTAATGCAGAAAGATAAAGTGCTGTCAGTGAGTTTGAGCTACACGGACTTTCATATAAGGAAAGTGCTGGCCGATTGTCCCGCCGCGGTTCGCTAAAAGTGTTATCCAAAGAGCTCTAATTTCTATAAATATTCCCCATATAGTTTTAGAGCATTATGGAATGTTTAGTTTAGCAATGCTCCAGTGTGGGATTCTACGTGCGTAGATACTTTGGCAGCTATCTCAGCGTACATCGTTTAAAGCCAGGATGGCATCACAGGCAGCTTCACTAAGTAAATGGCACAAGTGGTCGCTGCTAGAGACATGAAGGCTGGTTCTTTTTTAGTCCAAAGGCTAAGGACAGCCGTTCAGCCAAGAAACTGCTATAGTGGAGTTATTAACAAATTTTATATTTACACTGTAAAAAGTCCTTAAGAGTCAAGCTCCTCGCGCCACGTCACAAGAAAGTTTACCGAGCCAGCTAGTATTAAATGAAAGAGAGAAATAATTTTGGAATTTATTTAATGTAAATAATGTTCTCCTCTTTCAGATTCAACAGGGCTCGCATTCTCTCAGCTTGTACTTTGGTCTTCGTGGTTGCTATCCTTCTAATGGGCACAGTGACCGAATATTGGCATTTGGTGCTACTTCGCATGCTTATGGCCGCTGGCGAATCCGGCTGCAATCCCCTAGCCACTGGTATACTGACGGATCTCTTCCCAGAACACCAGAGAGCGTTGGTGCTGTCGATCTTCAACTGGGGGATATACGGTGGTTACGGTATTGCATTCCCCGTGGGAAGGTACATTCCCCCATTAAATGCTTGGGGATTGGTGAGTAATTTAAATAAAATATTTTTTTCTATGTAGCTTTAATTATCAAAATGTGTGACTGAACTTATATCTTTTTTTTTTGTAGTATATGGGTGACAAACGAGCACACAGTCCACCTGATGGTTAGTGGTTGCTGTGGCCCATAGACATCTACATCTATCCACGTTTGCGAATCAAAATGCAGATGCGTTGTCACCCGTGAGGACTAATGCCTCGTTTCCAGTAAAAAGGGTCTCCGGTTCTCTACACTCACCATACGAAACACAGCCTGCTATTTTACGCTGGTATTCTGCGAGAGCGTGGTCCTTCCCCGGTCGAACCGACCCATTCGTGCTACAACTATACTATTAATATAGCTGCAGCATGTTCTATATTTATCTCTATTTAGCTTAATAGTTGACAGAGAAAGGTTGCTTCAAAACATATTGCAATAATTAGTTCTATAATGATTTGTTGTATTTAGGCATTAAAATAATTAAATCCTTATTTCTGCATACTACTTTTGTACATGTTAATTATAAACATATAGACCTTTGAACTATAGTCGAACCTAGAAGGTCTCTCACCTACCTAGAACCTAGAAGACCTAGAAGGCCTCGTCTCAAGTCTTACCTTCAGATATACTATATTCTTGTTTTGTATAATAAAATATTACACTGCTTTTAAAAGTTGATCCATTAAAGCAAATATATATAATGACATTCCAAGGTCGGATAAGTATGCAAAAAGTTGCCTCTGTATGGGTGTCAAAATATATAACAAGATTCCTAGAGATATTAAAATGCTCAATATCAATATGTTTAAACATAGGTTGTACAAATGGCTAAGTCAGAATAACTTTTATAGCATAGATTCATTTCTCTGTACCAAAAACTTAACATAGATTAATATAGTTATAAATTCTTATTTTATTCAATTTTTATTCGTGTGACAGTGACATATTTGGTGATAATTATTATATTAATAGTATGAATTGACATGTAATCTCATTATAATATTTTTAAACTCAATGTGTTATTTGCATGCTATTTTCATTACGGCGAAACATATGCGCTCTGACAAACTTGTACCAGCTTATAATACTTGTTTCTAAGCAAATAAAGAAATTATTATTATTATTATTATACCGGACACGAAAATAACAGATATAAAAAAATGTTTAATGCAAAATAGTCATTATATTTTATTTTATTATTGAAAAAAGGTCTACCTACACTTGTTACAATTTAACATACAAAATCTAAATGTATAATATAGCCTTATAGGGCATCCACGACTTTTTCTGCCACCAGGGCGGCGCCACTAGACAGTGAGGTATAATATTTGACAGATTTCATAGCGGAGAAGTTAATTTGTTCGGAAAATGTAAAGGTTATTGTTTCTTTCTGTACTATTAGCTATATTTTATATTAAAAAGATTAAAAATAAATGAACCAAACCACAGATATTCATAAAAGTAAAAAAATTTAAAAAAAGTTAAAAATGTGCAAAAAATTAAAGAGCAAACCACTGACGCATTGCCTATACTTATAAGCATTGTTTTGTGTGTTAATATAATACTATAGAAACTCATAAACTTTTATTAAAAAACCTACTTCTCAATTAAATTGCGTAATAAAAAACTTTACCTCAGTGGCGTTCAGCGACATCTGGTGAGCAGAAAATTATTAGACCTCATTACTTAAACACCGCTAAGCCATAATAAAATCTTAATTTACAAAGAAAAAATAATTAAAATTATTTTAAAGCAAAACAACTAGTGATTTAGATATGTGTATGTATTAAAAAAGATTCTTCACTATTCTCTTGTAAACAAATCCTGATTTAATGAGTTTTTATTGTTTCATCAGAGCTGGCGCGTCTGTTACTATGGAGCTGGTGTTATCGGTATCATCATTGCTGTGCTCACCTTTTTAACGCTTCGCGAACCGGAAAGGACGACTATTGGTGAAGAGGGTAAGTTTTTTTTATATATAGAAAGAGTGACAAACGAGCGCACAGTCCACCTGATGGTAAGTGGATACTGTGGCCCATAGACATCTACATCAATCCTCGATAAAGAATCAAAATGCAGATGCGTTGTCATCCCTGAGGACTAAGATGGAATGAATCATTTCCAGTAAAAAGGGTCTCCGATTCTCTACACACACCATACGAAACACAACAGCATTCATCATCATCATTACAGCCCTTCACAAGTCCACTGCTGAACATAGGCCTCCCCCAAGGAATGCCACAAAATACGGTTCTGAACCACCTGCATCCATCGACTTCCTGCATGTCTTACCAGGTCGTCACTCCATCTAGTGGGGGGACGCCCCACACTTCGTCCGCTGGTACGAGGTCTCTACTCAAGCACCTTTTTTCCCCATCGGTTGTCGGTTCTTCGAGCTATATGGCCGGCCCATTGCCACTTCAGCTTACTAATCCGTTGGGCTATGTCGGTCACTCTGGTTCTACTGCGGATATCCTTATTTCTAAATTTATCACGCAGAGAAACTCCGACCATAACCCTCTCCATAGCTCGCTGAGCAACCTTGAGCTTCCTCATCCGGCCAGCAGTGAAGGACCACGTCTCAGTTCCATAGGTCATCACTGGCAACACGCACTGGTTGTACAGTCCCGTTTTCAAGTTTTGAGGTATACCTGACGAGAAGATGTGCAGTAATTTCCCGAACGCTGCCCAACTGAGTTGAATCCGTAGATTGACCTCTCGGTCGAAGTTGGACTTACCTAGTTGGACTATTTGTCCCAGGTAAACATACTCGTTAACAACTTCGAGCTTAGTGCTCCTAACAACTACGGGCATAGGTGTGACATGGACATTAAACATGATCTTTGTTTTGTCCATGTTCATCTTAAGACCTATCCGTTGGGAGACACTATTGTGGTCATTGAACATAGTGTTTAGGTCCTCCAGCGATTCTGCCATAAGGACTATATCGTCGGCAAATCGAAGGTGAGTGATGTACTCGCCATTGATGTTAATTGACATCGAGCATAGTGCTTAGGTCCTCCAGCGATTCTGCCATAAGGACTATATCGTCGGCAAATCGAAGGTGAGTGATGTACTCGCCATTGATGTTAATACCGCATCCTTTCCAGTCCAGTAGCTTGAAAATGTCTTCCAATGCAGCGGTGAAGAGTTTCGGGGATATAACGTAGCCCTGTCTTACACCCCTCTGCAGTTGGATAGGTTTCGTACTCTGGTTCTGTACTCGGATAGCCATCGTAGCCCTACTGTACAAACACTTCAGCACTTCGATATACCGGTAGTCAACTTGGCACCGCTGAAGGGACTGTAGCATCGCCCAAATTTCGACGGAATCAAAGGCTTTCTCATAGTCCACATACGCAAGGCAAAGTCGTAGTTTGTACTCTTCTGTCTTCTGAACAATTTGCTGAAGGGTGTGTATGTGGTCTATGGTACTGAAGTCTTTTCGGAAACCGGCTTGTTCGGAAGGCTGGAAGTCGTCGAGTCTGCCTGCGAGACGATTCGTAATGACTCTCGAAAACAGCATGTAGACGCGGCTCAGAAGGGAAATCGGTCTGTAGTTCTTCAAGAGAGCGTTATCGCCTTTCTTGAAGAACAAGACCATCGCCCTTCTGCTCCACGCCTCCGGAGTAGTGCCACCATGGAGGACGGATTTAAAGAGCTTCTGAAAGACTTCAAGTACCGGTCTTCCACCCGCTTTCAGAAGCTCCGCTGTAATTCCATCATCGCCCGGGGACTTGCCGCTTTTAAGGTGCTGGAGAGCCACTCTAATCTCGCGACTGACGTCCGGGATATCTTCGGAATAGTGTCGGATAAGACTCGCTCTTGGATCGTTACTCACACTTGCGTTTAGCTCCAACGTTGACGTGTACAGCTGCCCATAGAACCTCTCAATCTCACCCAAAATCTCAGATGTCCCGGAAACGATGCTGCCACACTCGGTCTTCAGCTTTGACAGTTGGCTCTTTCTAGCAGACAAATCTCTGGCTAAGACTTTGGAGCGTTGGTTCCGCTCGATCGCTTCTTTAATACAAGCTGTATTGTAGTTGCGTAAGTCCCGCCGCGCCGTGTAGTGGCGGTTAAGAATATCCACTACCCCATATCTTCCCGTGGGTGTCGTAAAAGGCGACAAAGGGAAACAGGCAGGAGATGGGCAGCAGCATCTTCCTGATAATAGCCAAAATAACAATAAAAAAAACTGCGGTTGCCAACCCGCTCGCCAAGCGTGGCAACTATGGCAATATACCCCCCATGACCCCCCCACTAGATGGAGTGACGACCTGGTAAGATATGCAGGAAGTCGATGGATGCAGGTGGCTCAGGACCGTGCTTTGTGGCATTCTTTGGGGGAGGCCTATGTTCAGCAGTGGACTTGTGAAGGGCTGTAATGATAATGATGAATGATGAAGTCCCGCCGCATGCATTTGGAGATCTGTCTGTTCAGTTGCATGTATGCTGTCAAATCTGTTGAAGACTGCAGCTTCATTTCCCGTCTAACAGCCATGAGATTAAGTGTGTGATCGGAGAGTTTTTGTGTTCTTCTGCGGCGGGTCTTGCAGAACTTAGCTCCGACCGCATGGACAGTTTCCACGAGCTTATCATTTATATCGTCCACTTCATTGCAGTCTTCCAGGCACTGAAAACGGTTTTGTAACTCTTTTGTAACTCTCTCTCGACCTGAAAGGTTTCAGGACTTTGCACTAGAGCACGAGGGGGACGGAGCGTTGACTTCATTAGACTAGACCTCTCCAACTTAACGTTTAGGTTCAGTGTACCTCTAACCATTCGGTGATTGCTACCAGTTTTCACCCTCGCGATCACTGAGACATCACTGAACAGTTGTGGTCTGGTCGTCATAATGAAGTCAATCTCATTTTTTGTCGAACCGTCGGGCCTCAACCAGGTCCACTTCATGTGCGGCCGCTTCTGGATGAAAGAGTTCATCATAAAGAGTCCCTCTTTCTCCATGAAGTCGGCCAGCTGCTGGCCCCTTGGGTTCCGTTGCCGGTGCGATCCATCATTTGGTATACAATATAAAATATTATTTCATTGCCATATGCAAACATTAAAACAAACGGCCTCTATTCAATACTGACAAGTTTAAGTACGAAGGAAGAATAATTGAATGAAGTAATAAGAATAAAATTAATGTTTATAGAAACGCCATTAATGTAGATGATGATGTCACTTAAATTGAAAAAAAATCTTGCATAGAGAATAAATTGCAAAATGTGTTTCTTCGTATTATTTTCAGTTATTATCAATAAGATTCTGCTGCCTATCTTCTGAGTTGTTTCAATGTGTCACCTCTTACGAAACCCACGGGATGTTATGGGACAATTCCTACACCGCCACTACAAGGCATTTTTTTTTATATGTAGATATAATGATAAGCCAATGACAATAAGTGACATTATGACCACAGCGCCTAAAATCAACATTTAAAAGTAAAGTAATAATCAACATTTAGAAGACGTATACTACAACGTCTTTCTCGATGTTGCATCTCTTAGCATTTTCTTTCGCATTTACCATGGGGAGTGCTCTGAGGAATTGTTCGGATTAATCCCAGCCGCCAAATTTCATGAACGCACATCGCGGCAGAACTCCCGATACCATCCACACCATCTGGATGATTGGCGGTCCACCACTGTGCGATTTAGAAGATGTTTTCTTCCTCGCACAACTTCCTTGTGGAATAGTTTACCACCAGCGATTTTTCCGGACCGATACGACTTAGGGACCTTCAAGAAAAGAGCCTACTCCTTTTTAAAAGGCCGGCAACGCATCTGCAATTCCCCTGATGTTGCGGTTGTTCATGGGCGGCGGTAGTCACTTACCATCAGGTGAGCCGCATGCTCGTTTGCCTATAAAAAAAAACGTCTTTCTAATAACGACCAAAAATTAAAAACTGCAGTTACCAACCCGCTTGCCAAGCGTAGCGACTATGGCAAATATCTACCCTACGACGCAATCTATGTGCGAACTGCAGTTATTTATTTTCTAGCTATCAGGAAGACGTTGCTGCTTATCTCCTGGTTTGTTTCCCTTTGTCACCATTTACGACTCCAACAAATATTCTTACACCATCACTACACGACTTTATATTCAGTCGGGATATAATTTACTTGATAACTTTTATTTGTCGATTTAAAAATCAATTTTAAATGTGTTATTATATGTATACATACTTGTATTTTCAGGGGCTGTTAGCACGAAAGCACGAGATGCGGCTTTGGAATCGGGCAAGAAAATCCCTCAAATAACGATCTGGCGTGTCATTGCACAGCCCAGGGTGTTGCTGCTGTGTTTAGCCGCTTCCATCAGACATAGCGGTGAGTTACATAGTGATAATTAGAGGCTGTGAAGCATTCCATTTCAGTCCTCAGACGTCAAAAAGTATCTGTAGTCTTCTTTGTTTGATGTTGACTGCAGGTGTCCTTGAACTGCAGCAGTCACTTACCATCAGGTGGATCGTAAGTTTAATTGCCACTACAGTAATAAATAAAAAGAGGAAAGTTATATCATGACTTCATTTTATATAATTATTATTTAAATTATACTACCTTAAATTGAAAATCCTGAAATATCAATTATATCTCTTTTTAGATTTAGGGTACAGAATTAGGGTGACAAACGAGCACCCAGTCCACCTGATGGTAAGCGGTTGCGGTGGCTTATGGACATCTATATTTATTTTTGATTAAAAATCAAAATGCTGATGCGCTGTCACCTCTGAGGACTGCGATGGAATGCCTCGTTTTCAGTAAAAAGGATCTCCGGTTATCTGCACTCAAATCAAAATGCAGATGCGCTGTCACCCCTGAGGACTGAGATGGAATGCCTCTTTTCTAGTAAAAAGGGTCTCCGGTTCTCTACACTCACCATACGAAACACAGCAGCGTTAAGCTGCTATTTTGCGCTGGTATTCTGTGAGAGCGTGCTCCTTCCTCGGTCGAGCCGACCCATTAGTGCTACAACCATAATATAGCTGCAGCATGGCTCTACCACGTACGAAACGGGTTTAAAATACGGGTGTCAACGCATCTGCATTTTGATTCGCAAACGAGGGTAAATGTAGATGTCTATGGGCCACAGCAACCACTTACCATTAGGTGGACTGTGTGCTCGTTTGTCACCCTATCCTATAAAAAAATATATATAGAATTAGTTATAGTGAACGGGGTGTTCGTTTGCAGGCGGCATGTGCTTCGCGTACAACGCGGACCTGTTCTACCGCGACTACTTCCCCGACGTGGACCTGGGCTGGTGGCTGTTCGCCGTCACCGTCGGCATCGGCTCCGTCGGCGTCGTCGCCGGCGGCGTCATCTCCGACAAGTAATAATACTTTATGAATAATTATATTTTTAAGGGTGATTTCTTATAGGTATTTACACGATATCTACACATTTAAATAAAACTAATTTTACAGATTTTAACGCGTTTGATTTAACTGCTTTTACTTATTTTAATTCCCGAAGTTTCTGGTACCTTACAGCACCAATGGTTACGGGGGTTTCATGTCTTAATGTCATAGTTAACCCGGTTACATTTAGCCTTTGAACATTAATTTTAAAAAAAAATCGTCCGATCTACTCAGAACGAGCTTACAGTATCTTGAAGTCTTGGTATGCTTGGGTTTGGAGTTAATTGCAATTGCAGTGTCGTTCGTGATTATAGAATCCCAAGGAGATGCTAGCTCCGAACCATATTCTCTATTGAAATTTTAAATTTTATTTCAATAGCCTCGAGAGTCGTCCTTGGTAAGAATCAGTGTTCTTTTGCTAAATATTGTATGTTAGAGGGATTCATTCCAGGGCGACCTGAACCCTCGGTGGTTTGGTAAGAACGAAAGCTCTCAGCATGAGAACTTCCGTCTGGTTAAATTTTTGGAACAAAATTCTTTATCAGACGGTACGGATTTGGCGGACGAGGGCTAGGCGACAAAAAGTGTTAGATTTTCCGTCACACATAAGGAAGCGAGATGGAATAATATCCATCTCCCTCGCACTTTTTCTTATCTTGCCATGAAAGAAATATCATTTTATTTTAAATGACGCTTCATTTTAATAGACGCTAGTAATTCATTTATTTGTATTTGTTAATCAATAATAATATAATACGTTTATCAATAATATAATACGTAAGGAACTTCGTTCCAATCGGGTGTTCCATGACACTCATGCATGTTTTCATGTCATATATTTGTAGTATTCTTGTTTTATAATTATAATTTGAAATAAATTACTTATCTGTTGTGTATAATATTATATATAAAATAATTTTGCTCGCACTATAGAATAGGGATGACGGAAAAATCTTACGCTTTTTCTCGTCTACGAGTAGCACCCATTCGCCAAATTCGTACCGTGCGATAAGGAAGCTCGTTCCAATAATATTAGTTTTTATTCCAAACCATAGTTGATTTTAGTGAAACGCTGCTGCCCATCTCCTAATTTGTTCCCTCTGTCGCTTCCTACGACACACGATATGGGGTAATGGATACTCCTACAACGGCACTACATAATACATATCCAGTCTATTATCTAACAACTAAGGGAAACGTCATTTTAACTCATTTTATTTTGCTTATTTCTTTATTTTATGTTGAAACAGGTTCGTAGCGAAAATGGGCGTGAGGTCACGTGTGTTGGTGCTGGCGTTGTCACAACTTATAGCCACACTACCAGCCTTCGGATCGGTTGTGTTCGCTCCTCTATGGGCCATGATCACTCTCGCTATTTCCTACTTCTTCGGTAAGCTATTTCATAATACTGATAACTGATAACTTGTAGACACGGACTTCTTCCGTAGAGAATCTATTCATGCTAGAATTACGCTGCTATATTATGAGTGCAGAACGAGTGACTCATCTGGTCCGGGGAAAAACCACACTTGCACAGAATACTAAGACCAAATAGCAGCTAATGCTGCTATTTGGTCATGGCATTATTATATAACCTTGGTATTATTATCTATGTATCGTATAATGGGTGATGAGAACTGATACCAGTTATACTGTAAATAAGGCATTCCATCATTAGATGTAGGTGTAGTCAAGCCTCCACTTACCATCAGGCGAGCTGTGTACTAGACAAACGAGTATCCAGTACACCTAATGGAAAGTGGATTATTTGGCCTTTAGATATCTAAATCTATATTCGGTTTGGAATCAATATGAAGATGCGTTAACACTCTTAACGACTAAGATGGAATGCCTCTTTGTCAGTGAAAAGGGTCTCCAGTTCTCTGCACTCACAATACAAACAGATCTAAAATAATGTTGAACAAAATAAATAAATTAAACAATCAAACATAAAGTAAAATAAATTAACTAGCAAACTTTAGCAAGATGCTACCTATTTACAGTTACACTTTAACAGTTAAAATTTATCATAATTATTCAAAATACTAGTAAATGTCATTGTATCTATACCTACCTACATAGCTACTCCATAATTAAAATTTATAATGCAAAAAAAATAACTAAAAAGCATGTGTTTAAAAACAATATCAGTAATGTTAAAAACATTGCTAATTTATTTTAACCGATTTCAAAAAAGAGGAGGTACTCAATTCAACTGTATGTTTTTTTATGCGTGTTACCTCATAACTTTTTTCTAGGTGAACCGATATTGATGATTATTTTCTTGTTTGAAAGCTGGTACTTCTCATGTGATACTGTGTAAATTTGACAAGTAGTTTTTGAGTTATCCTTAATAATTTATATTAAAGTCAGTTGTATAAAATTTTTAGTTTTGCCAGCTGTTACAAAAAAAAGGCTAAATATACTAGGCACTAACGTTATTTATTTCTGTTACAGCTGAGATGTGGTTTGGCATTGTGTTCGCTATATTAGTGGAGATCGTGCCCCTGTCCGTCCGTTCCACGACTGTTGGAGTGTTCCTGTTCGTCATGAACAACATTGGCGGGAACCTTCCCATCCTAGTAGACCCCGTGTCAAAGGCTATCGGCTACAGGGAGGCTATTATGATCTTCTACGCCGGATTTTATGGAATCAGTAAGTTTCATAATATATATATTTTTTAAAGAATAAGGGTGACAAGCAAGTACACAGTCCACCAGATGGTAAGTGGATGCTGTGGCCCATAGACATGTAGATGTCTATGGGCCACAGCATCTATCATCGTTTGCGAATTAAAATGCAGATGCGTTGTCAGCCGTGACGACTAAGATAGAATGCCTGTTTTCTAGCAAAAACGGTCTCCTGTTCTCTACACTCACCAATACTTGTGATTGTTGTCACTTGGTGAAACTTCAGCATCAGTTCTGTGATGTAGTTAAACACTTGTACAAGTTTCACAATATTTGTTTAAAATCATTATACTAATATATATAAAAATAACCGTTTTTATTATTTTTATTACTTAAATTTAAAATAAATATTTTTTTATAATTTTAATTTCAAATAAATATTATGAAATTTGTAAAGTGTTTAGACAAATCACAAAATTGAAATTACGAGGACCTTTAGTAGTTATTCTATTAGACAAGGATTCCTTTAAAGCGGTTATAGCTAAGAGGCTATGGGCAATTAAATGTCACAGTACTTGAGTATCACGTGTTTGATCCCCGCCGGCACCAATGAAATTGTTAATTGCAATTTTAAGTACTGATTTACCACGTGCTTGGCGGTGAAGGAAAACATCGTGAGGAAACTGGCATGTCATTTGTAATGTGAAATCCGTCAAGATACATTGGAGCAGTGTGACCGACTAATTGCTCAATAACTCTCTGAGGAATGAGAGGCCTGTGCCCAGCTGTGGGACATAGAGTTGTTAAACTAATGTCCACGCTGTTCAATTTTAAGATGACGTTAAATCTCGTGCCGTCTCTATCACTTTAAGTCAAAGTAACTGTGACACCACGAGACTTAACGACACCTTACAATTGAGTAACGTTTGAGTATTTGACCGTTAGTCGCTGTAACTTTAAGAAATGCTTTAACGCCTAAGAGTAGTTATGAGTCTGTATTAACTAATTACATATTGGTGCCTCTAATTATTAATTATAATTGGTGCGTATATAGGCTGTAACCTTAAGGATTCCTTTGCCGCCTAGAAGTACTTTTTAATTCTGTACAAGCTTCTTACCTATTGGCGCTGCCGCTGTCAAGCAGTACAGCTGTGTTCTGATTTGGAAAAGAGAGCCAGTTTTATTAAATCTGTTATATTTAACAGATAGTATGGCATTTCATCTTAGCCCTCAGGGGTGACATCTGTGACTATCTACCTATATGTTCGTAATTGGTTTTAAGTGCCCAACCTATGGCGGGTGCAGAAACCATATTATCAGGTGAAATGTAAGTCGTGAACTGTAATATTAAAAAAAAAGTTCCGCTGGATTTCTTGCTGGTCCTTCCCAGTTCTGGTTTTTACCACTGAAAACATAAATGACTTTCAACAAGTATTACTTGTATTAATCGATATTGGATACCAATTTAACTATTCTATTATTTTTGTTTTAAAGATTTTATCGCATTTAATTTTAGATCATTTTTTCTTCCATTTCAATTTTAGCACCTATTGTCACCAGGGAACTTGGGTATGCCTTTTTTATCGGAAACTATATAATATTTTTCTTAAATTTCCTATAGTCAACACTTAAGACACGAACTGTTGAATTGCCAACCCTAGTGTCTAACTATAATTAGGGGTCTGCAAATCATAATTCAAAAAAATTATTATTCAGGCGAAACTTCTAATTATATTTTAATAAAAGGCTGACTAATAATGACTATCGCGTGTAGCGTTTAATATCGGCTCATTCTTTTTTTTCATTCATTACATCTTAACAATGTTGGACATAGGCCTCCTCATAAATGACATCATAACGGAAATATTTACCATAGCTGCCACACTTTGCAGGCGGGTTGACAACCGCAGTTTCTTGTTTTTAACCGACTTCAAAAAAAGGAGGAGGTACTCAATTCGACTGTTATTTTTATTATATTATACCTTAGAACTTTTTTCTACGTGAACTGATTTTGATGGTTCTTTTTTCATTTGAAAGCTTCTTATGTGGTCCGTTATAAATTTTTATCAAGATCTGTCCAGTAGTTTTTGAGTTATCCTTAAGAATGCGTGTTTAATTAACTTTGGCTACTTACACTTACATGAATGATGTTCTCGTTTTTATTTATATGGAAGTCGGTTGTACAAAATTTTTAATTTTACCACTTGTCTAGTTGCTATTAGGATAACGCTGCTGCCCATCTCCTGGTTTATTTCCTCTCTGTCGCCTTTTATGACACTCACGAGACGATGTGCAGTAGTGGCTGTTCTTACACCGCCACTACATGATGTAAGGGTGCAAAACAGCGAAAAATATTCTTTATAATATTCATTTAAAAAAGTCGCAGTAAAGTTCCTAAAGGAACTGTATCCGCAACTGGTCGTTGCTGCTGGTGCTAAGAGGGCTGGTTCTTTTCTCGCGCAAAGGCTAAGTATAGCCGTTCAGCGGGGAAACGCAGCCAGCGTTCTTGGCACGATACCGCGGGGAGTAGGACTGTGTGATATATAAAATACTAGTTTTAGTTTTTAATATTTAAAAAAAATAATCATTTAAAAAATATTCATTTAAAAAATATTCCTTTAAAAATATTCATTTAAATAAAATACCTTTTAAAATGTTCATTTAAAACATAGTTTTTCACAATCTGCTATACTTTAATAGGCCTCGAAAATATTACATTTCATTAAAAAAAAATCTCCTCTATCCAATTCATAAAATGGGGTACTGGATTATCTTATGCGCACACAATCACAATTATTTTTAAAATAACATACAACGTAGTCTTCAATTTCTGTTTATAGGTAGCATCCTCTTCTTCCTTACGATGTTCCTAATGGATGGACCAGTGGAGAGACAGCCTGAATCAACGGTTAAACCCAGCGGCTTAGACAACAGAGCCTTTACCCAGGACGAACTTCCGGTCAGGAATGGCGGCAGAACTCTTCCTACAGCACCCATAGACGACAGTAAACTGTAGAGTTGTTATTGGAGATCATATTGTGACATTACTGGTGTGCTAGATAGCTGACTCGCTTCAGTCGATTGAAATCGTAAATCGATTTCTTAAACCGAATATTGTTAATTGTATTGTGTGTAATTTCTAAACCGAATATTGTAGGCTGACCATTATTGATTCGGTAGTACTCGAAAAATATAAATGTTCTAATTTTTGGTTATATTTTTTCCCATATTTTTCAACCTGGGTTTTTCCAAAAATTATATAAATTTAATTATATATCAATGTCAAAATACCACGTTCTGCAGAACTTCATCGGAAATTATATCCACTCTTTTAAACTAAAGTTTCGTGTTAAAATATACAGGATTATTTTGAATTATATATATATTTGAATTTTGAAACATTCTGTCCTTTTTATCTTTTAAATTCAGAATGCGTGGTAAAACACTATTTTAACGGATTGTCATTCATAAATATCTAACTTCCGCTATTTTTCTACGCTGCGTGCGTTCGTAATATATTCGTAATCCACCCACGTTCGTAAGGGTCGCTCGGCTACAAATGGTTAAATATAAAATAACGCTGTATTTATTTGGTTCGTTTAAGTAATTGCAATAACCTTCAATCGAAGAGAAATTTTTAGTTTTTTTGAAAGATTAGATATTTTGAAAGAGCATAAGAGAATAATGTGATTTTGAAAGAGCACAGGCACTCTGTGCTCTTTCAAAATCACAATATTTCCGAAATAAACCAGTTTATAAGTAGTGGCACGAAAATCTAGCAGTAACGGTTATTGCCCACAAGTCGTGCTGATTGGCTTGTGCGTATCGTGCGCACGCGCTGATTGGCTCTCCAGGCGCATGCAATTCAATTCGTGCGCGACAGTACCCATACGCAGCTATCCCCTCCACGTTTCTTACAGCGCTAGACTTACGCGCCGCGACTTGTATCTAAGTACTGTTTTGTTTTGTATTTTGTTCATATTACTTATCTGTGAAAACAATGCCAAGCCATTCCTGTTTATTTGTTAGTATTTAGATTATCCATTAGATGTAAGTCGTTGTAATTTAAAAGTACAATTATGTGTTAGTTATTATGTTTTATATTTATTTTTTATGTAACACCACATTTATAACTAATTATTTTCAGTACAACCAATACCAAAACCTGTTCATTCCGTATGTTTAAAGATATCTTTAGATTTGGCAAAGGCTTTTTTAGAATATAAACTTAAGGCTGAAACAGTGACATGAGAAAAATTGGTAATGGACAACGAATTACTTATAAAAGCAGATGTAAAAAATATTTGTGTAAAGTGTTTATACTTAATTAATATTGTAACTACAAAAGAAATAAAAGTTCTATTTTACTTTCACAAATACCAGTTTGATATTTTCTATACTGATAAAATAAGTATAATATGCATTTTATATTTTTACTGGATTAAAAACGTGCAAATTAAAGCAGTTCAAAATGTGATATTGATATTTGTACATAATTTTATATTAATTATTATTGTAAATAAATCGTTTAATGTTGCAAATGTTTAGTTTTATTAAAATCCCTAAATATAGTTTTTATAATGAGATATTGTGAGTATAGATATTTATGATATAATGATAATATAGTTCCTACGCGGCTGAACTGAGTAAATAGCGCACACATGAGTCACGATGACCACACATTTGCGTCATTTGCTGTAGAATTATCGATCCGCGGGGTCCTAAAGGAACTGTATCCGTGACTAATCGTCGCAGCTGGTCACGAAAGGGCTGGATATTTTTTTGGCACCGTGGTGAGTAAGGACTATATGATAATTTTAGTTTTAGTTTTTTGTTATTACTCTAACAAATACTGGACAAGAGTAGAAAGAAATGCTGCAGAAATGCGGTCATTAAAAAGAATGTAAGGAGTGACTCTGAATGTCATAGTGAGAAATTGTGTGGTAAGAGAAGAAGAAGAAGAAGGAATAAAATGAAGGAGGAAAAGTGACAAAGCAGATTTATATTGCAGAGTGAATGGCAAAGACTGGCCGACGAACGTGTAAGCGTAGATATAGACGTGAATGAGTCGATAGAGGTGTGTCAGGATCGTGCCAAAAGGAAGTCTTCTAGTTTCTCATGAACCATAATCAAATCATAAAACTTAAACACGCACATCTATCACCCAGAGGTGTAGGCAATGACTAAAGCGTCTTAAGCGTCTCCCACACAGAAGCGGCTAGCGGTGGCGGCTAAGCGCGAGCCGCGGCTCCAGCCACTGCAACAACATGCTACCGGGGTACAGCGGCGGCTTGAAGCGCCTTTCGCTGAGATGTCTGTGCTACGATTGGACGTCAGTAACATGACTAGCTGTGGCGAAGTCTTATTATTTTCAGCAATATTATCATATATTTTGTTTTTAATCCTACTGCTTTTGTAATCATGATGTGAATTATCATAAAGTACTGGATAATTTGTTTGTTTTAAATTGTTTCTATTAAAATCTCTTAATTAAGCACCGTTTTTCACGCGGTATACGCGGCCAGTTGTAAAAAAAAATTAATATACTTTTTTAAACTTAACTTTAATATACAAAGTGTGAGCATAATGCATGTCTGAGTGAAGAGCTTTAGGCGAGGAGAGCGGCATAGAGTACACGGAATATATTTCAGTTAACATTCAGGACAGTGTGGGATTGGACGATTTAGCAAAAACATCGATGATGACATCGATTCTCACGTCAATAACTCAACATCGATGCTCGATTATCCGTTACCATTACAGCTTATCAAAAGTCCACTGGAGAACATCGGCCTCCTCAAATATTAGGGAGGCCGATGTTAAGATGATATTTGCCATAGTTACCACGCTTGGCAGGCGGGTTGGCAACCACAGTTTATTTTTATTTTCTAGTTGTTAACAGGAAGACGCTGCTGCCTATCTCCAGGTTTGTTTCGCTCTGTCGCCTCTCGCGAAAGTACATACGTATATACGTGGTAGAGCTATGCTGCAGCTATATTAGTAGTATAGCTGTAGCACGAATGGATCGGCTCGGAGACCCTTTTACTGGAAAAGAGGCATTCCATCTTAGTCCTCACGGGTGACAACGCATCTGCATTTCGATTCGCAAACGAGGATAGATGTAGATGTTTATGGGCCAAAGACAAACCACTTACCATCAGGTGGACTGTGTGCTCGTTTGTCACCCTATCCTATATAAAAAAGTACGATATGATATATTTGCACCGCGGCACAGAATAAATAACGGCGCGGGTACACGGCCGGCTATACAAACATAACGTAATAAAATAAGTAATTACCCTTATTATGTAAGATAACAAGACTTTTAATATCTTTGTTTCACTAGTTTTGTGACTCATGGTCACGCAAGTCCACCTTGGTCCTATTTATATGGTCAATAAAGTATAAATAAAGAGATAAAATAATATTTTATACTTTATTGACCATATTACTATCCCAGTTATAGTAAGTGGTGATGTAGCTGAATATGATAACTTCCTTGCAAAGACTCCTTGAAAAGTTTCGGGGATACACTCTCACTCTGTCTCACACTCTGCAGTTCCTTGAACCCGTAAAAGTTCTCAACTGGACATGGATCCGTTTGTTGGGAAAATCATATAGTTAGTCCATATACCTATGTATAAACCATAGTATAGTTGGTCATTCTCACGCACCACTATACGGACCACGCTCTCACAGAATACCAGCGTAAAATAACAACTTAATTCTGCTGTTTCATATGGTGAGTGTAGAGAACCGAAGATCCTTTTTACTGGTAACAAAGCATTTCATCTTAGTTCTTAAGGGTGACAACGCATCTGCATTTTGATTCTTAATGAAAGATAGCTGTATATATATATGGGGCACAGCATCCACTTACCATCAGGTGGACTGTGTGCTCTTCGTCGCCCTAACTCTTTAAAAAAATCTCAAAAAACTGTTGATGTGATATTCTTAATACACTGATGACTAACTTATGAATGGTTTGTTTAAAATACATTGATGAGACTATTTATACATACATATATTAATATTGAAATATCTCGACATTTGTTTATAATATTCGTCATATTTTCGTTAAACAAACAAACAGTAATTCAAACACTTAAAGTGTGTACCGTACGAGGAGCAAAATGCGTCGTTAATGAATTGACATAAGCCTATTATAATTCAAATTTAACATATTACAAGATAATCAACTACTTTTGAAGCACGAGACAACAATGTAAATAGATATTAATTATTGTAAACATTAAGTTATAAATAAGTAGGGCATGTATTGTGAGAAAATTATCAATATGTTGTTCATAATTCTGTTATTCGCATCTGTGCATTCAGAAGAGAAAAAATATTATTGGACTCCAGCGATTGAAGGTGGGGTAGATGGAGAATTGCTACAAGTCCACATTGTGTATAGACATGGACACAGGGAGCCCAGAGCGTTTTACCCACGAGACCCACACGCTTCATCGCCCATTTGGAAAAACGGACCAAGCCAATTAACTATCCTGGGAAGACAGCAAGGCTACCAATTTGGCCAGAACCTAAGATCGAGATACCAGTCCCTGCTACTTAAAGAACGCGCTTGGAAAACAGTTAAAGCTTCTTCTTCGGACACTTTGAGGACATTAATGACCAGTTCCGTAGTATTAGCGGGCCTAATACCTCCTAACTCTGAAGACATATGGTCGAATATCACGTGGCAACCAGCCGCAATTCACACAATACCATCCAACTTCGACAACGTATTAGTGTCACATCCACACTGCCCGGAATACTATTACCTCATCAACCAGCTGCCGGACGTAAACGACTCTGAAACTAAATTGTTATATAATCTACTGACCAAGTATACTGGAAAACAAATAGCTTCAGCACAGTCACTAATAAATCTTTACACGTGTTTAGAAATTGAGTCACAAGCTGGTTTAAGACTCCCAAAATGGACGCAACGAGTTTACGAAACCATGAAAAAACAGACTGCAAAAGCTTTGCTTCGATCCACACAAACTTTGGAGTTAAAAAGACTGAGATCTGGGCCCTTGTTAAAGAAAATAACAAACTTTAAGAAGTATAATTCGACGTACAATATTCACCTCTATTGCACTCATGATACCGTTGTGGGTAGTTTGCTTGGGTCGTTAGGTTTTGAGCTGACTGAACCTCCTAATTTTACATCAGCTGTTATAGTGGAGTACAGAGAGGTAGATGAGGAGATCCATGCACAGTTTTGGTACAGCAAAGGTCCTGACGGAGAACTGACACGGCTTTGGTTACCTGGTTGCGGCATACGATGTCCCTTTACGGAGTTAAGAAAACTGGTTGAACCTTTAATTCCGAGGGACTGGACCGAAGACTGCACTATATTGGAGTACAAAAGGGATCTTGGATCAGAGCTACGGTTTCTTTTCGCAATTATCGTACTTATTGTGTTGATAGGATGGTGTATTATTAGTAAAAATAATAAGGAATCTTATGTGGTTCTGTAAATAAAGATGTTTTAGTATTTATTATTAAAAAAGTTACAATGAAGCGAAATTTTTTATGGCAATCATAGAGCAACACGGGCCTCCGCCGTACCTAACGCCGCATTGTGGTGGCCATGTTTTCTCTTTCTCAGGCTTGCGATCATTATTTTTTATTACTTTTATAGAATAAGTATGACAAACGTGCACAAAGTCCATCTGATGGTAAGTGAATACTGTGGCACATATATCTACATTTATCCTCAGTTAAGAATCAAAATGCAGATGCGTTGTCATCCTTGAGGACTGAGATAGAATGCCTCGTTTCCAGTAGAAAGGGTATCCGGTTCTCTACGCTCAATATACAAAACACAGCAGCATTGAGCTTCTATTTTACGTTTTTATTCTGTGAGACCCCGGTCGAGCCGACCCATTCGTGCTACACAAACATAATATAGCTGTAGCGCGGCTCTACCACGTATAAAATTCCGATATATGGTGATATAATCATCACGTTTAACTTACGCCACACTCGGAACACCCAGACCGGCGGTGTCTTCCTTGTGATTGCAACACGTCGTCACGGTCAGCAAAGAGTGAAAATAACCCCAAATTCTCCCTATTATGTCCATTTCCAGCAGGGTTTATTAGAAGGAAGAAGTCACAATTTGTTCTTATAGACTGAAAATGAAAATGGAAAATACTTTATTTGACAGTTATTGTTGCATATAATTTGAGTCTTAGGTTCCCGCTCCGCGCTGATCCCGCGCTCACTCCGCACACGCGCTTTTTATACAATTTCAGATTTATTGATTTGTCATAAGACTCAAATTATTTGTAACAAATTTCAAAGCGAGTTAGATGCGGGTGCTGACGCGCGTGGAGTGCGCATAGCGGGTGCGTGTCGTGGAAACGCGCCCCTACAAATAATTTAGCAGTGGTTCTCACACTAGGCACGCAGCACAAAAGCAGAATTAGTGCACGGCTGTAGTGACTTTACAAAGCTTTCCTTTACTTGAAATGTCTTCCTCATTTTATTTATAGCATATAAACATAAATATATTATACTTAAACATATATACACACATATAAACAAATATACCTAGTCAGGTCATAAGTATTGTCACACAGTAAAAACTTTTCTTTTAGAATGCTGGCCACAAAAAAGTTTATTGAATTCGAATTTTGAATTGTTCATGAAAATAAAACTGTATACTTTTTAGAATTTTACTCATTTTTAAATATGGAGTGGACGCTTAAAGGAAACCGTGTTGTAGTCATTGCGTTGCATCGTTGCGGTTACGCGCCAATTCAAATTTTTGACACACTGAAAAATTTGAATATAACCAAAAGATTCGTTTATCGTACCATCAAACGATACAATGAAGACTCTAGTGTAAATGACAGGTCAAGAAGTGGTCGCCCTCGATCTCTTAGGACTCCAGCAGTGATAAAAGCTGTGAAGGCGCGAATTCAAAGAAATCCCAAACGTAAGCAGAAACTGTTGGCCCTTCAGATGGGGTTAAGCAGAATCACGGTGAAAAGGGTGTTAAATGAAGACTTAGGGCTTCGGGCATATCGAAGAAAAACAGGACATCGTTTGAATGCTCGTATAATGGACCTGAGACTGAAGAGATGCCGCGCTTTGTTGAAGCGGTACGCGGGAAAAAAATATCGGGAAATTCTTTTTTCGGATGAAAAAATTTTTACCGTAGAAGAGAGCTACAACAAACAAAATGATAAGGTGTACGCACACAGTAGTGAAGAAGCGAGCAACTGTATTCCGCGTGTCCAACGAGGTCATTTTCCATCCTCGCTCATGGTATGGTTGGGAGTTTCTTATTGGGGCTTAACAGAGGTACATTTTTGTGAGAAAGGGGTAAAAACGAATGCAGTTGTGTATCAAAATACAGTCCTGACGAACCTAGTGGAACCTGTTTCTCATATCATTTTCAATAACAGGCACTGGGTATTCCAACAAGATTCGGCGCCAGCTCATAGAGCGAAGAGCACACAAGACTGGCTGGCGGCGCGTGAAATCGACTTCATCCGCAACGAAGACTGGCCCTCCTCCAGTCCAGATTTGAATCCGTTAGATTACAAGATATGGCAACACTTGGAGGAAAAGGCGTGCTCAAAGCCTCATCTCAATTTGGAGTCACTCAAGACATCCTTGATTAAGGCAGCCGCCGATATTGACATGGACCTCGTTCGTGCTGCGATAGACGACTGGCCGCGCAGATTGAAGGCCTGTATTCAAAATCACGGAGGTTATTTTGAATAAACTTTAGTGTCATAAGAATCTATGTTTTGTTAAGTTCATTTTGGTATATAAATGGTTACATAATGAATAAACTTGTTTAAATTATTTTATATTAAACATGAGACAGAATTTGTGACCTGACTAGGTATATACCTACATAAGACTCGAATAACTTCTAGATTCGAATAATTTCGAACTTATTATATTCAAAGTAAAGTAACGCGGACATTAGAACAGGCTCATTACTGTAATCAGCAACGCTGTTCCTGTATTAAGTTTGAAGGGAATTCATATTACATTACAGTCATTTTTTGGTTAACTTGCTAATTTCTTCACGATGAATTGTCAAACGATACGGATTCTATCACCCAGAGAAACTCTGAGAATAGCCCTGATCGAACAGAGATGCCATTGACAAATTAAATCTAAATTATAATGTCAATTCTATATCAATTACATAAATTAATTAATCAATTATTTCATTTAAATTAATTAATTACAATTAACGAAATTTACATAAAATACACAAACACAATACAACAGATACACAGCTCTAACGTAATGTAAATTTAGTTTTAGATCCGGAGTGCTCTACATGCAACCTTGTTCAGTGCCGCATTATAGGGTAATCCAGATCCAACCTCTAGGCCAACATTTGCAGGTAGCTGTTGGAGCCACTCCGTATGAGGCCCATCAGGGACGCGAATCGCATCCGAATGATCGCCGCGAATCCATCTATATTCGCTTCCGCCAACGTGCAGTATCATCAGTGCCCTGAAAGCGTTATTGCATAGCAGGCGCAGGGCGTCGTAAGAGTTTTTCGTGTACTTGACCAATAAGCTGCACGTGTAGAATGTTTGGCAGAATGCTCTGAACAACGTAGCCTTTACTTCTGCAGTACAGCGCGCGAATATACATACCAACATATTGGCTCGAACAAACAATACCCTACGCTCCCTATCCATATCAATATCATCTGAAAGCGCCTCAGTGACTCAGTGGCCCAGATATTTGAACTGCGAGACTTTTATAAGGACACTGCCATTTAATGTGACCGGTGGGACAGTGTAAGTTTTTGATCCCGCTTCTGAGCCCATGGGCGCCCGCATAACGCTCGTAGTACGAAATGAGTTTTCGAAGGGCACTGATCGATGGACTCAGCAGCACCACGTCGTCTGGATAACTGATGTTGTTGACACGAACGCCATCAATCGAACACGAAACACCAGCGCCGATATACCGACAACAATGGGCGGGTCATATACCTTGACGAACTTGCAAACAATGGAGAAGATATGTTTTGGAGTGGCAGCCTCGAAGAACCTCCCCTAGACGTGATAGTGGTAATAAAATGGTAACCTCTAATAGTGGTGTAACGACCTAGTAAGACATGCAGAAAGTGGATGGACGCTCAGAACCGTTCTTTGGTAACATTACTTGCGGTAGGACTATGTTCAGCAAAAATTTTGTGTGGCTGCAATGATGATGAAAATCATGAGGATGATGAAGTTTTGCCGACCGCTATTACTTAGTAAATAAGCAGTTCAGATTGCCAATAAGCGAATTCGTGTAGTTTGCGTGCTGTGAAACTTCGAACGAGTCGACCTTTTTTTTATAGGATAGGGTGACAAACGAGCACACCCACCTGATGGTAAGAGGTTGCTATGGCCCATAGACATCTTCATCTATCTTCGTTTGCGAATCATAATGCAGATGCGTTGACACCCTGTCAGGACTAAGATGGAATGCCTCTTTTCCAGTAATAAGGGTCTCCGGTTCTTTACACTCACCATACGAAACACAGCAGTGTTAAACTGCTATTTTACGCTGGTATTCTGTGAGAGCGTGGTCCTTCCCCGGTCGAGCCGACCCATTTGTGCTACAACTATACTACTAATATAGCTGCAGCATGGCTCTACCACGTTGAAAAATCTTGCTGCTATTGCTTCAAGAATTTTATAATTACATGATATACTTAATATGTTATTTTTATTTGAAAACCTTTTTCTGTCGCTAGATGGTAGGTCTACTTTTCTGCCCAAGAATCCGTCTGAGTAGGTCCACCATCTTACCTATTTCTACCGCCAGATAGCAGCGCTTCCACTGCTTTGTTCCGGCCTGAACGGTTATTAATAGCCAGTTATTAAGACCCAGTATAACTAAAGGCTGCGATCCTTCTTAGTCCTCAGCAGTGACAACGCATCTGTAGGCTTCTTTTAACTTTAAACAAGTTGGCTGCAGATATCCATAGGTTAATGTAGCCACTTACCATCAGGTAGACAGGAAGTTTGTTTATCAGTTTCATAATAAAAAAAACATGCGTGTGTCGTGGAACACTCGGTTGGAACGGGGTTCCTTCCGTAGTATATTATTATTGATAAACGTATTATATATATATATAGCATCTATTATAATGAAGCGAGATGAGTCGCTCGCGTCCGTAGGCTTCGACCACCTAATCCTAGGCCCACCCTACACGTGTCCCCCGGGTGGTGCTAAACGAGCGACAAAGCCGAAAGAACTGACTCGGCTCCTCGCCGTGTGTTAACGGCGTAAAAAAATACCACAACTTACTTTCGCACCATGAGGCATAAAGTTGACGAAATGGCCCCGAGTTCCCGGCGCCCCTTTAATGGGGCAGGGGTGCGAAGAATCTCCGGGAGGAAAACCGGCGACGAGGTTCGCCACCCGTCACGTTCTGTCCCCCGGAGGGGCGAAAAGTGGATTGCGGAAGCCCGTCTGGCTACATTGAATGTATGTGGAGGAATGAATGATAAGATGGATGAAGTATGCGATATGATGTATGATAGAGGAATAGACGTGTTATGTGTAAATGAGACGAAACGGAAGGGAAAGGATGCCACTACACATGGCATTTATACCGCGTAATGGTCTGGTGTAGACGAGACCGAGCGGGCATGCCAGAGAGGAAACTATCAGCCTTTCAGAAAGAATGGGTCATTGTGTGAAAGAGTATGAACGTGTAAGCCCGAGACTGCTATGGATACGAATGAAAGTAGGCTTAAAGAAGTTGTTTGTTTTAGGGGTTTACGCCCCAGACATGTCTAAGCCTACTTATATCCGAGAGCAGTTTTGGGAGTTGGTAAGGATGGTGCTAATGAAATGCAAGGTTAATGAAAATATTGTGATATTAGGCGATTTTAATGGAAGGGTTGGGGTGAGGAGGCTTGGTTATGAAAGGGAACGTTTGGTGATGAAAGTATAAATGAGAATGGTGAAAGCCTTCTCGCCGTATGCGTGGAAAAGAATCTTGTTGTGACGAACACTTTCTTTCGTCATAAGAGGATTCACACGTATACATGGGAAAGAGGTGATGATAGAAGCATGATAGATTTCATAATTGTTGATGAAAGAATGAGGAGCGCGTTGGTAGATACAAGGGTTTACCGGGGCTCTAACGTAGGGATGGATCATTAATTGGTCTTATGCCGAATTAATGGTCTTTTCAGACGTTGGAGGCATCGGACATCTGTGTCTACCACTGCGTTACAGCGTATAATAACAGAGGGGTTACAAGATGAAGGTGTGAAAGAGAAGTTCAAATGTAGATTGAGAGAAAATATAAGTGGTATGGCTGAATTGTGTATGAATGATTTAGACTTAGAGACTGTGTGGTATAATGTCAAGAAAGGTTTAGTGGATGCAGCTACCGAAGTATGTGGTGTAAGTAAGAGAACGATTGAAAGGAAAAATAACACGTTATGGTGGGATGATGAGGTACGGATGGAAGTTGAAGCAAAGAAGAAAGCATGGCTAGATTTAATAGCAACCAAGGCTAGTTATTCTAGCAGTATGAATGATGATATTGAAAGGAAAAAGGCAGTTTTTAGACATCTAAATAAGAGAGTAAAAGAAGTAGTTGAAAGGAAAAAGCAAGAAAGAACGGATGAGAATGATAGAAGAATATCGGATAACTTCCAGGCAAACATTAAAATGTTCTGGAAACTCGTAAGAACTACCAGGGGACATTCACAACAGCCTAGAATGAATGCTATACGAGACCAGAATGGCTGTATTCTGAATGACGAAGTTTTGAGTTTAAGGAGATGGAAGGAATACTTTGAAAGCGTGTTTATGAGTGATGAGACGTTTGAATTAAATGAAATAGAAATTCCGAAAGAAGAGGAAATAGATAGAGATATAAGTATAGATGAAATAATGAAAGCAATGAAAAGTATGAAAGCAGGTAAGGCAGCCGGTTATGATAGATTATCTCTCGAAATGCTAAGGGCTGGAGAAGGAGTGGTGGCAGACCTGCTGTGCACCTTGTTTAATTTATGTTGGGAACTTAAGCGGGTACCGGGAGACTGGTGCAAAGCCGTGATAGTCCCAATATATAAGGGAAAAGGATCACAGCAGGACTGTAAAAACTACCGTGGTATCAGCCTTCTTAGCATTGTGGGAAAACTATATGCTAAGGTACTAATTGAAAGAGTTATGAAAGAAACTGATGGAAAAATTTGGGATGTGCAAGCGGGATTTAGAAAGGGAATGGGATGTACGGATCAGGTCTTTTCCATGCGCATGATCGCGGAGAAGTTTTTGGCCAAAAACCAAAAAGTTTTTTGTGCGTTCATAGACTTGGAGAAGGTTTATGACAGAGTGGACAGGGATGTGTTATGGCAAACACTGAACTCATTTGGGTTGACCGCTGGTATGATACAGGCATTGAAGTCTCTATGTAGGGACTCTAGTGCTTGTGTCAGGATCAACGGGGCCTACTCGGACTGGTTTGGCATCCATAAAGGTGTCAGACAGGGCTGTGTGGTTTCCCCGTGGTTGTTCAACCTATTTATGGACAGTTGTTTGGAAAATTTGAAAGTAGAAGAATGCGGGTTAAGAATGGGTGAGTTAACCGTCAAATGCCTTTTGTACGCCGATGATCAAGTCATACTTGCATCGTCGGCAGCCGAGTTGCAAATGATAGTTACATTAATGAACAGGACATTAAAAGAAAAGGGAATGAAAGTGAACGCAAGTAAGACGAAAGTTATGGTTTTTGAAAGAGAAGAAAGTAAAACGATATGTGAAATAAGAATAGAAGGGGAGTTGGTAGAGCAAGTAAATGAGTTTGTATATTTGGGATGTGTGTTTAGCAGGGATGGTAGATATGATAAGGATATAGAACGACGAGTGAATGCAGGAAATAGAGTGAATGGGGCTCTACACTCTATTGTGAAAAGTCAGAATGTGTCCAAAAAGGCACGTATGGCGGTACCTACTTTAATGTATGGTAGTGAAAGTTGGGTGTGGCAGAAGAAGCATGAGAGTAGAATAAATGCTGTAGAAATGCGGTCATTAAGGAGTATGTTAGGGATGAAGCTGAATGACAGAGTGAGAAATTGTTTAATAAGATAAGAGTGTGGTTTGCAAGATGATGATGTGACCAGGATTAAGAAAGGAATGCTTCGGTGGTTTGGCCATGTAGAAAGAATGAATGAGGAAAGAGTGACAAAGCAAATTTATCTTGCAGAGGTGAACGGCATAGTCGGTAAGGGTCGCCCTAGGCGAAAGTTTATCGACCAAATTGGCGATATATTAAAAATGGGCCATATCAAGAGTACCTTTAACCGACGAGCGTGTATGCGTAGGTATATGGATGTGGAGGAAGCGAGAGAGGTGTGTCAGGATCGTGCCATATGGAAGTCCATAATCTCTGCCTACCCCTCTGGGTGACAGGCGTGAGTGTTTATGTTTTATGTATGTAAAATGAAGCGTAATTTAAAATAATATTCCTTTCATGGCAAGATAAGAAAAAATGCGAGGGATATGGATATTATTCCATCTCGCTCGCACTGCCTTATATACAGGGATTGCCACAGGAAAATAATTTAAGACATAATTTAAATATACAAATGCATAATTTAATATGTAATAATAATTTAAATTTGACATATAATTGTAATGATAATAATCATAAATTTCATGTAATTGACATAAATAATTTAATAAAAAAGTTTTGGACAAAAGATAGGTATTACCTGGCCTGTTGGTCTAGTGGTTAGTGACCCTGACTACTATGCCGGAGGTCGTGGGTTCGATTCCCACCCAGGACAAATGTTTGTGTGATGAGCACGATCATTTGTTCTGTGTCTGGGTGTAATTTATCTATAATATTTATGTATTTAGAAATATATAAGTATGTTTATCAGTTGTCTAGTACCCATCACACAAGCTCTGCTTAGCTTGGGACTAGATGGCGTTGTGTGATAGTTGTGGAATATTATTATTATTATTATTATTATTATTACCTATCCAAATATAATTTAAGACTGGTAGCAAATGTGCTATCTTATTATTTACTTTTTAACTCAGCCAAGTTTTTGGCTACCAAGACTGCTTTTATTGAGCATAATCATCAGACATTTAATTTGGAATCAGTTCCAACTAATTTAAATTAGTGAATGTGACAATAGAGGCAATCTCTAGCAATAATAAGAGTTTAATTAATTTTGAATACAGCCCACAAATAAGTAATAAAAATTGTTTACACCTGGTGCATCAAAATATACAAGGCATGTTGGGCAAAGAATTGGAAGTTGAATTGTTTTTAAATAGTAACAATATACACATCCTTTGTATTACTGAACATTGGCTAAAAGATTATAATTTCATGTTTAATTTCAGAAATCACCAGGTGGTCAGTTCCTTCAATAGAGAAAAAAGTTTACGTGGTGGCTCCTTAATATTAGCACATAAATCATTATTATATAAAGAACGTAAGGATATTGTGAGCCTCTCTGTTGAACGAACTGTAGAAATGGCTTGTGTCGAGCTTGAGCACCTCATTGTTGTAAGTGTTTACAGACCCCCATGTGCTACTTATGACCATTTTGAAAGGATTGTGGAAGAAGTTTTACTCAAGCTTAGTAAACAGAACAAGTCTGTTGTAATGTGTGGAGACTTTAATATCAATCTCCTTGAAACTTCTTCCATTAGTATTAAGTTTCGCTCATTGTTTAAATCGTATAATCTTGTAAATTTATTCTTAGAACCAACACGTATTGCTGGGCCTAGTGCGACCTGTATAGATAACATTTTTACAGATGTTAAGCCCTTGCATAAATCAATTATTCAAAATTTAAGTTCAGATCACTGTGGACAGTTAGTATCACTACCTTACATACACAAAAAACAGAAAAATAAGAAAGTTGTGTTTGTTCCAATAAATGAACATCGCTTGGAGAGGTTTAGAAGTAATATAATAAAAAGACTTCCATCAATTTCGTTTAAAAATAGTGCTAATTATTTGTATGCTACATTATTTGAAATTATAAGTTGTGAATTTAGTAAAATATTTACTTCTAAAACTTTCTCTTTTAACAGTCGCAAATCATTTAATGAATGGGCGACAGTAGGAATTTATAAAAGTAGGCGAAGGTTATACGAGCTTTATGATGAAAGATCATATAATAGTAGTGTTATATTTAGAGATTATGTAAAAACATATTCTAAAATATTTAAAAAAGTGTGCTCCACTGCTAAGGCTTTACATTTAAGCAACAAAATTAAAACTGCATCCGACAAAATTAAAATGACCTGGAGAATAATAAATAGTGTAGTATAAATAGTAAAAAAGGTCAAACCGCGCAACTCGGATTTTCAATTGAATATTAAAAATAATTTAACGCGATCTGATCAAGAAGTTGCTATGGCTTTTGAGAAACATTTTACTGATGTTCCTTTTTTAACAACAAAATCATTAATTTCTTCTCCTACTGTCGCCGAATCATTGCTCAAACAAAATGTAAAGGCTTGTTCAAATACTTTTAAATTCCATAGAGTACTGCCAAAAGATATCGTTAAATATTTAAAAACTATTGATGTTAAGAAAACTGCAGACTTATGGGGGATTTCCGTTAAAGTTATTTTATCTATAATAGATATATTAGCACCTTATCTAGCCACTATATTTAATATAAGCGTCGAATCTGGTGTGTTTCCCGATTTAATGAAACATAGTAAAGTCATACCTATATTTAAATCTGGTAGTACATTAGACCCCGCCAATTTTAGACCAATTTCTGTACTACCAACATTAAGTAAAATTTTTGAAAAAATTATTTTAGATCAGATGTTAAGTTTCTTTAATATTAATAAATTACTACATAAAAATCAATTCGGTTTTACAAGGGGTCGCTCGACCACTGACGCTGGAGTTGAGCTTATTAAACATATTTTTGTGCATGGGAGAATTCAGAGGATGCTTTGGGTATATTTTGTGACCTTTCCAAGGCCTTCGACTGTGTTCACCATAAGACATTAATCAGGAAGCTACAGTACTATGGTGTCAAGAACACAGCGCTTAAACTTATTATTTCATATTTAAGTAATAGAAAACAGAAGGTTATTATCAATGGTAAAAGTTCTTCCGGGTCACCTGTACTAATGGGTGTTCCTCAGGGCTCGATTCTCGGCCCATTCCTGTTTCTGGTGTATATTAATGACTTACCTCACCTTGTAGGGGATAGTCATGATATAGTATTATTTGCTGATGATACCTCCTTGATTTTTAAACTTAAACGTCAATCATTTAAATGTGACGAAGTGAATAATGCTATATCAAAATTAGTGCATTGGTTTAACGTTAATAATCTGCATTTGAACGGAAATAAAACTAATTGTGTTAAATTTACAACAACGAATGTTAAAAATCTGAATACCAATGTGTTTTTAAATGGGGAGGAATTGAGCCCTGTTGTATCCACTGTTTTTCTTGGCATCACTCTTGACGCAAAGCTCCAGTGGAGCCCCCATATATCCAAATTAGCAAGCAGACTAAGTTCTGCAGCCTATGCTGTAAAAAAAGATTAGAGGTCTCACTAGTGTCGAGACAGCTAGATTAGTTTATTTTAGTTATTTCCATAGCATAATGTCTTATGGGATTTTGCTATGGGGAAATGCGGCTGATTCAGAAACTATTTTTGTTTTACAGAAGAGGGCCATTAGAGCTATTTACAATCTAAAACCGAGAGAGTCTCTTAGAGATAAATTTAAAGAAATTAATATATTAACTTTGGCCTCTCAGTATATTTACGAAAATTTAATGTATGTTCACAAAAACAAAGATAGTTTTAGTAAAAAAAGTGATATACATTCTGTAAACACTAGGAACAAACACAAGCTAGTGATGCTAATTTCTCGACTCTACAGAGTCAGTAATTCATTCTTGAGGCAATGTATACGCTATTACAACAAGGTCCCGGAAAGTGTACAGGTTCTCTCTATTACCAAGTTTAAATGTTTTATTAAGCTGAAACTGTATAAAAAGGGTTATTATAGTATAAATGAATACATGGTTGATAATAACCCCTGGGAATGAGGTGGTCGCTTCCAAGCAGTTTCTAAAATAAATTTTGTAAATAGTTCGTAATCATTTATATTGTAAAATTTATTTTAAAAAAAAGTCCCGCTGGGTTTCTTGCTGGTTCTTCCCAGGACAGAGGGTTTTTTTTCGAACCAGTGGTAAAGTAGAAAATGACTTTCAATAAGAATTACACATGTAATGTATATTGAATAAAAAAAATTTTCTATTCTATTCTAAACTATAGAAAGGGTCGTGAAGGAAAAATCTTACACTTTTTCTCGCATAGCCCCCATCCGTCAAATTCGTACCGTGCTATAAGGAACTTCGTTACAAAACAAAACCTCAACTGCAGTATTAACCTGCTAAGATACTAAGGAACCAAGAAGGCAACCTATGGGAAAAAAACCTTCACCGAATTGTGATGTATGCAACAAAATTGAAGATGTTTACCATTTTTTTTAATGGAGTAAAGATCTATATTTTTGTAGAACATTGTATTTACGTATCACTAATCTTTACGCCAGCGCATATATTCGTGTCTAAGAAATAAAACTTAGAAAACTTAATTGAAATCTATTCAGTAATGTTTCCGTGATACGCACACAACTGTTAACTGCAAACCTCTATCATTTTATTTAGGTACTAGCTGTTCCCCGCGACTTCGCCCGCGTATTATTCATATTTTGCGCGGAACCCTAATTCTTTTTCTAGAATAAAAGTAGCCTAAGTTACTTCTTGTGACATCAGTTATCTGCCGGTGAAAATCCCGTCAAAATCGGTCCAGCCGTTTCGGAGATTAGCCGGAACAAAAAGACAGACAGACAGACAAAAACTTTAAAATTTGTATTTTTGTTATTAGTACCGTATATACTTTCATATACATTTAGTAAAAAGCTGTAATTTTGACATTACAAACAGACACTTCAATTTTATTTATTTGTATAGATAAATATATTAGCAGTTGCCCATAGTAACGTCAATGCACAACGCGTCGGCAATACCAACAACTAACTTAGCAACCATAGATTAATGATAGGTCATCGCGCGCTCTGACTAGATGCCGCGCTACCTGAAAGTAGCTACTCCGTGAATGCGGCAACTCAATATTCTAGTGTGTATAAGACAATTGCAAGGATGCTAGTGTGCGTGAAAAATTGTATATGCCAGCAGCTTAACTATTACCCGATTAACGGGAAAAATTATTTTATGCTATGGCTTAGTAGTTAAGTTCATAGTTATGAATGTAGACCAGAAATACTTAAAAATGAATAAATTATTAATAACGAATGTATCAATAAAAATCAGGTCTTCCATACATTTTCAACAAGTTTGTACGAAATTCTGTATTCTCTGAGAGCGTGGTCCTTCCCCGGTCGAGCCGACCCATTTGTGCTACAACTATACCAGTAATATAAAATTACGAAGATGATGCCATAATAAAAATTATTCATGTGGCAGAATCATTCCCTAAGTTATTGAGTACTATTTTGTTACACTTTTACTTAGTATATAAGGTCGGGGAAAAAGTTGTTTCGTATTTTATATACAAATTCAAGACATTTTTGTTTTAATATTTTATTACATTTAATTATAATATATATGGGTCGATTTTGTTCGATAACTTGTTGCGATCTTGTAGGTAGTGACATAATCGCGTTGCTGTAGATATTTTGGGATTTTTGATTAAAAAAAATGCGACAAGTAGTTTTATTAGATATATTCAATACCAGAGATTTGACGCAATATGGATTTAGTTATCGTATTTATAATGGAAATAAAAATAATATTCTTAATTATTTAGAACATGCGAAACAATATATTATAAACTTAAATAGTAAAACCTTCAGAAAGCTTTCTTTTAAAGAACATAAGCAACTAATGATGAAAAAATAAATAGTGATTAATAGTTTTAAACCAGTTTTAATTACTCAAGCAAATATTGGATTTTTAGGAATGTTAGTGTGTCTTGAAAGTCTCAAACAGAGAATTAATCTTGTGGTCTAGCATTATCATGATGAAAGACCACTCCTTTTCTGATGATCAATGCCGGCCGTTTTTTTTTTTCTATTTCTTGCTTGAGTCTCATTAGTTGTTGGCAGTAGAGATCAGAATCGATGGTTTTACCAGGCGATAAAAGCTCATGATAAACGATACGCTTCCATTCCCACCATCATCTTATTGCGTGTTAATCCAGGTTTCGCTACAGTCTGTAAACAAAACACATCAATACAGAAAAAATCACGTTTCTTCTATGGGCTTCATACAAGAAACGTGATTTAGGGGTCCTTTAATATTTTATTTTATTTTACTTTTATTATATGTTATTATAGCAGCAATACAATTAGTCAATACACATTCTGTGAAAATTTCAAGTATCTACATTAAGATACAGCCTGCTGACAGACAGACGGAACGATAGTGGAAACTTAAGTCCCGTTGACACTCATTGGGTACGGAACCCTAATAAACGGAAATAATGTTTTAATAATAAAAATAACAATTAATAAAACAACATATAAATATTAGGTCATTTGAGCAATACTACAAAAATAAACATTAAATAATATAGAATTAGGTTATATTATAGTAAGTTAAATATATTATATTATAAAATATAGTAACAAAAAAAAATAAAACAACTACTATACAAATATAGTAGCAAGGAAGCTGGGAGTCCTTGCAAAGGTGCGGCGATACTTCACGCCGGGACAGCTACTTACTTTATATAAAGCGCAAGTCCGGTCGTGTATGGAGTATTGCTGCCATATATGGGCTGGTGCTGCAAAATGCCACGTAGCAGCTCTGGACTCAATGGAAAGGCGTGCTAAGAGGCTTATTGGTGACCCGAATTTGGTTAAAACCAATCTTAGCAGCCTCGAACACAGACGTAAAGTAGCCAGCCTTTCGGTTTTCTACAGGATGCATTTCGGAGAGTGTGCGCAGGAATTACATAATTTAATTCCCCCCTCTCCCTTCCACCATCGGACAACCAGACGTTCGGCCAGTCTCCACCCTTTCGTTGTTGACTTACCACGCATTCGAACCAAACGGTTCGCCACGTCGTTCATCATGCGTACAGCAAAGGAGTGGAATAAGTTGCCAGCATCTGTCTTTCCATCCGATCACAGTGTGGGTGTCTTCAAGGCAAAAGTGAATAGGCTTTTGTTAAGTCAGTGCGCTTCACCATCTTAGGCTACATCACCACTTACCATCAGGTGGGATCGTAGATAAGCGCTGGCTTAGTAGAATATAAAAAAATAAATTAAAAAAAAAAACATATAAAAATCTCAGCCACGGGGAACTTTATTTTTGTATACGCGGCAACACTGAATGGAGTCTTTCATATTTTGTAACTTATTTATTACTCGTGTTATTTCATGTTGAAATTTCGAAATTGTATGATACTTACTGATAGTATGTGATCCCAGTGTCTTTCTTATTTCTTGTAGTATTATTTTTACACAATTTCACTACTCAAACTGGTATTTTACTTCGGATTATGATCAAAATTTAATAAAATATTCGGTACGTCCACATCACATATCGCCTGCAACGCGACTGGCTCGGGTACCAGTGTTGCCGTTTTGTAAATGAAAAAAATCCTAGACTTTGGCGGTGATAATGCTAAAAAAGTGCTAAATCACACTTGAATATGCTAAAAAAAATTCCAGCTGCTAAGTCTTGTTTAAATAAATACGAAATGAAAATAAATTGCAAGTAGATAGTGTAACTACAAATGCAGTGCTATTTTTAAGTAAAATTAAACAAAAATCAAGATAAATCAAATAATATTCGTAGATCATCAATATCAGCTTCGTCGTGTGCTTGCGCTTGTGACGTTGAAGGGCTATCTTGAAAAGCAATAGTCATTGGCATCACAAGCGACTCTTTAATCCCTCTAATCTGTTTTAAAACATGTGCGGGAACGTTATAGGAATGAACATTTAACTGATCTTTTAAAGCCATATCTGATGTGTAGGATCGAATTCAGTATATGTAGTGACATAATATGATTTCTTAATTTTGTTTTTGAGAAAAATGCTAAAATATGCAATATGCTAAAGCCAATTTTTTCATGTCAACAGGTTTTAAAATATGCCAAATTTAGCATTAAAAATGATCGGCAACACTGTCGGGTACGCCGATTTCGGCGTAGTATTTGTTGCCGCATTTTACAACAGCGCTGGCGGCAGCCGGCGGTATCTACTCTGAGCGCGCGCGAAGACCTATCATTAATCTTTTTTTTTTATAGGATAAGGGTGACGAACGAGCACACAGTCCACCTGATGGTAAGTGGTTGCTGCGGCCCATAGACATCTACATCTATCCTCTGTTACAAATCAAAATGTAGATGCGTTGTCACCCGTGAGGACTAAGATGGAATGCCTCATTTCCAGTAAAAAGGGCCTCCGGCCACCTGCACTCACCAAGCGAAACGCAGAGGTAAACCTCTACTTCACGTTGGGTTTCTGTGAGGTCGTGGTACTACCCCGGTTCGAGCCGGCCCATCCGTGCGACAGCAAAAGCTGCCGCGTGGCTCTACCACTGTTTAAAACTATGTTAGCAACTTAAATGCTAAAATAGGTATACGTTTTCTCTACGATATTCAACCTTAAATTACTCCCAAATTAAAGTTCGCAACTGTACTTAGGGGTGACAATGCATCTTTGGCCTTCGTTGTTGTCGAATGATGGACTGCAGTAGCAACTTACCATAGAACTGTTAAGGCATTAATCAGAATAACGTTGTTATTAAAAATTAAGAATCAACAAAGCAATAAAAGTCACGAGCAACATTAACATGTAATTTATTTGTGTAAAGTCAAAGCCCCATTCATTGACATCGAATAATCAAAATTAAGTGAAATTTTACTACTTAAATACTTATAGGCTCGATAACATACAATATCTCCAATAAATGAAATGTGATGGATATGAGAATTAAAAACTTAACGAAACAACTCGTCTTACTAGCATCTTATGGTCGAGGAAATAGAGCAGAAATTTGTTTAGAATGAGGGACGTTCCTTACACTTGATTTATTTGGTGAGACTATTTTATTAGTTAACATAATTCCGAATTTTATTAACTGCTTCTGGGAATGTCTTAATTCGGACGATTGGCAGCCTTAACCATTTACATGTTCCATGAATAATAATATATGAACATATAGATTGTTAAACTATTTGTCTATTTCGCGGACAGGAATACTGTTAAGAATAGTCAAAGTGTTAATATGTGGTAATAAAAAAGATAATTTTATAGTTTTAAATAGACACAAAATGACGAAAGTAAATAGGTACTGATAATAAGGTATAACGATACAACTCAATTGAAATTATATCTCAATTATTTCAACTTTAAATGAATGTATTAAATAAAAGAACGACGGCAGTTGTAACGGAATAATGCTGTCCAAAATTGTTATAGATATTAATAGAATCAGGCGTTACTTTGAGTAATCCAATCTAATCCAATTGTTAAATATAATAATGAAATTTATTTCATTATCTAACTAACAATTACGTATAAACGATGACAATAACAGGGCATTGTTATTATACAAACAGTGAAGTTTCATTATAGAATTTGTCCGAAGAATTTGTTACATTTCAGGCCAACAAAGAAATACAGACTGCACAATACTTACATCTCAAATAACGCTGAAACCATGCTCAACTTATTCTAAGAACACACAGTCACACACACATATATGCAATTAAAATTATTTGCAAACAATAAGATTGTACACATCTTTCTTTGTTAGCCTGAGCTATAATTTTAAGTACGTAGGTACATACGCAAGACACTTATCTTTATTTCATTTTTATTCTGCGGAATCATTACGTTAACAGATATAAATTAGTGATACATAAACCACATAATTTACTTATGTACTATTTTACGATATAGATACAATTTATATATGATTATAAACAATATGTATAGTTAAATAATAGTAAATATGGTTGACTGGGAGAAAATGCCTTCAGGCATTAATTCACTAGGCATAAAGGTTTAAATTAATTTATAAAAATAAATATATTATAAATAATATTTAATAGGTATAAATCTAAAACGGAACGTAATTCCAATTGCAATAAATATATATATGTATGTATGTACATATGTATAAAAATTAGTAGGTATAACTCGAAATTAAGAAGGTCAATTCCGTAGAATAAAAAAGCAATAAAATCAATTTTGAATCAAACTATGCGGACTCTATTTTATCGTGGGGAAAAAGTTAAGGTGTAATAGGTGAAGAAAGTAGAAGCCTATGGCATAGATATTTTTAAGTAACATTTTTTATTAACAATAAATAAATAAGCGGTTAAAATATTGAAATTAAAATCATGTGCAACGCTACTTCACTTGAAGCAATTGTTTGTAATTGTTGACGCCTCCAACATTAAAAAGATTGGCTGCTAGGTAAAAAGTTTACTCCAAATTGGAAGTATATAATAGCTGTTAAACTCCCCAATGAAGAAAAAAAGAAACAGAGGCAGTCATAAGGACTGCCGACAGAAGTGAAAACAATGATATATGCGTTAGGCATGGGTAATGGGTTAAAAATATATGATATATATCGTCGATATTTTAAATCGCGATATATCGACAAATCGATATTAATTTTAGAGTATCGAATTCGTATCAATTTCGATATATTTTAAAATGTTGTATCGTTTTTTTCGTCGTCCAACCGTCAGTAGAGAAAATTTTAGACCTTATCTTTACATCATTCAAATGATGACGATATATCGATATTTATCGATACTGTTTAAAAGTATAGATTCGATATATACCGATATATTTTTTCCCTTTGCCCATCCCTAATATACGTCATACATACACGCTCATCGGTGACGCGAACCCATTAATTTTTCCCCCGCCTAAAATCACTCAACGCGGCTAAAGAAGTTTGTACTTCAAAATATCTATGTTATATAGTCTTTTATTTCATTCACATATTTTACCATTTTTTTTCCAGATGGTAAAAAAGTTCATTCTCTCCCACATGAGAAAAGCTGTTATTGTACGACATTAAATCTCAAATATTTAACCACCCTACGATTTTTTTGTGTCTACTAATATTACGAATTGCAATCACCATCACATACGTCAATAGACTTTAACGTCTCATCTATAACACAAATGTTATTTGACTAGAACTGTTAAACATAGCCCATATTGTACAGACATTCTAGTAAAGGTAAAAACATTTCAGTCTTTAGCATCTTCTCATACAGTATCGGCGAAACTTATAAAGATGTCTAAACACATACACAATACAAGAAAGCTACATTGATATAAAAGTGTACATTAATATTTTACTTAAATATTGCGACGTTTATTTTTTAAATTTATTTGATACAAAAATTGGAACCGGTAGAACGTGCTGGTAGGTACTGTACCCTAGTATTTTATGAATTTTATAAATTGTCAGTTAAAATCCGTGTAACTTTAGTTTTCAACCTCATTCGGCTGAAGACGATAAATTATTAATAGAATTGTATGTGCCAATGAGGGCTAATAATCTTCAACTCACCAGATATCGCTAGTGGATACTGAGATAAAGTTTTTTGTTACGTGGTAGAGCCATGCTGCAGCTATATTATGGTTGTAGCACGAATAGGTCGGCTCGAACGGGGAAGGACCACGCTCTCACAGAAAACCAGCGTAAAATAGCAGCTTAACGCTGCTGTGTTTCGTATGGTGAGTGTAGAGAACCGGAGACCCTTTTTACTGGCAAAGAGGCATTCCATCTTAGTCCTCACGGGTGACAACGCATCTGCATCTTGAGTCTTTATTGAGGATAGATGTAGATGTCTATGGGTCACAGTAACCACTTACCATCAGGTGGACTGTGTGCTCGTTTGTCACCCGATCCTATAAAAAAAAACACAATGTCATTTAATCAAGTTAGTTTTAAATAAAAGTTTATCAGTTTCTAGATCTAGAGTATTATATTAATACACAAAACAATGCCTCTTTGGTTTGCTCTTTTATTTTTAGTACATTTTAACTCTTTTTTTTCTACTTATGTGAATATCTGCGGTTTGGTTTATTTATTTTAATCTAATTAATATAAAATATAACTAATAGTACACGAAAAAATATCAACCTTTATTCATTTTTCGAACAAATTTAATATTTTTAAGAGCTTTGATCATTTAATAACTTTTTGGTTCATTAAAAATGAGTCTTATCACAGATCACTTTTAATAAACTTTATTGACGGGCTAGAGTATGCCTTACAAGTTAAGTGTTTCATATAACTATGTAATCTTATTGGACTACAGCACTACTATGTATGAGCTTATTATCGTAAGTCGTTTAAAAAACGGCAGTATCATATTTACGTCAATTTTATAATTATAGCAAGGAAACAAGGATATTTTATGATTGATAATACTAACTCAAATATATTTATTATTATCAGTATTTAAAGCTGGACGTTATCGAAATGTCAATATTGAATTTAACCGAACGTCTGTACAATATGGCGCCTGTGAAGATATCAATATGGACCGATACATACGCACATTTCTACATTATTGTCTGACTACATCATCTTTCAATGTTTATAATCTTATCCAATATTAAAAATAAACATGTACATTAACATGAAACAATACAACTAGCGTCTTTTTTTGGAAAGACGCATATATATATATATATATATATATATATATATATATATATATATATATATATATATATATGCACTAGATGCTGTTTTTATTCAAAATTAAATAGAAGGTAGGTATCTCCGATCAACAAATAAATAAATATAGACAGAAAATTACGTATATTCCAAATGACAACACAACACATGCTCAAATTATTGTAAGAACACGCACTCACACACACATACGCGCCTAAAATCATGTGTCCATAAGTTGCGTAAGTGCGTACTCTCACAGAGTACTTTTTATCCGTATTCTTACAATAACTTGGCATGGTTTTGGCATCACTTAAAATGTATCCGCAGTGTTCTGCCTATCTTTTTTTTTATTGGTCTAAGATAGATGATATTAAAGTGATGTGTAATTGTCTCATATGTAATTAAAATTAACTAAATTTTTAAACGTAATAAAACTATAGTTTATAAAGTTTCCTTTTTCTTAAAAGAAAGCATGTTAGAAAAAGCGTTCAGGGGATAAATCCTCTCTATATTGTGTTGCCATTAAGCCCCGGATACACTAGGGGACATTTTATCACGCAACATGACTTGGAACAGTCAATCTACATGACGATACAACGTTACACAGTGTCCCGCAACATTTTACATGACGCGAGACATTTTGTTTGCTCCCGCTCCAAGAGGGAGCACACGTGTCCCGCGCCAGTTTGTTACCGGATATAGGCGTGGCCTCAACGTCAGTAGTTAGTAGTGTGGGGAAACGAAACCGTGCTATTACTTCTTAAGCTTTACCAGAGTAATTTTTTATTGTGGGATACTTCAAACCGTGATTATCAAAATAAAATAAATATAAATAAATAACCCGCGGTAGGATATTGCCAAGGCGGTTAAACTACCGAGAAAAAAATTGAAACAAAGGCGCATACCCCCGTCACACCGATCAGTTGTTTCGACACTCGAAAAGTGTACGACGAGGAAGCATAAGAATCTCCAGTCTACAAGTATCTTAATGCATTGGTAAGTCTAATATGAGGGTCAACAGCGTTCCGTAGTATTGTATCCTGTTTGGCTACGGAAGGTCCGAACATTTGTAATAAAGTTTCAAAATCAGATGTTGACATTTGAGTAAAATTCACAAAAGATCCGTAAGACATTCGCAGGTCACTTGAAATATTAATTGTTCTTTCTTCTCGTTGTAGTAATAAATTCTTCTTCGCTTACTTAATAAGTAATATGTATGCAGCACTAATCGCGACAACCTCCTCGGGCGACATTTCTAATTTCTATAAACACTGACTAGTATGGCTTGCAAAATGTTCCGCGACAATGTTTCGGGATATTCCACATAGTTGTTGAGCGATATGTTGCGCAACATGCTGCTCCTTTTGTCCCCGAGTATATCCAAGGCTTTATTCAATAAAAGTGTAAACGTAGTGTTTCTATCCTTTTTGCTTTGTTTCTACATAGATGACATCTAGTTAATTGTTTATTAATATTTAAAATTTTAACCGATTAAATTTAAGAAATTCAACACCTCCAAAAACTCAATGCTAATTGACAGTCAAAAATAAGTAAGTACAGGGAATTATTAGTAAACACAGTAACATTTTTGAACATCAATATTACGACATTTTTTGTCATTGAAACTATCTATTTATAGAGAACAATTATTTGCATGCGATTCCTAATTCACGGCGATAATTAAATAAAGTAGTTAATTTATAGATATTAGTTATATTAATTTATAAATCGTATGTGCAGAAATCTTAACGAAAATAAATCAAAATGGCGGCAAGTACTCAGCTCGCGTCCTAAGGTATTGACAGCATACTATAACTAATATAATTAAGTTTAAAAAATTACAAAATTGATTTAGGTTCAATCATATTAACTATACCACATATGATCTGGCTTGAGTTTATTTATTTTTTCCTACACCAAGCTTTAATCCTCCTACTTATCAGAAACTAATGATGAAACTGCCATTAATTGTTAAGTAAGATTATTTTGTATACATTGTTCATCAAGAGAGACATGTTAGTAAATGGCGAACGAGAAGGTGAGTTTACTCTTTTATTAATATATTACGGTTTTACCATCCATTTTAAACATGTACACTATTTGTTTGTTTTATTATTCTGTTTTTCGAAACTTTATGTGCCATAATAATAATAAAAAAAACGTATTTTATAAATTTCGCATCGCATTAATATTTTGTGTCGATAGTCTATAAATAGAGACTGGTTTAAAAATAAATTAAACAAGGAGGTAAACAAAATAAAAGAAAAAACTAAAACAATATTGTCTTTATTCCATGTCTACTCGTAAAATAATCTAAAATTAACATCACAATAATTAGCGAAGTAATCATTTGAATACAACTATTACAAAATAAATTAAAACAATACAAAACAACATAGAAAAAATTGCAATCAAAACTGCATGCTGTTAAAATAAGAATGAGACTGGCCGTAGACTAACTTAACAGAGAAAGGACAGCAACCAAATTTATATGGCAACATTACATCATAAAAATTTGTAATTTTAGACCCAATTACTATTAAACATAATTCGTACATCTAATATATAAAAATTAATGTTTGTTTGTTCGTAGCAGATTGCCATACCGTTCATCAGATTGCAATTAAACTTTGTCACCTTATTGCTTGCACTTGCGCGAAGGTTCTAGGCATAGTACAATTAACTTATTAGGTGGCCTATCGCACCGAAAAAATTATTTTCAACTTCAATTAATCTATTATCATTCTTAATGAAACAATATAACTCTTACAAATTTAAAATGATATTTCCACAATTATTTGTTCTGCGGCAGTGACGCGCCGTGTACCAGCTAGTTACATCATAAAAATTTGTTATTTTTAGACACAATTACTACAAACATAATTCGTACATAATTAATAAATGAATAAATGTTTATTTATTTTATTTATGTTATTTTATATTGGTTTACAGAAAACACTACATTCGATATTTTTTTTACTATCCCACATGATGGTAAGTGGTGATGCAGCCGAAGATAGTAAAGCGCACTGATTTAGCTTAGCAAATGCCTATTCACTCTTGACATTGCAAACGGACGGAGATATTTGCTGGTAAATTATTTCACTCGTTTGCTGCATACCGTAGATACTGAACCAAACACGTGAGAAGTTAGTTTGACAACTATAACGTCATAGAACAGCACCAGTCTAGTCCCAATTTTATTTTGATCGCATAGTGCGACTTTTCAACATCTTCGCACCAGCCCGAATTTTATGACATACAACAAAATTACTGATTTCCATTATAATATTAGCGTTATACTGCTTAGTAACGTTGTAGGAACTTAACGAATTCGGTAAAACACACACTTAACACGTTTCATCTATAATTGTTTTACAAAACTAATTATGTAAAGGTGAGGCTTTATAATTATATACATAAACACATAACCTTTCACAGGATACATTTTTAAGGAATTATTTGTGAAACCATTTTATATTAGATTACGTTCTTAAATCAGATTTTACTAATGGTTATACTAAATGGTAAAGATCTGATAATGTGACATAAAACTCATATCATTCACTATAGTGTATGGACTGTGTTTTGAAGTTGTAGCCGAACCAAGGTAATAAACCCGACTATTTGTTGACAAAGATAGTATTTTTAATTTAATTAACATTAAAGTATTGAATTTTGTTTGAACAAATAAGGAAGAGGTTAATAATGTATTCGGTGAGAGTTGATAGGTAACGAAAATGTCTCGCAATACCTACTGTCGCTTAAATATCACAAGTTGTATGAGGATGTCGCTTATCGCCCGCAAGCACAGGTTTTTGTGGTACGGGGTCGCAGCTGTTGCCAGTTGCGACTTTTTACCATGTTTTTATTAACTTGCTGTGACGACTGTGAGTTCGGTACAAATTTTGCAATTGATCTTAAACTAACTTCTCGATGAACTTGTAAAATTTGTAAAATTTATGTACACTTTCCCTATTCGCAATTAGTTGTAAACAACAGTTCTTTACGCAAAAGGGTTGTCTGGAAGAAATCATTTTCAGAGCGATAAAACCACCTGTTGTACTTTCTATATATATTTTTTTTCTTTCTATATTTCATTTTGTCTCGTTTTAATGTGTATTGGTGTACAATAAATAATACATTGATTAATTGATTGATTGATTGATTGAGCTGGACTTTTGAAACTTTAAACAAACTATTGTAGAATTGTAGAATACACTTGTAAAAGTACACCCTCATATCTCATCTTTCACTTCGTCATAATTAAAGCAGTACCTTTGCACATGTGTTATTTTTACCATTTTCCTATGAATGTATGTGTGTACATAAATTATTAAATAAATAAAGTTCGAAACTGACTTACATTGCAATAGTAACTCACTTTCTTGTCTGTCTGTTTGTATGTATGTTTAGTACAAATTTAGCAATCGGTTTTAAACCAACTTTCCGATGAGTTAGAGGTTTGAAAGTTAAAATATTTAAAAATGTTTTTTTTTTAATTATCTATAATGTTTCTGCAAAAATAATTAGCGGGCCGCAATTTATACTGAATTTGGAAACCCTGCTTTCTATCAACTCCCACCGAACATACGGCAAATTATTGCCATATATGTATAAATAAAAACATTAACTGGGTGCTAAAGAAATTGTAACTTAAGAACTATGTACAGCGTTAAGTAGGACATAAACGCATAATAAATAAAACATAAACACAGTAACTTTATGAGATTAACATTAAGATCTGGAACTTAAAGAAATGCATTCAATTTTCAGCTTTAAATATATGTATATGAGTCTCAATTTCAACTAACTGTTCGAAAGTATGAGATCGATTAACGTACTCACACTTGTGATGTATTTTTCTAAAATACAAACATTAACTACACACTCTCGACTATACCATAATGTGAAGTGAAAAATTCTAAGGTATAAATTAATTTTGAAAATTATGTGCAAAAAATATTATAATGACACGCTTTTAACAATTGAAGTATAATATCAGACATATAAATAAAGATAGACGGAGCGCTGTGTATATTTCAAGCCAAAACCATGCTCAACTTATTGTAAGAATAACTCACACACACACGTGTATTTTTTTATAGGATAGCTTGACAAACGAGCACAGTCCACCTGATGGTAAGTGGTTGCTGTGGCCCATAGACATCTACATCTACCCTCGTTTGCAAATCAAAATACAGATGCGTTGTCGCCCGTGAGGACTAAGATGGAATGCCTCTTTTCCAGTAAAAAGGGTCTCCGGCTGACCACACTCACCATACGAAACACAGCAGTTTTAAGCTGCTATTTTATATATTACGCTGGTATTCTGTGAGACACACATGTATCTAAAATCTATACTAATAGCAATGTTATAAGTGCATGCAAGCGTTCAGCAGTAGACTTTCAAGTGTATGGATATTCACTACTCTATATAACCCGTGCGTGTCATAAAAGACGACAGAGGGAAACGGAAACAGGAGATGAGCGGTAGCGTCTTCTGACACTTCCGAAAAACTCAAAATATTAAAAAAAAAAACTGCAGTTGCCGACCCGCCTGCCGATCGTGGTAACTATGGCAAAATCCTTCCTATGAGGTAATCTATGGGGGAGGCCTAAGTTCAGCAGAGGACTTTTGAAAAGCATTTGATCTAATGGAATAAGTCCGTACAGAATAATAAATTGGCTAGTCAAAGTTCTTTGTTCTTCTTTATTTTCACACTTTTATAGTAAAACAATATAGTCTTCTTTCTAGAAGCTACATGCGCATTAACGCAATATAATAATTATATTATTATTGACATTTTTATAACACAATATTTTTGTCGTTACGTGTGCAGTAACCTAGTACCGTGGGTTTATATAAGTCATCTTATTCTCCTATGAGACAATCAAGGCTATGGACTTTTACAAGCTGTAATGAGTAAATGAAAGAAAGATTAGAAAGAAAAAAGAAAAGAAAGAAGGAAAGAAGGAAAGAAAGAAAGAAAGAAAGAAATATGTGTGCGTGAACGCTTGTCAAATTGAGCGTAGTTTTGACGTCACTTGAAATGTACGCAGCTCTCCATCTATCTTTCTTTGTTGTTCCGAGAATGTAATAACAAAATAATTTTTACACAATCAATTCTTTGAGAAAACTAAATGCTTACAGACCGGTTGGCACCTGGCACCAAGAATGACCGAGCACTATAAATGTTTGCAAGCCTTAATTGCAATAGGTATATTAAGTTATGATTATTTTAGTATGTGACAATGTTGCAGAAGAACAAGCCGAACCGTGTTGTGGCGGTGTAAGAATATCCACTACCCAATATCGTCCCGTGGGTGTCGTAAATAGCGGTAGAGAGGAAAAAATCAGGAGATGGGCAGCACTGTTTTTCTAATAACAAAAACAAAATTGTGATGGAACAAATAGCAAAACAAAACATTTAGAAGCAAATTTAATGAAGTCACAATTTAAATTCAGTTTTCAGAGTCATCATTTTTTTTCATAATATGATTTAATATTTTTATTACAAGCTGGTTTCTGCTGTAATTAAAATGAGGTTATACTTAAATATATAAAAAATATACTTTTATTGATGAAGCTGATGTCTGCTTTGATTTTTCATACTAATTAATATAAATAAAATACTTACAATAAAAAAATAACAATCGGAAGTAAATTATATTACTAACAGTGGTAGAGCCACGCGGCAGCTTTTGCTGTCGCACGGTTGGGTCGGCTTGAACCGGGGTGGTACCACGACCTCACAGAAAACCAGCGTGAAGTAGAGGTTTACCTCTGCGTTTCGCTTGGTGAGTGCAGGTGGCCGGAGGCCCTTTTTACTAGAAATGAGGCATTCCATCTTAGTCCTCACGGGTGACAACGCATCTACATTTTGATTTGTAACAGAGGATAGATGTAGATGTCTATAGGCCGCAGCGGCCACTTACCATCAGGTGAATAGTGTGCTCGTTTGTCACCCTTATCCTATAAAAAAAATTAAGGAATCGTAAACTGTATTGTGTTTGAATATTTTTGTCACGACTGTACTTACTGGTGTAGGTTGAGTTTAAGAGGACTACAAGAGCTAAGTGACCTCGAATGACGTACGCACACCTTTACACAATTTTGGTATAGCATCAGGGCTCGGGCCGCACTGTCGGTACACAGGCGTTTACACACACATGCGTTATGTTCAGAAATAAGAAAATTGGACTAAAAAATTAAAACACTATTACATTAAAATGTTGCTAGTAGAATAATCTGACAAAAAAATCACCGATTGCATGTATATTAGTATGGTTTTTAATCGTTAAAAAAAATTTTTAGAGGTATCTATGTGATTTTTTTCTATCGTATCAAGTTAGTAGTATCATGATTTCAACACAATATCTAACTAGCTTATATCCTGAAAAATATAATAAGATATATTTTTCTAATTTTGTTTACTGTAGTGGGTCATATACTTTAAGGTTTAAGGCGTTATAAAACTTTCGTTTTGCTCCTGTAGTCCCCTGAAATCGCGTATTTTAAAAGTACTGAAAATAATATCCTGTAATTTAAATTACGTATGAGTGTTTAATACTGAAATGTGATAATTGCACTTGATTAAAAACAAAACTGTCCCAGGCATTCGAGTAGTTAATTATAGTAGTATTATTCGAGTAGTAAATATTAGTTACTTTTAATTAATAAACAATAATCAATAAACGAAAAACCCGTTAAAAAAATATCTTGTAAATAAGTACGAGTAATAAGCTCGCATGGACGTTCGATGCAATGTCTAAATAAATTATATATTTAACTACATAATACTTACTTCATAATATTTTGTAATTATTCGAAATGCGACAAAGACACGGTTTCAAATAACCGAAAACGTAAACTAAAATAATATTCCTACATTTTGAAATTCATTAATAAGATAATCAAAAAAAAGACTAGTTTTTAATTCCTAACTTTTAGTGTTTTCAACACTAATTGGATCTGCACAAATATTTTAGACACAAATCTATCAACAGTATTTTGTATTGATTTTCTATTTTTTTTTTTTACATTATCCGCTACAACTATCACAAGATGGAGACTTTAATGTCAACTTTCGCTCCAAAACGCGTTCGAATTAAGAATCGCGTGCAACCTGAAGCGTACTAACTAAAACTGTCGCTATGCAAACTGGACTTTAACACGACGTACTAAGATCCACATTTATACTGGTGTGTAGTTTCCAACGGGCTTGTAGAAAACTTGCCCGGTGACCAGGCGACGGGTGATCTCCTTCAGCAAGAGGCCCTTCTCTTTCTTGATCTTCGCAAGGAAGCCTCGGTTTTCGTTGGCGCGTCGCGATAAATATGGCAACACTTCAATAACCGGTCCGTAAGGGACGTATTTGTAGGCCGAGTAGCCAGCTTGACCTGTAAAATGAAGTTATAACCTTGTAATTTTAACTATCTAGACATTAAAAAACAGAAGAGAAACTACACTAAACAGGAGATGATCACCAGCATCTTCTGATAAATCACTGCGGGTGCCAATCCGCCTGCCAAGCATTACGACAATGGCAAATATCCCTCGGACTCCTATGGTGAGGCCTATGTTTACTGACTGTAGTGATGATCATGGTGATGATGCAAAAAGGTTCGAATGAATTTTATCGTTATTAATGGTGGTGTACCGTACTTTGTGGCAAACTATAAGTAAGCCCTAAGTTCAGCAATGGACTTGTTACGGGCTGTAGTGATATTCAAATAGCCAACTACTCAAGCGCTACTCAGTTTTAAGACGTCTTTAAGTCTCGTGGAGTTGTTGTAACTTTGACTCAAGTGATAGAGAGAGCACCAGACTTAACGGCATCTTAAAATTGAGTATAGGGCGTAAGTCCTAAATTTTTAAAATTGGCTTTAAGTTTTTTTGTTCGGCTTTTGTCGGCTATTTCTAATATCTATTTTTAATTTTATTTCTGTCTGTCTGTATGTTTGTTCGGATTAACTGGACCGCTTGCAACGAAACTATACACGATTTTACTATAAAACTATGAGTGGCAAAGAATAAAATGGTAAGAACTTTTTCACATTCAATTAATAGATCTCTACTATGTATATATTTACCGTTCTAATTTACCCTAAATAATGCAAATAATTTGATTTGATAACATACCAGGACATATCAAAAGATGGTCAGCAGTGTCTTTCTAATAACGAATAAAAAACTGCGGTTGCCAAACCGCTTGCCAAGCGTGGCAACTATGGCAAATATTCGCCCTTTGGAGGCAACATATGGGAGAAGCCTACATTTAGACTTTAATAGGCTGTAACGGTAACAAGATAACATACCAAGCGGGAAGGTGATGTGGTCGCACATGCCCAGCAGCTGTCCGAAGCAGACCACCTTGTCCTCCGGGCGGATGTTGTGCTCCTTCATCAGATGTATCGCGTACCGCACGGTGTCCTCGTTGTGCGACGCCACCATAATGCCCACGCGATTATTGCCGTCCGTCTGGAAAACAATGTAGAGATATTAATGGCATTTTACTGTCAAGAAATTCTCAGTATAAACCTGAAGTCAGTAAGTTGGCGGTGTCTCACTCCCGTGCCTCGGAATGCACGTAAAGCCGTTGGCCCTGCGCATGATCTCTCTCCGGTCGTGTCGGATTAATGTCCCATCGGACTATGAGAGTGAGAGAATAAAGAGTGCACTTGTGTTTACGTAAACATTTCGACACCATAATCCTGTTCTGTGCAGACGGCTAGTTTTCTTTGAGACTGGCCGCCATAGCCGTAATTGGGTTTGGAGAACATTATTATTATTATTATAATGTACCTATTACATATGGACCAGTAACTTTCGAAGCAGATTTAGCCAAGCTACTTTCACTTAAGACACAATCGTCACTAATAGAAACCTATAAAAATTCATAAAAGAAAAATTATATCCTTTATATGTTCCAAAAAAAGCTACATGTTTAAGAAATTAAATATTACAAGGGCATTTGAAATCCGCCAACTCACATTGAAGCAGCGAGACGACTACTCTCCCATGAACCTCACAAAAAAGGAGGAGGCATGTGTCCAGAGGTGGATATAGACTATGAAACAATCGCTATGGATTTTCCGTTATCAGTCAATCGGCTTATCAGTCAGGTGGGCATAGAACTTGGGAGTAAAAGGTAGAATATTCTTATACTCTCTTCTAATATGTATTATGTCAATGGTACTGAGCTATCAAGTGATCTGGTTTACCTTAGCGCGTCCCAGAATCTCCTTGAGGCAGCGGTGGAAGGAATTGGTGGTGGCCTCAACGCTCTCACACGTCGGGTCTTCGTAGCCCATGGCCGCCGCTCGGGCGCGCTCCTGAAAACAAATTCTCATATTTATTTATTCTTTTATTTTGTAGCCGGTGGAAGGAAAAGGGGAGATCTCCCGCCGGGCAAGCTGTTCTGCCCGGGGAGCGGCCAGCGCTTCATGTGATATTTCGGAGCTATTCTATATATAGTGCTTTATCTTCGGAAGTTTGTTAGCGCGATTTAGGCTTCGATGTGTTTCGCTTGTGGCGCGACCACAGCGCCGCTACAAGCGCCGTTATAGAATAAGCGCCCTACTACATTTATCTTCCATTAAGAATCAAAATACAGATACGTTGTCACCCCTGAGAACTAAGACGAAACGCCTCGTTTCCAGAAAAAAGGTCTCCGGTTCTCTACACTCACCATACGAAATGCAGCAGAATTAAGCTGCTATTTGAGACTGGTATTCTGTGAGAGTGTGGTCCTTCTCCGGTCTAGCCGACCGATTCGTGCTAAAAACCATAATATAGCTTATGTTCAGCATTAAGTTTTAGTTTAATGGTTATAATGATGATAATGGTGTTATTGTTTTAAAAAAATATTATTAAATTTAAAAGGTTTGAAAAAAATTCTGGGTTCCTTACCGATTGGTCGTTACCTATAATGGTTAAAAATTACAATACTTTTAAGTAAAAAGCAAAATAATCAAACCCTTCCCTATTTTGGGAAATGCCAATCCCAGTAGTGGACTATTTTAAGCGAAACAAGCTCGCTGTAAATTTCACAGTACGCAAACAACCCGGGTTCGATTCCCGCCGGCAGCAATGAAATTGTTAATTGCAATTTTAAGTGCTGATTTACCACGTAAGGAAAACATCGTGAAGAAACCGGCATGTCTGACAGACAAATGAGAAAAAAGAAAATATTTCAAAGATATGTAAGTTCCCCAACACGCATTGGGGCAGCGCGGCGGACATTTCCTTGCCATAAAACCCTCTCAGAAATGAGAGGAGGTCTGTGCCCAGCAGTGGGAAGTTACATAGGCTGTAACTTTTAAACTTTAACATGAAAACAAAATAAAAAATTGTCACAATTTATTGAACATGCAAAGTAGTCCCTCAAGCCGGATATAATGGAACATATCTCACTGTGATGGTAATTAGTTTAGATTGTTGTAAAACATATTTTTGATAAGAAAAAGAAGTAAATAATTTGTGATTACCTGCTCGATATACGCGCCGCGCACAAGTTTCGCGCCCCAGTAGAAGTTCTGACGGTGAGCCTGTTCCAAGTCCGTTACAATCTCATTGTACGTATTCTTCAGATACGTCTGGTACGTGTTGAACACGAGGAACTTATCCTGTTGGTAAATAAACACGAATTAATTGAGCGGTCATTTTTTTATAATTACAGTCTATCAGGTCTACTACTATGAGATGAGGACCTGTGCCCATCAGTGGGACGTATATATACTATAACTTTATAGGATTTGAAAGACTAACCTTATTATATCTCCTCATCATCTCCAAGCAGATCCGCGAGATGGCCGGCTGGAAGTAAGTCTGCTCCGCGTCGATCATGACCCGGACGTCAGCCTCGTTGGCGACCTGGATGATGTGGTTCAAACGGCGCAGCATGTTGCGGAACATCTCCTCCTCCTTGGGCGATATCTGGGAGATGAGGCGTCGCATCTGCCCGCTCTTCGGGTCCGGGACGCGGAACGAGTCCGACAGATTCATGTCCTTATCGAGAATGTTCGACCAAGGGAACAAGTGGACTATGCTGGAAATTTCATGCGATTGGTACTTTAATTAATGATCAAAACACGATTGAATTCGAGATGAAAAATTGCATTATACTGTCCATAAAGCCCTGAATATTTAATTAGTTATTTAATATCATAATAATATTATACAAGGCGGTGCTCTTCGATACCGCACGCATCGTCCGCTGGTTTCTTTCCCTTTCTCCCTAACCCTCTTTGATCTTCTCTGCTGAGGGCTTCCATCTGGTTGGGTCAATATTTATTAACGTATTTTTTAAGTGAAAACTTGTTTCGACATGTTGGGCACTTTTAGGAAGCAATGAACTCGCGTGAACGTCACACTCAAATACATAAAATTTATTAAAGTAATATTGAAAATCCAATTGAATAAATTTTATAACAATGATATGTATTTATCAATTTGTTTGTATTATATATAGATAATAATCATTCTTATTCATGTAAAACAGCGCAATAAATAAAAAAAATATATTAAACTTTTATAATACATTAATACGTTTATAAAAATAATTTGTAAATAAAAATTTCTTAACAACCCAAAGTAATGTTTACAAGTTAGTAAAGCTAAGAAGTTTTCACTTTTGACGTGCAGTCCTACGAATGACAGTATTTTTTTATTTTTTTATTTTACTATATTTAATGTATATTTATCATTTACTTTCATATATTTATACAGCCCAACCAGATGAGAAAACTATATTAATACCCCAATAGCAAATAAATTATTTATATTATTCATATGCCATATACGGACCAGTAAGCTGAAGTGGTTAGGTCGGCCAAGTAACTTGAAGAACCGACAACAGATGGGAAAGAAAGGTCCTTGAGTGGTAGCTTCGTACTGGGTAAGCGAAATAAGAGGGGCTCCCACTAAATGGCGTGACACCTGGTAATACATGGAGAGAGTCGATTGATGCAGGTGGCTAAGGACGGTGTTTTGGGGCATTACTTGGGGGAGGCCTAGGTAGAGCAGTACACTTGTAAAGGGCTGCAATGTTGACTAAATATGATGATATCTAAATACTGCTGTTAAAGATTTGTTTATTGACTATATAGATATATTTTTTTTTCATATTTGTAATTGTTTTTATAACATAAGAGTGACAAACAAGCTATCCACCATCTGATGTGAAGTGGTTACTGCCCCCGAGGACTCCTGTATTAACTTAAAACAAAAGAAGAGAATTATTGCGTTGTCATCGTTCAGATCTAATTATTAACTGCAATGATACTACTTCTCGTACCCTTCAAACAAAGAAGGCTACAGATACGTTGCCACCTCCGAGGACTGAGATGGAATACCTCACAGCCTGTGATTATGCTGGATCTATACCATAATCTGGAACATAGCATAAGTACAGCGGCAGATACAATGAAGAAAAAGATTTCTTCCGGACAAATCGCTCATCCAATAGAACAATGACGTAATTACAAAAAAGCAGAAATTTACATTTTGATGTCACAAGTTCCCGTTGCGGAAGTTCTTTTTATAGAAAAAACGACAGAATTGTTCTTACAGTAGTTTTCGATAGAGGGCGTGAATGTCGTTTGGGAATCGGCTTGGTTTTTGCATGGTTACGGAGAAATATCGGCGGATTTGACATTCGTGCGGGGCGCCCCGTGAAGTGCAAACGTGTTGGGACTTACAATACGGCCGACGTATCTTGGCGAGTCCGACCTTCGCGCAGAAGGTTGCGCAATAGCTTTTTTAAGGAACAAAATGGTGGCATGAGGCGACGTACGGGGGGCGGTGGTCTAGGCTAGAGATTGACCATAAGTAAACACAATCGACCCTTTAGTCATAAAATATCGCAATCGATTAGTTTTATTTAGAAGTTATTGATTTTTGTTTATATAAGATATTAAACGAAATAGATTTACAAATATAGTGAATTTTGTTGATAATAAACAAGATTTCGACTTAAATAAAAAAAAAAAACTAAAAACATATTATTTTCTCAGCTGAAAGACATAATGTACTTAAATATCAATTATCTATTAACGTCTTCTTGAGTAACGACTATTTGAGAAAATTTAGAACCTCCTTATAAATTGCAAATAAATATATTTTTATGTCTTAATTTTAATCGATTTGAATAAAAATCGATTAAACAACACCCTCAGGCACGCGTGTTGGACATCCCTTTCTGGTTACTTCGTAAAGCTTCGTGCTTATTCGGCAATGCTCGGTACACGGTAATATTTCTCAGTCACACGTTAGCATTGGTGTCGTGTTCGTGTCGCTATCTCTGTCTTGAGCACAGTCGGTTACAAAAGTTTTCGTTGTTATTGTTGTTTGTTTTTATTAATAGTGTTAAGTTTGTTTTGTTTGTTTTATTTGTTTTATTTGTTTTATTTGCAAGTGTCAGTTAGCACTTATATTATTCGCCAAACATGCCACCAAAACATAACAGTGTGTTAAATCGCCAGGCGAGAAAAATTATTTACGATTTAACGCAATATATGAAAAAAGAAAAAGAAGAAGGCGTAAAAGATGTCGATAAAGTTTATTTAAGAGTTGCTAACGCAACTGGTGTGTCCCAACGCACAGTACAGCGGATCGCAACTGAAGGCAATATTTCGGGCTTACTTTCAGTATTCCGCACGCCTGGTAAAAAAAGGTCTAGATCAAAACCTATTACTGATATGGATAATTTTGACCAGGGAGTAGTAAAAAGATGCATACACAACTTCCACAAAACTGAAAAAGAAATGCCGACGATAAACAAATTACTAGCGAAACTCAAACGGGATATAAATTTTCAAGGTGGTAAAACGAGCTTAAAGACAATTATCAAAAACTTGGGTTTCAAGTGGCGAAAGACCGAAACCAATAGAATGGTTCTTATAGAGAAGACCGACATTCGCCTGAAAAGGATCTTGTACTTGAAGGCAATGAAAAAATACAGGGACGAAGGGCGACCAATTGTATTCACTGACGAGTCGTATGCCCACTCATCACATACAAAAGGTAAGGCGTGGTCAGATGGTTCCGCTCAAGGACTAAAGCGCCCGATATCAAAAGGTCAGCGGATAGTGATGGTACACGCTGGGTCAGAAGCAGGGTTTGTTCCGAACGCGCTACTAATGTTCAAATCTGGCAGCAAAACCGGAGACTATCATGATGACATGAATTTCAAAAATTATGAGAAATGGTTACGGACCCAACTGATTCCAAATTTGAGCCCTAACTCGGTGGTGGTTATCGATAATGCTCCGTACCACAACAAATTAATGGATCCTGCCCCTACATCTAATGACAAGAAGGCAAAAATGGAATCGTGGTTATTAGAAAAGGGTATACCATATGAAAAGGACATGCGTAAACCACAACTTTACGATCTAATAAAAAAAAACAAAGACGTGAATAAAAAATACGTAATAGATGAAATGTTTAAACAAAACAACCACGATGTCCTTCGTTTACCCCCATATCATCCCGATTTAAACCCCATCGAGATGGTGTGGGCTGCCATTAAAGGGCACGTAGCCGCTAAAAACGTCGACTGGAACGTAACCCGGACAATGGAGCTCATACAAGAAAAAGTAAATTTAATGGGTCAGAATGAATGGAGTGCTTTATGCAGAAAAGTGCAAGAGGTCGAACATGACTATAGGAAGAGCGACCATATTATTGACGAAATGACGGATCAATTATTCATCATTAATACAGCTTCAGATTCAGAAAGTGAGTCTGAAAGTGAGAGCGACGATTACGAAGATGAACCTATGCCAAGTACCTCACATGGTACACAAGGGGCCGACGACTTTATGTTAGGAATTTCCCCCCTCAGCGACAGTGATTAAATAATAATAAGTGTAAATAAATAAAAAGTATTAAATGTAAATAATATTGTATGTGTTTGTGATAAAATCTGCCCCTATCGAAAGGTGAGGTATCAAAATTGAATCTTTAATTTATAATGTCTCCAAAGTGTTTTGATATTTTTGGTCACTGTATTAGGGAAATTTTATTTGTACATTGGTATATATAAAAAAATGACAATAACAGTTTTCTTCACGAGTGTTCATGCGCTAAACTTCGCAGAGCCTATATTCAGACTCGCCAAGATACGTCGGCCGTATTATACAGCGACGTAATTGTAAGTTATGACAATCAATTTCTACATTATTGGTGCCACAATAACGCATTTGACAATTATGACGTTGTGTCAACAAAACTGCAATTGAAAATCTTGTTATATATGACATAATTGCCAAATACGTTCTTGTTCTGACAAGTTCATAATATTTGTATACTTAGCATAGCTAATATTACGTTACAAAAATATGCACGTATTTTAGTAGATAGAAAACAAGTAACATTATGTATTTTTTATATTCATATACATATTAGGTACGTTTATAATAAAATTATTTCTTTCAAAAACAGTAAGGTCCACATTAATTCATAATTTGAAATAGGTATGTACCTATCTTTTATCTAAATTTTATCCTTGTTGTAAACGTATTATTATAATAATGACTAGGTATTAGTTTAATAATGGTTCAATTAGAGTATAATTTAAGGTATTGTTTTAGGTCATAGACGCAAACATGTCAAGGTCAAAAAGAATAGAGCAGATTGTAAAGTTGGGTCAGGAAGGACAAGTACCTTTACCATTTTCGTATAACGTAATTAGTGAATTACCATCAATGGATGAACCTGCGGATTTAAAAGGTAAGAAAATACATCTATAAGTGTCTACTTTTCTTCAAAATTAACCGTTTTCTACAATTATTTTATTTCATGGATGGAGGTCCGTATCTTTTTCAAATAAAATCATTGGGGTTAATCCCAAACAAATTTGAAATCTGTTGATCCTTTTTAACAGGCTTCAAAAAAGGAAGTTCTGTGTTCGACCTGTATGCATGTTGCCAGGTCTTAAAACCGAAAAGCCGGACATACCAGCCAGCTTAGCTGGACATTTTGGTAAAAGGCCGGACACCCTTAATTTTTTAGTGGATTTTAATTTAAAGTAAACCAATGCTATTTATCATTTATTATAAAATAGTTTTGGAAGTCAGTGGCAAAAATATGAACAATACCAAAGCCTCCGACTTCCGAAACTAGAATTATTTTTTACTTTGTAGTATGTAATAATTATGTTTTTACAAGTTTTGACAGCGAAGCAAATTTTTGTTTACATAACAGCATTTATCAGAAGGGTTCTTATTTCAGCTGAAAAAGAAGGTGAACTCGGAAGTCTAAAACGGAAACGTTCTTCTTCGTCGACGTCTTCTTCTTCATCGTTGTCGTCTTACAGTAGTAGTTCATCATCAACTTCAACATCTTCGAGTTTACATGATACATCGTCAAAAGAAGGTAAGTAGATAAGTAGTATTTAATTATGGCTCGTTTCATGTAAGAGTTGTATTATTTTTATTCATTTTTTATTAAATAATGTTTTAGCAATAACAGAAATACCAGCCACCTCTGTCGATACGTTGAGAAGAGCTAAAGACAGTGACTACAAAGCTATAGGCATGACATTACAAATAGTATTAAATGTAGACAACAATAATCAATTTGAGAACCAAAACAATATTGAAGATGGTAAGGTTATGTACTAATTATCACTTGATTAATCATCTTAATCAATAAATACTTATTGCGCGTAATTATTTTTAGACGTTATACGTAATAATATAAGCTCACCTTCTCTGCTGGATAGCGTTGATAAGTTACATGCATCTCATGGAGAGAAACCAGTTGCTTCGCCACTTATGGACTTGTATAACCTTATCAATACCACGTCCTCTGCGGGTATGTATATTTTCACAAGTTAAAATTATTTATTTATTAATTTTAGCTATTTGAGATTAATTTTCTTGTATTTATTTTAGACAAAGAAAACAATCCTCCTAATTCCGAAGATGAGCATTATGCTGATATCGACTTTTCGCCAGATGATAGTACCGACGAATATCAGCCACCTCAACGACGTCATATTAGAAATATTAGTTTTTCACCGATTTCCAATACGTCTTCTTCTACTGTAGGATTTAATTCAGAAATAAGACATTCGCCAACACCAAAGAAGGGTAAAAAGCGTATTAGGAATCCACAGAAATGGAAAAAAAATATATCAAAAGAACTCAAAAACTCAGGGAAAGAGTACGTTTCTCGCACTGGAAAAAAGATTGATGGTAAAGTAATGAGACCACCATGCAATTGTAGATTACAGTGCAGAAACCAATTTTCAGAGGATCAAAGAAGACAGATATTTGAAAGTTACTGGAACTTGGCTTCTATTCAACGACAAAGAGATTTTTTGTGCTCGTGTATCGAACCTTTGAATATTTTGTGCCGTCGTATTAAGAACGTTGAAAAACCTAGAACACCTAATTGCTCATTTTCATTTTTAAATAACGGCCGTAGTTTTAAAATTTGTAAAACATTGCTATTGAATACTCTAGGAATTTCTGAAAGGACTCTACGAACAGTAATTGAGGCAAAAAAATATAATTCAGGCATGGCTCCAAAAGACAATAGAGGTAAACATGGCCATCACAAAAAAACAGATCCAGAAATTTTGCAATCTGTTAAAAACCATATTAATTCAATCCCACGGATTGAATCCCATTATTTGAGAGCTCACACTTCTAGAGAATTTATAGATGGTGGTCTAACAATTGCTGAAATGCATCGTAATTACAAGACACAACGTTCTTCAATACAGAAAGAGGCAGCAACTTACGATGTCTACGCAAAAATTTTTAATACTGAATATAATGTTTCCTTTTTTATACCGAAGAAGGATCAATGTGACCTCTGCGAATCTTTTAAGAATGCTGTGGGAGAAGATAAGGATAAGTTACTTCCAGAATATAATTTACACCAAAAAGAAAAACAACTAAGTCGTAGTGAAAAATCCAAAGATATAGAGATCTGTAATGAACCCAACAGTAATACCTTAGTTGCTATTTATGATTTGCAGGCAGTAATGCCGGTACCAATAGGTGAATCATCGGCCTTCTTCTACAGATCAAAATTAAACTGCTTAAATTTTACTGTAAGTTTAATGGAAAAATTGTTATATATTTTGATTTCATTAATTAAAGTTAATTTAAATTTAAATTAATTGTTATTTCATATTTCAGGTGTCCGATTTAAAAAAATAAAAACACAATTTGTTACTTTTGGCATGAGGGACTGGGCAATCGAGGTGCAGTAGAAATAGGCTCTTGCATTTTTAAGTTTTTAGAAAAAGTTGCTCTGGACACTCCGCATATTGATGTTGTGTTTTACTCAGATAACTGCTGCGGCCAGCAGAAAAATAGGTGAGTTTTAATTGTATACAAATATTATCTTGATTGCAACAACAATCTATATTTGAACGTTTTTTTTTTCAGATACATATTTAGTATGTACGCATATGCAGTAAGAACATTGCCAATTCATTCAATTACGCATAAGTTTTTAATAAGAGGCCACACCCAAAACGAAGGGGACAACGCACACTCTATTATTGAAATGGCGATTAAAAGTGCAAAAAAATCAGGCCCTATATACGTTCCTGATCAATACGTCCAATTAATAAGGAATGCAAAGAAAAAGGGTAAACCTTATGTTGTCCATGAACTAAACTTTACAGATTTTATTGACTGGAAGGATTTGGCCGATCAATTAGCGGTAAATTTTTACAAGAACCTCAATGGAGATAATGTCAGATTATCAGACATTAGAGTAATTAAATTTGTTAAGGGGTCTGATGTATATTCATACAAGACATCATACGAGGATACAGCAGAATGGATTCAATGTAGTATTCATACGGGACCTAAAAGACGTAATAGGAAAAATCAGACTGCTGAAATTCTCGTAAAAAAAGCCTATAATGCTAAACTTTGCATTTCAGAACGTAAAAAAGAAGATTTAAATTCCAATATCATTCCAAAATACTACGAGCCTTTTTATAATTCTCTTTTTTAGTACCTAATTTATACATTTAGGTGTCGATTTAAGTCTTATTTTAATTTAAATGTTATTTTAAGCAATACGTAAATCACATTAATTATTATTAGAGTAATAGATGAGTGATTACGTCAATTTAATTCATAGTACGAGTATTTAACTATTTTGTTTCTTTTAAAGATTTACAGTATCGTTTTAATTAAGACCATGACCGATGTTGTTTCATATGTAGGGTTTGTTATTTTTATAGATTTAATTCTATTATTTGATGCTATTCTTTTATATGGGCAAATAAAAACTATATTGAATATCTCTTTGTTTAAATTCATATTTTATTCTCCTCTCCAAACCACGCCTATATGTCATAATTGTATTTTTTATTTTTTATTTTTACAAAAATGGCATAAATGTATGTCCGATTTTTTTGTATGGCATTTTAAATAAATTTTCTTGAGTTTTCATAGTAATTTATTATGAATAATTGTTGGTAATAAACTAACATACATTAATATTTAAAGATTTAATCAAAATTATTAAAACTACATTTATATTTTCAATTCCAAACTTTGAAAGTCTTCTCTTGAAAAATATCGAAAACGTAATTAAGTCGTTGTTCTGTTGGATGAGCGAAATGTTACGCAAAGAACAGTATTATCGATAAGCAGTATTATTTACTCGAATTCCGAAACGAGTTAACAATTAGTCATGTGTACAATAAAAAATAATTATATTGATTAATACTTTTTAATTTTTTGAAATACTGGCAATGCTACCATTATTGTTTATTATTCATTTTATTGCAGCCTGTCATAAGTCAGCTAACATAGGGCCTCCTCCATAGCTTGCCTCATTGGGGAATATTTGCCATAGTTGTCACGCTTGGCAGGTAGGTTGGCAAGGGCATTTTTTATTAAGCTGTTACTAGGGCAATGTTGCGCTTCTTTTTCAGTTTACCTCTGTCGCCTTTTATGACACCCATAGGTTCTACCACTAACATTATTAAATATTCTCGCTAACCATTCCTGGTAAGCTTAGAAAATAGAATTGTTCACGATGTAAGTCGAAATGCGGATTCGAACCCATGAATTTTAAGTTCGCCGTCCGTACCCTTAATCAAAAGGTTACTGTCACTTCAACAGTTTCAATATAAAAAAGTAAAAAATTCTTTATTTTTAGCTTTAACTCGTCGGTTTTCACCACAAATTGACACATATTCCAAAACAAAACAAATACCTGTTGGTTGCATTAAAGATAAAAGAAAACAAAAAAAAAACATAAAACACAGTCACTCGGTAATTAAAATTTCGCTCATTTTGCCAAAACCTTCAGTAACAAATAAACAAAGAAAAAAAAATTGGCTGCTGCTATTTTAGAAAAACATTTTTCAAAAATAGCAGCTAGAGAGCTGTTCTTCCTAAAGGGTACGTATCCCAAGTAAAATCATTGTGCTATATCGAGTATCTCAGAGGAAATGATCTTGAGGTAGCTTTCTATACGTGGATGACATATTGTGGGGGAAAAGAGAACCTTATCTTACGCTTTCTTAAGATAAATCGTAGTGATTAATTAATTGTTCAAAGTAATTTAGCTGTAAGTGTCCTTCGATCAAAATTATATCAAGTTGACGCATCCTCTGTGTACAACCCCACCCTGCAGTATATTTATTACCCACCCTTAGTTCTTGCTTGCATTTTAATTATTTTAACCGACTTCAAAAAAGGAGGTGGTACTCAAATCCATTTCTTGTGAGAGTCTTAAGAGATATCTATGGGAAATACCAGAAATATCTCATGGCTCCCGATGCATAGTCCAATGGATCGAACTAAATTATACTAAACATGTCTTCCGCACACAAAAAGGACCTCAAGTAATTTCCTCTAAGATACAAAAGCAAAGCTGGCTACAGAGTCCGGTTATATCTAGCTCTCAAACAGAGTCATTAGAGATTTTGCTATAGCGGCACACCTAACAGAACATCGATTTTAAGCCCATCGAAATCTTACGTAGAAATTCCGATATTCATGGTTCATGTTATTAAGGTAACGAATATTGTTAGAGCATACGAATGTCTCGTTGGTCCAATTATAGAACGCGCAACCGTAATTTTAACCCGACCCCGAATTTGAACCCGGGGTTGAACCAAAATTAATCATGGATTTTTTCTATCAAGAAGTTTTTAGTACCAGCGCAGAGACAGCAAGTTGGTGGCATTTCATATAAAAGCACGTTAAGCCATTGCTCCGGCGTCTGATCTCTCTGCGGTCGTGTAGAGTTGCTGTCCCATCGGACTATGAGATTTAGGGAACAGAGAGTGCACCTGTGCTTGCTTGTCTCATATTATCAATACTGTGCCTGCGCAGATTGCTAGCCTACGTTGAAGACTGGCCACCGTGACCGAAATTTGGTACGGAATACCTAATTTGATAATATCATCAGAAATGCCGGATAAGGCATTCATTTGGCGGTGTTTCACTCCCGTATCTCGGAAAGTACTAAAGCTTTTGGTCCTGCGCATGATTTCTTTCCAATCGTATCAGATTAGCGTTCCAACGAACTATAAAGGTGGCGGTATAGAGAGTGTACCTGTGTTTGCGCTTACATTCGGGCACTATAATTCTGTACTGCGCCATCTCCATTTAGACTGGCCCTCGTGACCGAAATTCGGTCTGAAAGACCTGAATTCCTCCTACGCTGACGTCGGTCGCGTACGTCGGTCGCGCGTACTAATGTACATAGTGTTTTATATAGCCCCACACTACGACGCTGACGACAGCGGCGCGTAGTTTGATACGTACGCGTACGTGACCGACCGTACGCAACCGACGTCAGCGTAGTTAAAGTATTTTTTTCCTTAAACGTGTGACATACTGGTCCTTTCTACATATATTTTTTTTTATAATTATTTTGTCTTTAATTATTGCTTTGAACCGATCGGGAGTAGAGGGTTTGTATCGTTCAAAAAATGTAAAGCATATATCACTCAATTTCCGTCTTTTTAACGTCGTTAATATGTGTTGTAATGCCATTCAACCATGTAAAAATATTTTATTCAATTTCTGATTAAATATATTAATATGTCTTCTAATTAATGATACCCACATTTGTTTTTTAATTGTTATCTGACAGTTTAGTAATATTATTAGGAATGTTACTACTTAAATGATTTAAAGATTTGGTTGAGAAAGAATTTTTAGTTTTTAGACTAAATTTAGGCATTGTTAACTCGTTATAAAAACGACGTTTTTGTCTCTACAAAAAATTAGCTGCACTTTTATTAGTTGGAGATATATGTAAAGAGTATCGGAATTTCTACGTAAGGCCGGTGTTGCCATGTTAGCGACGTTACGAGACAACCCTTACGAATCTACAAGACGGCGCCACTGACCGGTCCCACGGGAAAATGTGCAGCACGCTGAAACACCATCACAGCCTCAAATCTTCGACAAGTCGACAAGGACAACTATTAGTTCCGAAAGGTTCAGTGGAAAGTATGAGGGAATGGTTATTAATGTAAAATATGAGTATGAGAAGAGTAGTTTTTAGAACTTAGTATTAAGAAAAGGGTACTAAGACAAATGTAAGAAAGGGGGTTAATGAAGTATCGCTCGTTTATTGGACGTCTAGCCCATTCTATTTTTTTTTTATAGGATAGGGTGACAAACGAGCACACAGTCCACCTGATGGTAAGTGGTTGTTGTGGCCCATAGACATCTACATCTATCCTCGTTTGCGAATCAAAATGTAGATGCGTTGTCACCCGTGAGGACTAAGATGGAATGCCTCTTTTCCAGTAAAAAGGGTCTCCGGCTCTCTACACCCACCATACGAAACACAGCAGTGTTAAACTGCTATTTCACGCTGGTATTCTGCGAGAGCGTGGTCCCTCCCCGGTCGAGCCGACCCATTCGTGCTACAACTATACTACTAATATAGCTGCAGCATGGCTCTACCACGTACACGTACGTTATAGCCCTTTAGTCAACAAAGCGTTAAACAAAAGGCAACTATCTGAGATACTATAATAATATACTACTAATTACTCTACTAATCAATTTAATTAATTTTAAATAATTTAATTGATTTTAAATAATTAATTTAATTACTCTAATAAAACTAATTATTATAAAGTTTGTAAGCTACCACAGAAAATTATTCAAATTAATGTGGGTCATTAATTTCATCAAGATTGGATTATAATTAAGATTTAATTTTTGTTATTTATTTATTTTATAATTTTATTGGCATATTGTGTGTGTTTTACACTTGATGTAAAAACATACTAAATTTACATAATATACAGGGTTATTTTGCAATGACTGGCCAAATTTGCAGAAAAGGTTCAGAATAAGTAATATAGGCAAATGGTGAAGAAAAATTAATTAAAAAAATCTCAATAATTCTGTCCTTTTTATCTTTTTAATTCAAAATGCGTGGTAATGCATTATTTTAACTGATTTTACTGCGCACGCACACATTCGTAAGGGTAGGTTTGTAGGAAAAAAAGTTGTTGCCCATAAAACACATTCAATTTGGGATAATTTCAAATTACAGTCTAATTTACATAATATTCAGGGTTATTTTGCAATGACTGGCCAAATTTGCAGAAAAGGTTCAGAATAAGTAATATAGGCAAATGGTGAAGAAAAATTAATTAAAAAAAATCTCAATAATTCTGTCCTTTTTATCTTTTTAATTCAAAATGCGTGGTAATGCATTATTTTAACTGATTTTACTGCGCACGCACACATTCGTAAGGGTAGGTTTGTAGGAAAAAAAGTTGTTGCCCATAAAACACATTCAATTTGGGATAATTTCAAATTACAGTCTAATACTCGTATTTTCAAAAACTGCAATAACGGTATATAATTATTAATATATTTAAACTGAATTTTAAAATTTGGCTACTCTTTGAAAAATAACCCTGTATGTTTTTGAATAAACAAATTTCATGTTATTTAATTTTCAAAAAACACAATTTGCAATGAATACCAAACCAATTATGGACGCCATCTTGTAAGAAACTGCTAGCCCTGATAGCACCGCAGTGGCAGAATAACTAAGCAAATTAAAAGGTATCGGCGCCTAACCATTTACAAAGGTTTGGCGCGGGTTATTGTAATTCGATTAAAAAACTAAGCATTCAGTTGAATATCGACGTTTAACTAAAGGCACTAGCCGTCCAATTAACGCACCAATTAAACCATCGAGCTGCGACATATTATGAGGCGGGCGTGAAGGGTCATTTGAAAATGTATAACAAAAATCAATTTCAAGCCGCAATTAGCTCAAAAGCTATAGTAAAATTATTTTATCCGTGCAATTGTGGTCAAAAATCATAGCTCGGCCTCAGCCCGGCTAGGGCGGTGAGCATGTTGCGCGGGCGCAACGCCATTATCGATAACAACAAATGAAGGCAGGTACACGGCGGCGGTGCGGTATACAAAGTGTGGTGCGACATTGTTATGTTATGAGTCATTTGTTTTCCATTATTACTTATACGATAATGCTTATCGACAACAATAATGCGCATCACAATGCTCGCCCCTAAGGCCTGTGAGTGGGAGAAAGAGCGAAATACTCCGATGATTTAAGACCCAAACTGCACGGAGAAAATAATTCTAGTATAGATTAAGGTACCCTTAGCGATTAAGTATAGATGAAATAGGCTGATGAAAGTACAATTAAAGGAAACTATTTAAAGTGCGTGAATCTCTTTAAATAGTTTCCTTTAATTCGATGATTTCTGTCTATCCCTGTAAGAAGCAGCGGCAATAATACGTAAGTTTGCATAATACGCAATAAAGCCATAAATAAATTATAAAATGGTGACTTCGATTGTGGGAAACGTCAGAATAAACCCATGGCTTCTAAAAGATGGTGGTAAATCTATCCCATCTACTTATTAGTAAAATATCCGGACGGGGGGCTGAGGCGGTGAAATACCATAAAAAGACATTATTTTTTTTTCTTTCGTATGAAGTTTTGGTAAGTGAATTCGTCATGTAGGTGTCGTGAGAGGCGATTTAAAGTAGCGGTCTCCAACATTTGTGCTATGAAACTAATGATCAACATTCTTCTACCAAGGCCAAATTTACAAAGTTTATTGTCAGTTATGGACATTGAAACTTGTTTCCTTTGGTGTATATTAGTGTTGAAACGATTATCAATTACGATTATTGCGCTTATTATTAATCGATAATTACGATTGCGATTACAATCATTTCTGTTTTTAAATAAAATAAATCTATTATCGATAAAGAAACATAATATTTATTACCCATAACTAATCCAAATAATGTTTGCTGAGAAATTAATAATCAGATTCAATGAATTTTAATTTTTTGTTAATAATGAAATAATTAAAATGAAACTATTAATCGCATTTTTAAGTGCTGATTTACCACGTGCTCGGCGGTGAAGGAAAACACAAACAAACCTGCCTGTCTTATAAATAAAAAAATATATTTCGAAGACATGTGAAGTTCGCCAATACGCAGTGGGGCAGTTGGGGTCAGCGTGGCGGACATTTCCTTACCCTAAGACCCTCTCAGAAATGAGAGGAGGCTTGTGCCCAGCTGTGGGACTTATATAGGCTGTAACTTTAACATTAATAATTGGAATAAATTTTTTTGAAATTAAAAGTCCTAAACTAATAGTCGTTAGATAATCGCAATGATTAATCGTGAAATTTATTTTTACGATTACTGTCTATTACGATTAATCGTAATCGAAATCGTTTCATCACTAGTTTATATAAACACTATTCGTATAACACGATAATTAAAGGCCGATCATGAATAAAGTATTGTAGAAGTATAGTATTTTTATCTCACAATGGCGGGTTTGTCTTAATTGTAAGTGTGGGTGCACATAAATATTGTTTAGTGTGCGTAAACGAGAGAGTAAAAAATAACTGACTGACGCTACGTGCACACAAGCCCGAGTTTCTGTACACATTGCAACTACGAGTAAGGCTCGCCCGACTTCGTGGAGTAAAACATCTATACTATTATGAAACATTGATAAGTTTGAAACTATTGCCCCCGACTATTTAAACTTCAGTCAAATGTGAATCATCCCGGTTTTTCGGAGAAAAACGAGACGAGGAATAACAATGGTAGTTCTGCCGAAACTCCCACTTCCCGATTAGAACTAGAATATAAAAGAAGTATCCTCACCCCTCCTTATCCGAGGTGATCTTGCGCATGAACTCCTGCACCTCGGGCTTGGAGCTGAGGTCGCCGAAGTAGCGCTGGAAGTCCTCGATGGTCTTGTGGTGAGTGAGCACGTTGCCCGTCCCGCCCGCGATCTGCTGCATGTAGTTGCGCGCGCGCATGATCACCTCCGACAGTTGCAGCTGCAAGGTGAACAAACCGTTGACTGATGATTACTGGTTAGAGACAGCTTTCGACATCATATAGTTAATCTTTTTTATTTTCAAATTAAATAAAGATGACAAGGAGTGTGTGACTCCAACGTGGAATATGTGACTCTAAAGTGGAGTGTGTAACTCCACTTGGAGGTAAGTAGATGCTAAATTCTATAGACATCTACATTTATCCTCGATTAAGAACCAAAATGCAGATGCATTGTAACCCCATAGGACTAAGATTTCAGTAAAAAAGGATCCCCGGTTCTATACACTTACCATACAAAACAACGTAGCATTGAGCAGCTGTTTCACGCTGGTATTCTGTGAGAGCGCGATGCTTGTCGAGCCGATCCGATAATATAGCTACAGCACGGCGAGGGAACCAGTATGAGTATTACAGGATGTGAGGCATTCCATCTTAGTCCTCGGAGGTGACTACGCAGCTGTATCTTTCTTTGTTTGAAGTTGACTGCAGATGTCCATGGACTGCAGCAGTCACTTACCAACAGGTGGATCGTAAGTTCGTTTGTCACTTCGGTTTTATAAAAAAAGCAGCTATCCAGACAGGAACATTATGCTGCTATTTTACGTTGGTATTCTGTGTGAGTATGGTCCTTCGAGCCAACCCATCAGCCTTGCAGTAATAGTGCAGCCGCAGTGTTGATCTACCACATTGATACACTGCACTTTAACACCTTTTCGCTGAGGTCTTGTTTATAAGAATCGGTGAAGATTTAGACGTTTATAAGAACTTACAATTCATTCATTACAGTCTATTAAAAGTTTACACTGCTGAACATAGGCTTTTTAGTATCTTCGCTTGTTATCAGAAAAATTCTGCTGCCCATCTTCTGTTTCAATTTCTCTTTGTCGCCTTTTATGACACCTTCGGCATAATATGGGCACAGAATAAATAACAGTACATAGAATAATAGATATTCTTACGACACCACTACACGACACTAAACAAGCCTAAATCTATTACTATAAACAGACTCTAACACAACGTCTGTCTGAACACGCGTCACGCAAAAACCTGTTAACTGATTTGGTTGGGACTTTCACTGGCAGATAGCTGACGTTATAAGGAGTAACTTAGGCGACTTTTATTTAAGGAAAACAATAAGGGTTCCACGGAATAAATAATCGCAATAAATTCCACCCGGGCGAAGTCACGGGGAACAGCTAGTTAAATAAAATCATTTTGACTTTGAATATAGCGTAGCTGTACCTCGTAAAAAGTGAATTTATTTACTAACAAGTAACTGAGGTCTTCCCAAAGCGGTCAGCTTGATCGCCATCAGCCCTGTGCTCTTTGTAATACCTGAAACAGAGCAGATTTTTATAACATTAATTGACCCACTAGCCAACAATTCCAACTAAATAGAGTTTGCAGCTTTTTTATATAGGATAGGGTGACAAACGAGCACACAGTCCACCTGATGGTCCATAGACTGTGGCCCATAGACATCTACATTTATCCTCGTTTGCGAATCAAAATGCAGATGTGTTGTCACCCGTGAGGACTAAGATGGATTGCCTCTTTTCCAGTAAAATGAGTCTCCGGTTCTTTACACTCACCATAAGAAACACAACAGTGTCAGGCTGCCATTTTAAGCTGGTATTCTGTGAGAGCATGGTCCTTCCCCGGTCGAGCCAACCCATTCGAGCTACAACTATACTACTAATATAGCTGCAGCATGGCTCTAGCACGTATAAAAACGGAGTTATTTTATACAAAAGGATGACGAACGAGCACACAGTCCACCTGATGGTAAGTGGGTGCTGTGGCCCAGAGATATTGACATTTATCCTCGATTAAGATTCGAAACGCTGATGAATCATCACCCCTGAGGACTACTATGGAATGTCTCGGTTCCAGTAAAAAGCGTCTGCGGTTCTCTACACTCACCATACGAAATATACTGCATTAAGCTGCTAAAAAGTAAAACATACCAGCAACAGCGTCAATACTCCTCAAGAAAGCTTCCATGTTCTTCTCACACGATGCCTCGTTGAGGTAGAAGTAGGTACGCGCACTAGTCACTTTGTACCGCCTGTCAGCGAAGCGCTGTTCCACATGGTACTGCTTGATCTGACCCTCTTCCGCTTTGTCGCCGCAAGCCGAAATCGAAGCACTGCAATAAAAAAGTTTAATTTATTATAACACGCGTGACTAATGCATTACAGCAGTCCACCACATGGTAAATGGATACCAAAACCCATAGATACTTGATGGCTGCTAAGACTAAGGAGTACTAAGTTGCCATAAATGAAATAACACTAACTTAAAATCCTTCTTAGCTCTCTAATCTCTATGTCCTTCAACAATACTAGGGGAGAGGGTGGACCGAGCGAATCTTAAAAATCTCTCAACCACTCAATATTGAGAGCTAATCACATGAAAGGCAACTGTGTCTTCATCATTATTACAGTCTATACAAGCCCACACTGCTGAACATAGGCCTCCAAGGGGAATGATGGCATGGTTGCCACACTGCAGGCGAGTTGATGATAACGACTTTTTCTGCCGACATCCAAAAAGGAGGCGGTACTCAATTCGACTGTATGTTTCTTTTATGTGTGTTACCTCATAACTTTTTACTGGGTGAACCGATTTCGATAATTCTTTTTTTATTTGAAAGCTGGTACTTCTCGTGTGGTCCCATATGAATTGATCAAGGTTAGACCAATAGTTTTTGAGTTATTCTTAATAACTTATATTGAAGTCGGCTGTACAAAATTTATAATTTTAAATTATTTACAATTTAGAATTATTATCTTATTCACTTCCCCCGTTCGGATTAATTTAACATTCGTTTTCGGGAATTGCGACAGTTCGCATGGGAAACCTTACAAGAGCTCTGAGGCTGGTGAAAACTTAAAAGTGATAATTAAGAGATAAATAAGCTTTTTTTAAGTATAATCGTAAAAGGTAGGTAACATGAATTAATTATCTATAGGACGTATTTCCATATCTTCATCACTTCAATATTTGCACTTAATGCACTCCCACTGACATTCGAAAAACGTTTCGTATCAGATCCTAAACGAGAGGAGATATGAATACCAAAGTCTGTGATATTCGGATCGAAAATTTGACGAACGAAACCTTCCCGCTTCCGAGAGAATTTTCCGAGGCATTGTGAATAGCCTGGCTGTTTCAGTTTCTCTCTGTTGCCTCTGTCCACGGGGACTACATGGGTATATACTAACCGTGTTACTAACGTGAAACTAGTATGCAACGGAGTTTCATGAAATTTTTTGTGTGTGTTGAATGGGTCCCTAGATGGTTTAGATTCGATCGCTGTTGGCGAGGTCGCGAAATCGCCCGTGCAAAGCTAGGGCGGATCGCTAGTGTATAGTAATTTAAAATTAAAAATGTTGTACAACCGACCGATATATATATAGGATGTCCCAGTAATGGTGGATAATCTGGTACGTACGTGTTCGGGCGGGGGAGAGGTGGCCTCAGTTCCCTAAAAAAAAATTCTATCCCGAACGGTTCGCGGTCTACGCCATGTTTTAAAAAATTCCGAAAATTCGTACTTCTGATCACATTTGTGGTCATCACGTCCGCAGTTTAATGCCTAGATCGGATTTTTTTCTTTTAATGTGTTCCCTAATAATGATGTTTCTAAATTACCCTTAAAAGATTTCAACTACTATGGGTAGTATTTTACAAGACGGCACTAAACACAATTTTAAATTTTTACTTTATTTAACTGCTAAGTTTGAGCACCAGTGGTGAAAAAAAAACGTATAGGATCTGTGTGGCCAACCATTTAAAAAGTTTGCCTATATCATAAGGATTCTAAAACATTAGCATACCATGTACTTAATGTCATTACTTACTGAGCTATAGCCGTTAATGTTTAAAAGTAGGCATTTCATTTCAAAATTACAAAATTATTGACAGACAGTATTTTTAATCATTGCATATCTTTATTAGGTAAGTACATTTGTCGCTTTTGAAAATTTTACTTTACTATCTGCTCGCCTTGTTTGGACGAATTCTAAGCTATGTGAGCGAGACAAACGGTGCTTAGGATTTAATGTGAGTAAAAAGGATCGACAAATTCTCCATTGTATAAATTCGTGTTTCCAATTCGTGTTTGGTTATTTTTAAATATGGTTAGTGTGTATCTCGACCTTCAAAAAAATCGGTTCACCCAGAAAAAAGTTATGAGGTAACACATAAAAAAAACATACAGTCCAATTGAGTACCGTCTCCTTTTTGAAGTCGGTGAAAAAGAAGATAAGCTATTTCTATAATACTGCATATAAGCTATTACTACTGAACTAATAACAAACACATCTAGTTTCTATCATGATAAAAATATCCTCCGAATTAGCATTAAGGGAAAATTGGGTTTACCCACAGAAAATTTCGTTCTTCATAAATCACATTGAATAAAAATTTCTATTCCAAATTGTCTTTTACACCCACAACTACATTTTCCTGCGTCAGTTTGCCAATCTATCTACGTCTGCTGACACCTCAGATCGTAAATCCTCAGAGCACAAATATAACGCAAAAAGTGAACTTTTTTGTATTAGTAGTTAGCGAACTTTTTTCATCTCGCATACCTTGAAAACAAACTTGATCATCTTCAAACCAGTTTGATTTGACCTTCATTGCATAATGAATATCTGATTAAGTTTTCATTCGTATAGGTTTTGTAGTTTTTTTTTTTTTTTAATTAAACTTACACTTAATCAATTATTTAAATAATTTACCCTTATCAACTTGTTTCTAAAATTCCTTTCCATGTAGTAGATATTGTTTTGTTTCATAAAGAGGTGAAATAATTTGTAATTATGTTACTTTTTGTGCTGCCACACACTTTTTGGGCCACCCCATATCGTTCCATGGGTTTTGTAAGAGGCAGCAGCGTCCCCCTAACAATAACTCAATAATAACATTAAAAACTGCGGTTAACAACCCGCCTGCCAAGCGTGGCAGCTGTGGCAAATATCCAACCTATATTTAGCAGGGAATTATAAATCGGCTGTAATATAAAAATGTAAGTAAGTTTTTTGCAAGAGGAAACTTCTGAAACTGCTGATCCAAAAATTCTTTCACTGATTGAAAGCTATGTTTAGACAATAGTTGGCGCCACAAGTAGAAGGAATTTTGATTTTAAATTTTATGACAAAAAATATGTCCAGTGTTTAATTTCAAATCAGTCGTGTTGTGAGCACCTGCTATCTGTATAAAATTAACGTATTTATATAAATCGAGTCTGAAAGGGTTTAATAAAAATGAAACATTATATTGTAAGGTAACATGTAACATCCTCCCAGCCGTACAGTTTACAACAGTTCAGTGCAAAGAAAAAAAGATGTTGAAAGTTAATTAGCTAAAATCGGCGTAAAACACAGCACCACTCTCAACACCACTACACTAGCATTGGTGCTGGAATCAGTGGTGAAGGGGATAGTGCACGTTATTGAGGGAGGGCGGGAGGTGCCTTCAAACTATGTAAGACACATCATTATATTTTATTGTGCGCATCTGAGCCAATTTTTATATCTACATAGTATGAAACAAAGTCGCTTCCCGCCGTCTGTTTTTTAAACTACGCAACGGATTTTGATGCGATTTTCATCAATAGACAGGATAATTCAAGAGGATAATTTATATGTATAATACATGCATATTATATATTATTATATAATTCTTCAGTCAGTGTGTATGTGACTGACTTCCTCCTAAACGGCTGGACCAATTTTAATGACATTTTGTGTGTCCGATTCACTTGATTAGAGAATGGTTTAGATATACTCTTTTATATAATGGATTTCCGCAAAGTAACGCCTGATTCTATTAAAGAAATAGATGTCATAAAACCGTTAACATTCTTAAACGTATTTTGGTGTTGATCATACAAAACAGATTTGAATCACAAGAGTGATGCAGAGTGACTCTCCGAGTCTCGACCTAGACCTAGTAACGTCAATCAAACAAAAAGATACAAGCTTAATTATTATTAGACGAGTAAAAAACGGCACAGTTGACATTTCTTACAACGTAGTAATCCTAAACGATTAATCTAGTCACGCAAGCAAAATTAAACTTTATTTCATTTGCAACATCAATTACTTTAGTATGACTTTCGAATGAATCTAGCAAAGATAATAGCAAAAATCTAGGTGACCTGGAAAATTTAAGAATAATATTTTGGCATGAATCCATACACGAGTTAGAAAATTTTCTTCTGTGTACAATAAAATTTGGGACGGGGGACGTAGCCAGGAATAGCGGGGCCGCCGGGGACGGCCCCCAGTCCCCGGCGGCCCCGCTATTCCTGGCTACGGTGGCGACCATGGTAACGGCGGGGCAGGGGGTGCTAAGAATCTCCGGTGGAGGTTCGGTTGCCACCTTAGACGACTCGACCTGGCAACGTACAACGCACGCACCCTGAGGACTGACGAGAAGATCGTGGAGCTGGAAGAAGAGATAGACAAGTTGCGCTGGCATATTATAGGATTATCTGAAGTCCGAAGAGAGGGGGAGGACACGGTAATCCTCGAATCCGGCAACTTGCTCTATCACCGGGAGGGCGACCATCTGTCCCAAGGAGGTGTCGGATTTATCGTCCACAAGTCTCTCGTTAACAACGTTGTAAAAATCGGGAGTGTGTCGACGAGGGTTGCGTACCTTATACTCAGAATCACCAAACGGTATTCGCTGAAGGTCATACAGGTTTACGCACCAACCTCGGCACACCCCGATGAGGAGGTGGAGGAAATGTATGAGGATATCTCTAGAGCCATGCATTCCTCCAAAACCCAATATACGGTGTTAATGGGAGACTTCAATGCAAAACTAGGCACAAGAGAGAACGGTGAGCTGAAAGTAGGGAAATTTGGAATAGGGCAACGGAACCCAAGGGGCCAGCAGCTGGCCGACTTCATGGAGAAAGAGGGACTCTTTATGATGAACTCTTTCTTCCAGAAGCGGCCCCACAGGAAGTGGACCTGGTCGAGCCCCGACGGTTCCACAAAAAATGAGATTGACTTCATTATGACGACCAGACGACAACTGTTCAGTGATGTCTCCGTGATCGCGAGGGTGAAAACTGGTAGCGATCACCGAATGGTTAGAGGCACACTGAACCTAAACGTTAAGTTGGAGAGGTCTCGTCTAATGAAGTCAACGCTCCGTCCCCCTCGTGCTCTGTTTCAAAGTCCCGAAACCTTTCAGCTCGAGTTACAAAACCGTTTTCAGTGCCTAGAAGACTGCAATGAAGTGGACGATATGAATGACAAGCTCGTGGAAACTGTCCATGCGGTTGGAGCTAAGTTCTGCAAGACCCGCCGCAGAAGAACACAAAAACTCTCCGATCACACTCTTAATCTCATGGCTGTTAGACGGGAGATGAAGCTACATTCTTCAACAGACTTGACAGCATACAGGCATCTGAACAGACAGATCTCCAAATGCATGCGGCGGGACTTACGCAACTTCAATACAGCTCGTATTGAAGAAGCGATCGAGCGGAACCAAGGCTCCAAAGTCTTTGCCAGAGATCTGTCTGCCAGAAAGAGCCAACTGTCAAAGCTGAAGACAGAATGTGGCAGCATCGTTTCCGGGACACCTGAGATTTTGAGTGAGATTGAGAGGTTCTATGGGCAGCTGTACACATCATCGTTGGAGCCACACGCAAGTGTGAGTAACGATCCAAGAGCGAGTCTCATCCGACACTATTCCGAAGATATCCCGGATGTCAGTCTGAGCGAGATTAGGATGGCTCTCCAGCACCTTAAAAACGGTAAGGCCCCAGGCGAGGATGGAATTACAGCGGAGCTTCTGAAAGCGGGTGGAAGACCGGTACTTGAAGTCCTTCAGAAGCTCTTTAATTCCGTCCTCCATGGTGGCATTACACCGGAGGCGTGGAGCAGAAGTGCGGTGGTCTTGTTCTTCAAGAAAGGTGACAACGCTCTCTTGAAGAACTACAGACCGATTTCCCTTCTGAGCCGCGTCTACGTGCTGTTTTCGAGAGTCATTACGAATCGTCTCGCGCGCAGACTTGACGACTTCCAGCCTCCCGAACAAGCCGGTTTCCGAAAAGGCTTTAGCACCATAGACCACATACATACCCTTCGGCAAGTTGTACAGAAGTCCGAAGAGTACAATTTGCCACTATGTCTGGCGTATGTGGACTATGAGAAAGCCTTTGATTCCGTCGAAATTTGGGCGGTGCTGCAGTCCCTTCAGCGGTGCCAAGTTGACTGTCGGTATATCGAAGTGTTGAAGTGCTTGTACAGTAGGGCTACGATGGCTATCCGAGTACAGAACCAGAGTACGAAACCTATCCAATTGCAGAGAGGTGTAAGACAGGGTGACGTCATATCCCCGAAACTCTTCACCGCTGCATTGGAAGACGTTTTCAAGCTTCTGGACTGGAAAGGATACGGTATCAACATCAATGGCGAGTACATCACTCACCTTCGATTTGCCGACGATATAGTCCTTATGGCAGAATCGCTGGAGGACCTAAGCACTATGCTCAATGACCTCAATAGTGTTTCCCAACGGATAGGTCTTAAGATGAACATGGACAAAACTAAGATCATGTTTAATGTCCATGTCACACCTATGGCGATAGTTGTTGGGAACACTAAGCTCGAAGTTGTTGACGAGTATGTTTACCTGGGACAAATAGTCCGACTGGGTAAGTCCCCAACTTCGACCGAGAGGTCAATCGACGGATTCAACTCGGCTGGGCAGCGTTCGGGAAGCTACGACACATCTTCTCGTCAGACATACCTCAAAACCTTAAAACGAAATTGTACAACCAGTGCGTGTTGCCAGTGATGACTTACGGAACTGAGACGTGGTCCTTCACTGCTGGCCGTATGAGGAAGCTCAAGGTCGCTCAGCGAGCTATGGAGAGGGCTATGCTCGGAGTTTCTCTGCGTGATAAACTTAGGAATGAGGATACCCGCAGTAGAACCAGAGTGACCGACATAGCCCAACGGATTAGTAAGCTGAAGTGGCAGTGGGCCGGCCATATAGCTCGAAGAACCGACAACCGATGGGGAAGAAAGGTTCTCGAGTGGCAGCCTCGTACCGGTAGGCGAAGTGTAGGGCGTCCCCCCATGAGATGGAGTGACGACCTGGTAAGACATGCAGGAAGTCGATGGATGCAGGTGGCTCAGGACCGTGTTTTGTGGCATTCTTTGGGGGAGGCCTATGTTCAGCAGTGGACTTGTGAAGGGCTGTAATGATGATGATACAATAAAATTCATAGCACTGAATGATAAGATTATATTTTTGCCTATGTGCCTAACCACGGTGCAGCTGTATCGTGTCTGCAGCGCGAATCGATCGACTCGACCAGAGGAAGATCACTCAAGAAATGAATTAGTTTTACATTATAGTTACAGTTATTTTTGAGCTCTGAAGCCTGCGTTAGTTAAAACTGTGCTAGAGGCCTCAGACTTCCCGATCTATTGTCAAGTGCGTGTGTGTGTGTGTGTGTGTGTGTGTGTGTGTGAGAGAGAGAGAGAGAGAGAGAGAGAGAGAGTGTGTGTGTGTGTGAGTGTATGTGTGTTATTAAGTGATCATCGTGAACTAATCTTCAGTCGCATCGTAATTCAAGCAGTTAAGAGTTTGATTTAGGATTAAAAATAGGAGCATAATACTGTAGTGCCTCCACTGACGAGTGAACATTTTTATAGAATCAGGGTGAAAAGCGAACGCACAGTCCACCTGATGTTAAGTGGATGCTGTGGCCAATATCCCTGACTTCTACTTATATCCTCGAATAAGAACCAAAATGCAGATGCATTGTCACGCCTGAGGGCCAAGATGGATGCCTCGTTTCCAGTAAAAAGGGTTTTCCAAACTCACCATACGAAAGTCAACATCATTAAGCTGTTACTTTACGCTGGTATTATATGAGAGCGTGGGCCTACCGCGGTCGGGCCGACACATTGGTGCTACAACCATAATATAGCTACATCATGGCTCTACAACGTCAAAAATCATATTTGCTGGTAACGACGCTATTCATCTAAATCCTTAGGAATGACAAAGCATCTACATTCGGATTTTTAATCAATGATAGATGTAGTTATCTGTGGGCCACAGCATGAACTTACAATCGGGTGGACTGACTGCTCATTTGTCACCCTTACTCCTAAAATATGAAACAAACTGATATAAGTAAAGTATTTAGGTTAAATATTACAAATGCACCTGCAAACCCTCCAACCAATAATATTGGCATTGACAATCAGAATGGAAGGTGCGTTATAGCGCGTTTTTATTTTCGCGATGTTTCGGCAGTTTCGCAGCACTCATTACCTTCTTTTTAGAATACGGGTAAACACGGGCACACAGTTCAGGTAGAATGTGTGCTCGTATGTGGGTGGTAGACAGGTTAACGGTAAGTGGATGCTGTGGCCCATGGATATCACAATTATCCTCGTTTGCGAATCAAAATGCAGATGCGTTGTCACCCGTGAGGACTAAGATGGAATGCCTCGTTTCCAGTAAAAAGAGTCTCCGGTTCTCTCCACTCAGCATACGAAACACAGCAGCATTAAGTTGCTATTTTACGCTGGTATTCTGTGAGTGCGTGGTCTTTCCGCAGTCGAGCCGACCCATTCGTGCTACAACCATAATATATCTGCAGCTTGGCTCTACCACGTAATAGAGACGTTACCTAAATTATGTAAAATATTTATCACAATTAAAAAAAAACTAAAAACGGAAAATTAGTTAACTATCCGCGCGTTAGAGCCAAGAACGGTGGCTGCATTTTCTCGATGAATGGCTATACTTAGCCTTTGAGCGCGAATAGAACAAGCCCTCTTGTCGCTTTAAATTTTAATTATGAATTTTTGCTCCGATCTATGCAGATTGAAGTTACTTTATCTTTAAAGCCTTGCAGTGGTATACTTTGTTCTCAATTAGTTTATTAATTATACCACACCAAGCAGATAGTATACCACGTACGAAGTACGCCTACGCCAAGCAATATATTTTAATATAGACGTCGAATCGATATCGAATCGAAGTGAAAAACAGCGCTGCAGAGATGATAAACAGTCGAGGTTACGACTACTTGACCAAAAAGACAGCCAATACAGAGACAAACAAGCCACCGATATCATCAGTAATGGGGCAATATTTATACCTAAGCTATTATTATAAAGCCTCAGAAAATCTAAAAGGAAATATGGTAGTTCCTCTCCTATTTGTACAACGGTAAAAAAATATAACCTTTTATTTCAAAATCGTAATTTAGATATCTTTTGTGAAAATATAGCTACTTTAAAAAAATCGATTTTGAATTGTTGCAAGAGCCATTTTTAGTTTCTAATTCTTTCATGCTTTTTTATTCGTTGTACTAATTTAAAAAAAAATTATATGTATTATGTAAAACAACGTCTTTTACCATTAAACTATGTTGTGCATACCTTTAATTTAAATGCATATGCTAATGTACAATGTATTTGTCAAAAATCGTGATATTATAAGTTCCTTTTATGCATTTAGTTGGTAAACCTTATTACAAGAATTAAAAATAAATAATATACAAGGTCTCTCTATCACCAAGTTTTTTGCTAAATAAAGACTGTATATTTAAAGACTTATCTATACAAATAAATAAAATTGAAGTGTCTGTTTGTAATGTCAAAATTACAGATTTTTACTAAATGCATATGAAAGTATATACGGCACTAATAACAAAAATACATTTTTTAAAGTTTTTATCTGTCTGTATGTCTGTCTGTCTGTCTGTCCGTCTTTGACGGGATTTTTACTGGCAGATAGCTGATGTCACAAGGAGTAACTTAGGCTATTTGTATTTTAGAAAAAAAAAAAGAATACCTACTAGCCAATATCATTTCGTGGATGTCGTAAGAGGCGTCGGAGGGATACTGAATCAGGAGATGGACAGCAGCATCTTCCTGATAACAACTCCAAATAATAAAAAAACTGCGTTTGCCGAACCTCCTGCTGAGCGTGGTAACCTATGGGGGAGGCTTATGCTCAGCAGTGGACTTTTATAGGCTGTGATGGAAGTATGACGTATTGCGTAGGGTGACCGTGAACATGTTCATATACCGCAGATTTCCGAAGTTTGTAAATAGCTATTGCAGCCCATGGACAACACAATTGACTTGAAAGAAGGTACCGTTTTCACCCCTGAAAACAAAAATGAAATACTTCACAGCCCGTTTTTATAAGAACTCTCTTATACTTAAAACAGGACAGTGCACTAATGCTCGACGACAGAAATAATTAAAAGGGGGACAGGAAAGGTGCTTTTACCATATATAAATTAACTGATTTAAAAATCCGGCTTTCGTAGACAATATATACGCTTTTGCCACTGGCATAATAGACGCGAAACATGCTACAAATACTGTCAAAAGACAAATGTAATTCTTTAGTTCGCACTTTTTTACTTATTATAAGCCAGACCACAATCTCACCTGGTGATAAGTGGTCATGAAGCTAAATATAAGATATATAATTACAAAGTAGCACTCGCAGACTAATTAGAGATTCTACCGAATGTAGTACTTGTGTCAAACAATATATCATACAGCGGAAAGAGAATCAAATCATCCTCGTTGACATGACGTAACAAGCGTAACAGCTGTAATAAATCTTGAAGTACTATCTCGCAAATCACACGAGATTATGACATACTACATTACAATAACAACGAATTTAGCCTGTACACGTAAACGTGAAAACTGTGGCGCCCTATTTAGCTTGGAAGCCCGGGGAAGCCGCAACAAAAAGACTAATAAGTACTATTTTTATTTTTATCGAACATTAGTGGGCCAATTACTTTGTCATAGAGTCTTGTACGAAACTCATATTATAAAAAATAATTTAAGATCAGTATTATTAGACGTAGACAGAATGTGTGAGGTTTTAGTGGGAAACAACAAAAAAGCATTTTCCTTCTGTCATTTAAATAATGGTTTCAAGTACATTTATTTCGTTAAAGCGGTGCGTATAAAATGTTTATTAGTTAACTAAGATTCCGCGACTTCGTCCGCGTTGCTTGATATATTAACAATGTTTTCGATAAATATATAAAAATATATAAATACGACTGTAAGAAAACGAAATATATGCTTACCCCACTTCTCCGCGGCAAGAAAACTCAAAGAAAAATCACTGAACACGTAGTGCTTATAAAAATCGTTGTTTCTTAAAACTTTAATAACTTTATATTAAATGAAGATATCGCAATTTTTTTTTATTTTTGATGAGGGCCGTGTTTAAAAAATAAAACTTAGAAAACCTCATTGAAATCTATCCAGTAGCTTTTCCGTGATGCGCACACAACTGCAAACCTCTAGTATTTTATTTATATAGATTTGATGATTGGTGACTTAAATATCTCCCGCTCGTTGATACGAGGGCGGCACTGGAAATTTCGGGAATCAAGGAAAGGACACAACATTACTGTTTAAAAATGTATTTATTGCTTTTCGAAGTATTCTCCGCGAAATTTGACACATTTTTCCATACGATGGAACCAATCATTGAAGCAACCATCCCATTCGGAAGTTGGGGTCTCCAAAATGGCCGTTTTGTAGGCGTCCACAGCTTCTTCAGGTGATGAAAATCTCTGTCCACGCAATTTATTCTTTATTTTAGGGAAAGTATAGAAATCATTAGGGCTTAGGTCGGGGCTGTACGGCGGATGGTCTAATAATTCTATGTTTTCTTGCTCTAAAAACTCTTTTGTTCTGTGTGCGGTGTGAGAACTCGCATTGTCGTGATGGAGGATGATGCGGCGGTTGCAGTTCTCTTTACGGAGTTCAGAAACGACCTGTGGCAAACAAATGCTAGCATACCATTCTGCATTAACCGTTCTTTGTCCCTCAATAGGAATAGTCGTAACATGGCCGGTTTTGGAGACAAACGTGGCCACCATTTTTTTTGCAACACCTCGTGAACGAACAATTTTTGTTGGCTTTAACTCATTTTCGAACACCCAAACTCGTGACTGGTTTTTTGTTTCGGGTTCGTACGCGTATATCCAGGATTCGTCACCTGATACGATGTTGTATACAGCATTTGAGGATCCTGCGTGGAATCTTTCGAGAGTTCTGACGCACCAAGTAACGCGAGCCGCTTTTTGCTCTTCACAGAGCGAATGCGGTATCCATCGTGAAAACAACTTTTTTACACCTAATTGTTCATGCAAGATTATTTGTATTTGACTCATGCCAATGTCTAAAGTTGCCTGAATTTCGCGGTAGGTCACATGTCGATCTTCCTCAATCAGCTTACGCACAGCATCAACGTTTTCTTGGGTGACTGCAGTTTTTGGACGACCTTGACGGGGATCATCACTGAGCCTTACACATCCACGTTGAATTTCAGCGATAATTTGTGGTTTTGGATGGGGGCTTCATCACCAACTGCAGAAATCATCCGTTCAACACACTGTTTTTGTGTTAAACCACTTCAAAAGTCATAATAAATCATCGTTCTTGAATTTTCTCGAGTCAATCAAAAAACAAGTTTGACAAAACCTTGAACCTTGACAAGACCGAGAATCTTTTTTTAAATAAATAAATGGTATTCGATTTTTAAAACCAAGGACTTTTCAATTAAAAAAAATTTAAAAAATTTAATTTTATTTAAAAAGGAACAGCGGAAATATTCCATTCCCGATACTTTTAGTGCAGCCCTCGTAATTAGGGGCATAGAATTCTATGATTAGGCGAAACAACGAGGCAAATGTTCCGACGGTGACAAAGTTAAATACCTATGTATTAATTATTGTAGTCTCTTGGCAATCCTCAATAAATAAATAAATAAAGTTATTATCGACATTTCCAGTCGTCATAATCTATAAAGGTGTCCAGGGCTTGTAGTACTGTTAGTTCGTTTGTTTTTAAGGAAGTTGCCAACTATGTCAGCTGTATATATAGAATATTTTATAAAACGAGGCAGGTGTACGCGCAAACGCACAATGATACGTTTTTGCGATAAAATCGAATGTAGCCTTGACGCATCTAAAAGCGAGTCAGAGACACCGAGACAATCATTAGAACGATTACAACGTTTATGCCCGAAAATATTTTTGGAGTTTACTTCTTAAGAATTGTCATATATATATAGCCCATGATACAAAAATTAGATGGGGGAGTGAAATCGAGTGTTAACAAAAATTTTAATTGATATTTCCTCGAAACAATTTCACGTTTTGCGCTTCTTAAACCGGACGCGGGTAGAGTAACAGCGCCATCTACTTTATTCTATCGGTTATTTTATTCAACAAATTGGTTGACTTGACTCTCAAGGTGGCAGTGTTACGTAAAATAGACGCTAGATGGCCTTAACACGACTGATTTGATAATATGTATACGTAATTGAGAAGTCCACTCCGCTCGCGCGTCGGAACTGATATGTACTATTTTTTATTTGTGAAACGTTACCCCACACTAGAATTTTATCCTGTATCGACGACACATTTTACATACCTACATAAATTGTACAAGAACATGCATGTTAAACTCGCTAAATGTATAAAAACCGTAGAATCAGGGGGCCGCATAATCCAACCTTAAAGAAAAGCAACTAATTGCATTGGGAAATGGGAATGGGTGGTAATCGTTTACTAGTAAAACAACAGAAATATAGTAAATTAAATTATATAGTATAAAGAAAATTGCTTACACTTGTAAGCTTCCAAACATTAATATTTGGACATGCTCGGGGGAAGCATCAAAAGGCTGGTCTAAAAATTAATAGGGCCGCAGGCAAACGCGTCGAGAGGGTCGCATATTTGACATGTCCGTTACAGAAGAAACATTCTCGAGTGACAGCCTCGTACCAGGAAGCGAAGTGCTCAGGACCGTGCTTCTTAGAGTTCTTTGGGGGAGGCCAAGGTTCAGCTGTGGATTAATAAATGGCTGTAATTGAAATTGGACTGGGGAAGGACCAGGTTTGTACAGGATATCAGCGTGTTATAACAGCGTAATGTTAGTGAGTGACAAGAACCGGGGGCCCTTTTTAATATTACCGAGACATTCCATCTTAGTCCTCAAAGGCATTTAGATTGTTAATCGAGGACAGTTGTAGTTGTATACGTATTGTATATGCCACAGCATCCCCTAACCATCTGGTGGTCGTTTGTACTACTTAGTTCTATAAAAAAAAAATAACTCTACAAAACTCACTTATTACATTTTAAGCGTGCCTTTTTCACGTGAACAATTAAAAGTGACGCAGACAGACATAATGAATACAGGTGAGTTTCAAATTCAAATCACTATGGCGGCTAAACGTAGTGATTATAATAAATATCCTTTGAACGAGGACAGTAGAGTTAATGCGAGACGACTGTTTAGTCAGGTTTGCAACGTTCTTTATATAGTTAATTTTTCAGACATAATATGCCAGTTTCTTAGCTGTGAAACACGTGAAATATTATTTCAATTAATTTCATTCATTTAATACAGCTTATTTCTATAAGGTCACTGCTGATCATAGACCTCCTCCATAGATTGCCTCGTAGGCCGCATTTGCCATAGTTGTCATGCTTGACAACTGCAGTTTTTTATTACTTTGTATTGCTATAGATGTATAGATTACAAAGTTGTAAATGAAAAGCAATAAAATCTGAAGAATATCACCTCCTTATGTTTGTTCAATCAATATCAAGGTTAGTACGTATGTTTTCTATTGTTAAAAAATGTAATGATTTTAAATTTAGAAAAAAGAAAGTGACAAAAAAAGTCCTTACAGTATATATATATAATTCTTCTGTCGGAGTGTGTGACTGAAATGCTTCTAAACGGCTGGACCGATATTGATGAACTTTCGTGCGAGATTAAGTAGATTCGAGAATAGTTTAGATTCACAACTGGACCCGGTAGGTGGCGCTGTTGTCGAGATCGAGAAAGGATCGCTAGTTTAATGTAATTTTCACCAACTTGTAGACGGTCGATTGACTTGAACATTTGCACAAGCACCAATAATTTAATAATTTTATCCTAGTATCCCGATCAGGATCACGAGGATAAAATAAAATAATTAACAGGATCATCACAGCAATGCGTGTTGTTGAAGTTTTTTTAAACTCTTATATTATTATTTGTTGGTCTAATTTAGCATTTCCTTTCTGAGAAGGTAATGGAGCAAACTTATTATTGCTTACAATAAAAATATTTTTGTGTATCGTATTGTAATAATGTCCTCCAGACCGAATTTCGGTCACGGCGGCCAGTCTCAACGAAGTTTAGCCTAACTACTTGGTACTATTATCTATTCTGTGGTCAAAAGGAGACTAGCCATATGCGCAGGACAGGATTATAGTGCTCGAGTGAATGGTTTCAAGCACAGGTTTATTTCCTCACTAATAGTTCAATAGTCCGACACAGGCGAGAAGAGGACAGACGCAGTTTCTTGACAGAAAATGCCAATAACTGATTTTGATCCGACCTGGGATTCGAACTGGGGACTTTATGATTACAATTGCATCATAAATTTCAATTGTCGCCGAAATATTTATTTCATTCCTCAAATGCTTTATAGTATAAACGTTAAGTTAATATTCTATTATCTCTGCTCCAAATATGCACGATGTTTTCCATCACCGCCGAGCACGTGGTAAATCAGCACTTGAAATTGCAATTAACAATTTCACTGGTGAAGACGGGAATCGAACCCGGGTTGCTGTGAAATTTACGAGCACGAGCTCGAGGCGAGCACTTAATCCCTGAACATCATCGTGGTATCATTCTGCAGCTATATTATAATTGTATCAAGAATGGGTCGGCTTGTCCAGGGAAGGACCACACTCCCACAGAATGCCAGCACAAAATAGCATAGCAATGGTGTGTGTAGAGAACCGGAGACTCTTTTTAGTGGATACGAGGCATTCCATCTTAGTCCTCAGGGGTGACAAGTGACAACATTTTTTTTACGTGGTAGAACCATGCTGCAACTATATTAGTAGTATAGTTGTAGCACAAATGGGTCGGCTCGACCGGGGAAGGACCAAGCTCTCACAGAATACCAGCGTAAAATAGCAGCTTAACGCTGCTGTGTTTCGTATGGTGAGTGTAGAGTACCGGAGACCCTTTTTACTGGAAATGAGGCATTCCATCTTAGTCGTCACGGGTGACAACGCAACTGCATTTTGATTTGTAATAGAGGATATATGTAGATGTCTATAGGCTACAGCAACCACTTACCATCAGGTGTACTGTGTGCTCGTTTGTCACCCTTATGCTGTTTAAAAATAAAAACTACTACAGCTCTCTAGATACCTAATAGCGTACGTGAGGGTAATATGATCATCCGGTTAATATAGTCACTTTCTTATAACTCAAAAACTACAGCCTTATTAGCATGGATGGTTCTCTGATAGATTAGCTCTTCATCAGTCAATCAAATAATAAAGGGTAAAAAGAATGCTGCTTTGTCGACGCCATTTTGACAGTTGACATTATAGTACGAGTAATATGGGCATTAAATGTTCTTTTTTAAGTGTTCCTAATTATTATCAAAGCTTGTTTGCTTTTTTTTAACCTATTATAAGCCAGAGCCTGACCACAATCCCACCTGATGGTAAGTGGTGATGCAGCTCTAGATGGTAAATCGCAATGTCTTAGCGTAACAAAAGCCTATTCACTCTTGCCTTGAAAACGCCCTGATTGTATTCGGACGGAAAGATAGTTTTCTTAATAATGTATGAGTTATAGTATACGACTTTTAAACGTGGTAGAGCCATGTTGCAGCTATATTAGTAGTATAGTTGTAGCACGAATGGGTCGGCTCGACCGGGGAAGGACCACGCTCTCGCAGAATACCAGCGTAAAATGGCAGCTTGACACTACAGTGTTTCGTATGGTGAGTGTAGAGAACCGGATACCCATTTTACTGGAAAAGAGGCATTTCATCTTATTCCTCACGGGTGACAACGCATCTGCATTTTGAGTCTTTATTGAGGATAAGTGTAGATGTCTATGGGTCACAGTAACCACTTACCATCAGGTGGACTGTGTGCTCGTTTGTCACCCTATCCTATAAAAAAAACGACTCTGTTTTTGTCTCTGTCCTTCTCCTAGTTTTGGTTTTATAGGGCGGCAAAGCTTAAGCCGAACATATTACCCTCATGTAACTTAGTTTTATCTAAAAATGATTACTGATAGCAAATAATATGTACTATTTTTGTATTTATCTTCGATCCAATCCCTCTGTCAGTCACACCCTATTTAATTGTATCGAAGCTTGTCCAATTTTCGTTTGTATTGTTTGTACACGCGTTCCATCACACCACACGCTTTCATACGTCGTAAGTTAATGACCCAGACACGTTGAAGGCTGTATTACACACAATACAATATACTATTATATAAGTAAGCATGTGCAAATATGTCATGCCATGTATTCTATTCTTTTTATACCTATAAGTAAAAAGAAAAGTTACAGCCTATATCCCACTGCTGGTCAAAGGCCTCCTCTCATTACCGAGAGGGTTTTAGGGCAAGGAAATGTCCGCCGCTCTGCCCCAATGCGTGTTGGCGAATTTCACATGTCTTCTAAATATATATTTTTTAATCTCAGACATGCAGGTTTCCTCACGATGTTTTCCTTCACCGCCGGGCACGTGGTAAATCAGCACTTAAAATTGCAATTAACAATTTCATTGGTGCCGGCGGGAATCGAACCCGGGTTGCTCGCGTACTGTGAAATTTACAGCGACCGCTTAGCCCCTGAGCTACCACGGCTCTTCGATGATGATTGATTATTAGAATAGAATAAAAATTAAAATATTTATTCATCGGCCAACAGTGATACAAAAATATTAGTAACAAAAAAGACTTATGACCTATTTATCACAAAATGTAATATAATATAGGTGTAAAATATAGGTATGAGCCGTGGTAGCTCAGATGGTTAGCGCTCGGTGTAAGCTTCACAGTAGGTACTCGAGCAACCTGGGTTCGATCCCCGCCGGCACCAATGAAATTGTTAATTGCAAAACCTGCATGTCTGAGAAATAAGAAAACAAATGTTTCGAAGACATGTGAAGTTCGTAAACACGCATTGGGCCAGCGCGGCGGACATTTCTTTACACTTACCCTCTCAAAAATGAGGGGAATCCTGTACCAAGCAGTGGTACGTATATAGTCTGTAACTTTAATTTTTATCTTTAACCAATCATCAATTTTATCATCATCAGACTGTAACAATCTGCAAGACTGAGGAATAAAATATTTCGAGGTTATGCGAATTTCGCCAACGCACTGAAGCAGCGGAGCGAATTAATCGCACCATTACCCTCTCCGAAATGAACAGAGGCGTGTGCCAAACAGTGGGACGTATATAGGGTAGTAATATTTACTTTTCTTAACACCACCTCATTCCCATTTCCCCGCCCATTCACTGTCTTCTTTAATTTTCTTTTATTCATAATAAACCATCACAAGTCTACTGAACAGGCCTACCCCAAGAGTGTCCACGTGATGGTAAGTGGAGACTGTGGTCTACAGACACCTACATTTACATTCGATATTGAGCATCAAAATACAGATGCGTTGTAACTCCTGAGGACCAAGTAGGAATGCCTGGCTACCAGTAAAAATGTTCGACTACTATACGAAACACAGCAGCAGCAATGCTGCTATTTTACGCTGGCATAGCCTAGGTAATGGCATTCTTCCATGTGATGGCATACTTTCATGTGATGGCATACTTCCATTAAGCTTGCGGATTGTCAATTTCAGTTTGTTGTTATTATCAATACCGAGTTATTGTCAGTTGGATTCTCTTACGGCGCCATTACAACGCGGTCTTTGTAAATTATACTGGCAAAGAATTCTAGCATAAAATATATATAGTACATGTTTTTTTTTATAGGATAAGGGTGACAAACGAGAACACAGTGCACCTGATGCTAAGTGGTTGTTGTTGCCCATAGACATATATATCTATCCTTGATGACGAATGACGAATGAAAATGCAGGTGAGTTGTCACCCGTGAGAACTAAGATGGAATGCCTCGTTTCCAGTAAAACGGGTCTTTGTGTGTGATGTAACTGGTTTCTCGGAAACGGCTTTAACAATTTGGATTAAATTTTGTATTTTGTTAAAGTTTTACATTCCAAGTTTCCATAGGCTTCATCTCTAAGAAAGTTATATTTATTTTCCATACGTCGATTAAAATTCGGTCGACTTAATGCTTAAAAGTTAAATCTAGAGCTGTCTAAATAAGTCTGTCTGGCTGTATATCTGTCACAAAACACTAAGTGCGCATATTACGCTGAAATACATTTTAAAACTACTCCAAACATCTTCATTGTATTATCATAATAACAATTTAAAAAATTACCTGACTTCTCTCTTCTCGGCCTCCTCCTGCGACAGGTCCTCCTCCACAGAGTAGTCCAATATGGATTTCACTCCGAATGAGCGCAGTCTGAAAGGAAAAATCAAGTTAATTAATGAAAGTGGAAAGTAGAGTTGGACACGCCTCAGGGATCAACTGAAATTGATTCTTCTTCGTAAACGCTTGTTAACATTAACAGTTATTTTTACTTTTTAGTAGATATTATGTTGTGATTATGTCACGGGCAAAGTGCAGATACACTCACATTTAGCCGGCAACAACTCGGTGCAGCCAATTACGGTTACAAAGTAGACAGATACACAAGTGGTAAAATTTAAAATTTTGTACAACCGACTTCAATATAAATAAAATGAGAACATCATCAATGTAGTCGAAGTCAATTCTTTTTTTTAAAGTATTTAAAAAACCGTTACCACTAGGTCCACACTAGGATTTTCTCCTGTGTCGTGGAGGCAGTTTACAAACATAAATTGCACAAGGACAAACATCCAGACCCGGAACAATTATTTGTAAGCCATACAAATTTACTTGTTCCGTGCGGGATTCGAACCAGCGGCCCCCAGCGTAGCAACTCATTGCTAAGCCACTGCACCAGGCAGCCGTCAAAAATTAAATACGCATTATTAAGGATAACTCAAAAACTACTGGTCAGATCTTAATAAATGAAAATGAAAAGATTCATCAAAATCGGTTCACCTAGAAAAAAGTTCTGAGATAACACACAAAAAATACAGTCGAATTGAGAACGACCTCTTTTTCTTGAAGTCGATTTAAGTCCGCTTATATATCACTTGTGTATACAAGAAAACTTGGATGTATTCAAATTACTCATTAATATTCCAAACCGGAATAAAGAGACGTTTGGTCAGCAACCAATCTAGAAAGAAAAGAAAAAGAAAGTAGAAAAGATTATAAGAAGAAAGGAAGTACAATTTTAGGTTTTTATCGGTGTTTAGCGATATTTATTAACTGTTTAACGATATTAGGATTGCTGGATCTCGGCAGCAGCGCCACCTACCTGGTCGTTAATAATATAGCTATAACGCTATATCTATGGGAAACTATATTTATATTTTTATCATGTGGTAAGACTTATTTTCTGACTAGGAGGGTAGTTACCACTCTTTTACTTATTTCTAACTGCCTCGTTGGTCTAGTGGTTGTAGTAGTGCAACTGCTGATCACGAGGTCCCGGGTTCGAATCCCCGGTCAAGGCAAAAAATCAGTTATTGAGCTTTTCCATCAAGAAACTCTCAGCAGCTGCCTGGAGTCAGCAAGCTGGCGGTGTCTCACCCCCGTGCCTCGGAAAGCACGCAAAGCCATTGGTCCTGCGCCTGATCTCTCTCCGGTCGTGTCGGTTTACCGTCCCATCGGACTATGAGAGTGAGACAATAGAGAGTGCACCTTTGCTTGCGCATACACTCGGGCACTATAATCCTGTTCTGCGCTGATGGCTAGTCTCCGATGAGGCTGGCCGCTGTGATCGAAATTCGGTCTAGAGAACATTATTATTATTATTATTATTACTTATTTCTACTGTCAAATAGCAGTGCCTGCACTGCTGTGTTCCGCTCTCAAGGGTATAAGAGAGCCAGTATAATAACAGGTCGTGAATTCCATCTTTGTCCTCAGAGGTGATATCGCATGATATGATAATTGTACAACTATTATACAGTTACCGTCTATTAAAGTCCACAGCTGAACATACTCGTAGGCCTCGCACATAGATTGTCTCATAGGGGGGATAATTGCCATAGTCGCCACGCTTGGCAAGCGGGTTGGCAACCGCAGTTTTTTTTTAGTCGCGCTACGCTGCTACCCATCTCCAGATTTGTTTCCCTCTGTCGCCTCTTACGACACCCACGGGATAATATAGGGTAGTGGATATTCTTACATTGCGACTTCACGGCATTGTTATGTATTAAAAAAATGAAGCGAATACAATGTGTTCTAATCTATTTTTATAGCTACAGTGTAAAGACCAATACAGTGTAAAAACCTCTATAGCATAGACATTGTTCGAGATTGATGATATTGGTCGGTTTACATTGTTACCCATACAATAAAAAATAATGTAATGATCACCTCTACTATGTTTTATGCTTTTCGTTACAAATACAATTATATTACATTTTCTAAGGTTCTCAGAAATGAGAGGCCTGTGCCCAAGAGGTGAAAGTAGACTAACTTTTAAATAAAACTAGTATTTACGGATTTTATCGCGTATATTAAATTATTTTATATTCAATATACGAGTACTATAAGTTCATACTGCGTAGATCAGAACAAAAATTAATAATTTTTATCTGGAGGTAGCCGTGGTTAACTATGACATTGGGACGTTAAACATCTCAGTCCCCCCCCCTCCCCCTCCCCCGGTAGCCATGGATGCTGTAAAGTTCAAATAATTACACATTCTGAAGTCGGTGATGACATAGTGGAAAGAAGAATCAAAGGCCCGACTTCAGAACGTTGTATTAAATGTAGTTCTTAGAAATCGTCGTAAAAGTAATAAATACAGTGTAATTGAGAACCTCGTATTTTTTTGAAGTTGGTTGAAAACTTCACCTCTATTAAGCCATCCTCAGAAGTGGAATCTTTCTCCAAATTTATATGGGACCACTTACTGACGTTTATTTATTTATATATAACATGGTCTCAATTGTGTTTAGTGTTTGGTGGATCTAGATTAGATTCAAATGTTGATATTGTGGAGTTTGAGTTCAATCTGGAGATCGTCTCTAATACCGGTCTTAATCGTCTCGGCCTTGACGCTACTTCCACTGTCGCTTCCCACCCAACCTTGCCCCGAATCTCTTTTTTATATTTCGGAATTTTTGTAAGCGTTTGCCAATATTTACACGAGTCACTTATCTGTACATCTGTACAATGTGTAACACGACAAACACAGAGTTAGGAAAGATTCAGACCAGACGGAGCGAGTGGGAATTAATTAATTAATTTAATATAATAAATTTTCTACGTGGCAGAGCCATGCTGCAGCTATATTATGGTTGTAGCACGAATGGGTCGGCTCGACCGGGGAGGGACCACGCTCTCACAGAAAACCAGCGTACAATAGCAGCTTAACGCTGCTGTGTTTCGTATGGTGAGTGTAGAGAACCGGAGACCCTTTTTACTGGCAAAGAGGCATTCCATCTTAGTCCTCACGGGTGACAACGCATCTGCATCTTGAGTTTTTATTGAGGATAGATGTAGATGTCTATGGATCACAGTAACCACTTGCCATCAGGTGGACTGTGTGCTCGTTTGTCACCCGATCCTATAAAAAAATAAACGGATTTTGATGCGGTTTTCACCAATAGACAAAATGATTCAAGAGGAAGGAGGAATATGCATATTATATAATTCTTCTGACCGTGTGTATGTGACTGAACTCCTCCTAAGCGGCTGGACTGATTTTGATGAAATTTTGTGTGTATGATTAAGTTGATTAGAGAAGGGTTTAGATCCACAATTGGACCCGGTGGCTGGCGTTGTTGTTGAGATCCAGAAATCAACCGTGCGAAGCCGGGGCGGATCGCTAGGTTAAACTAGTAATATGCAATTACATTCTGTAAACACTTGGAACAAGCGCGAGCTAGTTATACAAGTTACACAACTCTAAATGGTCAATAATTCCTTCATGGGACAATATACATATCATTTTACAACAAAATGACAGAAAATATACAGGACCCATCTATCATCTATCAAAAGTTTTAGATGTTTATAAAGCAATAGTTGTTTACCAAGGAAACCAATCATACACTACTAAATAGTACTTGTTTCGTAATATCACCTGGGATGTTTTCTTTAATTGTAGAACATATCATAATATAGTCTGTTCGCTAAGATAGTGTCGGTTCACCCGGAGGCACAATTATTATTCCGCTTTAATTTTACAATTTTTTTACGGTTTTTATTTATTTATTTATTTATTTATTTATAAGGGTCACCGACAGATGATACACAATTACTAAAAATAAGAACCACGCATTGTGAGAAACATGCAACGTGCTCACCCAGTTATAGGCAACCACCAGGTAAAATTTAATAGTACAGTAGCAAAATTGCGTATTTGTGAGAAATTAAAAAGGGTTTACATTTATCATCTAATACTTAGATTCTAAATAAAGTAACATTTTTCTTCTGAATTTATTTAAATTGTCATTGAAAATATCTAAATCAGATGGCCTAGATATATCATTATACAGTCTCAACATTCTGCATAATGCTGAATTAATATAGTCTGTTCACTAAGATATTAACGGTTTGTTAAATAGATGCTTTTCTATTCTTAGAATAAAATAGAATACTATTTTATTCTTATGGTTAATGTAATAAAATACGAATATAAGTTTGGTAGCAAAGAACCTTTAACTACAGCGCTTAGTTTTTTTTTTTTTTATAGGATAAGGGTGACAAACGAGCACACAGTCCACCTGATGGTAAGTGGTTGCTGCGGCCCATAGACATCTACATCTATCCTCGTTTGCGAATCAAAATGCAGATGCGTTGCCACGCGTGAGGACTAAGATGGAATGCCTCATTTCCAGTAAAAAGGGCCTCCGGCCACCTGCACTCACCGAGCGAAACGCAGAGGTAAACCTCTACTTCACGCTGGTATTCTGTGAGGTCGTGGTACCACCCCGGTTCGAGCCGGCCCATGCATGCGACAGCAAAAGCTGCCGCGTGGCTCTACCACTGTTAAAAAATTTATGTATGCAATGCAAAATTCTCCTGCCGGTGTACGCACCACGCGCCAAGGGGGCACGATACAAAGGCGACCGCATCTAAGCGAACAGAATATACAGTAAATTAATATTTAAAAAATCCAGCTGGGTTTCTTGCGAGGTGGACCAGTAGTCATACCCTTAAATGACTTTCAATAAGTATATTAATAATTTGGAGTTTATGCTGTAACAAATAAAGACAAACGGGCAGAATAAAATTAAAAAGGTTCCGTGTATGACAGCGGAACCCTAAAAACTTGGTTTCATAATAACAAAATTCTACTAACGATGTTTCAATAAGCCACGATCGTTTCTAGTACTGGCCTTCATGTAATAATCTAAATAAGGCCAGGTTGGATCCAAGTTAATCTTGTTTGATTTAATTAGAAACTGATGGAAAGTGTAAAGTTATATAAAAAAAAAAACTGGAATACAGCAATCTAGTAAGTTAACAAGCTACTTATGTTGGCAGTGAGGTAAAACAGTAATATATATCTACTAGCTGGCCAGGCAGACGTTGTTCTGCCCTTTTCGACGACTCTTCATATTAAAAATTCTTAAATTCATAATAAAAAAAAATTGAGTGTTAGTTATCCGGATAAAAACTATCCTATGTCAAGTTGGACCAAACTGCAAGTGTGCAAAATTTAGAAGAGCGTTAAATTCTTTACACAACAAGATTTTACTAGACTTTTTACCATGCACTGCAACATTTTCGGCTCGTTTTTATTAACACTCTTTCCGGTCTTGTTCCGTAAAATTTGCAATCGATTTTAAAGTAACCTCTCTATGAGCTAGAGACTTTTTAAACTTTAAACATAGCTCTGAACTTGATGACAATGCAATATTAACTCACTTTCTTGTCTGTTTATTTGTTTGTCTGTTCAGTACAAATTTAGCAATTGATTTCAAACTTACTTCCCGATGAGCTAGTGAATAGAAACTTTAAACATACTCAGGACTAGAAAATGGTAAAAATGGTTGCCGTTTTAAATTATAATTCGCTGATACCCGCGACTTCGTCCGTGTTGTTTATCATAGGCAAAGGTAGAAGAGACTTCCCCTCCACTAGGCATGCGCGCTACACCGTTTGCCCCACTTGTCTGCGGCAAGAAAACACATCACTGAACACGTAGTGCTTATTAAAATCGTTGTTTCTTAAAACTTTAATAATTTTATATTAAATGAAGATATCGCAATTTTTTTTTAGATTAAGGGCCAAGTGTTTAAGCAATAAAACTTATAAAACCTAATTGAAATCTATCCCGCAGTTTTTCCGTGATGCGCGCACAACTGCAAACTACTATCATTTTATTTATATAGATTATTTACGTGTTGGTATCATCAATAGACCAAAAAATCCAAATATGAGTCCTACGGATTTGGACTATGCGTTGGTATGTCATTCAGTTTCTTCCATATTATATTATATCAATTAATTTCGACAAGTATTGCTATCTGAATTTGATCCCAACTGAACTGTGATTATGTGACATTCTGGTGAAAATTGTGCTTGGCTTCGTTTTAACCTTTGACGTTTGGTTGCAGTAAGCTAATGTATCGGCATCGATTATAAACCTATACCTTTTTTATTTATACAATCTTATTTTAGGTTAAAAAAGTTTTATAATCTTTATATATAAAAATTACGTGTCACATTGTTTGTCCGCGATGAACTCCTAAACTACTGAACTGATTTCAATAAAATTTTGCACACTGTGTGCAGTTTGGTTCAACTTGAGAGATAGGATAGTTTTTATCCCGATAAGTGTCCCTAAATTTTTTTATTGCTAATTTCAGGAGTTATTTTAGGAAAGCAAATGGTCGTCGGAAAGGGCAGAACAATGTCTGCCTGGTCAGCTAGTGTTATTATAATAAGAAAACTACGCAGTTCCGAATTGAACCCTACCGGTAAACGATTCCCATCGGAGTTAGAGCTTGTTCACGTGGAACACGCGGGCGCGGGTGCGACAGTCGACGCGGTGGTTTGGGCAGTGTAACGTGTTGTCAGAGGTTATGAACATGGACGACGAACTTTTATTTTTAATCGAAAATTCTTACTTAAAGTGGGAGATGACAAAAAGTAGAATTGGTGTGCACGAAATTAATAAAGAAAGAGAACTGAAAGAGCGGAGAATAATCATGCGAGGCGAGTCTATTGGGTTGGATGGTCGATCGTTTGTAGCGACAAGTTCAAAATTGTTGATCTTACCTGAAGCCGCGAGTCAATCGCGCGCTCCGCCGCTTGTTCGACGTAAACACACACAAACAATTTCATACATTTGATATTGCCCGCTACTTCCACCGCACCTGCGTTTTGTACGTGAACACTTGCATAATATAATGCTATGTGCTTGATATTTCGTGCCCGGGTTCGCCACCACGCCCGCGAGATAACGTGAAAAAACATTTACACAATAACATTGCAGCTTAAATTTTAGTTATTTTATTTAATATTTATTGTTAACACCTTTATAATAGGGTAACAAAGGGCAGACTTAATGCCTATCGGCGTTCTATGCTAGTCAACCCGTGGAATGATGAGATTTTGTGATTTGGTTGATTTCTGTATTGTAAGTAATTTAGTACCTCTCAATGGTGGGTTTGATCTTGTTCTGGTCCTCGCCGGCAACGAACTGGCCGTAGAAAGTCGCCTTCATGATCGCCTCGAAGAGCCTCTGCCCGACTACTTGGCGCAGTCTCTTCATCAACTGCAATGCGAAATAAAAAATTAAAATTATATGTCAATACCTGTCTGAGCGTGGCAGACTAAATGCTTCATGACCCACAGACATGAATGGTCTGCGCCAAGCAGCGGGAAGCAGTATACTTTAACTTTAACCTTTCTTTACTTTTAGGTATAGTCTGTTCACTAAGATAGTGTCGGTAGAACCAGAGGCACACTTATTATTTTGCTTTTATTTTATTATTTTTTGTTTGTTAGATAAATGTTTTTCTATTCTAAGAATAAAATAGTTAAAATAGAATAGTATTTTATTCTTATGGTCATTGTAATAAAATACGAATATAAATAATATACACAAGTTATGTAGCAAAGAATCTTAGTGAAACGGCGCTTCGTTTTAAAAATGCCAAATTTTCCTGCGGGTGTACGCCCCACGCGGCGACCGACAAGATGCGATACGTGCCCGTGCGGCGCGACACAAAGGCAACCATATTTAATCTAATAGACTATCATCATCATCATCAAGGCGTTCCCCAAGTTATACAACAAAGCACGATCCTGAGCCACCTGCATCCATCGACTGCCTGCATGTCTCACCAGGTCGTCACTCCATCTAGTGGGGGGTCGCCCTAAACTTCGCCTACCGCTACGCGGCTGCCACTCGAGAACCTTTTTTCCCCATCGGTTGTCGGTTCTTCGAGCTATATGGCCAGCCCATTGCCACTTCAGCTTACTAATCAGTTTGGCTATGTCGGTCACTCTGGTTCTACTGCGGATATCCTCATTCCTAATTTTATCACGCAAAGAAACCCCAAGCATAGCCCTCTTCATAGCTCGCTGAGCGACCTTGAGCGTCCTCATACGGCCGGTAGTGAAGGACCACGTCTCAACTCCATAAGTCATCACTGGCAACACGCACTGGTTGTACAATTTCGTTTTCAGGTTTTGAGGAATACCTGACGAGAAAATGTGTCGTAGGTAATTTCCCGAACGCTGCCCAACCGAGTTGAATACGTCGATTGACCTCTCGGTCGAAGTTGGACTTACCTAGTCGGACTATTTGTCCCAGGTAAACATACTCGTCAACAACTTCGAGCTTAGTGCTCCCAAGAACTACCGGCATAGGTGTGACATGGACATTACACATGACCTTTGTTTTGTCTATGTTCATCTTAAGACCTATCCGTTTGGAGACACTATTGAGGTCATTGAGCATAGTGCTTAGGTGCTCCAGCTATTCTGCCATAAGGACTATATCGTCGGCAAATCGAAGGTAAGAGACGTACTCGCCATTGATGTTAATACCGTATCCTTTCCAGTCCAGTAGTTTCAAAAGGTCTTCCAATGCAACGGTGAAGAGTTTCCGAGATAAAACGTCACCCTGTCTTACACTTTTCAGACAATATAAATATATACAGACTATACAAACAAATATATGCATTGTTTTCCCAGTAGGAAATTATTATAATGGGTCCGATTTCCCAGTCCTTATTTTAACATATCTCCACATTTTTAAAGTTTCTAGAATGCTATGATTTTAAGGAGAATGTCTATATGTGTACGTCCTACCGTGTAGTGACGGTGTGAGAATATCCACTACCCCATATCGTCCCGTGGGTGTCGTAAGGGGCGACAGTGGGCGTCCACAGTGAATGCGCGGTGACTTGGGCCTGTTGCGGGCGCGACGGCGGGTGCGTGCCGTGGCCACAGTGACGAGCGAGCTGTTGGTGTGCTTAGACCGTATTTCAGGTTTTGCAAACCATAGGCAAGGATTTAGTATCTTTACTAGACATTTCTATCCTGAGATGGGAGTTGAACGGAGGGTGTGCACGATGTAAATAAAACCAGAGAAATAAATGATGAATTTTTTACTATGTATGAAGAATTGAGATTGTATCCTAGAAAATTCTTTGAGTACACACGAATGTCCGTGTCAATATTTGATTATATCATGAGTAAAATATCACCAAAAATCATTTTAAAAAAAATTGAAGACGCGTTCACCGAGCGATAAGACCGAACTGGTTTGATACACCCGCACCCGCGCATTGGATCGCTTGCTGACTAGGCACGTAGTGTGGTCAAAACGCGCGGATAGGAACGTTTGAAAACTACGCTCGCTATCTCGCCCGTGCCCATGGCGTTAGGCGCCCGCCTTAGTCACTACACTATGGACGCAAACGGCGGTTTTATATGTTTGATACTTCGCGCCCGTCGTCGCAACCGCACTAGGCTTGCACTGTGGACAAGGGCAGAGGGAAACCGAAACAGGAGCTGGCAGCAGCATCTTCCTGATAACAACTCTTAATGTCTACAGGCTGAGTTAACACAGTCATAATGAAGGAAGCAGAAATAGGTAAGAGGTCGGTAGCTACCCCGATGGACTATTAGTCAGGAAGGATGTCCTAACATCTAGAAATATGTGTGCTTACTCGTCAGCATGCGAATAATAGTCAAATTTACAGAAACACGTCAAGTGCTTGCAATACTAACTTTGCATTGTGAATGTGTGAACTTGAACGTTTAGTCTAGACTTTGCTTTGTAAATATTTATGCAGCCGACTTAACTCGTACGCGTATTTAAATGATGTGTACATACATTACATACACATACATTATCAAAAGTCTATTGCTGAACATAGGCCTCCCTCATAGTTTGTCCCATAGGAGATAATAGCAACAGTTGTCACGCTCATAGAATACCATAATACACACGCTTGGCAGTCGGAGCAGCAAACACAATGTTTTTATTATTTTCAGTTGTAATAACATAATGTTTTTTTTTTTTAATTAAAGAAGTTATGAAAAGATTCATCGATTTGTTCGCACACTAAATATAGATAGTAAACCGTGTAATAAAAATCCAATTGTTATATTGTAAACTAGCGATCCGCCCTGGCTTCGCACGGTTGATTTCTGGATCTCGACAACAAAGCCACCTACCAAGTCCAATTGTGAATCTAAACCTTTTTTTTTATAGGATAGGGTGACAAACGAGCACACAGTTCACCTGATGGTAAGTTGTTGCTGCGGCCTATAGACATCTACATCTATCTTCGATTACGAATCAAAATGCAGATGCGTTGTCACCCTTGAGGACTAAGATGGAATGCCTCGTTTCCAGTAAAAACGGTCTCCGGTTCTCTACACTCACCATACGAAACACAGCAGCGTTCAGTTGCTATTTTACGCTGGTATTCTGTGAGAGCGTGGTCCGTCCCCGGTCGAGCCGGCCCATTCGTACTACAATTATACCAGTAATATAGCTGTAGCATGGTTCTACCACGTTTAAAAATCTTTCTCTAATCAACTTAATCACACACACAAAATTTCATCAAAAACGGTCCAGCCGTTTAGTAGGAGTTGTCACATACACAAGTCACAAATCTGAGTTGTGTTGTGGGTAATATAAATAGTAGGTACCTATTATATCCGAGACATAATGGGTGGCAACAAATTATTCGGCAGTGACATGGATACTAGACGGACGTTTGAAGGACACGTATTGTATGGGGGCTATGATATGAACCGTGTAGTGGCGGTGTAAAAGGTTGATCGGTATCCACTACCCCATATCGTAACGTGGGTAATGGGTATCGTAAGAGGCAAAAGAGAGAAACTGAAACAGGATCTCCAGCAGCATCTTTCACATAACAGCCGAATAAAAATAAATACTGTAGTTGCCAACACGCTCGCCAATCGTGGCAACTATGGCAAATATCCCCTCATGAGGCAATCTATAAGGGAGACCTATGTTATCTATGAAATCTAAAATGATAATATGAATAAGTTAAAAAATATTTCGAATAAAAATCTTCCTTGGGCTGAAATAAGAATGACTAAATTACAAGTATTTAGTTATAATTGGTAAAGGAAAACATTGTAACAAAACTTGCATGTCCAGGGAATAAAACATTTAAAAAAACGCGTGGTGGAGAATGGAGCAACGCGGCGAACAAATTACCCCACCTTCTCTATTTTATTTTATTTTTTATTTTACACAATAGGGTGACAAACAAACACACAGTCCACCTGATAGTAAGTGGTTACTGTGATCCATAGACATCTACATTTATCCTCAATAAATAATCAAAATGCAGATGCGGATGCGGGATGCGTCGTCACCCGTGAGGACTAAGATGGAATGCCTCTTTTCCAGTAAAATGGGTCTCCGGTTCTCTACACTCACCATACGAAACACAGCAGTATCAAGCTACCATTTTACGCTGGCTCTGAAATGAGGAGAGGTTTTGATCCAGCTGTGAGAAGTATATACATATATGCTGAACTTTTAACTTTGACTTTTAGAACCAGAATCGGACACTAGCTATCTGTCTATTTACATTTTTTTTAAACTGAAGTGACAAACGACCTCACATTCCACCTGATGGTAAGCGGGTACTGCAGTTGTCCATGGACCTGCAACCATTTTACAAAAAGAAGGCTACGCATGCGTTATCACCTCTGAGGAATAAATTGTAACGCCTGCTTGTAATTATACTGGTCCTCTATAATCTTCACCTTGACACACACGACAAAAGGAGTCTTATCACATAGATAATAAATATCATTCTCTAATATCTAGGTACTTAACAGCTGTTGAAGAACCGGCTCGGTTCTTTTACGACAAGACGCAATCCGTAAGATTGGAAATAGAACATGTAAGATGTATATCGTCTAGGGAGCAATGTCCTTTGTGAATCGCCGCCTGATCCATTCAATACCTTACAGTTTATACTCGTATGTTTGCACTACTTGATATTAGATCCTACCGAACGGTTGAAACCTGGGACGGTCTTTCACATTCTAGCTAAGGAATATATTACGATAACTGTAAAAATATAATTTTATATTTTCAACATCATCATTTTTTTTATATGATAAGGTAATAAACGAGCACCCAGTCCACCTGATGGTAAGTGGTTGCTGTGACATCCACATCTATCTTCAATAAAGAATCAAAATGCAGATACGTTGTCACCCGTGAGGACTAAGATGGGAAGCCTCTTTTCCCGTAAAAAGGGTCTCCGGTTCCCTACACTCACCATACGAAATACAGCAGTGTTAAGCTGCTATTTTACGCTGGTATTCTGTGAGAGCGTGGTTCTTCCCCGGTCGAGCCGACCCATTCGTACTACAACTATACTACTAATATAGCTGCAGCATGGCTCTACCACGTAAAAATCATCAACAGCATCACAGCCCATCACAAGTTTCCGGCTAAACATAGTCCACCCTCCATACATTGCCACGAAGTACGGTCCTGAGCCACCTGCTTTCAACAACTACCTGATGTCATTATCATCACTACATCTAGAGGGAGCTCGACTAACACTGCGCTTCCCTGTACGAGGTTGCCACTCGAGACCCTTTCTTCTCCGTCGGATAGTTATTGAATTTTTCCGGACCGACACGACTTAAGGATCTTCAAGAAAAAACTATTTTTAGGGTTCCGTACCTAAAACGGCAACCAACGGGACCCTATTACTAAGTCTCAGCTGTCCGTCCGTCTGTCTGTCAGCGGGCTGTATATCATGGTTCGTAATAGGTAAACAGTTGAAATTTTCACAGAATGTGTATTTCTGCTGCCGGTATAACAATAAACAATAAAAATAAATTAAAAATTAAAGGGGCTCCCCTACTAAAAAAATTTTTTACGATGGTGCGGAACCCGTTATGCGCGAGTCCGACTCGCTCTTGGCCGACTTTTTTTTTAAAGGCCGGCAACGCATCTGCAATTTACTTGGTATTGCAGTTGTTTATGGGCAGCGGTAGTTACTTACTTTCATCAGGTGAGCCGCATACTCGTTTGCCCCTCATATATAAAAAATAATCTAGCTATATTACCGGAATATGCAAGTTAAGTTAAGATATCATGCAAAGAAACTCCGTCTCTCGTTGAGTGACTCTAATCTTCCTCATTCGAGCTGCAGTAAAGGACCGGGTTTCAGTTCCGTAAGCCATTCATTATTCGCAACATTTTTAATAGGAAAATATATGTTTTACTAATTTATCCATTATTAACGCGAGTATGGCCAGGCAGGCGTTGCTCTGCACTTTCCGACAACACTTTGTCCTGTAATAAATTCTTAAATTCGCAATAAAAATATTTAGGGTCACTTATCGAAATAAAAACTATAATCTTTGAGAGATAGGATAGTTTTTATATTTATTAGAGTTAGTAATACAGGTTTACATTTTTTTTTAATATCATTAAACACGGTTGCTCGGTTTCGGAGATTAGAGTGAGCGAACATCGTGACACGAAATTTGATATCCTATAAATTAACATCCTCACCACGTTCCATAGCTGGGCCTAGGCTTCCTCTAATTTTTGAGGTTTTGGGGCAAGAAAGATTTCGCCACGTAGCATCAATTCTTCACAGCCTTCACGGTAGCTACCGTCGTGTTAGAGGGTTGTAACTTTACTTTTACTTTACTTTATGCTTAAAGTAAAGGTAAAGTTACAACCTAATATACATCTCCACGGTCACAGGCTCCTCCTATTACTGAGAGGGTTTTAAGGCAAGGTAGTGTCCACCGTGCTGCCCTTCGTGTTTGCGGAATATCTTCGTAATATATATTTTCTTATATCTCAAACATGCAAGTTTTCTCGCGATGTTTTCTTTCACAGCCGAGCACGTGGTAAGTCAGCATTTAAAATTGTAATTAATAATTTCACTGGTACCGCGGCGATCCATCTCGGTTGACTTGTGTAATTTGAAATTTTAAGACCTTTACAATATACACTGAATTAGATAATATTTAATGACTAAAAAACAGCGAAACCGGTAAATGAAATATTAATTAAGTAGATTAAACACGTCGAAGTAGGAAACCAGTTTTGATGTTTCAAAGTAGGCATTTTAGCGAAAATTACTTTTATCTTTATAAACACTAGAATAAGAAAAAAAATTGCTAAGACATAAGAATTAAAGCCGAAATATTGAAGTCGGCTTCAACTTTTAACTTTTTATTAAAAACTATTTTTTACCTCAATATCGTCTAAATTGTTACATTAAAACTTCATCCCCTATTTTACCAACCTTAGGGGAGGAATTTAGTCATCAAATTTACATAAAACCACCCCTGTTATATAACATTAAAAATATCATCAAAATCAGTTCACAATTGCCGACAATACAATTTTGATAAATAATGTGCTACATATCGAATTCCGGTCACGGCAGCCAGTCTCGACAAAACTTCCCATAACCATTTACGCAGGACACAAGTAAAGTGTACGAGTGTGTGTGCTCAACACAGGTGGACTCTATTGTCTCAATCTCATAGTCGGCGACGATGGGGCAATTATCTGACAAGACCACAGAGAGATCAGGCGCAGGACCAACGGCTTTTCGTGACACCGAGCTGCTACTGTAAATTTCTTGACAGGAAATCCCCGTAATGGAAGAATAGAATAGAATAATTTTTTATTCAATATTGATTGTTACATAATACTTATTAAAAGTCATTTTTATTTACCACTGGTTCGGAAAATACCTCTGTCCTGGGAAGAACCAGCAAGGAACCCAGCGGGACTTTAGAAGTATAATCAATATGTGAACTATATTTACTCCATTAAGATTTGGATTCCTCGTAGAGTGGCCAAAAAAATGCACTCTCTGTTCCCCCGACCTCATAGTCCGATGGTACGGCAATTCGACACAATCGGAGAGATCAGGCGCAGGACCGACGGCTTTCCTTACTTTCCGAGGCACGGGCGTGAAACGTCGCCAACTTCCTGACTCCGGGCTGCTACTGAGCATTTCTTGTCAGTAAAACCAATAACTAATTTAGGCCCGGGATTCTACCCCAGGACCTCATGAACAGCAGTGGCGTTTACAACCACTGACCAACAGGCAGTGGCAGAGAGGCAGTCTAATTATTTATTTTGTTTACAGCATTATTTATTACTAGCTGTTCTACGCCACTTCACACGCGTATAATTTAGGGTTTTGATTATGTTGCGCGGAACCCTGATTCTTTTACTAAAATATAAGTAGCAGTGAAAGTCCCGTCGAAATCGGTCCAGCCGTTTCGGAGATTAGCCGTTGTTCCGGCAGACAGACAGACAGACAAAAATTTTAAAAATTGTGTTTTTGTTATAAGTACCGTATATACTTTCATATGCATTTAGTAAAAAGCTGGTATTTTGAAATTACAAACAGACACTTCAATTTTATTTATTAGTATAGATATAGATTTAATCAAAATGTTGTTGTTAATTATTATAATATATCAAATTATCAAAGCTCAAAAGTTATTACACCCACACAATTGTAATTTTACATGTCTAATAAAGTCCCCTTGAATACCTAAAATCCTATCACATCCTTATCATAGTTTGTGGGTAATTAGGGTCTGAAAATTGCCATTTTTATCCATCACCGACTGACTGACTCATTCATCAAAAAACTACGCCACTTCTAGGTGGCTTATAAACTTGAAATTTGGAATCGGGACAAAACCATTGCATACTAAGAAAATATCTAAAAACTACGAAATATCGATATTCGTTGTCGTGTCGTGTCGTTCGTTGTTTTCAACCAACAACATGGTCTTTGGTGCGACATTGTTTTTGGTGCATAATATGTGTGTGTGAGTGAGTTTTCTTTTTTTTATAGGATAGGGATGACAAGCAAGCACACAGTCCACCTGATGTAAGTGGTTGCTGTGGCCCACAGACATCTACATCTATCCTCGTTTGCGAATCAAAATGCCAATGCGTTGTCAGCCGTGAGGCCTAAGGTGGAATGCCTCGGTTCCAGTAAAAAGGGTCTCCGGTTCTCTACACTCACCATACGAAACACAGCAGCATTAAGCTGCTATTCTGTGAGAAGCGTGGTCCTTTCCCGGTCAAACCGACCCATTATATAGTATATTATACAATTAATATAGCTGCAGCATGGCTCTGCCACCTGTTCTTACAATAAGTTGGTCATGATACCGTCGTCACTTAAAAATGAACGTAGTGTTCTGTCTATCAATCGTTGTTGTCTGAGTCCGAGTATCCAGATTAAATAATATTATGACATATGGCAACATTCTTGACGCCTGTAGCTTTATCGTATTTCTTTTCACGTGTACTTTTCTCGTTTCCTCAGTTACAGCGTTTTAAATCAGTGATAGAAACTTTCCCGTTGTACGAGTAAGTAGCCAAACAAATTCTTTAAATAACTATGGAAAAATAATTGCAATGGTGCGTTGTCGAAACACTTCCAAGTTCTAAAAATTGCGCCAATATCACGGATAGTTTATACCTAAAGTATTGTTTTTTCGATTTTGTAAACATTTTTTAGTTTTTTGAATAATAATTAAGGGCTCCGTGGCGTAGTGGCATAGCAATAAGTTGCAGCGCCGGGGAACGCGGGTTCGTATCCCACACGGAACATGTACGGTCTACGATTATGTGTTCCGGGTCTGGATTATGTTTATCCTTGTGCAATTTACGTTTGTAAACTGCCACAGCGATACATGAGAAAATCCTAGTGTGGCGTTAACGATTTTTTTTAAAATAAAAAATAAAATTAAAATGGGAATATACCTACTTACAGATATATTTCTTTTCCCTTTTCAATAAAAGGAAAACAACATACAAGCTAACCGCAATTTCGTAAATTGTCCATCCATCCATTCATTACAGTCTATAAAAGTCCACTGCTAAACATAAGCCGCCCCCGTAGATAGCCTCATAGGGGGATAGCCTCAAAGGGAAACAAACCAGGAGATGGGCAGCATCTTCCCGATAACCACTCAAATTATAAAAAACTGGTTGACAACTGGCCTACCAAGCGTGGCCACTATAGCAAAATCCCCCCTGTGAGAAAATCTATGGGAAAGGTCTCATAAATTGTAATTTACTCAAAATCAACTTCCTTGAAATCTTTAAGTCTAACCAAAATAATATGTTGGCAGTATAGAGCCGGAAAGAATTTCAGTTGTCTAAGAATAGTACACGTGTAAGATCTAGAAAAAAAAAACGTTAACGAGAATTATAGTGAAGGCAGACTACACAAGTTCAGCCCACACTAGTTCGTGTTTAGCCTTGAATCTACAAATATTCGCAGATATTTGCAGATTTCAAGGCCACGCGACAAAAACCACGCGACTTGCTTAACAATGTTCAACTCGGACTAGTTTTGACGCATTTAAACTATACTCGGTGGATTCAAATTGTACAATGTGTTACCAGTCGAAGCTATTTTACAAACACAAATTTTAAAAAAAATGTTTTTAAATTTTAATTGGGTTGTGATTGTTGCCTTTGAATAATAATTTTGTCTATGACCATTTGTGCCAAAATAAAAATATTATTAATAAATTTTTATAATTGGACAATAACAAACAAAAACTTTTACCGTCTTATTGCAAAAAGTAGTCAATTAATCTCAGACTTAAACTAAAGTTCGTTTTAATATTGAAGTGCCATGTATAATCTTGTTCCGGCCCTTATCCCAAGTTATTTGGGGTCGACATGGCATGTCTTCCTTATCCATTCTCCTCTATCAGCCGTCATCTCTTCGGTCACTCCTGTCTTATGCATATCATACCTAGCACAGTCCATCCTCCATCTACTTTTATATGCATCCACTTTTATTGAATTCCGAATTGTAAAATTGGAAAATACCTATGTGAGCTGAAATGTAAAATATTGAATTTTACATCAAATGTCAAATGTCACAACGAATTCTTACTTCGTTCGTGCGAAAGACTCTTTTTCTACAGACTTTAAAAAGGAGACAGTACTCAATTCGACTGTATGTTAATTTTCTTTTTTTATGTGTGTTGCCTCATAACTTTTTACTGGGTGAACTGATTTCAATGATTCTTTTTTTATTTGAAAGCTGGTCCTTCTCATGTAGTCCCATATAAATTTGATCAAGGTCTAACCAACAGTTTTTGAATTATTTTTAATAATTTATATTGAAGTCGATTGTACAAAACTTTTAATTTTAAATTATTAAATCAGAGATTCAATAAACTACGTTTTCTAATAACGCCTAGTGTTAAATATACTAAAAAGTAAAGTATGGGGTTTGACAGTAAAAATGTCAAACTTCCCAAAAACAGTCTTCTTTAGTTGATAAACCCAACTATCAATAAACGATTAAAAATAAACAACTTTTTGTAATAAGACGAGCTAAGTAAATCGATCAGTAACTTGATAATTTCACTCTGTTCGACGGCGCAGAGTGACCGGCAACGTGCCGTATTACGTAATTCCCAGTCACCGAAGTCATTCAACTGAAGTTAATTATGGCTCTAACACGTTCGCATCATTTCTGTGACATCTATTTTTGTTGCGAGCTTTTTTCCTTTATAGACTTTGAAATATATTGTCGTAAGCGGTATTAAGAATCTATAATAGTGTCTGAACAGGCTTGGTAATATTTATTGACATTTTTTTTTTCAATATACTAGTAACGCTTTCAAACATTTCTACCACAAGTGGGCTTATAATACTTTTTTTTTTGGAGTTTATGGCCTGGTATCTAGACCTTTAGGCGAAGTCTTGAGTATTTTTATTCGGTTTATTATAATTTCCCAAATGTATAATTATCCTTCATAGTTCACTGCTTCACAATATGTTGATGCGTCACATTGTGCAGTTCTTGGGAGATTTTGGCGGCAACTTGATCCAGCAGACAGCTGATAGTTGTCGATGGTATCTAAAGGTGCCTATGCAAACAAACAGCTTATCTTGAGAATCCATCACCATCAGAGCACTTGTTTCACTGTTTCCACTAATAGTTCACATGCGTAGACACTTAATACACAAAATCGCAACACTTTTACATATCAAAGTCCACTTCAAACCATTATTTAAACAATAATACAGGAGCAGCAAACCGCCGCCGGTCAATTTCCCGCCAAAACTCCGCTTATAATACTTGCGTTAGTTGTGGGGTTGCCAGATACAGGCTTATAATTTCCAGGACGATGCTAAGGTAATGAAGATGGGCAGTAGTGAAATATATGAAAATACAATAAATATTTAATTAAGCCTTAATTACTTTTTACTTGTTGTATTTTTTAAAGAAAAAAGAAAAAAGCAAGTTATTTTCAAATATAAGGTACGTTGGGGTAAGATCGGTGATGGGGCAAGACCGTAGGATTCAAAATCCCGGCGAATTATGCTATATTTTGAAAAGCTAACAATATGCTACACGACGCCATTTCATCCTGCCCCGACCCTCAGTTCGCGCCAGTCACTCCGGCAAGTGGGACCTGTGCTGCGTGGCATTTTATAAAACAATGTAATTTTTGTATTATTTTTGTCCATCCGATCTTTCCCTATCACTTTCATTTACGATTTTTAGCGAGAATATGGCTTCTTTTGTTATTATTTTGTGTGGATACTAATTTTTATGAAGTTATAGCTAAATAAAGCTGGTCCATGCAGGGCTAAGATCGCTGTAGGCCGAGATCCGATGTTTCCCCTCGTGAGTGAAGATCGGATGAATATTATCCGATCTTTGCCTGTTACAAATATGGCAGTGGTTGTTAAACTTTCATTGGTCCTGTATATTTTTTCGTTGATTACTCAAGTGACTATGGGACTCAGTCTCGTTAGCAAGTCTGTATATTTAAAAGTAATAAAACAATACGATGGTTTTATTACTTTTAAGTACACATTAAAATACATTTTTTTATAGGATAAGGGTGACAAAGGAGCACACAGTCCACCTGTGTGCCTAGTGCGAGTTCCACAAAATAAGTCGAATGACTTCACCATCGCGTTAACCGAGTTAACGCCATACCTATCGACAAGTGAAGACAAGCGAGTGTGTGTTACAATCGAAGCTAACCTTTCGATTCGCGTTTACTCACCGTGAATCGCGTTCGTTCCTTCTCTTATGTTGGTAACACGTTAGCGTCGTGAAATAAACTAACCAAGTTTAGGATGACATAGTTACTTAGTCGTCTTAATATTAGAAGCTGTCTATCAAAGTTGTGGTTATTATAGCATCTTTCATATACTTTGACAGTTTGTCTTTGTTTGTTGTGAACTTACGATTATTGAAAATATTAAATTATAATTATAAGTAAAAAAATATGAAGACTAGTTCGTCCCAATTCGATTTGATGGTGACAATTATGGAGCAGTAAGTTGAATTTAATTTATTTAGTGTTTAGGGAACATATTAATATGTTGTTGTATATTTTGTAACTAAGTTTATTGGTTTTAGGCATGGAGATCTCAGCAAACCATCCAATAATGCAAGAGGTAGGATGGCTTGTATAAAAAACTGGGAGGAATTAGCTCAATTTTTGAATAGTGATGGTAGTGGTGATACAAAAAGTACTGAGAAATGGAAGAAGGTACGTCTAAATGATTATTTATTTTTATATATTTTGGTTTAAACTGGGTTTTGGTTCTCTAATTCTATGAAACATTGAAGTCCGTAGTCTCTGCCTACCCCTCTGGGTGACAGGCGTGAGTGTTTATGTATGTATTTGCTTCAAAAAAAAAGCCAACTTGTTTGTCTTTTTGGTTCTTGTACACAACTACTAGGTATATTGATTTTGTTGAAAGTTTCATTTATATTTTTCATATTTAAGGTTCTCAATCTTGGAACGACCCAGGGCAATCAACACAACCTCATGTTGCCAAGAAAGTCAACCAGGGCCTGCTTTGTCGGGGCAAACTACACCTTGCCGTGCAAGACCAATTCGTACTCGAGGATCACCTCGAAGACGAGTGAGGCCAGCACACACAGAGCAGGCAGCACAAGGGACTCCGGTTCTCTACACTCACCATATGAAACACAGCAGTGTTAGGCTGCTATTTTACGCTGGTATTCTTTGAGAGCGTGGTCCTTCCCCGGTCGAGCCGACCTATTCGTGCTACAACTATACTACTATTATAGCTGTAGCATGGCTCTACAAAATAATTTAGATTACTTTTCTGTTCTGTTTCAATGTTCTTGTAATTATTAAATTATTGTATTAAGTTGTAATTGTAATTATTTAATTAAATTTGTGATAAAATTTAAGGCTGGTTATAAATAAAAGAAAGATTTAAGCTTATTCAAATTTATTTATTTAATCCCTATAGTAACCTTCTTGCTAATTGATCTCTTAATATTCTACCTCTAATTAAATCAGAGGTAGCTTCTCTTTCTGTGTAAGTTATTTGATCAGATTCCATTGTCCTTTCAAATTGCAGACCTAAAAATAATTCATAATTAATAAGTTAGCTTAATATATTATAGTAATTCAATTTAAAATTAAGATACCTACCTATATTTTCCTCTGTATCCTCAACACCAAAATTAATAATTATATTATGTAACACAGAGCATGCTAAAATAATGTGTGCACATTTTACGGGCTTGTAGTGCAAAGCTCTATCCTTGTGCAGACATCGTCATCGATTTTTCAGCCTTGAAAATGTGTTCTCAATAACAACTTGAGCTCTCATGTGTTTTTCATTATAATTATTGGACTCAGTGTCTAAAAATGGTGTCATAAGCCATGGGCGTTGGGGATATCCAGAATCTCCTAGAGTTAAAATATACATGTTATTGTCAATAATATAGATAGAAATTATTTAGTAATGTTTTACTTAAAAATACTTCATATAACTCAAAACATCCCAATAAGTTATACTGTGGATATATTACCTAAAAGCCAGACAATTTCTCCATTTTGGTGCAAAGATTGCATGTATGTGTTTAAATTACTGTTTTCCCATATAAAGGAATCATGATTTGCACCTCCAAACTTGGAATTCACATTTAAAATTCTATATTCATCATCACATACCTGAAAAGAAGACATTTTGTTTATTTTCTACCCCTTTTTAACCAAGGAAAAATAAAAAAACTTAATATTTACCATTTGAACATTAAGTGAATGGTAGTGCTTACAACTATAATACAAATGTTCCTCTTCTTTTGGTGGGGCAACTATTTTAAAATGACTTCCATCAATACAACCTACCACTCCAGGGATTTCATATTTTCTGTAAAAACTGAATTTTAAAATAAATATTAACTGAATCTAATGATTAATTTGCATTAGGTTGTTTAAAAATAAGCATATATTTATTATCGTTGACTAACTGCTTGTCTAGCAGCTGGAGTATCAGGGAACCGAATATATTTATTTATTATATTTTTGTGTGTCAGCGCTGGGTAACTTCTATGTACACACTACACATTATTTGAGACGTGTGCTTTGTAACCCCAACTGGCATTTGGTAGGATCCAGTTGCAAAAAAGAATAGAGCAGTGAGCACCTGCAATTAAAAAGAGAACAAACTTATATTTAAACTTGCACTTGTTTTAAACTTGAGTTGCAAAAATGTGAATACTTTAATGATCGATACATACTTTATGTTCCAAGGAAACGCGTTGAGAGGACCTAAGATTTGTCAAACTCCTTAGCTCTTTACACAAAAACTTGAACACTTTCTTGGAAATGCGATACCTATCTTTAAATTGCCTCCCCGTGAGGTGTAACAAAGGGTTGAAAGATGCACGAGCTCTTGTTTCAACATTGGCGTTATAATTGCGGTCATCTTGTGCCTTAGCGGCTGTAAACATTCTCCATGCGAAAAATAAACGTCCTGCCATAATTAAATATTGTTCACACAAAACGAAATAAAATTAAACCTTCAACAATCGTTCTCACTATGCTTTCTCACTGTCAAAATGTAGGTGAAAACTTTTTCGATATCGACCGCGTAAACTTTATCAAAATTGGAACTCGCACTCGCAAAATTCTTGAAACAACCAATCACGTGCGTTTACGTTCTCCCTGTCGAATGCGAGTGAATGCTCGAATCGATCGATCGAGCAGCTCGATGGTCGATATCGACGACGTAATAAACTCGCACTCATGAACTGTGATTCCGATTATTGCCACTAGTTGGCGCTGATTTTATTCCATACAAATTGTAGTTAACTTTCTCGCTATCGAGCGCGTAAAAAAACTCGCACTAGGCACACTGATGTTAAGTGATTGCTGCGGCCCATAGACATCTATATCTATCCTCTATTACAAATCAAAATGCAATTTATAATAATTATTTAAAAAATAATTTATAATAATAAATGCCGCTTTGTTAAACTATTTATATCTTCCTTAACTCCTGCATTATCCCAGGGCATTTCGCCAGTCCTTACTGTTATTTTTTTTCCCATATAAAATCAAATGCATCCGAACTTTCTCTTATATTGAGTAATTCCATCTTATGTCATAACAAAGTTTGAGAAACATAAAATTACAATTTCTTTATATCAGGGATAAGATCGGATGGCAAGAAACAAAAAAAGAGAAAATCGTTTGGAACATTTATGTTTCTAGTAATTTATAGATCATATTGAAATATGTTTTTTAGCGTTAAAGATAGGACAAATCTCTTTTATAAACTTTTTTCTCTAAGCAGTAGAAGTGGTTTTAAATTTAAGTCCGGTCTTACCCCTTAATGGCCAATTTTTCATTATGCATATAAAAAAGTATGTCTAGTTTTCGCACACCTTTAAAGCAGAAACCGTTGAGTTTACACAAGCAAAAGATTCTCAGAGCTAAACTACGTTTAACGATTAACGGTTTGCTCCATGTTCCATAAATCTGACGTATACGAATGTCGAGAAATTAAAGTTTTTGGCAGACTCTTCCAACTATTCGAAAATCCGTCTGGTATTACCCCAACGTACCTTAATACTTATTTCAGGTAAAAGTTACCTACCTACCTCCAACCATAGTGTATTTTTGTAATATCACTAGTAACCTCCACCTCTGCTTTGCCTATAGAGGATCCAATAATATGGCGTTATTTATTTTAAGATAATCTAAAACCATTTTTTTATAAATTTTTCGTATTTTCCAAAAAATCTTCAAGTTTTTCGGATAAAATATAGCATATTATATAGTTTCATTACAATTTGTTCAGCCATTCCGGTGATTATCCTGGACTTTTTTAGATTTAAAAAAAGGGTTAGTTATGTCTTAATATCTTGCAAATAACCCCCTAAGGTTAATAGAAGCCAGTTATTTCAATGTTATAGACAGACACTTCAATTTTATTTATATGTTTATAAGTAGATAAAAATAATCAAAATCGAGCACCTCGCTTTTACTTACTGATTAATTTAAACTTTGGTAGACAATCATTATACATTTTTATATCACATGTAAAAAAAACCTAAACACCTCTTTTAATTAAATTAAACCTTTTTAAGTATTCAACGCTAATTAATATGAAACATTAATTAACCTTAAACAAAAATTGTACACCTTATTAATTAGGTAAATTATGGGAGGAATTCAACACGAGTTATCTCGGTATAGGTACTTAAAAAAAATCATAAAATACTATTTTTTATGTATATTACTGGTTTATGACAATTTCATTCTTTTTCTCCGTCAGGACTCTACAAAAGTGACAAAAATCACTGGCAAATCTATAAAGTTATACTCGTAACTTCGTGAAAAAAAAACTAGTAGGTGCTCGGAATTAGGGACAGTAAAGTCTAATTACTGGACGCGGGACAAGACACAAAGTAGGAAAAATTCGCAGTAATCACCACATTAGACAGGATTACCCGGTGCTTCTCGTCGGCGGTCTTGAAATTGGATTAAGAGGGCTACAGAGAGCAAATAGACCGCCATGATAGCTCAGTGCGTGTTGGCGGACTTCATATGTCCTCGGTATACTGTATTCCTCAAACATGCATCTACTAACAAACGTAACAGAAATGTAGCAGAGAATAAAACTAATTTTACGAATTTTATCGCGTATAATTTTAACTTTTATAATTCCCGACGTTTAGGGCACTTTACGGCACGGGGGGGGGGGGGGGGGGGACCAGTGGACACATTAGATCGGACCAAAAAAAAATTAAGAATTAGAAATTGAAAGTTAAAGAAATAAGTTTAAAGAAATTAGTCAGTGCGCCTAACCACAATCCCGCATCTATATTATGGTTATAGCACAAATGGGTCGGCTCGACCGGGGTAAGACCACGCTCTTGCAGAATACCAGCGTGAAACAGCAGCTTAATGCTGCTGTGTTCCGTGTGTTGAGAGCAGAGAACCGAGGACCCTTTTTACTGTCTTAGTCCTCAGGGGTGACAACGCGTCTGCATTTTGATTATTGACCGAGGATAGATGTGTAGATATATGTAGATGTCTATGTGCCACAGCATCCACTTTCATCAAGTATACTGTGTCTTCGTTTGTCACCCTAATTCTTTACAAAAATCTACTGAGGCTCTCTAGTTGTATGTTCAAACATTTGTAAGGAATTCCGAACTAAAACTTACATAGTCCTAATTTAAGTACTACAAGATAATCACATCAGCAAACCTCTTCGACCTTACAGGCTCAAATTAAAAACCAGATTAGATCGTGTCAAGCTGTCAAGTGATCGTGCTCAATGTTAGCCAGTCACCACTTGTCGGCGAAACCGGTTCTGGTGTGTGTGTGCCAAGTTCATTGACGGCGGTACAGCGCATACGCTTCATAACGCAATTTACTCCGACCTACTTGAATTTACTCCCGCATTAGTAAATACACACATGTACTTTTTTAATAACTAGTGAATCGCCTCGGCTACGCCTGGGTAGGGTCTATCGTGCCTTCGTATTCGTATCGTTATTTAGTTGAAATAATCATCAACCGTTTATTATATTACTTTCTCGATTTCTCAAAAAAAAAATCCATTCGTCAAGTTATAATACAATCGGTTTAGCCGTTCCAAAACTTAGCCCGGACAGACAGACAGACAAAAATTTGCAGGGAAGGTTCAGAATAACAGAATAATTTATAACATAGATAAATTATGAAAAAAAAATTAACAAAAATGTCAAAGAAACAAAAAACCTTTTTTATCTTTTAAATTTAAAATGCGTGATAATGCATAATTTTAACTGATTTTACTACTCGGAATCGGACAAACAACTTAGGTATCATATCACACTCAGATCACTCGTTTCATCGTTTCTTTTAATAATTCATATGTGCAGACGTTCAATTTCAATACACTATATCGCAATTTTACGTATCGAAATCCACTACAAATCTATACAAATAAATAAAATTGAAGTGTATGTTTGTAATGTTAAAATAACAGTTTTTTACTAAATGCACATGAAAGTACACGGCACTAATTAAAAAAAAAAACAATTTTTAAATTTATTTTTGTCTGTCTGTCTGTTTGTTCAGGTTAATCTCCGAAACGGCTGGACCGATTTTGACGTGACTTTCTTCGGGAGTAACTTAGGATACTTTTATTTTACTAAAAGAAATTAGGGTTCCGCGGAAAAAAAATAAAACCCATGAAATCGTAGTAAATTCCATGCGGGCGAAGTCGTGAGGGACAGCTAGTCGTTATATAAACGACTGACGATTTCGGGGTCTCGACAACACTGCCACCTACCGGGTCCAATTGTGAATCTAAACCATTCTCGAATCAACTTTATCACCCACGCAAAATTTCTTCAAAATCGGTCCAGCTCCAACCGTTTAAGACGAGTTCAGGCACATACACGCGGACAGAAGAATTATAATATAATACTAGCTGGTTCCCGGCGCGTTGCTACCGCAGAAGAAACAATTGTGGAAATATCGTTTTAAATTTAGTTGTAGTTGAATGATATATTATAAAATTCAATTAAATTTGTCAGTACGATAACCTATATATAACTTCCCGCAAGTTCCAGCAATATGATGACAAAGTTTTACCGCAACCTGACGAACGGTATGGCAGCGCATAAAATACGAACAAACAAAAATTAATTTTTATATATTAGATTAAGATATACCTACAAGAGTACCGAGATCTACCGGCGCGGCGGCGGTAAGTTCCCGCCAAAACTCGTTATTTACACAATACTAAGTTGTGCATAAAAATTACTTTCCGTTTCACGTGCCATGCACCGCACCGGCGCTTGAATTTATGTAATACCTAAGTTTACAGCCAGCTCAACAAATACGGACGACTGATTTTTCGTTAGAATCTATATAAATAAAAATGTAAACGTTCATTTGTTCAACATTTGAAAACTTATTTACCGATTTTTTTAAGTTTTCACATAACGTTGCATTCGTATACGCGTGTGTTTTTATATAAGATAAAACACTTAAGATGTATGCCTCCTTCTGTGCTATATCTGCTATGTCTGAAACCATTTACCGTGTAGTGCCTATTAAAGTCCACTGCTGGACATAGGCCTCCCCCATAGATTACCTCATAAAGGGGATATTTGCTATATTTGCTATGCTTAACAAGCAGGTTGGCAGCCGCAGTTTTCTATTTCTAGTCGTTATTATGAAGACGCTGCTGCCCGTATACTGATTTGTTTCCCTCTGTCGCCTCTTACGACACCCACGGGAAGGTATGGAGTAGTGGATATTCTTACACCGCCACTACACGGTACGTACGATAAAAAGTAACGTATAAACCACATAAATGATAAAAATGGCTATTCCTTGTATATAATATAGAAATTTACATAAATCTGCAGTCTGGTTTGATATAAAAAATTATGATAAAACATTGAAAAATTTCCATTTTTGATCTGTTTTACAATGCAAAAGTACTGAATGGTCAACAACTATTCCAAACGCCTTCTAAAGTTGTCGTAAAAGTTGACGGACGAGTTCTTTAAAATACACTTTTAAATAACATGCTTCGTATATAAAAAACGGATAGTAACAGGAAACTGAACGTTTCATGAATAAAGAAATCGTGTATTATAGATCAAGACACGTAGTGTACTAAATATATGACATTCTTCACTAAATTCTAAACTGGCCACAAAACTAAGCACGCTGTGCCCACAATTTAATTTGCGTCCATTTTAAATTTAACGTAAAAAAATAACTTTTATTATAAAGCAAATACTGACTTAAATTAAAAATCACATTGAGGCGCCGTTGCACTGTTTTATTAACATTGTTCTTTTTTTTAATTAATAAATGTTCCTACTAATACCATAACAGCATTTTATTGAAAACAATATGATACCCTTTATTTTCATCATATGTCTTTTTTTATATGTCAAGAGTGACAAACGAGCACATAGTCCAACAGATGGTAAGTGGTTGCTTTGGTCTTAGAATCAAAATGTAGATACGTTGTCACTTGTCACCCCTAATATTGATAAGGGTGACAAACTAGCACACAGTCCATCTGATGGTAAGTGGATGCTGTGTGGCCCATAGACATCTACATTTTTCCTCGATTAAGAATCAAAATGCAGACACATTATCACCCCTGAGGACTAAGGTGGAATTCCTCGTTTCCCGTTAAAAAGGTCTCCGGTTCTTTACCTTCACGATATGAAACACAGCAGCACTAGGCTGCTATTTTACGCTGGTATTCTGTGAGAGCTTGGTCCTACCCCGATCGAGCTGACCCATTCACGCTGACACAACCATATTTAAGCATGTCTTTACCACGTTTTCCTCCTTTATTTAATATTATCAAATCTTCTAAAACATAAACGGGAGCTGGCAACGCTAGGCCCATGTTCAGTAGCTATAAGAGCTCATGAAGAAGATGAATAACCGGTTCGAATCTAGTATGTTCACTGCCGTTAGCTGAATCGATTTCATAACTTTTAATACATTTAAAAAAAATACATTTACATATTATCTTATATTTATAATAAAACTATATGCAAACACAAAATTATCTGAAAATATAATTAAACAAAATCAAGCTTAACCACTAGGTAATACGACTTGTATTTGAATGATATTAGAACAAGTAATTATTAAACAGTAGTCGTAGCACGTCCTTAATAATGATTATTAATTTTTTATGCAAAACCAAACGGGTGAAGGAAAATACGCGATTTTGAATTTTAGTTAGGCAGACTATAAATCTTTATATATTTAATTTAAAGAAAACACCTTTATAAATATTTGGTCTAGTTTACTATGGCACGTTGGTATAAATTAATTTAATCGTTTTTTTTTTCTATATTTTGATTAAATTAGCTTAATCAAATAATAAATGGAAAGAAAATTAAAGATAAATGTATTCGTAGGTTGGCCATATTACATACGTGGACTGTGTGCTGGTGGTCACCCTTGCTTATCTAAATTACACATTGATTCGTAACAATACAGCAATAGGAATAAACAGGATAAAATATAATATATAAATAACTATGAATTTTTCTAACCGAAAGACGTGAAATGACAAAATTTGTAATAACGTTAATAATTATTCGTATTGTAGGTGTTGACTGTTGACTGTAGTATTATATTAACTAATCTATACAAATAAATAAAATTATGTTGAAGTGTCTGTTTGTAATGTCAAAATAATAGCTTTTTACTAAATACATATGAAAGTTTGTACTGTACTTATAACAAAAGAGCAATTTTAAATTTTTTGTCTGTCTTTTTTTTTTATAGGATAGGGTTACAAACGTGCACACAGTCCACCTGATGTAAGTGACCACTGCGACCCATAGACATCTACATCTATCCTCAATAAAGAATCAAGATGCAGATGCGTTGTCACTCGTGAGGACTAAGATGGAATGCCTCTTTGCCACTAAAAACGGTCTCCGGTTCTCTACACTCACCATACGAAACACAGCAGCGTTAAGCTGCTATTTTACGCTGGTTTTCATTCTGTCTGTCTGTTTGTTCCAGCTAATCTCTGTCGGCATATTTTTGTATTATACTTTTTTTATTATCCTAAGTCAGCGCTTGACTACTAACCCATCTGATGGTAAGTAGTGATGCAGCCGAAGAAGGCGAAGCGCACTGGCTTAAAAAAACCTATTCATTCTTGCCTTGAAGACACCCACATTGTAATCGGATGGAAAGACAGATGCTTGCAACTTATTCCACTCTTTTGCTGTACGCATGACGAACGATGAAGCAAACCGTTGCGTTGCTCGAATGCTAAGTCGACGAGAATGTGTAGACTGGTCGAGCGTCTGGTTGTCCGATAGCGGAAGGGAGAGGGAGCAATTAAGGCTTTAACTAGCCTGAATGACCTTGACGAAACGGCGATCGCAGAGATTTTAGCCGATGTCAGCACCGTCTAGCAACTACGTTCTGTATTACTTATAAAAGTGCAAAGATTAATAGACTGCAGAGATGACACTTATATAAGTGACATACTGCCTGTTATGCTTGCGCATCACTGAGAATTATGTCGCGGTTACGCATCTTCAATTACATTGCACGGTGTGGTGCTGTAGCTTTGTCCGGTAGGCATCACGAGCTATCAAGTGTTCAAGTTTCAAGTACGTAAGAATTTTTATTATATATATTAAATCGTATTTATTTGTGTCGTATTAAAAATATGTCGTCAAAGCGTTCGCTGTAAATTTTCCCGGGTTTGATCCCCGACAGCACGAATGAAATTTGTAATTGCAATTTTCGTCAACACGCATTGGGGAAGCACGGCGGGCATTTCCTTGCCCTAAAACCCTTTCAGAAATAAAAAAAGAGTCCTGTGCCCAGTAGAGGGACTTGTATAGCCTATTACTTTACTTTGTAGCAATATTTATATTCGTTTCAGATATAGAAGGGTACCTTATGCTGACAAAAATATCATGTGGAGGCGACGAAAACGTAAAACATCTTTGTACCTAGATAAAACGTTCGAAAGATTGTCAGTCATGTCATACGCCACATTTACTATAGAGCGTAGAACATTGCAGATAGGGCAAAATAAAAAATAATCCAATATATTATGGGGACTATTTATTAATAATATATACATTTATAGGTATTTATAATAAAAATAATGAACAAGCTGCAAGGTTCAACTAATAATGTTTTTTGTAAACACAATCGTAAAATTCCTGTTTTAATTTTTACCAATGGTTAATTCATGAAACGTAGTCAAGATCACTTCATATAAAATATATTTAATTAAAATTGACACGTGACCTATTTGGCCTTCTACTTACAACTCGGCGGAAATTTGAAAAGAGGATTTTGTCTTTTCACACAAGTATTGTTTACAACTGGCGTGGTTTCGATAAGCGTGATTAAGTGTCAGCGGTATATAATCAATTAAATACTGAACTTTATTGAAATTTATTTTTGTATTTATTTTTGTTATATCTTCTTAAAAACTGACGCCATCTCACTATTTTATTATTTGTTTTTTTTTGTACGCATAAGGATAAATTAGACTAAGTTATTAACTTGGATAAGTTTATATTTTTTTAATTTTATCACAAAATTTCCGCAATAAATTATTACCTTTTCTACAGTGATTCTCTCCTCTTAGTTTCGGCGTGACTGTAGGATCTTATAGTAAGTCACCGTCAGTTACTAAGCGGCCATAAATCATTATATGTATGTATAGACATACATATTATATACAATTTTTGTTTTTTGAATTTTGATTGATAAAATGAAACCTGGTAAAATTACTTTTTTCCATACCAATTGATGGGCCTGAGTATAATGCCAGTTATGCTCTTTGGCTGAAGTTATTTTTTATTTTATGCTCAATTGCAGACAAAACAATATTGATTGCGCATTTCTAAAACAAAATTTTACCTCTTCTCCTTCTAATAATAGCTCCTGCACCTAACACGGCGAAATAGTTATTATTATCTATAAGACCATTTGGGAAAACAGTTTTTGTTAACAGTTATGAGTGTAACATTTTATCAGCTGCTTTGTTTATAGTGCCTTGAGCAACACTTTGCCGGTTTCTGTACAGAAAATGATGCTGGCTTTGCAAATACGGATGGCCGCTACCATTGAATATAATTCCCGCTATGTTACACTTATTTACATAGAAACTTTAATTATCATTTGCATAAAATTCTAAATAGCACTTTTTACACAAGAAAGTAAACTTTTAGATCAGTCCATTTTGTTTTTCACTAATTAAGTAAAAAGTAAAACAAACCAATAGGGCCGGGAATTAAAATTTCTTGCAACTTTTTATAGAAAAGCATGACCTTATCATAATATAAAAGTCAATCATTTAGCCATGTGATAAAACTTTTAAGTGTGCCAGTCAAACATTAATGATGATATTCGAGTCATTATACTGGAAATAGTCTTTTAAATATTTTGTAGTACAATTGATAATCTTCAGTATGATTGACCGTGTATATGACTTTTATAAGTCTATGTTATTTTTGATGAAAATTATTATTGCAGATAAAAGCCCTTTCACATTTATTTTAGTCTCGAATTAAATTAATCAAAATGAAAATAATAACATTGGCTTTTTATAACTGATCTTTAAATGTAAAACACTGACTTGAAATTATATAATTATTGGCATTTTTTTAATTCATTGAACTTTTTTAAGATTTTGTTAAAACTCTACTGGTAAAAGAAACAAATATATATATATATATATATATATATATATATATATATATATATATATATATATATATATATATATATATATATATATATATTATAGTTCTTGATGAAAATAATGTATGCGCGTTACATCGCATCCCATCAAGAATTTGTAATGTAATTTTTGGTATAAAGCTAAGACGTGATAATAACTGTAAACAATAGAATAACAAAATAATGAAAACATTTACATTTACATACACAACATTTACAAAAATACTTGCTTTATAACCTTATAAATATTATTTGACCGTAATAAAATAAAACAAGGTAGTCTTGGGCATGAAAGTAAAAATAAATATTTTCGATTATTTTTGCAATATCTAACAGCCGGATCAGCGCGCGATTCTGATTCATCTAAAGATGCTAAATTTCTGCAAGCACTGTCAAATTCAATAGGAGTGACAGAAAAACGGTTCTTGATATAGAAAGGTAAATAAATTATTTAACCTATAAAGTAAAATCACTTTATTACAAATCAAAATAGCCCAATAGCTTTATTAACATGAGACATAATTGTACGAGTGCTTACAATACTTAACATTATTTTACTAAAATCTCAGAAAGTTTTTTTTAAATAGAATAAGGGTGACAAACGAGCACACAGTCCACCTGATGGTAAGTGGTTGCTACGGCCCATACACATCTACATCTATCCTCGATTACGTATCAAAATGTAGATGCGTTGTCACCCGTGAGGACTAAGATGTAATGCCTCGTTTCCAGTAAAAAGGTCCTCCGGTTCTCTACACTCACCATACGAAACACAGCAGGGTTAAACTGCTATTTTACATGTTATTCCGTGAGAGCGTGGCCCTTCCCCGGTCGAGCCGACCCATTCGTGCTACAACTATACCTAATAAATATAGCTGTAGCATGGTTCTACCACTTAAAAAAAAATTGACGTTGAAAATTTATGTATTCTTAGAAGCAACTTTGCAATTATTTTCTATTGAGTTAATTTTTGTGGAATCGTGTTTTGCAAACCGCCTCCTGAAATACGTACAATTTTTTTTCGATAGTGACGTGAAATTACAAAACCATCCCCTTGCATTTCAATGTGGCTCTATTCAGCCTCTTAATATGAACATACCTCGGATTTCAGAGATAATGGAAGATATAATATTATATTATTACTGTTCCGTGTGAGGTAACCTTTATACTTATATACATATACTCATCATATTTTTATGGTTGGTTAGAAAAATTATATCTAAATGCAAACTTTCACAGGGTAAATTTTTTTTTTACTATTTTTACCCAGCAATTAGTAAAGCAACTACAATCCCATCGGTAAGTGGTTATGTAGTCTAAGATGGTGAATTGCACTGACTTAACAAAAACCTATTCACTCTTGCCTAATAGTACTGAGTAAGTATTATTTGAGACCTATTTGTGTGTGTGTGTGTGTGCGCGTGCGTGCTTGCGCGCATGTGTGTGTGTGTGTGTGTGTGTGTGTGTGTGTGTGTGTGTGTGTGTGTGTGTGTGTGTGTGTGTGTGTGTGTGTGTGTGTGTATGTGTGAAGAAAAGCGTATGAGAATACGTGAAGAGGAATAAAGGTTGAGTACTAATTCGCTTACCTGTACGAGGTTGCCACTCGAGGACCTTTCTTCCTATTTTTTATATGTTTTCCAAGTTATATAGCTAGCCCATTGCCATTTCACTGTAATATTCCGTTGAGCTATGTCAGTTACTCTGGTTCTAATGCAAATTCCTTCATTTCTAACTTTATCACGTAGAGAAACCCCTCTCCAATTTAAAATTTTTACATTTTTTAGATGATAGTTTGTCTAACAAAATAAAAACCATAAACCGAAGAATGTCTTTATATAGTTATTTATACTTAGGTAAGCACCATTCTTTTATTTATTTAAATTGTTTGATTTAATTTGATAACAGTGTACCTAAATGTAAGTATCTGTATCTATATTTCACTCCCCAATAATATTTTATAAAGTCATACTTATAAAAACAGCGTTTTATTGTAATACATAATTATAAAATTCATTATCAACTAATTAATAAAAATATGCAACAATAAAATTACATAGGTATTAAAAACTATCGCAATCTAAGTAACGAGAGCATGTTCGTCGTTCCACATCTAAATTTTATAAAAATGCATTTTTCAATTTCACTAATCAACGTCGCCGCAAAAATTTCTTCTTCTTTGGGCACTTTAAAAATTCATTTATTTAGAAAATAATATTTAGAGTTACCAGTGTACAGATATTAACTAAATTAAGTATTTGTAGTCATAAAAATATTTATAATTGAGTATAAACTTTTAAAAAACTAATATATATTTGAACGAAGTCGCTCCAACACCGACGTGCGATCCACCCTCGACGATGTCCGAAAACGGACTGTGACAGAGCTTACATGGCGACGGAGCATGCGCGCTCGCGTAAATATATTCAATTTCAGGGAAAAATGATATATTCTCTTATAAAACGGGTAATAAAATAAAACTCTCAATTAAAAATATTAATATTTTTAAGACCTTTTTTTTAGTGTAAGAACTATTTAAAAAGCTTGTGCCGTTTTGGAGAAATTTTGCAAAATATGACAAAGATAGGTACTCTTTGGGGATTTTTTTTTCTAATAAGGGGTTGACAAAAATACAATTTTGTTAAATTAAAAACATTTACCAAATCTTCTTCTGTTACCCTGTATTTTTTCTTTGTGGATTAAATGAACAGTTATTGAGATTTTTTTACTTAAATATCCTAGATTTAGGCATTTCAACCACTGTTAAGGCCTTAAATTATGCAATTCCTGCGCACACTCTCCGAAATGCATCCTGTAGAAAACTGAAAGGCAGGCTACTTTGCACCTGTGTTCGAGACTGGTGCGAATAGTTTTAACCAGATTCGGGTTACCTATAAATATCTTAGCAAGAAAGTCGGCATACAATGGCTTTCACAGATTCATAGTATAGAGAAACAGTATAATCATAGGCGACGATTTGACGTCTCCATGGCGCCACGGCTTAGCAATGAGTTGTTGCGCTGAGGGCCGCGGGTTCGAATCCCGCACGGAACAAGTATTTATATGACCTACAAATAATTGTTCCGGGTCTGGATGTTTATCCTCGTGCAATTTATGTTTTGTAAACTGCCTCCACGATACAGGAGAAAATCCTAGTGTGGAGGTAATGTTTTATAAAGAAAAAAAAAAGATATGCTGTGGAGCATTCTATAGTTACTACTTACTTATATCTTACTATAAAACTTATGACTTATATCTAAATACTAATGAATATTTTTCAATTTACATGAGCTAAATCACATGAACATCTCTTTCCGCCATTTTATTAACGGTACTTCGAAGTACGAATCAAACGTCTTTTTACTGATGTTTCGTACCAAAATGCGGTATACCGATTCCCTTCACGCCCCGCTTCCGTTCATACCGCGCAAGTCAAAAATGACTAAATAGATATAGGCGGCTCGAAAAGTAACTGTACCAGATCGGTTCAGGTAAATGAGTTCGGCGAAAAACGATAACGCGTCGAAGTGTTTAGCGGTGTAAGGGTAAGAGCCTCAGTGGAGAGTTTTGTTTGACTATATTTACAGGTATATGTGAAAAATTTTAGCCAATCCGATTAGCATAAATTCGTTATATTTGATCAAGCCCTATTCTATATTCCTGATTCTATATTCGTTCGGAGAGGAAAAATCTCAAGAGTAAATAATTTGTCGAGACAAATTAAATTGGCACTTCAGAGCGTGAAAACATAATTATCCCCCTATTCAAATATGTACCTACATACATATCCGAGTATCTTGTTAATTCGAGTATTCCGGTATCTTGTACGGTGTTTAATTTTTTGTTGGATTTTTCTGTATAAATTAATAATTAATTTTGGCTTTATGTGAATAAGATCATACGCGAATAACTCTGGTTCAATCCCCGCCACCAATGAAATTGTTAATTGCAATTTCAAGTGCTGATTTACCACGTGTTCGGCGATGAAGGAAAACATCGTGAGGAAACCTCTAAGAAATAAGAAAAAAATATATTTCGAAGACATGTGAAGTGCGCCAACACGCTTTGGGGCAACGCCGTGGATATTTCCTTGCCCTAAAACCTTTTCAGAAATGAGAAGAGCCCTGTGCTCAGAAGTGGAACGTATATAGGTTGTAACTTTATTTTACTATGTGGGTAAGGTCTGAAATGATGTAGAAATAATGAATGCAGAACAGCAGACGTTAGTGTTGGGACGGTAGGGAAGAGTCGGTAAGGGATGTCCCTTAATAGAATTGTTTGATATATTGAAAATGGGTAAGTTAAAGAGTACCCTTGACAGATGAGAATGTATGCGTAGATATTATGAATGAGATAGAAGCGGAAGAAGTGTGTCAAGTTCGTGCCAAATGAAAGTCCATAGTCTCTGTCTATCCCACTGGGTGACAGGCATTAAAGTTTATGCTGCATGTTGCGCGAAAAGCGGTAACATAAGGTATAGAGAGCCAGTATATATTTTTTTTATAGAATAAGGGTGATAAATGAGCACACACCACCTGATAGTAAGTGGATGCTGTGACTCATAGAAATCTATATTTACCGTCAATAAAGAATCAAAATGCAGATGCGTTGTCACCCCTGAGGACTGAGATGTAACACCTCGTTACCAGTAAAAAGGGTCTCCAGTTCTGTACACTCACCATATGAACACACAAAAGCATGAAGCTGCTATTTTTCGTTGCTATTCTGTGAGAGCGTGGTCCTTCCCCAGTCGAGCCGACCCATTCGTGCTACAACTATAATATACCTGCATCATGGCTCTACCACTTATAATTGAAGCAAATTATTTTGAGGGCTCCATGGCCCAGTGGGCTTAGTAACGAACTGCAGCGAGGGATTTAGGCTGTATTTTATCCGAAAAACTAAAAAGTTTTTATTGGAAAACGAAAATTTTCTTTAAAAAAAAAATGTCTTTGAGTATCTGAAATTTAAGTAACGCCGCAATAATAGATCTTATTCACTAGTACATTAACGCTTTCATTTAGTATCGCCGTTGCCAAATACAAATCAACATCTAAATCGAATATACACTGCAAGCAGTTGTTTGATAATTTACAGATTAAATACAATATAAACAAATATTATGCAAGCTTATCGTCGCGTGGGCTGACTCACGGTCGTAATGAACATCACTTAATGTGGACCATGTCTGCCTCGCGTCTAGACGATCGATCCGAAGTTATATTGTTATCAATAATTTATATCATTAATAAATTAAATAAGAATTGGCCGCGTAACGGCGACGTAAGACAATACACCAAGGTTAAGGGAATGGGGGGTCGTACGAAGTGACATAGGGAAATTAAAAAGGGAAATGGGCGACAGCATTTTCCAGATTACAACACGAAAGTAATTAATAGAACTGTCAACTTGACGGGTAGACAACCGGTGTTTTTTTTGCGTGGTAACTATGCCAAATAACCCACCTATGAGCCAATCTCTGAGGGAGGCCTAGTCATGGGTTCGAATCCGTTATAAAAGTTCTATCAATCACTGCTAGCAGAAGCGTGGTTTGACGGTGTAACGGGAGTATTAGTGATAAAAAGCCATTATTATCTTAGTTGCAGTTCAGCCATAAATTTTTTTTAAACCCAATAATATATTAAATATCATTTGAAAGAATCTTTTTTTTGCCGTTTCTTTATATTATTTTTTGTCAACAACATACGTTGTAAGAAACAACCTACCAGGCAAAAGAACTATCATTTTAAGAAGGTTATGGAACACGTTATTTCAGTGTTTACGTAGCTCTGAATTTTTTAAAAGGTTTAGCGAACTTTACATATTATCTGCTGATTTTACGTTCAAAAGAATGCGCCGTTTTTCAATACGTGAACACGCAATGGTACGGTGGTTTCCATTGACTCCCATCGAGTTGGGGGTTGATACGTATATTTACAGAAAAGTTACACTATTATAAGCACACACACAAATTTTCAATATGCGAAAGCGCGTAATTTTTGAGGAAAAAGTTATTGAAAATCAATTATTCTTGCATTGTTTATGTCTAATCCTACAATAAAACTGACGCCATTTTTTTATTTTTATTGTCAGTAGAGATGTTCGATTCTTTCCGAAAAAGATCGATTTTTTAAATAGATTCGAATTGTAAGCTGATGTATCGATTCCCAAAAAATCGATTTCTAAAATATCTATATGTTTTCATGTTTGCATTTATAATGTAAATATAAATCCATTTTATGAGAAAAAAATTCCTATCATCAAAAAAAAAATAAGAGGACTGATTCAGAAGGATTTCTGTATCTATTTTGAGACTGCTACGTCTCCGGCGCTGCGGGAAGAGCAGCCTCTACGCCTTAGCGTAACAAATCGCAGGCATCCCTCCTCGCCTCCGCAGCTTCGGCTTGTTGGTCGCCAGGCGACCAGCCTCATTTGTTACAACAGGCGGAGGCTGCTCCCCCTACGCGCCTCCGGCTCTTTAAAACCACTCTAGGAGTAGGGCAGACTCGTACCAGGTGGAGTCTGGGTCATTCAATTCGGTTCTTTGACATAAGTTGAACCTAACCTATTTTATTTGTTATCTGCCCTAATTGGTACTGTGAAAATAAAACAAAATTCAATAAGAGATCATTTATTATGGTATCTTTCTTGTTTTTCATAAAATGGAATTATATTTACATTATAAATGCAAACATAAAAAAATATAGATATTTTAGAAATCGATTTTTTATGAATCGATATATCAGCTTACGATTTGAATCGATTTAAAAACCGACCCTTTACGGAAAGAATCGACATCCCTACGACAATGACATTACAAAATGGCGTCAGTTTTATGGTAAAATTAGATATAAACAATGCAAGAATAATTTATTTATTTATTCTTTATTGCATTCCTTAATCTAAAAGAATACAAAGGGCGGACTTAATGCCTTGTGGCATTCTCTACCAGTCAACCCATGGAGTGGTGAGAATTTGAAGTAGGTGTAGCAATATAGAATAAAAAGAAAATAGAAATGTATAATTAATTACGTTATATATACATTTTACTATTATATACAATAAATAAGCTATAAAAATATATCCTATTTATACATGTATATAAAAATATATACGTACCTACATAAGCATACATATATTCATACCAACATAAATAAGCTATAAAAATATATCCTATTTATACATGTATATAAAAATATATACGTACCTACATAAGCATACATATATTCATACCAACATACATATAAATAACTATAAATATATACGTCTAAAATATAAATGACATGGATGATTTATCTAAGAAGCGTTGTCTTTAACAGATGATTACGCACCAACTTTTTAAAAGCAAACTTATTGGGAGCTTTTCTGATGTCGTCAGGCAAGGACATAGATCTATGGGCAAGGAGTTCCAAAGGCGTGCAGCCTGAAGTGTAAAGGAGTTACCATAGAACTCGGTGAAGTGAACTGGAATACATATTTTGTTGTTAGAAGACGAACGTAGAACCCTATCATGAGATGAGGAGAGCTAGTGAAATTTACTCTTAAGATAAGAAGGCGAAAATGGGTCATTTAATATGGAAAAAAGAACAAGTAATATTCTGGAAATACGCCTCTGCCGGATTGTAAGCCAATTAAGCTTAGATCTATATTGCGAAATATGGTCATACTTACGAAGCCCGAAAATAAATCTTATACAGTTATTGAGAAGGCGTTCCAGCTTGTTCAGAAGATCCTGGGACAGATCCAGAATAATTGATTTTCAATAACTTTTTTCTCAAAAATTACGCGTTTCCGCATGTTGTAACTTTGTGTGTGTGCTTATAATAGTGTAACTTTTCTGTAAAAATACGTATAAACCCCTAACTCGGGAGTCAATGGAAAGCTAAGCCCACGCAATCGCACTGCAGTTCTTAGAAACTTCAGTTCTGATTATAATGCAATAGCGTTTATTCGTAAGTCGTGTAACCACTCCTTGTGTTTCGCCATGGGCAAAAAAATTATTTACAACTTACTAGCTGTATACCCGGCCCCGAGTTTCTGGGGCTCTTGTATTATTTTTATAACTAGCGATCCGCCCTGGCTTCACACGGATGGTTTTTGGATCTTGACAACAGCGCCATCTAGCGGGTCTATTTGTGAATTGAACTCGGTAGGTGGCGGCAATTTTTTTTTATCAAAATCGGTCAGTCGTTTTCAAGTGATTATCTTGCATATATATGCGGCAATTGAATTTTATCAATATAGATTATTCTGTACTCTGTACGTATTGTCACTGAACTTCTAAACGTCTGGACCGATTTTGATGAAATTTTTTGTGTCTTTAGGTGGGTCCCTGTGGCCTCAGTGGCGCTGTTGTCAAGATTCGGAAATTACCCGTGCCGTGTCGGATACGGATCGCTCGCTAGCAGGATATAAAAACACGCGTATTTGAATGCCAGGTTGTGTCAAAATTTCAAAGCAACCGTGAAGAACTTACGAAGATTTGAGATTTGAACAAACGAACATTAACATTTTTATTTATATAGTACACGGTTACCGTTACAGCCTGTTAAAAACCACTGCTGAACATAAGCCTGCCCCTTAGATTGCCTCATAAGGGGTAATTTATGCGGGGAGGGGTATGTTAGTCATAGTTACCCCGCTTGGCAACCGCAGTTTTTGAAGGTATGATTCGAGGCAACAATGTTTGCTCATTATGTTCTATTATACAAAAGAATAAAGAATCACAGATCATTGTACACAAAGATTATTCTTACGTATTTTTTTACAAAGTATCGTAGTTTATGTATTTCTTATTGCACGCCTCATAACGCAAAGCGTTATTAGGTAATGCTTTACTCTCGACAAGTCAAGGTCAAGCAATTTTGTGTTCTTAAAATACCTCTATCATAACCATATTGCATTTATACAATAATATGAGTAGCCATATATCAAGAAAACACTAATTAATCAATCTTATTTTTTCTACAAAATCCTGTAAATTTATTAGTATATTTCAAAAGTCAGTAATACAATTTATTTCTTTCATCAAAATTAAATGAAACGCTCATGAGGCGAACATTTTTGGATTTTCCAAACTATTATAAGTTTATAAGCCTGTGCTTGACTACTACCAGGTGGTAACACGTGATGAAACGTTTAGTTATTAATGAGGAAACATTTAAAAGATTTTTATGTTGCCATGGACCACCAACTTTTAGATACGAGTATAATATAATAGTAAGGTTGAATTTTAAGTTTGTTCTATAAATAAAACAAATACAAAAAATAATGTGTAAAGTGGTGCGTGTATTTTAATGTAGCAACACATTGTACAGAAACCGTATCGGCAGTATCTGTACACTCACTATCATTTCCAGGAACGTTGTATACTTTTCTATATGTGAGAGAATTGTATGATGCCTCAGCGATTCAGGTGCTCTTAGGGGCCCCCAGTGGTCCACGGACCACCGGTTAGGAACCATTGCCTTTGATGGTAAATCGCGTTGTGTTAGCATAACAAAAGCCTATTCTTTTTTGCATAGACACCCAGATTGTAATAAGATGGAAAGAAAGTCGCCGGCAAACCATGCAATAATAGTGTTAATAGGGTATTACACCCATTTTCAAAAAGTGTTTTAAATGAATCCTAGTGATAATGAACCACTATAATTTTTATATAAATTTTTCTAAACCTAAAAGTGGAATAACAATTACTTTTAATCTGTCGTTTTAAATTTTCGCGTAAAAACGCTAGCCGCCACGTTGTTCAACTCGTGACGTCATTGCCCTAGACTAGCCGCCACGTTGTTCAACTCGTGACGTCATTGCCCTAGAATTTTGCCGATTTTGCAAAGGAATAAGATACTTTTGGATGTTTAATAATGAGCTATCATCTATATCATTGTTGGGTAGTTAGTACCTGAATGCAAAATACGAGCATAAGTACGCCGTGGAAGTTATGTATTCAAGTGCCAACTGATTTAAATATGAGAAATACTTTGTTTTTAACCAAGTATTTCTCATATTTAAACTGGCAAGAAGAGACACGAAGGGCACTGTCTAGAAAATATAAACTATACTTCTGTGAAGATCACTTTGTGTTCTGGGCATATTGTACACTTAACTATGCATATGTTTTGACCTAATAAACTTCTTTAGAATTCTTGTGATTTGAAACTCGAGAAAACGAAAAAGCGATATTAAAAAGAGATAAACATACACATTTATAGGATTTAACCTGCGAGAGTATGAGATGGAATACAGTATACAGTGTTTCCTATTATCTCGGTTTACTTTTCTAATTCTACCGCGTGTGATAATATGTGATAATAAACACATGTTTTTTTTTTTTAAACACGTAAATAAACAATCATTTAAAATTACTTTTAGATCAGTCTGCACACATGTCGGAACAGTTTTATTTTTTAACATTTTGAGTGGACGTCGGGGGTCAAATAGTTACATTAAAAAATTCAACCCCTATTTTTCCATTTAAATAAAACCAGTTTTTACGGATTTTATTGCGTATAGTCTGTTCGCTTAAGTATGGTCTTCTTTGTGCATGCATTCACCAATTAATATCCCCCACTCGTCTTCGCCTATCTGTGACGTAATAATTTGATGATATGAGATAGGAGGGCTGTAATACTATACTATACTATAAAATACTAGACTAAGCTGACTAAGTATCTCCTTGCGAACTGCGTCATCGAATCCCGCACGGAACGGCGTTTCGACAATGTAATAGGTAAACAGTAAAAGCAGACTTCAAAATACTAAAATGAAAAAAATAATTTCACATTCTGAAGTCAGGGCTCTTAGCACATTTAATTTTTTTTTAAACTTAATCAAGTATGAAGGAAAAAATTATCATGAAATGTGGAATAGCATTAATTCCACATTAGCACATCCATTATTCAATGGTTTCCATAAACGGCTGGGCATGTTTGCGACATACTTACTTACTGCGATATTCAGGGTGTTTGTTAACCGGCATTGTTGGTATTATGACTTGAGGATCCGGAGAAAACTCCACGAAAGTTGTGAGTCCACGCATTATTCGGGACACCATAAATTGAAACGGTATTTCCCTATGCACGAAGACTATGTTCACGAAGACTATGTTCACGGTTTTATGTGTACGCGTGACAATTACAACGACCATATCTTTATGCAGCAGCATTTTCTTAGTAACAATTCAAAATAATACATAATTACGTAAGCGTTGCTACTGTGGCAAATGTCCCTTCTATGAGACAATATATGACTATACTTGTGATAGGCTCAAGATGGCCCCAACTCACTTGGCACGTCCCGTCCATTCGTGGCTCGACACCCATTTCTCAAGACGCTGGTTAGAACGTCGTGGTAGGAATGGCCTCCAAGCGCTGCGACTACTTCCTCTGAGAGTGGGCTAAATATGATGTTGATCGCACGAAACCAAAACCTCTTGATGTTGGAAGAGCGAAATCCACTTAGATTTCACAAATGTACTGCAAGTGTATCTACAGTATATCGCAAACACTTTTTTTTATAGGAGACTAGTGAAAAACGAGCACACAGTCCAGCTTACGTGGTAGAGCCGTGCTGCAGCTATATTAGTAGGTAGTATAGTTGTAGCACGAATGGGTCGGCTCGACCGGGGAAGGACCCCGCTTTCACAGAATACCAAGGTAAAATAGCAGCTTTACGCTGCTGTGTTTCGTATGGTGAGTGTAGAGAACCGGAGACCCTTTTTACTGGAAATTAGGCATTCCATCTTAGTCCTCACGGGTGACAACGTATCTGCATTTTGATTTTTAATAGAGGATAGATGTAGATGTCTATGGGCCGCAGCAACCACTTACCATCAGGTGGACTGTGTGCTCGTTTGTCGCACTTATCCTATAAAAAAACCTCATGGTGAGTGGTTGCTGTGGTTCCTAGACATCTACATATATTTTCGATTCCGAATGAAAATGCAGATGCGTTGTCACCCGCCTCGTTTCCAGTAAAAAGGGTCTCCGGTTCTCTATACTCACCATACAAAACAGCAGCATTAAGCTGCTATTTTACGCTGTATTCTATGAGAGCGTAGTCCTTCCACGGTCGAGTCGACGCATTCGTTTTACAACTATACAATGCACCCCCAATCGTTTACGAAAACTAGGTAATAATGCTGGTGCTTTTAGTGTTTGAATTTTTTTTTGTTTCATAAAAATTGATTAAATACCTATTAAAAGAGTTCTAAACAATTTTCAAGAGAGTTAATTTCCACCCAACCTGTATATTATACCTGCACACTACACATATTGCAAATATCTTAACAAATGCCATTATGTTATTAAGTTTCATTATGGAGTAACGTAAATTACAGCAATTTAAAAATACATAATTACAAAGTAAATAAAAAATGACAATGATACTAAGTCCCGCATGCTGTTGCGCTATAACCTATCTGAGTAAACACAAGTTCGTATAAACTAAGACTGAAGAATTTTTTTCTAGACCGACAGACAATAATCTTTGCCATAAAATATAAAATAACGCAAAACTATGTTTTAGTACAGGTGACTACAATAATAAAAAGGTAATAACATTTGTAAATATCTTAACAAATGTTATTATGTAATTATGTTGCATTTCAGAGTAACGTAAATTACAGAGGTTTAAAGATTTACCTAGTAACTAAAAAATTACATTGAAGACCTATCAGAGTAAACACAAAGTATACTGAAGATTTATTTTTCTAGATGGACAGATAATAATGTTTGCCATAAAATATCAAAAAAAAACTTAATAGTACAAGTTTTAGTACAGCTGCCATATTAACCGGCCGACTGGTAACCGGCGCGGCGGGACCGCTCATAATATGACGCATGCGCGTTTGTCGCCTCAAGATTCCATTATTCCTTTAAAATACCAAACAGATTTTCTTAATTATTGAATATGCTCATTTAAATTATTAATTAATAAATCTGTATTAAAGGTAGGTAGGTATTTAAAAAGATTAAAAAAGGCCGTTCATCGCATGCAACGCTCTTAAAATTTTTCGTTTACGTAACATTTCAGCAGTATCTAAGGCAAGCGGCGAATGAAACATAGTCACTAACGGCCCCAGAAGGCCCGCACCACGTGCATAACGTACTTCGCTGTAGAATCAAATTCAAGGATACATCTACCGGTTAATTTTAGAGACAATGTAATAACAGACATCGCTAAAAATGAGTACCGCGTTGTAACTTACGTAAGATTATGGTAAAGACAGGTATCGATCTTACCATGTCGTTGTTCTCTACAATCCAGTTGATCGAGCATATTTGATAGACGAGGTAAGCTCGCACGAGCTCGCTTGTCTTCTTGCTCTTGAACGCCTCTCGTGGGCTGTTAAAGTTCAGATCGAGTTCGTCACGTGTCGGAGGCGGTGTAGAAAGAACTCGAACACCACGAGGTGCATTTACGGCGAGACGTCTAAGGAGAGCCATAGTGAAAAACTCCGCGCACTGTTCACAATTGCGATGCACAATCACCCACCGCTGAGCACAACTGACAACTGAGTGACACTGACCACTGACTGACGTTGGCGCTTGTTCAATTTCAATAGTACAAGCAACCGGCGCGCGCAGCGTTCCAAATCGCAAACCGCGCGGAGGTGTGTCGCAAGCGAGCTTTGCGATTGGCCGAAAATACCGCTGTTCCTAATCATTCGTGAACGTAATGCAAACAGTGTTGCCATTGTTACGGCATTTGCCGTATTGTAGCAAAAAAGTAGGAACTACGGCAATTTTCTTGCGTTTAATAGAAAACCCCTAATTTTTATTGCTTTATGGGACGAAATTACAACGGAAACCTTATTTTAACTGAAAATGATTTATTTCTAAACTTAAAAAAGAAATCTACGGCAGTTACTTTTACGAAATCTAACAACCACTTTGCTAGTGCAACACAGAAGAGTCATATTATTAAAGGTACTTTACAGTTGGAGTTTTATGTTACCGTTTTATTAGGAAAATTTTCACAAAAATGTGCAAAATAAACACAGGAAGTAGACGATTGGCATCTGTGTAACGTGTTAGCTCATATATGCGTCTGCTGATAGGCGGTGGTAGATACATCGATATTGCATCATAGTCACGCGTATAGTGTAAAAAATAAACGCGGCTCATTAGCAGCAGTTTACTAATGTAGAATATTGAAGCATAGTTCGTACACCAATGCGTATACTTGAGCTATAGAAGTGTATTGTGGTTTCAAATAACCGAATTCCTTCGTACTCTACAATTTTTTTAACTTATTATAAGCCAGTGCTTGATCACAATCCCACCTGGTGGTAACTGGTGATGCTGCCCTAGATGGTAAATCGCAGTGTCGTAGCGTAACAAAAGCCTATTCACTCTTGCCTTGAAGACGCCCAGATTGTATTCGGAAGGAAGGATAGACGCCAGCAAATTATTCCACTCCTTTGCTGTACGCATTACAAAAGACGAAGCAAACTTTTTGTTCTAATGCGTGGAATATCGACAACAAAGGGGTGAAGACCCGCCTACCGCCTGGTCGTCGGATTGTTGAAAGGAGAGGAAGGAATTAAAGCGTGTAATTCCTGCACACGTTCACTGAAATGTATCTTATAGAATACCGAGAGACTGGCTACACTGCGTCTGTGCTCGAGGCTGACAAGATTGATTTCAACCAAATCCAGGTTAGCAAGCCTCTTAGCATGTATCTCACTGAGTCCAACGCTGCCAGGTGGCATTTTGCAGCACCAGCCTATATGTGACAGCAGTACTCCATGCACGACCAGACTTGCGCTTTATATAGGGTAAGAAGCTGCATCAGCGTGAAGTACCGCTACACCCTTGCAAAGACACCGTTTCCTTGTGGCTGCTTTGGCTCTGGACTCAATGAACCACCCATAGTTGAGGTTCGAGTAAAATTCAACCCTTAACAGCTGAAGGCGGTCAGTGTGCTTCAAGGATACATTCCGGAAAGTAGGAGCCAAGGTCAGCGGGCTCCTTATTGCGGTGAAAAGGCACTCTTGTGTTTTGGAGATGTTAAATCTCACGAGATTGGCATCGCCCCATTCGGAGACTGCCTGTAGTGTGAGATTTACACGCTCAACCATAGTCTCTCGTTCGGACAGGATTTGATCCCGACTGGCCCGGGCATTTGATTGGTATCGCTCTACAACTGTGCTGCCATCTGCATACCCGTAGATACTGGGAATGAGCAGATTATTTATATCCAGCAGGAAGAGAGTTGCAGAGGGAACGGATCTCTGAGGAACTACGGCGTTTGTCGCGATAAGACAGGACGAGCAGCCATCGACGACAACTCGAAGAAACCCTTCACCCAGTCAATCAGGCTAGGGAATAAGCCGTACGCTGAAAGCTTGCCCAATAAACTAACGTGCCAAACCGTGTCAAAAGCCTTCGAAACATCGAGGGAAACAGCAAGTGCTTCACCCATGTTCTCGAGGACTTCGCCCCATATGTGAGTGTCATACGCTAGAAGGTCCCCAGTTGATCGGTTTTGGCGAAACTTGTAATGGCGGTCACCGAGGAAATCATTCTGCTCTAGATATGCCAACAGTTGGACGTTCAACATACTCTCCATAATCTTGGAGAGTATGGAGGTAATTGAAATTGGCTGATAGTAGGCAGGGTCGGAACGGCTACTTCTTTTAGGCACAGACTGCACATTTGCCAATGTTGGATACTAACGAATATACAAGAATTCGACCAGTACAACGTGTCATTTCATGCCAAAGGATGTGGACGACATCCGTATTCTGTCAAATAGATATCAGAATTTAAAATCAGATTCTTGAGTACTTACAACAATATCCTCAAAAAAGTATTCAGATTGCTGCATTACGATTTGACGTGTCGAAAAACTATGGAAGCTATTTCTCTAAGATATATATACATATATATTCAATATACAGCTATCGAAGGACCTATGTTCCATAAAAACATTTTGCTCAAGCAACATGGCAATTTAAAATTTGGCGCTAGCAACACTGACTGAATATGCAACACGGAACAATACACAATACCTCTTTATTTTGGGCAATAACCGAGAGAACTGCAAACTGCAAAGCATCAAACCAACGGTTCATCCCGATCGCGAATGCAATTGCGGTAGGCCGCAGTTTTATAACACAATTTATACAAATTTATAAACAATTTGGTATTGCTATACATAGTTTCTGAACTGCATTCAAAGCTTAGAAATCACATACATGCATGCTTTGCAAGCAAAAACTGCTAAATAAAACTGGCACTGGATACATCCCTATCCATTATATTTTGTTTTCTAAGATTGAGTATCTTATTAAATGGATCAAACTCTAGGCGCCACAAAACGCAGAAGTTGACGTTCATTTGGTCATACGTAGATGGAGGATGGACATGGAAAGACGTCAAAAATGATCATCAAACAATAGGTAGAGGATGCCTTTACAAAAATTCTGCTCGTATAGGTATATGTCAATAATATTCAACGTGAGTACTAATGTTTATGCTAAGGTAATACATAAAACAAACATATTTCAGTTGGGACTTCAGGAAAACAGCCCAAATATTTTACCCGGTAGAGCCATGCTGCAGCTATATTTCTGGTATAGTAGTAGTACGAATGGGTCGGCTGGACCGGGGGAAGGACCACGCTCTCACAGAATACCAGCGTAAAATAGCAGCTTAATGCTGCTGTGTTTCGTATGGTGACTGTAGAGAACCGGTGACCTTTTTTACTGGAAACGAGGCATTCCAACTTAGTCATCACGGATTCGTAATTGAGGATAGATGTAGATGTCTATGGACCACAGCAACCACTTACCATCAGTTGGACTGTGTACTCGCTTTTCACCCTTATCCTATAAAAAAAAATTATTTGCCAATTCAGCAGCGTCATAGATAAACTTCATAAAACGTACGAAAGAATCAAATGTGGGCTGACACAACTGGTTACTTCACCAACGGGGATTCCAGATGTGTAGGATCATACACCTTCCCTGTTGGACCTTCTGCTGACCTCTCATCCGGACGGATATCATGTGTTCGTCGATGTCCCTCTTGGCTCCTCGGACTCCTTTTTGAACAAGTATAGTATTTTCCCAAAAAAAAAAAATGCAAAAATATAGTACTTTTGAGAAATTCAGAAAAAATAAGTACACATTTATATTTTATCATATTTATATCATCTGAAGTGATGTATTTTTCCATAAACATGTATATCTGTTATTGCTTTTCGCTTTGGCCATCAATGAGATGAGCTCATTACCTTTAAAATAATTATAGGAATTTGGGCTATTTAGATTCACATTAAAATAAACCAACAATTCATTTCTTTCCTTTTTTCTTTTGCTTTTTTTTGGGACAAATGGACAGTCCACCTGGTGGTAAGTGGATGCTTATACCCATAGACATCTACATCTATCCAAAAATTAAGATTCAATTAAGAATCAAAATAAGGACGCCTTGTCCCCCCTCGAGTAAGATGTAACACCTCGTTACCAGTAAAAAGGGTCTCCGGCTCTCTACACTCACCATACGATACACAGTAGGATTAAGCTGCTATTTTACGCTGGTATTCTGTGAGAGTGTGGTCCTTTGCAGGACCACACTCTCACAGGTATAAAGCGATGATTTTATCGTCATCCCTATAATCTGTTTTGCTTATCCGATAATCGCCTCTGACACACACGGGACGGAACAGAGAAATGGATTCTATAACACTGCCACCACACCTCATTATTAGAGGTGAGACGGGAAAATGCTAAGGGAATTAAAATTCCTTTATTATGTACGAGTACACGAGTTGATTTATTTTTTATTTTTAGCTTTGACATTGTACAGATATGTTAGCAATAGTAAACGAATTTATCTTTAATCATATATCTTAGTAACGTGATAGGACTTGGCTCGACCACGATAAATTCAATATGTTTATCAAGACAGTTGTCACAGGATTTTCCATATTCTTTAAGATAGCCAGAATGTAATCCAAAACTTTTCAACCGACTACAAAAAAAGGAGGAGGTTCTCAATTCGATTGTATTTTTTTTGTGTGTTACCTACCTCAGAACTTACTCATATTTCTAGGTGATCCGATTTTGATGATTCTAAATATATATAATATATAACATAATATATATATATATATATATATATATGATGGCACCTGCACCGTTGTAGATGCGGTGGCGTTGGTCTAGCTAGGCAGAATTCTTGTAAACGATACGTGTACCGCACACCTGCGGCATTGCACCTGCATTGCCGCCCGTCCTGCTTGTATAAAACGGACTGAGCGGCCGCCGTTAAGACAGTCTTGGCTCTGACGTGGAACGGTGCGTTTGTCGTATTCCGTTACTAGTTTATCCTTGACTAGTTGGATAGTTAATTCGTGTAAACGAATTAATTATTATTCCTAACTACAAAATTAGTCTCTGTACTATACCCATTATACTTCCTACATCAGAAGTGGGATAAAGTCCCCCTTATTGCCCACATATAATCTTCGAATAGTATGAGAATTATTACATTTGTAAAGGCTATAATGCATTTCGCGTTAATGGATCTCTTTTTATGTTAAATACCGTAATAAAATTTGCTGTCCTACTTACGATATTGTCGTATCATTAAAGTGTAGAGAAAAGATAAAGTGAAATTATTTAAGCCAAAAGATAAATCCTTTTGTTCGATTTGTATTCAAAGTACCCGCAAGTATTTTCGTTATTTCTTGACGTACCTAAATATTTTAACAAATGTCAAACTAAATGTTGGAGGCTTTCTAATTAACTTGTTCAAGTTTTGTTATAATTTGATAGTTCATGTGAAACATGATTATCATTTGCTATATTTTGAAGTTCAAAACGTTTAAGGGTTGTATTACAATAAAGGATTAACTATAACACTCTGTGGATTGAAAATAATAAGTGACATTTTTGTGTTCTAATGTGTTGATCAGTGTTGCAGTTTGCTCCGAATACTGTGTGGTCGACAAGATTGGGGTTTGATGTCGAGAGATTCGTAGAAGTCTCTACAACAATGATCAATGAGGAAGATATTGTGACGGCTAACCGAACATGGTCAGGTACGGCCGAGCGCTAGTAAGATTGAGCCTACACCGCTACAGTCTGTAACTTATCGGCAGATCTTATGGCAAGGCAATTCAAGCGGCCGCCGAACACATGGTCCTTTGGTGCTGTAAATGAACGTCTGAGGCTTGGTCGGCTTTCATAGATTATGCGCAGTTGCCTCCTTCCCTTTGAAATATGTGATGGTATCCGTCTCTACACATAGTTTCCGTTTATTGCAATGTTTTCAAATGTCCATACAGTTGCCGTTTCTTAAGAGAATTTGTGATGAATTTTGGAAGCTCGGAATTCCATGGTTCGCAATACATTTATCTCGATTTCTTTTAATTTTGCAAAGCAGTGTGACGATTCGCTAGCGCTAGTACGGCGCAACTGCTTGCTGGCGCGAATGTGGCACGAACACAGCAGAACAAAAAGCTGTAGTGCGTTTGTCTGGAGGTAGCCATATCGGCGCGTTCCAGACTTAAATGAAGTCTGGGATGTTCGACCGTTGTAATATTTAACAAGAGTTAATATCTGTTAGCAGGTGGTGACAACTGATAGACCGTATGCTGTTCACTGTCAACCGCACGAGGACGTGCGACAGTCAGAGGTAGCAGTGTCTGTGCATCTAGAAAATACTAGAGACGTTGCAATACTCTAGCGAAGTAATTATTCTAGTGCAGGAAAGGAACATGAAGTTGCAGGGAGGCTGGTCTGTGCTGCACTGGGATATGTGTCGAGTTGCTGTTGGTTCACATACTTAGGTGTTATCGTGTCACTACGCCCCTCACGATACACTTTTGTGTGATTGTAACGGAGACATGTTTGCGGTATGGTTGGTCTGTAACTGTTCTATACTGAATTGAAAAAAAAAGAGAGTAAGAAAAAAAATGTGGTTCTTACTATCATTGCAGGGCGTTTGCCGGTCCAATGATATAGCTAAAGGGAATAGTGATTCCGGACTAGCATAAATAGTACTTGAAAAAAAAAAATCGTAAGAAAAAAAATAGTTCTTACTATCATTGCAGGGCTTTGTGCCGGTCCAATAATATGGCTATAGGGAATAGTTATTCCGGACTAGCGAAAACGGTACTTGAAAAAAAAAAGAGAAAATAGAAAAAGCTACAGACTAATCATTCCGATCTAGCATAAAGTTGATTAAAGTTTTGTAGGGCTTACTGCCGGAACAAAACTGATTATCACTAGAGTCTGAAGGGTCAGTATAGACCGGACCAGACGCTGTTTTGTCAGGATAATCGAACGATGTTTTACAGATTACAGTTGTTACAGATAACTAAAATTGTATGGAGCGCGTGCGAGGACGCACGCATGTCAGTATGGCCGTGATGGCACCTGCACCGTTGTAGATGCGGTGGCGTTGGTCTAGCTAGGCAGAATTCTTGTAAACGATACGTGTACCGCACACCTGCGGCATTGCACCTGCATTGCCGCCCGTCCTGCTTGTATAAAACGGACTGAGCGGCCGCCGTTAAGACAGTCTTGGCTCTGACGTGGAACGGTGCGTTTGTCGTATTCCGTTACTAGTTTATCCTTGACTAGTTGGATAGTTAATTCGTGTAAACGAATTAATTATTATTCCTAACTACAAAATTAGTCTCTGTACTATACCCATTATACTTCCTACATATATATATATATATATATATATATATATATATGACGGCACCTGCACCGTTGTAGATGCGGTGGCGTCGGTCTAGCAAGACTGAATTCTTGTAAACGACACGTGTACCGCACACCTGCGGCATCGCACCTGCGTTACCGCCCGTCCTGCTTGTATAAAACGGACTGAGCGGCCGCCGTTAAGACAGTCTTGGCTCTGACGTGGAACGGTACACTTGTCGTATTCCGTTACTAGTTTATCCTCGACTCATTGGATAATTAATTCGTGTAAACGAATTAATTATTATTCCCAACTACAAAATTAGTCTCTGTACTATACCCACTATACTTCCGACATCAGAAGTGGGATAAAGTCCCCATTTTTGCCCACGTACAACCTTTGAATAGTATGAGAATTATTACATTTGTAAAGGCTATAATGCATTTCACATTGATGGATCTCTTTTTATGTTAAATACCGTAATAAAATTTGCTGTCCTACTTACGATATTGTCATATCATTAAAGTGTAGAGAAAAGATAAAGTGAAATTATTTAAGCCAAAAGATAAATCCTTTTGTTCGATTTGTATTAAAAGTACCCTCAAGTATTTTCATTATTTCTGACGTACCTAAATATGTTAACAAATGAAAGAAATGTTGGAGATATTCTGAATGAGTTATAGTTTGCATTCAGTGGAAGTTTAACTTGCTCAAGTTATGTTATTTGATACACGAGGTGTGATTTACATGGCCTAGTTTTAAAGTTCAAAATGTTTAAACGATGTACCGAAAAAAAGAACATGATTACTTTAACGTGCTATGACTTAAAAACACTAAGTAGTATTTTTGTGATCTAATGTGATGATAAGTGTTACAGTAGCACGTGTGATGTGATTACAAGTGCGTGAGTGTGTGCCTTGCTGGTCGTAACGGACTGCCAGGTCCAGCTGTAACATGGCCTGGTTTTAAGCAGATGCGTATGCGCGTATACGCAGGCGCCATCCCGGAGCGCGCGTATGCTGTACATGGCGATGCCTCGGAAGTCGTGTACTCTGTATGCGTGGGAGTCACACTGTGTGCGCGGAAGTCGTATGCTGTGTGCACGGTAATGTTTTCTGAACATGTATTAGGCTCTGTCCTGGCAGGCGCTGTCCTGGTTCACGTTTTTAATGTGGTTCACGTAGTTAACGTGGGATCTCGCAAGTTCAAGTAAGAGTATGTGTCAGATACTTCGTATGAAGACCTATGTTTACTTGTTAAAGCGAAGTGCTTTATTATAGTCCAAGGTATGAGAACGAATTTCTGTTTTAGGGCCTCGTATGTGTGATAGATGAGAGAACAGGCAACTGTGTATGTTGTCCTTATAGTTAACAATTTGTTTTTCACGCAGATCATGATGACTACAACCCCGACGATGCTTGTAAACCCTCAGGTGCTCCTGCTGCTCTCGTTTTGTTGTAATTTGATAGTTCATGCGAAACATGATTATCATCAGTTATATTTTGAAATTCAAAACGTTTAAGGGTTGTACTACAATAAAGGATTAACTTTGACACGCTATGGATTGAAAATAATAAGTGACATTTTTGTGTTCTAATGTGTTGATCAGTGTTGCAGTTTGCTCCGAATACTGTGTGGTCGACAAGATTGGGGTTTGATGTCGACAGATTCGTAGAAGTCTCTCTACAACAATGATCAATGAGGAAGTTGTTGTGACGGCTAATCGAACATGGTCAGGTACGGCCGAGCGCTAGTAAGGTTGAGCCTACACCGCTACAGTCTGTAACTTATCGGCAGATCTTACGGCAAGACAATTCAAGCGGCCGCCAAACACATGGTCCTTTGGTGCTGTAAATGAACGTCTGAGGCTTGGTCGGCATTCGTAGATTATGCGCAGTTGCCTCCTTCCCTTTGAAATATGTGATGGTATTTGTCTCTACACATAGTTTCCCTTTTTTGCAATGTTTTCAAATGGCATACAGTTGCCGTTTCTTAAGAGAATCTTGGAATTCCATGGTTCGCAATACATTTATCTCCATTTCTCTTAATTTTTAATTTTGCAAAGCAGTGCGACGATTCGCTAGCGCCATTACGGCGCGACGGCTTGCTAGCGCGAATGTGGCACGAACGCAGCAGAACGGAAAGTTGGAGTGCGTTTGCCTGGAGGTGGCCATATCAGCGCGTCCATGACTTAAATGAAGTCTGGGATGGTCGACCGTTGTAATATTTAACAAGAGTTAATATCTGTTAGCAGGTGGTGATACCTGATAGACCGTATGCTGTTCACTGTCAACCGCACGAGGACGTGCGACAGTCAGAGGTAGCCGTGTCTGTGCATCTAGAAAATACTAGAGACGTTGCAACACTCTAGCGAAGTAATTATTCTAGTGCAGGGAAGGAACATGAAGTTGCAGGGAGGCTGGTCTGTGCTGCACTGGGATATGTGTCGTGTTGCTATTGGTTTACATACTTGGGTGTTATCGTGTCACTACGTCCCTCACGATACACTTTTGTGTGATTGTGACGGGGACATGTTTGCGGTATGATTGGTCTGTAACTGTTCTATACTGAATTGAAAAAAAAAAGAGAGTAAGAAAAAAAATGTGGTTCTTACTATCATTGCAGGGCGTTTGCCGGTCCAATGATAAAGCTACAGGGAATAGTGATTCCGGACTAGCATAAATAGTACTGAAAAAAAAAGAGATTAAGAAAAAAGAATAGTTCTTACAATCATTGCAGGGCTTTGTGCCGGTCCAGTGATATAGCTATAGGGAATAGTGATTCCGGACTAGCGAAAACAGTACTTGAAAAAAAAAAAGAGAAAATAGAAAAAGCTACAGACTAATCATTCCGATCTAGCATAAAGTTGATAAAAGTTTTGTAGGGCTTAGTGCCGGAACAAAACTGATTATCACTAGAGTCTGAAGGGTCAGTATAGACCGGACCAGACGCTGTTTTGTCAGGATAATCGAACGTTGTTTTACAGATTACAGTTGTTACAGATAACTAAAATTTTAATGGAGCGCGTGCGAGGACGCACGCATGTCAGTATGGCCGTGACGGCACCTGCACCGTTGTAGATGCGGTGGCGTCGGTCTAGCAAGACTGAATTCTTGTAAACGACACGTGTACCGCACACCTGCGGCATCGCACCTGCGTTACCGCCCGTCCTGCTTGTATAAAACGGACTGAGCGGCCGCCGTTAAGACAGTCTTGGCTCTGACGTGGAACGGTACACTTGTCGTATTCCGTTACTAGTTTATCCTCGACTCATTGGATAATTAATTCGTGTAAACGAATTAATTATTATTCCCAACTACAAAATTAGTCTCTGTACTATACCCACTATACTTCCGACATATATATATATATATATATATATATATATATATAGCCGTGTAGTGGCGGTTAAGAATATCCACTACATAACTCCCGTGGGTGTCGTAAAAGGCGACAAAGGGATACAGGCAGGAGATGGGCAGCAGCATCTTCCTGGTAACGGCAAAAATACAATAAAAAACTGCGGTTGCCAACCCGCTCGCCAAGCGTGGCAACTATGGCAATATACCCCCATAATGAAAGTTACGAAGAGACGGCCCCCAGTCCCCGGCGGCCCCGCTATTCCTGGCTACGGTGGCGACCATGGTAACGGCGGGGCAGGGGGTGCTAAGAATCTCCGGTGGAGGTTCGGTTGCCATCTACGACGACTCGACCTGGCAACATACAACGCACGTACCCTGAGGACTGACGAGAAGATTGTGGAGCTGGAAGAAGAGATAGACAAGTTACCCTGGCATATTATAGGATTATCCGAAGTCCGAAGAGAGGGGGAGGACACGGTAATCCTCGAATCCGGCAACTTGCTCTATTACCGGGAGGGTGACCATCTGTCCCAAGGAGGTGTCGGATTTATCGTCCACAAGTCTCTCGTTAACAACGTTGTAAAGATTGAGAGTGTGTCTACGAGGGTTGCGTACCTTATACTCAGAATCACCAAACGAGTCTTATCCGACATTATTCCGATGATATCCCGGACGTCAGTCTGAGCGAGATTACAATGGCTCTCCAGCATCTTAAAAACGGCAAGGCCCCAGGCGAGGATGGAATTACAGCGGAGCTTCTGAAAGCGGGTGGAAAACCGGTACTTGAAGTCCTTCAGAAACTCTTTAATTCCGTCCTCCATGGTGGCATTACACCAGAGGCGTGGAGCAGAAGTGTGGTGGTCTTGTTCTTCAAGAAAGGCGACAATGCTCTCTTGAAGAACTACAGACCGGTTTCCCTTCTGAGCCGCGTCTACGTGCTGTTTTCGAGAGTCATTAAGAATCGTCTCGCGCACAGACTTGACGACTTCCAGCCTCCCGAACAAGCCGGTTTCCGAAAAGGCTTTAGCACCATAGACCACATACATACCCTTCGGCAAATTGTACAGAAGTCCGAGGAGTACAATTTGCCACTATGTCTGGCGTATGTGGACTATGAGAAAGCCTTTGATTCCGTCGAAATTTGGGCGGTGCTGCAGTCCCTTCAGCGATGCCAAGTTGACTGTCGGTATATCGAAGTGTTGAAATGCTTGTACAGTAGGGTTACGATGGCTATCCGAGTACAGAACCAGAGTACGAAACCTGTCCAATTGCAGAGAGGTGTAAGACAGGGTGACGTCATATCCCCGAAACTCTTTACCGCTGCATTGGAAGATGTTTTCAAGCTTCTGGACTGGAAAGGATACGGTATCAACATCAATGGCGAGTACATCACTCACCTTCGATTTGCCGACGATATAGTCCTTATGGCAGAATCGCTGGAGGACCTAAGCACTATGCTCAATGACCTCAATAGTGTTTCCCAACGGATAGGTCTTAAGATGAACATGGACAAAACAAAGATCCTGTTTAATGTCCATGTCACACCTATGCCGGTAGTTGTTGGGAACACTAAGCTCGAAGTTGTTGACGAGTCTGTTTACCTGGGACAAATAGTCCGACTAGGTAAGTCCAACTTCGACCGAGAGGTCAATCGACGGATTCAACTCGGCTGGGCAGCGTTCGGGAAGCTACGACACATCTTCTCGTCAGACATACCTCAAAACCTGAAAACGAGACTGTACACCCAGTGCGTGTTGCCAGTGATGACATACGGAACTGAGACGTGGTCCTTCACTGCTGGTCGGATGAAGAAGCTCAAGGTCGCTCAGCGAGCTATGGAGAGGGCTATGCTCGGAGTTTCTCTGCGTGATAAACTCAGAAATCAGGATATCCGCAGTAGAACCAGAGTGACCGACATAGCCCAACGGATTAGTAAGCTGAAGTGGCAATGGGCTGGCCATATAGCTCGAAGAACCGACAACCGATGGGGAAGAAAGGTTCTCGAGTGGCAGCCTCGTACCGGCAGGCGAAGTGTAGGGCGTCCCCCCACTAGATGGAGTGACGACCTGGTAAGATATGCAGGAAGTCGATGGATGCAGGTGGCTCAGGACCGTGCTTTGTGGCATTCTTTGGGGCAGGCCTATGTTCAGCAGTGGACTTGTGAAGGGCTGTAATGATGATGATATATATGTATATATATATATATATATATATATATAATAGAAATTATATTCATATATATATATATATATATATATATATATATGTATATATAGCACCCCACGCTTTTTTACAACAAAATTAATTTTTATTTTAATCATTATTTTCTTATTTTAAACTTATTGAAATTTATTTTCTACTTTTTAGTTCGGTTATATACAAAAGCGTGTTTTTTAGTTTTGAAACTATTATTTATTTTTAAAGCTAGTCGAGCTACGGCAGGCGATTTTATATTATCATCATACATACATAATTCTTTTGATTTTGCCTACCAAAATGTCTAATTATATATTTTTCATGAGACTGTCAAATTATTATCAACGAGATTAATTGATAATGTCAATTTATTAATGAAACTAATTAACCTTAAACTTTGACGTAAAAATATTAAAAAAGTGGAAAAGAAATCAGGCAACCGCAAGTGTCTAATTTTTTATTATTTCAAATTTCAATGGTCAAAATACTATAGCGTAGGTACTATTAATTACTATATTATTAAACAAAATAAAATATAATGTCTTTCTTTAAATGAAGATGGCTGCAGTTGTACTTGTTGGGTTTCAATGAACTGTTAACTTATTTATCACGTTCAAACTAAAAAAAGACTAGGTACTTAGGTAATTGCACAGCAAGACGTAAAGGTACTGTAAGCTGTTTTTCCGTAGATCAGAACATGTAAGTAAATCAATAATAAAAAACTGAAAGTAGCTTGGGTTAACCAGTTATCAGGATATCTAACATTTATGTCCTCCTATGTCATTATGGGTGCTGCAAAGCACTCGAAACTTGGTTAAAAATTATTCAATATTAAACAGGATAGCATCTGTACAATTAGTTTTATTTGAAAACTGTGTTTATTTGGTTTTACCTACAATACTTTACTATTACTACTACCTACTAACGACGATGTGCAAGTACCGAAAATTGTCTTTTCACCGAATGAAACAGTCGTTATTTAAGTATATAATATACACATATATATACATGTAAGCAATTTACCAAGAGAAGCCAGTAAATTTTGTGCCAATAGTGAACACACTATATGTGAGAAAAGCGCAAATTCAATCTTATTCCCACGACTTAAAGTACCTAGATGATGGTAGCCGTGCGTTTCTATGAGACACTGAATGAGGTCACGCCAGGCCGGCGACCTTTTGGCCCCGTTGGAGGTAAAATTTATGTAGTAACATTATATAATCTGTGGTAAAATGTACGCATTGATTGCTTTCGCACATTACCGCTACCGTTAACGTTACATCGTATTAAATCCACTGCTGAAGTCCTCCCCCATAGACTGAATCATAGGGGGACCATTGCCACGCTTGGCAAGCGAGTTGGCAACCGCAGTTAATTTTTTTATTTTTAGTCGTTATTAGGAAGACGCTGCCGCCCATATCCTGATTAGTTTCCTCTTATCGCTTCTGACTACACCCAACGACAAGAATATCCACTACCCCATACCCAAAGGTATGGGGTAGTGGATATTCTTACACCGACAATACACGGTAACAACGGTTCGCACGTTAAATTAATCTATACATCCTAGTATTTGTACTAATGAAAATGAAAAAATGTCCGGAGCAATAATGAGAAGTAGTACTCGTAAAGTTAAAATATTTATACAACCGACTTCAAAATAAATAAAATGAGAACATAACTCAAAAACTACTTGTCAGATCTTGATCAAATTTCATCAGCTTTCAAATAAAAAAAGAATCATCAAAATCGGTTCACCTAGAAAAAAGTGCTGAGGGTAACACACATAAAAAAATCTGTCGATCATTGAGAAGCTCCCCCTTTTTTTGAAGTCGGTTGAAAATGGCAAATTAATATTGAAGTGTCTGTTTGTAATGTTAAAATAACAGCGTTTTACTAAATGCATACTATAAAAGTATTTACAGTACTTTTAACAAAAAATATATATATTTTTAAATATTGTCTGTCTGTTTGTTCCGGCTAGTATCCGAAATGGCTGGACCGATTTTGACGAGACTTTCACTGTCAGATAGCTAATAAAAAGATGACGTTGTGACTAGGATTAAAAAAGGAATGCTTCGGTGGTTTGGTCACATAGAAAGAATGAGCGAGGAAAGAGTGAGAAAGCAAATTTATGTTTCAGAAGTGAACGGCAAAGTCGGGAAGGGACGCCCTAGACGAAGATTTATCGACCAAACCGGCGATACATTGAAAATAGGCCAGATTATGAGTACCCTTAACCGACGAGCGTGTATCCGTGAATATATGGATGTAAAGGAGGCGATTCAACTCGGTTAGGCAGCGTTCCGGAAATTACGGCACATCTTCTCGTCAGGTATACCTCAAAACTTGAAAACGAGACTGTACACCCAGTGCGTGTTGCCAGTGATGACATACGGAACTGAGACGTGGTCCTTCACTGCTGGCCGGATGAGGAAGCTCAAGGTCGCTCAGCGAGCTATGGAGAGGGCTATGCTCGGAGTTTCTCTGCGTGATAAACTCAGAAATGAGGATATCCGCAGTAGAACCAGAATGACCGACATAGCCCAACGGATTAGTAAGCTGAAGTGGCAATGGGCCGGCCATATAGCTCGAAGAACCGACAACCGATGGGGAAGAAAGGTTCTCGAGTGGCAGCCTCGTACCGGCAGGCGAAGTGTAGGGCGTCCCCCCACTAGATGGAGTGACGACCTGGTAAGATATGCAGGAAGTCGATGGATGCAGGTGGCTCAGGACCGTGCTTTGTGGCATTCTTTGGGGGAGGCCTATGTTCAGCAGTGGACTTGTGAAGGGCTGTAATGATGATGATGAAAGGAGGCGAGAGAGGTGTGTCAGGATCGCGCCAAATGGATGTCCGTAGTCTCTGCCTACTCCTCTGGGTGACAGGCGTGAGTGTTTGTATTGTATTGTATTGTATAGATAGCTGATATTATAAGGAGTACCTAACTTAGGATACTTTTATTTTAGAAAAAAAAACAATTAGGGTTCCGCGCAGAATAAAAAATTAAAACCCATGAAATCGTAGTAAATAGTCTAAGTCTGTAATTATGATGGCTCTCTTTAATCGAAAGAGGTGACAGCTCAGACAGATTTCGGGGTAAAAACAGCCCTGTCACCTAATTAGGTTAGTAAGTTTTAATTCTACTAATGCCATAAAAATTAAACCCTTTTTACGAGACTTTAAAGAAGGAAGAGCTTATCAACTCGACTGTATTCTCTTTATTGTAATGCATGAAACATCTTATCTCAAGTAGTTATTTATCGGTTTGAATTTATAAATAGTTCTTATATAAAAATCAACGAAGTGTGGGGCGGCCCCCTACTGAATGGAGTGACGATTTGGTAAGACATGCAGGAAGTCGATGGATGCAGGTGATCGTACTTTGTGGCATTCCTTGGGGAAGGCCTATGTTCAGCCGTGGACTTGCAAAGAGCTGTAATGATGATGATGATGATTTATAACTAGCGAACCGCCCCGTCTTCGTCTGGGTAGGATCTATTAGTGTGGCGTTATTCAGATTTAAGACAATCATGAAATATCTTTTAATTTATAAATTTATCGCGTTCTCAAAAAAATAATCTCCAAGTTTCTCGTATAAAATATAGCCTAGCTCATCCCTGACATTGCTTTCTATATGTTCGTGGAGCCTGGACAAATAGACAGACAGACAAACAAAAATCATAAAAATGTTTATGTCTTAATGACGAGCAAATAACCCCTCAACTCAATAAAAGGTATTTCGATATAACAGACAGACATTTCAATTTTATTTATATGTATAGATATGATAGTTGTGATGATTGGCAGGTGGATTGGCAAGTGATATGTGGAGTGACAATTTGGTAAGACATGCAGAAAATCGATGGATATAGGTGGCTCTGAAGCATGTTATGTGGCATTTCTTGACGGAGGCCTTTGTTCAAAAATGGACTTGTTGGGTTTTCTGATAACGAAGTAATTGAAGTTACTAATAACATTTTCCCATACCACGCTATTGGATTTTCCATATTATTAATAATTACCTAATTAAATTTCTCCTATTTTCCTCAATAACTCTGACGTATTGTCATGTGGGGACACATTTGTCGCAAATAACACAAATTTAAGTAAATCCTTTTGTGGTTTCTTATTAGTAACAATATAAGCCAAAGTAAGTTTTAAAATAAGTTAAAATTCATCGATCACTAATAAAAACATATATTTTCTTGTAATAGTTGGGCTATCCCTTAGAGCTAAGCTGAGCTGTGATTAAATATTTGACTACTTAAATATTAAATACTATTAAATACTTCTATAGATAACTTAGATTTGTCACTCAATTTAATTATTTAACCGTCAGCTTAAAAAATTTCATGGGTTTTAATTATTTGCGCGGAACCCTATTTATTTTACTTCAATAAAAGTAGCCTAAGTTACTCCTTATAACATCAGCTATCTGCCAGTGAAAGTCCCGTCAAAATCGGTCCAACCGTTTCGGAGATTAGCCGGAACAAACAGACACACAAAAATTAAAAAAAAATGTTTTTTTGTTATAAGTACCGTAAATACTTTCATATATGCATTAAGTAAAAATGTGTTATTTTGACATTTGAAACAGACACTTCAATTTTATTTATTTTGTGGCGGTAGGAAGGAAAAGAGGAGATTTCCCGCCGGGCAAGGTGTTCTGCCCGGGCAGCGGCCAACACTCCGTGTGGTAGTTCGGAGCTATTTACAGAATAGCTCTTATACTGCTTTAACTTCGGAGCTTTGTTAGCGCGATTTAGGCTTCGATTTGTTTCGCTTGTGGCGCGACGACAGCGCCGCCACATCACCCCTGCTCAGACCGGAGGTGCAGTCCGATTGCCGGTGCGTCCTTAATACCGGTGGGGAATGCATGCTGTGTGCGTAAGCGGAAGTAACGATATGTCGGTGTGTAATGCATGCCGTACTACGCACTTGCAAGTGATGCCGGTGAGAACGATGAGCCGGAGCAAGTGCCAGGGAATTGCCTTGTAGTCTGCGGTGAGTCGAGGAGAAGGTAAGTAATCTGCGAGTGTCGTGAAGCTGAGGCGAGCAGTAAGGCTCAGAGCCGTGCCGAACACTGTAGCGCAGAGAGTAGCTTTCATTTACCCGCCACAGTGGAGCGTAGGCCGCTCCCCGGGCAGAACACTTTGCCCGGCGGGCGGCGGGAGATCTCCCATTCATAGACACATAGATAGGTACTTATTGAAAGTCATACTTATGTTTATATTTATAACTAGTGACTCCCCTCGGCTTCGCCTGTTTTGGATCTGTTAATGCAGCGTCATTTAGGTTTAAGATAATCATTTAAGATAACTTATATCAAGGATATTTTTTTTTCGAGAAAGTTTTACCTGGTATTGCTCTCTATTTGATCGTGAAATTTCATCACAATTGGTTCAGCCATTCCGAAGATTAGTCCGGTCAGAAAGATAGACATACAGAAAGACAGACAAAATGGTTATTCTTTAAGTCATGCAAATAACCCCCTGAGCTCAAAGGCAGTTATTTCGATATAACAAACAGATACTTCACTTTTATATGTATAGATTAAATGGGCTTAAAATCAGGAAGGAAAAGTTATGGAGAGCACTTTCTTGGACTTGTATTGTAACTATACTGTGATACGTAGATAACTATATCGTGTATGTGTAATTATGTATATCATAACTAATGAAGGCTTATAATCTTTTGTTCACCAGATGTCGCTAGTAGGGACTGAGGTGAAGTATTTGCTACATAAACACAAACAAAACTATCGGTTTCTATAGTATTAAATAAATAAACAAAACAATGAATAAGTGGTTTGTTTCGTAATGTTTTTCACATTTTTAACACTTTTTTTTTAATTTTTCTACTTTTACAAAAATATCCTTGACTGTGCCCGGTGCATCCGCACAATATCAGGCTTATTCGCAAGAATATTCCTGTTTGTGATGATGTAGTAGAGTAGAGCGCAGTAGAGCGCGGCGCAGTAGAGCGCGGCGCGGTGTGATGTTTCGAGAATCCAAGAACATATATGTGAAGTCACAGCCTATAGTCTCACAGCTGGACACAGGCCTCGTCTTATTTCTAAGAGCTATGGAGCGGTAAGTCCTAAGGACGTGAAGTCAACCAACACGCAATGGGTCAGCGAGGCGAACCTCATCCAAGCAATAAAACCACGTCGAAAACGAGTGTTGGTCAGTGCCCAACTGTAGGATATATGAATGCTGTTACTTGTATTCTATCACATCATAACCTAAATTGAATGTAAGTACAAGTAACGAGTAGGTAAGGAATAAAACAACACCAATCATGTATACATAGAGTTTTATTTGAAAAATACTTCGTGTAGCTAACAATCTAATCACAATATGGCATTCTACGTCCGAAACGAAAATTATATTACAAAAATCGTTTATTGCAAACAAACATCAGCAGTAGATCACCGACATTGTTCTCCTAGACCGAATTTCCCATCACTTTGTCGCATACATAAAAATATTATCACGACGATAAATATATCGCAAAGTTAAAATTTAGACACAAATTTCAGTCGCATTTGTCGAAATAATATTTTCTTCCTACTACATAAAAATGTTATAAATAGGGCACCTCCTTCAACCGATCTTATACATGTTATGGTATTTACTTATTGCTTTCTCAATGCATGTGCCCATTACGGCTTTACGTGCGTGCTAACTCTACCCTACTTATAATATTTTTATGAATGAAAACTACTCTTACAAATTCAATGCATTTTCCAAATTCTACGCACGTTAAAAAAAACACGTACAATCACAAAAAGAGTCTATAAAAAGTTAAAATGTAAATTGGTATCCAAACTTCGCGCCATTTTCAATAACATGTGTTTCATTGGAAGTTCTTTATCACACGGTACGAATTTGGCGGATGGGGGCTAGGCGAGAAAGTGTAAGATTTTTCCGTCACGACCCTTTCTGACAACAATACTACACAAACAGCACAAGCTCCTTCGTCTGATACACCCAGGAAACGTCCACTTCGAGTTGAATATAAGGAGTCAGGAAAAAAAGAAGGAAGCTTCAGCATGAATTAAGTAGAATAAAAAAAGAAGAATCCAATCAAAAGAGTGCTAAGAAAATTTCAGTTTTAATTGTGAAGATGAAATTACTAAAAGATTCTTGAATCTGAAAAACAAGTCTAAAGGAAACCGCTATCATCCAGAGTACAAACTTTTTGCGCTAAATTTACACTTTTCCAGTCCTAACACATAGCGATGTCTGAAAACGTTCAAAAAATTACTACATATTTGACGTTCCGCATTTGATAAAATGTATCACAAACAACCTACTTTCAAACGATTTCATTTATGAAGGCAAACAAATTTCGTGAAAATACATAAAAGAATTTTATGCTAAACAAAAACAAAAAGACTTAAGATTGATTCAACAATTTTCAAAAATTTTGCTGCTATTAGAGTTCTTGTCAGCAATCATAGTTTACCAGAAGACGCTCAATATACCGGAGACCTTATGGAAGAAATGAATAACATATTCGAAGTCCTAAACTCAAGCAAAGTTTCATGCCTCAATAAGTATCAAAAAGAATTTTCGGTGAAACGGTATCAGATTGGGATATTAGAAGAAGCTGCAGCAATGTTTGAGAAAATTATAGCCATAGAAAAAAAGACAGAAAAAAATAAGACGAACCAAATTCAAACGTTTAAAAATATCCAAATTACTATTAAATCTGTAATAATGTTAAGCGGAGATTTACATGAAAATGGAATAAAATTCATACATACACGGCGTTTAAATCATGACTGCCTGGAAATTTTTTTCGGAGCTGTCAGACAACAGGGATGTAACTACACATACCTCACACCTATACGTTAAAAGCGTTTTCTAAATTATTCCTCAGAAATATGTTGCAAATTTCACGTACTAGTAACTGTCAAGAAGATATTTGTGACTTGCTTCAAAGGTCACTCTTCACTTTTCTTGAACGGCCCAAATCCGGCCCAGCGCACAAGGCAAGGACACCTTCAGCAATTGCCTTTAACTGCGAAACCAACTACCATTATGATTTGCCTGTGTTAAATTATGGATCAGAGTATTTATTATATAGGTGTAGCAAAAAACATAACTGCACTAGCTTCAATGCTTTGTTACAGGAGAAACCTACGAAACAACACTGCATACTCATTTCAAAGCCTATAATAAAGATTCATCTTTTTTAAAGGTCCCACCAGTAACGTTTAATAATTATATTGAAGAATTAGAAAGAGCATTCTTAAATAATTTTGACAACGTCATAATGAATCGGTTTCGCAGCAGCGTGTTGCAAATTTTACAAATCATTGATTTTCCTCCGCTTTGCTCCTGTTTTCCTCATGATTATTTATTAAAATTACGCGATTTAGGATATTTTCAACGATAAAATTTAAGAATTCAGAGAAGAAAAAAATGTATAAATCATTTTATAAAACTCGAACATATTTGATTGACAAATAAAAAATATGGTTATTTCGCAAGATTCGTTTTATTACAATAATCATCATAGGTACAACCCTAGCGCATTCGTGCGATGACGCGCTTGCACGTGAGAATGAAGAGTGAATCTCGACTCTTTACGTGCGTACTTATGGTACATTTTCTTTTCGCTGCGAACGGCAGGCATTATTATTGATTTGGTAGGCTATTATGTAGGGTATTTTCGCTTTTGTATGGGAGTGATGTATCTGTTACGTAAACTATTTAGTAATCTGTGCCAATAGTTATGTTTAAACCGAAAAATATTGGATATTGTTAAAAAAATCCAAGTATTAAGTTTAACTTTCTGTCGTGATGGGGAAGGGCCTTAATTAATTGCAATATTTGCAAGAAATAACTTATAATTTACAACCACGATACGGCTAAAATAAATATAATAATATAATGGTAGAAAACGCCGCATTCTGATATTTAGAATTAAAAGAAGAACATGCATTTTATCATCTATTCTGAGTAAACAAAAATAAAATATATGCCTCATTGAATGGCAAGTAAAATATCGGTAGATACGCGATCATTTGCATTTATAATAAATGAAAAAGAAATATGTCGGTGCATTGCATTTCTCTCTTATTCTAAAAATATATGTAATTACAAAACATATTATAGCTGACTAAATAAATCGACCACTCTAAGTAGGCACCTAAATAGGCGATAATTCTTACTGAACGCATATACAATACAATATGAACACTACTAAATTTTAATTACCAGAAAAAAATTAAGGGATATCGCTTACATATAATTTATGTGAAATAAGAAATTTAATTTACTTTGACAAAGTTTTTCGTTTCCTTTTTATATGAAAAATTTGACAAAGAACTGTTTATTACATCGTCAGATAAAAGTTATCCATCAAATAAATTATAACTTGACTGAATATAAAAGTCAAACAATTGAACAATTTTATTCATACAATTGTAGTTTTCAATTTGTTTATGTTGTATTTTATCATATGAATCAATTTCAATTGAGAATTGAAAAATCAGTCCTAAATATAAAAATGAAAGAGTTGTAATTAATCATATGAATAATTTTATTTGAATGATTTAAAAATCAACCTTAAATGTACAACATAATGTACAACACAATTTAGAAATTTTTTATTTTCGAAATAACCATATATTTTTTTGTATAATATATGTTCTGATTTAGTTACTAAATATGCCGTATTTTTTTTCTGGTCATAAAAAAATAGCGTTGAACACCGTGGTCGACATATCGTGATAAAATAAACACGACTAAATCTTACAAAATACATTTTCGCTATATGTTATATATCTTAAAATGATAATAAAACTTATGTCTACATACTAATATGTACAATTTCAATAAATTTTATGATATTGTGATTCGTGTCCTATTCATAAGTCAAATTCATTTGTCTCATACAATACACACTTATAAAAACAATTCATACACTCCGGACAAAGGAATATAAAGCAAAAGAAAAGAGCAGTTAAAATGTTTTGATATAATCATAACATTAAAAATAATAAATTGCGAAATGGTAAATATATTTTAATAAAGAAATCAAAAAATAAAATATTATCTTGTTTATATCGGACATTAAAGACAATCTCTCAAGTCAGAATGAACCGGAGTACATAGTTAAAGCATAAGGAAGTAGTTCAATCTGTGTGATACAGTGATAGGAAAATGAATTTCATATAAGTAAAACAAATTATGAAAAAAATATGTAGCCGCATTGAACATATTTTAAACCTTAGATTGCATAAAAATGCTCATTTCAAAGCAATTATATAATATGTCCTCCAGACCGAATTCCCGTCACAGCGGCCAGCTTCATCGGAGACTAGCCATCGGCGCAGGACAGGATTATAGTGCACGCGTGTGTGCACAAACACAGGTGCACTCTCTATTCTCTCACTCTCATAGTCCGATGGGACGATATCCGACACTACCGGAGGGATAACTGGCGCGGACCAACGACGTTACGTGTTATTAATATAAATCCCATGTGTTATTATTGAACACGAAATTTATTTAATGGTGTATATTTATAATTCTTTATCAAATAACTCGCTGTATCCAGCAGCAAGTGTTAAAACAATAAAAACATGTTAAAAAACGCGCGTATTCCAATGCAACGATGAGTTAAAATGTCAAAGCAATCCGTGAAAAATTCGGAGATTATACATTTTGAACAAAACATTTTTATTTATATATTTAGGGGGAACTTAATCAGATATTTATGTTACTTTACCAATTCTGCTTATAATGACAGAGATTGTACGAAGGCTCGGGTTTTAATATTAACAGATATAATTAAGTTAAATAATTCTAATTCAGTATGCCAATTATATAGTTTTACTAGTATTCCTAATAAACGCTAGAACGAGTTTACATAATAAGTGATTTTAAGGATAATGGAAATCAGTACCATTATGCACCATACGTTGTGTTTATTTTAAGTTATTTAAGTCTCAAAGAATTCACGCATTGCAAAATAGAAATAGTATTGACAGTCACGTGGAGTAGTGTTGTCTATAATGTCCCTTATGAAAATATGTTAAGAACTCATGCAAAACATTTCAACTAAGCCCAGTTTTAAATTAATGTGCATTAAATTTTTAATACATATATGTAATGGTTATTTTAAGAAGAATAAATTAAGACTGTGTCATAATTTTTGATATGAAATTATATCTTACTTTCACTTTTATAAAATAAGTTGCATTTTGATTTAGATTTTAATAACAAAAATTCTCAAAAAATGAGATTCGTAATACTAAATGTAGAAATTATCAGCACGGGGTCTAAAATAATTTAAAAGGTAACATTTTTAATAGGTAACGAAATGAAATTATAGAAAAAAATGAAAATAAAAATGCACCAAAATACGAAAGTGATTCATTTTATTTATTACATATACTCCGATAATATTGATTTTCGCTTAGATTATGAACACTTTCTTTAAACTAAACCATTTGCAATTCGCACAAACCTAATTCCCTAACTCTAGTGCGTATTTACAAAGCCCAATCGATTTAAAAATTTCTCGCTTCCATATCTGTACAAAAATAATGTAGGACACATGGTTACTTAGGCATTACTTTGCTTATTATATACAGAGCTAAAGGTCACTAATGTAAACGTCTTGGTGTTACTAATTTTATTGATATCCCTAATAGTAATTTCTCATCCGCGTTAAAACTAGTAGTATAAAATTTTCTTTCACTCAAATTATATTATATGCTATAAATAAAAATTATTACAATATATGAACAACTCGCAGTTACATTCATTACCATTTATTATTGTAATATAGGCACAAAAAACGTTACCAAGTGCCTACAAGCATCACACACTAACACTACCTATGAAATAGGCGAGGGGTTTTAGTCCTACAGGTCAAATATTCGATCGATTCAAACTAGCCCCTAAATATTAAAATAATGGACGCGTATATAAAAAAAAATACACGCCGAAATGCGCTTATTATATGTCTTATCGAATCCTCTTATATCCTCGTACAACTAAGTGAACGAAAGCTACCAAAAAATTACGTACAGTGAGAAAATTCCACTTTTTGAAAATAAAAAAATATTTCCCACGTTCTATTTCTTAGCTGTTCTAAGCTTTGCATGCGTACAAAGAACAATAAAGTCGAGTTTTCTACTACTGACTACCTTATAATATTTATTATTTTGACACTTAAATCACTTTAATAACATTTGCATTCGGCTGTCCCTAATTTATTTTTTTACGTAAGAAGACGTAATTCACTCCTAAATGAAAATTTGAGAAAAAAATCAAGGCATTTTAAATATATATAGGTATTATGTCAATTAATGCGAAGATTCCGAGGACGTCATTATCGTTCTTGCGTACTTTAAAAGAAAGTTTAAACAAGTTATTTGAATATCAACAATGAACATATAAAAATAACTTGTATATACTTATATGTGTGTTAACTGTGCACTTAATAATAAATTATAAATTATTATTTTTAGTTCATTTACCATTGAATGAAAAAATAGAACTCGTTACATAAACGTTTTTTGTAATTATTGTTTCATATACTGGTATAATAAAAATGAAATAAATGAACTTATAGTTTTTTAAATATTCTTCAACTAACTTGTGCGTTCCTTAAATGTCATGATATTAAGATAATCATTTGAATTAGACGTTATCGGTATGACATTAACGTGAAATAAATAGGACAATTTCTTTTAATGAGATTGCCATAAATAAAAAGAGAAATAAGAATAAATAGGAGTAATTAAAAAAAATCCGATGTTCAAATTTGCATCAACGTTCAATTAAGCTGATAAACGGAAATGTTGAATTTTTATAAAAAAATCTAAATAAAATAATTAGCTTTAATATTTTATCTTATATTTAATATGTTAAGATCATAATATTATGATATATATTTAGTTCACATAATTCAATGTCAACGATTCCTTTGCTTGCTCTAAACTCATCTTCTATCCCACTTAAATTTCGACATAGAACCTAAAATTAGTAGGAAACTTATGCAAACGGACGCGTTCACACTTGATGCTGGTCTCTTTAAGAGTCTGGAACCTCGTCGAAGCACTTTCTAGAAGGTTCTTCATTTACTTAACGTAATCACTGTCCCACTGTGAGAGTCAGTTTGTATTGTCCATTGTAGTACTTTCACCATGCGTTATTATTATTATGGGCTCCCTGTAAATAAAGAATTAAGATTTATAATGAATATTATGTATTTATCGTATCCGTCTACATAGTGTCTGAAATAAAAACATTTTGGCGCTAACAGCGGCCATCGTATTGATTACTTTTTCCTTCTTTTGTTTATGTTTTACAATTTACCTAGAATAAAGAGCTTCTTCATATCTACTTAGAGTGTATTTATATAAATTTATTCTACTCTTAAGTGTAGAACCTATACTTTCGCAGTGGTAATGTTACATAACCAAAATATTTGGCATGAAGGGTTACCAGTATTAAATGAAACTAGTTATAATTATTATAGTATTTTTGACGTTTTGAGTACCATGTAGCATTCAGGATTCATTCAGTAAGCACTCATAGTAAATCTTTACCTTGTAAAGCGTGCGGCGCGCGGCCGGCGTGTCGTCCTCCTCGTCCGACGTGTGTGCTGTGTGCTGTGTGCGTGTGTGCTGCGTGCTGTGCACTCACCTAGTCGGAGTCGTCGTTGACGCTGGAGCGCAGCTTGGAGAGCGTGCGGCGCGCGGCCGGCGTGTCGTCCTCCTCGTCCGACGTGTGTGCTGTGTGCTGTGTGCGTGTGTGCTGCGTGCTGTGCACTCACCTAGTCGGAGTCGTCGTTGACGCTGGAGCGCAGCTTGGAGAGCGTGCGGCGCGCGGCCGGCGTGTCGTCCTCCTCGTCCGACGTGTGTGCTGTGTGCTGTGTGCGTGTGTGCTGCGTGCTGTGCACTCACCTAGTCGGAGTCGTCGTTGACGCTGGAGCGCAGCTTGGAGAGCGTGCGGCGCGCGGCCGGCGTGTGGTCCTCCTCGTCCGACGTGTGTGCTGTGTGCTGTGTGCGTGTGTGCTGCGTGCTGTGCACTCACCTAGTCGGAGTCGTCGTTGACGCTGGAGCGCAGCTTGGAGAGCGTGCGGCGCGCGGCCGGCGTGTCGTCCTCCTCGTCCGACGTGTGTGCTGTGTGCTGTGTGCGTGTGTGCTGCGTGCTGTGCACTCACCTAGTCGGAGTCGTCGTTGACGCTGGAGCGCAGCTTGGAGAGCGTGCGGCGCGCGGCCGGCGTGTCGTCCTCCTCGTCCGACGTGTGTGCTGTGTGCTGTGTGCGTGTGTGCTGCGTGCTGTGCACTCACCTAGTCGGAGTCGTCGTTGACGCAGGAGCGCAGCTTGGAGAGCGTGCGGCGCGCGGCCGGCGTGTCGTCCTCCTCGTCCGACGTGTGTGCTGTGTGCTGTGTGCGTGTGTGCTGCGTGCTGTGCACTCACCTAGTCGGAGTCGTCGTTGACGCTGGAGCGCAGCTTGGAGAGCGTGCGGCGCGCGGCCGGCGTGTGGTCCTCCTCGTCCGACGTGTGTGCTGTGTGCTGTGTGCGTGTGTGCTGCGTGCTGTGCACTCACCTAGTCGGAGTCGTCGTTGACGCTGGAGCGCAGCTTGGAGAGCGTGCGGCGCGCGGCCGGCGTGTCGTCCTCCTCGTCCGACGTGTGTGCTGTGTGCTGTGTGCGTGTGTGCTGCGTGCTGTGCACTCACCTAGTCGGAGTCGTCGTTGACGCTGGAGCGCAGCTTGGAGAGCGTGCGGCGCGCGGCCGGCGTGTCGTCCTCCTCGTCCGACGTGTGTGCTGTGTGCTGTGTGCGTGTGTGCTGCGTGCTGTGCACTCACCTAGTCGGAGTCGTCGTTGACGCTGGAGCGCAGCTTGGAGAGCGTGCGGCGCGCGGCCGGCGTGTCGTCCTCCTCGTCCGACGTGTGTGCTGTGTGCTGTGTGCGTGTGTGCTGCGTGCTGTGCACTCACCTAGTCGGAGTCGTCGTTGACGCTGGAGCGCAGCTTGGAGAGCGTGCGGCGCGCGGCCGGCGTGTGGTCCTCCTCGTCCGACGTGTGTGCTGTGTGCTGTGTGCGTGTGTGCTGCGTGCTGTGCACTCACCTAGTCGGAGTCGTCGTTGACGCTGGAGCGCAGCTTGGAGAGCGTGCGGCGCGCGGCCGGCGTGTCGTCCTCCTCGTCCGACGTGTGTGCTGTGTGCTGTGTGCGTGTGTGCTGCGTGCTGTGCACTCACCTAGTCGGAGTCGTCGTTGACGCTGGAGCGCAGCTTGGAGAGCGTGCGGCGCGCGGCCGGCGTGTCGTCCTCCTCGTCCGACGTGTGTGCTGTGTGCTGTGTGCGTGTGTGCTGCGTGCTGTGCACTCACCTAGTCGGAGTCGTCGTTGACGCTGGAGCGCAGCTTGGAGAGCGTGCGGCGCGCGGCCGGCGTGTCGTCCTCCTCGTCCGACGTGTGTGCTGTGTGCTGTGTGCGTGTGTGCTGCGTGCTGTGCACTCACCTAGTCGGAGTCGTCGTTGACGCTGGAGCGCAGCTTGGAGAGCGTGCGGCGCGCGGCCGGCGTGTCGTCCTCCTCGTCCGACGTGTGTGCTGTGTGCTGTGTGCGTGTGTGCTGCGTGCTGTGCACTCACCTAGTCGGAGTCGTCGTTGACGCTGGAGCGCAGCTTGGAGAGCGTGCGGCGCGCGGCCGGCGTGTCGTCCTCCTCGTCCGACGTGTGTGCTGTGTGCTGTGTGCGTGTGTGCTGCGTGCTGTGCACTCACCTAGTCGGAGTCGTCGTTGACGCTGGAGCGCAGCTTGGAGAGCGTGCGGCGCGCGGCCGGCGTGTCGTCCTCCTCGTCCGACGTGTGTGCTGTGTGCTGTGTGCGTGTGTGCTGCGTGCTGTGCACTCACCTAGTCGGAGTCGTCGTTGACGCTGGAGCGCAGCTTGGAGAGCGTGCGGCGCGCGGCCGGCGTGTCGTCCTCCTCGTCCGACGTGTGTGCTGTGTGCTGTGTGCGTGTGTGCTGCGTGCTGTGCACTCACCTAGTCGGAGTCGTCGTTGACGCTGGAGCGCAGCTTGGAGAGCGTGCGGCGCGCGGCCGGCGTGTCGTCCTCCTCGTCCGACGTGTGTGCTGTGTGCTGTGTGCGTGTGTGCTGCGTGCTGTGCACTCACCTAGTCGGAGTCGTCGTTGACGCTGGAGCGCAACTTGGAGAGCGTGCGGCGCGCGGCCGGCGTGTCGTCCTCCTCGTCCGACGTGTGTGCTGTGTGCTGTGTGCGTGTGTGCTGCGTGCTGTGCACTCACCTAGTCGGAGTCGTCGTTGACGCTGGAGCGCAGCTTGGAGAGCGTGCGGCGCGCGGCCGGCGTGTCGTCCTCCTCGTCCGACGTGTGTGCTGTGTGCTGTGTGCGTGTGTGCTGCGTGCTGTGCACTCACCTAGTCGGAGTCGTCGTTGACGCTGGAGCGCAGCTTGGAGAGCGTGCGGCGCGCGGCCGGCGTGTCGTCCTCCTCGTCCGACGTGTGTGCTGTGTGCTGTGTGCGTGTGTGCTGCGTGCTGTGCACTCACCTAGTCGGAGTCGTCGTTGACGCTGGAGCGCAGCTTGGAGAGCGTGCGGCGCGCGGCCGGCGTGTCGTCCTCCTCGTCCGACGTGTGTGCTGTGTGCTGTGTGCGTGTGTGCTGCGTGCTGTGCACTCACCTAGTCGGAGTCGTCGTTGACGCTGGAGCGCAGCTTGGAGAGCGTGCGGCGCGCGGCCGGCGTGTCGTCCTCCTCGTCCGACGTGTGTGCTGTGTGCTGTGTGCGTGTGTGCTGCGTGCTGTGCACTCACCTAGTCGGAGTCGTCGTTGACGCTGGAGCGCAGCTTGGAGAGCGTGCGGCGCGCGGCCGGCGTGTCGTCCTCCTCGTCCGACGTGTGTGCTGTGTGCTGTGTGCGTGTGTGCTGCGTGCTGTGCACTCACCTAGTCGGAGTCGTCGTTGACGCTGGAGCGCAGCTTGGAGAGCGTGCGGCGCGCGGCCGGCGTGTCGTCCTCCTCGTCCGACGTGTGTGCTGTGTGCTGTGTGCGTGTGTGCTGCGTGCTGTGCACTCACCTAGTCGGAGTCGTCGTTGACGCTGGAGCGCAGCTTGGAGAGCGTGCGGCGCGCGGCCGGCGTGTCGTCCTCCTCGTCCGACGTGTGTGCTGTGTGCTGTGTGCGTGTGTGCTGCGTGCTGTGCACTCACCTAGTCGGAGTCGTCGTTGACGCTGGAGCGCAGCTTGGAGAGCGTGCGGCGCGCGGCCGGCGTGTCGTCCTCCTCGTCCGACGTGTGTGCTGTGTGCTGTGTGCGTGTGTGCTGCGTGCTGTGCACTCACCTAGTCGGAGTCGTCGTTGACGCTGGAGCGCAGCTTGGAGAGCGTGCGGCGCGCGGCCGGCGTGTCGTCCTCCTCGTCCGACGAGATCACGATGCGCTGGCGCGGCTTCACGCCCGTCGCACCTCGCGTCATACGCCGCGACACGCTCGATGTGTCTGCCGAACGTACGCAACTTTGAATGGATCTTGTATACACATACATACAGGCTGACACTACTCATTTTTAAATAAAACTAATTTTACGGATTTTGACGGAGACCACATTCACAATCCAGCTTGTACAAAAGGATGCAGGAGTGTACAAGCTGGATTGTGAATGTGGTCGTCTCTCGTACATAGGACAAACAAAAAGATCTATTAAAACCCGCGTTAAAGAACATATAGCTGACGTGAAGCACCGACGTATCGGGAAGTCTGCAGTTTGTGAACATGTTCAAGATCGTCCCCGCCATTACATTAGATTTGATAGACCACAAATCCTCGCAAAAGAACACCGATTCCTCCCAAGGATGATTCGTGAGGCTATTGAAATTAAAAAACATCCTAATTTCAATAGAGAAGATGGATGGGTGCTGCCATCTGCTTGGGATCCCATAATTAATAAAATAAAATCCAAACCCAAGTATACCACTGCTAGACTTCAAGATACTATAAGCTCATTCTGCATAAATCGGACCAAAAATTAATATTAAAAAACTGAAGGTAGCCGGGCTAACTATGAAAGCAGGACGTCAAACACCTCAGTCCCCCGTGACTACGGGTGCTGGAAAGCACCCGAAACGTCGGGAATATAAAAAAATAGATTAATATACGCGATAAAATCCGTAAAACTAGTTTTATTTAAAAATATACAGGCTGAATTAAAATCATTGGCATCCTATGCTATGTACGTGATAGAGCCATGCTGCAGCTATATTGATTGTAGCATACGACAGACGTATCTGTCGATCATACGCACCGCTTAACTTTCAGTGCCCCGGGGCCCCCAAGTTAAAGGGGCCCCTCAGCCTCCAAGACCGACGTTCAAAAAATTATGTACTATCCTAGATGTATAAAGAATTTTCGACTTTTAACTTTTTGGCCCCTGACCGCGAACGGCTCGAAAAAGGAGTAAGCTCGTTTCTTGAAGCTCCCTAAGTCGTATCGATCCGACAGTAGTAGACCGCCAAACATCACGATGGTGTGGATTTGTTAAATGCGTTGAAAAAAATTTTGTAGCATAAAATACTCTCCCACTCTGCTGAGCACGCTAAGCTTTTTAAGGCCAATTCATCCTACCCTTCCAAGTGACGACGAAACTACACGTTATTCGATAATATGTCAACGACGAAGATTCCGATACTGGCTGAGGTAACAAGGGGAGTGCCCTGAAATTGAGAAGTTACGACAAAGGGGTTCTTTTAATGATAATCAGGCAAACTTGTGTTTTCTGGGCATTGAACTTAATTAGATTTAGTCGCCCCAATTCGAAACCTTATCCGGAAAAACTCGACTGCAGACACAAGTTTGTTCCAGTACTCGGCGACGTTTTCACGACAAATATATTCACAGCCGATCACCAGTGCACGTTACTGGTTTGCATCATATTATTGATAAGCAGAAAAAACAGCGTAGATGATAGCACATAGCTTTGTGGAACAATAGCGAAAATAAGCCTGTAAAATGGAGCGTGCACCTTCTACTACGACTTTGTTGTTCCAATCTGCAAGAAAACTGCTGATCCAGTTGCACAAATTCTCGGGAAGCCCATTTGAAGGGACCTTCGAAAAAAGCGGTTTGTGCCAAACCCGATCGAAAGCCTTCGCTATGTTCAAACTAACGGCCAGGGTCTCCCTCTCTGTCTCCGCCGATTTATGAGTTAGTTAAGCCAGAAAATCACCAGCTGAGCAACCCCGACGGAAATCGTACTGGCGGTCACTTTTCAGTTGATGATCCTCAACCTCATGAACAGGCAGTTCACAATGGTTTTCATTATTTTGGAGAACAAGTTGGATAGGTCTGAGCGGTCGATTTTCGATTATTTTTTAGGCATCTGGTACACTAAAGCTATCTTCTTTTAGTTTGGGACTACGCCTAGGGAGAAGTTTTAGAAAATACTTTACGACCGGTGACAACTAGGGAGCACACGTTTTCAGCACAATGAGAAGAACTCCATCAGGCCCATTCTACTTGAAGTCTAGGGAGAGTAGTGCTATGCACCGAGCGCTGCGTAAGCCGTATGGTTTTTTTTTTATAGGAGAGGGGGCAAACGAGCATGCGGCTCACCTGATGGTAAGTGACTACCACCGTCCATGAAGAACTGCTACACCAGGGAGGGAATTGCAGATGCGTTGCCGGCCTTTTAAAAAGGAGTACGCTCTTTTCTTGAAGGTCCCTAAGTCGTATCGGTCCGGAAAAATCGCTGATGGTAATCGATTCCACAAGGAAGTCGTGCGAGGAAGAAAACATCTTCTAAATCGCACAGTGGTGGACCGCCAATCATCCAGATGGTGTGGATGGTATCGGGAGTTCTGCCGCGATGTGCGTTCGTGAAATTTGGCGGTTGGGATTAATCCGAACAATTCCTCAGAGCACTCCCCATGGTAGATGCGAAAGAAAATGCAAAGGGCATCCCTTTGCAGTGCCAATGAATCGAGCCGATCGGAAAGGGCTCGGTCGTCGACGATTCGAGCCGCTCTGCTCTGGATGCGGTCAAGTGGAAGGAGCTGGCACAGGGGAGCCCCTGCCCAGAGATGGGAACAGTATTCCATGTGAGGCCGAACCTGCGCCTTGTAAAGTTGCAGGCGGTGTGCCGGCATGAAATACTGTCCCGCTCTGCTGAGCACGCCAAGCTTTTTAGAGGCCAATTTGGCCTTCTCTTCCAAGTGACCACGAAACTGCACGTCACTCGATATGTCGACTCCGAGGATACCGATACTGGCTGAGGCAAGAAGGGGAGTGCCTTGAAACTGAAGAGATATGACAAAGGGGTTCTTTTTAGCGGTAAACGCGCAAACTTGTGTCTTCTGAGGATTAAACTGGACTAGATTTAGTCGCCCCCAATCCGAGACTTTGTTCAGCAAAGACTCGACTTCAGACACAAGTTTGTTCGTCGTCAATATTGGCACGGCCGTTGTATAGAGCATCACCAGTGCTGTCATCCGCATAGCAATGAATGTTACCAGTTAGCAACATATCATTGATATGCAAGGAAGCTGGTCATCCAATTGCACAATTTCTCGGGAAGCCCATAGGAAGGGAGCTTCGAAAGAAGCGCTTTGTGCAAAACCCGATCGAAGGCCTTCGCAATGTCCTGACTAACGGCCAACGCCTCCCCCTTGGACTCTACTGCCTCTGCCCATCTATGGGTCAGGTAGACCAGAAGATCACCAGCTGATCGACCCCGACGAAAACCGTATTGGCGGTCACTAACCAGCTGGTAATCCTCAAGGTACCGGATGAGCTGGCAGTTAATAATGGATTCCATTATTTTGGAGAACAAGGAGGTGATCGCGATAGGCCTATAGTTGGACGGGTCTGAGCGGTCGCATTTTTTAGGGATCGGGTGGACAAAAGCTGTCTTCTGTGAATTCGGGACTACGCTTTGGGAGTAGGAGTACCGGAAAAGACGCGTTAGGACCGGTGCCAACTCCGGAGCACACGTCCTCAGCACAATTGGGGGGATTCCGTCAGGCCCACTCGACATCTGGATGTCCAGGGAGAGAAGTGCTTTGCGAACTGAGCGCTGTGAGAACAGCACATCCGGCATGGAGCACTCACACCGCGGGATGGTCGGCGGTGTTTTCCCTCCGTCATCATGAGTCGAGTTGGACGCAAAAACGGAGCCAAAATGGTCAGCTTTGTCTTTTGCGTCTTGGGCCAGTGAGTCGTCCTCCCTGTGCAGAGATGGTAGTGATGGCTTACAGAAATTCCCTTGGACAGCCTTGGCGAGAGACCAGAATGCACGAGTTCCCGAAGGAAGGCGAACTAGTTTCTCGCCAATTCTGCCTATGTGCTCTGACTTTGCTTTGGCAATAACTCTTTCGAAGGACCTGGAGGCGAAGTTATACTTCTTTTTAAGTGTGCTGGTGTTTACATCCCGAGTCGCCGAAGCCGCAGCCCAGGCTTGATAACACTCCTGCTTACTGCGTAATGCAGTCTTAAAGGGGCGACCAAACCAAGGCTGATACCGACCTAAAGGCGAAATTATACTTCTTTTTAACAGCGCTGGTGAAACACTCTTGTGTGACTTGTGTCGGACCATATGCCAAGGCAATGTCATAAACAGATCTTCCCGCATGATCGGTTAAACGAGAACCAAGCCATTCAGCGTGGTGGCCGTTAAAATTACCAAGGATCACGATCTCTGCAGATGGGATCTGTTGTAGCACGGAGTCTGCAGCTATTTGGACGTGGTTGATGAGTTGGTCTGTGTCCGGCATTACCTATAGAGGCAGCCGTAGACGCGAGGGATACTCGTTGCTGACCTTTAAGACTGCCGAGTTGTCCTCTCTGAGGTATATGCAAACTCCAGCCCGAGGTACAAAGGTATTATAATTTGTACCCCGGAAAAGAGAGAAGCATCGACCGGAGAGGACCACCTGGGTCTCGGTTAGAAAGAGCAAGGTCGGCTTCGCCGTCTTCAGATGGTGCCTAGTGGACTTCGTTAGCGTTTGAATGAAATCCCCTGATGTTGCAGAAATTCACGGATAGCTTGGCAGGGTTCATCTTTGTCTTATTGCTCTACTTGCCATGAGCATTATTAGTCTTGAGCGAAATTTCGCCCCTCCTCCCAACCCCTCCCCAGGATACACGAAGCAGCCTGAGCACCCGCGCTAGCTTGGGCGTGGGTGCTCAGCCAGGGATTCTCCAATACCAGGGGTGCTGGTACCCTCCTGGGATGGTTTCTTATTTATTTACACTACCATGTTAAGAGTAGAGAGGGGTTAGGCCTCCGACCACTTGCACTTAACAGGCGAAGCAAACTTCTACTTCACGCTGGTTATCTGTAAGGTCGTGGGTCTCCTCGGTATGAGCCGGTCCATCCATTCATTACATTCATTTATTACAGCTCTTTATTTCATGTCTTACCGGATCGTCACTCCATCTAGTCTGACTCACCAGTGCGATAGCAAAGCTGCCGTGTGGCTCTTCCACTGTTATGTTGGCTGCTTATATTATTAACTGTAATCTATCTTCGTCCTTGTTTATGCGTTACACATAATACTTAATAGTAAGTAGCTTTGGTTTAATGATTTCTTATATTTACGCGAACGCTACACATTTAAATAAAACAAATATGGAATGGAATATGGGAATAACGCAAATCTAAAGCTTTCGAATTTTAACTAAGGACAACTTTAAAATTCATGTTACCTAGTCATTTTTAAGTGACCATTAATGAAAAAAAAAAAAAACATAAAAAAAAACATTTTATCAAAATAATAAACATCAATTAACCGTGTATTCTCAAACATGTATGGAGAACAAAATTATTCACAGTTGTTTATTAATTTAAAATTCTTAATGAGTAGGTATAATAAAAGGTTCAGTTGATGCCAATGTCTTAATTACAGCCTGTGCCATACTAGTATTTGTTTGGAGTTTTGGCGAGAACTTGACCAGCGGCGGATTACTACTCCTGTATCATTATCCGACTTCATTGTTTAAATAATGGTTTGAAGTAGATTTTCAACCGACTTCAAAATGGAGGAGGTACCCAATTCGACTGTATTTTTTATGTGTTACCTCATAACTTTTTTCTAGGTGAACCAGTTTTGTTGATTCTTTTTTTATTTGATCAAGGTCTAACCAACAGTTTTTGAGTTATCCTTAATAATTTATACATTAAAGTCGGTAGTACCGAATTTTTAATTTACCACTTGCTATACGTAAAAGCGGTACGATTTTGTGAACTATTAGTGAAATCGAAACAAGTGCTCCGATGGTGATGTGACCCTCAAGATAAGGGATCTCATCGGCTGTCTGCTGGCTCAAGCTGCCGTTATTGTTAAGAAGTTTTGAAACAAATTATTTTAAACGATAATTTTCTTAATAAACTTGACACTGGCAAAAATACAGGAGTACAAGTCCAGTACCAAAGAAAAGAAAGAACCCCATAAGAAACAAGAGTAAGCCTGTGAATAGTCGTGGGACTAATCTAATATGATATTTACTTTCTTAAATTAGTTAAAGTAATAGGTAAGTATTTAGTAAATATTGGGTAGGTAAGTAAATATGTGGTAGGTTTTCGCAAGTCAATAAAAACCAGGAATGAATTTATAAAACGATGATTATTAAATAAGCACAAAAATTTTATTAATTTACTGCACCTTATAAAGGTTCAATTTATTATATAGCTGTCTATTAGTTAGGTTTATTGCAGTTTTGCGAAAAAGATATTTTACCCTAATATCAATATATTTTTGGTGATGATGTAATATGATTTGATGGACGAAGCACTGAAATGGAACATACAGAACTCCTAATGTTGGCACACAGTTAAGTCTTTTTATCGCTATTACCCACTTATTTGTTAATTTACGGCTTTTCGGAAAACTGTAATTAGATAAGTATTTAACCATATAAAACTTTGTTATGTTCTTACATAATGTTTTATTTTATGATCCATATCCCCTCAGGTGTCACGCCATTTTATGTTTTTACGCTTCAAATGTCAGGGCCCGTTCGGGAGGTCGCGTGATACCGGTAGGCGCTAATGTAAACAATGGTATCTTTTTACTTTTGTATGCCAGCTATATATAATAAAACTTATACGCATCGATTCGTTATGAATTAAGATATGTATTTGATTCTTCTTTATAAATATTAAATTCTATTTTTATAATATTATCAATCTCATTTCATATATAAATGCAGGGCAACATGGTCCATCATAAAAAGTGAAATTTCAAATACAAGATTGGATAATAATATTAAGGATCTAAAAATAAATGATAAAAACCTAACAAACCCTTATGACATAGCCACCGCTTTTAACAACTATTTTATTGACATGACTAATTATATTATATCTAATAATGATAAAACAGAAAACATTACGCCTGATAATACATTATCATTATCAAATTCAATATTTCTTAAACCCATGTCGAAAGATGAGGTGAATAAAGAGATCATGTCCTTAAATAACACTGCCTCGGAAGGTTACGATGGAATTAATACCAAAATAATTAAAGCATGCGCATGCGAACTTGTTGACATTATGACTTATTTAATTAATTTATCATTTTCGACAGGAACATTTTCCGACAATTTAAAAATTTCTATTGTAAAACCGTTGTTTAAAAAAGGTAAAAAAGACGATACCAACAATTATAGACCGATAACTCTTATACCTATAATATCAAAAGTTTTTGAGAAATGTTTTTATAAGAGATTAATGGAGTTTTGTGAAAGATTTAACATAATCAAAAAAGAACAATACGGCTTCCAGAAAAAGAAATCTACAACGCTAGCAACTTTTAATCTTATAAAAATAATAATTTCTAGTATAAATTTAAGTAAAGCGTTTGACTTCGTCACACATAGCTTTCTTCTAAATAAACTAGAATCGTGTGGAATTAGAGGGATAGCACTAAAGTGGATTTCATCTTGTTTATCAAATCGACGACAATGTGTTACTATTGATAAAATGGTAGGAAATGAAATACTATCCTTCTCGTCCCAGTACAGGGAAAAGAATTACGGTGTTCCTCAAGGCAGCGTTTTAGGGCCAGTATTATTTTTGTTATATATAAATGACATAACTCTAGCGACAAATCATAAATGCATACTGTATGCGGACGATATCTCCGAAATTATAACATCCCACAAAAATAGTAATTCATTAGATAATCATGAAAAGGAAATAAAATAGCATGTGGCGGCGCTGTCGTCGCGCCACAAGCGAAACACATCGAAGCCTAAATCGCGCTATCAAAGTTCCGAAATTAAATCAGCATATATAGAATAGCTCCGAACTACCAATCGGAGCGCTGGCCGCTCCCCGGGCAGAACACCTTGCCCGGCGGGAGATCTCCCCTTTTCCTTCCACCCGCCACAGTGTTGGTTGCGTGATATGAACACGCAACCAACAATCTTCGGAAACTACAATTTCAAAAACTTCGTCATCTTACTCAAGTACCCCATTCATTCGCTCCCGAGCAGACATTGTCTGCAGTCTTCACATTCTGCAAGCCATCTAGCTTTACAAAGGTTCATCGCAGCACTGGAATAATAATGCTTCCTGTTCCTTCAAGCTACTCTCTGCGCTACAGTGTTCGGCACGGCTCTGAGCCTTACTGCTCGCCTCTGCTTCACGGCACTCTCGCAGATTACTTGCCTTCTTCTCGACTCACCGCAGACTACAAGGCAATCCCTGGCACTTGCTCCGGCTCTTCGTTCTCACCGGCATCACTTGCAAGTGCGTAGTACGGCATGCATTACACACCGGCATATCATTCGCACCGGCGTCACTTGCCCTTACGCACACAGCATGCATTCCCCACCGGCATTTAAGGACGCACCGGCAATCGGACTGCACTATCGACCTCCGGTCTGAGCAGGGGGGTGATGTGGCGGCAAACAAATCAAATTACATTCATTTTAATAAGATAAAACTATTTTTAGTCTAAATATTAATAAAATTGACGAAACAGAACATAACTAAATTTCTTGGTGTGATTATAGATCGAAATTTAGACTGGAAGATACATATAGATGAGCTATGTAAAAGGGTTAATAGTTTTGTATATGCGCTACGTACAGTAAAAAATGTTACTAATAAAAAAAACAGCCCTAATATCCTATCGGGCGTATATTGAATCCATACTCAGATATGCTATAATAGTGTGGGGTAATAGCACAGATTGGCGTAGGGTATTTATCGCACAAAAAAAGTGCATAAGGGCGATATGTGGTATCTCAACAAGAGAATCTTGTAAGCCAAGATTCAAAAATCTTTGCTTACTAACTCTGCCATCGTTATATATATTTGAGATAGGTAAATTTGTAAAACAGCATACAGCTTTATTTAAAAAGTCCTCTGATGTTAATCCAAGGCTTAAAAGAAATCCGAATAGGTTAGTTCTAAGCAAAGTTCCGAAATCAACTAAATATAGTAAAAGCTGTTTATCAATGTGTGTACGTATATACAACAAAATACCTGACGAAATTAAAACAATAAATAATATGAATTTATTTAAAAATAGACTGTACCTTTGGTTAATTGACAAAATTTTTTATGACATTAACGAATTTCTGACATTGTAAGCCATATTCTGACATTATATTCTGGCCATTAGTGTGTTGTAATTCTGACAATGTATAATATGATTTGAAATAATGTTTAATTTGTTAATTTTTAATATCATATAGGTCTTTTTTTTGTTTAAAGTTTCTTATTGTTTAAACTCATAATTTAAATATAATTTGCATGCTATGTCATATTAAAATAGCAAAACATGAGAGCACAATACAACTAAAACATCTGTATCTATATTTACCATGTTTTATGCAAATAAAGATTATTATTATTATTATTATTCAAAATTGCGTGACAATTTAATTTTGCCGGTTTCTTGTACATAAAGTGTAAGGATTATGAAATTAAGCCATTATATAAAACGGTATTTCTTTTATTTGCTTAACAATACAACATTATATCAAAAGAGATTAAAAAATCACACCCTATTTATAAATTTTTTTCACAAAAATAAAAACAAATTAAACAATCGAAAATGTTCAATTCGAAAACGTTTGAAAACCTTACATTACGGACTTGTCATTAATCTATGTTGTTGAAAGATTAAAACAGCGTTTTATCTTTGAACAACGTAAAGACACGGCGTGTTTAATTGAGAAATGGGCACACGGGGTCGGCTGACACACGGGCATGCATGCGCTGTCAACCCGCTGCGGGTGTCATGACACTTGAGGGGATATGGATTAGGAATACAAAGGGTCTTTATTTCTAATACTATAATTGTAGTAATATAATTATTACGAAACAAATCATGTTAAAAAAAACGTAGCTCAGCACTAGTTCTAATTCGGGGAAAACCCGAGGCGCGAGCGCGGGGCACGTGCTTACATCCTTTGACGCCATAAGAGATTTTGTTATAATCAGTGTTTTCTTATCGGAATATTACATACCGATGAAAAGAAATATCAGTTCTTATTTTGCTTTCTTGAATCGTTTTTGCAACTTGACATTGCACATTTTACCATGATCACTAAAATTCTATTAAAAATCATCGAGAGAAATAATTAACGCGCGTGACGTTTCGTGACTAATAACGTCATCCTGGCCATTTCGAAACAGTTCTAACGCGTTTTTACAGTACTGACTTGCTTACGCGCGCTTTATAGCTTGCTTATAAATCATCTAAGATGGTGACCCTTTATAAGGCCTTTTTTTATGCCGTTTTTCTGGTAAAAAATTAAAATAGTTATCAAATAATAATCGCCAATAATTGTTTATCTTCTAACTTCTAACTTTATAGTCACTATAAAACAAATCCACCTACCGTTTTCCTCTTTATGCTTAACTTTAGCTTCCTTCTTGGCTAGTTTCTCTTGCTCCTTCTTGTCTAACTTTGCTTGCTTCAACTCTTTACACTTCTCTAATGTAGGCTTGCCTTCCAAGCCCGCCGCGACCAAAAGCTCAAGCATTTTTGCGACCCGCTCCTTGTTTTTTGTGCAACCTGTAACAATATGATTACTGTTACGTAATTTATATATTTATAAGGAAACTGCAGTTTTTGAAGTTATATTTCTTATGGCGCGTTTGAGAAAAATGATGAGAGTGAATTTTTTGCGATGCGCACGCACACCGACGCATAAAAACGACACCATAAAGTTGTTACGATGCGCGCGCGCACCGAAACCTAAAAGCGACAACTTCAGTTGGTAATTGTCTGTCAACTGTAAAGTTTTCGTGAGAACTGATCTATATTCAAGGTATGCATTTATAAAACGTGTTGTAAATTTAGTTATTTTTGTTTTGTTACGCTAAAGAAGTAAAACTTCTTACGTGCGTACAAGTACATACACGCGTTTTTTTTTTTTCATAAAATTGAAGTGAGAAATGAAATTACAGTTCACCTGACGGTAAGTGGCTACTGTTTTGTGTGGCTATTATTAATATAATAATAAAGATTGTTCACTTTGTAGTGATATATTTGATGACCAGTTTGAGAAATGAAATTACAGTTCACCTGACGGTAATTGGCTACTGTTTTGTGTGGCTATTATTAATATAATAATAAAGATTGTTCACTTTGTAGTGATATATTTGATGACTAGCTGTTCCCCGCGACTTCGCTCGGGTGTTAGAATTTTTATGTTTTTGCGCGGAACCTTTAGTTCTTTTTCTAAAATAAAAGTAGCCTAAGTTACTCCTTATGAAATCAGCTATCTGCCAGTGAAAGTCCCGTCAAAATCGGTCCAGCCGTTTCGGAGATTACCCGGAACAAACAGACAGACAGACAGACAAAAATTTTAAAAATTGTTGTTTAGTTATAAGTACCGTATTTACTTTCATATGCATTTAATAAAAAACTGTAATTTTGACATTACAAAAAGACACTTCAATTTTATTTATTTGTATAGATGATTACAAATAACATCATTGTAGTTCTTGAAAAGTTAAGTATATTTGCTTATTAATCTTCTACATACACAAATCAATTGCTGTCCGTTAGTCTCGCTAAATCTCAAACTCGTTTTTACAGATTATGATGAATTTTTTTGTGGGTGTTTGAATGGGATGGTTTAGATTCACATGTGGACCCGTTAGGTGGCGCTGTTATCGAGATCCATAAATCACCCGTGCGAAACCGGGCCAGACCGGTATATAATATATAATATAATCAATAATAAACGACCACAGTAACAAGTGTTGTGTAAAAAAGTTGTTTAATTAATAATACACTTAATACACTTCATTTTACCCAAAGCACACAGAATCACACAATATCCAAACAGCTACAGCAGTCCATGGACACCAGCAGACAATTTCGAGCAAGGTTAATAATGCATTCTTACTTCTAAAAAAATTGTAAGCACTGCTGTTTGGCGGCAGAAATAGGAAAGAGGGTGCTTACGCAGACGGATTCCTAGACGGAAAAGTAGTACTGTCAACTAGTATTAGGAGAATATCTCGTCTGCAGGAAATTTCAAGAAAAAATTCGACGAAGTTTTTAACGATCTATAATTGTTGTCTTTCTGTGCCAAAAATATTGAGCAAGGTAGCCGGGAGAACAGTCAGCCTATGAAAAGCTCATTCAAAACTGGACCGATTCTAATATATTTTCGTCAATTTAGTCATCCAAAAACATAAACAGAGGAATATATTTGTATAGACTAAATACCCTCTTAATGAAATGATGTGTTATTTAAAAACTCGGTTATTAATGTCAGGATGCATAAGCTACGGGTCCTTTGCTTGAAAATTTTCGCTATTTTCTGAAGAGAAAAAAACAGGATTAGGCTGTCGTCAAAATCTACAAACTTCGCAATGTTCTGAGTTTTATGAAAAAATACAATTCAGACTAGGCTGTATGGTTTAAGACCTTTGCCTGTTTTAATTGGCGAATCTTAACAACAAGTTATTATTTAACAACAGTTCACTCACCTTCAACCAGTTTCTTGTAATCAAATCGTATGCCGGCGGCCTTACAGAATTTCTTCATGTCAGTTATTCCAGGCTGCCGCAACTCTGGAGGGACTGGAGGTCGACCCCGTCGCCCTGGCGTTCCCGGTGTACCCGGTGTTCGTGGAGTCGAGTTCTTTGAGCCCTTCGGTCGTCCCGGACCACGTTTAAGTGGTTGATCCTGGAATAGAACAGAATTTTTAATTCTAATTGTTGATTAACGGTGGTAGAGCCACACAGCAGTTTTTGCTGTTGCACGTATGGGCCGGCTCGAGCCGAGTTGGTACCACGACCTCACAGAATACCGGCGTGAAGTAGAAGCTCTGCTTCTGCGTTTCGTCTGGTGAGTGCAGGTGGCCTGAGGCCCAATTCCCCCCCCCCCATCAACATGGTAGCGGAATTACACGTTAGACTACCCCAAGAGGGTACCAGCACCCCTGGAGAATCCCTCGCTGAGCATCCACGACCATGTTATTCCACTCCTGAGCGTGGGTGCTCAGACTGCCCCGCGTATTCTGAGGGGGGGGGGGGGGGGCAAATTCCGCTCAAAAACAACTGCTCGGGGCAAACTGACCAACAAGACCAAGGCGACCCCTGCCACGCTATCCGTGAATTTCTGCAACATCAGGGGACTCGAACCTAAACTCCTACCATCTCGAGACGGCGAAGCCAGCCTTGCTCTTTTTGACCTAGACGCAGGTTTCCTCTCCGGCTTCAAATTGGAGCACTCCTTTGTGCCTCGGGCTGGAGTTTGCGTGTATGCAGGAGAGGATATCTGTTCTCGACGCGTCGGCAGTCTTGAAGGTTCGGACCTGTCCATCCTTTGGCTACGCGTAGGCAGCGACGACCATCCGCGCGTCTAGGGGTGCCTCTATAGGTCCCATAGTGGTAATGCTGAAACAGACCGACTCATTGAGCACGTCCAAATGGCTACAGATTCTTTACTACAACAGGTCCCATCCGCAGAGATCGTGATCCTTGGCGATTTTAACGCCCACCACGCCGAATGGCTCGGTTCACGTTTAACCGATCATGCGGGGAGATCTGTTTATGACTTTGCTTTGGCATATGGTCTGACACAACTGGTTACTTCGCCTACGCGGATTCCAGATGTGGAGGATCATAACCTTCCCTGTTGGACCTTCTGCTGACCTCTCATCCGGACGGATATCAGGTTTCTGTCGATGCCCCTCTCGGCTCTTCGGACCATTGTCTGATCCGGAGTGTGGTGCCACTCACGCTCCCCTCGCGGTTGCGTTCTGCAGGTTGCCACCGTGTTTGGCATTACAGGTCGGCGGATTGGAACGGAATGCGGTCGTTCTTTGCATCGTACCCATGGGGGCGGGTTTGCTTCTCGCCTGATGATCCCAGCGCTGTTGCTGACTCTGTCACTGATGTAGTGCTACAGGGAATGGACTACTATTTGTTCCATAATCTGTGGTACCCATCGGAGGCAGATCTCAGCCTTGGTTTGGTCGCTCCTGTAAGACTGCATTACGCAGTAAGCAGGAGTGTTATCAGGCCTGGGCTGCGGCTTCAGCGACTCGGGATGTAAACACCAGCACACTTAAAAAGAAGTATAACTTCGCCTCCAGGTCCTTCAAAAGAGTTATTGCCAAGGCAAAGACAGAGCACATGGGCAGAATTGGCGAGAAACTAGTTCGCCTTCCTTCTGATCTCTTGCCAAGGCTGTCCAAGGGAATTTCTGTAAGCCATCACTACCATCTTTGCACAGGGAGGACGACTCACTGGCCCAAGACGCAAAAGACAAAGCCGACCTTTTAGGCTCCCTTTTTGCGTCCAACTCGACTCTTGATGACGGGGGGAAAAACCCCCGACCATCCCGCGGTGTGAGTGCTCCATGCCGGATGTGCTGTTCTCACAGCGCTCTGTTCGCAAAGCACTCCTCTCCCTGGACATCCAGAAGTCGAGTGGGCCTGACGGAAGCCCCCCAATTGTGCTGAGGACGTGTGCTCCTGAGTTGGCACCGGTCCTAACGCGTCTTTTCCGGTACTCCTACTCCCAAGGCGTAGTCCCGAATTCATGGAAGATAGCTTTTGTCCACCCGATCCCTAAAAAAGGCGACCGCTCAGACCCGTCCAACTATAGGCCTATCGCGATCACCTCCTTGTTCTCCAAAATAATGGAATCAATTATTAACTGCCAGCTCATGCGGTACCTTGAGGATCACCAGCTGATTAGTGACCGCCAATACGGTTTTCGTCGGGGTCGATAAGCTGGTGATCTTCTGGTCTACCTGACCCATAGATGGGCAGAGGCAGTAGAGTCCAATGGGGAGGCGTTGGCCGTTAATTTGGACATTACGAAGGCTTTCGATCGGGTTTCGCACAAAACGCTTCTTTCGAAGCTCCCTTCCTATGGGCTTCCCGAGAAATTGTGCGATTGGATCACCAGCTTCCTTGCAGATCGGAGCATCAAGGTCGTTGTAGACGGTGCATGCTCCGATACAAGCCTATTAACGCCGGTGTTCCACAAGGCTGTGTACTATCACCAACGCTGTTTCTTCTACATATCAATATGTTGCTAATTGGTAACATTCATTGCTATGCGGATGACAGCACTGGTGATGTTTTATACACCGGCCGTGCCAATATTTCTCGGTAAAACGTCGCCGAGTACCGGCACAAACTTGTGTCTGAAGTCGAGTCTTTGCTGAACAAAGTCTCGGATTGGGGGCGACTAAATCTAGTCCAGTTTAATCTTCAGAAGACACAAGTTTGCGCGTTTACCACTAAAAAGAACCCCTTTGCCGTATCTCCTCAGTTTTAAGGCACTCCCCTTCTTGCCTCAGCCAGTATCGGAATCCTCGGAGTCGACATATCGAGTGACGTGCAGTTTCGTGGTCACTTGGAAGAGAAGGCCAAATCGGCCTCTAAAAAGCTTGGCGTGCTCAGCAGAGCGGGACAGTATTTCATGCCGGCACACAGCTTGCAACTTTACAAGGCGCAGGTTCGGCCTCACATGGAATACTGTTCCCATCTCTGGGCAGGGGCTCCCCAGTGCCAGCTCCTTCCACTTGACCGTATCCAGCGCACAGCGGCTCGAATTGTCGACGAACGAGTCCTTTCCGATCGGCTCGATTCATTGGCGATTTGTTCGTATTAATCCCAGCCGCCAAATTTCACGAACGCACATCGCGGCAGAACTCCCGATACCATCCACACCATCTGGATGATTGGCGGTCCACCACTGTGCGATTTAGAAGATGTTTTCTTCCTCGCACGACTTTCTTGTGGAATCGATTACCATCAGCGATTTTTCCGGACCGATGCAACTTAGGGACCTTCAAGAAAAGAGCGTACACCTTTTTAAAAGGCCGGCAACGCATCTGCGATTCCCTCCCTGGTGTTGCAGCTGTTCATGGGCGGCGGTAGTCACTTACCATCAGGTGAGCCGCATGCTCGTTTGCCCCCTCTCCTATAAAAAAAGTTATTAAAATAAACTTTAATTCTTTTTTAATTACAGTTAGTTTCAGGTTTCAACTAGAATCTGTTTCAGGAAAGTAGTTCCTCAGAAATATACGAACAAAACTGTAAAGTATGGAATTTTACAGCAAATGTCAAATTTCGCGAAGACTGTGACACCGAGACTAAAGGACTTCTTTAATTAGACGACAATCCTTAAATAAACCCGAGACTGTCATAAACCACATTTTCTAATAAGACGAATTATGTCTACGTTATTGCCTAAAGAGGTATTTGTTACCCGAATAACATAAATAAAGTACTTACGTCATCACTCTCTTCTGACCCGCTCCCTGATGAGCCTGACGAGTCGTCTGATGATGATGAATCCACCGTTGTCACCTGCTGAGTACAAATAACCGTGTATAGCACATAGTAAATATAACCGTATATAGTAGCACATAGTAAATAATAAAAATTAAGACGGCTTCTAATAAAATTAAAATGACAAGGAGTATAATTAATAGCGAAACTGGTAAGATCATCTCTCGCAATTCAAATTACCAGTTAAGTGTTAACAACAAATTAACTGTATCGGATCAGGACGTAGCAATGGTTTTTGAGAAATATTTTACTGATATTCCGATATTGACCACTAAGTCACTGAATTCTTCTCCTGCCGTCGCCGAATCATTACTTAAACAAAATGTAAATGCGTATACAAAGAATTTTACATTTCATAAAGTATCATCAAAAGATATTGTAAATTATTTTAAAACTATTGATGTTAAGAAAACTGCGGGTCTGTGGGGGATTTCCGTTAAAGTTGCGTCTATAATAGATACAATCGCGCCTCAGTTAGCCATTATTTTTAATACTAGTATCGAATCTGGTGTGTTTCCTGATTTAATGAAGCATAGTAAAGTAATACCTTTATTTAAATCTGGTAGTACATTAGACCCCGCCAATTTTAGACCTATTTCTGTACTACCAACACTTAGTAAGATTTTTGAAAAAAATATTCTTGATCAAATGTTAAATTTCTTTAATATAAATAATTTACTTCATAAAAATCAATTTGGTTTCACAAGGGTTAGCTCGACAACTGATGCCGGTGTTGCTACGGGGACACGCAGCTGACACTGAAATTATATTTGTTTTACAGAAGAGGACCATAAGAGCAATTTATGAATTAAAGCCTAAAGAGTCGCTGCTACAAAAATTTAAGGAAATAATATATTAACCTTGGCCTCTCATTGCATTTATGAAAATGTAATGTACGTACACAAAAATTAAAGTAGTTTTACAAAAATAAGTGATATTCATTATGTAAATACTAGGAACAGACACAAGCTAGTAGTACCAGTTACTCGACTCCATCGAGTCAGTAATTCATTCTTGGGGCGATGTATACGCTTTTACAACAAAATTCCAGAAAATATACAAAATTTGACCACCTCAAGGTTCAAAAACTTTATTAAACTAAGTTTGTATAAAAAGGTTTATTATAATATTAAGGAATTTATGGATGATAATAACCCCTGGAAATGAGGTCATCGCTACCAAGCTATTTCTAATTTGCTGTGTTGTTAATGTGTGTAACATACATGATTGTAAGCTGTTATTTTTAAAAAAAAGTCCCGCTGGGTTTCTTGCTGGTTCTTCCCAGGACAGAGGTTTTTTTTCCGAACCAGTGGTAATTAAACAAAAGAGTGACTTTCAATAAGTATTATTTATAATCCATATTGAACAAAAATGTTTCTGTTTCTGTTTCATAGAAACAACTGTTGACCGTGTACTGGCGGTGTAAGAATATCCACTATCTCTTATTGTCCCATGGCGACAGAGGGAAACAAACCACAAGATCGGCTGCAGCTTCTTTCTAATAGGAAACAACTAGAAAATATAATATAAAACTGTTAAATCATATTAGACTAATCAACAAACTAATAGTCCACTTGACGGTAAGTGGTTACTGCACCCTATGGTCATCATATAAAAGACATTTGCCGCAATCGATAGGCATTTAAAGGCTATTTACACTTGGCGGTCAGTGAATAATGTACTTAGTTACTCTTGGAATTCAGTGTGTGAACGGTCACCTTTAGACGTACCTCACTGGAGACAATCCCACGTGACTGCAACTTGGCGGCGGCCAATTTAGCGGCGGCGGCTTTCTGCGCGGCGATCTGAGCGGCGTGGGCCGCCAAGCGTTCGCGTTCGGCGTTCGCGTCGTAGTAGTTGTACAACACTTCTAAAGGCACCGGAACATCGCCGAAGTACACCTCGTTCGGAATGTGAGACGAGTCCAAACAGTCGTCGCTCCATCGCCTATAAACATCACACCCTAGTTAATATAAAAAATCCAGCCGGTTCATTGATAAAACAAAAACCTCGATATGAATACACGACTCTAAAGTACTACTAATAAGTAGCTACTGCAACCTTTGGATACCTACGTCAAAGTTTCAACGAAAATACTACTGCATTGTCACCTTCGAGGGCCAGGATAGAATTGTTCACAAGCATTCAACAGGGACCACACGCACGCAGAATCTCAGCGCGAAAAGGCAACATAATGCTACTATATTTCCTATGGTTAGTGACAAGAACTGGAGACCTTTAATGGTAAAAAGTCATTCCATCTTAGTCTTCTGGGGTGGTAACATAACTGCATTTTCATTCTTAATCTAGGACAGATTGATTTGATTCTTAACCCTAGAGGTTTGTTTCTGAAAATATATTTATATATTTGAAGCTTTTGCGTATTTTAGTTTAGTGTCGTGATAACGAATGACGTGGGTACCTCAGCACCCCAGTGTAGGAATACCACAAGTATTTTTATTTTCTCATGTATTACAGATTTCACAATTCATTTAATATAGTAGTATATTTTGAAGAAATCCTTTACATAACTTTATTTTTAATAAATTAAGTTGTGGCGGGTGGAAGGAAAAGGGGAGATCTCCCGGCTGGCAAGGTGTTCTGCCCGGGAAGCGGCCAACGCTCCGAGTGGTAGTTCGGAGCTATTCTATATATACTGCTTTAACTTCGGAACTTTGTAAGCGCGATTTAGGCTTCGATGTGTTTCGCTTGTGGCGCGACGACAGCGCCGCCACAAAGTCATTAAAATATATTGAAAATCATAATAATTAAAAGAGTTCTTTTAGTAAAAGGAATGAACACCAGACATAAATGGAGATGGAGTAGTGGAAAACCAACTAGACATCAAATTGTTTAACGAAACAAATTCTGAACGTAATGGGGAATTATTTTAAGAGCAAATAATAAGCCGGAAAACTTTTGACGTATAAATGGAAAAAAATGAACATTCTGTTTGAGTAATGACTCGGCGACAGTTGGAGAAGTATTCAATGACTCTGTTGTCAAGATAGGAATATCAGTGAAATATTTCTCAAACACCGCTGCAACTTCTTGATTTGATTTAGTCAATTCATTGTTAATTTTTAATTGATAGTTTGAGTTACGAAGTTTGTCTTTACCGGTTTCGTTGTTAATTATATTCCACGTCATTTTAATTTTATTCTTAGCCGTTTACATTCATACCACCAACATCAAACTAAGTCTGTGGTTGATTGTCACCAAGAAATTTAAAATAGTTGCAAACAAATTAATAATTATTGATAGATTGGCTGAATGAGTTGTGAATTTTATTACAAGGCAGAAAACTGAATATTTTATATTTTGTATGATATATTAATGTATGTATTCTTGAAAGTGGAAAACATCTTGTTTAATATGTAAATGTAAAAGTTTAAAGAATTACAGTCTAGGTTAGACTATTAGTTATTATTAATTTTGGTGGTTAATGTTAGGCAGCCATTAATGTGTCAAGTTTTGTTTTTTATTTATTTTTTGTGTTTAAAAAAACAAAATCAAATTGCGAATGGAATTCAATTTTAATTTGGGATTAGTTATTGGTATTTTTATCTGTGTACATTGTAAGTTGTTTTGATATTTTTCAAAGTTATGAAGATAAAAGTTTGAGAATATTGAAAATAGACAAAAATATTATTGAATACACTAGTTATAAATTGAAATAATGAAAACAATGATTCAATGAGCACTTAATATTCAGTATGTAGATTGATTAATCTCAAGAGTGATTATAATGATTTCTCATATTTATGTGAACACTACACATTTAAATAAAACTAGTTTTTATACATTTTATCGCACATATTATCCGACGTTGCGAGCACTTTACAGCACCACATAGTCATGGGGGGACTCACCAGTCGTTCAACGGTGCTGTAAAAACTAGTTTCATTGAAATGTCAAGTGTGGTTGTGACGTACCTCTTAAACTGTATCCCGGAGAAGTCCTTCCTGGTGGGGCGCACGGCGTACTGGTAGTGCGGGGGACGGGGGCGCGGCGCGGCGGCGGCGGGGGCGCGCGGTGCGGGCGCCGCGCCGCGCAGGGGCGTGGCGCCTGGCGCCGGGGCAACGCCGCGCGTGGGCGTGCCCGGAGGCTTCGGCTTGTTGGTCGACCCCTTAGGACGCCCGCGTTTCTTCGGCTGCAAGCAATCGCGAATCATTCACTCATTCGTACACGCGTTCCAGCATAAATCCACTGCTGAACATGGATCTTAGTTGCCATATTTGGTTGGCAAAACCCACCCGAGATTTACTTACTAACTGCAGTTATTTACTAAGTTTTTATCAGGATAATGTTACTGCCCATCTTCTATATCGAATACAGTAGAAAATTTAAAACACAGGTTATTTAATTTTCCAACTCCACCACTCATTCAAAAAATCGACTGACCACTACTACACAGCACTAACTAATCATCATCTGTGGTGGGTACCTATATACGACTACGTATATTTATCATAGTAAGAAATAAATCAATGTGTTACTTGCAAGCAGTAGTTTCACTCGTGCCCCTATAACGCATGCTTACCAGTGGCGACGAGGATGGGATGGAAATATCCTCCATTACCATTTTATAGGATCCACATGGACATCTTAGGACCGTTACATGGTCATATGTACTTAGTAATTGTGGATGCTTATACAAAATGGGTGGAAGTATACGAAATGCCCTCTACTTCATCGTCTGTGTTCGAAAAACTCTACGTGTATATATCGAGATTCGGATTACCTCAAACTGTCGTGACCGACAACGCAGCTACATTTACTTCATACGAGTTTTTTTTTTTCGTGGGTAGGAGTATAATAAGTAACACACGTTTTGATCTGTCTCATGCAATTTATATTTTAAAAATAGAAATTAGGATATTTTAATGTGTTACACATATATGTAATAATCATCTGCTTACCAGCCTTGATTACTTGATATATATTATCTTTAACCTGTTGTTTTTTAACAATGCACTAAACTATGGAAGCCCTCAAAGGATCCCTGTCAGCCATGTCAGAACTCTTTAATACTTGTATGAATGAGTTTCAGCAGGACTTACAAAAGACTAGTCCAACTATGGCCCCAAATACATCAATACTTTCAACGGAGTTTGCAACATTCAGAAACTTCATCTTGTCCGCTTGAAACTGTTCAAAGACAGGTTGAATTTCTTGGGAGAGAGATCGACCGCTTGGAGATGAGACGGCGCCGTAAGATTCTGCTGCTTGATGGTATTCACGAGGAGAAGTCCGAGGATACATCTTCAATGGCTGCTAATCTTATAATGGACAAGCTCAAGATATCCAATGTGTCCAACACTTCTTTTATCAGCTGCCATCGCCTTGGACGTCTAAAAGAAAAGAAGACTAGACCACAATTCGTGATCAAGTTTGGTTCTTAAAAACAAAACTGAAAGGCACGGATGTCAATATGTCTGAATTCTTAACAAAAGATCGTCACAAGGTGTTCATGGTGGCCAGGCAGAAATTTAGCATAAATAACTGCTGAACTAGGGATGGTTATATTCATACTATCGCTTGTGACGGCTCGCGCCATCAAATTGAATTGCTGGCTGAGCTCGAAGTCATCCCAGTAGCACCAGCTGATGCTTCCCAAGCACAGACGGCAGTCGCTGGAAGAAGTAGATCTCCTGACAAGGTAGTTCAACGCTCCAAGAGGGCAGTGAAGAAATGATGATGATTTGGTCTATAAACTTTAGTTCTCTTTAATAAACCGTATGTATATCACATTATGCTTTCCATCAATATTTTAGTGTTTCTGCATTGTAATTTTTGCTAACCTAATTTCTTTTCCTTTCGTATCTGTTTATCACTCTAATCTTAAGTGTTAAATAAGATTTAAGAGTTAATTAGTAAATTAGTCGGTACAATGTATCTCCATTATATAAAAGTACTATTTGATATTTATCTACGCCACTTTGAACTTTGTGTTTTTGTTTTGATTTTATTGTTCTAAGTTAGATGCTAATCTATGTTAATAATAATATTATATTATATTATATACCTATATATATAGGGAGGTAATAAATAACAATGTTTTGATCACAGATTATAAACATTGAATTGAGAGTTTTTATCACAGATTATAAAGTTTCGACTTCTTCTTAATAACTGGCTTTACGGCTCTGGGATCTAGCCCTTCTGAGCCTGAAGTTACAATATATTATAATAATTATCCTTCATAGTATACTGCTTCACAATATGTTGATGCGTCACATTGTGCAGCCCTTGGGAGATGTTGACGTCAACTTGAGCCAGCAGACAGCTGACGGTTGGCGATGGTATCTCATGGCGCCTAAGCAGACAGACACCTTATTTTGAGAATCACATCACCATCAGAGCACTTGTTTCAGTTTCCACTAATAGTTTACATGCGCGGATACTTAATACACAAAATCGCACCACTTTTACATATCAAAGTCCACTTCAAACCATTATTTAAACAATAATACAGGAGCAGCAAACCGACGCCGGTCAAGTTCCCGCCAAAACTCTATAAAGTTTCGATTTAACACATTGAGCAAAGAGTATATAATCGCTATGTTTTTTGCCTTAGAGTAATATCTTCTCGATTCATGGTGAATCACCACAGACTTAGAATATTACGCCAGTATATTCTAAGTCTATAGATTTGATCTCTCTTGGGAGTCTTAAGTGTTTTTGTAAATGAATCCATGCTCATGATGCCCTGTCAGACGTGTATTTTGTCTCCAATACTAAAAGCATAACAGTAGTTTTGACTTTAAGTTTTTATGTTTTAATATATATATATATATATACTCGCAAATTTGTGTGTTCTAATATTTTAACTACAGAACATAATTCTATTTCATGTCTGTATCGGTAATTTCAGTTTTTTCTTATCGTTGAGTACCATGTGTTATATGTATATTTCTTTCTTTATTCAATCAATTATGATATGAATCATCTATGTGTAGTATTAATTTATTTTATTTTATTTTAAATATTTGCATTATTTTCTATTCTGTTAATGCTGGTAGGTAATAGATGTAATTAAGAGTAAATCTTTGTAGTTTATAATTTTTATTTCTTTGTAGTTATTAGTATACTTTTTTAGTTTGTAGTTATTGTTTTTTTTCTTTTTGTAAAAGATACATGCCTTTTGGTGAAAGTGATCACAATCAAAGCTCCTCTTCTTTCGTTTCAGCATCCGATGTACTAAGTAATGACGACAGTTTTGAGAGCATTCCTCCATTAAATGATACTCTTGACTCCCATTTTTCTCAAGCTCTAAGAAACTTCAATATAGTTCACATAAATGCACAGAGTATTCCTTCTCAATATCTTGCTAGCTTTGTAAGTGATAACGTTCATGCAATTCTTGTTTCGGAGTCATGGTTAAAGCCATGTCTTCCATCTATATCCTATTCCATTCCAGGATTCCAGTTAATACGCAACGACCGAACTGCACGGGGTGGTGGTGGTGTTGCCATTTATCTTCGTGCGCATATACCTTTTTCCATTGTTCGTTTATGATCTCAATTTCCAGCTGAGAACGAAGCGGAATACTTATTTATTGAAGTGCTTCTTTCGCACAACAAATTACTTCTCGGAGTTTTTTATAGTCCTTCTTCCACAGTTGACTATTTTACCACATTGGATAACCTTCTTGAAGAGCTAACTCCATTATATACACATACAGTGCTAATGGGCGATTTTAATACTTGCCTTCTTAAGAATTATGCCCGATCTCTTCGGCTTAAGTCCCTTATAGAAGCAGCCAATTTAAATATCCTTCCTCTTTCTGAAACTCATTTTTTTCCTGTGTTCCATCCCTCCTTGATTTGGTTATCGTTTCTTCTCACGACCATGTTGATAAATTTGGTCAATGTGCTACCAACGCCTTTTCCTATCATGACCTTCTGTTTCTATCTTATAAAATAAGACCACCGAAAGCCAAATCAAGGTCAAAGGTCAAAAACATAGCGATTATATACTGCTTAATGTGTTAAATCGAAACTTTAGAATTTTGGCGGGAACTTGACCGGCGTCGGTTTGCTGCTCCTGTATTATTGTTTAAATAATGGTTTGAAGTGGACTTTGATATGTAAAAGTGGTGTGATTTTGTGTATTAAGTATCTTCTAAGTAAGTTCTAAGTAAGTAAGTAATCTAAGTTTCTTCTCTCGACCATGTTGATAAATTTGGTCAATGTGCTGCCAACGCCTTTTCCTATCATGACCTCCTGTTTCTATCTTATAAAATAAGACCACCGAAAGCCAAATCAAGGATACTTCTACAGCGTAATTTTGAGGAAATGGATTTGGAAAAGCTACAAAAAGATGTTGCTAATATGGACTGGAGTGTTATAACTAAGGCTTGCTCAGTGGACGAAAAGGTAGCATTGTTTAATTCATTTCTTGTTCAGCTCTATGATACACATGCTCCTGTCCGTCCAGTGCGAATACGTCATCCTCCAGCCCCATGGTTGACTGAAGATCTTAAAAGATTGATAGTTAGGAAGAATAACGCAAAGTCGAGTTACAGGTCAGATCCAAAGAATGACGGGATTCGGGAAAAGTACAGACTCCTGCGGAATCAATGCAACAAGTTGTGTAGAGATTTACGATGCTGCCATATCCATAAATCAGTACAAAACGAAGATCCATGTCATGTTTGGAACTTTTTAAGGTCCACAGGAGTTGGGGAAAACACGTTCATGCCCTATACCAAATAACGTCGATTTAAATTTGCTTAGTCAGCATTTTTCTTCTGTTTCTTGCTTGGATAATATGGCAAAATCAACAACACTTACTCAACTTTCATCGTTTCCCACTCCTGACTTTTCCCCATTTGTATTTAGGCAATTTGCAGATTGTGATGTTAGGAAACACATTCTCTCTATCCATTCTGACGCTGTCGGAAGTGATGACGTCAGTCGTAAAATGATCATTCCCTTGTTAGATTTTTTAACACTTATTATAACCTTTATCTTAAACTTTTCTCTTAAACATATCCTCATCTTCTTTGCCTAACCAATGGAAGGATGCCCAAATCATACCTATACCCAAAAAAGCAAATCCTTCAAGTTTTTCTGAATATCGTCCTATTTCGATTCTTCCTTTCCTTTCCAGTCTTATTGGTGTTGCTGGATTCAGCATTGCCTTTAAAACTGTTGATCATGACATCCTGTTAGGGATTCTGCGTTCTCTTAACATATCTCCAACGGCAATTTCCTGGTTTCATAGTTATTTGTATGGGCGCCGGCAACGTATTCGTGTCCAAGATAGACTTTCTTCGTGGCTTGATACAGTAGCTGGCGTTCCACAAGGTGGCGTCTTATCTCCTCTTTTATTCGCAATCTTTATTAATACGATTACATCCCAAATATCTTCTCTCTACCACTTGTACGCAGATGATCTCCAAATATACTTACAAACAACCATTGAAGATCTTCCCAAAGCAGTGGAATGTATCAATAAGGATCTGACAAGTATTCTCGACTGGAGTTGTTCTTATGGGTTAACGGTGAACCCTTTAAAATCCCAAGCCATAATCATTGGGAGTTCAACAATGATAAGCAAAATAAAAAAATGTCAACTACAACCCGTTGTATATAATGGAGTTCCCATCCCTTATAATAACGTTGTCAAAAATTTAGGTATCCTTTTGGATTCAAGTCTTTCTTGGGCTCCCCAAATTAATGCAGTGAGCCGTAAAATGTTTGCAGCTTATGCTTCCCTCCGGAGGCTCAATTAATTTTTACCCATTGCCACCAAAATTACACTTGCACAATCTTTACTACTCCCTATCCTCGACTATGCTGACATTTGTTACCTTGATATCACCGCAAGAGGAGCAAGTTAACAAGCTTGAGCGCCTCCAAAATCTCTGTATTCGGTTCATATTTGGACTTCGCAAATACGACCATGTCTCAGAATACCGCACTAAGCTCAAGTGGCTCCCAATCCGTCTTCGTCGGAATACTCATATACTTTCTGCTCTCTACTGCGTCTTATTTAATATAGCTAGCCCTTCCTATCTTAAAGAACGTTTTAGATTTCTCAGATCCTGTCATAATTTTTCCTTACGATCCAAAGAAAATCTTTCCCTCCAATGTCCTGTGCACTCCTCGACTTATTATGATAAATCATTCTCTGTTCTTGGAGTAAGACTTTGGAACTCCTTACCCCAGTCAATTAGAAGTGCTCAATCCTTAAATGTGTTCCAGAAACAGATTAAAGAATACTATTTGTCTCTCTAACCCCTCTCACTTCCTCCGTCCTTAATTATGGTCTTTGATCTGCCTGAAGAATGTTGTCTTTTTAATGCATAAGTTTGTATCTTTATTTTATTTTTATTTGTCTTTATCATTATTTTTTTATTTTATTTTAGTGCACCCTACCCATTGCTCTTTTTCTTATTTTGTATTTATTTCTTCTTCTGGGTTGTCTGGAAGAGATTGCTATGTAGCAATAAGACCGCCCTTTGTATTTCCCTCAATAGTTGTTATTTTTTATTTTTGATGTTATTATCTTTTAAAGATTATTATATATTAAAGAGTATTGTATTGTATTGTTTAAAAATTTCTGTATGGTTAACAGTATCACTCATGTAACTTCACCGGCGTATCACTCCGTTAGTAACGGTTAGGCTGAAGGGTACGTTAAAATAGTGAAAAAAGGGTTAAAATCACGTTTACTTTCAATTAATAACAATAATAAAAAAGAATATAAATTAAAATTACTTAAATTCTTATTCGATTATAGGAACTCCTTACATAGCACAACTTCTTTGTCACGAGCTCAATTAGTTTTCGGTCACAAGTTGAGATCACGTTTGGACTTAATGAGCCATGTTATACTGCCTACATCCACATCCTTGGAAAATAAAATCCAAAGCAAACAGTATTTGCAGATTAAGGCACATGGGGGAAAAAATGCAAAACCTTTTGAAACCAGGGCAAAGGTTTTGTATAAAAAATTTAAAAATAATAATGCATATGATTGGTGTCGTTGCGTTGTGATAAAAAGAATAGGCAAAGTCACGTATATAATAAAGGACATATACATATACGTCAGCAAGTGTAAAAAAAAAAACACAAAAATCAAATCAGGCGTGACCAAGGACCATGTCACAATGAACAAGAAAATTTTGACATTGATTTTGACCGTCAATATTTAACTGATAGCACCACGGAAGAAAATATCACTATGCCGGCCTCAGACGAGCCGCAAACTACCTGCGGGAAAGAGCAATTGGTGCAAAATGACGTAAACTCCACTAACGTAAACAATGAGTCTAACATATCGTCGGAGTCAGTTTCAATGGACACTGTGGCTAATCAGCCTATGGCCACCAATGCACGTAACAACCCCGCGTCTAGACTTTGTTTACGCCCCTTACCTAAGGTGGACTATCGTCGTTTCCTTTAGTTAAGTTATGTAGTTGTTAACTAGGGGGAGGAAATGGTGGGTACCTGTGTACGACTACGTATAAGTATATTTGTCATAGTAAGAAATAAATCAGTGTAATACTTGCAAGCAGTAGTTTCACTCGTGACCCTATAACGCATGCTTACCAATCTGCATCGCAAATTATGTTAATGGGGAGGCGTATGGGGGGTATATGGCCTAGTCTATAGACGAGGACATATATTCAACATATCTATATTTGACAGGCTGGTACGAATAACGGCTGAATCGGCTTTATTGAACCCTTATTTTAAAATTACGAATTTATGGAAAAATAAAACATAATAATTTAAAATTAAAAATTTTGTAGTTGTGAAGTCGATTGGACTTCAATATAATATATTATTAAGAAAAACTCAAAAACTATTGGTCAGACCTTGATGAAATTTGTATGGGACCACATGAGAAGCACCAGCATGGTCATGGAAATCGGTTCACGTAGAAAAAAGTTATGAGGTAACACCACATGAGAAGCACCAGCTTTGTCATGGAAATCAGTTCATGTAGAAAAAAGTTATGAGGTAACACACATAAAAAAACTTATAGTCGAATTGAGTACCTCCTCCTTTTCGAAGTTGGTAGAAAAATATAAAGATAAATATTACATAACGTCGTAAATTACGTAAAATCAAATTTGTTCCGAACCGTAGTAGTAGCTCACGGGTTAAGCCCTCGTAAGTAATGGTGCTTGAGTACAGCTTTACCACATACTCAGTGAGAAAACATTGTGAGGAAACCGCCATGGACTACACCTAGTTCTACCCGGCTGGAACTAGGTGTAACCGCACTTCGTATTGTATAACAGCTAATAGCCGAGGTGCGGATACACCTAGATGTAGCCATTTAATACAAGGTATAGTCGATTGCAGTTGATATATCATATATAATTTATAAATAAATATCTGGGCCACCTTAACCACACCCTACCCAACTGTTGCTGATATTGATACATTTTTCCGTATTTTTACAAATTTAACAGTACACCTAAATTGAACCAACTACACACCTAATTCTAGCTAGCTAGAATATATATATCATGATAAACAAGGAAAATATGTGAAGAATCATTAATCTGTTCATAAATTGATGACAGTTAAAATATTCCAGTTACCTCTAGACCAGGAGTGAGTATTTTCCCAGGTGTCGCTCCAGGTTTCGGCGCTTCGGGACTGCTGAACAGTTTCTTTTCCTCTTCACTGTAAATGAAAAGTAAATACAATTACGATTTTATTAAAAATTATTGGTAAATGTATATTTTTAGAAATGGATAAAACCGTACACTTTGTCCATTTCTTTGTCTTCTACGACTGCTGGATAGACATAACAAGGGAAGTGAATGTAATGCGCACCTTTTGTCGATTGGTTTGGCTCCAATATCCACCGGTCGTGATATGTCACCTGCGACCTTTTCCGTTGCATCCAATTGCGCTGCTTCTGCATTATAAAAAAAACAATAAAAACTTGTGCTTAGTTTCTACAAAATGACTGTTGTAGCAATTTACAAAAAATAGACAATTATATAAGTCATTGATAATCACATGACCGTGAATCTCATTGACGTCAGCGGCACCTTCCTGATAATAACAGGTTAAAAGTTTGGATTTTTTTTCGAGCAGACAGCCCACCTGATGGTAAGTGGATACTGTGGGAATTAACGTTGCGTAGCGTTGTCACCCCTGTGGACAAGATAGAATGTCTCTTATCCAGTAAAATGTGTCTCAGATTCTTTACAGTCACCATATGAAACAAAGCAGTATTGAGTTGCTATTTTATGCCCATATTCTGTGAGAGCTTGGTCCTTTCATGATCGAGCTAACCCCTTTGTACTACGACCATAATATAGCTGCAACATGGCTCTACCACATATAATAAGAGATATGAATATGTAAATTTCACAACAGATAAACTTACCAATTGGTTTATTCCCAGGTATGCTCTCAGAAACTAGTGTAGGTTGAGTTTCATCTGTAAAACAGAAATTAATATTGTTTTTTATTTACTTTTTATATATTTATTCCCAAAGGAAAGAACAATGGCAGGATTTTACAAGACCAGTCTTCAGATGTAATTGAAAATTATAATAACTAAAATTATCTTTTTTTTTCTTAAAATATTTACGGCCTTCATTAAAATAAAGTAAAGCCACCAATTTATAACAATAAAGTTCAACTTTTTCCCTTTTTGGTGACAGTGACATTTTAGAAGTGTTGCAATCTTAACACTTTTAGCACCAGGATAAGCATCCAGCGACAATTTCGATGTCGACATCTCGAATAAATTGGTTGTAATGGAGTCAACAGACAACTTAAGATTATATAGAATATTTCATTCCTCACAAAAATATACAAATAGTTACATAGTTCAAAAAGAATAAGTGACAGTATCCTTATCATCAAAGGTGCAGTCGGCCAGCTTGAGAAAGTTGTTAGTGAACTACTATTGTGAACCACTCCTAATACAAGCATTTTGAGCTCACTTGGAGTGTTTAGCGGGAGTGTTAGCAATGGTATAAACGTTACTAGAATTCTCGTTTTCAGAAAAAAACAGACTTACCCTTATTTAGTAATTCTGGCGGTTTCTGTATCACATCAAGTGGTTTTTGCGAAATATCTGAAAATGAATATTATATATATAGTATTGTATTATCAACGAAAGTTAAATGGCTAATTAAATTGGTAACTAATTGTTTTTTGTGATAATTACAAAATAATCAATAATTTACCATGCGGCTTCTCAATATCGGGTCTGTGAGCTAAATCGTCAGGCTTGAATATATCCGTTTTTATTTTTATTTTTGGTTGATCTAAGTCACCACCCTGCAATGAAAATCAAAATTTACAAAAAAATACTGTTTCAAACTACTAAATCTGAAAAAATTAAAATATTACTACCTATTATAATTAATTTGAATTTAGAGTATGTTTAAGGTGTTATCTCAACTCCCTATTATCTAAAGTCCCTACTGTCACAAGTACAAAACTGCTATAATAAAATTATAAAAGCTTATAGGAAAATCTGCAACATCTACCATATTTTTCAGACTTTGCTCCTACCTATGTTATTTTAGTAATTTTGATAATTGAAATTTATTACACAAGTAATGGTGATGGACAAACACCCTAGTAGTAAGTGGACATTGTGGCCTGTAGACCTCTATTCTTATTTAGCATCAAACTGCAAATGGATTGTCACCTTTGACAGCTGAAATGGAATACCTCATTACTAGTAAAAAGGTTGTCCAGTGTTATGATACAATGTATGCTGATATTCTGTAAGAATATGGTGTAGAGGGGCGCGAGGAAACGGCAGCCTTTATTCTACTTGATTCTTTTTTTGACAATTGCCATCTACAGAGCTAAGTATCTTAGATCGCCGAGGTTGCTCCCTGAGGTTGAGTAGATGTGGAAAAATTGGAGAACTGTTCTGGAAATTCTATAAGCTCTAATATTATGTATCATAACTTTGTAGCTAACAATAAATGACTTTGGGAGCCAAATTTTACAGTAAAATAAATAAATATTTAAAAACTGTAATGCCTCTTAATTCTTATACCTAAATAATATAACAATGGGATTAAATAAAAATATCTGTAACATGTTGGCTTTTTGATAGATAAATATATATATATATATATATATATAAATGTGATATTGAAGCTATATTTGTTTTGGAAAAGAGAGCCGTACGGGCGATTTATAATCTAAATTGTAAAGAAATAAACATATTAACTTTGGCATTGCAATATATTTAATAATATATAAAAACATAAATAGGTTTAATAAGAATAAGAATGTTCATACCTTAAACACTAGGAACTAACATAAGCTTGTAATGCCAGTTACTAGACTCCACAGAATTAGTAATTCATTTATGGGGCAATGTATACGCTTTTACAACAAAATCCCAGAACATGTTCAAAGTTTGTCAATAAACAAGTTTAAAAGTTTTATTAAAGAAAAACTGTATAAAAAGGGTTATTATAATATCAAGCAATACATGAATGAAAATAACCCCTGGGAATAAGGTGATCGCCACCATGCTGGTTCTATGAAAATTCATTTAAAATTGTATAAACAAAATTATTGTTAAGTGAAATTATGTTTAAAAAAAAGTCCCACTGGGTTTCTTGCTGGTTCTTCCCAGGACAGAGGTATTTTCCAAACCAGTGGTAAATAAAATAATGACTTTCAATAAGTATTATGTAATAATCCATATTGAATAAAAATCATTCTATTCTATTCTATTCTAATACTTAGTTTTTATTTTTTTAATGTTTAATAAGGTTGAAGTTGAAAATGTTTTTAATAAAGTTGCAATATGCCTGTGGCAGAGCCACATTGCAGCTTTATTATGGTTACAGTATGAATGGGTTGGCCATATTCTCACAGAATACTAGTGTAAAATAACAATTTAATGCCAATGTGTTTTAAATAGTGAGTGAAGAGAACCAGAGACTATTTTAATGGTAATGAAGTGTTCTCTCTCACCAGCAGGGCTAGCATGAACAGGAAACAATTTTATCCCCGGAGAAAGGAGAAAATGTTTATCTCCTCGCTTAGTTTTATCCACCCTTCGAGGATGGGCACACCGGTGGATATAATATCCACAGTAGATAAAATGGGAGATAGACTTACTTAGATAGATTTTTTGTATGTCCAGTGAACTAGGATAAAATTGTCCCTTTCAAATGCCAAAAAGTATAATTTTTTATCTTTTATTTGGCTCCATGCCACAGACGGGGGATATATGTATACTTGTTATGTCAAACGGGGATATACTTATCTCCGTTACCATGCTTTAGCATAAGGACAAGATAATTTCATCTCTTGTCAGTGAATATAATCGGGGGATAAATTTTTTAGTCATAGCCATCAGGAGTGACAATTCATCTTTTAGTTGTTGTCTAAATGTTGTTGATGCAGCAACATTTTGATTCTTAATTAACAATATATATAGGTGTCTAAGGGTCACAGTACCCAACTTATCATGATTTGACTTATCTTCACTTCAGGAATTTGAGCTAGTTTGTCACCTTTATATTATAAAAAAAAAACCTACCATTATCTCAGCATCTTGATGTACCCGTTTTTGTGCATCTGCAGGTTCAAGTTTGATCTCCGGCTTTAGATGTTTAACATCCAGTGGCTTCTGTGCATCCAAAGGTGCTAGAAGTTGTGGTTGCGGTGCCCATGTTGATTTGTGAATCACATCTGCTCCATACCCTTGTACTACAATATAACAGATTATTATTTTTTTGCTATTTATTTATTTAGGGACTTTTAACCTGTGGAGTTGAAAAAAATAAGTAATAAAAAATTCAAACAATTTAAAAGAACTATCTGAACTTTATATAATGTTCAAAATCACCAACATTTTGTTTATTACTGGTATAGTTTATACTTAGCTGGTAGCCAGACTCAGGTTTTAATTACTAACTTTGGGAACCAGCGATGCACTGCCATTTTTGTTATAATAGATATTAATGAACCCTTGTGTGGTGGTTTTGTGGTGACAAAAATAAATTTTCATTTTCATATAACACTATCACATATAATTTGCAGCACTGATTATGAGATCTGAACTTGACCTGTGCAAAGTTAACCACTCAGGTCCTGATATCAGATGTATTGGTCTGGGACTAGACAGATTATAGTCAGTTTTAAGGTCTATAATAAATCTCTAATTTAAGGTAATTTAACAATATAAGGTCAAATGCAGGAGTAAAAACACTACCCTGGTTTCTTGTTTAATGATGATAATATTTAAGTTATTTGTATTTCAAACATTGTTTGTCTTTCTTTATATACAATTTACTTAATTTCTTTATAATAATAACAAAATATTTATGTATGAAATGAAATAAATATAAATACCCATATGTGATTGTGGCATATGTAATTGAGGCTGTGGAGGTTGCTGTGGCGGGAAACTCTGGTGATGAGCATAGTTTTGATGTGCAGGTGGTGCATACGACAGATTTTGTGGGGCATAACCTCCGGGTGGAGGAGGTCCATATGCTGCAAAAGCGTCAGGTGGCGGATAATGTGTATTATATGCACCCGCATACGGCTGGTAAGGTATCTGATGACCATTGTCTACAAAAAAAATAACAAATTATGCAAAATTTAACTTTATAATACTTTTTCCCGCTCAAATGTAACGAAACTCTACTTACCTATATAATTAAGCGGTAAACCATTTCCCTGGACAACACCGTGCCCCGGTTCACCCTCCATCCTCAACCGCTTTTGATTCATAGCTCTTTCTGCCTCATAATTCATCTTGGACACTAAAAACAGAAACCGCTTAGAGTGGATCCGTGGGATATCGTATAAAAACCCTTTTGTACGCCTACATCTCAACAAAATAACACTTATTCGACAGTTTTGTGATAACTATGACAGACGCCAACCGGACGCCAGCATTAAACACAGGTTATACGGTCCGTAAAAGCAAACACAGCGTACCTTTGTTGGTCACTGATTATTATTGATTTTAGTTATTACTAGAACTTGAAACCTCTATATTATAATAACACATAATAGACCACAATATTATGTCAAAATAACTGTTGCATACGAAATATGCATCAAATTATCAATTTTAATGACAGTAAAATTAGAAAAAAAACACAAGTGAAGCGTTCGTATATTTTTTATACTTTGTTTCTTTTTTACATATGGTAACTCTGGATCACGAAAGCATTTTTAGGCATTCTAATATGTACTCTTTGCTTATAGAATAGAGTACCTACCTATAGTCCACATTTCTTGTTTTAAAGTCGGAGATTAAAAAAACAAACACGTAAAATATTAAGTAATACCGAATACCGAAGTGTAGGATGGCCCCCAATAGATAAAGTAATGACCGGGGTAAGACATGCAAGAGATCGAAGGATGCAGATGGCCCATGATCATGTTTTTTGGTATTCCTTGGGAGCCTATGTTCAGAAATAGGCTTGTTAAGGGTTTAAGGGCTGTAATGACGATGATGATGGATTACAAAAATAACTATACTGTCGCATTAAATAATTCCTATTAATGAAGTTGTAAGTTTAAATAAATAAGGAATAGGTACAATAAAATAATTAACTAAATAATTATACAGCAGTGTACCCATTCAAATATACACATCCCCATATCTAATACCACAGACTGGTAATGGAGCACTCTGAACGTAACACCATTGGGATTTTTTATTTATTTATTAATTTTCCTTATTTTTAATTAATTGTTCGTTGTTTCTTCATCTTTTAATTACCTATTTATAAATAATTCAACAAATTTATCCTTAGGTCGGCCCCCCTTATTGTAAATTTTTACTTATGTCTCTTACATTAATTATTTTTACTAAATATCGTTTGTTGGATTGCTATTGATGATTGTTCCATCATAAATACAACTTAATTGTTAATAATTGAACATAAAAGCAAGCGCAGCGAGCTCGAATATAGGGGTACCGCACTCGGACAGGTTAGGCCAGAAGGGGATGGCGAGATCGAGTGAGCGAGCGAAGCGAGCGAATAGGGGCGGCTAGTGATGATGTTGGGGACATTGCGAATGTGTTTCGCGAATGTCATACCGTGGTCGAATGTGACTCCTAGATATTTGGCTGTTGATTGCCTGGGGATCTGGCGGCCATACAGGTTGATCGTACCTATCGATTTGTTGGGGTTTTGTTTTGATGGATTCAATTCGATTCTCCATAAGTGGAACCAATTGCTTAAGCGGTTGACGGCTATTTGGAGCATCTCGGTGAGGATCATTTTATTATGATGGGTGACGAAAAGTGTCGTGTTATCGGCGAAAAGAGCATGTTCACTACTGGGTCCTTCGGAATACAACTTTGAAGAGTGTAAAGAGACGTGAGGAGAGGACGGAGCTTTGAGGGAACGCTTTGTATAGCGAGTAGCCCCTATTCAATAGCAAAAGTGGCGATCGGCAAGAAAGACTCTGATGATGTGAGTGACCCTATCAGACATGTTTCGATTATACAGCTTGTAAAGCAAGCCGTCGTTCCAGACTGTCAAATGCTTTTGCGATATCGAAGAAAAGGGCACCGGTTATAGTGATTCTATGACTTCTTTTTGGTTGAATCCTTTCAGAATGTATTCTGTGAGGCGATGCAACTTGTGCACACAACTGGTGCACGAGTGTTCGGGTCTGAAGGCGAACTGCTCGTCTGGCAGAAGTTTGTTTGTGAAGATAAATTTACGAAGGCAATTCAATATGAGTAGCTCGTAAACTTTCCCCAGTGTGCTGAGGAGACTGAGTGAGAGAAGTCTGTAACTGGAGGCTATAAGATGCGCAGTTTCCCCGGTTTCGGGATTCCTATTACGTCTACCTTTTTCCAGGCACCTGCGAAGGAGCAGATTTGAATATGCCTACTAGGAGGCATACAAGCGGCGCGGAGAGAGATTTTAGTACCCCGTTGCTAATGCCATCGGGACCAGGTGCTGATTCCTTTTTGAGACTTTTTATTACTTCTGTGACTTTGTCGACAGTCACAGGATCTAAGGGTTCGCCGACAGGTGGTAGTGCAGACTTACGTTTGACCTCCGCTTTGACTTCTGAAGGTGAGCTTAAACCTCTGCAATGGGAAACGAATGTACTTGCGCAGAGCAACGGTAGGGGCACTACGGGGCAGGAGTTGGGCTTACCTTGTGCTAGCACACTTCACTGAGTCTGATAGATAATACATGCGGTTGGCCCGAGCGTGTTTTATAGTACTTATTTAACTAATTTTAAGTGCAGTTTTCCTAAAATATAATATCCATAATGGTGAATTACTCTTATAGTTATATGAGTTACTAAGTAAAATTGAATCCAAATGACGGCTATGTTTATGTTTCCCTCATTATTTTTTGATAAAATTCTTTGTCGGATTGAAAATACACTGCATAATTAAATTTAACAATCGAAAACTGAAAACATATATAAATAAAATTGGTAAGTCCAATTGGGCATGCCCTAAGCGCATTAAAAAAATTACGTATAACATGATTATACGGATTTTTTTTATAGTAGTTTAAATACACACATGTTTTCACTAATAATCTTATTATACTTCCAATTTCCCGATAATTTTATGTCAAACTTCAATAAAAGTTTGGAAAATCCAAAAGTGCATGACTCATAATGCTCATATAGGAGTTAAAAATTAAAAAAATGTAATTTTAGTTTTATTCGTCAAAGAATTCCAGTAGCAGTGATCAAAGTATACTTTCAAATCACTCTATCTAGTCTGGAGGTAAAGTCTCATCATAACTAACAAAACAAGCCCAAACTCGGCATATCTTCTTCTCCTCGTTGAGAAGTTTCAGTAGCAGTCATCAAAGTACACTTTCAAGTCACTCTATCAAGTCCGGAGGTAAGGTCTTCTCACAACTAACAAAACAAACCCAAACTCGGCACATCTAGTTCTCCTCGTCGAGGAGTTCCATTAGCAGATACCGAAGTACACTTTCAGGTCTATAAAGTCAAAGACGTATAAGTACATATATTTATATACAAATGCGTGCTTTTAGCACAACGAAATATTGTAATAAAAATCTGTGATTATAATAATAATAATAATATCTTACCTTGGTCAAGTATGTATCGAATTTGGTTTTTGAAATATTTCGTATTTCTACGGCGATCTTTTTCGCTCACTCACGACGGTGGGCTGCCATAACAATAAAACTCCCCAATTTTCTCTATTTGTTCGTTTTTAATTTCCTCATGTCATTAATATCATGTATTTGTAATGTAGTTTTTATTTTGTTTTAGGTGTTTCTGAACCGGACGAAAAAAAATGATTTAGACAATTTTGATATGTGCACTATAAGGCATTTAATTCAATCGTTTTACGTCGTGAAGAAAGAGATTCCTACCATAAATAAACTTTGGTTGGAATTGTAAGCTGATATTGATTTTAAATATGGCAGAACATCTTTGAGGAGTATTTTAAAGACTATGGGCTACAAATACAAAAGTTTCTAGTCTAAACGAAAAGTATTGATAGAACGCAATGATAATGCAACTTGAAAATGTTATTTATGTTGACTAAACGTATTGTTACGAGCTTGGGGTTCGAGATAATTAAAAACTGCCGAGTGAATTACCAAAATTGACTATTTAATTTCACAACACTAATTATAACTTAAAATCACACTAATAATAAAACACAGTTCGCCGTTATTCCGCTTCGAAGTATTCTCTTGTATCGCCAATTCAATACTGCCTTAGTCGTGGTCCATACCGGCCTTATATAGGGCGTCAGACAGTTTCCAGAACCTTCCACTGTAGCGACATCTAGAATGTTCGAGTACATATCGGTCCCGAAATTTCTGGAAGGTTCTCGACTCTCCTAGTTCTGCTACTCGACACTAGAGGGTGCTAGTGTAACTAGTGTTGCCATATACAAGACATTAATAGTGGCGCGCAACACTTTCTTTTACTCGACACTAGAGGGCGCTAGTGTAACTAGTGTTGCCATGTACATGACATTAATAGTGGCGCGTAACACTGCCCCCTCCTAAGACATGCTCGTCCCGAGCATTATTGGCCCCATAATAACGCGCCAGTCGATCCACATGGACAATCTTAGGAGTACCTCTGACACCTTTCTGTATCCGGTAGGTTACGTCATTGATCCTTGTCACAATCCGGTACGGTCCGTCCCATTTAGCTTGAAGCTTAGGAGATTTCCCTTTGCTGCGAACTGGATTGTGTAACCACACTAGTGAACCTTCATCAAACCCCTTGTTGTTCATTTTGCGGTCATACCGTGTTTTCATCTTCTCAGACGTTTGCTGGCCCGTCTGTCTGACGTGTTCATAAATGTCATTCATTTTGTTCCGCAAGTCATTTGCATAATCGGTTATACTGCGTGGGGCATCAGGTGGTATTCCGGTGATCAGGTCTGCAGGCAGCCGCAATTCTCTCCCAAAGTTTACGAAAGCTGGTGTCACTGATGTACTTTCGTGAACAGTCGATATGACAACAAAAACGGTTGTATGTGCCTGTCCCAGTCTCGTTGCCGTTTTTCCACAACTTTTGCTAGGTACCTCTCCAATGTCTGATTAAATCTTTCTACCATTCCATCAGATTGTGGGTGGTAAGAAGTTGTTCGTGTTTTCTGAGTATCCATAACTCGGCAAGTTTCCTGGAATATTTGAGACTCAAAATTCCTTCCTTGATCGCTGTGAATCTCTAAAGGTACTCCAAAACGACAGAAGACTTCATGAACTAGTTTATCCGCAACGGTTGAAGCTTTTTGATTTGGAATGGCGAAGACTTCTGGCCACTTAGTGAAGTAATCCATCACAACCATGAAATATTTGTTACCACTTTCAGTTTCTGGAAACGGCCCCGCAACGTCAATGGCTATCCTCTCCCATGGTGCACCAACATTGTACAATTTCAATGCGCCTCTACTACGAATTTGAGGTCCCTTTACAGCCGCACAACTTGTACATTTGCGGCACCAGTCCTCGACATCGTCACGACAGTGGACCCAGTAAAACTGTTCTCGGATCTTCAGGAGAGTTCGTTTAACTCCCAGGTGGCCTCCTGAACAACCACTATGGTACAGCCGTCTCCCCGAACATTTTCCCATTTACGGCACAGGACTCCATCCTGAATCAGCAAGCTGTCCCATTGGGCCCAATAGCTTTTCGTGGTCGAACTCATTGCTGAGACGTCGCTCCACTTGGGCTTAGGAGCACTGGCCTTCATCCATTCCAGAATCGGCTTAATGTCCGAATCTTCCTGCTGTGCATGTTGTAGGCTGTCCTTCCACTCATTGCTGAGCTGGTCTGTCCTGAGCATTCTCACAGATACCACTTCCTTACCCTCTTGCCTAGTACAATGCTTGCAATCTTCAGGGCAAGGTCTTCTTGACAATGCATCTGCATTGCCATGAGATTTCCCGCTGCGATGTTCGATCACAAAGTCGTATTCCTGCAGTAGTTCAATCCATCTCGCAACTTGTCCTTCCGGATTTTTGAACTGCAATAGCCATTTCAGTGCAGCATGGTCAGTTCGTAAGTGGAATTTCCGCCCTAGAAGATATTTGCTAAATTGCTGCAAGGACTTTACCACAGCAAGCAATTCCCGTCTTGTGACACAATAGTTCCTTTCCGGCTTTGACAACGACTTGCTGAAGTACGCTATCACAATCTCTTGATCACCATTCCGTTGAGACAACACACCGCCAAGTCCTATATCACTTGCGTCTGTGTCAACTATGAATTCCTTGCCCGCATCAGGGTACCCCAAAATAGGTGTTTTGCACAGACGGTTCTTGAGCTTCTGGAATGCAAGTCACACAAATATCACAACTTTCATCCCAGTAGAATTTTCGCTTCTCCTCGGTTAGCTTGTGCAGAGGTTTGGCTATATCTGCAAAGTTCTTCACAAATCGCCGATAATAAGAGCACAAACCCAAAAATGCTCTAACCTGTGTCTTGTCTTTTGGGACCGGCCACTCCTTGACAGCAGCAATTTTCTCTGGATCCGTGCGGATACCTTCTTCCGACACTACATACCCCAAAAAACTAACTTGCCGTTTGAATAGTGAGCACTTCTTTGGACTCAACTTGAGGTTGGCACTCTGGATCTTCATGAGCACGCGTTCCAGGTTTTGAAGGTGTTCCTCAAACGTACGGCCTACGATGATGATGTCATCCAAATAGACGAGACAGGCATCTCCAATTAGCCCGGTAAGTACAAGCTCCATCAACCTTTCAAACGTTGCTGGAGCATTGCACAATCCAAACGGCATGACTTTAAATTGCCACAGGCCCTTTCCTGTGGAGAATGCAGTTTTCTCCTTGTCCTTAGGGTCAATTTCAACCTGCCAGTAGCCACTTTTCAGATCCAGCGTACTAAAACACTTTACACCTGTAAGCATGTCCAGCGTGTCATCAATTCTTGGCAAGGGATAGCTGTCCTTCTTTGTAACGTCGTTCAGGCGGCGGTAGTCAACACAAAACCGCATGCTGCCGTCCTTCTTCTTTACCAGCACCACAGGTGAACACCATGGACTAGATGAAGGTTCAATAACACCATCCTTCACCATTCCCTCAATCATGGTATCCACTTCTTTTTCACGTGCTACAGGCAATCTTCTTGGCCGCTGACGAATAGGCAATTCTTGTCCTGTGTTTATTTTGTGTTGAACTAAGCCAGTCTTTCCTATGTCAGCTTCGTTTGACGAGAAAACATTGGCGTACTTGAGTTACAACTTCTTCGCTTTGACCGTTTCATTCGGGGAGGGAACGCTTCGACAGTCTTCTAAAAGTGTGGTCACTCTAGTCTGTCCATCCTTGCTGGGGGTCCCAGTCGATAGATATTTGCACCGACGCAACCAATCCACTTCCTCACTAGTACCAACCAATGTGCCTTTTTCTATAATCTGTTCCTGATCACAAAGGTTCAGCACACGTACTCCTGAGATGTCGGCGGTTCTGACCAAGGTTCGAGCCACTTACCATGGAAGGTCATTGTCTACCCGTTCCACGAGTACACAACGAAGAGTTTGCCCAGGATTCCGTGGAAGTCTAACCGGCACAATCGTTTCCGATCTCGGCGGAAGAACAATCTTCTTAAGGCTGTACACATTCCCTGGTAACGCCCCTTCCACGAAAAGTTCCTCTTGTCCACATTTCAAAACACCTTGCTTAACGTCGATCTCACAACAATTCTTCCTCATAAAGTCTAGACCCAGGATGCAGTCGTCCATTATATCAGCCACGATGACATTATGCAGGTAGATCATGTTGTCTAGCTTAACTCCATCTCCTTCTCTCCACGGACCGGTATGCGCTGACCGGTGGCAGTCACCAAATTAATGGGTTCTCGGTTGTATGCGGAGTCCCCAAGAAACCGACTTATAAGTTGGGAACTGACAACCGTGCGAGAGGCTCCAGTGTCTATGGTCAGTTTACACGACGTTCCGTTGACTTCGCCCTTGATGATTAGGCTGTTCCCATCATGGATTTGTGAGATCGAAATCTTTGGGGCTCTTTTAACATCAGCCAGCACCCGCCCCGCAGTTCTGGCTTTTACTCGTTTCCCTGCTGCTGCTGGGCGGTGCTATTATCCGCACTACCCTCTCGAGATCGATCACCTTCCCTTTCTACAGTTCGTTTAGGGCAGCTGGATCGAAGATGGCCCCTTTCCCCACAGCCGTAGCACCTAGGGCTGTAGCCCATATTGCGGTCCTGAACTGTAGCTGCTGCAACCTCCCTGACGCGGTGGGAACGATGATCCTTCCGCACGGCTTCCACCTCCAGTGCATGGGTCAAGGCGTCTTTAAGCGTCTCGTGGTGCCCGAGCCTCACAGCAGCTCTGACTTCAAGGTCGCGGATGCCGTCGATGAATGTCTGCACCAGGTTCCCTACAATCCCCTCCGAACGGGTTCCCGCCTTGTCGTGGCGGGGGGGCTTAGTAGCCGTGGATTGGTCACCCACGGTGAACAAAGAGGAACCCCTTGGCTGGCCCGTGGTGTAGGGCCGGCCCGAGGTGGCCACTCCGAGTGGGCTTGACGAGCCCACTTCGGATGTGTGTTGGTGGGCTGCGGTGAGAGGGGAGTCCGCACCCTCTACCGCTGCAGCCGAGGTGGAGTCGCGGAGGAAGAGGAGTGTGGGTATGGCGATGCGCCACTCGCCCTATCCTCCGCGACTCATACGGGGCCGCACCGTTGATTGATGCGGTGGTGGTGGGGCTGCGGGGGGAGAGGAGTGCCGGTATTGCGAGGCGCCGCTCTCCCTACCCTCCGCAGCCGAATCTTGGTTGGCGGCGGAGCCATAGACCAGATCCGCCGCTGGGGTCAGGAAGGCTGGTGCTACTGAGTGCTAGTTTTTCCTGGCCCCATGGCCTTCGCGCATCGGACACGGGGGCGTCCGTTGCGCATGTGAAATTGGAGGCCGAGGAGGAGGGCGCGCCATGTGTTCTGGTGCGCCTTACCGGAGAGGGAGATGGGGGAGGAGTAGTCCTCTCCCGAGGAGGGGCCGCCTTGGAGTGGCCAGCGCAGGTGGGGCCGCGGAAGTGTGCGAAAGCGTTCCCGTGGCCCTGCCAATATGCGACGAGGGTGGAACACCATGGGGTTTTAGTCGGTGCGAGTCCGACATAACCCGTCCTTGCCCCCGCGAGGCGGGTATGCGTAGGCATTTCCCCATGTAAAAAAAAAAAAGGTTCCCTACAATAAGCGCAGGTACAGACTGGTACGCTTTTCGAACCAGCTTCTCCACCTCAAGGGCCCACTGCTGCAGGTTATCGTTACTGCGTTGCACGCGATCTTTGAGCTGCGCACGAAAGACGTGTTCCAGGTGAGCATCGCCATATCTCGCCTCCAATGCCTCAAGGAGCTGCTCGTAAGTCACTTCCTTACCGAGAGTTTCCAGAACGATTAAGGCCTGGTCGCGTAGGCCTAGGGTGAGAGCAGTCATGGCCTGACTTTTATTCCAGCCGTTCGCTTTCATGACAGCCTCGAACTGGATTTTGTAGGCCGACCAGGAAGAACTCCCGTCAAACGGCGGCACTTTGAATCCACGTAGCGAAGGTGTTGTAGCTACCACGGGAACTGTAACTCCTTCCCCAAGTTTGAGGTTGTCCAGCGTTTTCTTAACGTCAGCCATCACGTTGTCAACCCGATTGTACACTTGGTCGATTCGAGTTTCAGCTTCGGACAGGCGGTTGTCATATCGTGCAACCTTATCCCTCACCTCCCTTATCTCTTTCCCAAAGGTAGCGTGAAGGTCCTTCATGAGAAGTATCTGCTGTTCCTTATCACGTTTGAGCTGCTCTTTCAACCGGCGGCCCTGTTCCTCCTGTCCACGCTGCAGCTGCTCTTCCAACCGACGGGCCTGTTCCTCTTGTCGGCGGGCTTGCGCCTGCAGCATCATCATCAGAACACCTAACTCATGTGCTGCAGATACAGGAGCTGCTGACGGCCCGGCCTCCTCGGTCCGCAGCTAGCCCTCCGACGTTTGCGGCGATGCATTACCAAATCGTCTCTGGTCCGTCTCCAGCTGGCGTTGACTTCGGGTACGGATACCCTCCATGTCGTCCTTTGGTAAAATCGGCATGATTTGATCCCACTTCTGACACCAATTGTTACGAGCTTGGGGTTCGAGATAATTAAAAACTGCCGAGTGAATTACCAAAATTGACTATTTAATTACACAACACTAATTATAACTTAAAATCACACTAATAATAAAACACAGTTCGCCGTTATTTCGCTTCGAAGTATTCTCTTGTATCGCCAATTCAATACTGCCTTGGTCGTGGTCCATACCGGCCTTATATAGGGCCTCAGACGGTTTCCAGAACCTTCCACTGTAGCGACATCTAGAATGTTCGAGTACATATCGGTTCCGAAATTTCTGGAAGGATCTCGACTCTCCTAGTTCTGCTACTCGACACTAGAGGGCGCTAGTGTAACTAGTGTTGCCATGTACAAGACATTAATAATGGCGCGTAACAGTATATACACGCTTCATACCATCTTTAAAAATGTTGGCAATCGGAGGAACAGCCTGGTATTTTTGCTTCATTCATTGCTAGCGTCGCGTCGGTGCAAGATGGGTAGTAGCTCATGGTGGAGGTAAAACTGGGTTTGTTGAAAACGGACTGTTACTGTTCAGGTCTAAATCCAAATCGAATGACTATCATGCCGATATTAATTCCACTAACTTCATGCGGTGGATGAAAGAATAAATTTTGCTGAATCTACCAACGAATTGCATTGTGCTAATGGATAATGCGTCATACCACTGCACACAAATTAACAAGGCGCCTACAATTGGCAATACAAAAGCAGAGCTCCAAGAGTGGCTTACAAGAAATGGTATTCAATTTGACGATTGTTGGACAAAATCGCAATCATACAAAGTAATCAAAAAACACAAAGGAGACCCACAGTATAAAATAGAATAAATGTTAAATGAACATGGACATGAGTTTCTCCGTTTACCGCCTTACCACTGCGATTATGGTATTTAACCATCGAAAAATTTTGGTATTTAACCATCGAAAAATTTTGGGCAATAGTAAAGAGGCGCATTTCAGAGAAAAATGTCACTCAAGCTCCTAGTGAAACAGCTGCTATTACTGAGGCAGCGTTTAGAACAGTAACGATAGAAGAATGGCTGAATGTATGTCTACATGTAGAAAAAATAGAAGATAAATATTTCGAATTAGATAGGCTGATAGATATGGAAATGGATAACTTTGTAATTAATATTACAGGCGACACATCCGAGTCTACTGATGAAGACTCTAGCATGGATTCTCATGAAGATGTGCGAATGGAAGGCGTTGACCCACTGCAGGACCATTGTTACACCAAATTTACAAATAATACTAGGTATTCAATAAAATACTTACAGGGTTTCCATGGACTTTTTATTTCGTTCTTTATAATAAATATTACAATACTATTTCAGTCAGTTCAGTCAAAATAACTTTAAAAAAAATTGATATTGACAAAATATCAGTGTTCATTAATCTTAGTAATAGCCATTTCTTACAAGTATATAATATGTACCTGTAATTATGTAAAAAAAGTTGGAAGTTAAATTTGACCAACTTTTCGGTTTTCGATGGAGCTGAAATTTTGCATATACGTTTAATTTAGAAGACAATGCATGGTTAGACAAGTGACGTCATTCTAAATCCAATATGGCGGACTCCTAAAGCTTGTCAGCTTCCGGCGAATCTAAGAGTAATGTTATTAAATGTGCATAAACAATTGTTATTAGTGTTTAGTCGTTGCTATATTGATTGACAGTTGTTTTATCATTTATGATGCAATATCTATAGTAATAAGAATATTAATGTTCATTATTAGGTTATTATTTAAATTGTATAAAAGGCCGCTGTGACGAATAGATCAGTTAGTTGTTTTGTAACCGCCAGTAAGTACTAAGTAAAGGTGTGGAGGGTAACTCTGTCAGTTTGTGAATGTGACTACAAAGTATATATATACCAAGTAAAAATATCGTTTATCTGTAAAAATATCTTTATCTTTCCCTGGGTTAACAGATACTGTTCCATTCGCCCCGTTATGGGCTTATTTATATTCATAGTATTCAAATTCATACAAAAAACTTATTTGTTACTAAAAACGTTCTTTTATAATTCAGATGATTAATTCATTTATCTTGGAAATACATTGTGTGACTAAAAACTACGGGCGGAAACGGCGTAAAAACAGAATCATCATTCCGTATTCAACGGCACATGGACGATTTTACTGGACATTCAATAAACTTTGGATTTCGACAGCACTAAGTGAAGACGTTACTAGCACAAAGTGTGATATCGCTAATAAGTAGCAATATGTTAAGTATGTACTTAAATATTGATTAAGCATAAAAATATTAATTAATAATCAAAAATTTCCTCGTGTTGAGTTTTATCTTGTTTTTACAAAAAAAGTTAATAATGTTTTAACATACCAGTCCTCCACAACAGTGCTGAACACAGACCTCCGAAAAAAAAAAAGGTTTCCACTTAGGTTTTGTAGTACAAAACACGGTTCTGAGCCAACTCCCGCGATTTCTTGCATATCTTACTAAGTTAGTGGCTTGTGTGCGGTAAGTTGTGGCGTAAAAGAGAATTTGTCTATACACGAGATGATAATACCCCGCGTCGTAAGCAACAATACAAGATGGTGATGGGGCAGCAGCACTTTCCTGATGAAAACTTAAAATAATAAAAACTACGGTGCCCTACCAGTATAACGTATATTTTCACGCAGGCGTGGCAACTATGGCAAAAGTCATTTTATGAGGATATCTAGGGAAGGCCTTTTTTAGGTGACTTAATAGTTGAGGTGGTAAAATATTTTCGTTAATATAAGTTGTAAAGTATCAACAAATTAAAAAAAAAGAACTAAATTTTGTGTACTTACACAACATTTAGAAATAATCACAATGCTACATTAAGTAAAATGAATGAAAACACAATTATATATGAAATATAATGCAATAAAATTAAAATAAACAAACGAATATTTATTAATTTATCATCACATTAATAAACAACAAAATTAACAAAATTTTTGTCTTCTTTCTAAAGCATTTTGGGGGATGAAGCTGCTCGCGTCCGTAGGAATTACTTGAATCCTGATTCCCTACACGTATCCCCTGGGTAGCGCTAAACGAGCAGTACTACATACTGGTGGTAAGGTTGGTCCTCTACTAGTGAGAGGCCCGGCCGGGGGTTAGTGGCAAAGACATACCGCCAAACGATGCAAATCGTGTTCCGGTATGATGTTAGGTGAAATCCATTTCTTAGGGAGAATGGGTCTGGACAGTTGCGTTGCGCATACGGACCGGATGTGACGCGGCCGTTTCTTAGTGTCAGGTGCCTGGTTATGGAGGTTAGCGGGATCCGAAGCACGGTTGCACCGCTTGCCGATCGTAGATAGTTAGGGGCCCAATTAATGAGCCAGCCACTCATGAAATGCTGCCCTGCCATCTTACGAAAAATCCTGGGATGGCTCCACCATGCCGGTTGGCGACCGGAGGAGAGGACCTGGTGGCGATTTCCAGGGGGGTTCGAGCGTCCCTGCGATCTCCATGCTAGGTACCATCGATGCTATGACTCTGTTTGCGTCCCTAGGTTATATGTGTGACGCCTCGTCAAACTGCCATTCTCTCAACCAATTCACTCCCACCATTAATGAAAAAAAGGAAAAAGAAGAGTAAGTTTGTACAACGGTTGCACTCCCTTTCCATTAAAGTGCACCTCACAAACATCCGCGGCCTGTACTGTAATCTCAATGCAGTCCATTACCACCTTGAGACTGACAAGCCGCACTTACTCTTCTTGACTGAGACGCAGATCAGATGTCCTCTAGATGCGGCTTACTTTGGCTACCCTGGGACACATTGGAGCATAATTTCCATCAGCGCGCCGGAGTCTGTGTTTACGTCCGCAACGACATCTGCTGTAAGCGTCTCCGTCACCTTGAAGACCCCACTTTCTCTACGATCTGGGTATTGATAGACATAGGAATGGATAAAATTATTTATTCTTGTGTCTACAGATCGCACAGCGGCGACCAGGAGACAACTAGGCTGTTTGAACACCTCAGTGAAGCCTCTGATGTGGCTCTAAATCGGTACCCTAATGCACAGTTGGTTTTTCTGGGGGACTTTAATGCCTGTCATCAGACCTGGCTGTTCCCATACCAGAAGACCGACCACGCTGGGAGAGAGGCGTGGAATATTGCCTTGTCGCTGGGGCTCTCACAGCTGGTACAACAAGCGACTAGGGTACCTGATGTGGATGGGCACACAGCCAACTACCTCGACCTTCTGCTGACGACCGATCCAGACAGGTACGATGTTCAGGTTACCTCACCTTTGGGAACTTCTGACCACTGTCTGGTGAAATCTGTGTCATTATATTCCCCACCTAACTACGATTTCCACGGAGTGCGACGAATGTGGAGATACAAATCAGCAGATTGGGATGAGATGTGGCATTTCTTTGCATCTTATCCTTAGCGGCAGGTCTACTTCTCCTCTGAAGATCCATTGAGCTGCGCGGATGCCATAACCAATGTGATACGTCAAGCGATGGAGTATTTCATACCCTTTGCTGACGTGCACATTGGTGGTAAAGCTCGCCCTTGGTTTAACGCCGAGTGCGCTCGTACTGAAAAGCACAAGCATATGGCGTACTTATCCTGGGTCGATGCTCGAGACCGTAAAACTCCGAATGTTAGCCTTAAGAAGAGAGCCTTTAACCAAGCCGCCAAGTCGTGCAAAAAGGCATTACGACAAGCCAGTTTCGACCGCATTAAACGCATCGGCACAAAGCTCTCTGTCAAACCATCTGGCAATAGAGCTTTTTGGTCTCTCGCCAAAGTGATCGAGACAAACTTCTGTCGGTCTACACTGCCTCCGCTGGTAAAACCAGATGGCTCACTGGCGCATGCGCCTAAGGAGAAAGTGGACTTATTTGCTTCTCTTTTTGCTTGCAATTCGTGTCTGAACAGTAGCAACAGCGTACCATCTCAATTACCTCATTGCGGTACCTCTATGTCTGAGGACCGTATCACCAACAAAGAGGTTCTTAAAACATTGCGAAGTCTAGACGTGAACAAAGCTAGTGGGCCTGATGGTATACCAGCTATAGTTCTAACGGTCTGTGCACCTGAGTTGTCTCCTGTATTGACACGCTTGTTCCGCCTCTCATTCAGGACTGGAATAGTGCCTAACTCTTGGAAGCTGGCCAATGTGCAGCCTGTGCCTAAAAAAGGTAGCCGTACCGACCCTGCCAACTATCGGCCAATTTCAATTACCTCCATACTCTGCAAGATTATGGAGCGTATATTGAACGCCCACCTCATGGCATTCCTAGAGCAAAATGATCTCCTCAGTGATCGCCAGTACGGGTTTCGCCGAAATCGATCAACTGGGGACCTTCTAGCGTATGCCACTCACATATGGGGCGAAGCCCTCGAGAACAGTGGTGAAGCACTTGCTGTTTCCTTCGATGTTTCGAAGGCTTTTGACTGGGTTTGGCACGTTAGTCTATTGGGCAAGCTTTCAGCGTATGGCTTATCCCCTGGCCTAATTGTCTGGGTGAAGGACTTTTTGAGTGAACTATATCTCCGGGTCGTTGTTAATGACTGCTCATCCGATACTGTAGCGATTAACGCCGGTGTTCCTCAGGGGTCCGTTCTCTCCGCAACTCTCTTCCTGCTGCATATAAACGATCTGCTTATTCCCGGTGTCTATGGGTATGCAGACGACAGCACAGTTGTGGAGAGATACCAACCAAGCGCCCGGGCCAGTCGGGATCAAATTCAGTCAGAAAGAGAGGCTATGGTTGAGCGTGTGAGTCTCACACTACAGGCAGTCTCCGAATGGGGCGACGACAATCTCGTGAGATTTAACGCCTCCAAAACACAAGCGTGTCTTTTACCGCTAAAAGGAGCCCGCTCACCTTGGCTCCTATTTTCCGGAATGTATCCTTGGAGTACACTGACCGCCTTCAGTTGTTAGGGATTGAATTTTCTCCGAACCTAAACTATGGGCGGTTCATTAAGTCCAGAGCCAAAGCAGCCGCAAGAAAACTTAGTGTCCTTGCAAGGATGCGGCGGTACTTCACGCCGGGGCATCTTCTGACCTTATATAAAGCGCAAGTCCAGTCGTGCATAGAGTACTGCTGTCACGTATGGGCTGGTGCTGCAAAATGCCACCTGGCAACATTGGACTCAGTGGAGAGACGTGTTAAGAGGCTCATTGGTGACCTTGATTTGGTTGAAACCAATCTTGTCAGCCTCGAGCACAGGCGCAGAGTAGCCAGCCTCTCGGAATTCTATAGGATGCATTTCGGTGAGTGTGCGCAGGAATTACACGCCTTAATTCCTCCCTCTCCTTTCCACCATCGGACAACCAGACGGTCGGTGGGTCTTCATCCCTTTGTTGTCGATATTCCACGCATTGCTTCCTCTTTTGTAATGCGTACAGCAAAGGAGTGGAATAATTTGCCAGCGTCTATCTTTCCGTCCGAATACAATCTAGGCGTCTTCAAGGCAAGAGTGAATAGGCTTTTGTTACGATAAGACAGTGCGATTTACCATCTAAGGCTGCATCACCACTTACCACCAGGTGGGATTGTGGTCAGGCACTGGCTTATAATAAGTAAAAAAAAAATCGTTGTAATTCTTTGTTTGAGTAGCTGTAGAATTTCTCATAAATATGCACCTTTATAAAAGGGATTAAGGGTGGACTAAATCTCTCATTGGTAGGCATTCCCAGAGTCAGTTTTACAATTATTATTGCATAATAAATTATTCATTTGTATATTTAGGTCAGGACTTAAAATTATTTATTTTATTTAAATATTTACTTGCATAATACATGGTGGTACAGATAAAGTTGCTACATTTGTAAATGAGGATTCATGTTTAATCAATCTAAATATAACATACATATATATATATATATATATATATATATACATATATATATATATATATATATATATATATATATATATATATATATATATATATATTAAATATTTTGACAGACTGCAATATTGTGATTGAAGATGAACAAATTGAACAGGTGAAAGAGTTTGTGTATCTGGGTTCAAAGTTTACAAGAGATGGAAAGTGTGAGAGTGATATCGAAAGAAGAGTGAATGCAGGAAACATGGTGAATGGAGCTTTGCACTCCTTTATGAGCAGTCGGAAGATGTCTAACAAGGCTCGTTTGGCTGTGCATGAGGGGGTGTTGGTTCCGACACTCGTGTACGGAAGTGAAACTTGGGTATGGCAGAAGAAACATGAAAGCAGAATAAATGCAGTTGAGATGAGAGCATTAATAAGTATGATAGGAGTTAAACTGAGTGTCAGGATAAGAAATAGTGAGATAAGGAAACGTTGTGGTCTGAAAGAAGATGTAGTGACAAAAATTGAGAAAGGTATGCTGAGATGGTTTGGCCATGTCGAGAGAATGAATGAAGAACGATTGACGAAAAAAGTGTATAAGGCGAGTGTGAATGAAAGTGTTGGAAGGGGGAGACCTAGGCGGACATTTCTAGACCAAATCAGGGACGTCTTGAAAAAAGGCCAGGTCAAGAGTACCCTAAACAGTAGAGCATGTATGAAGGGAATAATGAAAGTGGACGAAGCAAAACAAGTATGTAAGGATCGTAGCACGTGGAAAGAACTGGTCTCTGCCTACCCCTACGAGAAAGAGGCGTAATTATATGTATGTATGTATGTATATTTTGTCATTGTCATACAATCAAATTACGCAACGAAAATCAAATAAATATAAATTACAATAAAATTATTACAAGTCATAATAATACAGAATATTAGCATTTCAACATAACCATAAATAAATTAAGCAATGCTAGTCAATTTTAATACATACAGAACAATGTCATAAATCATAACTATCAACAATGTCAAACTTATATCAATTATGGAGAAACAACAAGATACAACAAGAAATTATAACATTTTAAAAATTATATCTTAATAACAAAGAGAATACAACCACTACGTTTAAGAGGCGAGACTTCCTGTATAGGACAGTTACTATACTCTTTGATGGAGATGGCGTTCTTTTTTCGGTAATCAGAAGGGCTAGAACCCAGAGCCGTAAAGCCATTTAAAAAAAATCTTCTTTCGGTAGAGAGTGATTGCGGTCTGTGCAAAGAGCTGTCCTATACAGGAAGGTCTGTGATTTTGTTAGTCTGTGGTTGTTGGTCGTTGCTTTTGCTTTTGTTCGAAAAGTTTATGTTAAATGTTAAATAAAACCCATTTTGTTCAAAAGTTTTGTGTTATCTTCAGGGTACATGTATTCTATGATCTTCAACATTGAAATTTAGTGATTTCGGTAATATTCATTTATATTTTTTGTTAGTGTTAATTTAGTTTACCGGTATTTTGGACCGTTCTCCATTTTTTCTTTCAGTGAAAAGCATGCTCATTGCTGGCCTGCCTAATAATTTGATATTAATAATTTCATTAATGCAGTCTTCCGAAAAAATAAGTTCTCTTCATTAAGTAATACATATTATAGGATTTCTTTTAATAAATTATCTTTTAATAAACATTGATTTCAAAGCTTCTCCTCACTTTCCAAGATCGTTTTCTTTGCTACTAATTTTTAGAATTTTAATTTAAACCCGGCTAGGCCTGATCCTTCATAAGGCTTATTAAAATAATGCAGTTATGGTAGATATGGTCAGACTGTCATCAATTTATGTACTCATTTCCAAAATTACAGCAAAGTTTAAACTTAGACTCATACCTACAGTTACCACTAAGCCAGATAGTTATGGTTATGGAATTTGATCATTGCAAAAATTAATATTTGATACCACATACTACACGTCAGTGTCTTACCATTATATACTTATTGGGAGTGAAATAAATGAAATATTTTTAGCTATATGGAACAAACTAGTCAATGTAAGGATAAGTATTATGCTATAGTTTTCAATATTCTTACCATTTATCATCAATGAAAATATGTTTATTTTGTTAATGAGTCCCAGGACTGTTGAATTTATAACCTGTAACTCTCAAGTTAGCCAATATATTAGTAGTTAGTATAGTAAGGCCTCCTTCATCACCATCACACTACTGCTTAGCCTAGTTAGTACAAATCTAATCACCTTGACTGCCTCATAGATCTAGTGGTGGTTAGTGCCCCAGAACATTTGCTCTGTAAGGCCCGCCACATACATACAGAATTCCGTTTCGATATACCGATTCGAGATTCCAAACGCAAAAGTTCATATAAAATCTATGACCCGTCACACACGTACAGTAGTTTTCCGTTCAAAATTTTGCAGGCTAAATGGGATTCCGTATGTGTGTGCTTGACCCGTTCGGAATTCCGAAACGGAATCTCAAAATGGAATTCTGTATGTATGTGGCTGGCCTAATATAGCATAACTATGTTACAAAGTAAATTTTCATAGATTTACAAAGCTACCCACACAAGCAAAATTATTATTAGAACATTTTTATACCTTGTATTGCTATTACATTTAACCCTCAAGCACTGACGTGCAATTTAGTAACACTAACACTGACATACGTATGACATACGTCTATGATTATAAAGACCTATTGTGCATCGATAGAGTGTAAATATTGTGATGTGTATTTACATTTTGGTTAAATATATTTAATATAACCTAGGGATATTAAAAAAACAGTTAAGATAATTAAAGCAAAATATTTATTAATCAACGGCCTTAGAAGTAATGAAATTAACATAATATTTCTTTTTAAATCAACTAAAAATAATTTTTAAGAATAGGAACGTTTATTATTGGTTTTGTTACTTACTAAGGATGGTTTTAGTTATAAAAAAATAGCAATCACATAAATAATGAAAATTAGGCACTTTTTAACAACAGTTGTTGCAGGTCGGCTTAGAGCACTGCAAACATACTGGTTTACCGCATGCTTGACAACCGTATCTTGTTTTGCGACGTTTTAGTTTATAACACATATAGCAATTCTTCATGGTTTCAAATTTTATAATTTCATGACTTGGTTGACCCACTTCGGTAGCCATATACGACTTTGCCCAAGATACGACCAATAAGACTCGAAAGCTCATGTGAAAGTTGCGGCGTCGTGTATCTTTTTTCCAAGATTTTTCATGAAACTCAGACGATCCGAAGTATTATAATTTGACATTATAAAAGAATTGACAGCAGCAATATCTAAAATTCTGTAGAATATGATCAACGGCCATCGCCTAGACCTTCTTGCACAGCAGTATTTGGCACATTTTTCATCTAAGGAATCAACACCTCCTTTACAAGAGTTATAAAATGATATTATTTCTGGGATCCCTTTGACCGAATCCATGCTCTCTGTATGGTGCATCGACGACAACATTATAACAGTTTTGTGTTTTTTTGGTACATAGGACAACAACATAATGTCTTTCGTGAAACCGTATAAACCTGAATGAACTGATCAAGTTTTGGAAAGAAATTCAGGTGGTATTTCCCTTTTGTTTTTTTTTTAGTGTCCCTACATATGTCAAACAATTCTTTTTAATTCTCTGCATACTTCAATCGAGGAGAAGTAATTATCTGCAGTGATGTTTCGATTAGTTCCCATGATGGGTTTTGCTAAACGTAAAACACATTGTGTAGGTACCAGCAGTTTTTTCTGTTCGTCGGTTAGTCCGTTGCCGTCACTGTTCTTGCCCGTATAGAGGTAAGCATTGTACAGGTAATCGGTGGTACTATCAGTTAGACATTTTATTTCCAATCCATACTTGCAGGGTTTGTTAGGCATGTACTTCTTCCATCTGCACCTGCCTCTAAAAGACACTAACATTTCGTCGATAGTGGTATTCTCTCCAATTTTATAATACTTTTGGCCATTGGCGACAAATTCATAAAATATGCTCGAGATAGGAGCAGCGACATCAGACTGTTTTCTTTCATCTCTGGTAGATGCATCATCAAACCGAAGACTTACGAGAATCATTGCAAAACGATCTTTGGACATTACTCCTTTAAAAATATCTCTCCCTGTTCCATCAGTAGCAAACAATGCAATTATGTCTTCATTATTCGATTTGAATGCTGCACTAAAAATCAACAGCCCAATGAAAGCATCCAACTCTACAGAATCTAAGTCCTTCAGTTCAGGTTTGCCTTGTCGCTTATATTTTTGCCTTACCAATTCCAGTTTTTGGTTAGTATTTTCTATAATTTGTGTTTTAATATTGTCAGTTATTAGCAAACTAAATAATTGTGAAGGCGGACTATCTGGTGAAAAATCAATTGTAGTTATTGGAGTAACGATGTTGTGCGCAGGTGCGCGTGTAGTTCTCGATAGCCCTTCTGCAGACCACTTCATGCAGCGTTTTTTTCCGTAGTAGTACTTTCTGCGATATTGCGATACATTACCCTCGGCAACTGTACTTACTTGAGAATCGCTTACCTGGACGCCAGTTTGCCTTTTTTCAGAATCAATATGGCGGGAAAAATGTGACAAAGGCATACCATCTTCAGAAGAGTCAGGGTCCGAAGCTCCACCAGCGGCCTCTCCATCATCACAATACTCCTCTTCTGAATAATCATCGCGGTCCGACTGAATGTAATCATTTTCATCCGCCGATGATTCATCTGATTCACAAAGCCAAGATGCGATAATTTCTTCGTATTAGTAGCATCACCTCCAATACGTAGTATTTTTCTAGACGAAGATATGCCGGAAGGAGAATTACATCGCTTACGATTCATTTTATCTAAAGACAAACATAAACACATAATTTAAAAAAGTCACACTAACACTGACAATACGTACGACGTACGTCAAGGTATCAAACTTACCTATTTAGACACGTGCCACACGTCTGCACTCCACTGTTACGCGGTCGTTACTGGCGAATAGGAAACTACCAAAAAGGACGCGTTCGAAATCCCGCGCAATTTAAAATTTACATCGAAAAATTGTTTAGGCGACGTACCACATACGTACGTCAGTGGTTGAGGGTTAATTTGCTAATAAAAAAAAGTTGTTTATTTGCTAATCTGTTTATTTGAAGTATAACCCATTAAAAAAAAGAATCATCAAAATAATCATTATCAACGTACATACAATTTTTTTATATGATAGGGTGACAAACGTGCACACAGTGTGGCCCTTAGACCCTCGTTTGCAAATCAAAATGCAGATGCGTTGTCACCCGTGAGGACTAAGATGGAATGCCTCTTTTCCAGTAAAAAGGGTCTCCAGTTCTCTACACTCACCATACGAAACACAGTAGTGTCAAGCTGCCATTTTACACTGGTATTCTGTGAGAGCGTGGTCCTTCCCCAGTCGAGCCGACCCATTCATGCTACAACTATACTACTAATATAGCTGTAGCATGGCTCTACCACATATAAAAAATACATTCATAAACAGACAACTAAAACATACACTCTAATTCAGAACCTCTTCCTTTTTGAAGTTGGTTAAAAATAAATCTAACAAGTAACTAGATTAGATTTTCTATGCATATTCACTCCAATATCCACAAATGATGTAATAGTTTAATCTATGATAGCATTTATAGTTATCATCCACATGTTAAGATAAATTTGTAATGAGAAAATCACCAACATCAAGAAAATTGCTTGAATCCCAATGGACTATTTGACATTCATTGCAGTAATTTTTAAGAGTGGTCAAAATAAAAAATAAAATGTTTATTGCTACACTGCCTCTTATATTATGTATCCCTGTTTAGCCTAATGGTTGACTGGAAGAGAATGCCTTATGGCATTAAGTCCGCCATATGTATTACTTTGTGCATGAAAGTGTAAATAAATAAATAAAATCATTTCTAAGGAAATTGTATCAGAATAAAGTGTACTGTTTTAATAGCCAAATAGTAATCTTATCTTAAATACTAATAATCTAATACTAAGTTTTAATGGTAAATTGAAAAAAGTAGTAGGTTATTAGTAGTAATTCGAAAATATTACTTAACCCTTTCACTGTCCAGTGCAATACATATATATATAGGTCATTGCTATTATCTTACTATTGTGTCTGAAAATCGGATGGTATATAAATATAAAGAGGCAGGATTTCCATAATAAAAATAAATATGTGAAAGGGTACCAACGTCAGAACTTAGTATTTAACTTATGACAAACAATGCTGACAACCTATGTAAATTATAATAGTGCTAAAATATCTAATATCAAATTATTTTTACTGATAGTGTTTATATAAAAGTGAGGTTGAAGTTATATGTGATAGAGCCATGCTGCAGCTATATTAGTAATATAGCTGTAGCACGAATGGGTTGGCTCGACAGGGGAAGGACCACCCTCTCACAGAATACCAGCGTAAAATAGCAGTTTAACACATCTGCATTTTGATTCGTAATTGAGGATAGACATAGATGTCTATGGGCCACAGCAACCACTTACCATCAGGTGTACTGTGTGCTCATTTGTTACCCTTATCCTATAAAATAATAATAACGAAAGAAATAGATCAGAGAAATACTTCTATAAGAGTAAGCAGGATAGAGATAGTTGCCATTAAAATTAGTACCCTTTTTGTACATTGTATATTTTTCACTATAGAAGTTGCACCAGTCTGGTGTCAACTACCCAATTATACATTATATTGTTAGAAGTTATCAGTAACAGTTTTATTTTATACTATAGATCATAACCTTTATATTGTGTTTAAGATGCAAGATCCACAAGCTGACAACATGTTTAAGAAAACTGAATTTGAGAATGCAATATTTCTTAGTGATGAAGATTTCAAGACCATCAATGGGTAAGTTGTTTAACTGTAATCAATGTATTTTATACATAGAATCTCAAGCAAATTATTAAATGATTAATTATGATGCAATAGATATGTCACTTTATAGTGATGTTGGTTTATTCACTTACTTTTTTTCATAATACAAGATTTATTATTAATAACATTAAAAGTGACTGGCCTAATGGTTAATGGTGCAGACTGTAAACTCTGAAAGTCGTAGATTGAAATCTGCCATTTATATACTGTCATGAACAGCTCCTAACTTAAGAATTTTAAGCTTACTTGAAGTATTAGTGATATTAACAGTTTCCCTGTCTGTGAAAAAACACTAGTTAAATAATTAAAATGTTTATATATTGGGGCCTATACATCATCGGTCATGATTGACAACCACAGAATGGGCATTGATTGTGTGGCTGCCCACACAATTGTGCATCCTATATATTTGTATTGTCATTGCCTCTCAATATATTTACGAGAGCTTATTGTATGTACACAAAAACAAAAATAGTTTTATTAAAAATAGTGATGTACACTGCAGGCCAAAAGTTTAAGACCACACTTAAACAACATAATTATCTATATTGTAATGAAATCTAAAGAAGTGATTCTTTTATTTACTTTCAAGTTCTTGGACAATAAACATGTATTGTTTTCAAACACCCAAAAACGCTGCCTTAGAACCAGATTGTAGAGTCATAATATTTTTATGATGGGCTAATAACTAATTGCCTTGCTTTTGTTTCCCATTGGTCAATAATTAAGATTATTTAGCTTCTAAAAACACGTGTTTCCGACTTATTATTACCTGAGTTTACATGGTTTTGTTCACAAACAATCTCAATTAGTCCAAACTTGTGGTTTCTACAGTGAAGACTTCTTAAAATGGGAAAAACACACGAAATTAGGAGTGAAGTTCGTTCTGCCATCGTTGTTTTACATAATGAAAGCAAATCTGAACGTGAGATTGCTTTACAATTGAAGTTATCGAAGACTTTGTTCATGGCACAATAACTCGATACGATAAGCTTCTGCCCATCTCCTTATTTGTTTCCTTCTGTCGCCACTACTTGGTTAATGTCTCTGAATATTGATATTATTTCTCTTTTGCTTTTTATAATCTTCAAATTAATTTTGGAGGAATCAAAGAACTCAATTATATTTTACAGGGACATGAACCTCTCCCTGGTTGACATGGGGGTTATGGAAAATTTGCTGCAAGATGAGGATACAGTGGAAGCAGCCAGTAAATTTCAACCACAATTCCAACCTTTTCTTCCTGTAAGTTTTTCAAAATGATTTACACTCAGATTTCTTTGTTTATATTTAGTTTTTAACAAATAATAATGATATATTTATTTTTAGGTGTCACCGTCTGGTCCCCCAGAAACCGAAAGTTTCCCTGGTACTTTAAACTTTGCAGTTGAAATAAAAGGTACAGAGACTGACAAGAAAAAGTATTTGGTGAGTTGTTTTTATTGTCTTTGAATAACAGAATCAAAATGCAGTGATATAATGTCCATAGCGACTTGTATGGAAGTAACCACAGAACAAATACAAAGAGGTGTTGTAATTAGATTTTACAATATAACAACACGTGACAATTTGCAGGGTGAGGGGATGTTCAGCCCTATCTATATATTATATTAGATTAGATACATCTATATCTGCCGATAAATAGTAAAACTACTAGAATCGTTCCAAATCAATGTTGCAATGTAGCTTAGCTACGTTGACGATAGATGGCAGTCTGTTCACAAAATGATTACAAAAACTATAAAAATAATATTTTTGCGATTAAAAATTGTTTAGGACTGAAAGCAAAACAAATTTCAACACCTTTGTATGATTATTTTACCAATACTGAGCTCTACGTAACTTTATATTTTTAGTTCCCATGACACAAAGTGTCGAATATATTTCACCATCTAGTGTCGAATATATTTTAATTACATTTGAAAGCCGACGCAGAGATTTTTCTAGAACCTTTTTAATAAATTAGGTATAAAATTACTTAAAGAATGAAATGTGATGCCGTCCATAGCATCAGTGTCTATTTGAGTAGTTTTTATACAATGAAACACAACACTTCATCCTTTTCTTCTTAATACATACTATGAAAATATACCGATTAGCGATTTTCGACACATAAGGGCACAGAACGAATGCTGACAGTATACTAAGTAAAACCACGCCCACTGTGATAATGTGAGGACCTAGTTAGAATTACAGTGCACAGTTGCTTATGCCATCTCCTCTTTGTATTTGCTTTGTGGAAGGAACACAACATAATATTATGTCGCTATACTAAATTCTAGACAGCTTTATTTTTAAAGAACAGTGATTGTATGTTTGCTAACTTGTGTATGGTCCTTTTTTCTATGTGCATTGATGTATATATTAGTTTATATATTGAGTTATAAATATCTTTTATGAAATACTTGACGTAGGTACGTAAAATATGATGACGACACAATTATTAAAAGCTATGAGGTCTTTCTGGCATTTCCCATTTTCGCCTCTTTCGACACCCACGGGACGAAAAGGCGTGTTAGCTTTCACTTCACCTTACTGGTCTATTGTATTCGGCTATGTCAGTCTACTGTGATTCTATCATGTAGTGAAAATGTATATAAATGAATAACAGATCTTAGTGCACTTGTTTCTACATTTTCAGTACTCCGCTCGCCTAAACCGTATATACGTGGACATGGGAGTGAATTTTCCGGTGCACTTCAGCTGGGACGCAATGAAACAAGCGCTAATGTACCCCGCGGGCCTATATGTGAGGGCCACAGTTGTGTTTTCTGACCAAGCACAAGCTGAGAAGCGCGTAGAACGATGCTTGCAACACGCGCATGAACCAAACAACCCTGGTGAGTATAAAAATTCAAAGAACATTATTATAATTCATTCTACGTTACATGCAAAAAAGTTTTTTTATGAAATAAGAGTGACAAGCGAATACACAGTCCATCAGATGGTAAGTGGATTCTGTGGCCCATAGATAGCATGACCATACGTCCCGTTTTAAATGGGACTGTCCCTTTTTCGGTACTCCATCCCGGTGTCCTTCTGGAAAGATTCGGAACGCGTAACTGTCCCGTAGCAACTGCAAGATTCGAAATACGCGAAAAATTTAAAGTGGCGTTTCGGAAGCAATTGTCTAATGCGAAAAAGAAGTGCATAATATAATGTTTTTTGTTGCGTGTTTCCGGTAATGTGACAAGTGAAAATTTTAGATCTCCAAAACCAACCAGGCAATATCATTGTCAACTATTTAGCCCATATTGCCAGAAAATAATGAGAATGCAAAAACTGTTGGACAAAGATGATACTAAAAATTAAAGTCGTTTCTTGAAAACGCACTAATACTTTTTACATTAATTTATTTTTAATTATTTATTCTGTGCTAATACCTAGATTTTAGACGCGGACCCTATCATTTAATTTACAACACAATCGATTTATAAGGTAAATCGATCTGTTAAAATACCGCAAGAAATGATGTGAAACATTGTCCTGCTTATAGTCAATAAAAAAATGGTTATGGTACCCATAGGCAACCAAATTAAAACATAGAAGGCTACAGATGCATTGTCAACATGGCCGTACAAGATGAGTGGAACTCAGCAGTGCAGACACTGCTGCTTGACAGTAAAAATAACTGTGGCACTTACCCAGATTGACTCCTAGGCAAGGGAGGAGTCCTACCACTCAGTAAATATTATATAAGTATATAACTGGTAAGCACAGTGTTAGGCGACATCTCACTCGATGGAGTGACGATATAATGAAACATGCAGGCAGTCGATGGTGGTGGTGGATAGAAGTGGCTCAGGACCGTGCTTTGTGGCATTCCTTGGAAAAGGCCTATGTTCAGCAGTGGACTTGTGATAGGCTGGAATAATAGCGATTATCTTGATGATTCTGGTATTTTTTAAGCATAATAATAATAATATTAACAAACTTGCGTGAGTGTTGTGGAGACACTTGGTTGGAACGAAGTTCCTTTCGTTGTATATTATTATTATTGATTATTATTAATAAACATATTATATTATTGATTAACAAATACAAATAAATGAATTACTAGCGTCTATTAAAATGAAGTGTCATTTAAAATTAGTACTGAATTAATTAAATATAAAATTAACTTATTTCATCTAAATTACTTAATAATGCCGTAAAACATGTGTTGAAGAAGCCAACTGTGAAGTGTCATAGAACAAAAAATCATGCAGGCAACGAGACGATAGTGAAGAATGTGCTTCGTTCCGCACGAGCGCTGGGCACAGATGGGTTGCACTACTGTGGACAGCCGGATCGACCGGACTCTTGGCTGTCGGTTTTGTTGCACTTGCCTGCACCTACTGGGCACGCCTACCAGTTCGTCTGCAAGAACTCCTGCTCATCAGGCATCAACCGGCGCAATATTGCGATTATATTCACCCTCGAGGACAGCCAGTGAGTATTTTTTTTTTATAAAAATAAGATTGACTAACAAAAACACAGTCCACCTGATGAATGCAAGCCTATAGACATCATCTATCCTCAACTAAGAATAAAAATACAGATTTTTAATTTTTATGTTAATGTGTTAAAATCTGTAAAAAAATAAATTTTATTTTATATACAGTACAAGTTTACACCCTATTTAATCCCCCCAGGGTTGAATTGACAGTTGAACAAAATACTTTTTTAAGTGCACCCACTAAGTGCACACCGAGAAAGGAGTATACATGCCAAATTTTAAGTCAATTAGGCATATAGTTAGAAAAACTTGCGATGAGAGAGTGAGTCAATGGTATTTCGCTTATTTATATAATCATATAGATTTATATAAATTATAAATTAAAAACTGTTTTTTATAATAATTTAAAATTAAATGAAACTATTTTTTACGGATTTTATCGCCTTTAATTTAAATTTTTAATTCCCGACGTTTCGGGTGCTTTACACCGCCCATGGTCACGGGGGCACTGAAACTGAAGGTGGCCGGGCTAACTATGACATCGGGACATTAAACAAAACGTCCTTTTGTGAGAAGGAGTCTTCTTAAACCATATTAATCAACCATGCTTTGTAAGAAGTCTTTTAACATATTTCATTGTTATTCTATTTGACCTCTAATAGGTATTCTATTATTTAAAAAACGTCATGTTATTAGAATGAATGATGTGCATTAGAAACCGTTTTTCGTTCCGCAACTTAGAATTAATTAATATGTAAACAAATTAACGCAAAACAAAACGACGTAAGTAATTCTTACACTTTAAGTAACAAATTCTTTTTTTTTTAGTGGAACTATACTGGGAAGACAGAGTGTTGGCGCACGTGCGTGCTCTTGTCCTAGAAGAGATCTAGTACGAGACGAGAAAGAAGAAGGCAAAGGGAAGAGGAAAATTAGACAAACTCAGCCCGAAACACTAAAGAAAATGAAGATTGAAGTTGTGGACAGTGATGAAGAAGTAGTAAACCTTCCGAAGGTAGTATACCTATTAATATAATTAGATATTCACTTAAATAATTCACTTAAAACCAACAACAACATGTAAAGTACGAGGGTGGATTGAAAAGTACTCGGCCTAACACAGATCCATTCAATTCTAAAAATCAAATCTAGCCACATTATTTAGTTCAGTTCAGACTAGTTCATTGTGTGAAGTTCGAAACGTGTGCGATAATTAGTTGTGATTTTATAAATTTATTAACAAAGTAATCGGACATAATTTCCGCGAATGGAGCAAATCGAGCAGCGTGCCGTCATTAAGTACCTCCATAAGAAGGGGCTATCATCAAAAGCCATCCATGATGACATGGTCAGTACATTAGGCGATTGTGCTCTGTCATATTCATCCGTCAAAAAATGGATAGCAGAATTTAAGCGTGGTAGAGAGAGTGTGAAAGATGAACCCCGCTCTGGAAGGCCTTCGACGTCAACTACTGACGAAAATATTAAAAAAGTACTTGATTTAATAATAGGAGACCGCAGATTAAAAATTAGAGAGATAGCCGAGATTATAGGCATCTCTTATGAACGAACTCAAAACATCATTGTCAACGAGTTGGGTTTCCACAAGGTGTCTGCGAGGTAGGTTCCGCGACTGCTTTCAGTTGAACAAAAAAGGACGCGATTGACTATTTCACGCGACTGTTTGGAATTATTTGAAGCCGATGCAGATGATTTTTTGAATCGTTTTGTTACTATGGACGAAACATGGGTTCATTACTGTACACCGGAAACAAAACAACAATCAAAACAGTGGAGAAGACCTGGTTCACCATCCCCTAAAAAGGCTAAGTCGATTTTGTCGGCAAATAAGGTGATGGCTTCAGTATTCTGGGACTCGAAAGGTGTGATTATGATTGATTATCTTGAAAGGGGTCAGAATATAAACTCTGATTACTACTGCACCTTACTACGTCGTTTACGAGAGGAAATAAAAGAAAAACGTCGAGGAATGCTCAGAAGAAAAGTCCTGTTTCATCAAGATAACGCCCGTGTTCACACGTCAGTACAGTCAATGGCTGAAATTCACAACTGTGGCTTTGAACTGTTACCGCATCCGCCGTATTCACCTGATCTGGCACCATCAGACTTCTTTCTGTTCCCTAACCTAAAAAAGCACTTGGGAGGTGTGGTGTATGCGATTTAAATGAAACAACCGTACTGCCAGAGAGCTGATTTATTACTAACTCGTTCTTTCGAAGTACCAGTGCGCATATACATCACCCCTTCCGCATTAATTTGAAAACCTAATAACAACAAAAAAGTAATTTATAATTTTACAATTTTTTTTTTCTTGGTCTTAGATTATAACGGCAGCGAGGGATGCTTTGTTCGGTATCGATATGTGACGCGGAAGGACCGGGCTTAGGTGCAACAGAAGCAGACTCTGATTGTTCCCCGCCATCCTGTCGATCGACAATCCCCTCCACCGAGACACTCTGCCGATCTGCCACTACCGCCTCTCCTCTATCCTCATTTAGCATTAAAGTTGGCTCACTGCCTTCCTGTGGAGATGTCTCGGCGTTAGAATGCGTGTTCATAGATGCTGTATTGACTAGCGGAGCGTTATTTATAATACCCGGCATACCAACGGGAGGAGGTGCAGGGGAGATGGCAGTCGGATACTGCGGTTGAAATGCTGATGCACAACATACGTCATTCGCAGTTTCAGGTGTCTTGTATCTTTCCGTATATTGCAGCAGTTGGTCTATGTGTCGCTTGCAAAAACCTTGACCAGCAACTGAAACCGTATACATTCTGCTACCTTCTCTACTTACAATTGTAGCTTGGGACCAAAATGGTTTACGGGACGTATAACAACGCGCCCAAACCTTTTCACCAATATTAAACCGCCTTACACTACTATCACAAGATGTTTGCATGTCTGTATTCGTAGGCGGTAAAATTAAATCTAATCGCGTTCGTGGTTCACGACCAAACATTAATTTTGAGGGTGTTTCACCGGTGCTACTGTGAATGCTGCTGCGATATTCGAATAGACATCTTAACAACAATTCATTCATTCGTTCATTGCTTACATTTAAATTATTACTGAGGATACATTTAAGCATTTTCTTACAAGTGCGTACGGAATTTTCGGCTTGGCCATTACTACAGGGGTGATAAATAGGAGACGTCATATATTTAATACCATTAACTTTACAAAAAAATCGAAATTCTGCATTACATATTTTTGGGTCGTTGTCAGAAACTAATAACTTAGGTAAACCAAAAGTACAGAACAAATATTTAAGTTTTTGTATTAACATTTTAGTGGACATAGTGCTGCACATGTGGAGACATTCGAGCCATTTACTATAACTGTCTACAACAACGAGATACGTGCGGTGTCCGAGTTGCATGTAGTCTATGTGCACGCGCTCCCAGGCGGCTGCCGCGCGAGGCCAGGGTGCGGGGGGCGCGCGCGGCGGTTCGGACCGCACAGCGCTGCACGCGCTACAGCTCGACACTAATCGCTCGATAGCAGAGTTGCATGTAGTCTATGTGCACGCGCTCCCAGGCGGCTGCCGCGCGAGGCCAGGGTGCGGGGGGCGCGCGCGGCGGTTCGGACCGCACAGCGCTGCACGCGCTACAGCTCGACACTAATCGCTCGATAGCAGAGTTGCATGTAGTCTATGTGCACGCGCTCCCAGGCGGCTGCCGCGCGAGGCCAGGGTGCGGGGGGCGCGCGCGGCGGTTCGGACCGCACAGCGCTGCACGCGCTACAGCTCGACACTAATCGCTCGATAGCAGAGTCGATTCCCGGCCACCACATCTTACCGCGCGCTATGCCTTTGGTTTTAACTATTCCTAAATGACCATTATGAAGCTCTTCTAACATACGATCCCTATATATTTTTGGAATAACAATTCTATGACCCCGCATAAGATAATGATGCTGTTTACTCAGATCCATTTAGTTGCATACCAAAATGTGTGCAAGAGTGCGTTAATGGTGCTTGCGTTGCCCCAGACGTTTGCAAGTGTCACAAGGGGTATACAAACGAAAGTCAGTGGCAATGCTCACCGGTTTGCGATAATTGTGAAAATGGAACTTGCGTAGCACCAAACGAATGCCAATGTTTGGAAGGGTATTCGAAAAAAGATGGAAAAACTTGCACACCAGATTGTGAAACACCCTGTAAGCATGGTGTGTGCACAGCACCAGATGTTTGCACTTGTGATTCTGGTTATGAACTCCAATATACCGTGTCTGACAACAATGTGCGTTCCACCTCCAAATCTGTTTTACAATTGAAATACGGTTCAATGTTTTTGCAACGAACTTTTCGAGGCCAACCATTACGAACATATTTAATTACTGTTTGCAATGTTTTATCCTGTGTAGTTGCATCTCGTATATTGTTAAACGAGACAGGCAACATCGTATCATCCAAAAACTTTAAATAAGACGTATTTTCGTGGTCATCTGATTCCCTTAAGCATTTATCATTAGGTGTCCGAGAAAAATAGTCCGCTACCACATTTTTATCGCTAGAGACGTATTGAATCACATAATTATATGCTGACAAAAATAGTGCGTACCTTTGGAGGCGCGATGCCGCCATTACCGAGACTCCATTTTTCTTACCAAATATGGCTAATAAGGGCCGATGATCTGTTTTCAGCACAAAAGGTTCTTTTCGACCAAATAAATATTGGTGGAAATATTTAACGCCAAATATTATAGCCGTAGCCTCTTTATGTATTTGGCTATAATTACTCTCACTGGCTGTAAGAGACCTGGAAGCGAAAGCAAGTGGGCGCTCGTTACCTTCTGGGCCCTGCGCCAGCACCGCACCAAAACCGGCCGGGCTCGCGTCCACACTGAGCACAAGTCGCGCACTCGGGTCGAAATGCGTCAACACTCGGTCTGATGATAGTTCACGCTTAACTTGTATAAACGCCTTCTCATGACGCTCACTCCAAGTCCACGCTGCATCATTACGGAGTAGTTCATGGAATGGATGTAATATGGCTGATGCCCTAGGTATGAACTTACGATAATAATTTATAATGCCTAGAAACCGTTTTACTTCTAAAATATTTTGTGGTCGTGGAATGCTTAGAAGTGACTCAATCTTCCTTGGACACGTCTTAAGGCCCTGTCTGTTTATGACGTAACCTAAGTACGTAACACTGCGTTTAAAAAAATCACACTTTTCTTTTTGTAATTTTCAACCTGCATCTTTAAGCCTACCTAAGACTTCACGTAACCTGCTCAAATGTAATTGCTTGTTAGGGGCCGTGATACAAACATCATCTAGCCAACAACTAACACCTTCAATACCTGCTAACAGGGTTTCCAATGTCCTTTGAAAAATAGCGGGCGCATTAGCCAAACCATATACAAGCCGGGTATATTTGTATAAGCCACGGGTTGTATTAATGGTGGTAAGTTCCTGTAACTCCTCGCTTAATATAAACTGATTGTAAGCGTTGCTCAAATCAATTTTCGTATATCTCTCGCCACCCCCTATTTTGGCGAAGACTTCCTCTATGCGCGGCATAGGATATTTATCGATTAGTAGGTCTTTGTTTAATGTTAATGAGTAATCACCTGCGATCTTTATTTTACCGTTTTCTTTTAATACAGGTACGATAGGGGTCGCATATTTAGAGTAATTTACCGGAATCAGAATGCCCGCACGTGTTAATCGGTCAATTTCTTCATTTACTTTGTCTTTCAGAGCAAAAGGCACAGTTCGTGGCTTAAAAAATTTTGGTACCGCGTTATCTTTAAGGTGCAAGGTGATTTTAAATTTATTAAATGCCCCAAGTTCTTTACTCCACAAGTCCGCGTACGTATTTAATAAATTTTGAACTTCACTTTCATAGCTGTCCACTAAAATGTTATTATTATTAACTGATGTCAACTTAATTTTAAATTGAGACATAAAATCACGCCCTAAAAGTGGTGGCCCACCATTTTTTATAACAAAGAAATTTAATTGCTTCATGAAACCGTTATATTTTACCTTTGTACAGAAATAACCTAAAGGCGTAATTTTATGGCCGTTATAAACACATATTCTGATATTACATTTATAATTCAATGTTACGGTAGGAAAGTATTGCAAAAAAAATTGTTCGGACATAACTGAAATGGCCGATCCCGAGTCCACTTCCATACGGAAGTTTTTGTTGCTAATATTCACCACCACAGTAATAGGAGCCAAAGTCTCATACCTCATATTATGCAAACGGCACTCCATGCAGTCCCCACAGTCTCCATCTGATTCAGTTTCCTCCGTAACGGTATTGATGTTGTTTACGCGAACTTTACACATTTTTTTTAAATGACCTTTAATACCACACTTGACACCGATAGGTCCTATAACGGCACTTTTCTGCACTATGTGTTTTTAAACCACATACACCGCAACGGTTTGTAACCTCTTCTTTACACCCGTTACGAGATACACTCGCTCTGCCACTGCCACTGCTTCCACTGTCATCGGCAGCACCTACATGCATGCCCCCACTGCTTCTCCAACGGTTCCCGCCGCTCCGACGACTAGATTCGCCAGCTGAGTAATATACCTGCTCCTCCTTGATGTTAATACCTGTTTCACTGCTTACTAGAGCCTTGGCCTCTCTCGTATAAGCTGCCTGTTCAGCTATTTCTAAAGCCTTTGCAAAAGATAGACTTGAAATATCTTGCTCGAATAGTCTATCCCGCTCGGGGCCCGTCCCCAAGCCTAGGACGAAACGATCCAACAGAACCGTTTCTAAGGCGGTACCAAAATTGCAATAACTTGCAAGGCCTCGTAGTCGCGCCGCCCATTCTCCTAATGGCTCGCTTGGGTTTCTTGTCGCTCCGTAGAATCTTGCTTTGTCTACGAAAGAACTGTGCTTTGGCTCAAAGTGCTTATCGAGTAATTCGACCAGTTCTCCGTAACTTAGCGATGCTATCTCGCGTGGGTACGCAAGGTTACGTACGAGTCGATAGGTTTCATCCGAGAAGTTTGCTATAAGTATTGCACTTTTATTATCTCCACTGATGTTATTGACTTTGAAAAATTGCGTCAATTTTCCTTTAAAAATCGACCACTCACTATTTTTATAGTCAAAGTTCGGTACATTTCCGATGTAAGCCATTTTTTTTTGCGGGTACTTGTACACACCTCGTCGCCAAATGTGGTGTATGCGATTTAAATGAAACAACCGTATTGCCAGAGAGCTGATTTATTACTAACTCGTTCTTTCGAAGTACCAGTGCGCATATACATCAGGAGGTCAAAGATTTTCGACAAACGACGAGGTCAAAGCAGCTGCTAAGCTGTAGACGCATATTTTGACTCTAAGGAAGAATCATTTTTTTCAACGGTCTAAATGCTTGGAAGGGGAGGTGGCAAAAGTGTATTGAACTTGATGGTGATTATGTAGAAAAATAAAAATATAACTGATTTAGTATTTGTTTATTTTCTTGGTTAGGCCGAGTACTTTTCAATCCACCCTCGTACTACGGTTAAGATAATATCTAGGCTGCAGGACAATTGAAGAATAGGTTTTTATTTTTAACTGACTTTTTACTCCTTTATAGAAGATGAGGTTCCATTTAACTGTATGTTGTTTTGTATGTATTTTACGCGATATCCTCCTCAATGAGGGCATCCATGACTTTCTGTCACCAGGGCGGCGCCACTTAAAAGTGAGGTTATAATATTTGACATATTTCATAGCGGGGAAGTTAATTTTTTGGAAAATGTAAAGGTTAATGTTTCTTTCTGTACTGTTAACAATATTTTATATTAATAAGATTAATAAATAAACCAAATCACAAATATCCATAAAAGCAGAAAAATTAAAAAAAAGTTTAATTGTGCAAAAAATTAAAGAGCAAACCAGGCATGAGGCATTGTTTTGTGTATTAATAACTTCTTGATTAAATGACACAGTGTAACAAAAAACTTTTTTTACATGGTAGAGCCATGTTGCAGCTATATTAGTAGTATAGTTGTAGCACGAATGGGTCGGCTCGACCGGGGAAGGATCACGCTCTCGGAGAATACCAGCGTAAAATAGCAGCATAACGCAGCTGTGTTTCGTATAGTGAGTGTATAGAACTGGAGACCCTTTTTTACTGGAAACGAGGCATTCCATCTTAGTCCTCACGGGTGACAAGGCATCTGCATTTTGATTCGTAATCGAGGATAGATGTAGATGTCTATGGGCCACAGCAACCACTTACCATCAGGTGGACTGTGTGCTCGTTTGTCACCCTATCCTATAAAAAAAAACTCAGTGTCCACTAGCGACATCTGGTGAGCAGAAAATTATTAGCCCTCATTGTGAATCAGTGGTGGTCCCATATAAATATGTAGAGAAAAATTTCACTGCTGAACATAGGCCTCCCAATAAATTGTCTCATATTTTTAATTTTTCAGTTGTTATTAAAAAGACTCTTCTGCCCATCTTCTGGTTTGTTTCCCGCTATCGCCTCTTACCGACACACACAGGATGATATGTGGTAGTGGTGGTTCTCACACCACTACTACACGGTATAAGATTCCTTAGTTCACTCAAACAGACTCACTCAATAACATTTAAAAGTAAAAGCTGACTTCAAAGCACTAAAGTGAAAAAAATAATTTCCCATTCTGAAGTTAGTTCTATTGGGGAGAACATGTGATGCTCTGTACTAGTGATAGTACCTTCCTGTTCATAAATAAATAGTTTACTTCATAAAAATCAATTTGGTTTCACAAGGGGTCACTCGACAACTGATGCCGGTGTTGAGCTGATTAAATATGTCTTTAATGCATGGGAGAATTCACAGGATGGTTTGGGTATATTCTGTGACCTAAATCAGGAAACTTTAACACTACGGTGTAAGAAGCGATGCTCTTAAACTAATTATTTCATATTAAAAATAAGTAACAGAACACAAAAAGTTGTCATTAACAGTATGAGCTCTTTCGGGTCGATGGTACAAATGGGCGCGTTTCTTGTATGTATACATTAATGACTTACCTTACATAGTAGGGGATAACCATGATATATTATTATTTGCAGATGACACTTCTTTAGTTTTCAAATTAAGTCGACAATTATTAAAATATGACGAAGTAAATAATGCTATATCTAAATTAGTAAATTCGTTCAATGTTAATAATTTGCATTTAAATGGCACTACAACAAAATGTATGAAATTCATGACTCCAAATATCAAACAATTAAATAATAATGTAATTAAAAATGGGGAGGAACTGAGGCTTGTCGATACCACAATTTTTCTTAAAATCACACCAGACAAAGCTTCAATGGAATCCCCATTTATCAGACTAGCAAGCGGACTTGTTCTGCAGCATTTGCTGTAAAAAGATTAGAAATCTTACCAGTGTTGAAACAGCTAAACTAGTTTACTTTAGCTATTTCCATAGCATAATGTCGTATGGTATGTTGGTATGGGGACACGCGGCTGACACTGAAATTATATTTGTTTTACAGAAGAGAGCCATATGAGCAATTTATGATTTAAAGCCTAAAGAGTCCCTGCGACAAAAATTTAAGGAAATTAATATAATATAAACTTCATTGCTGTGTTGGAAGACGTTTTCAAGCTACTGGTCTGGAAAGGATACGGTATTAACATCAATGGCGAGTACTTCGCGTAGTCACCTTCGATTTGCTGACGATATAGTCCTTATGTCAGAATCGCTGGAGGACCTAAGCACTATGTTCAATGACCTCAGTAGTGTCTCCCAACGGATAGGTCCAAAGATGAATATTGACAAAACAAAGGTCATGTATAACGTCTATGTCACACCTATGCCGGTAGTTGTTGGGAGCACTAAGCACGAAGTTGTTGACGAGCATGTTTACCTACCTACTTTTACTTGTTGGATTTTCCTAGTCAGGACAAATAGTCCCGACTAGATAAGTCCAACTTCGACCGAGAGGTCAGTCGACGGATTCAACTCGGCTGGTCAGCATTCGGGAAAATTACGACACATCTTCTCGTCAGGTATACGTCAAAACCTGAAAACGAAATTGTACCAACCAGTGCGTGTTGCCAGTGAGGACTTATGGATCTGAGATGTAGTCCTTCACTGCTGGCCATGCGAGGAAGCTCAAGATCGCTCACCGAGCTATGGAGAGGGCTATACTCATGGTTTCTCTGCGTGATAAACTTAGAAATGAGGATATCCGCAGTAGAACCAGATTCACCGACATAGCCCAACGTATTAGTAAGCTGAAGTGGCAATGGGCCGGCCCTATAGCTCGAAGAACCGACAACCGATGGGAAAAAAGGTTCACGAGTGGCAGCCTCAATCAAAAAAACATGATCATGGGCCACCTGCATCCATCGACTTCCTGCATGTCTTACCAGGTCGTCACTCCATCTAGTGGGGGGACGCCCTACACTTCGTCCGCCAATACGAGGCTGCCATCTATAAGTCTGATTTGAAAATAAATCCTTCAGTTACCATCTTCCTACATGGGCCAATTTTTAGCCGTAACGTCAAACCGCGAACACTTATTATGACAATTATCAAGAAAGCCCGCGTATTGTGACGGGCAACTGCGGAACCCTATTTCTACATTGTGCGTGGCACGACACGCACTTGGCCAGTTTATATTTATTATTCTAAGTAGTTAAGGAAGATGCTGCCTATTTCCTGTTAGATTTCTCTCTGTCGCCTCTTACGACACCCGTGCAATGATACGGGCATATGGCGTAGTGGATTCTGTAACGCCGCCACTACGCAGCCAGTCTATGTGAGAAATTTTATGAATAGAACGCAATATTTTTTTATTCAATATAGATTAGATATAATTGGTTCGGAAAAAATCTCTGTCCTGGCAAAAACCAGCAAGAAACCCAGCAGGACTTTAAAAAAAAAGTCAATTATACAATATGACAGGTTATTTAAACTATTAACAAAATTTATTTTAGAAACAGCTTGGAAGCGACCACCTCATTACCAGGGTTATTGTCAATCATGTATTAATTTATATTATAATAATTGTTATTGATTTTTTTTTAGATTCCTATCAAAGGAGTAAAAACTGTGATGACGGGGCTCGAAGTTATGCAGAGGATGATGGAGTTAAGTGCCAATGAAGCAGCTAAGAGGAAAGATCAGAAAGCGATCGACGAGTACAACAACTGCCTTGCAAGCCTTGGGACCACCATAGATAATATTAAAAAAAATTTAAAGCCGCCCCCAACGCAATAGCATATCTTATTTTTTTTTTTTTTTGTGACGATCGTTATAATCAAACTTCAACATATTTTTGTATAAACGTGGGAATTTATCCCATTGTTAGTTCGGTGCTTATATGGTGCCTTTTGGAATTTTAAGGTTCATAGAATGTTTTTATTATGTACAAATATATCAATGGTTTGTTTACAAACCATGGTATTAGATCTAATAGCTTATATGTTTAATACATATAAGCTTACTTAAGGTAATTATTTAATAATTGTTCTCTAAAACTGGACATTATGGGTCTGTGATAGCTGACGTAATCTTTTTTAAGGTTATTATAGTATTACAATATTCTTTAAATCTATTTACATGTTATAGGGCACAGATTTTTTTAAACTCCAGAGGTTTACAAGGTAATCTTTGCTTGAAATTCTCGTATTTAATTTTGAGTACTTGAATTAAGCAGTTGAATATTTTTAATAGGGTTGTCTCCCATAAATTTGTCTAATTATATACCTCCGAACCCATTTCTACCCGCAAAAATAAATTAAGTGAGGTTTCTCTTGTCACGCTTAGCGCCCTTTACTCGTTACCAGTGACTTCTTCGGTAGGGTTTAGGAATTCCCTGCAATTTCAAAATCCCGAGACACGAGACAGCCTACATTCAAAGTCCCGGGACTTCGAGACTTACAAAAAAATGTATTTTTTTTAAGAGGGGTAAGCCTTTTTTGAATAATTTTAATTGAGTTAATTTCTGGTGAAACGTATTAAAATAGGCAATTTTTTGTAAAAATCAACATTTACTAAACAAAAAATTAAATCTTAATAACTTTGATTTCAGTCTTAATAATTGCTTTGTTTATTTCTTTTAATCACACACAGATTCATTTTTAAGCAGTTAAATCTTATAGTATAAAACGAACGAATTTAAAAATCATACTAATTCTTAATAACTTATTTTAATGCTCATAATTATAGATTTGTTTCATTATTATATAATCTAAATATAAATAATAAAACAGACTTATAAATTTGTCTTTTAAATAACCAAATAACACATTAATTAGACTTCTTTGCTGATTTAACAAAATAGGCTTTTAAAAAAATGAGACCGTCAACAGCTTTGTCCGACAATCTGTTTCTGATTTTTGTAATAATGCCACGGAAGCATGAAAGGAGATGCAAGGAAAACACTCTCTCGTTTTTATCAGATATCAGTTTAATTGTGTTTAAGGTTTTATGCAGTAGTTTCAAACTTTCTGTACATTTTCCGGTTGCTTCAAACTCATTTTTTAATGTTGCTCTTTTTTTTTTCTAGAATCTCGGGTATATATACTTGGATATTTTTTATTGGTTACATAAACTAAAAAATAATTACATAACAATTTCGATAATCTTGTCTCCTCTTATGGCGGCGCGGCAAACGCATTTATTTTGTGTTGTGTACTCAGTAGTTACGTAGTATACCAAGTAATTATTCATTAAACTAACGGATGGCGCTAGGCTCCTTCAATTATTTGAAAATAAAAAATGACTACATAACAATTTCGACAATATTGTTTCGTCTCGAGTCTCGATCCGAAAGTCCCGGGACTTGAGACAACTAAAATTACGAATAGTCTCGGGGCTTCGAGTCCCGGGACCCAAACCCTAGTCTTGTGAGAGTTTCGATAGTAACTTTTGTGAATAGCAATTTGACATAATTGTGACTTATTGGAAATTGTGAAAAGGCTTATTTACGATTTTTAAAATTATTTTAATCCTTCTTCACTTAATTAATCCTTTAATCCATCCATCCATTTTCATTTAATCCTGCTTCAGAAAACCAGCTCGTTCGGTTTTAATATATATCTGAATCAATTATTGATATTTAAGATTTTTAACATGTTATGTTATGTGAAAATAGATGCAAAAAATATAATGCACATATTTTTTAAATTAGATTGTTTTCACAATAAATTTCGACTTTCAAATTTGTTGTATCATAAACAGACAAATACTGTGACGGAATTTTCATATTTGAAAGTGACGTCATATGCACATTTAACTTGAGCTGTACGACTTTTTCGGCCTAACACAGTTGTGAATATCTTGTCACTGTTGGTATCACATTAACTAATAGGCATAGTGCCTATTGGGTTATATTTTCTATTCTTTTTTATTTTACCCAAAGAGCCAAAATAAATTAAAATAATTTTTCGACATAGAGAAATGAAAATAAAAACATTAAAGTTCAAGGCGTCAATTGTGATAAAATAATTGGTAAGGTTAATTTTAGTAACAGAATTTTTGGTCTTCCGTTCACGGCGTTTTTTGGTTTACTTAATACTAATCGCCTTGGATAAATATTTTAACAGTGGTAGAGCCACGCGGCAGCTTTTGCTGTCGCACGGATGGGCCGGCTCGAACCGGGGTAGTACCACGACCTCACAGAAAACCAGCGTGAAGTAGAGGTTTACTTCTGCGTTTCGCTTGGTGAGTGCAGGTGGCCGGAGGCCCTTTTTACTGGAAATGAGGCATTCCATCTTAGTCCTCACGGGTGACAACGCATCTACATTTTGATTTGTAATAGAGGATAGATGTAGATGTCTATGGGCCGCAGCAACCACTTACCATCAGGTGGACTGTGTGCTCGTTTGTCACCCTTATCATATAAAAAAATATCAGCCCTTTTAAATCTTGTGTAGCAAACCCTTTTATAGAGGTTACAGACCATAATAAATTCAAAACTTAACGTTTAGGATTTTGTATTATTAAAATAACGATATACTATTTTAATTTGCTCAAACTAAATTACATTTTGGTTAATTTACTATAAATGGTGCTATCATATAAGCAATATAGCGTGCCTATGTTATGTTGTACATTCTATACTAAGGAATGAATAGGCTTTTTAGGATTTTTTAAGCTAAGTCAGAGCACTGCCATAAGCGATTGCATCACCACTTAACACAGTAGTTAAGTAGTGATGGCTTATAATAAATAATACTAAATAATTAGGTAGTCAACTTCTAATTAAATGTATGTTACAAAAGTTGGATCCTTCGACTAAGGAAAGACTACATATTACGGTACTTACCGAGAAGTCGGTTTGATAACTGAGAACTAAGCCATCCCAATTTAGTCTTAAATATGATGATCAACATCTTGAAGACATACTCTTTGAAGATTTTATTAAAAAATATTTCTAAAATTCAAAGGAGAGTTTTTATTATTTTACCATTTGTTAATTATTGCAAATAATTATCAAAACACCTTTTGCAATCAATTCAACCAGTGCTTAGTAAATATTATTATGAATAAAAAACTATACTTTTGAGACTTAGAAGGAAAACAGGTATAGTGTCTTTAAAAACCTCATTATTTTATTTAAAATTTCTAGCTCCACATATGAAATAAAATTTCAAAATGCTACACTGCTAAATTCTCCCACCCATAGTGGTTGTGTAGGAAATTATTGACATTATATAATAGGTGGACATAGTAATGTTGGAGCAGCGTGGCGGGTAATTCATTACCTTAAAAACCTTCTAAGAAATGAGAGGAAGCATTTGCCCAGTTGTGGGGCGTAACTGCAACTAAAGTTATAGAAAGTTCACTTTATAATTTAAAGTTGACTATTATGACAAGTGCTAAATTATAGCAAAATTATGCAATTTATTGTCTGATAATTTTTCTATAAATATACATTCATATGTTAAATATTGATTATAACGATGTTGCTTACTTTTTAATAGTTTTATAGGTTTATTTGATTTTAAGTATAAATTAAGTTAATTCTAAAACAATTCTCAAAAGTTTTCTTAAGGTTACTTTTTTAAGTTTTAAACTCTAGTAAGTCTGAGGTTCTATGCTCACTGATACTTTATAGTAAAAATACCAATGCCAACCGTTGATTGAAGTAAACAAAACATTTACATAGACTTTAGGAAGTGTGAAGCAGGGCTTGAAAAATCGTTGAAGTGGTCCTAATGTTACCAACTACATATTATGTTGTATGATTTAACATTAAACGGTCAACATTACAAGTAATGTTATCAAATACCAAAATTTAACGTTAATTGTAAACATTATGAAACGGTGGAAATTTTACTTTTTTTTAACGTGCGATACTGGTTCCTTGAAATTACAAGAAGTAGTCATATTATGTTAATTCAAAGAGGAGCACTGATTCTACGGTTTCCTAACCTCATTTTCTACGCTCTGCAGCGTGGAGTTCATCTGAGTGTTGCCACAAGTTACAACTGGCACATCATTGTTCTTTGATATATAAAATTTGCCAGTTGCGGCTTATTACTGCGTCAAAGATTTCTTAAATTTACACGAATACTACATATTGAATAAAACTGATTACAAGGATTTTATCGCGTTTAATTTGAATTATTATTGATTCCCGATGTTTCGGGTGCCTAACAGAACATATGGTCGTGATCAGTACCCTGATAAATTTCTTATAATTCGTTTTATTGAACATTAACAATAATTCAACCTTTGCAGTGGTATTTTTCACTATCAATTCTATCTGTTGGCGATAAACAGTGTCAGCGTGCATAGTACTAAAATCCCACCACTTTACGTTGAAATTACCAGTCACTATAATGATTAGTTATATATGACGTTTGGAATAGAAATAATGTTTAAATAAGTTGTAAGCTAAGTGCAACTACACTAATTTTGTAATAAATTTTATTTAATTTTTAATTATTTTGGTAATGACAACTTTGAAGAATAATATGCCATAGAATCTTCCATATTATGTAAACTTATTGAATGATTAGATTTTATACCATGTTGTGTTAAAAGTTTTTTTTTTAAATTTAATTAATGTTTAATAAAAATTAAAATAATTTCTTATACCTATTTTAAAATTTTTTTTATGATTTTACTGTGAACTCTTATTGAAAAAGCAAAATATAACATAATAGCATTGTAATGGTTTGTTAGAAGCCCCGAAAATTGGCAATGCGCTGGAACCTTGTCACATTAACGTCCAAGTGACGTCATCCGCAATTAAAAAGTACAGTGAACAAAAAAACTTATAAATTTATACTAATATTATTGATGTTAAAGTTTATATGCTGGTTTGCTTGGAATCTGGTCTTCTGTTGCGAGTCATCTTCTACTGCAAGCATAAAATGCTTGCAGTAGAAGATGACTCGAGCTAAGTTTTAATATAAGATACTAGTAATATAATGTTACTTAGCATTTAGTCTTCCTTTTATTAAAATATATATCATTATTTGCACATATAATATAGACTATACATTGCTAGTATCATTGGCCAAAATCCTTATAAGCTTTAAATTTCTGCCAATTTTTTAATCTAAAAATAAATAAGGAAAGATAATATGATAGGTTACCACCTAGCCACCGGGTTTAGTTTATATACTGATGTATGCTTAAGATTATAATTAATGTTAAACATTGTGAGAAAAATATTTCTCTTTGGCCAATCGGTACAGCTTACATTTGTTTCAATAAAGTGAAAAAACAAAGTTACTTATAAAATTATATTAAAAGAACAATTAAATACGTGGAGTTATTACCTTGATTTTCCTCCCATCTAATTAAAAGACTATTGCCCAAATATTCAAATGCTACTGGTTGCGGTGTCACAGTCAGTGATTTAAATTGATAGAGAGAGCACGAGACGCAACGACATCTTAGAATTGAGTAGTGTTTGAGAATTTGGCCATAATATGATACTTAAAATATAGTTCACAAAAATCGTATCGTAAAATAAGTTGCATTTTTTACCAGTGTATTTACATCCCATTTTAATTTATGGCAGGTTTGAATTTTTTGTTCATTTGTATTTATTATAATTATGTAATATAAAATAAGTTTCCAATTACTATAAACGATTAATGTTTACACATGCTAAAGGACATAGGTTATTTTTTTATTGTATTTCCAAATTGATATTACAAATGTAAACCAAATAACCAGTAAAAATGTTTCGAGTGCACGCTATAGTTATAATACGTTATGTGAATTCATTTATATAAACTTGTAAATCGAAATAACATTGGTGTTGCTAGATACTTCTTTATTTCTATTCCATTTTATTTTAACAATTGATTGATATTTGATTTTAACAAATTGTTTTATGCGAGCAAACATGTTACCTTCAAATTGACGCCGAAAGAGACTATAAAAATGTTTCTTTTTTCATTCATGACAGCCCATCAAAAGTCCACCGTTGAATATATGTCACAGGTGGATACTAGTGCCACATATTTAGTTTTCAACCACAGTTTTGTTATTAATGTGTTGTCAGGAAGATGCTTCTTCCTATCTACTGTTTTAGTTTTTCTGTGTCGCCTCTAACTATACCACTCACGGGATATTATAGGATAGTGGTTTTTATTAAGTCTGTACTGCATGGCAATAAACATTTTTTGTTTTTCCAAGGTTTATAGGTATTTTGAAACTCAATAGTTTTGCTATGGGCACTACTCTGGCCTTGGTAACCAGTTCTAATTTCGTTACATTCCTGTATGTGATTTATAGTTACATGATTTAAAACATTTGATAACTATATATATTACTACGTACCTGTCTGCTCGCAGTTTTCAGCCTCTTAACATAAATTTGTATGCTAATTCTTGTTTGAGTTGTACTAAAGCCAACGTTTGTCAATATTAGTAAAATGGCTCGTGCTAACAATAATATATAACATATAGATATGGCCAACAAAAATCTATATGTATATATTATTGTTAATATTAGCATAAGGCAAAGTGGCTTAAGTGCTTTACAGATTGTTGTTGGCATAAGCCCAATTGTCGTGCCACTTCTTAATTTTTTTTATTAAATTAATATTGTTTCGGTGATCATGTTTCTGTTTTTAATTTCATTTTATTTTTTGAAAATTCTGTTTGTTATTATATAAGTACTATTAAGTTTTAAATGGATAGAACGTGATAAGTCTTAAAGAAATAATACTTTTGTAATGATTCCGCCTTAGATAATTTGCCATAATATGACTAATAAATTTCCTAAAACTTGAACATCTTATTTTTTAAATTAATTTAGTTAATTGATTATGTTCCGCTGGGATCAGCCTTCCTGAATTAAGTGGTGGATCTGGTCTATGGCTCCACGGCCAACTCAGTTTCGGCCGCGGAGGGTAGGGAGGTTGGCGCCTCGCAAAACCGACACTCCTGAAGTTCGGTCTGGGGGACATTAGTTCATCTCTGCCTTTGTCAGACAATACCAACTAGTGGGAAGTAGTGGTGGATCGCAAACGTTTGGTATGTATAATTTTAAACTTATCCAATAAAGGGATATTTACTTCGATTGAGATTGCAACTACAAGAGGCTGTCCACAAGGTGGTGTTTTGTCACCCCTTCTTTGGACTCTGCGGTTGACCAATTATTCTACAAGATGGCACACCTTCGCATTGACACACTGGGTTATGCTGATGATCTTGTGATCATTGCGAGGGGTTTTTGCCAAAGTACTTTATCATCAATCATACAAAGAGCCCTAAACACCATAAAGAACTGGTGCAGGGATAATAGTTTATCGGTTAATGCTGATAAAACTGTTATAATACCCTTTACCAAAAAGAGACTTGGACAAATTAGTCACATCAAAACTTAATGGTAAAGAAGTACCATTCTCCACTGAAGTTAAGTACTTAACAATCGACCAAAAACTAACGTGGAATTCTCACCTTAGCAATGTACGTCATAAGGCAAAAATTGCTTTAGGTACGTGCAGTCGCATGGTCGGGAACAACTGGGGCTTGCGTCCCAGTATGATCCTATGGCTGTACAGCAGAATAGTGAGGCCGATCCTTACCTACGCCAACTAAAAGACGACTGCGGACAGACTAAATAGTTTACAAAGGACTGCCTGCTTAAAGGCAACTGAAGCGATGCGATCATTGCCTGGAGCGGCTTTTAATTCAATTCTTGGCCTAACGCCTCTTGATCTTTACTTAGACAAGGAGGCGAAGGCTAGCTTGTATAGGATTAACGCTCAGGGCAGTTTGAGCTTGCATTCCTATAGATTGAGATCCATGCTCAACTCAATCAAGGAAACAACGGTCTTATGAATAATCTCAGATATCATGCGTCCACTATATACTTTTGACAAAAACTATACAGTGGAACTACCCTCCAGAGAAGACTGGCTGAATGGACAGGTCATCTGTGAGGTCGGTAGCCTTATATGGTATACGGATGGTTCAAAAAAGGGCCTCAACGTAGGCTTTAGAATTTATGGGGAGACCCAAATTCAAATTTAGTATGAATTTTGGTAGATTCACTTCTATCTTCCAGGCGGAATTTTCCGCCATACTTTACTGTGCGGAAATCAATCTGCAAAAACTAGTCAAGCAGCACTGCTAGCGCTGAGATCAAACTTGGTGAACTCGACGCTAGTTGGAGACTGTGTGAACCGCCTAAACGCCTTGGGTTGGACAAGGTAGTTTTAAGATGAGGTTCCGGGTCACGCGGGTATTGTAGGCAATGAAACTGCTGACAAGCTCGCACGGGAGGGCTCAGAGTACACAATTTGGACCTGAGCCATTTTGTGGAATCTCAAAAAGCCTCGCCTGATTGACCCTGGAAACTCTAACCACAACAAATCATTTAAAATCTGGTCTGATATACCAGGCTTAAAACATTAAAAAACCTTAATCCGGGATTTCGATCGTAAATTCGCTTCGGAAGCCCTGGGATTAGGTAAAAATAAATTGCGCATACTGGTAAGAGCCCTGACTGAACACTGTTGTCTTAAAAAGCACATGTCCATCCTGGACCTAAGTAACTCAAGGATGTGCCAGTTTTGCTTCCTAGAGGAAACACCTTTACACTTCCTGACAAATTGCAGACCCTTAATGCGCATGCTTAAAGGCAGCACTCATCTGGGAAACTAACTACTTCGCCCAGAAGGAACATATGAAATAACTCACAGCTAAGCAACTACTATTCATTGAGGATGTAGGGCTTAGCAGTGAACTGTAGACATAGCAGCGGTTACAATAGATCTTTTAGGTTGCAGTGATACTGGTCTCTAGACCTGCATAGTTGCTCATACATAATAAAAAGAAAAAGGATATGTATAATGAAGTGAAAAAAAAAAGGAAATGAGGGCATGTTGTGGGTGCTTTCTTTAATGAAAAACTATCTTTATATAACATAATATATTCATAACAATTTTAAATGTCCAGTCACTTTATCAACAATATCCTTGGGAGCTGGTCCAACTCCCAGAACTGTGATTGAGTTTGGTGCAATTTGCGTTCTTCCTGCATCCCTGATGAGGGATGTGATCAGTCCCATCTTTTTGGCATTTTCAGCAATTCGTTTAATTTCATCTACAGAATCAGTTTTAAGTGCAATTTTTGCTTGACCCGTGCTCTGCCAAGTTTTAAGAGCTTCTGGATCTTTCCTTTGTGCTTTTTCAAATGCACCTACAGCTGCATGGCTACATTGCGCAGCAATTTTGCCTTTGCCCATGTTTAAGTCAGTTCTTACAACCAATACAAGCTTGTATTCTGAATCAGATACGAACTGAAAAAATAATATAATACAGTATAGAATAGAATAGTTTTTATTAAATATAGATAATAAATAATTTTTATTCAGAGTACTTTGTACACTGATTTGGAAAACAGTGTACTTGTATGCATTTTAACCTCCACCTAGTCAATATAATTGAGAATCATAACATAGAATATTAATGTGGTAGAGCCACTGCAAATATATTATGATTTCCACATAATATGTTTTGCAGTATATAGAAATTATTTTTAGCTTTTTTTTACGGATGTTTAACTTTTTTGCAACTTTAATTATTGAAGTTTCATTTACAACAAAAACAGACAACCTGGTATTCTGACATGACATTGTGGATGGTAAAATTATATGCAGTGTTCAAGTGTACATCTATGTATTTACCATTATTGGGCAGGCTTAGGTTATATGTCATAGCTTGAGATTCAGGGCAGTAATCAGACTGTTTTTACTGGAAAAGAGGCATTCTATGTTAGTCCTCACAGCTGACAATGCATCTGCATTTTGATTCGCAAATGAAGATATATGTAGATGTCTATGGGCCACAGCAACCACTTACCATCAGGTAGACTGTGTGCTCGCTTGTCACCTTTATACTATAAAAAAATCTCCAATCTTTCAATCCATTTCTGGTATAATTATGGGCTTTAATACTTTCGAATTCGAAAATTGAAATAAAAATCAGCAAATTGACAAGCCATGCTATATGTATATAAAACAAGTACTAAAGGGAAGGGAAAATAAGTATCCATTAAAATCATATCTACTGTATTAGTCACTATGTTTTAAATAATTCGTGGTATTCATATTCCTATTAAAATAAAAGAAGTATTGTGAAAATGAAGGTATTATAATTGGTTAAATTTACCTTTTTCACAGATGTAGCAGTATCCGAGACGAGGCCCAAATATTTTCTAAGAGCAAATAATGAAAGTCCAATGCAAATTCCACACCCCAAACCAGTAAGAAAAGAAAGATTCAACTCCATTCTACGTTTAGAATCAATGATTGTTTAACAAATAGAAACGTTCTTAAATAAAAGTTAAAAACACCGACGATCAATTTTACAATTTCAAACTTTTTAGGTTAGTTTTTTCATAGACAACACCACATAGAGCATAGACGTTGAGGGAGATGTCAATTTCAATTTGTATGTTTTTTTTTGGAGTTTATGGCCTGGTATCTAAGCCTTTAGGCCAAAATATTTTGTCTGTTTGTCAATCAATGCAGTGCTGCCATCGTAAAAATCTAAGTTGCCGTATGTCACAGTCTGGTTTGCCGTATTTTAAGGAATAAGTTACTAAATTGCCGTATTTATAATAATTCATTGAAGTTATACTTCTTTTGAGGCGTTTGGGAAAAATTATGACAGTGAATTTTTTACGATGCACACGCACACTGACACCGTGAAGTTAATACGAAGCGTGCTCACACCGATACTTAAAAGCGACAACTTCAATGGAACAGAGACTAACACAAAGGGTAACTGTCTCTCAAGTCTTTTTGTTTTGTTACGCTAGAGAAGTATAATTTCGATCATTCGAGACGTAACTTATGTAAACTTTACGCCGTCGATATCGAAAAAGTTTTTACCTAAATTTTTACAGTGAGATAGAAGAGTGAGAATAATTGTTGAAGAGTTAATTTTATTTCGTTTTGTGAGAACGATATATAATTTAGGCAGGACGTTTTTTTTTTCGTTAGGAGGATGTTTGCAGACGCCAAGGCATTAATAACTAATAATAATAGATTACTGCTATTATAACGCCAGTGCTGAAGCAAGAGCTTGTGCATATTTTAGCTCATTGTTACACCCCGATGACAGGTAATTTAAGGATATTTTTATATATTGCCACTAGTTGGCGCTAATTTTATTCCATACAAATCGTAGTTGATCGTAGTTAACATTCTCGGGATCGAACACGTAAAAAAAATCCCGCACTGGGCACACATAACTAACTGATATGGATTTTTTTTTTATTTACCACTAGTATTAATTACCACATACTCTATCTACAATTACTCTAACATATTTTTAAATATAATACATATCTTTGCGATTATGTATTACGATTATTAATTACCATAAAGTATCAAAGAGTATGTAATCATTACGTTTTAATAATTGCTAGGCAACAGAGTAACTTGTTTGATCTACGGCAGTTTTGAGAAGTTTATACTAAAACATTGTAAAATTTTTTTAAAGTAAGATAATGAAGAAAATTATGAAAGATTTAGCACCTATTGCAATCCCACATGGGCCTCCAGTGGAATCAACTGCTGAATATTTTAAATCTAAGATGGAGACTGCAGGCATGACAAAGTGAGCACCACCATGAATTTACATGAATGTGTAATAAATAAATTTATATCATAATATTAAATAAAAAAAATACAAATGACATTAATTTTCGTAGCAGCTTTTATTAACTTTAAGGCATTTTACATAGACATGTGTTTCAAATACGGTCGCATTTGCAGTTTTAGTTATAGCATAGTATAGTTGTAGCACGAATGGGTCGCGGGTCGGCTCGACCGGGGAAGGACCAGGCTCTCACAGAATACCAGCGTAAAATAGCAGTTATATGTTGCTGTGTTTCGTATGGTGAGTGTAGAGAACCGGAGACCCTTTTCTCTGGAAAAGAGGCATTCCATCTTAGTCCTGACGGCTGACAACGTATCCACAACCACAACAATCACTTACCATCAATGGCCCGTGTGCTCGTTTGTTACCATTAAACTATAAAAAAAAAATTTGACTCGAGGTTTCGGGGTCGATTTATTCGAACCTTACGCTGAGCATCCGTGTTTTAAGCCATAGTCGGTAACGCCAAGGACCATATTGTCACTATCATAAATATTGATCATTTTTATTTATTGCAGAAAATATCCAGTATGGGACGTCGCCCGACCGACGCCACAAGTACTAATGGAGCAGGCACGACGTGACCTAATGGCAGCGGACGAGAAGCTGGCTGCCAAGCGCGAGGAGGAGAAGGCCAATCGTGTGATCATGGACGCGAAGTGGAACGAACTACGCGAAAAGGAGTTGCTATTGAAGGAGTCCTTTATCAGTTTTAACAAGGTTTAATTTTAAAGCTAAACGAGATTTTTTCATTATATATATTAATAACAATAACAGATTGAGTTTCGGTCATACGGTCAGTCTCAACGAAGACCAGCACAGGATTGGATTATAGTGCATAAGTGTGTGCGCTTGCACAGGTGCATTATCTTTTCCCTCACTCTCACAGACTCATACTCTTTTAGGTTGGAAATCCGACACGAACGGTAAGAGCTTTACGCGTTTTCCGAGACATGGGGGTGACAGCTCCGAGGCAGCTCCGCCAATTTCCTGACTCCTAACTGCTAACGAGAATTTCTTGACAGAAATGCCCATAAATGATTTTGGTCCGACACGGGATACGAACCGGGACTATATAATCAAAATTACATTACAGTTAAAGTGAACAAAACGTATAGTGGCGGTGTAAGAATATCTACTACTGCATACCGTCCCGTGGGCCGTGGGTGTTAAGAGCGACAGGAAAACAAGCTAGTTGATGGGCAGCAGCGTCTTCTTAACAACTAAAAAATAAAGACTGCGTTGCTGACCTGCCTGCCAAGCGTGGCAACTATGGCCAATATCCCCCTATGGGGGAGTATCCCCTCTTTTCAGCATTGGAATATTGATAGGCTGTATCGGTAGAGTGACAAACAAATCCAATTGATGGAAAGTGTAAGCAACTAACTTTAAATAAAGCGGTCTACAGATGCGTTGTCACTTCTGGAGACTAAAGCCGCGTCTCCACCAAAGTTTTGGTTACCAACTTTTGTGTTGCCAACACGTGTTGGTAACAAATGTTTCTGTAATTACCTAGTGTTGGCAACAAAACTTGAAACAATGTCGGGAACCGTGTTTCCATTTTCGGCGGCAACATCAAAGGAATACGCTGCTTGCAAACATTTGTTCCCCCGGTGGAGACGCTTGGATCGTCTCTCTCTAGAGAACAATGCTACGAGGAGCTGCTGCTAGAGCTATTCTGCATTTACTCGTTTACTATGGTTATAGTACAAATGAGTCGACTCGACCACGCTCTCACAGAATACCAGCGTAAAATAGCAGCTTATTGCTGCTGTATTTCTTATGGTGAGTGTAGGGAACCGGAGACCCTTTTTACTGGAAATCAGGTTTTCCATCTTACTCCTCAGGGCTGACAACGCAACTATATTTTGGTCCTTAAAAGAGGATAAAAGTATATGTCTATGCGCCGCAGTGTCCACTTACCATCAGGTGAACTGTGTGCTCGTTTGTCACTATTATTGCTTAAAAAACACTAACAGTATCCACCACTACCAATCTTTCTTAAACAGTTTATTAGAGAAAACCAAGAGAAACGTGACCGCGCTGAACGCAAGATGGAAGCGGACATGGAAGTGCTAACGCGCAAGACGCGGGAGACGGAAGCGATGCGCAAGCGCGTGGCCGAAATGGAGGAGGTGAAGCGCTTGATGGAGCAGCAAGTTCGTGATTACACTATTTACGAGGTGAGCTTGGTGGTCTTTATCGGTATTTCAAAATGATGATGATTTTCTCCTAGCCGGTTTCAAACACGGTACTTTCAAATACGGTTAAAAGCGATCAACTGCATTGGAGACAAATGTACGTGCCCGAAGTAACGCAACAAGATCAGAATATGTTTAGGTTACCTACCGTATGGATTGCCAACTTTACTGTGTAGTATGGTATCCTAGTACAGGCAAAGAATATATACTTACACTATGCGAAAAGAAACGACACTTAAGCATGTGTGCACGTAAAATCACTTGCGGCTATGTGTGGGTGTCTGGATGTGTGCGGGGGCCTTGAGAGGCGCGCGGGGCGTGGAACGGGCCGTCGCCGACTGCCCTGGCTGAGGGCTGCGCTTTATTCAAAAATAATGCGTATTCATTTGTATATAATTATGCTACCTTTATTTAGTTACAATATTTATTTATATGTATGGCACATTTATGTTATATATAATAGTTTTAACTTGTATATTTGTAATTTTATATATTTATATTTATAAAAATATATATTTATATTTGTTTTATTAAGAATAAAAAATAAATGTATAATAAAAATTACAATTCAAATCAAAATGAGAATAAATATTAATATATAGGTATGTATTTATCTTATCTATGATTTGTGAGACAGAAGGTTCCAGAATTAATGTGATATGGAAGTAAAGCGTAACAAATTCTACCATTCACACATATTGTCTCGTAGGGATCATAAGAGGCGACTTAGTGAAATACCAGAAAAAACTTATGACGACGAGCAGCATCGAAGGTGCGAGACGTCTAATACTATGATTAGATACTAATAAGTATAGTGATTATGACAATTACTCTATACTATGGGAGAGGTGGATTGTTAGGGTGTTTTATTATAGAATAAGGATGACAAACGAGCACACAGTCCACCTTACGGTAGGGTGGACGCTGTAGCCTATAGACATCTATCCTCAATTAGAAGCAAAATGTATATGCATTGTCACCCTCGAGGACTAATATAGCATGGTAATGTGTTTGGTTTTACCTTTTTTTTTACTTCTAACGAGACGTTTTTGTACGCGGTAGAGCCATGCTTCAGCTATATTACTGGTATAGTTGTAGCACTAATGGGTCGGCTCGACCGGGGAAGGACCACGCTGTTACAGAATACCAACGTGAAATAGCAGCTTAACACTGCTGTGTTTCGTATGGTGACTGTAGGGAACCGGGACCCTTTTTACTGGAAACGAGGCATTCCATCTTAGTCCTCACGGGTGGCAACGCATCTGCATTTTGATTCGTAATCGAAGAAAGATGTAGATGTCTGGATGGGCCACAGCAACCATTTACCATCAGGTGGACTGTGTGCTCGTTTGTCACCCTTATCCTAGTAGGTAATAAAAAAAGTTTCATTTTAGTTCTCATGAGTGAGAACAAATCTGTATTTAGATTATTGTGAAATTGTGTCAATGGGCCACAGCATACACTTAGTATTTTCAGGTGAACGATATGCGCGTTCCATTTACTACAGCATATCAATACAATATTGTACTTCTGAAAACAGGCCTTCTAATAGATTGTCTCATTTGACCTTAGAAACCACGCTTGGCATTCGGGATGGTAACCGTAGATTTTTTAATTTTTTTTATTTGTTATCAGGAAATAATGCTGCCCATCTCCTGCTTCATTTAGTCATCTCTTACGACACTTACAAGACAAAATGGAATGACGCCACCCGGTACCATTACTTTTATTTAAAAAAAGCGCGCACGCCCACACACTACCCATACACACACACATATACATACATACATATATTTTATAATATTATCCTTTTTGTTAGTTTCAGCAAGAAAATTGTGATTAGTTTTAAGTCATTAAGTCTGAGTAATGGTTGAATATTTTTATTGCCGTAATTTCCTAATAAAATAAATAAATAAAAGTTAAACTTTCAGGACTACCTCATGTCAGTTGTGCAAAATTATCCAGAATTTAAGCAGCCGCTTGACGTTCTTAACCGTTACGAAGCCCTAGGTAAATGTATATGATAAGATGTTATAACGCGATGTTATTAATTCACTAATTGGTAGAGCTCTATTCCATTTCAATTTAGGAGTTTACCTAAGTTGGTTACTCTCTCTTACCTATTATTTTTCATTCTGTGCTCTTACCTGTTTTTGACGCCAAGCAGCTGTGCACCCACTGTTGTGTTTAGGGTTACCGACTTTACATATATAGAGTACCATTACGTACATACATTACTTATAATAAAACAATTTATAAAATTTTTGTCTTGCTGTCTGTTTGTTCCGGCTAATCTCCGAAACGGCTGGATCGATTTTGACGGGACTTTCACTGGGAATAACTTAGGGTACTTTTATTTTAAAAAAATAATTAGGGTTACGCGCAAAAAAATTAAAACCCTAAATTACACGTGGGCAAAGACAAAGTGCAGATGTGTTGTCACCCCTGAAGATGGAATGCCTCGTTTCCAGTAAAAAGGGTCTCCGGTTCTTTACACTTACCATACGAAACGTTTAGGTTGCTATTTTGCGCTGGTATTCTGTGTCACAGAATCTGTGAGATCGTGGTCCTACCTTGGTCGAGTCGACTCATTCGAGCTGCAACCACAATATAATTGCAACATGGCTTTACTACGTAAAAATGGTAAAAAGAAAAGAAAGTAAAAATGGATTTTATCAAATGGTGGTAAGATAATATGTACTGAATATAACAAGACTAAAATTGTCTCATTTCGTAAAGGCTAAGGCTTAGATTTATAAAACGTTATCGCCCGAAACAATATTTTAAAAAGGGAATGTAGACAATTGCTCCCAAGACTTGCAACTCTCTCTATCGCACGATAGCACAGAATAAATAATAGTACTACGTAACTATACGGTGATACGAAGCGAGTAGTATGAAACATTTAAAATACCTACTTGCGACGCGTAGCGGCACCTCACAAACCTCATAAATAAAATTTATTGTTTTCTAAAATATAATGCCTCTTTGGTTGGCTCTTTAATTTTTCTGCACATTTTTTAACTCCCTTTTTAATTTTTCTACTTATAGGAATATCATTAGTTTTGATTGTTCATTTTTAATCTAATTAATATAAAATATAATTAATATTTGATAAAGAAAAATATTACATTTCCTAACAAAATATTTCACCTCACTTCTAAGTGGCGTCGCCCAGGTGGCAGAAAATGTCGTGGATGCGCTCATTATACCAAAGAAAAGGTTTAATTTTCAGTGTTCATAAAAAGTATTTCAACATGATTGTCAACCTACTGTGTGTGTGTTATGTCATTAGAGAGTTGTTATGTTATATTTATGCTGCCTATTTTGTGTAGCTGCCGCAAAGAATACCCTGGCGGAGCGACAAGAGCGAGACCTGGAGATGTTGGAGAATGCCCGCCAGGAGATAGCAGCCCTCACTGAGGAGAAAAAACTATTCATAATGGGCCTGAATAATACGCTCGCTGAATTAAGGGTTAGTTTGATAATAACGTCAGTTTGATAATAACGTCATTGTGGCTGGAATATTTACGAACCACAGATTAACAAAGAAAGATAGACGGAGCGCTTGGTACATTTCCAGTGACCCCGAACACCATGCTCAACTTCTTGTTTTGCACTCACGCACACATCTTTCTTCTTTCTTTCATCGTCAATGAGGGCTTATCATAAACATAAAATCTAGAAACTTTGTGGTCAAATTATAATATTATAATATCTTTTTTTATTGAAGTAATGTTATAGTTTCATTTTGCATTAAATTAGCTTAGTTAGAAACTATATACTTATTTCTTACTGCTGGGCACAAGCGTCACATATCTGAGTGGATTTTTAGAACAAGGAAATGTCCTCCACACTCTCCCAATGAGTATTGGTGCATTTGGTTTTCCTCTCGATGCTTTCTTTCACAGCCAAGCACGTGATAAACCGGCTCTTAAAACTTAGCTTCTTATCCCTGAGCTGCCACAGCTCATTTTACATTGATAATATGCAATGATTATTAAAAAAACAAAGAATAACCACTACCATATTATATCGCCCCGTTGGTGTAGTAAGATGCGACAGAAGGAAACTGAAAAAAAAGGAGATGGGCAGCAGCATCTTCCGATAACAACTCAAAATAATAAAAATACTGCGGATGCCAACCCGCCTGTCAAGCGTGGCAACTATGACAAAATCTCTCCTATGAGGCAATAATTGGAGGAAGATTATGTTCAACAGTGGACTTTTGATAGGCTGTAGTGGTAATAGAGTATGTAGCAAAGATTTCTATGTATACTAGTAGTAGTATAGTCTGTTTGCTTAGATACGGTCGCCTTTATATCACGCCGCCAACAAAGATCGCCGCGTTGCGTACTTTTAAAATGCAACAGAATTTGCCATTTTAAAACAAAGCGCTGTAGTGAAAGGTTCTTTGCTACCTAACTTGTGTTTATAATTTATATTCGTATTTTATTACAATAACCATACGAATAAAATAGTATTCTCATTTATTCTTAGAACAGAAAAACATTAATTTAACAAACAAAATAAAAATAATAAAATAAAAGCAAAATAACACGTGCGCGTACGTACCGACACTATCTTAGTGAACAGACTATATACGAATAAGTCTTTGTTATAAATCAACAAATTTGCAGTGGCGTTATGACAAGGTGAAAAACCGCGTGATAAAGTGGGAGCTAGCTCTCAATCGCCTCAAAGAAGCGGCGGCTGGCCGCCATGTAGAGTTGTGCCACGTTCGCGCTGCAATATGGAGTCTCTACGCGAAGATCTGTCAGCAGAAAGGCATCCCGTTGGACGTCGAGGAGTCCGACTTCGAACAGCAGCTGGTGGTCATCATGAGAGCCTTGCTAGAACTGAGGAGGATATATCGGATCGCTCAGCGGCGGTCTAAGGAGAAGTAAGTTTTTTCAAACCGCGAACACGAATCGAAGAGGTTAGGCTTTACTGTCAACTTGACAAGTTCTCACTACCCGCGTCTATTAAATATCTTTTATTTTTTTACACTGCGCTAATACGTGAAGAAAAGCATATAAATATTAAGAGTAAATATATGAATAAACTGATGTTTTTATTTAAGTTTTGCGATACGTATTCAAAGACTTCTATGTATATTTCTTGGCGGGCACTACGATAATAAATTAATAATACATTGCGCACAAGTTACGGTCAATTCTTGCGGGAGTGAAGAAAGTCTTCTCGCCCGCTCGTAGAGAATCGAACTAGCCTAGTCCTTTGTTTTGTAAACCGTGAACTTTTTTTAAATAATCGAACACTGATTTTGTTTAAAGTGAATAAGAAAACCACGGAGCAAATACAAAGGGGAGGTGTTATAATTAGATTTCAGTATGTAACAATGCGTGATAATTTGCGGGGTGTTAAGCCCCGCCCACTTAGCTATTTTCCAACTACTGATAAATAGTAAAAATACTTGCATCGTTCCGTATCGATGTTGCAATGTAGTTTAGTTACCTTGACGATAGATGGCGGCCTGTTCACAAAATGTTTATAAAAAACTATAAAAATAATATTTTAGCGATGAAAAATTGACTGAATGAAAAAGAAATTTCATCACCTTCGTATGATTATTTTACCAATACTAAGCTCTACGTACCGTTATATGTTTATTTCCCATGGCACAAAGTGTCGCCATCTAGTGTCGAATATATTTAATTATATTTGAAAGCCGACATAGAGATTTTTCTAGAACTATTTTAATAAATTAGGTATAAAATTAATTAAAAATGAAATGTTATGCCATCTATAGCATCAGACAAAACAAAAAAAAATCAATAAACACAACACTTCATCCTTTGCTTCTTAATGCTACGAAAATACACCGATTTACGATTATCGACACATAAGCGCACAGGACGAACGCTGACAGTATACTTACTAAAGCCACGCCCACTATGATGACATCAGGACCTAGTTAGAATCACAGTGCACAGTTGCTTAGGCCGTCTCTTGTTTGTAATTACTTCGTGACGAACACGCTTTCATTATTTATGTGCGCACTTTTTCAATGTCATTTGTAGTTTATTTCAGATAAGTATGCAACTTTATTTCGTATTTGCCTAGAAACAGTCACTGTCGTTAATTAAAATACAACTGCGTGACATACTTTACATAGAGGAACATAACCATCATATTTACCATGCCGGCTACCTATCCGCACCTGCACGATCCACAGCTGTTCAGTCAGAGAGTTTGTTCTGAATTGCCGGTCGAATGGTATACATAGAAGTCTTTGTCTGTCTTTTATTTTATAAAAAAAAAATCAAATGATTTTTTTATCGTTGTCGTCCGTTAGTCTGTATTAAAAAAGTTGTATGTTCTCAAAATAAATCGAGAACGACTGAACATAATATAACATTTATTACAGCGAATAAAAGTTCTCTCCGATATATTGCATCATAGGATTTTGCCATAATTGCCACGCTTGGCAGTCGGGTTGGCAATTGCAGTCTTTTATTATTTTAAGTTATTTTCAGGAAGATGCTGCTGCACATCACCTGTTTCAGTTTCTCTCTGTCGCCTCTTACGACAGCCACGGGACGATATAGGGTAGTGAATATTCATACACCACACCTACAACGACTGAACGGATTAACTTAATTATTTTTTCACTATCTTCAGAATCCTGTAAAGTTGGTTCCTTTCGAATATTATTACTATTGTATTCCTTCTTGTTGTTTTCAGATTAGGTATTAAAAGCAGCCGTGATAGCACTCCTCCTTCTTCACCAGTGCGTAGAAGTTAAATTGTAGGTGGATTCTGCCTAGGAGTCAATCTAGGTAAGTACCATCCTATTAATTATTTCTGAAACCAAAATAACAGCGCCTGCAGTGGTATGTTCCCTTCTGAAGGGCTTAGAGACTCAGTATAATTCCAGACTGTGAGGCATTCCATCTAAGTCCTCAGAGATGACAACGCATCTGTAGTCTTCTTCGTTTGAAGATGTCTGCAGGTGTTAATGAACTGCAATAACCACTTACCATTAGGTGGACCGTAAACTCTTTTGTCACTTTAGTTTAATGAAAAAAAAAATCGTTTGCAAAACGTCAAAATATTTTTTTAATCTACTGCACTTTCAAATTGATATTCTTCTGCCCGTTTAGGAAACTTCGCAGGTATCCTCTTTCTTGTCATTTCTTGTCATTACCTATGTACGTCAAGCTTACTGGTTATACGTGGTAGAGCCAAGCTGCAGTTATATTATGGTTGTAGCACGATTGGGTCGGCTTCGACGAGGTAGGACTACGCTCTCACAGGATACCAGCGTAAGATAGCAGCTTAATGCTACTTCGTGTTGTATAGTGAGTGTAGAGAACCGGAGACCCTTTTTACCAGAAACGGGAAAGTTCATCTTATTCCTCAGGGTTGATCACGCATCTGGTTTTGATTCTTAATTGAGGATAAATGTAAAAGTCTATGGGCCACAGTATCCACTTTTTTATATAGAAGAAGGAGGCAAATGAGCATGCACCTCACCTGGTGGTAAGTGACTACCGCCGCGCATGAAGAACTGCAACGCTAGGGGAATTGCAGATGCGTTGCCGGCCTTTTAAAATATAGTAGACTCTATTCTTGAAGGTCCCTAAGTCGCATCGGTCCGGAAAAATCGCTAGTGGCAGTCGATTCCAAAAGGAAGTTTTGCAAGGAAGAAAACTTCTTTGTAAATCGCACAGTGGTGGACCGCCAATCATAGAGATGGTATGGATGGTATCGAGACTTTTGTCGCGATGTGCGATGGTAAAATTGAGCGGCTGGAATTAGTCCGAACAATTCCTGAGAGCACTCCCCGTGATAGATGCGATAAAATGCGCAAAGAGATGCAACATCTGTTCGCAGTGCCAGTGAGTCAAGCCGATTAGAAAGAGCTCGATCACCGATGATTCAAACCGTTCTGCGCTGGATGCGATCAAATGGAAGGAGTTGGTACTGGGAAGCCGCAGCCCGGGGATGGGAACAGTATTCCGTGTGAGGCCAAACCTGCGCCTTGTATAGTTGCAGGCGGTACGCCGGCATGAAATATTGTCCCGCTCTGCTGAGCACGCCAAGCTTTTTAGAGTCCAATTCGGCTTTCTCTTCTAAGTGACCACGAAACTGTAAGTCACTCAATAAGTCGACGTCGAGGATTCGGATACTGGATAAGGCAAGAAGGGGAGTCGCCCCCAGTCCGAGACTGTCAAAGTCTCGACTTCAGACAAGTTTGTTCCGGTACTCGGCGACGTTATCCCAAGAAATATTGACACGGCTGGTGTATAAAGCATCACCAGTGCTGTTGTCCGCATAGCAATGAATGTTACCGGTTTGCAACATATTATTGATATGTGGAAGAAACAGCGTTAGTGATAGCACGCAGTCTTGTGGAACACCGGCGTTAATGGGCTTGTAATAGCAGCATGCACCGTCTATTACGAGCTTGATGCTTCAATCTGCATGAAAACTGGTGATACAATTGCACAATTTTTCGGGAAGCCCATAGGAAGGATGCTTCGGATGAACCGCTTTGTACCAAACCCGATCGAAAGCCTTCACTATGTCCGCCCATCCATGAGTGACCCGGATAATATATATTACAGTCCCCTGTGCAGAGCATGTATGGGGGAGGAGAAAACGGCGGCCCACATATTGCTGGCATGTCCGAAGGTTGCTACATATAGGGTTAAACATCTCAGCAATCCTCGAAGTTGCTCGCAATATCAAAGGACTGTTAACTTCTTCGGGGAGATTTCATGTCTCGAAAAATCACAATATTCCTGCCCACACGCTAAATACGCGCGTAGGCGTGGAGTTGCAAAAACCAATTAAAGGAAAAAATCTAAAGCGTCCCATTGGACTATGAGAGTGAGGGAATAGCGATTGCAGGTATGCTTGCGCATACACTTGGGCACTATAATCCTGTCCTGGGCAAATGGCTAGTCTCCGTTAAGACTGGCCGCCGTAACCGAAATTCGGTCTGGAGGACATTATTATTACTATTCATCATTTTCATCATTACAGCCCTTCACAAGTCCACTGCTGAACATAGGCCTCCCCCAAAGAATGCCACAAAGCACGGTCCTGAGCCACCTGCATCCATCGACTTCCTGCATGTCTTACCAGGTCGTCACTCCATCTCGTGGGGGGACGCCCTACACTTCGCCTACCGGTGCGAGGCTGCCACTCGAGAACCTTTCTTCCCCATCGGTTGTCGGTTCTTCGAGCTATATGGCCGGCCCACTGCCACTTCAGCTTACTAATCCGTTGGGCTATGTCGGTTACTCTGGTTCTACTGCGGATATCCTCATTCCTAAGTTTATCACGCAGAGAAACTCCGAGCATAGCCCTCTCCATAGCTCGCTGAGCGACCTTGAGCTTCCTCATACGGCCAGCAGTGAAGGACCACGTCTCAGTTCCATAAGTCATTACTGGCAACACGCACTGGTTGTACAATTTCGTTTTCAGGTTTTGAGGTATGTCTGACGAGAAGATGTGTCGTAGCTTCCCGAACGCTGCCCAGCCGAGTTGAATCCGTCGATTGACCTCTCGGTCGAAGTTGGACTTACCTAGTCGGACTATTTGTCCCAGGTAAACATACTCGTCAACAACTTCGAGCTTAGTGTTCCCAACAACTACCGGCATAGGTGTGACATGGACATTAAACATGATCTTTGTTTTGTCCATGTTCATCTTAAGACCTATCCTTTGGGAAACACTATCGAGGTCATTGAGCATAGTGCTTAAGTCCTCCAGCGATTCTGCCATAAGGACTATATCGTCGGCAAATCGAAGGTGAGTGATGTACTCGCCATTGATGTTGATACCGTATCCTTTCCAGTCCAGAAGCTTGAAAACATCTTCCAATGCAGCGGTAAAGAGTTTCGGGGATATGACGTCACCCTGTCTTACACCTCTCTGCAATTGGATAGGTTTCGTACTCTGGTTCTGTACTCGGATAACCATCGTAGCCCTACTGTACAAGCACTTCAACACTTCGATATACCGACAGTCAACTTGGCACCGCTGAAGGGACTGCCGCACCGCCCAAATTTCGACGGAATCAAAGGCTTTCTCATAGTCCACATACGCCAGACATAGTGGCAAATTGTACTCTTCGGACTTCTGAACAATTTGCCGAAGGGTATGTATGTGGTCTATGGTGCTAAAGCCCTTTCGGAAACCGGCTTGTTCGGGAGGCTGGAAGTCGTCAAGTCTGCGCGCGAGACGATTCGTAATGACTCTCGAAAACAGCACGTAGACGCGGCTCAGAAGGGAAATCGGTCTGTAGTTCTTCAAGAGAGCGTTGTCACCTTTCTTGAAGAACAAGACCACCGCACTTCTGCTCCACGCCTCCGGTGTAATGCCACCATGGAGGACGGAATTAAAGAGCTTCTGAAGGACTTCAAGTACCGGTCTTCCACCCGCTTTCAGAAGCTCCGCTGTAATTCCATCCTCGCCTGGGGCCTTACCGTTTTTAAGGTGCTGGAGAGCCATTCTAATCTCGCTCAGACTGACGTCCGGGATATCTTCGGAATAGTGTCGGATGAGACTCGCTCTTGGATCGTTACTCACACTTGCGTGTGGCTCCAACGATGACGTGTACAGCTGCCCATAGAACCTCTCAATCTCACTCAAAATCTCAGGTGTCCCGGAAACGATGCTGCCACACTCTGTCTTCAGCTTTGACAGTTGGCTCTTTCTGGCAGACAGATCTCTGGCAAAGACTTTGGAGCCTTGGTTCCGCTCAATCGCTTCTTCAATACGAGCTGTATTGAAGTTGCGTAAGTCCCGCCGCATGCATTTGGAGATCTGTCTGTTCAGATGCCTGTATGCTGTCAAGTCTGTTGAAGAATGTAGCTTCATCTCCCGTCTAACAGCCATGAGATTAAGAGTGTGATCGGAGAGTTTTTGTGTTCTTCTGCGGCGGGTCTTGCAGAACTTAGCTCCGACCGCATGGACAGTTTCCACGAGCTTGTCATTCATATCGTCCACTTCATTGCAGTCTTCTAGGCACTGAAAACGGTTTTGTAACTCGAGCTGAAAGGTCTCGGGACTTTGGAACAGAGCACGAGGGGGACGGAGCGTTGACTTCATTAGACGAGACCTCTCCAACTTAACGTTTAGGTTCAGTGTGCCTCTAACCATTCGGTGATCGCTACCAGTTTTCACCCTCGCGATCACGGAGACATCACTGAACAGTTGTCGTCTGGTCGTCATAATGAAGTCAATCTCATTTTTTGTCGAACCGTCGGGGCTCGACCAGGTCCACTTCCTGTGGGGCCGCTTCTGGAAGAAAGAGTTCATCATAAAGAGTCCCTCTTTCTCCATGAAGTCGGCCAGCTGCTGGCCCCTTGGGTTCCGTTGCCCTATTCCAAATTTCCCTACTTTCAGCTCACCGTTCTCTCTTGTGCCTAGTTTTGCATTGAAGTCTCCCATTAACACCGTATATTGGGTTTTGGAGGAATGCATGGCTCTAGAGATATCCTCATACATTTCCTCCACCTCCCCATCGGGGTGTGCCGAGGTTGGTGCGTAAACCTGTATGACCTTCAGCGAATACCGTTTGGTGATTCTGAGTATAAGGTACGCAACCCTCGTCGACACACTCCCGATCTTTACAACGTTGTTAACGAGAGACTTGTGGACGATAAATCCGACACCTCCTTGGGACAGATGGTCGCCCTCCCGGTGATAGAGCAAGTTGCCGGATTCGAGGATTACCGTGTCCTCCCCCTCTCTTCGGACTTCGGATAATCCTATAATATGCCAGCGCAACTTGTCTATCTCTTCTTCCAGCTCCACGATCTTCTCGTCAGTCCTCAGGGTGCGTGCGTTGTACGTTGCCAGGTCGAGTCGTCTAAGGTGGCAACCGAACCTCCACCGGAGATTCTTAGCACCCCCTGCCCCGCCGTTACCATGGTCGCCACCGTAGCCAGGAATAGCGGGGCCGCCGGGGACTGGGGGCCGTCTCTTAGTAACTTTATTCATTTGGGGGGTATTAGCCATAGTTGCCACGCTTGGCGAGCGGGTTGGCAACCGCAGTTTTTTTTTTTTATTGTCTGGCTATTATCAGGAAGATGCTGCTGCCCATCTCCTGCCTGTTTCCCTTTGTCGCCTTTTACGACACCCACGGGAGGATATGGGGTAGTGGTATTCTTGACCGCCACTACACGGCAGACCGCCACTACACGGCAGTATTACTATTATATTATGGTATTATTAGGTACGAAAGAGAAAGCTATAAATAACTGGTGTGGAAGCGAGATAGATTATTGTATATTGTATAAGTAGATTTAAGAGAGAAAGAATAATACTAAGTGTAATGGCAAAATGTGTTTAATTTAATTTCTCACGTGTTTTGTTCCAGGGATGTGGAGTCTGCGCCAATTTAATTTCTTTAATATACTTAATATAATTGTTAATATTATTGGATTAAAAATAAAATATAAAACAGTACTGCATCGCCATTTATTTACGCATGCCTAACTAAATAACAAAAGATGAAATTAATTGTAAGGAATGAAAGGAAAATGAAATGTAGCAGAAGTAAATATTTTATTTCCATAAATTTACTTGGGAGAGGTCTATATCTAGCTTACTCTTTTATTTACTATAATAAGTACTATAATGTGGTTCAGACTCAGCTTCGGTCACAGCGGCGAGTCTTATCGGAAACTGACCATCTTTGTAGGACAGGATTATTAATGCACGAATGTTTGCACTCTCTATTCTCGAGCTATCTTCTATTCGAAGAGCACATGATGTAGAGGACAAACAAGGTTTAAAAGCCAAAATGTGCTTAGTTATTTTAATAAATTAAAAAAAAATCTCATTTTGAAGTTATTTTTTCCTAATGTTTTTGATAATATAAACCTGATTTGTGGGGGGAGAGAGTTGGGGGAGGGTAGCCCAACGCCACTCAACGTGGCGCAGTTGAGGGAAGACCAGACCGACCGTCTGGATGGTTTATAAAAAAATAACCACGAAGGGGATGGAAGGGTCTGTTCGCTCGCTTCGCTCGATCACTCGACCCCGCCATCCCCTTCTAACCTAACCTGTCCAAGTCGGGGTGCCCCAAGTCCCAAATAAAACACCAAATAAAACACCAAAATGTTAACTTCCACCATTTCCAAAAACGTCGTAAAATCGCAAGCAATCGGTCTCCAGAGGGGTAGCGAAGTCGTCCAAAAACAGGAGGCAGATAATAACAATAAGGAGCACATTCACGTTAACTCGGAAGCAAGGGACGCTTATGACGCGAGTCGCGAAGTCGAGTCTAAACATAGTGATAATATTCTCTTTGGTCGAGTATATCTGTTACTTATTACTGTCAATGTAAAAAGTTCCGTTTCAGGTATTAATTAGTGATTTATAAATATTTTTAGAAAATTATATTAAATATTTCGACGCAGCTCCGACAGCTAAAACTTCATCAGGACCCTTGAGATAAGCCCCCTTGACCCCTCACAGTAACAGACTCCTCAAATTCAGGCGACTTGATTCTAAACCCAACCCCAAATATAATGTATGGTGGAATTGTTTCTCCTAAATAGTTCTACAAAAAAGTCTTTTATGTGTAAGCCATTATTACCAAAATAGTGAAGCATAAATACAATAAAATTCGATACCTTATTTCCAATGCACATTTTGTAGTAACAAATTGATTTTATCAAAATAAATACTTTGATAGCTTTTAAAATTCAAAGTAGATAAACTTTGTCTTTTAAACTACGTAATTTGGCCGAATATTTTAAAAGTAACGACGATATAAAATTGTGCGGTCCTGCGCGCGCAGGGTGGTCTGGCGTACTGCGGGCGAGGTGGGGGAATTTACTATAAAAATGCAATTATTGATGGGTCTCCTATGGTTTAAAGTGTAATATCTAACTAGTACCTAATATCTAACCGACCGATTTCGTCACACAATATTAACAATTACAAGTGTTTAGCTAAATCATACAATTAAGCTCGAGATTCACCAAGTGACAACAATCATATGTGTAAATTATAATTATATATTAATTAGTAGTACAAGTAAATTTAATCACTTACCTTGAAGCTGTCTGCTGTCTAATAATCAGGTATGACAGAAGAAAGTTTTCGAGTAGTAGGTAAATAGGTAATTACTTTAAAATTTTGAAACCAGAGAAGGTAAACTTGAGAACTATTTTCATATTAGAATAGATTTAAGTAGTTCAAACTTTTCAACAAAGTGGGAAGAGTTAATTGCTGCTAATCGTATATTGTTTTAATTGTAGCTCAATTACTTTGTAGTTGGTATAAAAAGGACAATTTACAACAGTTCCTATTGCAATATTCATTTCATTTAGAGTGATTGCTTCTTACAATAAAATGATGAAGAAATCGTGCGAGAAGAATTTAGAAACGTTAAACATAGAAACTATTGGGAATTACACGCATTTCTTAGAACTACCGTTAAAATTCGTCGGATGCTGGGACTGGTTTAGAAAACCTAAGCGAGAATACGAAATAATCGCTAATCATGTTTACTTGTCCTTGGTGCTATTTGTGCTTGCAAATCTACCGATTTCTCTAATTGTCCATTTGCAAACTGAATGGGTTGACATCATGCACAGCTTAAACGAAATAGCTGACGGGCTGCCGTCGGTTGCCTCCGTCGCTATTGTGGCGTACTTTGCACTTTACAAGAAGGAGTTGTACGAGCTGATCAATTATACGAACGGTAACTTCAAATGCCACTCGGCTAGAGGCCTGACCAATATGACAATGCTAAAGAGTTACAGAGCCGCAAGGAACTTCGCTTTCTTCTACACTGCTTGCACGTTGTTTAGTGTGACGATGTATGTTATTTTGCCAGTGATCGTACATCGTAAGTATTTTTTTTTTAATATCAATAGGCTGAAAACTTTGCGTCGATTTTAATAAGTGATAAAATTGACGAGTTTAAAGATAAATATTGTTTTTTGAGAGCATCCTATTGATTACTGGTAGTCAGCCTTCTTTTCTGCTTAGAAGTCCGCTGGGTCCATTCTCTTTTCTCTATCTCTTCCTTCTTCTCACTTACTTTTGCCGTCAAATAGTAGTGCTTGCACTGCTGTGTTTTCGCCTGAAAGGCTATATAAAACCAGTATAATAACAGGCCGTGACCCGTGAGGCGTTCCATCTTAATTTTTGGAGAGGAAAAAGCATCTGTAGCCTTATTTGTTTGAAGTTGGCTGTAGGTGTAGGTGCTTTTGCCTGTAGATACTTATTAAATTTTTATTCACAACTAACGATACACCCCGGCTTCACACGGGTGATTTCTGGGTATTGACAACAGCTCCACCTGCTGGGTCCAGTTGTGAATCTAAACCATAGAAGAACCTACTCAACACACACAAAAAAGATCATCAGAATCGGTCGAGCCAGTATCGAGTTTTGGGAAACTCACGGACAGCAATTGATTTTTATATATTATAAAAAAAAAAACGTTACCCCCACACTAGGATTTTCTCCTGTATCATGGAGGCAGTTTATAAACATACATTGCACGAGGACCAACATCCAGACCCGGAAGAATTATTTGTAAGCCATACGCGGCACCCAGCGCTACAACTCATTGCTAAGCCACTGCGCCACGGAGCCGTCTTAAATCTTTAACATATTACGTATTTTTATGTACATTAGCTAAGCCCGGGGTGTATTGCATCGCATATATTTTATTTTCATAAATCTTAGCGGGCGCACGCAAAACAACTTATTAAAATTTTTATCAACCCTTTATCTTAGATAAGGGTAGCGGTAACAAGTTGAAATTAATATCAAATACTAAGGTCTAAGGTTCCTTGAAGCCTCCGTGTGAATGAACCATAGACATAAAAGTAAAAGTAAAGTTACAACTTATATATGTTCCACAGCTGGGCACAAGCCTCCTTTCATTTCTGAGAAGGTTTTACGTCAAGGAAATGTCCGCCGCGCTCCCTCAATAAGAGTTAGCGAACTTCACATGTCTTCGAAATATTTTTTGATTTCTCAGACATGTTTCAAGATGTTTTCCATCACGGCCGAGCACGTGGCAAAACAACACTTAAAATTGTAACTAACAATTTCATTGGTGCCGGCGGGGATTTAACTGAGTTAAATTTAGATCAATACGCTAGATGCTTAGTCCCTGAGCCACTACGGCTCCTCACACATAATATTTTGAAAATCGCAAACTTTATGTTCATCTTTCTCATCAACAAGTGGACATGAAAGATGTTCGCCACATCTTTTTTGTCCTCTTGGTTCGCTTGGAACATATTTTTCCACTGCTTAAGTTTGTCCTTAAATCCGACTTAAGTTTATACAGCATTCCTCAGGACGCGAGTATATTCTCACTTGTCCTGTTTTTATTTATTAAATTGTAAGGAGTATGATAGAATGCCCACATGCTGTAATTTTACTGGCTCTCGTATATTTAAAATCGCGAAAAATCAGTAAGTGCATTGCTGCTTGTCGTCACAAACATTTAAGTGGGTATTTTACAGACGACCCCCGAGCATATTGATTAACATACAAATACAATTGAAGTGTCTGTCTGTAATATTGAAATAGCTGGCTTTTATTTAGCTCAGTGGATTTTTTGTCATAAACAAGAGTACTGCAGAGATTAGTCAACGAGCATATTAATGCATTAATTGATTACAGCAAAGTCTATTGCTGTACATGGGCTTCTCCATAGATTGCCTCATAGGGGGATATTTGCCTTAGTTTCCAAGCTTGGCTTTTCTATTTTGTAGATTGTTATTGGCAACACGCTGCTGTTCATCCCCTGGTTTGTTTACCTCTATGCATTTTACCACACCCACGGAATAATATAACTCATTCATGCGTAGATAAATGATGGTGAAAGAAGCTAGAGCGGTGTACGCATCGTGCCAAATAAAATCCAGTAATTTCTATGTAGTATGGTATTAATAATGTTATCAATATTTTAGTGTGGACGAAGCAGCCGCTGCAACCGTGGGTCTATACAGATGTTACAAGGACAACATTCATTGTGTTTGTATTTCTAAGACAATGTCTGGCGCAGGCCTTCGTTGGGCTGGCTATGGGGCAGCTAGGTGAAATATATTTAATATCAGTAAAGTCTTATGTCTATGACATTAGGATAAGTAATATATTTATTTAAGTGTATTAGTAATCATAAGAAAGCTAAAACTAAAACTTAAATAATTACTCCCCGCTTTATAGTGCTGAGAACGCACACGCAGGTTGCGTTAATGGCTATAGTTTTCTTTGTAGAATGAGTGTGATAAATGAGCAGATAGTGCACCTGATGAAGACATCTACATCTATTAAGATTACCGATTAAGGATCAAAATGGCGATGCATTGTCGTCCCTGAAGACTAAGATGGAATGCCTCGTTTCCAGTAAAAAGGGTATCCGGTTCTCTACACTCGCCACACGAAACTCGTGGCGTGGTCCTACGCCGGTCGAGTCAACCTATTCGTGCTATAACCATAATATAGTTGCTGGGTGGCTCTACTACGTATACCTAAAACTACTTGCTACGACTGCAACACCAGCGGAGTTGCAGGTGCGTTGCCGGCCTTTTAAAAGACAGTAAACTCGTTTCTTGGAGGTCCCTAAGTCGTACCGGTATTCATAGACATTTCCCCAAATAAAAAAGACTTTAAAGATACGACCATAACATGTAGTCGTTTAATATGACTGACTAATCGCAGGTATATTCTTCGCGTCCAACGCCATACTTCTGTGCGGGCAACTGGACCTGCTGTGCTGCAGTCTACGCAACGCACGCTACACCGCCCTGCTGCATAATGGCGTACAGCATTCTGCATTGCTGGCTGCCCATAAAGACTTGCTAGAAGATGAGCGACATAATTACATGTATAACACGTCCGAAATGAGGGATTCCAATTACCATTATGATGATAAATTGGTGCGTGTACTCATAATTATTATTTTTAATAAAAGTATGGGTGACAGATGAGAACACAGACCACCCGATGCTAAGTCGATGATGTATACCATTCACATATCTATTCTCGATTAAGAATCAAAAGCAGATGTGTTATTACGCGTATAAGGATTGAGATGGAAGTGGAACTCCTGGTCACTAGTATATGGGTAATGGGTTTTCGGTGCTCTATAATTACGGGTGAAAATAAACTTGCAGCATAAGGTAGCGTTATGCTAAAAGTTTTTGGTATTCTGGTAAGTTTCCTGGTTGACTCGATTCGTGGTGTAACCACAGCTGCAGCGTGATCCTTCCAGGATAAATTAAATATAAGTAAATTTTAAAAATAGTTAAGTATAAGAATCCATCACTCCATTTCATTATGTGGGTGTCGTACGGGTTTAAGAAAATAGGAAGATATCTCTTAAATATTGTAATTACATAATTATATCTAAATAAATAATACAATACGCGAAACGAAAATAAGCACTCATTACGAATAGTTATAAGTCGTGTGAGTTATACAGGGTTATTTTTTAAAGAGTAGCCAAATTTTAAACCTAAATTCAAATATATAAATAATGATATACTGTTATTGCAGTTTTTGAAAATAAATAAGGCTTCTACTTTTATTTTCAATTATCCCAAATTGAATGTGATTTATGGACAACAACGTTTTTGCCTACCGATCGACCATTGAAAATGTGTGCGTGCACAGTAAAATCAGTTAAAATAATACATTACCATGCATTTCGAATTTAAAAGATAAAAATGACAGAATTTTTGAGATTTTTTTTTAATCAAGTTTTCTTCACCATTATACATATTACTTATTTTCAACCTTCTGCTGCAATTTTGGCCGGTTATTGCAAAATAACCCTGTATAAGTGATCATATATCATTGATCTCGCAGTTTTTGTAAATACGTAATACTTACCTACGTAATCACAATTTTTTATACGTTGATTACATTATTCATTACATCTATGAGAAGGTCGATGTTCGACTTTCCCATAAATGGCCCCAAAACTCTCAGAAATAAAAGGTGGCCTGTGCCCAGCAGTGGGACGTATAAAGGCTGTAAGTTAACGTGTTAACATAGGATAATGTAAGCTGTCTTAATATAAATTATGTAAACTTTTTCAGCGACATTTTATCGGACATAAAACAAGCTACAGTAAGTACTACAACATAATATTATTGTTTCTAAGCTATTTCCTGTTGGGTCGGTACAAGAGCGACGCAAAATACGCTCGACATCTCAGAATAGTAATTATAGCACAGTATTCTGAGACTCGACACAATGTGTTGGATGTCAAGCGCGTATTAAAGTAAAGGAAACTTAGACAAGAAAGTCTTAAGTTTCACCTTTAGTTTTATAAAAAAAAAATTGCTATATATAACAGTTTTTTTTTTATAAAACTGTAGTGATTTACAAACTTACAACCCACCTGATGATAACTGGGAACTGCAGTGCATAGGCACCTGCAGTCAACTTCAACAAAAAAGGCCAAAGGTGTGTTGTCACCTCATGTTACTAAGATGGAATACCACATAGCCTAATCATACTAGCTCTATATATCTATAACCTTCAGACCATGTTATTTGGCGACAGAAATAGGTAAAAGGGTGGAATACTACCACCTACTTAGTTTATTGTTATGTAAACATAATTTAAAATTAAAAATTTTGTACAACTTCAATATAAATTATTAAGAATAACTCAAAAACTATTATCAAATTTGATAAAATTTATATCGGACCACAAGAGAAGCACCAGCTTTCAAATAAAAAAGGAATCATCGAAATCGGTTCACCCAGAAAAAAGTTATGACGTAACACACATAAAAAACATACATTCCAATTGAGTACCTCCTCCTTTTTGAAGTCGGCAGAAAATCCTCTAGAACTGTGCTCACTAATCAAAAAAAAATTAATGTGTTTTTAACGCCTTTATGTTTGAGTTATTGATATAATATTTAGCCTTTTCACAGCTAATTAATTATTAGCGTTATCTAGGTTTTGTGATTTGGAGAGAAAATAAACTTGCACTTTATGTTTACAAAAGGTATGTAATTTTAAAGGTATAATATGTTAATGTGATGTATTTTTTAATACATGGTAGAGCCATGCTGCAGCTATATTAGTAGTAATAGCATGAATTGGTGGATCGATCGGTGAAGGACCTCACGCTCTCACAGCTTAATGCTGTTGCTTCGTATGGTGGGTGTAGAGAACCCCTTTTTACTGAAAACGAAAAGTTTGTCAGTTTTTTTATACTTTACTAATTGTACCCGGCACTGGTTAAATTTCCCCTGTTTCTAAAGTATTTGTTCGTGCGGGATTTGAATCCACAGTCCATCGGCTCTACGACCAAAATTTGTTTTAAAAATAAGCTTGAAAAACGTGTCCACAGTCCAACTGACGGTAAGTTGATGCTAACCTATTTACACGTACATAATATATCTTCCATTAAGAACCAATATGTAGACGCGTTAACCGAAGACTAAGATAGACTGCCTCGTTATCATTGAAAGGGGTTCTCAACACTTACCATACAAAACACAGCAGCATTAAGCTATTTTATACTGGTTCTCTTTGAGCGCGTGCACCTTCCCCGGTCGAGCCGACCCGTTCATGCTGCAACCGTGATGTAGCTGCAGCGTAGCTCTACCACGTTAATAATTAACATAAACAACCACAGCTCTACCTAACCTTCATAGTAACTATCGGTATACATCGGGAGTTGTCGCGATCGGGAATACATCATCGGACAAATGTATTCCTTGCAGATATTATATACGACCCAGCTTACGATGTTACCGAAGCGAAATTAAATAAACTTGAGCGAATTGAAAATTTATGCTAACGATTCATATTTGGTAAATATTTACACACTTTAGAATATAGTAAACGTTTTAAGTCAAATAGAATATAACCGCTACGTTTAAGTGGCTGCCGTTTCGCCTTCGTAGGAATACTCACATCCTTTCTGCTTTATACTTCAAACATGCTGTTCAATCTCTCCACATCACGCTACCTGAAAGATCTCTCTGAGTTCATCTCTTCTCTCATCTCTCATCCTCTCACGGTCGTCATGTACGTTCCACTAACAATCTTTTCGTTACAACCCAACACATTCATCGTCATTCTTCAAGAAATCATTCTCGGTTACAGCTGTACGCTTGTGGAACTCCTTGCCTTTATATATTCGACGTACGCCGTCTTTTTTTCCTTCAAAAATCTACTTGAAGCTCTAACATTTCCAATCAAACTTCCCGATCTAAATCATATCTATCATAAGTAATCCTCAACTGGCATCATCTTGTGTTTTCATGTTTATTTTATTTCATTCTTTTACATAACAGTCTTATTTATGTAGGTACTCCTTATTCGTCATTCGTTGTAAACAACAGTTCTTGGCGCAAAAAGGTTGTCTTGAAGAAATCGCTTCCATTTTTTTTTTGTTTTAATGTGTATTGGTGTACAACAGGTATGGGCAATCATTGACATGTTGAGGGCCAAACTTTAGCGTGCAAATACGTTCGCGCGCCGCGTTTAATAGTACTTAGTGCATTTTAAGTAGTGATAATATTTTTTGATATTTTCTTTATAAGATTTTTAGATATTAGACATGAAATAAGACGACAATGTTATTATAGTACAATTTATTAAAATAACAAAATGAAATTTAATAAAATGGTACATTATAATTAAATCGTTAAATTTGCAATTGCTACAAACTACGAAAGTTAAATACAACGAAATCAATGAGACACTTGAGTTTGAATTTGGGAAACTAATCCATCTTGAATGAACAAATAATATTTGGATTAATTCCACAACAATTTGGAAAATTTGTTGATACAAAGACGTAAAGAATTTTCCAAATTATCGTCAGTCAGTCTTGTACGATGTGTTGATTCATTAACTTTCATCAATGAAAAGAACTGTTCGCATATATAAGTACTGCCAAACGCACAAATCAATCTTCTTGCGAATTTTCTAAGCTGCGGAAAATTGTCTTTTTCTAAGTAATTTCTGTAGAATTCGCACAACTCTACGTCTTCAAATTTGGATTTTAGGAGTGATTTTTCTTGAATCTCGATCAACTCCATTTGTCCAAATAGTGTATTGGAGCATTTTGTACATTATATTTTGTAGGAGTAGCAAATAAATTCAAACAGTCTTCCATGTTTTTGAAGTCGCTAAATCTGTTCGAAAATTGTTCCGACAGTAACTTGAGTTCTTCAGCATATTGAGCATAAGCAATATTTTCATACGCAGAGAGCGTGTTGAAATGGTAACTGCTACCAGACAGCATCTGTGACTCCCACAAGCGTAGTTTGATCTGAAACGCTTTCAAATGGCTGTACAAATCATTTACTAACTGTCCTTGTTCTTGAAGTTTCAAATTTAAATCATTCAAATAGTCTGTAAGATCGACCAGAAATGCCAAGTCAGATATCCATTTTGGGTCACTGAATTCAGGTAGTGGTTTATCTTTTATTTTCATAAAGTCTGCTATCTCATTTCTAAGCTCGTAAAACCGTTTCAACATTTTTCTTTTGCTCAGCCATCTGACTTTACAATAACATGTTACGTCGTTATATTCAGCTGATATTTCATCCAAAAACGTCTTAAACTGGCGATGGTTAAGCCCTCGGGATCGAATAAAGTTGATGGTTTTTACTACTACATTCATAACATTCTGGAGTCGAATGGACTTAGAACACAAGTTCTGTTGGTGGATAATGCAATGAAGGACTATTAAATCATCTTTTTGTACATTTAATTCTAATTAATAGAATCAGGTGTTACTTTGCGGAAGTTCATTATATTAAATTTGACAAAAAATTACTTTGCGTACATCCGCTAGATAAAATAACTTATGAGTCTTAGCGGTTAGCCACCGTAAAGTCTATATCACCTGAAGATGTCTCGTGTAGAGCCGAAACACGTATCGTATTGTCGTCAGTGGTGTGTCTTTCCTAGTGTAGTAGTGTTGGGAGTAGTGGTGCTGGTATTAGTGGTGACGGGGATAGTGCACGCAATTGAGGGAGGGCGGGAGGTGCTCATCAAACTAGGTAAGCCACATCATTTTATTTTATCTAGCGGATGTACGCAAAGTAATTTTTTGTCAAATTTAACATTTAATTCTGTTGCTTTTTCATTAAAAATTCCGATGAAACCTTTACGTAAGCCGACCATAGAAGTCACCATAAGTGCATACTCAAATTAATTTTGACCATGGCAAGCCAAAACTTGTGAATACCTCTTGAACTTCAATAAAAATATCCTCTCCTGTAGTGGTTCCTTTTAGCGGCTGTAAAGCAAGCAATTCCTCAGTAACAGTGAACTCCTTATCAACACCTCGAATAAATATAGCCGGTTGAGCTGTGTCAGACAAATCGTTGCCCTCGTCTAATGCTATGGAAAATGATTCAAAACCAGCCATACGGTCAGTCAATGTTGTTTTGATATCATTAGCTATCATTTCTATACGTCGAACAACAGTTCGTCTTGACAAACTAATTTTTTCAAATTCATTTTTCTTTTTAAGACACAAAATACCGCAAACTTCTAACATACACTCCTCGATAAATTCTCCTTCGGCAAATTATTTTAATGCCTTTGCCAACTTTGAGCTAAGTATAAAACTAGCTTTCACAACATTATCAAGTTGTGTTCTTTGTTTATGAAACATATTATGTTACTGTTTTTCCAAATTTGCGGATTTCGGATTCTGCTTCTGGATTTTTTCTGTTCTTAATTGTGCTGTCAGTGAGTGCAGCGTAGCATGCTTAGTTGAGTAATGCCTCTCTATATTGAATTCTTTCATTACTGAAATGGATTCATTACACAGCAAACAAATAGGCTTACCATTGTGCAAAATAAAAAAGAATTCGTCAGTCCATTTTTCTTGAAACTGGCGACCCTCTGTATCTACTTTTCGTTTCTTTCCACCAGACATCATTTTGTTTACTTTTCGTTCAATAAATTTAATAACAAACTATAGTTAGTACTCGTAACCACTCAAGATGCACACAACGTCACAAAGCATGTTGACGGCTCGAGCAGTTCGCTAGGATATCGTTTGTCCAAGTTATCACCTCGGTAGCTCAAATAGAACTGAACTAACGTTCGGGCCATCCACCCGCTTATATAGGCAAAATGTAGGAATAATCTAGTTAAGAATAATTGAGAAGCAATAAATCTTTTGATGTGTCGCTCGTGAGACGGCAAACCTGAAAGAATTTGATCGAGCAAGCCGAGTGGCGGCGATTATCAGTGTGAGGCGGCAAACCTCAAATCCCTTGACTGATCCTCACTGTCACTCCCGTGAGGTTTTTTCAAAACGTCTCGCGGGCCGGATCATATCTTACAGCGGGCCGGTTGTTGCCTATATATTGTGTACAATATAGAATATATTGATTGATTGATTTACCACAGCGCTACTGATCCGTCATAGTGGATATCACACACATTATTTTGATTGTCACAGAACCACAGCTTAAAATTTATCCCTTGCAGATATATACAACCCAGCTTACGATGCGGATACAAGTGCGGCGTTACATGAGTGCGCTCGTATGTGTCAGGTCATTAACGAATATAAGATGAAATTTGAGGCTTTCGTCTCGCCTCTGCTCGTGCTGAGGGTCGTGCAAGTCACTCTGTATCTATGTATGTTACTGTACGCGGCTACAGAGGTGAGTTGTTTTGATTATTAAAGAAGAGGAAACAAGTGGATACCAACCTGATAGAATATACGTCTTCGGCACTGCAAATGTATTACGGCTGCAGCACGAATATAGGTCGGCTCAACCGTACTTGCGTGGTAGAGCTATGCTGCAGCTATATAAAAAGGCACGAATGGGTCGGCTCGACCGGGGTAGCATCACGCTTCCACAGAATATCAACGTAAAATAGCAGCATAGCAGCTCAATGCTGCTGTGTTTCGCATGGTGAGCGTAAACAACCGGACGCCCTTTTTACTGGAAACGAGGCATTCCATCTTAGTCTTCAAGGGTGACAACGCATTTGCATTTTGATTCTCAATCGAGGATAGATGTAGATGTCTATGGGCCACAGCATCCACTTACCATCAGGTGGACTGAATGTTCGTTTGTCACCCTCATTCTATCAAACAAACTACCATCGTATAAGAGATCAGCTATAAATTCACACAGGTTCCACGTTTGGTAGATTGACAACTGTAGGATATATGTTAAACTGCATGGCTCGGGGGCTAAGCTTCTGTCTTAAATTGCACATTAAATTGTTATTTGCAATATAAAATTTTAAGTGCTGCTTTATGCATATGACACCTTCAAATATGAGGAATAAAATATTTCAGGATATGTTAAGTAAGCCTACATGCACTGGACCAGCGCGGCGAACTAATTGCTCTATCATTCCCCAGGGATGAGAGGAGGCCTGTACCCAACGATGGGACTGTAATTTTACGTTTTACTATTATATGTATATGACAATATGATGTAGATAGGTATATATCTTCCGGAGACGAGTTGGCAACCAGAGTAACGGATGTCTTTTTCATAAAACTAGAGACAAACGACCTTTCAGTTCATCTAATGGTAAGTGGCTACAGTCCATGGACATACAGCCAGCTTTAAAAAAAGAACGCTACGGATGCGTTATCACTTCTAAGGCTAGGATGTAATTTTCCAGTCTACATTATATCGGTCCTATACCCTACAGACCGGAGCATAACGCTGCAGGCATTGCTATTTGGCGTCAGATATAGGTAATATTGTGGCAGAACTATGAAAGAGGGAGGCACATACCTAGACAAACTCTTAGAAAAGTCATTCCACCTATTATGCACTTTTAACGACTTCACCCCCCCCCCCCCCTTTTATCCCACCTTTGCGGTCTTGGTGGCCCTTTTACGTCTGGCGTAATTATAATGGTTTAACCATCAACTACACTATCAAAAGCCTTGAGATCTTTTCTGCCAACTTCCAAAAAGGAGACGTTACTCAATTTGACTGTATTTTTTTATGTGTGTTACCTCATAACTTTTTACTGGGTGAACCGATTTCGATGATTCTTTTTTATTTGAAAGCTGGTACTTCTCTTGTGGTCCCATATGAAATTGATCCAGGTCAGACCAATAGTTTTTGAGTTATTCTTAATAACTTATATTGAAGTCGGCTGTACAAAATTTTTAATTTTAAAATTATCGCTACTCATACCCCGTTTCATTTGTACACTAAAACGTAACTTACTCTATCAATTCTTATCATATTTATAAGGCTTAAAATTTGCTTTTAAATCAATATGTTTCAGAAATTCGATATGGTAACCGTGGAGTACCTCGCTGCAGTGGCTTTGGATATATTCGTTTATTGCTATTATGGCAGTCAAATTATTTTACAGGTATGTTAACTATCGGTCAGAGATGATCGGTTTAAATACATGTTCGATGGGTACACAAAACTATATAAGTAATATGTATACATAATAATATAAAGCAATGATCTTATTCTCCTTCATTAGCCCGTAATACAGTCCACTTCTGAACGTGAGCTTCACCTGTTGTAGGAAACATTTGTCTTGAAAATCACGCTTGTCAGAAGAATTGACGATCGTGGTACCGTTACCGTCACAGAATATTAAAGTCCACTGCTGAACATATAGGCCTCCCCATAGATCGCCTCATAGGGGGGATATTTGCCATAGTTGCCACGCTTGGCAACCGCAGTTTTACGAAGACGCTGCTGCCAATCTCATGATTTTTTTACCTCTGTAGCCTATTACGAAACCCACGGGACGATAAGGGGTAGTGGATATTCTTACACCACCATTACACGATAAGACCGTAGTAGAGATCGTCTAATTTAAAACTGCAAGCGTTCCCGTGGCCCTGGCAATATGCGGCGAAGGTGGAACACCATGGGTTTTTTTAGTCGGCGCGAGTCCGATAGAACCCGTACTTGCCCCCGCGAGGCGTGTATGCGTAGGCATTTCCCCATGTAAAAAAAGGCATACGACAACAATGTTATACCCACTGTACATGGACCCACGGACACTGGATCCACTGCACTGTAGGTAGTATAAGCTGTGCCGTTGATAACCTACGTCGAGATTAATACTAAATTGTCCCCGTAGAATTGTAAAGAAAATAAGTATGTAATAAAATATAATGATGTGTCTTACCTAGTTTGAAGAGCACCTTCCGCCCTCCCTCATTATTGCGTGCACTAATGCACCGCCGCGCCGTTCACTTAGCGGTCAGCCATCGCAGACTATTTCACTTGATGATGCCTTGTTTAGAGGTGAAAAGAGGTGTTTTATTATCGACGGCGGTGTGTCTTTTCTAGTGTGATGGTGTTGGGAGTAGTGGTGACGGGGATACTGCATGCAATTGAGGAAGGGCTGGAGGTGTTCCTCAAACTAGGTATTCGTAACAGTCCAGGAGAAATCGGCGCATGAGTACCGCAAACTATTCCACCTCAATTTTTTTATGCAATTCTTTTTAAATTGTTCTACTGATGATATAAATGCATGTTGCCTAGGGCAACTCGGTGCCATATTTTTTAAACCATTTTTTCACCGATTCCTGCACTATAAGACACATCATTTAATTTTACTCGTATTACGCGAATCTTAGTAATTCATTTTGAACATCTTTAACATGATAAAGAAAATGTTTGGTTTTAGGCAGATCGTGTGTCTACAGCGGCGTACCAGAGCTCTTGGCATACGATGGGTCCACGTCCAAGGAGGCTGTTGCTCAATATCCTCTTATCTAACCGGAGACCGGTCGTAGTCCGTGCCGGAAAATTTTTGCCCATGGATCTGCACACTTTTGTAGTTGTACGTAATTAATATAGTAAGTCCGTGTAGTGGTTGCGTAAGAATCTACTACCCAATATCATCCCATGAGCTTCCTAAGAGACGACAGAGAGAAATGGAACAGAAGATGGACAGTAGCGTCTTCCTGATAACAGCTGAATAATGAAAACTGCGATTGTTAACCTGCTTGCGAAACTTGACAAATATACCTGTGAGACAGACTATGCGGGAGACATATTCGGCTGTGGATTTTGATAGGCTGTGATGAATGAATGATGAAGAAAGCCACGCGGCAGCGAATAATGGCTGCAGCACGAATGGATCTACTCGACCTGGGAAGGACCACGGTCACACAATACGATCGTTAAATAGAAAAATATTAATGCTAATGTGTAAACCGTTGAACCAAAAGTTGGACTTGCCTAGTCATGCTATTTGTCCCAGGTAAACAACATACTCGTCAACAACTTCGAGCTTAGTGCTCCCAACAACTACAGGCACAGGTGTGACATGGACGTTACACATGATCTTTGTTTTGACCATGTTCATCTTAAGGCCTATCCGTTGTGAGGCACTATTGAGGTTGTTGAGCATAGTGCTTAGGTCCTCTAGCGAATCTGCCATAATAACTATATCGTCGGCAAATCGAAGTTGAGTGATGTATTCGTCATCGATGTTAATACCGTAACTGCCACTGAAGTTCGTTGTCTGCCTGGGTGTTAGAACCTCAATATATGTCTGCCATGCAAAATATATATTGTGCCAAATAATATTATCAACAACGTAAATAAATTGCAGCTTTATTGAAATAACGTAAATTATAAAGAAAAAAATTGTACTTGTCAACCTATCTGCGATGACCTTGGAACCGCCATAGGTGTCTACAAATGTAATTTTTCGGTAACTTTTATTGAATATTTCAAGATGTCAAAGCGGCAGACTTATTACTTTCACGTTTTTCATCTGTCATTTTTTTACACCTTTCACACCTGAGCGTCTATATAAACCACTGGTCAAACTAGTCCCCATTTCGTGTACCTCATCAGGTATAGGGGATTAACTGAAGAAAAAAAACGTGAAACTTATTGAAATACCGTAAGTCTGCCGCTTTCTGACTCTTAGACCAAATATAAAATTAGTACAATAAACTGTGTATTTTCATTTCTTGGTGAAGGTCTGTGGTATATCACAGAGAACTAGATCTGGGTTTAAGAACAGGTTTTTCTTTTATTTTGTTAATAAAGAGAAAAAGTATTTCTACTTTTTCGAAGTTCCTAATATTAAAAAAAATGACGTCTGCCAAAGATCTCAGATTTAATCAGTATTTCTTATTACAGATTATCAAGACTTCATTCTCTTATTATACACTGCTGGTGAACGTTAACGAGAAGGGCGAAAGGAAATAAAAATAATATTCTAAGTTATATTGTCATATATGTTGCTCAATTGAGACTTGTTGCAAATTTCATTAAAGATGCAATAATGAAGTTTACGAAATTGAAATATATTTTGTTTAAATTCAATATAGATTATAAATAATAATTATGCAGTCCTTCTTATGTTTAATTTACTACTGGTTTGGAAAATACCTGTGTCCTGGGAAGAACCAGCAAGAAATCTAGGGGTACATATTAATAAAAAAGAAGTTTACAATCATTTAAATTGTTACTTTAATGATTGTAAACTTCTTTCTTTCTTTCAGCCTATATACGTCCCACTGCTGGGCACAAGCCTCCTCTCATTTCTGAGGGTTTTAAGGCAAAGACATGTCCGCCGCTGCCCCCATGCGTGTTGGCGAACTTCACATGTTTTCGAAATACTTTTTTATTTCTCAAACATGCAGGTTTCCTCACGTTTTCCTTCATTGCCGAGCACGTGGTAAATCAGCATTAAAATTGAAATTAACAATTTCATTCATGCCGGCGGGGTTTGAACCAGGCCTGCTCACTGCTGCTACTGTGATCTGTTATTATCTCTATATATAAAAATCAATTGCTGTGCGTTAAGTCTCGCTGAAATTTTTTGTGTGTTTGAATGGGTCCATAGATGGTTTAGATTCACATTTGGATCCGGTAGGTGGCGCTCTTGTCGAGATCCAGAAAACAACCGTGCGAAGCCGGGGCGGATCGCTAGTCATCCACAAATTAAATTACTTAAAAATAATGCTAACACAGCATACTCTTGGTATATAAGCTTTGTAAGTGAAGAGCCGAGCTTGTGTGCGTGTGTTGCGAGACGTTCGTATGAATTTGGATAGGAAGAGCAATAAAAATATACAAATTGTATTCAGAAAGTATTTTATTTACGAAATTAATATACAATTCTCTTGTTCATACAATAAATCATTGATTGATTGAAACAGTTCGGCCATTGGCCTTTGCAGCGGTTCAGTCTAACGCAGAGGCGAACTAAAGTCAACGTGAACGTACGCTTCCCGCGCTCGTCTTATCCAATCTTTTGTTTAAACATTTTGATATACGGTAACACTGTCGGTGGAGGATTCCAATACACAGAGTTCGATCGCTGTGACTGACCAAGTTGTACACATTGACTCTTAAATTAATAATTTATTTAAAGTATGTATATTGATAATAAGTGATTACAAATTAAATATCAAGTTTATATTAGATACAGCCTCAGCTATTTTCTTGTACAAATTTTGTGTCACAAACGACGGACCCGTGTTCAAGCGATTGTAAATTAGTAATATACGCATTACAGGCTGCATAAGACATAAAATCGCACAAAAAGCTTACTACACTTGTCCCTAACGTTCGTCCGACTCGGGAGCGGGACGGAACGAATATTTCTTTCACAATTTTATTATGTCTTCCAAAACCTAGTATTTAAAGTTACGCTTACTACTTATTATAAATGTTTATTCAATTACTTTCGATACATTATCATATTTTAATCCTCAATTCATTAAAACTGCGAAGATGATTTCAATATTGCCTCTTTTTATCCGGTTCGAGAGGACCAACTTTTTTCAACACTATTGGATAATTACAGGCAGTATTGAAATCATATAATTACTTACGTTATCTCTTGAATATCGAATATAACACAAGCGTACAATTAGATCAAACATACGAACATACAAACTCACATAACGCGGCATTCAACATTCTTCCACATTTAGACACGCCCACAGCAAGTCCCCAGAGCCAATACGGTAAAAAATAAAATTATTACATGCAACACAGAGTTGACATCAGGTTTGATGTGGGAGGATAAATTAATTTAAATAACATCTATATTGAGTAAAAGAGGCTGACATATTATGTCATTTACTTTTATTATTAAGTAACACAGTTTCTATTTTTTATTAAAATTAACAGTCTTGCCTTGAAAAAATGGACAAAAAAAGAACATCTCAGATAAAATTATCACCACAGAATTGAATATTTCTGTAATGACAATCGTCGACTTCCGAAATACTTTCCTAGATAAATATTATTGCTATTGTCAAAAACTGCACCATGACTGAAAAAGCTAGTATTCAAACTTGTTTTTCGTTGACTATGCAAGCAATATTGATACAAAAATTAAGCCTTTTAATGCACTTTTTCGGTTGGCATATTATTGTGACCAATGAGGATATCAGAGAGCGGTAGACACAACGCCGTTAACAATAATACTTGATTGCTAATTTCATATTTTAAAATCATACAAAGTGAATGTAGACGTCCATACTAAGTATACATACAGTTAACGAGCAAACTACATTGACGGTGATATGAAAACGACCTACATTTAAATTAATAAAGTTTTAGGAAATAAATTCTCTAACCAATATTATAAATAAGAAAGTGCTTGTTGGTCCTTTCACGTCTAAACGTTGCAATGGATCGCCGTGATTACTTGCACTGAGAAAGTATGAGAACCAGAGTGATATAATAACAGAGGCTGCTTTTAATCCAAACAAAAAGTATTTTCTTTTATCAGGATAATCGTATTGGAATTATTCATAAATCACGAATCAGTCACATTCAGGCCAGGTTTCTTGAATTGAATTCCATTAAAGGGTAAATCGTAGACATGAAAAAATGTGCTGACGTGTGTCTGTGTAAACGTCATTAAATGTGACAACTTTAAATAAACACAAAAATGTTGCTTATTGCTACACCACATAAGGTAGAGATTTGCATATCCCGTCAATACAGTATGCACAGTGTAAAAATGAAGTGTAAAAACTACAGCAGCGTGGGAATCCATGCAAGTCGTCGACGTGGCGGCACACGACACGGGCGACGTTTAACTGTTGGGACAGACACGGGATTAGTTGTAGAACGCGACACGACGTACAACCCGTCCGAAATATCTGCAAGCCTGTGACTTTCCGGCACGAGGGTAAGAAACGCTAGTTAGTGTCCGACCGAAGCTTCGGCTTCTACAAAAAAACCACCTTCGGCGAAACCTTTGGTACGGCCAAAATAGGCCGAAAGTTACTATCAAGCGCTGAAATTAAACGAATAAGCGAGAGCGCGATGAACGTGGCTAAGTAATTTTTATCATCTCTAGATTAACTTCAACAGATGATTAAAATTATCTATTTATGTTAAATAGTCAATATAAACCTTTAAAATAAAAGTTTTAAAATCATTTATATTATTAATTTTAGCCAATCTTGAACTAAAATTCTAAGGATTTTTAAGTCTTCAGCTTCGGCTTCGGTCGAAGGTTGCGGCGACAGCTGATTAGCCGGCTTCGGATAGAAATCGACCTCCGGTCGGACACTAGCTACTGAACGGTACAATAAGAGCAAGGGAGGGAAGCGTTAACAGATATTTCCAACACGTTGTACTTATTTTATGCATGATTTCGAATATATAAATAGATAATAGTGCGCTATTTGAAATTGTTAGCTTTTAAAATGGGCTCATTAAAATTTTATAAAGCGTCACACCTGTAATTCCCGAAAGAGTATGAAGTATAAGGCGTAGCGAACTACTTGGATCATGTTTAACCTAAAATTTTGAAAGAAAGGATAGGTGGCACCTTTCACAACATGCTATGCAAGAAGCACAGTTGGCACATTCTTTTTTGAAAGATTCAACAAGGGTCTATTAAAATTTATGTTCGTAACAAGGACCTTGAGACAGGACATTTAAAGATAAATTCGAAATCATGCGTTTTTAATTACAGAAGAAACAAACACTTAAAATATAATAATATAACAAAACTTGGTTGACACATTCTAAAATGATTAAAAGTAAACCCATTCAAATGATCGAAATCACAGAATTAGATAACAAAGTCTGGTTGAAAGGACCATTCAAGATTCAGTTAGGAAACATAAATTTTTAAAACAATTAAATGCCAGATGTAGAATATAAATAGTTTTAGTAAAATAACACAAATGTCAAGTTGGTACTAGGTATCCATTTTATTTTTAGGGTTATTGAAATAAATTAATATGGTCGATTTTAGATATTAGTAACAAGCGGAACACTTGTTATTCATATTTACCTTACAGCTTTGGCTGCTTTCATATATCTCTGGAGTGTCAAAAATTCGACTAAGTACATATCAGTCATTATTCAGAGTTCAGAGGCTACTTTATTGAAAAAAAAGTTACGCATTTTTCCAAAATACCCATAAAGAATTAAATAATTTTTGATTTTATTTCTTAATAATTCTATCATTTGTTTTTGCATGAAATAATACTATACAAAATACATTGAAGTAATGTGTAGTGCGTACTAGAACAGACACCGCGAACGAAATCTGTGCGGCAGTGCGGGCGGGGGGCACGAGACACAGAGTACGCCAGTGCAGAGGTTGTTATGGCACACACCAAGAAGTTTGAGCGCGCGGCCTCTAACGACTGTTACAAAAAACTAAGTCTCGTCACTTCAAGTACGTAGTACATTTTACTTCAATAACAAAATAATAGAATTTATTGGCAGAAAAATAATTAAATACAATATATTTAATTCAATATTAATACCGTATTACTTATAATAAAACTTACAATTTAATACAATGTATTGTACCATTAACTAGTAATACTAGTGAGTGTTTGTTTAAAATATTACAAGTCATATTCTGGGAGTGACAATTTGTTCACACATTCAATATGTCAATTATCTAAAGTAATTTATCAATATTGATATCAGAGCTATGTTTTTGAGACCATGGAAATGATTTTATAATGAAGTTACAATGTTAATGTGGCCCATCCTATGGGTATCATGTATTATATACATGATATCAGTTTTAATTTCCTACGATCAGGTATTACTTTATAAGTACCTAATTTAAGTTTGTTTAGACCCACTTGTAAACGGAGCCAGATGTTAGTAAATACTTTGATCACTATGGGCATCGTGGTCGTTAGCATTTTCGTATCAAATATAATGATATCAGTGTATAATCCAATTTTTTAACTGTGCACTTGTGTTCCCAGCCTGTCACATTGAAACATTCACTATAATGTGAGTACTTCCTCTCCTCTTCATTAACGCTTATCAGTACGGCAATATTGACTACGTAACGGTCAATTTTTTTTTAAATATAGTGTCAAATGAGTTAATAGTCCATTTGTAGTAAGTATAATTAATGATATACTGTTATTGCAGTTTTTGAAAATACGACTAAATAAGGCTTCTACTTTTATTTGATATTATCCCAAATTTAATGTAATTTAAGGGCAACGTTTTGCCTACCGATTGACTCTTACGAATGTGTGCGTGCACAGTAGAATCAGTTAAAATAATGCATTACCACACATTTTGAATTTAAAAGATACAAAGGACAGAACGCTTGAGGTTTTTTTTTATTAATTTTTCTTCACCATTTGCCTATATTATTTATTCTGAAAGTTCTTTTTTGTGGTTATTGCAAAATAAGCCTGCAGAGTGCCATTGATGTGCTGTCGACCTTGAGGAATTAGATAAAATACCTCACCACAGCCCGTATAAACTGATTCACACCCTTCGCACCGGAATATAGCAGTTTCCTGTTGCTTGGTGGTGGAAGCAGGTGAGTGGGTGAGTGTTATTAAAGACGGGCTCTCTTTTCACTTAGTAAATAGATCATTTAAATTTTTGACATTGTCAGGTGCACAGTTAAAAAACTAACGTATCGTAATATAATTTTGTGTGTATGTAAGTATCTCTCTCTCTCTTTGTGTGCATGCGTGTGTGTGTGTGTGTGTGAGCGACTCACTTCTTCTTGTTCTTGGGCTGTGCGCGAGGCGGAGTGTTGGGGCGGCCCATGTTGAGTCCGGAGTACAGCTTGCGCTTGTCGGCCGGCTTCAGGATCTGGAACGAGCACATCAGCGTCTCGTCCACAGACATTAGCGCACCTGCAACGTACGAACGTTTTGATTATTCGACAATTCTTTAAATAAAAAGTTGAGCCCACGCAAAATGTGGCAAGACCTGAATTGAAGCGTGAGCGTTTGCTGCCTGCGAACAAACGTTTGTTTGAGTTTGTTCGCAAATGTGTCGGCTTTCAAATATATCAATTTTCTTCTTTTTATCAGTAACTGACCGTTGTACATAGATCCAGAAGTCACTCTTATAAGAAGGTTTTGGAGGTTTTTTTGTTTTTTATCTTTAATCTTTGGTCTGTTTATTTTACACTTGCCATTCAAATACGAGTTGATTGCACCGTCATCTATCGGAGGCTATGATATCTTTTGGCGTTATCCTAGTTAATAATTTACGGGAATTAGTACGGAGTATTCTATACAAGAATAGTGTAACTGGTGCTATTAATATAGCTTGAGTCAGTGACGTAGCAATTTATTGAATCGCAAAAATATTTTATTTTACCTTTGTGCTACTATTACGAATTTTATTTGTATACCAGATGTGTCCGCGACTTTGTAAGCATGCAATCTTTGTTAGTACATAATATGTTTGTTTTGAAGTTTAATTCCTTTGAACCTAATTGAGTACATATATTTTAAATAACAGTAATGCAAGTAAAGATATTTATGCTTATAAATTTGTTTATATATTTACCATATAATTCCAAATTCTTTTCCCAATAGACAACTTTTCTAAAGCGGATTTCACTAGTAATATTTAAACTTTTAAGTAAAGAAGTTGCCCCAATGCGTGTTTTTTATTTATCTTAGACTAGTGTTAAATTACTATCACACCGATTGTAAGCTGTAATGTAGACAAGACGGTAAAGCTAACATAACGACGGTAATCCTAACATAGCCGATTCACTCTTGCCATGCCTGGCAGGAGCGTTGGCAGGCTTCACACGATTTTTTTTTTTATAGAATAAAGGTGATAAACAAGAACACAGTCCACATGTATTGTAAAGGATGCTGTGGCCCATAGACATCTACATTTATCCTCGTCCAAGAATCAAAATGCAGATACATTGTCATCCCTGAGAATTAAGATGGTATGGCTAGATTCCACTTAAAAGGGCCTTTGGTTCTGGTTCTCTACACTCACCATACAAAACACAGCGGTATTACGCTGTTATTTTACGCTGGTATTCTGTGAGAGCATAGTCGACCCATTCGTGCTACAACCATAATATAGCTGCAGCGTGGCTCTGCCACGTAATCCCTCAGACGTATGGGCCAATCATTGTTTCCATTCAGGACTACGTGGTAAATCAGCAGCATTTAACAAGTATATTTGTGTCGATCGGGACTAGGGATTACATTTCGTCGCGTATGCGCGCTATGAAAGTACAAGGCCCACAACTCTGTTTTAAACAATAAAATAAATAAGATATAATACAAAAAGATTTTATAATATTTGGGTATTACGCAGTAAGTTATCTGGCACAGCAGTGTTGTCTAACAGAGCTGATATCGCGACGATGATATCGTGGCCAAACATTGCCGTGAAAATATTTCGTTTAAATGCCCCTCTTTAGATAATATCATTTAGAGATATTTTCTTCCATTTTTAGCACTGTTCATGAGATATATTAAGCATTATCATATTCGGCGAACACCAGTATTACGTCCCGATAGACAAATCAACAATTTTAACAGTATTAAAATGCATTTATATATGAATCAAGTCCGAGTCTAGGGAGTCTAAAGACTAACTTGGGTATTCAACAGATATATAATGGTCATATGTTACTGTAAATATATTACAGAAATAAGACAATGAACTGAGCATATTTTGAATATAAGTACTATTTTGTTTGGGTTTTTGCTCCGGGAAATGTCCCCAAGCTACTAATCATCACCGCTGATGATAAGAGGAATATTTGTCTTTTCATGAGAGACTACGGACTTCTATTTGGCACGTTCCTGACACATCTCTCTCGCCTTCTTTACATCCAAATACCTAAACGTACATGCTCGTCGGTTAGGCGTAAACTTAATTTGGCTCATCTACAATATATCTCTAATTTGGTCTATAAGCTACCATCTATGGTGTCCCTTGCCGATTCTACTATTCACCACTTATGTTTATATGGTTCGTACAGAACAACAATAGAGTAATCATCATCATTACAGGCTTTCACAAGTTCACCGCAGAACATAGGCCTCCCCCAAAGGAATACCACAAAGCAAATCACTTCATTCCTGAGCTACCTGCATCCATGACATCCTAATATCTTATCTTGCACAGTATATATTATCTTTATTATAATTTACCGGCGTTGTCGAACTCGCCGCAGTAGTTAGGAGCAGAGAACAGGGTGACGAGTTGTCGCTTGGCGAAGAACTCATAGCCGTCCTCCACAACCTGGTGAGCTCGGCAGATCAGGTCGAACTCGTGCTTCGACAGGAACTTGCCCACCACCTGGAAATGACATTTATCTTTAGATATTGACCAGTATAACACCTCTACATTTATTTGACGTTAACATATTCAACAAATATTGCTATAGCAGACTCGTTCGTGCTGCAACGTATTAAGGCACGTCAATTTGACCGTGGAAGGATCACGCTCGCACAGAAGAATACCAGCGTGAAATAGCAGCATAATGTTGATGTGTTCCGTATGGTGAGTCACGAGAGCCGAAGACACTTTTCACTGGTAACGAGGGTTGAATACGAGTTATGTTATGTGGTGTACGTGTGAAGAAATATGTTTGGATATATTATAAACATATTTCTTTGTGATGCTATCTTGTCCCTTATCTCGATCAGAGTATCCTAGGCTATTTTTTACTGTAATAATACCAATATGATGCGGATGAATGAAAATATTATGTATTATATTAGAAATAAAAAACAAGGTGTCCTTAAAGCGCATTCTGAGGAACAAGTCATTTAATAGATGTTGACTGACACACGGACACACCTGTTAGATTATCTGTTTTCAATATTGTAATATTCGTTACATAAGTTTTTTAACTAATGAAAAATTTGATCGCGAATCTATATTCTTGTTTGGAAAATCTTGAATCGCGACATCGCTTACCATCAAATCATGTTAATACGCATCGATCACGTTTCCAACGTTATCTGCAGTACAACGATAAACAAGTGTAATGTACTCTCCGCGCACACAAACATCAATATATTTGTGACATCGCCGCTTTGACTTTCAAACATGCGTCGCTGACATGACATTTCCGCACCGCTGTTTGTCAAACGCCTCGACTCTAGATAAAACAATAAATACGTTGACTGGCTTTTGCTTTTGATCGATTTAGGGCTGTAAATACTCGCTGTAAATTTCACAGTACGCGAGCAACCCGGGTTCTGTGGTTCATGAAATTGTTAATTGCAATTTTACTTGCTGATGATTTACCACGTGCTAGGTGGTGAAGCAAAACATCGTGAGGAAACCGGCATGTCTGAGAAATAAGAAAAAATATTTCGAAGAGATGTGAAGATCGCCAACACGCATTGGGTCAACGCGTCGGACATTTCCTTGCCCTAAAACCATCTCAGAAATGAGAGGAGGCCTATGCCCAGTAGTGGGACGTATTATAGGCTGTAATTTTAACTTTATTTTTTTAATCGTCGGTTAAAATTTATTCCATTACCATTGCAGCCTGTCAAAAGTCCACTGCTGAACAAAGGCCTCCCCCATAGGGGGGATGTTTTTCATAGTTGCCAAGCTTGCCACGCGGGTGTCAACGGCATTTTTTTTAGTTGTTATTAGGAAGACGCTACAGTCCATCTCCTAGTTTGTTCTCCTACGACACCCAAGGGATGATTTGGGTTTACAAAAAAGTGATTGATCAAATAAATAAGCTCTTAATAACGTGATTGAATATGAAAGTGAAACAATTTGTTCAAACAACTGCAATTTTTAAATTTGTGTATGTTGTATTTTATCCTATGAATAACTACGAATTTCTTTAAGATGTTTAAGTACCCTATTAAAACTGACAATGGTACGTAATTACGGGTTACAAAATTATAAAAAAAAAAACAAAGCGACCCCTTCCCGTTTCTGTGTGCGCCTCGCAACTAAATTTTGATTGTTAAGTTTGCTCCAGTACAAATAAGGTATCAAAGAAAAGAATGTGAAGGTTGGTTTACGCTAGAGAAGCCGAGCACGAGCTGAGCACAAGTTGAGCCGTTCTACTCGCGGTATCAAATGTGGACGTACAACGAGCCTACAACAATCACTCTCCTCGAAAGTTGTTTTCCGCAGTGTGCTCACGGCTCGTGGTGGATAGATATTTGCTATTGCAGCAACCGCTGCTGCTGCAGTGATTATTGTAGCTGAAGTCAGTGAAAAAAGCTAAAAGGCCAAGATGATGGGGATCTATAAATTTATAAAAAGACAGATCCAGTCAACAAAATCTAGATTTATTAACCACTTAAAGAGGTCAGGAAACAACTGGCCAAGTTAAGAATTTTGTTCGAATGACATCAACAAACTTTGAACTTTGGACGTGTTGAATGACAGATACGCACTGCGAGCGCGCGATGCAAATCCCTTTGTGTTCGACAAAAAATCCGACAATAGGCCGAGCACAGTCGAGCACGAACCAACCGCTCGTTCGAGGCTTGTAAGTCCGTCCACACAACACGAATTTGTGCTCGGTTCGTCTACGTAGTCGAGCACGAGCTTAAGCAGATAAATTTAATTGTATTATTATTATTAAAGTCGGCCACGCTTCTACCTTAATTAATTTGTCGTGTTGTATCCTTGTTTATTCATTCATGTTATGTATGATAAACAAACTTTAAAGCAACTAGATTAGATAAAAATATCTTATTCGGTGAAAAACTACGTCAGTTTATGCTGCAGCCCCTAAGACAATATTATTAATTCGTTTTATTTGTGAGATGAACCTTGAAAACTAATTAATATAAATGTTAACCCAACATGAGAAGTGATAAGTTTTTTCAAACTACCCTCCGATTTTATTATTAGCATTTTGAATATGGGTAGGAAAGGAGGAGTGCTCCGGTATTCTGGTACACTTGTGGCAGAATAATGTCCTACAATTGATTGAATCGATTCGAAATCGATATTTAGAGTTCTCGACAAGTTTTCTTTCATCCCACTGGTTAATAATTATATATATTTTTTTTTACAAAGACACATTTATTAATATTATAAACATAGCCGACCCTACCATAGGGCGAAGAGAGCGTTCCAGGCGTCAAGACCCAACAGTAAAGAAGAATAAAAGTTTTTTTTAGCTTTTCGATATTTTGATTGCTAGCAAGGACCCAGTGGTACAGAAAAATAAAGGATTTTTTTAGCATTATGATTGCGAGCGCGCGTGTATGGCTAGATATGGTATGTCATCAAAGTAATCTTGAAGTTTCCTTCCTTGCAAATGCAACTGGTATATTTTAGGAACACACGGATGGAGAGGGGGGGGGGGGGGGTTTAATTTAATTTAATTGGCTCTCGCTCCATCCTAAAATTGCCTTGAGTTGGCACTAATTTTAGCTTTATGTCGTTGTGCTTACAAAAGTTATTTTCAGTTTGCCGTAAACAAAAATAACTTTTGTAAGCACGACAAGAAAGGAAAACCGCATGACCAGTCTCTATTATATAAAAGTTATAACGTTAAAAACTAGATTATATCCATATTGGACCGAAAATAACTAGTAATACCACAAACAACGACTAGTCACGCAAAGTCTACATGTATATAGGTTTGAAGCACTTACACTAATCACTCAGATATGTAATCGACGGGTCGGGCTATTTAATAGGTTGACTGCGATTACGCTTGTTTGTTTTAAGTGGTATATCTTGCGTTTAGTTTACGTGTGAACGGTCCAAGATGGTATTTTGGCAGTCTGGTATTTTCTTATAGAATAACAGTGACCAAACGAGTGTATAGTCTGCATGATAGTAAATTGATGCTGTGACATGGGCATCACATTTATCCTCAAATAAGAATCAAAATGCAAATGTGTTGTCACCCTTGAGGACAAAGATGTAATGTCTCGTGTTTCCAGTAAAATGTGTCTCCGGTTCTCTACACTCAACATACGTAACACAGCAGTATTAAGCTGCTATTTTACACTGATATTGTGAGAGCGTGGTCTTACCCCGGTCGAACCGACCAATTCGTACTATGACCATAATATAGCTGCAGTGTGGCCACCAAACCACGTGTGTACCACGTAAAACAAATATAATGGATTTCCGCAAAGTAACGTCTGATTCTATAAATTATCACAAGCAAGTAAGTATCGAGAGTGAACTGACCTCTGTACCGAAGGTGAAGCTGACACCGCGGTCGTTCTCGCCCCAGCCGGCGACATCCTTGTCTGGGTCGGACCACAGCAGGTCGCACAACAGCCCCTGGTCCGGGACGTCCGTGGGCCGCATGATCCGCCGGATCTGCTCCATCGCCTGCAGGTCCGGCGACAGACCGCCGTGACAGCAGAATATCTTCTCGTCCACTGTAACAAGGATATATCAATTATATTATTTCGTATAGTATAGGTATCTTTTTATAAACGGTGATTTGGCAGCGTAAGAAAATTTTTCATCCTATTTCGTCTCTTGATGTCGGTATAAACATCTTGTTGACGCCAGACCTAAAGTATCCAGGCCGATGACGGATAGCAGTGTCAAATTTGCGAGAGGTCTGGTACTTAGGTCGTCCATTCATCTATATTAGTAGTATAGTTGTAGCACGAATGGGTCAGCTCGACCGGGGAAGGACCACGCTCTCACAGAATACAGCTTAACACTACTGTGTTTCGTATGGTGAGTGTAGAGAACCGGAGACCCTTTTTACTGAAAACGAGGCATTCCATCTTAGTCCTCACGGGTGACAACGTATCTGCATTTTGATTTGTGATCAAGGATAGATGTAGATGTCTATGGGCCACAGCATCCACTTACCATCAGGTGGACTGTGTGCTCGTTTGTCGCCCTTATCCTATAAGTAAATAAAACTCGCGGTTACAGCGATAAAGTCAAGTCTATTGACTATATCATTCACTAATTAGAAGAACCGATGTTTATTATATGCACATCCTGTAATCTGTATTTATCTACCGATATAGATATATTACGTTTATCTTCTGACACTGAATTCTAGCCAACCTACAATTGTATTGCATAGGAGTTATATAGGATAAACATAGGTTACAAGCTTTCATGTTCTGCTGTTTATGCTGCAGTTAACCATGGCTATATCTACCATAAAATACATTTACAATAAAAAAGATAAAAAATAAATAAGGGAATAAATTAAATCTAAAAATAAAATACGAAGCCTCATCGAACGTTTTGCGAACAATATCCTAAGGTGCGCCCCCGATGGCGATAATCCCATCATAGCCGATTGAACATAATACAATTAAGCCAGCGGGCTAAATTTGCCGTGTGCTGCCTGCCTAATGGGTATAGATTATCAATTAATGGACGTAATGTACTGAAGTGGAGTGTTCAGGATTATATTATGCGGGGTAGCCGATATAAGGATACGCGAAAAGCTGTTTAAATCAAATTCCACATATGTGTGTACAATTAATGTATTAATATGCAAGCGTATTTAATATGGAGATTCATAATTTTAATGATTTTATCAAAACATCAAGTATTAAAAATAATGAAACAATTTTAAGTTCCTGTATGGTAGATATTTGTGGTGTATTTAGATAATACACATATTATCACTTATTTCACCGTATACGAGCGGTTTAATAATATCCACTATCCATATCGTCCCGTGGGAGTCGTAAGAGGCGATAGCTGGAATCAAACCAGAAGATGGACACAGCGTCTTCCTAATAACAATGAAATAAAAAATGCGGTATTCAACCCGCCTGCCAAACCTGCCAACTATGGCGAATATCTCCTCTATGAAGCAATTTATGGAAGAGGCCTATTATTCAGCAGTGCTCTTGATAGGCTGTAACGGTTACATTTACATGTAAAATATCCTATTAAGTATAAATTTTTTGAGAACATTGGAATTTAATTAAATCAATACCTATTCAAATATCGTAGTATTAGGTATTATAATTTCTAATTTATTAGTCAGTTTTGCATAATTCATTAGACGATGTTGAGCCTACTTAACGTTAGTTAGGCAAAGGAGTTAAGACAATGTAAGTTATCTAGAAGGGGAGCACTCAGACGCTGGATAAGTGTCTACAAAGGTGAGTAGGGGTTATCGTTATCGGTTGCGTCGATGAGGCGCCGCTTTAAACACACGCCCCCCGACGCAGTTTCACGATAGCACTGCATTGTTGTTCGGTGATAAGTTACAGAAATTTGTTTTAAATTTTACACGAAATGTGCTATATTACAGACGTTTTTAGAGTATATTATTAGGTGCCAATACTACACCTTTTACTGCTGTGTTCCGATTTAAGGTGAAAACAGACCGGGCGTATGTGATGTCACTTACGTGATGTTACGTAAGTGACGTCCATCAGAAGACACCGGTTTTCATAGTAAATATATGACGTATCACTAATTAGAACTATTTATCTTATGTGACGTCGCTGACGCGACCAAATCCCACTCGACGTGTTATTGTCTGTGCATTAGATCGCGCGTATTTTTTTTTTTAACCAAGTAGAATAAAAACGCTAAGTTTAAAAAAATGTTCGAAGAGCTGTCACTAAAATTCATTCGACACTTCACTGACTGACTACGTGGCGTACGTAGGCTCTGTGTGTTCTGTCGCTGATGAGGATGATATTAGTTGGCGTGGCGTAGGGCTGTATGTGTTTAGCGTAACATTACATCACATGGCGTGGCATGACATCACATAATCGCAACCTATTTTTACATAAGCAAGCATTACATTACATTGTAGTAACTTTCTTTGTTTGATGATGACTCGTACGACGGCCGAGTACCGAGTACTCGGCCTTAATTATATACCAGAGAAAAATAAAGACAAAAAGCCAATTTTTATCATTATTATTATATTAGACACATTAAAACATCAGGAACATGAGAAGCAGCAGAAATATTTAGAACGTACATATGAATCTATAATAGAAATTATTATTACTAATATTTAAAATTTAAGAGAGAAAGACCAATAATTTTTCTAGATGTTTTCCGATAAAACGATTTCTATAAGCAGTCATTTTCGCGCCAGATAACGAAAACTATCTCTCGAACATGAACTCATGTTGTCTCATTTGACGAGTAATCAGTAATTACTCATCAACAGTATCCGTGGGTGTGTGACTGATCGAGTACCGATACAAGTACTTTTCTTTCGATACTACTTGGTACTAACTTTTAAAGTATCGATACCCAAAGTACTTGGTATGGAAAGAAAAGTATCGAGTAATTACTCGTTTTCGATTTTTCGTCGATTTCGACGGGACTTTCACTGGCAGATAGCTGACAGATGTTCTAAGGAGTAACTTGGCTACTGACATTTAAGCAAAAGAATTAGGGTTCTGAGCAATATAATTAAAACCCTAAATTACACGCGGGCGCAGTCGCAGGGAACACAGCTAGTTTATTATATAATTCTTCTGTCCGTGTGTATGTGACTGAACTCCTCCTAAACGACTGGACCGATTTTGATGAATATTTTGTGTGATTAAGTTGATGAGAGAATGGTTTAGATTCACAATTGGACCTGGTACGTGGCGTTATTGTCGAGATCCAGAAATCATCCGTGCGATGACGGGGCGGATCGCTAGTTTATCTAATGAAACGGTGAACTAGATAAATTATATTATTGTGATTAGGATAAACACTTGTACTTGTTTCACCAAACAAGTAAGTGTTTATTCAAATCACAAAAAATGAAGCTGGAGTTTCACCAAGTGACAACAATCGCGAGTATAAATTATAAAGAAAATTAAATTCGCATGGTTGCTGTACGGCCCATGAACGATTAAGTAAGTAGTTTAGTTTGAATACGTGGTACATCGACAACCATAAAGGTACCAGTCGAGTGTCTGATTGTTCGAAGGTCGAAGAAGGGAGATTACACTCTTCAAAATGTATTCTGTAGAATACCGAGGAGACTGGTTACCCTACTCCTGTGCTTGAAACTGACATGGATACCTTTAGCTGAATCGAAGTCACTGTTAAGCAAGTTAAGACACTTTTTGGATGAGTACAAAAAGCTACTAGATGGTTTAAACAAAAGGTAATACAGCAACACAACATATTTATTGAGAGATAAACAACCTTTTATAATATAATATAAAGTATTGGATGTATAAGGGGTAAAACACAATTATAAAGTCTAAACTGCTATTAACTCATGCAAAACACCCCGGGGTGCGATCCGATCAACTCGCGGTATATCTTGCACATCTAACGATTATAAAACTTCCCTAATTAGCGAATGTACTGCGAGGAACGAGGCTATTTATTACATTTACAGACAGCCGAAGCGATGCAAACTTTGTAATTGATTAAGTTAGGGTTCATTGTTGAATACTTGTTAATTAAATCTTTACACAAAGATCGTAAAACAAAAAACGACTAATATAAAATTAAGATTACGAAACTAATCTAGAAGCAGGAATTGAGTGACATCGGTGATTCAATATCGCGACGCACTAAAATAAACAAAAAACAAAACCACTCGAGGCGGTATTAATAGCGGCTCAGGATCAACAGCCGAGGCTATGACGTCAATGAGGCAGCTGGGCCACGCGGGCTACATATAACCGTAAACAATCCGACGGAAACTGATTGCCTCACCAGGCCGCATGCTCTCCAGCACGTGAGCGCTCGACGGTCAAGGAATTTGAAGCAAGTGTCCATTGACAGTTTACGAGTTGTTGCCTATTTTAAAAGTATGACGTAGTTACAAATCGCTGATACGTTATCTGTGATGCTGTTTCCAGGTGATAGCGAATACGAATGGGAAATTCCATTATAAACTCAATACACTGCGTTGCATTGAAATGAAAGTTACTTAATGTTTCAATTATTTAGCTATATTTTACATATTTTCGATATATTGAATCTAAATCATATAAGCCGTATATGTCGGCTATGCAGAATTTCGTAACCTTCATCTACGGGGCTTTTTTCATAGACCAGCGAAATTTAACAATTAAGTTCAAAATATTTGTATATTTTTCAAAATTGCAAACACTTTTTGCAGTTTTGAAAAATATGCGTAAATAAAGTTTCTACATTTATTTGAAAATATCCGAAATTGAATATAATTTATGGGCAACAAAGACGCGCGCTCGTGTGTTTACGAGTCAATACACGGAGCTTTTGCCTACTACGAGGGTGGATTGAAAAGTACTCGGCCTAACACAGATCCATTCAATTCTAAAAATCAAATCTAACCACATTATTTAGTTCAGTTCAGACTAGTTCATTGTGTGAAGTTCGAAACGTGTGCGATAATTAGTTGTGATTTTATAAATTTATTAACAAAGTAATCGGACATAATTTCCGCGAATGGAGCAAATCGAGCAGCGTGCCGTCATTAAGTACCTCCATAAGAAGGGGCTATCATCAAAAGCCATCCATGATGACATGGTCAGTACATTAGGCGATTGTGCTCTGTCATATTCATCCGTCAAAAAATGGATAGCAGAATTTAAGCGTGGTAGAGAGAGTGTGAAAGATGAACCCCGCTCTGGAAGGCCTTCGACGTCAACTACTGACGAAAATATTAAAAAAGTACTTGATTTAATAATGGGAGACCGCAGATTAAAAATTAGTGAGATAGCCGAGATTATAGGCATCTCTTATGAACGAACTCAAAACATCATTGTCAACGAGTTGGGTTTCCACAAGGTGTCTGCGAGGTGGGTTCCGCGACTGCTTTCAGTTGAACAAAAAAGGACGCGATTGACTATTTCACGCGACTGTTTGAGAGTTATTTGAAGCCGATGCAGATGATTTTTTGAATCGTTTTGTTACTATGGACGAAACATGGGTTCATTACTGTACACCGGAAACAAAACAACAATCAAAACAGTGGAGAAGACCTGGTTCACCACCCCCTAAAAAGGCTAAGTCGATTTTGTCGGCAAATAAGGTGATGGCTTCAGTATTCTGGGACTCGAAAGGTGTGATTATGATTGATTATCTTGAAAGGGGTCAGAATATAAACTCTGATTACTACTGCACCTTACTACGTCGTTTACGAGAGGAAATAAAAGAAAAACGTCGAGGAATGCTCAGAAGAAAAGTCCTGTTTCATCAAGATAACGCCCGTGTTCATACGTCAGTACAGTCAATGGCTGAAATTCACAACTGTGGCTTTGAACTGTTACCGCATCCGCCGTATTCACCTGATCTGGCACCATCAGACTTCTTTCTGTTCCCTAACCTAAAAAAGCACTTGGGAGGTCAAAGATTTTCGACAAACGACGAGGTCAAAGCAGCTGTAGACGCATATTTTGACTCTAAGGAAGAATCATTTTTTTTCAACGGTCTAAATGCTTGGAAGGGGAGGTGGCAAAAGTGTATTGAACTTGATGGTGATTATGTAGAAAAATAAAAATATAACTGATTTAGTATTTGTTTATTTTCTTGGTTAGGCCGAGTACTTTTCAATCCACCCTCGTATTTACTTCCTTAACGACACGCTCGCTACTAAGTTGTTAACTACGACGCGAATTATGATTTCAATTTTCCCTTCATACTATAAACGGGCTTAGGAATAGATGTTATGCAAATAAAAAGTTCAGCACACCTAAAATTAAATATTTTTACTGCCACACAAAAGACAGTTCGAAATACAAGTTTAGACTACAGAGCGAGGGAGAGGTGAAGAATAAATGTAAACAATTAGTTGGAGAAAAGATAGTTGAGCTGAAAGGCCAATGATAGGTTACTCAGGCGGCGCGAGCGTTGAAGGCGTTTAAAAGCGGACTAGCTGGCGCTGATCGGTAAAAACGAAGTCACCCGAACGACTACGAAGGCAGTGGAATGGTGCCGAGCATTGCCGACCTCAACAGACACGAACATCGCTTCGGTGCGTAGGTACGCTGTTCAATAAACATATTCAAAACTAATAGAAATTGTATGTTGTTGTATATCGTTGTATTAAAGACGTAACCGATGGCTAATTGGCGGCCAGGTTTTTTTTATACGGGGGGGGGGGGGGGGGCAAACGAGCATGCGGCTCACCTGATGGTAAGTGACTACCGCCGCCCATGAACAACTGCAACACCAGGGGAACCAGGGGAATTGCCGGCCTTTTAAAAAGGAGTAGGCTCTTTTCTTGAAGGTCCTTAAGACGTATCGGTCCGGAAAAATCGCTGATGGTAATCGATTCCACAAGGAAGTTAGAAGAAGAAAACATCTTCTAAATCGCACAGTGGTGGACCGCCAATCATCCAGATGGTGTGGATGGTATCGGGAATTCTGCCGCGATGTGCGTTCGTGAAATTTGGCGGCTGGGATTAATCCGAACAATTCCTCAGAGCACTCCCCGTGGTAAATGCAAAGGGATGCAACATCTCCCTGCAGCGCCAATGAATCGAGCCGATCTGAAAGAACTGGATCGTCAACGATTCGAGTCGCTCTGCGCTGGATGCGATCAATTGGAAGGAGCTGGCACTGGTGAGCCCCTGCCCAGAGATGGAAACAGTATTCCATGTGAGGCCGAACCTGCGCCTTGTAGTTGCAGGCGTTGTGTCGGCATGAAATACTGTCCCGCTCTGCTGAGCACGCCAAGCATTTTAGAGGCCAATTTGGCCTTCTCTTCCAAGTGACCACGAAACTGCACGTCACTCGATATGTCGACGCCGAGGATTCCGATACTACCTGAGGCAACAAGGGGAGTGCCTTGAAACTGAGGAGATACGACAAAAGGGTACTTTTTAGCGGTAAACGCGCAAACTTGTATCTTCTGAGGATTAAACTGGACTAGATTTTGTCGCCCCCAATCCGAGACTGTTCAGCAAAGACTCGACTTCAGATACAAGTTTACAAGCACGGCCGGTGTATAGAGCATCACCAGTGCTGTCATCCATCCGCATAGCAATGAATGTTACCAGTCTGCAACATATTTATCATTGATATGCAGAAGAAACAGCGTTGGTGATAGCACACAGCCTTGTGGAACACCAGCGTTAATAGGCTTGTAGTCGGAGCATGCACCGTCTACAACGACCTTGATGCTCCGATCTGCAAGGAAGCTGGTGATCCAATTGCACAATTTCTCGGGAAGCCCATAGGAAGGGAGCGAACGTACCCAGCAGTGTAATGGAAGGGAAAGGGCGGGGGAGACACGTTTGTTTTTAGCGAGTCAAAACAACTACTGGATACCTAATCTGTAACCGAGCGCGAGCGCCGAACGACACCAACTGCTCCTGAACTCAACACTCCCTTACGAATGTGTGCGTGCGTATTTATGAATGACAAGCAATTAAAATAATGCATTTCCACACAATTTGACCACAAAGGATAAAAAGAATAAAATGTTTCAGTTTTTTTTTGTGTATTTTTTCACCATTCGCTTATGTTATCTATTCTGAACCTCCTCTGAAAATTTGAACGGTCATTACAAAATAACTCTGTATATTTAGAAACTGTGATCGGGAGATGAAACTGCTGTAACTGATCAAATAACATTGTGAATGTGCTTGCTAAGCGTAATGATAAAAGATACTTCTTTCAACTTATAGCCCCTGCATAAAAAGTGGACTATGTAAAAATTAGTGACAAATATATTTTTATTTATTTTAATCAATGATTAAACCGGAAACTCTTTTTACTGGAAATGAGGCATTTCATTTAACTCCTCAATGGTGACAATGTATCTGCAATTTGATTCTTAATCGAGGATAGATGTAGATGTGTATCGATCATACATCCACTTACCATCAGGTGGACTGTGTTCGTTTGCCATCATTAATCTATAAAAAAATATTCAAAAATAACGAGGAATTAAATAAATGTTAAAATATCGGTCAAGAGCAAGCTGCAAGTGTATGGACAACAATATTTCACAAATTCCTTTTGTAGGATACAGCTGGCGGGTAAAGTAAATTACACTACTGTGTAAGAGTATAAAGTTACCTTCAGGGAAGGCACACAGAACACTGAATATTATGTTGTTGTACAGTCGGCCGACTAGAGTACCTATTCTATTTGATAATTAACTAACGTCTTTTGTTATATGTTGTAATAGACAGATTAAAAAAAAACAAAATCTTTTTTTCTTTTTCTAGAAAAGTTTCGCTCATTAGCAATGTTAGTTCTAGGGAGAATGTTTAGACGAGAAACCTTAAGAGCTCTCAAGCATGCAATTAGATAAAGGCTCCTTTCTAAAAAATCACAAAGTGAACTTTTATTTATTAATAATAGTTTTAAATAATTTTGTTGCATTTAGTTTTATATATTTGTTATTAGAAAAGATCGTAGGAAAATTAGGATATAGTGAAAAGCTTATTTATATATTTATTAATGTTGAAAATATTTTATTTACTTTCTCCTTTATCAGCTCTTAAAAGTCAACTGCTGGACATGAACCCCTCCTGTTGAAGTCGGTAGAAAACGGCGTTCAAGTCACAGTGTATTTAACAGATTGACGGATGGCCATTGGACGAAACCACTAATCAATTTAGGCATTTGAGTTTGCCGCAGGCTAATACACTTATTTGTGTCAGCTTGGAACTAAATTTTTTAATACAAATAAAAGTTCTTACATTTGATTAATGTTAGGAAATTCTTTAAATATATTTAATATAATAAAAAAATCAAAGATTCTATGATTCTTCTAGTTTAATGCTTTCCTTCAAGCGGGGCTGCTAAGGGCAAATATCCTAAGTATAAAGTAATCTATAGGGCACGGATTTTGAAACCTTAAAAAATTTTTAATGCAACAAAAACAATTTATACATATCAATGTCACCCTAGCTCCTGTAAAAGGTTAACCTGAGTAACAGGAGTTAGTTCGTTATCCTTTTATTCAACAAAAAATATAGATACGTGTTGCTAAACATACGTGAGTGCGTGCGCGCGCGTATGATTGCCTGAATTATAGCTATAACTCTCCATATCGTTCCGACCGGAACACATCAGCTGTTGGCAAAAATAAATAAGACGTGCCTGGCGGTGAAGAAAAACATCGTGGGGATGGCTCCATATCGGGGAAATTTCATTTCGAGGTCTTGTGTAGTTCGCTAACACCCGTTGGGACAGCGGGGCGGATTCCGAAAAAAGCAGCGCCGTCAAAAGCGTTAACGATTGTGGAAACTTAAATTAACTAATTATACAGGAATGAAATGGGGCCATTGCCCAGGAGTGAGACAAGGTATATTATCTGTTACTTTACTTTTTTTTTATGAATAGATTCATTTTTATAGTTTTTAAGTGGAGTTAAAAGTTGCACAAAGTTAACTTGGCTAACCCTGCAGGAATGAGAGGATGTCGAATATAGGCTTGTTACATTGTATTTATCGCAGAATGTATGAAGAATAAAAATCGCGAGAAAATCTAAACGAACAAGTCCTACTCCAAAGATACCTCTTAATATTCATAAATGAGAGGATGTCTGAGCCAAGTAGGCTATTTCACTTTTTACTACGTAATAAAACGTAAAACTAAAATACTGTTGAGCGCCACCATTAATTCCTGGTACATGGCAACACTAGTTACCGCTAGCGCCCTCTAGTATCGAGTGGCAGAACTAGGAGAGTCAAGATCCTTCAAGAAATGTTCATGGAAGAACTTTCTAGAACTATCGACACCTAGTCAGTCGGGACCGGTATGTACTCGAACATTCTAGATGTTTCTACAGTAAAAGGTTCTGGAAATCATCTGAGGCCCTAGATAAGGCCGTTATAGACCGCGATCCAGTCAGTATTGAATTGGTAATACAAGCGACTACTGAACTAAAGTGATCAGTAGTATAATTGTATTTTGTTATTAGTGTGGTTTTAAGTTGTAATTAAAGTGTCAATTTTGGTAATTCACTCGGCAGTTTTTAATTGTCTCGAACCCCAAGCTCGTAACAATACGTTTCTGTATAATTAACACCCCGAAGAACCGGTCGGACAATAAATTACGTAATTTGTACAATAAATGCGTAATTTGCACCGACGCGATAAACTAAAGCCAAGACCACATAGTATCAACTCGGTGGTTTCGTCCGGCTTTAATTAATAGTTTAAAATTCTAATGCTAAAATATGTCGATTTTTATAAAACCGTCGAACTTAAAATTTTATGATTCAATTTTGTAAACTTAAGTTTACACTAACATACACTCAGCGGCACGGAATCTTGGCCAAGCGGTTATCTCGCGATAGCAAAAGCTTTAAGTGTTTCTGATGAATGTTTGTTATGCAGGTATGTCAAAAAATGTTTGCTCTCAAGTTCAAGAGGGTAATTCATTATGTTTAAGTGCACCATGACGAATTCTTTAATTTTTAGTTGAATCGGGTCATTTGAGCGACTAAGTTCACATTTTAAATTTGTGTGTTGTGAAAAGTTTACTGTAAGGTTATTCAATGATTGTGATCTTGTGTCTTAATTCAATAACTAAAGGTGCTTTAAAGCCAATAAAAATGCCATTAACACCAGCACAAGTTGCACAAGCAGTAGCATTAATTGACCAAGGGCTGACACAGCGTGAAGTTGCTATTGTGCTTAACGTACCACGGTCCTCAATGCAGTATTCACTGAAACGATACCAGGAGACAGGACGCTACACCCGCAGGCCAGGCAGTGGGGGCGTAAGGTGCACATCGGCCCGGGACGATCGTTTTATTGTTATGGAGATTTTGAGAAACCGCTACCTGACCGCTGTTGAGATACGCCAGCGGCTCCAAATCGCAAGAGGCGTTAATGTTAGTGAGCGTACGGTGAGAAGACGAATGGAGGAAGTGAATTTAAAAGCTCGTAGACCAGCACGAGGTCCAGAACTTCTCAGACAGCACCGAGTAGCCCGACTTCAGTTCGCAAGAGAACATGTCAATTGGACCCACGAGCAATGGGCTAGAGTGTTGTTCACAGATGAGTGTCGAATAGCTTTACGTGCTCCAGACGGTCGAGAACGAGTGTGGAGAAAAAGAGGAGAGAGGTTTCTACCCATTACCACCACCCAAACTGTGAGTTTCCATGGAGGCTCAATAATGGTATGGGGAGGTGTAAGTTCCGACGCACGTACAGAGTTGGTCATCGTCGATAATCGGCTTACAGCTACTCGATACATCGAGGAAGTTCTTCAGGAGCACGTAATTCCTTATTCGGGATTCATTGGACACGACCAATTCCTCCTCATGCACGATAATGCACGCCCGCACGTCGCACATTGTGTAGAGGAATATCTGGAAGAGGTTGGAATACAAAAATTACAGTGGCCAGCTCGTAGCCCGGACTTAAATCCAATTGAGCATGTATGGGGTATGTTCAAAAAAAAGATAAAGTCCAGCTCCAAACCGCCACAAACTCTAAATGAGCTCCGAAATGCAGCGCTGGCCGCTTGGGACAGCATACCGCAAGTTGATGTCAGAAACATCATTCAAAGCATGCCAGATCGAATGCAAGCGGTTATCAGGGCTAGGGGAGGAAACGCCCGATATTAAAACTGATAGACAATAAAGAAACAGACTTAATTTTTAACTTTGTAGTGTTTTTAAAGTGACAATGGAAAGATGTTAATTTTAGTGAAAACATGTTATCTTGAAAAGAAAAATTTCGGTGAAGTAAACATTAAATTTCTACGTTCTAAAACCATTAGAGACACTTATTGAATGCATCTACCCTTAATTTACTGTTAAAAAAACGTTTCAGTGCAAATAATCAGCAAATTCACGAGTGGCCAAGTTTCCGTGCCGGTGAGTGTATTATTTACTGACATGAGTGTAATGAAATATTTTCAAGCATCTGTCTTTCCATCCGATTACAGCGTGGGTGTCTTCAAGGCAAGAGTGAATAGGCTTTTGTTAAATCAGTGCGCTTCACCATCTTAGGCTACAACATCACCACTTACCATCAGGTGGGATCGTAGATAAGCGCTGGCTAAGTAGAATACAAAAAAAAAAATATTTTACCTAACTTCAACTTTAGTCTGGTAGACAATCCAATGAATTTGCCATATTAGCGCAGAATAAATAATAGTAGGTACAATATTAGTAAAATAAGCTTGGGTGATCGATTTAAAGAAAACTTTTTACTCGTTCGTTTCGTATTCTATTGAAACAAGGTAGTTTATTGAAGTAATTATAAATGAGACGATTAAATGATTAATTCTGTTACATCATTCTTTTATATAGAGGTTATAAACGAGGACTCAGCCCACAAGGTAAGGGGATGCAGTGCAGTGGCCTATACACACCTAAATCCTCGATTAAGAATCAAATTAAAAACAGAAGCGTCGTGACTCTTAAGAAATAAAATGGAGTCTCGTTACCAGTAAAAATGGTCTCTATTTTACTCTGCTATTACAGAATTGTGATAGCGTGGTCCTGCAGTATGTGTGACTTTGTTGTACACTGTGTCATGTTTTATGAGCTCCCAAAGAAGGAATATAGCATATACTGCAATAAAACGCAAAGTGACTATGATTATGATGGCAGAAAGTTAATGAATAGGCCTGCTGAAGCTCAGACTGACCCATTTAAACTGCGGAAATAATAAAGCTGCACTGTAGCTTTATTAAGTATAAACCTAACAATGTTATAATAAGAAACCAGAAATAATGTCCGTTCATTCATAGCGTTAGGTTTACGTTACGAATTCCCACGTACGCATCTTCCAGATGGTATCCCGTTTGAATCTTAAAATATATATAAATAAGCGTTTGGCATTTTGTTTAACTTTATATTTCTAGTAATCGAAAATAATTTAAACAAATTTTTTAGTCGTACTATACATCGTACTTTGGCATAACTTTTCTTGGGACATTTGAAACGACCTTTGGACTTGGAAAAGGCATTGGGTCATAAAAAGCTGACAAAGATTACATATAACAAAGGAAACTAGGTGTGTCATTCGTTTTGGATAAAATCTATTAACCAAGCTTTTACTGGCGTTGCGAGGACCATCATCTGGGTCTATCATCAATAGGCTTATTCGCTATCAAAATGGTGGCTCATAAAACATATTGACGCAATGTACTGCAAATAGATTATTATTTTGATGTCAACGAATAGGTCAGCAGATCAGTTCCATGGTACAATATTATTGCATTGTCAACGAAGTTACATAACTATGCTTTTGAGATCAATATCAACCGGACATCAGCAGGTACTTAAAAAATTTGAATACAAAGTTTGAACCGGAAATACATAAGAAGAAAGGTAGTAAAACCTAATAAAACCTTGTCATAACTGAGATCATACATGTTATATCTTCGCCGAGTAAACATAAATAAGATGGTTAGTGCCGCGTCGACGGGAAATCGAAATCAGAACGTAAAAACAAGGCCGCAGTAAATACATAAAACTAATGACGAGAAACGCGTGCAACATCCGTTACAGATTTTTTTTCATATAGTAATGCACACAAAAAGACAGAAACAATTTTAAAGTAAGTTCGTACAAAGGTAACTACTAAGGTATGCTATACTGAAATATTTTAAAATAATAGGATATTTTTTATAAAATTGATGTGGCAAGCAAACTAAATACAGCCTATGAACATCTGCAACCAAGGCTACGGATGCGTTATCACCACTGAGGACTAAGATGGAATGTCTCTCAAACTGTAGTTATACTGGCTCTCTACATCCTACATATCAGGACTCCTTGGCAGAAAATAGCGTTACAAGTTAATAAATACTATATGAATAAATAACTGGCAAGCGCAGTGTAGTCGTCCAACACTGCGCTTGCCAATTATTTACTCATATTACCCACTAGCTGTGCCCGCGGCGTAGCTCGCGTATACAGGTTTTACATAAAGAATTTGTCGTTTAGGTAAGAGAATATTAAACGATTTATTTCATTACTGTATCAATAAGTGGTAACTAAATAAATCATTATCATCAAAGTTCTAAGTCGTTTATGATAGAGCTTCTGTGTAAACGACGTTAGAAGTAGGCTTAGCCGGGGTGTACACAAAAAGGTTACGGGGGCTACTAACGCGGGAAAAAGCAACATAGAGTTGGCCATGTGCAAAACAGTCAGTACTGAGGTACACTCCTACAACGCGTAAAGTTTGACCTTGCGCTTTATTTACGGTCATCGCATAACACACGCTCACTGTAACTGGGAACTGAACGCGCTTAAAACTGATAGGAAAGTTACTTCTTAATAGAGGGTTTTTGGGCGGTGCTGCCAGATAAAAAAACTCATTCAGCTCTAGGACAACACAAAAAGCGCTAGATTTCATGAAAACAGCGCTTTAAAAAAACCCTAGATTTCGCGCTAAATTAACTACAAACAAAGTTTGTGTTTTTTTATACAATCATAATAAAGAAAACAACATTAAGTTTTTTTTCTGGCAATATTTTTTTGATGTATCAATACTTCGCAGGACATCGACTTATAATTATAGCAATTGCTGTCAACAGTAGTTAGTATTGTACGAACAATAAAAATGTCATTAATTGTTTTAAAGTGCAATGTATTTCGCAACTTAGTTTCAGATGTCAGCATCTGATTGCGGTTGCTACACAGTTTCTTTGTGTTATAACTTCTAAGTAACTTTTAACTTAGCTGTGCTCTAAACAACTGACTGAAACTGAATAAAGCAAAATAAATGCGTTGCCAAAACCATGAACGAAAACTTTAATAAAGGGGATTTCCCCGCTTATAGTCGTCGGTAAAAAAATCAAGTTGATCATCCTAAAGGGGAAGCCAGGAGATCCATAGCACAGGGTATCCAAGTTTGGACTCGTCTCCCATGCTCTTTGTTTTTTGGAAAAAATATGTTTGAAAAAGATAAACTGCAATGTACTATTTGTGGGAAAAAATAATAAAGGTCATTATTATTATTATCGGTAATGTGGACTAACAGTGCTGCTATAAAAGAGTTAATAACCCGCTAGTCGCTAAAATATTGAAATGTGTGCTAAATACACCAAAAAGCGCTGGATTAAGCGCTAGGTGCTAAAATTTCGAAATGCGCGCTATACATTCCAAAAAAGTGCTAAATCTAGTTCCCAAAGCGCTAACATGGCAGTTCTGATTTTGCGTATATTTTAAATACAATGTCACGACATTTCGTTGCAAAATTTTTATTTTTGGTCGGGTTCCGTTGTATGGCTTCGATAGATACAAATTTATTCAGTAAGTCTCAATACGATTCATCGGCGAAAAATCTCAACACCGCAATTCAGAAAAGTTTGTAATTTGTACAACTCCATCTATTACGTCCTTTGTGTGAGAAAACATCCTATCTCTTTTTGTGTTTTAAGTATAAATATATTAATTATTATGGAACGTTTTTTTTACACAGAAATCTTTTTATTACTATTTCTGAGATTTTATGGCGCCATTGAACAAATTCGAACCTACATTTCAAAATTAATGTTTTCAAAAATTACTTTCGATAGAATTAACCAATTTTAATAAAACAAAGATTAAATGTAACTCGAAGATACGCTTTATGATATTCTTAACGATTTCTTTGAAAATAAAAGATGTTTACTTTAGACGTGATGCGTTCATGCGACAAATAGACAGACAGACAATTCTAAAAATTATAAAATGTTCTTATTTAATTATTTTCAGTTCCCCATAATGATTTTAGCCACCAAAATATATATACAATGTACAGAAAGAGACACAACATGTTATCATCATTTTTATTATATGTTTATATTTAAAGAGAGATGGCGCTGCTAACATCATCAATTCTAAAAATAAAAGAGATTAATTGACGCGATTGATACATTATATAAAACGTAAGAGAACTTATAAATCAATGCCTGCACAGTAAGCAAAAAATAAAGTTTGACTCTCGCCAAAACCAATGCAATTGTTAATAGCTCTTTTAAAATTTGATTTACCACATAGAGTACTCGGCGGTAAAGAATAAATTGAGTTTGTCAACACACAGTAGGGCAGCGAGTATTATAATAAAGATTAGCAGTAAATATGAAAACTCATATACACGAAAAAACCACATTTGCAATTGCATTACATTTTCACAACACCACCATCTATCGAAGAAATGGGTTAACTATTGTGCTTCAGATTTAGTTAATAAGGTTAATATATTTTTGTATAATTTATTTAATACGTTTTTTATTAGTTTTGTTTACTGCGTTTTAGATATACATAATTATATCATTATTTTACATAATTTAACTATGATTTATGATATGATATTAGTTTAAAATGCACTTGATGACTCGAACAAAGCCACCGTTGAGCAAATTCGTACCTATACTTTCCTACCCATACTTCAGAATATTTATCATAACTTTTGATAGAATGAACTGATTTTAATGAAATAAAGACTAAATGTAACCCGAAGATACACTTTATAATTTCCTTAACAATTCTTATGATATAAATTAGTACTTTATACGTGATACGTTAACAAACAAACAGACAGACAGACAGACAGACAGACAGACAGAAAATTCTAAAAATGGTAGAAATGTATTTAATTACTTATTTTTAGTACCCCTTAATCACTTTTATTACAAAAATATAAAATGTACAGACATCTGCTATTTACAGTTTTATTATATGTATAGATTAGATGGAGTGACGACCTAACGAAACACGCAGCCAGACGATGGATGCACGTTGTTCAAGCCCTAACTTCGTGGGATCTATCAATCTATGGGGGAGGCCTATGTTCAGCAGATTATAAACACATAAGAAAACCATGAACATAAATATATATTCGTATAACAAGAAATGTTTTTAAGCAGTAAACCGAACAAAAACTCCGAGCACTAACTGAAGATACAGCAGATACGATTAAAGTATCATTAAAGCAAAACTCTTTGAAAATAATAGAAACCCTAGGTACGACTCAGATTCAATCATCTGTAAAACGGCATTTACAATAAAACTCCACCATAACTAAAAACATTGCTTTGAAACGAGGAGAAATGAGCAAATAAAAACTAACAATGTAACTAACGGACGTATTTATGTATTCAATTACGGCCAAGGCCGGCGATAGTGATTTATTTATTGGCTGAAGAACACGAGAATCAACACTAAAGACAGCTCACATTCTTCGTGCAAGCTGGGTTCTCCTATTTTTCGGATTTTAAAGAAATTTCTGAAAACTGTTAGAGTATCAGACTAAAACGTTTGCGACGATAATAATATCTGGACCACAATAACTTTCTACATTTAACTATTTCAACTAATATTACAACGATGATTTAATATTTAGGGTAGGACTCGTTTTCTGTCTCGGACATCGTTTGGGTTTGTTACCTCATTTTTTTGTATTCCTGCCGTTAATTTAGCAGTGCATGCACTAAAGAGTTTCGGACGAAGGGTATAGAGTCAGCATGATTATAGGCTGTGAAGCATTCCATCTGAGTCCTCAGAGTAACCAAGCATTTATAAACGCTTATCATCAGGTAAATTCGTTTGTCAGTTTCATTTATGAAAAAAAAAAATTGTTTGCTCCTCTAATATTGTACATATTATATAATAGAAACAGTTTTTAAGAAAGTCATTTGGAAAAAGTTGATATATGTTTTCTTCTACTACTCATGCATCTGTAGACGCTTATCATCAGGTAAATTCGTGTCAGATTCATTTATGGAAAAAAAATTGTTTGCTCCTCTAATATTGTACATATTATATAATAGAAACAGTTTTTAAGAAAGTCATTTGGAAAAAAGTTGATATATTTTTTCTTATACTACTCAAGCATTTGTAAACGCTTATCAGGTAAATTCGTTTGTCAGTTTCATTTACGAAAAAAAAAATTGTTTGCTACTCTACTATACTATATTGTATATATTACATAATCGAAACAGTTTTTAAGAAAGTCATTTGGCACAAAAAATACTTTTTTTTTATAGAACATGGATGACAAACGAACACAGTCCATCTCATGGTAAAGGAATGCTGTGGCCCATAGACATTTAAACCAATATTCAAAAAAAGAATCAAAATGCAGATGCCATCATTTCCAGTAATTAGGGTGTATACTAGTGTAATATAAAAGTTACAGCCTATATACGTCCCACAGCTGGGCACAGGCCTCCCCTCATTTCTGAGAGGGTTTTAGGGCAAGGAAATGTCCACCACGCTGCCAATGCGTTTTCACGGACTTCACATGTCTTCGAAAAAAAATTTTCTTATTTCTCGGGGTTCCTCACGTTATTTTCTTTCATCGCCGAACACGGGCGGGAAATCGGTGCCGGCGGGGATCGAACCTGGGTTGCTCGCGTACTGTGAAATTTACAGCGAGCGCTAACCATCTGAGCTATAACGGCTCTACTAGTGTAATATACTAATACTTTATACTTTAATAATATAATACGATAGACACACGGAAGCTGCGCGATGTTGTGGATTCTTTACCGAGAACCATTAAGAAGCGTCGATGAAATCGTAACCGATGTAAAGTAACGCCCCTCGTTGGCCTTTTCGCTGAATAAAAGAAATTTAATTTGAATAATTGACGTTAGACGACTTCGCGACTCAGAATATCTCTTGATTAATTTACAACTGTAAACAGCTCTCTACATTAATTCTTCTGTCAACGGAAGTGGCTCTGTAAGTGGCGTAGTTGGGAGGCTGCAAACAACAGAGAGCTCGTAATCCCGTTTAATGTGCTGACAACCTTAACTTGGCCCTGAATGGAGCTTCATTACGAAGAAAAGCGTTTTATCGCGACCATGAACATTCTTTTCGCAACTAAGGTCATTGGAATATAACAGTCTATAAAGTGAGTCAGGGACCGTGCAAAATAATTCTTATCGTAAGTAATAAGCGCTCATTCAAGCGTAGGCAAACGTCGGACTATTCTCTAACAATAATTAAAACTAATAGGTATATAGTTAAGAATACTTAAGAAATATGATTAAATATTAGCAAATTAGCAATAATTCTTTTTATAAAAGTAAGTGACAAGCGAGTATAAAGTCCACCTGATGGTAAGTGGATACCTTAGAGTATTTATATAGCTTGCTCATTTATAGGCGTATCTAAGGTGGATACTGTGGCCCATATACATCTACCATCGATTAAAAATGAAAAGGCAGAAGAATTGCCGCCCCTGTGGACTAAGTCCGTCTTTGCCTCGTTACCAGTAAAACGGGTCTCCGGTTCTCTACACTCACCATTTGAAACACAGCAGCATTAAGCTGCTCTTATATGCTTTAGTCCATGCGGATATTGTTCAGTTTATAAATCGTAATTGAATTTACAAGAAAACATCCAAAAGGATATGGCGCCACGCTTCCCATGTGATGTTATGAAAATAGATGAGAGCGTGATTTTTCCTTACTTGGCTTTACCACACGGTATATATTAAATATGCCATGCAATATGATTTTTATCAATGTGTTAATTTAAAAATGGAAATGGGAAAAGTCGTACTGCGATCATCAGTACACCTACCAAGCGCGAGGAAAAAGCTTTCTATGAGAGACGTCCATGCCTAGCTGCGGATTATTTACGGGCCGATGAGTAGTAGGAGGATGCATTAACATTTCAGAACCCTGCACGATTCAATTAAAATCGATAACATACATTTTCGTTATGTAATCGAATCGATTCAATTTATCTGCAAGCAGTCAGCCATTTTCATGACATCGCATCGGAAGCGTCGCGCCATTTCCTTTAGGATGTTTTCTTGGCAATTCAATTACTATTTATAAACAGAATGACTACCGCGTGGTATGAGGTAGTACCTTTTGATCCATGGACCCAATATTTGTTTTAAGACATAAAATGTAAGTTTCCAAGTGTGAGGCGATTGATTTGTTTCTTAATACTGTCTTAGCTTATACTTCGTATTATCGGATAAGCTAAATGGTCCGAGAGCTCATGACGCATTTTTCATGAAGTGTTTGATGCATCATGAAACTTTGTTTAAGTCGACTCAATAAGCAGGTATATGACTGTCTGCCTGGCCTACCTGGGTACACCTGGTACTGCGCATACAGTTAAGTCGAAAAAAAATTTGCCCAAAAAAAAGTGTTTGATTCAAATAATAATAATGACTATCCGTTAGCTAAGTTTATAAACAATTAAGAAAAAAAATGGCAGACACTTCTGAAGGGGTTTACATAGGGGCAGACGACCACAAAGTTGTATTTTCAAAAATTCCAAAAAAAGTGTTTGATTCAGTCTGCCATTTTTACAGCGTGTTTATTATGTATAATAAAATATTCTCACAAAAAGGCAGACAGTTTCTCCGGTGGTTACTAATTTAAAAATCTATACAAATAAATAAAATTTAAATGTCTGTTTTTAATTTCAAAATAACAATTTTTTACTAAACGCATAAGACATTATATACGATATTTATAACAAAAACACAATTTTTAAAATTTTTGTCTGTCTGTTTGTTCCGACTAATCTCCGAAATGGCTGGACCGATTTTGACGGGACTTTCACTGGCAGATAATTGATGTTATAACGAGTATTTTAGGCTGCTTTTAAATTTAAAAAAAATTATTAGGGTACCGCGCAAAAAAAATAAAACCCTAAATTACATGCGGGCGAAGTCGCGGGGAACAGCTTTTTATTTTATCAGCAGCTATTTAAATAATCTTAAAAAAGTATAATTATTTTCATGTTTGTCAATTGGAATCGGATTCTGCTGTCAATGTACTTATCAAATCATGTGATACAGATGTATTAATTATTATGATAGGAAATATGGACCATTTAAAAAGTGATTATTTATTTGTATAGATTTTTAAATTAGTAACCCCCGGAGAAACTGTCTGCCTTTTTGTGAGAATATTTTATTATACATAATAAACACGCTGTAAAAATGGCAGACTGAATCAAACACTTTTTTTGGAATTTTTGAAAATACAACTTTGTGGTCGTCTGCCCCTATGTAAACCCCTTCAGAAGTGTCTGCCATTTTTTTTCTTAATTGTTTATAAACTTAGCTAACGGATAGTCATTATTATTATTTGAATCAAACACTTTTTTTTGGGCAAATTTTTTTTCGACTTAACTGTATGCGCAGTACCAGGTGTACCCAGGTAGGCCAGGCAGACAGTCATATACCTGCTTATTGAGTCGACTGATACCTTTAAACAAAGTTTCATGATGCATCAAACACTTCATGAAAAATGCGTCATGAGCTCTCGGACCAAAAGGTCGAGGGGATATTTCTTTGAAAATTTCGTGTCTCCAGCTCGTCTCGTTATCTGCGGTTTCGGTTTCGACACTAGGATATTTCTAGGACTTTTATCCTGTGTGTTTGTCAAATCGTGGACAATGCGTCTTTATTGTTATGAGTACATGGCTTTTGCCTTATTGCATTTTAAAAAAGAAAGCTGTTTGATATTAGTAATATAAAATATAGTAAAATGGAGTTGTTTCATCAGGTCTCATAGAATTCTATTCTATAGAAATATTGTAAAATGGCTGTCTGTAATCCGGGCTTTGTGGTGAAATCAATAGTCAACACAATAAATTACGCATTTTCTCGAAACAATGGAGATTTCCAGTTGCTTCAAAACAATTAAAAATTGATGAATGCTATTTACTTTCATAAATAATCTTGACCTTGCATGATTTGTGTGAATCGAGAAAAAAAGTGAACTAAAAAAAATCATGTGATTTGCCTATACAACACATTTAAACTTATAAAATGAAAGCATTTCGATAATGTTCATGGCTGTATGAGCTAAGATTCCACTGCTTTCCTTGCACGGGAAATGTTATAAAAAAAGTTATCCAAGCAAATATTTAGCGTTGTTTCCACACAATGGAATTTCGACCACAGGCGTTACTATATGATTTGTAAGGTTATATTAAGTATTGCAGGAGAATGTTGTATGTAACTTTATTTGGGGTACATACAAATAATAAATAAGAATCATCAGGGTGACAGATACGTCAGTTAGATATTGTTGCCCTGCGATTGTCGAAAGAGGCGACTATGATTAATGCCAGATAAACGCTGTGGCTTCCGATTATGGCATACCATCTCGATTACTCCACACCTAAAATACGGCGTCGGGCCGCAGCGTCAAATGTGCATGAGATAAAAAGGGCAAAAACTAAACGTGCTTTGTAACGACCCCTCACTAACTATCGTGACATCCCGCCTAATGAAAGATGTTATTGCCTACAATGCTACATTACTTGCCAACGATGCAGACGTCTGGCGCGTTGTCTAGATTTCTAAAAGGTCATTTAAGTTTATTGAAGCTTTACAAGTGAGCACAATTCTACTATATGGTTACTTGCGCTTTACGCGAGCCGAAGAATAGAGACAATATTATTGTTTATTGCAACATTTGGCAGGGATAGTATGAACAACTGTTTTCATGATAATTTGTGAGTTTGAGGTCTATATGGCAAAAGTGAGCAGGTTTTTGTAAAGCTAAGTCAGGCCGCTTTATAATTTTCGGTCACATCATCACTTAACATCATATGACGTCTTCTAACCACACGCTGCCAAAGCCGCGGATGAAGGCTGGCTGGGAAGTAACTAATTCAGTAAATTTATATATTGAAAATATGGATTATTTAATTTGAATAACTTTTACGGATTCTATCGCGTTTAATTAACTTCTTTGTATTAAAGTCCCGAAGATTCGGGTGCTTTAGAGCACCCATTGTCACGGGGAATATCCTATTTCAGTTACTGAATAACATGTCTTTAAAATTATACAGGTAATAAAAAAACCGGCCAAGCGCGAGTCGGACTCGCGCACCGAAGGTTCCGAACAAATCCGTAGGTATATAAGTTTAAAATTATTTTTATTATATGATGCAACTAAAAATTTATGCTTTTCGCAATTTTTTCTTTATCTGTGCTATAAAACGTTGCTTCGTACCAAATTTCAAGATTCTGAGTTCACGGGAAGTACCCTGTAGGTTTTGATTCCCTTGCGAATGTCGAAAATTTGCGGCATAAACGGCTGTATCTTTTGATTGCGTTGGCTTAGAAGTTTGATTTTTTCACAGCTCCAAGGGACAGTAGACTTGAGTATTTGATATGAATTTCAGCTTGATACCTCCACGCGTTCCTGAGAAAAAGGGTCTTGACAGACAGACAGACAGACGGACAACAAAGTGATCCTATAAGGGTTCCGTTTTTTCCTTTTGAGGTACGGAACCCTAAAAATCGTGTAAATGTACTGCATATATGAAATAGGTGACCTTATCGCCAAATACTAATCTTTTCCAGACCAAATATCTGACGAAGAAGGTCATTATATCTACAAATTGTTGCCGACTCTTATATGGACTCAGATAGGAGGATTTCTATAATGAAATTTTTACGCGAAAACATTACATAATTCGTATACAACGTTCTGATGATATTGCACCTGCCGGACAACTAACGTCACCCGGTTGAAATGTCGCCAAATGTAAAGAGTGTAGTTTATATTAACCTCATTTAATAGACAGGATTCGGTAGCTGCGTTATATTTGGGCAAAAAGCGTCATTATAGCACCTATGGTCACGGGGTGACTAGGGTGTTTGACGACACGATGTCATAGTTAGACTGGGCTCTGGCTTAGCTACAGAAGACAGAGATAAATAGGTGCATCAAGAGGTAAAGGAACCGACTGATTTGGAAGGGGATCAGATGTTTTCTAGGCGAATTATCATATAGAATTTTTGGCCGCCGCTTTGTACGCCGATGTTTAATGCTTATATATTGGAATATTACATAAAGAATTTCACAGTACGCGATCTGCTTTCGATCACGCCGGCAACAATGAAATTGTTAATTGCAATTGTGTGCTGCTTTGTGTGCTAGGCGGAGAAGGAAAACATCGTGAGGAAACCGGCATGTCTGAGAAATTAAAAAAAAATATTTCAAAGAAGTAAGTGAAATCGGTCAACACGTATTGTGGCAGCGCGGTGGATGTTATCCACTTGTGCCTAGGAGTGGGATGCAAATATTATTTAACTTTTTCACAAAGACATGACTTTTTCACGTGAGTTTTCGAAAAGTTTGAATAATCTCTATATATATAAGACAATAGCTGTCCGTTAGTCTCGCTAAATTAAAAAACAGCTCGACCAATTTACATTAAATTGTTGGTGTGAGTTTGAATGGGTTTCTAGATGGTTTAGATTCATATTTGAGCCCGGTAGGTGGCGCTGTTGTTGAGATCCACAAATCTCCGTGCGAAACCGGGGCGGATCGCTAGTAAAAAATAATTTTGCCTTTGCTACACACACCTAACAAATTTTTAAAACTGTATGATGCTGTGTTACGAAGTTAAAGCTATTTTCATAGATTTTTATGTAGAAACTTCTCTGCTCTATTAAAAACTATTTCTAGTCACAATTAACGTCATGGTCAACGTCACGCTAACGGTGTAACGTTATTATCACATTCAACAGAACCTATGCAAATTTTTGGAAAAAGAATTAGGGTTACGCGCAAAAAGAAATTAAAATCCATGTAATGCTATCGTAATAATTTCGACGCGAACGAAATCGTGGGAAACAGCTAGTACAAAGTAAATGCGAAACACAGTACCACTCGTCTGGAAACAGAAACTACGTTGGTGTCTAGAGATAAGACATTAGTTTAATATCCTCGTAAGGCCCATGGGGTCGTCCAAGGTACTAATTAATATAGACATTCAAGCCCAGCTCCAAAAAAATATAGATACTCGTAGCTACCCAAGGTGTCGTGTAGGGGACTTATTCAATTTTGCGTCATAGTGATTTCGAATTTGGCGCCTTTGACAAGTGACTACTAAAAATTTCTAAACGAAAACTATGGCTGTCAACTAGTGATTGGAGATTGGCTGATTTTTTTTGTTTTCTATTGACACATTGTCTTTGAATTGGCACGATGGCAGCTCCACGAGGTCGAGGTTAGTTAAATCCACTTATATTAATGTAATCCTCTGTATTTCAGAAGAATTTTGGATTAAAACTGAGAAAACATTTATTACTAGTCTTTGCAAGTTATTTATTTGATATTTAAAGCAGTATTTGTAGTTAATCTGACTGTCCGAAAAAAATAGTCCCGCTAGTGCCACTCCGGGCCTCAAGTAGTATGGTCTATTTTAGCTGCATGTTTTTATGATCAGTATGTATTTATTTTTTTGTATGTACAAATTCACTTACATTAGTTTTTTTTTGGTTTTAGGTTTAAATGAGAATGACATTCTTCTTGCTCTCAGTGATTCAGAAATTGGAGAAGATAGTGATTTAGAAAATCAATGTGAACTTGATGCACCAGTCCGTGAAATTTCGGAGACTAATGAAAGTACGACGTCACCTGATAGCTCAAGTGACGACGATACCCCTTTGTCAGATCTTTCTGCATCCCGTAATAGAAGTGTAATTCGTGGATCCTCTACGAGAAGTCGTAGAAGGTCGAGAAAATCTACTCGTTGTCGTTCTTCAAGAGGTCGTCGTGGAGGTTCTAACGCGCCTGGTTCTTCTAAGGATGTAGAATTACACGAACGTCGCACGTGGACTTCCTCTGATTTTCCTCCTCGAGAAATACTATTTTTCCGGCCTGCATATATGGAAGTTGATTCTAATCAATTTAACAGCAAACAAGACTATTTTCAACAATATTTGGATGACGAGTTGATTGCTTTAATTGTAGTGAAATCTAATCAAACGTTTGTAAAAAATATTGGAAGGAGTCTTAATTTGACTGAGTCAGAGCTGTATGTATACATTGGCATCTCGTTAGCTATGGGTGCTATTGGATTACCAAGACTGCGTATGTACTGGGAGAAAAAGTACAGAGTTCCCAATAGTAGCAAGCAGTATGTCCCGGAACCGTTTTTTTCTGTTAAGAAATTCGATCAAGTTTATTTTCGATGACGATATTGGACGTGAACAACGTGACAAAGATAAAGTTTGGAAAATACGACCACTGTTATATACTATTCTAAAAACATGCAAATTACAACAAAAAGACCAAAATATGTGCATTGATGAGATGATCATTCCTTTTACAGGACAATGTGGCATAAAACAATTCGTACCAGAAAAGCCAAATCCTACTGGTCTTAAAGTTTTTGTTTTGGCAAATGCCAATGGATTAATATGCAATTTTGATGTATATCAAGGAGTAACAACATATCCTCGATATGATAATACTACCCTTGGTTTAGGGGAGAAAGCCGTGTTGAATTTAGTTGACGATTTTTTGTCTGCTGGTCACAAACTTTACTTCGACCGTTATTTTATGACCCCAAGGCTTGCACGAGAGCTGAAAGAAAGAGATATTCTATGTACCGGAACGATAATGAAAAATAGGATCCCAATTGCAGCTAGAGAGACGATTAAAGAAGACCGTGAAATGAAAAGAGAAGGTCGCGGTTCATGTCAAGTATTGGTGAATACTTCAGAAAATATGGCCATAACAAAATGGTACGATAATAAAGGAGTTACTATGTTATCAACGATGTACGCTAAACACCCAACAGACACATGTGCCAGATGGCAAAAATCAGAGCGACGATATATTCAAATAGAAAGACCCAAGGTTGTTCAAGCCTATAACCACAACATGGGTGGTGTAGACCTTGCAGACCGTATGCTCTCGATGTGTCCATACTGTTATCGTACCAAAAAGTGGACACAACGGGTGTTTTCACATTTAATTGACCTGGCTGCTTCTAATGCTTGGATTCTATATAAAAAAGATAAACTCGCAGAGGGCATTCCTGTTAAAAAAATACAGCATCTTCGTGACTTCAAGCTGGAATTAGGAGAAAATTGGATTGAGAAATACACAGAAACGTCAGGATCTGAAACTCAAACAGAGACAGAGTCAGAAACAGATAAAGATGAAAAACCAAAAAAAAAGAGAGGAAGACCAGCAACTGTGGACCTCCCTCCACCTGAAAAAAGGACCAGAGGAGCCCGACATATGCCGCAAATGATGGATACTCGAAACAAATGTAGACACTGCCATATAATGAAGACCACCGTAAAATGCACGAAGTGTAACATCTATTTATGTTTACGAAAAGAAAGAAATTGTTTCAAAGATTTCCACTCCTAATTTCTTTTTTAATTTTATACTTCTAAGATAAATTACATTTCATTTATAAAGACTGATTATAATGTGCCTTGTTTTGATTATTGTTTAAGTAAGCCTTAATTTTTTTGTTTAGATATTCCTTTATTAGATGTTGCTTAAGAACTTTCTATACTATACTATTATTAATGCCAAGATGTCCTATTGTTTTTTTAAGAGATAAAGAGATTGAAGTTTAAGTTGATATGAAGAGAGTTTAAAGATTTTTTGAATTAATGTTTTTAGGCAGATAGTTGATTGACTGCCTAGTGTTCAATTTTTTCCTAAAAAAGTTTAAACAACTAAAATGAAAGATTTCTAATTCTTGTTTACTTTCAAAAGTTGAAGATACTTTTTAAAGTACGTACGTTTCACTTAAAAATAACATTTATTGTTTAATTTTGATTAAGTAAAATCATTATAAATAAAAAATATGCAAAAACATGCTTATTTCACTTATTCAAATTCTGGTACACGAAAAAAAATCCACACTACATTGCGACCCATGGTACCTTAGGTGGGACTTATTCAATTGAAACCAAACATATGTGCAGGGCTTCTAAATATCATAAATTATACACCCTTAAACATATATTGCTATAAAACTATCGTACTGTAAAAAAATTACAAATTTAGTGCTGGGCCTGAACCACTATAAAAAAAAAGTACCATAAAGGGGACCGTGGGCTGAAATGAGAAGCAGTTAATTTTCGCGCTGGGCCTTACGAGGATATATCTATCTGGTGGACTGTGTTCGTTAGTCATTCATAGTTGTATAAAAAAGTTTGAATGTGCTACAACACAGAGTTCGTCTTGATAAGTACCACCCCCTCTTACCTATTAGTGTTGCTAAACAGTAGTGCTTGCACTCTTGTGTTTCGATCCGAAGGGTATAGAGCCAGAATAATTGAAGCCTGTGAGACACTCCTAAGTGCTCAGTGGTGGCAAAACATCCGTAGCCTGCTTTATTTGAAAATTACTGCATGTGTTTATAAAGTGCAATAGCCAATTACTATCAGGTAGGCTGTAAATTTGTGCCATATCGGTTATATATGATATAAATAAAAATTAAATGTAAGACAATTTGTTTTATATGAATAGGGTCACAAGCCAGCACACAGTCCACCTGATAGTAAGTGGTTGCTGTGGCCCATAGACATCTACATCTATCCTATTTTGCGAATCAAAATGCAGATGCGTTGTCAGCCGTGAGGACTAAGATGGAATGCCTCTTTTCCAGTAAAAAGGGTCTCCGGTTCTCTACACTCTCCATACGAAACACAGCAGCACTAAGCTGCTACGAGGGTGGATTGAAAAGTACTCGGCCTAACCAAGAAAATAAACAAATACTAAATCAGTTATATTTTTATTTTTCTACATAATCACCATCAAGTTCAATACACTTTTGCCACCTCCCCTTCCAAGCATTTAGACCGTTGAAAAAAAATGATTCTTCCTTAGAGTCAAAATATGCGTCTACAGCTGCTTTGACCTCGTCGTTTGTCGAAAATCTTTGACCTCCCAAGTGCTTTTTTAGGTTAGGGAACAGAAAGAAGTCTGATGGTGCCAGATCAGGTGAATACGGCGGATGCGGTAACAGTTCAAAGCCACAGTTGTGAATTTCAGCCATTGACTGTACTGACGTGTGAACACGGGCGTTATCTTGATGAAACAGGACTTTTCTTCTGAGCATTCCTCGACGTTTTTCTTTTATTTCCTCTCGTAAACGACGTAGTAAGGTGCAGTAGTAATCAGAGTTTATATTCTGACCCCTTTCAAGATAATCAATCATAATCACACCTTTCGAGTCCCAGAATACTGAAGCCATCACCTTATTTGCCGACAAAATCGACTTAGCCTTTTTAGGGGGTGGTGAACCAGGTCTTCTCCACTGTTTTGATTGTTGTTTTGTTTCCGGTGTACAGTAATGAACCATGTTTCGTCCATAGTAACAAAATGATTCAAAAAATCATCTGCATCGGCTTCAAATAACTCCAAACAGTCGCGTGAAATAGTCAATCGCGTCCTTTTTTGTTCAACTGAAAGCAGTCGCGGAACCCACCTCGCAGACACCTTGTGGAAATCCAACTCGTTGACAATGATGTTTTGAGTTCGTTCATAAGAGATGCCTATAATCTCGGCTATCTCTCTAATTTTTAATCTGCTGTCTCCCATTATTAAATCAAGTACTTTTTTAATATTTTCGTCAGTAGTTGACGTCGAAGGCCTTCCAGAGCGGGGTTCATCTTTCACACTCTCTCTACCACGCTTAAATTCTGCTATCCATTTTTTGACGGATGAATATGACAGAGCACAATCGCCTAATGTACTGACCATGTCATCATGGAAGGCTTTTGATGATAGCCCCTTCTTATGGAGGTACTTAATGACGGCACGCTGCTCGATTTGCTCCATTCGCGGAAATTATGTCCGATTACTTTGTTAATAAATTTATAAAATCACAACTAATTATCGCACACGTTTCGAACTTCACACAATGAACTAGTCTGAACTGAACAAAATAATGTGGGTAGATTTGATTTTTAGAATTGAATGGATCTGTGTTAGGCCGAGTACTTTTCAATCCACCCTCGTATTTTATGCTGGTATCCTGTGAGAGCGTGATCCTTCCCCGGTCGAGCCGACCCATTCGTGCTACGTCTATACAATTAATATAGCTGCAGCATGGCTTTACCACGTTAAAAATGAACTATAAAAAATTATTAAAAAATATGAAATACCAACAATCTTGGCCAACGTAACTTAAAAATCTAGAGTAGTGAATATTGTATGTAATTTGAAAATAAATTCTCTACAACGACCCCTATGTAGGACAAAGTACATGACCTGTGGGACGACGTGGATGTTTGAAAGTCCTAAATGAATATCGTTGAAAGTTTGTTTTACGTTAACGGTTCTTTGTATTTGTATTTTTAACCTTACATCGAGTAACGTCAGGTATTTCAACAGTAGAGTGAAAATTAAAATCTATTTTCTAGAGCAGTGTGTCCCAATTAGCAGTACGCGTACCTAAGTACTAACGTTCTTGACTAAGGTAAAGGTAAGCAATCTCTCCACTAAGGTAAAAATCTACGCAAAAAATATGATCGCCGAATCGGACACTTGTCCCATAGGATTTAAATAAAAATATGATTATATAAATAAAATATTAATGATTACGGCTATAAGGGGCTTAAGGGTACTCGGTAGCTCAAGTTCTTTCTCGAAGTATACGTAGGAAAAATTAATTGGGAATCATTGTTCTAGTAAGGGCGGAGGAAACTTACTCAACTACATTTTGCTGTCCCTTGAGAGCTAGTGTTTGTTTCATTTGCTAAATAAAATAAAATATAGTATTCTGTATTTATCAGGTTGTTTAGTAATATCTTACAAAAATAAAAAGTAAATAGGCAGATCCTAAATCGATATGTTCAATACTTACGCTTTTATAACGTTTATTTTTAACTAGCAGTGCCCGCGACTTCGTTTGCATAGAATCTTTCTTAGTAAATTATTTGTTTTGAAGTTTTGTTACTTTGGGCGTTATTGATTATATTTTATAAACTACACTACTGATTCTATTCAAACAGTAATACAATAGTAGACATGTTTATACTTATAAGGAACAATATCACAATAAAACCGATCAAGCGCATGAATGACTTACCGAGGTTGCTGTATCCGTCCAACATTATCTTTAAAATAAAATAATCCCCACTTCTCCGCGGCAAGAAAACACACATCATTGAACACGTAGTGCTTATAAAAATCGTTGTTTCTTAAAACTTTAATAACTTTATATTAAACGAAGACATCGCTAATAATTTTTGTTTCGAAAAGCTAATTGAAATCTATCCAGTAGTTTTTCAGTGATGCGCGCACAACTGCAAATCTCTATCATTTTATTTATACAAGGGTTTCTTACATAGCATTGCAAACTTCAATGGTAAATAAGGAACGATAATTCGTTTGGCGTGTAGTGGCGGCGTAAATAGATCCATCAGCCCGAACTAATACAAGAACACTAGTAGTGCTAGCTAACAATTCTTATTAACCCGTTAATCACTCCAGTTAATGTTTGTGCTAAGAGTGGTTCACGACATCAGTCGAATATTGCGGATTCGAACTTCGTTCTAAGTTTCGTAGTCTTAACATTAGGCTACTGTCGCTTCATCACAGATCTCATCAAACGTTTCGTCCTGTTATTAACTCGAGCTAACTTCAGCAAAATCTTTATAAAAAGAAAACTTAATACCTATATTGTGGCTTAACCGCAAATATTTTTTTAATAGGATAAGGGTATCAACGACCAAAAGAGTATCAAAATATTATGCGGTAGAGCCATGCTGCAGCTATATTACTGGTATAGTTCTGGGTCGGCTCGACCGGGGAAGGACTACGCTCTCACAGAATACCAGCTTAACACTGCTGTGCTGTGTTTCGTATGGTGAGTGTAGAGAGAACCGGTGTAGTGTTATGCTACTTACATATATCATTTTACATTATTTTAAATTCATTTTTCCATTCTGTTTCGATTTTCTGTATTCACCTCAAAACTGGATATTTTACATCACCTTTATTTCCATAGGATCCTGTAACGATTTTAAACCATAAGAACACAATAACAAATCATTTCTACTTCGTAGTTTCACATTATCAGCACTTTTAAATTGGTGTCAATGGAGTCTACCTTTTTTCGATCTTTTAGCTAATTTTCCGTAACTCTACAATCTTGGGCTTTGTGTGGGCAGTTGCGTTACCTTTTTTCCTATATCAATAATATCTCATTTTCCACTTAAATCTTACAGTTTTCTTATTATAAACCAAAAACAAAAATTTGACATGTTTTGTCTTTCTTATTTATATTGTTTCTATGGTAATTATATTCAAATTTGCTACCGATCTGTTATTCCTATTTCGATAATTCCACATAAATCCTCTTTTCTCTTGACCATTTACAAAAAATTTGCGTATAATTTAAATAATTTTTCCGTTCTCTCTAGAAAGGTATAAGAGCCGAACAATCGGTGAAGAAAGGCAGTCTCGCTTCAGTTCGCGAATTGGAAGTATCTCCTAAAGGCCTTATCCCGGGGCCGCACTGCCCCGGGATCCTGCAAGCCTCCATTTACACGTGAAGTCTCCGGCGAAGCCTTCTTCAAACTCGGGCCGCGCCACTCCGGAATCCTACAAGACTCCATCTACCTCAGAAGTCGCTTCGAGTCTACTACAAGCGCGGGGGCCACACTACTCCGGGCACTACTACTACTTACTCCAGGCGCCGAGTGCACCTACCGCCGGCGCTACCTTTGGGCGCTGCAACTGCTGGCTCTAAGCGTTGCGCGCCCCTTCTCCAGACGCTACGTGCGCCGGCTCCGGACGCTGCGTGAACTGGCTCCAGGCGCTGCGCGCCGTTGCTGCTAAGAAACCTACTTCTACAAGCGCAAACGGCGTGTGCTGGCTTCAGGCGCTGCGTGCCGTCGCTGCTAAGAAACCTACTTCTACAAACGCAACGTGTATCGCTTCGACTTTTAGGCCCCACTTCAACGCTATATTCCCCTATTCTCTCACCTTTATTTTTTTTTTATAATCTAATTGTATTCTCACTTCATTCATCATCATCCTCACATCATTTTTTTATAAAATTGTAAATACCTTTTATAAATTTAAATATATTGTTTTCTGGCTCTACCTTTGTTGTTTTGTTGTACTTAGGTTAGGTTCTATTTTTTTTTTTTAATTGTCGCTTCACGACACCGGATACCTTTTTACTGGAAACGAGGCCTTCCATCTTTGTCCTCACGGGTGACAATGTCCTCGTTTGTTACCCTTATCCTACAAAAAAAATATCAGTTATAAGAGCAAGGATAAAGGTGGAAATCTTAATTTAACCTCGAATCAAGTTGCTGTGACGACAGACTGGCGCCTCTAAAGTGCATTGCAACCGTATAAGCCCTGCAATGCACAAAAATTTCCCGACTGAGTCACGCGACGCACGTGCTCATGGCAAATAGAACACATCCGCTAGCCACCTACAGGACCTTGAACCGTTGTAGCGAGAGTGAAATGATTTTCAAAAGAATTGCGTACATACTTTGAATTTCTTATTTAGTACGATCTTTCAGATATTTAGCGTAGGTTCACCAAGTAACATACTACAGTTCACCTGTACCCACAAAGAATTAAAAAAGGCCATTATTTATAAAGCCTCCCATGCTTTATAAATAATGGCTCTTTATATCCAGACCAAAACAAAGTAGTGCAATAACTGCGTATTAAATAAATACGTAATTAAAAAAAAACGCAAAAGCGTGGTAACAACCCAGGCGGGATTAGGCAGAAAAGGAGTGGGTAAAAAATCATTAGACAGTAAGCACACATAATATTATAGAAGTAGGATATAATATGCAAGGAATATTTTTTACGTAAAACGTGTACTGAGACATGTATACTATATCTAATATATGTATAGCACCTAAACAACTGATAGCGTGTTATCATAGGTAGTTAATAGACATAGTGAATAATAGTTACAATGAGTAATATAAATGAAGTTGATGCAACAAATACACGTTTCGCGTCAGTTGTTAGATGAGTTTTTTAGAGCTTGGTAGATTATAGGTAGAGAGGATTTGTCTAGATCGTCCCGCAAGTAGCTGCCCGGAGTGAGGTGTTGGCGGTGTTCACCTCCGTACCCGCGCCTAACTCCCTCATATCATCGGACTATGAGAGTGAGGGAATAGAGTGCACCTGCGTTTTCGCAAACACTCGTGCATTATAATCCTGTCTTGCGCAGATGGCTAGTCTCTGCCGACTTTTGACACAAGCACTTAATTAAAAAAGCGCCATAAAATAAAGAGATTTCTTTAAAATGTTTGCTTCCATATTACAGCTATAAAGTAACTTTTACTGTAAGCTTTACTTTACACCACTGATTAATAAAATAGCTTGTTTCATCACGATCAGGCAATTGAATGGATCAAGGGACCAAGCACTTACATATAAAGGAAATTTTCTAGATACCATATTTTTAAAATTTTGTCTTCATTCATATAACTTTACTAAATGACTTGTATAGTAGCTCTGTTTGTGAATGTTTTGATTTAGTTTCTGTTGTCTTAACCTAAATCCCGCCTTGAATACAATAGGCAAACGTTAAAATGTAATCATGAATAATCTTTACATATATGTATATATATATATATATATATATATATATATATATATATATATATATATTCTTTCCGTAATGGTAATGTCTCTGTTTCTGTGTTGTCGGACAGATAGTCCGGGCTTATCTTCGAAATACCTGAACAGATTGTGATGAAACTTCACCAACAGATAGAGAGGAATGCCAGATGGCATCTAGGCCATATTTTATTCGAAAAAGAAAAACATCGCTAGTTGTAATATAAACCCTGGCTAAATATAGAACCATCAACTGGCGTCTGTCTTTATTAAGTAAATTTCCCAGTGCGACAGTAAAACGGCGGGACCTTGAATTTGTCAGGCGCGTCGTAAACACACCCTTAACGCTATTGCCATATTAAGTGTGAGCCAATGTATGTATGTATGTTGATACCAGCGGGGTTAGTTCCCTTTATTCATTCGTTGACGCTAACACTAAAATGATAAGGGAAATAATAATGACAAACACAATCCACGATACTATGGCACACAGACATTCTGTCTTCGATTAAGAATCAAAATGCAGATGCTTTGTCACCCCTGAGGAGTAAGATAGAATGCCTCGTATCCAGTAAAAGGGATCTACGTTTCTCCACACTTACCATACAAAACAAAGCAGCATTAAGCTGCTATTCTGTGAGAGCGCGTGATCCTTTCCGGGTCGGACCATCAATTTTTGCCACAACCATAATATAGCTGCAGCGTGGCTTTACCAAAAAAAAGCTTACGTCGCATTAACACAGTACTATCTTTAATTATTTTATAAACCGATTTTGATGTTTTTTTTTATTTGAAAGCCGGCACTTCTCATGTGGTCCCATATGTGTGTAGGCGTATTTAATTGACTTCGATGATGTTCTGAACGTCGATGATGTTCTCATTTAATTTATATTGATGTCGGTTGTACAAAATCTTTAATTTTACCACTTGTTTTTCAATTAAATAAAGTCATCATGGCCTACTCAGCAGGTTATAAAACAATATTTATAAGGTTAGATAGTTGCCAAGATGCTATTACATTTTACTAAAATTTCTTGTAGTAACGAATTAGGATGTCCTTTTTTTCTAGTTTCAAAATGGGTATTTTTGTTTTACAATTGAATGATTTTTGGCCTCTCAGAACACAAAAACGAAGAGAAAGCGGAAGACTGATACATTGTCGTGTGGAAAAGTAAAGGAGGCTCCATTACCATTTACCGTTAGCAAAAATCTCTTATAAGGAATCGGATAAGTGGAAGTTAGAATAACTTTCATACATTTCTTAGGAGTAAATCTAAAAGCTCTTATTATGATTTTAAAAATAAATTATAATACGACAAGAGTTTCGCCTCTAAACGAATTACATCATCAGCTGAAATAGAATCTACGGTCCACCGCATTAACGACGCGTCGGTGTGTTTTTACTAATGTAGTGGTGTTGGGAGTAGTATTGCTGGGATTAGTGGTGACGGAGATAGTTCACGCAAAAGTGAGGGTGTACAGGAGGTGCTCTTTACTACGTAAGACAATTTTTTGTTATATTACGCGGATCTTTGCTAATTTAATTTTCAACAAATAATATAATGGATTTTCGTAAAGTAACGCCTGAAATTATTAATTATATGTGCTTGTAACACTATATGTATTATTTTTCCTGCAAGAGTATCGTGTCGAATTGTCAGAATCGTCCGTCAAGCCTGCTCACAAAGGAGCAATATAAGCTCACATTATGTTAAGCAAACATGCTCTTTCGCCCCATTGCATTGGAACAACTTCCGTAACGCTTTAGAACGGATCAAATAAAACAAACAGCCGTGTCGCGTTTTTGCATATCCGTGTATAAGACAAATAATTCACAGCACGTCTAGTCATACGCCGATGAATATTGCAAATAAAACGAGGTTGGCGCTAGTACTGCAGTCTGTTTACTTCCTTATACGATAACATTGATGTTACTATAGACGCCAATTATGTAATTTGCCACGTTAAGACAATGATGTATGTAGGTTATTTAACATTAGAAAATGAACAGCGCAGGTGTAATAGCATTCTGCCTTATTTAAAACTTATTACATACTTCACAAAAGCCTTCTTAGAAATGAGAGGCGGCCTGTGCCCAATATTTTATTTTATTTACTTTATTGGAGACAAAACAGAAACAAAAGATATGAAAGAAAAACATACAAAGTAGAATATAGTAAGATATAATAGTACGTATATATGCTGTACCTGTAACTTTTTCTTAATCTATGGTCGTCTTAATCACGTATCTTGACAACCCGAAGCTTAGTGATCAGTTTAATTAAGTTTTTAACACAAATGCCGCGAAAACCTAAGTTTGATAACAATTATATATTTTTAGAAGGGTGATAAACGAAGACACAGTTTACCTGGCAGAAACCTACATCTATCCTCGATTAAGAATCAAAATTAAAGCATTGTCATCCATCCGTGTCCCATTACCAATGACAGAAGTCATCGGTCCAGTCATTCACCATACAAAACACAGGAGCATTATATACTGCTATTTAATTATGTTATTCTGAGAGAATGTTATAACAGTTATCAAAATGTTAGTGAATTCGAAGGTGAAAATTTGAACTAAACTAATATTATACAATAATTAGCGATAATATAGCGATAGCTATGTTAAAATGTGACGCTAGTAAACATGTGATGCTAGTAAAAATGTCACGTTGGTAAAAATGTACGACTGGCCCGTACAAGGGCATACAAATATTTGCACACCATTTTTTTTTTTTACTTCATTTATTACTACTGCCTATCAAACGTCTACAGCTGATGATAGGCCTCCCTAGATTGTTTCATAACAGGATTTTTTTCCATAGTTGCCACGTTTGGCATGCGGTTGAACAACCGCAGTTATTGTTGCCACATCTCCTGTTTTAGTTACCTTCTGCCGATTCTTACGACACTACAGTGTAGTGGATTCTCCTACGACGCCATTATGTATTGGGCTTAATTATTAAAAATAATAAAAATTTATATATGTTTGTTCGTATTTTATGCGCTACCATATCGTTTATCAGGTTGCGATAAAACTTTCTCACCTTATTGCTTGCACTTGCGCGAAGGTTGGTTAAAAGTATTAGAAGATTTCACCTTTCCTTATTTGTAAGTGTTTACACTGTACTCCCTCGGTCCTGCATTTAAAACCTTGCAATTTTAAAATACGTAGATTTAGTTAGATACAAAAGTTTTCAAGTGTTAGCCAGATGCTACTGTACAAGTAAAAACAAAATAAACTGTATCTTTTCTTAATAATCCATTTCGTGGGTATCTGAACAAGCAACTCCCGATACCATCCACACCATCTGGATGATTGGCGGTCCACCACTGTGCGATTTAGAAGATGTTTTCTTCCTCGCAAGACTTCCTTGTGGAATCGATTACCATCAGCGGTTTTTCCAGACCGATACTACTTAGGGACCTTCAAGAAAAGAGCGTACTCCTTTTTAAAAGGCCGGCAACGCATCTGCAATTCCCTCCCTGGTGTTGCAGTTGTTCATGGGCGGCGGTAGTCACTTACCATCAGGTGAGCCGCATGCTCGTTTGCTATCTCCTATAAAAAAAAAAAAACTATGTAATATGCCAAAAGATCGTATGGCCTATAACCATCTCTTCTATGCCTAGCGTAAAATGTCCAGATTAGTGACGGTCGCGTGCCTTCGAAATTTTCTTTTTATTTCCCGAGATCAGTGTAGTTACTTACAAATAAGGACAGGTGCAATCTTATAATGCTTCTAGTGAACAACTTGTTTCCTAATACTTTTAAATAGAAACTTCTTCGTCAGGGTAGCTATTCATTATATTTCCGACGTGCGGGTTTTCCTCACGATATATTCCGTCACCGACGAGCACTTAAAATTGCAATTAACCAATTAAATGTCATTGGTGCCGGCGGGAATCGAAACCAAGTGGCTCGCGTACTGGTAAATTTACACAGAGCGCTTAGTCCGTGAACTTCTACGATTCTAAATGCTCCTTAAAATAGACAAAGTAATCTCTACTAAATTAAACGCATAATAACAAAGCTATTGAGCAATTGTGTTATTGATTAAAATTAAGTTCTGGTTTCAATGCGCGAACAAGTTACTTATTTGACTTCCATAATTGAGTACGTTCCTCCGAGCAGATGATTTAGGTAGCTTTTCTTGGGACATTAACAACTGAAATACGCCATATGATCCCGTGGGTGTCATAAGATGGGCAGCAGCATCTTCCTGATATAAACTCAATAATATTAAAAAAAAACTGCAGTTGCCAAATCACTTGCCAAATGTGGCCAAGATATCAAATCTATGTCAAGCAGTGGAATTTTGATACACTGTAATGATAATTATGATGAAACTATTGTAAAGTAACTGTTAGCATAATATCATGTAGTATGTGCTCTCAAGGCGTAAGACACGAATGAGATACGGCCTTTTCAGTTTCACAAATGATAAAGTTAACAAAAATACTGTACACTTTATTTCGTTTCTTACGAAAATCTGTACCTAATTCATTATCCCTTAGTGAATACGGTAGCTCAAATGGCGTATCTATTTCGTCGCTTCTAGGGTACATACTAAATACGATATTTCAGTTTTCAGGCCCTTAGGAAAGCGAACCTAACTCGTCTCCCCCGGGGGACGAATTGCATACGACAAACTATATACGTTGACTGGTAAACGATGAAGGGTCTGTGGGGTAAGAGAGGGGACGAAGGGTGACACAACCACTCTGCGTGTTCAGCTGTACCACCACAGAACTACTTTTCATCGTGTCGCCGAACAATACGGGCGCTGAAACTAGTCCTCTTTCTCAGTCAGACTTTGTGGTTTATGTGAAATAGTTAAGTAACAGTACACTATAATGTTTTATTTTTTAAGGTGCATAATCAATGGTCCTTCGAACAGAATATTTTATATGTGGTAGAGCCATGCTGCAGCTATATTAGTAGTATAGTTGTAGCACGAATGGGTCGGCTCGACCGGGGAGGGACCACGCTCTCACAGAATACCAGCGTAAAATAGCAGCTTAGAGAACCGGAAACCCTTTTTACTGGAAAAGAGGTATTCCATCTTAGTCCTCACGGGTGACAACGCATCTGCGTTTTGTTTCGCAAAAGAGGATAGATGTAGATGTGTATGGGCCACACAATCACTTACCGTCAGGTGGACTGTGTGCTTGTTTGTCACCCTATCCTATAAAAAAAATATGAACCAGCGACCTATAGAGCTAGTTACTGAACTGACCAAGAAAGAATATAATATAGAAGCCTTGAACTAATCTATTTTAGAAATACATACCCCGATTTACCAGCATCTAAGTTATTGTTATATAAACTGCTAAGTACTATACTTTAACCACGCAACTCCCAAGTTCACGATAAGTACACATTACGTTTTATAGCATAACTATAAAACGTAACATATATTACATAGCTTTGTAATGTTTTGCCATCGGGGCTTTACTACTTTTAGTACACATTTAAGAACCTTTCTTTCAGATTGATTTTATTAATAAAAAAATAAAACAAACATTAAATTTAATGGATTTGCCTTAGTTTTTTGAAACGACATGTCAATTCCATCATACGATTATGTTGTGATATTACTTAGAAAGATATACATAACTCTAGTTGCATATTTGCAATGCTTCTCATCAAATATGAGACTCCTTGGAAGCAGCGTCCAAAGTGTCAGCTGTTCGCCAATCCGCCTAAGATATCTAAATCCTACGGAAGTCTGTTCAACTGACATTAAAAAATGATAAACGTGCTATAAGATAGTGTATAGAGTTAATTTTTACACCCTTTTGAGTGTACTAAGTAATACATATCACAAGCTCAAATATACGTCTACAAAGTAACATCAAAAACTTCATCCTCTGTATTCCCACCCTTATAGAATATTTTCTTTAAATATTTATTTACATAACTATTTAATAAAAAAAATTAATATCCGTTCACAATTGACGAAGAAATCGCGCAGCACATACAGACAATCAGAACTTCAATTTTTATTAAGGTCGGCTAAAAATACAAGGAAAATAAACTAAAATGTAAAACTTCAAACAAAGCGCCATATTCTTTTCGTGTTGCATTACTATTTTTTTAATTGTTCTGATACACTAATTATGTGGGCATTAATTCGTGGTACGTGGTCTTTCTTGATAATGAGCATAATATGTGAGTTCACGGTTAGACCGCTACAACGACTAAAAATGATCCCAAATAGGAAGATAGAGTAACTGAAGGACTTATTTTCAAATCAGACTTGTAATACATATCACAAGCTCAAATATACGTCTACAAAGTTACATCAAAAACTTCATCCTCTGTATTCCCACCCTTACCCACATTAGGGAGTGGTATCCAAAAAAGATTAAAAATATGTTTCGATTTAGTAAATAATACAATTTACATCAAATCATTCACATGCCCAAGGCACAAAGATCCAAAGACTATCTATTATATATTCTCAGTGGAGTGCAGTACAACCCTAAGATATACATGTATGACCGTAACGAAACTTCACGTAAACCACCACTGCCCTAAATTATCCTGAGGTCGCCCGCGTAAACCAAGAGTATGACGAATGAAATTGTATGAGGTTACATGGTCGTAGGATTACTTTGAATGAGGCCTACAATAACTACCGACTAAAATATAAGTGAAAGTAGTAAGTAAGTAAGAAAGATCCTCCCTCTCTATCCCGCAAATGAAAAAGTAAAGCTAGTAGTATAATGCATATAAGTCGTTTTCTTCATTAAATGTTTAATTTTACCAGCTTACTAATAAATTAAACTACCTGTATTATATTATAATAATTTATAATACAGCTAGTTTTACACTTTAAAACTAAATATTTCGCAAGCGGACCCCTGAATCGAAGTGTTAAGTGTTCCTTGTTGTAACTACGGAACCCTAAAAAGAACAGGCTATTGTAATATAAAAGATTTTTATTAATAAAATCAGACCGTAAACTTTCAATTTCTCGTGACTGCATTATTGCAGGAAACGTTCCGGTACGAATACAAACTAGTTGCTTCTATGATCTTAGTTAGTATTCCTTGCGTTCAGTTTACAAGAAAAGATGTCGAGAATTTTAAATTAAGATGAGCTGGATCTGCATGGTAGGTAAAAGGGAAACTTTTTCTTCCGTAACTGGTGGTAAAATAAATTATAATTTTAGTCGAAGCCGGATTTTTGCAATGCGAACGTGTTTCTGTTGCATTGCGTTTTTGTGTTTCAGTTATTGTTTTATAGAATAAAATTCACAAACGAGCACACAGTTAACCTGATGGTAAGTGGATGCTGTGACCCATCTACCCCCACCCTCGAATAAGAATCAAAATGCAGATGCGTCACCCCTGACGACTAAGACGAAACACCTCGTTTCCAGTAAAAAGGTTTTCGATCCTCACTGGTATTTCACTGAAAGCGTGGTCTTTCACCGGTTAAGCCGACCCATGCGTGCTCCAACCTCAGAGTATAGCTGCAGCATGGCTTTACCATGTTGTATTAACATTATAAATATGTTTATCAAATTCGGATTATGAAAGGAGAAAGTGTTTAAGCCGTGGATCGAACGTCGCGACATAACGTCTGACGCCGATATTTCATTTCAAATCAGCAATTATCGGTATAGATATCATTAACTTTCAATTTTGGTTTATTGTCAACTAGCTTTTACCAGCGATTCCGGTACTTCTGAAGTCGGTGCTAAAATAGTGTATAGAAAAGAATGTGAAATTATTTATATTCTCTTTGGTTCTTTGAAGCCGCCTTTAGTTTTTTTTAAGATTATTTTTTACACTTTTGAATGGACTAAGGTATATTATCTTAGTGCCTTTTAAATAGTTATTAATAACTTTATCCAATATGTTGTTGGACCACACCTGAAGCCAATATAATAAAAAATAATAATCAATTATCGGTTCAATATATATATATACATACAAAAAATACACTCGAAATGAGAACCTCCAAATTGCAGTCGGCTAAAACATTGGATTTATTTATTTCAACAGGATAGTTTTCATTTGATAGTAAATTACCATTTTGTAATTACGAAAAGTCGAACTATCCACGTACAAACAGGCATCAAATAAGTTTATAAAGATCGACCGCAGGGTTAAATAAGTCCTTGATATCGACGAGGGACCTTTAAGGGCGAGCCAATGGGAGCAAAGCAAATGTTTAAAGCACACCCGGTCCCGGGAAACGATGAAGTTAATGACAGTGTAGCTTAAAATCGTGAAAGCCTTACATACGAACAATTTATCGTTTGTGTTTAATGTGACTTTTGAAGAAAATTTAACTTTAAAAAATAAGTATAGATTTTCTTCATAATGCACACCTCAACGCACCAAACTGATTAAGCCGTAGTTAGATAAAACCGCTATATCGAAAGTTATGCTAAATTTATTTCCATATTTTTTATATAAATATTTAAACAAATTGTAAGACATGTTTCGAAGAACAATTTACATTCAAATATTTTTATTGCACAACATAAAACTGTGGGAGTTACTGTCACCGTTCTTTATTTAAAGAACTGGTGAAAATTTACTTTGATTTATTCTTAACTAATAATTATGTGATTTGTTTTTTTTTCGATTTCACAAACAATCGTCAAGGTTATTACATAAAATACCTATAGTTTATATAATTTTTGGCATCATATATGTCACAATTGGTTCAGCCAGATTAAGCCCGGAGAGACAGGACAGACAAAAATATAAGAAAGAAAATTGTTAGTCATGTAAAAACTTGCTAAAACCCCTTAAGCTCAATAAAGGGCAGTTATTTCGATATTACAGACAGATACTTCTATTTTATTTATATGTATAGAAAATAAATTTGATTTAGGCCGGTTATCCATAAATTCAATTATAACCCGACTGAATAATAAAAGAGAAACAATTGAACTATTTCATTGATGCACTTGTGATTTTTAATTTGTTTTGTATTTTATCCTATGAATAAATTGTATCTATGGATTGAAAAGTTGGGCCTCATTCTAATATAAATACTCCAATTGCAACCATATAGAATGATCAGTCGTTAGTACTCTTACTTATGTTTATTCATACAAAAGTGCTGGCAACAGTTTATAACACTTACAGAGCCCCTCAAAGCTATTTAATTATAATATATGTGATCCACCCCGGCTTTGCACGCGCGATTTCTGGATCTCGACAACAGTGTCACCCTACCGGGTCCATTTGTCAATCTAAACCATTCTCGAATCAACTTTTCATAATACACACAAACTTTCATCAAAATCGGTTCAGCCATTTAGGAGTTCATACACAGGGAATATATATATATATATATATATAGAGAGAGAAGAATTATATATATAAAGATTGGCAAATTAAAAAAAGGTTTGCTTACGACGCTTATTAAAATATGTATGAAAATGCAAATTCTGTCCCACAAAGTCGGAAGTCATTCAAATATCCGGAGCGATTTGATGTGCCAATACAATTGACACTGTTCAATTGACGCAACAGATCAAAAGATTTATTTAGAAATTGTGTTGAATGGAATGTTTCATATAATTTGGATAAATCTTATCTTTAAATTATTAAACTTAACGTACACTGTACATAGATATTAATTAGAGAACTTTGGGTTAATAGATTGGATAATATATAATATATAATTAGAGAATAAAAAAGTAAATAATGGTTAAGTACGACGATTTTTGAAACCGACTTCAAAAAAGGAGGAGGTACTCAATTCTCGACTGTATTCTTTTTTGTGTGTTACCTCAGAACTTATATCTGAATGAACCGATTTTGATGATTCTTTTTTTATTTGAAAGCTGATGCTTCTCATGTGGTCCCATATACATTTGATTAAGATCTGACCGGTAGTTTTTGAGTTATCCTTAATAATGCGTATTTAATTGAGTTCGACTACATTTATGATGTTCTCATTTTATTTATATTGAAGTCGGTTTTTAATTAATTATTATTATATACGGTAATTTTCTTTTAATTTTACCACTTGTTAAGATGGAATGTCTCACAGCCTGTGATTATACAGACTCTCTATACACTTCAGACCGGAGCACAGTGGGGGGGTGCTTTCAACAATCATTAACTGGCCATCAGACGCTGCATGCTTATCTGTAATTAACTGCATGTTATGTTTAAATATACAACAAAACAAATCTTTCATATATTATCACACATTACTAGCGTGAAATAGCAACATAATGCTACCCATATGAACACCTAGTAATACTTGAAAGCTGTAATAACAGAGTGATATTTCATTTAATTTTCATAGGCTTGTTTGTTACACACATATTTTAAACTATCAATAGTTATCATCGATTAGCCGATAGTTTTGGTACCGGTTGTGTCAAAACTCTTTCATTCGTTATGTTTTTGCATAAAAATAGATTTTTCGGGTTGTCTAAAATTTTAAATAAATTCCATCACAATATATCTCTTTATTATCTCTATCTCTACAAATCTTTTATTATCTATCATCCCATTGACGGCTCCACAGCGCAGTGGCTTCACATTGAGTTGCAGCGCTGAGGGCCCGGGAAATTTTGAATGGTGGAAGAATCCCGCACGGAAAAATATTTGTATGACCTGTCTGTATGACAGTCTGGATATTTGCCTTGGGCAATTTATTTATATGTATCAAACCGTCTAGACTACAGAGCGTGCCAGAGACACGACACAAGAAGTAGACATAAATATATATATATATATATATATATATATATATATATATATGTATGTATATATACATACATTCTTTCGAAAAACATTACCCACATTCTGGGGTAGTTGGGTAAAAAAAAAGTAATAATCATTTAATTAACCGTTTATCGTATCGGAGAAAGAACAAAGTCAACTGATACAAAAAATAGCATTTGCAACCTGGCGTACTATTGTCTGGCCGCAGCGCAATATTTAAAAATAGTAACGTCGTACAGTCGCCCTTCAGATAGCGGCCGTGTGCGGAATTTTTGCGTACTACTGTGCGCGTGCGCATGCGATAGTAAAATCGTAACTCATTTCTATATTTAAAAAAAACGCTGACATACTAATCATTAAGCTGATTTCAAAAGAGGATGAGTTTTTCTATTGGACTATATTTTTGTATGTATGTTTTGTTACATTACCGATTTTGCGAGATCGTCGCCAATTGTCAACCGAATTCAACGATTCTTATTTTAAATCATATCATGACAGCTCCGTGGCGTAGAGGCTTCGCAATGAGTTGCAGCGCTAAGATCAGGGGATTTGAATCCCGCACGGAACAAGTGGTCGTATGGCCTATAAATAATTGTCTTGGTCTGGATGTTTGTCCTTGTGAAATGATGTATGTAAACTGCCCCCACGACACAAGAGCAAATCCTAGTGTGTAGGTAACGCTTTAAAAGAAAGGAATACAAAGATTTAAGAGGCTACCTGAAGGTCGGTCCCATTTAAAGAGAAAATTCCACCCTAAGGTCGGGAAAATAGGATGTGAATTTTTTAACTAATTTAGGCGTCATCCTAGTTGTTAATTTGCGGTATAATAATTCACTTTTTTAACAAAAGTAAAAACCAAAAAAATTAAAAGAGAAAAATAACTTTCACAATAGCTTTTTGAAATCGGTGCTATAGGAGATGTTACTATTGTAGTTAGTTTTTTGTAGTCCGTTAATACTCTTTTATAAAGTTTCACCATAATCAATTTAAAGTTCATCTTTATTCTCGTCGTCGACAAAAATACGGCTTAAAAAAGGAAAGTTTCAGACAAAAGGCAGATAATACAGAACCCATGGGCGCTGAGAGCACGGTTTCCGCTCGGGCAAGCGCAAAATCAATCTTCAAACCACGAGATGCAAGCGGTCGGAATCGACGGGTGAGATGTAACGGCTACAGTCGACAGTCGACACTATTGATTGTTCGATAGATTTTAATTAGGACACATGTTAGCGGGTGTTCAATCTAACGAGGTAGTTAGTCTTAAATAAATACTTAGAGTATATCTTACCGTTTTATAATTTAGTTAAGAGTAACTCTATTTTGTTCACTATTTAAATTGAAAATATCGCGGTTAGAAAAATAGGTTACGAACACAGTAATGTCGAATTTTTTCTCGATGTCAGATTTCCTGTCATAAACTGAAAAACTATTCACTTTTATAAATTAGGAATTAAAAAAAATAATAACAATTACGAATATATAAAATAATTGTTGACTGAATACTACATTTTGTAACTCACCTATCGCGGCTACGGGTAAGCAGTTGAAGCAGTCTGTGAAAGTTTTCCATAGCTTGATGTTATACCTCCTTTTGCACTCGTCGTAGAATCTGGGAACAAGAAGGTACTATAAGTGACTGTTTCCATTTAAAACAGTTATGGTTAAATACACAGTCGCTACTTTAAGATGTCGTTAAGTCTCGTGGTGTCGTCGCGGCCACTTTGACTTAAAGTGATAGAGAGAGCACGAGACTTAACAGCATCTTAAGATTAAAGTAGCGTTTGAGTACTTAGAGCATTAGAATTTTGCTTTGTTTGAACCTTAATAAACTTAAGTATTAATAAAATTAAGTGAGAGTAATGTTGGTGTACCGTGCAGTGTCTAGCTAAGTTTTTTTTTTTAGGATAAAGGGTGACAAGCGAGCACACAGTCCACCTGATAGTAAGTAGTTGCTGTGGCCCATAGACATCTCTATCTTCGATTACGAATCAAAATGCAGATGCGTTGTCAGCCGTGAGGACTAAGATAGAATGACTCTTTTCCAATAAAAAAAGGTCTCCGGTACTCTACACTCACCATACGAAACGCATTAATATGGTATTTTGTGAAAGCGTGGTCCTAACCTGGTCGAGTCGACCCATTCGTGCTACAACCATATATAGCCGCAGCATGGCTCTACCACGTAAAACTACAAAGTTTTCTGCCTTCGAATAGGCGTTTTATACTGATAGAACACTGAAATATTTAGTGCAATAAAGTAACAACAGTAAAGTTGTCATTGTTTCTTCATCTACGCCTCGCACTAACTTCCAACTAAACAGATTTTCTTTTCAGCAAACTTTCGTTTGGAGTATCTCACTCCATTAGGTATTGATCCTTGCCTTTCTTGAAAGTTTTCTTACCGAGTGCAAATAAAAGGTATTGTAACTTGGGATATAAAGTTTTATCAGGATTATTTATAACTATAGGCAACTTTATAAAATTGTGAACAAAGTTGAATTTACACTTCTTTTTGTTTAGTGTGTGACTTTGTTCGAAGTGTAAGTTTGATGTTGTGTACGCGAAAATTTAAAAATTACAGACGCGTATCGTAGACGTATGCATACCTCGTTTCCAGTAAAGTCTTTTTACTGGAAACGAGGCATTCCCCCTTAGTCCTCAGGAGTGACAAAGAATCTGTATTTGGATTCTTAATCGGGGATAGAAGTAGATATTTATGGGCACAGCATCCACATACCATCAGTTAGACTGTGTGCTCGTTTGTCGTCGTTACTCTATAAAAATATTGAACTTTTATTAAGACAGAAGAATGGCTTAACATTTATTTGGTGGCATATAATATCATACTAAATACCAAATTCAGAAGTGGATATCAATAGTAGATGTCTAAAAATATCACTATTACAAATGAAACCTTAACAACACAAGCCGTTCGGTACAAACTCGACTAAGATTACGAACTAAATAAGTTTGTTTTCAAAGCTTTTTCTCTGCTGATGTACTCTAGAGAACTGAACGTTTACTCAATTACGCGCAGTAAATGGATCTGTTCTTGTATTTGGGACAAACATCGAAGAGATTTGACTTTTAGGTAGGTTTTGTAACACAAGTAAGAGATATGTATGTAGATTGTAGATATATAATTGTTCGTGCGTGTTAGTGATCCTGTAACACAGTTCATATTCACACAATATATTTGTTTTGCAGAGACGATAGTTCATAGCTATGCTAGGATCTTTTTTACGTGGTAGAGCCATGCTGCAGCTATATTAATAGTATAGTTGTAGCACGAATGGGTCGGCTCGACCGGGGAGGGACCGCGCTCTTGCGCAGAATGCCAGCGGAAAGTAGCAGCTTAATGGTGCTGTGTTTCGTATGGTGAGTGTAGAGAACCGGAGACCCTTTTTACTGGAAGAGAGGCATTCTATCTTAGTCCTCACGGCTGACAACGCATCTGCATTTTAATTCGCAAACGAAGATAGATGTAGTTGTCTATGGGCCACAGCAACCACTTACCATCAGGTGGACCGTGTGCTCGTGTCACCCTGATTGTATAAAAAAAGATATGAGAGGTGGCGCTGTAACCAATTAACAAATTCTACATTTATGGGCCAAAATGACTCATTTTGACAAGATATGTTGGTTGTGTGCCAAGAAAAAATCACTAACTCGGAACACGATAGGTGGCGCTGTAGTCGCGTTATAAATAAATTTGCTATTTACACTGTAAATTGTCCAGAGTAAATGCGAAACGGAACTCAATGCTCACTTTCCGGAGAGTCTCCCTAGCTAAATATGTGTATGTACCTACATATTTTCTTATGACGATTTTATAAAACTTTTGAAAAAATATACTTTTTCAGTAGTTTTGGAAAAGCCGATTTATGTAGTAATTTCACATTTTAAAGTTGAGGTCATATAACGTATGGCTCCAACTTTACAATGTGAAATTATTTTATTATTTTGTTCTTTGAGTGGACTAAGGAGTATCACGAGATCAAGGAAACTTGAAATGCCGTTTAAATAGCTATATTAAAAATTTGATCGCAAGTTTTCTAACATAAGGGGTGGATTTTTTTCTCCAAATTTATATGGGCTCCACCCTTGTGGTATATTTATTTACTAAAGAGAATTATTCAAATCGGTGCACAATAGACGAAGGTATTGCGTATATTTCCCTCACACCGAATTTCGGTCACGGCGACCAGTCTCAACAAATACTAGCCTTCTTTTTTTTTATAAAAGACGGGGCAAACGATCATGCGGCACACCTGATGCTAAGTGACTACCGCCGCCCATGAACAACCGCAACACCAGGGGAATTGCAGATGCGTTGCCGGCCTTTTAGAAAGGTGTAAGCTCTTTTCTATAAGGTCCTGAAGTCTGTATGTACATGACAGGCTTATAAGTGCATGAGTGTATGCACAAGCACTAGTGTATTGTCTATTCCCTCACTCTAATAGTTTGATAATGGTTTGACACGACCGGAGAAAGATCAGGAGCAAGACTAAGGGATTTACGTGCTCTTCGTCGTCGCCTATAACTCCTATACAAAACCTAGCATTCATTTTTATTAACGTCCTTCAAGTAAACAAAAAATAATGTTTCGTACCTCTGTCGAGACATTTGTTGATTTTACAAATTTTTTGCAGACTTCATGTAATGAGGACGTTATCAATTCAACTGTATGTTTTTGTATGTGGGTTCTATGTGTGGCCCTAACCTAAGACGAAAATATTTTTCATACTAAGGTTTGCGTTCAATAATTAAAAAAAAAAAGGCCCTAGCAGAACATAACTGCGCGCTTCGCGCTTAAGGCATGCAATATCGTAGAAAGTTGATTTTGGACATCTACCAAGAAAACAGAGTAAAGTTTAAAAATTCAAAAAAAAAATCACTGTATAAATTTATTATTCAGCAAAATCACAAATAAATGGGACAATGACTAATGGAAGTTTTAGTTTTCTTTTACAAGGACGACCTGCGACGGTTATGACAAATAGTTGCGTATTAACGCGATAAAATTCGTGTTGACGCCGTTTTCATAATCCATCATAGTGTACGCCTTGCCCGCGAGCAGTTGCGGAAAAATTGAATTATCAGGACTTGCATTTTTGATGCAGTTGTTATAATAAGAGTATTTTGGTATTTGGATTGTGTTGCCATAATAAAGTCAAGATTTAGCTTATAGTTTTAGCGCTTAATATAGTATTAGCGCTTACAGCTTATATTGAGCTTTCAAGTATCATGGACCGTATGTTTTAGCAGTAATGTTAAACCTTTGAGCTTGTATCAAATACAGAATATATTTGATACATTCCTTATTTTTTTACTGATAATATGATTTTATCATTATTATAAGCGTTTAAGAAACGGTTTACAATTTTTATTACAATAATTTAAAATTTTGTACAACCGACTTTAATATAAATTATTAAGAATAACTCAAAAAGGTCAGACACTGATCAAATTTATATGGGACCACATGAAAGACACCAGCTTTTAAATAAATAAAAAACATCGAAATCAGTTCACACAGAAAAATGTTATGAGACACACATAAAAAAAACATACAGTCGAATTGAGTACCTCTCCTTTTTGAAATCGGTAGAAAATACGGGAAGCCAAAAACATTCTGTTTTCATTTCCAAGAGATAGTTTGAATGGAATGCATTTTACTTATAATTTATGATGTACTTGTTCGAATTAGGATTTTGATTGTAGTCAGCACAGCGTATACAATTTGGAGCATGGTGGACCTCCAAGGAAATGGCAGGAGAACAACTCTACTACTCTGTGCAAGCCCTATTAATTCCACTCTCATGCTTCTTCTGCCACACCCAACTGTCACTACCATACATTAAGCTAGGGCCTAACAGACCATTGTGAATTGCCATACGGGCCCTTTTTGGCACATTCTGGCTTTTCACAATAGAATGAAAAGCTCCATTCACTCTGACTCATACATTCACATTTCGTTCTATATCCCTGTCATGTCTGCTATCCCAAATACACAAACTCAACTTGTTTAACCAACTCCCCTTCTACTCTTATTTTACATATAGTTTTAATTTCTTGTCTTTCAAAATCGATCAGTTTCGTCTTGCTTGTAATGCAACCATTGAAACAGAAACAGAAACTTTTTTATTCAATATAGATTATAAATAATACTTATTGAAAGTCACTCTTACTCTTACTCATTATTTGTAACTCGACCGCCGAAGACGCAAATATAGTTTTTTCGTCCGCGTATAAGAATCATTTGACGACTAACTCGCCCATTCTTAACCTACACCTTTCGACTTTAAAAGTTTCTAGAAGTTAATGTAAATTATTAACATGTTTATGGACGATAATATGTTCATAAAAATGTTAATATTATATATCATAACCATAATAACTGCTATTGGTCTACAACTGGATTCGTGTTTACTTATAGATAAGCAACTTGCCCAGGCTTAGCCTGGATAGCATCTTTTAAAGTAGCGTTGTTAAGATTTAAGATAATTAAACATCATTTATTTTATCAACTATTCCGTTTTTTTTACATGTCCAAGTTTTTCAGATAAAATATAGCCTAGACTAGATCACTTCTGGCATCGCTATCTGTTCGTAAAGTTTCATTACAATCGGTTCAGCCATTCCGAAGATTAGTTTGAACAGACAGACATTTTAAAAATTGTTATTCATGTCTTAATGGTATGCTAATAGCCCCCTCGGGTAGTTTTTTTCAATATTATAGACAGACACTTCAATTATATTTACATGTATAGACTTGTGAACGTCTAATATGTAATGTTGCAGAGAGTATCAAGCAGACCTGATTTTCAACAACCGACGGATTGCGTAAACACGGAGGGAATCGGATTCAATATCAGACATGAAAAAAAAAATCGACCTACTTAATCATTAAGAGGTATTTAGAGCTATTTTTACCAAATATTTTCTCTTTGGAGAAATAACATTTTATTTGGCGGTTATAAATATTTTCACATTCATTTGACCTACATAAGCAAAAATACGTAAAACGTAAATAAAATTGCTAACAAAAGCAGTTCAAAGATTTCATCTTAAAGTTCTCCACCAAAAGTCATTTAAATATATGCAAACGACAAGGAGCGCCGACAAACAACAGAATAAATTACAGAATATAATAATCAATACGGGGGTGGCTAGTCGTATTAGTAAGCCTATCTATATCTATAGACATAGACTGTGGTGTATAGTTTTCCAACTATACACCACAAGTTCAATGCCAAACAAAAACTATGAAACATTTCATTTATTAAAGGATATAATAATATGCTTTATGTTTAAGCCTTTACGTGGTTTTTAGAATTTATACAAAATGTAGAAATACCAACGTCACAACTGGGTGCAGTTTTCTATTTTTATTTTGATCGATTGGGATACGATGATGTTTCAAGTTATGCAAGGTAACAATGTGTGTGTCTTCAAGCAAGAGTTATTACATTTTTTACCGACATCTAAACAAGACTTCTTCTTCCAACTTGTGTTAGGCTTCCCGTATTTTCTACCGACTTCAAAAAGGAGACGGTACTCAATTTAACTGCATGTTGTTTTATTTGTGTTACCTCGTAACTTTTTACTGAGTGAACCGATTTCGATGATTCTTTTTTTATATGAATGTTGGTGCTTCACATGTGGTCCCATATAAATTTGATCAAGGTCTGACCAATAGTTTTTGAGTTATTCTTAATAACTTATATTGAAGTTGGTTGTACAATTTTTTTAATTTTAAATTATGTTAAGCCGATAACATCACAACTTACCATAAGGTGGGATACGATACTAATCAAGCACTGCCTTATAATAGTTAAAAAGAACAGATCAGACAGAGAAATTTGAGAGGGAAATTATAATAACTTTACAAGCAAAAAGTATCAGGTTGGATTTGGTGCCGCTAGTATCGCAAAGCAAGTTTGCAAATGGTTCTCCGTACAGGCGTTTCATTTTGGAGACATTTCTGTTCTACATATTCACAATAGTAGTAGTGATAGCAAAGATTGTATCTACATAGTGTAAAACAAAATCACTTTCCGCCGTCTTTTCGCTTAGATTTTTTAAACTACGCAACAGACTTTGTTGCGGTTTTCATTAGTAGACCGAATAATTCAAGAAGAAGGTTAATATGTATTATATACATGTATATTATTTATTATATAATTCTTCTGTCCGTGTATGTAACTGAACTCCTCCTAAACGGCTGGACCGACTTATGATGAAATTTTGTGTGATTAAGCTGATTAGAGAATGATTTAGATTCACAATTAGACCAGGAAGGTGGCGTTGTTGTCGAGATCCAAAAATCAAATGTGCGAAGACGGGGCGGATCGCTAGTGTTACAATAAACGTAAAATATATTTTTCAATCCGAAACTACTTACAACAAAGTAATCGTAATAAATTACGTGCAGGAAACAAATGAACTGTGTAATACCATTACGGAAAAATGCCTAAAGCTGAAGAAATAAACCTAATGTCATGGACACTAAGGTAAGGAAGCCTGCGATAACAAAAGAATTACATCTTATCTTTAGATATGACGATGGCGTCATGCATTAATACAGTCACTACGAACTGTGTATCGATCGAGAGAAGCACATATACGTGACTATGATTTTTAATACTGAAGCTTCGAATTTCGAAAAATAACTGAATTATGCTAAAAATAATTAAGAATAATGATCATAACAAAATCAACATTATTTTTAACTATTTACTAAAAAAGTAACATATCGTCTCGTGGGTGTCGTACGAAGCGACAAAGGGAAACTGAACTAAGAGATGGACTGCAGCATCTTCCTAATAAAAAAGTTAAAGTTACAGCCTATGTACGTCCCACTGCTGGGCACAGGCCTTCTCTCATTTCTGAGTACGTGTTGGCATACTTCACATCTTTCCGAAATATATTTTTTTCTTATTTCTCAGACATGCAGGTTTCATCACGATGGTTTCCTTCACCGCCAAGCACGTGTTAAATCAGCACTTAAAATTGCAATTAAGAATTTCATTGGTACCGGCGGGGATCGAAACGGGTACCTCGCGTAATGTGAAATTTACAGTGAGCGCTTAACCCCTTGGCTACCACGGCTCATCCTAATAACAACTGAAAAAAATGCAATTACCAACCCTCAATGAGGTAATTAATGAGGGTAGGCCTATGTTCAGAGGTGGACTGTAATATTGATTTTTTTTTGACACGGTTTGTTACTGCAAATTAAATGAATCGTATGAAGTTTCCTCTATACTACACCATAGTAGGAAATCTAAAAACACTAATTATCATAAAACTGCAAAGCTGAACACGCAACCTTATGAACTTGAATTAAATCGACCTTCGCTGCAATGATTCAGAGCAATGACTCAAAGCTATTTTTATTTTTTACATTGTAGGGTTACCGCAGGGTGTGATTTTAAGACCGCGTTTATTGTTTATATACACAAAAACGTTGTGATGAATGATAAGATGTGAGTCACAAATATCGAATAAACAAGATTTATATCAGTGACAGGGATGGAGGCAATCTGACTCATGAGTCATGACTAATAATGTCGTTTTTGTTTTGTACAATAATTATTAATACAAATTAACATAATGGAAGTATCAAGATGTAACTACATAATATATTGATATTTCCTTTTAAAGATTCACTATAAAGATAATAAAACATTTATTACAATGAAAGAAATGCGAAAATTATCAAACAATCCTACTCCGAGAAAGAACCAGCCCACTTATATCCAGCAAAGACTATCAATCGCGGATAGTTCCATCAGAAACTTAACGGCGCGAGAACTCTACGGAGCGATAGTTTCTACGGCTGTAGCAACTATCGCTCCGTTGACTGGCCTGTTGGTCTAGTGGTTAGTGACCCTGACTGCTACGCCGGAGGTCGTGGGTTCGATTCCCACCCAGGACAAATGTTTGTGTGATGAGCACGATCATTTGTTCTGTGTCTGGGTGTAATTTATCTATAATATTTATGTATTTAGAAATATATAAGTATGTTTATCAGTTGTCTAGTACCCATAACACAAGCTCTGCTTAGCTTGGGACTAGATGGCGTTGTTTGATAGTTGTGGAATATTATTGTAGCAGTGTAATGCTGCGAGCGTAAACACCAGGACTTTGCCCCTCTCGTACTTTGTTATCTCCTGACATTGTCTTAATATTTTACAAGGCTTTAAACCGAGGGAACATTTATGGAGCTCAGACACTAGAGTTCTGATCACATTATTCAGAGAATCGTGACAGGACAACCTATCATCCCCACATTTTAAACATGAAAAACTGTGGAACCCGAAACTGTTCAACATCGCTACCATGTAGAACATAGATAATGTTGATTTATTGTTGCATCTAGACCAATTCCTTTCCCCGTCAAGTAATATCGCTCACTTGGAGAAAATGTTTGCCATGTCTGCCTTGCTTCGGCAGTTTAAGCTCTGGATTTTAAGTCAAGTTATTTCACGATATTTTTTTTAAATTCTATTTCAAGGTTCATGTCAGTTTAATTTACAAAATCAGAACATATCAAGAATAGATTTGAGCACAATATGTAAGTATGTATTGACTTGAAAAGACAAATCTACAATGACATTAGTAAATCCAACTATTATAATAGGACGTTTAATGAATTTGATCACGCAAACAAATATAACATAACTGTAAAAAGAAATCAAGTGACTTTGATAAAAAATCTGTAAACACACCATATTTGTTTAAATTGCTATGAAAATTGCTTCTACAACTTTATGGTGAGCCAATTGTAGTTAAGTTTTTTATACCTTAGTATTTATGCCCCATAAAACAAAGTTTTAACAAATTCATCATATTCACAATGTTTCAAACCAACGTCAAGATTTTTTTACAAAACTGACAAACATACATTCCACTTGAGGTCGTGGCTAATGCTGTTCATAGACAGACACCTAGGAAGAAAAGGTGTCTTACCGCCTAGTAAAGTCAAGGTCAAGTAAAAAGGAAACGCTTATACTCTGTTTAAAGGTTTTACAAGTTGTTGAGGTGCAACACCTAATGTTTAATTTTACACCTAATTTTCTTGATTTTAAAAGATCTATATTTGAAAAACTAAAAATGTATAAATAATATTATTTATTTTTAGTTTTTAGTTATTAAGTTTTTATTCAGCGTCCACGACAATTTAAGGGGCTACTCCATGCGAACGACCTTGAGCATTTGACCGGCGCGCCGCTCGCTACAATATATTATTGCGTAAGAAATATGTAAGACGCCACCTATTGTACGAACGTAGTATTATTTTTTCAACATCAATAAACTATTTTATGGAAATACACACAGCGTACAAAGATAAATGTATTTTAATTTTTTTATTCGGTATATATTAGTTGCATTATATTAGAATTATGTATTTTCATATATTATCTAATTATGAAATTTTATAATTAATTATATATTAAAAATGAAGCATTGAAAATTGTGAGTTTAAAAGATACCTATTCACTATAGGTAAATAAATAGATAGCTCGGCTTTTGTACAAATATTTGGTGCAATAAAAAATAAATAAATAAATAGGATGTTTCGCAGATGTGTTTTTGATTATTGTTAATTTTTACGTGTCACGTATTGAAAAGTAATATACCTACCTACTAATTTTTGAACTGAGCACCTTGTAACTTAGCCTGCTTATTAATTATGCTGGCAGCCATTATCCTCACCCCAATGATTGATGAGGATGAAAATCAATTTTATTTCTACATACGTAACTTTAATAAAGGTAATACAAAAATCAACAAGAAGTATGAGGGTTCAATCTTTCAATTTCAATTGTAAAAAAACGTTACCCCCACACTAGGATTTTCTCCTGTGTCGTGGAGGCCGTTTACAAACATAAATTGCACAAGGACAAACACGCAGACCCGGAACAATTATTTGTAGGCCATACAAATACTTGTTCCGTGCGGGATTCGAACCCGCGGCTCCCAGCGCAACAACTGATTGCTAAGCCACTGCGCCACGGAGCCGTCGCCGAGTATAGCTAAAGTGACCATACGTCCCGTTTTGAACGGGACTATCCCTTTTCTTGGTCACCTGTCCCATTGTCCCCAAACAAAGCTCCGGGACACAAAATTGTCCCGTAACTTGTTGTATGGAAGTATTCAAAGTCCACAATCTTCAACATAATTTTTTTAATCGAATATATTTTATGTCTCCCTGGTACAAATGCTCCAGTAGAAAGAGTATTTTTTTATTTTGAATAAATTGTGGAAGTCTGAAAGAAACACTTACGGTTCCAGTTCTAAAGGCGATGTTGTTAACAAAGGTAACAATAAAAAAACTTGAGCAGAATTTTATTCTTATTTAAAATCATCAAATTATTAAAAAATTGGATATAGGTTTTTATGGAATCAAGATTATGTAGAAATATAATGTGTTTTTTATTTGTTGATATATCTTTTAAATAAAAAGTAGAATAGCTCCTAAAAACTGCAGAAATAACGACTAGCGCGACATTTTGCTCAACCTGCGCCTTAATTTAACATTGTAAGTAATATGTGGATACATCATTGTGAATACATCATGTTATTGTATTTTAGATATTACTGTATTTTGCAGCTGTTTGCTGTTCCTTAATATATAAAATTAAAAAAAAAACAAGTGAGGCAATCTACCAAAACTTAGTGTTCCAAAGTATATAAAAATAACAGCTAATTTTTAAATGAATGTTTTTTTTTATAAGACGGTCAACAAACTGACAGTGCATCTGATGGTAAGTGGCTACTGCAGTCTAAGGATACCGGCAGACAACTTTTTCCAAAGAAGGGCACAGATGTGTTGTCAAACTTTAGGACTAAGTTAGAATGCCTCACATCATGAAATTATACTGGATTTCTACACCGTTCAGACTGGAACCCAGGTAAATGTGTGACACCTACCCAGACAGACTCCACTGCAGAAAAGGATTTCTACCACATAGTTTATGACGAAAATATTTATTTCTTTATTTTTTTATAAGAGCAAGGCAAAGGAGCATGTGGCTCATCTGGTGGTAAATGACTACCGCCGCCCATGAACAACTGCAACACCAGGGGAATTGCAGATGCATTGCCGGCCTTTTAAAGGAGTAGGCTCTTTTCTTGAAGGTCCTTAAGTCATATTGGACCGGAAAAATCGCTGGTGGTAATCAATTCCACAAGGAAGTTGTGCGAGGAAGAAAACTATTAAATTTAGTGTATTTGTTATCTTGGTTTTAGTGCCTTCGTTTATGGAAATGCATTAAAGATAGAGTTAAAATAGTAAATTCACCAATTATAGTTGAAGGTAAATCACCTTCATATAATCAGGAGTCATAATATAAAAATAATAAATGCAATTATGTTATTTCTAAAACATCACAATACTTACCATCCATAACAGCTTATAAAAGTCTACTGCGGAACATGAGCTACTCCCATAGATTGCCTCACAGGGAGGATTTTTCCATAGTTGCCACACTGGAGAGGCAGGTTGGCAACCACAGTTTTTTAATATTTTGACTTGTTATCAGGAAGATGCTGTCTTGTGATCTTTTGTTTTAGTTTCCCTGTCGTCTCTTACAACACCCATGGAACAATAGGGGGTAATGGATTTTCTTATACTGCCATTATACAGTTTACATAAATAATATTTCACCATAATATTATTACTTATCACTGTAAAAATAATTTTCACACATAATTACAAAAGAACTTACCCATAAATCCTGTTGATGCTAGCACACTCATGATTGCCTCGTAACAGGAAAAAGTTCTCTGGGTATTTAATCTTGTAGGCGAGAAGCAAGCATATGGTTTCTAGTGATTGCTTCCCACGGTCTACATAGTCTCCAAGGAACAGGTAGTTGGACTCTGGAGGGAAGCCACCATACTCAAACAACCTTAACAGGTCATAGTACTGACCATGGATGTCACCTGAAAGTGAAGTTATTTATGTAATGCCAGGAATAAACCAGAATTACCATCTATGCACTTGTTTTACAACCATATAAGAATATCCACTATCCGTGATGGGTGTTGTAAGAGGTGACAGAGGTAGGGTTGCCATCTCCTAAAATGAAAAAGCCGGACTTGGCGCTCCAAAAAGCAAGACTTTAATTTTTACAAAGCCAAACATACCTTTCTGAGGCCATGCAGCCAAAAAACTCACCAACTCCAACTCAACAACAACCAAGCGATGAGTGCAACGTGTTACACTAACAAAAAGCCTAACAAAAGCCGGACACATAATAATTTGGCCAGACACAACCCGAAAAAGCCAAACATGTCTGGCTAAAGCCGGACAGATGGCAACCCTAGACAGAAGGAAACTGAAAAAATGAGTGATAAGTAGAACTTACAGCAGAATAATAACAAAACTGTAATATTTCTGTTATCCATAATGCCTAATATTTTTTTATTATAAGAGGGAACAAACAAATATGCAGCGCACCTGATGATAAAGTGACTACGGCTCACCTGATGGCAAGTGACACATATTAGAAGGCAATAAATAAATGATAGGATAAAAACTGTTGAAATAATTAAATTGACTAAACTTTATAACATTTTTTTTTTTTGATGTTATAAAGTTAATATGTGAATTTAACACTTAAACATAATGGGAAAAGTTTTTAATGAAATGTTTTTCTTTGTAACACAAAGGAAGGAATATCCCATTGCTGTTATCTGATACTGCAAAGTGGTTTTTCCATTCTTTCACATTTTTACACTTGTTAATTTCAGATTTGGTACATTATTAAATTATTGTCTTAAAATTGATTAACATAGTTAGGTTAGGTTATATTAATGATTCAATGGTCCCTTAAAATAGTTGGAATTGCACAAAGTAACAGTAACTAGTAACTAGTTAAATAATTTATGATTTGAATTGATGTCACTAAATATATTTTGTTCTCAAAAAGAAATCCCGCTGGATTTCTTGTTTATTCTTCCCAGGTCAGAAGTTTTTTCTGACCTAGTGGGTGGTAAACAAAAGAGTGACTTTCAATAAGTATTACTTATAATTTATATTGAATTCGAATATTTCCATTTCTGTTTCTATATACACATATTGTTTTTTACCTACCCACACTAAATAACAGTGTAAACAAAATGATCAAATAACTTACATTGTTCAATTTAACAATCATTTATTTATTGATAGAACTATCAAAACAATAACAAACGATTATTCTTTATCATAAAAATAAAACAAATCAAATTAGTTGATAGCAACAATGACAATATGTTATGATAGAGAAAGTGGGTATTGCAATAAGCAAATTTCTAATATGTTAAGTGATAAGTATATTTGCTCTTATTAAAAACATAAGGAAAAATAAGGACGCAAAGTAGTTTTTTTTTTGGTAGTGTGATACAAGCATACCTTGCATGTATAAAATTAAGTGTAATTTTAGAAGTCTCAACTGTTATTTACAGGGTTGGATAGTAAAAATTTTATACAAAATTCATTTTTCACTCTCGTATTACTGAAATTTCTAAAGTAAATTGCGAGTCACTCGAAAGTTTTGAACGCTACTATACATAATATTATAATATTAAAAGTTATAACCAACAATATTTCAAAGTTCAATATCATTGTTTAAATGTACTTACCGCATATTTTTAGCGGAGCTTCTAATTCAAGTAAAATAGGCTGTGACAAGAATATTTCCCGCGATTTCAAGCATAGCCCTTTTATCTCAATTTCCGTTAACTGTACATTCATACCAGGCTTCTCGCCCCGAACTGAAAACAACTAAATATAAACAAAACTGCACTGACTGGCATAACACGAATTCACTAGAACGTTCACATTTCTAAACACATAAAGTAAAAAAATCACTTGCAATAGTAGAAAACACCGATATTTTTATTTCGTGAATACAAAATTTTAGTTTACCTTTTAATAATTTTTTTATTACGTTATCAATGTTTAACTCATCTGAGTCTCTGTCTGCCATCGGATATGATGTTTTTGTACGGAATATGACTAAAGAGAATGAGTGAAGAATAAGAGATTATTAAGATTTTTGCCGATTATGAAAGGTACAACCTATTTCAATTCTCGGCTAAAATGAAATTCAATGGCGGAGAGGAGACATCTCACTCACACATACAAAAGTACAAACAAGAGATTACACATCATCAGTGTTACCATAATGATGGCTAGATTTTCCATAAAAACGGGAAATAAATACTTGGAAACTAAATTACATGACTAAATTTCTCCTGTAGCAGTGTTCTTTAAAGTGAAACATAATTCCTACAAAAGAATAGGACAAACGTTGTACTGTCCAAAATCAAAACAAAGCAAAGGTGGTTATGGTTATAAATGTAATTGAGATAAATTTCTTTATATTAAATTATAAAATTAAATCTCAATATAGATTATAAAGAAAATATATCTCAAAATACAGTGAGGCAAATTATTATTAGCCGTGTAGTGATGGTGTAAGAATAAAAACTACCACATATCGTACCGTGGGTGTCGTAAAAGGCGACGAGGAAAATTGAAACAGGTGATGGGTGACAGCTAAAAAGAACGTAAAATAAAATAAACCTGCGGTTGACAACCCGCTCGCCAAGCGTGTTAACTATGGCGAAATCTCCCCTATGAGTCAATCTATGGAAAAAGCCTATTATTTTCATAGGCTGCAATGGATGGATGAATAGAAGAATTATATATAATAGCTCAACAGTTTTTGGTCATTTTTATTTTTTAGGTTATGTATCCGAATACGGTAACTCACATTTCAGGTAATTGTATTATATAGCAACATCAATGTGAATCTAGTGTTGCCATCAAAAACACTGCTTAACCATAGACAACCTGTGTCTTCTTTTTATTTTAAGGTGTTTGACTTAGATGCTTGTTTATTAAGCCATGCCTTCATTTCATTCGGGATTTAAAAATCTTCTCTTGAGGCTTATATCAAAATCGGAGCAATTTTTTCGTCGTTTCCAGTAGTAGTTCACGTACGCAGACACTTAATACACAAAATCCCATCACTTTAATGTATCAAAACCCAATTTCAACTATTAAATAAACGATAAAACAGAAGCAACAATTCACCGATGGTCAAGTTCCCGCCTAAACTCTCCCTCTGTCTACTTAAATGTTATTATGTCATAGACTAATAAATTTTAGTACAATGGTTCAGTATTATTTACAAATATTTATTGTTGTTTTGCTATTCAATATCAGAAAGATACTGCTGCCCATCCTCTGTCTCAGTTTCCCTCTGTCGCCTCTTACGATACCCACGGGAAGATATGGGGTAGTGAGTATTCTTACTCGCTACTACACGGGGAATGTTTATGCCATATTTGAAGTAGATTGGACCAAGGAATCGTATCGGAACCGTTGTCCCATACAAACTTTGCGCCCGTTTTTAACACCCTTATGGCTAGAATTTCTGAAAATACTTTCTTATCGGGTGCCTACATCATACAAAGAACACACCCTCCAGGTTTCAGGTTTCTACGATCAGAGGTTTAGGCTGTGCGTTGATCCGTCAGTCAGGCATTTAGGACAAAGCATTTTGTGTGTATACATTCTGTGTACTAAATATCGGGAATTTGTCAATAAAACAAAAAATACAAATTATTCATCTAAATTTATTTTATCGCCTTCAAAGTAGGCCCCATCGCTTGCAATACAACATCTCCAACGCTTCACCCAGTCTTCCATACATTTTTCATAGGCTATTTGCGGTATGGCCTTTAGCTCATTCAGTGAATTTTTTTTTATGGCTTCTGTCGACTCAAAACGTTTTCCTCGAAGTGGTAATTTTAACTTGGGAAATAAAAAAAAGTCAGACGGAGCCATATCAGGTGAATACGGTGCTTGGTCGAGAACTTTTGTTGAATTTTTCGCTAAAAACTCTTTCACTATAATGGCCGTGTGTGATGGTGCATTATCATGGTGCAGCATCCATGAGTTGTGTTGCCACAAATCTGGACGTTTTCGGCGGATACTCTCACGCAAACGCTTCATGACGCCTAAATAATATTCTTTATTCACTGTTTCTCCCTTTGGAAGGAATTCGGAGTGAACCACACCACGGTAGTCAAAAAAAACTGTCAGCATCACCTTGATTTTGGAGCGACTTTGCCGCGGTTTTTTGGGTTTCGGCTCGTTTTCGAGACGCCATTCTGAAGACTGTTGGCTTGTTTGCATGTCGTACTCATAAACCCATGTCTCGTCGCCAGTTATTATACGTTTCATAAAGGTCGGATCCGTAGAAGCTCGGGAAACCATGTCTTCAGCGACATGCTTTCGCTGCGCTCTTTGAACAAAATTGAGCTCTTTTGGAACTAGTCGAGCGGCGACGCGTTTCATGCCTAAAATGTCAATGAGAATGTTGTGGACGGACTTAAAAGATATGTTCACCTCACTAGCCAACTCTCTCAGACTCATACGTCGATTTTCGAGCACTAGCTTCTTGATTTTGTCGATGTTTTCTTTGGTCGTAGCGGTTGAAGGTCTACCAGAACGAGGCAAGTCTACTACTACTTCTCGGCCTTCTTTAAAAGCCTTATACCATTCATAAGCCCTTGTTTTCGATATACATGATTCGCCGTAGGTATTTCGCAACATTTTTAGTGATTCACCACATGAAATATCATTCGAAACACAAAATTTAAGGCACACTCTTTGTTCAACAATATTTTCCATTGTAAAAATCGCCAAGAACTCAAAACTATGACCAACAAAAAGTGTAGTTTAAAACAAATTAAATGACAGATCCCGCTCAAACTTTGCGCGCTAAATCAGTACAGTGCTACCAACATGCAGTAAAAAATTAGAACGACCTCTTTTACGCGGGTCTTTTTATTGACATATTCCCGATACTTTTTACACAGAGTTGTAGATGACCACGAAAATTATTTAATAATAATGTTACGAGCTTGGGGTTCGAGGCAATTAAAAACTGCCGAGTGAATTACCAAAATTGACTATCTAATTACACAACACTAATTACAACTTAAAATCACACTAATAATAAAACACAGTTCGCCGTTATTTCGCTTCGAAGTATTCTCTTGTATCGCCAATTCAATACTTCCCCGGTCGTGCTCTATACCTCAGATAGTTTCCAGAACCTTCTACTGTAGCGACATTTAGAATGTTCGAGTACATATCGGTCCCGAAAGTTCTGGAAGGATCTCGACACTCCTAGTTCTGCTACTCGATACTAGAGGGCGCTAGTGTAACTAGTGTTGCCATGTACAAGACATTAATAGTTGCGCGCAACAATTTCTTTTACTCGACACTAGAGGGCGCTAGTGTAACTAGTGTTGCTATGTACAAGACATTAATAGTGGCGCGCAACAATAATTTACTTGAATTTTCCAAAAAAAATTATATTATATTTATCTGAAAATTGTGCTGTGAAATAACTATTTTTTATATTTTTTTCTGAAAGGCCTTGGCGTCCCTTGCAGTTGTTCTGTCTTTAAGATTTTACTCTGCTCTTAATAGCATGTAAAAAACCTCTTTCACTCAATAAAAGGCAAATTTAGTACATATTTATAGATTAGGTACTTAAAGTGATACAATTTTACAAAAAAAAACTGTGCACTTTTTAATGCTACAAGTGTTAAGAAATCACGAATTTTCCATACATCTCAGTAAATGTTACCAGAAATGAGCTCTAATGACAATAACATTATTGAAACTGGAAGCCTGAGTTGCAAACCTACTCAGGTAGAAAAAAAGGTAAGAGATAACTTCTCTTGTTATCTCGCTCTCGCTTGCATGCCTGCGCGCTTATTCGCGTGGTAATTTTGATCACATTCCTACGTTCGGTCATTCAAAGCAACGTGACCAGATTTAGTAGATTTCTAAGTTTTTAGTATATTTGGATCCATCAAATATTTGATACTAAATTTAATGCAATGGGATATAATTGAACAATCAACAAACTGAAAAGCTAGTGATACCAGTTTTTGGATTCTACAGAGTTAGTAATTTATTCATTTGGCAATGTAAACGATACTACAACCCAGTCCGAGAACCTCGTTTATTAAAAAATTGATATATTTTATTTCAACTTTTTAATAGGGAGACCACGGGACAAAGGTTGAATATAACCCCTGGGAATAAGGTGGTCGCTTCCAAGCTATGTAAGTTATTTATATAGCTAAATAAGTTTTGTAAATAGTTTGTACAACCTACGTTTAACTGAATATCTTTACTTTTTAAGTGCCACTGGGTTTCTTGCTAGTTCTTCTCAGGACTGAAGTTTTTTACCGAACCAGTGGTAAAAGTAAAATACCGCCACTCCTGAAATAAAGCGAGTAAAGAACGGTCGCGTATTTTACTGCGCGAGACAATCCTAAGTACTATTTCTCACTATTCTATTCTATCACAAATTGCCGCAGCATAGTTCCGTCGCATTTTAAACCAGGATCCGTATAATTACTTACGGTGCTAAGGTGACAAGAATCACGATGATATATTTTCAGTAACGCGAATCCCAAGGGATAGCAACGCACCAAACAATATAATAGAAATACAAAATAATAGGTATTTTTTAAGAAAACTTACGATGGTATAGTCAAGTGTGTGTAAATTCCAAACTTGGTGTTAATATCTTCAAGATGAAAGATACTTTAAATGTTTTCTTCATCAGCTGGTACAGACGGGGTTTCAAATATCAGATTCATTATATAGTCCTCGACAGAGCTGTTAACATATTAATACATAAACACTCACGCCTGTCACCCAGGGGGATAGGCAGAGACTATGGACTTCCATTTGGCAAGATCCTGACACACCTCTCTTATTTCCTCGACATCCATATACCTACGCATACACGCTCTTCCGTTAAAGGTACTCTTAATTTGGCCTATTTTCAATATTTCGCCAATTTGGTCGATAAACTTTCGCCTGGGGCGTCCCTTCCCTACTCTGCCGTTCACCTCTGCAACATAAATTTAATTTGTCACTCTTTACTCATTCATTCTATCTACATGACCAAACAACCGAAGCATTCCTTTCCTAATCCTGGTCACAACATCATCTTGCAAACCACACTCTTCTCTTATAACACAATTGCTCACCCTGTCATAACGTAATAATTGTGCCATTCATTAGACAGATTCATCAAATCATGAAGGTGTCTGTCATAAATATAAGACTTTTTCGTTAGCATTCTTAAATACTTTAATAATTATTGTGATCGCATCTCAGTAAATTACGTAAGGTTAATTATATTACGTTTTATAATATTAGGTTTTACTTACTAAAATAAACGATCTATCTGTGAAAGTGAAATCTAAAAAGACTGAGCTACTCGTTACATCGTAAAAATTTACTAGTTACCTACACTACTCTACTAGATTTTAATTCTTTGCTCGTTGTCTTATCTTAACATTGGATTGGAAATAAAGTTGATTTTATATTCATGTTTTATTTTTTATAAACTACTTATATTAAGTACAATGACACTTGATTAACTTGCTAACAGTTCATTTTAAACCGAAAATCATCCTGAATATCATAATCAATGCGGCTGGATCCGGTCCGATCCGGCCGGATAGATGAGAATCCGGTCGGATTCGGCCGGACTGAAAATTACGCCGGATTGCAATTACTTCTATTCTTATTTCACATATTGTTTAATTTCTTCTCTTTCAAAAATCATATCTTTCGTCTTACTTGCGTTCACTTTCGTTCCCTTTTCTTTTAATGTCCTGTTCATTAATGTAACCATCATTTGCAACTCGGCCGCCGTCGACGCAAGTATGACTTGATCATCGACATACAAAAGGCATTTGACGGTTAACTCATCCATTCTTAACCCGCATCCTTCTCCAGCCTTAAGCATTTTGAGAGATATTCTATCATATCTGGCTGCCTCACCTGCTTTCATACTTTTCATTGCTTTCATTATTTCATCTATCCTTATGTCTCTATCTATTTCCTCCTCTTTCGGAATTTCTATTTCATTTAATTCAAAGATCTCATCACTCATAAACACGCTTTCAAAGTATTCCTTCCATCTCCTTAAACTCGAAACTTCGTCATTCAGAATACAGCCATTCTGGTCTCGTATAGCATTCATTGTAGGCTGTTTCGAATGTCCCTTGGCAGTTCTTACGAGTTTCCAGAACATTTCAATATTTGCCTGGAAGTTATCCAATATTCTTCTATCATTATTATCCGTTTTTTCTTGCTTTTTCCTTTCAACTATTTTTTTAACTCTTTTATTTAGATGTCTAAAGACTGCCTTTCTTCTTTCAATATCATCATTCGAACCGCTAGAATAACTAGCCTTGGTTGCTAGTAAATCTAGCCATGCTTTCTTTTTTGCTTCAACTTCCATCCGCACCTCAGCATCCCACCATAACGTGTTATTTTTCCTTTCATTCGTTCTCTTACTTATACCACATACTTCGGTAGCTGCATCCACCAAACCTTTCTTGACATTATACCATACAGTGCTCAAGTCTAAATCATTCATAAACAATCCATCTATACCACTTACATTTTCTGTCAGTCTACATATGAACTTCTCTTTCACTTTCCTTCATCTTGTAGCCTCTCTGTTTTTATACGTTGTAACGCAGTGGTAGATACAAATGTCCTATGCCGCCAACGTTTAAATAGACCACTAATTCGGCATCTGTCCTTACTTAGTGATCCGTCCCTACGTTAGACCCCCTCGTAAACCCTTGAATCTACTACCGCGCTTCTCACTCTTTCATCTACAATTATGAAATCTATCATGATTCTATCATCACCTTTTCCTCTTGTATACATGTGAATCTTCTCATGACGAAAGAAAGTGTTCGTCATATAAATATTATTTTCCACACATACAGTGAGGAGGCCTTCACCGTTCTCATTTATACTTTCATCACCAAACGTTACCAATATCCTTTCATAACCAAGCCTCGTCACCCTAACCCTCCCATTAAAATCTCCTAATATAACAATATTTTCATTACCCTTGCATTTCATTAGCACCATTCTTACAAACTCCCAAAACTGCTCTCGGAATCTCGGATAAAAGTGAGCTTAGATTAGTCTGGGCGTAGACTCTTAGAAAAAACAATTCCTTTTAGCCCACTTTCATTCGTATCCATAGCAGTCTTGGGCTTACACATTCATACTCTTTCACACAATGAACAAGAATGGTTGATACCCTAAAATTATCTTGTAACCTAAAACCGCTGCTTGCTCCCTAGAAGGCCCTTTAAGAACTTTTGTGAGCGATTGTTATTTAATGGCGTTTAAGAGATCGGAAAGTAGAAAATATTTTTTTATATTATTCTATATATATTATAAATAGAATAGAATAGAATAGAATAATTTTTTATTCAATATACATTACATGTGTAATTCTTATTTAAAGTAATTTTTTACTTTACCACTGGTTCGAAAAAAACCCTCTGTCCTGGGAAGAACCAGCAAGAAACCCAGCGGGACTTTTTTTTAAAATGTTGGTAGTACAGAAATTGGTCTAAAATTGGCGGGGTCTAATGTACTACCAGATTTAAATATAGGTATGACTTTACTATGTTTCATTAAATCAGGAAACACACCAGATTCGACGCTTATATGAAATATAGTGGCTAGATAAGGTGCTAATATATCTATTATAGATAAAATAACTTAAACGGAAATCCCCCATAAGTCTGCCGTTTTATTAACATCAATAGTTTTAAAATATTTAACGATGTCTTTTGGCAGTACTCTATGGAATTTAAAAGTATTTAATTTTGAACAAGCCTTTACATTTTGATTGAGCAATGATTCGGCGACAGAAGGAGAAGAATTTAATGATTTTGTTGTCAAAAAAGGAACATCAGTAAAATGTTTCTCAAAAGCCATAGCAACTTATTGATCAGATCGCGATAAATTATTGTTAATATTCAATTGAAAATCCGAGTTGCGCGGTTTGACCTTGCCCGTTTCACTATTTATTATTCTCCAGGTTATTTAAATTTTGTCGGATGTATTTTTAATTTTGTTGCTTAAATGTAAAGCCTTAGCAGTGGAGAAAAAAGTGAAATCCCCATAAGTCTGCCCTTTTATTAACATCAATAGTTTTAAAATATTTAACGATGTCCTTTGGCAGTACTCTATGGAATTTAAAAGTATTTGAACAAGCCTTTACATTTTGTTTGAGCAATGATTCGGCGACAGTAGGAGAGGAATTTAATGATTTTGTTGTTCTAAAAAGGAACGTCAGTAAAATGTTCCTCAAAAGCCATAGCAACTTATTGATCAGATCGCGTTAAATTATTGTTAATATTCAATTGAAAATCCGAGTTGCGCGGTTTGACCTTGCCCTTTTCACTATTTATTAATCTCCAGGTCATTTTAATTTTGTCGGATGCAGTTTTAATTTTGTTGCTTAAATGTAAAGCATTAGCAGTAGAGCACACTTTTTTAAATATTTTAGAATATGTTTTTACATAATCTCCAAATATAACACTACTATTATATGATCTTTCATCATAAATCTCGTATAACCTTCGCCTACATTTATAAATTCCTACTGTCGCCCATTCATTAAATGATTTGCGACTGTTAAAAGAGAAAGTTTTAGAAGTAAATATTCTACTAAATTCACAACTTATAATTTTAAATAACGTAGTTTACAAATAATTCGCATTATTTTTAAATAAAAGTGATGGAAGTCTTTTTATTATATTACTTCTAAACCTCTCCAAGCGATGTTCATTTATTGGAACAAACACAACTTTCTTATTTTTCTGTTTTTTTTTTTGTGTATGAAAGGTAGTGATTCCAACTGTACACAGAGATCTGAACTTAAATTTTGAATAATTGATTTATGCAAGGGTTTAACATCTATAAAAATGTTATCTATACAGGTCGCACTATGCCCAGCAATACGTGTTGGTTCTAAGAATAAATTAACAAGATTATACGATTTAAACAATGAGCTAAACTTAATACTAATGGAAGAAGTTTCAAGGAGAATGATGTTAAAGTCTCCACATATTACAACAGACTTGTTCTGTTTACTAAGTTTGAGTAAAACTTCTTCCACAATCCTTTCAAAATAGTCATAAGTAGCACATGGGGGTCAGTAAACACTTACAACAATGAGGTGCTCGAGCTCGACACAAGCCATTTCTACAGTTCGCTCAACAGAGAGGCTCACAATATCCTTACCTTCTTTATATAATAATGACTTATCTGCTAATATTAAGGAGCCACCAAGTAAACTTTTTTCTCTATTGAAGGAACTAACCATATGGTGATTTCTGAAATTAAACATGAAATTATAATCTTTTAGCCAATGTTCAGTAATACAAAGGATGTGTATATTGTTACTATTTAAAAACAATTCAACTTCCAATTCTTTGCCCATCATGCCTTGTATATTTTGATGCACCAGGTGTAAACAATTTTTATTACTTATTTGTGGCTGTATTCAAAATTAATTAAACTCTTATTATTGCTAGAGATTGCCTCTATTGTCACATTCACTAATTTAAATTAGTTGGAACTGATTCCAAATTAAATGTAAAATGATTATCATGCTCAATAAAAGCAGTCTTGGTAGCCAAAAACTTGGCTGAGTTAAAAAGTAAATAATAAGATAGCACATTTGCTACCAGTTTTAAATTATATTTTGATAGGTAATACCTATCTTTTGTCCAAAACTTTTTTATTAAATTATTTATGTCAATTACATGAAATTTATGATTATTATCATTACGATTATATGTCAAATTTAAATTATTATTACCTACATATTAAATTATTCATTTGTATATTTAAATTATGTCTTAAATTATTTTCCTGTGGCAATCCCTGTATATAAGGCAGTGTGAACAAGACAATTTTGTGTACATTTAAATTATTAAGTTGTTCAATATATCTTAATAACTATTTGTTGTTTATGCATTGTAAACAACAAACAGTTATTAACAAAAATTATTATTGTACTATTTGGGCAAAATTTAGTAACAATAATTTTATTTAGGATGTCACTAAAAGATGCTCCAGGCATGCAGCAATTTGTAACTTTTTTCCCTTTAAAGAGTTATTTAAAGTTATACCTAAATTTTCCCATGTCAACGCTATACACAATTATATTATTTTTAGTAATATTTGAGTTATTTATTTATTATTATTATTATTTTAATATCCTCTGCTATGGCACTGTCATAGAGTTTTGGTGGTGGTATAATATTATCAGCACACACTGACTCTGAAGAAGCTGGCATTGAACGCTGACAGTCACATTGATATTTAACTAAGGAGTCAAACCGCTTCTCATTATATTTACAAGTCTTTACCAGATTATCCATGGCCAATATGTGTTCTTTTATTTCATTTTGGGCTGATTTATATTTATTGGACACAGTTTGAAGGGAGTTAATAAGTCATAATATTTCTGATTTAAGGCACTCTATGTCAGTCTCATAACATGTTTTTAGTTTAGTTAGGCATTCAACCATTGTTCGTCAGAAGACAATATTTAGCATATAAATACTGTAACAAAAACATGTCTTGGACAGATAATGCTACAATTAAAATACTGAATGATCTTAGTTCTGTTATTTATAATACATGGCACAGTAAAACAAAAAAAACCATCACTTTTACTTGCATACGACAATTGTAAACTATGTAATATTCACAATTCTTATCCGGTATGAATGTTTAAACTTAATATTTGGGTTTCCTACATAGATATAAATGAAACTATTCAAATGAATTTAAATTGTGTTCAAAAGAAGAAAAATAGTCATGAAGCTATGTATCTTAGAAATCTAATTCCTTTAATACATTGGGTATTAAAGGAATTAGATGAAAAATATGCTAACTGGCACCAAATCTTTACTGATGGATCCAATAATCGTGTAGGCTTAGGAGCTGCATATTTTTATCCTAAAGAAAATATTACAGCAATGTTTAGAACAGAACTAAGACTATCGATAATGACGATGAAACTCGTTGCAATGTCTGAAGCTTTGAAATATATTAGCAACTTAAGTGGACAATATTTTATCATTTTTTCAGATAGCAAAACACTTTACAACACTTAGCTCGATGCGCCTCTGGTCATAGCAGAGGTGCACCGATAGCTTATGGAATATTAAATCAACTATATGATTACAGAAGTCGCTATATAAATATAAAATTGCAATGGGTTCCATCGCATATAGGTTTAAAGGGAAACGAAGAGGCTGACCTATTAGCAAAAGCCGCTATAACGCAAGAAATCGAATTAAATATTTTACCAATTTACACGGAAATCTTGACAAAATTCAAAAACCTTTGTTATGATAAATTTAGAGAGTATTTCGATGAAAGAAGCAGGGAAAACGGAATATGGTATAAAATAATTCAAAGTGCGTGCTGTGTAATTTGCTCTAGCCTTCTAGTAACAATCGAGATGCAGTCTTCTACAGGTAAGCATGTGAACAGAGACTGCACATCAAAACTGACCATAGTTTCATTGTCTGCCAGATGTAGGTCTTTAATCTCGCTGATAAAATGGTAGGAATCCTTTGTGTGTGCTCTTGTATGTCCCTTGAGCGGTGAGAGTATATTCGCTAAGTGTTGAGCCAATGTGTAAGTTGGTGAATCGATTTGGCTCAATATAGGACGTAATGGAGCATTGGGCTTGTGTATTTTTGGTAACCCATACAACTTCGGTGGTTTGGCACACGTAGGTATTATCGATTTTAATAATAATTTTAATTTAAAGAACACATAGCTGATGTGAAGAATAGACGCTCCGGGAAGTCTGCAGTCTGTGAACACGTACAGGATCGCCCCCGTCACTACATTAGATTTGATAGACCACAAATCCTCGCTAAAGAACACCGATTCCTTCCAAGGATGATTGGCGAGGCTATTGAAATCAAGAAACATCCTAATTTCAATAGAGAAGATGGCTGGGTGCTACCATCTGCTTGGGATCCCATAATTAATAAAATTAAATCCCAACCCAAGCAAGTTCATACTGCGTAGATCGGAACAAAAATTAATAATTTTTAATCTGGAGGTAGCCGTGGTTAACTATGACTTTGGGACGTCATACACCTCAGTCCCCCCCGTGACCATGGGTGCTGTAAAGTGCTTGAAACGTCAGGAATGTAAAATAAGTTAATATACGCGATAAAATCTGTAAAATTAGTTTTATTTAAAAGTTCTCTCTTCGCCCTTGCAATTTCTGCTAAATGATTGCTACCTTGATTAGTAATAATCTGTAGGGCATGTATTTTACTCTTCCATGAACCTGGCTGATAATTTCTATCTTGATCTTTCCTGTCTACACAAGTAGCAGTGATGTACGAAGTTAATCTCTTTCGTACCCCGTTATGAAGGGCACAACAATCACAAATGATTGCATCTACTGCTTCCAACTTAGTTTGTATTGGCTTTTCTAATGCCCGGAATCTACTAACTGAGATCCCAAATGCGTTTTCGATTATACGGCTGACTCGAGATAACCGGTAGTTAATAACTTTTTGTTCTGTACTGAGATTAACAGCTGGATACGGCTTCAAGTATATCTTTAGCGGAAAAGCCATATCAGCGATAATCATTCTCTCGTCAGGTAATAAGTTATTTTGTAGGTCTCGGTAAATTTAACTACTTTTAAAAACTCCTCAATCAGATGCGCTACCACATGCGCTAACATCTATATATGAAAAACAGTAGTCGTGATCGGCAACAGCTAAGAATACGATGATGCTTGTTTTTATTATATATAAACTTCCACTTGATGTTGTTGTTGTTGTTGTTGTTTGTTTGACACAAGTTTTCCGTCTATGGAACCGAAACATAAGGGGAAATTCCATCTTATTTTAAACCCAGTTTCGATTATTTTTCATTCTTCTGCATTTGGTACCTGTAAACAAAATGTTTAAATACAGGATAACGTGGACGTCTCACATAGCAGTGAATAAGGATTATCGTCGATTAATACACCGGAAAATGGGGTAGAAAATAAATCAGACGCACGACAAGATACAACAAGAGACGCAATAAGAGACACCACAATTCACTCCACCCATAAAAAACTAAGCGGGGTAAATTATCACAATTATCTGACATGATAAAAGATCTGAGAATCATTAGCAACAACAACACAAACACATCCATATGCAGCGAAGAAATAGATCTGGATATATTTGGGAAAAGCGTCTCGGCAAATATGAAAAAAAATATCAGAAGAACAGGCAGTCATCTGTAAAGAAAAGATACAGAGTGTATTAACTCAATGTATGCTTGCAGATTTATGAGCCAGGAATGCATTTTCTTTGCGTATTTCACAATTTCCTCAATCAGTTCAGCAATCTCAAAATATGTCATCTATTCATTGGAACTCATCTCAAACCTATCTTTCTCCAGAGCAAAGTCCAAGAAACACTACAAGTTGTTCCACGAGTTTCCAGTAAAGCGACGATAATAATATTATTTTTTCTCCTGTGACTGCATATAATAATGATAGTCAAGGCGAAAGCGTAGAAGACAGTGACGTGTATTGATATTAATTAGCACCCAAAAACAGTGTCATTTTTAATGATCATGAATATTTTGCTATTGTAGGAAAACAATATAGTATATAAATTACGTGTTCCTATCAAAGAATATACGAGTAGATCAATCAGTAAAGAGTAGGGAGCCGTAGTAGCTAAGATGGTTAGCGCTCACTGTAAATTTCACAGTACGCGAGCACCAATGAAATTGTTAATTGCAATTTTAAATGCTCATACGGAAAACATCGTAAGGAAACCTGCATGTCTGAGAAATAAGAAAAAAAAAACCAAAGATCTGTGAAGTTCACCAACACGCATTGGGGCGGCAGCGCGGCGGACATTTCCTTGCCCTAAAACGCTCTCAGAAATGAGGGGAGGCTTGCGCCCAGATGTGGGACGTATGTAGGCTGCAAAGATGTTTTACTATAAAACATCTTTGGTAGGCTGTAACTTTTTAGTTATTCTTAGTAATATATATTGAAGTCGGTTGTACAAAATGTTTAATTTTTAATTATGTTATACTTCTTTAAGCTTCAAATTTACTTCCAAGATATTGGCTATCGCATATCATATAATAAGCGAACATTTTGTAATAACCCTAGATAAAAAAATCAACCAAGGCTATGGGCCCACTGCTTCCGATCCCAGATTTTCTTGTAGTTTTAATATGTGGGACAGAACTAGCTTCTTGCCAATTCTGCCGATGTACTCAGACCTTGCCTTGGCAATGACGCTTTTGAAGGACCTGGAGGCGGAATTATACTTCTTTTTAAGTGCGCTGGTGTTTACATCCCGAGACGTTGATGCGTCAGCCCAGGCCCGGTAGCACTCCTGCTTATAGCGTGATGCTATTTTACAGGAGCGACCAAACCATGGCTGGGATCTGCCTCCGATGGGCATCACAGTGGATGGAATAAAAAGTTCCATACCCTGAAGGACCATATCAGCAACAGAATCGGCAACAACGCTGGGATCTTCCGGCGAGAAGCAAATCCGCCCCCAAGGGTAGGATGCAAAAAAAGACCGCATCCCGTCCCAATCAGCTGACCTATAGTGCCAAACACGGCGGCAAGCTGCAGATCGCAACTGCGATTGGAGCGTGAGTGGCGCCGTACTCCGGATCAGACAATGTTCCGAAGAGCCCAGAGTGGCATCGACGGAGACCTGATATCCGTCCGGATGAGAGGTCAGCAGAAGGTCCAACAGGGAAGGTACGTAGTGTTGCCCAAAATCGGTCTTGGTCTTGCAGTCTTGGTCTTGTTCTTGCATTTTTGAAAGACCAAGACCAAGAACAAGACTTCGTCTTTTTAGCAAGACCAAGACCAAGACTGACCGTGCAAGATTTGCGCAAGAACAAGACTAAGCTTGCGAGACTCTTGCGTCTTGCAGTTAGGACTAAGTGTCGTTTCAGGGAGTATAGGAGTTCGGGTATACGCTTAGGGACTCTTATGAGACGCAAAAAAATATAATTAAAAAAAATTGGAAAATTGGACTTATGCGCATTACGAACAGTACCATAAACATACATAGCAAATGAAAATATCCATTAAAAGAAAAAAGAGTGCATCTCTAGTTTTGACCATCGGCACTTTGATAGTGCGCGGCGTCTTGTGCAGCTATTCGAAAGTACAAGGTCAAGATACACGTGCCGGCGGCTACTATTGATATCGCATACAATCGTCAACGCCGCGCCACACGTACTACATTTGACACTGTTTGATTGCCGCCACAGAGTACATGTTTCAAAGAATAAAATAAGTTTCCGGGTGCTCAGAATGTACACGAATACATTATCCTGATCTCACAAGAAATATTGTAATTAGATAATAGGTAGGTATGATAATAATTTATTCTAGTAAGTAATTATTATAAAATTAACTATATGGATTTATAATAATTACTTACTATTATTAAGTGGCGAAGCTTGCGAAGTCACTTATTGATTTCACGATGTCTGTCCGTCTGTCCGTCTGTCCCACGATTATCTCGAGAAAAGTTTCGAATTTTCAAATTCTGTTTTCAGCAATCGATTACTGATCACCCAGGCATCTGAACCTCCTATTTTGAAACTGATTGCTCAATGGCAACCGTTAAAAACCGCTACAATTACAAATTCTCAACAGACTGACACAGGGCATATAGCATATCAATCGACAGGTCTTTAGAAAGATAAATGATTGTTGAACTTATTAATAATTTTTTTAAATCGATTAATTGCTATTTTTAAATAAAAAAAGGGTTTTAGTGGCTTATGGTGTGGATTTATCATGTCTCTGTGGTTTGTAAACACGATAACTTTTGAAAATATCAATTGTTGTAACTCAATCTATTTTTTAATCTCTTTATCTATCATGTGGGAAGCCACTGAATGTAAATGGCAGTGTAGTTTTGTTTTGTTTAGCTATAATTAATTTTTTTCGGCTCCAAAATGGCGAAATTTTCGTTGATATGGTAGCCTCGTATATAAATAATGTCTGTAAATGGGGAGCTACAGCACTTTTACACATACTTCGAACGCAAACAGTCATCCGATCCGTTTGTCTCAGTGCGATTACGTAAACTTTAAACTTGAAATCTGAAATTTGAAGTTTTAAACTTTAAATTTTAAACTTTAATCTTTAAACTTAAAAATAACGTGACATTTTCATAAATGTAAACACAAAATAGCACTTTTAAAACACTTGAAATGTGTAAAAATGGATCTGGATCTTGTCTTCAAGGCTTAGTTATTAAGGAGTTGGAGGGGTACCTAGGTAAACCCAGAGCCGTCATCTCGGAAGACATTTTAGACTGTTGGAGGACGCATGAGACAAAATATCCGATTTTATCGAAGATGGCCCGTGATTTTCTTTTAATACCTGCAACTTCAGTACCTGCTGAGAGATTATTTTCTAAAGCATCATTAGTAATTAGAAAACATAGAAATAGGTTAAGTGATGAGTCAGCCAGACGGTTACTTTGTATTAATGCTTTGTCAAAAGAATAAATATAAAGTAACAGTAATGTCAAAGCTGTTGTGTACATACTGTGAAGTAATTTAATTTGTATCGTATTTTATTTTTTATTTAAATAAATTGTATATTTATTAAGGAGTATGGCGCTGGTGTGTAAACATTAGCTCCGTAGTAATTAATTAACAAAAAATAATATAGTTAAATTCTATCAAAGAAAATGTTATTGGTGTGTGTGTTTTAATTGAACTAAAGCATATAAATGTTATCATCGGCAAATACTAAGTGGATTGTGAATAAATCAACAAAAAGTGATGGTGAATTTGTGACGTTAAAACTGGACATAATTTATACCACAACAAACAAAACAGACTAAAAAGATTATAATTTTATTCCAAACTACAATATTCTGGTGCAAAAAGTAAAGATATTTCTTTATTATACGTTTCAACGTGAAAAGTAATAATCTGACGGTTAATTTTATTCAAATATTGTGATTAAGTGCACACAAGTTTGAACATTTGATTCTACGATTTATGGTCGTTTTTATATAGTTGGTGAGTACAGCGACATCTATGAAACTACATCGTCATTATATTTCATCCAATCCATCAAGAGTATCCTTAAGAAGCAGTGGATTGTAATGCTGAATTTCAATTATAAATATTGAACACGCTTGGTCGAGCGGTATAAATAATTTGTTAGAAACCGATACGACGAAGGAACGAGCCCAAGGCGGGACAAGTATTTTTGTCTTTAATTTTATAACATAAATAAAAATATGGAGCAAAAACATCACACTCCTTTAAAAAAATGTTGTTTTAACACGTTTATGGTTTTAGTATATATATTTAATATTTTATATAATATAGTTATATATCACTCGACGTCGCGTGATGGGCCATGTGGAGTGTTCATTTATCCTTAGGGGCCCCATCACGCGACGTCGAGTTTTGGGATACCTTAGCACTTTTGTGCAATTATGAGTTCAAATGTATAAAATTAAATATATTTAGTATCAATAATTTTTATTTGAATTATATAACACAAAAAATAACAAAATATCAAAGAAACATGCAACATAAAAAAAATCTTCTAAACATTTTAGACACCGAAGTTTACAATTATAGTGAACAGTAACTTTAGGAAAGACTGGCAAACACGTGGAAATTTAAAATCAAGCCACCCGGTTCTGCGAGCACGTATAGTTTGATGCCATACTTGTGGCGTTTTCCTTTGATTTACTGTCGGAAAAATAGGCGGCCACGCCATAAATCCATCGACTCGTCTAAAGATATGTTCTGGCCTGGATAATATATATTATTCATTGTATTATTGAATTTGTCGACTATTTTTTGACATTTATTTAGACGCCTAGCAGTGGCGTCTTCTTCTTCATCAGGGAGAGTAAAATGTATACAACGTAAAATAATAAAAAATCTGTTTCTTGACATGTATTTCGAAAAGCATGATTTATATAACCAGTGACCCTTCCAATAATCTGTCAATCGGTTCATTTTTGCAGTGCCAGTATGTAACAGAAGACCCAGAAATGTTTTGAACTCTTCAACGGTCAACTCTTTCCATCTTGAAATACGTGAATGACGATGTTCACTGGAGCTTTTCATACGTTCGGCGTATCTGTTTGTGCACTCCACGATCATTCTCAAATATTCTTCATTGAAAAATAAACAAAAATAATCTATTGGATGTGATGGCGGTTCTACATGCAGCTTTGACTCTCGAACGAATAGTATTTGTTTCATAGACGAGCAAGAAGTACTCCAGTGTGAGATTGATCCTTCGGTGGCAGATTCAGGAGACTCATGTGGTATAGCTGACTCTTCAATCGTTTCATTCAACTCCTCCTTTTCTGCAGATGAAAATCGAATTTCACTAGGTGGTAGCGGTGATATAACTCCTTCTTCATCTTCTTCCGACTCCAGGGTTGAGCTGTCTCCATTATCATCACCCATTAAAAAGTCTTCGTCTTCATCACTTCCCACAAAATCATCCTCATCAGAGTTTCCTAAAGCTTCAAGAATATCCGATTCGTGCAACAAAACACGTTTTGATTGCGCTCGCAAAGGTATCTCGTTTGATCGTTTCGTACACCATGGTACCAGGTTGATGATCACTCATTATAAATTTTGTTTTATTATAATTATTATCACTTTATACTACAAAAAAATACGTATTATTTGTTCACAACTAACTAAAAACAAACAAGAAAGCCGTCCGGCTCGAGCGGCGACGCTAAGTGAAATAACCAATTACGTAGCACTAAAACTATCGCATGATTCGGATGGCCACGCCCACTTTACGATAGCTCAGTCCTTACTCTAGAGGCCCATAAAAAACACCGTTGCGATAACGCTCCGGCCCAGGCGATACGCTTCATACAAAACTCGTCGGACACTTCACGCGACGTCGCGTGAAGGGCCAAATTGAAGAGTACTGGGAACACGCGACGTCGCGTGATTGGCAATTAACGTGTTAAATGTAAATCAATAATAGAAAATCGACAGTTCACAATTTGTTCAGTGTGTGAGAACGCCTACCATATTGACTGTGCAAATATAAGTTTCGCTCGCTTTAGATTATGGACAAACGAGACTAAAAAATCATGGAGATGTAATAAATGCATAAAAAGTAAAACAAATACAAAGAATGCAGTCCATTCTCCATCACTGGAAAAGGATACTGTGAATATCACAAGACGTAAAAAAAGGATTGGAACACTTGAATGTAATGATATGAATGATGTAGACTCAAAATCTACAAACAGCTCACCAACAACTGGCCAGACACTATTTTCAACGCACAAGGAAACAGATGAATACATTACAAAAGATTTACCTACAGAAAAATTATTAGCAAAATCACTATCCATGGAATTGCCTGTTCAATCAGTTAACAATAGTTTCCAATCCTTAGAAGACTTATCACACAGCTTAGAATTAGAATTAGTAAATGAACTTGATATTGTAAGCAAACAAAAAATTAAAATAGATAACTTACAAATTAAATTAAAGAGTTGTGAAACTGAATTAGACGATACAATTTTAGAAAACAATAAATTAAGGCGACAAGTCACTAAACTGACAAAGGAGCTGCTTATTCTAAAAAACATTTGTAAAACCCCACAAACGGCAAAAAAACAGCGCAGGAGTTTATTCTCAAGTTTGTCCTCAAGTTCTCCAGATAAAAAAAATACAGAGCCAATATTTGTTTTGGAAAATAAAATAACAAAATTACAACAAGACCTGGAATTAGCTCAAGAAGAAGTAAGAAATCTATGCACAAATATAAAGAGTTTAGAAAAGCAATTGAAAGACAAAAGAACACCAGAAATTGTTTTAGAAATTAATGATAACACAAAACAACATGTACATAAAGAAACTAAATCATTACATAAACCACTAAGAAACAAATTGTGTATACTTACAAGTGACAAGAGATATAAAATACTTCAAAATGTAAATAGAGATCATATTCTAAATCAGTATGAGTTATGTCATTTTATTACTACAAATGTTGGGATAGAGATAATTTTAAAAAACATACACAAAAAACTAAAGGACTATACAAAACACGACTACTGTGTTGTGATAATAGGAGAATCTGATTTTAATACCTCTGAAGACTATAAAAGTCTGGTGAAAATAATCAAAAACAGTCTGGAACGAGTACAATATACTAACGTAATCCTAGTTTCACCAACATACATATGTGGAAAGCCATTGTATAACTACAGAGTAGAGACTTTCAATTACCTACTTTATCAGGACATAAACGCTAATAAATATGGCTATTTCATTGATTCAAACTGGGACTTAACATATGATATGTTTTCACAGTTTACTGGTAAAATAAAACAAAATGGAGTGCAAAACTTAATGCAAAACATTGCCAAACAAATATTATCTCTACAAAAATTGAGTTTTGAGAAACAAGTAGACACAAATAAAGAGAACTCTATCGCCCCTGATGAAAATCAGTTTTTTCTTCTATAAACACTTACATATATTACATCAAAATATATCGGGACTTTTGAGCAAATGTGATGAGCTAATATTAAATCTGGATGAGTTAGACAGACAAAAAAAAAATATCAACATTTTATGTGTGACCGAGCACAATATGACACCAGAACTGGAAGAATTCCTTACCATACCCAATTTCACATTAGCAAGCAGTTTTTCAAGAAATAAAAGACGCGGTGGATCATGTATTTTAGTAAGAAAAGGATTAAAGTATCGAGTAGTGGATAATATTAAGAAATTTTCGATTGAATGTATGATAGAGACCTGTGCTGTAGAAATATGTGACCATAACATTATTGTAATATGTATTTATAGAGTTCCTAACACAAATAAATCTTGTCTGGATACGTTCTATAATACTCTTAGAGGCATTCTAAATTCTATTATAAATACTAAAAATAAAAATATAATTATCTGTGGCGATTTTAACATCGATATTTTGAAAAATACTTCTGTTAGTCGAGAATTTAAGAATCTACTGTTAAGCTACAATCTGAAGCTAGAGATAAAAAAGCCGACAAGAATTGCAAGTGGAACGTGTATAGACAATTTTGCACATAATATAAGAGGATCAAAGAATGAAGTCATTGAACTAGGACTTTCAGATCATATGGCGCAAATTTTAAAATGTCCTGTAAAAAAAACATGTAAAATCAATTCGTGGAGTATTAAACGAAGAGATTTTAGCTACGAAAATCTTCAAACATTTGAAAGATGTATTGATAGTCTAAGTTTCCAAGATACATTTAATTCTTCGGATCCAAACACATCTTACGATAGTTTTTTTGACATATTCAAATGCTTGTATGATCTATGCTTCCCCTATAAAATTATAAAAAATACTCTTAATTCTAAGCAAAAATGGATATCAAAGGGGCTGAAGGCATGTGGTAAAAAAAAGCGGGATTTACTTTGGCACTTTAGGAGAAATAAAAGCAAAGATGCTTTATCACTATTAAAAGAATATTCTTCAAAATTAAAGAAAATAATAAAAAACACACAACGTTCACAAAATGAATATTATATAAATAAGTCGAAAAATAAAATGAAAGCAACTTGGTCTGTTATAAATAAATCCAAAACAAGTATTCCCAAAGAACCAATACAGAAGCTAAGATTAGGTAATGAATATCTTACTAACCCTATTGACATCACTAATGCCTTTAATGACTTTTTTATTGATGACATAAAACCTGACAATTATGGTATTAATACTGATATTTCTTTAAATAATAATAATAATGACAATTCCAACAATAATTGTAATAATAATGTAACTTCAAATCATTTATTTCGTTTCAATAATAATTATAAATCTCTATTTTTAAGCCCGACAACACCTGACACAGTTTGTAAAATTATAAATAGTCTAAAAAATACTAACAGGTTTTGACGATGTTTGTACAAAAGTAATAAAACATGTTAGCTCTACAATAGCTAGACCTTTGAGTCATATTATAAATTTAAGCTTTACTACAGGTATATTCCCAAACAATTTAAAACCAGCTGTAGTAAAGCCATTATTTAAAAAAGGTGATAAACAAATTCCCGATAATTATCGTCCAATTGCATTACTTTCAAATTTCTCAAAAATATTTGAAAAAATTATTCATGGTCAGCTTTACACATTTTTAGAAAAACATAAAATTTTAAATAAACAGCAAAAAGGATTTCGCAAAAATACTACAATTGCAACAGCAATATATGACTTGGTAAAAAGATCAGTGCTTTGTTTAGATAAAAGAATCCCATCATGCGCCATTTATATGGACATGACGAAGGCATTTGACCATGTAGACCATAACATATTACTAGAAAAACTAAGCCGTTATGGTGTGAGAGGTAATGGACTAAACTTAATAAAATCTTATTTAACAGATAGAACACAAAGAACTGTAATCAGTCAGATCTGTATCTCTACTAAGCAAGAAAAAATATATACGTCTAATAATAGAACGATAAAGCATGGCGTTCCTCAAGGTAGTGTTTTGGGTCCTTTACTATTTATAATATACATTAATGATATTGTTGAATCTTGTAAATACCCAATGATACTGTTTGCAGACGATAGCACTATTTTTGTACAGTGTGACAATGTAGCAGAATATCAAAATAATATTAACTTTGCTATTGAAAATATTATTAAATGGTTAAAAGCAAATAATCTAAAAGTTGATCTGGAAAAAACAAAAATAATGCAATTTACACAAAGAAAAAGTACCCCAACTCAAACGATAAGTTATGGGAATAAAACTATTTATGAAACAAAAGTTGCTAAATTCTTAGGGCTGTTTATAGATAGCAACATGTCATGGGAATCGCATTCAATAGAAATCTGTAATAAAATGTATAAATTTTCATTTGCACTATATAAACTGTCAAAAATAACTGACCGAAAGACTGTTCTAACAGTCTTTGGTCAGTTATGGCTTTGTGGCTTCGACCCTGCGATATGGTATCATATTTTGGGGACTGTCAACATACAGGGAATTAATGATGAAAGCTCAAAAACAGTGTATTCGAGCTATATGTGGGATAAAGCCTACAGAAAGTTGCATACCATACTTTAGATCTCTTAAGATATTAACATTACCCTGTATGTATATACTAGAATCATGTATGTTTGTAAAATGCAATCCGGATCTTTTGATATGAGAGTACAACAATCTTTTGTTAACCTTCGTCCTCGTAAACAAAAAATCCAGACAAATGTATGTAAAACTGCCCTTATGAAAAAAAGTGTTGTTGAAATGGCCCCTAAATTATATAATAAATTGCCTGATCATATAAAATGTTATAATGCGCAAAAATTTAAACGTACTCTAAGTAATTTTCTTATAAATAAATGTTATTATAATGTCAATGAATTCCTATTTACTAATGATTTAAATAATATGTAATTTAATAATTTTGTGTTTTTTGACTTTGTTTACTTAGTTTAACTGTTATTTTGATTTTTTCATTTATGTTTAATTTTATAATGTGTGAATATACATATACATTTGTATGCTGTAAAAAGCATTTCACGGAGATACTTAAAAATTATAATATTGTCAACCTTAATACCTGTGAAAACGAATAAATAATTTTGATTTGATTTGATTTGATTTGATTTATAACTCTTTTATTCCATTTCATATATGGTGAGGGTCCATCAATCTCTTTCTAGAGAGATAATGTTATTTAAAATACAGTGTAGTTATTGCCATTAATTTGTTTTTATATGTATGTTTAACCATGTTTAAGCACATGTAAGCTTATTAAATGTAAACGTTTATTAAGAAACTGACGCCCGTGGCCGTGGGACACGGTAGATAGCTCAGTTGGTTAGAGCATCGGCACGGATCGCTTAGGTCGTACGTTCAAACCCCACCCGGTGTCAGTTTTTCGAATTTCTCATTCAATGTTTAGACATTTATTAATATGGTTGGTCTTTACTATGGCTATGTTAATTCAAGCTCAATATGTACCTACTCTGTTAAGTTGTTCTAAGATCTAAAGTAACGTTTAATAAATAGTAATAGGCTAATAGATCATTGCGAGACTTGCGAGACTCTTGCTACAAGACCAAGATCAAGACCAAGACTGGGAGCGCAATACCAAGACCAAGACCAAAACCAGGTGTATTGGCGGAAGACCAAGACCAAGACTTGCTAAGTCTCGTCTTGTTCTTGCATTTGGGCAACACTAAAGGTACGTGGTCTTCCACATCTGGGATCCGCGTAGGCGAAGTAACCAGTTGTGTTAGACCATATGCCAAAGCAAAGTCATAGACAGATGTACCCGCATGATCGGTTAAACGAGAACCAAGCCATTCAGCGTGGTGGGCATTGAAATCACTGAGTATCACGATCTCTGTGGATGGGACCTGTTGTAGCACGGAGTCTGCAGCCATTTGGACGTGGTCGATGAGTCGGTCTGTGTCGGCATTACCGCTATGGGACCTATAGAGGCACCCGTAGACGCGGGGATGGTCGTCGCTGTCTACGCGCAGCCATAGGATGGACAGGTCCGTACCTTCAAGACTGCCGAGGCGTCGAAAACAGATGTCCTCTCTGACGTATACGCAAACTCCAGCCCGGGGCACAAAGGAGTGTTCCAATTTGTACCCCGGGTAGGAGAGACATGAAGTATCAGCCGGAGAGGACACCTGAGTCTTGGTTAAAAAGAGCAAGGCCGGCTTCGCCGTCTCTAGATGGTAATGGACAGCGTTAAGGTTGGAATGAAGTCCCCTGAAGTTGCAAAAATTCACGGATAGCGTGACAGGGGTCACCTTGGTTGTATTGCTCCGCTTGACCCGAGCAGCATTAGTCGCGAGCGGAATTTTGGCCCCCCCAGAATACGCGGGGCAGCCTGAGCACCCACGCTCAGGAGTGAAGTAGTTTAGTCGTGGATGCTCAGCGAGGGATTCTCCAGGGGTGCTGGTACCCTCCTGGGGTAGTCTTTTATTTAATTCCACTACCATGTTGATGGGGGGGGGGGGGGATCGGGCCTCCGGCCACCTGCACTCACCAAGCGCAACGCAGAGGTGAACCTACCAATTTTTACAGTGGTAGAGCACCAAAAATTTGTTTGTTGTAAAAGCTTATATATTGTCTACCTATAAATTAATTACTAATTCTATAAAGTCTAAAAACTGGTATTACAAGCTTATGTTTGTTCCTAGTGTTTAAAAATGAACATAATTTTTTTCTTATGAAAGCTATTTATGTTTTTGTGTACATACATTACATTTTCATATATATATTTCGATGCTAAGTTAATATGTTTATTTCCTTAAAATTTGTCTCTAAGGGACTCTTTACAATTTAAGTTATAAATCATCCGTATGCCTAACTTTTGCGAACAAATAGAGCCATGCTGCAGCTATATTAGTTGTATAGTTGTAGCACGAAACGGTCGGCTCGACCGGGGAAGGACCACGCTCTCACAGAATACCAGCGTAAAATAGAAGCTTAATGCTGCTGTGTTTCATATGGTGAGTATAGAGAACCGGAGACCCATTTTACTGGAAAAGAGGCATTCCATCTTATTCCTCACGTGTGACAACTCATCTGCATTTTGATTCGCTACGAAGATAGATGTAGATGTCTATGGGCCGCAGCAACCACTTACCATCAGGTAGACTGCGCGCTCGTTTGTCACCGTTTTTCTATAAAAAAAAAACATATTAATAACATAAACATAAAAGTGTATGTTAGATGTTTTTTTATGTTTGTTACTCAATCATAATAGATTGCCTGAACCGCTAACGCTCGTTAGTTACACATAGAAAAAAAGAAGAAAAAAAAAGGTCTCCAACCGTATATAAGAATGTTTTCATGTGTTCAGGCACCCTAATTTTTATACTGGATGGGAATCGAACCACAGCCATCAGGCTTTGGCTTCAAAAATAGCAAAAATAAATTTAAAGTAAAGGAGTTTGCTATAGCCACTCTAGAGTACACCAATATATTCCTAATTAAACCTTCTTACCCATTCACTTCACTATCTCCTGAAGAGAAAAATCAAATTGGCTGGATTGAAAAGCACCGAGGGCATCGATGAAGTGAGGGCTTTATTGATTATAGAGTTTCACAGAATTATTAAAACATATTTGAAAAATAAAAAGATTTTTTTAAAAGGATGTGAAAATATTAAATGGGTGCAAGATATTTGTGATGAAAATAATACTATCATAGATATAAGTTGCTTAGGAGCTCCCAATTTAAATACTCTTTGTGAACTTTATTGTAAAGATACTTTACTGTATAACTGTTTTACTCGTAAGAAAATATGTGCGTTAAAAAATGTTTTATGTATTAAGAAATGGTGATTTGAAAACAAAATGATTGTTTGATTTCCAATTAAATATATCTATGTGTTGTTGCTTTCAGTTAAAATTGAAATAAAAACTAAAACATTTAAATTCAAATTCAGATAAAATCGAAAATCGAAATAATTAGTTTTAATAAATACATTCGTTGTAACAATAAATGTCTTTTCTTTTTTCCTCTACACAATTGAATAATAATGATACATAATAAAACAGCAATAACATTCAATGTATAACTTTTATTATATTTTACAAGCTACATTACTTAAATTACTAGTTCTCACATAATTTTTCACCTATTTTTTTATAAGAAAATTTGTAGCATCTAACACTTCATCATACATTGAATCCACAACATATTGAACACTTATACTCGTATTAGCACTAAGATCGCGGATGACATTTTCTTCTTGCTCGTTAAGTTCGCAAATGCTGATTTTTAACTAACGATGACCTCGTTTATCTTTATCTCGGCGGATAATGTATGATGATGATGATGATGATTCTTGAGGGCGGTTTCTCTTCCTGTAACATTTCTTTGATTTCGATTGCCGCTCTTCATTAATAGCTATTCTATTTGGTGGTAAATCGTGAAGCTGCTCCTTTCGATTGTAATAATTTGGTGTAAATTTATCCACATCCTGTGCATAGTAATACGGATTAGTGATAGGATTAGAATCATTGTGTTCCTCAGTGTTGGCCATGATCTGCAATTAACAAAAACAAGTATGATGACAAAAAAAAGGTAATGGCGGCTGAATTTCTAAATAGTAAAAAAAATGATTAAACTCACCAATATAGATGATATTTGACGAGTGTTGTAATCAACGTGCACTCGCTATGAGAATAAAACAATAATGAAACAATTGTGGGAGACGCTCTTCAATCCAGGTAAGACACATCATTTTTATTTAGTTTTTTTTTTATAGGATAGGGGGCAAACGAGCATACGACTCACCTGATGGTAAGTGACTACCGCCGCCCATGAATAACTGCAACACCAGGGAGGGAATTGCAGATGCGTTGCCGGCCTTTTAAAAAGGACTACGCTCTTTTCTTGAAGGTCCCTAAGTCGTATCGGTCCGGAAAAATCGCTGATGGTAATCGATTCCCCAAGGAAGTCGTGCGAGGAAGAAACCATCTTCTAAATCGCACAGTGGTGGACCACCAATCATCCAGATGGTGTGGATGGTATCGGGAGTTCTGCCGCGATGTGCTTTCGTGAAATTTGGCGGCTGGGATTAATCCGAACAATTCCTCAGAGCACTCCCCATGGTAGATGCGAAAGAAAATGCAAATGGATGCAACATCTCTTCGCAGTGCCAATGAATCGAGCCGATCGGAAAGGGCTCGGTCGTCGACGATTCGAGCCGCTCTGCGCTGGATGCGGTCAAGTGGAAGGAGCTGGCACTGGGCCCCTGCCCAGAGATGGGAACAGTATTCCATGTGAGGCCGAACCTGCGCCTTGTAAAGTTGCAGGCGGAGTGCCGGCATGAAATACTGTCCCGCTCTGCTGAGCACGCCAAGCTTTTTAGAGGCCAATTTGGACTTCTCTTCCAAGTGACCACGAAACTGCACGTCACTCGATATGTCGACTCCGAGGATTCCGATACTGGCTGAGGCAAGAAGGGGAGTGCCTTGAAACTGAGGAGATACGACAAAGGGGTTCTTTTTAGCGGTAAATGCGCAAACTTGTATCTTCTGAGGATTAAACTGGACTAGATTTAGTCGGCCCCAATCCGAGACTTTTTCCAGCAAAGACTCCACTTCAGACGCAAGTTTGTTCCGGTACTCGGTGACGTTTTCCCGAGAAATATTGGCACGGCCGGTGTATAGAGCATCACCAGTGCTGTCATCCGCATAGCAATGAATGTTACCAGTTAACAACATATCATTGATATGCTAAAGAAACAGCGTTGGTGATAGCACACAGCCTTGTGGAACACCAGCGTTAATAGGCTTGTAGTCGGAGCATGCACCGTCTACAACGACCTTGATGCTCCGATCTGCAAGAAAGCTGGTGATCCAATTGCATAATTTGTCGGGAAGCCCATAGGAAGGGAGCTTCGAAAGAAGCGCTTTGTGCCAAACCCGATCGAAGGCCTTCGCAATGTCCAAACTAACGGCCAATGCTTCCCCCTTGGACTCTACTGCCTCCGCCCATCTATGGGTCAGGTAGACCAGAAGATCACCGGCTGATTGACCCCGACGAAAACCGTATTGGCGGTCACTAATCAGCTGGTGATCCTCAAGGTACCGGATGAGCTGGCAGTTAATAATGGATTCCATTATTTTGGAGAACAAGGAGGTGATCGCGATAGGCCTATAGTTGGACGGGTCTGAGCGGTCGCCTTTTTTAGGGATCGGGTAGACAAAAGCTGTCTTCCATGAATTCGGGACTACGCCTTGGGAGTAGGAGTATCGGAAAAGATGCGCTAGGACCGGTGCCAACTCCGGAGCACACGTCCTCAGCACAATTTGGGGGATACCGTCAGGCCCACTCGACTTCTGGATGTCCAGGGAGAGAAGTGCTTTGCGAACCGAGCGCTGTGAGAACAGCACATCCGGCATGGAGCACTCACACCGCGGGATAGTCGGCGGTGTTTTCCCCCCGTCATAATGAGTCGAGTTGGACGCAAAAAGGGAGCCTAAAAGGTCAGCTTTGTCTTTTGCGTCTTGGGCCAATGAGTCGTCCTCCCTGTGCAGAGATGGTAGTGATGGCTTACAGAAATTCCCTTGGACAGCCTTGGCGAGAGACCAGAATGCACGGGTTCCCGAAGGAAGGCGAACTAGTTTCTCGCCAATTCTGCTTATGTGCTCTGACTTTGCCTTGGCAATAACTCTTTTGAAGGACCTGGAGGCGAAGTTATACTTCTTTTTGAGTGTGCTGGTGTTTACATCCCGAGTCACCGAAGCCGCAGCCCAGGCTTGATAACACTCCAGCTTACTGCGTAATGCAGTCTTACAGGAGCGACCAAACCAAGGCTGAGATCTGCCTCCGATGGGTACCACAGATGATGGAATAAATAGTTCCATTCCCTGTAGCACCACATCAGTGACAGAGTCAGCAACAGCGCTGGGATCATCCGGCGAGAAGCAAACCCGCCCCCATGGGTAGGATGCAAAGAAGGACCGCATTCCGTCCCAATCCGCCGACCTGTAATGCCAAACACGGCGGCAACCTGCAGAACGCAACCGCGAAGGGAGCGTGAGTGGCACCACACTCCGGATCAGACAAAGGTCCGAAGAGCTGAGAGGGGCATCGACGGAAAAAAAGTTTTGGAGAAAAGATAGGTATTACCTATTCAAATATAATTTAAGACTGATAGTAAATGTGCTATCTTATTATTTACTTTTTAACTCAGCCAAGTTTTTGGCTACCAAGACTGCTTTTATTGAGCATAATCATTTGACATTTAATTTGGAATCAGTTCCAACTAATTTAAATTAGTGAATGTGACAATAAAGGCAATCTCTAGCAATAATAAGAGTTTAATTAATTTTGAATAGAGCCCACAAATAAGTAATAAAAATTGTTTACACCTGGTGCATCAAAATATACAAGGCATGTTGGGCAAAGAATTGGAAGTTGAATTGTTTTTAAATAGTAACAATATACACATCCTTTGTATTACTGAAAATTGGCTAAAAGATTATAATTTCATGTTTAATTTCAGAAATCACCAGGTGGTCAGTTCCATCAATAGAGAAAAAAGTTTACTTGGTGGCTCCTTAATATTAGCAGATAAATCATTATTATATAAAAAACGTAAGGATATTGTGAGCCTCTCTGTTGAACGAACTGTAGAAATGGCTTGTGTCGAGCTCGAGCACCTCATTGTTGTAAGTGTTTACAGACCCCATGTGCTACTTCTGACCATTTTGAAAGGATTGTGGAAGAAGTTTTACTCAAACTTAGTAAACAGAACAAGTCTGTTGTAATGTGTGAAGACTTTAACATCAATCTTCTTGAAACTTCTTCCATTAGTATTAAGTTTCGCTCATTGTTTAAATCGTATAATCTTGTAAATTTATTCTTAGAACCAACACGTATTGCTGGGCCTAGTGCGACCGGTATAGATAACATTTTTACAGATGTTAAGCCCTTGCATAAATCAATTATTCAAAATTTAAGTTCAGATCACTGTGGACAGTTGGTATCACTACCTTACATACACAAAAAACAGAAAAATAAGAAAGTTGTGTTTGTTCCAATAAATGAACATCGCTTGGAGAGGTTTAGAATAATATATAATAAAAAGACTTCCATCACTTTCGTTTAAAAATAGTGCTAATTATTTGTATGCTACATTATTTGAAATTATACGTTGTGAATTTAGTAGAATATTTTATTTTATTTACTTCTAAAACTTTCTCTTTTAACAGTCGCAAATCATTTAATGAATGGGCGACAGTAGGAATTTATAAAAGTAGGCGAAGGTTATACGAGCTTTATGATAAAAGATCATATAATAGTATTTGGAGATTATGTAAAAACATATTCTAAAATATTTAAAAAAGTGTGCTCCACTGCTAAGGCTTTACATTTAAGCAACAAAATTAAAACTGCATCCGACTAAATTAAAATGACCTGGAGAATAATAAATAGTGTAACGGGCAAGGTCAAACCGCGCAACTCGGATTTTCAATTGAATATTAACAATAATTTAACGCGATCTGATCAAGAAGTTGCTATGGCTTTTGAGAAACATTTTACTGATGTTCCTTTTTTGACAACAAAATCATTAAATTCTTCTCCAACTGTCGCCGAATCATTGCTCAAACAAACTGTAAAGGCTTGTTCAAATACTTTTAAATTCCATAGGGTACTGCCAAAAGATATCGTTAAATATTTTAAAACTATTGATGTTAATAAAACGGCAGACTTATGGGGGATTTCCGTTAAAGTTATTTTATCTATAATAGATACATTAGCACCTTATCTAGCCACTATATTTAATATAAGCGTCGAATCTGCTGTGTTTCCTGATTTAATTAAACATAGTAAAGTCATACCTATATTTAAATCTGGTAGTACATTAGACCCCGCCAATTTTAGACCAATTTCTGTACTACCAACATTAAGTAAAATTTTTGAAAAAATTATTTTAAATCAGATGTTAAGTTTCTTTAATATTAATAAATTGCTACATAAAAATCAATTCGGTTTTACAAGGGGTCGCTCGACAACTGACGCTGGAGTTGAGCTTATTAAACATATTTTTTGTGCATGGGAGAATTCAGAGGATGCTTTGGATATATTTTGTGACCTTTCCAAGGCCTTCGACTGTGTTCACCATGAGACATTAATCAGGAAGCTACAGTACTATGGTGTCAAGAACACAGCGCTTAAACTTATTATTTCATATTTAAGTAATAGAAAACAGAAGGTTGTTATCAATGGTAAAAGTTCTTCCGGGTCACCTGTACTAATGGGTGTACCTCAGGGCTCGATTCTCGGCCCATTCCTGTTTCTGGTGTATATTAATGTCTTACCTCACCTTGTAGGGGATAGTCAAGATATAGTATTATTTGCTGATGATACTTCCTTGATTTTTAAACTTAAACGTCAATCATTTAAATGTGACGAAGTGAATAATGCTATATCAAAATTAGTGCATTGGTTTAACGTTAATAATCTGCATTTGAACGGAAATAAAACTAATTGTGTTAAATTTACAACAACGAATATTCAAAATCTGAATACCAATGTGTTTTTAAATGGGGAGGAATTGAGCCCTGTTGTATCCACTGTTTTTCTTGGCATCACTCTTGACGCAAAGCTTCAGTGGGGCCCCCATATATCCAAATTAGCAAGCAGACTAAGTTCTGCAGCCTATGCTGTAAAAAAGATTAGAGGTCTCACTAGTGTCGAGACAGCTAGATTAGTTTATTTTAGTTATTTCCATAGCATGATGTCTTATGGGATTTTGCTATGGGGAAATGCGGCTGATTCAGAAACTATTTTTGTTTTACAGAAGAGGGCCATTAGAGCTATTTACAATCTAAAACCGAGAGAGTCTCTTAGAGATAAATTTAAAGAAATTAATATTTTAACTTTGGCCTCTCAGTATATTTACGAAAATTTAATGTATGTTCACAAAAACAAAGATAGTTTTAGTAAAAGAAGTGATATACATTCTGTAAACACTAGGAACAAACACAAGCTAGTGATACCAGTTTCTCGACTCCAGTCAGAGTCAGTAATTCATTCTTGGGGCAATGTATACGCTATTACAACAAGGTCCCGGAAAGTGTACAGGTTCTCTCTATTACCAAGTTTAAATGTTTTATTAAGCTGAAACTGTATAAAAAGGGTTATTATAGTATAAATGAATACATGGTTGATAATAACCCCTGGGAATGAGGTGATCGCTTCCAAACAGTTTCTAAAATAAATTTTGTAAATAGTTCGTAATCATTTATATTGTAAAATTTATTTTAAAAAAAAGTCCCGCTGGGTTTCTTGCTGGAATTACACATGTAATGTATATTGAATAAAAAATATTCTATTCTATTCTATTCTATTCTATTCCTGATATCCGTCCCGATGAGAGGTCAGCAGAAGGTCCAACAGGGAAGGTGTATGATCGTCCACATCTGGAATCCGCGTAGGCGACGTAACCAGTTGTGTCAGATCATATGCCAAGGCAAAGTCATAAACAGATCTCCCCGAATGATCAGTTAAACGTGAACCGAGCCATTCGGCATGGTGGGCGTTAAAATCGCCAAGGATCACGATCTCTGCGGATGGGACCTGTTGTAGCAAGGAATCTGTAGCCATTTGGACGTGGTCGATGAGTCGGTCTGTTTCGGCATTACCGCTATGGGACCTATAGAGGCACCCGTAGACGCGCGGATGGTCGTCGTTGTCTACGCGTAGCCAAAGGATGGACAGGTCCGAACCTTCAAGACTGCCGAGGCGTCGAGAACAGATGTCCTCTCTGACATACACGCAAACTCCAGCCCGAGGCACAAAGGAGTGCTCCAATTTGTACCCCGGGCAGGAGAGATACGAAATATCAGCCGGAGAGGAAACCTACGTCTCGGTCAGAAAGAGCAAGGCCGGCTTCGCCGTCTCGAGATGGTAGTGGACGGTGTTTAGGTTAGAGTGAAGTCCCCTGATGTTAGTTATTGATAGTTAGCGGATGGATGCAAATTAATTAATATCTTTATTGTAATGGATTTACGATGTTAGGTTTTGGGTCTTAGGTTTTTTTTTTCGTTACGGAATTTCTTGATTCGGTCGCTGCGCTCAAAGCCCTCGATAAAAGCTATGCAAAAGCTTAAAAACGTTTATTAGCAATAACCATAATGAAATTAGGCTAAACTAGTTGTATTATTAGAAATTAATCATATAGATGCGGCAATACCATCAGTATCTCGCAAACGCTCTGAATATAATGCTCAATAACTCAACTGGAAGTGAAAGTACACTTGTTCCCGCAGGATAGAACTGTGAGTATGTAGACGTTAATTTGGTTAAAATAAAAATGTTGTACCTCTACTGGAGAGAATTGGGGTCTTCAGCGGCATGTAGCTCGAGCGAATGCGAAAACAAAGTGACGTAGAAGCCCCAATTCACACCTACTTATACCTATATATGTAATACGATTCCTATTTTAAGATTTAGTGACTACTTGATGACAGGCTTCTACCGAGTTTAAAACATATCACCACATATAACTACAAGTGAACGGATCGTAGTATTTATATGTATTTCTATCTCTACACAGACGAAACAATTCCTCTCGGTGATTTCAAAATCCATTTTTAATTTAACTACTTTGTGCTAACTCATTTCGTTGTTATAAATTTATGCAAAAATTTAAATTAATTAATTGAGACCATAAACAGAGTCCAAGTTCACTTGGAGCCGATTTTCCAATACTCATATAAAATTTATTCATAGGTTACAACATAAACAAATTAAAGATTACAGATTATAAATAAAATAGTTCAATTGTGTCGTTCTTTTATTCAGTCGCGGTATAATTTATTCGATGGATAACGTGAAAGTGACGTTTGTAAGAGCAGTCGTTTATTCAATTAAATTAAAAAATAAAATAATAACAATGGTTTAAAAGTTCAAATATAATTTAATTTTGATGGAAAAGATATAATAGACAAATAGAAAAAAATTGTAATACACTTTGATTTAAAGTAAAATTAATTTCATGTCGAAAATAAAACAAAGGCTTAGTCTTTTTTTGATCCTCGATACGGATGACGTTTTCTGAAATAAAAAAAATAACAATTACTAACTCACGTATATTTCTAAACTTGAAAACACGAGTATATAACCAGTCCTTGTTGCCAGCGATGACATAAATTACGGATTTGAGACGTGATCCTTCACTGCTGGCAGTATGAGTCGCTTAGTAAAATGTCTCTATGGATGTCTTGTAAAAGTTCCATATTGGAAGGGGCTAACAACCGGTAGATAAGAAAGATTCTCGAGCGGCAGACTCACACCTTGATACCTCATACAATGATTACACACACCAAAATAATAGGTATTTTTTAAGGAAACTTACGATGGTATAGTCAATGTGTAAATTCCAAACTTGGTGTTAATATCTTCAAGATGAAAGATACTTTGAATGTATTCTTCATCAGCTGGTACAGCCGGGGTTTCAAATACGAGATTCATTATATAGTCCTCGACACAGCTGTCAAATAAAAAAAATTATAGAATACATTTTCATAGTAAGATTATCTTGTAACCTAAAACTGATGTTTGCTCCATAAAAGGCCCTTTATGAACTTTAGTGAGCGATTGTTATTTAACGGCGTTTTAGAGATCGGAAAGTAGAAAATATTTTTTTATATTATTCTATACATATTATAAATTGAAATCCTATGCCGCATCTGTCTGTGTGTATGTTTCGGACTAATTTCAGAACCTACTGTACAGATTTTCATTCGATTTTCGCCAGTAGACAGACTGATTTGTGAGGATATTTTTTCTAATTTTAAATTTATTTATTTTGTGAACATAGATTAGTTTTCACCTTGATATGTACATAGTAAAAGATGAGGTATTCTATATCTCTGCCCCAGTTGCGTTCCGAACGGAGAGCCCGGGACCCTTCATATACGCTGATGGTGACCACCGTGGGGTTTTTGCCGGTAGGAATCCGGCATAACCTTTCTTTTGTGCCCGCAGCCGAATGAATTTATATATGAGGATTTCCTCCACGATAAAAAAGGTACTCTATATCCTGTCAGTAGGTATAATTAATATATGCCTACTGTAATGGTGCCTACTGGATATTTGTCAATTAAGTCGGAAATGATCGTGCCTCCACAGAGTTTCCCTGGGCACTATAATCCTGTGCTTCGCAGATGGCTAGCCTCTGTTCAGATTCGCGACCGCAATTTGGTCTGGAGATAATTATTACTTACTATGCACATGGTTTGTAGGGCACGAGCTTTTCAATTTTATTTGGCCGTAACTGCTCCACGTATGGATCTGCCACCAATTTAACAGCCTGCGAAGCTGGTCCTTTCCGGGCTTTAGGCGTTGGTGCTGGAGGCTGAAATAAAACTTTTAAATTACAGCCTATGAACGTCCCACGTTTCGTCACAGTATCGCTTATTAGCTAATGCCCTTATTTTAGGTTACAAAATATTATTTTTTATAGAAGGGGCAAACGAGCATGCGTCCCAACATCAGGTGAATTGCAGGTGCGTTGCCGGCCTTTTAAAAAGACAGGAGGGCCTTTTTAAAAGCTCGTTTCTTGAAAGTCCCCTAGTCGTATCGGTCCGGAAAAGTGGTCGGTGCTAAACAATTCTACAAAAAAGTCGTCCGAGAAAGAAAACTCCTAGTAAATCGCACAGTAGTTTTATTTAGTACTAGCTGTGCCCCGCGGTTTCATCCGTGTATATCACGCGTCTGAGCCGCGCGACATGACACCTCGCTTAAAGTTAAAGTTAAGGTTACAGCTTATATAGGTATGTCCCACTGCTGGGCTCAAACGTCCTCTCACTTCTGGGAGGGTTTTAGGGCAAGGAAATGTCCGCCGCGCTGCCCCAATGCGTGTTGGCAGACTTCACACGTATTCGATTTTTTTTAATTTCTCAGACATGCAGGTCTCCTCCCAATGTTTTCCTTCACCGCCAAGCACGTGGTAAATGTAATGGCACGTGAACACCTCGCTTATGCCTGTATATTGTGACACCTCACGCACCGGCGTTCTCTGCTTGTTTCTCTCGGTTCTCATCGGTTGGTTAGTCTTATCCGTCGTTCGCGCGCCGAGCCATGTGTGTTGAATTATTTTAATTTTTCATTATCTCTTAAACTATGCGTTCAAATGACATGCTATTAGCAGCAAAGTTTATCTCTATAAAATTGTCTTGATGATGAAGTAAATTTCGTTCCCAAGAATTCATATGCCATGCCAAATAATAACGTCCATAAATCACTTTTAATTTTCAATAATTTTTTATCACAAAATACCTTATTGTGGCTATAATAGGTATATGGTATCACAAACTTTTTTGTGGACGGAGTAAAGATCAATATTTCTGTAGAACATTATATTTACTTATCACTAACCATTACGTCAGCGCACTCGAATAAAGCAACTCGGGGCGCTTTTTGTTTTGAGTTGCATAACAAAAATCAATATTCAAGGCTAAGGCCGAGATGTAGCCTGATGAAGCAAACAAAATAAAGAAAAACCTCTTCCGTATTATTATATTATAATAGTATAGATTATAATAATGTAAAAAAAACATTACGTAGTTGCGATGCAATTCCCAGCGGCAAACCATTCCCACTACAGTTGCACAATTGTATAATTTCATAGTTAGCTATTAGCGGTCGGTAAACTCCGACATAAAAGCTTTTAAAATTGTGATTTAAAAGTAAAAAAGTTACCTAGGTATATTGTATGTATAGTTGGCCTATGTACGTCCCACAGCTGGGCACATACCTCACCTCATTTCTAAGTGAGCTCTAGATAGTGTGTACCGCACTGCCCTTATGCACGTTTTATTTTTTATAGTAGAGAGGGTAAACGAGCATGCGGCTCACCTGATGGTAAGTGACTATCGCCGCCCATGAACAACTGCAACACCAGGGAGGTAATTGCAGATGCGTTGCCGGCCTTTTAAAAAGGAGTGCGCTCTATTCTTGCAGGTCCCTAAGTCGTATCGGTCCAGAAAAATCGCTGATGGTAATCGATTCCACAAAGAAATCGTGCGAGGAAGAAAACATCTTCTAAATCGCACAGTGGTGGACCGCCAATCATCCAGACGGTGTGGATGGTATCGAGAGTTCTGCCGCGATGTGCGTTCGTGAAATTTGGCGGCTGGGATTAATCCAAACAATTCCTCAGAGCACTCCCCGTGGTAGATGCGAAAGAAAATGCAAAGGGATGTGTACACGCCCCTAGCTGTCCCGACAAAGGTCGACTATACAGGATCCCATACAGCTGTAGACTCGACGGACAACTAAGGACGGGGCCCAAATGGCCTATGGACTATTGACATACACGATAGAGATAAGGCTAGGTAAATAAATAGTACGTACCTGCTTAGAGGAGAAGACTGGACTCAAGGCTCGGTCAGGCGGTAGGTGTAATGTGAGTAAGTGGTGTTTAGTGGTGTGTTTATATAGGTGGCCTGACCCAGCTGAGGTGACCAGGCAGCGGCCTGGTCCGATGCTGCCCCACAATGTAATTCACTCCAGCGGACGTCACCAATTGGCAATTTCTTTCTTCAGTTCACTATGTCAGTCTATCAACTTTATTGTACATTTAACTAACTTCAAACTCAACTAAATCCCCGTTAATTATAATCAAAAACGTAACACACGGCACGACTAATGAACGGTGGGTCAAAGTTCACTTCCATTTCACTCAGTAACAAATTATTTCTAGAATCGAACGCGACCTTATAAGGCACTTAACGCGACTGTACAATTAAATATTAACTTCCAAACAATTAATCGACCCGGCGTCTAATTTTCTAGACTCCACAACTCCTCGTCGTTGCATAAATTTGCTACTAAAGCCGACACAATCAGAGGTTTTATTTACGTGACCACGCGGTCCGCCGAGTAGATTCACTACAATACTACGACCCGGCCGCCGCTGGCGACAAAAAACTGCCCGGTATCCCACGCGTCCGGCGCGTGCGGGGAGGCGCACGCGAGCCGCGTACCAGCCGGTGCCAGGTATATCGGAGGAGCGCGCCGACGCGCCCCGTTATGTTGTTTTTAAATTTTAGCGTTTGGCGCAAACAGGATGCAACATCTCTTCGCAGTGCCAATGAATCGAGCCGATCGGAAAGGACTCGGTCGTCGACTATTCGAGCCGCTCTGCGCTGCATGCGGTCAAGTGGAAGGAGCTGGCACTGGGGAGCCCCTGCCCAGAGATGAGAACGGTATTCCATGTGAGGCCGAACCTGCGCCTTGTAAAGTTGCATTCGGTGTGCCGGCATGAAATACTGTCCCGCTCTGCTGAGCACGCCAAGCTTTTTAGCGGCCAAATTGGCCTTCTCTTCCAAGTGACCACGAAACTGCACGTCACTCGATATGTCGACTCCGAGGATTCCGATACGGGCTGAGGCAAGAAGGGGAGTGCCTTGAAACTGAGGAGATACTACAAAGGGGTTCTTTATAGCGGTAAACGCGCAAACTTGTGTCTTCTGAGGATGAAACTGGACTAGATTTAGTCGCCCCCAATCCGAGACTTTGTTCAGCAAAGACTTGACTTCAGACACAAGTTTGTTCCGGTACTCTGCGATGTCTTCCCGAGAAATATTGGCACGGCAGGTGTATAGAGCATCACCAGTGCTGTCATCCGCATAGCAATGAATGTTACCAGTTAGCAACATATCATTGATATGCAGAAGAAACAGCGTTAGTGATAGCACATAGCCTTGTGGAACACCAGCGTTAATAGGCTTGTAGTCGGAGCATGCACCGTCTACAACTACCTTTATGCTCCGATCTGCAAGGAAGCTGGTGCTCCAATCGCACAATTTCTCGGGAAGCCTATAGGAAGGGAGCTTCGAAAGAAGCGCTTTGTACTAAACCCGATCGAAGGTCTTCGCAATTTCCAAACTAACGGCGAACGCCTCCCGTTGGCGGACTTCACGTGTCTTCGAAATATTTCCTTAAATACTACAGGACTTGAACGTTTTCTCACGATGTTTTCCTTCAACGTCGGGCACGTGGTAAATCAGCACTTAAAATTGCAATTAAAAATCTCCTCGGCTTTGGTGGGGATTGAATATTGGTTTCTCGCTCGCGTAGGTACTATTAAAATCATAGAACAGCGAGCGCTCACCCCCAAAGCTATCACAGTTCTCGATGCTTATGATTTGTTTCTCATTATATTTTGAAAGAGTCTATCGTCACAAAGGTGATAAATAGCTTAAAGGAACCTTATAAAGTTTCACATTAATTTAATACTCACCTTAACTGCGCCGTACACTACTTCGATGAGACTCTTGACTTCCGCCTCTAGGATTCTAAGAAACTTGGACACATTCCACCTGGTCACCTCCTTGTGATTGCCCAGCAGTGTAAGCAGTGGAGTGCAGTCGCATCTGGCCAGTCTAATACGAAGATACACAGTTTTAAGACTTTGGGCTGATTTATAGCTGGGCATCTAATAGTCATGCTGTAAGAGACATATGTCTTTTTATAAGCGCGAAGATTTATTTATAATGTTTATTTTAAATATTTTAAAAGAAACTGTCTCTTTTTTTCTTTCCATAATATGGCGGTAGAATAGACTATACAGGGTTATTTTGCAATAACCAGCCAAATTAGCAGAGAAAGTTCAGAATAAGTAATATAGGCAAATGGTGAAGAAAAATTTATTAAAAAAACCTCAAACATTGTCATTTTTATCTTTTAAATTCAAAATACGTGGTAATGCATTATTTTAACGGATTGTCATTCATAAATATCTAATGCCTACTATTTTACTACGCACGCACACATTCGTAAGGGTAAATCGATCGGCAAAAACTTTGTGAATTGAATTGCACACAAAGGAGCTCGCGTACGCGTAGTTGTTGTCCATAAATCACATTCAATTTGAGTAATTCCAAATAATAGTAGAAGCCATATTTACTCGTATTTTCAATAATTAAAAATTAAAAATTTTGTACAACCGACTTCAATATAAATTATTAAGAATAATTCAAAATTTATTGGTCAGATAATCAATTTATATGGGACCACATGTGAAGCACCAGCTCTCAAATAAAACAGAATCATCGAAATCAGTCTACCTAGTAAAAAGTTATGAGGTAACACACATAAAAATACATACAGTCTAAGTGAGTACCGTCTCCTTTTTAAGTCGATAGAAAACTGCAATAACGGTATATCATTATTTATATATTTGAACTTAAGTTTAAAATTGGGTACTCTTTCAAAAATAACCCTCTGTACAGGGTTATTTTTCAATTTTTATACAGGGTTACTTTAGCTCTCTAGCATGGTGTCCAGCATGTCATCACTTTAAAGCTTCAAACAAAAAAGGCTACAGATGCGTCGATGTCTTTGAGGACTATGATGGAATTCTTCACAGCCTGTTATTATATAGCTTACAATTTACATAACAGTGAATGCAATATTGCTTGGCTAAATAGGTAATAGCGGGCTAGCGGGTCCACACAGCATAGATATACGCTGTGCAAATGTTGTGCGTGCGAATGTCTGTAAGAGCTATGTCGTCCACCCAGTACAGTCAAGTCAGTTGTTCTTTGATCTCGTGGTGTGTCGATTACGAATGATAACAGGACAGGAATATAGGTTTACAAATATGTGCACAAGCATAGGTGCACTCTGTATTCCCTCACTCTCATAGTCCGATGGCACAGCAAGCCGAAACAACCTGAGCGAGCTCTGGCGTAGGACCAACGGCTTAACGTGCTTACCGAGGCACTAAAAGGCAATAAATAGTACAATTTTATACCAGGATTTAAAAAATGCCTTAGTCGACAAGGCAAAACAAACACCCTAGATGGAAGTTTATCGACCGAATTGGCAATAAGTATAAAGAAATTTTGTTTATTATTTATTAATTTCTTACAATTTAATAGGAGTGACGAACAAGCAGACAGTGCACCTCATGGTAAGTGGATGCTGTAGCTCGTAGACATCTACATCCATTCCTGATTGAGAACAATAATTCAGATGCTTTGTCACTCCTGAGGATTAAGATGGAATGCGTCGTTTCCAATCAAAAGGATCTCCGCTTCTCTACACGAAACACAGCAGCATTAAGTTACTATTTTACGTTGGTATTCTGTGAAAGTATGGTCCTTCCCCAGTCAAGCTGACCTATTCGATCTACAACTACACACATATAGCTGCAGTATGATTCTACTAAATATATGAAAATGAGCTAAATTAAGAGTAGCCGTAATCGACGAGCGTGGAGCGTAATCGACGAGCGTGGTACATGGATGTGAAAGAAGAGAGATGTGACAGGATCGTGCCAAATAGAATTCCACCTCTCTGGCTAAGAGGCGGAAGAGCTTATATACGTTTGTATGTAAATTTTCACCTCACTAAGTCATCAATTCCTTTGAGAACTTTTATAATGGTGGCGTCCGCGTTAGCGTTTCTCTCTGCAGTCTGCTGGGTGAGACGCCGTTGCCCATCCAAACTTATCTTCAGCTCCGTCAATTGTTTCTCTTGTTTCTCTTCGCGTGCTTCGTTGAAGTCGCGTTGGTCCACTTATTTTTTTAAAATAACGGTAAATTAAAGTAAGGGTGAGTGAGAGTCGTTACTACGAGGGTAAGCGCTCGCTGTTAATATCACACGGGTCAGCCAACACGGGTTCAATCTCAATTTTAAGTGCTGATTTACACACAATATGTTTTTTAGAACATTAGCATTTCACTTGTTTTTACTATTTGAATACCATTCCAAGATTCCTGATTGCTTTTATGTTTATGCTGCATGAGCTGCAGCTATCTTGATAGCATACTTGTAACAGGAAAAGGTCGGCTCGACCGGAGAAGGACCATGCTCTCACAGAATACCATACAGCTTAACGCTGCTGTGTTTCGTATGGTGAGTATAGACAACCCGTAACCCTTTCTTAATGGAAACGAAGCATTCCATCTTAGTCCTCATGGGTGACAACGCATCTGCAATTTGATTCGTAATCGAGAATAGATGTACCTAGATGTGCTACAGCAACCATTTACCATCAGGTGGACTGTGTGTTCGTTTGTCACCCTTATCCTATAATGTATATAATGCAATATGCTTCTTAGAACACCTTTTTTATAGTATAAGGGTGATAATCGAGCACACAGTTCACAATGAATGAAAAAAATCTAACGGAGTCTACCCGGTACAGGGGAGTCCTTTCTATAAATCCTGCATGGAAAGAAAATGGCCGCGAATATATATTAGCCGAAGATATACTAGCGGCAAATTTACGTGGTCAGCTCAACCGATATAGACCTTCTGTCATTTCTGGGTGGGTTCTGGGATAGGAAGCGTCTGCTGCGCTATATATATGTGTATATATATCTCATTGTAGAAGCGTGCTCGTCGCGACCCCTGCCAGCCCTTTTCAGGGCTGCTATTCTACTAGCTGCGCACCCATGACAACGAGGGTTAGGGCGTCCCCCCAAGGCGACGCACACCAGCTCGTCCCCGTTGGTGTGAAATGCAGCGCGCAAAGCGGCGATGGGGACCGCCACCCGTCACGCACAGCCCGACACGGCGGAAGGTGGAGGACAGAGTGCAGAGTTGGCACGTGGAATGTTAGAGGAGGCAATAAGAGATAAGACGAATGAGTTGATCGAAATAATGAAAGAAAGAGAATTAGATGTCGTGTGTATGTCGGAGACCAAGCGGAAGGGCAGTGGTACTGAAGAGCTCCCTGGCGGGGCGTTAGCTCTATGGTCCGGAGTCCCGGAGAGCGAGAGCGCCTGCCAGGGAGTGGGGGTGCTGCTGTCTTCTCGGTTGGTCGATGTTATGACTGAATATAAGGTTGTGAACTCAAGACTTCTCTGGGTTCGCTTTAAATTGGGACTGACGAAGTTATTCCTTTTGGCTGTTTATGCGCCGGTAGCTTCGTCGTCCAGGGCTGAGCTGGAGGAGTTTTGGGAGAATGTAAGAGAAGTTCTAGATTTGGTTAGGGGAAACGAAAGAATTTTTGTATGTGGTGATTTGAATGGATGGGTTGGTACCGCTCGACCAGGGTACGAGTCGGTACTTGGAAAGTTTGGCGATAAAAGGGTTAATGATGCTGGCCAGCTTATACTGGCGGTGTACAAGGAAAAGGGTATTCTTGTGACAAACACTATGTTTAATAACAAGAAAATCCATATGTATACTAGAGAACGAAAGAATGAGAGAAGTATGATCGATTTGTTCCTGGTGGATGACCGACTGCGAAAACAGGTGATGGATACGCGAGTGTTCAGGGGTGCTGACCTGGGAACGGATCACTATCTAGTGATTACTAGATTTAGGGGTCTGTTCGCGGGTTGGCGCTACCGGACGGCAGTAACAGAACCACAGTCGGTCTGTCGCATCCGAAGCTGGAAGCTTCAGGAAGCGGATACTAGGGACAAATATCATGCGAGGGTAGCCGAAAAGCTTGACTCCATCGATGGCAGAAAAGAATGTGTAGAAAGAACATGGCAGAACCTTAGGGATGGAATGGTAAGTGCAGCGGAAGAAGTGTGTGGAACAATAAAAAGAGGCAGTAGTAAAAGAAGAGATGCATGGTGGAATGATGAAGTGAAAGAAGCTGTAAAGAAGAAGAAGAAAGCATGGTTAGACTACTTGGCCTCTAGTAATGATAAGGATATGACAGAGAAGATGAAAGAAAGATATAGGCTGCAGATAGTTCACACGAAAGCACTGATTGAGGAAGTGCGTGAAAGGTGTAGAATGGAAGCGGACGAAAGGTTGTCGCACAACTTTAAGGAGAACTCCAAACTCTTCTGGAAAGAGGTTGGAAGGGCCCGAAGTGGTGCGACGGCCTTAGGAATGAACAAAGTGCTTTCGAGAACTAATGACGTCCTATCAGAAAAATCGGACGTCATGCAGCGATGGAGCGAATTTCATAGAGAAATGTATGCGTGTGATGATCTTAGTGAGGGATCCGGGGATGACGCCGTGACTGGTACGCCAGACCCGGACCTCGATGACACTGAGGTCATCAGTATGAAAGAGATTGAACGTGCGATTCGAAGTTTGAAATGTGGTAAGGCTGCGGGACTAGACAGAGTTACTGCTGAAATGGTCAAGTATGGTGGGCCTCGCGTCTGGGACAGCTTTCGTCTGCTGTGCAATTTGTGCTGGCGGACAGGGGATGTCCCGGATGATTGGCGATCCGCAGTCATTGTGCCTTTATATAAAGGTAAAGGTTCACATTTTGACTGCGGGTGCTATCGGGCGATCAGCTTGACCAGTTTAGCAAGTAAAGTTTACTCGAAGGTTTTGACACGTAGGATGCAAGAGAAATTGGAAAGATTTCTATGGGAGGCACAATGCGGATTTAGACCTGGAAGAGGATGCACGGATCAAATGTTTTCTCTCCGCATGATCACGGAAAAGCTTCTGGCTGCTAACCAGAAGATTTTCTGTGCTTTTGTGGATCTTGAGAAAGCATTTGATAAGGTTGTAAGGAAGAAAATGTGGGAACTGTTGCCGGGGTATGGTGTGGCTGGTCAATTGCTAAGGGCTGTGCAGTCTCTTTACTGTGACTGTAAAGTCTGTGTGCGGGTAGGGCATGACCTGTCACCCATGTTTAACGTCCAAACGGGCGTAAAGCAGGGTTGTGTCATGTCTTCCTGGCTGTTCATACTGTATCTCGACAGCTGTTTACAGAAGCTGAAAGATAGTTGTTTGGGTGTGAAATTGGGTGACATTAAAGTAAATTGTCTGCTGTATGCTGATGATGCAGTGCTTATTGCACCGTCAGAGGCAGAACTGCAGGCATTAGTCACGTGTATGAAAGAGGAATGTGAAATTAAAGGTCTCCGTTTGAATGCTAATAAAACTAAGGTTCTGGTATTTGAAAGGGACGAAGAGAGAACGAAGTGTGAAATATGGGTAAATCAGGAATGTCTAGAACAGGTAAATGAAATTGTATACTTGGGGAGTGCTTTTAGCCGGGATGGAAGATGTGATTTAGATGTGGACAGGCGTGTCGCTGCCGGGAACAAAGTCAATGGTGCCCTGGCTGCGTTAGTCAAAAGGCAAGGCGTAGCGAAGAGTGCACGCCTTGCAATACATAACGCAGTGTTGGTACCGACTTTGTTATATGGCAGCGAAACCTGGGTATGCCAGAAGAAGCATAAAAGTAAGTTGAATGCAGTGGAGATGCGATCTCTTCGTAAAATGTGCGGCGTTACCATGGCCGACCGAAAGCGAAACGAAGAGATTCGCAATATGGCAGGTTTGAAAGATGACCTTATCACAAAAATTGATAAGGGCGTGCTTCGGTGGTTTGGGCACGTTGAGCGAATGAGTGAAGACCGAATGGTGAAGAAAATATATAGCGCGAAAGTTAATATTAAAAGGTGTCGAGGTAGACCGAGACTAACTTTCGAAGACCATGTGAGCAAATTGCTCGAAGAGGGTAGGGTCAAAAGTACTCGGATACTTAGACGTGCATGCATGAAGAAGATAATGAATCTGAAAGAAGCGAAAGAGGTATGTAAGGATCGTGACACTTGGCGATCTGTTCTCTCTGGCTACCCCGTCAGGGATTGTGCGTGAAGATATGTATATATATATATATATATATATATATATATATATATATATATATATATATATATATATATATATATATATATATATAATAAACGAACAAAATATATTTTATTACTAGCGATCCGTCCCGGCTGCGCACGGGTGGTTTCTGGATCTCGACAACAGTGCCACACGGACAGCAATTGATTTTTATATATACATTACATACATACATACATATAATCACGCCTCTTTCCCGTAGGGGTAGGCAGAAACCACTTCTTTCCACTTGCTACGATCCTTACATACTTGTTTTGTTTCGTCCACTTTCATTATTCCCTTCATACATGCTCTACGGTTTAGGATACTCTTGACCTGGCCTTATATACATTAGAAGATATATAATTGTTATAATAATTATTTTTATTTGATTTTAACATAAAAGTAATGTTGCCTAGTGTGAGGACCACAGAATTACACACCCTATGATAGTTGGTCTTATCACACAAACTAAGCTGACGTGTATAGATATTATACACGTCAGCTTAGTTTGTGTGATAAGACCAACTTATCGTAGCATTTTATATTTTTATCCGTACCAACTTTTGCTGTGTAATTTTTTTTATTCATATTAATTTTTCACTTTATATGTAGCCAATTTCTATACGTATATTCTACAATAGTTAACGTAAGCACCACTCACGTATACGTTGCCGTAAAGTTTCCAACTCCCTCCGCATAATGATGGCCTCCTGCAGTACTTCGCACAGCAGTACAAACACCGAGAAGTTCTGCATCTCAGTGGCGTTGAAATTGTTTATAATAGTTCCAACTCTGTCAGACCCGGCATAGCCCTTTAAAGTATGTTTTAATGCTGCAGTATTAGGTATGTGAAGAGTACAAAATACTTAAATGAGGTAGCAGTCTATTTATATTTTTTGTAGTGAAACTTCATTATAGACGTAGTGGAGAAATTTAGTACTATATTAAAAATAATGAACGTCACTTTTTCTTGTAACCTTTCATCGCCGGGGCTGCATGAATATTATTTAACTTACTTAAGGGCCTATACTACCTCAAATGGCTTAGCATGATCCTCCTTTATGCGGAAAACACTGCAGCATTAATTTTGAAATAAATATACGGTGAAGTTGAGGATTAATGTTAAGTACTATCTTACACGAAAACACGATTGCATAAAATTTTCTCGATAGAAAAAAAATCTTTATGCTCGTCCGATAATAGTTTGTTTTACTCTAACAAAATCGCTTTGACCTCGTGTTCCCGCGTGACCACAAGCCGTAGTGTGCGAACGAATGGCGCGGGGAAGTGGGGGCGAAATTAGAATTTGAGTTGAGGTAATATAGGCCCTTAAGTAAAATATAAAATAAAAGAAGAATGGTATTCATAAAGAAGTTTCATTTCGGATGTGTGTACACAAATACACGTACAATTTTTTATTTAATAATTGTATTACATGTGATATGAGTTACTTTTCAAAGAGTAGCCAAATTTTAAACTTAAGTTCAAATATATAAATAATGATATACAGTTATTGCAGTTTTTGAAAATACGAGTAAATAAGGCTTCTGCTTTTATTTGAAATTATCCCAAATTGAATGTGATTTATGGGCAACAACTATGCTCCTCTATGTGCGTTTCAATTCACAACGTTTTTGCCAACGGATCGACCCTTACGAATGTATGCGAGGCGTAGTAAAATAATAGGCGTTAGATATTTATGAATAACAATCAGTCATAATAATGCATTCCAACGCATTTTGAATGTAAAAGATAAAAAGGACAGAGTTTTTAAGATATTTTTAAATAATTTTTCTTCACCAATTGCCTATATTACTTATTCTGAATCTTCTCTGCAAATTTGGCCGGTTATTGTAAAATAACCCTGTATAAATATTAAACAGCACAAACATACACGTGTACCATTTCAGGTATAGCAACATGGAAAGGGAGGAGGCAGAAATCTAAAGCGTTTTACCTTTTAAGTACTTACTCATTAACGGTACAATAAGCTTTAATAGTTTTTAATCTTTTTCTTTAATAAAATGTTACACGAGAGTTTTCTCTTGTATCATGGAGGCAATTTACAAACATAAATTGCACAAGGACAAACATCCACACCCGGAACAGTTATTAGTAGACCATATAAATACTTGTTCCGTACAGGATTCGAATCCGCGGCCTTTAGCACTGCAGCTCATTGCTAAGCCACTGGGCCACGAAACCTTCAGTTGTCAGTCAATGAAATAAATAATAATGATTTAATAACTAACGAATATCTCTTCTAACAGAGCATCGTGCCTGGAGATCTCTTGCTCGCACCGATGAATTTCCTCTTGTCTCTTTATTTCCTCCTTCTCGTCTGCTTCGCAAATTCTCCGCGAGCCTTTGACCCTGAGGAATTCTTCTAATTTGGCCAAATGGTTTAATTCGCCTTCGAATGCTTGCATTTCCTTTTTGTTGGACAAGATGATAAGTTAGAATGGGGTCGATAAGAATGTGATCTCCTTCCAGAATTTTGGAAATATTTTTTCTTTATAGAATATAGGGGCGATAAACAAGAACACAGTCCACCTGATGGTAAGTGGATGCTATGTTCCATAGACATTTAAACTAAATACATACACCCTTGATTAAAAATTAAAATGTAAATGCGTTGTCACCCCTGAGGACTAAGGTGATATCTCGTTTCCAGTAAAATGGGTTTCCAGATCTCAAAATTCGGATCACTAAATAAGTTTAAATTCTTTTCAGAGGTTTCAGAGTTTATTTATTTAGGTAATAATATTTGGGATACAAATTTTACAGTAATTTTAATAATATATTAAAATAATTTTACAATATTATATTTTATATATTTAACTGAAGTGACAAACGAGCTTAAACATGGTAAATGGCTACTGCAGTCCTTGGACTTCTGAAACCAACTTCAATCAAACTGCAAATGAGTTACCACTCCACAAGCTTGGAATGCCTCGTTACCGTACCAGTAAAGGAATCTTCAGTTCTTTTTACTCATCGTACGGAAAGAGCAGCATTATGTTATTATTTTACGTTGGTATTTTGTGATAGCTTGGTTCTTCCCCAGTCAAGTCAATCCATTTGGGCTGCACCGATAAGACAATGTAGCGTGGCTTTACCATGTAAAATATCTGTCACACAAAATATAAAATTTTCATGTGTTTTTTTTTTTAATAGAATAAGGGTAACAAACGAGCACATAGTCCACCTGATCGTAAATGGATGCTGTGACCCATAGACATATACATCTATCCCCGATTAAGAATCAAAATGGCGATGTACTATCGCCTCTGAGGACTAAGACGGAATGCCTCATTTCTAGTAAACATGGTCTCCGGCTCTCTACACTCACCATACGAAACACAGCAGCACTTCCCCGGCCAAGCTGACCCATTCGTATTACTACCATATAGCTGCAGCAAGTAGTAAATTTTTAACCAAAAGAGTTTTAACTGCATTTAGGATGCATGCAGAAAATAAGTTTGTAATTCTTTACCAGATCAAGGGAAATAAGTCATAAAGAATGAATATGAAATAAAAACTAAAAAAAATCCCTGACCGAAATATCCCTGTTTAGCTGGAACATTCCCTTCCACTTGAGAGCCTCGAGCTTCCTGCAGCACTCGTCTCGGTTGCTGAAAGCGGCGCTTGCGATTTCCAAAATATCCATTAAATACTCCTTGCCCTTCACCAGCCTCCCGATTGTGCGGTTCCATTGGATATTGAAGTCGTTTCTGCCAAACGCCATGATATCTTTACATATAAAATAAAATTAGTGTTTGCCTGTAATAGCGAAATAACTGCCTTTTATTGAGCTCAGTAAATTATTTGCATGCCAGACATGAACAACCATATTTTTTTTAATTTTTGTCTGTCTGTAGCTGTCTGTCCCTCTGTCCGGGCTAATCTTTGGAATGGCTTACTCGATTGTGATGAAACTATACAAACAGATAGAGAGAAATGCCAGGAGTTTTAACGCAATTAATTAAAATAATAGTATTAGTTGGGCAATAATATTTTTTGGTTATAATTTACAAAATTTAAATTTACAAAATGGTGTCGGTCAGCCCAGTGAGCCTTTAAAAAGGCTAATTAATGCTGCCGGCACTATATAGACTAATACGTGAACATTATATTTGATTAAAGAGATGTTAGCTATACAACAGAACTCAGTTGATCTTTAAAAATGTCCGCATTACATTGATTCACCTTTATGTTATTTAGCAGTATTAGGCTTATTTTTATTATTACTTACAACTTAAAAGTACTATTACACAACAAACGGTACTAAAACATCTCAAAGCTGTATGACGTATTTACGGTGCATTATATTGGTAAAGTTTATGCTATTAATAAGCATTGGGCATTATCTTACTACTTCAAAATGCTACGAGGGCTGCACTAAAAGTATCAGGAATAGAATATTTTCACTGTTCCTGTCATATTAAATGTTTTTTAATTGAAAAGTCCTTGGTTTTAAAAATCGAATACCATTTATTTATTTAAAAAAAGATTCTCGGTCTTGTCACAAGGTTTTGTGAAACTTGTTTAGTCGTTGAGAAAATGGAATTGACTCGAGAAAATTCAAGAGCGATGATTTATTATGACTTTCGAAGTGATTTAACACAAAAACAGTGTGTTGACCGGATGATTTCAGCATTTGGGGATGAAGCCCCATCCAAAACCACAATTTATCGCTGGTTTGCTGAATTTCAACGTGGACGTGTCAAGCTCAGTGATGATTCCCGTTAAGGTCGTCCAAAAACTGCAGTCACCCAAGAAAACGTTGATGCTGTGCGTAAGCTGACTGAGGAAGATCGACATGTGACATACCGCGATATTCAGGCAACTTTAGACATAGACATGAGTCAAATACAAATAATCTTGCATGAACAATTAGGTTTAAAAAAGTTGTTTTCCCGATGGATACCGCATTCGCTCGGTGAAGAGCAAAAAGCGGCTCGCGTTACTTGGTGCGTCAGAACTCTCGAAAGATTCCATGCAGGATCCTCAAATGCTGTATACAACATCGTATCAGGTGACGAATCCTGGATATACGCGTAAGAACCCGAAACAAAAAACCAGTCACGAGTATGGGTGTTCAAAAATGAGTTAAAGCCAACAAAAATTGTTCGTTCACGGAGTGTTGCAAAAAAAATGGTGGCCACGTTTGTCTCCAAAACCGGCCATGTTACGACTATTCCTCTTGAGGGACAAAGAACGGTTAATGCAGAATGGTATGCTAGCATTTGTTTGCCACAGGTCGTTTCTGAACTCCGTAAAGAGAACTGCAACCGCCGCATCATCCTCCATCACGACAATGCGAGTTATCACACCGCACACAGAACAAAAGAGTTTTTAGAGCAAGAAAACATAGAATTATTAGACCATCCGCCGTACAGCCCCGACCTAGGCCCTAATGATTTCTATACTTTCCCTAAAATAAAGAATAAATTGCGTGGACAGAGATTTTCATCACCTGAAGAAGCTGTGGACGCCTACAAAACGGCCATTTTGGAGACCCCAACTTCCGAATGGAATGGTTGCTTTAATGATTGGTTCCATCGTATGGAAAAATGTGTCGAATTTCGCGGAGAATACTTCGAAAAGCAATAAATACATTTTTAAATAGTAATGTTGTGTCACTTCCTTGATTCCCGAAATTTTCAGTGCCGCCCTCGTATTGTAGATCCAAATGCACTATTTTTAGCTGTTTTCAGCTCAAAGCTGTCAAGCTGCGTTGCGGTTTGCTGCACTAAAACTAAAGCTCTATAAAGATAGCAGTGAAAAGTCAGCAGAAACATAAAAATTGTATCCAGGAATTTGTAGCTAATTTGTTGCTAATTAGTTACCAAAATCGCAGTAAAAACTTTAAATCAACCCCGCCGTAGCGAATAAAACGGGATAATTTGTTGCTAATTAGTTGCTGACATATAATGCAAAAAAATATAAAAAAAATTAAAATTTTAAAAATATCTAAAATTAAAAAAAAACATCAAAAATTAATAAAAATCTATTTATGTTTTGATACTGATTCTGAAGTTCCAAATTAATGAAAATTTTGCTGCTAATTAATAAATAGATCAATAACTCCCAGACAGCCTACAACAGCATAAAATCGGTCGAAAAGCTGTATCAAGTAATAAGTTACAAATAAATGTGTACATGCAGCCTATACGGGAGATTCAAAAACAGAACAACAGATATATTGTTGCTGTTCAGTTATGAAAGCATAAAGAGCCAGCAACAAAAAAGAACAAAATAGATCGATAAGCTGCACCAAGTATTAAGTTAGTAATTATTTGTGTACAAGTTATATTTTTATGAAAGTTTTAGGAAAAATATAGCAGATATTTTGTTGCTAGCCAGTAATGGAAGCAGCAAGTCATAAAGAACCAGCAAAAAATAAAATAGATCGATAAGTTGCACCACGTTATTAATAAGAAATTATTTGTTTACAAGTTAAATTTTTATGAAAATTTTAGAGAAAAATATATCAGATCTTTTGTTGCTAGCCAGTAATTGAAGCAGCAAGTCATAAAGAGCCAGAAACAAAATAAAATAGATAGATAAGCTGCACCAAGTAATAAGTTAATAATTATTTGTGAACATGCAATATTTACATTAAAATTTTGGAAAAAAAGGTAGCAGATATTTTGTTGCTGGTCAGTAACGGAAGCAGCAACTCATAAAGAGCCAGCAACAAAATAAAATAAATCGATAAGTTGCACAATGTTATAAGTTAGTAATTAATTGTGTACATGCTATATTTCTATGAAAATTTTAGAAAAAAAGGTAGCTGATATTTTGTTTCTGGTCAGTAACGGAAGCAGCAAGTCATAAACAGACAGCAACAAAATAAAATCGATCGATAAGCTGCACCAAGTAATAAGTTAATAATTATTTGTGTACGAGCTATATTTTAATGAAAATTTTAGGAGAAAAGTTAGTAGATATTTTGTTGCTGGTAAGTAACGGAAGCAGGAACTCATGAAGAACTAGCAACAAAATAAAATAGTTCGATAAGTTGCATTACGTTATTAGTTAGAAATTATTTATGTATATGCTATATTTTAATGAAAATTTTAGGAAAAAAGCAGATATTTTATTGCTGGTCAGTTACGGAAGCAGCAACTCGTATAGAGCCAGCAACAAAATAAAGTTGATCGATAGGCTGCACCAACTAATAAGTTAATAATTATTTGTGTACATGCTATATTTACATGAAAATTACAGGAAAAAAGATAGTAGATATTTTGTTGCTGGTCAGTAACGGAAGCAGCAACCCATAAGGAGCCAGCAACAAAATAAAATAAATCAATAAGTTGCACCACGTTATAATTTAGTAATTAATTGTGTACATGCTATATTTTTATGAAAATTTTAGGAAAAAGGTAGCAGATATTTTGTTGCTGGTCAGTTCTAGAAGCTCTAGAAGCAAGTCATAAAGAGCAAGCAACAAAATAAAATCGATCGAGAAATTGCAAGTTAATAATTATTTGTTTACGAGCTATATTTACATGAAAATTATAGGAAAAAAGATAGTAGATATTTTGTTGCTGGTCAGTGACGGAAGCAGCAACTCATCTAGAGCTAGCAACAAAATAAAATAGATCGAGAAGTTGCACCACGTTATTAGTTAGTAATTATTTGTGGACATGCTATTTTTCTATGAAAGTTTTAGAAAAAAAATGTAGCAGATATTTTGTTGCTGGTCAGTAACGGTAGCAGGAACTCATAAAGAGACAGCAACAAAATAAAATAGATCGCCAAGTTGCATTACGTTATTAGTTAGAAATTATTTATGTACATGCTATATTTTAATGAAAATTTTAGTAGATAGTAGATATTTTGTTGCTGGTTCTTAATGAGTTGCTGCTTCCGTTACTGACCAGCAATAAAATATCTACCATCTTTTTTCCTATAATTTTCATGTAAATATAGCTTGTACACAAATAACAATTAACTTAATAGTTGGTGCAGCCTATCGATCAATTTTATTTTGTTGCTGGCTCTATACGAGTTGCTGCTTCCGTAACTGACCAGCAACAAAATATCTGCTATATATTTCCCTAAAATTTTTCATAAAAATATAACTTGTAAACAAATAATTTCTAACTAATAACGTGGTGCAACTTATCAATCTATTTTATTTTTTGCTGGCTCTTTATGACTTGCTGCTTCCATTACTGGCTAGCAACAATATATCTGCTATATTTTTCCTAAAATTTTCATAAAAATATTACTTGTAAACCAATAATTACTAATTTAATTCTTGGTGCAGCTTATTGATCGATTTTACTTTGTTGCTGGTTCTTTGTGACATACTGCTTCCGTTACTGACCGGCGACAAAATATCTGCTATAATTTTTTCTAAAATTTTCATGATATAAGCTTGTACACATATAATTTTATTAACTTATTACTTGGTGCAGCTTATGGATCTATTTTATTTTGTTGCTGGCTCTTTATGCTTTCATAACTGAACAGTAACAATATATCTGTTGTTCTGTTTTTGAATCTCCCGTATAGACAGCATGTATTTATTTGTAACTTATTACTTGATACAGCTTTTCGACCGATTTTATGTTGTTGTAGGCTGTCTGGGAGTTATTAATCTATTTATTAATTAGCAGCAAAATTTTCATTAATTTGGAACTTCAGTATCAAAACATAAATTGATTTCTATTAATTTTTTTTTTTAATTTTAGATTTTTTTAATTTTATTTTATTTTATATTTTTTTGCATTATATGTCAGCAACTAATTAGCGGTTAGAGCAACAAAATCACGATTTTGGTAACTAATTAGCAACAAATTAGCTACAGATTCCTGGATACAATTTTTATGTTTCTGCTGACTTTTCACTGCTATCTTTATAGAGCTAAAACTAAAGGCTTTACAAAAGCATTTTCATATGCCATTATTCAACCGTTATACAGTGTAAAGCATCATAATGGTTTTGAAATGCTAATATAAAGCGTCAAGATGCTTGGTGAACTTATATGAGTTTATACGAGTCTCAAGTTCTACATAAGCTTGCTATTGGTTTGTTATAATGCTTCCTGTGTTACTTAGGTAGTGTTCGCGTAAATAAAAGAAATCATTATAAGAAGTATCAGTTTACAAATCAATTTCACAAACGTGAAACAACATTGAGGCTACAAGTTATGCAATATTGCACTGCGTTGCGCGATGTAGACGTCAACTTGAGGGCTATACAATTGCAGCTATAATTGTCACAAAACTGGCCCGTTGACGAGCACTTTAAAGCTCCGGCTATAGATTTTACAGTCCGCGAGTATTCCAGGTGCCATGATCGCTGGCAACGAAATTGATAATGGCAGTTTTGAGAGCTGACTTACTAAGACAATGAAGGAAAACATTGTGAGGAAAGAGAAATAAAAAAAGCATACATTTCGAAGTGAAACCAAACGCTATGCATTGCCGCGGATACTACCTTGCTCCAAATCTCACTTAGAAGTTAGAAGAGGCTTGTACCCAAGACGTATATAACTTTCCTTCTTTATTTTTAACTAAATGTCAATATTCTATACTACGCTACCATCACGCGATGATCATAAACTTTTTTTTGATAGAATAAGAATGACAAACCAGCTTTTACAGGCCACCTGATATTAAGTAGATATTGTGGCTCATACACAGGTACATCTATCCTCGATTAAAAATAAAAATGCAGATGCGTCGTCACCCCTGAGAACTAAGATAGAAGGCCTTGTTTCCAATAAAAAGGGTCTCTGGTTCGCTACACTTACCATACGAAACACGGGAGTATAGGTCTGCGTTTCCACCAGAGATGTGCGAGATATCTAGGTGGTGTGAGGATACGTAGCGAGGCTGTGGAACGGTGTGATCATTTCCACCAGAAATGTGATAGGTCGCTGAGCTCGCACACAACCCTCGAACACATCCCTCACAACACATATTTTGCACACATTCTTATATTTTTTTCTACCGACTTCCAAAAAGGAGACGGTACTCAATTCGACTGTATGTTTTTTTTTAGTGTGTTACCTCATAACTTTTTACTGGGTGAATCGATTTCGATGATTCTTTTTTTATTTGAAAGCCTATATATATCTTTTTATATAGTTTTTGAGTTATTCGTAATAATTTATATTGAAGTCGGTTGTACAAAATTTTTAATTTTATATTATGTATGTACAAAAACCTCGCTACGCTGAGCCGTTTTCACTAGAGCTGAGTTGAGCGAGGCTAGGTAAATGAAGTGATGCTATTGGTTCTTAACAAACACATCCCTCGATACGCATTCTCGCACATCTTTGGTGGAAAAGCAGCCTTAAGCTGTTATTTTAGGCTGATATTCCGTAAGAGTATGAACTGGTTGAACCGACCCATTTGTGCGACAACCATAAATACAGCTGCAGCATGGCTGCAACTAAGTGAAATTTTTATAATTATTAATAAACGAACCTCTCAACAAGAAGTCTGTTGATCTCCTCTCGAACACTTTTATTGTCCGAATTAACAACACAGAACCGCTTGGTGGCCAAATCCAGGCGATTCTCCATGCGACGAAGGCGGTTGTTTGCATTCTCTATCATCGCCAATTCCTATATTATAGGCAAAGATATTTAAAAGACCGAGATTATATGATTATACATACCCCATTTATCACCATATTAATAATTATTTTATTTATAAAGAAACAGTGGATAACGAAGTAGATATGATGATTAAATTCTCATTATTGTGGCACCGAGGCTGTAATTTAGCTTAGGCCTATTTTTTATTTAATGTTGGCAAAAAAAATTACTTCGCGTACATCCGCTCGATAAAATAAAATGATGTGTCTTACCTAGTTTGAAGAGCACCTCCCGCCGATAGTCTATCCCCGTCACCACTAATCCCAACACCACTACTCCCAACACCACTACACTAGGAAAGACACACCACTGACGAAAATACGACACGTGTTTCGCCTCTACACAAGGCATCTTCAGGTGATCTAGACTCTGCGGTGGCTGACCGCTTGACTTAGCAGAGGTCAATAGAGGGAGGGCGGGAGGTGCTCTTCAAACTAGGTAAGACACATCATTTTATTTTATCGAGCGGACGTACGCGAAGTATTTTTTTTGCCAACTTTAATATAATGTACTTCCGCAAAGTAACGCCTGATTCTATTAATTATTTTTTATTTATTACGCCTGTTACATTATGTTAAAGAAAACTAACAGTTCTAGGACTAAAATGGAATGCCTCGTTACCAGTCAAAAGATCTCTAGTGCTCGTCTCTCTTCCGAAACACAGCAGCAATTTCAAGCTGGCATTGAGCGCAATTTTGTTATATTTTATTTATTAAGCATGGCTTTGAACAAAGAAGGCTACAATGTTATGACTCCTGAGGCCTAATCTAAGGTTCACTAACTCCTAAAGTTTATCATCTCTGAATACACAAGTTTCAGACTTTAAAAGAAAAATAGACGGAAGCACTGCGTTAATTTTAATTGACGCCGAAATCACAGAATAAGTATATTTATTTTATATTTTAAAAACGTTACATCCACACAAGGAATTTCTCCTGTATCGTGGGGGCAGTTTACATATAAATTTCATAAGGACGAATCCGCAGCCCACAGTGCTGCAACTCATTGCTAAGCCACTGCGCCAGAGCGCTGTCAAATAATAGTATTAATACATACCGAAATCATGTTAAGCGTCTCATAAACAAAAGACACAGTCCACCTGATGGTAAGTGAATGCTATGGCCCATAGACTTTATCATCTATTAAGAATCAAAACTCATATACGTTGTCACCCCTAAGAACTAAGACAGAATACCTCCGTATTATTTACCTCGATTTACCTCCAACTACTTCGTCTCCAAATCTCTACACTTACCATACGAAACGCAGTAGCATTATGATGCTACTTCACGCTGGTATTCATTGCTAGCGTGGATCTTCAACACTCGGTTCGTCGCATTCGTGGCGTGACTACCACGTATACATGAGAGTCCACGTAGTATATTAGTCTAAATAATGTGAAAACATTACTTCAGCCTCTGTAGGCACTTGCTTCATTAACTCCACGAGTTGTTTCTGCGCCAGGTAGTTCAGGCAGTCCAACTCCGCTTGCTGAGCGCGCTCGTCGCGAAGCTCCGACTCTTTCGCCTCGTACTCCACGATGGACTTGCGCGTGCCGACCTTGGTTTGGGAGTCGCGAAGAGCGTGCATGCCTTTCCTTGCCAGCTGTAATGAAACTAACAAAGTCAGGAAGCCGACAACTTAAAAACTCAAAGTTAATTTGTTCTAGTTCACTATGAACGCAGAATGTGCAGAACGTGTAGTATATAAGTAATCCATTCATCTGTATCTAATTACCACGTTGGTCTAGTGGTTGTAAATGTGATTGCTGGTCATGAGGTCCCAGGTTCGTTTCCCGGGTCGGGCCAAAATCAGTTAGTGGGTTTTATGTCAAGAAATTATCAGTAGCAGCCCGGAGTTAGGAAGTTAGCGATGTTTCACCCCGTGGCTCGAAAAGCATCTCTCCAGTCATATCGGATTACCGTCCCATCGGACTATGAGAGTGAGGAAATAGAGAGTGCACCTGTGCTTGCGCACACACTAGTGCACTATAATCTTTTTTTTTATAGGATAGGGTGACAAACGAGCACACAGTCCACCTGATGGTAAGTGGTTGCTGTGGCCCATAGACATCTACATTTATCCTCGTTTGCGAATCAAAATACAGATGCGTTGTCACCCGTGAGGACTAAGATGGAATGCCTCTTTTCCAGTAAATACTGCGGTGATTGCTAGTGTCCGCTTAAGACTGGCCGCCGTGACAGAAATTCGGTCTGGAGGACATCTATAACCATACAATAATAGAGAAAAGTGTCTGTTTATAATATTGATATAACTGCCTTCTATTTAACTCCGGAGGTATTTGCATGCTATGAAGATACAAATAACCATGTTTGAAATTTTTGTCTGTCCGGGCTAATTTTTGGAATAGCTGAGCTGATAGTGATGAAACTTCACGAACAGATAGAGAGTAATGTCAGAATAGATCTAGGCTATATTATATACCGAAGAACTTGGAAGTTAGAATGTACTTAGAAAGTTATAAATTATATATATATATATATATATATATAAATTAATTACATAAATTACTAGCTGACCAGGCAGACGTTGTTCTGCCCTTTCTGGCGACTATGTGTCCTAAAAAAAATCATTAAATTCACAATAAAAAAAAATTGAGTGTCACGTATCGGGATAAAAACTATCCTATCTCTCAAGTTGGACCAAACAAGTTATTGTGAAACATTTCATTGAAACCAGTTCAGTAGTTTAGGAGTTCATCGCGGACAAACAATGTGACACGTAATTTTTATATATAAAGATAAATAAATTTCAATAACGCTACGTTAATAAATCCAGGCGAAGCGGGGGCGGAGAAAACTTACTACGTTTTTATGCGTTATAAATTATAATATTGTACCTTTTAATCTAACTCAATAGTTATTTTTAAATTTAATAGGAACGTTTACGCTTGACGACTTATTTTAAACATTAATTAATTTAAATGTAAATAAATAATTAAACTTAATGACACTGGTAATTTGTTCTTTTGGCATACAAAATTGTATCAAACACTTTGGTAATATAAGAGCTTTTATTTCTGCTGAGCTGATCATCATTTATTATAAGCACATGAAGAGTATACTAACATTTATGCATAGTAGCGTCTCCTGTAACTCCTTAGCAAGGATGCCAAGCTGCTTCTCTTGAGGTGCCAGTTGCGGTATACCGCCGGCGCGTTTTTCCACACTACATAGCGGCGCAAGCTTTTGAAACTAAAATACGTAAAAAATATTAGTGACATAATTACGTGGTAGAGTCATGTTGCAGCTATATTACGGTTGTAGCACGAATCCGTCTTATCCTCATGGTGACCACGCTCTCAGAGAATACCAGCGTAAAAGAGCAGATTAATGCTGCTGTGTTTCGTATGGTAAGTGTAGAGAACCGGAGCCCCTTTTTATTGCATACCTGGCATTCCATCTTAATTCTCAAGGGCGACAATGCATCAGCATTTTGAAATGTAGTATATATATATATATATATATATATATATATATATATATATATATATGTCTATGGGCCACAGTATCCAATTAGCATCAGGTGGACTGTGTGCTCGTTTGTAACCCTTATTATATTAAAAAAATAAAATAGTAAGCACAATTTAATTTATGAATAGGTACTCTAGTCCAGCTTTCACTTACCACATTCAGACCCTTTCTAGATAGGTACTTACCAAATCATATACTTATATCTATGGTTTTTATTGTTATAAGTCCTATGTTGGCCTGGGATTTATAGATCTCATTTTTATGTGAGAGTTAAATTAAAAAATAATATTCTAAGTGTGTTATTTGCCGAGCATGTCCTAAAAGGCGACTAATAGGATATTGAGTTTGTGATTGTGTATGTGATGGGCTAGCTTTTTAACACTTCCTTCACAATTTGCCATTAAAGGCCATCTTATTTGGCTTCACGTTGTCCAAGTAACTTGCTACTCTTTGGACTTTGCCTTCTTCTTTGGGGATTACAGGCGTGATGCTGTGTAATGTATGATAATTACTGTTATAATAATAGAATATAATGAATTTTTACAACACTATTTTAATGATATGCTGAGATTTTGATCTAACCTTAGTAATTATAGAATCCCAAACATATGGCAGCACCCAGTCATTTTTTTCTATTGAAATTTAATGGTTTTTTGAAGATAATAAGCCAGTGCTTGGCTATTGTCCCATCTCATGGTGAGTGGTGCTGAAGCCGGCGATGGTAATAGGCACTGATTTAGCTGAAAAGAGCCTATTGACTCTTGCCTTGAACACACCCACATTTTAATCAGATAGATAGATAGATCTTGGCAAATTATTCCACTACTTTGCTGTACGTATTACAAACGACGAAGCAAACTCTTTGGTTTGATGATGTAGTATGTCGACAACAATGGAGCGGCGATTAATCTAGCGTATGGTGCTCCGATTACGGAACGAAGAGGGAGAAATTAAGTCATACAATTCCCGCTCAAACTCTCTGAAATGCCGTGTAGAACACCGAAAGGATTCGTTTTTAACAAATTGATGTCATCAATAAACCCTTAAGCATGCCTTTTCATTGTGTTTAAAGCCGCTAGGTGGCATTTGTCCGCGATCGTTCTTGCGCTTTATGGCATAGTATAAGCAGCTGTCCCGGCTTGAAGTATCACCGTACTTTTACAAGGACACCTTACTTACTGCTATGAACTGCCCAAAGATCGTCATCATGCATAATCATTATTACTTACATTTTACAAATGCCGTAAAAAGAAGAAAGATAGAAAGTAATACAGTGTATTATTATACAGTATATAGTCTAGGCATTTCAGTTTAGTAGGGGATTGTCACCACGAAATAACGATCAAATAACGCAACTGTTCAAACAAATATAATAAGTTACTTGATCCATACCATTCGTTGAACATTACTAAGCTCAGCTTCGGGATCCACCGTCTTCTGCTCGATTTGTGCCGGCATCTTTTAAAATGTTAGTTTTATCCTCTACCACAAATATAAATAAATCAGTGAAAAGTTAAATGCTCATACGTCAAACGTAATTATTCTGTCATCGGAATGTTATTTAACGTCAGTTTGGATTAATTACGAAGAGAACTTTTTGGTGCTTTTTTACCTCTTTCTGTTTATGCTGTTTAAATGAGGGCTAATAATCTTATACTCACCAGATGTCGCTAGTTGGGACCAAGGTGAACTATTTATTACGCAGATGGTCAGACAGTGTCGTCATCATTGAAAAGTTGCGATTTAAGTATAAGTTTTTCGATTTCTAGTGTATGATTATACACAAAACAATGCCTCAGTGCTGTCTGTATTCTTTAATTTTTTACACATTTTTAACTTTTTTTTAATTCTACTACTTTTAGGAATATCAGTAATTTTGATTATTTCTAATATAAATAATCTATACATATAATAAAAATGTAAATAGCAGACGTATACATTTGACGTGAACATTTTATATTTTTGTAATAAAAGTGATTGAGAGATACTAAAACTAAGTAATTAAATACATTTCTACCGTTTTTAGAATTGTCTGTCTGTCTGTCTGTCTGTTTGTGTGTTTGTTAACGTATCACATATAAAGTACTAATTTATATCATGAGAATCGTTAAGGAAATTATAAAGTGTATCTTCGGGTTACATTTAGTCTTCATTTCATTAAAATCAGTTCATTCCATCAAAAGTTATGATAAATATTCTGAAGTATTGGTACGAGGTATATGTACGAATTTGTTCAATGGTGACGTTGATTGAGTCATCAAGTGCATTTTAAATTAATATCATATTATTAATCATAATTAAATGATGTTAAATGATGTTCTATAATGATATAATTATATCTAAAACGCAGTAAACAAAAGTATTAAAGAAAAAGAACGTAATAAGTATATACAAAAATATATTATTAATCTTATTATCTAAGTTTAAAGTACAATAGTTAACCAATATTATCGATAGATGGCGCTGTTGTAAAAATGTAATACAAAAAGGCAGGTTGTGGTTTTTTCCTGTAGATGAGTTTTCATATTTGCTGCTAATATTTATATTAATCGTTGCCCTACTGCGTGTTGACAAGCTCAATTATTCTTTACCGCCGAGTAATCTAATTGGTAAATAAAATTTTAAAAGAGCTATTAACAATTTCGTTGGTTTCGGCTAGGATCAAACTTTCTTTTTTGCGTACTATGCACGCACTGATTTATAAGTGTTTTTATGTTCGGCTAGGATCAAACTTTCTTTTTTGCTTACTATGCACGCACTGATTTATAAGTGTTTTTATGTTTTATATAATGTATCAATTGCGTCAATTAATCTCTTTTATTTTTAGAATTGATGTTAACAGCGCTAGGTATCTCTCTTTAAATCTATACATATAATAAACATGGTGTTAACATGTTGTGTATGTTTATGTACATTGTATAGTAGGTATGTTTGTGACTAAAATCATTATGGGGACTGAAAATCATTAAATAAGTACATTTTTATATCTTTTAGAATTGTCTGTCTGTCGGTCTGTCGGTCTATCTGTTCGATTATGAACGCATAACGTTTTGAGTAAACATCTTTTTTGCAAAGAAATCGTTAAGAAAATCATAAAGCGTATATTCGAGTTCATTTTTAATCTTTGTTTTGCTAAAGTTGGTTAATTCTAAGAAATAGTAATTAAAAGATTCGTGTGTAAAAAAAAACGTTCTATTATAATATATTTAAAAGTTGTATAAATTACAACTTTCTCTGAATTGCGGTGGCGCCCCTTTTTCAATGCCATAATGGCCAACGCTAGTCCCACAGGTGGTGTTTAGTGGGTAGGCACTTCTTCAAAGTAAGTCCCACATAACATCGCTGCCGGCTGCCGTGGTATGCTTGTACGCTTCCAGAGGGTAGCCTCGGTTTGGGCGCAAAAAAAAGAATTGCGGTGTTAAGATTTTTCGCTTTTTTTAATCGTATTGAGACTCACTGAAGAAATTTGTACCCATGAGTACGATGAAGTTGAAAAAGCCGTGTAGGCTAACAGCACAAACATCACCAGAAACCAGAAAATAAACACGCCCACCCAAGCTATGCAACGAAACTCGATTAAAAACTAACAAAATTGCAACAAAATGTCGTGATATTGTTTTTATACCCAGAATCCCTCTAATCCCAAATAACTTCTAACTACGCCCCGGCAGTCTACTTTTAACGTCGTTTACACAGAAGCTCTATCATAAACGACTTAGAACTTTGAGGATAACGATTAATTTTGTTACCACTTATTGATACAGTAATGATATAAGTCGTTTAATATTCTCTTAACTAAACGTCAAATTCTTTAAGTAAAACCTATATACGCGAGCTACGCCGCGGGCACAGCTAGTTTAAAATATAACTAATATTTCAGAAAAATAAAAACATGCGTGAGTGTCGAGGAACACTCGGTTGGAACGTTCCTTTCGTAGTATATTATTATTGATAAACGTATTATATTATTGATTAACGAATACAAATAAATGAATTACTACCTATTAAACTAACTATTAAAATTAAGCGTTATTTAAAATAAAATAATATTTCTTTCATGAAAAGATAAGAAAAAGTGCGAGGGAGATGGATATTATTCCATATCGCTTCCTTCGAAAAATCTTACACTTTTTCTCGCCTAGCCCCCATCCGCCAAATTCGTACCTTCTGATAAGGAACTTTGTTTCATAAAACTTGAATCTATGCTCTTCTAACAAATTAACTTCTCCCGCTATGAAATCTGTCAGAATATCGCAACACACTAAAATAAACAAATTAAAACCGCTTGACACTTAGGTGTAGGGCGGCATCCCACTGGATGGATTGACATCCTGGTAAGAAATGCAGGAATTCAATAGATGCACGGTCCTGAGCCGTGTGTGTACTGTGTATTATGGCATTCCGTGGGGGGGAGGCTGTAAATAACTTCGCATGAATATTATGCTATTTATCGATTTCATGGCGTAGCAAAAAATATGCAGATGGTAGAACCTACCCAACTTCTCAAATTTCAACCTAGTGGAATCAACTACCATCAGCGATTTTTCCGGACCGATACGACTTAGGGACCTTCAAGAAAAGAGGCTACTCCTTTTTAAAAGGCCGGCAACGCATCTGCAATTCCCCTGGTTTTGCAGTTGTTCATGGGCGGCGGTAGTCACTTACCATCAGGTGAGCGGCATACTCGTAAACTGAGGAGATACGACAAAGGGGTTCTTTTTAGCGGTAAACGCGCAAACTTGTGTCTTCTGAGGATTAAACTGGACTAGATTTAGTCGCCCCCAATCCGAGGCTTTGTTCAGCAAAGACTCGACTTCAGACACAAGTTTGTTCCGGTACTCGACGACGTTTTCCCGAGAAATATTGGCACGGCCGGTGTATAGAGCATCACCAGTGCTGTCATCCGCAGTTAGCAACATATCATTGATATGCAGAAGAAACAGCGTTGGTGATGAGGTCTGTAGTTTCTCAGATATATCATACTTAGGCAAGGTAGATGATAGAGAATTAACGATACTTATGCTGAACTAAAATATAATAAAAGAATACTTTAAAATTGATGATTTATTTATTATCTCCACAAAACGTAAGTACATAACTAGTCAAGACCTTAAATTAAAATTACAAAGTTTAAGTACTCGTGGGAGGTGCTTACGTTTCCTATATAATTAAAAAGTGGTTAATTAATAACGATAAAATGTCCAGGATCGATTATATTACAACGGTAAATATATTTCTTTTAATAATTACAAAGTTTCATTTATTCTTTCATGCATATATTTTACATTTAGATAAGAGGCGACAAAAACTTTTTCAAATGAGTTTGTTTTGCCGTTACAGAAACAAGTTTGCAGAAATTAAAATATTTTGAAAATTAACTAAAACAGCATTGTAATAAACCAAACCGGGCGGTTAGCGATTTAATTAGTTTGGAATGATTATAAAATAATACTCATAGATGTAACTTAACGTTTGTGCTAATAAAAATTACACACATAATTATCTATTATTTTTAAATTGTCGTTATTTATATTATGAACAAAAAAATCAATATAAGTAATATTATTTTTATAGGTCTTTATATTGCTCTTTACAGATGGGATAATAGGATGTTTAATTGTAAATTATTTCAACATTCAATTATAAATTCAGTCTTAAAATAAATAATTACAATCGTTTATTTCATCGGGAATATAAAAAATGTACAACCATTAAAATTTATTTTTTATTATTATGCCGGTTACTCACATGTGTAAAAAGTTTAGTGCACATAAAGATTAAAATACCAAACATATTAATTTAATTGATTATGTTGATTATGCTTCATTTTTCAAACGTGGTATAGCCATGCTATATTTTCAAACGGAGTAGAGCCACGCTGCAACTATATTATCATTGCAATACGGCTCGTCTGGGGAAGGACCACGCTCACGGAGAATATGAGCTTGAAATAGCAGCTTAATGCTGCTGTGTTTTATATGGTAAGTGTAGAGAAATGGAGATTTAATCAAAGATAGATTATTGATACAGGTAAACTGTGTGCTCGATTATTACCCTTATTCTATAAAAAATACTCATTTACGAACGTATATGAATATAAGTTTTTTCTTATAATCCTCTGTAGTACGTTTTTTACAATTCTAATGTCATTTTTGGTTAGAATATTTTAGGACGACTTTTGCAGAAGCAACACAAATACGCGAATAGTGTTATTTATATACATAGCATTGTCTATGATTGACGTCGTTTGCGTTAAAAAACCGATATAGCTCGGTAAATTGAAAAGTTTATTAAAATTGTGCAAAATCATATTATGCAAATACTTTTCTATACTAGTAGTGCACATATGAGTGGCCGGCGTTACAAATGACTTTACAGACATAGAAAAATAGCAAACATGTTAACCACATCCTCCTTTTTTTTTCTAGAATTGTGTATGGTCGTGCAAATTATAGTAATAAAGAACCAAATAAAACAAGATAGGCGTTACGTACGTCTTTTTTATACATAGTCAATTCTCATAGTATTTCGTTATATATCTATATTAGAAAAACACAAACAAAAAATGGAATAAGGCAGATTTTGCATATCGAAAATTTTCATAGACATAAATGACAGAATGTGTGTAATTTACACGTGTATATATATCGAGGCCTCATTTCTTTTTTAAAGCTATAAAAAATAATTATTATCATCAATTATTTTAGCAAAATTTTAAAACGGAATTTCAGAACGGTTAAAAGACACAATTTATGGGGCGTTGCCAACATAAATTTTTGCTAAAGCAAAAACAGAGCAATCAGTACAATCCCAATAATTGCGAATTTTTATAGTCTGTTATTCCAATCAATTTTTTAAATTTTTAAAGAACAATGGTAGACATATTTTAATAACTATGAAGAAATTAATTTATTTGATATACATAATCTCCTTTACATGTAATCTCACAGATTTGTATTTTGAAATATTTGTTTTTAATACATTAGCTATTTTTCAGAGATATTGGTCTTTTTTCTACTAAATTCCCGTATTATTATTCGACAAAAATGTTGTCTATTCTATTTGAGGCCAGTGCGTACAATTTTTTAAAAGTTTAAGAATTCATGTTTGATAATTAAAATATTTATTTGAGCAACTCAGTAATAAACTGTAACTTATGTACGATTATATGTGAAAAGTACAGAAATATAGAGTTAATTTAACATTGCGTAAAGCGAATATATCGTAAATTAACTATGTATGTTCCTGTTTCTTAAGATGTTATCATCTAATTTTTCTATTTTATGCATCGACACTTTGTATGTGTCACGTTTGGAACGTTTTTAACGATATTTTAGTAATGCTTACGGTATCCTATACATAGTGTTTAAATAATAATTATAATATTGTTTTAATCTGATGTAGATACAATTGACTGAAGTGAAAACAAGGCACTCTTTAAAGGCCCATTGTGGTATTATAATCTAGATTTTAGTATATTGCTATGACAATTATTTTTCCACATTAAAGCGCGGTCATTTTTAAAATGCTTTACTGCTATGCAGGACTTATTTTATAACTAGTTTTTACGCACGTGGAACTTAAACAAAAAAATTAAAATCCTCCATGTCTTTTGGATATAATATAGCCATTCCGAAGATTAGCATGGACAGACAGGCAGACATTGAGTTATATGTACTAGGTACTAAAGAAGCCATTCTAAACAAAAAATGTGCGCTACTCGATGTCTTCGCGCATGTGCGGGAGATAGCGAAATAGTCTGAGAGTTTTGGCGGGAACTTGACCGGCGGCGGTTTGCTGCTCGTGTTTTATTGTTTAAATAATGGTTTGAAGTGGACTTTGATATGTAAAAGTGGTGCGATTTTGTGTATTAAGTATCTGCGCATGTGAACTATTAGTGGAAACTGTGAAACAAGTGCTCTGATGGTGATGTGATCCTCAAAATAAGGTGTCTGTCTGCTTAGGCGCCTTGAGATACCATCGCCAACCATCAGCTGTCTGCTGGCTCAAGTTGCCGTCAAAATCTCCCAAGGGCTGCACAATGTGACGCATCAACATATTGTGAAGCAGTATACTATGAAGGATAATTATTATAATATATTGTAACTTCGGGCTCAGAAGGGCTAGATCCCAGAGCCGTAAAGCCAGTTATTAAGAAGAAGAAGCGGGAGATAGCAGAGTCACGCATACGCAATTGCGCCACCACAGACTAACTAGTAGATTGAAACCACAGTACAGATTGCAGTACAGTTCAGTTGAACATAGTGTATGTTCGGAATGCGAAAACTAGTACGTAGTACATATATATCGATGCAGGCAGACAAAATTTTTATAACTGGTGCAAGCATGCAAATAACCCCCTGAGTTTAATAGAAGGCACTTATTTCTTTATTACAGACTTCTATTTTATTTATTTGTATAGATGAAAACTGTGATATTACAATTGTTTATGCTTTTAAATAAAATGTATGACTAGTGTTTATCATGTAATAAATGAAAATTTTGCAACTACAGGTAAAAGTTTTAGGTAATTAATAAACTCAAAAGTGCACAGCTAGTACTATTATATATTCTGTGGCACAGCCCAGAGAATTAAAATGCAATAATCCTATAGCATAGTCATTATTGCCACGCTTTAATGTGAAAGTTCTGTTAACGTGTCTAAAATATTTTCCCGCGCTTATTAAGGCACAATACAAAATATCTACTACTTTAAAAATAACAATAAAAACTAAATTATCAATGTAAGTACTTACGTGTTTTTCGGAATTTACACGATTATAGTGTTAACGTTGAATGATGTTAGAATTTGTATTGTCAGTGCAAATGGTAATATATCGCTTTAATCCCTTTTAATTTTTTTTTATTTTAGTGGAAAATAATATGGCTATTTTAAATATTAACATTTATGGTACTATTTACTTACATCTAGTATAATTTTTAATGTGCACCAAAGTTTTTACGTGAAACCAGTACACGTTAGATCTAGAATGTAAAATCTGTTTAAGGAATGCGATGATATATTATGTACATTGCGGTTTAGTTAACAGTTGAGTTAGTTTTGTACGGATCAATTGCGAAATGCATGAGTAGAAAAGTCGTTAATTAATGCAGTTGTGAAACAGTGCGATTCAGTACAAGTTAGTACATATTTCTATTATTAGCTTTTTTTCGTATCGTTTCTTAAGGTTCCTTTGGATAGAGAAAATTTTCTCTTGGGTTTAATTATCTGTTATACGATGTAATCTGTTGTACCATTCGCCTTAATAGATCCGACAATTTATGTGCATTTTGTAAATATATATTTCTATCAATATGCCTAAGTACACAACGGACGAGATCGATTCCATCTCGTATTAAGTGTAAAAATCGTGCGTACACTAGTAATATCTAACATCCTACGATAACTCCAGTAAAACGTTAAAAATTATATTTAATGTTACAATAAAAGTTTTAATTAAGACACTAACTATCACTGCTAATGTGTACACATCAAACGGTTTACCGAATAAAATCAAAAAGTATCCTATACACGCGGCAAAACTGAATGCGTCAAGTTGTAACAAAATGGTGGACGTAAGCAAGATGGACGCCACGTCATTTTTGTAAAAACACACGATAGTGAGTGTAATTGCAGCGGGGTAAACGATTGGATCGTATTGTTTTATTAATTGTAGGTACAATATTATTGTTACTGTTATGTGGTCTATGGCTTCATAGATTAGGCGCACCAAGAGTTGGGTACAGCAGATCACCGCTGAAAAAATCCGAGGAGCCTTGAAGTTCGGGTTGGAGCGGGCGCCTCGGGGAGTTTCCTTCGCTTCTCTTGCGTTGTGAGCTTGTGCTTCATTTGCTCCTCGATCAGCTCTTGCATGTCCATCTGAAATGGTTATAAATATAACATTTTGTTATATTTTAAAAATACAGCATTCGATTAAGTTAAACATAATAGGAATATGAGTAACGGTTTAAGTATAATACCTAAGTTACAATAAGCACTTGTTGCTGATTTAATTATGCAAGATTGCTGACATAGGCCAACGGATTAGAAAGCTGAAGTGGCAATGGGTCGGCAATATAGCTCGAAAAAACGACAACCGATGAAGAAGGAGATGGGCAGCAACATCTTCCTAATAAGAGCTGAAAACAATAAAAAACTGCGGTTGCCCACCCGCCTGCCTAGCTTGAAAACTGTGTCAAGATCTGCCTATGAGGAATGCGTAACACATTTTATCAATATATAATCCTATCCAAATTTGGAAGCATTTGGCCACACCAGTTTATCTCACCTACACTGCCGTTTCGGAAATTTATCAGGTGCCTCAATATTTTTCCGTAATTTACCTTTGTAAGAGATAGAGTGAGCGAGAGTTACATACCTGCCACTGCTCGAGCTGTTGGCCAAGGTCCACCTTCTGACGCACAGCTTCATACAGCTGGCTGTTGGCCTGCATTAGTTCAACTCGCGTCTTCGCCAAAGCGACCTGAAACAAAATATACACATTATTATCTTCAATAGTTTGAAACTCAATATTATAACAGTAATTATAGTAGAAAAAAAAGGATCACCAAGAAGATAGAAGATAAAAAGAGATTTATATATCAGAAACAGTTAAATAAATATTATTTTTATGGATTGGAGAATACCGTGGTAATTCAGGGGCTAAGCGGTCGTTGTAAATTTCCCAGTACATTACACAGCACGTATTGGGACATTTCCCTGGCCTAAAACCCTCTTAGAAATGAGATGAGACCTGTGTGCAACAGTGGGACGTATATAGACTGTAACTTTAACTTTATATTGGTTTGCAGCAATCTTTACTGGTATCGAGGCAATCAATCTTAGTCTAATTTTTAGTACTAGAATGGAATACAATTTAAAATGAAAACATTGAGAAGACACTTGTAAGTTTGAGAGATCGAATTTATGTAAAGTCCGCCAACAAGCAGTCCCCTCCCTTCTCCGAAATCCTCTCAGTATTGAGAGAAGGCCTGTATCTGATATTAGGTTGGATGCTAACTAACTTTTTTATTTTTTAAAGTTATTTGACCTCTAATTTACCTATACTTATTTTTTTTAATACTATTCGACATACCACGCATTTGAACCAAACTGTTTGATACATTGGCTTATTCGTACAGATTCGATTTGAATAATTTGCTCTCTTTCCATCCGATTACAATGTAGATATCTAAGGTAAGAGTGTGAGTCTTCGCCTACGTCACTAGATCCGATTACTATCCGTAGTAGACAAGCATTTTCTTATAACATTTTAAAAAAACTTGGCTTCTTGATGTATTTTTAAAAGGCATAGGTACTTATATTATGCAAATAAGAACTTATATAAAAAAAATACTTTCATGTAGTAAAAACAAGCCAGCAAAAGTCACATTCGTTGAAAAACAAAATTACAAACGAGTAGAAGGAATCCGTACGTTAGTATTTTAAAACCAATATTTTGCGAGTTCAATCGTTTTAAGAAAAGAACATACAAAAAAAAATATATATTTTCTCTTAACTTAGTCTCTGCGTTAAATAAGTCTGAAACGCGAAAGTTTTTTTTTATGGCAAAATACGAAGAATATGTGGCACAAACCTCGGCGACCTTCTTCCTCTCGATGGCCTCGTCTCTTTCTTGGCGTGCGCGGGAAACTGCCTCGTCGTTCTGCAGGCTGTTGTAGTTGGCGTCGTTGAGCAACTTGTCGCGTTCTTCTGCCGCCGCGCGAAGCTCCACTTCTGCTACTGATAACTGGAAGGGGAAGATAAGAGAGTCAGCTAATGCAAGAGGATATTCATATTGTTCATTTGTGTTGTTGATAATTAATAATCGCTATTGTTCTGTTCCGTGATTAAGGCGTTGGCGTTATAAGAATATCGACTACCTTAATATCGATTCGTGGGTGTCGTAAGAGGCGACAGAGGGAAACAAATCAGGAGATAGGCAGCGGCGTATTAAAAAAATAAAAAGCTGCGGTTGCCAACCCGCCTGCCAAGCGTGGCAACTAAGACAAATATCCCCCTTCCAGACAATCTATGGTGGAGGAATATGTTCAGCGGTGGACTTTGATAGGTTGTGACGGTAACGATAATTATTTCGTAAGGTCTTTAGGTTTTTTTAAGCCATGCTGCAGCTATATTAGTAGTAGGTATAGTTGTAGCACGAATGGGTCGGCTCGACCGGGGAAGGACCACGCTCTCACAGAATACCAGCGTAAAATAGCAGCTTAACGCTGCTGTTTCGTATGGTGAGTGTAGAGAACCGGAGACCTTTTTTACTGGAAATGAGGCATTACACGGGTAACAACGCATCTGCATTTAGACTCGTAACCGAGAATAGATGTAGATGTCTATGGGCCGCAGCAACCACTTACCATCAGGTGGACTGTGTGCTCGTTTGTCACCCTTATCCTATAAAAAAGCTAACTTGACTCGACAGCAAATGTAATAATGAATCACATAATGTCAACGAAAAGTTGTATTCAGTATTCCCTTTTACGGCAATGTCCATTATAGAATAGAATATCATTTGTTCTATATAAATTATAATAATACTTATTGAATGTCATTTACTTTTTACCATCGGGTCGAAAAAAAAACTTTCGTTATGGGAAGAACCAGCAAGAAACCAAGCATTCTTAAATATTAATTTACAATTCAATAACAATAAAATACAAAAACATTTAGAAAGAACATGGTAGTAATCACCTCATTCCCAGGGTTTATTATCAATCACGTATTCTTCAAGTGTGATAATTAATAACATAATAAACAACTTTTGCCTAATATTAAGTTTAAACTTTTTGTCATCTCGTACGTGTCAAAAAGCCTTGCTGTAGCTATATTATCTCGGCTCGATAGGCTCGATCGGGGAAGGACCACGCTCTTACAGAATACCAGGGTTCAACAGCAGCTTAACGCTGCTGTGTTTCGTATGGCAAGTGTAGAGAACTTTTTACTAGAAAGAAACGGGACATTCAAACTTAGTCCTAGGAGTGACAACGCATCTGGATTTTGATTCCAATTTGAGGATAGATGTCGATGTCTATGGACCATAGCATCCACTTAATGTCAGTTATGACTGTGCTTTTGTTTGTCACCATTATTCTATAAAAAAGTATTTATGTCGTAGAGAGAATCAGAAAGCAGACTCGCATAATGTACCTGTATCCACGCTTCCGTCGTTCAGTACAAATGCGAAAATAGGAACATTATCCAACCACACCGCAGCTACGAGTACATTCGCCGTGCTAAACTAGGCCACTGCAGGGCACTTATGGTTCCGCGTAATGCACAGAGTACACCTACATTTAGTTATTTAATAACGAAACGTTAAAAAAAGTAAAAACTGTCCAAGTGCGAGTCGGACTCCGTACGCATGACGGTTTCCGTACCATCGTACAAGTATAAGATTTAATACTATGTATACGGAAAAAAAAAAACACAAAACCCTTTTAATTTTTAATTAATGTTTCTTTGTTTTTATAGCAGAAACACACATTGTGTGAAAAATTCAACTGTCTACCTATTACGGATCATGAGATACAGCCCGCTGACAGACAGGCGGACGAACGGACGGACGAATAGACAGCGGAGGCTTAGTAATAGGGTCCCGTTGGTTACCCTTGGGGTACGGAACCCATAAAATCGACTTCAAAGTATTAAAAATAATATAATAATCAAAATCAGTCGACGTGGTAAATAATTATTTGCCAATATGTCGAATAGACCATATGGCAACTCGCTTGCCAAGCGTGGCAACTACGGCAAATATCCCTCCTATGAGGCAATCTATGGGGAGGTCTATGTTCAGCAGTGGACTTTAAAAGGCTGTTACAATAACGGTAACGGTATGTTGTACAGAAGCCTTCACAAATTGAAGAGTTTAAAGATATCCTCATGAATTTCATTCATCGTTCAACAGATCTTGACCAATTTTTTTTATAGGATAAGGGTGACAAACGAGCACACAGTCCACCTGATAGTAAGTGGTTGCTGTGGCCCATAGACATCGACATCTATCTTCGATTAAGAATCAAAATGCATAAATGTTGATGGGCCACAGCATCCACTTACCTTCAGGTAGACTGGTCGTTCGTCAACCGTATTCTATAAAAAAACTCTTCCTTTTTGAAGTCGGTTAAAAATAATGTTGTTGTGTAATAATATTAATAAACTATTAAAAAGTAATTTTAATATTTTGAAATACGATCAATTCTAGAAAAACATACACAGAGAAACTAGTTCAGATATGTTACTCTGTATTTATTCAAGCTACTTCTAAAACAGTTGCTTAAATTCAGGTGTGACCTACATATATCCCTCATGAATAACTAAACAAATTACAACATATTTTCACATTTCAGATCTCTATAGGGTTCGACTCTAATATTTTTACAAGTGGTAAAATTATAAATTTTGTACAACTGACTTCAATATAAATAATTTATTGTTATTTTTATTGTATAAACACCACTCGACCGATTTCGATAAAATTTAAATGGCGCCACCTGGCAAGTATTTCCTTTGAAACAAAAAATAATAATTTTCCAAATCGGTCCAGGCGTCTTCAAATTATTGGTTATATAATATACATTAAAAAAAGATTCCGTTGAATTAGAACCTCCTCCTTTTTTGAAGTCGGTTGAAAAGGATGTCTGTGTGTTGTATATAAGGCTGTCATTTTTTTTTAAACTCTAATAAACTATTTTCGAGACCTGTCAATTATATCGATGGTTAAAAATAAAAAATATTTTTTAGAATAAAAGAACACTGTCAACCTGATGGTAAGTGAATGCTGTTGTCTATAGACATCTACATCTATCCTCGATTATCGATTATGAATCTAAATGTAGATCAACGTTATCATCCCTAAGGACTAAATACTCCGGTACCCTTACCATAAGCAACAGAGCAGCATAAAGCTGTTATTCTACGCTGGTATTTTTTTATAGGATAGGGTGACAAACGATGACACAGTTCACCCGATAGTAAGTGGTTGCTGTGGCCCATAGACATCTACATCTATTCTCGTTTGCGAATCAAAATGCAGACGCGCTGTCACCCGTGAGGACTAAGATGGAAAGCCTCGTTTCCAATAAAAAGGGTCTCCGGTTCTTTACACTCACCATACGAAACACGGCAGTGTTAAGCTGCTATTTTACGCTGATATTCTGTGAGAGCGTGGTCCTTCCTCGATCGAGCCGACCCATTCGTGCTACAAATATACTGCTAATATAGCTGCAGCATGGCTCTACCACGCATAAAAATTGTTTATATATATGTTAATGTTACAAAATACCTATATTAAATTATAGGTATTCTGTGATATTAACATATTACCACTAATCTAATGTAGTCGAAAATTGCAAAACAATAAAAAAGAAAGTGGAGCATCGCGTGCCCAGCACACATATAGTGAAAAATAAAACAAGACCGATGCGTGAGAACTAGCCTTAACGGCAGGTGTAGGTGATAGTTAGCGCATTCACAGTCGATGGCTAATCTTATATCTTATATTTTGTAGACTGTAATTAACTTGTTAGGCACCACACGATTAGGACGACAATATAATCTACTGCGACAACTTATCTATATACTACATGTAAGATATCAAAGGTGACGTGTAAATGTAGATTTTTTTGGACTTTATATGCTACATATAAGGTAGTACACACTCATACGACACATTCTATTAGTAAACTGAATGGGGCCGGCCCTTAAAAAAATTAAAAATTTTGTACAACCGACTTCAATATAAATAAAATGAGAACATCATCAATGTAGTCGAGTGAGTGTCAGTGAGTAGTGAGTTTTTTTACGTGGTAGAGCCATGCTGCAGCTATACTTACGTGGTAGAGCCATGCTGCAACTATATTAACCGTATAGTTGTAGCACGAATGTGTCGGCTCGACCGGGAAGGACCACGCTCTCACAGAATACCATCGTAAAATAGCAGCTTAATGCTGCTGTGTTTCGTATGGTGAGTGTAGAGAACCGGAGACCCTTTTTACTGGAAAAGAGGCAATCTATCTTAGTCCTCACGGCTGACAACGCATCTGCATTTTGATTCACAAATGAACATAGATGGAGATGCCTATGGGCCACAGAAACCACTAACCATCAGGTGGTCTGTGTGCTCGTTTGTCACCCCTATTCTATATAAAAAAAGTCGAAGTCAGTTAAATACGCATTATTAAACATAACTCAAAAACTACTGGTCAGATCTTCATCAAATTTATATGGGACTACATGAGAAGCACCAGCTTTCTAAGCTAAAAAACAGAATCTTAAAATTCGGTTCACTTCTGAGATAACACACATAAAAATTTACAATGGAATTGAGAACCTCCTCCTTTTTTAAAGTCAGTTGAAAGAAAATACAGTCAAATTAAGAACCTCCTCTTTTTTTTGGAGTCGGTAGAAAAAGGTTCTCGAGTGGCAGCCACGCATCGATATGCATCGATAGAGACGAAATGTAGGGCGACCCTCACTAGATGGAGTGATGACCTGGTAAAACACGCAGCACGTCGATGGATACAGGTGGCTCAGGACCGTACTTTGTAGCATTCCTTGGGGGAGGCCTATGTTCAGCAGTGGACTTGTGAAGGGCTGAAATGTTGATACACTACACGTAAGATATTAAAGGTGTATGACGTGAAAATGTTGACTTTATTTCGATTTTACTGGGTAGTAGAACATCTGTTTCAACTAGGTCAAGCTGGATAGATACCTATTCGTAGTGCCAAGCACTGCGTGCACTGTTGTGTTCCGGTATGAACGGTACAGAGAGCCATACAGATAATAAAACAAAAGTGCAGTCTAATTGCAGGTTGTGGGCCATTCCATCCTAGTCCTCAGAGGTGATAACGCATCTGTAGCTTTTGTTTGTAGTTGGTTGACGGTGTCAGTGGGCCGTGCTATAGTAGCCTAACCTCAGGTGGACTGTTTGCTCGTTTGAATAAAAAATATGCATCAGTCCTAATTTACATATCTGAAATATTACTATAAGAGAATCCAACCCGATTTCGTCCCGTGGCTGGTCTGCGGGTAATGAATATTGTAATTAATGAATATTTGTATATCAGTGAGAAATAGCAGCTTAATGCTACTGTGTTTCGTATGGTGAGTGTAGAGAACCGGAGACCCTATTTACTGGAAACGAGAATACCAAGGTAAAATAGCAGCTGAATGCTGCTAAGTTTTGTTTGGTGAGTATAGAGAACCAGGTCTCCTTTTTTACTGGAAAAGAAGCATTCTATCTTAGTCCTCACGGGTGACAACGCATCTGCATTTTGATTCGTAGTAGGGTGACACCCTTATTCTATAAAAAAATACAATGGTTTCACGGTCACTTGTAAAGTAAGTAGGTACGTAGAGTTATATTTATCTTTTTTTGTTCTGGTCTGAGTTCGTGGTTAGGATTAAAAACTGCTAGAAATCTCAAAAGGTCTAAGCTATATTTTAGCATAACGTGTACGAAAGATATCAAAACGCGCGTCAAAATTATTGACCTTGTTTTTACGATGTAACATTAATTTTAAGGTTTATATTTTGCTCGTAGTAAATAGCGCATAAAGCCTCAATAGTGGTCCAACCTTGGTGACAAGAAGGTATTCGGAGAGCGGCAAGGTTGTGACTTTCACGGATTTTAGTCCAATGTGTCGTAGTAAGTATTGACAAGTAAATAAAAATAAATACAAGTAATTTAAGAGTGTTTTTTTTTGGTTTCAAATTGTATGATTAATGATTATTTACCATAATTTTAATATTTACATAATTAAGTACAGTTTTATACGTGGAAGAGCCACGCTGCAGCTATATAATGATTGTAGCGCGAATGGGTCGGCTCTACCGGAGAAGGACCACACTCTTACATAATACCAGGGTATAATAGCAGGTTAATGCTGCTGTGTTTCGTAATATGCTGAATGTAGAGATTCGGAGACCCTTTTTACTGAAAAAGGGGCATTCCTTCTTTGTTCTTAGGGGCGACAACGCATCTGTATTTTCGAGGATAGATGTAAATGGGGCCACAGCGTCCACTTAGCATCAGGTGGACTACGTGCCCGTTTGTCACCCTTATCCTATATAAAAAAAGAGTTGAAAGGATATTATGATAGGTCTTCAAGAAGTTATATAACTGAAAAATGGGTCTAAAAAGTTATCTATAACAATATTGGTGTTTGAATCAGATAAAGCCGCTGCAATATATTAGTGTGAGGCACCCCACTGAAACAGTACAGTCGCAGTATGGTCAACGACCCATAACGTGCGGTGAAATAAACCGGTCGGACAAACCGCGCCGACGTCACGCAAGTAAGCCTAGCTCAGATTGTAGGATCTGAAAGGCTTTCCACAGTTTAATATACTTGTTACTACGGTGTTAGTTAGTTTCGATCTAAGGAGCGACAATGGGAGTTTATTTATTCGTTAGATCATTGTCTAAGTCACTAACGGATGTGTTTTAAACAAATTGTCCTATTTGCATTAGAGCTACTTATGTACAATACGCTTTCTTGTTTACTAAGAAAACAAAAAATAACAAAATATAGAAATATTAAAGGCAATTAAAAGGTGGTCTTATTGCTACATAGTAATTTCTATCAGACAACCCAAAAAATAATTAAATAAATATGAGTAGTGGTGAAATTAAAAATTTTGTACAACAGACTACAGTATAAATTGTCAAAGATAACTCAAAAACTACTAGTCAGACCATGATTAAATTTATATGAAACCACATGAGAAGTACCAACTGTTTACAACTCAACAAAAGTTACCAACTTTTGTTTCCGATGTTGCCGACAAATGTTTCCAACAAACTTCTCCACCGAGGGAACAAATGTTTGCAACAAGCGTATTCCTTTAATGTTGCCGCCAAAAATGGAAACACGGTTCCCGACATTATTTCAAGTTTTGTTGCCCACACTAGGTAATTACAGAAACATTTGTTACCAACACGTGTTGGCAACACAACAGTTGGTAACAAAACTTTGGTGGAGACGCGGCTTTACGTTACATACACATACTTAGACAGCAGGCATTCTGATCGCGTCGGTCAGCCAGAACGTACGTGTTTGCGCGTTCACTGTTGTTTCAGTGTCGACATCGGAAGGAAAATGGAGACTGAGAAGTTGACTATGTTAGTACGAGAAAGGTGTTATAATAAGGGTTATATGATATGAAGAATTATTGTTATAATAACCGTGGAAAAGTAGCAGAAGCATGGTTAGAAATTGCCAGAGAAGTAGGGGCCGAAAATGACTTATAAATTTTTTTTGTCATCAGTAAGCTATTTACAAAACAGTCTATTCTATGCAATTCTCCATCTTGTTCTCTATTCATATTTACTGGGCGCACCCAATATTTCCTTTTCCGTTTTAATGCTGCTAATGTCCACAATATCAAAAATTTGTCTTCCGATGAAGGACTATAGTCAAAAAAACGGTGTGTGTAGTGGCTCCGCGTAGACCGTCCAACAGCGGGATTCGTGAGCATAAACGCTCGAACGCAGAACGCGAACGCGGAACGCTTGAACGCGTGACCTGTCTGATAGAACTCTAAAACTATTTTATTGCCGCATAAATTGAAATGTACGTAGCACTTTAGAAACGGTTTTCATTAAGTTGTGATTAATAAATTCAAGCTCTTTTAAATAAAACTAGTTTTACGGATTTTATCGCGTATATTAACTTGTTTTATATTCCTGCTGTTTTGTTAACAGTCACTTATAAGTCACTGTTGATGTTAAAATGTAAATCTTGGCACATAGTTCGTCGAACAACATAGTAATTCTCGAGTTATTCTAGGATTTATAATCTTCAAGCCAGAATCCTCCCTAATACGAATAACTCCGGTCCATAAGAGCGATATATTACAAACTCAGTATATGACACCAAATCTTAAAGTACGTATCACATCGCTAATTAAGACAGTACTGGTGTTTTCGATGCTTCTGCTAGCTTGAACTCAGACTAGAATCCTCCCAAAAATCGGCCATATCTCCTAAAGTATTAGTAATTTAATTGTAATATTTTTTCTTTAGTCACTATTTTTTTTTTTAATAATATAAGGGTGACAAACGAGCACACAGTCCACCTGATGGCAAGCGGTTGCTGTGGCCCATAGATATCTACATCTATCCATGTTTGCGAATCAAAATGCAGATGCTTTATTACCCGTGAGGACTAAGTTGGAATGCCTCGTTTCCAGTAAAAAGGGCATGTGGCAATATATGGCGTAAGCGGCAATACAGGGAGGCTTACGATCAGCTGTGGACTTTTATAGGCTGTAATCGATGGATGGATACGGTAACCTTTGTTCATTAAAAGCCGTGCCAAAGTGTAACAACAGCTTTACATATTTCAACTTTGGTTTTTTGGATCACAGTCTATCCTTATTAGTGTGTCCAAGCGGAATCAAGTCCTAGCTTGTTAAATGGTGACCGGTCCAACTGGTTTCTAGGCTATTGTTTCGTGGACTAAAACGTAAGGTCAATTGCTTATCATGACCATAATAAGTAGGAGACGTTGCATTAAATAGATTTTATGATTAGTTGTGGGCAGAGCGTTGGAGGATACGTTAAAAAAATACGATTCGGGTCTCTTAAGAACATACTTAAGAATCACGTTTATATATATTTTTAAAGACTTCCATTGCTGTCATCTGTCTTTTAAGTCAACCGCTGTAGACCTTTTGAAATATGCGCTAAAAGGCATTCATTTTGAAAGGGTTGCAAGCATTACGATAGACAGCCAGGTTTAGGGTTGCCAAAGTTTTTATATCAATTAATCCGTGTTCCGTAAATCGTATATGAATATTACAATTGTTTTACTATTGTCTATTTCACAGATTGAGTTTCGCGGTCAAATGTTCAAGTTCAAAATCAGTAGAGTAGCGTGCCTTAGAGGGGCCCTGTATCAAATTTGTCGGGGGGCCCAAATGAAAGGTAAAGATTTTTCACAAAAGGAACAGAAACTCTCGCATTGAATTAAAATATTTATATATTGATTATAAGTTATTACTTACAATTAATACTCCTGGGAACTGAGCTAGCCAAACAATTCAAACCAACAAGAAGTCCTTAGAATTTTACCTTACGTACGTTCGGGGCCCCTGTAGCCCGGGGGCCCCGTATCATTGATACGGCTGATACGGCGGTAGCTACGCCGCTGTTCAAAATTATAAAAACCTACGGTTGCGAGCCCGCCTGTCGATCGTAGCAGCTATGGGCTAACTATGGAGGAAACCTATGTTTGGACTTTTATAGACTGCAATGGATGGATTGAAGCTGTACCAGGCAAGCATGCCTCTTTTATCTCAGAAAACTTCGAGGGTTCATTCACAATTACTAGAATAATAATAGATTACATTATATAGTAGGGTTGGCAATGCTAGATGGATTGGTGGCTGCAAAGCCGATACCTTCACAAAAGTAGCGATTCTCGTATCATCAGGCTGAGGGTTTTGAGTATATGGCATTTCAATAAGGTATTTTTTTATTAGTTAAAAGCTGGTCTGTGCCCACTTTGCTGGGCGTCAAACATTTTTACTTGTGATGAAATTATCTTGTGTGGTTCTTGTGTTTAGGATTTCACATTAAAAGAATATTATTAATCACAATCAAATATAGTCTGTGTCACTCAGGAATAATGTAGCTTTCTACTGGTGAAAGAATTTTTAAAATCGGTTCAGTAGTTCCAGAGATTAATTCCTACAAACAAACTCACAAACTTTACGTATTTATAATAATACTGTTACGCGCCACTATTAATGTCTTGTACATGGCAACACTAGTTACACTAGCGCCCTCTAGTGTCGAGTAGCAGAACTAGGAGAGTCGAGATCCTTCCAGAAATTTCGGGACCGATATGTACTCGAACATTCTAGATGTCGCTACAGTAGAAGGTTCTGGAAACTGTCTGAGGCCCTATATAAGGCCGGTATGGACCACGACCAAGGCAGTATTGAATTGGCGATACAAGAGAATACTTCGAAGCGAAATAACGGCGAACTGTGTTTTATTATTAGTGTGATTTTAAGTTATAATTAGTGTTGTGTAATTAAATAGTCAATTTTGGTAATTCACTCGGCAGTTTTTAATTATCTTGAACCCCAAGCTCGTAACAATTGATGTCAGAAGTGGGATCAAATCATGCCGATTTTACCAAAGGACGACATGGAGGGTATCCGTACCCGAAGTCAACGCCAGCTGGAGACGGACCAGAGACGATTTGGTAATGCATCGCCGCAAACGTCGGAGGGCCAGCTGCCGACCAAGGAGGCCGGGCCGTCAGCAGCTCCTGCATCTGCAGCACCTGACTTAGGTGCTCTGATGATGATGCTGCAGGAGCAAGCCCGCCGACAGGAGGAACAGGCCCGTCGGTTGGAAGAGCAGCTGCAGCGTGGACAGGAGGAACAGGGCCGCCGGTTGGAAGAGCAGCTCAAACGTGATAAGGAAGAGCAGATACTTCTCATGAAGGACCTTCACGCTACCTTTGGGAAAGAGATAAGGGAGGTGAAGGATAAGGTTGCACGATATGACAACCGCCTGTCCAAAGCTGAAACTCGAATCGACCAAGTGTACAATCGGGTTGACAACGTGATGGCTGACGTTAAGAAAACGCTGGACAACCTCAAACTTGGGGAAGGAGTTACAGGTCCCGTGGTAGCTACAACACCTTCGCTACGTGGATTCAAAGTGCCGCCGTTCGACGGGAGTTCTTCCTGGTCGGCCTACAAAATCCAGTTCGAGGCTGTCATGAAAGCGAACGGCTGGAATAAAAGTCAGGCCATGACTGCTCTCACCCTAGGCCTACGCGACCAGGCCTTAACTGTTCTGGAAGCTCTTGGTAAGGACGTGACTTACGAGCAGCTCCTTGAGGCATTGGAGGCGAGATATGGCGATGCTCACCTGGAACACGTCTTTCGTGCGCAGCTCAAAGATCGCGTGCAACGCAGTAACGAAAACTTGCAGCAGTGGGCGCTTGAGGTGGAGAAGCTGGTTCGAAAAGCGTACCAGTCTGTACCTGCGCTCATTGTAGGGAACCTGGTGCAGACATTCATCGACGGCATCCGCGACCTTGAAGTCAGAGCTGCTGTGAGGCTCGGGCACCACGAGACGCTTAAGGACGCCTTGACCCATGCACTGGAGGTGGAAGCCGTGCGGCAGGATCATCGTTCCCACCGCGTCAGGGAGGTTGCAGCAGCTACAGTTCAGGACCGCAATAAGGGCTACAGCCCTAGGTGTTACGGCTGTGGGGAAAGGGGCCATCTTCGATCCAGCTGCCCTAAACGAACTGTAGAAAGGGAAGGTGATCGATCTCGAGAGGGTAGTGCGGATAATAGCACCGCCCAGCAGCAGCAGGGAAACGAGTAAAAGCCAGAACTGCGGGGCGGGTGCTGGCTGATGTTAAAAGAGCCCCAAGGATTTCGATCTCACAAACCCATGATGGGAACAGCCTAATCATCAAGGGCGAAGTCAACGGAACGCCGTGTAAACTGACCATAGACACTGGAGCCTCTCGCACGGTTGTCAGTTGCCAACTTATAAGTCGGTTTCTTGGGGACTCCGCATACAACCGAGAACGCATTAATTTGGTGACAGCCACCGGTCAGCGCATACCCGTCCGTGGAGAGAAGGAGATGGAGTTGAAGCTAGGCAACATGATCTATCTGCATAATGTCATCGTGGCTGATATAATGGACGACTGCATCCTGGGCCTAGACTTTATGAGAAAAAATTGTTGTGAGATCGACGTTAAGCAAGGTGTTTTGAAATGTGGACAAGAGGAACTTTTCGTGGAAGGGGCGTTACCAGGGAATGTGTACAGCCTTAAGAAGATTGTTCTTCCGCCGAGATCGGAAACGATTGTGCCGGTTAGACTTCCACGGAATCCTGGGCAAACTCTTCGTTGTGTACTCGTGGAAAGGGTAGACAATGACCTTCCATGGAAAGTGGCTCGAACCTTGGTCAGAACCACCGACATCTCAGGAGTACGTATGCTGAACCTTTGTGATCAGGAACAGATTATAGAAAAAGGCACATTGGTTGGTACTAGTGAGGAAGTGGATTGGTTGCATCGGTGCGAATATCTATCGACTGGGACCCCCAGCAAGGATGGACAGACTAGAGTGACCACACTTTTAGAAGACTGTCGCAGCGTTCTCTCCCCGAATGAAACGGTCAAAGCGAAGAAGTTGTTACTCAAGTACGCCAATGTTTTCTCGTCAAACGAAGCTGACATAGGAAAGACTGGCTTAGTTCAACACAAAATAAACACAGGACAAGAATTGCCTATTCGTCAGCGGCCAAGAAGATTGCCTGTAGCACGTGAAAAGGAAGTGGAAACCATGATTGAGGGAATGGTGAAGGATGGTGTTATTGAACCTTCATCTAGTCCATGGTGTTCACCTGTGGTGCTGGTAAAGAAGAAGGACGGCAGCATGCGGTTTTGTGTTGACTACCGCCGCCTGAACGATGTTACAAAGAAGGACAGCTATCCCTTGCCAAGAATTGATGACACGCTGGACATGCTTACAGGCGTAAAGTGGTTTAGTACGCTGGATCTGAAAAGTGGCTACTGGCAGGTTGAAATTGACCCTAAGGACAAGGAGAAAACTGCATTCTCCACAGGAAAGGGCCTGTGGCAATTTAAAGTCATGCCGTTTGGATTGTGCAATGCTCCAGCAACGTTTGAAAGGTTGATGGAGCTTGTACTTACCGGGCTAATTGGAGATGCCTGTCTCGTCTATTTGGATGACATCATCATCGTAGGCCGTACGTTTGAGGAACACCTTCAAAACCTGGAACGCGTGCTCATGAAGATCCAGAGTGCCAACCTGAAGTTGAGTCCAAAGAAGTGCTCACTATTCAAACGGCAAGTTAGTTTTTTGGGGTATGTAGTGTCGGAAGAAGGTATCCGCACGGATCCAGAGAAAATTGCTGCTGTCAAGGAGTGGCCGGTCCCAAAAGACAAGACACAGGTTAGAGCATTTTTGGGTTTGTGCTCTTATTATCGGCGATTTGTGAAGAACTTTGCAGATATAGCCAAACCTCTGCACAAGCCAACCGAGGAGAAGCGACAATTCTGCTGGGATGAAAGTTGCGATATTGCATTCCAGGAGCTCAAGAACCGTCTGTGCAAAACACCTATTTTGGGGTACCCTGATGCGGGCAAGGAATTCATAGTTGACACAGACGCAAGTGATATAGGACTTGGCGGTGTGTTGTCTCAACGGAATGGTGATCAAGAGATTGTGATAGCGTACTTCAGCAAGTCGTTGTCAAAGCCGGAAAGGAACTATTGTGTCACAAGACGGGAATTGCTTGCTGTGGTAAAGTCCTTGCAGCATTTTAGCAAATATCTTCTAGGGCGGAAATTCCACTTACGAACTGACCATGCTGCACTGAAATGGCTATTGCAGTTCAAAAATCCGGAAGGACAAGTTGCGAGATGGATTGAACTACTGCAGGAATACGACTTTGTGGTCGAACATCGCAGCGGGAAATCTCATGGCAATGCAGATGCATTGTCAAGAAGACCTTGCCCTGAAGATTGCAAGCATTGTACTAGGCAAGAGGGTAAGGAAGTGGTATCTGTGAGAATGCTCAGGACAGACCAGCTCAGCAATGAGTGGAAGGAGAGCCTACAACATGCACAGCAGGAAGATTCGGACATTAAGCCGATTCTGGAATGGATGAAGGCCAGTGCTCCTAAGCCCAAGTGGAGCGACGTCTCAGCAATGAGTTCGACCACGAAAATCTATTGGGCCCAATGGGACAGCTTGCTGATTCAGGATGGAGTCCTGTGCCGTAAATGGGAAAATGGTCGGGGAGACAGGTGTCATTTGCAAATGGTTGTCCCTAAGGCTAAAGTGCCGGATATTCTACAGCTGTACCATAGTGGTTGTTCAGGAGGCCACCTGGGAGTTAAACGAACTCTCCTGAAGATCCGAGAACGGTTTTACTGGGTCCACTGTCGTGACGATGTCGAAGACTGGTGCCGCAAATGTACAAGTTGTGCGGCTGTAAAGGGACCTCAAATTCGTAGTAGAGGCGCATTGAAATTGTACAATGTTGGTGCACCATGGGAGAGGATAGCCATTGACGTTGCGGGGCCGTTTCCAGAAACTGAAAGTGGTAACAAGTATTTCATGGTTGTGATGGATTACTTCACTAAGTGGCCAGAAGTCTTCGCCATTCCAAATCAAGAAGCTTCAACCGTTGCAGATAAACTAGTTCATGAAGTCTTCTGTCGTTTTGGAGTACCTTTAGAGATTCACAGCGATCAAGGAAGGAATTTTGAGTCTCAAATATTCCAGGAAACTTGCCGAGTTATGGGTACTCAGAAAACACGAACAACTTCTTACCACCCACAATCTGATGGAATGGTAGAAAGATTTAATCAGACATTGGAGAGGTACCTAGCAAAAGTTGTGGAAAAACGGCAACGAGATTGGGACAGGCACATACAACCGTTTTTGTTGTCATATCGAAGCGCTGTTCACGAAAGTACATCAGTGACACCAGCTTTCGTAAACTTTGGGAGAGAATTGCGGCTGCCTGCAGACCTGATCACCGGAATACCACCTGATGCCCCACGCAGTACAACCGATTATGCAAATGACTTGCGGAACAAAATGAATGACATTTATGAGCACGTCAGACAGACGAGCCAGCAAACGTCTGAGAAGATGAAAACACGGTATGACCGCAAAATGAACAACAAGGGGTTTGATGAAGGTTCACTAGTGTGGTTACACAATCCAGTTCGCAGCAAAGGGAAATCTCCTAAGCTTCAAGCTAAATGGGACGGACCATACCGGATTGTGACAAGGATCAATGACGTAACCTACCGGATACAGAAAGGTGCCAGAGGTACTCCTAAGATTGTCCATGTGGATCGACTGGCGCGTTATTATGGGGCCAATAATGCTCGGGACGAGCATGTCTTAGGAGGGGGCAGTGTTACGCGCCACTATTAATGTCTTGTACATGGCAACACTAGTTACACTAGCGCCCTCTAGTGTCGAGTAGCAGAACTAGGAGAGTCGAGATCCTTCCAGAAATTTCGGGACCGATATGTACTCGAACATTCTAGATGTCGCTACAGTAGAAGGTTCTGGAAACTGTCTGAGGCCCTATATAAGGCCGGTATGGACCACGACCAAGGCAGTATTGAATTGGCGATACAAGAGAATACTTCGAAGCGAAATAACGGCGAACTGTGTTTTATTATTAGTGTGATTTTAAGTTATAATTAGTGTTGTGTAATTAAATAGTCAATTTTGGTAATTCACTCGGCAGTTTTTAATTATCTTGAACCCCAAGCTCGTAACAATACTAATAACGAGAACCTCGTGAAAGCCGAAGCAGATAAGAAAACAAAATATCTGGACCTGGCTCACCAGGTGACCGACATGTGGAGTGGTTTGCCGACCGAAATTATTCCTGTAGTCGTCTCTGCAAACGGGTTAATCCCGGTCGGCCTTTCGGGTCATCTAAGGCAACTGGGACTCCGTGACGGACCACTCTGGACTCAAATGCAGAAGGCGGTGCTCCTTGATACCGCCCGCATCGTCCGCCGGTTTCTTTCCCTTTCCCCCTAACCCTTGGCCGTTTTGTCTCCCCTGTTGAGGCTTCCATCTCATAGATTACCTCATAGGGGGGATAATTGCCATAATTGCCACGCTTGGCAAGCGGATTGACAACCGCTGTTTTTTTTTGTTTTTAGTCGTTATTAGGAAGACGCTGGTGCCCATCTCCTGATTTGTTTCCCTCTGTCGCCTCTTACTACACCCACGGGATGATATGGGGTAGTGGACGCCGTGTAGTGGCGCTGTAAGAATACATATTGTATACATTTTTATTTATTAAAACTTTTATGCACAAAGAATAAAATCGCACATATGGTGGACTTAATGCCTTAAGGAATCCTCGCTTAATCAACCATTATACTTTATGTTTTAGCACCGACTTCTGAAGTTATTATGCGGAAAATATTTTATAACTTTTTGTTCTTTGCAGTCGATTTTACTTTTTAAAAGTGTAATTTTTTAACTCTAACATTATTGTAATCTATTACGCGAAGTTGAATGTCTGTCGGACAGTCAGTAATCGAAAGTGGCGTGGTCACCACTCGTGGCGAACACTTAGTGCACCCAATCGCGGGTACCGTTCACCGTTGTGCCGGTTTGAATTGATTTCGCACCGATATTGGTTTCCTTTTCGCGTTGTTTACGGTTTTCGACGCGGGCGATAAGCGACGCCGTTGTTTTGAATCAATCGCTTGAAATTTCCCGATTGCAGTTTACAATAACACATTAATAACTGGTGGTCGTTTAGTGGTTGAAATTCGATCGTAATACGGACGAATAATAATCCAAAACTTTTTCTGCCACCAGGGCGGCGCCACTTTGGAATAAGGTGAAATATTTAACATACTTCATAGCGGGGAAGGTAATTTATTAAGAAAATGTAAGGGTTAATATACAGTTATAATTCATATTAATTTGATTAGGAATTAATAAACCAAACTACATTTTAATTATATAATATTAACTACCTACATTAATAAAACAAACTAAAAAATTAAAAAAAAAGTGTTTAAAATAAGCAAAAAATTAAAGAGCAAACCACTGAGGCTGTTTCGTGTATAATTGTAATACACTAAAAACTGATCAACTTTTATTTAAAGCTAATTTCTCAATGAAATTGTCTTATAAAAAACTTCACCTCAATCCCAACTAGCGACATTTGGTGATAACAACGGGGTGTGCTCAAAGGAATTGTTCGGACTAATTCCAACCGCTGAATTTCACCATCGCACATCGCAACTCGCGATACCATCCATACTATCTGGATGATGTGCGGTCCACCACTGCGATTTACAAGATGTTTTCTTCCACGCACATTTTTCTTGTGGAATCAATTACCATCAGCGATATTTTCGGACCGTTATGACGGCCGGCAACGCACCTGCAATTCCCCTGGTGTTGTAGTTGTTCTTGGTCTGCGGTAGTCACTTACCATCAGGTGAGCCGCATGTACAAAATATAAAATAAATGCTTTTTTGTTTAGAAATACTCACTCTACACCCTATTGAAAAATAAACATTTAAAATTATATATAATTCACAGTTCACAGCTTATTCGGTCAATCTTTCAGTAATTATTTACGGACATTTAAAAATAATCTTTGCTACTGTTTGACCACAGTTTTTTAAGTGTTTGACAATAGCCTAACAATTTACCTTGTACTTACTCGTAAACATTATACTAAGGCAGCATGAACGTCAACAAACGATATAATTTGTCTCGCTCTCTCTGTAGAAAAACAGAAAGAGATATCTACCGCCATCAACCGGAGAACATAAAGTTTTTTCAAATTGTCGCCTTTTATGACAAACGGGAAGAAATAGGTAACGTACCGTACCGTACCACCACCGTACTTAAAAAATTCAAAAGAAATAAAATAATTAAAAGAACTTACCTTAGAAGACAGGTCAGCGATGATCTCATTCTTCTCGTCGATCTGCCTCTCCCTCTCCAGCGCTCTTCTGGCGTGGGCGGCGATGGAATCCCTCACGCGGGAGCCTTCTAGGGTGGCATAAGCTGCGACCGCGTCGGCACAGGCAGCCGCTAGGGCTCCGCGACGAAGGCATTCACCCTCCTCACCGTCCAGCGATGATATGGATAGATCAGAATGAAGACCTGGAAAGAGAAAAATGGTTAGTTGATGAAGACGCTCTTTTCTGATGAAGTATTTTTTAAGTTTTCTTTCTGATGAAGTATAAGGGTCACAGAGTTCACCTGATGGGAAGTGGGTGCTGGGGCCCATATACATCTTCATTTATCATCGATTAAGAATCAAAATGCAAGTGCGTTGTTGAGGACTAAGATGGAATGCCTCATTTTGAGTAAAACGAATCTCTGTTTTTTTTTATAGGATAAGGGTGACAAACGACCACACAGTCCACCTGATGGTAAGTGGTTGCTGCGGCCCATAGACATCTACATCTATCCTCTATTACAAATCAAAATATAGATGCGTTGTCGCCCGTGAGGACTAAGATGGAATGCCTCATTCCCAGTAAAAAGGGCTCTGTTCCTCTACACTCAGCATACGAAACACAGTCGCATTAAGCTGCTATTTTAAGCTGGTATTCTGTGAGAGTGTATTCCTTCCCAGGTAGAGCCGGAGCGGATTGCTTGTAATTTGTATCAATTTTTTGGACAATTTTTAGTATTCCGTGTCGAATTCAAGAAAACGGTAGTCATGGACTCATCTTGACCAGTACCTCGGTCATTCTATCTATTATTAATGCTCATCCTCTGAGGCTACGACACCGCAGTAATAGATGATGTCATCACATAAGCAGAGGCGCCATTGAAAAAATATATTTAAAAATGCTCTCCTTGTGGAAAATGGAGTCTCGTGATATACTTGCTTGGAGGTTAATGTAGTTGAGTTAAATGACCTCTTGCACCGCGGAAGTTATAATGCTATCTAATGTACTTTTAATTACCTGCCATTTGTGTAGTTATGTGGTTGCAATTTAAGCTAGACTTAGGCCGGTACTTAGAGATAATTTCAAATTTAAACTCAAACTTCCCAATGTCAAAATTTCAAGTCACTCAAGACTAGACCATAATATGAATCTCGGCATTGCGTTTGCTAATCATGAGGTCCCGGATTCGAATCCCGGGTCAGGCCAAAATCAGTTATGTAATGGGTTTTATGTCAAGAAATTCTCAGCAACAGGTCGGAATCAGAAAGTTGGCGGTGCTTCAGCCGCCGTTGGTCCTGCGCCTGATCTCTCTCCGGTCGTATCTGATTACCGTTTCATCGGACTACGAGTGATGGAATATATAGTGCTCCTGTGTTTGCGCATACACTCGTGCACTATAATCCTATATCCATGCTTAGACAGCTAGTCCACTTTGGGACTGGCCGCTGTGAACTAAATTCGGTCTGAAGCATAGTATGATTATGTTACACAAACTGATTTAGTTTTAACCCTTTTACTGTCCCGTGTACTACATATAGGTCATTATTATTGTCCTACTATTATGTCTCAAAATCGAACAGCGAAAGTGGCAACCTAAAATTGTCTCTGAATACCGACTTTAGTGTAGAACGACGTATATGTATTTATGGTTTTGAATTCGAATATCTCAACTGCGTTAAGGTTAAAAAAGAAGAAAGAAACGATACCTCTTTTTTATCAACCTACAAAAGTCCACTGCTGGACTTGGGCGTCTCCCGTTGTAGAGGATTTCTTATAATCACCATGCATAGAGTCTGATTGATATTATGCACCATTAACGCTGCTCCTTGTCACTTGTCTAAGTATTTTACGTTTAGCATTGGTTATGCGTGGTATGGTTGTAGCACGAATGGGTCGGCTCGACCCGGGCAGGACCACGCTCACACAGAATACCAGCGTAAAATAGCAGCTTAGCGCTGCTGTGTTTCGTATGGTGAGTGTAGATAACAGGAGACCCGTTTTACTGGAAAATAGGTATTCCATCTTAGTCCGGGTGACAACGCATTTGCATTTTTATGCTTAATTGAGGATAGATGTAGATGTTTATGAGCCACAGTATCCACTTACCATCAGGTGGACTGTGTGCTCGTTTGTCACCCTTATTCTATAAAAAAAATCTATTGACCATAATTTTTTTGTGGTTTTTTTCTGTAGGCACTGGTCGCAACGCTCATAGGACGAAATGGAGTGATGGATTCTCTACGCCGGCACTACACGGCAGAGATTGTATAGTGTGAACAGTTGTTGAATTTTATATCGCGGTATAAAATGACACCTCACATTAAAAATACTTTTTATAGCATAAGTATGACACGCTAACACACAGTCCCCCTGATGGCAAGTGGATGATGTGGCTCATAGACATCTCTATGCGTCCATAAAATGAGGAAGATGGAATGCCTCGTTACCAGTAAAAAGGGTCTCCGGTTCTCTATACTCACCCCGTAGGGTTGACACAGCGGGATTAAGGTATTCTGCTAAAGCGTGGTCCTTCCCCGGACGAGCGGACCCATTCATGCTACGTCGGTAATATATCTGCAGCTTGGATCTACCACGTAAAAATAGAATTCAAATAAATACAAATTTTGTATGTAATTATTTATATTGGTATTGCACCGACTAAACCACGCGATTTATATGCCGTTTAAATGCAAATCCAGTCAATATTACGAAACAACTACTAGTTAAAGTGAATTAAGAAAAAAGAGCGACTTTTATGTAAGCTTATTTAGGATTATGAAATGCGCAACGTCAATTAGGAACAAGTCCATTATCAAATCTGACATCTCCATCTATAAGGTCAATTAAATGGAAGTTTATGCGACTGCAAAAACATTGTCCAATATTATACTAGTGGCATAATCTGTCGCCGAGTGAATGTAAATTTACTATCGAAATAATAATAAACGACTTTTCTGTTCCAAATTTAAAAATAATTTCTAATTCATTGATAACTAAATAAAAAAAAAAAAGATTGAGCAAGAAGAATCAATCAAACAAATCAAGTCAATTTTTGTATAGAATCGTTGGCGGGCGAGGCGATGTATGAAAAAGTAAAGTAGTTTTCATACGTCTCAATGTCGGGTTCAGGCTCTACACAGAGTACTTTTTATATACTGAAAAGGCTCTATTTGAGAGTTTTAGGGCAAGAAATAAGTATCTACGCTGCCTCAATGCGTGTTAGCGGATTTCATAACATGTCCTCGAATTTTTTTTTAAATTATCAGATTTCTACGATGTTGGCAGGTATTGAACTTGGTTTACTATGAGTTTAAATAAAAAATTATGTTTATTCCGAAATAAAATATCAAAATTCCAGGCATTAAAGTTACGGTGAGCAGTGCGAAAGTATCGGGTCTACATTTAGTAAGTATCAAGTATCAGTAAATATCAGGATGAGAAAAAATGACAAAAAAATTAATATTTAGGTATTTTCAATTACTTTAAAACAAAGTTCAGGTGGTTCTGTTTTGTATTTGTATACAAATAAATGTTTACATTTACTATTACAGCATATCACTGCTGAATGTAGGCCTTCCTTCCTTTTTTCTTGTTTTAAAAAATTAAATAAAAATATAAGCGTGACTGTCGTTAGAGGTTAGTTAAGACAGCATATAATAGAGGACGTCACACAGCCAGGTACAGGCCTCCTCTCATTTCTGAGAGGGTTTTAGAGCAAGGAAATGTCCGCCGCGCTGCTCCAATGCGTGTTGGCGAACTTCACATGTCTTCGAAATATTTTTTTCTGATTTCTCACACATGCAGGTTTTGTTTACGAAGTTTTCCTTCATCGCCGAGTCGTGGTAAATCAGCACTTAAAATTGCAATCAACAATTTCATTGGTGGTGATTGTGAGCAGTTCCAGAAAGATTCTACGGCTTCCGATGGATGACGGTATATTCATCTCGTATACGCCAGACGTAAAATATCAGGCGTTGGGAGCCAGTGACAGAGGTGATACAGAGGGGCTACAACAACCTTACAATGGGAGAAACTTGTATCCAGCTGTCGATCTTTGCGGGCAAATGAAGAAGAAAAAGGTAACTTCACACTCTTCGCACATGATACGCTCTCACAGAATACCAGCGTAAAATAGCAGCTTAACACTGCTGTGTTTCGTATGGTGAGTGTAGAGAACCGGAGACCCTTTTTATTGGAAAAGAGGCATTATATTTTAGTCCTCAGGGGTGACAACGCATCTGCATTGTGATTCTTAATCGAGGACAGATGAAGTAGTCTATAGGCCACAGCATCTACTTACACGATCGGCTACAAATACAGTGTCACTAAAGACTGTGCTAAAAAAGCTAATAGGCAGTACTAAAAAAAAAAAGTAACGTGAATGGCCTCGATGGATCCACAGCCTCGTAAGTGTTGAGTTACCTGTACAATGGATGCGCATTCGGATATCTTCACGTAAGCCACACCGTAATGGATACCTTAGAGACGTGATGTCATTGACGGCTTAGTCCGATTTCACTTCGATTGTTCTAATTATAATGTACGTCGCTGTGAAGATCTAAGCTCTATTCAACTGTTTTATTTTTGTACAGATAATCATTTATTCTAGATGGTTAGATGAGGCATTTATTTATTTAATGAGACACGAACATTCTGTGGTAAAACTGGATACCAAATTATAAGATGAAGCTTAATACAAATGAGATCTAGAAGTTTGTTTGTTCTAATTTAATAAATGGCTCTAATCAGTACTAAGGGGTAACAGTAACACGGCCGTATTAGTAATTTATTTATTTAACTTCATATACACTTTAATGTATATAGGCGGACTTAATGCCCGAGGCATTATCTACCAGTCTACCATAAAGTAGTGCAGAGATAAAAGAGGTAGGTGTAATAAGAAGTACAGAAATTCAATATACAATCTTTATATATAATAATTACGTGTCACATTGTTTGTCCGCGATGCACTCCTAAACTACTGAACTGATTTCAATGAAATTTTGCACAGTGTGTGCAGTTTGGTTCATCTTGAGAGAAAGGATAGTTTTTATCCCGATAAGTGACCCTCAGTTTTTTATTGCTAATTTCAGGAGTTTTTTTTAGGAAAGCTTGCATGAAAATAAGTGAACTATTTATCCCCACTCTATCCTATCTGCGCAACTCAAGTTTAGTTCCCGCCGAAACTACTGTTATTGTTAACTGCGATTTCATGATCTTAAAAGTAATTAAAATGTAAAAAATAAAATAAGAATTTAACTTTGAGCAGCGAATTATACTTGCCTTGAATTAAATTACTTTTTATGGACTTTATTGTGTTTTATTAACTTGTGTTGTATTCTCTGCGTAGATCGGACCACAAAATAATAATTTTAAACTGAAGGTAGCTTTGGTTAACTATGACAATGGGACGTCGTACACTTCAGCTCCCAGTGCCCATGGGTGTTGTAAGGTACTAGAAACGTCAGAAATATAAAAAAGGTAATAGAAGTGGTAAAATTAAAAATTTTGTACAACCAATTTCAATGTAAATAAATTGAGAACATCATCAATGTAGTCGAAGTCAATTAAATACGCATTATTAAGGATAACTCAAAAACATCACATAAGAAGCACCAGCTTTCAAATAAAAGAAATTATCAAAATCGGTTCACTTAGAAAAAAGTTATGAGGTAACACTCATAAAGAAATCCAGTCGAATTTACATACTAAGTACTTCCTCCTTTTTTAAAGTCTGCTGAAAAGCCGATGAAATCCGTAAAAGTTAGTTTCATTCGATGTGTAGTTTTCGCATAGACTTGCTTGTTAACCCTAAATAAGGGGTGGCTTGTCCTCATCAGTGAGACATATTTTTTTTAATAGATTAAATGTGAAAAACGAGCACACGGTCCACCTAATGGTAATTGGATGATGTGGCTTATAGACATCTATATCTACAGGTACTCGTTAAGAATTAAAACGCAGATGCGTTTTCACTGTTAAAAGGGTACCCGCTTCTTTATGTACTCTCACCGTTCTAAACACAGTAGCAATAAACCTAGCAAGCTAACAGCATAGCAAAGTGGCGAAGCAATCAGCTTTGTAGCGGTTTCTAACGGTTGCCGTTGAGCAATCAGTTTCAAAATAGGAGGTTCAGATGCCTGGGTGATCAGTAATCGATTGCTGAAAACAGAATTTGAAAATTCAAAACCGTTCTCGAGATAATCGTGGGACAGACGGACAGACGGACAGACGGATAGACGGACAGACGGACAGACATCGTGAAATCAATAATTGACTTCGCAAGCTTCGCCACTTAATAAGTAGTCATTTCATGCTGGTTTCCTGTGAGAGAGTGGTTCTTCTCCGGTCGAGCCAATCACTCACTGCAAAGCCATAATATGGCGTGACTCTACCACGTATAGCTGTTATTTTTTCAGGACTATCTTTAAATCGCTAACAAAGATCCAAGTGTTGTAAAGGCTCTATTCTGAGTGTTACTATGGCTTTCACTATTGCTACATAGACCAGGACTTTCCCGCATTGTAAACGAGAGTGTAATACAATAATGCACTACATTGTTCACGCCACATCATACGATGAGGAAACGTCGTCAAGATCGATTGGCTAACGGCGCGACGCAAGTCACGAGTGACAAGCGTGTTGCTGTTTCAATGTTGAAGCGGCAGAAACATAATGGCTAGTGTGCGAATCCACCATTCGACTGCACTTGTGAATCGCTCCCAAAACAAACATTTAAGGCAAACTTGTAGTGGTAGTAATGAAAGTAGAGTTATTAACATTCTATTTTTGTGTTGTAAACTGATATATATATCTATTAATATTAAGCAAGAAGTTTTGACAGGAACTTTGCCTGGATTGCTATTACTGTATCTATTATTAAAAGTGGTGGTCAATTAGTGTCTGCACATGTGAACTATTAGTAGTAGAAACGATGAAATAAGTGCTCCAATATTAATTTGAACCTCTATTTATTGTGTCTACTTAGGCGCCATCAGACACTATCGTTATCGACTGTCTGCTGACTCAAGCTGCCATCAAAATGGAACCGGAGAGCCTTTTTACTGGAAACGAGGCATTTCATCTTAGTCATCTTGATTCTTAATCGAGTATATGTATATAAATATGGATGATATGGATATGTTTTTTTATATACAAAAAAAAAACATTACTATTGCCTGACAACATTAAGTCCGCTAGCAGCTCGTAACTTAGACCAGTAATGTAATTCGAGATGCAATATTGCATTGCTATGGATTGTACGACGTCTCGCACACTATATCGATAATTATCACCGCAAAACATATGCTAAAAACGAATGGATAACGCAAAATTGGAAATTATCAGAGGCGGGCAATAGTAAGCAAACTGAGCGGCCACATGAGGACTCACGGTACCAAAGGTGCCGAATTTCGCAATCTTAAATTTAAAAATAACTTCCAATTTCAAAAAAAAAATATATATATAATTCAATTTTTTCAATGTTACAGTACAAAATGAAGAATCCATCAAACAATAATACTAATTTAAATATTAGAGAAGTAGAGAAAATGAGAAGAGTCACCGGGATCACGTCAAAGGGAGCGGATGCGGATGAAAAATGTAATTTTTTTAAAAATGTGAAATATGGTCAATGATGGCCATAAAACTATTTTTAAGTTCATCATGATTACCATCATCATAATTATCATCGTATGTGATGATGATGATTAAACTTTTTTTATAGGATAAGGATGACAAACGAGCACACAGTCCACCTGATGGTAAGAGGTTGCCGTGGCTCATAGAATAGAATAGAATAGAATAGAATAGAATAATTTTTATTCAATATAGATTATTACATAATACTTATTGAAAGTCATTATTTTATTTACCACTGGTTCGGAAAATACCTCTGTCCTGGGAAAAACCAGCAAGAAACCCAGCGGGACTTTTTTTTAAACATAATTTCACTTAACAATTATTTTGTTTATACAATTTTAAATGAATTTTCATAGAACCAGCATGGTGGCGATCACCTTATTCCCAGAGGTTATTTTCATTCATGTATTCCTTGATATTATAATAACCCTTTTTGTACAGTTTTTCTTTAATAAAACTTTTAAACTTGTTTATTGACAAACTTTGAACATGTTCTGGGATTCTGTTGTAAAAGCGTATACATTGCCCCATAAATGAATTACTAATTCTGTGGAGTCTAGTAAGTGGCATTACAAGCTTATGTTTGTTCCTAGTGTTTAAGGTATGAACATTCTTATTCTTATTAAAGCTATATATGTTTTTATATATTATTAAATATATTGCAATGCCAAAGTTAATATATTTATTTCTTTACAATTTAGATTATAAATCGCCCGTACGGCTCTCTTTTGCAAAACAAATATAGCTTCAATATCAGTCGCATTACCCCATAGCAAAATTCCATAAGACATTACGCTATGAAAGTAACTAAAATACACTAACCTAGCTGTCTCAACATCTGTGAGACTTCTAATCTTTCTTACAGCATATGCTGCAGAACTAAGTCTGCTTGCTAATTTAGATATATGGGGGCCCCATTGAAGTTTCGCGTCAATAGTAATACCGAGAAAAACAGTGGTATCCACAAGACTCAACTCCTCCCCATTTAAGAGCACATTGGTTTTCGAATGTTTTACATTAGGTATTGTAAATTTAATACATTTTGTCTTATTGCCGTTTAAGAGCAAATTGTTGGCGTTAAACCAATGTACTAGTTTCGATAGAGCATTATTTACATCATATTTAATTGACTGCCGTTTCAGTTTGAAAATTAAAGAGGTATCGTCAGCAAATAATACTATATCGTGATTGTCCCCTACAAGATAAGGTTATTAATATAGATTAAGAACAGGAATGGGCCAAGAATCGAGCCCTGAGGAACGCCCATTGATACTACCGATCCGGAGGAACATTTACCATTAATGACGACTTTTTGAGTTCTGTTACTTAAATATGAAGTAATAAGTTTAAGCGCCAAATTTTTTACACCGTAATGTTGTAGTTTCCTGATTAATGTATCATGATGAACACAATCGAAAGCCTTGGAAAGGTCACAGAAAATACCTAAGGCATCTTGTGAATTCTCCCAGGCATTAAAAATATATTTCATAAGCTCAACACCGGCGTCAGACGTCGAGCGACCCCTTGTAAAACCAAATTGATTTTTATGAAGTAATTTATTTGTATTAAAAAAAATTAACAATTGATCCAAAATTATTTTTTCAAAAATTTTACTGAGAGTTGGTAGTACAGAAATAGGTCTATAATTAGCGGGCTCCAATGTACTACCAGATTTAAATAAAGGTATTACTTTACTATACTTCATTAAATCAGGAAACACACCAGAATCGATGCAAGTATTAAAAATAATAGCAATAATAATAATAATAATATAGCATAGACATCTACATCTATCTTGTATTACGAATCAAAATGCAGATGCGTTGTCACCCGTGAGGACTAAGATGGAATGCCTCGTTTCCAGTAAAAAGGGTCTCCGGTTCTCTACACTCACCATACGAAACACAGCAGCGTTAAGCTGCTATTTTACGCTGGTATTCTGTGAGAGCGTGGTCCTTCCCCGGTCGAGCCGACCCAGTCGTGTTACAACTATACTACTAATATAGCTGCAGCATGGCTCTAGCACGTATAATAAAAATAACATTTCAAGTTATATTATTTACATACTTAATAGGTATTATGTAATTTAAATATTCATTATTAAATCTTACTCGAAAATGTCATAACATTACATTAGGCAGTAAATAATATATTATATTCTCTTGAAAACATTTCACAAAGTTACTTAATGTCCCATAATATAAAATAATTATACGCAGCCGTTTTAAAGCAGTTTTAAACATAAACATAACTTGCAAATTGCAAGTCAAGTTACGAGTATGTTTGCAACGTGCAAGTTTGTGATTAACGAATTACGAAACATAATATTATTATTTCTTGTAATGTGTGCATGACAGCCATATTTTTAAGTGTTATATCTTTTGGTCAAGTAACCGTTTTAATTTAAGACAGTAAAAGAAATTCAAACATAACTTATGTAAATTTACATTACTTAATTGTATTTAATTAAGAATAAATTACTCATACTTTACGAATGATACCAAACACAAATACGAAATGATTGCTCTTTAGTGCTTTATTTAATTAAGTGTTAAAAATAATAAATATTCCGACAAATGATACGTAGTTTTAAGTAACCCGCCAAACGGGAGTCGGACTCGCGCATGAAGGGGAAGGGATCTTTAATTTATTTTTATTATTTGTTGTTATAGCGGCAACAGAAATACACGTTCTGTGAAAATTTGAACTGTCTACCTATAACTAATCATGAGATACAGTCCGCTGACAGATAGACGGACGGATGGACGGACAGCGGAGGCTTAGTAATAGGGTCCCGTTGGTTGGGTACGGAACCCTAAAAAAGATGATGGCATTATCCCAAAATTACAATTGTTATACGCAGTGACAAACAAACTATATGCAGTGAAATCCGTCATTATACCAATCCATGGGAGAGCACGTTAAAATAACTAGTAAGGTATATGTAGACATAATAGTAACACAATTGGTGAGATATAACAATGTCCTCAGGACAGAATCTCGATCACGGTAGCCAGTCTCAAATGAGACTAGCCATTTGTGCTAGACAGGATTATTGTGCCCGAGTGTATGCGCAGGCAAAGGTGCACTCTCTAGTCTCTATTCCCTCACTCTCACAGTGCGACATGACCGGAGAGATCATTCGGAGGATCAATGGCTTTACTTGCTTTTCAAGGCACGAAGATGAAACACAGCACACTTTCTGACTGCGGGCTGCTACTCAGTATTTCTTGATAGAAAAACCCAAAAACCCGGGACATTTTTTTTATAGAATAAGGGTGACAAACGAGCTTACAGTCCACCTGATGGTAAGTGTATGCTGTGGCCCATAGACATCTACATCTATCTTCGTTTGCGAATCAAAATTCAGATGCGTTGTCAGCCGTGAGGACTAAGATAGAATGCCTCTTTTTCCAGTAAAATGGATCTCCGGTTCTCTACACTCTCCATACGAAACACAGCAGCATCAAACAGCTATTTTGCGCTGGTATTCTATGAGAGCGTGGTCCTTCTCCGGTCAAGCCGACCCATTCGTGCTACAACTATACTATTAATATAGCTGCAGCATGGCTCTACCACGTAAAAAAATGTGATCAATAGTCGTACCTACGACCATTGGGCTAACGAGTTAAGATACATGCGATGCAAAGGACAGGGAATGGTTTAAGACTTAGTAGAGTATAGTCGCAATGATTATTTCGCTATCGATCCGAGACATTGACATTTTACTGGCACTTCTATCATACGATATATATAGCGTCCTCGGGACGACAAGTCGTGGAGCCTACATTCATGCCTACGTACATAGCGGTTTATAATTATTTATTTAACACTTTTTTTTTATTAAAGCAGCACAAAGCTGCTGTATTTCGTATGAGGAATGTAGAGAACCGGAGGTTTATTTACTCGAAGTCTCTAGTCCTAAGTGGTGACAATGCATCTGCATTATGATTCTTAATCGAGGACAGCAGACGTAGAAACGTAGGTCTGTCTATAGGTCACAGCATTCGCTTACTATCAGGTAGAATCAGTGTTCGTTTGCCGCTTTATAAAATGTAAAATATAAAATAAAAAGCTGATTGAAATAGTTCTTAATTGATATTCACGTTATGATCTTATTTTGTACCGACTTCAAAAAGGAGGAGATACGCAATTCGAATGTATGTATTTTTTAATGTGTATTATTATATTTCGATAATTCTTTTTTTATTTGAACGCTGGTGGTTCTCTTGTGTTCCCATATGATCAAGCTCTGACCAATAGTTTTTGAGTTATTCTTAATAATATATATAAGTCGGTTGTACATAATTTTTAATTATTTTACGTTCCTTTCAATCTCCTAAAACGAAACCGTGAATGTTTAGAAGGATTAGATAATCGTAGGCTTTTATCGGATTGCGAATTTGGATTGTTTACACCGATCGAACCAAACGTCAAATTTGACAGATAAGTTATTGATACACACAAACTGTCATTCACCCACAGAGGTGTATCTTTTTCTGTAATCTGATCTCCCGAGGATAGCTTGCTTTTACAGATAGTAATTTTAATCTCTGGTTTCGTTATTGGCACCGTCAAACCATAAACCGGATTGAATTATCAATCTTAGATTGCTAAAAATAGGGAGGGACCGCGTTCTCATAGAATAAAAACGTATAGTAGCGGCTTGTGTTTCGTACGGTGAGTGTAGAGACTCCGGTTCTATTTAGCGGGAGGCGAGGCATTCTATCTTAGTCCTCCGAAGTGATAACACATCTACATTTTGATTTTTTAATCGAGGATAGATTTAGATGTCTATGAGCTCGTTTGTCACCTCTATTTTATAAAAAAAAAATTCGATAAAAAAGTTTTAATAAATTTAGCAAGGAACTCTAAAAACAACAAAGCTGTATTATAAATTTATTATTTCACTATATTCGTGAAGTCGTGTCATCACGTACCAGCTTTCGTCATGGCGGATTCACGTGACATCATCGCGTTAACCACTTTTGCAATACCTACCTCACAAACTTAGATATACCATCCGAGCATGTATATACCAAAAACGTACTTTGACAGATGATGGGAAAGTTACACGTGGGTAGAAGGACAGGCGATTTGGATGCTTATCTTCGTAACTTGTTTTACTTCAGAGTCCTAAGAGTCTAAAGCCTATATTTTATAGTAATAAGAATAACAAAAGAGCGTAGAGTCTAGAGATTGACGGCTCTGTGGCGCAGTGGCTTAGCAATGAGATGCAGCCCTAAGGGCCGCAGTTTCGAATCCCGCACGGAACAAGTATTTGTATGGCCTACAGATAATAGTTCCGGGTCTGGATGATTTCTCCTTGTGAAATTCATGTATGTAAACTGCCCCAACGATACAGCAGAAAATCCTAGTGTGGCCGTTACGTTTAAAAAAAAATTGGGACTGTAACTCTTGAATACACTCTAAAAGTCAAATCCTAGACTTCTGAAGTTTTTAAATGAAAAATATTTTATACTTTTGTTCTTTGAAACCTACACTGAAACTTTGTACATGCAACTGTGTCATAGGTACATTTTTTATAGAATAGGGTGACAAGAATAAGGATGACAAACGAGCACACAATCCACCTGATTTTGAGTGGATGTTGTGCCTATCAGATACTTACATCTATCCTTGTTTAGAGTAAGATGGAATGCCTCGTTACCAGTAACAGAGGTTTCCGGTTCTCTTCACTCACCATACGACACAGTAGCATTAAGCTGCTATCTTACGCACGGAACAAGTTTGTATGGCCTACAAATAATTGTTCTGGGTCTAGATGTCTGTCCTTGTACAATTTGTGTTTGTAAACTGCCTCCACGATACAGGAGAAAATCCTAGTGTGGTAACGTTTTTTTTTTAAATAAAAAAAAATAAAAAGAAATCTTACTCTGGTAGTCTGTGCGAGCGTGGTCCTTCCCCGGTCGAGTCTACGCATTTGTGCTACAGCGTTGCTCTACCACGTAAAATAAAACTCATAATATTGTGCTTTATTCTAAGGATAACTGTGCCCATGATTTCGTTCGCATAGAACCTTTGTTAAGTATATATATTTAAATCTCTTTATTTGTTAATAGTTTATTTGTTTTGAAGTTTTATTATGTACTTATTATATTTCATACACTATACTACAGTTCCATGTATAAATAAAAACCGAACGCCTGTTGGTTTCGTATATAAGTTTAATATATGTGGCTAGTTCATCCATCCCGGGAATAATAGGCACTGATACCACAGAATAAGTAATAGTACTCCGTACCGATACTTTTTTTTTTAAAGTAATTAGCTAATACATAATGTTTCATTGACTACAATATTATATAATCAAAGTAATTTCTGAAAAATGGGACTCATTCCTTCTTAAGCAATATTTTCCGGCTTTGTTTCGGCTATAAGGAATTTTATTTTTATATATTTACTAACAAATAACATATATTATCTATACAAATAAATAAAATTGAAGTGTCTGTTTGTAATGTCAAAATAACAACTTTTTACTAAATTCTTGTAATGAAAAATGAAAGTAAATACGGAACTTATAACAAAAACACATTTATTTTTTATTTTTGTCTGTCTGTCTGTATGCCTGTTTGTTCCGGCTAATCTCGGTAATGGCTGAATCAATTTTGACTTAAGCTACTTTTATTTAAGAAAAAGAATTAGGGTTCCGCGCAAAAAAATCAAATAAATATAAACCCAAAATTACACGCGGGTGAAGTCGCGGCGAACAGCTAGTTTAGATATATGAAAATAAGAATTTACTATATACTCATTACATCATTATATAATAATGACCTCCAGACAGAATTTCGGTCACGGCGGCCAGTCTTACGGAGACTAGCCATCACCGCAGGACAGGATTATAGTACTCGAGTGTGCTCACAAGTACAGGTGCACTTTCTAATCCCTCAATCTCATAGTCAGTTGAGACAACAAACCGACACGTCCAGAGAGATCTTGATTAGATGATCTTCGCAGGAACAACGGTTTTACATGCTTTCCGCGGCACGGGAGTGAAATACCGCCAACTTCCTGACTCCGGGCTGCTACTGAGCATTTCATGACAGAAAAACTTAATAGTTGATTTTGCCTGACTCGAGATTCGAACCTGGGACCTCGTGCTCAGCAGTCGCGCTCACGACCGCTAGACCAACGAGACAGTCATAAGACGACTACGTCATTAAGATGCCCACAACGAACGACATCATCTAGTTAATTTCAAACTTAATTTACCTACTATGGCTCGATTACATCATGATTTCTTATATTTACGCGAACACTACACATTGAATAAAACTATTTTTTACGGATTTTATCGCGTTTAATTTTTCTATTTTAATTCCCGACGTTTCGGGTGCTTTACAGCAACCCATGGTCACGGGGGGACTGAGATGTTTGACTGCCCAATGTCACAGTTAGCCCGGCTACCTACAGTTTTTTAAGCCGGTAGCCGGGCTAACTGTGACATCGGGACGTCAAACATCTCAGTCCCCCCCGTGACTGATATGTAAATTAAACGCGATAAAATCCGTAAAAAATAGTTTTAATCAATACAATGACACGATTGGAAAAATAACGCGTCATCATTTGCATTTTCATTTCGTAATCTTTATAATATGATGATGTTGTGTCATAACAACAGAAGCCACGAACTCATTAAACCGTCAACACCAGCACGACAGTTAGAAGGGATTGTTAAAACTAATGTCTTGTGAAACTGTTCCGAATTAGATCGACGTTGCGTTATTCTTGCAATCACTGCACTGAATTAAAGACGTTAAAAAATAATTAGCGAAGATCCGCGCAATAAAATTATGTGCCTTACCTAGTTTGAAGAGCACCTCCCCTCAGCCTAAGGATGCTTCGTTGAGAGGTTGAACACGTGTCGTTTTATCGATAGTTGTGTGTCTTTTGTTTGTGTGTCAGCTAATTAATATAAAATAATAAATAATGAATTTTCGCAAAGTAAGGTCTGATTTTATTAATTAACTAGCTGTGATTTGACTTTGCACGTGTGTAATTTAGAGTTTTAATTATTTTGCGCGGAACCCTAATTCTTTTTCTGAAACTAAAGTAGCCTAAATCACTCCTTATGAAATCAGCTATCTGCCAGTGAAAGTCCTGTCAAAATCGGTCCAGCCGTTTCGGAGATTAGCCGGAACAAACAGACGGACAGACAGATAGACAAACAAAAATTTTAAAAATTGTATTTTAGTTATAAGTACCGTATTTACTTTCATATCCATTTAGTAAAAAACTGTAGTTTTGACATTAAAAACAGACACTACAATTTTATTTATTTGTATAGATTATAATGGAGGGTTTTAATTATTTTGTGTGGAACCCTAATCTTTTTTTTAAATATAAGTAGCCTAAGTTACTCCTTACAACATCAGCTATCTGCCGGTGAAAGACCCGTCGGAATCGGTCCAGCCGTTTCGGAAATTAGCCGGAACAAACAGGCAGACAGACAGACACAAAAAATTTTTAAATTGTGTTTTTGTTATAAGTACCGTATATACTTTCATATGCATTTAGTAAAAAGCTGGTATTTTGACATTACACACAGCCACTTCAATTTTATTTATTTGTATAGATCGAATGAACTAAATACATTTCAATAATGAGTATATAGTCGTACTAATTATACTTGGTAGAGCAAGCTACAGCTGACGGCTTGATCGAGAAAGAGTTACACGAGCATCGAATACCAGCCTTTTTACAGGTAACGAGGGTTTCCACCTTAGCCCTAGAATATTGCATCTGAAGTTTGATTTTAATCAAGGATACAAGGATACATCCTATCAAAAGTTTACTGTTGAACATAAGCATTCTCCAATGATTCAATCATAGGGGATATGTTTGCAATAGTTGTGTAATTAACAGCGGTAGAGCCACGCGGCAGCTTTTGCTGTCACACGGATGGGCCGGCTCGAACTGGGGTGATACCACGACCTCATAGAAAACCAGCGTGAAGTAGAGGTTTACCTCTGCGTTTCGCTTGGTGAGTGCAGGTGGCCGGAGGCCCTTTTTACTGGAAATGAGGCATTCCATCTTAGTCCTCGCGGGTGACAACGCATCTGCATTTTGATTTGTAATAGAGGATAGATGTAGATGTCTATGGGCCGCAGCAACCACTTACCATCAGGTGGACTGTGTGCTCGTTTGTCACCCTTATCCTATAAAAAAAAATAGTTGCCACTCTTGGCGGGTGGTTAGGCAACCACAGTTTTTTTTTAAATATTATCAAGAAGATGCTGCTGTTTAACTCCGGTTTCAAATTTCCTCTGTCGGATCTTACAACACGCTCGGGAGGATATGGGAGTGTTGGTGGTAAATATAAAAATGACTTTCAATAAGTATTATGTAATAATCAATATTGAATAAAAATATTCTATTATATTCTAATGGATTCTTTTACGCTACACTATACCATAAATATTTTGAATGTATAACAACAATATAGACAATGAAAAACGTCTACAATTCGGCCTTCAGATTATTTAAATATTCATACAAAAATGAGTCAATAGAAAATTTACCAAAAACAATACCATATCATTTAACTTTTTATGGTGCAACATGTCAATGTATGCTCCATTCTCTGCTTTAACTGGTAGAGAATAAATAATGTCATTAAATCATCCCTCTGTATTCTTTTGTAATATAGAATGCAATAAAGAATGAATAAAAAATGCACTTTACAATGAAGACGTAACACAGGTACAATTAATTTCGCAAGGCAAAATGGCAAGAGTGCAATATGACAACGCAAACCCTGCAATGCGGTTTCATGGCAGCCGGTAATAAAGGGATGAAGGAATATCAGGTATTTTTAACTAGCATGATAAATTAAAAAAAATAACTTTTATTATAATTATTCATTTTGTATGTCTCACACATTAAGGGGATACCCCGACCAAAACCTTACGTTAGTACCTATGATTAGACATGTATATAATCAAAGGTTAGTACGTTTTTCTTCGTTATTCAGAGACTATTATCTCATTAGTTATGAGAAATAAACTACATCTAAAAGCAAATTATTAATGTTCGATGTCTTATCATCACATTCCACGTTCTAATTTGTTTTTATGTGTTATAAATACATTTAAAATCTACTTTTAAAAATGACTTAAATTGTTGATTACATGCATCTGTTGCTAAAGGCAATGCTCTAATCATTTGAGGATTACACTAATGGCTATATAATTTAAAAATTTATATTCTTCACGTTTTATTTAATTTATAAAGTTCGCTCTTCTTTTTAAATTAAAATAATTCCGTAAATTGTGTGAATTCTATGATAAATGGGCGTACGCAAAGTGCGGGCGGCAGTGCACTGCATGCTCAAGGTTATTTGGTCAGGGAAACGCCTTAACCAATAAGGTCTTTCTTTTTCAGTTACGAGTACATATTAAAAGTATAATAAACTAAAAGCCTCAGAAGTCGACGCTAACAAATAGTGTATTACAGCCAACTTCGGAAGCTTTTAAGCGGAAATTATTCTATTTTTTTTTTTAAATTCTTTTTTTAACTTATTAGAAACCAGTGCTTGACTACATTCCCACCTGGTGGTAAGTGGTGATGAAGCCCTAGATGGTAAATCGCACTGTCTTAACGTAAGGAAAGCCTAATCACTCTTGCCTTGAAGACGCCCAGATTGTATTCGGACAGAACGACAGACGCCGAAAAATTATTCAGTTCCTTTGCTATACGCAATACAAAAGACAAAGCAAACTGTTTTGGTTAGTTGATGTCGGCTTTTACTTTTTATTTAAAGTTTAATTATTGACCGTTTTGAGTGTAATAAGGAATGTCACAAGCTCAAGGTAAAAACTGAAATATCATCTAAATAGTTATATTAAAAACTTCATCCCCTGTTTTTCCACCTAAAGGTTGAAATTATTTTTCCGATTTTATAAGGGACCACTCTTGAAGTATAAATATAGGCGTAGCGAAACGAGCGGGTGTATATTGAGCAGTACCTCAATATACACCCGCTCGTTTCGCTATAGTATAGTAGTATATAATATAGTATAGTATCATATAGTACCGTATTGTGGCAGCGAATGAGGTGACAGAAGGTAGACAATAGCATCTTTCTTACGACGTCTCAAAATAAAAAAAAATTACTGCGGTTGCCAATTAAAAAGCAACAGCGGCTTCTATGACCCGCCCTGACGCAGAAATCAACCAGTTAGTGACCTTCTATCCTCAGTCATTAACCACACCACGTTGGGTTCGGGTACAACGAGGTGGGCATGACCCATGAGAAGGTGTGTCACTCAAAGCCCGTCTGTCTTCTCTCAAAATAAAGGTTAGACGACTAAGATTACGAGTCCCTATGGAATGGTCCCGGTCTTGACGTCTGTCTTCAGTGAACTCTAGTTAGAGTTGGGGTTCGACGCTGTTTCGTCATCTTAAATAAAACATCAATTAATCTTCGGTAATTTCCTCTTAGGAATGTGACATTAAAAACTTTCACTACTTTGTCCTATCACTTTTACCTATTCTTTTCTTTCTTCATTTTAACTGTTGACTTTGGCATTATCCTCCCTTTGAAGCAACCCATAGAGGAGGTATATGTAAGTATTAAGTAAAACATATGTCTACGTCTATGTCTGTTGACCTTTTGATTGACTGTAATGATGACACTCGTATATATCGTAACCAAAAATAATAGTCTCTTAGGCTTACAATTCAGTTACAGTTCAGAATCGAATTGTTAGTCAGAATGCTTACAAAAAACTAGGTTAGAACTTTTTCAGTAGGTCAGTAATAATATTATAGCAACTGAAATTAACGACCAAACATCCAGCTACTCGTAGCCTTAGAATTATATATGTAACAATAACTTAAAGTACTAAAGCCGCTTCGTCATTCAAACGAAACAGGAACTAAACACAAAAGACATAAACACGACAATTCCGTGCAGAATCTTACTCCAAATATTACATTTTCAACTTACCCTATAAAACAGTCACGCAAGGCCTACGATATATCCATTTTGTAAAAGATTCCGGCTGTAAGCGCCAAATAAACACAATATTTATAACACACTAGCGATCCGCCCCGACTTCGGACGGTTGATTTCTGGATCTCGATAACAACGCCACCAACCGAGTCCAATTGTGAATCTAAAATATTCTCTAATCTACTTAAACACACATAATATTTCATCTAAATCGGTCCAGCCGTTTAGGAGACATACACACGGACAGAAGTATTATATAATATATGTATAATATGCATGTATTTTACATATGAACTTTTCTCTTGAATCATTCTGTCTATTGATGAAAACCGCAACAAAATTCGTTGCGTAGTTTAAAAGATCTAAACGTACAGACGGCGGGAAGCAACTTTGTTTTATACTATAATATGTAGATATATGCGCTTAACTTTTTGGATATTCTTCGGGAATACACCATCACTAGATGATGATTAGTATTTCAATTAATTGCTAAATAGTTGTGTTTATCGATCATTAAGTGGCTGGATGAAGGGATTCTCCATCCATTATAATTCTGGTATGAAATAGATGATAGAGATACATTTACCGGCGTCACTTTTCCCACGTCCACAATGAAACGTTTGTCAAGGCAAGGTGAACGAATCTTATCGCGTAAGACTTACATCGAATATGAAAAAGGCAATGAGTGAATGTCTGTATTTGCGCACATTTTTACTGACACCGAAATAATTATGCTTTGTGCTAATTGCAAAGATGTCTATGAAAGACTGTGTCCCAGCTGTTGACCGCGGGCAGAGCTGTAGAGCTGGCACAATATTTATTATTCCACGCAGTTCTTTACATTTACGACAGTTGCTGTTTTTAAAATGAAGTTACATACATATCAAAAATAAACTTCTCATATCACGTAGACAAAGTGCGCACATAATGATGACAGTCATTTCTTAGTCACACGAAACAAAATCAGTGATAGATTGTCGAAAACAGCGTTCGGTTTACAAATCAAAGAAATAGTCTTCCCGCCCCCTCGCAGTCGACTAAAGGAGTAACGGCGAATTGACTGTAACTTAGTACGCAATGTATTAAGGCCTCAGAGCCTGTTTACTAAACATATATAAGAAAAGTCTTTGGCTAATTGGTATTCTTCGTTATGGTCTCAAAACTACTAGTGCTATAACAAGACAAGGCTATATTAAAATAGGCATTTCCTACTTTAGATGTTATATACAACCTTTTCTGCAGAGCCCACATGGAGCATGAGGAAATATCAGTCCACATTCTATTGCGTTGTCCAGTGGTTGCAAACTACAGAGCTATGTGCCTATGATCACCGAAATCACTCCCAGAGGTTATTATTAGTAGAAACTTAGTTAGATTTTCCAGGAGCTCAGATTGTTGTTTAAAGATTTAAAAAATATGGATGACAAACGAGCACACAGTCCACCTGATGGTAAGGGGATAATGTAGCCAATACACATCTACATCTATTTTCGGTTAAAAATCATAATGCCGGTCCGTTGGCACCCCTGTTGACTAAGACGGAATGCGTCATTTCCAGTAAATAGGGTATCCGGTTATATACACTGACCATTAGAAACAAGGCAACATGAAGGTGCTATTTTACGCTAGCATTGTGCGAGAGCGTTGTCCTTCCCCGGTCAAGTTGACCCATTAACGCTACTACCATAATATAGCTACAGCATGGCTCTACCACGTATACTTTCTAACTTTCATAATAGAGCCCTGATAGTGTGAACAATATTTAATTCCTACCCTCATGCAAAATATGCGTTTAGATGTGACGTTACGAATAATAGCGCGGTTAAATTAAATCAAATCAAAATACGTCCGATACAACGTGGACACTGCGAGCTCTATACATTCTTTACTCACCACGGAGGATAGCTTTCCTGATCACCGTTTTCTCGTGATACAAGGATAGAATAGAATATAATAGAATATTTTTATTCAATATAGATCACATGTGTAATTCTTTTTGAAAGTCATTTTTTTTTCTTTTACTTTATAACTGGTTCGAAAAAACCCTTTGTCCTGGGAAGAACCAACAAGAAACCCAGCGGGACTTTTTTTTAAAGTAAATTTTACAAGAATGGTTGTACAAACTATTTACAAAATTTACTTTAGAAATAGTTTGGAAGCGACCACCTCATTCCCAGGGGTTATTATCAACCATGTATTCATTTATATTATAAGTAACGGTTCCCGGCGACTTCGTCCACGAATGGATTTATGGGTTTTAATTTTTTTTTCGCGGAACCCTAATTCTTTTTCTAAACTAAAAGTAGCCTAAGTTACTCCTTATAATTTCAGCTATCGGCCAGTGAAAGTCCTGTCGAAATCGGTCCAGCCGTTTCGTAAATTAGCCGGAACAAACAGACAGACAGAAAGACACAAAAATTTTAAAAATTGTGTTTTTGTTATAAGTACCGTATGTACTTTCATACGCATTTAGTAAAAATCTGTTATTTTGACATTACAAACAGACACTTCAATTTTATTTATTTGTATAGATAACCCTTTTTATACAGTTTTTGTTTAGTTAATAATTTAAACTTGGTAATAGAGAGAGCTTGTATATTTTCTGAGACTTTGTTGTAATAGCGTATACATTGCCCCAAGAATGAATTACTGACTCTGTGGAGTCGAGAAACTGGTATCACTAGCGTGTGTTTATTCCTAGTATTTACAGAGTGTATATCACTCTTATATTTTGATATTCTGCAAACAACTGCTAACATTCTGTTGGTTACCGTTGGACTCGGCTGGTGGGAAGGCGGCGTGCACAAATAGGTACGGCCTAGCGCGGATCGATCGGCTTGCGTGCGGTGCGCCAGAATTGTTGTTTATTGGTATTACGTTCTTGTTTAGCTGCTAGTGATGGCAAGGTTTAGGGCAAGACCGAGAGCGGTGCAAGTCGTTCAAATTATGATGTAATCCGAGAATATACAAAATATTTTTTTTTATGCACTTAGCTTTTTTTATAGCAAACGAGCACAGTCAACCTGATAGTAAGTGGATACTGTGGCTACATCTACATCTATCGTCGATTTATAATTGAAATGCATTTGCGTTGTCATCTCCGAGGACCAATATGGAATGCGTCGTTTCCAGTAAAGAGAGTCAGAATCCTCCGAATTTCACTACCAATTGACAAATAGTTACAAAGATTTTAGATTATTTTGCGAGTTATGAAAAAATTCTTTATATAAATAATTTAAATGAGTAAAATATTGATAATATTGACAATTGAGGTTGTCATTCTGTAGTATTCTGTAGGGACTAGTTAGTGTCTCTACGATTGAAACGAAGAAACTGAAATGAGAATAAAATAACTAAGAAAATAAAGTTTTCGTAACACCTCATTTTTAACCAACTTCAAAAAAAGGAGGAGGTTGTCATTTCGACTGTATTTTTTTATGTGTTACCTCAGAACTTTTTTCTAGGTGAACCGATTTTGATGATTCTTTTTTTTTTATTTGAAAGCTGGTGCTTCTCATGTGGTCCCATATTTTGATCAAGAACTGATTAGTAGATTTTGAGTTATCTTTAATAATGCGTATTTAAAAGTGGTAGAGCCATGCTGCAGCTATATTATGGTTGTAGCACGAATGGGTCGGCTCGACCGGGGAAGGACCACGCTCTCACAGAAAACCAGCGTAAAATAGCAGCTTAACGCTGCTGTGTTTCGTATGGTGAGTGTAGAGAACCGGAGACCCTTTTTACTGGCAAAGAGGCATTCCATCTTAGTCCTCACGGGTGACAACGCATCTGCATCTTGAGTCTTTATTGAGGATAGATGTAGATGTCTATGGGTCACAGTAACCACTTACCATCAGGTGGACTGTGTGCTCGTTTGTCACCCTATCCTATAAAAAAAAATTGACTTCGACTACAATGATGATGTTCTCATTTTATTTATGTTGAAGTCGGTTGTACAATTTTTTTAATTTTACCACTGTTTAATATATAACTGCTTTAAATAGGGTTTGACGGCGAAAAAATTCGTAGAAGAAGTCTGCGGGGCGAATCGTTAGTAGAAATATAATTATCCTAAATTACTACTAACTGACAAAAAATAAGTTCCCATTTTAAGCTGATAAATGAGATCAAGATTAGCGGGAACATCACTAGTCGCTAGACACATCGCGGTCGAAACTTCTTGCTTTCGATTTTTTTCATGCTCCACTGTGTTCAACTGCTGCGTACATCATCGCGAACGAAATTAAAATTAATTCGCTGTTTCATTCTAACCTAAATTGTTTTATATTTTCGGTCCTTTTCTCACACGTAATTGAGCTTGTTTTGTTTTTTTGGGTGAATTGTAGATATCGATTTCATATATTGCAGTATTAAGGCAGATGTTTTTTGGAGGTTACGTGGCAGTAAATTGAAATAAATTGAAGTTGGTACATATTGAATTAGATTTGTTATTGTGTCTTTTGGTGCCACTGTAAGAAAAGTAAGTAAACCCCGCATTGATATTGTAAGAGGCGGCATAAGGTGGCCAAGGAAATGAAATGTAGATCTCGTGTACCAGAAAGCACGAGGTGTTGAACCAACTCGAATGTATAAAATACCCAGATCAATTACGAGGAACAATGACGACGGCGATTACAGTTATCACTTCATTATATAGAAAGAAAGAAAAAAAGAAAGAAAATATTTATTTCGCCACATAATGACAATGCCATATTCTACATAATATGTATTTCCCAAATACGTAAAATATAAAAAAACGACATTACCACGACCCATAGACATCTACATCTATCTTCGATTAAGAATCAAAATGCAGATGCATTATCACCCGTGAGGACTAAGATGGAATGCCTCATTTCCAGTAAAAAAAGGTCTTCGGTTCTCTACACTCACCATACGAAACACAGCAGCGTTAAGCTGCTATTTTGCGCTGGTATTCTGTGAGAGCGTGGTCCTTCCCCAGTCGAGCCGACCCATTCGTGCTACAACCATAATATAGCTGCAGCATGGCTCTACCACGTATAAAAAAACTAAGGTGAAATGTCTCGTTTCCATGAAAAGGGGTCTCCGATTCACTACACTCACTGTACGAAACACAGTAGCATTGAGCTGCTATTATACGTACAAAAAAGTTGATGGATGCAGGTGGCTCAGGACAGTGCTTTGTGGCATTCTGAATTGTGATTATCTTACGGCGAAGTGTACTGTTATAAAATGTTATGAATACAGGAGAAGAAATTGTCTACATTGAAAATAAATACGTTAGAGTGTAATATTGTTTGTTTCAAATATTTATTCTTACTGTTCTTATTTAACCTAGTTTTGTACCGGTTCTTTTGTACAGTTATTTTAATTAACAACGACATAATTAAAGTGAGACCGCTACGATTCAATGAACGAATCTTTGTAAAGAGTATTTGAAAACTTTAAGTAAATAGAATTTTTTCGCATTGTTTCTTAACCAAGAATAAACGAGTCTATGGGCCACATCATCCACTTACCATTAGATCGACTGAGTGCTCATTTTTCACCTTTTTATTAAAAGGAAAGTGTTGAGGTATGCTAGTTCCCCTTTTCGATACTTGATGGCGCTATATAAAAAGTAAATCGCGATGTTGACGTGTGAAAGCAATTAGACCCTAAGTTCACAAGGATTTAAATCATTTCATAGTTAATACTGATTGTTCCCCGCAACTTCACTCGCGCGTAAATTATTTTTCAAAAACATAATTAGCTTAGCTTAAGCTATTCCTAATAACATCAGCTATCTGCCGTCAAAATTGGTCCCGCCGTTTCGTAGATTAGACGGAACAAACAGACAGACAAATAAAAATTAAAAAAACATTTGGACTTTTTTGTAAGTACCGTATATAAATATTTTCATGTGCATTTAGTAAAAAGCTGTTATTTTGACATTACAAACAGACACTTCAATTTTATTAATTTGTATAGATTTTTGTACATCCAATAAATTAATGGTATGAATTATTTTGTATAGTAATTCCGTTCGATAAAAATAAATATAATACATAAAACATATTTAAATAAGGTCATAAAAATCAATGAATTAATAAGGTATGGGTTGTTCACCATACCGCGACCGTACTGTTTCAGATAGATATAGAAGTGTCTGTTTGTAATGTCGATATAACAGCTTTTTACTAAATGTATATGAAAGTATATACGGTACTTATAACAAAGACACAATTTTTAAAATTTTGTCTGTCTGTGTTTCTGTCTGTCTGTCTGTCTGTTTGTTTCGGCTAATCTCCGAAACGGCTGGACCGATTTTGACGGGACTTTCACTGGTAGAAGCTTATGTCATAAGGAGTAACTTAGGCTACTATTGTTTTAGAAAAAGAGTTAAGGTTCCGCGCGGGCGAAGTCGCGGGGTACAGCTAGTAGATAATATATCTTCATGTTAAATATATATCTTCATATTAATATATCATGTACATATACATACGTTGTGGAGTGTTTTATTAAGTCTTCTCATCGTAAGTACGTAAGTCATTTCAGCAAGTAGTAAGTAGTATAGTGCTAGTTCAAACAGAAAGACATTTGAGCAAGCTGGATTAGCGACCCGGGAATATATGCCGGAAACAATGGATGCTGATTGCTCAGAATCTTGCTATGTAGTAAAATTAGGGGAATACCTACTCTTATGTTGAATAATGATAATAATAATGGATTACTTTTGTATTTAAAGGGAATAGAAGAAGAAAATAGTAGAAACACAAGACGAGGGGCATTCTATGTTGTGTCCAAGGGTCCAATCAAGGGTCACGAATGAAGATGCACCATTACAAATATTTTATTTTATTAATAACAGAGTATGTGAAGCAGTGTTACCAACTCTATTTTTTTCCAAATCCGTAGATTGGTATAAAATGTTCGCTTGTCGGTTGTCGGCTAAGTTTACACTCATGATAAAAAAATGTTATTTTTTTGTTAAATTTTTAAAAATCTTATTATTCTGAAAGGACTGTAAAGTACAAAAAAAATCAATTAACATGGAAAACAAATTCCGTAGATTTCAACTCAGATTCCGTAGTTCCGTAGACGATGAAAAAATTCCGTAGATCTATGGAAAAATCCGTAGAGTTGGCAACGCTGATGTGAAGGAAAGGAAAAGGATCCAAAAAGGATATATTTTTTTTTAAATAAAGGTAAGTAAGACAAACACAGAGCGTAGTACACCTGATGGTGAGTGGATGCTGCGGCTAATGCCCCGTTATCAGTAAACAGATATATAGAATGACATGAAAATAATGATCCCATGCTTTACATGTTTACTAGTGGTCGTCCAGTGGTCGAAATCAGACTGTGATTCATTAAAATTTTAAATGTGTATATTAGGCAAACTGTATTTCGCTTTAAGTGCACATTAAAATATAAACCACGGTTAACTTATATTCGAAATATAAAATAAACGCATTTTTGCCTTGACATACACTCCACAGACTATTAAAAAAGGAACATTTGAAATCACACAAAACTCAGAGCTCATACTTTGTTGGCAACATTTTAAAATTCTTTGGCGGCTATCTACTCTGTGCGACTGTTTTACTATAGACTGTTATGTGTTTGACAACTGACACTGGCATGAACGTATACAAAAATTCTTTCATTAATTTACTTTATGTAATGATTTCTTATATTTACGCGAATACTACACGCGTAAAATTTGTTTCTTTCCATAATAAATGTATATATATAAGCGAAATACCAGACGAAATACAGACTGAATCATCACGAGATCTATAAAACTATAAACCCGATTGACTTGAAATTTAGTATAGTCATCATTTCGCAATGTAGACGTTCACTAAGAACAGATTTTACGATAGCCCCGTCAAAAATTTTTTTGATCTAAAACAAAAACCATGTCAAATCACAATCACCATGTGCGAATAACTCATTAAAAAGGGTACTTACAAATATACCTATATAGAAGACAGAAGAAAATTTGTGTAACTGGTGCCTCGGAAACGACTAACGATTTGGATGAAACTTTGTATTTAGATAATGTTTTATTTTCTAAGTTTATCTAGACAAGTAATCATCCCTATGTAATCATAAGAAAAAAAAAAAGTTCGGTCGGCCAGATACTAATTATAATGCGTGATGCTGTGACTTACCAGAGTCATCATCGTGTCCAGTGTTGAGCTGTAGCGCCAGGGATCGCAACTGCTTGAAGACCTGGACAGCTTCGCTTCTCAGCCAGCTGTCGTCCTCGTCCTCAGGCTCGGTCTCCATCTCGGCGTGCAGCGAGCGGGCCGTGTCCGATTGTTCAACCGGTTCGGGTGCCCCGATCCTCTCGGCCAACGTGTCATGGGACCTTTGCAGCCGCTCCAGTTCCTTGAGCGTATTCTGGTAGAGGTGTTCCTGAGGAAAAATCGGGTCTGTCATTTGAGTGTTACGGTGCTGGATTGGAGTACAAAAAGTTGACAAAACTCATATTAGGTGCGGTTTACAAAGGCAGTTTAAGGGCAAATTTGAACCCTCGGCTTATTGCCTTCGCAATTAGCACCCTTAGCCATCACCGTGACCGTTACCGTTACAGCTTTTTAATGTCCACTGCTGAACATTGATCAAGGTCTGACCAATAGTTTTTGAGTTATTCTTAATAATTTATATTGAAGTCGGTTGTACAAAATTTTTAATTTTAAATTATATATGTTTCCTATACCCCATTATGTGAGAAATGTTTGTGTATATTATATACCTCGAAAACAGCTCTGTCTATTTGCATGCAATTTAGTATTTAGATAATGTTTTACTTTACAAGTTTATTTATACATGTGTCCTCCTCGAGAAAATTATATTTTTTTCTAACGCTGAATGAGAATTGGAGCGAAGGTAGCATATAAAATCATTCATGGCATAGATCATAGAATATTTCCGCGTGCGTAATAATTTTTAATTGTATATAACAGGACTTGCAAACTAACGGCCCGCAGCTCGGTTACTTGATATAATGATATTCATATTTTCATAATATAAAGTATATACAATATTAAAAAAAATATTAAAAAAAGGTTTTAGTTTTTCTTTATTATAGTTTGTTTTTAATATTGTGTGTTACCTTTTATTTAGATTTAATTTTATATAATTTTTAAACAATTAGTTGCTATTTTCATAGTAAAATTTTATTTACCGTTACAGCCTATCTAAAGTCTACCGCTGAACAAAGACCTTCCCTGTATATCGTATTATAGGGACGATATTTGCCATAGTTGCGACGCGTGGCAGTCAGGTAGATAATCGCAGTTTTTTTTAAATGTTTGGTCGTTTTAAAAAGACGCTGCTGCCCATCTTCTGGTTTGTTTCCTTCTGTCACCTCTTATGCCACCCACGGTAGGATGGTACCCCATGGTAGTCGATATTCTTAAACCACCATTACACGGTGATTATTTTATTTACAGAACAAAATAATTACACCATAAACGGAAATTCAGCCGTGCACCCCGCATGGTATTAAAACGCAGGTTTCGTTGCCCCGCCGAATGGCTATACACAGCTTTGGGCGAGTACCAGCTCTGTTTAACCCAGCGCAGCGGTCAGGGAAACTTCCTAAATTGCAAGACATAATATGCATAACGGTTTTTAATTAAATAATGACGTTTATGATAAATCAATATTATAAGAAGAAAAGGTTAAAGTGTCATTTCTTCTGTTTGCTTTACTAAATACCCAAATAAAATATAGGTACACTATAACAAATAAAATATTTTGACGGCTCCGTGGCGCAGTGGCTTAGCAATGAGTTGTTGCGCTGGGGCCGCGGGTTCGGATCCCGCACGGAACACGTATTTGTATGGCCTACAAATAATTGTTCCTGGTCTGGATGTTTGTCCTCGTGCAACCAATGTTTGTACACAGCCTCCACGATACAGGAGAAAATCATAGTGTAGGGGTAACGTTTTTTTTTTAAATAAAAATTAAAAAAAAGTAAGTATTTCGTTTGACCACCCCAGGCTTAGTACCGTTAGAGTACCTTCAAAGTATTATACATTTGAATAAAAACCCTATAAAATTATGTTAACCAGCACGTTGGCGCTTCTCAATGGGATATTTACTAGAGAGATTACGACCGGCTTAATTAGAATCCATTGTTCTGTTAAGTACGGATGTTGCTCAAAATGGCGGTGAAAGGGAAGCCTATATTTCAGAACTTTTAAACAGTTTATTATCGTTGTTATAACGTGAAAAGATGAAAATTTAACTTTTAATAAATAGTAAAAACCGATTTCAAAGAACGAAAATGACTAAAATAATTTCCATATCACGGCTTCACTAGTGCGTGCGAAGACAATGTATGAAAGAATTACGAACCCCGATTTCAGAAGCTGATACGTGGAAATCATTTATTCTTATATTTTACTAGCTTTTCCCCGCGACTTCGCCCGTGTTTAATTTAGGGTTTTAATTTTTTTGAGCGCAACTCTGATTCTTTTTCTAAAATAAAAGTAGCCTAAGTTACTCCTTATAACATCAGCTATCTGCCGTGAAAGTTCCGTCAAAATTGGTTCAGCCATTTCGGAGATTAACCGAAACATACAGATAGACAGACAGACAACAAAAAAAATAAAATTGTGTTTTTGTTATAACGACCATATATGTACTATCACATACATTTAGTAAAAAGCTGTTATTTTGACATTACAAACAGATATTTCAATTTTATTTATTTGTATATATTAAAGGTTATATTTTTGAGCTTTTGAGTGAACTAAAAAATATCACAAGCTCTATGTAACAACTAGTAACAAATATAATGTCTTTTAAATAGCTCCATTTTACCCTTTTTCCTATACTTAAGGGTGGAACTTTTCCTCCAAATTTTATTATGGCATCGCCCTTGAGATACTACACTCGTTAACAACAAAAAAAATAATTAAAATCGGATCACAATTGACGAAAATATCGCAATACATGCATACAAAAATAAATAACATGGTCAAAATAAGAACCTACTCCTTATTTAGAGTGGGCTAAGAAAGCAAGGGCATTTTTTATAAATGACCGCGAAATAAGAGCCTTAGGTCTATGTAGAAAGCATTCTGCGAAACATAAGAAACCTTTCGCATGCATGTAAGCCTCCGTCACTCGTCGCGACTAAAGCCCTTGCGTACTTTAAGTCACTGCTCACTGTAGTTATAAGTCGCGGCACGTAAGTCTAGAACGAAACTTGGAGGGGGACGCGCACGAATTGAATTGTACGAATGCGACTGGAGAGCCAATCAGTGCGTGCGAATGATATGCACGAGCCAATCAGCGCGACTTCACCGCTCACGGCTAGACTTTCGTGCCGCTATTTATATCTCCTATCCATCTACTATAGCCTATAAAAGCGCACTGCTGAACAAAGGTCAATACCACAGATTGGCTTATAGGGGGATTATGTCATAGTTGCCACACATGGCGGGCGGCAGCAATCGAAGGTTTCATTTCGACGAGGTTTATTTCCCTCTGGCATCTCTTAAGACACCCACGTAACGATATAAATTATCCAGATTGACATTATTTATTCAATGAAAATGATAATGTATACCGTATTAGCAACAAGAAAAAAATTAAAAAGGTTTATTATATAGCACTACTCCCCACGGTAACCCCAATGCCAAGAACGCTGGCTGCGATTCTTCTTTGAATAGCTATATTTGGCCGGTTTTCAGGAACAGTTTTAAGTTTAATATCTCAAGGAAAGGCCCATTTAATTATTTTTTACTTATAATAAGCTAGTTTTTGACCGCAATCTCACCTGGCGGCAAGTGGAAATGATGTTAAATCGCACTACCTTAGAGTAACTAAAGCCTATTCACACTTGCCTTGATGACACCCAGATAGTAATCGGATGGAAAGACAGACGACGGCAAATAATTCCACTCCCTTGCTTTACGCTAATGCGTAACCAAACCAATGGTTTGCTTTGTATTTCCTAATCGAAATATCGTATTGTTCAAATGCACGGAATATCGACAACAAAAAGGGATGGGATACCGACCTCCTGGATGTCCGATAGTGGAAAGGAGAGATAGGAATTTAGGTATTTAAGATTTAAGCACACTCTCCGAAATGCATCTTATATAATACTGAGAGGCTGGCTACTCTGCACCTGTGTTCGAGGCTGTCAAGATTAGTTTCAAGCAAATCAAGGTCAAACTGCGTGTTATCACCAACGCTGTTTCTTCCACATATCAATAATATGTTGCAAACCGGTAATATTCATTGCTATGCGGACAACAGCACTGGTGATGCTTTATACACCAGCCGTGTCAATATTTCTCGGGAAACCGTCGCCGAGTACCGGAATAAATTTGTGTTTGAAATCCAGTCTTTGCTGAACAAAGTCTCGGATTGGGGGCGACTAAATCTAATCCAGTTTGATTCTCAGAAGACACAAGTCTCCGCTAAAAAGAACCCCTTTGTCGTATCTCTTCAGTTTGAAGGCACTCCCCTTGTTGCCTCAGCCAGTATCGGAATTCTCGGCATCGACATATCGAGTGACGTGCAGTTTCGTGGTCACTTGAAAGAAAAGGCCAAATTGGCCTCTAAAATGTTTGACGTACTCAGCAGAGCAGGACAGTATTTCATGCCGGCACACCGCCTGCAACTTTACAAAGCGCAGGTTAGGCTTCAAATGGAATACTGTTCCCATCTCTGAGCTGGGCCTCCCCAGTGGCAGCCCTTCCACTTGATTGCATCCAGCGCAGAGCGGCTCGAATCGTCAACGACCGAGCCCTTTCCGATCGGCTCGATTCACTGGCGCTGTGAAGAGATCTTTGCATTTTCTTTCGCATTTACCACGGGGAAAGCTCTGAGGAATTTCGGATTAATCCCAGCCGTTGGGATTAATCCAAACAAACGTGCAGCAAAAGTACCGATACTATCCACATCATCTGGATGATTGGCGGTCCACCACTGTACGTTTTACTAGGAGTTTTCTTCTCCGTACGACCTCTCTGTGGAATAGCTTACCACCAGCGATTTTTTTCCGGACCGATACGAATTAGGGACCTTCAAGAAAAGAGCTTACTCCTTTCTAAAAGGCCGGCAACGCATCTGCAATTCCCCTGGTATTGCAGTTGTTCATGGGCGGCGGTAGTCGCTTACCATCAGGTGAGCGGTATGCTCGTTTGCCCCCTCTCCTATATAAAAAAAACTAAGCCGCAGCCCTCTCCACTGAGTTGGCACCCACCTCTATATAACATCAGGTACAGATTACTTACACAACTTGATATAAATATAGGTAATCGTTTTTCCCTAACCAATTATTTGATCACGTTCAAAAGTTCTAAGCTAGTACATACCTGTTCTTTTAACTGCCTCTCAAGCGCTGCGATCCTGTCGTTGGCTTCATCCAACTGCTGCGACAAGTTTTCCTTATCACGGAGGGATGTCGTCAGTCTCCTCTCCAGGTCCACCTTTTTATCGCTCACAAGCGCCAACTCCTCTTTTAGCGACTTGAGGCTTTGTACATGGTCCTAAACACAAGACAAAAAAGTTACCCGTTACAGCTTATAAAAGTCTACATCTGAACATAAGCCTCTCCGATAGATTGGCTCATAGGAGATATTTGCTATAGTTGCCACGTTTAGCAAGCGGGTTGGTAACCACTTTTTTGTTAGTCGTTATTAGGAAGACGCTGCTGCCCATGTCATTTCCCTCTGTCTCCTCTTATGACATCCACGGGATGATATAGGGTAGTGGATATTCTTACACCGCTCATATAACACAAAAGTTAGGAACGAAAAAAAAATTTGTGATATAACGAGCAAGCAGTCTCAATCCTTCTCCTTCTTCTTTATCCACTATATAGAGTTCCCTGCTGGACATATGCCTCTTTCGTTGTAGATATTTGCCTTAATCGTCACGCTTAGCATACAGTTTTTACGTGGTAGAGCCATGCTGCAGCTATATTAGTAGTATAGTTGTAGCACGAATGGGTCGGCTAGACCGGGGAAGGACCACGCTCTCACAGAAAACCAGCGTAAAATAGCAGCTTAACGCTGCTGTGTTTTGTATGGTGAGCGTAGAGAACCGGAGACCCTTTTTACTGGCAAAGAGGCATTCCATCTTAGTCCTCACGGGTGACAACGCATCTGCATCTTGAGTCTTTATTGAGGATAGATGTAGATGTCTATGGGTCGCAGTAACCACTTACCATCAGGTGGACTGTGTGCTCGTTTGTCACCCAATCCTATAAAAAAAACAGTTTGACGATCGCAGTACCACACATCTCGCACCTTTGATGTGTCTACCTGACGCCGGTCTGCGTCCTTAAGCAACTTGACTTTCTACAATCGTGAACGTTAATAGAAAACTATAAAAATGCAAAAGAATGACATATTTGACTCAACGCTGATTCAATGAGGGTTAATAATCTTCCACTCACCAGATGGCGCTAGTTGTGACTGAGGTAAAGTTTTCCGCTACACAATGTCACTTAATTGAGAAATTAAGTTTCTAAATAATAGTTTATCATTATCTTATCCAGTATATATTAATACACAACACAATGTGTAAGAGGTTTGACTTTTAATGTTTTTACATATATTAATAGATTGGTTTATTCATTTCTAATCTAATGAATATAAAATGTAACTAATAATTTGGAACGAAACATTAAAGTTTACATTTTCCTAAGAAATTATCGTCACCGCTATGAAATCTGTCAAATATTTTACCTCATTGTAAAGTGGCGCCGCCCTGGTGGCTCAGCAATGTATTTGTATAGCCTACAAATAATTGTTCTGTGCCTGCATGTTTGTTCTTGTGAAATTTATGTATGTAAACTGCCGCCACGATACAGAAGGAAATCCAAGTGTGGAGGTAACGTTTAAAAAATAACAATAGCTTATCTAATTCATCTAGCGGAAACAATAAGATTTTTCTGACATCTTCCGTAGAAAGGAGGTGATGGAAGGACGCCACCAGCACACGGTATACCTACCTGATAAATGACTAATGATGCCCATTAACAACTGAATTCACCTTTATGAAAATAAGGCCATAGATATGTTGTCACCCTGAGGACTAAGATGGACTGCTCAGTCTGTAATCATGCTGACTCTCAGGTCAATAACACCGTAACAGTGCACGTACCGCCGTAACACAGCGGTACGTGCACTGTAGTTGGACGACAGAGATAGGTAAAAGAATGGTACCACCATAGACTAGTTAAATATACTCATCAAGAAGAAAAACTAACAAAGAGGCATTTTAGACGATGGTCTAGAGTAGGCGTGTTAAACTTGAATGACTAGAGGGCCATTTACAAAATTAAGCAAAATAAATTTACGCAAAAAGAAATGTGAAAAATAATCTCAATCAAGCTACTAAATAAGTGATTTTATTTAAATAAAAAAAAAATTTAAAATTTTACATGGAACTTTTCATTAGGATTTAGAGACCTGACTTCTTTTACTGTTGACAGTCTGATTGATGTTGGACGTCATATTCGTAGGTAGGTTATTTTAAGAATGATTTGGACTGGACTTTAGATTTGTACTCGTACCAGGCCGCTTGATAATGATAATTTAAAAATAAAAATTTTGAGTTTTGTAAATTTGAATTACCTGAAGACTGGTCTTCCTCATTGAGCACTGGTCTTTCAGGCTCTCCAGCTGTGCCAGCAGCTGGGCTTCTGTGATTGAGGACTCCTTGAGCTGTGCGGTCAGCCTTGAGTTTTGCGCTGTCAGCTCCGCTATCAGACTGGCTTTTTCTTCCTCACGCTATTAAAAAAATATATATAAAAGCAACAACAAAATTAGGGTCTATTTGTAAAATCTAAATTGGAAATATGTTAGAACTGTCTTCTGCTATTAAAAGTCTTTTCTACCGACTTCAAAAAGGAGACGGTACTCAATTCGACTATATGTTTTTTTTATGTGTGTTACCTCATAACTTTTACTGCGTGAACCGAATCCGATGATTCTTTTTTATTTGAAAGCTGGTGCTTCTCATATGCTCCCATATGATCCTAAAATTTGATCAAGGTCTGACCAATAGTTTTTGAGTTATTCTTAACAATTTATATTGAAGTCGGTTGCACAAAATTTTTAATTTCAAATTACTTATATTTTTTTTAAACTGAATTGACAAACGAACTCACAATGCACCCATTTGTAAGTGTCTACTACAGTATATGGAGCTAGCTTCAAACAAAGAGGGCTACAGATGCGTGACACCACTGAGGATTAAAATGGAATGACAGACAGTATGCAATTATACTGGCTCTCTTATACCCTGCCAACTGGAACACACGAGTTTAAGCACTGCTGTTTGGCGGCAAAAATAGATAAGAAAGTGGCAGCTGACAGAGTACACCTGAGCAGAAATGGAGTCCAAGCACCTAGTACAAGATTTATATTTTGTCGAGTCCTTTTGGAAGCTACAAGATAATTTTCTTTCCAATTTGTTTTGTTCCCCATTATGCTTTAATTCATCAAGGCGAAAAATAACAGGCAAAGCTCTGTTTATCATCCTAGACTTTATAAACATCAGGTCAGAACTTAATTAATCCCACAAAATAATATTACACGTTATTTTATATTTATGAATAATAAGGAAATATGCAATATTTTGCTAACGAGCACATAGTCCACCCGATGGCAAGTAGCTGCTGTGACGCATAGACATCTACATTTATCGTCAATAAAGAATCAAAATGCAGATGCGTCGTCACCCGTGAGGTCTAAGATGGAATGCCTCTTTTCCAGTAAAATGGGTCTCCGGTTCTCTACACTCACCATACGAAACACAGCAGTGTCAAGCTGCCATTTTACGCTGGTATTCTGTGAGAACGTGGTCCTTCCCCGGTCGAGCCGACCCATTCGTGCTACAACTATACTACTAATATATCTCCAGCATGGCTCTGCCACGTATAAAACTGCTTCATTTAATTTCTTGCTTTCTTAGGAATTTCGTGAGAAGTAATTACGTATGTTAAATACAATTTGGCTAAAAAAAAAGAAAATTTGGAAATCTTACGAAATGCTGACCTTTCTTCCCGCGTAGATTTTGACGGCCCAAGATTTATTACCGTTACTTAATTAATCGAATGGACTCATAAATCTGGACCACACCATAAATAAAATCTTATCATGATTAAATTAGGGACTCCTATTGCTTGGCCAGCGACTCGCAAATCTCTTGCATTTTGACAGAATATTAATCAGAAACTTTTAATTGCACATGCTAACTCCCATGGTAATACCATTTGTTTCATTAGTCTTCATTACGGTCCATCAAAGTCTACTGTTAAACAATATATTGCCTCATATGGAGGATATTTACCATAGTTGTCAAGCTTGGCAAGAAAACGCTGAAGATGAGGCCCACCTCCCGGTATTTCCCTATGTCTCCTCTTGACACCCACTGGGCGACATGGGGTAGTGGATATTCTTACGCCGCCACTACACGGTTTTAAGTTATTTAAAATGATTTTTTCCAGACTTCGATAGGGCATAAGCTTGATTAGATAAAAAATAGAAAATTATTTTATTGATATCTGTGATGGTGACGTAAGTAGACGCTTAATAATTCCGTCAACAATTTTTTCGCCATTGTGTTTTAGTCATACGAAAAAAGTTCCCTAAAAACCTAAAATGTAATTCATCTTTTATCTGGGATTTCTGAATAGTACGATCATCCAAGTTTACTTTTTATAATGTGTAATGTGTAAATAAAAGAATCAATAATCTTATTATTTCAATTAGAATGATAATTTTACGCAGCGTGAAAATTCAAAAACGAACAGAGTTCGTTTTGGCCAATAAAAAATTGATTTTAGATGCTTGACCAAACTAAAAGACATTGGTCCAAAACTCTAAACACTGAGCGTGGTGAATCGCCATAATGGGTGCAAAAACAGTGTACTAATAGTTGCCACGCCAATTTATTATTTCTACAAAATAATATAGGGTTGAAATAGTAAAGTCAATATTTACGAAACTCTTTTCCCTGCTGGTTTCGGAAGGTCGTAAGACGCCGTGACGTTGACGTTGCGACACTTTCAAATAAGATGTAAGTTACGAGAAAAGGGAGGTTTCGATTCTATTCGATAAAAACTTTTATTCTGCAAATAAAATGAATCTGATATACTCGCGATAACATATAATTTAAAAAAGTTATTTATTTTAGGAAATACTTGTTAAAAATAAAAATTATTAAGAATAACATTATGCAAGCTTTTTTTTTTTAAATTAGCCATGTAAGCTGTAAACACGGTTAATTTAAAAAATAATAGTAAAAAAAATTAATGTAACTATTTAGACGTCATTGAGATTGTGATATTCCTTAAAATATTTATTTTTTTATAAAAAGTAAAAGGCGCCTTATAATAACTAAGAACAACACAGGTGAACTAAGACGTAGTTCCGAATGTGAAATAATTTTCTACCGACTACAAATCTGCGAATCTATTAGCAAGACAGAAATATTAGTTCTCATTTAGTTTATTTCACTCCTAGTGGTGTATTCTCTTTGTATCAAATTCGAAAACCAAATATTTGTTACTGCAAGAATGTTGGCTCCGGTTGGGATTCTTTGCTATGGCAATATTTGGGGAAGGCCTATGTTCAGCAGTGGACTTATATAGGCTGTTATGAAAGAATAAAAAAATCCAACTTAGGACTAACGACTTTACAAACGAACCAAACACGTTATGTTACACGAATTTCGTCAACGTCATATTTAAAAACGCTAGTCTCTTATGACTGATGTTACAAGTAGTTACAAAGGATAAATTACAGGAGAGGTAAATTATAAAGGATATGAGAAATACGACGTATGGTAGCATCCGATATGCAGGTTGGTGACGGTAAGACCGCAAGGCTACCGACGGCTTCCGGCAGGGTTATAATGACCAACCACCTCACGAGCTACTAATACTAAATTTAACTTTAAGCTTACATGATACTTGAGACGACGGTTTGTACTAAGGAAATATGTTCTAATATATGAAATACTAGCTGTTCCCCGTGACTTCGCCCGCGTACGTTTTATTTTATTCAATTTAGCGTTTTTTTTTTTTTGCGCGGAACCGTAACTCTTTTTCTTAATTAAAAGTAGCCTAAGTTACTCCTCATTAACATCAGCTATCTACCAGTGAAAGTCCCTTCAAAATCGGTCCAGCCGTTTCGGAGATTAGCTGGAACAAACAGACAGACAGACGGACAGACAAAAATTAAAAAAAATATATGTTTTTGTTATATGTACCTTATATAATTTCATATGCATTTAGTAATAAGCTGTTATTTCGACATTACAAACAGACACTTCAATTTTATTTATTTGTAAGTCATTGATCATTTATTCGTGACTAGCTTTTCCCCGCGACTTCGCCCGCGTGTTATTTGGGGTTTTAATTTTATTGTGCGCAACCCTAATTATTTTTCTAAATAAAAGTAACCTAAGTTACTCCTTGTAACATCAGGTATATGCCAGTGAAAATCCCGTCAAAATTAGTCCAGCCGTTTCGGAGATTAGCCGGAACAAACAGACAATAAATAATTTTGACATTACAAACAGACACTTCAATTTTATTTATTTGTATATATATAGATAGCCTATCAAACTTCATAAGGCTAAACCTTCATCCAACATAGATTGTTGCATAGAGGGGATATTTAACCGCATTTTACCGCAAGAAGATGCCGCCGACCATCCCCTGTTTCATATCCCACTGTCAACTTTTGCGACACCCACGACACCACGACATATTTAAAAAAAGAATACTGGTGACGTTAAGAACTAAGAATATTACTAATACTTGCGTTATCGTACTGTACTCTAAGTAAGTTTGAAAATGGTTGTGTTAAGAGTGGTTTACCACAGTAGTCGAATGGCGGATTCGAACCTACGACTTTCCAAGTTTATAGACCGAACTTTAACCGTTAGTCTACTGTACACTGCACGTTATATGAACGTGTTTATGTCATATTATGTATTTATAATATTTTTTAATTCCATTTTTGTACAAAAGCCGCGGTAGTTCAGGGGCAAAGGGCTTTGTTTCAATGACGTGAGCAACTTTGGTACGCGGTAGAGCCACCCTGCAGCTGTACTATGACTGCGGCACAAATCGGTAGGCTCGATCAGAGAAAGACTGCGCTCGCACACAATACTAGCATTAAATGACAGTGTAATGCTGCTGTGTTTCTAAATTTATGAAAAACGACCCAATGTCCTACATGGTAAGACCTATTTTTAGCTAGCAATCAGTCTGTGTAGATACGAACCTTCTACCAATTTCTGCTGAGAAAAATACCAGTGCGTGGACTGCTGTGTTCCGGTCTGAAGGGTATGGTGTTCCTATGTAATTACAGGCTGTGAGGCATTCGAAGGGTATAATACTCCTATATAATTAGAGGCTGTGAAGCATTCTATTCTGTCCTCAGAGATGTTAACGTATCCATAACCTTCTTTGTTTGAAGTAGCCGCCATGGACTGCGGTAACCAACAGTTGGAACTTAAGGTAGTTTGTACAATTTTATAAAAATAACCGTAGTTTGGGGGGAATACCAAAGTTGATTTCTGCATGATATTTATGTATATTCTCTTGGATTGAAATTTTATGAACTTTTATACTTAAAATTCTAATACTTTTAGAGAGCAATTCGTGTTACGGGTATATGTAATTAAAAACGGCACCATTTGGATGATGTTTTGTATTTAGATAATGTTTACTTGCTAATAAAGGATATATTCAACCTAGACGTAATTATAATTCTTTTCTCACGCTCAACAACGATGAGTTGTCGAGAAACTTGACTTTTATGTTTATACTTTAATTAATTTGATCCATGCGGTTCCTTTACATGTATTTTCCAAGTGACAAGTCAAGTCTCTTTGTCTTTATCTGCCTGCAAAATATCACAGCTGGACTTAATCGCAATTTCAAACGTAAAATCAAGAAGGTGAAATTTCATTATCGTATTGCAATCATTTTGAAACCAATTCGTCTTATTGCTTTACAACTGTAGAAATAAAACTATTTGAAATAATAATGGTGTGATCAATTGATTAAGTAGGCGCCGACAGATAATGAAATTACTGTTTCTTACTGCCATCGCCCGTAGTGTTTTATGATCTAGACAATAACTGTTTATGTCGATTAGTATAACAGCGTATTTTCGACATTATTTATAACCTCACAGAGTACATACTTGCTTAAACTTTTTCTTACCTATATTATTTCGTGCTTCAGTCTAATCTATTAGAATTGAGCTGTGTCTCGCCAGCAACGCAAAGTCAGGAATTTGCATTTAGAAAAACCCAAAATTAGGTGCTTTTTAAGTGCTAATTAGGTGCCAAGTTTAAAAATTAGGTGCTCTAAAATTTTCATCGAAACGTACTGTTAGCAAAACGTTATTCTTTGAAGCTACACGTATTGCAGGGTGTAGTGCAACTTGTATTGATAATATTTTTACAGGTGTTGTACCAATCAACAAATCATTAATTCAAAAACTTAGTTCAGATCACTGTGGACAACTGGTTTCGTTACCTTATATGCACAAAAAACAGGTAAATGAGAAAATTGTGTTTGTTCCTATTAATGCAAAACGCCTGGAGAGATTTAGAAGTAATATGTTAAAAATCTTTCTTATAAGAACAATGCAGACTATTTATATAGAGAATTATTTACCTTTATAAACAATGAATTTAATAAAACATTCACTTCTAAAACATTCTCCAGAAACAGTCGCAAGGCATTTAATGAGTGGGCGACAGTAGGAATTCATAAAAGCAGACGAAGGTTATATGACCTTTACCATGAAAGATCGTATAATCTTTCCGATGCTTTTAAAGAATATGTAAAAAATTATTCTAAAATGTTTAAAAGAGTTTGCTCCACAGCCAAATCATTACATATTAGTAACAAAATTAAGACAGCTAAGAATAAAATTAAAATGACGTGGAGTATAATTAACAGCGAAACCGGTAATGAGAAACCTCGTAATTCAAACTATCAATTAAAAATTAATAATGAATTGACTAAATCAAATCAAGAAGTTGCAGCGGTGTTTGAGAAATATTTCACTGATGTTCCTATCTTGACAACAGAGTCATTGAATGCTTCTCCAACTGTCGCCGAATCATTACTTAAACAGAATGTTAATACCTGTTTAAAAGAATTTAGATTTGAAAAAGTATTACCGCATAATATTGTAAAATACTTCAAAACCATTGATGTAAAGAAAACCGCAGATTTGTGGGGGATTTCCGTTACAGTGATTACGTCCATAATAGATTTAATTGCACCTCATCTTGCTATTATTTTTAATACTTGTATCGATTCTGGTGTGTTTCCTGATTTAATGAAGTATAGTAAAGTAATACCTTTATTTAAATCTGGTAGTACATTGGACCCCGCTAATTATAGACCTATTTCTGTACTACCAACTCTCAGTAAAATTTTTGAAAAAATAATTTTGGATCAATTGTTAATTTTTTTTAATACAAATAAATTACTTCATAAAAATCAATTTGGTTTTACAAGGGGTCGCTCGACGTCTGACGCCGGTGTTGAGCTTATGAAATATATTTTTAATGCCTGGGAGAATTCACAAGATGCCTTAGGTATTTTCTGTGACCTTTCCAAGGCTTTCGATTGTGTTCATCATGAGACATTAATCAGGAAACTACAACATTACGGTGTAAAAAATTTGGCGCTTAAACTTATTACTTCATATTTAAGTAACAGAACTCAAAAAGTCGTCATTAATGGTAAATGTTCCTCCGGATCGGTAGTATCAATGGGCGTTCCTCAGGGCTCGATTCTTGGCCCATTCCTGTTCTTAATCTATATTAATGACTTACCTTATCTTGTAGGGGACAATCACGATATAGTATTATTTGCTGACGATACCTCTTTAATTTTCAAACTGAAACGGCAGTCAATTAAATATGACGATGTAAATAATGCTCTATCGAAACTAGTACATTGGTTTAACGCCAACAATTTGCTCTTAAACGGCAATAAGACAAAATGTATTAAATTTACAATACCTAATGTAAAACATTCGAAAACCAATGTGCTCTTAAATGGGGAGGAGTTGAGTCTTGTGGATACCACTGTTTTTCTCGGTATTACTATTGACGCGAAACTTCAATGGGGCCTCCATATATCTAAATTAGCAAGCAGACTTAGTTCTGCAGCATATGCTGTATGAAAGATTAGAAGTCTCACAGATGTTGAGACAGCTAGGTTAGTGTATTTTAGTTACTTTCATAGCGTAATGTCTTATGGAATTTTGCTATGGGGTAATGCGACTGATATTGAAGCTATATTTGTTTTGCAAAAGAGAGCCGTACGGGCGATTTATAATCTAAATTGTAAAGAGTCCCTTAGAGAAAAATTTAAAGAAATAAACATATTAACTTTGGCATCGCAATATATTTATGAAAATGTAATGTATGTACATAAAAACATAAATAGCTTTAATAAGAATAAGGATGTTCATACCTTAAACACTAGGAACAAACATAAGCTTGTAATGCCACTTACAAGACTCCACAGAATTAGTAATTCATTTATGGGGCAATGTATACGCTTTTACAACAGAATCCCAGAACATGTTCAAAGTTTGTCAATAAACAAGTTTAAAAGTTTTATTAAAGAAAAACTGTACAAAAAGGGTTATTATAATATCAAGGAATACATGAATGAAAATAACCCCTGGGAATAAGGTGATCGCCACCATGCTGGTTCTATGAAAATTCATTTAAAATTGTATAATCAAAATTATTGTTAAGTGAAATTATGTTTAAAAAAAAAAGTCCCGCTGGGTTTCTTGCTGGTTCTTCCCAGGACAGAGGTATTTTCCGAACCAGTGGTAAATAAAATAATGACTTTCAATAAGTATTATGTAATAATCCATATTGAATAAAAATCATTCTATTCTATTCTATTCTATTCTATCGCTAACATCGCAATGCAGTTATTAGATATAAGATAAATATTAATAGCAAGGAATTAAGTGCTCATTAGGTGCTACATTAGAGATGATGAGTTAGAAAACCATACTATCAAACTGAGAACGGTTTAGGCCAAACGGTCGATTGTCTAGCTGTGTGTAGGTACCTTATTTACATTCCATCTTGGTACTCAGGGGTGACAACACATTTTGATTCTTATTTAAAGACAGATGTAAATCTATGGGCCACAGCACCCAGTACCATGTGTCTCTTTTGTCATCTTAATTTTATAAAAAAAAAAACTTAGGAATGGAACGTTCTCGCGTACTCATCAGACATCGGCTAAATTTAGTAATGACGTCAAAGAATTAGTAGAAAGGCAATTAGGCTATTCAGGTGCGGTCGATCCGTCCGACCTTGACCACGTCTATAGCACGAGGTGAAGCCCATAAACTTATCGGAAGTGGTGTTTCATAATTCAGAGCTTTATTAACGTCACTTCTCGTTTAGGTGTGTCTTTGTCCGTATTGGTTTTGTTTTGATTGGTGGCTATTGAAATATATTTAAACCACAGTCATATATTATGGTGTTTGAACTTTTATTCACGACTCGATGACTGCGCTGAGGGCTCCGAGTGGGAATCCTGCACGGAACAATTGTTGTTTTTTGTAACCGCCTTCGACGTTATATCACCGTCCTAAGGTTGAGACTGGCAGAGAATGCTTTTAACATTACGAATTACGACGGCCTTTTGTCCCTTTATATTGTGTAAGTTTTAATAAAGAATAACATATATGAATAATTGTTCCAGGTCAGGATGTTTGTCTATGCGCAATGTATGTATGTAAAACGTTTCCACCATATAGTAGAAAATTCTAATGTGAAGGTAATGATTTAAAAGATACTATATAGATATGTTGAAAAACTCAATTAATTGTATTCCTTGTGTAAAATAATTTTTTACCCGATTTCATAACGTTTATGTTACTAATTTTTATATTTTACTTACCCGATGTTTCTAAAATGACTTTTAAATTTAAAAAAAATTAAAATTGAAATTATACCTTCATTCAACGTGTGAAATCATTAAAAGTATTCCTGGAAAACTAACGTAACCTTCTAAAAACAATTAATCTTTTAATAAAAAAATGCGTGAGTGTCGTGCAACACTCGGTTGGAACGAAGTTCCTTGCGTAGTATATTATTATTGATAATCGTATTATATTATTGATTAACAAATACAAATGAATGAATTACTAGCATCTATTAAAATGAAGCGTCATTTGAAATTAAATAATATTTCTTTCATGGCAATATAAGAAAAAGTGCGAGGGAGATGGATATTATTCCCGCTCACTTCCTTATTTCGCCGCCAAGGCCGTCTACACTTGGGGTAGTGACGAAAAAATCTTACACTTTTTGTCGCCTAGCTCCTATCCGCCAAACCCGTACCGTCCGATAAGGAACTTGGTTCCAAAAATGTCAGCCAAATTCAAAGATCTCGGTTTTATTTTTTTATTAAAATGTTTTCTAACCGTTATGAGTGGACGAAGGAATATCACAACTTTAAGGCAACAACTAGAATATCATCAAATCAGTATTTTTTTTATTTTCTACTAGCTGTTTCCCGCGACTTCGCCCGCGTGGAGATATTTTTCCCGGAAACCTAAAATAAAAGCAGCCCAAGTTACTCCTTATAACATCAGATATCTGCCAGTGTGTATAAATATTGATATTAATATTTATACGATACTAACGTCACGCAATTGTTTTGCCTCCCCGGAACCTCTCCACTAACACTTAAACTTTATGTTACTGTTTTAAAGTTCAAATAGATTTTTAACTATTATTAAGAATCTTTTGTATGGGAATATAGAAAAGTGTTGTTTTTAGACTTTTTCAGGCAATTTTTTAAAATTTTCTCTCCGTAAGAACCATCTTCTTGCTTCAAGGAATATTATAAAAAAAGAATGAGCGAAATCGGTTCAGCTGATCTCGAGATTTGCGCTTAGCAACACATTCAGCGATTCATTTTTATATTATAGACTAGCTGTTCCCCGCGACTTCGCCCGCGTGGTGTTATTTTACCCCAAAATAAAAGCAGCCCAAGTTACTCCTTATAACATCAGCTATCTGCCAGTGTGTATAAATATTGACATTAATATTTATACGATACTAACGTCACTCAATTGTTTTGCCTTGCCGGAAGCCCTCCACTATCACTTAAACTTTAAGGTATGGTATTAAAGTTCAAATTGACTTTTAAGTATTATTATGAATCTTTTATATGCAAATATACAAAAGTGTTGTTTTTAGACTTTATCAGGCAATTTTTTAAATTTTTCTTTTCCGTAAAAACCATCTTCATACTTCAAGGAATATTATAAAAAAGAATTAGCGAAATCGGTTCAGCTGATCTCGAGATTTGCGCTTAGCAACACATTTAGCGATTCATTTTTATATTATAGATTTATTATTAGGAAGACCCTGCTGCCCAACACCTGGTTTGTTTCCCTCTGCCGCCTACCACGACACCCACAGGACGATATGGGTTGGAGGATATACTTAAGCCGCCACAGTACTACGGTTGCTTACACATTAACTCCATCCAATTAGTCATTAAAATTTCTGAGTGTATCAAGTTACGCGTAGTACAAGAAGGAACTCGTGCATGTTACGTCAATCGCTGGAAGCCGGGCCCCAATTCGTTGCAGAAACCATACTATTCTGTAGTACCTATGACAAAAAGTTTGTCAGCCATCGTTAATCGTCTTATTATTAAGGAGTTCGAATCCGATTAACTGCTTAAGCTATTCAACTGATAACGATGTACTGTAATTCGATTTTAAGAGGATTTTGATCGGCTATTTTAGCTTAATTTGTTAAATGTCTATGATAGAAAATAGGAAGAATGTGATGACTCCATTAAGTACGATGTTTCCATTTTTTTTTTAATATTAAAAAGACCTACGAAACGCGACCTATCTGATAATAAGAGTTTTTATATAGAACTAAGCGTGTCATTCGTTTGTCAGTTTGTCAGGGAGAAGACCGTTAGGACTGAGAGACTGAGGAAGAAAACTAAACATAGAAGACAAAGTAGTAGTTAGTAGTAGTAAAGTAGTAGTTTTAACGCCTGACGATGTTTCTTGCTGGTTCTTCCCAGGACATAGGTTTTTTCCCGAACCAGTGGTAAATGAAAAAATATGACTTTCAGTACGAAGTACTTGTAATCTTGATATTTTTGGAATGCAATGCGGAATACTTTTGTAAAAGATTGCTTACGTTACTATATAATGTTAGGATTCAATACTTTCCTTTGTTTTCCAGACTTTTCATATGACCATTAAAATATTAATATAATTTTACCGTGAGGTGGCGGCGAATATTCGAGTTATAACTTTTGTATTAATATTGCAGTTAAATAACTTATATAAAATTATTCAAGTTATAAATATATTATCTAGTAAGAGATAAGAGAATCCATCTCTACATTTTTTAACATGGAAATCGTAAAAGTTAACCATATAATGGGTTTTTCAACAAGAACTTTGTTTTCTAAAACAAAATAAAACAAAGAGTTTAGATGAAGATGATTCAAATTTTTATTGTATTACGAAGAGAAAAGTTTGGCAATTATGAATGAAAAATGATATCTGGCAAATGTCCACCACGACCACGCTGACAGATGTCGATTCTTTCATCAAAGTTTTTAATCACTTTTTGGCAAAATGGCGGGTCTATTTCGTTATTCACCTTACGGATTTTGAGTTTTAAGGCCGCGATCCATTCGGTTGGCTCCGTATAGACTCTGTCCTTAACATAGCCCCACAAAAAATAATCCAGTGGTAAATCACACGATCTGGCTGGCCATTTAACAGCTGAATTTCGTGAAATTATGCGATCGGGAAATTTGGTTTGCAATAAATTGATCGTTTCGTTGGCTGTGTGACATGTGGCACCGTCCTGTTGAAACCACATATTTGTGATATCGATGTCATCAATAATAGGCCAAAATTGAGATGTTAACATCTCGCGATAGCGTGATCCATTGACCGTTACCGCATTTCCAGCTTCATCTTCGAAAAAAACGGCCCAATCACGCCTCCAGACCACATAGCTCACTATACAGTGACACGTTGAGCATGCAAAGGCTTCTCAATAATCGCTTTAGGATTTTCAGAAGCCCAAATGCGGCAATTTTGCTTGTTGACGTGATGGATGTTATGGATTATGTTCTGGCATTTACCGTATTCGCTTATTCCGATAGATGACAGTATAACCACTTTCTTTACGTCAAACATGAAATTGCCAGACCGGCGAATTTCATATTGAATAAAAAATATTCTATTCTATTTGATGTTTTTTTTTTTTTATGATCGAGGACACGATAATGCCGGATATAAATTCGGGCTCACGTTTTATTATATTTAAGCCAATTAATTTTTTCTTAAATTTGTTAAAGCCAAAAGAATCCCAATAGCCTTGACTTCGATCGACTCGTAGGGCGATACCTCTGTGAACGTTAGTAAAAAAAATCGTTAATTTCGCGAACAATAGATATTTTTTGTTATTTAGAGGTCAACGCCTGAACGCCGGCCATTGTTCTAATACAAGTTAGATCGCCAATCAGCTTTTTTAGGCTTTAGAAATTGTGGATATAATTGAAATTTAACAAATGAATATACCTGTGTTTTTGCAATGCGCTAATTTTAACTGCTTTTTATAATGCTAATAAGTAATAACCTATTTTCTATCCTTGAATTTTAATAATAATGTCCTTCAGAACGAATTTGGTCGCGGCGACCAATCTCAACGGAGACTAGCCATCTGTGCAGGACAGGATTATAGTGCCCCAGTGTATGCGCAAGCACAGGTGCACTCTCTATTCCCTCACTCTCAAAATCCGATGGACGGTAATCCAACACCACCGGAGAAGCGCAAGGTTCAAGCGCAGGAACAACGGATATACATGCTTTCGACCCAGGATTCACCCCCAGGACCTCAAGTCCAGCAATCGCGTTTACTAATTGCAGCACTCGCAGTCGCTAATCATGAGGTCCTGGATTTGAATCCCGGGTCGGGCCAAAATCAGTTACTGGGTTTTTCTGTCATGAAATACTCAGCAGCAGCCCGGAGTCAGGAAGTTGGCGCTGTTTCACTCCTGTGCCTCGGAAAGTACGTAAAGCCGTTGTTCCTGCGGTTGATCTCTTTCGAGACGTGTCGAATAACCGTCCCATTGGAACATAGATAATATACTACATCGGACTAAGAGAGTGAGGGAATAGAGAGTGCTCGTGTATTTGCGTATACACTCGGACACTATAATTCTGAGCTGCGTAGATGGCTAATTTTCGTTGTGACTTGCCGTCGTGACCGAAACTCGGCCTGGAGAACAGTATTTTTTATTATTATTATTCTGTGAGAATTATAAATACAGCTGCAATCTGTCATATCAGAATAATAAGACGAAAAAGAATATTTGGCCGTGTAGTAAAGGTGAGATCTCTCGTCGGTCGTTTGCGACTAATGCAAGGCTATCCTCCGGAAGCCGGGGAGGGAGGCGGTGAATGCTCATAGCATACAACGCAGCCGGCTGCGTGGTTATGTGGGACTCACTTTGAAGAAGTGCCTACTTACTAAACACCACCTGTGGGACTGGCTCTGGCCTGAGTGGCCTCTTCGCCGCATCGGAAACGACCCCCCTTAGGGAAGGGGCGCGCGGGGTCAGTCAAGGTGTCAGCTATTCTATATATACTGGAGCACTCCGGAACTTCAATAGCGTGATTTACAAAATACTGAATTGGACGTAAGTAGTCTTTTTACATAATGACAGTTCTAACTTTCTCATGTTAATAAATGGCCTATTAGAATGCTGTCAAACGTTTAAGCCTCTTTATTTAAAAAGTTTTATATAGGTACCTGTTTGACACAGTTATCCTTAGAGTCGATTTTCGCGGTTAGTTCCTTGATGTCATTCTGGAGTTCTAGTAAGCGGGCTTCGTATTCGCCCTGCGTCGTGTCCAGGCGCCGCCTCAGCAGGTGCTTCTCTTGCTCCAACTCCTGACAAAAGGAACAGAAACCATTAGTATTAGATTTATTAATGTCTTCTCACGTCAGTCAGTTAAAAAATCAACAGCCAATAAAAATAAATTTTGTGACATGCAAATTATAATAAAGAAATAAATGCTTTATTTCTCTAAGTAGCAAACATAAGCGAAAACAGTATACTCGTATAAATACAACCTAAAGCTTAAAATAAAACCCGTGTCATGAGTCTCCGCTCTTCGATAACTATAAGTCTTAAAGTGAAAAACGTTTAGTTAACTACGTTGTTATGGAAGATACTGGTAATTTAATTAAAGGATTAACGGTAATCACTATAGGTATAACTTCTAATTAGTTCAGATGAAAATATTTTTTGAAAAAGCGCTCATTTTAAAAAGAAAAATTATTTAAGACACAATCGCTAAAAATGAATTTGGTAATATTTGAGTAAAATAATATTACAGTAATATTCACTAATCACTTAATCACTATTCTTTATTTATAGAATAAGGATAACAAATGAGCACACAGTCCATCTTAGGGTATGTGGAAGCTGTAGATCATAGACATCTATCCTCGGATAAGAATCAAAATGCCGATGCGTTGTCACAATAAAATGGAATGCCTCGTTTCCAGTAAAGAGTGTCCGGTTCTCTGCACACAACATACGAAACACAGCAGCATTAAGCTGCTATGCTATATTCGCCTCTTCATCTTCGGTATACCGTTACCGTTACAGTCCATTAAAGTCCATTGCTGATATAGGCCTCCCCCATAGATTGCCTCATAAAGGATTTTGTCACAGATGCCACGCTAGGCACTCGAGTTGGCATCTGTGGTTTGTTTAATTTTCTGGTTGTTATCAATATCAAGTAGATCCTGCTGCTCAGCTCCTGGTTTGTTACCCTCTGTCGCCTTTTATAACACCCGCGGGATGATAGGGGGTAGTGAATATTCTTACACCACTAAACGGAATTTCCAAATGACATGCGTAAGCTACGCGTTGCATCATCGTGTCATGAGTCACTGCTAAAGATAATCAGCCTATAATTTATTTAAAACAAGCGACAACTCAGGCTTTTTCATTGGAAAATAAAATTTCATGATTTTCGGATAAATAATTATTAGCTTAGATCACTCCTTGCATTACTCTGTATATGTTTGTAAGGTTTTATTAAAATCGGTTCAGCCATCAGTTCATGTAATATATTGCGATATTACAGACAGACAATTCAACTGTATTTATACGTTTAGATAGTATTCCTATCATACACTAACACAATCATCTAGTTACTATAGATAAATACGAATATAGAAAAAATGTGACTTCAAAGCTGTTTATTTTCGTTGTCACGAGACGTCCACTCGATTTATACCATAAAGTACATAAAACTCAATTATCTCGATTCTCCACTTCGGGTCATTCGATTAGCCGTCGTAAACACGCTTTTACTTACCGCTGTTTTTCAATTAGTGTGTAATTTGTGAACTTGTAATAGGCGGGTCAATTAAAATCCGGGTATGGTGTGTCTAATTTTATAAATGTCTGAACATGTTTCACTGATGTTTTTACTTGGTAGAGCCAGCTGATCTTCACAAAATTATTTGTGTGTGTGTGTGTGTGTGTGTGTGTGTGTGTGTGTGTGTGTATGTGTGTGTGTGATTTACAACAAAGATTAAAGACATTTTGATATTTTGAGATTTCGCTTCATCTCACATATCTTGTGTAGAAATGATAATTTACACTCAAAATCACTTACGTTCGACGCTTAATTACATAATATATACCTGTTTAGTTTTGTTAAAATCGGCTGTTCTACGCCAAAATCGTACTTACAATTCATTAACAAATGGGAAGTTTACAAGGACAGAAGCGGGCAGACCTATGACTCGGTCTGCTCTTAGAGTCATCCACTCGCTTTATTTAAATTTATATTTACACGTGGTAGAGCCATGCTGCAGCTATATTAGTAGTATAGTTGTAGCACGAATGGGTCGGCTCGACCGGGGAAGAACCACGCTCTCACAGAATACCAGCGTAAAATAGTAGCTTAACGCCGCTGTGTTTCGTATGGTGAGTGTAGAGAACCGGAGACCCATTTTACTGGAAAAGAGGCATTCCATCTCAGTCCTCACGGGTGACAACGCATCGGCATTTTGATTCTTTATTGAGGATAAATGTGGATGTCTATGGGTCAAAGCAACCACTTAACATCAGGTGGACTGTGTGTTCGTTTGTCACCCTATCCTATAAAAAAATATAATTCCACTACTCTGAGAAGTGAGCGTGAAACAAAATTTATAATATTTTAATACAACTGAGGGTTTTAAATGACCACACCGTCTACCTGATGGTAAGTGAATGTTGTGGGCTATGAACAACTATACCTAGGTACCTATCCTTGATTAATTATCAAAATGTAGATTTGTTGTTGTCCCTAAATACTGAAATGCAAAAACATGTCGCCAGTAAAAAGGGTTTTTATAACACTACCACAATGTATATATAATACTTTTAAATACTATCGGAAACAAAGTAATACTTAAACTATCGATAAATACCACGGAATATAGAAATAATGTAACTTGATTTCCACCATCAAGTCCGTAATCGAGTTTTAAACTCGATTATTGCAATTCTCCAGTTCACGTCCTTCGATTAGTCACAGTACCGAACATTAGGATGCGCAAGCGCATGCAGCAAAGCCGTCACAAGCATTGACAGTAGGTGGCGCTGCAATCGGGTTCGTGGTTTTTTTTTTATTTTCAGGGTTTTGTTAAAATCAAATTAAAAAAGTAAAAGCCGACTTCAAAGAACTCGGCCACTTTTTACGTGATAGAGCAATGCTGCAGCTATATTACTGGCATAATTGTAGCACGAGTGGGTCGGCTTCACCGGTGAAGGACCAGGCTCTCACAGAATGCTAGCGTAAAATAGTAGCTGTGTTTCGTATGGTGAGTGTAGAGAACCGGAGACTTCAGGTTTTTTTAACATCTGCAGAGCACGTTAGTTTCGTATTTAATGCAGTTATTTAACGTACATACGTTACTGTTATTTAGAAATGAGCAAACTTTGAGCAGGCTGTGTAAGCAGGGCTGTATTGAACGCCGCATTACAATAGACTTGTGCGTCACTAGACTATTGATACAACTGAATAAATATTATCGAAGGGTTCCATAGATTTTCTGTTTTTAAGGTTACTGTCTTTGCAGACTATTACTTTCTTTTTACTTTGCAGGGTATTAAAAAAGGTGAATTTAGAATCTATTTATTTTACCTTTGTATCAGTTATCTATTTATTACATGCCTTAGGCGTAAAGCGCGTGGGTATGTTCTACTAGCGCCTAAAAATCAAGATTCCAACGTTTTGTGGCATAAAATTCGTATCAAACAATAATATTGAACATATAAATGATATAAAAAGCACATTGTCAGAAAGATAAATGATTGTTGAACTTAATTATTTTTGTTAAATCGATTTATTTCTATTTTTACATAAAAAAGTGGTTTTAGTGGCTTATGGTGTAGATATATCACGTCCGCATGGAGTGGTAAACACGATAACTTTTGAAAATATCAATTGTTTAATTCAATCTATATTTTGATCTCTTCATCTATCACGTGGCAAGCCATGGAATGTAAATGGCAGTTTAATTTTCTTTTCTGCCGATGTCCAAAAAGGAGACGGTACTCAATTCGACTGTATTTTTTTTTTATGTATGTTACCTCACAACTTTTTACTGGGTGAACCGATTTCGATAATTCTTTTTTTATTTGAAAGCTGGTGATTCTCGTGTGGTCCCATATAAATTTGATCAAGGTCAGACTAACAGTATTTGAGTTATTCTTAATAACTTATATTGAAGTCGGCTGTACAAAATTTTTAATTATGTTTAGTTATAATTAATTTTTTTTGGCGAAATTTTCGATTCACAAATTGCGTTACACGAAACTTAGTGACTAAACAAAACATGCAAGTACTAACAATCACATGCAGCTCGAAAGGCATAGCAATGAACAGGAGAGGGGCAGATACTCAAAAATTATTTTCCTCAAGGTGTTCATTAATTAAATAGTAACTTCTTTTTTAATAAGTATATGTTTTAAAGAGCTTATGAATTATATATTATTACTAGCTGACCAGGCAGACGTCGTTCTGCCCTTTCCGATGACCATTTGCTTTCCTAAAAAAAACTCTTGAAATTAGCAATAAAAAAATTGAGGGTCGCTTATCGGGATAAAAACTATCCTATCTCTCAAGTTAGACCAAACTGCACTGCATAGTGACATGGATCTACACCATGTTACTCCTGAAGTGTCTCTTCTCATCTGATGATATGATATATATAATCTCTTTATATATAAAAACTAGCTCGCCAGGCAGACGTTGTTCTGCCCTTTCCAACGGCCCTTCCTATAAAAATCCTTAAATTCGCAATAACAAATTTTGAGAGTCATTTAGCGGGATAAAGACTATCCTATCTCTTAACACAAACACTCACACCTGTCACCCAGAGGGTAGGCAGAGACTACGGACTTCCATTTGGCGCGATCCTGACACACCTCTCTCGCCTCCTTTACATTCATATATCTACGCATACACGCTCGTCGGTTAAGGGTACTCCTAATCTGGCCCATTTTTAATGTATCGCCGATTTGGTCATTATACCTTCGTCTAGGGCGTCCCTCCCGACCTTGCCGTTCACTTCTGTAACATAGATTTGCTTTGTCACTCTTTCCTCTTTCATTCTTTCTATGTGACCAAACCACCGAAGCATCCCTTTCTTAATCCTTGTCACAACGTCATCTTGTAAACCACACTTTTCTCTTATCACACTATTTCTCACCTTGTCATTAAGATTCAGCCCTAGCATACTCCTTAAGGAACGCATTTCTACAGCATTTATTCTACTCTAATGCTTCTTCTGCCAGATCCAACTTTCACTACCATACATTAAAGTAGGGACTAACACAGCATTATGAATTGCCATACGTGCCTTAGTTGACACATTCTGACTCCTCATAATAGCGTGTAGAGCCCCATTCACTCTATTTCCTGCGTTCACTCGTCGTTCTATATCCTTATCATATCTACCATCCCTGCTAAATAAACATCCCAAATATACAAACTCATCCACTTGCTCAATCAACTCCCCTTCTATTCTTATTTCACATAACGTTTTACTTTCTTTTCTTTCAAAAACCATCACTTTCGTCTTACTTGCGTTCACTTTCATACCCCTTTCTTTCAATGACCAGTTTATTAAAATAACCATCATTTGCAACTCGGCCGCCGACGATGCAAATATTTTTTTTTTTTATAGGAGAGGGGGCAAACGAGCATGCGGCTCACCTGATGGTAAGTGACTACCGCCGCCCATGAACAACTGCAACACCAGGGGAATCGCAGATGCGTTGCCGGCCTTTTAAAAAGGAGTACGCTCTTTTCTTGAAGGTCCCTAAGTCGTATCGGTCCGGAAAAATCGCTGATGGTAATCGATTCCACAAGGAGGTCGTGCGAGGAAGAAAACATCTTCTAAATCGCACAGTGGTGGACCGCCAATCATCCAGATGGTGTGGATGGTATCGGGAGTTCTGCCGCGATGTGCGTTCGTGAAATTTGGCGGCTGGGATTAATCCGAACAATTCCTCAGAGCACTCCCCATGGTAGATGCGAAAGAAAATGCAAAGGGATGCAACATCTCTTCGCAGTGCCAATGAATCGAGCCGATCGGAAAGGGCTCGGTCGTCGACAATTCGAGCCGCTCTGCGTTGGATGCGGTCAAGTGGAAGGAGCTGGCACTGGAGAGCCCCTGCCCAGAGATGGGAACAGTATTCCATGTGAGGCCGAACTTGCGCCTTGTAAAGTAGCAGACGGTGTGCCGGCATGAAATACTGTCCCGCTCTGCTGAGCACGCCAAGCTTTTTAGAGGCCAATTTGGCCTTCCCTTCCAAGTGACCACGAAACTGCACGTCACTCGATATGTCGACTCCGAGGATACCGATACTGGCTGAGGCAAGAAGGGGAGTGCCTTGAAACTGAGGAGATACGACAAAGGGGTTCTTTTTAGCGGTAAACGCGCAAACTTGTGTCTTCTGAGGATTAAATTGGACTAGATTTAGTCGCCCCAAATATGACTTGATCATCAGCGTTCAAAAGGCATTTAACGGTTTTTTTTTTGTTCCTAAATATTCCAGTAGGAATTGCTATTGGTATACAATTCCTAATGGTATGTGGTGTTTGTGGTTACAGTTTACTATTTATGTGGTATTATTGCTGTTTGACAGTGAGTTTAATAAACATTTTTTTTGTGAAATTTATGTTTATTCATATTTTGAGCATGATTCCCTGATTACATTTTGAGCTACTCTGATTTTATATGTTTTTCATTTAATTTACTATGGTGGCTTTACTTTGCAATGTATGAAGTAGCAATTTATCTGGATTAACTTTTATTTTACTTATGTATTGTACATATTTTACTGAAATCATGCTAGAGGTATTTGAACTGTCAACTGTCGGAACTAAATGTCAATTGTATCACCTATGTACTTTTATTGAGGTTTTTCAGATTATTAACAATGTGTGTGACATGGACTTTAAAGGTTTCAATGCTGGTTTCCTTACTAATTATTTGAGACATATCATACGGATTGATTTTTAGCATTGTGCATGCAATCTCGTGATTTGCCCGAGTTTTACTAAATACAGGACACTGCTGGATAAGATGTGCCATAGACTGGATACTAGATAAGTCGCATGGACATTTGTCGTCGTTTGTTATTTTGAAGCGGTATAAATATTCTTTGTGATACCCATGATTGCTGAGAAACTGTGTTATTGCGAAATTGGGCTTGAATACTTCAATGAATTTTGTAAGATCTTCATATGTTGGAAGCAATGACTTGGTGTAAATAGATTGGTTGTTTTGAGAATAAAATGATTTCATTTCTGCGGCTGTGTATTGATAATTAATATGTCTGACGTAGCTTCAGTTCCCAACATAAATTAAACAAAGTGTACAGCAGGCCTGCAACCACACCCTCTCCAGCCCTTAGCATTTCGAGTGATATTCTATCATATCCGGCTGCCTTACCTGCTTTCATGCTTTTCATTCCTTTCATTATTTCATCTACACTTATCTCCCTACCTCTCTCCACTTCTTCCGGAATTTCTATTTCTCTTACTTCAGACGACTCTTCACTCTTAAACACGCTTTCAAAGTATAAATTTATATTTCTTATGTTACAAGTTGCACTTATTTTTTACCATAACTCTACTCCTTTTAATTCTCCTACATATATTATCCCTGAAAGTTAGTTAATCAGTCACAAACTATTCCTTTAATAGACTGTAAGTTTGCATGTCATATTATCCAATAAGAAACTTTTATCCTGATTATATTTGCGACAGTTAAATTAACACAAGCTTTTGTAAGAGCTAGTCAGAATTATTTTCACCCCGGTAATCACTGACATAATTTTTTCTTGACATTTAGAAACCATCGTGCGCAGTACCGGGGTTGAGATGGCATTGTCTCGCATCGCATGAGACGCGTAGCGACCCACTTACTTGCCTTGTGTTGTCTTGCGTGTTCAAATCTCGCTTCTTATGTGAACATTTGAACCGTGAACTTATGTCTGGGAAGCGTAACTGACGGATCCTACTTTTACAGGCAAATGATCGAGTTTTCACTTTGTGTACGGTTAAGTTATTGTTTCGAATCTATTCGATTTGTTTCAAACCTTCACTCTATATTCTAGAAATTGCGTAAGAAACCATCAAGCTACCCACTTGGCGTAACCATTTCACCAAGTGGGTGTCGCAAGAGGTGCCTATAGGAATAACCAGAAAGGTCTCACGGATCCCGATAGATCGCCATCTAATTATATAATCATCTTTGTACGTGGTAGAGCCATGCTGCAGCTATATTAATAGTATAGTTTTAGCACGAATGGGTCGGCTCGACCGGGGAAGGACCACGCTCTCACAGAATACCAGCGTAAAATAGCAGATTAACGCTGCTGTGTTTCGTATGGTGAGTGTAGAGAACCGTAGACCCATTTCACTGGAAACGAAGCATTCCAACTTAATCTTCACGGGTGACAACGCATCTGCATTTTGATTCGTAATCGAAGATGTAGGATGTCTATGGGCCGCAGCAACCACTTACCATCAGATGGACTGTGTGCTCGTTTATCACCCTTATCCTATAAAAAAAACCTCTTTCCTCCCCACCAAAGAGATAAGCCTACGTCTAGTAGTGAGATTTATTGGCTGATGAAGTAGAAAAATGGTCTAAAATTCTTGGTTAACCTTCTGGTTTAAGCCGAACCATTCGCTCTTATTGTGCGAACACAATAATTAAACTTTACCAGGTGGTATGACTCCATTTCTGGATAGGAGTCAGTCTGGATGTCCTCTTAACCCATTTCTGCCACCAAGTAGTGGTGCATGCACTGCTGTGAGAGAGCCAGAATATCACAGACTATAAGGCATTCCAACTTAGTTCTCAGAGGTCACAATACATCTGTAGTGTTCTTTGTTTCATGTCGGTTGCATTTTGTTGTCATATTGACTGTAAATTCGTTTGTCACTTCAGTTTTATAAAAAAAAAATGTCAGTTAAATATGGACGAGTGAGAGCCTTTATTTTTGCATACAGGCACATTGGACAGATGACACGCAATAAAACCAGATATCAAAACAGATATCACTCAATATTATCACTCTGCGCCGATGAAACGTTCTAATATATTGTGCATTATATCATATTGAAGTAATTCATTTGATGATATTCAGTATAGTAATTTTGAACATCGTATTTCTGCAATCAATTTACATTTCGACTAATTGATTCTCTGTACATACAGCTGTGAATATCGAGCGTTAATATATGAGATATATGGTGAAATAAAATTACTGTTGTAATTTGTAACAATCAACCTTTTTGAATACATTTTCACACAAAGAAAAACATAACAGTTGGCATTGCAGAATCGACCTTGGTAATTGTTATAAAAATTACTCTTAAAACTTTATTTCAAAAGAACTACGATGGTTTAAATGTACAGCAATGGGGCTTCGGATTCTCATATTTTAAGCCTAGGTACCGTTCGGAAGCTGTAATAGATCTGCTACGTAAAAGTTCAAATTTACAAACGGGTATGAACTACAAAACGCAATGATATTTTAACCTACTTCAAATAGGAGGTTCTAAATTCGAGTGTAGGTTTTTATGTATATATGTTACGCGATATCTTCGCAGATTGTGAACCAATTTTAACGATTCTTTTTTTATTAAATATGTTATACTTCAAGGTTGATCCAAAATAAAATTAGAGAAAAAATTTCACCCTCAAGTGTAGCAAATAAACAGTAACTTCCTTTTTAGAAATTTGAAGTCGGTTTTTACTTTTTGTTAAAAGTTATAATTATGATATTATGAGGTTTCGCTATGTCTCACATCGTAAAATGAATTACTCGATTGTAATGGTTTTCTTCACTGCGTTCCTTCTTTCTTTATTCTTTAGCTATACACTATAAGATGGTAACAATTTTAAATGTTATTATAAGATGTACAAAAGTGAGCTTAACCCTAATTAGAGGTGGTTCCGATTAATGTTTACACTTTACAAAATCCTACAGCTCTTATTCTGCTTATACTAATATATACTAGGACTCCATTTATGGCTAGGAGTCCGTCTGGGTGGGTACCAGAAAACGTAAAGACATTTTGATATTTTGAGATTTCGCTTCATCTCACATATCTTGTGTAGAAATGATAATTTACACTCAAAATCACTTACGTTCGACGCTTAATTACATAATATATACCTGTTTAGTTTTGTTAAAATCGGCTGTTCTACGCCAAAATCGTACTTACAATTCATTAACAAATGGGAAGTTTACAAGGACAGAAGCGGGCAGACCTATGACTCGGTCTGCTCTTAGAGTCATCCACTCGCTTTATTTAAATTTATATTTACACGTGGTAGAGCCATGCTGCAGCTATATTAGTAGTATAGTTGTAGCACGAATGGGTCGGCTCGACCGGGGAAGAACCACGCTCTCACAGAATACCAGCGTAAAATAGTAGCTTAACGCCGCTGTGTTTCGTATGGTGAGTGTAGAGAACCGGAGACCCATTTTACTGGAAAAGAGGCATTCCATCTCAGTCCTCACGGGTGACAACGCATCGGCATTTTGATTCTTTATTGAGGATAAATGTGGATGTCTATGGGTCAAAGCAACCACTTAATATCAGGTGGACTGTGTGTTCGTTTGTCACCCTATCCTATAAAAAAAATATAATTCCACTACTCTGAGAAGTGAGCGTGAAACAAAATTTATAATATTTTAATACAACTGAGGGTTTTAAATGACCACACCGTCTACCTGATGGTAAGTGAATGTTGTGGGCTATGAACAACTATACCTAGGTACCTATCCTTGATTAATTATCAAAATGTAGATTTGTTGTTGTCCCTAAATACTGAAATGCAAAAACATGTCGCCAGTAAAAAGGGTTTTTATAACACTACCACAATGTATATATAATACTTTTAAATACTATCGGAAACAAAGTAATACTTAAACTATCGATAAATACAACGGAATATAGAAATAATGTAACTTGATTTCCACCATCAAGTCCGTAATCGAGTTTTAAACTCGATTATTGCAATTCTCCAGTTCACGTCCTTCGATTAGTCACAGTACCGAACATTAGGATGCGCAAGCGCATGCAGCAAAGCCGTCACAAGCATTGACAGGGCTTAATGTTCAACAGGGCCGAATTAAGGATTTGTTATCTAACATTAAATAACTTTAAGTAAATGTGTCATAAATATTTGTAGGTATTCAAAATTAAACATATCTATTTTCGAAATAGTTGTAGTACAATGAAAGCGTATCGCAATTAAGCTTTAACTACATACTACTAAGTAGAAAATATATAATGTTTATGTATATGTTTTGTCTAAATACGACATAACTGAAAAAGGAGGTAGGTAGAAGTATCATCCTCACGACTCCTCAATGAGACAATCTATGCACATGTTCAGTCAGTGTACTTTTGATGGCCTGTATTAATGATGATAATAAAGTACATATCACTGACTTGACTGAACTTAATTTTCATAATTGACTGTCAAAGACTTCTATGTGATAAATAGAAGTTGGCACCACAAAATGTACATAATAGAAGATTCTCATTAAGAATTTTAAAAATTAATAAGTTAATATAATCGCTACCATACATTTAATTGTGGTATTTCTTATTGAAATATACGATTATAATTTAATCCTAGTTCTGTCCACGATATTAATATCATAATGAATTTGATGTATAGATAATTTGTAACTTCATAGACGTAAAAAAAGTAACCAAATATCCGTATAACCCTGGCAAGACCATAATATTATCTGTGATATATGTTGAAATGTACTTGATCACAATCAAATAGCAAAATAGCATTAAGGCTCATCAATTACTGTCAGTTGGAGCGCTCGTTAGTGAAGAATCATTCAAGTTAATACCTATACAAAAGGCCATTCGGACATTTAATATACAAAAGCATTTGCTCATTCGTTTCATCAAATCAATCGATTTACAGTCACTGGGAACTTAATAATAAAGAAGTTTCATGGCCTAGAGTTATACAATCGCGCGCTCAGCGGTCTATGAAACGGGCTATACGCAAAGTTTTACTGTGTGAATAAAATCCACGCTGAATATATCCGCAGTAAATTAGAGTTATCGACATGGCAGTAAGCTGAAGTGGCAAAGTGGCTGCCATCAGTTCGAAAAACCGACAGCCAATTGGAAGAATTTTCTCGAGCGGCAGCCTCGTGCCGGTCCTCCATTAGATGCAATGAGAAACTTTTTTTTATATGATAAGGGTAACGAACGAGCACATAGTCCACCTGATGGTAAGTGGTTGCTGTGGCCCATAGACATATACATCTATCCTCGATTAGGAATAAAAATATAGCTTCAGCGTGACTCTACCACATATAAAACTGGTAAGACATGCAGAAATTCAATGGATTCAGGTCGCTCAAGACCGTCTTATGTGGAAATTTAAGCAGTTAACTTGTGAATGACCGTAGTGATGATAATGATGATGTTTCTGCCTCGTTAATACATTGGGTATTGAATCTGGATGGAATGAGATTGTTATCATGTTTTGGTTAAGACACCCGCCATTTCGTTTTAGATCATCGCATCAGTGTCATAAACGATTTTGTTAGACTATAATTATGTTGTATAGAGGAAGATGAGGATTTTATTTTCGCGAATAATTTCAGTTGTCCTACTTTTAATGGTGTTTGATATTTGAAAAATACGAAGAGAACATAATCAGCAAGGCTATAATTTTTACAGAATAAAGTATAGAAAATTTCAAGTACGGCCCTGCGCTCTGTGCCCTCTTGCATATTAACACCGGCATATATGAGCAACAAGCTTCATACGCTTTCACTGGCTGCACCTGATGACAGAACACAATCCACTGATGCTCTGATTCGGTTGACGTACAAAAAGTGAAAACATCTTCAGACACGTTGGGCACTTTTGGCACTTTTCCGACGACCCTTCCCATAAAAAATCTTTAAAATCGCAATAAAAAAATATTGAGGGTCACTTATCGGGATATAAACTATTTCTATATAATAATAGATCTCTCAAGTTGGACCAAACTACACACATTATGCAAAATTTCATTGAAATCAGTTCAGTAGTTTAGGAGTTCATCGCGGACAAACAAAGTGACACGTAATTCTTATATATAAAGATAATGTATATATTTATCGAGACCGTCACGCTCATATGCATATTAAAATACTTCCTAAAAATATTCCTTAAAAATAATGATTACCAGTTTGTGAAGCTAACATTGTATATTTTAATTTTTTGTATAATGCAGTTTTTTTTTTTTATAGGATAAAGGTGACAAACGCGCACACAGTCCACCTGATGGTAAGTGGCCGCTGCGGCCCATAGACACCTACATCTATCCTCTGTTACAAATCAAAATGTAGATGCGTTGTCACCAGTGAGGACTAAGATGGAATGCCTCATTTCCAGTAAAAAGGGCCTCCGGCCACCTGCACTCACCAAGCGAAACGCAGAGGTAAACCTCTACTTCACGCTGGTTTTCTGTGAGGTCGTGGTACTACCCCGGTTCGAGCCGGCCCATTCGTGCGACAGCAAAAGCTGCCGCGTGGCTCTACCACTGTTAATATATGTATGTCATAAAAATTGCATAGCGTAGAGTTGATCTCTCCTATAGTTAATATAAAAATGATGTGTCAACATATTTAGGATCACAATCCTGCACAAAACTGTTATATATATGTTGACGGCTCCGTGGCGCAGTGGCTTAGCAATCAGTTGTTGCGCTGGGGGGCGCGGGTTCGAATCCCGCACGGAACAAGTATTTGTATGGCTTACAAATAATTGTTCCGGGTCTGGATGTTTGTCCTTGTGCAATTTATGTTTGTAAACTGCCTCCACGACACAGGAGAAAATCCTAGTGTGGGGGTAACGTTTTTTTTAAAATATATATTTTAATGTATTTTGATATTTTTATCTGTTTTGTTGTCCATATGATAAATAAAATAAAATAAAAACTTTTCACTTCTGACATGCAGTTTTACGACTGACAATTTTTTATACAATATGATTATTATAACTTTTTTTTATAATCTATATTGAATTTATGGATCGGGCAAAACCTCTGTCTTGGGAAAAACCAGCAAGAAACCAAGCGTGAATTTTGCCGAAGTAAGGTTATTCAATACAAAATAGATACATTATGATAAATAGATACAATGAATGTGTTATTTTATTTTATTTTACTTTATGTATTTGTAGCACATATTTCATATAAATGTTAGCTTCCTCTACTCCTTCCCTATATAAACTATATCTATACTAAACCTCACACTCCGTGCGCGCAATATGCATAAAAAGGGTACAAAGTTTCTCTACACTTATTAATCTTTATATATAAGAATTACGTGTCACGTTGTTTGTCCGCGATGAACTCCTAAACTACTGAACTGATTTCAATCAAATTTTGCACACTGTGTGCAGCTTGGTCCAACTTGAGAGATAGGATAGTTTTTATACTGATAAGTGACACTCAATATTTTTTTATTGCGAATTTAAGGATTTTTTATATGAAGGGTCGTCGAGAAGGGCAGAACAACGTCTGCCTGGCCAGCTAGTTTATAGATAAAATTCATTGCTCGTTTGTTAGCATTTCTTATATTGCGTTCAAGTACCAATCTTCGTTGCGGGGGCAGAGAGAAAATCCATCCCATTTCATCCCGTGGGTGTCGTAGGAGACGACTGTGAGGAGAAAAATGCCAGAAAAATCTAAAGATTTTCGGTAGATGGTGGTCTAAATAGCAAACTCGTTTACCTTACCTTTACAGCCTATTAAAAGTCTACTGTTGAACGTAGGCCTCCCCCCACAGATCGCTTCATAGGGGGGTTAATTGCCATAGTAGCCACGTTTGGCGAACAGGTTGGCCGCAGTAGTTTTTTCTATTTTTAGTTGTGGTTGGGAAGACGTTGCTGCCAACCTCCTGGCTCGTTTCCTTCTGTCGCCTCTTACGACACCCACGGGACGATATCTCGCCAGGACCAGGCGTAAAATGCTAAAACTGGTGACGGGCAGCAGCGTCAAACGTGCGAGACGTCTGTTTCTGCTATCGCCTATTACCCTGCCAAGCGAGACAATTCTGGCAAATCCTGCAACGCGGGACAATGAAAAAGAAAACGACTCGTTATAAGCATTAAGCACTGTAGGTAATAATACTTGTACTTAGCGCTGAATACACTACAAAACAAAGCATGACGTCATATACGTTGTAAAACGTGAGATCGCTTACAAAACTCTGGCATTGGTATGCCTTCCTTAAAATATACCTTCGAAATCAAGTCACGGTCAAATCGTTGCTTTTCTTACTCACGATATTCCACCAGACATCTACAGAATATTATCTCGTTCTGCGGCAATGGGCCGGACATATGCATTAGTTTGTGGTACTAGCTGTTTCCCGGGACTTTGCCCGCGTAGTAATTATTACGATTGGATTTCATTAGTTTTAATTCTGTTTCCAAAATGAAAGTAGCCTATAGTTACTCCATATAACGTCAGCTACCTGCCAGTGAAAGTTCCATCAAACTCGGCCTAGCCATTTGGAGATTACCCGGAACAAACGGATATACAGAGAGACAAAATTTTTTAAAATTGTTTTTTTTGTAAGTATCGTATATTCTTTCATGAGCATTTAGTAAAAAGCCATTTAAATTTTATTAATTTGTGTAAAGTTTCGTATATACAATAAAACCACGCAATCATAAATTATTTTGTATGGTAATTTCGTTCGATAAAAATAAATATAATACATAAAACTTATTTAAATAAGGTAATTGAAATTAAATCAAAATCAATGAATTAATAAAGGTATGGGTCGTTCACCATGCTGCGACCGTACTGTTTCAGTGGGGTGCTTCACACTAATATATTGCAGTGGCTTTATCTTATTCAAACACGAATATTGTTATAAATACCTTTTTAAACCCATCTTTCAATTATACAACTTCTTGAAGACTTATCATGATATCCTTTTTCAATTGTTTTATTTTATATAGAATAAGGGTGACAAACGAGTACACAGTCCACAGTGGTAAGTGGATGCTGCGGCCACATCTGTAATCGATTAAGTATTAAAATTCAGATGCGTTGTCACCCTTGAAAACCAAAATGATATGCCTCGTTTCCAGTAAAAAGGGTCTCTGGTTCTTCTGGTTTTCTCTACACTCACCATACGAAATACAGTAGCATTAAGTTGCTATTCCATGTTGGTATTCTGTGAGAGCGTGGTCCTTCCTCGGTTGGGCCAACCCATTCGTGCTTCAACCATAATATAGCTGCACCGTGGTCTATGGGGGAGGCCTATGTTCAGCAGTGGACTTTGATACGCAGTAACGGTAACGGAGATTTTATTTTCTTTGGTAAGGGCCTTCAGTGTAAGGAATACCTCACCTTAAGGCTGGGTGTTCCAAGCGAATTAGGTATTTACAAGCGGTCGTCGCAAAGTTCGAATCGGACCGCGCATATGATTACGTGATTTTTAGAAAATAATCACAAAAATGTTGTTTTAAAGTTATAAACAAATATTTACACAATAAGAAATAAACACACAAACAAAAGCTTAACTATAGTCAATATAAGTTCCATAAGACTATAGTTATTTACAAGTTATTTTATTTTCTAAATATTATTTACGTAGCAGAAAAAAGCGCGCGCGCAAAAATTGGCACAGGTTTTACTTCGCCAACGTCCCGCGTCCGCTTTAATAATCGATATTTTTTTAAATAAATATAATTAAAAAAAAAACGATCGAGTGGAATCGATTCCAAAATGTATTATTACTTGTTTAAAATGAACTTTGGCTTGGAAAAAAACTACAAATCGAACGTAGTAATTTTTTCTACAGAAACAGGAACAGCCTTAAGAAAAATTCTTATAAACTATTTCGCATTCGAGAAATAATACCGATACGAAAAATGTAGAAATATCACGTACCACATTATGTTTATCAAAGACGACATATTTTTATCTTCAACTTGGAAATCAAATTCCCAAGTTCTAATTACGTTTTCCGTTTTTCACAGCGCTTTCGTTTTTGAGTGGCGTTCACACAACAAACACAATTAGCGGTGAGGGGACGGAACCCCAGTTCCCCAGTAAACTATCATCGACTTCTCACCGCCAACAGAACAGTCGCTGGAGCGTGTTGAAATAAAACAATGGCTAGTTTTTACGGAAGCCATTGCTCAAGCGTTTCGTGTGACCTTTGTGCGGTGGTCCAAGTTAAAGAAGATTCGCGTACAGCAAAGGAGTGGAATAATTTGGCAACATCTGTCTTACCATACGATTACAATGTGGATGTCTGAAAGGCAGACCATCTACCTTCTTACCATCTTCGGCTGCATCACCACTTTACTTTACTATTAGGTAGGATAGTAGTTAGTGTAGTAGCAGGTTTTCATACAGAATCTTTTTACATACTAAGGAAATGCCGGAAATTTTTCACAACAAAAGTCGTATCATAAACATATACTGTCTTGCTGGTTTTTCAGAACTGAGTTTTTTCCGAAATAATACTAAAAGTAAAAAAAAATACTTCCAATATTTACAATGTACTATAGAAACATTTAATGTACATGCATACAAGTACATATAAAATTATGTGTATGTGAAATAAAATTATTCTATTCTATTCTATAATACACATACCCTGTTATAAACAAAACTTCTAACCTTTGTTTTTACTGCCTAAAATGAACAGCGTATCAAAACCCTTTCATGAATCCTGAATTCTAAGCAAGCAAATCTTTTGTAAAGATAAAGCCAAAGCAAATATCTTTACAAAAGACACTATACATTTTGTTCAAAAGTTGTTTATACTTATATAGGGTTATGATTGATTGATCTTTGTGCTCGGGTCTTTGCCTAATAAAATTGTCTGAAAGAAATCGCTTCAGGAGCGATAAAACAGCATATTGGTATCTTGTTTATATATATATATATATGTCATATATATATATATATACATATATATATTATACATATTATATATATATATATATAATATGTATAATATATATATGTATATTATATATATATATATATATATATATATATTAATTTTATATTATATTAATTTTAATTGAATGATTGATTGATACTTCCTTTCTAATATTAATTACGATTTCATTTTATTACCTTTATATATATTAGTTTATGGCAACAAATATGATAAAAATACAATATAACATATAAATAAAAAAATAAATAACAACAATACAAAATAACATGAAACTGCAATTCTTGTATTGTACACATAAGATATGTCGTACACAAACAATAATAAATTCCATGAAAGTCATCGAATTGATCATTCCGTCGCACTCCTATGCCTTGAGTACTTTTATTATTAAATCAACAATGATTGCGAGTTGCGGTTTAGTCTTAATTTTTGTCTACAATTGAGATTAGCTGGACAAATGTGGGTCGCGGATTGTTTATTAGACGAAAGTGCATTAACACAATAACTAGAGACGAGATACTGCGTTTTACGTTGCGATTAAATTTAGAATTTTATGAGAATTATTTTTATCAAGATGAATGCTATAAATTTGACCTAGTATTCGTAGATCTCACTATCACGTTACAGACTTTGTTGGATTAATATAAACTATTTTTAAATTGCATAGAAAACAATACCATAGGACATTAAAATCAAATAAGATTTTTTAAATATATTTAATGACCGTGACCATAAAGCACAGTCCCGAGCCACCTGTATACATCGACTTCTTCAGGTTGTCACTCATCTAGTCGGGCTTCATCTAGGGGGGCCGCCCTACACTTCGGCTATCGATACGAGTGGTACGAGACTGCCACTCGAGAACCTTTCTTCCCTATTGGTTATCGGTTCTTCGAGTTACATGGCCGGACCATTGGCACTTCAGCGTACTAATCCGTAGGGATATGTCGGTCACTCTGGTTTTACTGTGTATATCCTCATTTTTTCACAAGTTTATTACGCAGCGAAATCACGATTATCGCCCTCTCCATAGCTCGCTGAGCGACCTTGAACTTCCTCATACGGCCAGCACTGAAGGACTACGTTTCAGATCCATTAGTCAGGCATTAGTCGTCACTGGCAACACGAACGGGTTGTACAGTCTCGTTTTTAAATTTTGAGGCATACCTGACTAGAAGGTGTGTCGTAATTTCCCGAACGCTGCCCAGCCGAGTTGAATTCTTTGGTTTACCTCTCGGTCGAAGTTGGACTTCAAATCGAAGGTACTAAGTGATGTACTCGCAATTGATGTTAATAATGAATGACCAAAATATATTACTTGTGTAATTTTATGAGAAAACGAGAGAAATACACCCATAGACGATTAAGTGTGTTCTATTATCGAAATCGAATCTATGATGAGCTAAGGAGAAGAGAGATTTAGATATATTATATCACACTCAACTCATCAACCCGGCGTTAGTTCACTGTTGCACACGTGTTTCCGTCATTGTAGGAAAGATTTTCTGTATTCTCGCAAGTCTGACGAATTTCCCGTTGCAGTTCAGGATACTTCGCACCATCATTGTTTCATCATCAGTCTGGGCATAGTACATCTACACTATATGAAATCCGTGGTAAAGCCATGTTGCAGCTATATTATGATTGTAGCAGAAATAGATCAGCTCAACCGGGGAGTGACCACGCTGTCACAGTAGATTATCGTAAAGTTGCAGCTTAATGCTGCTTAATGTTTCATATAGTGAGTGTAGAGAACTGGTGACCCTTTTTACTGATATCAAGGCATTGTATATTAGTCCTCAGGGATGACAACGCATCTATATTTTTATTCTTAACTGAGGATAGATGTAGATGTCTATAGGCCACAGCATCCACTTACCATCACGTGGACTGTGTGCTCGTTTGTCGAACTTTTCTATTTAAAACGTTATAACACTGTCTATAAAAGGCTACCAATTTCTTCAGACTAAAGTTGACGCTTACGTTACCCACGAGGGAAGACAGTTTGATGAATTATTTTACACCCTCATTATGATAGGATGTTCCGAACTTTTAGATTTATATAATTTAATTCACAATTGTTCAATTCTGTATTTCCCACCTATAAAACACACACGGATGAGATTAAAAACGTGTTAAAAATGAAACAATGCCTGACACAATACGGGATATTAATGTACGGCACGGGTACCTACACAATCTAAACGACTTCCTCGAACGTAGACTAGATCTCTGTGGTTAATCTCACGTTTCATGGAAAGTAAGACGCCATGTGAATAGTGTTAGGTACTTGGATTACGATGATGTAAGATGCGATAAAAAATGAGGTTTTAATCGATTTTTTTTTCTAACGGCTTTAAATCATTTTATAAAAATCTACAGGACCTATTCTCATTTTAAACCGACTTTAAAAACGAGGAGGTACTCAATTCGAGTGTATTTTTTTATGTTTGTTACCTCATAACTTTTCTCTAGGTGAACTGATTTTAATAATTCTTTTTTTATTTAAAAGCTGTTGCTTGTTATGAGGTTTCTAATAAATTTGATAAAGGTCTGACTAATAGTTTTTGAGTTATTCTTAATAATTTATATTGAAGTCAGTTATACAAAATTTTTAATTTTATCACTTGCTTTTAATATTATAAGCCATTGCCTGTTGACTAACCTCAACTACTTTCTAAAGTAATGATCTAATGAAGTAGACTTAAATCAGCCGGTATTTCCCATAGCCGTCTTTTACGATACCCACGAGATGGAATGATCGATGGACTCTCTTATCTCGTAAAAGTAGTTTTATTCAATGTGTAGTGTTCGCGTGAATATAAGAAATCATTATGAGCGGATTTAATGCCTTTATCACACACACCATTATTGTGTGAGTAGTTTCAAAGCCTACTGTCTAACTCAAGGAATAATTTGGTATCACACATAACTTTTAAGCCCAGACAAACGACGCAATGGACTTAATAAAGTATTGGAACGAAAAACGAACTTTCAAACCACAGACCTACTGCACACAATGAACCTGCAACCAACTTCAAAACAGCATTCAAAGATGTGAAATACGTTATCCCCCAGATCGAATTACATCTTAGTCCTCGCTGGTGGTATTGCATCTGCATTTTAATTCGCTGGGATGGATGGATGTTAATGGGCCACAGCAACCATTTATCATCAGGTGGACTGTGTGCTCATTTGTCACCGTTATCCCATTAAAAAAGTACGATGTGTAGGTATAAAAACATACGTCCGTCACGCAGTTGTCCAGAAAATTGGTACTAAATTATTTAATACAAATTTTTATTAATAGTTCATTATTACTAGTAGAATTAATAAAAAAACAACGTACATCCAACCTTTAAGTTGTCTCGGCTGCATGGACAGGATACAATTTTATCCCCGGAGAAAGGAGAAAATGTTTATCCCTTCGCCTAGTTTTATCCACCCTTCGAGCATGGGCACACCACTACTGTGGATATAATATCTGCAGTAGATACTCGTAAAACGGGAGATAGATTTAGACTTAGATAGATTTTTTTGTATGAATATAAACTTAAACCCACGTCCAATGAACTAGGATAAAATTGTCCCTTTCAAATGTCAAAAAAGCATAATGTTTTTTTATCTTTCATTTGGCTCCATGCTACGGACAAGGGATATATGTCTAATCGTTATTTCAAAAAATGAATATTACAAGCTTTTACTAAACATTTGTGGATATGTGGCTGGGTTGGGATAAAGTAGGTATGTGGCTTAAATTCATATATTGGATGTAAGATTTGAACCACTTCCCGATATCTTATTGCGTTCAAAAGGGGATATACTTCTCCCCGTTGCCGTGCTTTGGCATAAGGACAAGATAATTTTATCTCTTGTCAGTGGATATAACCGGGGGATAAATTTTTTGTCCCCAGCCCATGCTAGCCGTGCTGGCATTATCCGCGATAACTGCGAGTGCTTATCTCTTTTTTTTCATAAGGTAAAAATAAACTTATTCATAAAATGCGTTCTCAACATGAACTTATGAAAAAAAATCCTCCTTTGCGTCCATTGTCCCTGCAGGTCATCCTTGGAACTTCCCGCTTATTTTCGAGAACAACTTTCGAAAATCTATTTAATTTTTGTTTTCTTTTTTGGTTTTTATTTTTTGATACTCTTTGAAACGGCTCCACCGATTACTATAATTACTATAATTCGTGTTCCTGTCTTGACATATCTCTTGGTCGTATAAGTACTTATGTTAACACTACAGTACACGCGCCCCTTTTTTTAGTTGAGTACACGCGTGGCCTAGTATAGTAGGCCACGCGTGTACTCAACTTTTGGGAATATACTACATATTCCCAATTATCTTATTAAAACAACAAATGGAATGAAAAAGGTTTTTATTTTACTTAGTTTTATAACCTTACTTTTTAGATAAATAATTAAGAAATTATTAAGAATCAACAATTTAGTAGCTATATAAGAAAAAGTAAAAAAATGGCACCTCTGAGATAAGATAATATCAAGGAATACATGAATGAAAATAACGCCTGGGAATAAGGTGATCGCCACCATACTGGTTGTATGAAATATCATTTAAAATTGTATAAACAAATTTATTGTTAAGTGAAATTATGTTAAAAAAAAGTCCCGCTGGGTTTCTTGCTGGTTCTTCCTAAGACAGAGGTATTTTCTGAACCAGTGGTAAATAAAATAATGACTTCCAATAAGTATTATGTAATAATCCATATTGAATAAAAATCATTCTATTCTACCATCAAGTGGACTGTATGTTCGTTTATTATTTTTTTTTTAAAAGTCGGCGCCATCATAATACAGCGTATTACAACAAAAAGTGGCAACCCTACTTGAAAGCGAGCTCCAATTATCTACTTTTCTTAATAACAATTAAACTTCATTAACATTATAAGATAAGAATAAAAATTTTTAAGAGTCTGTTGTTGTGCTGAGGTAGATCGTGTTACGTATGTTGAAGAAAAAAAGTTACCGTTTTATAATCAACATAACATATATAATTCATATTCTCTGTTTACTTGCCTGCCTCGTTGGTCTAGTGATTGTAAGTACGATTGCTGAACATGAGGTCCCGGATTCGAATCCCGGATTCGAATTCCGGATCGGATTAAAAATTAATTATGGGTTTGTCTGATAAGAATTTCTCATTAGCACCCTATAATCCTGTACTGCGTAATTTCGAATTAGAAAATATGATCTGGAGGACATAATTGTTATTATTTTACTCTCCTTCTTGTCTCTAATAAATCATCTCTTACTCCCCCTTTTTATTTAATCAGATTCTAGAATAGGTATACTGTACTTCATTATCATCGACCCATATAAGTCCGCTGCTGCCCCATCATTCTTATTACAGCCTTTCAAAATCCAGTGCTGAACGTAGGCCTTCCAAAATTACCTCATTGCAGGGTATTTGTTGTAGCACGTAGTTGTAGCACGAATGTGTCGGCTCGACCGGGGAAGGACAACGCTCTCCCAGAATACCAGCGTAAAATAGCAGCTTAACACTGCTGCGTTTCGTATGGTGAGTGTAGTGAACCGTAGACCCTTTTTACTGGAAAAGAGGCATTACACCTTAGTCCTCATGGGTGACAACGCATTTGCATTTTGATTCTTAATCGAGGATAGATATCGATGTTTATGGGCCACAGCAACCACTTAACATCAGGTGGACAGTTTGCTCGTTTGTCACCCTCTCCTATAAAAAAAAAGACGGACGGAGGGACGGACGGAGGGACGGACGGAGGGACGGACGGAGGGACGGACGGAGGGACGGAAAGAGGGACGGACGGATGGACGGACGGACAGTGGAGGATTAGTAATAGGGTCCCGTTGGTTACGATTCGGATACAGAAACCTAAAAAGGGTCTGCGGTTCTCTACAATCACCGTAGGAAACACAGCGGCATTGAGTTGCTATTTTCCGCCAGTTATCTGTGAGAGCGTGGTCGTCTCTGCTTAAGGCGAAAAACCATATAGCTGGAGCATGGTGGTACCACGTTGTAAATACTGGTCGACATTAAGCGTATAGTGGCGGTGTAAAAATATTTCCTACCCGTATGATTCCGTGAGAGGTGACAGAGGGATACTGAAACAGGACGTGGGCAGCAGAATCTTCCTGATAACAACACAAAATAATAAAAAGAACTGCGTTTGAAGACCCGCCTGTCAAGAGAGGCGGCTATGGTAAAATATGAGGAAATCCTCGGGAGAGGCCTATGTTCACCGCTGCTTGGCGGAACAAATAGGTAAGAAAGTGGTATCTACCCAGACCTAGTCTTAGTCAATATAGAAGTTCTTCCTAATGATTGTAGCCTAGGAAAAAAGGCGGTAAGTGAATTTAGTTTAATAATAGGAAAGAAATCAAACTAGCCTGTAACAGTTTAAAGCTGTTAAAATTTCGAAGTGAATCAAAGATATGGCGTGATGTATCATGGCCGTCACCACAAAGAGAATCGAGAATTCAGCACTATTCAATTCAAAGTAGATATAAGTGAAGCAAAACTGCTAGTTTCGATAATTAATACTAATCCGCAAAGCCTTGCCAAGGGAGCGGTGTAACGAGCTTAACTGCGATAATTAACTGTTTGTGGGCGTGGCAATGACGACGAACGAATCTGACCAATTTTAAAATATTTCTATAGCTTAACGTAAAGCGAAATGTAATGAGAAAATCCACTAAGAAATAAAATATTTCTTTCTCAATAGATTTTATAAATTTCTTGCAGATGTACTGCAGTAACCACTTACCAATATTTTTTTAAACTTTAAAAAAAATGATTGGTAAGTTTTTTTTTTAATACGATACCCCAACACTAAGGTTTTCTCCTGGATTGTGGAGACAGTATACATACATAAATTTCACATGGACAAACATCACGACCCGGGACAATTGTTTGTAGGCCGTACAAATAGTGTATTGAGCCTTCAGAAAAGTTCACTAGTGACTTCAATTTTAATTTAAAAAAAAACACGTAGGTATGATATGAAATCACATTTCCAAACAAGTATGGCTAAAGTTAAACAATGTCATAATACAGAATACAGCCTTTCATGTGCTATCTCACAGAAAACAATGAGCCAGTGTTGTGAAGTCGTAATGGCGGACTGTCATTGTACCAGTAACCGTAATTTTGTGCTCTCTACTCTCGTGATACGACGTAATAAGGAATTTAGAGCCTTTCTTATTTGTTGCAATCGACGTCTTTCGTCTACAGCTCGCTATTTTTATTCAACAGTCATGTTTTTCTTTGTACTACTAAATTGCGATACAAATGGAAACGGGTCACTAAGCCATCAAGGTTTAAATAAAACTAAAAAAAAAAATCATTCATAAGCACATTAACCTTTATACATGAAACTATTATGTCACATTGTTTGTCCGCGGTTAACTCCTAAACTAATGAACTGATTTCAATTAAATTTTGCACACTGTGTGCAGTTTGGGCCAACTTGAGAGATAGGATAGTATTTATCAGGATCAGTGACCCTCAACATTTTTTATTGCGGCCAGATTTTACTGATTTATTTAAGTTTGATTGTTGATATTACTTAATTAGTTTAAAAAAAAATGCAAAGTATTCTTAAAGACCAGGATGATGCTTTCGAAGTTAATTTAAAAAAAAAGAGCGGTTTTATAATGAACAACACGTGCGTCAACAATGCAACCTTTTATTGAAATATTTAGAACAATAATTTATATTGATGTGTGTGTCAATTTTTAACGCAAGATAAGTTATTAAACACATTTTATTGTTTAACCTAAACAATAAAATGTGTTAAATAAATTAAGGTAATAGAGTAGAAAACAAAGATTAACCATGTTTTATTACCGTAATTTCTGGATAACAATTGAATAAGCGTCAGCGGTCATTACCTGAAACGAAAAAAAAATAATTAGAAATTATTTAAATAATTCCATGCTGCAGCTATATTAGTAGTATAGTTGTAGCACGAATGGGTCGGCTCGACCGGGGAAGGACCACGCTCTCACAGAATACCAGCGTAAAATAGCAGCTTAATGCTGCTGTGTTGCGTGCCACGTCGTTTACTGCTGCTGTCTGCGGTCGGCTACGGAATGGTACCTTAACAATTTAAAAAGAACTGCAGTTGCCAAACCGCCTGCCGAGCGTGGCAATTATTGGAAGCAAACAAACAACCTTATGAGGTAATATTTGGGAAAGGCTTATGTTCAGCCGTGGCCTTTTGATAGCCTGTAATGGCGACGGATTTTCTTACACCGCTGCTGCACGGCATCTCACAGCTGTTTACATAAACCGAGACCTAGATATCGATCGAAAAATCGCAAATTTTATCTAAGTTCTTTTTACTCAACTGCCACAGAAGGAGGTTAATGTTTGTTTAATGTTTGTTAACGTATGTATGTTTGTTCAACCGGTGCGTGTTGCCAGTGATGACCTATGGATCTGAGACGCGGTCCTTCACTGGTGGCCGTATGAGAACGCTCAAGGTCGCTCAGCGAGCTATGGAGAGGGCTATGCTCGGAGTTTCTCTGCGTGATAAACTTAAGAATGAGGATATCCGTAGTAGAACCAGAGTAACCGACATAGCCCAACGGATTAGTAAGCTGAAGTGGCAATGTTCCGGCCATATAGCTCGAAGAACCGACAACCGATGGGGAAGAAAGGTTCTCAAGTGGCAGCCTCGTACCGGTAGGCAAAGTGTAGGGCGACTCTCCACTAGATGGAGTGACGACCTGGTAAGACTTCCTGCATAGTCAATGATGATGTGATGGGCTGTAATGATGAATGATAATGATGTATGTATGTCTGTCTGTTTATTTGGCACGCTCCGTAGCCTAAAAGGCTAAAGTCGTAAGATTTTTCTTAAAGGAAGTGTCACAGGGTATAAAATTTTTTTACTAAACTTTTTAAGCGGTCGGGTTTTTTAATTACCGTTTTAACCATTGGGCTTGTTACGAAGTTTTTATGTTGACAAATTCTTACGAATACGGAGTTCCTTAAGCGATGATGAGATGGAAGTAACAGTTAGAGAGCCGTGGTAGCTGAGGTGGTTAGCGCTCGGTGTAAATTTCACAGCATGCGAGCAACCCGGGTTCGATGCCCGCCGGCACCAATGAAATTGTTAATTGCAATTTTAAGTGCTGATTTATCACGTGCTCGGCGGTGAAGGAAATGATGATGATGATGAAAAAAAGGCGGATAAGAAAAAATATATTTCGAACACATGTGAAGTTCGTCAACACGCATTGGGGCTGACATTTCCTTGCCCTAAAACCCTCTCAGAAATGGGAGGGGGACTGTGCCCAGCAGTGGGATGTATATAGTCTGTAACTTTAAGGTGGATGTAATTCTAATTTATACTCGATACGCTACGCCGTAAACCTTTCGAAGAGCGTGGACCACCAACACGAACAGTTTTAAGAACAATACAAAACCTTGTCTTGCATGTACAAGCAACAATGACTGACGATAACATCGAAAGCCACGTTCTTCAACCGAACTAGTGAAGGGTACTCATGTGCCTTCAATTACGTTTCAATATAACCTTGTTATAACGTCATTTCATTCGTCACTCCAATGATTAACAGACAGTATTTTCAGGCGTTAATAATTACTAAGAAATGGCCACGTTACTGAATACAGACGAACAATAGAAATTACGATATTACATAATAATTTAAGTAGTAGAGCCACGCTGTAGCATCATTTGGGTTTCAGTACGAATGGGTCGACTTGACTGGGGTAGGACCACGCTCTCATAGAACACCATCGTGAAATGGCAGGTTAATGCTGCAGTGCTAGGTATGGTGATTGTAGACAACTGGAGACTCTTTTTACTGATAAGATGGAATGCAATCGTAGTCCTCAGGGGTGACATCGCATCTGCATTTTGATTCTTAATTCGTCGATAAATTTAACATAATTTATTAATATACTAGGAGTTCCCCGCGACTTTGCACTCGCGTATTTTATTATGATTGGATTTCATGGGTTAAATTTTTTGCGCGGAAACCTAATTCTTTTTCTAAAATAAAAGTAGCCTAAGTTATTTCTTATAACATCAGTTATCTGACAGTGATAGTCCGGTCAAAATTGGTCCAGCCGATTTTGGAGATTAGCCGGAACAAACAGACAGACAGACAAAAAAATTTAAAATCGTGTTTATGTTATAAGTACCGTATATACTTTCATATGCATATACTGAAAAGTTGTTATTTCGACATTACAAACAGACACTTCAATTTTATTTATTTGTATTGATAAGACAAATGCGGATGTCTATGAGCCTCAGCATCCATTTACCATTAGTTGGCTGTGTGCTCGCGTTTCACCCTTATTCTATTAAAAATACTGAAGGAACATTAAGCTTAATACGTCCGCTGGGGTTAACTATGACATCAAGATGTTACACCTAAGTATAACCATGTGTGCTGCCATGCTGCAATGCACTCGAAACTTCGGGAATATTAATTTAAACCTAAGTAAATAAAATGCGATAAAATCTGAAACAAATAGTTTCAATCAAATTTTGACCTTCAACTATAAATGTTTCACCAACAATAGTAATTATTATTAATGAGTAATTATTATTAATGAGTTGCCAGTAATGACAGATGCGTCTAAGGCGTGCTCTTTCACTGCTGGCCGTATCTAGTGGCAGCCTGGTAAAGGTAAGCGGGTTGTACAGCTCCAACCAATCGAAAGATATACTGGTTGCAGGTAGGTCAGAACCGTGTTTTTTGGTGTTATTCCTCGGGCTCAGTCAATATTAACCCTAGATTTATTCCGCATTTGAAATAGTTGTATTGTCCCGAGTTCATTTACTTCTGTGGCCATAGCGCGAAGAAGAAAGAACTCACAGTTCTTTCTTCTTTCGTTTAGTTAAAACGAAAAACAACCTCAAACAAACTTACGAAATGGAAATGAAATGTAACACAAACCATCGCTTACGTAGGCGCTCAGTTTGCGTTGCAGAGCAAATCGGCCATCGGCGGGAGCTTTATTAGCTCCGCGACTCACGTCTGCGAGATAACATCGCCGCACGACTTGCTCGGTACAATGGCCGACGTGACGTTCGCTAGTTTAAATACTGTAATTTACTTCAAAGTCAAACATCACGAAAAACTCAACTACTATACACAATATTTGTTTATATAGTCTCAAAAAATCGGCTAACTACATTTTTGTTTCTCGTTTTGGAACCACGGTTCATCTGTGCTATTGTATAATGTCTGCTGGCTTCGTGGCGCAGTGCCTTGCAATTAGTTACAGCGCTGATGGCCGCGGGTTCAAATCCCGCACGGAACGAGTATTTGTATGGCCTACATATAGTTGTACCGGGTCTGGATGTTTGTCCTTTTGCAATTTATGTATGTAAACTACCACCATGATACAGGAGAAAATCCTATTAGATTGGTAACGTTCAATTAAAAAAAAACTAAAAAAATAACTCTAGTGGGGATCGTGGTTGATTTCGTAATAACGTGTGGCGCTGGGTTCGTTTAATTGTGTAAATGTATTAGTATCCATTATGAGCCGTTATCTTTTTATAATAATGTAATGTCCTCCAGGCCGAATTCGGTCACGGCGGCCAGTCACAAAGGAGACTAGATATCTGCGCAGCATTGAATTATATTGCCCGAGTTTATGCGCAAGCACAGAGCCATGAAAGTGGGGTAATAGACAGTGAAAACTTAAAATAATGTTTGTCGAGAGACCTTGCAATTTCTATCTCTGGAAGAAGTCTGGAAATCCCTACTTTTCAGAGGTTGATATAGAAGTAGCGGTAGTAGCAATATTTAGAACAGCAAGATTTGCAATATGATGGACGTGATTTCAAACGAGCACTTTAAATGCGTACAAAAGTAAACGTACTGGCAATTAATATGATGTGTTCTTATTAAAAAAAAAACATAGGCAATATGTCACTTAAACCGATTGCCTTAGTTAAAAAACTTAATTCCAATTAATTTATAGTTTGTATCACTTAACCTCAACCGTAGATTGGCGGGAAATGGCACTCAGCAATGTGACTTACGGTTCTTATTTGGTAGAAGCATTTGCATAAATCGTAGTGATTTATTCGCCTGTCGCTGCTGTTTCATTGCGAAACCACAGAATTAGGCCGTCGAATATAACCTAGATATACAAACTTGATTATTACTGTTTTTATTTTGGATGTTTACGGTCGAAAACAGATTATTAATTTTCGGAAGCATGAGTTACAACCCAAATACATTTGTAATATTCAGAACGATTTTGTTGTCCATTTATAAAATGTAACAATGAAATTCATATTAGAAATTTGTAAGTCTGTACCGTAAGCGAACAACCCGATTCAATCCCTTGATTTTTTTATAGAATATGGGTAAGCACACAGAGTATGAACAAATGAACACACAGTCCACCAGTAAGTACTTTGACCCATAGACATCATCATTTGATCATCTGCATTTATCTTCCAGAAGAGAATACAGGGCCAGTATGATTACAGCCTGTAGGCAGTCTAACTCAGTACTCAGAGGTGACAGCGTATCTGTAGCCTTCTTTGCTTGAAGTTGATTACTGGTGTCCATGGACTGCAGCAGCTATACACCATCAAGTGGACTGAACTTCAATGTTAGAGTAAAGTAAATAAGCAGTGTTACCAGAATCTCTTGTATTTTTCTTTAAATATCTTACTACAGCTTGTTACATCAGCGCAGTCAGAATCGAGTCAGTTTCTATTTTCTCAGGGAAACTCACTGTCACAAGCCGCTATTTCCCTGTGTATAATGTTTTTGTCAAATCGATAGGTTATTGCATTGTGGCAATAGTTTAGTGTAAACGAAACGTACGTAACAATGGAAAACACGTAATGAGTGATTTATATACACTTTGTCGTCTGTCAGTAACGCAAGCAGGATTTTTTTTTTTGTATAAGGCAAGGATTTCCTCCCTTCTCCACTACATGTACACAATCCAGTACGAAGTATGCGTGCGACATTCGGTGTACAAAAACTTACTTTATTTCAAACGTTTTTCCTTATTATCAGGAGAAAAAATATAAATATAAATGTAGCCGATAAAGAATCTATTTCATTAACATGGCCGTCTTATTAACGAAAAACATGGTTGTCACTTAAAAAAACGAGTATTCGAAAGTCAAAGTTTTGTCTGGGAAATATTTTTTTTATCTCGTATAATATAAAGTATTGTAAAAATCCATTCGTGGCGGTGTCGAAGTATCAGAGAGAAACAAGCCAGGAGATGGGGAGTGTTCATGATAAAAACTAGAAATAAAAAACAAGGTTGCCAACCTGCGTGCCAAGCGTTACAATTATGACAAACTTCCGTCCATGAGCAAACTTTTTAAAATTTAAAATACTATAGCATAGATTAAGATTTTAATCATGGCCGAAAAACGTCACACATGCAAATTTAACCAATCACTATGTCGTAACAGACCCAGAACAAAAAAACTACCAAATTGAAATACTAAATGCATTTCCTGCTTTCATACCTGTTGATTTTTAGTTATAACATAGATCAATATTAAATATGCAAGCATTATGCTCAACTGGTGACATTTAGCAACGCATGTGCATTGAAAGTAAAAGTTGATCATTATTCATAACCCGCATGCTAACAATCAGCCTTCAGACATATTTAGATCGCGCCCGTCTAGATTTAGCTAGCTGGTTTTGTGTAAAAGTACCTAACTGTATAAAATAAAATAGATTTGTTTTTTTTTGTTGTTTAAATTTGTTAATGTAGCGTAACCAGTACAACAAACGAACAGCTGTGCGATGGGGTCTTCTACAGGGTGAAATTAAATCAATGGTATCTATTGAACCCATGAAGCAAATACAAAGAACTTATCAATCCACACATACTGAGGAAAATTTTAAAGTAAATTTTGAAGTTTTTGATACTTTCAATATTAAAGTAAAATTTATGGACTTGCATTATTTTAATCCCAACGTAGCTTGTATTATCAGTATATATTCTTAGTTTAAAATGATGTCAATGATTTTAACTTCAGTCAGTTTATGGCTACGTGAAGTATTGTATGGTCAGTATGATTCTTTTTATTTATTTCCATGAATTACAACCTGTGTAATTTCACTGCTGCATAGGAGAGATTTTGCCAAAGTTGTTACGTACCATAAATGAGAAACAGATATACATCAATATGTTTTTAAATAATTTTTAAATCCACTCCCAGGATTTAAATGCTCGCTAAAAGTACTCCAACTTGAAAGACTTGATCAAGCAAGTCTTTCAAGTTTATTTTTTATTAGTTGAAAGTCAAAAAACATCGTAATCAGGCGAATATCTGGCATCCCCTAACCTGTAGTATTTAGGTCTTAGGTCTACAAACCGGATACGGCTGCCTTTTACATCGGCGTAATGGTATACACTCGTGCATCATAACGCCAAGTGCGACATGTTTTCTAGTTTGCAATGTCTGTAGAAAATGAAAATGCTTAGCGTTATTAACTACATAGATTATATATCTATATTTAATCATTGATTACGTAAATAATATACTTATGTTATGCTATTTAAATAAACTTTACAATACTAATCAATATAACATAGGTATACGTTAATGGTAGAGCCACGTTGCAGGTATATTATGATTGTAGCACAGATGAATCGGCACGACCAGGGTAGGACCACTCTCTCACAGAACACCAGCGTGAAATAGCAGCTTGATACTGCTGTGTTTCGTATGGTGAGTGTAGAGAACTGGAGTACCTTTTTACTGGAAATGAGACATTCCATCTCAGTCTTTAGTGACAACGCATCTTTTTGAGGGTAAATATAGATGTCTATACCATCAGGTAGACTGTGTGCTCGTTTGTCACCCTTATTCTTTATATTACAAAAATAACTTCAACCTACTGGATCCGTCAGCTCACATGCCTGATCATTGCAATCTAAAAATGGAGTGATGAAATTTGATTCGTTGCTATTAGACGATGCCTTAAGTTTACAGTATTTAAAATATTGAAGCAGACCAAATTTCGTCACGAAATTGAATTGTTTTTACAAAACGGTCACTTTCGCTTACAACCTTAAGAATTAAACTTTAATACCTAGGTAATAAGGACACTATAATTTTAAAGGAATGCGTCGTGACACTGTTACATCAGCATGCTTCGTTCCTGAGTTTATCCACTAAGAAAAAAGTTCCAGAAATGAAAGATTTGCTTTTACCTTTACACAATTTTAAAAATATTTTTAAAATCTCATTCTAATTTTCATATAATTTCTAAAACTGGTTCTTCTCTTCTCCAAAGGCTTAGATTAACCATACAACAAGAAAACGAAAGCGTCAGAGGCATACATGGAATGCTGAGCCCAGGGCAGCTAAAGCCAAAAATGAAATGTTTCAGCTACCCTCTTTCGCTTCTTATGATACCTATGGTACGATACGAGTAGTAGATCTTTCTCACACTACCACAACGCGGTTTTAGTAAATGGTAAGGTAAGTTGTAAATAAACTCTCTTTGCATTCGAACACCGACGCTGTTTCATTGAAGACCGCAGCTGGTCAATGTGTGCTTCAATTTGTCGATACAATATGCATCGACTTCAGAACTGGTTTTTTTTATAGAGGGTTATTTTGCAATAACCGACCTGCAGAGAAGGTTCAGAATATGTAATAGGTAAATTTTACTTTACTTTACTAAAACTTTCAGAATATATAGAAAATAAAATCTTTTTATGCATTAATTTATTTTAACTGATTTTACCGCGCACGCACACATTCGCATGGCTCGATCGGTAGGCAAAAACGTTGTTGTCCATAAATCACATTCAATTTGGGATAATTGAAAATAAAACTAGAAACCTTATTTACTCGTATTTTCTAAAACTCCAATAACGGCTACTCTGAAAAACAATCCTGTATATAGGAGGGGTCATAGTGAGCTGCGTGCTCGTTCTGCAGCATTAATGAGTCGGGCTCCGAGGTAGGACCACCCTCTCACAGAATACCAGCGTGAAACAGCAGAATAACGCTGCTCTGTTTTGTATGGTGAATGAAGAGAACCAGAGACCTCTTTTACTGTTCTTAGAGTTGAGAACGCATCTTCATTTTAATTCCTAATCGATGACAGATGTAGATGTCTATGGGTCATAGCATCAACTTACCATCAGGTAAACTACGTGCTTGTTCGTCATCCTTATTCTTTAAAAAAAACTTACAGAGTAAAATGGGACGATGGAATATTTTAGCCACTAGTTTAACGACAGGAACATGTTAATAATGTAGACTATATCATATTCTAATATAGTTTGTATCAGGTAGTCATACTAATGGGACTTCTTTAGATTTCTATTTAATTTTTATTACTATTTAGGTATATATAGTATCATACGAGATGATTTCGATGTTTTTGACAAAAAAACTTTATTAAAATTAATATGTTGTATATAATTTACTTTGAAAATTAGAGGAAACCCTCTCATTTTACCCTTACTTCTATAAAAAAAAAAAAGGTGCTAGCGATAATAGATAGTTTTTTGGCGATAATCTTATTGGTTCCGGAGGATGTAACTTATTGAAACAGTTTCAACTAGCAATGAAATAGTTTATATCTATACAAATATAGTGTCTGTTTGTAAAGTCAAAATAACATCTTTTTAAATTTTTAATGCATATGAATGTATATACTGTACTTAGAACAAAAAAAAAACAATCTTAAAAAATTTTGTCTGTCAGGCTGTCTGTCTGTCTGTTTGATCTGGCTAATCTCCGAAATGACTGGATCGATTTTGACGGTACTTTCACAGGCGGATAGCTGTCGTTATAAGGAGTAATAAGGAGTGACTACTCCTTATAACGTCAGCTACTTTTATTTAAAAAAAAAGGTTTCCCTCCTGCCGTTGCTCTCTATCTGTTTGTAAAATTTTATTACAATCGGTTCAGCCATTCCGAAGATTAGCTCGTACAGACAGATAGACAGACAGACAATTCAATTTCATTTACATATATTTATAGATAACACACCTGCATACATCAAGGACACACTTTCAAGCTTTAAGTGCAAACCGGCAATAACTGTAATAATTCAATGGTTCAAGTATTGACGAAATTGTCCATATATCTACATGTAATTGGTTTCTCGGAAACGTTTTTAACGATTTAGATGAAATTTCGTAATTAGATAATGTTTTACATTCACTCTATCTAATTAGGTTTAATTTCCGACAATTATTTTGTTAAAACATAGCAAACCTCGTAACTGGGTAATTTGCGCTCACGGCGACCAATCTGAACGGAGACTAGCCACCTGCGCAGGACATGACAAAAGTGCCAAAGTGTATGCTCAAGCATAGTTGCACTCTCTACTCCCCCACTCTTTATAATCCGATGAGACACGAGCGGAGAGAGATCAGACGCAGGACCAACGGCTTTACGTGCTTTCCGAGGGAGAACACCGCCGTCTTCTTGACTGCTAATGAGAACTTCTTGACAGAAATACTCAATAGCGGATTTTGGCCTGATCCGTGATTCGAACCCGGGACCTCGTGATTAGCAACCGCGTTTATGACCACCAGACCAAAGCAGTCATTACTAGGTACTATGGTACTGAAATTACTACGTGTCTGTACAGTGAGTACTTTCGATAAATGTTTGTCCGTTCACCGGTAGGAACCTAATGGCAGGATGTAATTGTCGGTACACAATAAATACATACATACATACTTATAGAGACGTTTAAAAAAAGCTCAGTCGTTGTGCAATATGCCACTGGCCATATTAATAATTACTACTTAATGGTAGACTGTGGACAGCATTTGAATAAGTTCATTGTAGCCAGAATTTATACTCGTAACTATATAAAATGGTTAAGAGAAACGCCCCTAAACAAAAATAAATTACTTTTCTGCCAACAGGACGGCGCCACTTGAAAATGACATATTTGATAATTTCATAGGGAGGAATGTAAAGGTTAATGTTTTTTTTTTTAAAAAATAAATAAACAATACCACAGATATTCATAAAAGTAGAAAAAATAAAATAGTTACATTGTGTAAACATTGATGAGTATTTATATATTTATGTATGTAAATAAATAAATAAAAAATAAAACGCATACTAACTGATTTTATTTTTTCTATAACATATAGAAATATTATTTGTACATGGTAGTCACATTGCAGTTGTACTATGTCTGCGGTACGAATGAGTCGATTAGACCGGAAGAGATCACGCTCTGACAGCGACCAGCTAAAAGCAGAATAAAGCTGCTGTGTTTCGTACGATAAGTGTCTACAGTTCTTTAGAACTGAAGACCCTTTTTACTGATAACGTGGCATTCCATAATTAATCTTTAGTGATGACAAAGTATCTGCAAATTGATTCTTAATCGAATATAGATGTATAGGTTTCTATGGATCATGTTCATGGCCTAAAAATACCCTTTGGATATTTTTATACACAGAAGTTGGATTAGATGGATGTGCGGTTGGATCACCTGCGTTCTTAAGCCAAGGAATTCGGAAAAAATCGGACTATTAATTAGTGTTTAGGCTTTTTACCAAGTTTTCATTAACTCAGGTTGAATTTAGTAATTAATTTTAAACTAACTTGCCGATGAGCTAAAGACTTAACAAAATGTGGTATATCAAAAAATTTTAATCACGAAAACAATTATTTCATACAGTTTAATGAAAGCAAATGAAGGAAAAATAGTTAAGAAAAGACATGTTTAAAAATGTAACCAAAATAAGTTACAGACACTGGTTACAGGCAAAGGTATTAATCAGCAAGGGAGTCGATTTTGAAAAACAAATGTCTAACTTGTATTAATTTTCCTCGTTCACGTACGTAATAAAACACAGAAGGTCGAGTGACGTACCAGTATAAATGTCAGGGAGGATGCATTTGCTAAGGTCAAACAAACGACGGATAATCACGGCCTTTTACTGCAACGCGAAAGCTTCTAGAAGGGTCGTGTGAATCGAAAGTACCTAATCATATGTTTTATAGCATAGGGTGACAAAATAGCACACAGTTCACCTGATGGGAAGTGGATACCGAGGTCCATAGACATCTATTATTGGTTAAGAATCAAAATTCAGATGCGTCACCCCTGAGGACTCAGATGGAATGCCTCATTTCCAGTAAAAGGATTTCCAGTTCTCTACACTCACCATACGAAACACAGCCGCTTTAAGCTGCTATTTTACGCTATTATTTTGTGAGAGCATGGTGCTTCCCCATTCAAACCTACCCATACGTACTATAACAATAATGAAGCTACTGCAAGCTCTACCACGTATTTAGTATATGGTATAGTATAGTGTACCGTACTAAACGTTGTAGTAGGAACATATAAGAATCATCTGCAGCATATAGGACGATTCCCGATTTAATAAAAAAATCTTGGTGGTAAGACTCTCTTTCTGACAAGAAGTACTTCTCTGTACAAGACCCTTCTGTCACCATGGAGCAGAGCGTACGCTGGTGTTTTTTGGTTTGAAGATCATAGAGAATGAGTATAATTAACTACAGGTATCCCATTTTAGGCCTCAGAGGTGACAACGCATGTAGCCTTCTCCGTTTGAAGTTGATTACAGATGTTTATATGCTGCAGCAATTATTTCGTCACTTTAATTTTTTCAAAGTTAGAAAAGTTAATAAAGTTAGTACTGTTAGGCCTCCTTTTGTTCTGACAGGATTATAAAGCAAATAGTCCGAAAAAGTAATAACGAGTTGAATGTAAATTCAAGAAAAACAACTTCCTTCTGCGTGAATCCCATATCTTTGGTGCCCTTTGACCTACAGGACCCAAATTCAAACTTAACCGAGCTACTACCTCAAGGTATCCACATACCAAATTTAAAGTCAATCGGTCCAGTGGAACGGAAGTTATCGTGTCGGCATACAGACTAACAGACTGCCAGACCATTAACTTCCTTTCAATGCTACGCAGAAGGAAGTTAATAAATAGAATGTCAGTGTTGCCTGCACCCCTATGACAAACTTGATTTGTGTTGTATGCATGCGATGTAATCTATGAAATTGGGGACAAACACCTGCACCTGCAAGCACTTCAGATAAATAGTATCAATAACTAAAGTGAACGGCAAATCCTTCTCTGGTTAATTGTCGCTTATTACTCAGCCGTTTAAGGTCAGCACAGTTCACTTATAATCCGTAGAAGCAAAGGTTTATCCGTAAAAGCGTATTATCTGCACCCATGTTTTTCATCCCAAGGCCTTAATAAATATGCAATATGTATTAATTAGCACTGTGGTGGTGTCGTGGTTTCCGTAAGAAACGACATTTATCAAATAAGATCGTAGTCAAGCACATGTAGAGATACCAAACGTCGGGAATTGTCCTCACATCTCAGGACTTTTGGGCTATTATCAGGATTGAATTTGGATTTTGGAAATGTCATGCTCTTTAAATTTTTTAAATAAAATCAGTAGTTTATTTTGCCTTGGAGATCTATATCTATATATCTGATACGTGGACTGATTACGAGACTATAAAAAAAAAATTTTTCACGCTTGTTAGTTACGTTGACAACAAAAAGTCAGGACTTTTCTATGAAAATCAGGACTTTTTAATTTTCCATATGCTAACCAACACATGGTAATAATAATAATAAAAAAGTGCTATATGAAGGCTGACCAAACCACCATTTTTTTTCTTTTTATTTATTTAAGATGATTTTTGTTATTATTCATAAAATCCTGCAACGTTAAAGTAAATACGTATTCATGTAAATAAAACTTAAAATAGCCGAAATATCTTTATTTGAATATCCAATAAAAGTGAACAGTTCTACGACCTCCTTTCTGTACAATAAGCATGATTCACCGATTCAATGTGATTGCGTACTCCTTATTGCCATTTTATGAAATATTATTTAGTTCATAATTGCCAAGTGAATTGATAAATACCTAATTAGGAAACTAATTACATATTTCGTATGCGCAAGCACTTGTTCCGATAGGAAGGCAAAACTACACGACCGGGGAGAGATCAGGCGCAGGACCAACAGCATTACGTGCTTCTGAGATACGGGGGTGAAACACCGTAAACTTCGTGACTCCGGGCTGCTAATGAGAATTTCTCGATGGAAAAACTCACTAACAGTTTTTTTGCCCTGATCCGGGATTCGAACCCGGAACTTCATGATCGACAATCGTTCAACAGGCAGTCACAGGCAGAGGATATATCGCGATTATATTTGCTACTGTAGGTGAACCACGTGCTATATTACGTGCGTTGAGAGAAGCTTGTACGAAACTTCCACCCTTTCATTCAGTACTGTACGGCTTATGATAATGATTGTCTCGGTGGTAGGATTTCTTATCTGTCCAGGAGTCCATCTGGGTGGGTACCATCCTTTTATCTATTTCTGTAGATCCTAGTTGTATTCCTTTCTTCTTCTTCTTAATAACTGCCTTTACGGCTCTGGGATCTAGCCCTTCTGAGCCTGAAGTTACAATATATTATAATAATTCTCCTTCATAGTATACTGCTTCACAATATGTTGATGCGTCACATTGTGCAGCCCTTGGGAGATTTTGACGGCAACTTGAGCCAGCAGACAGCTGACGGTTGGCGATGGTATCACAAGGCACCTAAGCAGACAGACACCTTATTAGTTGTGTTCCGGTTTGAAGGGATCATAGAGCCAGTATTACTCTGTCCTCAGAGGTGACAACGCATCTGTAGCCTTATTTCTTTGAAGTTGGTTGCAAGTGTTCATAGCAGTAGCCAATTACCACCGGGTAGACTGTACATTCATTTGTCGCTTCAATTATATTTAAAAAAAACTTATTCTTGTGTTGCGAAATCGAAAACGTGTTGCCGGCAGACTAATTCAAAACTACTTGCTTCATAGATTACCTGTTATTCAACTGCACTGCGTTGCACAAATCTACGTTGTATTTGAATTTTATTTCAATTTGTTTATTACCGCTATATTTCTTTTTTTTTTTAATTAATATAATTGCAAAAGATGCTTAGAATCCCACCATAAACATCATGTGGAAAAGCGGCCAAGTTTGGTACAAACGATGATTATGGTCAGGTAAGTTTTTTTTTTCTAGAATATCCTTAATAAACAAACACACGGTCTCTGGTTTGGTGCTTGGTTCTCTACACTCACCATACGAAACACAGCAGTATTAAGCTACTATTTTACGCTGGTATTTTGTGAGAGCGTGGTCTTACCCCGTTCGAGTCGACCTATTCGTGCTATAACAATAATATAACTGCAGCATGGTTCTACCACGTAAAAGTTTATTTAATTTTTCACATGTATCCTATATCATTCGAATTTATCCTTATCGTAAAATATTTTCCGACACGCAATAATAATTAAAGTTTAAATAGTGAAAGTAATGATAAGAAAAGATAATTGTAATAGAATAATAATAGAAAATTAGACTCGCCTAGATCCGAGTATCTAAGTCTTTTAACCCACAACACATCTATATATCTTCAAAATGCAGGCAGCCACGTTGGTATCCCTAGTAAGATGGAATATCTCTTTGCCAATAAAAAGGAACTTCGGTTCTTATCAATGGCCATACGAAACACAGCAACATTACAGTACTATTTAACCCTAGTGCTTAAGAGAGGTAAGAGGCGATACAGGGAAATTGAAACAAAAGATGAGGTGTAGCATGTTCCTAATAACAGCTAAAATTTATAAGAAACTGCGATTGCCAACCTGCCTGCCAAGCGTAACGACTATGGCAAAACGTTTATACGTGGTAGAGCCATGCTGCAGCTATATGTATATGCTGTAGTATAGTTGTAACAAGAATGGGTCGGCTCGACCGGGGAAGGACCACGCTCTCACAGAATACCAGCGTAAAATAGCCATGTTTTGTATGGTGAGTGTAGAGAACCGGAGACCCCTTTTGCTAGAAACGAGGCATTCTATCTTAGTTCTCACGGGTGTCAGATGTCTATGGGTCACAGTAACTACTTACCATCAGGTGGAGTGTGTGCTAGTTTGTCACCCTTACCCTATAAAAACCCATAGGTTTAGGTTTAGTTTACCCATAGGGTTAGGTCTCCCCCATAGATGGCCCCATAGGGCCATCTATGGGGGAGACCTATTATCAGCAGTTGACTTTTAAAGACTGTAATGGATAGATAGATGCTTCTGTGGCCCTGTCCAAGCTGAGCTAACCAAATCACACTGCAGCCATAATACAGTTGCAGCGTCGCCTTACCATGTACAGAATATAACACTTATTTATTTCTTTGTTTGGTTTTTAATGGTTCATCAACAAAATTACAATATAATAATACTTACGAGTATAATTACTTACAGCCTAATAATGAACTAACATGTAATTTTAATTATAGATGAACAAGTACAACCTGTGTTGCGTTGATGCGTAAGAAATCCTTAAATAATTTACACAATATTGAAAAAAAACGATAATAACTAGACTTTTCACGTGGTAGAGCCATGCTGCAGCTATATTGTGGTTGTAGCACGAATGGGTCGGCTCGTCCGGGGTAGGACCACGATGTCACAGAGTACCAGCGTAAAATAGCAGCTTAATGCTGTATTTCGTATAGTGAGTGTAAAGAACCGGAGACCCTTTTTACTGGAAACGCGGCATTCCATCTTAGACCTCAGGAGTGATAACGCTCCTGCATTTTGATTCTTTATTGAGGATAGATGTAGATGTCTATGGGCCACTGCATATTCGGCTATTATTCGGTATTAATACTTAAGTAAGATGTTTTGTTGTAGTCAGATATTTGGCAAAATGAAAATATTGATTTATTCTATAATAATGTACATTTCTTGTAATCATTAAAGTAATCATATGTATATAATTAACTTCCGTATAATAAAAGTTAACAATCTATTCTCCTTTTCATCTCTTAGATCATCCCAGCTTTAGAGAAAAGACGCTCTGAATAAACACTACTTACTTCTATGTGTTTGTATTCGGCTATTCGGACAGGAAGTCCGCAGAATATTCGGTATTCGGCGTGTGGCCGAATATACATACTATTCGTTGCAAGTCTAGTAATCTATTTTATTACGTTCAATGGGTAACATAACATAAAGTTGTGTAACCGAAATACTAGCCATTAGTTTGCAACTCCTGCTCGAAAAGTTGGTTAATAGTCCATCAAATACAATGATTACTATGCAAACTGTTGTAAGATACTTTGGAATTAACTAAACTGAATGTAGAAATCCATAAATGTGCATATAATAGACTTAAAGGCAACAATTTCTAGGCTATAAGGAAATCCATAAAAATATGTTAAAAGACGAATGTGTTTTTACATAAACGATGAGCTCTTTGCAAAATTTTCCGACGTTGATGATATCAGAAGTAATAAACCGATCAACGAATCTTTTATGTGTCTTACTTTTACTAATATTACAAATGTGAAAGTGTGTGTTAGTTTGAATGTTAGATTGATTCTAATGAAATTGACATGAGGTTAATTATATTTTTTTTAACTTATTATAAGCCAGTGCTTGACCACAATCACCACCTGGTGGTAAGTGGTAATGAAGCCCTAGATGGTAAATCGCACTGTCTTAGCGTAACGAAAACCTATTCACTTGCCCTGCACATGTTCAGATTGTATTCGGACGGAAATGCAGACGCTAGTAAATTATTTCACTCCTTTGCTGTACGCGTTACGAAAGACGAAACAAACCGCTTGGTTCGAGTGCGTGGAATATCGACAACGAAAGGGTTCAGACCCACCGGCTTGATGGTCCGATGGTGGAAGAGGGGAGAGAGTAATAGGATATAGTATACTCTTTATAACTTAGCCGTGTAGTGATGGTATAAGAGTATCTCTCACCTCACAGAAAACCAGCGTGAAGTAGAGGTTTACCTCTGCGTTTCGCTTGGTGAGTGCAGGTGGCCGGAGGCCCTTTTTACTGGAAATGAGGCATTCCATCTTAGTCTTCACGGGTGACAACGCATCTGCATTTTGATTTGTAATAGAGGATAGATGTAGATGTCTATGGGCCGCAGCAACCACTTACCATCAGGTGGACTGTGTGCTCGTTTGTCACCCTATCCTATAAAAAAAAATATATAGTAGCATGGTGCTGCTGATAGCAACTAATATTTATACTAATGTTGTCAACTCGCTAGCCAAGCGTGGCGACTAGACCTATGATCAGCAGTGGACTTTGATAGGTTGTGATGATGATGGTGTTGAGTGATTGCGTATATATGATATGCTGTTGGAGAGCGAAATAGATCTTACTTTTACTTTATATACGTGGTAGAGCCACGTTACACCTATATAAATAGTATAAATGTAACACAAATGGATCGGCTCTTCCAGCATTTAATGTAAAAAACCATTATCCAAAAACAACCTGTCTATATAATTTAATTAATACATTTATTGCATTTATTTGTTTACCTAAACGTATGATAGGTATTTTTTTTTAAATTTAAGTATATTGAATTAATATTATATCATTGTATGTGAATATAAATACGCAATGCCTATCTTATTTGTCTTTTCAGACCGAATTACGGTGGTAACGTTTTCATTCTTACAATCGTGTCTATCAATTGGTTGTCTTAAAGAGATTGCTGTCAGCAATAAGACGGCCTTTTGCATGAATCTTTTGCTTGTATATTCTGTGCATATTTTTTTATCGTGTACAATAAAGACTTCCTAATAACGACTGAAAATAAAAAGAACTACGTATGCCAACGCGATTGCCAAGCGTGGCAGCTATGGCAAGTGTTCCCGGGGGAGAACACCCGATGAGGCAATCTATGACGCAGGCCGATGTTCAGCAGTAGACTTTAGTAGGCTGTAACGGTAACGGTGTGCACGACCCTTTTACCTATGTAATGTGTATGCGTGTATATATTATAAACATATATAAATGATTGTGTGTGTGTGTATTATTGTATTTATGTGTCTATTAATAAATTTTACACAGTCCGCACATATTCTTATCTCTCTTCTCTATCTCTTAACGTTTTCATAAAATCTTTACCAGCTACTGCCCCGTTTAAAAACTGTTTTTACTGTCTCTAAGTATTAATAAATATAATATTATAAATTAGCTTAAATTTAATCATATTACTGAATTGTTATTTGACCAAACATTGTCCCAATAAATCAAATATTGATTATAGGTCTGCAGATTTTTAACTATATCAATAAATAAAATCACAGATCAACATATTTCTATGCTCTTGATTACATTTTTTTAACTTTATAAATAAAATAAAAACCCAATCCCTAGGTAATAATACACCTTACCCTTTGTCGAACCAGCAAGTTATTAGAAGCGTGAAAATATGAACGGTTGTTCATAACGTGAAACATGACATTGCAAAAATCGATAGCTGCAACTATTGAAGTGTTATATGGGTGTGATTTGTTACAACAAAAGAACGCGCATATCGATCTCTAATCGGATTATTCAAAGCCCTAGGTAACGCGGTAGTAAAGGCAGACGGATTATTGAAAATATGCTTGTTTACTGTGGTTACAATCATTACAGATCGGCCAATTTCTTGATTGTTTACTACATTGAATTATGGTTTTTCATACAAGGGTACAAAATGCAGGTTTGTTTACTTTATTTGCAATCGGTACTGTTCCGCCAATTTCTATTCTAATTACTCGGTGCTTACGTAAGCCATCACCATGTATTTAAGGACTCCTGGCCCTCTATATAAGAGTGACAAAAGAGCATATAACACTTGATGATTGTTGGTCACTTTTTGTCTCACTGTTGGTCGCCACTAGGTATGATACCTAGATCAAAAGGAATAAATTATAAAATAAGTGATTTTTGATGATTATTGTAAATCTAAAACACGCCACATTAATAGATCCCACCCAGCCGAAGGTCGGGGCGGGTCGTTTAGAGTTAAACTTACAGAAGGCTCTGTAGCGCACTGGCTTAGCAATGAGTTGCAGCGCTAAGGGCCGCGGGTTCGAATCCCTCACGGAACAAACATAAATATATAGTATGGCCTACAAATAATTCTTCCGGGTGTGAATATTTATCCTTGTAAAATTTATGTATGTAAACTACCCCCCGGATAGAGAGAGAGAGAGAGTGAGAGAGAGAGAGAGAGAGAGAGAAGTAACGTTTTTATATAAATGTATATAAATAAAACGCTAAAATTTTATCACTTGTTCCATACTGTTACGTAGATTATAGCCGTCGCGGCATTTCCACATTAGAGTGGCTTCATGTCTGATGACTAACGAGCTGATGTAAACTGCAAACACGACTTCACAGATTTTATTAATTTACACGCACCTGTGAACAGGTGTCGATAATATCCTTGTTGCTTATTATGATGCATGAATGTCCAGATACTAAAATAATAACTTGTCCGGCCATAAACAATGTTGTGATTTTAAAACTTATTTTTCCTTTGTTAAGTATTTAAATTTGGAATGGGTTTATTACACACCTATTTTATGAAACATGTTTACAACATATTTTGTTAAATATGCCAGTATTTTTAACATAAGTGTTTATAGCTACAGGGTTGAGTCACGCTATAGCGTGTTATAACTAGGAAAAAGCAACTTGGATTTATCGGTTCGACTGGGATCACGCTTGCACTGAACACTGGTGTATAAAAATCACTACAATCCTGCTGCTTATTTTGTCATTCGGCGTGGGAAGACGATCTTTTGTGAATTATAATTGTGCCAATTATGGAAAGCCGTATTAAATATATGTCGACCATGTCTCAAATGCCTTGGATCTGATTATAAAGTGTTAATAAGTAAGTATAAAGATGCAATTTTGTTTCAGCCGGTTTCATGCCGGTGGGTTGAGATTGGTAAAAGCATTAACTACTTTCAGTAAGATTTATTTATATTACGAGTATATCTTTTTTTTTAAACCCGTACTATGATTTTATTCTGTTTCGTGAAGGCAGTTTGCATACATAAATTACACAAGAACAAACATCCAGACCTAGAATAATTATTTGTAGTGATTGTTCCATGCAGGATTCGCACCTGGGGCTCTTTGTGCCGCAACTCAATGTTAAAACTACTGCGCCAGGGATACGTCGAATTTAAATATTATTTCGTTCGTGTTCTATGCGTTTCTGTACTTATTATCTTATTACAATAAAATAAACTTTGGTGAATTTTAATGCGCGTTGCCGCAGTTCTGCCAAAAAAGATATGTAACATCCTACATCCTAAGATGTTCCTTACATTGTATCGACGTTTTTGGGATAAAAACAGATAGTGAACACATTTTTATGTCAACGCAACTTTAATATTAAAAAAGGTATCGTCATTTTCTTAATGGGCATGCGTAACGCCGTAATACGAGTATCATTCTCACGTGGAAAGCAGTGAGCGAGTTACGTCGTGAACGACAAACTTTCGACGGTAGAATTTGTGTTGCGAATTATTACAGCGATTGCATGCATTACGCACATTTGTCGATTAGGTGGTACGGCGCACTTTATTTACTTTTTTTACATTACTTTTTTATTTCTTACCCGGCTGTTCCAGAAGGATGGTAATGATTTTCTGAAGTAATTAAGAATATTGGTCCCCATTGATAGACTTTCTTTTTTTTTGCCTTCGTCATTAATGCTATAGAAAAGCGGTCATTAGGAAGTATGTTAAGGCTGACCCTGAAGGATTTGATGAGACATTGTGTGATAACAGAAAAGTGTGGTTTGCAAAATGTTGTTGTGAAAAAAATGTATAAAAATGTGTTAAAATAAGAAAGGAATGCTTTGGTGGTTTGGATACGTAGAAAGAATGAATGAGGAAAGAATGACAACGAAAATTAATGCTGCGGAAGGGAATGCTCATCCATATACCTACGCATACATGTAAAAGAAGTGAGAGAGGCATGTCAGGATCGTGCCAAAATCCGCAGTATCTGCCTATCCCTCTGGATAACAGGCGCCAGAGTTTATATATGTATTATGTAGGTATGTATTTGGTCCATATACCCTTACAAAAATTAGAGGAGGCTTAGCAGTGAGACAAATATTATCTGTATCATTCCTTTTTAACTTTTTAATAATTATGGCCACAGGTTACACAACGGAATAAAACACTGTTAAAAACTTTGACAAACTTCCAGAAGACTTGTGTATATATAAAGACATCGCTACATCGTATGCAGCGCAGTTACGGTGCGAAGCAGTAGACGCAGTAACGACTCAACAATATCAAGACGTAGAACAGAGTTTCATGCATTACATAGATCACTGCAGCCGCACTGCCTATGAATACCAGCGTAAAATAGCAGCTTAATGCTGTTGTATTTCGTATGGTGAGTGTAGAGAACCAGAGACCGTTCTTACTGGAAACGAGGCATTCCATTTTAGTCTTATCGGGTGACAACGCAACTGCATTTTGATTCTTAATCTATACATACAAATAAATAAAATTGAAGTGTCTGTTTGTAATATCAAAATAACCGGTTTTTACTAAATGCATATGAAAGTAAATACGGTACCTACTTATGACTAAATTACAATTTTTAAAATTTTTGTCTGTCTGTCTGTTTGTTCCGGCTAATCTCCGAAACGGCTGGACCGATTTCGACGGGACTTTCATTGGCAGATAGCTGATGTCATAAAGTGTAACTTAGGCTACTTTTATTTTAGAAAAAGAATTAGGGTTCCGCGCAAAAAAAATAAAAACCCTAACACGCGAGCGAAGTCGCGGGGAACAGCTAGTTGAGAATAAATGTAGATGTCTATGGCCCACAGCATCCACTTACCATTAGGTCGGCTGTGTGCTCGTTTGTCACTTTTATTCTATATAAAAAAACGAACATATATTCGGGTGGCGCAGTCTTAAGAATTGCGTCAATAATGAATTTCTGATGACTGCTGACACATAAATTAGATGTTATGTCATGAAACATAAAAAAGCTGGTTCTATCTGAGTGCATAATCGATTGTGATATTTATACGAGTTTAATTCAAATTTAACCCTTAAATGCATAATAAAAGATTTTTTCCCAAAAAAATTATTTTGTCTCATAAAGGCGTAACATTTACTGAATAAAATAAAATAAAAAATCTATATTAACGGGAACATTTATTTTTTTATAAAAATATTTTAGTATCGTTTTCGATACAGTATGCATTAGCTTTGCAAAATAATCATGATTTTACAAAGTTGAAGAATTGTGAAAATGGGTGAAACGATCTTTGGATTTCTTACTACATAAGTGAACATTGCACTTAGAACATTTAATTATACTTAATAAATTACATGATGGCATCATACATCGACCACGTGTTTCTGTTCTCATGATGTTATGATCCATTTGGTCGAGTCTAACTTCAAGGGGTGGCAAAACTTGGCAAGGTTTCCCTTTTCGCATTTTAAGTGGGGGTTGATCTTCCCTAATTGCACTGGTGCTTGGGCGCCCTCCGTTGTTAGCGGGACTATATTTGCAAAGAGTTTCTGCCAACTCTGATCGAAAGTCTGCAAGGGTCATGATTTGTTTGTGGTTTCCTTTTTTTTTCTTCAACTTTTTTATATAACACCCACGAATTTATTACTGTCAAATCAAGCAGGTGATAGAAGATTCTCATGTACCACTTTCTGCTCTTCATTCGAATCCTATTTCTTCCTAAAAAGGAATCCATGAGGTCTACACCACCCATGTGCATGTTATATTCCCTGATTAGCTTTGGGCACGTGATAAGAATCCTCTTTTTTTCTTTTTTATCGAATCGTTCGATATTCCCTACGGGACATGCTCCAACGTATGTCGACGCTAACACAACTTGCTTATTGTCCTTCCAACTTACTGTTGTCATGTCAATGCCTTCAAAATTTGTAACATACTCTTCATAAGACCCTCTTGGAATTGAACTTTTCATAACATCCTGCTTAGTTGGCAACTTGCAAGTTTTTCCCAGTCGGTTTCTTTGAATAGTGCCTAGGGAATGTATACCTTGCTTAGCAAGTATACACATCAATGGCAAAGATGTGTAGTAATTGTCAAAATAGACAATATGATTTCTTTGCCTGGGTACCACACTCAGAAAATTCATAACTGTTTGTCCTACAACTCCCAGGTTTTGACTGTTTGAGGATCCTTCATTAGCTTCTTTCCCAGAGTAGATTATGAATCTATAAGCAAAACCGCTCAAATTGCATAAAACAAACAATTTAAAACCCCATTTCTGGGGTTTGTTGGGGAGATATTGTTTGAGAAAATGTCCCACTTTGGTGGCGCACATCTGTTCATCTATAGATAATCGCTGCTCGATGGTCACGCTAGAGAACTTTTCATTTAAATGGGTGATTATAGGACGTAAATTATGAAGCCTGTCATGCTGCACGTGGTCTACTGGCAGATGATCATCATTATTATTGAAGTGCAGTAACTTTCGCATTTTCTCAAATTTATTTATTGGCATTGCCTCTTTGATGGGACTGAAGCTAAATTTATTAGACCAATACGACCTTGTGCTCGGATAATGGTAAACAGACATAAATATTAAAATATCAAAATATTTGCGAAGTTCACCCTCTGTGAATATTTCAGGTCTGTCAGGTTGTTTCTGGACAGCATAGCGTGCTGATTCAGTAACAATGTTTTCCATAAACGGATTCGTGAAAAAGTAGATAAAAAACTGATACGGACTTTGCAGTTTCATTATAGATGAAGGTAACTCTTCAGACCCACCAAATTTGATGTTATTCTCATCAAATAGAAAAGACTGTTTTCTCCACAGTAAATTCCTCAAATTCATGAGAGATTCAGTCGGTTGTGCTTCCACTCGCTCCAACGACTGTGCGCATTGCACAAGCTGCTCATCCTGAATCAATGGTTGGTCCAGAAAATCTTCTGAATTGTCCTGTCCCGTAAGAACGTCTTCATCGTCCTCTAATTCAGCTGCTAAGGCTCCTAGATATGGGTTATAAGGAATATTTTCTCCATCTGACTCTAAATCATCTTCCGAAATGTCACCATTCTCCAACCTCCTGAGCATATCCTCTATTTGTTGCTCTGAAAAGCAAAAATATACATTCATCTATATATTAACAACGTAAACGTATAGTTTTGTGTATCTAAAAGCAAGCAAAATCATAAGCAAAACCGTTATGAACAAACAATTGAATTGGGTTTAGGCGGGAATCAAATGCATGCTGTATCGTTTTCGATACAAACATAAAACGCGATATTTGCTCACGTAAACACATGAAAGTCGTACAATTTCAAATGTTTTCAAGTAAATGAAGGACTTACCATCCATTTTGTGATTTTTATTGGTAAAAATTCGACTTATTTTCGTTTTCGCCGCTAGATGAAAAACTCAGTCTTCTGATTATACGCACCTTGTTGATGTCCTTAGCACAGACAAGAAAATCATCTTTCAGAAATAACATTGACACATGACATTTTTGTTTGTTTGTGGGCAATAAGGCAAAGAAACGTGTAAACATTCAGCCTATGCTGTACTTCAAATAAAAAACCGATAAAAACTATTAGAATGCAATGTATCAATATCGATACAAGATGCATTTAAGGGTTAATTTAAATAAAACTAGCTGTTGCTCGCGACTTCGCCTGCGTGTTAATTAGGGTTTTAGTTTTTTTGCGCGGAACCCTAATTGTTTTTCTAAAATAAAGTTAGCCTAAGTTACTCATTATGACATCAGCTATCAGCCAGTGAAAGTCCCGTCAAAATCGGTCCATCCGTTTCCGAGATTAGCCGGAACAAACAGACAGACAGACCGACAAAAAACACGACAAGAGACAAAAAATTTAAAAATTGTGTTTTTGTTATAAGTATCGTATATACTTTCATATGCATTTAGTAAAACGCCGTAATTTTAACATTACAAACAGACACTTCAATTTTATTTATTTGTATAGATGTATAGAAGTATAGATAACATAACTTAATGTCCATTCAGCCTCAATAGTTAGTTTAAAATGTAGATATTTAAGAGGAAATATATTTTAACCGCTCGCGCTCTTACAAAAACAAGAAGGTTCTATATTCTACGCGTCTGTTTTTAACGTATGTTTACTGGTTTCTAGGAAACGGCTGAACCTATTTTAATTATTTTTCTTCTAATGATTTTCTTTATTAAATAGTTTACTGCTTCGGATACGATCTCATATAAATTTAAGATTGAAATTTCACTTCTAAGGGTGGAAAAATAATGGTAAAAATTGAAAAAAGGTCTACATAATAGCTTCTGAAGTCGGGACTGAATTCTCCGACTTCGAAACGACTTTATAAGCCATTATGTGGAAATTATTTATGTTTTGTTTTTATTTTCAGTTTTATTATACAGAACACTAATAGGTGACGGAGACTTTTACCACTTCACCACATGACAATATTTTTAAAAAATATCAAAAATGGCGATATTGTTGCAGCTGAGATTTTTTCTTATTTTTTATCGCCTTTATTTCATCCTCCGCTGAATTATGGGTTTTGTTATTTTTTAAAACTGATCATCGTAATTTTCTTAATTACTTCACAGGTCCACAACATTTGACCGTATTCGAAACTTGTTCTACCGCTCGCTAAGGATATTTCATTCCGCAATAAAGCCTTAGAGTTGTGAGTAAGAAATGATGTCAAGACTGAGTCACGGAGAACGATGGACGCCGCCTACACAAACCGGACCTGAATGAAGGTTAATGCTATTGACATTTAACAAGTTTAAACAAACAAACACTTTTTCTTGCTTATATTTTAAGAATAATGTTTTCAATAAATCTGACTTGGGTGAATGCTGACCACACCAATGTTCCATAAAAATTTTAAAAACAAAAATTATTTTCTTAGAAATTTCATTCTACAGCATTACTCTTAGTCTTAAAGAGAGAATACCTAGGCGAAAGAGCTTTGCTCGGACTTAGAAATAAAATTATCTCAGGGATGTAACCTATCTAGATAAACTTTGAACTTAAAACATTATCTAAATACAAAGTTTAATCCAGATCGTTAGTACCGTTACCCAGAAACCACTTAGATATTTAAGTAAATATACACAAAAATTGCTGACTTAAAGTATAGGATATATATTTTATATGTTGTTTATGTGATTCGTTATATATGACAATCAAATAATACAAATACATTATCTATTTGTATTATGGTTTCAGATTAATAAACGCGAGATATTAAAGAGAAAAGCTGATCGCTTCCGATACACCGCAGCATCATCATGTAACATGTGGTATTGTACACCTACATTCATGAATATTTTGGTGACTCTCTCATGGATCCCTTCATCATATCTTGACTTAATTTGTATGGGACCGCGCTAGGCACCCCCTTCCTAACAAATAATCATTGAAATCGCACAACGTGATAAAAATTATCGCTGAAGATACATATTATAAAATATTCGAAATAATTAAGAAACGCCTCCTTTGTCAGTTGAAAAGAACCTGTTTTCATGACTCAATATAAAATGTAGCATAGCATATGTTACAATATTAATACGAACAAGGAAACTGAATGTTTTAGGAACTAAGTAAAAAATACCACAAAATGAACTTCCGGACAAATCCATGTGGCAACAACGGTAAACCTGGGCAAAAACTGAAAGCTAGGGGGATAGAATTTGTACCAAAAAAGTTAACCGCAATTAATATTAAGTTAAGGGATAATTCCTCATTGTGAATTAGATGCTTACAACGAATGGTAGCTAAAATGTCGTTTTCTGTTGTCAATCTAGAGAAATGAGAGGGAATATTTTTTTTAATGAAGTAAAAGTGACAAACTAGTATACAACGCACAGTCCACTTCATGATAAGTGCATACACCTATCATGGACTGTGTGCTGTATATCTGGGCCAAGAACACCGACTTAAAAGCAGATGCATCGTCAACCCTGAGGACTAACATGGAATGTCTTATTAGAAGTAAAATTAGTCTCAGGTTCTCGTTCCTCATCAAACGAGGCACAGCAGCATGATGCTGTTTCACACTGGTATTCTGCTGCAGCCAAAACATACAGCGCAATAAGCAGCGTGGTTATACCACGTTTAATAAAATCTAATGTATGTGCCTTACACTAATAAAGAAAGATAGATGGAGCACTGCGTACATTTTATGGTGATACAAAAACCATGCTCAACTTCTTGGCACGCACCCACACACATCTTTTTTCTTTTTTTTTTATCAACCCGTATAAGTTCACTGCTGGATGAACACATATTCGCCTAAAACTATATTGGTGGAAAATTATTTTAGATGCATGATGTGTGTAGGTGAGTGCGTGTTGCCACAATAAGTAAAGCATGGTTATGGCTTGGTTTATGCATCACTTGATATGTACGCTTCGTCTTTCTTTCATTTTTTATGTGAGTATCGTGTTTAATTATAATGAGTTAATCTTTGTATCAAAAATAGGTTAAAGAGGTGCTGCTTATGTTAACTAAAACAAAATAGAATCCGATTTAAGTACACTTCTTACACCTTTAATCAATCTATCAATATAAGGCCGAAAAGTTTTCTGATGAATGGGCCTCCCTTGTTGTGGGAAGGATTCGCCATTATCGTCACTTTTGGCAGAATTGTTGGATTGGCAATTTGTTTTATAGAATAAGGGTGACAAATGAGCACACAGTCCACCTGATAGTAAGTGGTTGCTGTGGTCCATGAACATTTACATTTATCCTCAATAAAGAATCAAAATGCAGATGCGTTGTCACCCGTGAGGACTAAGATAGAATGCCTCTATTCCAGTAAAAAGGGTCTCCGGTTCTCTACACGCACCTTACGAAACGCAGCAGCATTAAGCTGCTATTTTACGCTGGTAGTCTGTGAGAGCGTGGTCCTTCCCCGGTCGAGCCGACCCATTCGTGCTACATCTATACTACTAATATAGCTGCAGCATGGCTCTACCATGTAAAATGTTCAGTCCATTTTACGAAAATTAATAATTATAAAAGCTGAAGGTACTCTGGGTTAACTCTGACATCGGGACGTCAATCACCTCAGTCCCCCGTGACTATGGGTGCTATAAAGTACCCGAAACACCGGGATAATTATATTCATATCCTACTGCACAGGCAAATTTCATCGTTAATTACTAAAATTGAATGAAGTTGTCCGCTTAATAGCGCCATTTTAAGCGTCCGCGAAAAAGTAACATTAGACTCGAGTTCGAGTATCTACCGGAAGCAGGAGGCAGGAAGTTTGCAGCGTGTTTTTTCTTAAATGAGCTCCTAAATAGTGCAACTTGGAGATTTCGAGTGCTTAATATTAGAGGATGTGATAAAAAAGACTCTTCACTATAACAAGAGAATTATAGTACCTACATTCAGGGGTGTAGTAATAACGAATTAAAAATACAATCAAAACGTCACATGGGCCACAGCAAATTATCGAGATGTAAATTATGATGTTTTATTTAAATTATTTATTATATTTAATATACCATGAAAAATTAAAAACGCTGGGATAAAATTCTAAAAATGCTGGCATAAAATTGACTCGTAAAAAATAATGAAAAATTATTTTTAAAAAAATACAAAAGATTATTCCATAAACAATACGTCAAAATAGCGAAGTCTATAAAACTAATTAGTTATAAAAATAACGTCGCTATTATTCGTATAAAAACCCAACCCTTCCAATTACTTCCATTCCATTAACGTATTCCGTCGACATTAAGAGAATTTCAATTAAACAAAAACAGCAGCCGCAAATGCACAATGTTAACACGCGTAATTCATACATACTGTAACTGCAACACAATTAATTGGATAGGAAAACAAAAAACTAACTCATCAGCTGTTGAAGCACACGTGTACAAAGGTGCGCCGCTGACATTTGCACCGAATAACACAGCTTCCCGAGTTAAAATCTGTTTGCTTTTTGTCAAGATGCCTAATGTTATAATGCGTCTCTACAACATGTGTTCACCCGCGAATAAAGAACAGTCCAAAATAACTTTTTAGTTTTGGTAATCCCTTTATGGCGCGGGCAAGTTAAAATAGGCTTGCCTGAAAAGTTTAGCCAAATCTATACACATTATAGCAGCCGAAGAAATATAATATGGCAATCTTTAAAATGTATCGGGAAAACTATTTGTTTTGGAATCGCTCCGTACATCGTAAGTGACACCGAAACTAATCAAAAACAATCATCAACATATTTTTCGTAATTTAAATAAAATAAAATAAAGTAAGTACTTGGACGTACTCAAGCACTCATACGTATCTGAAATCATTATTTGCAACCAGCAACATGATTTTAGATGCTTATTAGTGAGTGCGTATTTAGAACTTGATCATAATTTAGACAGTAGTAACCAGAGTATATAATCATTACGTTTTACCATGATTTTCAGAACGCAAAGCCTTTCGACGTCACTTGAAATGTACGTAGCGCTCTATTTATATTATAGTACGTGAGGGTAATATAGGCCATCCGGTTAGTATAGTCACTTTCTTATAACTCAAAAACTACAGCCTTGTTTGCATAGAGGGCTCTGTGATACGATAGCTTGTCATCAGTCAATCGAATAATAAAGGGTCAAAAGGGCGCTGCTTTATCGACGTCATTTTGACCATTGAAATTATAGTAAATAGTTTAGTCGATTTTAGTACTGTGTAGTGTAGTTAGTTTCTTTATGTTGGCCTTTCGAAGTGTTCCTAATTATTGCCAAGGCTTGTTTGCTATTTCTTTCATAATACATTATTTATAGTGTTTTTGTCTCTATCCTGCTCCTCCTAGCCTTGGTTTTATAGGGCGGTAAAGTTTAAGGTGACCATATTACCCTCACGTACCTTACTATTGATCTGATACAAAAAACAAAGAAAAGAATAATATTCATATAATAGATTAATCTAAGTCATTACAGATACAGAGCTAACTCCTTATCTATTGCTTGTAAATAAAAATGTTCATTTCGAAATTACAGGCATATTGTACAAGTTTCTGCGTTATTTATAGAAGCTCTATGTCACATCTTATTCAATCCGATTGAATAGAATCAACCTTATCTATTGAATTAAACATATCGTGGATGAAATTTATAACCCTAATCTCAAGCAAATATATTAACTAAACAGACATCCTATATATTTTCCTAGCGTTTTATAATGGACGTATGCAAGGACAGTCGACCTAAAATTATTGTATGATAATTATTTAATCAACGTAGCATACAAATTATAGCTTATGAGCAGACTAGCGTGCTAATGGAATTACTAAACATATCATTGCATAAAGATTAATACAGCTGTGACCATGCCTGCGGTATTGCAGGTTCAAATCCTGATAGTCGCAAAGTTGGTGCCAAAATAATGGCTTTTGTTTTACATCTGTATATTATCCCTTTAATATACACTCCGGAATATATTTAGGGGATCACTAAAAAGCTTGAATTTTATTATAACGTGGTATACGTTCTCATTACAGACATACACGCACACACCCACACTCTTACCACTGTACATAATATAATTATAACTTAAATTTAAAATAAAAAAAAAACCAACAAAAAGAGCAGATGATGATCAAAGGACTGAACGGATTTTGATGAAATCGTTTTTGATTTCATAAAATCTGATTTGATATTAACGAAAACGCAATTAAATCGGTTCACCCGTTTAATACTTACATATAGCTACGGTGATACAGACAGACCACACCATGTTTGCGTCGAGGGTTAATAAAGTGATTTTAATCGAGTGTTTTTTTCCAAGTTTCATTTTGTTTTCTCGACTTCTTCCATTTTTTTTTCCTTTCCCACAAATTGATTGTTATTATTGTGTTACTGTTATCTAGTGCTAAAATACGAATTAAAATGTTCACTCCTAACAATTAAGTATAGCCCGAAAATTTCAGAAGTCTCCTTACTTCACAAGAGTACCCTGTCTTTTAATTTCTACCTTTTCGATTATGCGCCCAACAAAATAAAAAAAAAACTTTTACACTATTTTTCTGTAATATGTCTGAAGACATTTAAACCTGTATGTAAATTGTATTTAGAACAAAATTTAAGATATAAAAGAATACGTTTCCCAACACAATTAACCTTGGCAGTTTCGGCCGAGATCCGGTTTCGCAATGGCCGGTCCAATATCTGGTGTTCGTTGTTCACTGCAACGAAATCTGATAGCAATCTTCAAGGCGCTAAAGGCACAGTATAAATATATAGTAGGAATAAAGTTGGGTAAGGTTTCATGTCACTTTTACGAACGATGCAATGCACTTAATAACTCTTTATAAGTTCTTATTGGCGATGATGGTAAAGGCTAAATCAAAAACGGCCCCTATTAAAAAAGTAAATATTAAAATTAAAAATAATATTTACCACAACACAATGTTATAGGGAGACGGTTATGTTATAGGCTCAGGGTATAAGAACCTTTTTTTATAGAATAAGGGTGACAAACAAGCACACAGTCTACCTGATGGTAATTGAATGTAGTGGCACATAGACATCTATATCTATCCTCGATTAAAAATTCTTGTTTTGGAATTTCATGGCGCCAGCCTTAACAGAGACTAGCCATCTGCGCAGGATAGGACTATATTACCCGAGTGCAATCTCTATTCCCTCACTCCATTGTCCGAAGGTACGGTAATCCGATATGACCGGAGAGAGACCGAATACAGAATCAACGGCGTTACGTTGACGCCGATTCATTCCCGAGGCACGGGGGTGAATCGGCGTCACCTTCCTGACTCCGCCCTGCTACTGAGAATTTTTTACATAAAACTCCAATAACTATTTTTTTTTGGCCCGATGCAGGACTTAAACCCGGGACCTCATGACCAGCAACCGCGTTTTCGACCCCTAGATCAATGAGGCAGTCATAGTATTTTTTAATGATGGTGTCAAGTTACGATTTTCTTTTCTTTATGTACAATTATTTTATTTTGAATTCCAGTTATTCCCTGCGAGATATTATGTAATTAAATATAATTGATTTCCTCTTTAGATGGAAAGTACTAAAGGAATTATGTGTTGTCGCATTTAGTTATTACAAACCACCAGATTTCTCTAAGACAGGTTTCCTCACGATGTTTCCCTTACCGTCGAGTACGTGAATCTAAAAGTAATTCGACGGCTTAGTATCGCAATGGCTATGAAGCTGCAGCGCTTAGGATCGCGGGTGCGAATCGGATAATAATACGGATAAGTGTTTCGACCGATGTGGAGGAAAAGTTCTCAAATGGCAACCTCTGGTAAGGGTAGTGTAGGACGGCCCCCCACTAGATGGAGTGACGACCTGCTAAGATATGCAGGAAGTCTTGTGAAGAAGGTGGCTCAGGTACGTGCTTTGTGGCGTTCCTTGAGGGTAGGGTTACCAGATCCCACAATGAGTTTTCATGGCAATATACCTGACTTTTCAATAAATTTCCTGATATTGACGCAGACAGCAAATAGTCCGAGAGCTGGTAGACATTTTTGGGTAGATATTTGACAAGTTCTCAGCGCGCTTCAGATACCTACCCAAAAATTTATTTTTTATAGGATAGGTTGACAAACGAGCACACAATCTATGATGGTAAGTGGTTGCTGTGGCCCATAGACATCTACATCTATGCTCAATAAAGAATCAAAATGCAGATGCGTTGTTACCCTTGACGACTAAGATGGAATGCCTCTTTTCCAGTAATAAGGGTCTCCGGTTCTCTACACTCACCATACGAAATACAGCAGTGTTAAGCTGCTATTTTACGCTGGTATTATGTAAAAACGTGTCCCTCCCCCGGTCGAGCCAACCCGTTTGTGCTACAACTATACTAATAATATAGCTGCAGCATGGTTCTACCACGTAGGGAAACCAGCTCTCCTAATTATATATATATATATATATATATATTCATATATTATTATTTTTTGTATGTAAACTGTTTAATAAATATATTAATTTGTACTTTGAATATTTTTCTCTTTCTATTTCAAAATTCCTGACAATTTCAAATTTTTCCTGTTTCCCTGACAGAGAGCTAAAATTCCGGACATGTCAGGAAAATTCCTGTCATCTGGTAACCCTACGTGGGGGAGGCATATGTACACCAGTGGACTTGTGGAAAGGCTGTAATAATGATGGTGATGATTTAAGCATGGAATTGAAGTTAGATGCACACTGCACGCCATATTTTATCTTAAGATTGTTCTCTATCTGCCGGTTGAATTTATCTCTAGTTATGTAAACTCTCAATTTATTATCTCGATACTGTATGACAAGAAACGCTGTGTAATCTATCTACTGAGTAGGTATTGTGTTTGTAATATCCAACAAGTTTGTAACACGGAGTCAGCGTTTTTGGCACCATACCACGGGGATTGTATAATAATATCAGTTTTCATTTTTTAATTATATTTACAGATATAGTATATTTTTATATTTAATACATAGTGTTTTAAATTTTAAAATAATAATTATTGAATTTTTAACATCATACTTGTTTTTGCTATTAATAAGTTAGTGCTTGACTATTATCCCACCTCAATAAGTGGTGATGTAGTCGAAGATAGAGTAAAGTGCACTGGCTTAGTTCAACAAAACCTCATGCCTTGAACCTTGAAGACGCACACATTATAATCGGAAGCAAAGAGAGATGCCGGAAAATTATTCCACTCCTTTGATGTACGCAGTATGAACGAAGAAATAAACCGTTTGTTTCGAATGTGTGGTAAGTCGTCAACAAAGGGATGGAGACCAGCCGAGCGTCTGGTGGTCCATTGATGGAATAAGCAAACTGAAGTAAAGGGAAGATGGAGTAGAGGAGTGGAGAGTGGTCCATCTTAAGAAAAAACTATTAGAAAGGTAGTAAGATATATAAGTTTAATGATCAAATTGTACAATTAAGAAGTGGTAAAATTAAACATTTTGTACAACCGACTTCAATATAAATAAACCTAGCAAGCTAACAGCATAGCAAAGTGGCGAAGCAATCAGCTTTGTAGCGGTTTCTAACGGTTGCCGTTGAGCAATCAGTTCCAAAATAGGAGGTTCAGATGCCTAGGTGATCAGTAATCGATTGCTGAAAACAGAATTTGAAAATTCGAAACCGTTCTCGAGATAATCGTTGGACAGACGGACAGACGGACAGACGGACAGACATCGTGAAATCAATAAGTGACTTCGCAAGCTTCGCCATTTAAAAAAATGAGAACATCAATGTAGTCAAAGACAATTAAATACGCATTATTATCGATAACTCAAAAACCTACTGGTCAGATCTTGATCAAATTTATATAGGATCACATGAGAAGCAGCAGCTTTTAAATAAAACAAGAATCATCAAAATCGGTTTACCTAGAAAAAAGTTCTGAGGTAACACACAAAAAAATACAGTCTAATTGAGAGCCTCCTCCATTTTTTGAATTCGTTTTAAAATAGATAAGAAAGCAAATTAGAATTATAGTATTTTTTTTCTTTAAGAGAGAGGGAGGACACAAGTACACAGGTGTCAAGTTCATACAGACTACAGTCTGTTCAGCCGTGTGAATTCTGGTGGGAATCGTGTTTGTTTCGTTTTGACGTTTGATGTTCGATTCCGTTTCATGGCGTAAAAGTATCAATATCGACGTTTTTCTTTTCTTTTTTGATTTGTCAATTTTTGAAGTGAAACTTCTTAACGACGTATGGAAGTAAAAATATCGTCACTCGTTTTCTGTTACGCTTGACCTCTCGGTAGAGAGTAATTGTGTTCTGTGCGCTCGACCGTCACGCGCCATGATGTTTACCAAAATTCAGTATTGACTTTAAAAAATATTTCTAATAATAAAGTGATAAAATAGGAAGACTTATTTGAATTCAAGGGAATTTATTGTGAAAGTGAGAGTGATTATATTTTTTTTTTGAAAGATCCAACTCGTGGTGTAATTTGGGTATTTATTTTATCTCTCTTTTTATTACCCACGACGGAACGGAGAAGGTGTATGTGTTTAGGGTGAGAGGTTGTTTGTTTGACTGTAAATATCGTGCATTTTTTCAAATTACATTTTTCTTTTTTATAGGATAGGGTGACATACGAGCACACAGTCCATGTGATGGTAAGTGGCTACTGTGACCCATAGACATCTACATCTATCCTCAATAAAGACTCAAGATGCAGATGCGTTGTCACCCATGAGGACTAAGATGGAATGCCTCTATACCAGTAAAAAGTGTCTCCGGTTCTCTACACTCACCATACGAAACACATCAGCGCTAAGCTGCTATTTTACGCTAGTTTTCTGTGAGAATTTTTTAATGATATTCATTCATTTTAATTATTTTTTACATGTATTGATTGATGGGTTGGTATACATCCCAGACACCATTTTAGTCTAGTAATATAAACACAGTGATAAATATTAAGCAAAACATATTAAACTGATTGCGTAAGGATGAAAAAACAATGTTTAATGTCACTGTATTCATTTATATTAATCATCATTGTAAAGCAGCGCAGACAGGCGCAATGTGTGAAATTTGTTTTAAAATGTGTTGACAAATTAATAATCATACCCCAAAACACCATAAAAGTGAAAATGACTAGGATATAAAACGTTTATCTATTAGTCCGTTAGATTTTCATACAATCTTTAGCCCGTTTACTATAATAAATTAAGACTTTCTTTTTTATGTGTAATACCAATAACAAACGTTACCATTTGTAGTGGGCCCAAAGTCTCCATTCATTATATATTTTTTATTAATCGATTAACTGATTTTTAGATGTGTGTAGGAGTGAAGATTAAGAACTCTTAGATGAAATGAAGTTTACTGAAGTTTACACTAGCTATGAAAATCTGATCTTACAACGCATAAGAATTTGAATCTAACTTATATATGCAAAAAACTATAAAGATTTGTCGTGATTCGTGTGGCGAAGACGGAATTGATGACAATGAGTAACCGGAATAATATAATATCTATGACAATAAAATAGCTCTGATTTAATACGAAATATTTTTTTAACATTACTTAACCAATTTTTGTTAAGTAGAAAATAGTAGAAAAATTATATGTGATAAAGAAGTTTCACTTCTTACGTGTTTACAATATTACTCACAACCTTACTCACTACACAAAATTAACCATTTTTTGAAGTAAATTGTGTGTTAATTTTCGGATAATATGATTTGTTGAATTTAACCCTGGCTTTCCCACGTGGCTCATGCAGCGCCATCTTGTTTCTATTCAATATTTTATACACACGTATGAATATACGCGGCAACTGTACCGTGAATTCGTGAACTTTCAGTTCATTGTACACAACAACAATAAGCAACTGTATTTTTATTGTGCTCGCAAAATGGCAGCAGGAGTTAAACACGAAACATGATTAGATATGCCGAACCAAACGCAGTCCGATGAACTGAAATTTATTTAGGTCACCGCTTTTACAAATGCCGACGCAGTAATAAATACCCTCAGTTTTTTGGTGCACAATCTTTTTCATTCCTTGAGAGCCTTTAAGCAACAGTAACCCTGTGGCAGGGTGCAGATCGTGATCTAAAAAGATTGTGGGTTCGGATCCGCGATTCGACTACTGCCGTGGACCACTCTTAACACATGCATCTTAAGCTTACCAGAAGTTGTTAAAGGGAATATTAGTGATGTAAATAGCATAGCTGGTATTTAAAAAAAAATAGCTCATAAATCGTCAACTGTTCAACATAAGCTTCCCCCTAACAAGGAGCATTATAGCAAGATAATTATTTCGCTTGACGATTGCAGTTCCAATTTTACCGTGGTAGCGCCATGCTGCAGTAACGTTATGGTTGTAGCTCGAATGGGTCTGCTCGACCGGGGAATGAGCACGCACTCACAGAATACCAGCATGAAATAGCAAACTTAATATTGGTGTTTCGTATAGTGACTGTAGAGAATCGGAGAATCTTTTTATTGAAAACGAAGGATTCGACTGCGGCGAAGTTTGACAGAATTTCATCTATATATAATAATATAACATAATTGTATAATCTATTTACTATAATAAAACTCTATCTAACACGACGTCTGACTGAACACGCGTCACCCAAAAACCTGTGAACCGATTTGGATGGGACTTTCACTGGCAGATAGCTGATGTTACGAGTACAAGGAGTAACTTAGGCTACTGTTATTTTAGGAAAAAAATTAGGATTCCGCGCAAAAAAAATTAAAACCCATGAAATATAATCGCAATAAATTACACGCGGGCGAAGTCGCGGGAAACAGCTAGTATTAAATAAATCTAGCTTTTTAGTTAGTTGGATTTTATCGCGATTAATTTTAATTTTTTAACTATCTACGTTGCGTGTGCTTTGTAGCACTATATCCAGGATTTATACCTATAAAGTTATTCGAACTATACATTCTTCACAGCGGAAACAATCAGAACTGTACGTGCTTACGTGTTAAACCGGTGCATAAAGATATAGATACGTATAATCAAAGAACAATACTTTTAAAGTACCACTAAAGTACCCATAAGGCACGCGCACTGCAACGGCACGGTTCGTTGCACACAGCGCCATCTGCTTCCGTCAGCTGGTAACAACCACCCGTCATTATAACACCAGTTCTATTGACTTTATGTACTGAACGTATGTTTAGGGCTGTTTCAAATTGGGATCGTGGCACGCATAATTGGTTCACATCGTGATTTTGTTGGTGGTTTTTAGATGACAAACGACACACAGTCCACCTGATGGTAAGTGGATGCTGTAGCCCATAGACATCTACATATATCCTCGGTTAAGAATCAAAATGCAGATGCGTTGTCGCCCCCTGAGGACTATGGTGGAATGCCTCGTTTCCAGTAAAAAGGGTCTCCAGTTCCCTACACTCACCATACGCACATACGAATCACATGCAACACAACACAGCAGCATTAACTTCCCCGGTCGAGCCGACTCATTCGTGCTACAATCCGTGGCTCTCTACTGCGTATAAAAGTTGGTTAACGGGTATCTTCTAAACTACTTTTAATATTTTTCGAGTTATTAATATTTTTTATTTACATTGTATATTTAGAGTGAAAGTCATAGAGCCATCTACTATAAAGGGGTGAACAACATCTGCAGGGCTATCTAGTATTTCTATTAACAATTACGTTTTTTGAAACGACTCTAATGTATGCTAAGCTAATCAGTAAACTGTTTAGTTCTACATAGAGTCTCACAGACATCTATTATGAAAGTCAACAGCATGATCAGTGCTAGGGTGTAGTCTTTGATTATAACATCGGCTCTGTGGTTACCAACTCGCCTGCCCGGCGTACTGAGTATGGTAAAATCTTACAAGAAATGCTTGCCTAGAATGGTTGAGCAGAAGAATGGTCACGTCAATAGAAATGTCCACACAGACTTAAAAAATATATTATTTTTTATTTTAATTATTTTATTTATTTACAAATATCGTAACATAAGGTAAAAAACCTTGGTTAAGGTTTAATTACATCATTCAATAGCAGTTATAACGTTCATATTTTGTATTTTACATTGATATTAATGATCAGGGCCGATATCACTGTAGACTTTAGAACGGTCTAATTTAGCTTCTATTACCTGCACACAAGGTTTATAACCTCTTGATATCAATTACAATGCAAAGTACATGTCGATAGCACGTCATATTAGCGATGCGAAGCGAAAGATCGTGATTATATAAAAAAAAAAACTAGACGACGCACGCGACTTCAATTACGGAAATGTTATTAAAAATGTTGCAACAGCGGAATTCTCGAAACGGACAGTCTACATCGCCATTCTAAAGGACTGAAATGGCGTCCTCCAAGCTGGAATCCTCCTCAACGATATCCTAAATTTTAAAATGTCAAGTGTAGTGAGAAATTAGTGACAGTTAGTGACTTCTGAAAAAAAATTAGTGACTTAATACCAACTTTACGCGATATAGCCCTGTTTTGGAAGAATTCCAGATTTAATTCAAGCTTGCAGCCTCCCCACTAAAACACTGTTATTATACACTGAGATGTGATTCCTGTTTTAAGATTTAGTGACTAATTGCTGTGTCGAAAACACAATGTATCTGTCGCAGCAAACTGGCTTAATAAACCTTTCACTAATAGCCTAGCCGTTTTCCTAAAATTACCGTTTAGTAAAAAGGCTAGGCTGTTAGGCTAAGTTGTTAACTGAAAAGCTAGTTAAGCTAGTTGCCTGTGACATATCCAAAAAATAAAGTAATTTTTACAAACCTACTAAATAGGTGAAACGAAAGCCACTGAACCAAATTGTAATTTCTTTTTAAATATTATAGAATAGTACAAGACTACGATCTCACTTGATAATTCGTGCTGTTACACTCTTGAATGGTAGGTAAATCTCACTATAATTTAATGTAAAATCCCTTTCACTCTTTTTTTAAAGACATCCGTAGCTATTGTATTTGAATGTAATGACTATCAATAATTTTAATCCTTAACTGTACTTATCATGAATGACAAAGTAGCTTATCCAAAAGCGCCTCATCAGAATGCTGCAAAGAATGGAAAATCAATGTGCGTCTTTGTTTCCGATTTTGAAAGAGGTACATTGATTCCTGCGCAAATTCTTCAAAATGTATCCTTTGAAGAAGTTTGGAACACTGAGAGACTGGCAACATTACGCCAGTTCTCTAGGCAATTTTTTTAAATTGAAGTGACAAATTAATATTTTTAGGGTTCCGTACCCGAAGGGTAACCAACGGGACCCTATTACTGCCTCCGCTGTCCGTCCGTCCGTCCACCAGTTCGTCATTCTATCTTTTAACAGGCTGTATCTCATGATCCGTAATAGGTATACAGTTGAAATTTTCATATAATGTGTAATTCTATTGCAGCTATGATATAAAATAATAAAAATAAATTAAAAATTAAAAGGGGCTCCCCCCTATTACAGACGTGTTTTACGATGGTACGGAATCCTTAATGCGCGAGTCGCACTTGGCCAGTTATTTTAACTATTCTAATCCAGTGGTTGACTTCTATACCACCTGACGGTAAGTGGCGATGCAGCAGTGATTTAGTTTAACAAAACCCTATTCATCTTGTCTTGAAGACATATCGTAATCGGATAGAAACTTAATACTTGCAATATATTTCACTCGTTTGCTGTACGCATGACCAACGTTGAGGCTAACCGTCTAGTTCGGAAGAGTGGTAAGTTGATAACGAAGGGGTGGAGACTGGCCTTGCGACTGTTTGTAGCAGGGAGAGGAGAAATTAAGTTATGGAATTTCTGCGCACAATCTCCAAACTTACAGACTATCTGATGATAAGTGTCTACTGTAGTCCCTGGACACCTGAGCCAACTTTAAAAAAAGAAGGATTTAAATGCGTTTATATCTGTAGACTAAGATGGAATGCCTTACAACCTGTAATTACACTCTCTCTATAGCTTTCATACACGCACGTGAGAGAACGCACTGCCGTTTGGCGGGAAATATAGATAAGAACGGACTTTCAGGCAGAAAAGGAGTTCAAATTTAAATGATGATGTTTGTTAATTGGCATCAAGATAAAATGACAATGCTTTATAAGTTGATATGGTTAAAATATACCTACCACGGTATCTAACCTAATTATGCAGTTATTTTAAGATACTACACTATAGTTACTTTATAGCAAACTATCAGAAATGTAAAATCAAATTGTTATTCTTCTCTACTGTTGTCATCTCAGATCTATGAAACTCGAAACAGCTCTATGTTTGTATGTGCCCCGGCTTCGCAGGGATGATCCAACTGTGAACCTAAATCATTCACGAATCAACTTAATCACATACACAAAATTTCATCAAAATCGGTCCAGCCGTTTAGGAGGAGTTTAGTCACAGAAGAATTATATATGTATATGAAGATGTGTAACAAAAGAGCACACAGTCTACCTGATGGTAAGTGGGTCCTGAGGCCCATAGATATCTATCTACATTTATCCTCGATTACGAACCAAAATGCAGATGCGTTGACACCCCTGAGGATTAAGTAAAATCAATTCCAGTAAAAAGTGTCTCCGGTTCTCTATGCTCACCATACGGAACAGCAATATGAAACTGCTATACCATGCTGGGTATTCTATAAGAGCTTGGTCCTTCCCCGATCGTGCCGACCCATTCGATCTACAACCACATTAATAGATGCAACGTTTCTTCTTTATATATACATATAAAGAAGAAATTTCTGGTATTTCCCATAATCGATTCTTACGAAAACAAAAGAACATAATGGGGCAATGGATTCTCTTATGACGCCTTCCCATGTCACATTTAATAAATAACTTATGAATAGAATAGATCTACAATAATCTAAGTTAAATCTGCGCCTTCATCTTTGGAAATCTTCAAGTCAACAATCGATGACTAAATCTGTAATGTTCAATATCAAGATGTTATGTATCGACCTAATAAAAACCATTAAAATCGATTACATTTGTTACCACGTCCGATAAGCCACACGCAGTATATCACACGGTTGACCTCTATCGATTTTTCCATTAGGTTTATTATTTGTAGCAAACCTCGCCTACCAGTACGTGGTTTTACGTAGAAATGTCCAATTCAAGGACGAACTACTGGCTGAAATATTGATAACAGCAGTATGACCGGCGTTTTGTAGAATAAAAAATAAAACTATTTTCATGGAATTTATCGAATTTAATTTCTATATTCATGTTTCAAATACATACTTAGTTACTTCATTTTGGTTTGTTTGTTGAATTTAATTTTAATAAATTTTAATTATGTATGTATTGTTATTTTAAATACTACTTTGCAGAACTGTCTGAGATGTTTGAAGGTTTTAATTAAAATACTTTTTTCGACCACTTGCTTCACTTTCGGTGCGCGTACTAGAATTCTGTACGTAATAATTCTATCTATTCGACCTTTACATAACGACTTTACAGCATCCTAAAGTCTTGCAGTGTGGTGAGCTTGAGTTTGCATGTAGTAATTAAAAAATTGTAGAATTCTAGATGTTACCACCAACCCATTTTATGTTTTTTTTGTTTATTCACTAGCTTTACGAAAAATTCTTTAAAGTTTATGTTGCGAGTTACTACAGTCTATCATATAAAAGAAGTATAAAATAAACGGGGATAATGAGCGTAAATTTGAGTTTTATTCAACTCCCTGTCATACTCACTTAGTGCATGATATCAATAATACAGTCGGTAAAACATAGAAGTTACAGCCCATTTAGTTATATGTACTAAACGTATATATAAATAAAATGTAATAATAATTATTTTATGGTATTCACAAATCTTCAATTTACGCAATATTTAGTTTGTATGGATTGCACTACAGTTCAGTTGAACATAGTCTATGTTCAGAATGGCTTCTCTAGTACGTAGTACATATAACTCAATGTTACAGCCTTTATATGTCAGCTGAGCACAGGCCTTCTCTAATTTTTTGGGGATTATGAAGTAAAAAGTCAGCCGCGCTACTCCAGTACTCCAACACTGACATAAATACTTAAAACATTTGCACTAACTCACCCGCCTGTATTGCAGTCAAATGTTTTACAACAATGCGTAAGGAAATGATGATGACATTATCTAAGATCTTAAGAACTCGAGAGTTGTTGCGAGAAAACACATAAGCGCATATATTTCACGCTCAATGCTTATTAGGGGGACGCGGGCAAACTCAACATTGGAATCATGTCTATTTTATGTTTTCGTACTCGTATCTTACACCACTACATTTAAAAAAAAGAAAACCTATTCAGTCCAGGTCTAAGTACACAACACGAATATTTTATGTACCTAACTCGAAAAATAAAATACAGAAATGCACCATGTCGCAGTGAATGCAACCTGCAATCACTGCGACTTTCCAAGTCGTGGGTCGAATCCGCGTTTCGGCTACTACTGTGAACACTCCTATCATAAGCATTCAAATAAAGTAGAAAATATAATGTATATACATCGTAAATAGTAACGTATATGATTAATGGCGACAACTTGAGACACGTGGTAGAGCCATGCTGCAGCTACATATATTAGTAGTATAGTTGTAGCACGAATGGGTCGGCTCGACCGGGGAAGGACCACGCTCTCACAGAATACCAGCGTGAAATATTTTTTACTGGAAAAGAGGCATTCCATCTTAGTCCTCACGGGTGACAACGCATTTGCATTTTGATTCGCAGACGAGGATAAATGTAGATGTCTATGTGCCACAGCAACCACTTACCATCAGGTGGACTGTGTGCTCGTTTGTCAATCTATCCTTAAAAACAACGTTTATAAAGAACAAGCGAGCACGCAGTCTACAAGGTGGTGAGTGGATGCTATGGCCCATCGACATTTTCATTATCCCTTGACTAAGAATCCAAATACAGATGCGTTGTCACCCCTGAGGACTAAGATAGAATGTCTCGTTTACAATAAAGAGAGTCTCCAGTTCTCTACACTCAAGATAGGAAATACAGCAGCATTAAGCTGGTATTTCACGCTGGTATTCTGTAAGAGCGTGGTCCTTATACAGTAAAACCGATCCATTCGTGCCACAATCATATTATATCTGCAGCATGTCTCTACCGCGTCTAAAGTTTTTACTGGTACATGAGGAATACCAACCCATATGAAAATCTCAATCGTTCGGACACTGTTAGGAGGAATTATGTGATTATGTATTTATTGTGTCTATCAGCTTTATATTATAGTTTGAGGAATTTTGTAATTTATAAGTTTGTTTATATATATATACAACGTTTCCCAAAATTCAACGATAAACGAGCACCAGAGGGTGGACCCGCTCATGACTACTCGAGAAAAAATAAAAAGAAAAAAAATGTAAATCCTTTTTGAAATTACAAAAAAAATGAAATTCTTCGAAAATCGATACCCCGATATGGTATTTTTAACTACCATGAGCACATTTTTAATTTTTTTTTGTATTTTTTTTTGTATCGGCAACTTTAGTAGTACTGCTATCTACCACAACCCTTATAAATCCCAGAATATATGTAGTTTCTACACAAAAATCAAATTTATTATTTCCCCTAAAATTTTGAAAGATTTTTACTTTCAGTTCACTTTCACTCATCGTGGTGTAAAAAAAAAGTACTGACACTACTATGGCAAGTTTTTTTTTAAAAATTGACGCAAATAACCAAGATTCTAAAATGGTATAATACTCTAGAAAAACTTCTGTGTGGCACAGGATCTTTGTTGTTAAATAAAATATATAATAAGTTGTTAAAAAAGATCTTTTTATTCGTCGTGCATATATATATAAAAGTAAAGTTGCAGCCTATTTACGTCCCACTGCTGGGCCACACAGGCCTCCTCTCATTTCTGAGAGGGTTATTGGGCAAGGAAATGTCAGCCGCGCTGCCCCGATGCGTGTTAGCGAACTTCACATGTCTTCGAAATATTTTTTTTCTTATTTCTCAGACATACAAGTTTCTTCACGGTGTTTTCCTTCACCGCCGAGCACGTGGTAAATCAGCACTTAAAATTGCAATTAACAATTTCATTGGTGCCGGCGGGGATCGAACCTAGGTTGCTCGAGTACTGTGAAGCTTACAGCGAGCACTAACCATCTGAACTACCACATATATATGTATACATTATATGTTCATGTAATAGTTATTTATATGTTATTTTATAGCATTTATTATCTACATATCGCATGTATTGATATTATATGTTGTATATTTATATTGCACCACCTACCACCTACCTGTTCATTGTTTTATTCCTTTACACTTTTGGTTGTGGAAGACATCGCTATGTAGCGATAAGGCCGCCAAATCGTACATATATTCTGCTTTTTGTTATGTCATTTGTATATTTGTTCGTGGTGTACAATAAAAGTATATTCATTCATTCATTCATTCATAATAGGCCTCAGAGGTGACAACACATCTACATTTGGATTGTTAATGGAGGATATATTATGTAGGTTTATACGAGCCCAGCGTGCATTACCATTAAGTGGGCTGTGTGATCGTGTGTCACCCTTACTATAACAACCTATCTTGTCTTTATACAAATTAGTCTTTCTTAATCAATGTACGATGGATAATTCCTTCAACGATAATCAATAGAAGAAACAATCCACAAGTGAAAGTCGGCAATTAACAGTATATAAGAGAATGCAATCTATCTTTGTTATATGTTAGTTATTTTATTTCTGATTTACGTGTGACCACAGACGTGTGACGTCGTTAGTAACGATTGTCTCTTTTGTCTCTTTTTATCATCTTGAGGAGAGGTTAAAGGTGTTAAGAAGAGATTCTACGTGGTAGAGCCATGCTGCGGTTATATAGTTATAACACTAATGGGTCGGCTAAGCCAAGACTGGCCCACGCTCTCACAGAATACCAGCGTAATGCAGAATAATGACGCTGTATTTCATATGGTGAGGCATTCTGTTTTAGTCCTCAGGAATGATAAAACGTGGACTGTATGCTCGTTTGTCACCTTTATTCTATAAAGAAAGCTCCTTGAGAGGGACAATCATAATACAACGAAATACGTAAAACATAATATCAAATTAACATGCTGTAATTTTGTGGGCAGTTACATGCTCGAAGTGTGTGTAGCTACGTGGACGTCTTGTGACGCTTATCTCTCTATGAGTGCTATATCTACTGAGTGTTTCACTTCAGATGATCTACAGATGTCGATTTGCAATCGCTCGTCTATGTCGACATTGAAATCTCTACACAGTATAAAACAAAGTCGCTTTCCGCCATCTGTACGCTTATATCTTTTGAACTACGCAACGGATTTTAATGCGCTTTCAATAAGTAGATAGAAGGATTCAAAAGAAAGGTTTATATGTACATATAATATATGCATTTATATATCATATAATTCTCCTATCCGTGTGTATGTGACTGACCTCCTAAACGGAGGGACTGATTTTGATGAAATGTTGTGTGTGTGATCAAGTTAATCAGAGAATATTTTAGATTCACAATTGGACCCGGCAGGTGGCGTTATTGTCGAGATCCAGAAATAAACTGTTCGAATCCGGGGAAGATCTCTAGTGTAACCATATTTTTTTTTAAATAAGAACCTGTAATTGGCATTACAAAATGTAAATATTTACAAACTTTATAATGTTACAAAATACTGTTGGTTGTGTTGACAATAAATAAATAAAATATTTCAATTATCTCAGTAGAAATAAAGTTTATAGTTTAACATTAAAAACACAATTATATAAACAACTTTGCACTAGTTCTCAATCGTAGGTAGAGAAATTTGGATGGATAACATTTTACGTGGTAGAGTCACACAGTAATTTTTATTATTTTTTAATTAAAACGAAGTGAAAAATTAACGTACAGTCCACGTGATGGTAAGTAATTACTGCACTCCATGAACACCTGCAAAATATGTGCTAATAAACCGTTTTACACAGTTTTTGCTTAGTAAAATATTTAGACTTGATATTAGATACCTTGTACATTTTTCGGGACTTTGTTGCATTGGTGTATACATTGCCCCAAAAACGAATTACTAACTCTGTGGAGTCAAGAAACTACATCTGAGCTACCACGCAAAAGTCCGTAGTTGGTAGAGCTTCTACGCTCTCACAGAATTGATCCGTCCATCACAGCCTTTAAAGGTCCCCTGTTTAATATAGGCCTCCGTCAATGGATTTTGTCGTAGTTGCCATGCTTGCCAGTTGGGTTGGCAACCGCAGTTATTTTATAATTTTGAGTTGTTATTAAGAACACGCTACTTATCTCCTGTTTCATTTCGCTCAGTCGCCTCTTACGACACCCACGGGACGATATGGACTATTGGATATTCTTTACACCGCAACTGCACGGTTACGTACAGCCAGCGTCAAATAGTAACATAATTTTCTTTTAGATATCCTTCAGTTTTTGCATTTGATATTAGCTTAAATATCTTTCAGAAATCAAAAGTAATTGCACCTAAGTTCTATATCAAAAAAAACTCCTATTTAACTAGTTCTTGTTTAGTTCCCATAATATTTTTGCCTCCGCGATACAGAAGAAAATACTAGTGTATTTTTTTAAATAATTAATAATTAAAATATAATAATTTTCTATTTTTGGACTTAATCACAGTATACCCTTATGTTATGTTCTGATGACGTCTTAACATTTATGGCAACCCTATAGAATGTTGCTAAGCAGTAAATTTTAACTACCAGTTTTTTTAACGATTTATTTGCAAAATTGAATTTCGAATTCTTCTCCGCTTTGAATAAAGATAAAACAGAGTTCATGTTTCAATACGCACAATCTATCAAAGTATATTTATTATTTAACAGTTGCGTGATGGTAAGTTGTCAGCGTCTTTCGTGTCTCGAAGTACCTAACTATAATCGACACTACAGATTTCACCAAATATGTAACGCATGTATGTCTTGGTTATTCATATTCGTTCATTATTACGTCGACAGTTTTACGAGGTATTAATACATAACCTATCTACCTTTACTGTTACAATCCAAACTTGCACTGATGAACATAGGCCTCCGCCATTGATTGTCTCATAGGGAGTTGCCACGCTTGGCAGGTGGGTTGGCAATTGCAGTTTTTCTGCCGCCTTCAAAAAGGTGACGGTACTCAATTCGATTGTATGTTTTTTTTATGTGTGTTACCTCATAACTTTTTACTGGGTGAACCGATTTCGATGATTCTTTTTTTGTTTGAAAACTGGTACATCACATAGTTTTTGAGTTATTCTTAATAATTTATATTGAAGTCGGCCGTACAATAAATTTTTAATTTTAAATTATTATTACTTGATTGCTATCAGAAAGATCTCGCTGTCACCTCTAACAGCACTCTCATTGAAGTATAACCATTGAAGTGAGTTGGTGACAGATTGGGAATCAGAGGTAGTTGTATCCGTCAACCAGCCTGTCTAGATGATGAGGATCATGAAGATAAAATTTGTACCTCAATACCTTCTAACAAATTGACGTAGTTGTTGTAATAGATAGCCTCATACGAGGGGATATTTGTCATAGCTAACTATGACTAATATCCCATAGTAATTAAAAAAACGGCGATAGTTACCATACTTATCGCCGTTTTTTTTTAATTACTTTTAGTTGTTATTAGGAAAACGCTGATGTCCATCTGTTTTTATAGAAATAGTGTGACAAACGAGCACACAGTCCACCTGGTGGTAAGTGGTTGCTGAGGCCCACAGAAATCTACATTTATCCTCGTTTGCGAATCAAAATGCAGATGCGTTGTCAGCCTTGAGGGTTAAGATGAAATGCCTCTTTCCAGTAAAAAAGGGTCTCCGGTTCTCTAAACTCACCATACGAAACACAGCAGTGTTAAGCTGCTATTTTACACTGGTATTCTGTGACAGCGTGGTCCTTCCCCGGTCGAGCCGACCCATTCGTGCTACAACTATACTATAAATATAGCTGCAACTTGGCTCTACCACGTAAAATATCTCCTGGTTTGTTTCACTCTGTCGTGGATATTTTTACCGCCACTACACGGTACCCATACATACTTAACCTATTATATATAATACCCCTTAGGTTAACTACTTAAATGTTCAAGTACTTCCTCAACCTACACTATTCGGTATACCTGCAAGTAGAACAAACATAAAATTAATATTCGTATCCGTTAACTAGAATTGATGTGCTAAATACGATTAATTATGTACCTACAACAAGCCTGATATTTTTGCGATATTTTACTTAGTTAAAAAAAATAATATGTGATTGCGATAAACATTTTGTACTAGTTTCACTACATTTATTTTCAATTATTATTATACTTATTATAAAAACTGAAAGGATAGATAAAAATAACCAGTTTATTATTTTTATATAGCCCGATGATACTTTGAGGCGAAACCAGTCGGTTTTAATCAGACCTTTGTATATGCAATAAAGAATAAATAAACAAAATAGTCAGACCACGTTTAGCCAAAAAGTAAGTGTACAGATGGAAAATTGTGAAAGAAATGATAGGCGGCTAACCCATTGCCTACAAAATCACAAACCTAATATCCCATTAGTTGCCTTTTAAGACATGCCAGGCTACTAACACAGATGACATTTTTTTTTTAAAACTAATGTTTAACTCATTTTATTACCAAGTTATAGATCAAAGCATCGAACAAACAGCTCAACAACTGGCAGCATAAAAACAAAAATAAAAAATAAAAATGCAGCAAACATTGAAGCGCGTCCAATCATGGCCAGTCTGTATAATACAATGTTTAAACATATTTCTTTTTTTTTTAGAATAGGGTGACAAACCAGTACACAGTTCATCTAATGGTAAGTGAATGCTGAGGCCAATAGACATCTACATCTATTCTCAATAAAGAATCAAAATGCAGATGCGTTGTCACCCCTGAAGGCTAAAATGGAATGTCTCTTTTCCAGTAAAAAGGGTCTCCGGTTCTCTACACTCACCATACGAAACACAGCAGCATTAAGCTGCTATCTTACGCTGGTATTCTGTGAGATCGTGGTCCTACCCCGGTCGAGCCGACCCATTCGTGCTACATCTATTATAGCTGTAGCATAGCATAACGTATGTATAAAACATACCAAACAGGTAACATAGTTGGCATATTTTTTTTTTAAAACGAATGTTCAACTCATTTTATTACCAAGTTATGGATCAAAGCATCAAACAGAGCAATAACTGGCAGCACAAAAACAAAAATAAAAAATAAAAATGCAGCAAACATTGAAGCGCGCCCAATCACAGGCCAGCCTGTATAATTCGAACAGAATATAAAAACACCGGTGAATCATACTTTGGTAAACGGACCGTCGACAAAGTTGCGTAAGTCGAGTTATGCGCTTTTGAATAAGTTATGTTATGTTGGCCCTCGTTAATGTATTTGTAATGCTATTCATTGCTTACTTAAGCAATTTTCCCGACACCAATTAACATTTATGAATTAAGGGAATGCATATATTATATTAATGTTACAATTATTTTCACATCCCATCTTTCTTACATCGTTTTACAATCTCTTGTTACGTCTAAGGTCGAGCCCAAAAGAAGGGTAACATATTTTTCGATGGTATGTTTGTACGTGCGTTCGTTATTTCTGCCAAATGGTACTTCGGATTTCGACAACTAATGTGTCAATATATATAGATTTGTCATAACTGCGGTTAAAAGGGTATAAAGAACCAGTACAATTAAAGGCTGTGACGCATTAGATCTTAGTCCTCAGACAACGTATCTGTAGCTTCCTTCGTATAAAGTACTTACCATCAGGTGAATTTTTAATTCGTTTGTCACTTCAGATTTATAAAAAGATTAGAGATTTTGACTGTATGACGCCAGCACGCAATAAATATGGCGGATGTGCACTGTCAAAAAGTTACTACCTAAAATAACTCATAAGCAAATGTATCGCGTATGGTAAAATATTTTATATTAATATAGCGGCCAAAATTTCGCATAGGCTTCCAAACAATATTGGAATTGTATTATATCTATAGGCAATCCTACTTACGTATATGAGTTTATCAAGTCTCTGAAAATTGTACTGGTCCTATGAAATTATATCTCATAAAAATAGAATGGCAGTAAATGGCGGCTGCGAGAGAATGTCCAAAAATGATAATATTCAAAATTATGCAAAAAAAATTATATTATTGTTTATTTATTCATTTAAAAATATGTCTTATGTGCCAATACTTGTTATGAAGTTTTCCTGGCAGGATCGCCATCTAGGGAGATACGAGGACAATCAAACTTAAATCTTAATCCTTGAGTTCGTGACATTTATAGACATATATATTCGTATTTTCATGTTTCATGGATATATTTATAAATAATATAAATATATAATATTTTGTTTTAACATCACCTAACCACACAATTAACATCTTTTTGCGATCCAAAGGTTGTCTAGCAGAAATTTTCGTTTATGTATTCTTTCAATGTACATAAAGAGTTCTCTATCCATCTATCCAACGTGAGTCTCCAAAATACTGTAAAATTTGGGTTGGTAACTTCACCGCTGGGCAGTAAAGTGAGAGTGCGCCGAACATTCAGATTGAGGCCGCGGCCTTGCGGGCCTGCCGATTGAACACGACGCACCGCAGTATAAAACCGCCAATTTTATTCAAAGCACCAACTTAACGAGATTCAACTTAAGACATTGTAGGTAAGGCACAGAGCCCAAAAAGACCATAATCAAACAAGCCCGAGAAAGGAGCCAATAACAAATGTTGGCAAAACAAAGCAGCTGAGGCTTCCGGCACAAATACCAGCTTACAGCAAACCATTCGGTTACAAAAGAGGTTCGAATTCGAGGCCGAACTGTGAATAGCGGCCAAAATTGTGAGTCATCAGCAAAGTACCAATAAAGTGTTATTATTTTAACCGCCCATGCAGTTTAACATATTGAACGGTGATCCAGTTTAAAATATTTTCCTTAGAATGTTTGTAATTTATAAAAATGAAACACAAAAATAATTATTTAAATATTTTTTTTAATAGAATTTTGTTGACAAACGAACATATAGTCCAACTAGTAGTAAGTGGGATGCTGTGGGCCCATAGACATCTATTCTCGATTAAGTATAAAAATAGATAGAATGCCTTGTTTCAAGTAAAAAGGGTATCCGGTTCTCTACCACTCACAACACGAAACACAGCAACATTAAGCTGCTAATTTACGTTGGTATTCTGTGAGAGCGTGGTCCTTCCCGGTCGAGCCGACCCATTTGTACTACAATCATAATTGAGCTGCACCCTTATTCTATAACAAAAATCCCAATATCTTCATCATAATACAGCTGCAGTGTCGCTCTATCACATTCTTAATGTGGCCATATAACACAACAGCAAGTAACATTAGCTCTTAAAATATGCGAAAACTTTCTGCTAAGGGAACTGGTTAAGTTTCAGGTATGTACGTGCCAAATGAAGCGTCGACTGTCAGGGTCGATTGTAAGGATGCACTGTGTGCGCCGAACCTTGGAGATGTCATCTGTTTTTCCTTCAGTGAAGACTTGTACAAAACGTTGTTCATAAACAAAAATGGTAATCGATTTCTTTATAGGCCGTAGTGTATTTCACCCTTTGTTTTATATGAATACATCGTGAGGTAAACTGGATGTCTGAGTAATTAAAAAAAATCTAAGACATGTGAATTCCGCCAACACCCATTGGGTTAGCGCAGCGAACAATTCCTTGCCCTAAAACCCACAACCTACTCAGAAATAACAGGCCTATGGCCAGTAATGGAACGTATATAGACTGTAAATTTACTTTGCTTTTTGGCGCTGTGTGATCTTTCAGTGGTATGGTTATGTACCACAAACAAAAAATAGCAAATTTATGTTGCAGAAGTGACGCCCTAGACGAAAGTTAATCGACCAAATTGACGATATATTGAAGCCGGACCAGATTAAGAGTAGTTTTTACATGGTAGCGCCATGCTGCAGCTATATTAGTAGTATAGTTGTATCACGAATAGGTCGGCTCGACCGGGGAAGGACCACGCTCTCACAGAATACCAGCGTAAAATAGCAGCTTAACACTGCTGTGTTTCGTATGGTGAGTGTAGAGAACCGGAGACCCTTTTAACTGGAAAAGAGGCATTCCATCTTAGTCCTCACGGGTGACAACGTATCTGCAATTTGATTCGCAAACGAGGATAAATGTAGATGTCTATGGGCCACAGCAACCACTTACCATCAGGTGGACTGTGTGCTCGTTTGTCACCGTATCCTATAAAAAAAAAATCCTTAACCGACTTCGATGCGTAGGTATGTGGATAAGAAAAAGGCGAGAGGTGTATCAAGAGCGCACCAAGTGGGAGTCCATAGCCTCTGCCTACTCATTTGGGTGACAGGCGTGAGTGCTTATGTATATATGTTACGTAATAAAAATTGAGGTAGAATTAAAAGACGTTTATTAACCCCCAAGGAAAACAGAGGAGTGTTATATGTTTGTAGTGTGTATATGTGTATCTGTATGTCTGTCTGTGGCAACATAGTTCCTGTACGAACGAACCGATTTTGATTAAGGTTTGTTTTGTTTAAAAGGTGTTTTAATCGGGAGTGTTCTTAGATATGTTGCAAGAAAATATCTTCAGCCGTATGAAGATTTTTTTATAGGATAAGGTTGACAAACGAGCACACAGTCCACCTGGTGGTAAGTGGTTGCTGTGGCCCACAGACATCTACATCTATCCTCGATAACGAATCAAAATGCAGATGCGTTGTAACCCCTGAGTACAAAGATGGAATGCCTATACGAAACACAGCAGCGCTAAGCTGTTATTTTACGCTGGTATTCTGTGAGGGCGTGTTCCCACCCCGGTTGAGCCGACCCATTCGTGCTACAACTATACCACTAATATAGCTGTAGCATGGCTCCACCACGTAAAAATCATCGTCAGCTTTTACAATTTTAAATTTAAATTATAAGAAAAAATAAACCCATTAGCAGTTCATCACCTAAATAAAAAATATGTTTAGTTTTTAAATAACTAGACTGCGACATTATCAGACCTCGTCTAGGTCAGTGATTCATTTTAAGAAAGTTAAATGTTACAAGTATGTCCCAAAATCTTATTTATGCCCCTAGGTTATAGTTGACCTGGAAACGAATGCCGGTCAGTCAGAGAAGTTAAACATTTTTAACACGGGTACTATAGTGACAGTATAATCGCGTCCTGATCTTTTTATTCGTATTCTAAATCGAGTCATATGTGCAGTACTGTACCTTATTAGTTTAATTTTAATGTAGGATCTTATTAAAAAATTCTATTAATTTATTTACCTGTTAATATTTTTAATATAATTTAACCAATCTGTATTTTATTAATCTGTTTTTATAGTTACACTGTGTGTTGTAGTGTTGCATGTTTCAGAGTTAAATATTACCTGTTTACAATTAACGCGTCCTACTTTAATTTACGAAATAACGTTTTAATTTACAATTTTCATTAAAGATGCTAAATTAATTAGTTAAAATTCGCGTGAAAAATAAAAGTAACGTGCCTTACCTCGTTTAAAGCGCACCTTCCGCCCTCCCTCTCTCGCCCTTGAGGGCGACAGGTACTCTTCAAACTAATCTATTTATTTTTTACTCGAACCTTAACTAATTATTTTTTTGGAACGAAGTTCCTTATCGGACGGTACGGATTTGGCGGATAGGAGCTAGGAGAGAAGAAAAAGTGTAAGATTTTTCCGTCACGATTTATTCCGTCACGATTTTTTACGTCAGAGGGGGCTCTGACGTAGTGTAGACGGCCTTGACGGCTATAAGAAAGCGAGATGGAATAATATCCATCTCCCTCGCACTTTCTCTTATTTTGCCATGAAAGAAATATAATTTTATTTTAAATGACGCTTCATTTTAATAGACGCTAGTAATTCATTTATTTGTATTTGTTAATCAATTAATATAATAAGTTTATTAATAATAGTATACCTACTACGAAAGGAACTTCGTTCCAACCGAGTGTTCCACGACAGACACACATTAAAACAGGAATAAGTTTTTTTTTTAATTTTTGTCTGTCTGTCTATCCGGGCCAATCTAAGGAATGGCAAAACATCTATGAAACTTTACGAACAGATAGAGTAGCAACAAGTGCTATTACAGGACATATATATTACAGGACATTGCTCCTTTAGCAAACGTTTATTTACTACAGGTGTTACAGATAGTGCCCTGTGAACGGCATGTATGAGTGAGGAGGAAACGGCGGCCCACGTGTTGCTGGTTCGGAGGTCGTTGCACACAGGGCTAAACATCTCGACACTCCGGGATCACTACCCGAAGTTGCTTGCTACATCAAAAAACTGTTGAACTTCTTCGGGGAGATTTCATGGCTCGAATAATCATAATATGGTCAGGAATACCCACACGAAAAATATGCGCTTAGACGTGGAGTTGCGTAAAACAGCCCGTCGTAAACTAAATTAAACTAATATCTATTCTGAGCGGTAATAAGACCTGTGGCTCGGAATACCTCATCAAAACCTCTCCGCCACTGCGCTACTACCGTCAATATTAATTCAACACAATCGCAAGCAGCCTGCTCAACCGGTCTTCTAAGGGGTCACAAAAACCTGATTTAAGATCTTATGCATGGCAGTGACTGAGGCTACTAGTTGCCTACTTCAGATCTAGTTTTGATCTTACTAACAGTACTGCATTATGAGGTAATGTAAAATATACAGTTTAGTATAGAAAAGATAAAATTAAATTTTTTTTTACAACCTACTTTCTAAATAAATTATTAAGTATAAAGATCAAACTTATATGTGATCACATGAGAATCACCAGTTTTAAATAAAAAAAAGAATCATTTCTTATATTTACGCGAACACTACACATTGAATAAAACTATTTTTACGGATTTAATCGCGTTTAATTTACTTATTTTAATTCCCACGGTGCGTTACGGGGTGGACCATGGGTTGCTGTAAAGGACCCGAAACGTGGGAATTAAAATAAGTAAATTAAACGCGATAAAATCCGTAAAAATAGTTATATTCAAAAAAGAATTATGGAAGCCGATTCACCCAGAAAAAAGTTATGAGGTTAACGGTAAGAGATAACACATAAAAATAAAAAACAAAAAAAACATACAGTTGAGATAATTGAGGTATAACAAGATATGTCTCTCGTGTGAAATTTCAACCTATAGAAAATATTTGTTGGACTGAGGAATGGGATAAATTAAAATAACAATCTAACGTACAAATTGACCCAATTATAAAGAAAAGCGGAGTGCATCTTTATAATATAAAAATGAATCGCTGAATGTGTTGTTAAGCGCAAATCTCGAGAGCAGCTGAACCGATTTCGCTAATTATTTTTTTATAATATTCCTTGAAGTACGAAGATGGTTCTTACGGAGAGAAAAATTTAAAAAATTGCTTGAAAAAGTCTAAAAACAACACTTTTCTATATTCCCATACAAAAGATTCGTAATAATACTTAAAAGTCAATTTGAACTTTAATACCATACCATAAAGTTCAACTGTTAGTGGAGGGATTCCGGGAAGGCGAAACCATTTAGTGACGTTAGTATCGTATAAATATTAATGTCAATATTTGTCAATAGTGTTTTATAATTTTTATTTTTTCACATAATGTAATTGTTGACTTATAAACTATCTTTTTTATTTTTTATTTTAGTAACTGACCCGGTGGCCCGAATCGCATAATAAGTATTAAAATAAATTAAAGAATCTACTGTTGGGTGGTACGAAGTTCGCCGGGTCAGCTAGTTAAAGATAGAATTGAAGAATTCTTTACAATCTGCACGTACAGAACGGATTATTTTAGATAAAACCACTGGGAATTTCATCAAAATAACTATAAAGAATTTTACTAGGCGATCATAAATATAATGAGGCAACCTTCATTCGCCTTTAAGAAAACGTGCTCTATGAACGTGACATACTCGTCGGTTCGATAAGTGGTATAAAAAGTCGTAAAACCCGAAAACCCATTATTTCTTTGTTCTCGTGCGGACCGCCTGCCGGTATGATTCACGGCACATAACGGATTGTTTAGCAGCCTGATTGTTATGCTATGTACATACTTTTATAGAGCCTCCAACTCCTAATGCTTTCAAATATTTTCTACAAAATTCAATAAAATTTACACTCAACCGCTGCTCAATTTTAAGACGACATTAAGGCTCGTGCTGTCTCTATCATTTTAAGTCGAAGTGACTGTGACACCACGATACTTAACGACATCTTAAAATTGAGTACCGTTTGAGTATTTGGCCAAAGAGGATCAAATCGTAATCGGTCTATGTACCATAATAAAGAAAAAGAAAGGGTAACAAGGCTTGTACTGGGTGTTAGGATTCCCTTTCTGCCTGGAAGTGAAACTATAAATAAAACAGCCTTACAAAGCCTGCTGAAAATATATGTTTACCCAAGCTAAGCCACAGATGCCAAGCTAGTCAAACGGATCTTACCAGTTTCGATATTAATTGTACTCCATGTCATTTTTACTTACAGACAACTTACAGTCCACCTGTTTTTAAATGTCTACTTCAGTCTATGGATGTCTGCAGGCAACTTCAAACAAAAAAGACTACGGATGGGTTGTCACCTCTGAGGACTTACACGGGACGTCTCACAGGTCTGTGATCATGCGTGGCTCTCTATACTGCGTTCAGAGCGGAACACAGTAATGCAAACACAGGTGTTAAATATATTTTGTACGTGCCATGCTGCAGCTGTATTGGTAGTATAGTTGTAGCACGAATGGGTAGGCTCGAGCGGGGAAGGACCACGCTCTCACAGAATACCAGCGTCAAATAGCAGCTTAACACTGCTGTGTTTCGTAAGGTGAGTGTAGAGAGCCGGAGACCCTTTTTACTGGAAAAGAGGCATTCCATCTTAGTCCTCACGGCTGACAACGCATCTGCATTTTGATTCGCAAACGAGGATAAATGTAGATGTCTATGGGCCACGGCAACCACTTACCATCGGGTGGACTGTGTGCTCGTTTGTCACCCTATCCTATAAAAAAAAAGGTGTTTAGCGTGAGAAATTCCAGGAATAGATAAGAGGGTGGAGTTTCAGGCAGAAAGGGAGTACTACCAGCTACCATACCATCTCTTATAAAATATTGTTTACGCCAGGTTTAAAATAAGCAGGCCGATTCAGGCCAGGTATTTCTTTTCGATGTAAGAAAATAACGTTTGTCTATCTAACAAAAATCTAATTTATTTTTTAAACCTACCAAATTTACTATCGTCTCGAAATGCTGTTCCCTGAGCGGAGAAGAAACGACGAAGAAACCGCAGATGTCCTCCTTAATTATACTTATATTTTTATTAGGGTGACAAACGAGCGAATAGTCCACCCGATGGTAGGTGGATGCTATGGCCAATAGACATCTACATTTATCCTCGATTAAAAATCAAAATGCAAATGCGTTGTCACCCCTGGGGACTATGATGGAATGCTTTACATCCAGTAAAAAAGAGTCTACGGTTCTCTACAATCACCATACGAAATACAGCAGTTTACGCTGGTATTCTGTGAGTGTTGCCCTTCTGCAGTCGAGCTACCACGTGTAAATACTTAGGTAGGTATCTCTAATTATATTTACGTTATCAAATTCTGAAATATCACAATATTGACGTGTATTTGAGTATATTACTAACGTATTTATATCAACACATAAATTCCACAAATCCATCAATAACGCGTACTTCGAGATAAGCTGATTACGGTTTTATCATCTATAATAACAGTGAAATGGCGTGCGCCATAAAGCCATGATGGCGGTGGTAGCCATTACAACTATGATAGTTTGATGTTATTTTTTACCAAAGGGCGGGTTTTTATGCCTTAAAACATTATTAACATGCGGTAATAATTGTCGCGGTAAATATTATACCGTGAAAGTCTACACTAATTTATTAGTGTAGACTAGACGAAGATTGCGGTGATATTTTAATTGTAAAATGTAGGTACCTAACGTGCACTAGAAACTCCTGAGTATTCTTCATTAATTAATTAATTAATTAGCCTGTCAAGGGCACAGCTGAACATAGGCCTTTTCACAAATTGCCTAAATAAAGATTTTTGCTATAGTTGCCACGTTTGGTAGGCGTATTGGCAACAGAAGTTTTTTAATTTCTAGTTGTAATTACGCTGCTGCCCATCTCTTGGTTTGTTTCCTTCAGTCGCCTCTTACGACACCCACGGGATGCAAGATACGGGAGGTAGAGGATATTTTTACTCAGCATTTACAGTGTTCTTGATCTTTAATATTCAATGATCTTTAATATTAGGCCATCAGAATTTTAAATCACAGGAAATAAAAAAATACATATATTCATTCAATATGCGTATTTTTTATAGGATAAGGATGACAAACGAGCACAGTCCCCCTGATATTAAGTGGTTGCTGAGGCCCATAGACCTCTACATCTATCCTAGATTACGAATCAAAATGCAGATGCATTGTCACCAGTGAGGACTAAGATAGAAAAATATAAATAATAATAATATGTTACACGTTTAGGCCATAACATTAATATGATCAGTCACGATCATGAGATTAAACAATAAGAGCAAAATTATAGATTCGATTATCTTTATAATTGGTCTATACCAGAATTATATATTCTATAGTTGGTCAAGGTCTAATAAGGCTGGTTAAACATATAATAGATTCATTTTTATTTAATATATATTACAATAATACTTATTGAAAGTAATTTAAGCTTTACTACTGGTTCGGAAAAAACCACGGCCCTGGGAAGAACCTGTAAGAAACCCCCAATTTTAACTTTTTTGTTGCTTGAAACGCCGGGAATCAAAAAGTTGAAATTGTGCGCAACAAAGTCCGTAAAATTGGTTTAAATAGATATTAGCGACACTTTTTTTTTCAAATTAAAGTCACAATCTAGTGATACTCAGTATACAACAGTTTACACATAATATATTGTATATTTTAAAATACCTATTATCGAAAATGATTTACCAAAATGCTGTTTACTTCTGTCACATTTATATCCCACGAAAAAATGCTAAAAAAAACCTTATGTAGGTTAAGTATACATACTTGAAATCTTTAAGTGTCCTCAAACCTGAATATTTTAAATACCATGTTGCCACTTGTTGCAGCTAGGATAAAAGTATTATGCCTCTTCTGATGCGATAGTAGGTACTCCAAAATTGTAAATAACATTTGAAATTTAGAAAATTTTCGGGTCTTTTAAAGTAATAAAGGAAAAAAATTATACTTGTCTGTGGATTATAATCAATATTGTTTTCTGGGTAGACAGCAAGAAATGAAATTGTGCCTTCTAACGACACTATAATCACTTGGCTATTAATAACAACCGTTACCGTTACAGCATATTAAAGTCCACTGCTGAACATAGGCCTCTCCCATAAATTGCCTCATGGGGGGTATTTTTTATTTGGACAGTTTTTTTATTTCAGTCGTTATTACAAAGATGCTGTTGCCCATCTCCTGATTTGTTTCCCTCTATCGCCTCTTACGACACAGTGGCTAGGCCGTCTATACATAGAAGAAGGCGAGTACCAACGTATAGACATACCATTTGTCTAGCCTCGCCATTGCTCGTCGACGCTCGCCTAGCTGGCCGAGTGCAGGCGAGCACCAACGTGTATACGGGTCTATGGCCTTGCCACCACTCGGTCCTGCTTGCTATCGCTCGCTATGACTCGTCTCACTTCGGAACAGTGTCGGTTTTCTGCACAAATCAAAGGCGCTCGCCTGCACTCGGCAAGTCGCGTCCACGTGTTAATGTTAGTCGGCCATATCACCATGTCAGTTACAACTTACAGCTTGGCGTCCGTCCCGGTGGGATGTTATGTTTTATAATGTCGCAACTTCAATATAATTTCGATAATGTCACTGCCTCTTCTTTTTCTTTACAACTGACATCATAATTGTATGTACTCATTAAATAAATAGCAGAAGTTGCAATAACTTCTACGACGTCCATATCGTTCTAACTCTCAATGAAAACTAATTCCGGCCAACATGTGGATAGCTCCACAAAAACTCGTGAACATTGGCAGTTGGCATTGGTCTCTTTCGAGCTTGACCGACGTGTAGACTGTAGCACTTGCCTTGTATCAATTTGCCTATGCTCGCGTTGGCTGAGGCTTGGTCAACATGTATTGCCGGGGTTACACCGCCACTACACGACAAACAAGTAAACAACTTTACAACAATTGCTAGTGTAATCAATCCTTTGCTTCATATTGACAGGATTGACCAATACACGTCCGTTAATTCAATTTTTCATATGAAATAATTAACTTTAGTTATACTTCACTGAGCAGCGTCGTTTTGTATGCAAATGGCCGAAATTATAAATTAATTATTTTAGCAAACTAGGTATACAAGCCTTGCCCATCCGTATGGATTTTAAAATTTATTTAAGTAATTAAAAATTAAGTTGACGACACGCCTAAAGCAGCGTATCCACCAAAAATGTTGACAACATTTATGTTTCCAACTGTTTACAACACAACAAAAGTTACGAACTTTTGTTTCCGATGTTGCCGACAAATGTTTCCAACAAGCGCCTCCACCGAGGGAACAAATGTTTGCAACAAGCGTATTCCTTTGATGTTGCCGCCGACAATGGAAACACGGTTCCCGACATTGTTTCAAGTTTTGTTGCCAATACTAGGTAATTACAGAAACATTTGTTACCAACACGTGTTGGCACCACAACAGTTGGTAACGAAATTTTGGTGGAGACGCGGCTTTATACTAACATCGCCGCTCCCAGCTGTGCCCCCCCCCCCCTTCCTCCACCGCCCACTTGCAACGCAACTGGCTAATGGTGATATAAAATGCATATAATGATAGTGAGCAGAGAAGAGTCCGCTACATTTAATTTGTCAGTGTCAATGTTAGTTTGTGAGGCAGGATCTGGAGAAGATTATGTTCAGCAGTGGACTTTAGAAAGGCTGATTCAATCTCTTGTGTCAGTTCAACAAACCAAACTAAGATCGCATAAGATATAAGCGAGCGCTCGGTCCAACATAAATAAATAGCGTAATGATAAGAGTTTACTGATTTCACCTGAGTGGTAGGTATTTGTTCAAATAACATTGTCAATCAAACTAATCTTTTGCGGCCGCTTTATCGGTTTCATCACAATGATAAAGTAATAAATGTATGAAAACGGCACTGGAGTTTCAAAATGTAAACATTTCTTGTTATAATTGAAATGGCTTCAACGGTTTAGTATTTTTTAACTATAATAGCCAATGCTCCCCACCCGATGGTAAGTGATACAAGCGAAGATGGTGAAGCGCACTGACTTAGCTTTACAAAAACCTATTCGCTCTTGACTTGTAAACAACCTTCAATACAATCGGATGGAAAGACAGATGCTGCCAAATTATTCTACGCTTAACTACGATGTAGTTCGTAAAGCAGATCCAGTTAAAGCATCCCTTCATCCAATCCCTTATTCTAGCTTTTTACTGTAAAGTATTCTGTGACATTATAACAATTTATATATTATACCAAAATAATCCTTACGGATTCCACAAAAACAATGCCCAAAATATTCGCAATTAACAAAAAGTTAAATTAATACATACATACATACATACATATAATCACGCCTCTTTCCCGTAGGGGTAGGCAGAGACCACTTCTTTCCACTTGCTACGATCCTTACATACTTGTTTCGCTTTGTCCACTTTCATTATTCCCTTCATACATGCTCTCCCGTTTAGGGTACTCTTGAACTGGCCTTTTTTCAAGACGTCCCTGATTTAATCTAGAAACGTCCGCCTAGGTCTACCCCTTCCAACACTTTCATTCACACTCGCCTTATACACCTTTTTCGTCAATCGTTCTTCATTCATTCTCTCGACATGGCCAAACCATCTCAGCATACCTTTCTCAATTTTTGTCACTACATCTTCTTTCAGACCACAACGTTTCCTTATCTCACTATTTTTTATCCTGTGACCACACGAGAAGTACCAGCTTTGAAACAAAAAAAGAATCATCGAAATCGGTTCACCCAGTAAAAAGTTATGAGGTAACACACACAAAAAAAAACGAAACATACCGTCGAATTGAGTACCGTCTCCTTTTTGGAAGTCGGCAGAAAACAAACTTGCAGATGGGCAGCAGTGTCTTTCTAACAACAACTAGAAAATTAAGCAATCCGCTTGCCAAGCGTCGTAACTATGCAAGCAAATGTCGCCCTTATGAGATAATATATTAAGAGCTTATGATGGATGGATGAAAAGGTATCATAAGCACTCGGAGACAAAGAGTTAAATTTAACGTTAATCTTTTCAAAATTAAATCCCCACGATTCAATAAAAAACTTAATGTACATCTTATCCAGAAGGATAGACAAAGACTATGGACTTCCATTGTGCACGGTCCTAACACACCTTTAAAATATAAATAAAAACAATTATATACAACAATTTTCTTGATTTAAATACTTTTTAAAAAATAAGTAATAATTCCTTATATTAGAACTTCTACTAGACAGTGCCCTAAAATAAATTTGTCGGAATCGACCCTGGAAACCATTGTGTCACATACGAAGCGATATCTGCAAAACTTGGATATTTGATTTATCTACAATATTTTTTTTTTACACTAGAACTTTTTTTAAACGATGGCGTTAAATCTTATTTGATTTTCTGTTCCAAATAATTGTTGCAGCTTTTAAAGTAATTTTGACTGAGTTTTAGATGGCCGATTGTCGTGAAAATTGCACAGGGCCGACGTCAATACAATAAATTAGCAACTTTATTCTAGTATCCTCAAAAGGATCACCAGGGTAACATATAATAATGAGCTCAGGATCGATGCATGTTGTTTGGGTTTTTCTAAAGCGTAATATGATTGTATTTTTTTTATAGAATAAGGGTGACAAACGAGCACACAGTCCACCTGATGGTAAGTTGTTGCTGTGGCCCATAGACATCTACATTTATTCTTGATTAAGAATCGAAATGTAGATGCAATATCACGCCTGAAGACTAAGACGGAATGCCTCATTTCCAGTAAAAAGGGTCTCCTGTTCTCTACACTCACCATACGAAACAGCAGCATTAAGCTGCTATTTTACGCTGGTATTCTGTGAGAGCGTGGTCCTACCCCGATCGAGCCGACCCATTTGTGCTACAACCATAATATAATATGTATTTGCAATTTGAGAATTAAGTAAACGTAATCAAAATTACCTATACGAGAAAACAAGTATTATAATGTAACTAGTCTGGTTACATTAAAACAAAAATAAATCAGTGCCTAATCGGCAAATAGAAACCAGTTAATTACAACAGAATTTAACAATGCCAACAATAAACTTAAAACTTGCCATTCGTACGATTAAAGTTTCCTTTCCAATAACAAAGGTTTTACGTACAAATGAACTAGCGGAAGAATTTTTTCTTTGTTTCAAATAATTACAAAACTAATTACTCACCTCAAGTTTCTTGGAGTATTCCTCAGAAATGCGTTCTTGTTCCTTTTTCAATTCCTCATTCTTCTCCAACAATGCCTTCCCCAGTTCCGCAGCTAGCAACAGATCAGATTCCTTCTGTTGAAGCTGACTCCACACGTCTGGTTCTGCTCCTGCGTCCATGGTGTCTCTCGTTGCGGACATTTCTTTAACGTAAACTTCTAAATCCTCATAAAAATTCTCGTCAGACAAACTAAGAACTGACGGAGTAATTCTAGTACTACTCACGCTCCTGCTTCTCCTACTTTTAGTCCCTACTGGTGTCGAAGTTCTTCTGTTTCCTTTACCAAAAAATTGAGTCTCTTCTGTAATAAAGCTTGGCGATTTAAGATCAGGCGGTTCGGTCACGGGGGAATCGGTGTATTTTCTACTTCTACTGATATTTGCACTAAATTCACCGGCCATTTAATCTAAAACTGTTAAGTATATTAATTAACTTTGCACTATTTTCGTGTAGTTATTCTTTTTGAACAGTTTGTCCAACGCTTGTTGAATTTTTACAGCTTTCGGCAGTTTCACGTTTTTAAAAATGTTCGTTGGAATGTCGAAATCCTTTTTTAATGCCATTATAATATCTGTACGAATTCACGAGCGTAACATTTCCGTGACACTGGCACTGCACTGTACACGAACCTAGACGCACTCGCGACGCGACCGCTCCACGCGGGTGTTACCTCGACGACGGTACAGACACAACAAACTGGTGTTAAGCCTGCGAGGTGGAACGAGGCTTATTCACCAAAGATTATACATTAAAGACATTCTACAGGTACAAAACTATTTAAAAGTTATTAGCATAATCTATAGGTACAACGTACTATGTAATTAATTAATTTCTAATCACCCAAATTATAATAACCATTTAATTCTAAATAAATAATTAACTAAATATTTACAATGAATATATCATTCGTATTTGAAAAATGTCTTAAATACAATTTACTTACGTCATTTACCCGATAAATGAATTTGCTAGAATAATTTACTTACTTATTAAGTTAGGCTTTTCAATCCATAATGATTTCTTATAGGTACATATTTACGCGGATACTACACATAAAAAGTTGCCATTTAATGCCAATGATTAATAAATAAATATATAAATAAATAATAATAATGCCAGCACAAGTTTAAAATTTAATACATTAGTAGCTTTTATTTGTCGTGTAATCATGGATTCACTATCCCATATAATTCCGTCGGTTATCAGAGACGACAGATGAAATTTAAAATAGAAGATGAATAGCAGTATATTCCTGATAACAACTTTATAATAAAAATAAAACTGCAATTGCCAAACTTGACTGCTAAGTGTGACAACTATGGCAAATATCTCTCTGCCTATTTTCATCATTGAACGTTTGATGGGCTCTAAGGAATGATATAATGAAGTTTGAAAATCTGAACATAAGTAGCTTTTTTATATATCGCAAAGACATTCGGCAAAATACTGTTTGAGCTTAATAATTTCATTTCTAACATGACTTGAAAAAGATAATCTTTGAAATGTATTAAAAACGCGAAACCGATCGATAAGACGTGGTAGAGCCATGCTGCAGCTGTGTTATGGTTGCAGCATAATACTGCCATATCGTATCAACAACGTCTTAGCATTTTATGTGCGGGTAGACCGTGAGCTCTTTTGTCGCCTTTCGTCCTATAAAAAAGACGATGTAGAAAAATCCAACATTAATTCATATTTGTCAATAAAGAATTGTATTTGCGGTGTAAAGTATTACCGATGGTCCACGCTAGGCGCGCATGTCCTGTATGTACCTACTTGATATGAAAAATTATCAAGAGAAGTATTTCTCAACTGCATAAGCACTGGAGCTCCACCAAGCTACGGTATCCGTAGATAAAATTCATCAACGTGACTGATTTTCCATCCCTAGTCAATTACAAAGTTTTCTAACATCCTATTTAAAAATATATGAGAAATTAAAAAATTAAAATTGTAAGTCACCTAAAATTTTAAAAAAAGGTCTTTAATAATAGCGCAAAGCCCATGTAAAATTTTTTTATGCCCATATCATATCCTATGCCTACATAATCTTTGACAGTAACCAACACGTGTGTTTAAACGAAACAGTCTAAGCAGGTAACCTGAAAACCTGTGCGCCAGACAAAGATAGCTATAATAAATCAAGGTGATACAGGAGAGTGGCAAACTACTCAAAATGTCGAAACATTTATTTTTATTATCGTAAAACTAGGAAATGATCTCACAGCGATCCAAAAAAAATCGGAATATAAAATTAAAAGTAGTACAAAAAACGGACCTTGGATTTATTTGTATGCAATGGGTAATTCAGCAATTATTATTATCGATTTCCACAACATCCTACTGATTTGGATCAATTTTATTGCTCGGATTATTAAATGAAAGATAGACGCCGGCAAATTATTCCACTCCTTTGCTGTACGCATAACAAAAGACGAAGCAAACCATTTGGTTCTAATGTGTGGAATATCGACAACAAAGGGATGAAGACCCGCCGACCGTCTGGTTGTCCGATGGTGGAAAGGAGAGGGAGGAATTAAGGCGTGTAATTCCTGCGCACACTCACCGAAATGCATCCTATAGAATACCGAGAGACTGGCTACTCTGCACCTGTGCTCGAGGCTGACAAGATGACCTTGATTTGGTTGAAACCATTCAACCAAATCAAGGTCACCAATGAGCCTCTTAGCACGTCTCTCCACTGAGTCCAATGCTGCCAGGTGGCATTTTGCAGCACCACGACCGGACTTGCGCTTTATATAAGGTAAAAAGCTGCCCCGGCGTGAAGTACCGCCGCACCCTTGCAAGGACACCAAGTTTCCTTGCGGCTGCTTTGGCTCTGGACTCAATGAACCGCCCATAGTTTAGGTTCGGAGAAAATTCAATCCCTAACAACTGAAGGCGGTCAGTGTACTCCACGTCGGTCTACGTTCAGATGTGGATTTATTATAGACTGTAGTGATTGTGATTACGCAATTTATAACTCTTGATATAAGGAACAATTTCGCTTTCTTAAATCGCTGTGGGTTTCGAGTAATTTGCGTAAATTTCTTAATTGTTTTTTTTTTGTATAATATACGGTGACAAACGAGCACACAGTCCACCTGATGGTAAGTGGTTGCTGTGGCCCATAGACATCTACATCTATCCTCGTTTCCGAATCAAAATGCAGATGCGTTATCATCCCTGAGAACTAAGATGGAATGCCTCGTTTCCAGTAAAAAGGGTTTCCGGTTCTCTACACTCACCATACGAAACACAGCAGCGTTTAGCTGCTATTTTACGCTGATATTCTGTGAGAGCGTGGTCCTTCCCCGATCGAGCCGACCCATTCGTGCTACAACTATACTACTAATATAGCTACAGCATTGCTCTACCATGTGTAAAAATTAAAAACCGTTAGGAGGAGAGTGATGAGGTGCAGTGCAGACATGGAGCGATATATAGCGGGCTTCAAGTCGGAAGTTTCCCCAGTGATATCCTTAATTTTAATAGGTATGCCAAGTGAGGAACTAGTGACAATTAGTGACTCAATACTTCAGGATCAAGCAGCCTGAAGCCCTTTTTTGGGAGGATTCCGGGTTAAATCAAATCCCATGGCCATTTAACAAAACCACCTGTTCATATTTAATAGAAGTAAATATGAGGTTGTTATAAAGTAATTTGCACCCTCAGCAACACCACACTGGGCACGACACACCACTCTCACTAGTGTGGTGGTGCTGGGGGTGGTAGTGCTGGGATTGACGGCGAAGGGTATAGTGCCCGCGATTGAGGGAGGGTGGAAGATCCCCTTAAAACTGGGCAGGACACATCATTTTCTTTCTTTACGCGGAATTAAGCAAATTAGGTTATAACAACCCCATTATAATGGATTTCCGCAAAGTAACGCCTGATTCTATTAAGAAGTAAATATTCTAAATTTTAGAGCTAATAGATGTTAAGTTACTAAAATTCTCGACTCCCATCCATCTCATCACCAACCGCGCTGATATATAGGCTTAGATATATACGATGGCGTAAGTATATTCTAAGTCTATGATTATAAAATAATACAATATTCGCCGTGTAGTGAACTATATAAGAGAATGCTAAACTTTATAGAGCCATGCTGCAGTTATATTACTGGCATAGTTGTAGCACGAATGGGTCGGCTCGACCGGGGAAGGACCACGCTCTCACAGAATACCAGCGTAAAATAGCAGCTAAACACTGCTGTGTTTCGTATGGTGAGTGTAGAGAACCGGAGACCCATTTTACTGGAAGAGAGGCATTCCATCTTAGTCCTCACGGGTGACAACGCATCTGAATTTTAATTCGCAAACGAGGATAGATGTAGATGTCTATGGGCCACAGCAACCACTTACCAACAGGTACACTGTGTGCTCGTTTATCACCCTAATTCTATAAAAAAAAAATTCACTACCCCATATCATCCCGCAAGTGTAAGAGGCACCAGTGGTAAATGCAACAGGAGATGAGCAGCAGCATCTTTCTGATAATGACAATAAATAATAATTTAAAATTTTGTACAACCGACTTCAATATAAATTATTAAGAATAACTCAAAACTATTGGTCAGACCTTGATCAAATCTATATGGGACCACATGTAAAGCACCAACTTTAAAATAAAAAAAGAATCATCTAAATCGGTCTACCCAGTAAAAAGTTATAAGGTAAACACATGAAAAAAAAAACATACAGTCGAATTGAGTACCGTCTCCTTTTTGAAGTCGGTGGAAAAAGTAAGTTCAAAAAATAAAATCCGACTACTGAAAAATCACGCTCTAAAAAGTGTGAAACAAGAAAATATTCTAATCTGAAATTGATAAAAAAATTTATAGTGATTTTCAGAAGATAGCCGTGGCCACATGCCACTTTGCCCTAAAGTTTATGGTTAGAATGTGTGCCGGACGGGCGTAACTCTCCGGAGTAAATGTTGTCGGAGATACCCCGCGGGTCGCTCACGTCCTACACATGTAGGTTCCAGACTCCTCCAACTGCCGTCTTTCACTGCCGTCTCTTTGGTTGCTGCGGATAAACTGTGGACTGAGGTTCAAAATTAAAATGCACGATTTGTAAATTAAAATAGCAAGGGAGTGGCCAGCGGATCGACTAATTAATTTGTCGCGAGATTTTGCACTGTTATTTATTTATCACTATTTTTCAACTATGATTGTTCACTATATATTTTAAAACACAGATTTAATTAAACACACAGTAATATTAAAATTTCTATTGGTTTTCTAAAATTTCTATTCGTATTTTTAAAATATCTGTTGGTAATATCAAATTTCTATTGGCAGTAACAAGTTTCTATTGGTATTCTCTACAATTTCTATTGGTAATTTTAAATATCTATTGAAAGTAACAAATTTCTATTGGTAGTATCCAAAATTTCTATTGGTAGCAGCTGGTTTTCTAACACTACTGACTAGCAGCTATTAATCAACTAAAATTAGTTGAATTTAAACACTTTTGTAACTGCGAATATCAGTTACCACTTTTTCCGTCTAGCTAACACTTTTCACGAAATGTAACGGCGAAATTTCCGTTACCACTTTTTTCAGCTAGCCAACACTTTTTCACTATATGTAACTGCGAATATCAGTTACCACTATTTTTGGCTAGCTGACACTATTTTTCTATGTGCAACTGAGAATTTTCAGTTGCCACTTTTTTCGACTATGTGTAACTGCTATTTTTCAGTTACGACCTTTTTCGGCTAGCTAAACTTTTCTATTTCACTTTAACTTTTCACTGTGTTCTGCTACTAGTCACTTCAGCTACTACCGGATACTGCTGCTTGTTACTGGTAGTTCTTCCTACTACAATGTTACTATGATTTGCCCCCATAAGGTAGACTTCGCCTATACTCTATAGAGAGCCGCTTGCCAATTCCCATTTGCCTCTTTATTTTCAATCATTTTTCTTTATGCAAATGGCACAAATTGCAACTTTTCTATATAATACAAATCTTAACTCTAACATGCTATACATCATTAAATAGACATTTTTGTTCTACATTAGTATGCGATAAAGGATAATTAATATATTTACATTTAACAAAGTTATTCATTGAAATGTCCTAAACTTTTACACTAATTGGTCATATTAATTCTTTAATTATCCTATAACTTTTAAATCGTGCTTAATTATACAAAATATTTCTTTATTATAACGATCTATACATCATATGCTAACTAAATACCATATTTACAACTCTTTTCAGACATAAAATTATTCTCATTAATTTTTTGCTTAAAACTATTACGCAGTTAATTTAAATTTCCAGAAAGTTCTATAGCGCGGCGCGCTGTGATTGGTCGATATTTTCTTAAACAAAATAAAGTTGTTTATATTAACTATTGTCAAATCGACCTTCTATACAAACATATTGAGAGTTGTAAATACATGGTAAAACTATATTTAATACATTATTTAGTCAATTTTTCCGTATTTTCATTTTTTAAACAAATAAATATTCCTTAATCACTTTCTCGTTTAAAGTCATTTTTGCCGTTGTGAACAGTCATTTTGGCCGTCTCGAACATTTCTCCCGCCGTGCAGCGTCGCGAAGACCCGTCGCAGTGGCGCTGCATAATTTTGGTGAGAGACGTTGCCTCTACTTCGGCAGCGGCACGAGTTTTCTGGTTGGCCTCTTGATTAGTCCATTCGCTGTGCGTACCTCCACAGTGCGGATCTGTCCGTCCGCCCCGGGGTATATGTTTTCAATCCTTCCTCGTGGCCAGGTGTTACGAGGTAACTGGCTGTCAGCTATGAGGACTGGATCGCCCACCTGGAGATCGGGGCCTTGACCGTGGGCCTCCCGCCGGTTTTGAAGTTCCGGCAGATATTCTTTGACCCAACGCTGCCAGAACATGTCAGCGAGTATCTGGGAGCGTCGCCAGTGTTTTTTGCTGTTCGCATCTTTTTCACTAAAAACGCCAGGTGTTGGCAGTCTCGCAGATCCTCCCAATAGGAAGTGATTTGGAGTGATGGACTCGTTGTCTTTGCTGTCTACTGAGATGTGAGTCAATGGTCTGCTGTTTACTGTATATTCCACCTCGCAGAGCAGCGTGGTCAAGACATCTTCGTGCGGATGTCTCTCATGAAGGACGGTGTATAGTGCCGTCTTCACGCATCGAACAAGCCGTTCCTACACCCCTCCCATGAAAGGCGCGGAGGGGGTTATAAATCGCCAGACTATGCCTCGTCGGCTGGCTTCTTCTCGGAAGGCCTCTCGAAGCTCCTTGTCGGCACCGTGCATATTGGTGCCGTTGTCCGAGTAAATCTCGGTGGAACATCCTCGGCGCGCTGCGAATCTTCTTAATGCCAGTATGGCAGAGTCTGCGCTGAGATCTTTCACAATTTCCAAATGTACAGCTCGTGATGTAAGGCAGGTGAAGAGCGCCACGTATCTCTTCTGATGCTGACGTCCCACTGTTACGGAGAGTGGCCCAAAATAATCCAGGCCGGTGAACGTGAACGGTCTCTTGTGATGTGCGAGACGCGTGCTGGGATGATCACCGGTGGCTGGCATGGATGGTTGGGCCTTTCTTATGCGGCACTGAACGCATTGGCTTACTATTCTTTTAGTAGTGGGTCTTAGTCTGATTACCCAGTAATGCTGTCGAACCTCGTTGATGGTTGGTTCGGTCCCGCAATGATGCAGGCTACGATGCGTCCAATCAATATACAATTGGGTGATGTGATGATCACCATCCAATATAGCTGGCCCTTTCATATCTTCAGAGACTCCTTTTACAGCGGCTATTCGACTTCGTAGCGCAATGATCCCGTCTTTCAATTGTATCTGTAGTGGTCGTAGGCGGCTATCATGGGCGACCCTCTTATCGTTACGGAGATTGGCTATCTTTTGTGTGAAGGAGTCTTCCTGGATGACATGTACCAGGAGCTTTTCGGCCTTTCTTATATATTCGGCCTCCAGTGTGATGTATTTGTTTACATCTTTGCTTTTCACCTGACTGGGAGGCTGCGCGAGACGTCGCGGATTGCACTTCGATCTCCTCCAGTCGGGGTCTTCCTCTCTATTTTTTTTTGTCCTTTTATAAAAGGTCCTGTCGGTTGTTTTGCGGCAGAGTGTTATGCGAAACTTTTCTGGTTTCATCGGATTATGGACATCGAAATGAGGTAGATACCATGTCTTTCCTGGTGTACTATTCTTTGGCGCTATTTCGGCGTATCCCTTTTGTATCAGGGAATTCATTTCTTCGTTGTACTTCTGCTTTAGTTCTTCGTTTCGATCTAGTTTTTTCTCGATAGAAACGAACCTGTTTATCGCCGTTTCATAATTTCCAGGCATTTCGATGTTTTTCTTTTTCCATAGAAGCGCTGTTTCTATGTGCCCGTCTTCCAACTGACGGGTGCTGCTATTTAGTATTTCTTCGGCTTGCTTCTCTGGATCGGAATCTGGTTTTCTCGGATTTATCATTAAAGATTCCAGCGCGAAGTATTCGCGTAGTTGGTCATTTATATTCTCCTCGCTCGTGTACAGCTCGTTGGCCGTGTGGACGCGCTGATACGGGGCTTTAGTGTGCGCCCCGTGTAGCACCCATCCCAGTTCTGTGAGCGAGGCTATTGGCTGGTGCGGTGGACCTCTGCGTACTTGTGTGGCTATTAAGAGTCTCCAGTTGTCTTGTCCTATCAGGATCCTAGGGTTGCCTGAATCATATGTCAATTGATCCTTTAAGCCTTTCAAATGCTTACAATTTTCTATGTCTGTTGCACGCACAGTCTGCGGCCCCAAGTTTAGGCTGGCGACCGTGCGTGCTCTGAATGGCACCCTTTTTCTATGGAGACTTTTTAGTGACACTTTGACTCTTTGGGAGTCCGGCGAATCGAGGGTAGTGTTCCCGATAGCTGTGATCTTGAATGGGTCCAACCGCCCTTTAGCTCCAATTTGATCGGCAATCTCTTGATCCATTAACGAGACTGTCGACCCATCATCCAGCAGAGCGTGTGTGTTTATTGCCCCCGCCGGTCCAATTACTCGAACTGGAATTATCTTCAAGTAAGCTTGATGCTTTGATACAGCGAATGAGTTTGCCACTGTCTCTTGAGGTTCTTTTAGTGGGCCCTCTGTCTTTTCCTTTCTATTATTATGAAGGAGTCGATTGTGTGTCGCGTTGCATCCTTTTATTCCACACTTCGTGGTTTTGCATCTGTGTGTCTGACTTCTATAACGCAGACACCGGAAACATAAATTCCTTTGCTTGGCGAGTTGCCATCTTTTATCAATATCTGCCTCTTTAAACTTGTTGCAGTCGGATCCGTAATGACCCTCTTTTTCGCACACACTGCATTTCGGAGACGGCTTAGTGGTAGCCGTGTGCGTCCTATGCACTGGACGATTATTTTGCGCTCCGCTTATGATCTCAGGAGGCGCAAATGCACTACAGTAGCGAGCTTGTTCGGTGATAAATTCACTGAAGGAACCGAGGTCTGGTCTTGAGTCATACTTTTCTGTATAAATTTTATACCACTGCGCGCGTATAGAGTTTGGCAGTTTGTCTGTGAGGTGTCGTAGCAGCTCTGCGTTAACGAGGTAATGGTCTCGCTTGAGTGCTCGAAGTGTGACGACGCTTCCCCTCACTTTGCTCGCGAATGTACAAATATCTCTGGGTGCCTCTGTACAGCGTGGCAATCCCCGTAATTTATCGGTTTCTGCTTGCGCGATTGAATCTGGACGCCCAAATTGTAGCTCCAGTTCTCGCATAATCTCATTTGGTTTAGCATGCCCGATGAGTTCCGAACTAACTGTTTCCAAGGCTCTTCCTTGTAGACTTCTTCGTAGTCTAGCAGTATTTTCTATGTCATTGAAGTAGCCTCGGGTTGTTTCATAAATGGCACGGAACGAAAGCCATTCAGTATGTGCTCCGCTAAAGCTCGGCAGTGTCATTATCGCTTTTGATGCTGCGAAAGTATTTGACGATGCACTCTCTGGTTTTGGTTTATCAGCGAGTGCGGCTATAGCGGACGTGAGCTCCGATATGAATGGTCGGAGCACCCTGTCTTCATTGCTGACAGGTGCCTGGTTAGGTCTTTTTATTATGGGATTCTTGGTTGCTTCTTCCGGTTGGGGATCCTGGTAGGCGGGCTCTGATACAGCAGGTAGGAGCCCCCTGTCTTCATCAACCTTGGAGTCCTGGCAAGCCTTCTGAGGTACGGGACTCTTCGGTATATTTTCAGCATTGGGGTCCTGGTAGGTGAGCTCTGATACAGCAGGTAGGAGCTCCCTTTCTTCATCAACCTTCGAATCCTTGTTTGTGAGCTTCATCGGCGGCTCACTGAGGTCGACAACCTCCGGGGGTGGCTTTGTGATGTTTTTATTAAGTGGGGCCTCCCCACCGGTGGTTGCGCCTTGCGTTGGCTTTTGTTTGGCTACAGAATTTTCGAGCCAAGATCGGACATACTCACTTTTGGAGTGACCATCCTCATCATAGTCGTCCGATTCATCATCTTCTTCAGCCATTTGTAATGAGATCTGTGCGAGTTCCAATTTTATTCTCAGCACTTCCTCACGAGCCTTCAAAACCCTTTTATTGGGCCGAGTGGTCTTCTTTGACCTTGTACTTTTATCGGTGTGGCCCCTTGGTGGTTCTTCGGCGCGGGAATATACCCGGGCTGTTGGCGGTGATGCACAGCGAATGTCATCGTTGCCTTCTATTTGTTTCCTCTGCTTCGGTGTACCAGCTTTAACAACGGCTGGCACTGGCAGGTGTACCCCCCCATCGCAGGGGCAAGCTATCTGTTCTCTCTGCTTCGGTGTACCGGCTTTAACAACGGCTGGCACAGGCAGGAGTACCCCCCCATTGCGGGGGCAAGCTGGCGCCTCAGCGCCTTCTGTTGTGGATGGTGAGCGTGGTGGCATCTGGTGGCGGACGGTGTCGGTATTGTCCGACGGTCCATCATCCAGACCGACAGTCCACGCCATGGTTCCCCTTCCTTGCGAACGAGTGATCGGCATCTTGATTCTGAAATTTCAGCAACTTTAAAACGGTAGTGATTATTTACCCGGTTCCGAAATACTAACGGATTGACGAATCCCGTTCGAATGACCAGCGTATGTGGTCCGGTGTATACGGATGATTCGGCTCAAAGGACCATAAAATGGTCCGGCTGGCAGTTCAATCGGAAGGATCCGGCTCGAAGGACCATAAAATGTGCCGGACGGGCGTAACTCTCCGGAGTAAATGTTGTCGGAGATACCCCGCGAGTCGCTCACGTCCTACACCTGTAGGTTCCAGACTCCTCCAACTGCCGTCTTTCACTGCCGTCTCTTTGGTTGCTGCGGATAAACTGTGGACTGAGGTTCAAAATTAAAATGCACGATTTGTAAATTAAAATAGCAAGGGAGTGGCCAGCGGATCGACTAATTAATTTGTCGCGAGATTTTGCACTGTTATTTATTTATCACTATTTTTCAACTATGATTGTTCACTATATATTTTAAAACACAGATTTAATTAAACACACAGTAATATTAAAATTTCTATTGGTTTTCTAAAATTTCTATTCGTATTTTTAAAATATCTGTTGGTAATATCAAATTTCTATTGGCAGTAACGAGTTTCTATTGGTATTCTCTACAATTTCTATTGGTAATTTTAAATATCTATTGAAAGTAACAAATTTCTATTGGTAGTATCCAAAATTTCTATTGGTAGCAGCTGGTTTTCTAACACTACTGACTAGCAGCTATTAATCAACTAAAATTAGTTGAATTTAAACACTTTTGTAACTGCGAATATCAGTTACCACTTTTTCCGTCTAGCTAACACTTTTCACGAAATGTAACGGCGAAATTTCCGTTACCACTTTTTTCAGCTAGCCAACACTTTTTCACTATATGTAACTGCGAATATCAGTTACCACTATTTTTGGCTAGCTGACACTATTTTTCTATGTGCAACTGAGAATTTTCAGTTGCCACTTTTTTCGACTATGTGTAACTGCTATTTTTCAGTTACGACCTTTTTCGGCTAGCTAAACTTTTCTATTTCACTTTAACTTTTCACTGTGTTCTGCTACTAGTCACTTCAGCTACTACCGGATACTGCTGCTTGTTACTGGTAGTTCTTCCTACTACAATGTTACTATGATTTGCCCCCATAAGGTAGACTTCGGCTATACTCTATAGAGAGCCGCTTGCCAATTCCCATTTGCCTCTTTATTTTCAATCATTTTTCTTTATGCAAATGGCACAAATTGCAACTTTTCTATATAATACAAATCTTAACTCTAACATGCTATACATCATTAAATAGACATTTTTGTTCTACATTAGTATGCGATAAAGGATAATTAATATATTTACATTTAACAAAGTTATTCATTGAAATGTCCTAAACTTTTACACTAATTGGTCATATTAATTCTTTAATTATCCTATAACTTTTAAATCGTGCTTAATTATACAAAATATTTCTTTATTATAACGATCTATACATCATATGCTAACTAAATACCATATTTACAACTCTTTTCAGACATAAAATTATTCTCATTAATTTTTTGCTTAAAACTATTACGCAGTTAATTTAAATTTCCAGAAAGTTCTATAGCGCGGCGCGCTGTGATTGGTCGATATTTTCTTAAACAAAATAAAGTTGTTTATATTAACTATTGTCAAATCGACCTTCTATACAAACATATTGAGAGTTGTAAATACATGGTAAAACTATATTTAATACATTATTTAGTCAATTTTTCCGTATTTTCATTTTTTAAACAAATAAATATTCCTTAATCACTTTCTCGTTTAAAGTCATTTTTGCCGTTGTGAACAGTCATTTTGGCCGTCTCGAACAGAATGTATTGTTTAGTTACCCTAAAGCTTATAATCGCTTACTACTGTCAAAATGTATTGTTTTGATAGAGTAATTCCTTTTTGCTAAGCCGTAGTCGGGTAAAATACTGCGGTTGCCACCTCAACCACCAAGCGCAGCAACTATGGCAGGTACCCACTCTATGGATAAGGCCTGTGTTCAGCAGTTGGGTATAACAAATAGCATACAGGTTGCATGTCTGACAAATTAAAAAAAATATATTTTATGAAGATGTAAAATGTCAACACGAAACGGTGGACGGACCCATCTTTGCATCAAAACTCTTACAACAATGACTACATAATATGTAGGCACTTAATTCACTTTTTTCATAATGAGGCCGTAAGTATATCCACTACCCTATATCGCCCTATGCGTGTCGTAAGAGGTAACAGATGAAAATTGAAACAGGAGATGGGCAGCAGCATATTCCTGATAACAAATCAAAATAATTAAAAAAATGCGTGAGTGTCGTGGATAGGGTTACCATATCTCAGGATTTGTCCTGAGATCTCAGGATTTTTGGACTCTTCTCAGGATTGCGGCTGGATTTTGAAAATCTCATGAAATCTCAGGATTTTTAGAATTTTCTTATACTACATACAGCTTACATTTTAAAGATCTGTAATAAAAATTAAAATAATAATAATCTTCTTCTTCTTAATTAATAATTGCACAATTAAAATCAAAACTTATTTATCCAAGTAGGTACTTAAACAGTTTTATCATATTTAATATGTGAAGATACCTCTTTAAATAAGGTTTTTTCTTTAAGTATTGATTTATATAATGCCCCACATGTTAAATTCTTCAAATTAGGTATATTGAATCAAAAGTATAGCTCGAACTGAAGACACCGTTAGACGGTTTCTTTCATTCGACCATTGAGCTCCAATAATAGAAAAAATTCTTTCTACGTTTGCATTCTGGGCTGTAATTGCAAATATATATTGACAAATACGCATTATCTCTGGTAATCGTGAAATACCTATTACCTTGAAAATGGTTAAAGCATAGTATTGAGTATTTCATTTTAAATTGAGATTGATTGATGATAATTAATTCTGGGATTGGGGGCGACTAAATCTAGTCCAGTTTAATCCTCAGAAGACACAAGTTTGCGCGTTTACCGCTAAAAAGAACCCCTTTGTCGTATCTCCTCAGTTTCAAGGCACTCACGCACACCGCCTGCAACTTTACAAGGCGCAGGTTCGGCCTTACATGGAATACTGTTCCCATCTCTGGGCTGGGACTTCCCAGTGCCAGCACCTTCCACTTGACCGCATCCAGCGCAGAGCGGCTCGAATCGTCGCGACTGAGTCCTTTCCAATCGGCTCGATTCATTATCGCTGCGAAGAGATGTTGCATCTCTTTGCATTTTCTTTCGCATTTACCACGGGGAGTGCTCTGAGGTATTGTTCAGATTAATCCCATCCATTAATCCCCGCTAAATTTCACGAACGCACATCAACAACAGAACTCCCGACACCATCCACACCATCTGGATGTTTGGCGGTCCACCACTGTGCGATTTAGAAGATGTTTTCTTCCTCGCACAACTTCCTTGTGGAATGGTTTACCACCAGCGATTTTTCCGGACCGATACGACGTAGGGACCTTCTAGAAAAGAGCCTACTCCTTGTAAAAAGGCCGGCAACACATCTGCAATTCCCCTGGTTCCCCTGGTGTTGCAGTTGTTCATGGGCGGCGGTAGTCTTTTACCATCAGGTGAGCCGCATGCTCGTTTGCCCCCTCTCCTATATAAAAAAATGATGATTTACTTGAGTATGGTTAAAGCAGTCCAATCTTCGCAATGGGGTGGAAGTGGAACTAAGTGAGTGTGCGACACTGATGTGATAGGGGCGGTGCCCCACCCCCGCTTTGTGTGTGATGTGCAACGCGTGAGCGACATCCATAGTGTATAAAAACGATAATATTATGACTTTTTTAAATTGTTAAGTACGTTGGAGAGAAATTTCTCAAACTGTAAAAAATCTCAGGATTTTTCAATGGTAATCAGACCTTTTCTCCGGACTTTTGATTTTTTCATCTGGTAACCCTAGTCGTGGAACACTCGGTTGGAACGAAGTTCCTTGCGTAGTATACCTACTTATTGTTATAGATAAACGTAGGTATTATATTATTGATTAACAAATACAAATAAATGAATTACTAGCGTCTATTAAAATGAAGCGTCATCTATACAAATAAATTAAATTGAAGTGTCTGTTTGTAATGTCAAAATTACAGCCTTTTACTAAATGCATATGACAGTACATACGGTACTAATAACAAAAATACAATTTTAAAGTTTTTGTCTGTCTGTCTGTCTGTTCGTCTGTCTGTCTGTTTGTTCCGGCTAATCTCCGAAACGGCTGGTCCGATTTTGACGGGATATTCACTGGCAGATAGCTCATGTCACAAGGAGTAACTTAGGCTACTTTTATTTTAGAAAAAGAATTAGGGTTCCGCGCAAAAAAATTAAAACACGCGGGCGAAGTCCCGGGAAACTAGCTAGTTTGAAATAAAATAATATTTATTTCATGGCATGGACCGGGGAAGGACCACGCTCTCACAGAATACCAGCGTAAAATAGCAGCTAAACACTGCTGTGTTTCGTATGGTGAGTGTAGAGAACCGGAGACCCATTTTACTGGAAGAGAGGCATTCCATCTTAGTCCTCACGGGTGACAACGCATCTGAATTTTAATTCGCAAACGAGGATAGATGTAGATGTCTATGGGCCACAGCAACCACTTACCAACAGGTACACTGTGTGCTCGTTTATCACCCTAATTCTATAAAAAAAAAATTCACTACCCCATATCATCCCGCAGGTGCAAGAGGCACCAGTGGTAAATGCAACAGGAGATGAGCAGCAGCATCTTTCTGATAATGACAATAAATAATAATTTAAAATTTTGTACAACCGACTTCAATATAAATTATTAAGAATAACTCAAAACTATTGGTCAGACCTTGATCAAATCTATATGGGACCACATGTAAAGCACCAACTTTAAAATAAAAAAAGAATCATCTAAATCGGTCTACCCAGTAAAAAGTTATAAGGTAAACACATGAAAAAAAAAAACATACAGTCGAATTGAGTACCGTCTCCTTTTTGAAGTCGGTGGAAAAAGTAAGTTCAAAAAATAAAATCCGACTACTGAAAAATCACGCTCTAAAAAGTGTGAAACAAGAAAATATTCTAATCTGAAATTGATAAAAAAATTTATAGTGATTTTCAGAAGATAGCCGTGGCCACATGCCACTTTGCCCTAAAGTTTATGGTTAGAATGTATTGTTTAGTTACCCTAAAGCTTATAATCGCTTACTACTGTCAAAATGTATTGTTTTGATAGAGTAATTCCTTTTTGCTAAGCCGTAGTCGGGTAAAATACTGCGGTTGCCACCTCAACCACCAAGCGCAGCAACTATGGCAGGTACCCACTCTATGGATAAGGCCTGTGTTCAGCAGTTGGGTATAACAAATAGCATACAGGTTGCATGTCTGACAAATTAAAAAAAATATATTTTATGAAGATGTAAAATGTCAACACGAAACGGTGGACGGACCCATCTTTGCATCAAAACTCTTACAACAATGACTACATAATATGTAGGCACTTAATTCACTTTTTTCATAATGAGGCCGTAAGTATATCCACTACCCTATATCGCCCTATGCGTGTCGTAAGAGGTAACAGATGAAAATTGAAACAGGAGATGGGCAGCAGCATATTCCTGATAACAAATCAAAATAATTAAAAAAATGCGTGAGTGTCGTGGAACACTCGGTTGGAACGAAGTTCCTTGCTTAGTATACCTACTTATTGTTATAGATAAACGTAGGTATTATATTATTGATTAACAAATACAAATAAATGAATTACTAGCGTCTATTAAAATGAAGCGTCATCTATACAAATAAATTAAATTGAAGTGTCTGTTTGTAATGTCAAAATTACAGCCTTTTACTAAATGCATATGACAGTACATACGGTACTAATAACAAAAATACAATTTTAAAGTTTTTGTCTGTCTGTCTGTCTGTTCGTCTGTCTGTCTGTTTGTTCCGGCTAATCTCCGAAACGGCTGGTCCGATTTTGACGGGATATTCACTGGCAGATAGCTCATGTCACAAGGAGTAACTTAGGCTACTTTTATTTTAGAAAAAGAATTAGGGTTCCGCGCAAAAAAATTAAAACACGCGGGCGAAGTCCCGGGAAACTAGCTAGTTTGAAATAAAATAATATTTATTTCATGGCATGGACCGGGGAAGGACCACGCTCTCACAGAATACCAGCGTAAAATAGCAGCTAAACACTGCTGTGTTTCGTATGGTGAGTGTAGAGAACCGGAGACCCATTTTACTGGAAGAGAGGCATTCCATCTTAGTCCTCACGGGTGACAACGCATCTGAATTTTAATTCGCAAACGAGGATAGATGTAGATGTCTATGGGCCACAGCAACCACTTACCAACAGGTACACTGTGTGCTCGTTTATCACCCTAATTCTATAAAAAAAATTCACTACCCCATATCATCCCGCAGGTGTAAGAGGCACCAGTGGTAAATGCAACAGGAGATGAGCAGCAGCATCTTTCTGATAATGACAATAAATAATAATTTAAAATTTTGTACAACCGACTTCAATATAAATTATTAAGAATAACTCAAAACTATTGGTCAGACCTTGATCAAATCTATATGGGACCACATGTAAAGCACCAACTTTAAAATAAAAAAAGAATCATCTAAATCGGTCTACCCAGTAAAAAGTTATAAGGTAAACACATGAAAAAAAAAACATACAGTCGAATTGAGTACCGTCTCCTTTTTGAAGTCGGTGGAAAAAGTAAGTTCAAAAAATAAAATCCGACTACTGAAAAATCACGCTCTAAAAAGTGTGAAACAAGAAAATATTCTAATCTGAAATTGATAAAAAAATTTATAGTGATTTTCAGAAGATAGCCGTGGCCACATGCCACTTTGCCCTAAAGTTTATGGTTAGAATGTATTGTTTAGTTACCCTAAAGCTTATAATCGCTTACTACTGTCAAAATGTATTGTTTTGATAGAGTAATTCCTTTTTGCTAAGCCGTAGTCGGGTAAAATACTGCGGTTGCCACCTCAACCACCAAGCGCAGCAACTATGGCAGGTACCCACTCTATGGATAAGGCCTGTGTTCAGCAGTTGGGTATAACAAATAGCATACAGGTTGCATGTCTGACAAATTAAAAAAAATATATTTTATGAAGATGTAAAATGTCAACACGAAACGGTGGACGGACCCATCTTTGCATCAAAACTCTTACAACAATGACTACATAATATGTAGGCACTTAATTCACTTTTTTCATAATGAGGCCGTAAGTATATCCACTACCCTACATCGCCCTATGCGTGTCGTAAGAGGTAACAGATGAAAATTGAAACAGGAGATGGGCAGCAGCATATTCCTGATAACAAATCAAAATAATTAAAAAAATGCGTGAGTGTCGTGGAACACTCGGTTGGAACGAAGTTCCTTGCGTAGTATACCTACTTATTGTTATAGATAAACGTAGGTATTATATTATTGATTAACAAATACAAATAAATGAATTACTAGCGTCTATTAAAATGAAGCGTCATCTATACAAATAAATTAAATTGAAGTGTCTGTTTGTAATGTCAAAATTACAGCCTTTTACTAAATGCATATGACAGTACATACGGTACTAATAACAAAAATACAATTTTAAAGTTTTTGTCTGTCTGTCTGTCTGTTCGTCTGTCTGTCTGTTTGTTCCGGCTAATCTCCGAAACGGCTGGTCCGATTTTGACGGGATATTCACTGGCAGATAGCTCATGTCACAAGGAGTAACTTAGGCTACTTTTATTTTAGAAAAAGAATTAGGGTTCCGCGCAAAAAAATTAAAACACGCGGGCGAAGTCCCGGGAAACTAGCTAGTTTGAAATAAAATAATATTTATTTCATGGCAAGATAAGAAAAAGTGCGAGGGAGATGGATATTATTCCATCTCACTTCCTTATTTTGCCGCCAAGGCCGTCTACACTATGGCTGAGATCTATAGAACATAGTCGACTTAGCTAACGAAAAACTTAGCTGAGTATATGCTAAGCATAAACTTTGATTCTGTATTTATACTTGTATCGAGCTAAGATTAAGCTAAGCTTATGCTAAGGCCCAGACAGTCCAAATATTAATGGATGCTTCATTCCACGCATTATGTTTTTGACTTTACTGTATAAAATAAAAAAAATAGATATTTAAAATCAAAGCTACTGTATTAAATTAAAATATATATATATATATATATATATATATATATATATATTTAAAATGGAAAACAGTCCAAATTGTATTTCATAAATAAGTTATTATTACATGGAGTAGAAAACGGGCGTATGAGAACGGGAACGGATGTGATGAGTGCAAAATCAGAAAAAAATAATATTTTAAGAAATTCGAAATAAGATTGAAATGACGTAAATAGAAAATGGATTAATACTATTTAGACTTAGAAGACGGCCTAGAACTACCTATTTATTGTTATAATTAATTAAAATAACATAAAAACAATTGAAAATTAATACGGTGGTTTTGAATAATATCCTGTGTTTTACGTAAGTCATTGATATCGTTGATTTAGGCTTGGCTAAGCGCGCACTCAGCACGACTTCGAAGTTAGCTCTATAAATACCGACAATGGCTTAGCTCGAAAGTAAAGTCTGAGCAAAGTCAAAGTACGGTTTATAGATCTCAGCCTATGACACAAGGGGTATTGACGAAAAAATCTTACACTTTTTGACGCCTAGCTCCTATCCGCCAAACCCGTACCGTCGGATAAAGAACTTCGTTCTAAAAACTGCGGTTGTCAACCCGCCCATGAAGCGTGGTATCTATGGTAAAACCCCACCTATGACGCAATCTATGGGGGAGGCCTATGTTCGGCAGTGTACTTTTATAGACTATAATGGATGGATGGATATAATAAGGCAGTCCCTTATAAACTTATAAGAAAATCATCAAGTTAGTCGCCTAGAAACCTCATTGATCTAATAAATCGAATACAAGGACAATAACGCAAAACAATATAAAGAATAAAATATCTTTGCTCTTATAACTGTAGTGGCAATTTGTGCTTGGTTAGAAGAATAAGAATGTCGGTCCTGAACGATGACGTGGAGATGGAAAAGATCGCGGAGGACGAACTCTCCAAGTTGCGGAGACAGGTGAAGATATTTGTTGATATAATTTTCCATTTTTCGAATAGATTGCTTGAATGTTCGTAAATTTCTATTTTAAATATTCTTCATTTTCTTTATTGGCCCTTAAAAATCCACAGTTGGACTTAAAACTCTCTCATCTTATCTCATGATGAAGAACATTACCAAAGAGACTTGTTAACATTTGCTAAAAGTAAATATGACCCACAGACAACTGCATACACATGAGGCTGTTTATGAGTTGAGAGTGTTTACCTTGTTGCACTAGTTGTTCTGTTGTCCTACTGATACAGTAGGAGGGTTAATAGTATATGAATGAAATCACAATAGTGTATGATCTAGGCTGGTTAATTAACGTGTACTATAATATCAATGACCTTATTATGCACTGGTAACGCAACTGGAGTGCTCTGAGGAATTATTCGGGCTAATTCCAGTTTCCAGCCGCTCAATTTTACCATCGCACATCGCAACAAAACTCGCGACACCATCCATACCATCTGGAAGATTGGCGGTCCATCACTGTGCGATTAAAAGAAGAGAGAAGTTTTCTTCCTCGCACAACTTCCTTGTATTACCACCAGCTATTTTTCGGGCCGATACGTTAGGAAACTTCAAGAAAAGAGCCTACTCCTTTTTAAAAGGCCTGCAAAGCATTTGCAATTCACCTTGTGTTGCAGTTGTCCATGGGTGGCGGTAGTTACTTACCATCAGGTGAGTCGCATGCTCGTTTGCCCCCTCTCCTATAAAGAAAAACCATAGCGCAATCTATTTCTATGTCAACGCCATCTATCTAAGCAGAACTAAAACTTTTTTTAAATTACAAATATGGTTTCTTCTTAACAGAGGGTAAGTACTCGATTAAGTATCAATTGGCATTGAAATGCCAAACTTACACTACATCCTATCAAAGTCCACTACTGAACATAAGGCTCCCCATAGATTGCCTCATAAGGGAATATTTTCCACCGTTGTACTTGGCAGGCGGGTTGGTAACCGCAGTTTTTTTTATTTTCTAGTTGTTATTAGAAAGACACTGCTGCCCATCTCCTGGTCTGTTTTCCTTTGTCACCTCTTATGACACTCTTGAACGGTATAGGCTATTGGATATTCTAACATCGCAACTACACGGTAAAAGCCACGTTACCAAGAGTCTCCAGTAATCACTTACTATATAAAGCATAGTAGTATGCTGCTATTTTAAGTTGAACTTCTGTAAGAGCGTGGTCATTCTCTGGTCGAACTATACAAGAGCTTTACCATGTCTCTAACATGTAAAATAGCTACCCCTTGGCAAAACCCATGTTCAATCATGGTGTATTCACATACAGTCGCAGTAAACGCAATAATTAATTATAATACTTATATTAATATATGTGATTGAGCCATGCTTCGGGTACACATGTAGTAGCACGAATGCCTCAACTCAACTGCTGAAGGACCACTCCCAGAATACCAGCGTAAAATAGCAGTTTGATGCAGCTGTGTTTCGTATGGTGAGTGTAGAGAAGCGGATACCTATTTTACTGGAAACGAGGCATTCTATCTTAGTCATTTTGATTCCTAGTCGAAGATTGATGTAGATGTCTTTGGGCCACAGCATTAACTTACCGTCAGGTGGACTGTGTGCTCGTTTATCACCCTATTTCTATAATAAAGATTAGCCACAGTAGATAATATCGCTATCCAAACAAACTTTTTATTGAATTAGATTCTCGTGTACTGCCGACAACGACGCCAAATTTAAATACAACAAACATATTGCAGTTTCGAGTGATGGAGATCGACCGAGCGACTGTAATGAGCAGTGTGCAGCCAACACTGAGGATGCAGAGGAACATCATCCGTTCACTGAGCGCCGAACTTGATAAAATCATGTTGGAGCTTAAGGTGAGATTAACTTACCGTTACAGTCTGTTGAAGTCCACTGCTGAACATAAGCCTATCCGATAGATTGCCTCACACATATTTGCCATAGTTGCCACGCTTGGCAAGCGGGTTGGCAACCGCAGTTTCTTATTATTTTGAGATGTTATCAAAAATAAATTTTTGAGAAGTTATATATTAGGTCTTAACTATGAAATTGCCACTTTTTAAGCAATAAGTTAACGTATTTTTTTTCTATATTGTTCACTTCTATTCATCAAATGTAATCACCTATGCATTTGATGCATCTTTACCAACGCAGTGACAGTTGATATTGATACCCTTCTTAAAGAAATCAGCTGGACGGGAAGCAACAAATTCTTCAAAGGCATTTTGTACTGCCTCTCGATTATTGAATTTTATTTTCCGCCAAAATCTTATCCAAATTCTGGAAAAAGTTGAAGTCTGTAACCAGCTCTTGTAACTTGGAGACCGTCTGTTGTGCAGTATGAGGTCGCGCGTTGTCGTGCAGGAGCAGCTAGTTTGAGACGTGCGAGCTTCTCCATCATTGTGTTCAGTTCTTCACAGTACAGATCTGCATTAATGCTCATTGGTAAGAAGCTGTAATGAATCACTCCGGCGCTAGACCACCAAACAGTGACTATCACTTTTCTAGGGGTAAATTTTCGTTTAGGGCATTGTTTAGGTGCCGAACCAGGATACAACCAACTTGCTGACCGCTTGCGATTGTCAAACAGAATCCATTTATTGTCGCAGGTTGTTACCTGCGACAATAAATGGATTCAAAGTTTCTTCGTTTGTATGCCTGTTCAGCAGTGAAAGGCATGTCTCGACGCGTACTTCGCACTGGCGATCATTGAGTTCCTGGGCCACCAATTTGTTAAGCTTTTTTGCCTTGCCAATTTGACGCAAATGGATCAACATTGTTTTAACATGCTAACATCGGAAGCTACTGCCAATTCAGCCGTAGATTGAGTGTCATCACCTTCCACAATCGCCTTTAATTCGTCATTGTCGACCAAAGTTTTCGGACGACCACGGGGTTCATTTTTCAGGTCGAAATTTCCAGAACGGAAGCGAAAAAACCAATAACAGGTGGCGCGTTCGTTTTTAATATTGGCTCAGTAAATGTCGTTAATGTGCGTGCCGTTTGTGCCGCATTGCTGCCACGACGGTACTCATATTCCATAATTACTCGAATTTTTAACGTACTTATCCATGATGACGAAAAAGATTAGAATGCGATGAAAACATAACGCTTATCAATAAACAAAGGACTAACTTTGTAAAAAGAATTCCATTTTTTTTTTAAATAAAATTAATTTGGAATTAGAATTCTTAGCCAAACAAAAATTATTTTGATTTCAAATGGCCTGTACTTCAAAACGGTAATTTCATAGGTAAAGACCTAATGCTTAGTCGTTATTAGGAAGACGCTGATGCCCATCTCCTGATTTGTTTCCCTCTGTCGCCTCTTACGACAGCCACGGAATATGGGATAGTGGATATTCTTACATCGTCACTATGCGGTAAGAGATCAATTTGAGGTGAACAAATCGCGGCTAACAAAAGTAAAACCCATTTTATAACGAGTGAACGTGGTAGCTCACAGGATACGTGCTCGTCTATAAATTTCGTAGTACATGTGAAACAGTAGCTTAATGTGTTTCGTATGGTGAGTGTAGAGAATCGGAGAATCCTTTTTCTGGAAACGAGGCATTCCATCTTTCGATCATTAGCAAACTTTCGCGGGCTTATCAGTATTTTGAAGACAATCAATACCCATTGGGACAGCGCAGCAGTCTCTTTGCAAAACCCTCTCAGGGACGAGACTGCGCCCATACTGTAACATATGAAGGTTGTTTACTTTTAAGGATCACAAACGAGCACACAGTCCTCCTGATAGTAAGTCGACGCTGTGTATACCACATCTACATTTTTATCCCGGATTAAAAGTCAAAATGTAGGTTGCATTGTCAACCCTAAACATTAGGTCCCCTATTTGACAATATGAAAACTTATTTTTGCTTTATTACAAATTATTATTAAAAATTTTTGCTAGAAGGGCACTTTTCTCGTCTCTTATCATATAAAATAAACAAGCATTATAGTGTTGTTTCCCGAAACTTCGACTCTGGGCCTTCGTAATAATAATTATACATTTAGATTTAGTATGTTAAATGGTAACAATTGTAGGTAGACCTTTTTTAAATAAATAAATAAACAGCAGCAATGAAAACGCTTAAATTTTTTATTTTATCGATATTTACCATATTAATAATTTGCCTAAATTTTATTCTAATACCTGGATACTTGAAATACGAATAATTATAATACTTTGCGGAAATCTATCATATTAAAAACGTAAAATTTAATTAACCCAGATCCGCAGGAAAATAAAATAATGTGTCTTACGTAGTTTGAAGAGCTCCTACATTTTTTGTTCTTAGTTTTCTTAGTTATGCATTACAATAGGAAGCAAGTTTCGAAATTCTTTACATTAAAAATTAAGGTTGAAGTGACTCTGTGTAATATTGAAACAACTACCTTTTATTGATCTCAGAGCTGAGAGCTATATGCAAGTCAATATGACATGAATAATAATTTTTTTAAACTTTTGTCTGTCTGTGCTAATTGATTGTACTAAATCTTCACGAATAGATGGAGAATAATATCAGGATTGACTGGAGCGGACCATGAATAAGTGGGGCCCTGGGCCACAGATTACTTAATAGTTCCTGGGCTAACTCTACTTGGGGGTCTACCGAATTAATCAAATTAATGGCCATTTTGTCACAAAACTATTTTCTTAATTGATGCATACTGATGTATCTCTTTTCGAAAATTAACTTTCTCATCCTCATTTTCACTTAAACTAATGAAATTTTTATAATATCATCATAATTATTTTTAAAGCTTTGATAGACACGGAGTCCTGGGCTGCAGCCCAAAAACCCCATATACAGATCCACTCCTGAGGATTAATCTAGGATTTATTTTATCCGAATAACTTGGAGATTTTTTTTTGTAAAATCTTAAGTTTAAATGACGCCATACTAATAGATCCCATCCAACCGCTAGTTAAAAATAAAATGAATAATATTAAAATTTTTACACAATCTCGAACGTGATGAGGTGGACTGTGTACTCGTTTTACGTAGATGTACGTTCGACTTAGATGTCTATGGGTCAAAACATCCACTTACGGTGGTAATCTATCCTCGATTAAGAATAAAAAAGGTTTCCGATTCTCTACACTCACCATACGAAACACAACAACAGTGAGCTACCATTAACGCTAGTGAGAGCGTGGTCCTGTCCAGGTCGAGCCCCATTGGTGCTATTCGTACAAGCATATTATAGCTGCAGTTGCAGTTGCAGCATGGCTCTACCACGTTGAATACCTGATTAAGCCATCATTAAAATCAATTATCGAAACAAAAACCGTATTGCATTTAAATTATTCTTAAAATTAATCGTTCAATTATTTCCACAGCTAACAAACAGCACTTCAAACGTTCTAGAAAATGCTAGAACAAGAGAAAAATTGATCACGTTACTCAAAGAACACGAAAAATATTCTGCGGAGGTGCGAGATCATCGCAGTACTATCAGAGAGCTCGACTTTCTTCTGAAGCAAGTGCAAAAAGAAATTAAGTCTTTAAAATCAAAAGGGACAGGACTTGAAAAGGTAATTTAGAGTATATAAAATATAACATAAATTTGGGAAATCCAAAAGTCCACACCTTGAACGCTCATATAATATTTTGAATAATTAGTTTACTTTTATTAATTACCGTAACACGTATTTCGTTTAAAGCTACAAAAATGTTTCTGTTTAATTAACACGATTTTTTTGACGGCTGTGAAGATTATGAAGCAAATAGGTACCTACTTTGTATTTGCTTCATGGCTGTGATACATGTGATTCGTATTTTGTTATCGAAAAAAGTTGTCAAATTTAAAAAAAATAGTAATGAACGGGACGCTTTACAATAGTGAAATTCAAAAGGCTTCCTAAGGATTAAAGCTTATAAAAAAACCGGCCAAGTGCGAGTCGGACTCGCTCACCGAGGGTTCCGGACAAATCCGTAGGTATACAAGTTTAAAATTATTAAAAATATTTTTAGTATATGATGTAAATAAAAATTTAAATTTTTGCAATTTTTCCTTTATCTGTGCTATAAAACGTTGCTTCGTACCAAATTTCAAGATTCTGAGTTCACGGGAAGTACCCTGTAGGTTTTGATTCCCTTGCGAATGTCGAAAATTTCCGGCATAAACGGCTATATCTTTTGATTGCGTTGGCATAGAAGTTTGATTTTTTCACAGCTCTAAGTGACAGTAGACTTGAGTATTTGATATGAATTTCAGCTTGATACCTCCACGCGTTCCTGAGAAAAAGGGTCTTGACAGACAGACAGACAGAGAGACAGACAGACGGACAACAAAGTGATCCTATAAGGGTTCCGTTTTTCCTTTTGAGGTACGGAATCCTAAAAATCAAAGAAGAAACAAAAAAAACATGTTCAGTTTTTCGAAAGACCTTGTTCACACTCATACTGACCCACTGACGTCCTAGTGAAATAATTTTTATTAACATTTTTTTGTATTAATTTAATATAATTTAATTAATTATTAATTGAAATCCTCCTCTTGCTATTGGTGTACTTTTTTATTATATAAGTGCAATATAAAGCTGGTGGAATCGAAGTGGTTTAAGATGAGTGGATCGCGGTTTTTTGATTTGGTGACAATAGAGCACTACATCCCCACTTCACGTTCGATGTGTGGAATAAATAAATAAAATAAAATAAAATAGCTTTTTATTCCTCATTAATTACACTTAAGATGCATAATCGATTAATAATATTTAAATTTAATTTAGTATTTAATTTGTAAACTATTTATTTTAAAAATTTCTTATATTTACGTGAAGACTGCAGATAAATGAAACTAATTTAACTTCCTGAAATTGCTCCTTACGAGCCGGATTGGATTAAGAAGCCTGTATCCTTTTAATTTGGTCATTCGCGGCCGGATGTAAGACCTCTATCCTTTTCATTTGGTGTGGAGTTATAATGTACTACATTATAACTCAATGGCTGTGAAGCACCCGAAACGTCGGGAATTAAAAAGTTAAATTAAACGCGATAAAATCCGTAAAAATTAGTTTCACTTAACTATTTACGAGTATTTTAATTTTTATAAACAATTTTGATATTTTTATTACGCGGGCTTATATCGTCAGTATTTTCTTTGTCAATTATTATTATTTAAAATAAACTTTATTATAACCTTAAAATTCGGAGTATAGTAAAGTAAAAATATAAGAGTGATCAATGAAAATGGAAGCAGGACTGAAGCGACAGTAGGTATATAGCCTAATGGTGCGGACTGCGGACCACAAACTCAAAAGCTCGTGGGTTCGAATCTGCTATTCGAGTACTTTCGTGAATCACTCCTAATACAAGCATTTTAAGCTTACCAGGAATGGGTAAAGGGAATATCAGTAATGTTGATAGAATTACTTGTATTTATTAAAAGAAAAAAAAAAGAATTGTACAAGAGTTGTTTTCAAAATAAGAGACATTTCAAGATTAAATTTATCAATTTAAAAAATGTATCAAGTTTGAGTTTTCTTCGTACCTAAGAACGTTCTGGATAAAAGTCAGCAAGAATGATCACGAGGAAATAGCGTATATACATGATACAGAATGCTGATTACCTTCAGCACCACTGCCAGAGTTCAAGATACTATAAGTATAGATCAAAAACTAAGGGTAACAGGTTAGCTATGATGTCAATTATATTAATAGAATCAGGCGTTACTTTGCGGAAATCCATTATATAAAAGCTTTTACAAAAATTTACTTCGCAAATATCCGCGTTATAAAATAAAATGATGTGTCTCACCTAGTATGAAGAAGCACCTCCCGCCCTCCCTCAATTGCGTGCACTATGCAGGAGGTGCTTCTTCATACTAGGTAAGACACATCATTTTATTTTATAACGCGGATATTTGCGAAGTAAATTTTTGTAAAAGCTTTTTTTTGTCAATTATATTGTCAAACACTTTAGTTCTCCAAGGTATTCGTGCTGTCAACAAATTAAATCGTTGAGAATTTCCATAACTTAAAAACAGGCGTTTGTCCTTAAAATCTTTTTAACAGGTCAAGGTGCCACATTATTTTGAATGATGCTTAAGCTTAAAATTTTTTTATAGGATCGTGTGACAAACGAGCACACAGTCCACCTGATGGTAAGTGGTTACTGTGACCCGTAGACATCCACATCTATCCTCAATAAAGACTCAAGATGCAGATGCGTGCGTGAGGACTAAGATGGAATACCTCTTTGCCAGTAAAAAGGGTCTCCGGTTCTCTACACTCACCATACGAAACACAGCAGCGTTAAGCTGCTATTTTACGCTGGTTTTCTGTGAGAGCGTGGTCCTTCCCCGGTCTAGCCGACGCATTCGTGCTACAACCATAACATAGCTGCAGCATGGCTCTACCACGTAGAAAACCCTTATTAAATTATGAATGATTCCCTTGAGGGAATTAGCAATCATTACCATCATCATCATTACAAACTATCAAAATTCCCTACTGATTATAGGCACACAGGGTGCAATAGTTGCCACGCTTGGCAGGCGCTTTGATAACCGCAGTTTATTATTTTGAGCTGTTATCAGGAAGATGATGCTGGCTATGTCCTGTTTCAGTTTCCCCCCGTCGCCTCTTACGACACCCATGGAATGATATAGCGTAGTGAATTCTCTTAGTTCGACACTACACGGCGTACAAGGAAAGCAAAAGTACTGCCTGTTGTTTTTAACTATAAACCTCAATAAAATAAGAATAGTTTGGGAAAATCCAAAAGTGCACTACACCTCATGACCGTTTCGTTTAATTTTGATGAAAAAAATAAATCGTATTCCTGACTTTTAAAATATATTATTTACACGTTTTAAATTTAGCGCTCTATTACTTTAACAAGTAGTGACACTTGCAGGGAAAAAAATGTTTACCAAAATAAATCGATTACGCAAAGTATAAAATCGATATAGGCTGTATGGTACATTTTGTCCGTTGTCTATCAAATGCTAAAAAAATATATGACAGCGCCTTTATATTTTTAATAGCAATAAAACTTATAAAAGTTGAAAATCATTTTTATTAACAAAGTACGCGTACTAGTTCTATTGGCTTAGATTATTTGAGAGTAAATAATCTAAGGCTATTGATATGAAATAGGGAACCAGTTGATGTAATTCTGAAGCTAATTAAAAAACCCGGTCTCGATCCTAAAATTATTCGGGAGTTATCGTGACCACATACAAAACAACATGAGGACGTCCACGTAAATTTTTTCAAACCGTTTTTTATTTCCAAAGTAGCAATATAAAATGATTTTTTAGAAAACATAAGATGGACTAATTGGAGTGTTTTCTTGATATACGGCTATTCATATTATCGTATAAGTGCAATATGGCTATGATAGAAACATTTTAAGAACACAAAATTGCTTGACCTTGACATGTCGAGTAGAACACACATATAACGCTTCGCGTTATGAGGTGTGCAATATATGTCAATTGTATACACAATGGCAGGAAAATTAAAATAATAAAGACGCTTCATTTGAACTTTTCGTGTACCTACTACTTGGCCGTGTAGAGGCGGAGTAAGAATATCCACTACTCCATATCATCCCGTGGGTGTCGTAAGAGGCGACAGAGGAAAACAAACCAGGAAATGGGTAGTATCAAACGATTAAAAAAACTGCGTTTGCCAACCCCCTTGCCAAGCGTGGCAATTTTTGGAGGAGACCTATGTTCAGCAGTAGACTTTTGATAGGGTGTCACGGTAGGGTTAACGGTTATGTTCTACTTGTTCTCGAAGGACTACGCGGACACAACAAACCAGAGCATGGTAGTCCAGCTGGAGAACCGCCTCGATACGGCAATGAAGAAGTTCAACACGGTCAACAGCGACAATTATAAGATGAGACTTGAGATCGACTGCTTACTTCGCGACAGGTAAGACAAACATTAAAGTTGGTACCGAGTGGTCAAAAAATTAAAGCTTTTAAAAGGTTACTTTGCAAACATCCGCTCTATAAAATAAAATGATATGTCTTACCTAGTATGAAGAGCACCTCCCGCCCTCCCTCAATTGCGTGCACTATCCCCGTCACCACTAATCCCAGCACCACTATTCCCAACACCACTACACTAGGAAAGACACACCACTGACGACAATACGGCACGTGTTTCGCCTCTACACGAGGCATTATTAGGTGATGTAGACTCTGCGGTGGCTGACCGTTAAGAATTTCTTGACGAGAGATGAGATTTTTTTGAAAACCCGTTAGAGACCGCTATTTGATAAATTATATTAAGTTCTTTTAAATAATTTTCTTTACTTAATGGGACAGTGAACAAACGATTAATGTAACAATAAAAAGCGGCTAATTTATGTTGCCACGGATGACACGATGACGCGGGGATGACCGTGTCGGTATGAGTTGGCTTTGTTGGTAGAGGCGAACCACGTGTCGTATTGTCGTCAATGGTGTGTCTTTCCTAGTGTAGTGGTGTTGGGAATAGTGGTGCTGGGATTAGTGGTGACGAGGATAGTGCACGCAATTGAGGGTGGGCGGGAGGTGCTCTTCATACTAGGTAAGACAAATCATTTTATTTTATAAAGCGGTAGTTTGCGAAGTAACTTTTTAAATTATGGTTGTAGCACGAATGGGTCGGCTCGACCTGGGAAGAACCGCGCTCGCACAGAACATCAGCGTAAATTCTTCAAAAAATTCTCTAAAATATAAAAGAGTGTTCAACATTTTTGGAGATGATGGTCGGTTTTCAAATACTAGCGATATTGACTGTCTCGTTGGTCTAGTGATGGTAAACGCGATTGCTGATCACCTCTTGGGACCTCTCTCGGGTTCGAATCCCGGGTCGAGCCAAAAATTAGTTATTGTTTTTTTTTTTGTCAAGAAATCCTCAGTAGCGGCCCGGAAAGCACGTAAAGCCGTTGGTCTTACGCCTGATCTCTCTCTGGTCGTGTCAGATTACCGTCCCATCGGACTATGAGAGTGAGGGAATAGAGAGTGCACCTGTGCTTGCGCATACAGTTGGGTACTATAATCCTGTCCTGCGCCGATGGCTAGCCTCCGTCGCGGCTGGCCGCCGTGACTGAAATTCAGTTCGGAGGACGTTATTATTACTACTGATAAAGTTTACAAGGTATTCCACTTTATATTAAAATACGTGGCGCACAATGATGTAACACATTCATTTTGATTTTTGTTTTGTTTATAGAACAAACTTAAAATTCAACCTTACTGTTGGCGACGCATTGTTTTTGTATGTAATATTTATTATTAATTTTCTAATATGTTGTATCTTAGGTTAAGGTTTGTTTGTATAGTATAATAACGGTTATTTTATAAATTATGTGTAGGTAATCTTGTATGTATTTGTAATATTATCCGTAAGGTAGATAAGAAGGAGCGATCCCCCGCCAGCAATCTTGGCGGGCAGTTGTTGCCGAGTCTCCGCTGTCCGCTTGTGTGCACATATATACGTTTAATTCGTCCCGTGCTTTGAAAAATCTAACGGTCATTTTGTATTTTCACCGTGTGGCGCAATAAACATTTTAAATAACCAGCACGAGTTATTTTTCTGGTATCGGTCCGATACACTTACTATAATTTATACTTATAACGTCCAAAAGTTGGTGATGCAAGGTCAGTCAACTGGTCTATTTGACCCTCATTACTAAAAGGTTAAGAACTACTGGTCTACTTGATGGTTGTGGATGCAGTAGCCCATAGACACATTTATCCTCGATTAATCGATTCGATTCAAAATGCAGATGTGTTGTCAGACGTATAATGTAATGCCCCGTTACCAATAGAAAGGATCTTCCCGATCGAATTTCGGTCACTGAGCCAATCTGAACTGAAACTAACCACCTCCGCAAGACATAATTAAAGTACACGAGTATTTGCACAAGCACACTCACTCAAACAAGTGCAGTCTCTATTCGCTCACTCTCATATCCACATACACGGTCCTTATAACAAAAATTTACTTTTTTGTTAGTTTTAAAATTGACCCAAGCATGTATAGTCCATCTTATTTTGTTTAACTTCATCTTTACATCCCCGTACATAAATCTATCTAAACAAATAAATAAAATTAAAGTGTCTGTTTGTAATGTCAAAATTACAGCTTTTTACTAAATGCATATGAAAGTATGTACGGTACTAATAACAAAAATACAATTTTTAAAGTTTTTGTCTGTCTGTCTCTCTGTCCTTCTGTCTGTATGTTTGTTCCGGCTAATCTCCGAAACGGCTGGACCGATTTTGACGAGATTTTCACAGGCAGATAGCTAATGTGACAAGGAGTAACTTAGGCTACTTTTATTTTAGAAAAAGTATTAGGGCTCCGCGCAAAAAAAAAATTAAAACACCAAATAACACGCGGGCGAAGTCGCGGGGAACAGCTAGTCATACATATAAACATTACGTGTCTGTAAATCAATTTTATTTGCAAAAATAATAGCCAGCGGTATGAGGTACACCTTTTTTTTAGATGGGGAAATGCCTACGCATACCCGCCTCGCGGGGGCAAGGACGGGTTATGTCGGACTCGCACCGACTAAAACCCCGTGGTGTTCCACCTTCGTCACATTGTAGTGTAGTATAGACTATACGACTATATATATATATATATATATATATATATATATATATATATATATATATATATTATATTATATATATATATATATATATATATATATATATTATATATATATATATATATATATATATATATATATATATATATATAGTCGTGGGGGCTATACTACACTACAACATATTGGCAGGGCCACAGGAACGCTTTCGCACACATCCGCGACCCCGCCAACGGTGGCCGCCCCATGGCGGCCTGTCCTCGGGAGAGGTCTACTCCTCCCCCATCTACTTCTCAGGTAAGGCGCGCCAGAACACATGGCGCGCCCTCCTCCGCGGCCTCCAATTTTACATGCGCAACGGACGCCCCCGTGTCCGACGCGCGAAGGCCATAGGGCCAGGAAAAACTAGCACCAGCCTTCCTGACCCCAGCGGCGGATCTGGTCTATGGCTCCGCCGCCAACCAAGATTCGGCTGCGGAGGGTAGGGAGAGCGGCGCCTCGCAATACCAACACTCTTCTCCCCCCGCAGCCCCACCACCACCGCACCTGTTAACGGTGTGCCCCGTCAGAGTCGCGGAGGAAAGGGCGAGTGGCGCATCTCCCCTCTCGCAGCAGCCCACCGACACACATCCAAAGTGGGCTCGGCAAGCCCACTCGGAGTGGCCACCTCGGGCCGGCCCTACACCACGGGCCAGCCAAGGGTTCCTCTTTGTACACCGCGGGTGGCCAAGCCACGGCTACTAAGCCCCCCGCCACGACAAGGCGTGAACCCGTTTATGAGGTACACCTATGTAATAAAATACGAGTGTGTTATAAGTAAGTATAAGTAGGTAATGATTATCACTTCTGCGACAAATATGATTAGCCCATTGTTACTTATTTGCAAATACGGCAAGTTATTTATTATATTAAAAATTATAGATAATTATTTCCAGGCAATTCTTTAATATGACATGGAGGAACCAGATAAAGCGGCTAATGGATGGTAAAGCGCAGATATTAGAGCTTGTGGAACAGGCCATAGGCACTTACGAGCAACGCGAGGAGTGGTGTGCCAAGCTCGACGCGCTCAGGGAAAAAGCAGCTATAGATTACAGGAAGCATTGTCTCGTGAGTGATATATGCCTGATTTCTATATTCAAGAAACGTTTCGTTCTCCGTAACGATCGATTTACATACGAGGCGCATATAAAACAGTTTATGTTACAAATTATACGTTCAGCAAGTTATGATAACTTATAAAATAACAAAAGAACAAATTCTATCGGTAAAAAGTATTAACGGTTACTTGAAAAAAAAAAAAATTATCATTAAAAATTTATCTAAAGATTTTCATAAAATGAGGTTGAATAACCATAATCACATCTCTATGTAACCTTCAAGAAATTTAATTAGTATCTATTTAAAATAAATCCTATCAACTAAAATACACGTGATTTGAAAAAGTACGTCGCGCACTGATTTCGGTTAAGATGCTGGTTTTCGAAGTGCAAATATTTAAAATTAAAAATTTTGTACAGCCCACTTCAATATAAGTTATTAAGAATAACTCAAAAATTAATTATTGATCAAATTCATATGGGACCACACGAGAAGTATCAGCTTCCATTTAAAAAAAGAATCATCGAAATCGATTCACCCAGTAAAAAGTTATGAGATAACACATAAAAAAAAACATACAGTCGAATTGACTACCGTCTCCTTTTTGGAAGTCAGCAGAAAATGAAAGCACTTAAAACGGTTCATAAATAGTTGAACTGGTGTTTTGTGTTGAATAAGGATTTTTCATGCATTTCATTTTTCAAAAGAGATTTTGAAAGAGCATTTTAAATATAGAAACCCATTAATAAAATAGAGTATTTTTTTAATCAAAGCGTAAGAGAACCTACTACTGGATGTCTCAAAAGGCGACAGAGGGAATTGAACCAGGATATGAGCTGCAGTAAATAAATGCTGTGGTCCATAGACATCATCTCTTCGAGAACGAATAAAAATGCACGTGCTATGTTACCCCTGATGACTAAGATAGAATGCGTCGTTTCCAGTAAAAAGGGTGCCCAGTTCTCTACACTCACCAAACGAAATACAGCAGCATTAAGCTGCTATTTTACGCTGGTGTTCTGTGAGAGTGTGATCCTTCCTCGGTCGAGCCGACCTATTCGCGTTACGAGCATAGTATGCCTGCAGTGTGGCTGATCCTAAAATCATATTATTGGTGGCAAATGATTTTAGATGCCTATGCGTACATAAGTTGTGTGTTTTTACAACAAGTTGAACATGATTTAGGCTTGGTTTTTGCGTCACTGAAAATGTACGCAGAGCTCCCTTCTTTTTTGTCGCTCTGTGCTTGTTCTATGGCTGATTTTTCAATGAATTTCAACCCTTTTTTAACGTTTCAGGAAGTTAGAGAGCTTCAAAGGCAGTTAGACCATAGCATGAAGTTGGAGGAGTTCCTCCGCACCAAAGGCACAGTGCGGCTCACAGCTGCCGACGCTAAGGCAGAAGCGAAGCGGCTCGAGCAACAGGAACAGGATATACGAGCTTACAACAACTACGTCAATGTCTTAGATGCCATTAAGGTACGGATTTTATCTTTTCTAATCCATAAAAGCCCATTGCTGTGCAGGCTGGTTGACGATAGCACTACCTCTAAATCCCCACTCCGTCACCGGTCAAAGCATTTTACACCGAGTATATTTCAACGGGTGTCGTAAGAAACGACAGAGGAAAACTGAAACTTTAGATGGGCTGCAACATCCTTCTGATCACAACTCAAAATAATGTCACGTCTGCCAAGCGTGGCAACTGTGGCAAAATCCCCCTGAGATAATTTATGGGGAAGTCCTATGTTCAGCAGCAGACTTTTATAGGCTGTAATGAATGGATGGATGGATACTTTAAGTTTTTAATCCGATGTGTTGGTATTGGTCTATAGGAGGCACTAGCTCTTTTCGAAGACTCTAGTCCTTAAAGCTGAAACACAACTGCGGATATACTGCTGCTTTGCATCCGAAATAAATATGTGGGTGATACCTTAGCTTACACATATTCTTGTGCTACTATGTCACCTGTATACCAAGTGCATAGTTTCCAAATGTATTCGGAAACCAGAAGTAGAAAACATGATGTACTTTTTCTACAGAATTTAATGTAGCAGACAGATTGACAAAGGAGCACATAGCCTACCTGAATGCACTCGTAAGATATATGGTGTGGCACATAGGCATCTACATCTAAACTCGATTAAGAATCAAAAAATGCGTTGTCATATCTGAGTACAAAGATGGAAGATGGAAGTACGTCTTTTCCAGTCGAATAGGTCTCCGGTTCTCTACACTCACCATACGAAACACATCAGCATTAAGCTGCTATTTTACGCTGGTGTTTTGTGAGAGCGTGATCTTGTTTTGTTATCGAGCAGACTCATTCGTGCTACAATTTTGATACAGCTGAAGCATGGCTATACCACGCATAAAGAGCTACATATATATTGTGTGTCATTATACCAGGAGTACACAGGCGAGCAGGAGGTGGAACGGCTGACGCAAGAGTTCACTAGACGCGAGGAGGAAAACTACGCACTGTTCAATTACGTCAACGAGCTGCACGCCGAGCTGAAAAGTCTCGCAGACAACGTTGCGATACTTAGAACTGCTTTAGGTAGGTATCGATGCCATCGCCGTCCGAATACAATCTGGGCGTCTTCAAGGCAAGAGTGTATAGGATTTTGTTGCGCTAAGACAGTGCGTTTTACCACCTAGGGCTTCACACGCCTTACCACCAGGTGGGATTGTGGTCAAGCACTGGCTTATAATAAGTAAAAAAAAGTTACAGCATCGCCGCGTGGTAACGAAGCATTAGTCCATCGGAATGATGGGTTATATAGTATGTTAAAAGAAACTGCCTCGTTTTACTGGTTATAAGCGCAACTGCTGATCATAATATGCTCTCAGTAGAATAGAATAAAATCATTTTTATTCAATATAGATTACAATACATAATACATATTGAAAGTCATTTTTTACTTTTACCACTGGTTCGTAAAAAAACCTTTGTTCTGGGAAGAACCAGCAAAAAACCCAGCGGAACTTTTTAAAGCGCAATTTACAATATAATATTTTATACAATTGTTATGAAACCATTTAGAAACGCGTGTTAGCGATCACCTCATTCCCAGGGATTGTTATCAGTTGTGTGCTCTTTAGTAGTATAATAACCCTTACTAGATAATTTTTGCTTAATAAATAATTTAAACCTTTTGATAGAAAAGGTCTGCATATTTTTTGTGACTTTGTTGTAAAAGTGTATACATTGCCCCATGAAGGAGTTACTGACTCTTTGGAGTCGAGTAACTGGTATAACTAACTTGTGCGTGTTCCTAGTATTTACAAAATGTAAATCACCATTTTTAGTAAAACTATTTATGTTTTTGTGTACATACATTAAATTCTCGTAAATATTTTAGCGGCCAAAGTAAATATATTTATTTCTTTAAATTTTTGCTAAGGGATTCTTTAGCAAAAATTAAACCTTACTATTATTATTATAATTAAACCTAAGTTATAAATTGCTCTTATGGCTCTCTTTTGCAAAACGAGGATAGTTCCAATGTCAGTTGCGTTACCCCATAGCAAGATTCCATATGACATTATGCTATGGAAATAACTAAAATAAATTGTCTAGCTGTTTCAATAGGTACATGTAAAGCATCTATTCATTTTTACAGCATATGCTGCAGAACTAAGTTTGCTAGCTAGTTTAGATATATGAGGGCCCCATTGAAGCTTCGCGTCATCTGTAATTCCTAGAAAAACAGTGGATTCAACAAGGCCCAGTTCCTCCCCATTTGAAAACACATTGGTTTCACCTGTTTAATATTAGGTGTAGTGAATTTAATACATTTCGTTTCATTACCGTTCAAAAGCAAATTATTAACGTTAAACCAATGTACTACTTTTGATATAGCATTATTCACTTCATCGTATTTCAATAACTGCCTTTTTAGTTGGAAAATCAACGAAGTATCATCAGCAAATAATACTATATCATGGTTATTCCCTACCAAATAAGGTAAGTTATTCATATAAACTAAGAACAGAAAGGGACCAAGAACTGAGCCCTGAGGAACATCCATAGATACTACCGATCCGGAAGAACTGCATATATAACAACTGTTTGCGTTCTATTATTTAGATATTTAGATATCATATAATAAGTTTAAGCACTATGTTTTTTACACCACAATGATATAGCTTGTAGTGTTATACTACTTACGTATCATTTTACATTATTTTAAATTCATTTTTCCATTCTGTTTCGATTTTCTGCATTCACCTCAAAACTGGATATTTTACATCACCTTTATTTCCATAGGATCCTGTAACGATTTTAAACCATAAGAACACAATAACAAATCATTTCTACTTCGAATTTTCACATTATCAGCACTTTTAAATTGGTGTCAATGGAGTCTACCTTTTTTCGATCTTTTAGCTAGTTTTCCGTAACTCTACAATCTTGGGCTTTGTGTGGGCAGCTGCGCTACCTTTTTTCCTATATCAATAATATCTCATTTTCCACTTAAATCTTATAGATTTCTTATTATAAACCTAAAACAAAAATTTGACATGTTTTGTCTTTCTTATTTATATCGTTTCTATGGTAATTATATTCAAATTTGCTACCGATCTGTTATTCCTATTTCGATAATTCCACATAAATCCTCTTTTCTCTTGACCATTTACAAAAAATTTGCGTATAATTTAAATAATTTTTCCGTTCTCCCTAGAAAGGTATAAAAGCCGAACAATCGGTGAAGAAAGGCATTCTCGCTTCAGTTCGCGAATTGGAAGTATCTCCTAAAGGCCTTATCCCGGGGCCGCACTGCCCCGGGATCCTGCAAGCCTCCATTTACACGTGAAGTCTTCGGCGAAGCCTTCTTCAAACTCGGGCCGCGCCACTCCGGAATCCTACAAGCCTCCATCTACCTCGGAAGTCGCTTCGAGTCTACTACAAGCGCGGGGGCCACACTACTCCGGGCACTACTATTACTTACTCCAGGCGCCGAGTGCACCTACCGCCGGCGCTACCTTTGGGCGCTGCAACTGCTGGCTCTAAGCGTTGCGCGCCCCTTCTCCAGGCGCTACGTGCGCCGGCTCCGGACGCTGCGTGTACTGGCTCCAGGCGCTGCGCGCCGTCGCTGCTAAGAAACCTACTTCTACAAGCGCAAACGGCGTGTGCTGGCTTCAGGCGCTGCGTGCCGTCGCTGCTAAGAAACCTACTTCTACAAACGCAACGTGTGTCGCTTCGACTTTTAGGCCCCACTACAACACTATATTCTCCTATTCTCTCACCTTTATTTTTTTTATAACCTAATTGTACTCTCACTTCATTCATCATCATCCTCATTTCATTTTTTTATAAAATTGTAAATACCTTTTATAAATTTAAATATATTGTTTTCTGGCTCTACCTTTGTTGTTTTGTTGTACTTAGGTTAGGTTCTATTTTTTTTATTTTTTTTTTATTGTCGCTTCACGACATTTGGCGCCCAACGTAAAAGTCCTCTTTCTCTCTTAATTCTTCACCTTTACTGCGCCTTGTCCATTCCCTTTTGATTTAATTGCTCTCCCTTTCGTTCTTAACTCATTATTCATCATTCATTTATTCATCCTTTTCATACCTTCCAAATTCTAAAACAACACTTCATCTAGTGTTTCAACGTATCTGGCTTATATTTAGACCTACATTTAACACTTCACTTACATTCATCACATTAATATTTTTATTCTAGAACAAAACTTCATCTAGTTTTTCAACTTATCTAGACTATATTTAGACCTACATTCAACACTTCACTTACATTCATCACTCTAATATTTTTATTCTAGGTAACTTAAAGAGGTATAACTTTTCAATTAAATCTTTATTTCTTAAACTTAACTTTGAACTTTACACTTTATATAAAATTGTTTTTCAAAGCTGAAGCGAGACGATTCATAACTTTTCTAAGCATTTACAACTGTTAATTTGTATATATGTATAAATATCTAAACATTTATTAACTGCTAATTTGTATATATGTATAAATATCACATTTAATTTGTATATATGTATAAATATCACCATCATTTTCACCTTGCTATTATTTCTTTTAATTTGTTTGTTTGTTTGGTAGGTTAATCTTCACTTCTTATTATTTCAGACACATCTCGCTAGTGATGTTGCTGTTTTCTGGCTTTGAGCCCTACCGCTCTGGCCGTTCTTAATCTTTACTTAAGTCATAGCGACTAAAGCTTACTTGAGGTATTTCTTTATCTTTATCTTCACTTGGAAGCGGCTGACTACTCCCTTAATAATTTTTTTATCTTCACGCAGGAGCGGATGACAACTCCTTAAATAAGCCTGAATGTCCTTTCGACAACACACTTTTAAGAGTGGTGTTTCTTCGACTAATTTATTTTTTTTCCACGCAGGAGCGGATGACTACTCCTTAAATAAGCCTTAATGTCGTTTCGAGAACACACTTTTAGAGTGGTAGTCATTGAATGTGAACTCCACCCTTACCTGAATGGCAGATGATGTATGTAAGAGATAGTATATCTGATTTTGCCTGGTGATGTCTGTTTCTGCAAAGCTGTGTTTTTATGGTTTATTTTAGAATGTATATATCAAAATTTTTGCTGAGTCAAAAATTTTCCAGGGTCGGGGGGAAAATGTAGTGTTATACTACTTACGTATCATTTTCCATTATTTTAAATTCATTTTTCCATTCTGTTTCGATTTTCTGCATTCACCTCAAAACTGGATATTTTACATCACCTTTATTTCCATAGGATCCTGTAACGATTTTAAACCATAAGAACACAATAACAAATCATTTCTACTTCGAATTTTCACATTATCAGCACTTTTAAATTGGTGTCAATGGAGTCTACCTTTTTTCGATCTTTTAGCTAGTTTTCCGTAACTCTACAATCTTGGGCTTTGTGTGGGCAGCTGCGCTACCTTTTTTCCTATATCAATAATATCTCATTTTCCACTTAAATCTTATAGATTTCTTATTATAAACCTAAAACAAAAATTTGACATGTTTTGTCTTTCTTATTTATATCGTTTCTATGGTAATTATATTCAAATTTGCTACCGATCTGTTATTCCTATTTCGATAATTCCACATAAATCCTCTTTTCTCTTGACCATTTACAAAAAATTTGCGTATAATTTAAATAATTTTTCCGTTCTCCCTAGAAAGGTATAAAAGCCGAACAATCGGTGAAGAAAGGCATTCTCGCTTCAGTTCGCGAATTGGAAGTATCTCCTAAAGGCCTTATCCCGGGGCCGCACTGCCCCGGGATCCTGCAAGCCTCCATTTACACGTGAAGTCTTCGGCGAAGCCTTCTTCAAACTCGGGCCGCGCCACTCCGGAATCCTACAAGCCTCCATCTACCTCGGAAGTCGCTTCGAGTCTACTACAAGCGCGGGGGCCACACTACTCCGGGCACTACTACTACTTACTCCAGGCGCCGAGTGCACCTACCGCCGGCGCTACCTTTGGGCGCTGCAACTGCTGGCTCTAAGCGTTGCGCACCCCTTCTCCAGGCGCTACGTGCGCCGGCTCCGGACGCTGCGTGTACTGGCTCCAGGCGCTGCGCGCCGTCGCTGCTAAGAAACCTACTTCTACAAGCGCAAACGGCGTGTGCTGGCTTCAGGCGCTGCGTGCCGTCGCTGCTAAGAAACCTACTTCTACAAACGCAACGTGTGTCGCTTCGACTTTTAGGCCCCACTACAACACTATATTCTCCTATTCTCTCACCTTTATTTTTTTTATAACCTAATTGTACTCTCACTTCATTCATCATCATCCTCATTTCATTTTTTTATAAAATTGTAAATACCTTTTATAAATTTAAATATATTGTTTTCTGGCTCTACCTTTGTTGTTTTGTTGTACTTAGGTTAGGTTCTATTTTTTTTATTTTTTTTTTATTGTCGCTTCACGACAAGCTTCCTGATTAATGTCTCATGGTAAACACAGTCGAAAGCCCTGGAAAGGTCACAAAATATACCCTAAGCATCTACTGAATTTTCTTATGCACATAAAGTATGTTTGATTAGTTCAACACCGGCATCGGTTGTCGAACGACCCCTTGTAAATCCAAACTGATTGATATGAAGTAATTTATTTACATTAAAAAAACTTAACATTTGACCTAGAATAATTTTTTAAAAATTTACTGAGCGTTGGCAGTACAGAAATAGGTCTAAAGTCAGTGGGGTTCAATGTACTGCCAGAAATTTTCGGAAAGAAGATAGTTTTGGAACCCAATCTAAACCCAAGCTAAAATCAGTTCTTGAGTTTGTCTATCGATAAATTTTAGTAGCAGCCCGGAGTCAGGAAGTTAGCGGTGTATCACCCCCGTGCTTCGGAAAGCACGTAAAGCCTTTGGTCCTGCGCTAGAACTCTTTTTGTTCATGGCGGATTGCTATCCCATTGGACTATGAGTGTGAGAGAATAGAGACTGCACCTGAGTTGGTGCACACACTCGTGCATTATAATCCTGTCCAGTCGCAGTTGAGAGTGGGACTGTGACCAAAAATCCGTTAAGAGGACGTTAGTAATCTGTTAAAATTAGATTTCACGACAATCAATTTAATCATTACAGCGCATCACAAGTCAATTGCCTGAACATAGGTCTCCTCGCATGACCAATGCATGGTCCTGAGCCAACTGCGTCCATTGATTTCTTGCATGTTTTACCAAGTCGTCACTCCGTTTAGGGTTGGCAACCGCAGATTTTTAGTTTTAGTCGTTATTAGCAAGACCCTGCTGCGTATCTGATTTGTTTCCCTTTGTCGCGATATGGGGTAGTGGATATGATTTTTTTGCGTCTCTGTTAATGTAAACGAAATATCATTGGTTCTGTTTTTACATCCACCTGATAGTAAGTGTATGCTGCTACCTATAGACGCCTATATCATGTCCTCAATATTATATCCTTAATTAAGAATCAAAGTGCGGAAGCATATCACCCCGGAGGACTAAGATTCTTACACCGCCACTACACGGTACCTACAATTATATTTATTCTTCGTAAAGTAACCGAACTGCTTACTATCAGATGACGAGCACGCGAAGCACCAGGCCAAGCTGTACAAGCAGCAGGACAGTATCGAGACTCTGCGTAACACTTTAGAAAATCGTCGGAAGGAAAGCGACAGCGTTGAAGCCGCATGCCTCAGAAGCGAAGAAACGCTCACCATTCTGCTACAAGGTGTGAAGACACTGGCCCAGTGAGTAGTCACATGATGTTCAAAAGGAAAGTAAGGAATGGCGAATCCAGACTCACGGGACTAGATTCGCCAATGGGCGAAATTATGTTTCTTCACAACTTGCCAAAAGGACCTTCCCAAAATTCGTCGCCAGCTCTCAGACTAAAATGCCCATGTAATCGCAGTAGCCACTCATCCTCAACAAGATTGTAATTTAGTTAGTTCAATTTTAAAAAAAACCAGGCCTTGTCTCGTTTCTGGAAAGGAAGATGAAAGGTCTGCCACGTTCGCTGTGAATTGGCGGATTTCACATTTCTTCGAAATATGTTTAATTTTTAAAACGTGCTCAGTACACGTGATAAATTTGTACGTAAAACATATAACTATTTCTTAATATCATTAGTGCTGACGAGGACAAACTTGGTATATTCTCGTAATGTGTAATTTTAAGCTGCCCTTATACACTATGTTACCGGCTTGATATTCTTTTTAGCGATGTTAATAAGCCTCTGCAGTAGATTTTCCAAAGATATATCAACGTTAACTGATTTCCCTTTGATTAAATTTATACAAAAATTCAATGCTCAAGGTCTCAAAAAATTAAAGAAGCTTGCCCAGTTGCTAATTTTCATACCAAAAAGCATCGAGAAGATATTTTCAGACTATTACGAAGAAGATGCTGCCCATCCCCTACTTCAGTTCGCCTTAATCGCCTCTCACGACACCCGAGGGATAATATGAGGGTAAAGTATTTTCTTACGCCTCCTGTACAAGGCAAGTTCGTTCGAGTGCTTCGTTGGTCTTGTGGTCGCGGAAGCGGTTGCTGATCATAAGGTCCCGGGTTCCAATCCCGGGTCAGGACAAAATCAGTTATAAAGATTTTCTGCCTCGGAGAGAACGAAATACTCCTGTTCCTGCGCCTAATATCTCTCCGGTCGTGTCGGATTACCGTCCCATCGGAATATGACAGTTAGAGAGTACACCTGTGCTTGCGAGCACACTCGTGTACTATAATCCTGTCCTTCACAGTTGGCTAGTCTCCGTGGAGCTGGCCGCCGTGACCGGAATTCGGTCTGGAGGACATTACGCGGCAATTTGCCCTTTTAACTTTACTAGATCCGCAGACTCTGATTCGCTGCCGCTGCTGAAGTTGCTGGGCAAATCCCTTGATATAAACGTGACCAACGCGCGACTTTACATTAAGAGCTTGGAGAAGAAGATCGTGGAGATAGTGGACCTCATTAAAGTGGACGAAGTAAGTTCTACAAATTATTACAACAATAATTTTGTTTACACAATAGTGAACTTTTAGGCAGCAGTTTTCTTGGTTTCGATGACAACACTTCTGCATTTTGATTCTTAATTGAGGGTAGATGTACGTGTCTATGGGCCACAGCATCTACTTACCATCAGGTGGACTGTGTGTACGTTTATCAACCTTATTCTAAAAAAAAAAACTTTCATAAGACTGGGCTTAAATCCACTACCTTTTCTCAGTGTTGTGGGGTAGATCTCCCTACTAAAATTTGCCAAAGTGTTAAGATAAGCCTATTTACGATGCAGAAACTTAGTCTTTGTAGTCTCTTTTTAAAGCTCGATGTATGTGGCAGAGTCACGCTGCAGCTGTATAATGGAGGTAGCACGAATGAGTCCTCTCAACCGGTGTACGACTACGCTCTCACAAAGTTCCAGCGTGATATATATAATAGAATAGCATCTTAATCTTGCTGTATTTCGTATAGTGAGCGTAAAGAACCGGATAAAACTGTATGTAAAGACAACGAATGCCGAGGCCCATAGCAGATGCTTCGTCACCCTTGATTACCAAGATGGAATGCCTCGTTAGCAATAATAAGGGTCTGCTCTAGTTCTCGTCTCTCGTCTCACAACAAACACAGCAGCAGTGCTAGTAGTTCATACTGACATTCTTGAAAGTATTTTCTCTAGTTTTTATCAGGAAAATGCTGTTGCCTATCTTCTTGGTTTGTTTTCCTTTGTCGTCTCTAACAACAATCACGGGACGATATAGTGTAGTGGATATTCTTACATCGACACTACGCGGTTGCTAAACGTGGCAATTATGGTAAATATCCCCATTATGACCCGTTTTGCAGTGGACTTTGATATGATGTAATAAATGAATGAAAAATTCTTGAAAGTACAGTCCTTTCCCGGTCGAGCCGATCTATTCGTTATGCGGTCATTAATTTGACGACTCTGTAAAGATTCGGCTAAGCATTGTGTCACGGCGCTGCAACGACGCAGTTTTGAATCCCGCACGGAACAAGAATAGAAAAAAGAATAGAATAATTTTTAATCAAAATGGATTACATGTAAAATAAAAGTCATTTTTAATTTTTATCACTGGTGCGAAAAACAACCTCTGTCCTGGGAAGAACCAGCACGAAACCCAGAGGGCTTTGAGTGGTTGTTTTAATACTCAAAGCCAGAGCGACATTTTTTTTCAATTTACAAAATTTATTTGAGGAACAACTTGGAAGTGACCACCTCATTCCCGGGGGTCATAACCAACCTTGCATTCATTTATATTATAATAACCTTTTTTTTTTACAGTTTTTGTTCAATAAAATATTTAAACTTTTTAATAGAGAGACCTTGTATCTATGCCAGTGTTTGCATGGAGTACAAATAATAGTTCATAGAGGAGAAAATCCTACTGGGGTAACTTTCACGTATATGTGACGTTGCAGGCCGTGCAGCGGTACGCGGACGCGAAAGCACGCACGCCGCCGCCGGGCAGGAGAGCTCGCCGCGCCCCGCCCTCCCCGCGCCCGCCGCCGCCCCGCTCCCTCCTCGCACACGCCTGAACACACGCACACACACAGACATACAACATATCTATCATCCACACAAGCATCACACATGCGTTGCAAACGCACTCTTACGCACGCAAACTTACTAGTACCGTTATTACACACAAACACAGGCACGCACACACACCCAACTCACACAGATATTATGTGTCATATACAACAGCCACTAAGGAAAAACGCTCGCAAACATACATTAACAAATATTGTTTTAATGTTACCCCAGAATACCAAAGTACAACGTAAATTTGGCAAAAGAAAATTTCGATATAATGTATTTTATTATTACTCTTAGCAGAAGGACATAATATAATGTGCTGTTGTATTTAAGTACACTCGCACATACACGACGACGTACAAACGTCGAAGACGAACGACACCATTCACGTACACAAACCAGTACATGTAGGAGTGGTGGGGAAACCATCATAAAATTTAATAAAATAAAATGTCATTAAATTACAGATTTTATTGTTTATTCATCGATCACAATCGATGTATTTATTGTACTTTTTGGGTCAATGATTTTAGCCCTGCTTTTGATTTTTTAATTTAAAAAATAAAAGCCGGAATATGCCCGATGTGAGCTGTCATGTACCACATTCGAAAAAAATATTTTTAGAGTATTATTTATAAGAGAATATACTATTTATAAAAAAGTTAGCCCCATCTCTTTACTTATTTAAAAATACATTTATTGTGCTGTACCTGTACAGTGGTACATGTTGTGCTGTTATGTGCCCAAAAGTTAAAAAATAAATCGCATATTTTGTGAATTCTACATGCATGGAAATACTTCTTACGAAGTTAGCCCCGCCGCCATCTTTGATTATTGATCTGTAGAAAATGTGCCATAATATGTCCCGTGGGTGTCGTAAGACGCGACAAAGGGAAACAAACCTGGTGATGGACCTAAAACAACTAAAAAAAACCTGCGGTTATCATCCACCTGCAAAGCGTGGCAACTATGGCATATTTTCCTCACAACATGAGGCAATTTATGAGAGAGGCCTAAGTTTAGCAGTGGGCTTTTGAAAGGCTGTAACGGTACTTATATCATTATGTAACATTATTTTACATCATTTAATTACGATTACTGAGTTCACATTTAAATATGCATGCAACGGTGAACAATATAATATGTTTTCATTTTATTACGATAGGTATTCCTGTAACACGCCGATGGATTGTTTTGGGAAAACCCACAAGTTTATAACCACATTGTTAGATGTGTACTATTGTAGATAATTAGTAATTATCATTGTCTCAATGTAAGTGATTTAACGAAATTATAGTAGGTTTAACGTTTTCACTATATTTTTCATATTTATAGTCTTAGAGTCATTAATTATGTCTACCCTAAGTTTCTAGTCATCATGTTGACAGTGAAATGCTCTAAAGGTGGTGGCAATGTTAGTGTTACTGTAAAAATACTACTATGTAAATAATTGTCTTAACCTGAGGTATGACTGTAGCAAAGTGGCTAACTTTTTTTTAAAGCTGTAATTTAAAAGCGTAAAACCATTTATTCCTATAAATTAAATTAAATCGTTTGTCTGTAATGCCGAAATAACTGCCTTTATCGAGTTCAGGGTTTATATATGTAAATAAGCATTTGTAAAATTTTTGTCTGTCTGTCTGTTTGCCTGTATATCTGGGCTAATCTACGCAATAGATGAACTGATTGCAATGAAACTTAACGAACCGATAAGGAGAAATGGCAGGAGTGATCTTAGCTATTTTATCCGAAAAAGTTATTTAAAAAAAATCTAAAATACATGGTTAATGTATATGTCGCAGGTTTATGCTACAATCAGGTTTTTGATCAAAAACCTAGGCATTTGATCAAGAACCGGAAGAAGAAAAAATTACTACTTTATGTTATCATAAACCTGAGAAAATCCAGCTTTATGATCAAAAACCTAGACTAATTTAGTTTTATGATAAAATCAACCTTTTTTCTCATAGTGAAATGCCTACGCATACCAGCCTCGCGGAGTCATGCCGGTTATGCCGGACTCGCACCGACTAAAAACCCATGGTGTTCCACCTTCGTAGCATGTTGGCAGGGCCACAGGAACGCTTTCGCATACATCCGCGCCCCACTAACGCTGGCCACCCCATGACAAACCCTCCTCAGTAGAGGAGGAGACGCCATGGGGTGTGAGATCAAAAGCCTAGGTTTTTTATCAAAAACCTGATTTTACGATATACCTGCAACATATAGATCTCACCCGCATCATAATCATAATCTGGGGCGGGTCGCAAGTATAAAATATTTTGTGTAGTGTGCCGCAAGGTTCAATTTTAGGGTCAATGTTTAATTTCATCGAATTTTTAAAAACTTAATAAATAACAGATAACAATATCAAATGTAGCTATTATAATGAAGATGACATAAACATTAGGAACATACTACTCTAGATTAGTTGTCTTAAACTACTACGAGATAATGAAATAACAAATAAATTAAATTTCGATACCATCTATATTGTTAAACATTTTACATACATAACTTATATCTAAATGAATCACAGATTAAATGCATCTATCTTTTATTAATATATTTCTGCGGTACCTGGAAAAAAAAACAAAAACAGTTTATTTTCGTTGTCATATCATTATTTAAATTAAATAAATTCTGTCTTTTACAATAAAGGAAACGCAGAAAAATAAATCACTATGGTCATTCTAGGATTCCATTCATCATCATCATCACCATTACAGCTCTTCACAAGTCCACTGCTGAACATAGGCCACCCCCCAAGGAATGCCACAAAACACGGTCCTGAGCCACCTGCATCCATCGACTTCCTGCACGTTCCTGGGACGTTCTACACCGCCTGTCGGTATGAGGCTGCCAATCGAGAATTTTTTTCCCCATACTAATCCGTTGGGCTGTCCGTCATGTCCGTCACTCTGTTTCTACTGCGGATATCCTTATTTCTTAGTATATCACGCAGAGAAATTCCGAGCATAGCCCTCTTCATAGCTCGCTGAGCGACCTTGAGCTTCCTCATCCGGCCAGCAGTGAAGGACCTCGTCTCAGTTCCATAGGTCATCACTGGCAACGCGCACTGGTTGAACAGTCTCTTTTTCAAGATTTGAGGTATATCTGATGAGAAGATGTGCCGTAATTTCCCGAACGTTGTCCAGCCGAGTTGCATCCGTCGATTGACCTCTCGGTCGAAGTTGGACTTACCTAATCGGATTATTTGTCCCAAGTAAACATACTCGTCAACAACTTCGAGCTTAGTGCCCCCAACAACTACCGGCATAGGTGTGACATGGACGAATAGAATAGAATAGATAATTTTTTATTCAATATTGATTATAAGTAATTCTTATTGAAAGTCATTTTTTACTCTACCACTGGTTCGAAAAAAATCCTCTGTCCTAGGAAGAACCAGCAAGAAACCCAGCGACTTTTTTTTAAATAAATTTTACAATATAAATGATTACAAACTATTTACAAAATTCATTTTAGAAACAATTCGATACACCGACAGTCCAATTGGCACCGCTGAAGAGACTGTAGCACCGCCCGAATTTCGACGGAATCAAAAGGCTTTCCATAGTCCACATACGCCAGATATAGTGGCAAATTGTACTCCTGGCCGTGTAGTGGCGGTTAAGAATATTCAATACCCCATATCTTCCCGTGGGTGTCGTAAAAGGTGACAAAGGGAAACAGGCAGGAGATGGGCTGCAGCATCTTCCTGATAGCAGCCGAAATTACAATAAAAAAAACTTGCCAACCCGCTCGCCAAGCGTGGCAACTATGGCAAATACCCCCCTATGAAGAGAGTAACAAAGAGACGGCCCTCAGTCCCCGGCGGCCCCGCTATTCCTGGCTACGGTGGCGAACCGTGGTAACGGCGGGGCAGGGGGTGCTAAGAATCTCCGGTGGAGGTTCGGTTACCACCTTAGACGACTCGACCTGGCAACGTACAACGCATGCACCCTGAGAACTGACGAGAAGATCGTGGAGCTGGAAGAAGAGATAGAAAAGTTACGCTGGTATATTATAGGATTATCCAAGGTCCGAAGAGAGGGGGAGGACACGGTAATCCTCGAATCCGGCAACTTGCTCTATCACCGGAAGGGCGACCATATGTCCCAAGGAGGTGTCGGATTTATCGTCCACAAGTCTCTCGTTAACAACGTTGTAAAGATCGAGTGTGTCGACGAGGGTTGCGTACCTTATACTCAGAATCACCAAACGGTATTCGCTGAGGTCATACAGGTTTACGCACCAACCTCAGCACACCCCGATGAGGAGGTGGAGGAAATGTATGAGGATATCTCTAGAGCCATTCATTCCTCCAAAACCCAATATACGGTGTTAATGGGAGACTTCAATGCAAAACTAGGCACAAGAGAGAATGGTGTACCTGAGATTTTGAGTGAGATTGAGAGGTTCTATGGGCAGCTGTACACGTCATCGTTGGAGCCACACGCAAGTGTGAGTAACGATCCAAGAGCGAGTCTTATCCGAGACTATTCCGAAGATATCCCGGACGTCAGTCTGAGCGAGATTAGAATGGCTCTCCAGCATCTTAAAAACGCCAAGGCCCCAGGCGAGGATGGAATTACAGCGGAGTGTAATAAAAGCGGGTGGAAAACCGGTACTTGAAGTCCTTCAAAAGCTCTTTAATTCCGTCCTCCAAAGTGGCATTACACCGAAGGCGTGGAGCAGAAGTGCGATGGTCTTGTTCTTCAAGAAAAGTGACAACGCTCTCTTGAAGAACTACAGACCGATTTCCCTTCTGAGCCGCGTCTACGTGCTGTTTTCGAGAGTCATTACGAATAGTCTCGCGCGCAGACTTGACGATATCCAGCCTCCCGAACAAGCCGGTTTCCGAAAGGGCTTTAGCACCATAGACCACATACATACCCTTCGGCAAGTTGTACAGAAGTCCGTGGAGTACAATTTGCCACTATGCCTGGCGTATGTGTACTATGAGAAAGCCTTTGATTCCGTCGAAATTTGGGCGGTGCTGCAGTCCCTTCAGCGGTGCCAAGTTGACTGTCGGTATATCGAATTGCTGAAGTGCTTATACAGTAGGGCTACTATGGCTATCCGAGTACAGAACCAGAGTACGAAACCTATCCAATTGCAGAGAGGTGTAAGACAGGGTGACGTCATATCCCCGAAACTCTTCACCACTGCATTTGAAGACGTTTTCAACCTTCTGGACTGGAAAGGATACGGTATTAACATCAATGGCGAGTACATCACTCATCTTCGATTTGCCGACGATATAGTCCTTATGGCAGAATCGCTGGAGGATCTAAGCACCATGCTCAATGACCTCAATAGTGTCTCCCAACGGATAGGTCTTAAGATGAACATGGACAAAACAAAGATAATGTTCAATGTCCATGTCACACCTATGCCGGTAGTTGTTGGGAGCACAAAGCTCGAAGTTGTTGACGAGTATGTTTACCTGGGACAAATAGTCCGACTAGGTAAGTCCAACTTCAACTGAGAGATCAATCGACGGATTCAACTCGGCTGGGCAGCGTTCGGGAAACTACGACACATCTTCTCGTCAGACATTCCTCAAAACCTTAAAACGAAATTATACAACCAGTGCATGTTGCCAGTGATGACTTACGGATCTGAGACGTGGTCCTTCACTGCTGACCGTATGAGGAAGCTCAAGGTCGCTTAGCGAGCTATGGAGAGGGCTATTGCTCGGAGTTTCTCTGCGTGATAAACTTAGAAATGAGGATATTCGCAGTAGAACCAGAGTGACCAACATAGCCCAACGGATTAGTAAGCTGAAGTGGCAGTGGGCCGGCCATATAGCTCGAAGAAACGACAACCGATGGGGAAAAAGGTTCTTGAGTGGCAGCCTCGTACCGGTAGGCGAAGTGTAGGGCGACCCCCCACGAGATGGAGTGACGACCTGGTAAGACATGAAGGAAGTCGATGGATGCAGGTGGCTCAGGACCGTGCTTTGTGGCATTCCTTGGGGAGACCTATGTACAGCAGTGGACTTATGAAAGGCTGTAATGATGATGATGTACTCCTGGGACTTCTGTACAATTTACCGAAGGGTATGTATGTGGTCTATTGTGCTAAAGGCTTTTCGGAAATCGGCTTGTTCGGGAGGCTGGAAGTCGTCGAGCCTGCATGCGAGACGATTCGTAATGACTCTCGAAAATAGCACGTAGACGCAGCTCAGAAGGGAAATCGGTCTATAGTTCTTCAAGAGAGCGTTGTCGTCTTTCTTGAAGAAAAAGACCACCGCACTTCTACTCCACACCTTCAAGACGAAGAAGGACTTCAAGTACCGGTTTTCCCCCCGCTTTCAGAAGCTCCGCTGTAATTCCATCCTCGCCTGGGGCCTTGCTGTTTTAAAGTGCTGGAGAGCCATTCTAATCTCGCTCAGACTGACGTCCAGAATATCATCGGAATAGTGTCAGATAAGACTTGCTCTTGGATCGTTACTCACACTTGCGTGTGGCTTCAACGATGACGTGTACAGCTGCCCATAGGTTGGAGAGAAGTTCTCTCAACCTCACTCAAATCTCAGGTGTCCCGGAAACGACGCTTGCACACTCGGTCTTCAGCTTCGACAGTTGGCTCTTTTTCGCAGACAGATCTCTAGCAAATAATTTGGAGCCCTGGTTCCGCTTGATCGCTTCTTCAATACGAGCAGTATTAAAGTTGCGTAAGTCCCGCCGCTTGCATTTGGAAATCTGGCTGTTGAGTTGCCTGTATGCTGTCAAGTTTGTTGAAGACTGCTGCTTCATTTTTCGTCTAACAGCCATGAAATTAAAAGTGTGATCGGAGTTTTTGTGTTCTTCTAGGGCAGGTCTTTCAAAACTTAGCTCCGACCGCATGGAGAGTTTCCGCGAGCTTGTCATTCATATCGTTCACTGCATTGCAATCTTCTAGGCACTGAAAACGGTTTTGTGGCTCGAGCTGAAAGGTTTCGGGACTTTGGATTAGAGCACGAGTGGGACGGAGAATTGACTTCATTAGAAGAGACCTCTCCAACTTAACGTTTAGGGCCAGTGTGCCTTTCACCTTTCGGTGTCGGTTTTCACCCTCGCGATCACTGAGACATCACTGAACAGTTGTCGTCTGGTCGTTATAATGAAGTCGATCTCGATTTTGTCGAATCGTCGGGGCTCGACCAGGTCCACTTCCTGTGAGGCCGCTTCTGGAAGAAAGAGTTCATCATAAAGAGAAAGAGAAAGAGGGACCTCTTTCTCCATGAACTCGGCCAGCTGCTGACCCCTTGGGTTCCGTTGCCCTATTCCAAATTTCCCTACCTTCAGCTCACCGTTCTATTATCCGATATCATCCCGTAGGACCGTGGGTATCCTAGTGACAAGACAGGGATTCTGCCACTTGCAACAACCACAATCGTGTAGTGGGTTCATAAAAGATGACAGAGGGAAATTGTAACTAAGATGCAGCAGCATCTTCCTGAAAACAACTCAAAATAATTAAAAAATGCAGGTGCTAACCCGCCCGTCAATCGTGGCAACTATGGCAAAATGCCCCCTATCTATGAGAGAGGCCTATGTTCAGCAGTGAAGTTTTGAACTGTAATGGATGGATGATTTTCTTACGTCACCATTATATGTAGAGCATCAAAATTAGGAAAACAATTTAGAGATAAGATTTAATGTTAGCTGAAAATATGATACCTAATCATCACATATACGTATCGGTAATCCCCTCGCTACCAGGCTGCTGGCAATCATCGTGAAGCTGGACGCGGCACGAGATCTCGAAACTGCACGCAACAAGTCGCGCTCGGGCACGAACGGAGTCTTCTGCTCTACGTTTGTGTCTAAAATATGGAAAGTTTTATTTTAGTTAGGTAAGGCTTTTTTACCTCCAGGAATCAGAAACGGACGATTTTAATATAATTTGAAAACATATTCAACGTAACGGACGAACAAAAATTACATCATATGTGGCAAAGCCATGGTTGTGGCACGATTGGATCCGCTCGACCAGGAAGCACCTCTCACAGAGTAGTAACGTGAAATAGCAAGTTAGTGCTGATGTGTTTCGTGTGATGGGTGTAGAGAACCGGAGACTTTTTATACTGAACACGAGGCATTCCATCTTAGTCCTCAGGGGTGACAATGCATCTACATTTTAATTCTTAATCGAGAATGATCCACAATATCCACTTACTATCAGGTGGACTTTGTGCTCGTTTGTAACCCTTATCCTATAAAAAAAAAAAACTGAAGAGTGTAAATCTCTAAACTTGAGCTATGCTTACGATATCTGATTATTTTTGGGTAAACCTAGCATGTGACAAGAGCATAATAGAATATTTTTTATTTAAAATAGATTATAAATAACACACATGTTGAAAATAATTATTTTACTTTGCCACTCGTTCAGATAAACTTGCCTATGAAATTTCACACCATAATATTGTAGTTTCCTAATTAACGTCTCATGGTGATTTATTCACTCTTCGTCGCTACTCATGAACCCAATCGAAAGTCTTGGAAATGTACCCAAAATATACTCAAAGCATCCTCTGAACTCTTCGACAAAATATATTTAATTAGCTCAACATCGGCATCAATAGTCGAGCAACCCCTTGTTAATCCAAATTGATGTTGGTCAGCAATTTATTTATATTAAGTCCTTGTGATTTTTCAAAAAGATTACTATATTTTGGTAGCATATTATTTTAAGGAGTAAGGAATTGTTACGTTAAAAGAAAGCTCAACAAAATACAAATTGTAACTTAAACAAGTAATCGGTAAATAAAATTTGTATATCAAGATTTTAAAACAGACTAAAAAGTGTAAACACATTATTTATTCTGTGGTAAAACTTCTTTTTTTCTCTCTCTTTATTTAGGATGAGAAAAATTATACTAACAGTTTACCTTATAAACTAAACAACTATATTACTTTAAGTATAACCAGCTCCAGCTCTAGCTCCGTTCTCCACGGATAAGTTGCTGCTTAATACGTGAACACAAATTACCTTAAAATAACAGAGAGCACACTTAATATTATAATAATTCTTCTCCTATAATTTTTTTTCATGTTATTACATTGTCATCTGTTTCTGATCTTTGTTTAAAATTTCAAGTCCCCTAGCTCATTGGGAAGTTACTTTAAAATCAATTATCAAATATCTATTAAAAGTTTGTTTGGTCAAAACCTACATTATAATATTATGTAGGTTGTGTGCGTGTTGAATGCTCACCCAGGCGTCCTTTACTCCAGGCCGCTTTACCGATGCACTGCCAGGGCAATTGGGCTTTCGAAGGCACGTACAGTGACAGCAGCGTGCTCACCACCTTGTCTACTTCTAGGTCCGTTACCTCCCACAGCATACCCACTACCATCGGACTGTCAAAAAATATGTTTTTGTTTTTGAAAGCACAAGAAGCGAATTAATGATAAAGAATAAAGATAAGACTAAGAAAATTAATGATATAGACTACTTAATTAGAAACATTAATAATGTTCCTAAATTATAATTAATTTAAAGTTCTTTTATGACTCATTATCATCATTTATAACCACAAAAAGTGGACCTGGTCGAGCCCCGACGGTTAGACAAAAAATGAGATTGACTTCATTATAACGACCAGACGCAATCAGTGATCGCGAGGGTGAAAACCGGCAGCGATCACCGAATGGTGAGAGGCACACTGAATCTAAACGTTAAGTTGGAGAGGTCACGTCTAATGAAGCCAACGTTCCGTCCCCCTCGTGCTCTAATCCAAAATTCCGAAACCTTTCAGCTCGAGCTGCAAAACCGTTCTCAATGCCTAGAAGATTGCAATGCAGTGGACGATATGAATGACAAGCTCTTTGAAACTCTCCATGCGGTCGGAGTCTCATCTCTTGGCTGTTAGATGGGAAATGAAGCTGCAGTTTTCAGTAGATTTGACAGCATACAGGCAACTGAACAGACAGATCTCCGAATGCAAGCGGCGGGACTTACGCAACTTTAATACTGCTCGTATTGAAGAAGCGATCGAGCGGAACCAGGGCTCCAAAGTCTTTGCTAGAGATCTGTCTGCCCGAAAGAGCCAACTGTCGAAGCTGAAGACCGAGTGTGGCAGCGTCATTTCCGGGACACCTTAGATTCTGAGTGAGATTGAGAGGTTCTATGAGCAGCTATACACATCATCGTTGGAGCCACACGCAAGTGTGAGTAACGATCCAAGAGCAAGCCTTATCCGACACTATTCCGATGATATTCCGGACGTCAGTCTGAGCGAGATTAGAATAACACTCCAGCACCTTAAAAACGGCAAAGCCTCAGGCAAGGATGGAATTACAGCGGAGCTTCTGAAAGCGGGTGAAAAACCGGTACTTGAAGTCCTTCAGAAGCTCTTTAATTCCGTCCTCCATGGTGGCACTACACCGGAGGCGTGGAGCAAAAGTGCGGTGGTCTTGTACTACAAGAAAGGCGACAACGCTCTCTTGAAAAACTACAGACCGATTTCCCTTCTGAGTCGCATCTACGTGCTGTTTTTAGAGCCATTACGAATCGTCTCGTGTGCAGACTCGACGATTTCCAGCCTCCCGAACAAGTCGGTTTCCGAAAAGGCTTTAGCACAATAGACCACATACATACCTTTCGGCAAATTGTACAGAAGGCCGAGGAGTACAATTTGCCACTATGTCTGGCGTATGTGGACTATGAGAAAGCCTTTGATTCCGTCGAAATGTGGGCGGTGCTGCAGTCCCTTCAGCAGTGCAAGTTGACTGTCGGTATATCGAAGTGCTGAAGTGTTTGTACAGTAGAGCCACGATGACTATCCGAGTGCTGAACCAGAGTACGGAACCTATCCAACTGACGGTGACGTTATATCCCCGAAATTCTTCACCGCTGTATTAGAAAATATTTTCAAGCTTCTTGACTGGAAAGGATACGGTATTAACATCAACGGCGAGTACATCACTCACCTTCGATTTTCCGATGATATAGTCTTTTTAGGCAGAATCGCTGGAGGACCTAATCACTATGCTCAATGACCTCTATAGTGCCTCCCAACGGATAGGTTTTAAGATGAACATGGACAAAATAAAGATCATGTATAACGACCATGTCACACCTATGCTAGTAGTTGTTGGGAGCTTTAAGGCCGAAGTTGTTGACGAGTATGTTTACTTGGGACAAATAATCCGATTAGGTAAGTCCAACTTCGACCGAGAGGTCAATCGACGGATGCAACTCGGCTGGACAACGTTCGGGAAATTACGGCACATCTTCTCATCAGATATACCTCAAATCTTGAAAAAATAATTGTTCTACCAGTGCGCGTTGCCAGTGATGACCTATGGAACTGAGACGAGGTCCTTCACTGCTAGCCGGATGAGGAAGCTCAACGTCGTTCAGCGAGTTATGGAGAGGGCTATGCTCGGAATTTCTCTGCGTGATAAACTTAGAAATGAGGATATTCGCAGTAGAACCAGAGTGATCGACATAGTCCAACGGATTAATAAGCTGAGGTGGCAATGGGCCGACCATATAGATCGAAGAACCGAGAAGCGATGGGGAAAAAAGATTCTCGAGTGGCGGCCTCGTACCGGTGGACGAAGTATAGGGCGTCTCCCACTACGCCAGGCGCCAGGCGCACGGAGCCGCAGTGTGCAGTACAGTGTGCAGTGTGCAGTACAGTGTGCAGTGTGCAGTACAGTGTGCAGTGCAGTGTGCAGTGTGCACGTACCTGGCGGCCACGTGCAGGTGGTGGTGCGCGGCGGCGGGCGGCGCGCGGCCGGGCGGGCGCGCCAGGCGCACGGAGCCGCAGTGTGCAGTACAGTGTGCAGTGTGCAGTACAGTGTGCAGTACAGTGTGCAGTGTGCAGTACAGTGTGCAGTACAGTGTGCAGTGTGCAGTACAGTGTGCAGTACAGTGTGCAGTGTGCAGTACAGTGTGCAGGACAGTGTGCAGTGTGCAGTACAGTGTGCAGTACAGTGTGCAGTGTGCAGTACAGTGTGCAGTACAGTGTGCAGTGTGCAGTACAGTGTGCAGTGTGCACGTACCTGGCGGCCACGTGCAGGTGGTGGTGCGCGGCGGCGGGCGGCGCGCGGCCGGGCGGGCGCGCCAGGCGCACGGAGCCGCAGTGTGCAGTACAGTGTGCAGTACAGTGTGCAGTGTAGTGTGCAGTGTGCACGTACCTGGCGGCCACGTGCAGGTGGTGGTGCGCGGCGGCGGGCGGCGCGCGGCCGGGCGGGCGCGCCAGGCGCACGGAGCCGCAGTGTGCAGTACAGTGTGCAGTGTGCAGTACAGTGTGCAGTGTGCAGTACAGTGTGCAGTGTGCAGTACAGTGTGCAGTGTGCACGTACCTGGCGGCCACGTGCAGGTGGTGGTGCGCGGCGGCGGGCGGCGCGCGGCCGGGCGGGCGCGCCAGGCGCACGGAGCCGCAGTGTGCAGTACAGTGTGCAGTGTGCAGTACAGTGTGCAGTGTGCAGTACAGTGTGCAGTGTGCAGTACAGTGTGCAGTGTGCACGTACCTGGCGGCCACGTGCAGGTGGTGGTGCGCGGCGGCGGGCGGCGCGCGGCCGGGCGGGCGCGCCAGGCGCACGGAGCCGCAGTGTGCAGTACAGTGTGCAGTGTGCAGTACAGTGTGCAGTGTGCAGTACAGTATGCAGTGTGCAGTGTGCACGTACCTGGCGGCCACGTGCAGGTGGTGGTGCGCGGCGGCGGGCGGCGCGCGGCCGGGCGGGCGCGCCAGGCGCACGGAGCCGCAGTGTGCAGTACAGTGTGCAGTGTGCAGTACAGTGTGCAGTACAGTGTGCAGTGTGCAGTACAGTGTGCAGTGTGCACGTACCTGGCGGCCACGTGCAGGTGGTGGTGCGCGGCGGCGGGCGGCGCGCGGCCGGGCGGGCGCGCCAGGCGCACGGAGCCGCAGTGTGCAGTACAGTGTGCAGTGCAGTGTGGAGTGTGCAGTACAGTGTGCAGTGTAGTGTGCAGTGTGCACGTACCTGGCGGCCACGTACAGGTGGTGGTGCGCGGCGGCGGGCGGCGCGCGGCCGGGCGGGCGCGCCAGGCGCACGGAGCCGCAGTGTGCAGTACAGTGTGCAGTGTGCAGTACAGTGTGCAGTGTGCAGTACAGTGTGCAGTGTGCAGTACAGTGTGCAGTGTGCACGTACCTGGCGGCCACGTGCAGGTGGTGGTGCGCGGCGGCGGGCGGCGCGCGGCCGGGCGGGCGCGCCAGGCGCACGGAGCCGCAGTGTGCAGTACAGTGTGCAGTACAGTGTGCAGTGTGCAGTACAGTGTGCAGTGTGCAGTACAGTGTGCAGTGTGCAGTACAGTGTGCAGTGTGCAGTACAGTGTGCAGTGTGCACGTACCTGGCGGCCACGTGCAGGTGGTGGTGCGCGGCGGCGGGCGGCGCGCGGCCGGGCGGGCGCGCCAGGCGCACGGAGCCGCAGTGTGCAGTACAGTGTGCAGTACAGTGTGCAGTGTGCAGTACAGTGTGCAGTGTGCAGTACAGTGTGCAGTGTGCAGTACAGTGTGCAGTGTGCAGTACAGTGTGCAGTGTGCACGTACCTGGCGGCCACGTGCAGGTGGTGGTGCGCGGCGGCGGGCGGCGCGCGGCCGGGCGGGCGCGCCAGGCGCACGGAGCCGCAGTGTGCAGTACAGTGTGCAGTGTGCAGTACAGTGTGCAGTGTGCAGTACAGTGTGCAGTGTGCAGTACAGTGTGCAGTGTGCACGTACCTGGCGGCTACGTGCAGGTGGTGGTGCGCGGCGGCGGGCGGCGCGCGGCCGGGCGGGCGCGCCAGGCGCACGGAGCCGCAGTGTGCAGTACAGTGTGCAGTGTGCAGTACAGTGTGCAGTGTGCAGTACAGTGTGCAGTGTGCAGTACAGTGTGCAGTGTGCACGTACCTGGCGGCCACGTGCAGGTGGTGGTGCGCGGCGGCGGGCGGCGCGCGGCCGGGCGGGCGCGCCAGGCGCACGGAGCCGCAGTGTGCAGTGTGCAGTACAGTGTGCAGTGTGCAGTACAGTGTGCAGTGTGCAGTACAGTGTGCAGTGTGCAGTACAGTGTGCAGTGTGCAGTACAGTGTGCAGTGTGCAGTACAGTGTGCAGTGTGCACGTACCTGGCGGCCACGTGCAGGTGGTGGTGCGCGGCGGCGGGCGGCGCGCGGCCGGGCGGGCGCGCCAGGCGCACGGAGCCGCAGTGTGCAGTACAGTGTGCAGTGTGCAGTACAGTGTGCAGTGTGCAGTACAGTGTGCAGTGTGCAGTACAGTGTGCAGTGTGCAGTACAGTGTGCAGTGTGCAGTACAGTGTGCAGTGTGCACGTACCTGGCGGCCACGTGCAGGTGGTGGTGCGCGGCGGCGGGCGGCGCGCGGCCGGGCGGGCGCGCCAGGCGCACGGAGCCGCAGTGTGCAGTACAGTGTGCAGTGTGCAGTACAGTGTGCAGTGTGCAGTACAGTATGCAGTGTGCAGTGTGCACGTACCTGGCGGCCACGTGCAGGTGGTGGTGCGCGGCGGCGGGCGGCGCGCGGCCGGGCGGGCGCGCCAGGCGCACGGAGCCGCAGTGTGCAGTACAGTGTGCAGTGTGCAGTACAGTGTGCAGTGTGCAGTACAGTGTGCAGTGTGCAGTACAGTGTGCAGTGTGCACGTACCTGGCGGCCACGTGCAGGTGGTGGTGCGCGGCGGCGGGCGGCGCGCGGCCGGGCGGGCGCGCCAGGCGCACGGAGCCGCAGTGTGCAGTACAGTGTGCAGTGTGCAGTACAGTGTGCAGTGTGCAGTACAGTATGCAGTGTGCAGTGTGCACGTACCTGGCGGCCACGTGCAGGTGGTGGTGCGCGGCGGCGGGCGGCGCGCGGCCGGGCGGGCGCGCCAGGCGCACGGAGCCGCAGTGTGCAGTACAGTGTGCAGTGTGCAGTACAGTGTGCAGTGTGCAGTACAGTATGCAGTGTGCAGTGTGCACGTACCTGGCGGCCACGTGCAGGTGGTGGTGCGCGGCGGCGGGCGGCGCGCGGCCGGGCGGGCGCGCCAGGCGCACGGAGCCGCAGTGTGCAGTACAGTGTGCAGTGTGCAGTACAGTGTGCAGTGTGCAGTACAGTATGCAGTGTGCAGTGTGCACGTACCTGGCGGCCACGTGCAGGTGGTGGTGCGCGGCGGCGGGCGGCGCGCGGCCGGGCGGGCGCGCCAGGCGCACGGAGCCGCAGTGTGCAGTACAGTGTGCAGTGTGCAGTACAGTGTGCAGTGTGCAGTACAGTATGCAGTGTGCAGTACAGTGTGCAGTGTGCAGTACAGTGTGCAGTGTGCAGTACAGTGTGCAGTGTGCAGTACAGTGTGCAGTGTGCAGTACAGTGTGCAGTGTGCACGTACCTGGCGGCCACGTGCAGGTGGTGGTGCGCGGCGGCGGGCGGCGCGCGGCCGGGCGGGCGCGCCAGGCGCACGGAGCCGCAGTGTGCAGTACAGTGTGCAGTGTGCAGTACAGTGTGCAGTGTGCAGTACAGTATGCAGTGTGCAGTGTGCACGTACCTGGCGGCCACGTGCAGGTGGTGGTGCGCGGCGGCGGGCGGCGCGCGGCCGGGCGGGCGCGCCAGGCGCACGGAGCCGCAGTGTGCAGTACAGTGTGCAGTGTGCAGTACAGTGTGCAGTGTGCAGTACAGTATGCAGTGTGCAGTACAGTGTGCAGTGTGCAGTACAGTGTGCAGTGTGCAGTACAGTGTGCAGTGTGCAGTACAGTGTGCAGTGTGCAGTACAGTGTGCAGTGTGCACGTACCTGGCGGCCACGTGCATGTGGTGGTGCGCGGCGGCGGGCGGCGCGCGGCCGGGCGGGCGCGCCAGGCGCACGGAGCCGCAGTGTGCAGTACAGTGTGCAGTACAGTGTGCAGTGTGCAGTACAGTGTGCAGTACAGTGTGCAGTGTGCAGTACAGTGTGCAGTACAGTGTGCAGTGTGCAGTACAGTGTGCAGTACAGTGTGCAGTGTGCAGTACAGTGTGCAGTACAGTGTGCAGTGTGCAGTACAGTGTGCAGTGTGCACGTACCTGGCGGCCACGTGCAGGTGGTGGTGCGCGGCGGCGGGCGGCGCGCGGCCGGGCGGCCGCGCCAGGCGCACGGAGCCGCAGTGTGCAGTACAGTGTGCAGTGTGCAGTACAGTGTGCAGTGTGCAGTACAGTATGCAGTGTGCAGTGTGCACGTACCTGGCGGCCACGTGCAGGTGGTGGTGCGCGGCGGCGGGCGGCGCGCGGCCGGGCGGGCGCGCCAGGCGCACGGAGCCGCAGTGTGCAGTACAGTGTGCAGTGTGCAGTACAGTGTGCAGTGTGCACGTACCTGGCGGCCACGTGCAGGTGGTGGTGCGCGGCGGCGGGCGGCGCGCGGCCGGGCGGGCGCGCCAGGCGCACGGAGCCGCAGTGTGCAGTACAGTGTGCAGTGTGCAGTACAGTGTGCAGTGTGCAGTACAGTGTGCAGTGTGCAGTACAGTATGCAGTGTGCAGTGTGCACGTACCTGGCGGCCACGTGCAGGTGGTGGTGCGCGGCGGCGGGCGGCGCGCGGCCGGGCGGGCGCGCCAGGCGCACGGAGCCGCAGTGTGCAGTACAGTGTGCAGTGTGCAGTACAGTGTGCAGTGTGCAGTACAGTGTGCAGTGTGCAGTACAGTGTGCAGTGTGCAGTACAGTGTGCAGTACAGTGTGCAGTACAGTGTGCAGTGTGCAGTACAGTATGCAGTGTGCAGTGTGCACGTACCTGGCGGCCACGTGCAGGTGGTGGTGCGCGGCGGCGGGCGGCGCGCGGCCGGGCGGGCGCGCCAGGCGCACGGAGCCGCAGTGTGCAGTACAGTGTGCAGTGTGCAGTACAGTGTGCAGTACAGTGTGCAGTGTGCAGTACAGTGTGCAGTGTGCAGTACAGTGTGCAGTGTGCAGTACAGTGTGCAGTGTGCACGTACCTGGCGGCCACGTGCAGGTGGTGGTGCGCGGCGGCGGGCGGCGCGCGGCCGGGCGGGCGCGCCAGGCGCACGGAGCCGCAGTGTGCAGTACAGTGTGCAGTGTGCAGTACAGTGTGCAGTGCAGTGTGGAGTGTGCAGTACAGTGTGCAGTGTAGTGTGCAGTGTGCACGTACCTGGCGGCCACGTACAGGTGGTGGTGCGCGGCGGCGGGCGGCGCGCGGCCGGGCGGGCGCGCCAGGCGCACGGAGCCGCAGTGTGCAGTACAGTGTGCAGTGTGCAGTACAGTGTGCAGTGTGCAGTACAGTGTGCAGTGTGCAGTACAGTGTGCAGTGTGCACGTACCTGGCGGCCACGTGCAGGTGGTGGTGCGCGGCGGCGGGCGGCGCGCGGCCGGGCGGGCGCGCCAGGCGCACGGAGCCGCAGTGTGCAGTACAGTGTGCAGTACAGTGTGCAGTGTGCAGTACAGTGTGCAGTGTGCAGTACAGTGTGCAGTGTGCAGTACAGTGTGCAGTGTGCAGTACAGTGTGCAGTGTGCACGTACCTGGCGGCCACGTGCAGGTGGTGGTGCGCGGCGGCGGGCGGCGCGCGGCCGGGCGGGCGCGCCAGGCGCACGGAGCCGCAGTGTGCAGTACAGTGTGCAGTGTGCAGTACAGTGTGCAGTGTGCAGTACAGTGTGCAGTGTGCAGTACAGTGTGCAGTGTGCAGTACAGTGTGCAGTGTGCACGTACCTGGCGGCTACGTGCAGGTGGTGTGCGCGGCGGCGGGCGGCGCGCGGCCGGGCGGGCGCGCCAGGCGCACGGAGCCGCAGTGTGCAGTACAGTGTGCAGTGTGCAGTACAGTGTGCAGTGTGCAGTACAGTGTGCAGTGTGCAGTACAGTGTGCAGTGTGCACGTACCTGGCGGCCACGTGCAGGTGGTGGTGCGCGGCGGCGGGCGGCGCGCGGCCGGGCGGGCGCGCCAGGCGCACGGAGCCGCAGTGTGCAGTGTGCAGTACAGTGTGCAGTGTGCAGTACAGTGTGCAGTGTGCAGTACAGTGTGCAGTGTGCAGTACAGTGTGCAGTGTGCAGTACAGTGTGCAGTGTGCAGTACAGTGTGCAGTGTGCACGTACCTGGCGGCCACGTGCAGGTGGTGGTGCGCGGCGGCGGGCGGCGCGCGGCCGGGCGGGCGCGCCAGGCGCACGGAGCCGCAGTGTGCAGTACAGTGTGCAGTGTGCAGTACAGTGTGCAGTGTGCAGTACAGTGTGCAGTGTGCAGTACAGTGTGCAGTGTGCAGTACAGTGTGCAGTGTGCACGTACCTGGCGGCCACGTGCAGGTGGTGGTGCGCGGCGGCGGGCGGCGCGCGGCCGGGCGGGCGCGCCAGGCGCACGGAGCCGCAGTGTGCAGTACAGTGTGCAGTGTGCAGTACAGTGTGCAGTGTGCAGTACAGTATGCAGTGTGCAGTGTGCACGTACCTGGCGGCCACGTGCAGGTGGTGGTGCGCGGCGGCGGGCGGCGCGCGGCCGGGCGGGCGCGCCAGGCGCACGGAGCCGCAGTGTGCAGTACAGTGTGCAGTGTGCAGTACAGTGTGCAGTGTGCAGTACAGTGTGCAGTGTGCAGTACAGTGTGCAGTGTGCACGTACCTGGCGGCCACGTGCAGGTGGTGGTGCGCGGCGGCGGGCGGCGCGCGGCCGGGCGGGCGCGCCAGGCGCACGGAGCCGCAGTGTGCAGTACAGTGTGCAGTGTGCAGTACAGTGTGCAGTGTGCAGTACAGTATGCAGTGTGCAGTGTGCACGTACCTGGCGGCCACGTGCAGGTGGTGGTGCGCGGCGGCGGGCGGCGCGCGGCCGGGCGGGCGCGCCAGGCGCACGGAGCCGCAGTGTGCAGTACAGTGTGCAGTACAGTGTGCAGTGTGCAGTACAGTATGCAGTGTGCAGTACAGTGTGCAGTGTGCAGTACAGTGTGCAGTGTGCAGTACAGTGTGCAGTGTGCAGTACAGTGTGCAGTGTGCAGTACAGTGTGCAGTGTGCACGTACCTGGCGGCCACGTGCAGGTGGTGGTGCGCGGCGGCGGGCGGCGCGCGGCCGGGCGGGCGCGCCAGGCGCACGGAGCCGCAGTGTGCAGTACAGTGTGCAGTGTGCAGTACAGTGTGCAGTGTGCAGTACAGTATGCAGTGTGCAGTGTGCACGTACCTGGCGGCCACGTGCAGGTGGTGGTGCGCGGCGGCGGGCGGCGCGCGGCCGGGCGGGCGCGCCAGGCGCACGGAGCCGCAGTGTGCAGTACAGTGTGCAGTGTGCAGTACAGTGTGCAGTGTGCAGTACAGTATGCAGTGTGCAGTACAGTGTGCAGTGTGCAGTACAGTGTGCAGTGTGCAGTACAGTGTGCAGTGTGCAGTACAGTGTGCAGTGTGCAGTACAGTGTGCAGTGTGCACGTACCTGGCGGCCACGTGCATGTGGTGGTGCGCGGCGGCGGGCGGCGCGCGGCCGGGCGGGCGCGCCAGGCGCACGGAGCCGCAGTGTGCAGTACAGTGTGCAGTGTGCAGTACAGTGTGCAGTGTGCAGTACAGTATGCAGTGTGCAGTGTGCACGTACCTGGCGGCCACGTGCAGGTGGTGGTGCGCGGCGGCGGGCGGCGCGCGGCCGGGCGGGCGCGCCAGGCGCACGGAGCCGCAGTGTGCAGTACAGTGTGCAGTGTGCAGTACAGTGTGCAGTACAGTGTGCAGTGTGCAGTACAGTGTGCAGTACAGTGTGCAGTGTGCAGTACAGTGTGCAGTACAGTGTGCAGTGTGCAGTACAGTGTGCAGTACAGTGTGCAGTGTGCAGTACAGTGTGCAGTGTGCACGTACCTGGCGGCCACGTGCAGGTGGTGGTGCGCGGCGGCGGGCGGCGCGCGGCCGGGCGGGCGCGCCAGGCGCACGGAGCCGCAGTGTGCAGTACAGTGTGCAGTGTGCAGTACAGTGTGCAGTGTGCAGTACAGTATGCAGTGTGCAGTGTGCACGTACCTGGCGGCCACGTGCAGGTGGTGGTGCGCGGCGGCGGGCGGCGCGCGGCCGGGCGGGCGCGCCAGGCGCACGGAGCCGCAGTGTGCAGTACAGTGTGCAGTGTGCAGTACAGTGTGCAGTGTGCAGTACAGTATGCAGTGTGCAGTGTGCACGTACCTGGCGGCCACGTGCAGGTGGTGGTGCGCGGCGGCGGGCGGCGCGCGGCCGGGCGGGCGCGCCAGGCGCACGGAGCCGCAGTGTGCAGTACAGTGTGCAGTGTGCAGTACAGTGTGCAGTGTGCAGTACAGTGTGCAGTGTGCAGTACAGTATGCAGTGTGCAGTGTGCACGTACCTGGCGGCCACGTGCAGGTGGTGGTGCGCGGCGGCGGGCGGCGCGCGGCCGGGCGGGCGCGCCAGGCGCACGGAGCCGCAGTGTGCAGTACAGTGTGCAGTGTGCAGTACAGTGTGCAGTGTGCAGTACAGTGTGCAGTGTGCAGTACAGTATGCAGTGTGCAGTGTGCACGTACCTGGCGGCCACGTGCAGGTGGTGGTGCGCGGCGGCGGGCGGCGCGCGGCCGGGCGGGCGCGCCAGGCGCACGGAGCCGCAGTGTGCAGTACAGTGTGCAGTGTGCAGTACAGTGTGCAGTGTGCAGTACAGTGTGCAGTGTGCAGTACAGTGTGCAGTGTGCAGTACAGTGTGCAGTACAGTGTGCAGTGTGCAGTACAGTATGCAGTGTGCAGTGTGCACGTACCTGGCGGCCACGTGCAGGTGGTGGTGCGCGGCGGCGGGCGGCGCGCGGCCGGGCGGGCGCGCCAGGCGCACGGAGCCGCAGTGTGCAGTACAGTGTGCAGTGTGCAGTACAGTGTGCAGTGTGCAGTACAGTGTGCAGTGTGCAGTACAGTGTGCAGTGTGCAGTACAGTGTGCAGTACAGTGTGCAGTGTGCAGTACAGTATGCAGTGTGCAGTGTGCACGTACCTGGCGGCCACGTGCAGGTGGTGGTGCGCGGCGGCGGGCGGCGCGCGGCCGGGCGGGCGCGCCAGGCGCACGGAGCCGCAGTGTGCAGTACAGTGTGCAGTGTGCAGTACAGTGTGCAGTGTGCAGTACAGTGTGCAGTGTGCAGTACAGTGTGCAGTGTGCAGTACAGTGTGCAGTACAGTGTGCAGTGTGCAGTACAGTATGCAGTGTGCACGTACCTGGCGGCCACGTGCAGGTGGTGGTGCGCGGCGGCGGGCGGCGCGCGGCCGGGCGGGCGCGCCAGGCGCACGGAGCCGCAGTGTGCAGTACAGTGTGCAGTGTGCAGTACAGTGTGCAGTGTGCAGTACAGTGTGCAGTGTGCAGTACAGTGTGCAGTGTGCAGTACAGTGTGCAGTACAGTGTGCAGTGTGCAGTACAGTATGCAGTGTGCAGTGTGCACGTACCTGGCGGCCACGTGCAGGTGGTGGTGCGCGGCGGCGGGCGGCGCGCGGCCGGGCGGGCGCGCCAGGCGCACGGAGCCGCAGTGTGCAGTACAGTGTGCAGTGTGCAGTACAGTGTGCAGTGTGCAGTACAGTATGCAGTGTGCAGTGTGCACGTACCTGGCGGCCACGTGCAGGTGGTGGTGCGCGGCGGCGGGCGGCGCGCGGCCGGGCGGGCGCGCCAGGCGCACGGAGCCGCAGTGTGCAGTACAGTGTGCAGTGTGCAGTACAGTGTGCAGTGTGCAGTACAGTGTGCAGTGTGCAGTACAGTGTGCAGTGTGCAGTACAGTGTGCAGTACAGTGTGCAGTGTGCAGTACAGTATGCAGTGTGCAGTGTGCACGTACCTGGCGGCCACGTGCAGGTGGTGGTGCGCGGCGGCGGGCGGCGCGCGGCCGGGCGGGCGCGCCAGGCGCACGGAGCCGCAGTGTGCAGTACAGTGTGCAGTGTGCAGTACAGTGTGCAGTGTGCAGTACAGTATGCAGTGTGCAGTACAGTGTGCAGTGTGCAGTACAGTGTGCAGTGCAGTGTGCAGTGTGCACGTACCTGGCGGCCACGTGCAGGTGGTGGTGCGCGGCGGCGGGCGGCGCGCGGCCGGGCGGGCGCGCCAGGCGCACGGAGCCGCAGTGTGCAGTACAGTGTGCAGTGTGCAGTACAGTGTGCAGTGTGCAGTACAGTATGCAGTGTGCAGTACAGTGTGCAGTGTGCAGTACAGTGTGCAGTGCAGTGTGCAGTGTGCACGTACCTGGCGGCCACGTGCAGGTGGTGGTGCGCGGCGGCGGGCGGCGCGCGGCCGGGCGGGCGCGCCAGGCGCACGGAGCCGCAGCCCGACAGCAGCGCCAGCCCGTGCACCGGCACGCTCTCCACTCCCGCGCCACCCCCGCACCCCGCCAGCCGGCATCCATCCCCGTGACCACAGTACCTACATCATTCATTCATTTATGTGATATTTATATGTATAATTTCTCATCATTGTTAAATACTTACTTATTAAATAAGTATATAAATAAAAACCCAACCATATGGAAGCCCTCAACAAAGAAGACCAAACTGCCGAGGGCTAGGCATGTAGCAGCGTTGTTACCGCGACACAGTCATACGAAACAAAACGAAACCTAAATCGCGCTATCAAAGTTCCAAAGTACTACAGTAAAAATAGAATAGCTTGACACTATTACATGTAGCGTTGGTCACTCCTCGGACAGAATACCTTTTCCTTCCACGGCAAAAGGGAGAAAGGGAAAGAAACCGGCGAATAAAGCAGGCGGTATCGAGGAGTACCGCCTTCCTCTTTTGAGCCCGGAGCGGACCGTCACAGACACGAACTAGGACAATCTCCTCAAAATGAGCCGAGAGGCAGACCGCGATTAGCCCGATCGCAAAAACGACTACAGAAATAATTTCTATCGGCAGACTATTCCACGTGTCGTTCACCTCGTGAGTCTGATCCAGATATTTTGTTTGCTTATTTGTTTCGGCTTTCACGGGGTTCTCGTCATACAGAATGGTAATGTCGACCAAAATATCCTTGACTGTGCCGGGTCGGGCTTATTCGGAAGAAGTCCTATTTATCATGATAGCCCGGTCCCAGTAGAGCCTGCCGCGGTCATTTTCGAGCACGGCTTGCGGCAAGTACTTATAATAAGGCAGATTCAGAGCGAGCTCGTGCTGTAGAATCCTGGCTAATAAGCAGTATCTGTGTAAATAGTCAGAGTTAAAAGCGCCCCTTGAAACTGTCGAGCGAGCACAGTGCAACACATCACGAAATCCTTCAGCCAGCAGTGATGCAGAATTTAGTATACATGAATAAGTAAAATAAAATCATCTTACTTAATTTTGTCAAACTCAAGCTACGATTATATTCGTTTGGCACATATCTAGTAATTAAAAATATATGAATGCTAGTAAGCGTGCGCAAATGAAATAAATTAAACTTTTATAATTATATCAGTGAAATAAAAACCTTCGAAAATCGCACTAAACCATCTAATTTAATATAATATGTATTACTTGTCAGATACATTGTGTTTTCATGCCATGGCCAATTCAATCTATTTATTTAAAACATAATTTTTTTTTAATATTGATATGGTCACTATAAGATGTTGTTAGATTAGGTAATTACGTAATAACTTGAGACAGAAGGATCCTTAAGTAGGGACTGAATAAATTAACCGACTTGGTATTACATGGATCTCACAAATGTTTACGGTAAAAGAACTGAGTGCAAGACTTGGTTTTTTTACAAGTTATATTTTTAATGGCATCAGTATATTGTTTTAAAACGATTAAAAAATTCGATAATCAAAAAGGTGCAGGCCCAGATGAAATACCGCCGATTTTCGTTTTTAACTGAGCTAATAGCCTAACGCTCCCACTATGCATACTTCTACAAGTGTCTCAATGAGGGTACTGTACCTATTATATGGTAATATACTTTTATTACCCCATTTTATAAAAATGGTTAAAAATTTTATATGCATAATTACACCAGATACCTATAATAAAACAGATCACAATCTACAGATTGTGATGCGCTAAAGTGCTACACGGCTATAAATCTAAATTGAAAAGTGTACCCTCTCGTATGGCACAAGGCTCGATTTTGGGGCCATCGTTTTTCAATATTTATATTGATCTTGATCTTCAAACACGATGACATGAAAATTCCCTTAAGGATATCAAATAGAATAGAATAATTTTTTATTCAATATACATTACATGTGTAATTCTTATTGAAAGTAATTTTTTACTTTACCACTGGTTCGAAAAAAAACCCTCTGTCGTGGGAAGAACCAGCAAGAATCCCAGCGGGACATTTTTTAAATAAATTTTACAATATAAATGATTACGAACTATTTACAAAATTTATTTTAGAAACTGCTTGGAAGCAACCACCTCATTCCCAGGGGTTGTTATCAACCATGTATTCATCTATACTATAATAACCCTTTTTATACAGTTTCAGCTTAACAAAACATTTAAACTTGGTAATAGAGAGAGCCTGTACACCCCAAGAATTAATTACTGACTCTGTGGAGTCGAGAAACTGGCATCACTAGCTTGTTATTGTTCCTAGTGTTTACAGAATGTATATCACTTTTTTACTAAAACTACCTTTGTTTTGTGAACATACATTAAATTTTCGTAAATATACTGAGAGGCCAAAGTTAATATATTTATTTCTTTAAATTTATCTCTAAGAGACTCTCTCGGATTTAGGTTGTAAATAGCCCTAATGGCCCTCTTCTATAAAACAAAAATAGTTTCTGAATCAGCCGCATTTCCCCATAGCAAAATCCCATAAGACATTATGCTATGGAAATAACTGAAATAAACTAATGTAGCTGTCTCGACACTAGTGAGACCTCTAATCTTTTTTACAGCATAGGCTGCAGAACTTAGTCAGCTTGCTAATTTGTATATATGGGGGCGCCACTGAAGCTTTGCGTCGAGAGTGATGCCAAGAAAAACAGTGGATACAACAGGGCTCAGTTCCTCCCCATTTAAAAACACATTGGTATTCAGATTGGTATTAAGATGAAAACGTCTTCCAATGCAGCGGTGAAGAGTTTCGGGGATATAACATCACCCTGTCTTACACCTCTCTGCAATTGGATAGGTTTCGTACTCTAGTTCTGTACTCGGATAGCCATCGTAGCTCTACTGTACAAACACTTCAGCACTTCGATATACCGACAGTCAACTTGGCACCGCTGAAGGGACTGCAGCACCGCCCAAATTTCGACGGAATCAAAGGCTTTCTCATAGTCCACATACGCCAGACATAGTGGCAAATTGTACTCCTCTGACTTCTGTACAATTTGCCGAAGTGTATGTATGTGGTCTATGGTGCTAAAACCTTTTCGGAAACCGGCTTGTTCGGGAGGCTGGAAGTCGTCAAGACTGCGCGCGAGACGATTCGTAATGACTCTCGAAAACAGCACGTAGACGCGGCTCAGAAGGGAAATCGGTCTGAAGTTCTTCAAGAGAGCGTTGTCGCCTTTCTTGACGAACAATACCACCGCACTTCTGCTCCACGCTTCCGGTGTAATGCCACCATGGAGGACGGAATTAAAGAACTTCTGAAGGACTTCAAGTACCGGTTTTCCACCCGCTTTCAGAAGCTCCGCTGTAATTCCATCCTCGCCTGGGGCCTTGCCATTTTTAAGGTGCTGGAGAGCCATTCTAACCTCGCTCAGACTGACGTCCGGGATATCTTCGGAATAGTGTCGGATGAGACTCGCTCTTGGATCGTTACTCACACTTGCGTGTGGCTTCAACGATGACGTGTACAGCTGCCCATAGAACCTCTCAATCTCATTTAAAATCTCAGGTGTCCCGGAAACGATGCTGCCACACTCGGTCTTCAGCTTTGACAGTTGGCTCTATCTGGCACACAGATCTCTGGCAAAGACTTTGGAGCCTTGGTTCCGCTCGATCGCTTCTTCAATACAAGCTGTATTGACGTTGTGTAAGTCCCGCCGCATGCATTTGGAGATCTGTCTGTTCAGTTGCCTGTATGCTGTCAAATCTGTTGAAGAATGTAGCTTCATCTCCCGTCTAACAGCCATGAGATTAAGAGTGTGATCGGAGAGTTTTTGTGTTCTTTTGCGGCGGGTCTTGCAGAACTTAGCTTCGACCGCATGGACAGTTTCCACGAGCTTGTCATTCATATCGTCCACTTCATTGCAGTCTTCTAGGCACTAAAAACGGTTTTGTAATTCGAGCTGAAAGGTTTCGGGACTTTGGAACAGAGCAGGAGGGGGACGGAGCGTTGACTTCATTAGACGCGACCTCTCCAACTTAACGTTTAAGTTCAGTGTGCCTCTAACCATTCGGTGATCGCTACCAGTTTTCACCCTCGCGATCACGAAGACATCACTGAACAGTTGTCGTCTGGTCGTCATAATGAAGTCAATCTCATTTTTTGTCGAACCGTCGGGGCCCGACCAGGTCCATTTCCTGTGGGGCCGCTTCAGGAAGAAAGAGTTCATCATAAAGAGTGCCTCTTTCTCCATGAAGTCGGCCAGCTGCTGGCCCCTTGGGTTCCGTTGCCCTATTCCAAATTTCCCTACTTTCAGCTCACCGTTCTCTTGGGTTTTGGAGGGATGCATGGCTCTAGAGATATCCTCATACATTTCCTCCACCTCCTCATCGGGGTGTGCTGAGGTTGGTGCGTAAACCTGTATGACCTTCAACGAATACCGTTTGGTGATTCTGAGTATAAGGTACGCAACCCTCGTCGACACACTCCCGATCTTTACAACGTTGTTAACGAGAGACTTGTGGGCGATAAATCCGACACCTCCTTGGGACAGATGGTGGCCCTCCCGGTGATAGAGCAAGTTGCCGGATTCGAAGATTACCGTGTCCTCCCCCTCTCTTCGGACTTCAGATAATCCTATAATATGCCAGCGCAACTTGTCTATCTCTTCTTTCAGCTCCACGATCTTCTCGTCAGTCCTCAGGGTGCGTGCGTTCTACGTTGCCAGGTCGAGTCGTCTAAGGTGGCAACCGAACCTCCATCGGATATTCTTAGCACCCCTTGCCCCGCCGTTACCATGGTCGCCACCGTAGCCAGGAATAGCGGGGCCGCCGGGGACTGGGGGCAGTCTGTTTGTTGCTTTGATCATTGGGGGGGGGGGGGGGGGGGGGTATTTGCCATAGTTGCCACGCTTGGCGAGCGGGTTGGCAACCGCAGTTTTTTTTATTGTAATTTTGGCTATTATCAGGAAGATGCTGCTGCCCATCTCCTGCCTGTTTCCCTTTGTCGCCTTTTACGACACCCACGGGAGGATATGGGGTAGTGGATTCTTGACCGCCACTACACGGCAAATTCACTTCGTCACATATAAATGATTGACGTTTAAGCTTAATAAACACGATTGCAATTTACTACAAGACCTAAATAGATTTGGTATCTTATTGTCAAAGTAACAAACTTTACTATCACTCACGAAGACAAAACCCAATAGCTGATAGTTATCATCTAAATAATGAAACACTAATGAACGTTAAACTTATTAAAGATCTGGGTATCTGGGGAAGCATAAGTACGCCGGGGAAGTTATGGATTAAAGTGCCAACTGATTTAAATATGAGAAATACTTGGTTAAAACTGGCAAGAAGAGACCCGAAGGCATTGTCTACAAAATCTAAACTATACTTCTGTGAAGATCACTATGATGTAAGTATGACTTATATTTATCGATTAAATTAGGTAAAATAGGTGTATGAACTATTGCAACTCAAATTTTGTAATAGATTCGGTTAATCGCTCGTATGTCCCGCCCTTTGTGGGCCATTTTAATAGCCCTTGCAAGTGCAGTGCAGTGTTGTACTTAATTCCTGTTTTCTTCTGTTATATGGGAATAAAGACATGGTTTGTACTCAGACCAAATAAAAAAGTGACTTTTTATTTCGTCTGAGGGTTTGTACAAAAAATATAACAAAAAGTTTTTCTCACCTAAGCTTATAATATAATATCTATAAAATTAGTGCTAAAAGCGAAGTAATAAACTCGCTTTTACGAATCCGTCTTCCATGATGCCTTTTCAATAAAATTCGGAATAAAAGTCAACAATCGTAATGATAACTTGAAAAATTACGAAATTAGCTAGTTAGTACACAGCACATAACCTAGTTCTTTGACCTAGTGACGTCACGACGCTATCTAAAATGGCGGACATCGTTTTGCAGATTTGAGGCCCAGGTAAAAAAAAACTTTAAATAAAAATATAAAATTTATAATGCATTTTTATAAATAGAAATCAATATTTCTCGTTTACTTTTTACAAAATCTATCATAAATATATATTGTTTGACTTTTTTTACATGGTGTAAAATACCCTATTGTATGACTCCACAAAGTAATACATGAAAAATAATAACATAAAAAAACAAACAAGGTGCATCAAAATATTATACAAGGTATGATAGGCAAAGATCTAGAAATTGAATTGTTCTTAAATAAATAGCAACAATATTCATATTTTATGTATTACTGAACATTGGTTAAACCTTATAACTTAATGTTTAACTTCAGTAATCACCGGGTGGTCAGTTCTGTCAATAGAGAAATGGTGTTAAGAGGTGTCTCTTTAATATTAGCTAGTAAACTATTATCATGTAAGGAACGTAAAGATATTGTGAGCCTCTCAGTTGAGCGAACTGTAGAAATGGCATGTGTTGAGTTTGAGCACCTCATTGTTGTGAGCGTCTACAGCCCCCATGTTCTCTATATATGATACTTTTGAAAAAAATATTGAGGGTAGGAAGTTTCTGTTAAGCTTAATAAACAGAATAAATCTGTTGTAATGTGTGGAGACTTTAATATTAATCTCTTAGAAACTTCCTTCAGTAATATTAAATTTAAATCATATGGTCTTTTTAATTTATTTTCAGAGCCAACGCGTACTGGTGAATCTAGCGCAACATGTACAGATAACACTTTCACAAATGTTAAGCCATTACATAAACGTATAATTCAAAAATTGAGTTCTGATCCACTGTGAACAATTACTTTTGTTGTTGTCTATGTTCACAAAAAAGCAAGTAGATGAGGAAGTTGTGTTGGTTACAATTAATGCCCGGCGCATGGAGAAGTTTAGAAATAACATAGTGAAAATGCTTCTAATGCTTTCATACCAAAATAGTCCTGATTTTTTTGTATGGAACATTATCTAAGCTTATTTGCAATGAATTTCATACTACTTTTACTTCTAAAACATTCTCCTTGATCATTCGCAAGGCATTCAATGAATGGGCGACTGTAGGCATCCATAAGAGTAGACAAAGGTTATATGAACTTTACCATGAAAGGTCATACAATCCTAGCGTCAAATTTGGGGAATATGTAAAAAATATTCAGAAATATTTAAGTGTGAAAATTAAAATGACGTGGAGTATAATTAATAGTGAAACTGGGAAGGTCAAGTCTCAGAATTCAAATTACCGGTTTAATTAAGATTGATATTAAGAAAACCGCATATCTGTGGGGGATTTCAACTAGCTATTATTTTTAATACTGGTATCGAATCAGGTGTTTTCCGATTTATTGAAACAGTACATTAATATCTTTCTAGTAGTACATTGGACCCCGCCAATTTTAGACCTATTTTAACAATTGATGAATACTAATTTTTTAAAAATTAGTATTCATCAATTGTTAAATTTTTGTAATGTAAATAATTTACTACATAAATATCAATTCGATTTCACAAGGGGTCGCTCGACAACCGATGCTGGTGTTGAGCTAATTAAATATGTTTCCATTGCATGGGTAAATTCACTGGATGCTTTGGAAATCTTCTGTGATCTATCCAAACAAAGCCTTCGATTGTGTTCGCCATGAAACATTAATCAGGAAACTACGGTGTAATAAGTGATGTTCTTAATTTTGTTATTTCATATTTAAGTAACAAAACGCAAAAATTTGTCATTAATAGTATGAGTTCTTCCGAGTCGATTGTACTCAATTCTCGACCCCTTTTTGTTTCTTGTGTATACTAATGACTTACCTTACATAGTAGGGGATAACCATGATATAGTATTATTTGCTGATGATATTTCGTTAATTTTTAAATTAAAACGGCAATTACTAAAATATGACGAAGTAAATAATACTATATCTAAATTAGTAAATTAGTTTAAAGTTAACAATTTGCATTTAAATGGCACCAAAACTAAATGTATGAAATTCATAACTACAAATGTCAAACATCCAAATACTAAGGTAATTTTAAATGGGGAGGAGCTGAGTCGTCGATACCACTATTTTTCTTGAAATCTCCCACTTTTTTTATAGAATAAGGATGAAAAACGAGCATACAGTCCACCAGATGGTAAGTGGTTGCTGTGACCCATAGACATCTACATCTATCTTCGTTTGCGAATTAAAATGCTGATGTGTTATCAGCCGTGAGGACTAAGATAGAATGCCTCTTTTCTAGTAAAAAGGGTCCCCGGTTCTCTACACTCACAATACGAAACACAGCAGCACTGAGCTGCTATTTTACGCTAGTATTCTGTGAGAGCGTGGTCCTTCCCCGGTCGAGCCGACCCATTCGTGCTACAACTATACTATTAATATAGCTGCAGCATGGCTCTACCACGTTTAAACTTTAATGGGGCTCCCATATATCAAAACTAATAAGCAGACTTAGTTCTGCAGCATGCGCTGTAAAAAGGATTAAAGATCTTAGAGTGTTGAAACAGTAAGACTAGTTTACTTTAGCTATTTCCATAGCATAATGTCGTACGGTATTTTGCTATAAGGATACGCGACTGACACTGAATTTATATTTGTTTTACAGAAGAGGGCCATAAGAACAATTTAAAGACCTAGAGTCGCTCAGACAAAAAAAAATAAGGAAATTAGTATATGTACTGTTGCGCGCCATGATTAATATATGGTACATGGCGACACTAGTTACCACTAGCGCCCTCTAGTATCGAGTAGCAGAACTAGGAGAGTCAAGAACATTCTAGAAATTTCCATTGTAGAACTTTCTAGAACTATCGACACCTAGTCAATCGGGACCGATATGTACTCGAACATTCTAGAAGTTTCTATAGTAGTAGGTTCTAGAAACTATCTGAGGCCCTATATAAGGTCGGTATAGACCGCGACCGAGTCAGTATTGAATTGGCGATACAAGTGAATACTTCGAAGCTATATAACTGCGAACTAAAGTGATTTATAGTATAACTGTTTTATTATTAGTGTGGTTTTAAGTTGTAACTAGTGTTCTGTAATTAAAGTGTCAATTTTGGTAATTCAATCGGCGGTTTTAAATTGTCTCGAACCCCCAGCTCGTAACAGTATTAACTTTTGCTTCTCAATACATTTATGAAAATGTAATGTATGTACACAAAAATAACAGTAGTTTTAAAAAAATAAGTGATATTCATTCTGTAAATACTAGGAACAACAATAACAAGCTAGTAGTACCAGTTACTCGACTCCACCAAGTCAGTAACTCATTATTGGAGCGATGTATATACTCTTCTACAACAATATCCTAGAAAATATACAAAATTTTACCTCCTCAAAGTTCTAAAACATTATTAAGCAAAGTTTGTGTAAAAAGGTTTATTATGATATTAAAGAATTTATGGATGATAACCCATGGGAATGAGGTGATCGCTACCAAGCTATTTCTAATTTGTTTTGTGTTGTTAACACAAGTAATTGTAAGGTGTTGTTTTTTTTCTAATGTCCCTATAGGTTTCTTGCTGGTTCTTCCCAGGACAGGATTTGTTCGGAACCACTGGTAAAAAAGAGTGACCTTAAATAAGTATTATTTATAATCTATATTGAATAAAAAAGGTTTGTTATCTACTGTTTCTGTTATGCTGTTCGCAATATCATGAAGTAGGTATCGCTTTAGAATTATGATAGGCAACTATTAATAGAAATTCATTTCTTAATCATCACTCATTCATCAATCATTAGTTTGATGCATTCTCAAAAACGCAGTTTAACAGTGAAGTTAAAAGGGACTGGCAATGTATGTACTATGTAAAATATACTTACAAAAATATATCCGATTCGGACAAATATCGCAGGAAGTCTTCAGGCGATGGTGGTTCGCCAATGTGGCCAGTCCAATTCGAGCACCAATACTGTACAAATGAAGCCATACGCTTCTCCATGCGTTCCAGATTCTTCTCTATAACGAAAATATACATTTTCTTGTTATATTTTTATGTTAGTGTATCGCTGTGTAGTGACGACTTAGGAGAATATATACTACACCATATAGTCCCATAAGTTTCGTAAAAGGCGACAGACAGAAACTTAAACAGGAGATGGGCAGCAAGGTCTTCCTGATAACAACTCGAAATAATAAAATAAATCTGCGGTTGCCAACCCGCCTGCCAAGCGAGGCAGCTATGACAATTTATGGGGAAGCCTAAGTTCAGCACTAAACTTTATAGGCTGTTATAGATATATTAAAGAAACATTTATTTCATGTACTCATGTATATTATGGATATAGGTGTGTGCGTGTGTTGGAGAACTTGCGTATGTACATATTTCTTCGTTTAATTCTTAACGGCACTTATCCTTAAAGAACAATGGCAGAAAAATAGCTGACAAAAACTATTGCGTTTAGAAATAAGTTATATATAAAATGAGTTTTATTATTTTTCTATGATTTTTCAAATAAAAATGTATTTTAATTAAAGCCGCAGAAAAAAACAAACATTTTTGGGAATATCAAATGACTTAAATCATTTTACTCTATTCAAGTGTTGCCATTTACTATATTCATACTATTTTCATATAACTTTGTAAGACTACCAACACAACACACAAACACAAAATAATTTTTATATTAAGTTATTATTAGTAATAACTTTACTATCAGTAATAATAAAAATAAAAGTGATGGTTGAAAATAAGTCTCTTACAAAGAATTTCCTACAACAATACATCATTATCTCAATCATAGTACTTTGTAACAATTCCATTTAATGTTATGGCAACGCTAGCTAAAACAAAATGTCACTGGTTTTTTTACTGGCTTTACGGCTCTGGGTTCTAGCCCTTTTGAGAATGTCACTGTATGGCACAAAGGCCCTGGAGCCATGCCAGAAATATACATTTATAGTATGCAAATATATAATAGAGATATAATAATCTAAATACTCTAAATTATGTAGGTAGGTACATTATGTTGAGAATGTATTAAGCTAACATCAAACAATCACAGGACGCATGACTTTTTCCAAAAAACAAGACATAACCTAAAAAGTTCAAATAAAAATATCTTTTTTTGACGCCTTCTCAGGACAAAATTCTTTTACAGTTATTAAGGGACTGACTCTTAACATTTTAAGATATTTTTAATATATAGACACTACCATTCCTTTTCAACTTATTTTATGTATGAAAGTCTGCCGCTGTTCTTTCGGCACACCATGAGTTTACAGCTATTAAATTCGCCCCTTGCTTCCCCGCCCCGGCTTCGTCTGGATAGGATCTTGTAATATGGTGTAATTTGCATTTAAGATAGTCAAAAACCATTTATTTTATGAATATTTCGTTATTTAAAAAATATATTTTTCGGATTAAATATAGCCTAGATCCCTCCTGGTATTGTTCTCTATCTATTCTTAGTTTTATTACAATAGGTTCCATTCCGAAGATTAACCAGGACAAATAGACAAACAGACCATTTTTTTAAATGTTTGTTTATGTCTTAATAGCATATAAGTAACACCCTGAGCTTAATAGAAACCAGTTATTCCAATATAATACACAAACACTTCATTTTATTTAATATAATTTTCATAAAATTTTATTTATATGTATAGATCAGTGGCGAAGCTAGGGCTCCAAACTAGGGCAAGCCCAAGATATGGTTTTGTTGCTTTTAGCAGTTTTATAAAAATACACCAATCTTGATCTGTCTCCACTCTTCAGTTTCATATTCAGTACACTACTGCTAGATACAGAAGGCATACTACTGCTAGATAGATTGTATGAGATATCAGCAGTTGCATACCTTCCGTGGTTTTGAAAAAAGCCGTTTGGGTTTGGTTGAGCGAAAGAAAAACATATTTACATACAATACAATACATGAACAAAAGAAAAGCATGAATAAAGTACAAACAATGTACAAAATTAAAAATATATATATTGATATTCTAAATCGAATCGTCTCTCTTTCTTAAGAAAAGATTTGATTACGTCTGCGTAAAATGTTGATGAACGTTTTAATTGTACCAATAACTGTTTATGTGAATATGAGCTGTTTTTTCTGCACAAAGTTTAAAGATTTTAGCTTTCCCTCGCACATTAGCACTTTAACACACTTCAATTCATCACAAGGATCACTATTATCCTCCATTTTCACTAAAAATCTTTAAAAAAGCATTAAAGTAAACACACAGAGTAAACAATGAAATGCGAAGTGAAGTTGCAAACGTAATAACGTATCGCTCGTGCGCCCCCGCGCTCTACTAAGTTTATATCTAAAGCCAGGCTTATCGCTCTATACTCATTGCTATATAAACAATCGTAGTTATATTTCATTATAGAACATTTTGCCACAGGTTAGAAAGGGAGCGATCGTCTTCTCGGAAGCCCGGTAAAAAGCCCACGCGTGCGAGAGAGACGATTAATCGCTCAACTCAACTCCTTTTTTATGACAGCAGTATCGCGCAGTTTTGCCGCGACGATTAATTTTGACAGTCCATTGCGTGGAGGAGCGTGAAATAGCTTGAAACAGTTTACGAGTTATTTTATTAGTTGATATTATTGATTGAGCAGTTTGATAGGGCAAGCCCGGCTTCTCGGTTTCTATTGAGGCTTCGCTACCGGTATAGATGTATAGATATAGCATATTGAATATCTTTTTAATTTTAATATGTCACAATTTAAAATATCTTTAATTGGTACGTTAAATATGTAAATTTCACGGATATCACTAAATAAGTTTTTTTTTATTACTCATACTATGTATTATTAGATTTTTACAAATATAACTACTTGTTATCAAATTTTGTTTTGCTGTGCACACTCTATTGCATTATAGACTAGTTACAATAATATTTGTTACTGTAACTGTGTGATGTATTGCCTTCAATCTGTGTGTGTACCTTATTAATAAAATATAATAAAAATTAAAAACATAGTAAACATTAAAAATTTTAAATAAATAAATTCTACTGACCTGGATTAATAATGTATCTGCCGACGTTGGATTTGGCGGCAAAGTATCCATCAATAAAGTCCTTTTCGTGAATCTTGTAAAGAAGATAGGTGAAGTGTATGTTCTCCATTCTCGACACGGGCTGATGATTTAATATCGACAACATTTCCCAAGGAAATGTGTCCAACATCTGAAATTAAATATATGATAAGGAATGATAATTTGGGGGTCATTGTAGAAGCGTGCTCGTCGCGACCCCTGCCAGCCCTTTTCTGGGCTGCAATTCTACTCAGCTGCGCACCCATGCCAACGAGGGTTAGGGCGTCCCCCCAAGGCGACGCACACCAGCTCGTCCCCGTTGGTGTGGAATGCAGCGTGCAAAGCGGCGATGGGGACCGCCACCCGTCACGCACAGCCCGACACGGCGGAAGGTGGAGGACAGAGTGCAGAGTTGGCACGTGGAATGTTAGAGGAGGCATGAGAGATAAGACGAATGAGTTGATCGAAATAATGAAAGAAAGAGAATTAGATGTCGTGTGTATGTCGGAGACCAAACGGAAGGGCAGTGGTACTGAAGAGCTCCCTGGCGGGGCGTTAGCTCTATGGTCCGAAGTCCCGGAGAGCGAGAGCGCCTGCCAGGGAGTGGGGGTGCTGCTGTCTTCTCGGTTGGTCGATGTTATTACTGAATATAAGGTTGTGAACTCAAGATTTCTCTGGGTACGCTTTAAATTGGGACTGACGAAGTTATTCCTTTTGGCTGTTTATGCGCCGGTAGCTTCGTCGTCCAGGGCTGAGCTGGAGAAGTTTTGGGAGAATGTAAGAGAAGTTCTAGATTTGGCTAGGGGAAACGAAAGAAATGTTGTATGTGGTGATTTGAATGGATGGGTTGGTACCGTTCGACCATGGTACGAGTCGGTACTTGGAAAGTTTGGCGATAAAAGGGTTAATGATGCTGGCAAGCTTATACTGGCGATGTGCAAAGAAAAGGGTCTTCTTGTGACAAACACTATGTTTAATCACAAGAAAATCCATATGTATACTAGAGAACGAAACAATGAGAGAAGTATGATCGATTTGTTCCTGGTGGATGACCGACTGCGAAAACAGGTGATGGATACGCGAGTGTTCAGGGGTGTTGACCTGGGAACGGATCACTATCTAGTGATTACTAGATTTAGGGGTCTGTTCGCGGGTTGGCGCTACCGGACGGCAGTAACAGAACCACAGTCGGCCTGTCGCATCCGAAGCTGGAAGCTTCAGGAAGCGGATACTAGGGACAAATATCATGCGAGGGTAGCCGAAAAGCTTGACATCATCGATGGCAGAAAAGAATGTGTAGAAAGAACATGGCAGAACCTTAGGGATGGAATGGTAAGTGCAGCGGAAGAAGTGTGTGGAACAATAAAAAGAGGCAGTAGTAAAAGAAGAGATGCATGGTGGAATGATGAAGTGAAAGAAGCTGTAAAGAAGAAGAAGAAAGCATGGTTAGACTACTTGGCCTCTAGTAATGATAAGGATATGAGAGAGAAGATGAAAGAAAGATATAGGCTGCAGAAAGTTCACACGAAAGCACTGATTGAGGAAGTGCGTGAAAGGTGTAGAATGGAAGCGGACGAAAGGTTGTCGCACAACTTTAAGGAGAACTCCAAACTCTTCTGGAAAGAGGTTGGAAGGACCCGCAGTGGTGCGACGGCCTTAAGAATGAACAAAGTGCTTTCGAGAACTAATGACGTCCTCTCAGAAAAATCGGACGTCATGCAGCGATGGAGCGAATTTTATAGAGAAATGTATGCGTGTGATGATCTTAGTGAGGGATCCGGGGATGACGCCGTGACTGGTACGCCAGACCCGGACCTCGATGACACTGAGGTCATCAGTATGAAAGAGATTGATCGTGCGATTCGAAGTTTGAAATGTGGTAAGGCTGCGGGACTAGACAGAGTTACTGCTGAAATGGTCAAGTATGGTGGGCCTCGCGTCTGGGACAGCTTTCATCTGCTATGCAATTTGTGCTGGCGGACGGGGGATGTCCCGGATGATTGGCGATCCGCGGTCATTGTGCCTTTATATAAAGGTAAAGGTTCACATTTTGACTGCGGGTGCTATCGGGCGATCAGCAGTCTGCGCGCGAGACGATTCGTAATGACTCTCGAAAACAGCACATAGACGCGGCTCAGAAGGGAAATCGGTGTGTAGTTCTTCAAGAGAACGTTGTCGCCTTTCTTGAAGAACAAGGTCATTGCACTTCTGCACCACGCCTCCGGTGTAATGACACCATGGAGGACGGAATTAAAGAGCTTCTGAAGGACTTCAAGTACCGGTTTTCCACCCGCTTTCAGAAGCTCTGCTGTAATTCCATCCTCACCCGGGGACTTGCAATTTTTAAGGTGCTGGAGAGCCATTCTAATCTCGCTCAGACTGATGTCTGGGATATCTTCGGAATAGTGTCGGATAAGACTCGCTCTTGGATCGTTACTCACACTTGCGTGTGGCTCCAACGATGATGAGTACAGCTGCTCATAGAACCACTCAATCTCACTCAAAATCTCAGGTGTCCGGAAACGATGCTCCCACACTCGTTTTCAACTTTGACAGTTGGCTCTTTCTGGCAGACAGATCTCTGGTAAAGACTTTGGAGCCCTGGTTCCGCTCGATCGCTTCTTCAATACAAGCTGTATTGAAGTTGCGTTTTCCTGTATGCTGTGAAGTCTGTTGAAGACTGCAGCTTCATTTCCCGTCTAACAGCCATGAGATTAAGAGTGTGATCGTAGTGTTTTTGTGTTCTTCTGCGGCGGATCTTGCAGAACTTAACTCCGTCGAGTTGTCTTAGGTGGCAACCGAAACTCCACCGGAGATTCTTAGCATCCCCTGCTCCGCCGTTACCATTTTCGCCACCGTAGCTAGGAATAGCGGGGTCACCGGGGACTAGGGGCCGTCTCTTAGTAACTTTCATCATGGAGGAATATTTGCCATAGTTGCCGCGCTTGGCGAGCGGATTGGCTACCGCAGTTTTTTTATTGTAATATTACTGTTTATCAGGAAGATGTTGCCGCCCATCTCCTGCCAGTTTCCCACTGTCGCCTCTTACGACACCCACGAGTAGATATGGGGTAATGGATATTCTTAACCGCCACTACACGGCAAAAATATATATTATATTTAAATGTAAATAAACTTTGAAAAAAAGTATCTTGAATTTGCATATAAAATACGAAGAAACTTTTTCCCCGACCTTATAGGTCAGTGTTTGGCTATTATATTCACCTCATCAATAATTAATATAACTGGGTATCTTTTAGCCTTCTTTAGTGCTGCCCATTCATCATTCTCCTTAACCTGTGTTGCCGCTTGCGAAAATGCTTTTATACCATCCACCAAGGTAAAATGATGGATTGCCTCAAAACATTTGGACAAACACTTCAAGCATAACTCTTTCAGAAACCGAAATTCTTTATCACAATTTTGGCACTCGATTGTCGCTATAACTTTTCTAATGTCACTAGTGTTACCATGTTCAGTTAAAATTCTCCTTATACACGACTTTATTTGTTGTGATGGCAACGAATGACAACTGTCTATCAAGTTATAGAGTAGGTTCTTCTGCTTGGTGGTTAACTTTATGAACCTGAAAAAAAAAGAGTTAAAGGCGTCAGTAGCCTAATGGTTTAGTCTTATTTTCATTAATCTTAACATGTATAATACGTATTAAGAGTTTCCAATATCAAAGTAACAGTAGCTTAATGGTAAGTCCATGAACTGCGAAACTAATTAAGCTATACCTACGAACCCTTCATAATCTTATTTACAATGAAACAGGCCACCGTCCAGCAGTGGAAAGGTACAGGTTGATAAAGAACAGAAACATGTTTTACTTGTACACTTACCCCCAGTCAGATATAGTAGCGTCAACTAACTTTATGACTTTATCTCGCAGTGTTTCATCTTGCAGTTTCCCAGTAAGAAGACTAGTCCATCCACCCAACCATTCCTTATCCATCACATTAATTACACTCTGTAATAAATAATATATATGAAATTAAAAACAGCCTACACAAAGGCGCCTTTTATTTCTAAAAGAAAAATGTCAAAAAGAAAAGTTCTTTCGAGAATCGAATTTGGGTTCCAGGCATATTAAGAAAACGGCGAGCACCTAAGCTAGAGCTACCATCATCATTTTCTGTATAAATAAAATGATAGAGGTTTATAGCTGTGCGCGCATCACGGAAAAACTACTGGATAGATATCAATTAGGTTTTTTAAGTTTTATTTCTTAGACACTTGGCCCGGTCCCAACTGTATGTCGCTTGCTCTCGCGTTCCTAACTCAAATAATTTATATATTTTAGCTACAAACGGAGCAACAAATAACATTGTTTACAAATAAATGTTGTCTTTTTGATGTTTTTTCCTTCGCACATACGAAAACTTTGTTAATATATCAAGCAACGCGGACGAAGTCGCGGGTATCAGTTCAAAATAAAAAGAGAACTAAGCCAGATTAACGACTGCATTACAAGACCATTCAATTTTTTGGCACTGCGTACACTAGTCTAAAGATGTATAAGCCTTTGGTCTGGTATATACAGAATTCCATTTCGTCACCAGTTAGAAGCAAGGCATCCAGACAAATCTTCAGGGTATAACCCAACTTACAAGACCAACGGCGTAAGACAAGAGTCACCCATACCTTATACTGATAATATTGCAGATTTCTGTCGTATCTGTCATATTTCAAGCTCTATAATGTTTACAGCCAAAGTGTTTTCAAATGTCAACCTTATCTACACGTCACACACAGGTTGACAGACGAGCTTTGGAAGTAGACTAATGGAAAATCTATCCAAATGTCGTAAATGAGGAACAAAAATACTAGTGCCAAGGTATCAGATCTGTTTTGACTGCCTCGTTGGTGTAGTAGTCTTTAAGCTTTACTCCTGCTCACGTGGTCCTAGATTCGAATTAGCCTAAATGGGTTCTTACGTCAAGTACTAATTCTTAGTAGAAGATCAAAGTCAGGAAGTTGGTGGTAATCCAACCCATGCCTCGAAAAGTAAGTAAAGCCGTTAATCTTACATCTGATTCATCTCCGGTCGTTACAGATTGCTGTATACACACCCATGCACTTAAATCCCGTCATGCACAGATATCTAGTCTCCGTGAAGTCTGGCGACTGCGACCAAAATTCTATCAGGAAATTATCAACTCTGCTAGCCAACCCGCCCGCATGACTGTTTAATATTGGCAAATTTTCCAACAAAAGCGTCATTAGGCGCATTCATAAAATGACCTATTCAGTGGTAGATTCCGATGACTGATGAATAATATAACAACTCCACCTGCTTAATTGTGGGTCCTGCATTGAACTCCTAGCCAAAAACAAAATAGTTTTATACTTGAAATATTTGTACACAGCATTAAGTCGGTAAGGGCACAATAAAAAAAAACAGTGAGATTTCGGACCACGCTCAGCAAAGAAATATGCGGTTAGATGGAAAATTTTAAAAGAAATGATAGGTGGCTAGCCCATCGCCTACATAATCACAAACCCAATATCCCATTAGTTGCCTTTTAGGACATGCTAAACAAGTAATATGGTTGGCACATTTTTTGTCCATAAATCGACAATGATATGATTAATAAACATGGGACCTATAAGTCCAAGACCAACATGGGACACTCAAAATTGTGTTTCTTTCAATATTAGTGACCAGCGACAAAAGTAACAGTTCACTATGTGTGTTACTGTAATATATTATCACCCTTAAGGACTAAAATAATGTGCTGCATTGTCTGTAATTATATTGTTACTCTTCAAAAAAAGGAAAAAAGGAAATTGGTGAGAAAAGGTTCCCGAGTGGAGACCTCGTACCGGTAGGCGAAGTGTAGAGCGACCTCCCCATTAGATGGAGTGACGACCTGGTAAGACATGCATGAAGTCGATGGATACAGGTGGCTCAGGACCGTCCTTTGTGGGATTCCTTGGGGGAGGCCTACGTTCAGCAGAGGACTTGTGAAGGGCTGTAATGATGATGAAGATGATAATGATTTCTTATATTTACGCGAACACTACACATTTTTAAATAAAACTAATTTTACGGATTTTATCGCGTATATTAACTTATTTTTATATTCCCGACGTTAAAAAAAAAACTGAAGGTAGCCGGGCTAACTATGACAGCAGGACGTCAAACAACTCAGTCCCCCGTGACCACGGGTGCTGGAAATTTATTTTATTTATTTATTTATTTGCTTTTTAAGGGAAACATACAGTACAATAATAAATTACATAATAAAACATATAAAAGTAATCCTAAGAACCAATGAAGTTTCCACAGATATCTAATACATAATAAAAGCTTGCCACCACAATATTATGTTGTATAAAATTAAAATATAAAAGAATAAAACTAGCTAAATGGTATTCATAAATTAAAACATTAAGTAGTAAGTAGTTAAAAGTAACATTATACATATATACAACTCAAAGTGAAACTACCAATTATATATTAAGTTTTACAATATTTTCTTTGTAACTATCATATTCAAGGTGAAATATATCTAATTTACAATATTTTAAGTTAAACTTTTTGCATGTACGAGATACAAAATTATTTGAGGCATACCTTGTTTTAACTTTAGGTAATGCAAAAAGAGGTTTATTTCGTGCACCTAACCTATGACACGCAAGATTCACTTTGCCTAAAAGTAGGGGAGAGTCGATGATATTATGAAGCAATTTGTACAACAACATTTGATCTCTTATATCACGGCGTTTCTCGAGGGTATTGCTGCCTAAATTATCAATAATGGAGTCTACAGAAGAATTATATCGCTTTAAGTGACGCAGAAACTTATTGTAGATTGTTTCAATCATTTTAATATAAACTTTGTATTGAGGATTCCAACATGAAGAACAATACTCAAGAATAGACCGCACCAGAGTGTTAAATAGTAAGATAACTGTTGAAGACTTTTTAAAATCTTTTGAGATACGCATAACGAAACCTAGCATTTTATAAGCTCTTTTAGTTATGATATTAATATGTGATCTCAGTAACAACTTACTATCCAACTGAACACCAAGATCACGCAGTTCATTAACTCTCATTAGTAAATTATCATCAAGCTTATAATCAAAGAGGATAGGATTCTTTTTCCTGGTATTTTGAAGCAAAGCAAAGCGGAAAGCACCCGAAACGTCGGGAATATAAAAATAAGTTAATATACGCGATAAAATCCGTAAAATTAGTTTTATTTAAAAAAGATGAAGATGATGTTACTTTTCATACCTAAACAAAACAATCAGTCCCCGGTGGAATAGCAAGCCACAAAGAGTATCTTCTGTATAACTAACCTTCATCCTCAAGTCAATATCCTCTCGTTTGCTCCAATAGTTCTGCACAAGGCGTTTGTTATTAAGAAACTGGGCATTGTCAATGGTTTTGTAGTTTTCCTCTAGCAGGGAATACAATTCTGTGAAGAGTGGCTGTTCTCCTTCTGAAATGTATAGAATCAAAGTTGGATTAAACTATGTATGTTCTATATATGTACTATGTATGTATTTTCCGAACCAGTGGTAAATAAAATAATGACTTTCAATAAGTATTATGTAATAATCCATATTGAATAAAAATCATTCTATTCTATTCTATTCTATTCTATTCTATGGCAAACACGAATTGCATATGCAATACAATTCAAGAACTATATCTTCCAACTCCTTTTAATAACTTCTTAAAACTTATAGTACAAATTATGAGGGGCGGCTGATAAGTCCGCGGTCTAAGGTACTTAATGAAAGAAAATATATGGTTTCTACTTTTTATTTTTCAATATAATCTCCCTCAAGTTAAATACATTTCTCACATCTGACATACAATGCCTTTAACCCACCCAAAAAATATTCTGTATCTTTCTCTTCAAAATGACGATCAACCGCAGCTTTCATTGCGTTGTCATCTGCAAATCTCCGGCCCCGTAAGTACTTATTCAAATTAGAAAACAGGAAAATACCGCTAGGTACTAGGACTGGGCTATACGGAGGGTGGTCAACCTCTGACAACCCCGTGTCTTTCAGGGCTTGCTTCGCAACATGTGCGGTGTGAACGAGCGCGTTGTCTTGCAGAAAGAGCACTACGCGCGTCAGTTTCCCCACGTCGTTTCTGTACCTATATGTATAATATGTAGCCTCGCGAACCTGAGTCAATACATTGGCGTAATATTGGTCCATTTATCGTAGTTACCCTGGGTAGGTAGCCGATAAGCAAAATTCCCTCGCCATCCCAGAAAACAGTCGCCATTAGCTTAAACGCAGACTTTTCCAGCTTGAATTTCTTCGGCGGCCTTTCTCCTTTTTTTGTCCATGGCATGGACTCTTATTTGGACTCCGGATCATATTAGTACGGTGACTATCCGTTGCCAAATGTCTTCTTTGTTATAGCCGATTAGCTCCAAAAAATCTTTGCAACTTCCGATCGACGTTGCTTGCTCAGCAGTGTGAGCATTTTCGGTATCCAGCCCACGCTAATTTTTTTCATATACAAATGTTTATGTAAAATTGCTCCAAATCGTTCTTTGCTAATCTGCAGTTCTTCAGCAATCTGTCACAATTTAATTCTTCGGTCCGCCAGAACGATTTTTTCGACTTTTCGGACGTTTTCTTCGATAAATACTGTGACAGGACGATCCGGGCGAGGGTCGTCTTCAGAGCTCTCTCGACCTTGTTGAAATATGCGAGCCCATTTTTCCACCATCGTATATAAAGGCGCAGAATCCTGAAGAACCGATGACATCTCTTCAAAAATGTCTTTCATTGTATTTCCCTTATTTACGAGGAATTTTATGGCGCGGTGTTTAAAATTCCGAGAATTTCCAGATTCGGCTGACATGATGATGTTAGTTGTTCAATAAATAATTGAACTATGAGTGCAAACTTAATTAGTGATTGTACTACTTAAGTGTTGCAACTAGTGACATGAGTAAAGCTAATTACTCATCGTTAAGTACCTTAGTGCGCGAACTTTTCAGCCGCCATGGTAAAATTTTTTTTTTATAGAATAAAGGCGATAAATGAACACACAGTCCACCTGATAGCTTGTGTATATTTGATTGATATCTACATCGATCTTCGATTACGAATCAAAAACCAGATGCGTAACCACCCCTGCGGATTAAGATGGTAGACCTAATTACCAATAGAATAGAATAATTTTTATTCAATATGGATTTAAAGTACATAATACTTATTGAAAGTCATTTTTTACTTTTACCACTAGTTCGCAAAAAAAACTCTGTCCTGGGAGGAACAAGCAAGAAATCCAGCGGAACTTTTTTTAAAACACAATTTACAATATAATATTTTATACAGTTGTTATGAAACATTAAGAAACAGCATGGTAGTGATCACCTCATTCCCAGGGGTTATTATCAGTCATGTACTCTTTAGTAGTATAATAACCCGTACTAGACAATTTTTGCTTAATAAATAATTTAAACCTTTTGATGGAAAATGTCTGCATTTTCCATGAATAAAAATGATCTCTGGTTCTCTACAGTCACCATACGAAACACAGCTGCATTAGGTTGCTATTTTACGCTGGCAAGTGAGAGCGTGATCCTGCCCCAGTCGCGCCGACCCAATCATGATACAACTATAATATATAGCTGCAGATTGGCTCTACCATGTATAAAAACCGTCACTACGCCTGCAAAACCTACTAAACTTGTTTTATTAAATAAATTAATTAATAGTATTCAGAAATATTTTTGTATTATTTCTACTGGTTACAAAAACAGCAAAAAAATTCTCACATAATTAATTTACATGAGTTATTAAACTACAAATAAAATAAAACCGGCCAAGTGCGAGTCGGACTCGCCCATGAAGGGTTCCGTAGCAGCAAGTAACATAATTTACGATTTATGATGTTTAAAAAAAACTACTTACAAGATCTCGTTCAAACCAATTTTCGATGGAAGTTTACATGGTAATGTACATCATATATTTCTTTTTAGTTTTATCATTCTCTTATTTTAGAAGTTATAGGGAGGGGGGGGGGGTCACATTTTACCACTTTGGAAGTGTCTCTCGCGCAAATTATACAGTTTGGAAAAAAACGGTATAAGAAACTTCAATATCATTTTTGAAGACCTATCCATAGATAGGGCTTGATGGAAAAATAGTTTTTGAGTTTCCGTTCTGAGTATGGGGAAAAATTTATTGTTTTTTTTTTTCTATTTGTGTGTGAAAATCAAATGCGGTTCACAGAATACATCTACTTACCAAGTTACAACAGCATAGTTCTTATAGTTTCGGAAAAAAGTGGCTGTGACATACGGACGGAGAGACAGACAGACATGACGAATCCTTAAGGGTTCCGTTTTTTGCCATTTGGCTACGGAACCCTAAAAAGCTAGTTTTTTGTTCCTGCTGAAAAGTTGGATTATTTTACTTTTGAGGTTTTGCAGGCGCATCGATGATATGCTGTTTTAATAATAAATAAATACATAAATAGCAAAAAAAAAGCATATAATAATAAAAATAATTGAAAATAATCCTCCTTTGGCTTCAACATAGTCACTTCCTAAAGACTGAAAGAAAGAGAGAGTACTGAAAATGTATTCATTCACCTTTTATGATATTAGCTGGTATTTCCACTGTGAGAGGCCCAACGCTATTGAAATCAAGATAATCATTTGTGAACATGGACAAATAGATAGAGTCAATTTCACAACGGTATTCATTTAGGGGCTTCAAATTCTCATTGGGATTGTATGGTGCTGTCAATTGTATTATAGTCCACTCTGAAAATACATTTAATAAAAAAAAATTTATAAGGTGTTGAAACAGTGCACCATGCGTAAGCTTCTCAAGAAAAATTAATTGAAGTCATAACACGAAAAAGGTCCCGCCGTGTAGTCACAGCATAAGACACTACCCAATACGATCCAGCAGGTGTCAGTTAGGTAGTTAAAGCCATAAGATCGGGTGAAATGCTTAAATTCTTGGTTATTTAACTAAAAAAAATCACAATAGCTGTTCATTTCATCCGCAAAGAAAAAATACAAGGTGTCAGAAAAGGATTTAATAAGTTTTTAACTGAACAAAATTGTATTTTTGTCAACCACTTATTAGAAAAAAAAATCCCCAAAGAGTACCTATCTTTGTCATTTTTTGCAAAATTTCCCCAAAACGGCACAAGCTCTTTAAATAGTTTTTACATTTAAAAAAATGTCTTAAAAATATTAAAATTTTTAATTGAGATTTTTTTATACTCTACTAAGCCAGCGCTTATCGACGATCCCACCTGATGGTAAGTGGTGATGTAGCCTAACATGGTGAAAGTTTTATTGTGGTGATGTAGCCTAAGTGGGGGGAATAAAAATAAAATTTTCAGTTTTATTTTTATTCCCCATTTTACTCGAGAAAATATAATTTTTCCCCGAAATTGAATATATTCGCGCAAACGTGCCTGCTCCGTCACCCTGTGTCCCCCCGATGACAACACCAACAAACCAACTGAAAGCGGACAGCGGCTCCTTATGGCCTGCCCTGTAGCAGATATCAACCAATTGGTGACCTTCTATCCTCAGAAACTCATACCACACCACGTTGGGTTCGGGAACAACGAGGTGGGCGTGATCCCTGAGAAGGTGTGTCACTCACAGCCTGTCTGTCCTCTCTCAAAAAGAAGGTTAGACGACTAAGATTACGGGTCCCTATGCAATCGTCCCGGTCTTGAAAAATTTCATTGGTGCTGCCAGGGATCAAATCCGGGCGAAATATACAGCGAGCGCTTAGACCCAGAGCTACTAATACGACGCAAATAAATACGATTCAATAAATATAATAAAAACTCTTACGTACTTAAAACTTAAACACTTGGTAGCTGGTGATGCCTACTGGACGAGGCTACAGCACCACATCCTGCATTGTAATTGAAGATGCTTAACCGTGACATAATTCTTAGTAATGCGCAAGCATCAGTCGCCTCTTTATCTTTGCACTTTTCTATGTAATACAGAAAATAGTCGATGGACGGTGTTGACGTCGGCTAAAATCTCGGCGGTCGCCGTTTCGTCAAGATTATTCTGGCTTCTTAAAGCCTTATTCTTGATCTACTGCGGATATCCCCTTTACGGATTTTATCACGCAGCGAAACTCCGAGCATAGCGCTATCCCGACGGAGAGCAAGCAATCTCGATGTCGTCAGCCACTAGTGAAGGAACATGTTTTGTTTCCATAAGTCATCACTGACAACACACACTGGTTATTTACTTTTGCCGTCAGACTGGAGCATAGTACAAGCACTGCCATTTAGCGGCAGAAATAGATAAGAGGATAGTGCCTACCCAGAGGTAGGAGGTTAAACCATCTATAGTATAGTGTATTAATTAGACTGCTCTGAAAATCTAAATAAATAAAATGATAGAGGTTTGCAGTTGTGCGTGCATTACGAAAAAACAACTGGATAGATTTCAATTAGATTTTCTGTTTTATTTCTTAGCCACTTGGCCCTTATCTAAACAAATTGCAACAACTTCATTTAATATGAAGTTATTAAAGTTTTAAGAAATGTTATGTACATAAGACCTGGCAAACACTCACCTGGGTAATTTCTGAGCTGCCCAACGTTTACCGGCCCGATGTGATGTATCTTCTGGCCGAATGTGTCCACTATTGTTCTTTTATCCACAGGTCAGGTATGGAAAGCTGCCTTAGTATTCGATGGAGCAGGGAAATGAGATCTTATCTATTGCTGGTAACGGAACGCGCGCGTACAAGGTACCGTCAAAAGCGTTAATGCTTGCGTTGACGAGGAACTTGCCGTTACTAGTGGTCGTTGCGGGTGTAGTTGAAAAAAGGGTTGCTCGCTTCAAAGTTAAAGAGTGCTTGCCAGTAAGAAAAAATATTTATTCGAAATGTTATACGTAAGACGAGATGCTTTCCTTTCAAATTGTACTATTTCTAGTTATAAAATTATACCGAACCATTAATGAAAAGAAAATAAAGACATCAAATACGGAACATGCCGCTCACCTTAAAAGTACGCAGTATCTTTTAACTAAATCTAAACAAATCTGTAATACAAACTAGCCCTTGATAAAAAAAATGTAAGGAGTATAAATAAAGTTAAACCTAGTAAGTATCAAACTATATCTTAAAATTACGGATAAATATTTAAGTTATTTCTAAAGAAAGTAAAATAAGGAATATGAATCATTATTTACGTTTATTATTCTATAGGAAGTGGACAAATTTTATTAACTGGTCGCTTCAAATATGTTTTCCCAATTTGGAGAGTTACAACACGCGTAATCCCATCAGAACCTGGATGCAGATGGTGTACACGCGCAAGTCGCCATTGTAAAGGTGGAAGGTTATCATCGCATACTACCACAATCATGCCTTCACGGACCGGATTTCCACGATTGGTGAACCATTTGCCACGTTGTTGAATTTCATGCAAATACTCTAAGCTCCACTTTTTCCAGAAATGTTGAACCGATTGTTGTATCAAACGCCACCTGAATAATCTACCCGGATTTTCATCCACAAGTGAAACGTCGGGGATAGCTGTTAACGGTTCACCTATCAGAAAGTGAGACGGAGTTAGAGGGAGGGGATCCTGCGCATCGGAGCTCAATATGCATAGCGGACGCGAGTTTAGCACTGCCTCTATTTGACATAGTAGGGTATGCATCTCATCATAGGTTAGGATACGAGGACCTACTACCCGATGAAAATGGTGTTTAAAACTTTTGACGCCCGCTTCAAAGAGGCCACCAAAATGACTTGCATACGGTGGCTGAAAATGCCATGTTATTCCTTCTTCCAGAGTCTTATTCTGGAGCGCGCCTTGTACAGTGTCATTCCGTAGGAAGGCATACAAGTCCTTTAGGTACCTGTCACAGCCGATGAAATTCTTACCGCAATCGGAATAAATATCCTTGCATAAACCTCGGCGAGACGTGAAGCGACGTAGTGCCGCTAAGAAACCCTCTGTTGTAAGTTCCGAAACTATTTCGAGGTGTATGGCCTTAACGCACATACATACAAATACACAGACGTAACATTTTACTATTTTTGCATTTCGCACTTTGTTAGCTCGAACGTAAAAAGGACCAGCGAAATCAACGGCGGTTTTAAGAAAGGGTCGTTCGGGTCGCAAACGTGAGGCAGGCAATGGACCCATGCTGGGCTGCTGGCGCACGGGACATGCTCGAAAACAACGGACACAGCGATGAATACATTGCCGTATGACGTCACGCCCGGATAAGATCCAATATTTTTGTAGAAGTATGTATTGTGTACTTTGCGCACCGGCATGCAAGTGAGATACGTGAGTGTAATTAATAATTAGAATCGATAACGGATGTTTTTTAGGTAAGATTAATTGGTGTTTTGATTCATATGGTAAAAGGGACTTATGTATCCTCCCACCTACGCGAACAAAATTGTTTGAGTCAATAAAGGGATTTAAGCGTCTTAATTGATTTGATGGGAGTTTTCCCTTAGAAAGGTTGTAAATGTCATCACGAAAAACGGATTGTTGTACAAGAAATATGAGTCGATTCAAAGTAAAATTGAACTCGGTTACGGAAATATGTTTAGAAAGAGGGGTTTGAACCTTCTTACATTTTTTATAGAAACGGAATAATAAAGCAGTGACACGTACCAGTTTACCCAGGGATGAATAACGTGATATAATTTCTACGTCGTCGTTGGTGGAAGAAGAAGTGCATGGATTGGAAACAATTGCAATGTTACGTTTTTCTTCTTGTGTCTGAGTAGCTTTGAAAACAGGCCAAGTAGCCTCATCCTTTTTTAAGAAGTGAGGACCGCGGAACCATATGCTGTGATGTAAAAAATTGGCGGGAAGCATTCCGCGTGAAGCCGCGTCTGCCGGATTGTCTGCAGACGGAACATGCCGCCAACGGCAATACGGAATATTACTTATAATTTCTGTTATGCGATTGGAAACAAAGGTTTTCCACTCATGTGGCGAAGAACGCAACCACGCTAGTACTACAGAAGAGTCAGACCATCCGTATATCTGATCGCGAGGTATGCAATTCCCATAAATATTTAAGGTAGCTTTCATTAATCTAGATAATAATAGGGCCGCCATGAGCTCTAGGCGCGGTATGGACATACGTTTAGTAGGCGCCACGCGTGTTTTAGCTAAAAGAAGGTAAGTATCCACTGCACCCATGTCTCCCCGCACGCGAAGATAGACGCATGCGGCATACGCTTTCTCGGATGCATCTGAGAACCCATGAAGTTGTACAGAATGAGTGTGGGTAAATACGTGTCGCGGAAAAGTAACTTTCGATAAGAGTGGAAGCTCGTTAGTAAAACTGGCCCATGAATTTATTATATCTTGGGGTGGGTGTTCGTCCCAATCTACACGTGCTATCCACAACAACTGGATTAAATGCTTAGCAAAAATGGTGACTGGCGATAAAAGGCCAAGTGGGTCATAAATTCTAGCAATTTCTGAAAGAATCGAACGCTTAGTACATTTGTTAGAGGTAATTTGAACACTGAAAGTAAATGAATCTGAATTTGAGTTCCACTGAAGACCAAGTACTTTAGTTTTCATGTCATTTTCCATCTCCGCAAAAGGTACGTAATGGTGCCGCTCACCATGAGAACTTGTGGGCTGAACCGCAGCGAGTAACGCAGGCGAGTTACTGTGCCACTTGTGAAGAGTAAAGCCGGCAGCCTGACATATGCTTATTAACTCCTGTTGTAGAGCAAGAGCTTCTGCCTCCGTATTGTCGCCTGACACTATATCATCTACGAATATGTCACCTATTATGACTTGAGAAGCACGTGGGAAACGAGTGGCTTCATCAAGCGCAAGTTGTCGCATTGTACGAAGTGCGAGGTAAGGTGAGGAACTAACTCCGAAAGTTACAGTACGAAGGCGATAGTCACGTATAGGTTCGTCAGGAGAAGTGCGCCATACGATACGCTGAAAATCCCTATCTGTGTCACGGACTAAAATGTTGCGGTACATCTGTTTAATGTCAGCTGTGAAGGCAATAGAATGAATTCGAAACTTCAGTAGAACGTCGACTATATCCAGATGGAGTTTGGGTCCTGTAAACAAAACATCATTCAGGGAGTTCCCATGGGTAGTCTTACAACCTGCATCGTAGACCACTCGCATTTTTGTTGTTTCGCTAGATTCCTTCACCACGCAGTGGTGCGGAATATAATAGACGCCACCAGATTGAGGTGAAAGGCCATCACAAGGTTCCATGTGATCAAGGTCCAAGTACTCCTGGAGGCATGCATGATAACTATATTTCAGTGGCGGATTGCGTTCAAGCTTGTATTCTAATCTGCGAAATCGAGCGATAGCAATGTCACGTGACTCACCAAGGGGCAAGGCGTCAGGCTTGAAAGGCAGAGCGACTACATATCGTCCTGTATCATTACGCGTATGCGTGTTTTCGAAAATTGTCTCACACAAAACTTCGTCGGGAGTGAGAGACCTTTGTTCTGTAATTGATTCTATTTCCCAAAAGCGTTGAAGATCAAACTCATCGTTAACCGAGCTGTAAAACACTTGAACTGGGAATGAAACGGGTGAATGAATATTAAAATCTAACTTGCCTAGCAGTAAATATCCAAAAATACTATTTATTGCTATGGGTGTACCAGGAGGCCCAGTCACCGTATTGTTTAATAGAATTTGGGGAAGTATGTCCGCTCCAAGTAACATTTCTACGGGTTGTGGTGTGAAGAAATCGGGATCAGCCAATGTCAAATTTTTAATGTGGGACCATTCCTTATAAGGTAATTGACAAGAGGGCATTTGTGTAGTAATAAGCTTCGGTAAGATTAAGGCTTCGATTTGTACCGAAGGTTGTGTTTTATTTTTTGGTGTAATATAGCACGAAACTAAACCCTTTGGATAAACCGGTTTGTTTTCATTGATTCCGTAAACAGGAGGAATATTGACATGTTTTCTCGCTAAGCCCAAACGTTGTACGCACGCCTCACTAATAAAGGAAACCTGGCTTCCCGAATCTATGAGACAACGCACGGTCGATCGCTTATGATTATTTACGTAAACATCGATGAGCGCTGTTGACAGTAACACTGTACTCGTTCGCACTGACGGAGCAGAACTAGATTGCGCGCTAGCGTCGCGAGTCGTGTGATGTATCGACGTCATAACCAGCTGAGAATCGCTCGAAGTGGCGGGATCGTACGCTGTAGGAGGGAGTGAAGCGGAGCTGTCATGCGGATCAGCTGTCTCGGTAGCAGCTACATAAGATTGATTATCGAAATGAATTAGCGTATGATGATGTTTGTTGCACGTCCGACACATAAAATTTGATCTGCATTGCTTAACATCGTGTCCAACGTGTAAACAATTAAAGCAAACGTTTTTACCACTAATAAATGTATAGCGCTCCTTGGGTGATAGGTTTAAAAACGTCGGACATTTAGTTAGTGTATGTTGGGCGTCGCAGCATATACAATGGAAATATTTAACACTCGGAAATTTGTTTGGAATATTATATGCAGACTCTGAAACAGGCTGTGATGTGTTGTTTCCTATAAATATACGGCGTGCGCCCTGAGATGCCGTCGTGCGGCTACCGCCGCTGCTTGATGGTGCGTTTGATTTTGATTGACCCTCGTGTTTAGTAATTTGACCGAAATTAGGGTGAGAAATTTCGCTTGCGGACAACTCCCGCTCCAAAAAGGATATTAGTGTGTTGATATCAGGAATTTCTGATGGTGATTTTAATGATAACTCAAAACGTTTGCGGATAGATGAAGGAATTTTTCGCAGTAAAATCGTTAATAAGATAAAACTCCATTCGTTTGTAGGAAATTTCATGACTTCAAGTGCTTTAATGTTTTCTTGGTAAATGTTTAGTAAATTACGTAAGCTGATTGTTGATTTTTCTGAACAAGGTTCAACATCGAGAATTCTGTCGAGATGAGTGGAAGCTATAATTCTTTTGTTCTCATAACGCGAAATTAATACCTGTAAGGCTACAGAATAGTTCGCGTCGGTAATGGGAATTGATTTAATTAAATTATAAGGTTCATTTTTTAAAGTAAGGAGTAAATATCTGAATTTCTCCGCATCCGTGTAGGCATTATTGTTATGTACGAGTGAAATATATAAGTCATAAAATGAATTCCAGTCAGTACTATTACCCGAGAAGCTGGGCAAGGGAATTTTAGGCAATTTTGGATTGTGGGATTGTGCAAACGATTCGGAGTTAAAAGACCTACTCATACGCCTGACTTGTTCGTCATCTTGTTTTAATTTGCTCAGATGCGTGACAATAGCGTAGTATGCGTCATCAAAATCGTTACGAATTTTAATTTGTTCATCTTTGTTGAACATTTTTGTCTTTATTAGACATTTTTCTATTTTAGTTTGTAATTTACTAAACTTTCTTTGTTGTGCCGTAAGATCTTTAGTTCGCGAACGGAACTTTTGTTCATCGGTCGTTGCGAACTGTAATGTTCTTTTTAAATCATCTAAAATAATATCGCGTTCGAACATGTCCTGCTCGCATGAAACATCACACATAAATTCTTCAACTCGTGCTGGATCCGGCATTTTGCGTTGCAAAGATGGCCTATACGACACGTCGGTGAAAGTACGTATGTACGTTAAATTTTAAAATTTAAAGTGTGTGTGAAACTAAAGATAACACTCTTACTAAGACAGCACGATTTGAAAGGAAAGATTTGGCTCGCAAGGTCCAAAAACAATTATGTTATGTACATAAGACCTGGCAAACACTCACCTGGGTAATTTCTGAGCTGCCCAACGTTTACCGGCCCGATGTGATGTATCTTCTGGCCGAATGTGTCCACTATTGTTCTTTTATCCACAGGTCAGGTATGGAAAGCTGCCTTAGTATTCGATGGAGCAGGGAAATGAGATCTTATCTATTGCTGGTAACGGAACGCGCGCGTACAAGGTACCGTCAAAAGCGTTAATGCTTGCGTTGACGAGGAACTTGCCGTTACTAGTGGTCGTTGCGGGTGTAGTTGAAAAAAGGGTTGCTCGCTTCAAAGTTAAAGAGTGCTTGCCAGTAAGAAAAAATATTTATTCGAAATGTTATACGTAAGACGAGATGCTTTCCTTTCAAATTGTACTATTTCTAGTTATAAAATTATACCGAACCATTAATGAAAAGAAAATAAAGACATCAAATACGGAACAAGAAACAACGATTTTATAAGCACTATGTGTTCAGTGTTGTGTGTTATCTTGCCGCGGAAAAGTGGAGCAAGCGGTGTAGCGTGCATGCATAGGAGAGTAGAAGTCGCTTCTACCTCTGCTTCATGATAAAGTTACAGTCAGCCGGGCATTATTTATTATATATCACGCAACGCGGACAAAGTCGCGGGTAACAGCTAGTACTAATATAAATGTTGTGTGTGCTGCATCGTAGACGGTCGTGGTTAAAATTAAAGTGTCAAGGAGGAAGTATGTATGTCACTTGAAATAGATGTTAACCCTTTCGCTGTCCCGTGCACTACATATAGGTCATTGCTATTGTCTTACTATTGTGTCTGAAAACCGGACAGTGAAAGTGTTAAATTAGACTTAATAAAATACTAAACACGAATGACATGTGGGCTACATCACAATACTAGCGATCCGCCCCGGCTTCGCACAGGTGATTTTTGGACCTCGACAATATATGCATGTATTATATTAATCAATCTATCTATTGATAAAAACCACATCAAAATTCGTTGCGTAGTTTAAAAGATCTAAGCGTACACACGGCTGGTAGAGACTTTGTTTTATACTACGTAGAGATAGCTTTTATGCACATAGTGACAAGGTAATGTATATTGTTCCCATGAAACTATATTACAATACATTTGGACCCAAAATTAACCACTCAAAACTTTGCGTTGACTTGAGTGGTAAATGCAACACATCAATGAATCACAGTTAAATTAAGTTAAACCACTAAGAAGAGTGTTAAAAATATTAACTTTATATTATGGTAGTATAATGAAGCATATTATAAAATCTATTCTTACCTTTAGGAAGTTCTTTCAGTATTTTTAGAAAGTTTTCTGTTTTATTCTCGGAGCTGAATCTCATATATCGCATATAGAATGGAAGATCATCATCAGTTTTAAATTTCCTAAGAATGTCAGCAGTTTGTTTAGCTTCGCTTGATATGAAGTCAAGAATTTTTTCTTCATTTTTGGATCTAAGATATGAAATAATAAAAATGTTCCTCAATATTTTAAAAAACATCACAATTAAATTTTTTTCTGAATAATCATCATCATCATCATCATTAGAGCCCTTCACAAGTCCACTTGTGAACACAGGCTTCGAACGAGGAATGATACAAAGCACAATCTTGAGTCACCTGCATCTATGGACTTCCTGCATGTCTCACCAAGTCATCACTCCCATCTAATAGAGGGCAGCCCTACATTTTGCTTATCGGTACAAAGCTGCCACTCACAAACCTTTGTTAGTAATGACTAAAAAGTTTCACGTAATGTAAGGGGAATACTTCAGGTGAATCAAGTATCTACCTCACCTGCATATTAACCTAGCTAACTAACAAACAAGGCTCTGAAGACCAAAAAATAGCCGTTTATTTAGTATAGTACCAGACAAAATTTCACAAATTAGTGATGGGACACAGCATTGTCATTGAGAGGATATTGTCTCCGCACCCATCAACTTGCTAGCCTGGTATGATGAGTATGTGCAAATCTTTAAAAATATGGATGCAATCCAGTGGAGTAGCGTGCCTTAGAGAGGCCCCGTATCAAAATTTGTCGGGGGGCCCAAATGAAGGGTAAAGATTTTTCACAAAAAGAACAAAAACTCTTGCATTGAATTAAAATAATTATATATTGATTATAAGTTATTACTTACAATTAATACTCCTAGAAACTAAGCTAGCCAAACAATTCAAACCAACATCCTGTCCTATAGAAGTCCTTAGAATTTTTGCTTACATATTATGTTCGGGGCCTCTGTAGCCCGGTGGCCCGTATCATTGATACGGCGGTAGCTACGCCCCTGATGCAATCATATGTGGTAGCTACAGCTACATTATGGAGGTAACACAAATAGGTCGGCTCAACCGGGAAAGGACCACCCGCTCACAAAATACTAGTGTATAATAGCAACTTAATGCTGCTGTTTCGTATGGTGAATGCAGAGAACTGGAGAACCTTTTTACTGAAAATAAGGCATTCCATATTAGTCCTCAGAGGTGACAACGCATCTGCATTTTGATTATTGATTGAGGTAGAAGTTTAGAATCACAGCATCCATTTACCATCAGGTGGACTGTGTACCTTGTTTGTCAGCTTATTTCTATAAAAAAAATTACCACCGATGGGAAGATAAGAGTAAGAGAAAGGTAGGAAAGGTAAGAGTGGCAGATTCATATTGGTAATCGGCATGTAGGACATACCCTGATTGAAAGTCGATGGATGCAGGTGACTCAGGGCTGTGCCTTGTGGCATTACTTAGAGATGATGATGATAATATCAATGCATGCCAATGCATTATTGGAAATGGCTTTAAACATCAGTGGATACAAGTCGATGATATTACAATTATAAAAAAATAATAAATATTTTCAATCATCATCGTCATCATCATTACAGCCTTTCATAAGTCCACTGCTGAACATAAGCCTCCCCCAAGGAATGCTATTTTCAATAGTTTACAATAATGAGAACATTTATTTAACTTTCACATTATAGCTATATATCAGTATTTTTTTTTTAATTTTTAATAAATAAATAAAAAATGCTATTAACATTACTAATATTCCCTTTAACCACTCCTGGTAAGCTGAAAAATGCTTGTGATAGGAGTGTATCACAACAATAGTCGAATGGTGGATTCGAACCTGTGACCTTTTTGAGTTTTCGGTCCGTACCCTACCATTAGGCTACTGTCACCTGTTAATACCCTAAAGCACAAGAGTAGTATTTTCTTAGCGATAACTCATACAATACAATAAAAAAGATATACTTACATATACATAAGGACATTTAGTATTTGGCTACCTTGCTTAAACAACTAACATTTTTTGCTAGAGGCAATTAGAAGATATCAACATTAAACAGAATACATGTTCAGGTTTTACTTTATATAGTTACTTACATCTGATTTGAGATCGGTTGAGATTCTATCAAATCCTGAATTGGCTTCACATAATTTGTAATTTTTTGAATTTTATCACCTGAAAGAAATTTCATTATTACTTTTTATGAAATTATAAATTAGTGGTATTAAAGCTGTGGTAGCTATGGGGCTAAGCACTTGCTGAAAAAAGTATCCCAACATCTCAAGGTAGATCTTTGCCGGCAACAATTAAATTGTTGTTTGCAATTTTAAATTCTAATTTAACATGTAGCAATGAAGGAAAACATTGTGAGGAAAACATAATATATATACATATATGTTGTAACTTAATTACAACCTGTTAAAATTCACTGCTGAACAAAGGCTTCACCATAAATTTCCTTATAAGGGATATTTACTATGGCTTTAATGTTACACTTTACTGAAACATTTTTCTGTTTCTCACCATTCAAGCTGGCTCGTGGAAAATGCACTAACACTAATTTAAAGTCCTGTGAAGGGAATAATATGACACATACTGCTCATTTCACATGTCCATAATGGCATGCCGGGCAGCTCAATGCATTCCTTGCAATCCCTCCCCTTGGACTCACCCCACCGCACCTTCTTATGTAAATGCATCCTATGTGTGTGTAGCTAAAGAATGTAGACACAACGCAACAAAAGACTACCCCGAAATTCATTGAATTTTTAGAATAAATTCAAGGAATTCTGTAGAAAAGGGTTGTGATCGGCATACAAAGCAAAACTGAGCATCACGACCCAGGGTCGTGACCATAATATCTATCTAAATTGGTCATACCATTCCGGAGATAAATGGAACATTTGTTTGCACTCATAACCTCCAACCCTAAATGCATACACCTCCGTTCCATCATGGATAATGATAACAATGATATTTAACCAAACCTGTTGTTCTCAATTGTTCATCTCTGTACACAGCCAATGTCCTTAGAGATGCAGATACCGATTCACTTAAATAGAAAGCACAATCTGCTTCATTACTTTCTCCCAGACACTCTTCAGCATACAGTTTTCTGCTACCTGGAATAATAATAATATAATTTATGTATGATGATATATAATTATGTATGTTCAGCAAAGAGCTGTAATAACAACAATAATATTTACAGATAGGATGATGTATTTATAAATTACCTGGCTTTTACATAATATTATTTTGAATATATTTGTACTTCTTTATGGCTGATTTTTCAATAGTCCGATATAAATTATTCATCAAATAAATTACAACCTGACTAAATATTAAAGTGAAACAGTTGGGAAATTTTAATCACACATCTGTAACTATTAATTTGTTGTTTTATCCTATAAATAACTATGGTGATTGAAAAATCAGCTCTTAATAATGTAAAGTTAAAAATATTGATAGATACCATCAAAACAAACTATAATTTAAAAATTGGGTTTTAGGTACTCACTCTGGTAGTTTGGTCCATTGGGAGTTGATGGTATATCTTTTACATACTTGTTAAGAACATTGGCATAAAATGGCTTTGTGAATTCAATCTCATTAGTAAATACATCAAAATCTTCCATTTCTACAGTAAAATAACGTTTTATCTACCTGCAGCACTTATACAATGTTTGTTGTCTACAATTTTAAAATTCAAATTTTGATTTGACATTGCATATACGTTAAATGTTGTTTTTATTCTTAGCTCAAGAGAACAGGCAAAGGAACTAAGCCATACAGCCTTTACATATACGTTAAAAATTTGAAAATACATTTGATGTGATTACACTTTTTTAATAACTGGCTTTACGGCTCCGGGTTCTACCCCTTCTGAGCCTGAAGTTACAAAGTTTAATTATCCTTCATAGTACACTGCTTAACAATATGTTGATGCGTCACATTGTGCAGCCCTTGAGAAATTTTGACGAAAGCTTGAGCCAGCAGACAGCTTACACTTGGCGATAGTATCTCAAGGCGCTAAAGTAGACAGACACCTTATCTTGAAAATCACATCACTATCAGAGCACTTGTTTTACCGTTTCCACTAATAGTTCATATGCGCAGACACTTAATACACAAAACCACACCACTTTTATATATCAAAATTCACTTCAAACCATTATTTAAACAATAATACAAAAGCAGTAAACCACAAGTCAAGTTCCCGCCAAAACTCGACGTGATTACAACTACATATATACCGTAGACAATAGATACAATAAAGCTGACTTTTCACTATGGGATATAATATATATTATATCCCGAAATATAAATTATATCCCGCGATTGGCTTTCACACTGTGAGATGAGATATATCTTTTAACCAGTGTGCGTTCGGCAACTTGAGCCAGCAGACAGCTGACAGTTGGCGATGGTATCTCAAGGCGCCTAAGCAGACAGACACATTATCTTGAATTTCACATCACCATCAGAGCACTTGTTTCACCGTTTCCAGTAACAGTTCACATTTCACACGCGGACACTTAATACACAAAATCGCATCACTTTTACATATCAAAACCCACTTTAAACTATTATTTAAATAATAATACAAGGACAGCAATCCTCCAACGTTCACGTTCCCGCTAAAACTCCATTTGACATTCAGTTTTTTAAGATCCTTATATAGAGTAAGTAAAAGCTATATAATAAGATCAGTAATATTATTTAAAATATGTATTTTCACAGATAACATATCATCATCATCATCATCATCATCATTACAGCCTTTCATAAGTCCACTGCTGAACATAGGCCTCCCCCAAGAAATGCCACAAAGCATGGTCCTGAGCCACCTGCATCCATCGACTTCCTGCATGTCTTACCAGGTCGTCACTCCATCTCGTGGGGGGTCGCCCTACACTTCGCCTACCGGTACGAGGCTGCCACTCAAGAACCTTTCTTCCCCATCGGTTGTCGGTTCTTCAAGCTATATGGGCGGCGCACTGCCACTTCAGCTTATTAATTCGTTGCGCTATGTCGGTTACTCTGGTTCTACTGCGGATATACTCATTTCTATGTTTATCACGCAGAGAAGGTTGTAGGATTCAAGGTGTAACTTTTTATATATATATATGAATACTGACAGGCGTAGTTCAAATAGAACAATAACTGGTGATGCTCTATACACCGGCCGTGCCAATATTTCTCGGGAAAACGTCGCCGAGTACCGGAACAAACTTATCTCTGAAGTCGAGTCTTTGCTGGACAAAGTCTCGGATTGGGGGCGACTAAATCTAGTCCAGTTTAATTCTCAGAAGACACAAGTTTGCGCGTTTACCGCTAAAAAGAACCCCTTTGTCGTATCTCCTCAGTTTCAAGGTACTCCCCTTGTTGCCTCAGCCAGTATCGGAATCCTCGGCGTCGACATATCGAGTAACGTGCAGTTTCGTGGTCACTTGGAAGAGAAGGTCAAATTGACCTCTAAAAAGCTTGGCGTGCTCAGCAGAGCGGGACAGTATTTCATGCCGGCACAACGCCTGCAACTTTACAAGGCGCAGGTTCGGCCTCACATGTAATACTGTTCCCATCTCTGGGCTGGGGCTCCCCACTGCCAGCTAAGGAGCTGGCACTGTGGAAGGCCACTTGACCACATTCAGCGCAGAGCGGCTCGAATCATCGACGACCGAGTCCTTTCCGATCGGCTCGACACATTGGCGCTGCGAAGAGATGTTGCATCTCTTTGTATTTTCTTTCGCATTTACCACGGAGAGTTTTTTTTTTTTTTTTTTTTTTTTTTATAGGAGAGGGGGCAAACGAGCATGCGGCTCACCTGATGGTAAGTGACTACCGCCGCCCATGAACAACCGCAACACCAGGGGAATTGCAGATGCGTTGCCGGCCTTTTAAAAAGGAGTAGGCTCTTTTCTTGAAGGTCCCTAAGTCGTATCGGTCCGGAAAAATCGCTGATGGTAATCGATTCCACAAGGAAGTCGTGCGAGGAAGAAAACATCTTCTAAATCGCACAGTGGTGGACCGCCAATCATCCAGATGGTGTGGATGGTATCGGGAGTTCTGCCGCGATGTGCGTTCATGAAATTTGGCGGGTGGGATTAATCCGAACAATTCCTCAGAGCACTCCCCATGGTAGATGCGAAAGAAAATGCAAAAAGATGCAACATCTCTTCGCAGTGCCAATGAATCGAGCCGATCGGAAAGGGCTCGGTCGTCGACGATTCGAGCCGCTCTGCGCTGGATGCGGTCAAGTGGAAGGAGCTGGCACTGGGGAGCCCCTGCCCAGAGATGGGAACAGTATTCCATGTGAGGCCGAACCTGCGCCTTGTAAAGTTGCAGGCGGTGTGCCGGCATGAAATACTGTCCCGCTCTGCTGAGCACGCCAAGCTTTTTAGAGGCCAATTTGGCCTTCTCTTCCAAGTGACCACGAAACTGCACGTCACTCGATATGTCGACTCCGAGGATACCGATACTGGCTGAGGCAAGAAGGGGAGTGCCTTGAAACTGAGGAGATACGACAAAGGGGTTCTTTTTAGCGGTAAACGCGCAAACTTGTGTCTTCTGAGGATTAAACTGGACTAGATTTAGTCGCCCCCAATCCGAGACTTTGTCCAGCAAAGACTCGACTTCAGACACAAGTTTGTTCCGGTACTCGGCGACGTTTTCCCGAGAAATATTGGCCCGGCCGGTGTATAGAGCATCACCAGTGCTGTCATCCGCATAGCAATGAATGTTACCAGTTAGCAACATATCATTGATATGCAGAAGAAACAGCGTTGGTGATAGCACACAACCTTGTGGAACACCAGCGTTAATAGGCTTGTAGTCAGAACATGCACCGTCTACAACGACCTTGATGCTCCGATCTGCAAGGAAGCTGGTGATCCAATTGCACAATTTCTCGGGAAGCCCATAGGAAGGGAGCTTCGAAAGAAGCGCTTTGTGCCAAACCCGATCGAAGGCCTTCGCAATGTCCAGACTAACGGCCAACGCCTCCCCCTTGGACTCTACTGCCTCCGCCCATCTATGGGTCAGGTAGACTAGAAGATCACCAGCTGATCGACCCCGACGAAAACCGTATTGGCGGTCACTGATCAGCTGGTGATCCTCAAGGTACCGGATGAGCTGGCAGTTAATAATGGATTCCATTATTTTGGAGAACAAGGAGGTGATCGCGATAGGCCTATAGTTGGACGGGTCTGAGCGGTCGCCTTTTTTAGGGATCGGGTGGACAAAAGCTGTCTTCCATGAGTTCGGGACTACGCCTTGGGAGTAGGAGTACCGGAAAAGACGCGTTAGAACCGGTGCCAACTCCGGAGCACACGTCCTCAGCACAATTGGGGGGATTCCGTCAGGCCCACTCGACTTGTGGATGTCAAGGGAAAGGAGTGCTCTGCGAACCGAGCGCTGTGAGAATAGCACATCCGGCATAGAGCACTCACACCGCGGGATGGTCGGCGGTGTGTTCCCCCCGTCATCAACAGTCGAGTTGGACGCAAAAAGGGAGCCTAAAAGGTCGGCCTTCTCTTTTGCGTCGTGGGCCAGTGAGTCGTCCTCCCTGTGCAGAGATGGTAGTGATGGCTTACAGAAATTCCCTTGGACAGCCTTGGCGAGAGACCAGAATGCACGGGTTCCCGAAGGAAGGCGAACTAGTTTCTCGCCAATTCTGCCTATGTGCTCAGACTTTGCCTTGGCAATAACTCTTTTGAAGGACCTGGAGGCGAAGTTATACTTCTTTTTAAGTGTGCTGGTGTTTACATCCCGAGTCACCGAAGCCGCAGCCCAGGCTTGATAACACTCCTGCTTTCTGCGCAATGCAGTCTTACAGGAGCGACCAAACCAAGGCTGAGATCTGCCTCCGATGGGTACCACAGATGATGGAATAAATAGTTCCATTCCCTGTAGCACCACATCAGTGACAGAGTCAGCAACAGCGCTGGGATCATCCGGCGAGAAGCAAACACGCCCCCATGGGTAGGATGCAAAGAAAGACCGCATTCCGTCCCAATCCGCCGACCTGTAATGCCAAACACGGCGGCAACCTGCAGAACGCAACCGCGAAGGGAGCGTGAGTGGCACCATACTCCGGATCAGACAATGGTCCGAAGAGCCGAGAGGGGCATCGACGGAAACCTGATATCCGTCCGGATGAGAGGTCAGCAGAAGGTCCAACAGGGAAGGTGTATGATCCTCCACATCTGGAATCCGTGTAGGCGAAGTAACCAGTTGTGTCAGACCATATGCCAAAGCAAAGTCATAAACAGATCTCCCCGCATGATCGGTTAAACGTGAACCGAGCCATTCGGCATGGTGGGCGTTAAAATCGCCAAGGATCACGATCTCTGCGGATGGGACCTGTTGTAGCAAGGAATCTGTAGCCATTTGGACGTGGTCGATGAGTCGGTCTGTTTCGGCATTACCGCTATGGGACCTATAGAGGCACCCATAGACGCGCGGATGGTCGTCGCTGTCTACGCGTAGCCAAAGGATGGACAGGTCCGAACCTTCAAGACTGCCGAGGCGTCGAGAACAGATGTCCTCTCTGACATACACGCAAACTCCAGCCCGAGGCACAAAGGAGTGCTCCAATTTGTACCCCGGGCAGGAGAGATACGAAATATCAGCCGGAGAGGAAACCTGCGTCTCGGTCAGAAAGAGCAAGGCCGGCTTCGCCGTCTCGAGATGGTAGTGGACGGCGTTTAGGTTAGAGTGAAGTCCCCTGATGTTGCAGAAATTCACGGTTAGCGTGGCAGGGGTCGCCTTGGTATTGTTGCTCAGTTTGCCCCAAGCAGTTTTGTTTTTGAGCGGAATTTTGCCCCCCCCCAGAATACGCGGGGCAGCCTGAGCACCCACGCTCAGGATTGGAATAACATGGTCGTGGATGCTCAGCGAGGGATTCTCCAGGGGTACTGGTACCCTCCTGGGGTAGTCTACTTTGAAATTCCGCTACCATGTTGATGGGGGGGGGGGAATTGGGCCTCCGGCCACCTGCACTCACCAGACGAAACGCAGAAGCAGAGCCTCTACTTCACGCCGGTATTCTGTGAGGTCGTGGTACCAACCCGGCTCGAGCCTGCCCATACGTGCAACAGCAAAAAACTGCTGCGGGGCTCTACCACCGTTAACACCGAGTGCTCTGAGGAATTGTTCGGATTAATCCCAGCCGACAAATTTCACGAACGCACATCGCGGCAGAACTCCCGATTGGCGGTCCACCACTGTGCGATTTAGAAGATGTTTTCTGCCTCGCACAACTTCCTTGTGGAATAGTTTACCATCAGCGATTTTTCCGGACCGATAAAAAAAATATCTCAAAACTATTAATTAATTAAACTGCACCCAGGTAGTTTAGAAATAAAAAATACGAGTAGTTAAAGATCGCTCACTTTATAACGTCGATATTTCGTCAAATAATTGGGCAGTTTTTACTATATAAAAAACTGCACCTTGCGTGCATATAATTGCATCAACATTAAAAATGCATAAAATTCATTATTAAGTGCAAAAAGTTAATAAAACCAAATTTGTTAAATGTCGTTTGCGACCCCCCCCCCCCCCTCCAACCCAGCTTACAAATTTGGAGTATTTAAATATAAAAAAAACTGTCATACTTATTTCTAATAGCGCATGTCAAAAATATTAATCATTTGAACTGCACCCATTTAGTTTATAAATAAGAAAAGGTAAAATCACTCACCTTATAATGTCGAAAGAACTAAATAATTAGATTTGGGTACTTATATGCAATATGGTACTATGTATATTATATATATAATATATATGGTACTTATGTGCCGTGTAGTGGCGGTTAAGAATATCCACTACCCCATATCTTCCCGTGGGTGTCGTAAAAGGCGACAAAAGGAAATAGGCAGGAGATGGGCAGCAGCATCTTCCTGATAACAGCAAAATTACAATAAAAAAACTGCGGTTGCCAACCCGCTCACCATGCGTGGCAACTATGGCATATACCCCCCAATGATGAGAGCAAGATTGATACGGCCCCAGTCCCCGGCGGCCCCGCTATTCCTGGCTACGGTGGCGACCATGGTAACGGCGGGGCAGGGGGTGCTAAGAATCTCCGGTGGAGGTTCGGTTGCCACCTAAGACGACTCGACCTGTCAACATATAACGCACGCACCCTGAGGACTGACGAGAAGATCGTGGAGCTGGAAGAAGAGATGGACAAGTTACGCTGGCATATTATAGGATTATCGGAGGTCCGAAGAGAGGAGGAGGACACGGTAATCCTCGAATCCGGCAACTTGCTCTATCACCGGGAGGGCGACCATTTGTCCCAAGGAGGTGTCGGATTTATCGTCCACAAGTCTCTCGTTAACAACGTTGTAAAGATTGAGAGTGTGTCGACGAGGGTTGCGTACCTTACACTCAGAATCACCATACGGTATTCGCTGAAGGTCATACAGGTTTACGCACCAACTTCGGCACATCCCGATGAGGAGGTGGAGGAAATGTATGAGGACATATCTAGAGCCATGCATTTCTCCAAAACCCACTATACGGTGTTAATGAGAGACTTCAATGCAAAACTAGGCACAAGAGAGAACGTTGAGCTGAAAGTAGGGAAATTCGGAATAGGGCATCGGAACCCAAAGGGTCAGCAGCTGGCCGACTTCATGGAGAAAGAGGGACTCTTTATGATGAACTCTTTCTTCCAGAAGCGGTCCCACAGCAAGTGGACCTGGTCGAGCCCCGACTGTTCGACAAAAAATGAGATTTACTTCATTATGACGACCAGACGACAATTGTTCAGTGATATCTCCGTGATCATGAAAACTGGTAGCGATCACCGAATGGTTAGAGGCACACTGAACCGTAACGTTGGAGAGTTCTCGTCTAATGAAGTCAACGCTCCGTCCCCCTCGTGCTCTGTTCCAAAGTCCGGAAACCTTTCAGCTCGAGTTACAAAACCGTTTCCAGTGCCTGGTAAACTGCAATGAAGTGGACGATATGAATGACAAGCTCGTGGAAACTGTCCATGCGGTCGGAGCTAAGTTCTGCAAGACCCGCCGCAGAAGAACACAAAAACTCTCCGATCACACTCTTAATCTCATGGCTGTTAGACGGGAGATGAAGCTACATTCTTCAACAGATTAGACAGCATACAGGCAACTGAACAGACAGATCTCCAAATGCATGCGGCGGAACTTGCGCAACTTCAATACAGCTTGTATTGAAGAAGCGATCGAGCGGAACCAAGGCTCCAAAGTCTTTGCCAGAGATCTGTCTGCCAGAAAGAGCCAACTGTCAAAGCTGAAGACCAAATGTGGCAGCATTGTTTCCGGGACACCTTACATTTGAGTGAGATTCAGAGGTTCTATGGGCAGCTGTACACGTCATCGTTGGGGCCACACGCTACTAAAAAATATTAGCTTTTCTAAATAGGGTGCAATTTAAAGTAATTATTAATATCTCACAATTAACAAAATAATCAGTATAAATCACACTGATTTCTACGATCTTGTATTGAATTGGAATTGGCACTGCGTAGGGATGCAATATCCCTACGCAGTGCCAGTCAATCGAGTCGATCAGAAAGAACTAGGCCGTTGACGACTCGAACCGCTCTGCGCTGGATGCGGTCAAGTGGAAGGAGCTGACGCTGGGGTGCCCCGGCCCAGAGATGAGAGGCCGAACTTGCGCTTTGTAAAGTTGCAAGCGATGTGCCGACATGAAATACTGCCCCGCTCTGCTGAGCACGCCAAGCTTTTAACAGGCCAATTTGGCCTTCCCTTCCAAGTGACCATAAAACTGCACACTATTCGATATGTCGACGCCGAGGATTCCGATGCTAGCTGGGGCAGCAAGGGGAGTGCCTTAAAACTGAGGAGATACGACAAAGGGGTTCTTTTTAGCGGTATACGTGCAAACTTGTGTCTACTGGGGATTGAACTGGACTAGATTTAGCCGCCCTCAATCCGAGACTTTGTTCAGCAAAGAATCGACTTCAGACACAAGTTTTTTCCAATACTCGGAGACGTTTTCCTGAGAAATATTTTCACTTCCGGTGTATATTGCATCACCAGTGCTATCGTTGTTTTCCAGTTTGCAACATATCATTGATATGCAGTAGAAACAGCGTTGGTGATAGCACGCAGCCTTGTCGAACAACAGCGTTAATAGACTTGTAATCAGAGCATGCACCGTCCACTACGACCTTGATGTTCCGATCAGCAAGGAAACTGGTGATCCAATTGCACAATTTTTCGGGAAGCCGATAGGAAGGGAGTTTCAAAAGAAGCGCTTTGTGCCAGACCCGGTCGAATGCCTTCGCTATGACCAAACTAACGTCTAATGCCTACCCTTTGCATTCTACTGCCTCTGCCCATCTATGAGTTAGATCGACCCGAAGATCACTGGTGATGGCGATAGGCCTGTAGTTTGACGGGTCTGAGCGGTCGCCTTTTTTAGGGATTTTTGAGAGGAGTTCTTTGCGAACTGAACGCTGTGTAAACCGCACATCTGGCATGGAGCACTCAAACCGCGAGATGGTCGGCGGTGTGTTCCCCTGTCATCGAGAATCGAGGTGAACGCAAAAAGAGAGATTAACAGATCGGCTTTCTCCTTTGCGGCATGGACTCAGTGAGTCATCCTCTCTTTGCAGAGATGGCTGACAGAAGTTCCCTTGCACAGCCTTGGCAAGAGACCAGAATACACGGGTTACCGAAGGAAGGCGAACTAGCCTCTCACCAACTCCGCCAATATGCTCTGACCTTGCCTTGGCAATGAATTTTGAAGAACCTGAGTAGGGTAATATTGGGGCTAGTTCGCCCCAATATAATTGCGGTTTCTGTATTACTCGTCCGCTCGCAATGCAGTTCGCTGCAATATTACACTAAACAGCTCTACATTCCCAGACACGATGCGTGACGGTGTGGGATTCAATAATCTGATTCTCGCTGAGATAGCTGGTTACTCTAAAACACGTATGGACGCAGCGCTCATGTTATTGTATTTGATCTCGATCGATATTATTGATGATTGCAATTGTCATGCATGTTTGATTGATGAGTTTTTAGTAGACCAATACTTTAATAGGTAGACTAACATAACGATGTTGGATTTTTTTATATGATTCAGGGAGATTTTACCATGGTAGATCAATTGAGACTCCAGCCCTAGGGCTCACTTGCGCAGATATATAAACATACCTAGCAAATAACATTTTTTTTTCCATATGAAAACAGCGTTGTGTTCAGTCTTCATGATTTTTGAATTAATTATGAATGAATAAGAACCATTCCGAGGTATTTTTTTAAAGCAAGTATTTATGCATGCTATTAATTAATATATTAAATAACATAATTATTTAAACTTACCTTATCTATATAGGGTAACTATTATAGTCTTTAGTGTGCTAGCATTTAGGTATTACATATTATTAATTATAGGACGATAGGGAGATTTCTTTTATATTGGTCAGTTGGTTGTCTAGAAGCGATCGGCACTTGCAGTCGTTTTTAACATCCTATCTATTCTTAGACTTGCGTGTAAGAGATGGATATTTGACACATTTTATATATTTGAGCTTAATTTATGTCAAATATTTTATTTCTTGCAGCCAAATCCAGCGATAGAAAGGTTTTTTTCATAGATACAATTATACAATACTTTCGTTTTGCAATAAAATTGGTTCACAATAAAGGAATTTTGCAATGTAGGTAGGTATGTCCTTAATATAAGTATGTTATTACATACCAACTAAACTGAAAGGCGTAAAATACTTCTGTAACTTAGTTAGATTAGTTAGATGCCCAATTCCCCCCCCCCCATCAACATGGTAGCGGAATTACGTCATAAACTACCCCAGGAGGGTACCAGTACCCCTGGAGAATCCCTCGCTGAGCATCCACGACCATGCTATTCCACTCCTGAGCGTGGGTGCTCAGGCTGCCCCGCGTATTCTGGGGGGGGGGGGGGGGCAAAATTCCGCTCAACACAATAACTGCTCGGGGCAAACTGAGCAACAAGACCAAGGCGACCCCTGCCACGCTATCCGTGAATTTCTGCAACATCAGGGGACTTCACTCGAACCTAAACGCCGTCCACTACCATCTTGAGACGGCGAAGCCGGCCTTGCTCTTTCTGACCGAGACGCAGGTATCCTCTCCGGCTGATACTTCGTATCTCTCCTACCCGGGGTACAAATTGGAGCACTCCTTTGTGCCTCGGGCTGGAGTTTGCGTGTATGTCAGAGAGGACATCTGTTCTCGACGCCTCGGCAGTCTTGAAAGTTCGGACCTGTCCATCCTTTGGCTACGCGTAGACAGCGACGACCATCCGCGCGTCTACGTGTGCCTCTATAGGTCCCATAGCGGTAATGCCGAAACAGACCGACTCATCGACCACGTCCAAATGGCTACAGATTCCTTGCTACAACAGGTCCCATCCGCAGAGATCGTGATCCTTGGCGATTTTAACGCCCACCACGCCGAATGGCTCGGTTCACGTCTAACCGATCATGCGGGGAGATCTGTTTATGACTTTGCCTTGGCATATGGTCTTACACAACTGGTTACATCGCCTACGCGGATTCCAGATGTTGAGGATCATACACCTTCCCTGTTGGACCTTCTGCTGACCTCTCATCCGGACGGATATCAGGTTTCCGTCGATGCCCCTCTTGGCTCTTCGGACCATTGTCTGATCCGGAGTGTGGTGCCACTCACGCTCCCCTCGCGGTTGCGTTCTGCAGGTTGCCGCCGTGTTTGGCATTACAGGTCGGCGGATTGGGACGGAATGCGGTCTTTCTTTGCTTCCTACCCATGGGGGCGGGTTTGCTTCTCGCCGGATGATCCCAGCGCTGTTGCTGACTCTGTCACTGATGTAGTGCTACAGGGAATGGAACTATTTATTCCATCATCTGTGGTACCCATCGGAGGCAGATCTCAGCCTTGGTTTGGTCGCTCCTGTAAGACTGCATTACGCAGTAAGCAGGAGTGTTATCAAGCCTGGGCTGCGGCTTCGGTGACTCGGGATGTAAACACCAGCACACTCAAAAAGAAGTATAACTTCGCCTCCAGGTCTTTCAAAAGAGTTATTGCCAAGGCAAAGTCAGAGCACATAGGCAGAATTGGCGAGAAACTAGTTCGCCTTCCTTCGGGAACCCGTGCATTCTGGTCTCTCGCCAAGGCTGTCCAAGGGAATTTCTGTAAGCCATCACTACCATCTCTGCACAGGGAGGACGACTCACTGGCCCACGACGCAAAAGAGAAGGCCGACCTTTTAGGCTCCCTTTTTGCGTCCAACTCGACTGTTGATGACGGGGGGAACACACCGCCGACCATCCCGCGGTGTGAGTGCTCCATGCCGGATGTGCGATTCTCACAGCGGTCGGTTCGCAGAGCACTCCTCTCCCTTGACACCCACAAGTCGAGTGGGCCTGACGGAATCCCCCCAATTGTGCTGAGGATGTGTGCTCCGGAGTTGGCACCGGTTCTAACGCGTCTTTTCCGGTACTCCTACTCCCTAGGCGTAGTCCCGAAATCATGGAAGACAGCTTTTGTCCACCCGATCCCTAAAAAAGGCGACCGCTCAGATCCGTCCAACTACAGGCCTATCGCCATCACCCCCTTGTTCTCCAAAATAATGGAATCCGTTGTAAACTGCCACCTCATGCGGTACCTTGAGGATCACCAGCTGATTAGTGACCGCCAGTACGGTTTTCGTCGGGGTCGATCAGCTGGTGATCTTCTGGTCTACTTAACTCATAGATGGGCGTTGGCAGTAGAGTCCAAGGGGGAGGCATTGGCCGTTAGTTTGGACATTGCGAAGGCCTTCGATCGGGTTTGGCACAAAGCGCTTCTTTCGAAGCTCCCTTCCTATGGGCTTCCCGAGAAATTATGCAATTGGATCACCAGCTTTCTTGCAGATCGGAGCATCAAGGTCGTTGTAGACGGTGCATGCTCCGACTACAAGCCTATTAACGCTGGTGTTCCACAAGGCTGCGTGCTATCACCAACGCTGTTTCTTCTGCATATCAATGATATGTTGCAAGCTGGTAGCATCCATTGCTATGCAGATGACAGCACTGGTGATGCTCTATACATCGGCCGTGCCAATATTTCTCGGGAAAACGTCACCGAGTACCGGAACAAACTTGTGTCTGAAGTCGAGTCTTTGCTGGACAAAGTCTCGGATTGGGGGCGACTAAATCTAATCCAGTTTAATCCTCAGAATACACAAGTTTGCGCGTTTACCGCTAAAAAGAACCCCTTTGTCGTATCTCCTCAGTTTCAAGGTACTCCCCTTGTTGCCTCAGCCAGTATCGGAATCCTCGGCGTCGACATATCGAGTAGCGAGCAGTTTCGTGGTCACTTGGAAGAGAAGGCCAAATTGGCCTCTAAAAAGCTTGGCGTGCTCAGCAGAGCGGGACAGTATTTCATGCCGGCTCAACGCCTGCAACTTTACAAGGCGCAGGTTCGGCCTCACATGGAATACTGTTCCCATCTCTGGGCTGGGGCTCCCCAGTGCCAGCTTCTTCCACTTGACCGCATCCAGCGCAGAGCGGCTCGAATCGTCGACGACCGAGTCCTTTCCGATCGGCTCGACTCATTGGCACTGCGAAGAGATGTTGCATCTCTTAGCATTTTCTTTCGCATTTACCATGGGGAGTGCTCTGAGGAATTGTTCGGATTAATCCCAGCCGCCAAATTTCACGAACGCACATCGCGGCAGAACTCCCGATACCATCCACACCATCTGGATGATTGGCGGTCCACCACTGTGCGATTTAGAAGATGTTTTCTTCCTCGCACAACTTCCTTGTGGAATAGTTTACCACCAGCGATTTTTCCGGACCGATACGACTTAGGGACCTCCAAGAAAGGAGCCTACTCCTTTTTAAAAGGCCAGCAACGCATCTGCAATTCCCCTGGTGTTGCGGTTGTTCATGGGCGGCGGTAGTCACTTACCATCAGGTGAGCCGCATGCTCGTTTGCCCCCTCTCCTATAAAAAAAAAAAGTTAAACAGTAAATGCATATAAAAAATATTTTACCTAAATCAAGCATCGATGAGCATAGAAAAGTTTTCATTTCAAACTTTCAGAAAAGTCAAAAAATGGATTTTAAGTTAACCTGTAGGAGCCTGTTGCATACTAGATCATCATTCATCATCATTACAGCCCTTCACAAGTCCACTGCTGAACATAGGCCTCCCCCAAAGAATGCCACAAAGCACGGTCCTGAGCCACCCGCATCCATCGACTTCCTGCATGTCTTACCAGGTCGTCACTCCATCTCGTGGGGGGACGCCCTACACTTCGCCTACCGGTACGAGGCCGCCACTCGAGAACCTTTCTTCCCCATCGGTTGTCGGTTCTTCGAGCTATATGGCCGGCCCACTGCCACTTCAGCTTACTAATCCGTTGGGCTATGTCGGTTACTCTGGTTCTACTGCGGATATCCTCATTTCTAAGTTTATCACGCAGAGAAACTCCGAGCATAGCCCTCTCCATAGCTCGCTGAGCAACCTTGAGCTTTCTCATACGGCCAGCAGTGAAGGACCACGTCTCAGATCCGTAAGTCATCACTGGCAACACGCACTGGTTGTACAATTTCGTTTTAAGGTTTTGAGGTATGTCTGACGAGAAGATGTGTCTTAGCTTCCCGAACGCTGCCCAGCCGAGTTGAATCCGTCGATTGACCTCTCGGTCGAAGTTGGACTTACCTAGTCGGACTATTTGTCCCAGGTAAACATACTCGTCAACAACTTCGAGCTTAGTGTTCCCAACAACTACCGGCATAGGTGTGACATGGACATTAAACATGATCTTTGTTTTGTCCATGTTCATCTTAAGACTTATCCGTTGGGAAACACTATTGAGGTCATTGAGCATAGTGCTTAGGTCCTCCAGCGATTCTGCCATAAGGACTATATCGTCGGCAAATCGAAGATGAGTGATGTAATCGCCATTGATGTTGATACCGTATCCTTTCCAGTCCAGAAGCTTGAAAACGTCTTCCAATGCAGCGGTGAAGAGTTTCGGGGATATGACGTCACCCTGTCTTACACCTCTCTGCAATTGGATAGGTTTCGTACTCTGGTTCTGTACTCGGATAGCCATCGTAGCCCTACTGTACAAGCACTTCAACACTTCGATATACCGACAGTCAACTTGGCACCGCTGAAGGGACTGCAGCACCGCCCAAATTTCGACGGAATCAAAGGCTTTCTCATAGTCCACATACGCCAGACATAGTGTTAAATTGTACTCTTCGGACTTCTGTACAATTTGCCGAAGGGTATGTATGTGGTCTATGGTACTAAAGCCCTTTCGGAAACCGGCTTGTTCGGGAGGCTGGAAGTCGTCAAGTCTGCGCGCGAGACGATTCGTAATGACTCTCGAAAACAGCACGTAGACGCGGCTCAGAAGGGAAATCGGTCTGTAGTTCTTCAAGAGAGCGTTGTCACCTTTCTTGAAGAACAAGACCACCGCACTTCTGCTCCACGCCTCCGGTGTAATGCCACCATGGAGGACGGAATTAAAGAGCTTCTGAAGGACTTCAAGTACCGGTTTTCCACCCGCTTTCAGAAGCTCCGCTGTAATTCCATCCTCGCCTGGGGCCTTACCGTTTTTAAGGTGCTGGAGAGCCATTCTAATCTCGCTCAGACTGACGTCCGGGATATCTTCGGAATAGTGTCGGATGAGACTTGCTCTTGGATCGTTACTCAAACTTGCGTGTGGCTCCAACGATGACGTGTACAACTGCCCATAGAACCTCTCAATCTCACTCAAAATCCCAGGTGTCCCGGAAACGATGCTGCCACATTCTGTCTTCAGCTTTGACAGTTGGCTCTTTCTGGCTGACAGATCTCTGGCAAAGACTTTGGAGCCTTGGTTCCGCTCGATCGCTTCTTCAATACGAGCTGTATTGAAGTTGCGTAAGTCCCGCCGCATGCATTTGGAGATCTGTCTGTTCAGATGCCTGTATGCTGTCAAGTCTGTTGAAGAATGTAGCTTCATCTCCCGTCTAACAGCCATGAGATTAAGAGTGTGATCGGAGAGTTTTTGTGTTCTTCTGCGGCGGGTCTTGCAGAACTTAGCTCCGACCGCATGGACAGTTTCCACGAACTTGTCATTCAAATCGTCCACTTCATTGCAGTCTTCTAGGCACTGAAAACGGTTTTGTAACTCGAGCTGAAAGGTTTTGGGACTTTGGATTAGAGCACGAGGGGGACGGAGCGTTGACTTCATTAGACGAGACCTCTCCAACTTAACGTTTAGGTTCAGTGTGCCTCTAACCATTCGGTGATCGCTACCAGTTTTCAGCTAGATAGCTCAAATGTATTTGGTTACGAAGTTCAAACTAAATTGAACATTTTAATGAATAATGTTTTATCTGGTTATCTAAACAGAATAAAAGTAATACTTGTAGTAGCTAAAAAAATTTAAAAACACCTTAATAGAAAATCAGAAGTTATATAGCTCAAAGTTTATCGGTTTTTATAACACAAAACCAGAAACACCAATATAATAAGAACCCTCTTATGAATGCAGCTTCCTTAAACAAATTTTGATCTCAAATATCTGCGACAGAGTCATCGGAGCAGATTGATTTTTAATTTTATTAGGAGTTATAATTTTTAAAAACCGAAGTTGAAGGCTGTATATTTTGTCCAAATAAGTTTTAAATGTCCTACCATAGCTAGTGATCCCATATGAAATTATTGACTCTGCGAGTGCATTATATAGATTTAGTAATATTTTAAATGGTACTTTGTATTTCAAGATAGCAAATTTAGCTAACATTGCTCTCAGTTTGTCACAAATTGTGTCAATATGATAACCCCAGTTATCGACTTCTAGTCCTAAGTATTTGTAACGAGGAACCTGCTCTAACAACTCAAATTTGCAACCGGTCCTATTTGTTTCCAAAACATGCAAGCACTGGTGTCTATGCGCGATTACTTCGATTTTCTTATCAAAATTGAGTAGCTAGTTAGAGCCGACATGAATAATTTTAGTTTTACTAGCATAAGTTAGTGAAATCAATTTGTAAACAGTGTTCAGCCTTAGCAATTTTTTTTATAGGATAGGGTGACAAACAAATTGTATGAGAGCTGGTAGACATTTTTGGGTAGGTAATAGGTATTTGACAAGTTTTTAGCGCTCCTCAAATACCTACCCAAAAATGTCTTTTTTTATAGGATAGGCTGACAAACTGTTTATGGAATAAGGGTGACAAACGAGCACACAGTCCACCTGATGGTAAGTGGTTACTGTGACCCATAGACATCTACATCTATCCTCAATAAAGACTCAAGATGCAGATGCGTTGTCACCCGTGAGGACTAAGATGGAATGCCTCTTTTCCAGTAAAAAGGGTCTCCGGTTCTCTACACTCACCATACGAAACACAGCAGAATTAAGCTGCTATTTTACGCCGGTATTCTGTGAGAGCGTGGTCCTTCCCCTGTCGAGCCGACCAATTCGTGCTACAACTATACTACTCATATAAACTCGTATAAAATTATTGGACCAGCCATTCCAAATGAAAAATCGGTACCTACAATAAAAGTAAACAATATTGTTTCTTTAGAGTTGGTAATAATTAACAGTTTTATCTAGATTAATCATCATCTCAATTCTTGTAATTTCTTTTAGAAAATGGGGTCTAGGTTATATCTAAAAAGAGCAATTAAAATATCTAATTAATAAAATTATCCATAATAAGTAGGTACCTCCACACTCACTCACTCACTCAAAGGCACAAATTAGTAATTAATTGTTAATGCTTTTGTTTCAGATGATTGTGTAAAGAAATACAGAAACAAACTTTTAAAAAAACTGACAGAGAAAATTATTTATACAACAAATGTAGAAGTGAAAAAAATTTGTCAACTAAAAAGAACAATTCAGAAGATGAGAAAAGGAGATGCCCTCAACATTTTAGAAAAAAATAAGTCTGTAGCAAAACTAATGCAGAGGCTGACGCCGTCTTTTGCGCTGATGCTACAGGCTCAATTGAAAAATGATAAAAAGAAATTTAAAGGCAGAAGGTGGACATTCGACGAAAAAGTAATCGCATTGAGGTTATTTAAAAGGTCCCCAACGTGCTACCGATTATGAAGAAGGATGTGGTGCCTTCCATCACCTAGCACATTAAATAATTTATTGAGGTTATTTCTAACCTTATTATTATTATTATTATTGAGGTCTAACCAGTGTTGAAACAGCTAGACTAGTTTACTTTAACTATTTCCATAGCATAATGTCGTATGGTATTTTGCTGTGGGGACACGCAGCTGACACTGAAATTATATTTGTTTTACAGAAGATGGCTATAAGAGCAATTTATAATTTAAAGCCTAAAGAGTCGCTGCGACAAATATTTAAGAAAATTAATATATTAATTTTGGCCTTTCAATACATTTATGAAAATGTAATGTACGTACACAAAAATAAAAGTAGTTTTACAAACATAAGTGATATTCATTCTGTAAATACTAGGAACAGACACAAGCTAATAGTACCAGTTACTCTACTCCACCGAGTCAGTAATTCATTCTTGGGGCGAATTATACGCTTTTACAAAAAAATTCCAGAAAATATACAAAATTTGACTTGCTCAAAGTTCAAAAACTTTATTAAACTAAGTTTGTATAAAAAGGGTTATTATAAAGTTAAGGAATTTATGGATGATAATAACCCCTGGGAATGAGGTGATCGCTACCAAGCTATTTCTAATTTGTTGTGTTGTTAATTCTGTAACATACATGATTGTAAGCTATTTAAAAACACCCGCTGGGTTTCTTGCTGGTTCTTCCCAGGACAGAGGTTTTTTTTCGAACCAGTGGTAATTAAACAAAAGAGTGATTTTCAATAAGTATTATATATAATCTATATTGAATAAATAAGTTTATGTTTCTGTTTCAAATTGTCGACATTTTTATATTTAAATTGAGTATATATTATTATAGTTATTTTCTATGTGAAAATTGCAAGAAGTTTGCATAATTTAAACATTGTTTTGTAAACTGTAATTCCAATATGCAAACTTATTTGAATTTAAAACATTTTTGTATAGTTTAGTTATATTTTTTTTCCGTATCTTTTTTATGGAGAAATTAATTTGTAAACATAAATTAAGATTTACTATACTTGCAATCCAAACTTATTAGTTTGGATTCGTGATGTCCCAGGCACTACAGCGTCTAGAATAGCTGTTGTAAAATTATTGACGCTGTATAAATCATATTTAGATGTAAAGGCCAATTTTTCTATTAAAACAAAATTCAAATTGTCGACATATTTTATATTTTATTTAAATTGATTACATATTATTGTAGTTATTTTCTGTGTGAATATTGTAAGAATTTTGCATAATTTAAACATGTTTCATTAAATATTAAGTTACGCTACACCTGTAATTCCAATATACTAACTTAAATGAATTTAAAACAATTTAATAGGCTAATTATATTTGTTTTTTTTTTCTATATCTTTTGTTATGAATAAATGAATTTGTAAGCATAAATTATATTTTACTATAACTTGTATTCCTCGTCAGAAATACATAACTGTGACCGATTCTGGTTTTTCCAAGATTTATTCTATTAGGAAATATGTTTCTAAAATAATTAATTATTATAATTCTAGAGATAAATTTATAGAAATAATGTTTAATGATAGAAACATATTTTTTAATAGAATAAATCTTGGAAAAACCAGATCGATGAAAAAAATTTAATTTCTGCGATTCGAATTTTCCCGCTCAAATTTGTTGTATGTGCTCCAACGGTAGATGGCGCTGAATTTTGTTCCTATCCATTTTATATGGAGTTAACATTCTTCTCCGCTAGGAGTAAAGTATTCTGTGGACAGAGTGGCGTCTGCAGTGTAAGCTGTATCATATTATTAGGTTAAGGTGTAGACACATTGATAAAATTTTAGTTAATGGATTTTAGACTTTATACAGAGCATTCATAGACGTCCATTACACGGTAGGTTTTGCTGTCAGTTTTACAACAATCACGGTTGTGATTGACGAATAACCTATCGTGTAATGTAGTTATTGACAGTTGCATGAAATTGATTGACAAATATCTGGATATTTTGATTTTTACGTCAATCAACTATTCAGTCACGAATTTTGATTTAACGTGTAATGGCATTTCATCAATCACGCGTCAGTCAACGCTCAGACAGCAATGGAGGCGGACGCAGAATATATTGAAGAGGCGGGTTTCACGCGCTCGCGCAGCCCGTCGCCACTCCCGCCAAATGTGCTTCAGCCAGAAAAAGACTTTATTTTAAATTTTGAGGCTCTCCCCGAGTTGTGGGACACGAAAAACCTCGGGTAGGTTGGATGCCTCTAATACCAGCCACGCCCCTAATTCCAGCCTTTCCGCCTTTTTACTTCGTAAATAATATTTCTAGTAGTCTTAACTACAAATATGGTCGGCTAAAAATTCTTCGTAATTAGAGGAAAGTATATTTCAAATATTACCTCACAGTTTTAAACCTAACAGTGTTAAATTAAAAATCAAAACATAAGCATATTTTACATTAGCTCATCTTTAGGCTTTTTGATTTGTATGAATGTGACTATAGACATAGTAATGCAGCTATTTTTGTTTAAATTTATAAGTTTTTTATTTTATTTTAGTGGAAATTAATGGGGCTGTAATTAGATATACGAAATTTATGGAGTGCATAATGTCAGTGGCCCGACTGTTATTTGGTTTGACGTAAATAATAAGAAGTACCTTATTTCAACCACGTAATATAAATCAGGGCTGTCATAAACTAGCATAAATACCATTAATTTGAACTCACACAGAAAACCAACGTAGAATAGCAGCTTAACGCTGCTGTGTTTCGTATGGTGAGTGTAGAGAACCGGAGACCCTTTTTACTGGCAAAGAGGCATTCCATCTTAGTCCTCACGGGTGACAACGCATCTGCATCTTGAGTCTATATTGAGGATAGATGTAGATGCTTATGGGTCATAGTAGCCACTTACCATCAGGTGGACTGTGTGCTCGTTTGTCACCCTATCCTATATAAAAAAAACATAACTTATTTTATAGTTAAGTAAGTTATGGTCAATTCGTCTATATTTTAAAATTGGTGTTTGATTTAAAAGTTTAACAAATGATACGTACTTGCTTTTCAGACATTTGGTATATGTTAAGAACACCATACAATATTTAATTATTTTTTGGGAAAGACAAAAACAAACAATAAATGTAATTAACTACAACTTAGTAATACTAATTTTATTATAACTTAAGAACATAAATGAAAAAGTCATAACAAGGAAAGTGGTTCAGGACCATGCTTTGCGGCAGTCTATGGAGGATGATGTTCATTAGTCGACTTGTGAAGGGCTGAAATGATGATAAAGATTGTAAAACTTGGATGATTAAATTATAAGAAATCGGTGTACTATAATACATAATTTTTATTATAATATTATTTTAATTAATTGTTTAGTGTTAAAAGATAAAAATGTAACTGCTTAAAGCTAAACCACAGTAAGGTAAGAAGTAAAACATTAAAATAAAATAATTGTTGTCGTCTATCTTAATACATATTCCATACTTGTGACATGCATGATTTAAAATTAAAAGTTGTTGTGAATTTATTTCAGTGCCCCTAAAATTTACCTACAATAGGTACCTACCAAAAACTCAAAAGGCATAGCCCTATGCTATGCTGGCATTAGATACACAAAAGGAAATTGAAATTGGCACTAAAAGGCTGGTAATAGGGGCATCCACCCTATACGAATAAATGTACAAGTTAAGCTTATTTTTCGTCCATAAATGCGTTTTAAATAAAGCCGCGTATCGATTATGCACTCCAAGAGGTCTAACATTTGCGCGCGTTAAATTAAAATGGGTAAAATGATATTAAATATTACAATTTTTCCTATTCGTTTTTTTTCTTTTTCTTTTCAAGATATAAAATTATAATTAAATGGTGAATCGAAAATGAACTTAGGTTATAGGTACGTCCTTTCACTCCGAAAATTTGGGTTTGACTGACGATCAGTCAGCATGAGCGTGTAATGTCCAAATTATTCCATCATTCAAACCTCAGTCATGATTAATCGAACTGATTGACGCTTGCCTAGGCGTGTAATGGGCGTCATAGGAATGGTAATAAATGTGACTTAACAAAACATAATAATTAGTTTTTGGCTAAAGTATTATTGTGTAATGGGCTTTAGAATTCTGCATATATAAGGAGAGCTAGAATGCGCTGCAAGTTATTCCTAATTTTCTTTTTTAATTGAGGTGACGCGAACGTGTTCATCAAACATGTAAGTATGTATGTGTCTTTTTATTATTTTTATTCTTTTTTATTGAGTTCATACTATATAATCTAATATATAAAATTCTCGTGTCACAGTGTTAGTGATCAAACGGCTGCACCTTTTTTATGAAACTTTGGGTCAGCTATTTATGTATATAAATATGTAATAAAATAATATGTGTACAAGTGATCTATGACCTGTTATATTAACTATAGAATCACTCATTTTCAGGACGTTGACTAGCAAAATTGTCAGCCCATTTGACTCGGATGATGGTAGTACTCTCATTACGAAATCTAAACAAAAGAAAACATTGAAAAAATCTTGTGGAGATAGTAATATTAAGAAGAGGAAAGTCGTTCTGGATTCAGATAGCGAATCGGAAGCTGAGTCTATAAAAAAGAAAAGACTTAAGAGGTTTTCGTTTGCATTTGATTTAGCGGTAAGTTCAATTTAAATTTATTAATACAATTGTCGTCTTGGTCAGTGACCCAAATTGCCAAGCTGAGGGTCGTGGGTTCGAGTCCCGGTCGACGCAGATATTTATTTCACAGATAAATATTTGTACTCAGGTCATAGATCTTTGTCGTTTTTATTTTATTCTTGTAATTATTTAACCAATTTTAGTTTATTCATATTAGTAATTGTGCTTTTGAAAAAACTTTGTTTTGAGTATTATCATCGAGATCGCCAACACCAATATTTTATTTCTTACCGATATCAAACAGCACTATAATATTTTTTTAGTTATAAATATTATGAGCCTATTTTTCTATACAATAGTAACATTAATATTTGAAATAATTACAGGGAGATAACGAGTTGCAAGAACCCATTAGAGCGGCGGCGCTGAGAAGTTTTTTATCGCGGCGTGCGGGTTCGGGCTACATGTTGCAGAGGGCAGATCCTGCAAAGACGGGCGACTACTATGTAGAGCTGCGTGTGTACAACACGAAAGAAGCCGAAAAGCTTGGCTCCGATCGGTGGAAGCGTTCGCTCGTCACTCTGAAGTCTGCTGTAGAAGACAACAGCCTTACTTGGAAAGCTGTGACAAAGTTAACAGTAGGGGCAAAGGATGAGTACGCTGCTATACAGCCAATTTTATACCCTGTTAATGTTTTCTAACTTTGTTTAGGCACCTATAATAAAGTAATTGCGCTGATAATAGCTTAATATTAAATGTTATTGACTTGTAGCACATTATTTTCCTAACTTATGTCTTTTCCTTACAGCAAAGAAAAAATAAGAATTAAAATCTGAATCTAAAAAACAAAAAGCCAGATATTGAAAGTTTAATTTTAAAATACCTGAATGAAGTAATTATTTTCAAAAATTGCATTTATTTTTCCTTGCAGCAACGAAAAACTAAGAACTAAAAATTTGAATCTAAAACAAAAAGCCAGATATTGAAAGTTAGATTTTTTGAAATACCTCGATAAAGTAATTATAATTTAAATTTGTGAATCATTTATTATATTACTGTGCGATATACCATATTATTTTCAAAACTGTGTCTCTCCTTACAGCAGCGAAAAATAAAAAACTAAAATCTGAATCTAAAAGAACAAAAAGCTGAATTGAAACTTGAATTTTGAAATACCAAGAATCTAGACAAAGTAATTATTAGAATTTAAATCTATAAGACAAATATAAATAAAGATTGAAATACATATTTATATACAAGTTTTGAGCAGTATTACACTAAACGTTAATAATAGATATATGATAGAAAATGAAATTCTGCCAGGACTGTAATGCATATTCATCAAATCATTCATCACATAAGAAGGGTAATATACATAAAATTAATTGTTTACTTAGAACTGAGTTTGATGATGTTCAGTTAATAGCTACTGCTTTCAAGAATAGGATTGCAAGTTATAGAGTAAATCCAGATTCAAGTGACATAATTATGCCAGAGTTATTCTTATCTAGTATTTCTAGCACTGTTTGCAATATAATTAAAACATTACTAACCACGCACAAATCAATCAAGGTAAACTTTGAATTATTTGTGTTGTACAAGCTTCCAGAGAATGATGAAATATCATTAAAAAGCTTCAGTACTAAATATACGCCTATATTACAAAGTATTGATTTAAAGTTTCTTTTTGAAGAATACTCGAAGAATTTAATCAGCAAATGCATGGAGTTTGAATTATCTGAATCTGGGTGGACAATTGAGTCAATTAACTATTTAGAACTAAATATAGCTAAATATAATCCGCTAAGAGCGGGTCATTTTATTTCATTACCAAAAAGTATTGTCAGAACAAAGTCATGTCTTAATATTCATAATACAGACAGTCAGTGATTCCTTTGGTGTATCATAGCACAAATGTATCCAGCGAAATGTAATCCAAATCGAGTTACATCTTATCCACACTATTCTAAAGTTTTAAATGTGTTCGGTATGTCTTTTCCACCGACGTTTAAAGATATAAAACGCTTTGAAAAACAGAATACAAACATAAGTGTCAATATATATGGATTAGAAAAAAATAATACAGTAACAGGACCTTTGTACAAAACATCACAAAGAAAGTTAATGCATGTGAACTTATTGCTTTTGAATAAACAAAACAAGACTCATTTTGTTTTAATCAAACATTTTGAAAATCTCGTACATAAACAACTTACGAAACACAAATGTAAAGTTCATTTATGTGATGAATGTTTTCTTTACTTTGATTCTGAGACAAAGTTAGAGTCACATGATTGTGCTCGCATGCAAACTATCTTTCCAGAAACGAATTCAAAGCTACGATTTTCTAATCCAGAAATGTCTCAAAGAATTCCAATTGTTATTTATGGTGACTTTGAAAGTTTACTTAGAGAATATTTTGACAAAAATAAAAGTCAACATGTACAAAATGTTCAGATTCATGAAGCTACTTGTTTTGCTTATTATATATGCTGTGAATCCAATCCCGAATTGACTGACTTTGTCTCTTATCGAGGGCCTAATTGCTCAAAAAAAATAGTAAATTAAATTTATAAGGATATAGAAAGATTATATAAAATTTTTAATATTTCCAAAGACATGAATCCGCTTTATAGTGAAGAGCAGAGCTCTTTTAATAGTGCAGAAGTGTGTTATATTAGTAAAAAAAATTTTGTTCTTCTGATTACAAAGTATATGATCATGACCATTTCACAGGTAAATACAGAGGTCCAGCTCATAATTCATGTAATTTAAACAAAAGAAAATGTAATTTTATTCCTATTATATTTCATAATCTTTCTAGATATGATTGCCATATATTTATATAAGAACTTGCAAGTGTATGCGGTCGTATAAATTTAATTCCAAAAAACAAAGAGAAATTTATTTCTTTTACAAAGTATTTTCCAATCGATATGCAGAAGTCAGCGCAATTAAAATTTATAGACTCCTTTAATTTCCTGAGTTCAAGTTTAGATCATTTAGCACAAACTCTAAATCTGAAGACTTAAAACATTTGCGAACATTCTTTCCAGATGAAAATTTATTCCGATTATGTCTTAGGAAGGGTATATATTGCTATGACTATGTAGATTTTTGGGAAAAGTATAAAGAAACTCAGTTACCAGAGCAATCAAAATTTTACAATAAATTTACATCAGAATCTATAACAAGCGAAGATTATAATCATGCTTTAACTGTGTGGCAAAATTTTGGTATTAAAAACTTAGGTGAATATACCGAGTTATATCTGAAATGCGATGTCTTACTACTTTACGATGTTTTTGAGAAATTTAGATCCATAAGTTTAAATTATTATGGTGTCAATCCTTGTCATTATGTTTCATCACCTTCACTAAGTTGGGATGCTATGCTATTGTTGACAAGTATTGAGTTGGATTTAATTACTGATATACAAATTTATCAATTTTTAGAAAATGGTATAAGAGGAGGGCTATCTCAATGCTCGTTAAGGTATGCAAAAGCTAATAACAAATACTTACCAAATTTTAATGAAGAAGATCCAAATTCTTTCTTAGTTTATTTAGATTGTGTAAATTTGTATGGTTATGCTATGATGCAGTAACTACCTTATAAAAATTTTCGCTTTTTAAAACATAAAGAATTAAGAAGTTTTGATATTAACTCTATTAGTTCTAATAGTAATATAGGATATATACACGAAGTTGACATGCAATATTCACGCAATATTCATGATGAACATTCTGACTTACCGTTTGCAGCAGAAAAGTTAACAGTTCCAATATCATCAAACATTAGTAATAAGAAATTGGTTGCGAATCTCTATGATAAATATAAATATGTTATCCATTACCGTCATTTACAAGAATGCCTAAGAAACGGGCTTGTTTTATTGAAGATTCATAGGATTTTAGCTTTCAATCAAAAAGCATTTTTAGAGCCATATATTTCCCTAAATACATCTTTAAGACAAAATGCTACATTTGATTTTGAAAGAAACTTTTTAAAAAAACAAAAAATTCAATTTTCGGAAAAACAATAGAGAACAAAAGAAAACAAGTCGATGTTAATAATAAGTTTGTTACGTTAGTATGATTACATATTTACCTTTTGTATAATTACCAATGTATATGGAGGGTAAATGCATGCAAATCCATGCATGCATCCATGCGGCATGCATGCGGCGGGACTTGCGCAACTTCAATACAGCTTTTATTGAAGAAGCGATCGAGCGGAACCAAGGCTCCAAAGTCTTTGTCAGAGATCTGTTTGCCAGAAAGAGCCAACTGTCAAGGCTGAAGACAGAGTGTGGCAGTATCGTTTCCGGGACACCTGACATTTTGAGTGAGATTGAGAGGTTCTATGGGCAGCTGTACACGTCATCGTTGGAGCCACACGCAAGTGTGAGTAACGATCCAAGAGCGAGTCTTATCCGACACTATTCCGAAGATATCCCGGACGTCAGTCTGAGCGAGATTAGAATGGCTCTCCAGCACCTTAAAAACGGCAAGTCCCCGGGCGAGGATGGAATTACAGCGGAGCTTTTGAAAGCGGGTGGAAAACCGGTATTTGAAGTCCTTCAGAAGTTCTTTAATTCCGTTCTCCATGGTGGCACTACTCCGGAGGCGTGGAGCAGAAGTGCGGTGGTCTTGTTTTTCGAGAAAGGCGACAACGCACTCTTGAAGAACTACAGACCGATTTCCCTTCTGAGCCGCGTCTACGTGCTGTTTTCGAGAATCATTACGAATCGTCTCGCACGCAGACTCAACGACTTCCAGCCTCCTGAACAAGCCGGTTTCCGAAAAGGCTATAGTACATACATCATGATCACATACATACACTGCGGCAGATTGTACAGAAGACAGAAGAGTATAATCAGCCACTTTGCCTTGCGTATGTGGACTATGAGAAAGCCTTTGATTCCGTCGAAATTTGGGCGGTGCTGCAGTCCCCTCAGTGGTGCCAAGTTGACTGTCGGTATATCGAAGTGCTGAAGTGTATGTACAGTAGAGCTACGATGGCTATCCGAGTACAGAATAAGAGTACGTAACCAATCGAACTGCAGAGAGGTGTAGGACAGGGTGACGTTATATCACCGAAACTCTTCACCGCTGCATTGGAAGATGTTTTCAAGGTACTGGACTGAAAAGGATACGGTATTAACATCAATGCCGAGTACATAACTCACCTTTGATTTTCCGACGATATAGTCCTTATGGCAGAATCGCTGGAGGACCTAAGCACTATGCTCAATGACCTCAATAGTGTCTCCCAACGGATAGGTCTTAAGATGAACATGGACAAAACAAAGATTATGTTTAATGTCCATGTCACACCTATGCCGGTAGTTGTTGGGAGCACTAAGCTCGAAGTTGTTGACGAGTATGTTTACCTGGGACAAATAGTCCGACTAGGTAAGTCCAACTTCGACCGAGAGGTCAATCGACGGCTTCAACTCGGCTGGCAGCGTTCGGGAAACTACGACACATCTCGTTAGACATACCTCAAAACCTGAAAACGAAATTGTACAACCAGTGCGTGTTGCCAGTGATGACTTACGGATCTGAGACGTGGTCCTTCACTGCTGGCCGAATGAGGAAGCTCAAGGTCGCTCAGCGAGCTATGGAGAGGGCTATGCTCGGGATGTCTCTGCGTGATAAACTTAGAAATGAGGATATCCGCAGTAGAACCAGAGTGACCGACATAGCCCAACGAATTAGTAAGCTGAAGTGGCAGTGGGCTGGCCATATAGCTCGAAGAACCAACAACCGATGGGGAAGAAAGGTTCTCGAGTGGCAGCCTCGTGCCGGTAGGCGAAGTGTAGGGCGAGTCCCCACTAGATGGAGTGAAGACCTGGTGAGACATGCAGGAAGTCGATGGATGCAGGTGGCTCAGGACCGTGCTTTGTGGCATTCCTTGGGGGAGGCCCATGTTCAGCAGTGGACTTGTGAAGGGCTGTAATGATGATGATGATGATGATGATGATGGAGGGTAAAGGTACCTTTACTTACCTTCTATACATTGTATAAGTATCTTTTGTCTGTAATAAATAATAAAATTGAGATTTCCGTATTACTTTTTGCTGGTTTTTTATTTTAATTTAATAAGTGAGACGTTTATAGGTTAACTTCTTACACGTCTATCTATATAAATAAAATGATAGAGGCTTGCATTTGTGCGGGCATCACGGAAATACTACTGGATAGATTTTAATTAGTATTTCTAAGTTTTATTTCTTAGACACTTGACCCTTACCTAAAAAAATATTGCGATATCTTTATTTAATATAAAGTTATTAAAGTTTTAAGAAAGTGAACGAAGTCGGAGGTATCAGCTAGTTTTCCAATGAAAAAATGATCTGCGTAAACTTGCTACTAATGAGGCCAATAAAGAAAACCTCGGAAAATTAAAATACCATACATTTCTACATTCATTTTAAAAGGCCGGCAACGCATCTGCGATTCCCCTGGTGTTGCAGTTGTTCATGGGCGGCGGTAGTCACTTACCATCAGGTGAGCCGCATGCTTGTTTGCCCCCAGTCCTATAAAAAAAAAATGCCCCGGGTGCATTCGACGCTTATCATTTTATTAACTATTTGTACTTAACACTTTCACTGTCCGGTTTCCAGACACAATAGTAAGACAATAGCAGTGCCCTATACGTAGTGCACGGGACAGCGAAAGGGTTAATATTGCATTTTATGCATTTATAACAACGGTAGTTATATTCAAGCAGGGTGCAGTTTTTTTCGTATCGCAAAAAGTACCCACAATGCTCATTACCACAAAGAAGTTGGCTTGGAAGTATAACCGCTCAGATTAATGAATAGGTGCTACGTGCACATTATTAATTTATTATTTAATTAGTTATTAATAATTAAAAGTACAAAATTCTTTTTGCCTATTATACTTAAAACGAATAAACTTTTTTTTAATGAATAAGTGCTTATAATTGCGCACAAAATGCTCAATTTATATCCGCAATTGCTCACACTATTAATTAATTATTTAATTAGTTATTAATAATTAAAAATACAAAATTGTTTTTGCCTAAACCGCTCAGATTAATGAATAAGTGCTCTAAATTGCTCACTAAATGCTCAATTCAAACCCGCAATTGCTCACATTATTAATTTATTATTTAATTAGTTATTAATAATTAAACGTATAAAATTGTTTTGCCTATTATACTTAAAACCAATAAAAAAAATTAAAATAAATAAGTGCTCTAAATTGCTCACTAAATGCTCAATTCAAACCCGCAATTGCTCACATTATTAATTTGTTATTTAATTAGTTATTAATAATTAAACGTATAAAATTGTTTTGCCTATTATACTTAAAACCAATAAAAAAAATTAAAATAAATAAGTGCTCTAAATTGCTCACAAAATGCTCAATTTAAATCCGCAATTGCTCACACTCATAATTAATTATTTAATTAGATATTTATAATTAAAAGTACAAAATTGTTGTGCCTAAACAACTTAGATTAATGAATAAGTGCTCTTAATTGCTCACTAAATGTTCAATTCAAATCCGCAATTGCTCATATTATTAATTCATTATTTAGTTAGTTATTAATTAATTAAATGTACAAAATTACTTTTGCCTATGGTATGTAAACCATTGGACTGTCTTAATTTTTTTTAATAAATTGCACTATTCTGTATTTCTTAAAATAAATTTTTGTAACATCACGTAAAACTTTTGCATAATAATAATTGTAATTTACATGCTGTATTCCGTTGTTACGGTTGTTGTCACTAGACTCTAATTATGGGAAGGCCGTTGTAAATGTATTTTCAAATGTTCTATTTTTCCAATTACGTGTCCTATTAATTTTGACATGAAATGAAATTTAGTTTGCGATAAATAACATACTTACCATACGATTAAGTATTGCGAAAGTTTTATAATAATTTGTTTTTTTTTTTTAAGTATGGCCAAAATATTCTAATTTATTGTATACATTTACTACGGCGTAGTTTTAAGGTTGACGTTGATTGAATTATTATTAATGCATTTAATTATTTATACATTATTTAAGAATCAATCATAAGCTGTTTCCTTTAAACAATTGATGTCATTGTAATGTATTTAAATGATATGTATATTTATAATCTGAAACATGAAATAAATACACGAGGAATGATCATACTATAACGAAATTCGTAAAATAAGTAAACATTAATTCAGTAGTTTTATATCACATTTATCCTATTGAGTAGGATGAATGTGATATGTATTTTATTTTAATTCACTAATAAAAAATAACATCAATCCCAAAATTGGGTATTTAGATCGATCTGTAGCTTTTGATATAAAATTAAAAAAAAAAGAAGTTAGAAATTATATCAATATCATCATCATCACAGCCCTTCACAAGTCCACTGCTGAACATAGGCCTCCCCCAAAGGAATGCTACAAAACACGGTGTAGGACCACGTCTCAGTTCTATAGGACATCACTGGCAACACGCACTGGTTGTACATTCTCGTTTTCAAGTTTTGAGGTATACCTGACGAGAAGATGTGTCGTAATTTCCCGAACGCTGCCCAACCGAGTTGAATCCGTCGATTGACCTCTCGGTCGAAGTTTGACTTTCCTAATCGGACTATTTGTCCCAGGTAAACATACTCGTCAACAACTTCGAGCTTAGTGCTTCCAACAACTACCGGCACACGTGTAACATGGACATTAAACATGATCTTTGTTTTGTCCATGTTCATCTTAAGACCTACCCGTTGGGAAACACTATTGAGGCCATTGAGCATATTGCTTAGGTTCTCCCGCGATTCTGCCATAAGGACTATATTTACTTACTTACTTACTTATCTTTACGCACAATCCCTGACGGGGTAGCCAGAGAGAACAGATCGCCAAGTGTCACGATCCTTACAAACCTCTTTCGCTTCTTTCAGATTCATTATCTTCTTCATGCATGCACGTCTAGGTATCCGAGTACTCTTGACCCTCCCCTCTACGAGCAATTTGCTCACATGGTCTTCGAAAGTTAGTCTCGGTCTACCTCGACACCTTTTAATATTAACTTTCGCGCTATATATTTTCTTCACCATTCGGGGGTCATTGCTCGTTGCGACCCCTGCCAGCCCTTTTCAGGGCTGCAATTCTACTCAGCTGCGCACCCATGCCAACGAGGGTTAGGGCGTCCCCCCAAGGCGACGCACACCAGCTCGTCCCCGTTGGTGTGAAATGCAGCGCGCAAAGCGGCGATGGGGACCGCCACCCGTCACGCACAGCCCGACACGGCGGAAGGTGGAGGACAGAGTGCAGAGTTGGCACGTGGAATGTTAGAGGAGGCATGAGAGATAAGACGAATGAGTTGATCGAAATAATGAAAGAAAGAGAATTAGATGTCATGTGTATGTCGGAGACCAAACGGAAGGGCAGTGGTACTGAAGAGCTCCCTGGCGGGGCGTTAGCTCTATGGTCCGGAGTCCCGGAGAGCGAGAACGCCTGCCAGGGAGTGGGGGTGCTGCTGTCTTCTCGGTTGGTCGATGTTATGACTGAATATAAGGTTGTGAACTCAAGATTTCTCTGGGTTCGCTTTAAATTGGGACTGACGAAGTTATTCCTTTTGGCTGTTTATGCGCCGGTAGCTTCGTCGTCCAGGGCTGAGCTGGAGGAGTTTTGGGAGAATGTAAGAGAAGTTCTAGATTTGGCTAGGGGAAACGAAAGAATTGTTGTATGTGGTAATTTGAATGGATGGGTTGGTACCGCTCGACCAGGCTACGAGTCGGTACTTGGAAAGTTTGGCGATAAAAGGGTTAATGATGCTGGCAAGCTTATACTGGCGGTATGCAAGGAAAAGGGTCTTCTTGTGACAAACACTATGTTTAATCACAAGAAAATCCATATGTATACTAGAGAACGAAAGAATGAGAGAAGTATGATCGATTTGTTCCTGGTGGATGACCGACTGCGAAAACAGGTGATGGATACGCGAGTGTTCAGGGGTGCTGACCTGGGAACGGATCACTATCTAGTGATTACTAGATTTAGGGGTCTGTTCGCGGGTTGGCGCTACCGGACGGCAGTAACAGAACCACAGTCGGTCTGTCGCATTCGAAGCTGGAAGCTTCAGGAAGCGGATATTAGGGACTAATATCATGCGAGGGTAGCCGAAAAGCTTGACACCATCGATGGCAGAAAAGAATGTGTAGAAAGAACATGGCAGAACCTTAGGGATGGAATGGTAAGTGCAGCGGAAGAAGTGTGTGGAACAATAAAAAGAGGCAGTAGTAAAAGAAGAGATGCATGGTGGAATGATGAAGTGAAAGAAGCTGTAAAGAAGAAGAAGAAAGCATGGTTAGACTACTTGGCCTCTAGTAATGATAAGGATATGAGAGAGAAGATGAAAGAAAGATATAGGCTGCAGAAAGTTCACACGAAAGCACTGATTGAGGAAGTGCGTGAAAGGTGTAGAATGGAAGCGGACGAAAGGTTGTCGCACAACTTTAAGGAGAACTCCAAACTCTTCTGGAAAGAGGTTGGAAGGACCCGAAGTGGTGCGACGGCCTTAAGAATGAACAAAGTGCTTTCGAGAACTAATGACGTCCTCTCAGAAAAATCGGACGTCATGCAGCGATGGAGCGAATTTTATAGAGAAATGTATGCGTGTGATGATCTTAGTGAGCGATCCGGGGATGACGCCGTGACTGGTACGCCAGACCCGGACCTCGATGACACTGAGATCATCAGTATGAAAGAGATTGATCGTGCGATTCGAAGTTTGAAATGTGGTAAGGCTGCGGGACTAGACAGAGTTACTGCTGAAATGGTCAAGTATGGTGGGCCTCGCGTCTGGGACAGCTTCCATCTGCTGTGCAATTTGTGCTGGCGGACGGGGGATGTTCCGGATGATTGGCGATCCGCAGTCATTGTGCCTTTATATAAAGGTAAAGGTTCACATTTTGACTGCGGGTGCTATCGGGCGATCAGCTTGACCAGTTTAGCAAGTAAAGTTTACTCGAAGGTTTTGACACGTAGGATGCAAGAGAAATCGGAAAGATTTCTATGGGAGGCACAATGCGGATTTAGACCTGGAAGAGGATGCACGGATCAAATGTTTTCTCTCCGCATGATCACGGAAAAGCTTCTGGCTGCTAACCAGAAGATTTTCTGTGCTTTTGTGGATCTTGAAAAAGCATTTGATAAGGTTGTTAGGAAGAAAATGTGGGAACTGTTGCCGGGGTATGGTGTGAATGGTCGATTGCTAAGGGCTGTGCAGTCTCTTTACTGTGACTGTAAAGCCTGTGTGCGGGTAGGGCATGACCTGTCACCCATGTTTAACGTCCAAACGGGCGTAAAGCAGGGTTGTGTCATGTCTTCCTGGCTGTTCATACTGTATCTCGACAGCTGTTTACAGAAGCTGAAAGATAGCTGTTTGGGTGTGAAATTGGGTGACATAAAAGTAAATTGTCTGCTGTATGCTGATGATGCAGTGCTTATTGCACCATCAGAGGCAGAACTGCAGGCATTAGTCACGTGTATGAAAGAGGAATGTGAAATTAAAGGTCTCCGTTTGAATGCTAATAAAACTAAGGTTCTGGTATTTGAAAGGGACGAAGAGAGAACGAAGTGTGAAATATGGGTAAATCAGGAATGTCTAGAACAGGTAAATGAAATTGTATACTTGAGGAGTGCTTTTAGCCGGGATGGAAGATGTGATTTAGATGTGGACAGGCGTGTCGCTGCCGGGAACAAAGTCAATGGTGCCCTGACTGCGTTAGTCAAAAGGCAAGGCGTCGCGAAGAGTGCACGCCTTGCAATACATAACGCAGTGTTGGTACCGACTTTGTTATATGGCAGCGAAACCTGGGTATGCCAGAAGAAGCATAAAAGTAAGTTGAATGCAGTGAAGATGCGATCTCTTCGTAAAATGTGCGACGTTACTATGGCCGACCGAAAGCGAAACGAAGAGATTCGCAATATGGCAGGTTTGAAAGATGACCTTATCACAAAAATTGATAAGGGCGTGCTTCGGTGGTTTGGGCACGTTGAGCGAATGAGTGAAGACTGAATGGTGAAAAAAACATAAGGACTATATCGTTGGCAAATCGAAGGTGAGTGATGTACTCGCCATTGATATTAATACCATATCCTTTCCAGTCCAGAAGCTTGAAAACGTCTTCAAATGCAGCGGTGAAGTGTTTCGGTGATATAACGTCATCCTGTCATACACCTCTCTGCAGCTGGATAGGTTTCGTACTCTGATTCTGTACTCGGATAGTTATCGTAGCCCTACTGTACAAACACTTCAACACTTCGATATACCGACAGTCAACTTGGCACCACTGAAGAACCCGTAGCAATGCCCAAATTTCGACGGAATCGAACGGCTTTCTCGTAATCCACATACGCAAGGCAAAGTGGCAGATTGTACTCTTCTGTCTTCTGTACAATTTGCCAAAGGGTGTGTATGTGGTCTATGGTACTAAAGCCTTTTGGGAAACCGGCTTGTCCGGGAGGCTGGAAGTCGTTGAGTCTGCGTGCGAGACGATTCGTAATGACTCTCGAAAACAGCACGTAGACGCGGCTCAGAAGGGAAATCGGTCTGTAGTTTTTCAAGAGAGCGTTGTCGCCTTTCTTGTAGAACAAGACCACCGCACTTTTGCTCCACGCCTCCGGTGTAGTGCCACCATGGAGGACGGAATTAAAGAGCTTCTGAAGGACTTCAAGTACCGGTTTTCCACCCGCTTTCAAAAGCTCCGCTGTAATACCATCCTCGCCCGGGGACTTGCCGTTTTTAAGGTGCTGGAGAGCCATTCTAATCTCGCTCAGACTGACGTCCGGGATATCTTTGGAATAGTGTCGTATAAGACTCGCTCTTGGATCGTTACCCACACTTGAGTGTGGCTCCAACGATGACGTGTACAGCTGCCCATGGAACTTCTCAATCTCACTCAAATGTCAGGTGTCCCGGAAACGATGCTGTCACACTCGGTCTTCAGCTTTGACAGTTGGTTCTTTCTGGCAGACAGATCTCTGGCAAAGACTTTGGAGCCTTGGTTCAGCTCGATCGCTTCTTCAATACAAGCTGTATTGAAGTTGCGTAAGTTCCGCCGCGTAAGTTTCGGAGATCTGTTTGTTCAGTTGCCTGTATGCTGTCAAATCTGTTAAAGACTGCAGCTTCATTTCCCGTCTAACAGCCATGAGATTAAGAGTGTGATCGGGGAGTTTTTGTATTCTTCTGCGGCGGGTCTTGTCAGAACTTAGCTCCGACCGCATGGACAGTTTCCACGAGTTTGTCATTCATATCCATCCACTTCAGACTCAGACACATCACTTTCAGACTGCAAGTCTAGGCACTGACAACGGTTTTGTAACTCGAGCTGAAAGTTTTCGGGACTTGGGAATAGAGCACGAGGGGAACGGAGCGTTGACTTTCTTTGAGATCTCTCCAACTTAACGTTTAGGTTCTGTGTGCCTCTTACCAGTCGGTGATCGCTACCAGTTTTCACCCTCGCGATCACGGAGACATCACTGAACAGTTGTCGTCTGGTCGTCATAATGAAGTCAATCTCATTTTTTGTCGAACCGTCGGGGCTCGACCAGGTCCACTATTTGTGGGGCCGCTTCTGGAAGAAAGAGTCCCTCTTTCTCCATGCCAGCTGCTGGCCCCTTGGGTTCCGTTGCCCTATTCCAAATTTCTCTACTTTCAGCTCACCGTTCTCTCTTGAGCCTAGTTTTGCATTGAAGTCCCCCATTAACACCGTATAGTCGGTTTTGGAGGAATGCTTGGCTCTAGAGATATCCTCATACATTTCCTCCACCTCCTCATCGGGGTGTGCCGATGTTGGTGGGTAAACCTGTATGACCTTAAGCGAATACCGTTTGTTGATTCTGAGTATAAGGTACGCAACCCTCTTCGACACACTCTCAATCTTTACAACGAGAGACTTGTGGACGATAAATCCGACACCTCCTTGGGACAGATGGTCACCCTCCCGGTTATAGAGCAAGTTGCCGGATTCGAGGATTACCATGTCCTCCCTCTCTCTTCGGACCTCGGATAATCCTATAATATGCCAGCGTAACTTGTCTATCTCTTCTTCCAGCTCCACGATCGTCTCGTCAGTCCTCAGGGTGCGTGCATTGTATGTTGCCAGGTCGAGTCGTCTTAGGTGGCAACCAAACCTCCACCGGAGATTCTTAGCACCAACTGCCCCGGTGTTATCATGGTCGCCACCGTAGCAAGGAATAGCGGGGCCGCCGGGGACTGGGGGCCGTCTTTTCGTAACATTATTCATTGGGGGTACATTGCCACGTTTGGTGAGCGGGTTGGCAACCCCAGTCTATGAGTTGGAGGAAATCATGGCGCATCAGAGCAACACCGAGGATGCTCCACACCTCCCAGAGATAGAACGCTTCTCTTCCTACGAGAGACTGATCAGGGCCACAGCACGAGTACTGCAGTTCATCGATGCCATACGAGGACGGGTACAAGAGTTAACGTTACAGCACATCCAGAAGGCAGAACGGATGTGGGTGGAACGCATTCAGCTCGACAGCTTCGCTGAAGACATCAGCCGACTTCAACAGGGGAAGAATCTGGTCACCGGCAGCGCTCTGAGGAAGCTCGACCCCATACTTGAAGACGGGATACTACGAGCCAGGGAAAGAATCAACGCAGCTGACGTGGACGACCGGATGAAGCGACCCGTAATACTGAATGGATGCCACCGATTTGTGGAGCTGCTGATAAAGATGGCGCACTAAGAGGCAAGCCACGCCAAGGGTGGTCAACGACTTTCGCACCAGATGTTTGTTATACGTGTTAGAGCCATGCTGCAGCAATATTATGGTTGTAGCACGAATGGGTCGGCTCGACCGGGGAAGGACCACGCTCTCACAGAATATCAGCGTCAAATAGCAGCTTAACGCTGCTGTGTTTCGTATGGTGAGTGTAGAGAACCGGAGAACCTTTTTACTGGAAACGAGGCATTCCATCTTAGTCCTAACGGGTGACAACGCATCTCCATTTTCATTCGTAATCGAAGATAGGTGTAGATGTCTATGGGCCACAGCAACCACTTACCATCAGGTGGACTGTGTGCTCGTTTGTCACCCTTATCCTATAAAAAAAAAAGATATCATATCCTCCGACTACGACCGACCGTACGAGAAGTGGAGCGGAGATGTCTGCGATGTAGGGTACGCAAGGCAACACCACGACCAGTGGTTATAGGAGACTTACCATCCGAACGGTTAGGGGCGTTTGCGCGACCGTTTACGTACACCAGAGTAGATTATTTCGGGCCTTTGTCAGTTACGATAGGATGACGGCACGAAAAGCGGTGGGTAGCATTGTTTACGTGGTTAACGACGCGCGCGGTTCATCTAGATCTAGTTTACCCTCTAACGACAGACTCGGCGATATCGGCCATGTGGCGCATGGCGGCTAGGCGCGGGTGGCCACGGTTCATATATTCGGACAACGGGACCAATTTTCATGGAGCAGATACAGAATTATGACGGGCGATGGAAGAGCGGGCGCCGCCGCTGAAGGACTTCGCACTGACTCGACGTACGGAGTGGAAATTCATCGCGCCGGGTGCGTCCAACCAGGCAGGCGCATGGGAGCGTCTCGTGCATTCGGTGAAGACAGCGTTGGAAGTCACTCTCCACCAGAAGAGCCCAAGGGAGGAGACTCTAACGACGTTACTAACAGAAGCAAAAAATACAGTCAACTCTCGACCGTTGACCCATGTAACGGTCGACGTCAACGACCAAGAAGCACTGACACCCAACCACTTCATCATGTTGGGACCATCGGGCCTACCTATCACCGCGCCGTGTTCACCCATCGATCGTCGGGCATGGAGAGCGGCGCAGGGGCTCGCCGAAGAGTACTGGAGGCACTGGGTGCAGGAGTACTTGCTGACGCTGATCACGTGCTGAGCTTCCCGGGACGCCCAGCGACAAGAAATAAAAGAAGATGACCTCGTCATGGTTGCAGACGGCAACCTACCGCGGAACGTGTGGCCAAAGGGAATAGTAACAAGGACGTTTCCCTAACCTGACGGCGTGGTGCGCAACGTGGAGATTCGAACCAGAGGCGGAGTACTACGACGACCGATGAGGAAGATCGCTGTCCTCCCGAAAGAAGAGTCGACTAGTAGTAGCTAGGATTTGAATTGAGCATTTAGTGAGCAATTTAGAGCACTTATTAATTAATCTGAGCGGTTTAGGCAAAAACAATTTTGTATATTTAATTATTAATAACTAATTAATTAATAGTATGAGCAATTTCGGATTTCAATTGAGCATTTCGTGAGCAATTATGAGCACTTATTCATTTAAAAAAAAGTTTATTTGTTTTAAGTATAATAGGCAAAAACAATTTTGTACTTTTAATTATGAATAATTAGTTAAATAATAAATTAATTATGTGAGCAATTGCGGATTTGAATTGAGCATTTAGTGAGCAATTTAGAGCAACTATTCATTAATCTGAGCGGTTATACTTCCAAGCCAACTTCTTTGTGGTGTCACGCACGCGCTCGAGCTGACGCGCGCCGTACTACACAATACAAAAAAGTATTCTTGTATTATAATTAATCAAAACTATTTTTTATTATTTTTTTCTCTCTTTTTTATTTTTCATTTTCTTCTCTTATTTAAATATATTTAAAATGCAGCATCTGTCTGTCTGTACGCAAATTTATAATTTGAGAACCACTAGGTGGATTTTGATTTATAATGTAAACTAGGGGTTTCTTTTGGAAGGTTTTAGGATATGTATCATTAGGCTATGACCAGAGGGAAGCAAGCAATTCGAGTTTAAATGAATCATGTGCTGGTAATCCCCGTGGCGAGACCGAATATTACACAGCATCACGACTAGCATGGGCTGGGGGCAAAAATGTATCCCCCGATTATATCCACTGACAAGAGATAAAATTATCTTGTCCTTATGCCAAAGCACGACAACGGGGAGAAGTATATCCCCGTTTGACATAACGAGTAGACATATAAATCCCCCGTTCGTAGCATGGAGCCAAATGAAAGATAAAAAATTATACTTTTTTGACAATTGAAAGGGACAATTTTATCCTAGTTTTTTTTTTATAGGATAAGGGTGACAAACGAGCACACAGTCCACCTGATGGTAAGTGGTTGCTGCGGCCCATAGACATCTACATCTATCCTCTGTTACAAATCAAAATGTAGATGCGTTGTCACCCGTGAAGACTAAGATGGAATGCCTCATTTCCAGTAAAAAGGGCCTCCGGTCACCTGCACTCACCAAGCGAAACGCAGAGGTAAACCTCTACTTCACGCTGGTATTCTGTGAGGTCGTGGTACCACCCCGGTTCGAGCCGGCCTATCCGTGCGACAGCAAAAGCTGCCGCGTGGCTCTACCACTGTTAAGTTCATTGGACGTGGCTTTAAGCTTATATTTATACAAAAAATCTATCTACGTCTATCTCCCATTTTATCTACTGTGTATAATATTTATTTTATATACGTTTGTTGGTTTGTAATCGCGCTCTTATAAACGGCTCAAGCGATTTCGTTGAAATTTTCAATGTAAGGGTTAACGGGAGTAAATATATGAGGAGCTAACCCTTTGACAAGCTTAACAACAACAATATTATATTCTCATTACATGCGGTGAGATTTCGGTCTCAGGAGCAAAGCACTCGACGTAACTTTTACAGTACCTACCCCAGGTTCGAACCCCGTCAGTACCATTGAAATTGTTAATTGCAATTTTAAGTGCTAATTTACCACGTGCTCAGCGGTGAAAGAAAAGTCTGCATGTCTGAGGGATAAAATTATTTTGAAGACGTGTAATTCCCTGATACGCAATGGCGTAACGCGGTCGACAAATTGTCTCGTAACCCTATTAGAAATGCGAGGAGACCTGTAGAAACTATGAGCGATAGTGCTTTAATATATCTATGTGTGTGTGAAATTGTTCGTTTATTGTTTTAATAGTTTCATATAGTATATAATAGTTCAATAGCTTCGCAGTGACAGACGATTGTATTTGTGTGCGCAGATTACCCCCGTAATGGCAGACAATTCTATGGTCAGACAGTTCTGTAACGAGAAAAACGCTGAATGCGGAAATGGGCCTTGCAGTACTCTCATTGGGTAACAATTAACGAATCTCATAATATGTAGTATACGTTAAGCGGTAGTTGCAAAGTGGCGCGAACAACTATTGTTATGGATAAGCAATACAAACATACGAGGGCGGCACTGAAAATTTCGGGAATCAAGGAAGTGACACAACATTACTATTTAAAAATGTATTTATTGCTTTTCGAAGTATTCTCCGCGAAATTTGACACATTTTTCCATACGATGGAACCAATCATTGAAGCAACCATTCCATTCGGAAGTTGGGGTCTCCAAAATGGCCGTTTTGTAGGCGTCCACAGCTTCTTCAGGTGATGAAAATCTCTGTCCACGCAATTTATTCTTTATTTTAGGGAAAGTATAGAAATCATTAGGGCTTAGGTCGGGGCTGTACGGTGGATGGTCTAATAATTCTATGTTTTCTCTGCGTGATAAACTTAGAAATGAGGATATCCGCAGTAGAACAAGAGTAACCGACATAGCCCAACGGATTAGTAAGCTGAAGTGGCAGTGGGCCGGCCATATAGCTCGAAGAACTGACAACCGATGGGGAAGAAAGGTTCTCGAGTGGCAGCCTCGTACCGGTAGGCGAAGTGTAGGGCAACCCCCCACGTGATGGAGTGACGACCTGGTAAGGCATGCACGAAGTCGATGGATGCAGGTGGCTCAGGACCGTGCTTTGTGGCATTCCTTGGGGGAGGCCTATGTTCAGCAGTGGACTTATGAAAGGCTGTAATGATGATGATGAAGCAACATTCATAAGACCGCCATTTTGTTACGTACCACACTTAAGTCGGTACTTGTCGTTTTGAGGGATCGGTTGTATGTTATAAGGTAATATCTACGCTGTGAATTTTACGCGAGCAATTCGGATGTTTTAATCTTACCCCGTGTCGTGTAACTTGATTTACGAGGTAGGTACGAGTTTTTTTACTTGTATACATACTTATTATTTTTAATTGGTTAGTTATGTTGCTATGTCTAAATATCGCTACTTTTTGTATTTTAGGATTTATTGTAAAATTCCGTCTTTACCCGCCAAAATTTGACGGGGTAAGATAAACATATAAAAGTTTCCATCTTGCCCCGTTTTCAAAAGTCGTACAAATGGTCTCATGTTCTCAAACTGTACCTCAAAAAATGTTTTGTTTTGTTACAGCCATTATATAAATTGTCAGCGGCACAATTTCAGCTAATATTATCTAAAGGTATTTATTTTAATTTTTGTATATTATAAGAGAGGCAAAAAGAGCAAGCGGGTCACTGATGGCTAAGTTCTCCAGTATAATATATTAGTCTATGGGCTAAGTGATTTCACCGCTGCCCATAGACACAAGAAACAACAGGAGTGTTACTTGTGCGTTGCCTTCTCATAAGGTATAGGAACAGGATTCGTAGGAATGGGAGTAGGAACTTAAAGAAATGGGGAAGACCACCAGACACTCGTTCAAAATCACAGCTCCTAGAACAATGCAACGTCATATCGGTTTATCTAGCTAAAAGGGGAAAAGGAACGGGCATCCTGAACTCTCACTCACCAGACGAAACATGGCAGCCACTAAGAAGCTAACCACTTCACGCTGATTTTCTGTGAGAGGGTAGTATCGCACCGGTCGACCCTGCTCATTTATGTGTTACAGTGAACTGTAGACGTGGATCTACTACCAATTTTTTTTATTAATGTTTAGATATAATTTTTTTTGAAGTTTTTCTATGTTTTTAGTTGTGGCATTTTCTAAGATCTTATTAATTGGTTAGCTGTTTAATTTTGAAATATTTCATTTTTTACGTTTTGTGCTACATATTTTGTTGACGAATATGGTAAAAGATACATGTACGTAATTGTGTTTAAAATTATCTTTGCATTAAAAATAAAAAATAAATTATATGATTGATATCTTTCATTTTCTGTATAATCTTATCCAAGTAAAGTGAAAAGTTTGAGAGCCTCTATTCTTTCCCCGGCGGGGCAAGATTGAAATATAAAAAACAAATAAGTGTGTTATCTGTGTTATTTGAAGGTATTTTGATATTATAGACAGTTCTGAAGTGTTAGGACAATTAAAATTGTAGCCTACTGACAGTCAATATCGTCTGACATTAATTTGAACGATTTTAGAAACTACTTCGATCTTTCCCCACCACCCTTTCATCTTTCCCCCTGTTTTTTTCTTTCGATAAAAACATTGTAATTAATTTTTTTTTTGCTTTCGAATAAATATAACAGGGATTTATCGATATGACATAAAAATATGTTCTTTGTACTTTATTCACTATAGATATAATTTTAGCTTAAGTTAATATGTACTGTTTTACAAGACGTCAAACACAACACTGCTCATCTCGTCAAAAAACTGTTCGATCTTCCCCCCACTCATCCTACCTATGTCGACAGGACTATCTTTGCGATTTTTTCTAAGTACACCTGTGCAGTATTTCTGTCGATCTAGTAACTTCACAGTCAAATCATATGAGTTGTAGTAGTTGTCCATATAAACGTGGTAGCCGCAATCCCATTTCTCTTCCAGGAGTTTTAATACAATTTTATTACAATGACCTTGACCTGCTGTCTCATCGTTTGAAATAGCATACTTGATATTTTAAAACGGTGCCATCTGGCTCTGCGAGAACATACAGCTTGACGCCGTACTTGTGCCTTTTGTTCTTAATATACTGTCTGAACAGCAACCGACCTCGCCACAAAACAATCGACTCGTCCAAGGATAACTGTTTTCCTGGACAGTATATCATATTCATTTTGTTATTGAAATGATCCATGATGAGGCGAATTTTTTGTAGGCGATCTTCATCACTTGCTTCAGAATTGAAATGCAGGTATCTTAGATAATATTATTAAAAAACGATTTCGAGACATAAATTGTGCAAAGCATGGAATACTAAACAGATAATTTTTTCCTTTTCCAGTTGTCACTTATTCGGTTTAGGCGAATTGTACCAATATGGAGAAGAAGTTCTAGAAATGTTAATAGTTCTTCCCGAGTCAAATCTTTCCACTGATTTATTCTTGAATATTTAGTTACATACTCTTCACTAAATATTTTCATAGCGTTGGTGTTAGTCTCCCAGACAATGTGGTCTAACAGATCATCATCAATAATTAATCGAAATGCCTCGTAAGGATCTGATGGAGGGGTACAAGAAGTTCTTGCTCTTTAGTAAAATTAATTTTTTTTATTGAATTCCGGTCACTGCTCCAGGTGCTAGTCGCTCTTTGTCGAAAAGGTGAAATATTGTTCAGATTTTCAAGCAAAGAAATAACAAGATTTTCATGCGACATATCAAGAGTACGTGGTTTCGATCTCAGAGCTGATAATACAGGGGTAGATGTCGGATTGCAGTAGCGATATGTTAGGTGTAGAAGTATTTTCCAGCAATAGGCTGTCAGGTATATCAGGAAAGAGTACATAATCTTGTATCAGTAATGGTGAGGATGTATGACGATCAACTCTTGAATTCAACGTAAAAATCTCATCTTCATCAGAACCTAACGTACGCACCATCGACTTTGGTTTTGAGGATTTTGAGGATTGAGCTGGCAACTGACGAGTACCTGATGCTGCTTGACTACCCACCGTAGGCTTCAAACGTTTACGTTTTAAAATACCAAATTCGTCAAATTCTAATTTACGTACTGTCTGATTTGGTGCCGAGGACTTTGAGGCTTGATCTAGTATATCACGCGTACCTGATACTGTTTTACTTCTGAACGTCATCTTCAACTTCTTACGTTTAGTTCTCATGTCGAAAATACTATTATGACTGCTACTACTCGCCTATACTTGACCACATCTCTTTTTTCAAATTCAAATTCAAATTCATTTATTTGCCATAAATAGGGTAAATTATAGGTTTTTACAATAAAAATAAGTTGCTTAAAGACCTATTTAGCCATGAGGTACGGCATGCAAACTTTTTTTTTAAATTGTACAAATTATGTTGGTGGTAATAGATTCTAAATTGTCAACTTTCATTTTATACTCACAAATTCAAAATGTCGTAATTTACAATGTCAATGTCATAATTAAAATTTAAATACATCCGATCATTAATTAAAGGTCAGATAAAATAGTGATACTCAGTGATACACAGCAATTTTGGTCCATCACATGTCAACTTGCATATTATTATCATTTTGAAATTCCTTAACACTATAATAACATTTTTTTATTAGCCATTCACGTAAATTTTTGGTCATGAGAATCATAGAGCCGTGCTTGAACTGCTTTGGAATTTTATTAAATATTTTTACACATATGCAGTAACAACCTTTCTGAAAGACAGAAGTTTTTGGTTTATGGTCTAGGACAAGCCGCTTATTATCTCTAGTGCTTCGTGGATATATATCACAAGCTGACTTAAATAACTCTGCATGTTGTTTGACAAATTTATATATTTGTAATATGTACATGCCAGGGACTGTTAATATACCACAACCTTGAGAATAAATATCTTCATCACTGGAATATTGATTCGAAAATTCCGAGTCATAATCTTCACTTCCTCGATGTCTCTTTTTGGGACGAGAACTAAAAATATGTTGCTTATGTTTATTACAATTAGATAGCCCTGGCTTACACTCAATTGTTGATATACGTTCTTTTGAAACAAGTACTTGCGTTCGCAAGTTCAAGCCACTACCAACGACAAATAAAAAAACCAGTATTTGATTTCGTTAATTAAATATTTTATCAGAGTAGCCTCAATAAGTAACTTGCACTTGTCCCGAATGCCAAAGTTATAATGACCGAAGAAAAGTGTACGAGACGGCCGCTCGGATCCGAGTGCGTGGTACAGTGGTACAGGTCCTGTCACGTAAAAAGAACGCTGAGCGACAGTGGAGGGAGTGTGTCTGCCCATGGAAACAGTCGCGTTCCAAAGTACTACATGATTCTAGACCATTGTTTTATAATATAATAGTAATTAAAAGTTTTATTGTAGAATCATAACAGTAACGATTTCTGAAACACAGCTAGATGCCCCGTTTTCAAAACGTAGACGCATTTCATGGCACCAATCCACTCGAGTCTGTTTTTCGTTTTCGGATTGCAAACGAGGGATCTATCGACAACAAATCTTCCTCACTCCAAGATGTTGATGTAGAATAGTATGAATGCTCCCCAAACTAATGCCTACAATCTTTTTGATGTCCGTATATGTGATTTGTGAGTCTTCTCGCACCAACATTTCAGTAGTCCATACATTTTCTGCTGTTACTGCTGTTTGCGGGGCCCCGGTTCTTTGGTCATCTTTAAGATTAATTTTACCCCTTATGAATTCAGCAAACTACCCAAAAATTGTTGCGCGTGATGGAGCTGAGTCCCTTACTCGTAATGCTGATTGTAACCGTTGTAAACTAAATTGTTCGGTTAAACCAAATTTAAAATCATAATATATCATAGCGCGCAAATGTTCACGGTTAAGATCCATCATTTTAAATGAAAAGCGCGGGAAGCGTTGCAGGAAAATTAATAGAACTTTTTTTTTTTATTGAGCATTTGGCTTATGGAGTTCTATTTTTAAATAAATTTGCTTTTTAGAAACATATAACACGGGTGCGTTCCATTTTTAAATTTCGATCATCTTAAAACTTATTGAGTGACCTACGTATCCTTAAGGCAAACTAGGCACGTGTCTAAGTGCACGCGCAAGTTATAAAACAAAAAAAAGTCTGAAAAACGGTTGACCCTGCAGGCCACCCCAGCAACTTCCTACTACTTACTATACATGGGAAAGAGGTGATGATAAAGGCATGATAGATTTCAGAATTGTGGATGAAAGAATGGAAGCGCAGTGGTAGATACAAGTTTAGTGTTTACCGGTGGTCCAACGTAGGGACGGATCACTTGATACTTGGTTTTATGTCAAATTAATGGTCTATAAAGGCATTGGCAGCATCCGACATCTGTGTCTACCACTGCATTACAGCGTATAAGAATAGAAAGGTTACAAGATGAAGGTGTGAAAGAGAAGTGTAAATCTTGTTTCTTGTTTCTTGTTTCTTTTTATTAAAAACGTTACCCCCACACTAGGATTTTCTCCTGTGTCGTGGAGGCAGTTTACAAACATAAATTGCACAAGGACAAACATCCAGACCAGGAACAATTATCTGTAGACCATACAAATACTTGTTCCGTGCGGGATTCGAACCCGCGGCCTCCAGCGCAACAACTGATTGCTAAGCCACTGCGCCACGGAGCCGTCAATCAGTCTATTGAAACCCTATTTTAACTATTACGAAAATATTAGTGATTTGGATGAATTGTGTATGAATTATTTAGACTTAATATTAATATTTATATAATATTAATAATAAGAAATGTTGGTGGATGCAGCCACCTAAGCATATGGTATAAGAACTAATGAAAGGAAAAATAATATGTTATGGTAGAATGATGAGGTACGGATGAAAGGATAAGGAGGATCGGATAAGAATAACAGAAGGATATCTGATAACTTCCAGGAAAACATTAAAATGTTCTGGAAACTCGTAAGAACTGCCAGGAGAAATTCAAAACAGCCTAGAATGAATGCTATAGGAGATGAGAACGGCTGTTTGCTGAATGATGAAGTTTCGAGTTTAAAGATATGAAAGTGTGTTTATGAGTAAATGAACTAAAACTTCCGAAAGAAGTGGAAAGAGGTAGGGAGATAAATGTAGATGAAATAAACCTAGCAAGCTAACAACATAGCAAAGTGGCGAAGCAATCAGCTTTGTAGCGGTTTCTAACGGTTGCCGTTGAGCAATCAGTTTCAAAATAGGAGGTGCAGATGCCTGGGTGATCAGTAATCTATTGCTGAAAACAGAATTTGAAAATTCAAAACCGTTCTCGAGATAATCGTGGGACAGACGGACAGACGGACAGACGGACAGACGGACAGACGGACAGACATCGTGAAATCATTAAGTGACTTCGCAAGCTTCGCCACTTAATAATGAAAGTAATGAAAAGCATGAAAGTGGGTAAGGCAGCCGGATATGATAGAGTGTCACTCGAAATGCTAAGGGATGGAGAGGGAGTGGTGGCAGGCCTACTGAATACCTTGTTTAATTTATGTTGGAAACTGAAGCGGGTATTAGAACACTGGTGCAAAGCCGTTATAGTTCCAATATACAGAGTATTTTTGAAACGCTCCCGAAAACGAAGACAGATGAAAATACCAACTATACCTTTGATGATGGGTGTAATATAAAATGGATCCTGATGAAAAAAAAACATCTTTTCACAACGTTTTATTAGCTTTATTCATTCTCTATCATGTTAGTACCGCTAAATGAAACGATAATTTCATTAAAAAAAAGCATGAAAATACTTAAACATAAAACCAGCAGTGGAATTACTGAATTGCAGTCAGCTGACTAGGGGTCAAACTTAAATGAAATGTAACCAAGGTTAGAGTTATGCGTTTTTATTCATCGTGTATGTACGTTTATTATTCTGATGTATTCAGTTATGTACCTATTCAGATCAGTTCAGTACTAAGTTACTTAAAAAAAAATAGGTATGAAACAGCTTACCGCTCTAAATCCTCACGTTGTTGCTGGTCTAATAACCAACGGCAGTAAACTCGCCGGCGGTCGTGATTGCCGGGAACTAAAGCTTGCACTTTGTACACTTTGTATGGGCGCATTCGGTTACGCTTTAACACTTTGTGAACTGTACAGTATGACACACTTGTTCCATCCCGACGCCTTAACAATTTAGCGATACTTCGTGTACCTAGGTTCCGATTCCGACGAACGACATCTAAAATGCGCTCCTCTGAGTGAACTGCCACTTGACTTTCACCTCCTACCGCTACCAGAACAATGGGCCGATTTTCCAATACTCGCTGAAATGCTGCTGTTATCAGACGAGAGTCAGCTGGATGTCGAGCAGTCGGGAATTTCTCTATATAAATTCGCAACGCATGCGAAGCATTCCCGCGAACTTTTCCAAGGCACTTGCCGTATCCACGAGCACTATAAACGTACGCGTTAGGCATTATAAAAATGAAACAGGAAACTTAAAACGTAACAACAAGAATAATGTCATTAAGTAATAAATAACATGTAATAACGACAATAATTGAATAAACAAAACAATTGAACTGTCTCTTGTGATAGTCTACACTGAACTGTTACAAAAACTAAAATTATTAATCAATCCGTTAAAACAAATGCGCACAATGTAAAGTCCTTGAAGCACTGGAACCTTCCACACATCGTTAAAGCGTTATGTATGTTAAGACATCGCAAACGTTTATTTAATTTATAAGTTTTATCCCTACGACTAGTCTTTATATGGAATTTAAAAGTTACGGTTGTCATTTTTAATACAATTACACAATCAATTGCACCCTGACGCAACAAGCAGTTCTTTACTACAAAAATTATTGAAATTAATAAACGTACCTAATTGGGTACTCAGTACTCATACAATTACAAACACTATTTCATCGTTATCTTTGATTTTGTATAAGAAAATAGAAATGAAAAATGAAACTAAAAAATGAAACTTCGAACCACCATTTTCATCGATAAATCGCTCAGTACCCAGGTTCGAGGCCAGCGTTTTTACGTGACGGGACCTATAAAAGTTCGGCGCCCGCGAGGATATTGACCCTATTGTCAGCTGTTGTTTTTTTTTAAGTTGCACTGATGGTTTTTTGTTTAAGTATTTTCATGATTTTTTTATGAAATTATCGTTTCATTTAGCTGTACTAACATGATGAAGCGTGAATAAAGTTAATAAACGTTGTGAAAAGATGATTTTTTTTTCCTCGGGATCAAATTTATTTGTGACCCATGTTCTAATATGTAGTACCTATTATCATCTGTCTTCGGTTTCGGGAGCGTTTAACAAACACGCGGTATAAGGGAAAAGGTCACAGTTGAACTGTAAAAACTACCGTGGTATCAGCCTATTAGCATTGTGGGTAAACTGTATGCTAAGGTGTTAGTTGAAAGAGTTATGAAAGAAACTGAAGGAAAAATTTGAAATGTGCAAACTGGATTTAGAAAGGAAATGGAGTGTATGGATCAAGTATTTTCCAAGCGCAGGATCACGGAGAAGTTTTTGGCCAAAAACCAGAAAGTTCTTTTGTGCGTTCATAGACTTGGAAAAGGCTTATGACGGAGTGGACAGAAATGTGTTATGGCAAACACTGAACCGAATAGTCCGACTAGGTATGTCCAACTTCGACCGAGAGGTCAATCGACGGATTCAACTCGCCTGGGCAGCGTTCGGGAAACTACCACACATCTTCTCGTTAGACATACCTCAAAACCTGAAAACGAAATTGTACAACCAGTGCGTGTTGCCAGTGATTACTTACGGATCTGAGACGTGTTTCTTCTCTCTGCTGGCCATATGAGAAAGCTCAAGGTCGCTCAGCGAGCTATCGAGAGGGCTATGCTTGGGGTTTCTCTGCGTGATAAACTTAGAAAAGAGTATATCCGCAGTAGCACCAGAGTAACCAAAATAGCCCAACGGATTAGTAAGCTGAAGTGGCAGTGGGCCGGCCATATAGCTCGAAGAACCGACAACCGATGGGGAAAAAAGGTTCTCGAGTGGCACCCTCGTACCGGTAGGCGAAGTGTAGGGCGACCCCCACGAGATGGAATGACGAACTGGTAAGACATGCGGGATGGCGATGGATGCAGGTGTCTCACGTTTCATGTTTTTTTATTTGAAAGCTGGTACTTCTCGTGTGGTCCCATATGAATTTGATCAAGGTCAGACCAATAGTTTTTAAGTTATTCTTAAATAACTTATATTGAAGTCGGCTGTACAAAATTTTTAATTTTAAATTATAATCTTAAATATATTTAAATTTGTATGTATTGGTATTGCTAATTTGTAAACAATGACATGATGATAAAATTGATTTTTATATTGTAATATAATAAATTTAATTATAGAAAATGTATTTGCATGCTATTATAGATGGCTGAAAGAGCTGAACTACACTGAAACAGAAACAGAAACTTTTTTATTCAATATAGATTATAAATAATACTTATTGAAAGTCACTCTTTTGTTTGATTACCACTGGTTCGGAAAAAACCTCTGTCCTGGGAAGAACCAGCAAGAAACCCAGCGGGACTTTTTTTTAAATAACAGCTTACAATCATGATGTTACACAAATTAACAAAACAACAAATTAGAAATAGCTTGGTAGCGATCACCTCATTTCCAGGGGTTATTATCATCCATAAATTCCTTAATATTATAATAACCCTTTTTATACAAACTTAGTTTAATAAAGTTTTTGAACTTTGAACAGGTCAAACTTTGTATATTTTCTGGAATTTTGTTGTAAAAGCGTATACATCGCCCCAAGAATGAATTACTGACTCGATGGAGTCGAGTAACTGGTACTACTAGCTTGTGTCTGTTCCTAGTATTTACAGAATGAATATCACTTATTTTTGTAAAACTACTTTTATTTTTGTGTACGTACATTACATTTTCATAAATGTATTGAGAGGCCAAAGTTAATATATTAATTTCCTTAAATTTTTGTCGCAGCGACTCTTTAGGCTTTAATTCATAAATTGCTCTTATGGCCCTCTTCTGCAAAACAAATATAATTTCAGTGTCAGCTGCGTGTCCCCATAGCAAAATACCATACGACATTATGCTATGGAAGTAGCTGAAGTAAACTAGTCTAGCTGTTTCAACACTGGTTAGACTTCTAATCTTTTTTACAGCATATGCTGCAGAACTAAGTCTGCTTGCTAGTTTTGATATATGGGGGCTCCATTGAAGCTTCGCGTCTAGTGTGATTCCAAGAAAAATGGTGGTATCTACAAGACTCAGTTTCTCCCCATTTAAAATTACATTAGTATTTAATTGTTTGACATTTGGAGTCACGAATTTCATACATTTTGTTTTAGTGCCATTTAAATGCAAACTATTAACATCGAACCAATTTACTAATTTAGATATAGCATTATTTACTTCGTCATATTTTAGTAACTGTCGACTTAATTTGAAAATTAAAGAAGTGTCATCTGCAAATAATACTATATCATGGTTATCCCCTACTATGTAAGGTAAGTCATTAATGTATACAAGAAACAGAAAGGGGCCGAGAATTGAGCCTTGAGGCACGCCCATTTGTACCATCGATCCGGAAGAGCTCATATTGTTAATGACAACTTTTTGCGTTCTCTTACTTAAATATGAAATAATTAATTTAAGGGCATCACTTCTTACACCGTAGTGTTGAAGTTTCCTGATTAATGTTTCATGGTGAATACAATCGAAGGCCTTGGATAGGTCACAAAATATACCCAAAGCATCCTGTGAATTCTCCCATGCATTAAAGATATATTTAATCAGCTCAACACCGGCATCAGTTGTCGAGCGACCCCTTGTGAAACCAAATTGATTTTTATGAAGTAAATTATTTATATTAAAAAAATTTAACATTTGATCAAGAATAATTTTTTCAAAAATCTTACTAAGTGTTGGTAGTACAGAAATAGGTCTAAAATTGGCGGGGTCTAATGTACTACCAGATTTAAATAAAGGTATTACTCACTCACACAAGGTATTACACTCTATAATAACCACCTAAATATACCCGTTTTTCAAAGCAAATAAATCTTCATTTCATTTCATTTCAGGAAATAAAGTGAATGGGGCTCTACACTCCATTGTTTAGGGCTGAATCTGATGACAAGGTGAGAAATTGTGTGATAAGAGAAAAGTGTAGTTTGCAAGATGATGTTATAACATATAACAGTGGTACCACGTGGCAGCTTTTGGAGTCGCGCGGATGGGCCGGCCCGAAACGGAGTGGTACCACGACCTCACAGAATACGTAGAAGTAGAAGCGGAGCAATAAGACAAAGGCAACCCCGGCCACGCTACCCGTGAATTACTGCAACATCAGGGGTGTTTAGGCCTAATATTAAAAATTAAAACTTGCATTTAAAGTTCGACTCGGCGTGCCTCCGATGTTACCAAGGTCACAGACTTCCTCCGCTCCCGCTCGCATTCCATTCGAGGGCGCGGCTGCTGAGATCAGTACGAAATAGTATTGTCTGCGACCGCTGGGTTGGTTGCGCGCGGCCGGTGTTAATTTTGACGGTCTAAATTTTGAGTAAATTGTGCGCGTCTAATTTACTATCGTAGATTTGGGTCTCGCTAAGACCTCCTCGAATTGAGTTGTCTGTTTTGAGCGTTTGAAGTGATAACGAGGCTTATCCTTGAGTTTTGAGTTATTAATTTAACTTAGATTGACATTAATTTGCGTCGACGAGTTGCTTTGTGGCATTTTAATATCGTGCGAAGGAATTTTGCTTGTCGTGTGGAATGCTGAACTTCTTGACTTGAGAAGAGATCGCGGTCGTGCTCATGGTTATAATTTTGTGCTAAGTGAACCTGGGACATTGAACGTTGACCGACCACTCTTAAGTTGTGCAGCGTGTCACTTGTTTTAATTTCAATTAACGTTGATTTGGTTGAATTTGAGGTTAATTAAATGTACATAAAACATAAACACTCACGCCTGTCACCCAGAGGGGTAGGCAGAGATTATGGACTTCCATTTGGCACGATCCTGACACACCTCTCTCGTTTCCTCCACATCCATATACCTACGCATACACGCTCGTCGGTTAAAGGTACTCTTGATTTGGCCCATTTTTAATATATCGCCAATTTGGTCGATAAACTTTCGCCTAGGGCGACCCTTCTCGACTATGCCGTTCACCTCTGCAACATAAATTTCCTTTGTCACTCTTTCCTCATTCATTCTTTCTACATGGCCAAACCACCGAAGCATTCCTTTCTTAATCCTGGTCATAACATCATCTTGCAAACCACACTCTTCTCTTATTAAACAATTTCTCACTCTGTCATTCAGATTCATCCCTAACATACTCCTTAATGACCGCATTTCTACAGCATTTATTCTACTCTCGTGCTTCTTCTGCCACACCCAACTTTCACTACCATACATTAAAGTAGGTACTAACACAGCATTGTGAATTGCCATACGTGCCTTTTTGGACACATTCTGACTTTTCACAATAGAGTGTAGAGCCCCATTCACTCTATTTCCTGCATTCACTCTTCGTTCTATATCCTTATCATATCTACCATCCCTGCTAAACACACATCCCATATATACAAACTCATCTAATTGCTCTACCAACTCCCCTTCTATTCTTATTTCACATATCGTTTTACTTTCTTCTCTTTCAAAAACCATAACTTTCGTCTTACTTGCGTTCACTTTCATTCCCTTTTCTTTTAATGTCCTGTTCATTAATGTAACCATCATTTGCAACTCAGCTGCCGACGACGCAAGTATGACTTGATCATCGGCGTACAAAAGGCATTTGACGGTTAACTCACCCATTCTTAACCCGCATTCTTCTACTTTAAAATTTTCCAAACAACTGTCCATAAATAGGTTGAACAACCACGGGGAAGCCACACAACCCTGTCTGACACCTTTATGGATGCCAAACCAGTCCGAGTAGGCCCCGTTGATCCTGACACAAGCACTAGAGTCCCTATATAGAGACTTCAATGCCTGTATCAGACCAGTGCTCAACCCAAATGAGTTCAGTGTTTGCCATAACACATCATAACACATCCCTGTCCACTCTGTCATAAGCCTTCTCCAAGTCCATGAACTTACAAAAACTAATAAAAATAAATGTACAATAAAGTTGATAAACTAAAATAGTGAAATAAAAGCAGAAGGTTTCAATTGGTGAACGCCCACGGAAGGGATCGCTCATTTGGAGAAAAGCAGCGCCTGTGGATCTGCTGTCCGACTACATCGGTTAAGTCAGGTTACACTTACACACTACTACATTACACTTACATACCACCCACTTGCCCCTGATGGCGCCTTGTGGTCGACCCTACCTCCGGAACCCGGTAAGTTTGTGCTTGCTTATCAGCTAGAAGTTAATTATCCATAGGCCATTTGGGCCCGAACTCTCTGGTTACTCGTCGAGTGTATTACTGATGGGCCCTAATACAGTCGACTTCTGTCTGGGCAACTGAGAGCCGTAACATTTTATGGTAGCAAAGAGCGTGGTTGATTGTTTCTACAATCACGCCCGGCCGTAATAAAAAATAAATATTTTTTGTGTTTTGTTAGCGGATTGGTGGGTAGAATTAGGAACCACGCCCGTTAGGCTGCGCAAGCGGAGTGTAGTTTAGGGTTAGGTACCCACGCGTTAGGTGTTTCGGGTAGGTAGATTAATTATAGTTATCATATAATCGTATAATTATCGTTATCTTGTAGTAGATAGTAATTGCCGAAGGGTCGATCGCCTGAGCGAGGCATCTTTGTTGACCGACTGTAGTGTGTACTTGTATTTGTAGTGTAATTTGTATGTAATTTAATAAATAGTAATTTGTATTTGTAGTAATTTGTATTGAATTTAATTTGATAGTTACTTGTATTTAGTAGTGATGCCATCGCACAAGCTACCGGCACTTCGCCTGCAGGCGGAGCTGTGCTGGGCCGCGAACGCCCATATTTTCATAGGGAGACCCGATCGGGTCCATAGTTTAGCGAAGCGACTCGAGCAGGTCGAGGCCCGAAGGGCCGTAGTGGAGGAGGCTTACACAGATCTCGTGGCCTCGGATGCGGAACAGGGAGTCCTAGACTCCTGCCTCGCGGACTACAAGAAATTCTTTTCGCTCACAGACGACTTGATCGAGGCGGGGGCCAAGTATGCTAATGAAGCGCATGAAGCTAGGCTGAGGGGCCTGCCCGAGTCTCGCAGCTGTTGGGACGACTCCCAACTCTGGACCTGCTAAGGTTCTCCAGGGTCGTCTCCGACTGTATGACTTTTGTTGGCCTTTTTGATAGTCTAGTGGACGCCCGGAGGGACTTGACACCAAGCCAGAAGATGGCGTACCTTCTAGCCTCGCTGGAGGGGGAGGCCCTGGGCGTCGTCGGCCATTTGAGATTGTCGGACCGCGCCTACCAGACTGCCCGAGACCTCTTCGCCGGAAGATACGCCAACGTTCGGTGAATCGCTGACGAAAACGTTAGGCAGCTTCTAAGCCTCCCGCTGCTTAGGGACCGGGCCAGACTACGCCCGGACATAGTGAATCCAGTCTTGGTGGCCTGTAATGTGTTGAGGCGGCTGGATTTACCGGTGGATGAATAGTCCTTCTTGTTGCTCCACATAGTGCTGTCCCGCCTGCCTCTTGACCTTCGGATACATTTTGAAAGAAAGAAAGAAAGAAAAATATTTATTTGGTACACAATCGTAAAAAACACTTAAAAGACATAAACACAGTAATTAAGTTACAAAGAGAATAAAAATATTTTATGCTATTAGTGCACCAAAAAGGTTTCCACTCAGCGTTAAATTCACGAAGTTTAATAATAAGAAACTTCATGAAAGCTGATTTTCAGTGGAACCTATATATAAGAAGGTAGATGGCGATACCGTCAGCTTACACAAATATCTTAAAAACCAAGTAACAGATCTCAAAATATGAAATAATGATAGTAAAAACCAAAACAACAAGGTTATAAAAATCATAATAAAAACAAACAAAGGTACATGTGTGTGTGTGTGTGTGTGTGTGCATGTGCGTGTGCGCGTGCGTGTGTGCGTGCGTGTGTGCGTGTGAGAGAGGGATGTGGAGACAGGGATGAAAATGCTGAGTGACAACTAAGTGCTAGACTTTTGTAAGGAGAGCAAAAACATTTTAAATTTTAACTTGAATGAATTTATGGTTTTCGAGTTTCTTATCGGGGGGGGGGGGGGGGGAATATCATTCCAGCACATAGTAGCGGAAAAACGAAAACTACCACGGAAAGCAGCAGTGTTATACGTTGTGTAGTTAAGTCGCGGTGCTGCTCTAACGCAACGCTGTGAGAAATTGAGCTTGTCGTATAAGTAAGAAGGTTCCCCAGTTTTAACTACTCCGAAGAGCAGGGAGGCGAGGTGAAGCTTCCGTCTGGTGGACATGTTCATCAAGTCACGTCGGTTTAGGAATGGAGTGACATGAGATCGAGTTGGTATTGAAAAACAGAAACGTGCGCAGGCGTTTTGTATTCGTTGTAATAGTTTTTTAGTTCTTGCCATTAAGCATTCACCAAAAACTGCGTCACCATACGACAACTTTGACAAAATGAGAGTTTCACACAACTTAATGCGCATATCCACAGTCAAGTACTCGCGAATTTTGTATAAAACTTTAAGTCTATAGAAACAGTTACGCATTGTCTCTATAACATGTTCCTCAAAGCGCAACCTGTCATCCATAATCAAACCCAGGTTCCGAGCTTCCGATACGCGATCAATAGGACAACTGTCAACAGAAATTTGGGGATTCCAAGCTAGGATGTTGTCAATTTGTTTACGTGTTCCAAGCAACATGTACTTTGATTTAGAAGGGTTAATTACCAAACTGTTGTCACTGCACCATTTTGAAATACATTTCAAATCAGCTTGAATTTTACTAGTTGCCAACTCCGTATCGCAAGGTTTAAACGATATAAATAATTATAATATTAATTATTAATTAAAATTATAATTATAAATATTTTGAGGAGAGGTACGGCGGGGACGGCGCCTCCTATATTCCGCCCTTCAGGGACCTGCTGCGGTTCTTGGAGGAGCAGTGCCGGCAAGTTGAGAACGCAACGGGCACCGTCGACGACTTACGGGTTGCCAACCGAGCCGTGCCCAGAGAGAGGCGGAATCCGCTGGGCAAGTCGGCGCCAGCCCCCTTAAGGCCGAGCGGAGCCCCCGCGGGAGGGCGCCGCCCCCTACCATCTTATAGCGGCCTAGCGGCCAGGGAGGCGCCCCCCTGATCCTATTGTCGAGCATCCGATCACCGGGTGACGTCGTGCCCGAAGCTATTGGGTAAGCCCGTCCCGGCGAGGCGAACTATCGCCAAGGAGCGCCGCTGGTGCTACTTGGAAAGACACCTCCAACGGGACTGCCCGCACCAGCGGCCTTGTCCGCACTGCCAGGGCAACCACCATGCCGTTTTGTGCCTGGGTGCGAACGGTGCTTCCTCTCGGAGCTCTGCCGGGCCCTCGATTCCCACGAGCGGGGGCGCTCAGCCACGCCCTCTGTCCGGCGACGCTCGGCGCTCGCCTGCCGGCCGCCGTGCCCCTGGTTTTGAATGGGGTCCCTTCCACCACCCGCTGTGGTGGGGTCCCAGTTGGTTGACTGAGTCTCAATTATTCTGGCCCCAGAATAAATACTCCGAACCGATTGAATTGCCTGGCCTACGAGCCCGAGTAGGAGTGGGCAAGGATAAGCCCACTTGGGATTTCTCCCTGCTAGAACGGTACAGCTCTCTCGATAAGCTCTTAGGAGTGACTGCTTGGTTGCGTCGATTTGTCCGCAATTCGAGAAACCCGTCTAACCGAATCTCTGATTCCGTTTTGTACCTTAGCGAGCGTCGCGAAGCTTTGATGCATTGGACCCGTATGGTTCATGTGGAGCATTTTGAGCCCGTAATTGAAACCTTGAAGCGGGGCTCCGTTGTCAAGGGCGCTCTGGCCCGTCTGAACCTCTTCCTGGACGACGCTGGGATGCTGCGCGTTGGCGGACGTTTGAATAATTCTCAACTTCCGTACGGGAGTCGACACCCGTTACTGCTCCCTAAGGAGGGCGCCCTAGTTCGGTTGCGTGTAACTCACCATCATGTTAAGAATGCTCACGCTGGGTGTAACGCTCTTTTCGCTATTTTGCAGCGGGAGTTTTGGATTTTGGCTGGACGACGCACCATTTGGAGCGTCCTCTTTAAGTGCATACCTTGTTATAAACTGAAGGCCACCATATCGCAGCCTATGATGGGTGACTTGCCACCCAACCGTGTCAAGGCCATCCGACCATTCGCTGGAGTCGGAAAAGACTTTGCTGGCCCCTTCCTCGTCAAGTCCTCCAACCTCCGTAACGAGCGTTCACATAAGGCCTATCTGTGCGTTTTCGTGTGCCTCTCCACTAAGGCCGTTCACTTAGAACTTCTGAGTGCCACTGAGCACTGAAGCCTTTGTGGCCACGCTGAGCCGCTTCGTATCGCGTCGCGGTTTGCCGGACCTGATCCGGTCTAATTGCGTAACGAATTATAAGGGCACGGATAGATATTTGAAAGCGGTCGTCGAATTTCTGTCCAGTAACAGGACTTATTTAGGTAATGCGATGTCCAAGAAGGGCATCCAGAGGAAATCCGACCCTCCGGCTTGCCCACACTGGGGCGGTATTTTTGAGGCGGTGGTTAAGGTTGCAAAAACGTCGCGTTATTGGCGAAACTATTTTGACATTTGAGGAGCTTGCCACTGTATACTGTAAAATTGAGGCGGTACTCAACTCTCGGCCCCTCTGCCCCCTCTCGTCCGATCCGAATGATTTGGAGGTTCCAACCCCGGGTCACTTCCTGATTGGCCAGCCGCTTAACGCCCTGCCCGAGTACCCCTTCAGGGAAATAAACTCTTCGCGGTTGAGCAAATTTGACCTGCTGCAACAAATGACTCAGAGTTTTTGGCACCGGTGGTCTCTGGAGTACCTACATCTTTTGCAGCAGCGCGTTAAGTGGTCTGACAAGAAGGATCCTCCTCGGGTTGGAGACCTCGTATTGGTTAAAGAACCCAACGCTTTGCCTTTGTATTGGCACCGTGGGCGCATTGTTAAGTTGTCGTATGGATCGGATGGGGTGCCTAGGGTGGCCGAAGTTTTGGTTGGAGATTCGGTCTTGCAACGTGCCGTCGCGACCCTATCCCGTTTGCCAATTTACTCGCGGACATAAGTCCTTATGTCCGGGACGGAGGTTTGTTTAGGCCTAATATTAAAAATTAAAACTTGCATTCAAAACTCGACTCGGCGTGCCTCCAAGGTCACCGCCTTCCCCCGCTCCCGCTCGCATTCCATTCGAGGGCGCGGCTGCTGAGATCAGTATGAAATAGTATTGTCTGCGACCGCTGGGTTGTTTGCGCGCGGCCGGTGTTGAATTTGACGGTCTAAATTTTAAGTAAATTGTGCGCGTCTAATTTACTATCGAAGATTTGGGTCTCGCTAAGACCTCCTCGAATTGAGTTGTCTGTTTTGAGCGTTTGAAGTGATAACGAGGCTTATCCTTGAGTTTTGAGTTATTAATTTAACTTAGATTGACATTAATTTGCGTCGACGAGTTGCTTTGTGGCATTTTAATATCGTGCGAAGGAATTTTGCTTCTCGTGTTGAACGCTGAACTTTGTGACTCGAGAAGAGATCGCGGTCGTGCTCGTGGTTACAATATTGTGCTAAGTGAACCTGGGACATTGAACATTGACCGACCACTCTTAAGTTGTGCAGCGTGTCACTTGTTTTAATTTCAATTAACGTTGATTTGGTTCAATTTGGGTTAATTAAATGTACAATAAAGTGGATAAACTAATATAGTGAAATAAAAGCAGAAGGTTTCAATTGGTGAACACCCACGGGAGGTATCGCTCATTTGGAGAAAAGCAGCGCCTGTAAATCTGCTGTCCGACTACATCGGTTAAGTCAGGTTACACTTACACACTACTACATTACACTTACATACCACCCACTTGCCCCTGACGGCGCCTTGTGGTCGACCCTACCTCCGGAACCCGGTAAGTTTGTGCTTGCTTATCAGCTAGAAGTTAATTATCCATAGGCCATTTGGGCCCGAACTCCCTGAGTGTATTACTGATGGGCCCTTATACAGTCGACTTCTGTCTGGGCAACTGAGAGCCGTAACAAGGGGACTTCACTCAAATCTTAACGCCGTCCACTACCGTCTGGAGACGGCAAAGCCGGCTTTGCTCTTTCTAATCGATACACAGATGTCCTCTCCGGGGGATACTTTGTATCTCTTCTACCCGGAGTAAATTAGAACACTCCTTTGTGTTCTAGGCTGGAGTTTGCGTGTACGTCAGAGAGGAAATCTGTTTTTGACGCCTCGGCAGTTTTAAAAGTCGGACCTGTCCATCCTATGGCTGCGCATAGACGCTTAGTTGTCGCTACTTGCGACGACCATCCCCGCGTCTACGGGTGCCTCTATAGGTCCCATAGCAGTAATGCCGACACAGGCTGACTTATCAACCACGTCCAAATGGCTGCAGACTCCACGCTACAACAGGTCCCATCCGCAGAGATCGTGATGCTCGGTGATTTTGCAGCTTTTGCTGTTGCATGTATGGGCCAGCTTGAGCCGGGTTATTACCACGACCTCACAGAATATCGGCGTGAAGTGGAAGCTCTGCTTCCGCATTTCGTCTGGTGAGTGCAGGTGACAAGAGGCCCAATTCCCCTCCCCCATTATACCCTCCTGAGCGTGGGTGCTCAGGCTGCCCTGCGTATTCTGGGGGGGGGGGGCGAAATTCCGCTCTACACAATAACTGCTCGGGGCAAACTGAGCAACAAGACCAAGGCGACCCCTGCCACGCTATCCGTGAATTTCTGCAACATCAGGGGACTTCACTCGAACCTAAACGCCACCCACTACCATCTCGAGACGGCGAAGCCGGCCTTGCTCTTTCTGACCGAGACGCAGGTGTCCTCTCCGGCTGATATTTCGTATCTCTCCTATCCGGGGTACAAGTTGGAGCACTCCTTTGTGCCTCGGGCTAGAGTTTGCGTATACGTCAGAGAGCACATCTGTTCTCGACGCCTCGGCAGTCTTGAAAGTTCGGACCTATCCATCCTTTGGCTACGCGTTGACAGCGACGACCATCCGCGCGTCTACGTGTGCCTCTATAGGTCCCATAGCGGTAATGCCGAAACAGATCGACTCATCGACCACGTCCAAATGGCTACAGATTCCTTGTAGTTATTGTAGTTAGTATATAGTTATTTATTTAAAAAAAAAAGTCCCGCTGGGTTTCTTGCTGGTTCTTCCCAGGACAGAGGGTTTTTTTCGAACCAGTGGTAAAGTAAAAAATGACTTTCAATAAGAATTACACATGTAATGTATATTGAATAAAAAATATTCTATTCTTGCTACAACAGGTCCCATCCGCAGAGATCGTGATACTTGGCGATTTTAACACCCACTACGCCGAATGGCTCGGTTCACGTTTAACCGATCATGCGGGGAGATCTGTTTATGACTTTGCCTTGGCATATGGTCTGACACAACTGGTTACATCGCCTACGCGGATTTCAGATGTTGAGGATCATACACCTTCCCTGTTGGACCTTCTGCTGACCTCTCATCCGAACGGATATCAAGTTTCTGTCGATACCCCTCTTGGCTCTTCGGACTTGTCTGATCCGGAATGTGGTGCCACTGACGCTCTCCACGCTGTTACGTTCTACAGGTTGCCGTCGTGTTTAGCATTACAGGTCGGCGGATTAAGACGGAATGCGGTCTTTCTTTGCTTCCTACCCATGGGGGCGGGTTTGCTTCTCGCCGGATGATCCCAGCGCTGTTGCTGCCTCTGTCACTGATGTGGTGCTACAGGGAATGGAACTATTTATTCCATCATCTGTGGTACCCATCGGAGGCAGATCTCAGCCTTGGTTTGGTCGCTCCTGTAAAATTGCATTACGCAGTAAGCAGGAGTGTTATCAAGCCTGGGCTTCGGCTTCAGCGACTCGGGATGTAAACACCAGCATACTTAAAAAGGAGTATAACTTCGCCTCCAGGTCCTTCAAAAGAGCACATAGGCAAAGTCAGAGCACATAGGCAGAATTGGCGAGAAACTAATTCGCCTATTTTTGGGAACCCGTGCATTCTGGTCTCTCGCCAAGGCTGTCCAAGAGAATTTCTGTAAGCCATCACTACCATCTCTGCACAGGGAGGACGATTCACTGGCCCACGATTCAAAAGAGAAAGCCGACCTTTTAGGCTCCCTTTTTGCGTCCAACTCGACTGTTGATGACGGGGGGAAAACACCGCGGGCCATCCCACGGTGTGAGTGCTCCATCCCGGATGTGCGGTTCTCACAGCGCTTGGTTCGCAGAGCACTCCTCTCCCTGGACATCCACAAGTCGAGTGGGCCTGATGGAATTCCCCCAATTGTGCTGAGGACGTGTGCTCCGGAGTTGGCACCGGTCCTAACGCATCTTTTCCGGTACTCCTACTCCCAAGGCGTAGTCCCGAAATCATGGAAGACCCGTCCAACTATAGGCCTATAGCCATTACTTCCTTGTTCTCCAAAATATTGGAATCCATTATTAACTGCCAGCTCATGCGTTACCTTGAGGATCACTAGCTAATTAGTGACCGCCAATATGATTTTCGTCGGGGTCGATCAGCCGGTGATCTTCTGGTCTACCTGACCCATAGATGGGCGGAGGCAGTAGAGTCCAAGGGGGAGGCGTTGACCGTTAGTTTGAACATTGCGAAGGCCTTCGATTGGGTTTGGCACAAAGCGCTTCTTTCGAAGCTCCCTTCCTATGGGCTTCCCGAGAAATTATGCAATTGGACCAGCTTTCTTGCAGATCGGACCATCAAGGTCGTTGTAGACGGTGCATGCTCCGATTACAAGCCTATTAACGCTGGTGTTACACAAGGCTGCGTGCTATCACCAACGCTGTTTCTTCTGCATATCAATGATATGTTGCAAACCGTAGCATTCATTGCTATGCGGATGACAGCACTGGTGATGCTCTTTACACCGGCCGTGCCAATATTTCTCGGGAAAACGTCGCCGAGTACCGGAACAAACTTGTGTCTGAAGTCGAGTCTTTGCTGGACAAAGTCTTGGATTGGGGGCGACTAAACCTAGTCCAGTTTAATCCTCAGAAGACACAAGTTTGCGCGTGTACCGCTAAAAAGAACCCCTTTGTCGTATCTCCTCAGTTTCAAGGTACTCCCCTTATTGCCTCAGCCAGTATCAGAATCCTCGGCGTCGACATATCGAGTGACGTGCAGTTTCGTAGTCACTTGGAAGAGAAGGCCAAATTGGCCTCTAAAAAGCTTGGCGTGCTCAGCAGAGCGGGACAGTATTTCATGCCGGCACAACGCCTGCAACTTTACAAGGCACAGGTTCGGCCTCACGTGGAATACTGTTCCCATCTCTGGGCTGGGGCTCGCCAGTGCCAGCTCCTTCCACTTGACCGCATCCAGCGCAGAGCGACTCGAATCTTCGACGACCGAGTCCTTTCCGATCGGCTCGACTCATTGGCGCTGCGAAGAAATGTTGCATCTCTTTGCATTTTCTTTCGCATTTACCACAGGGAGTGCTCAGAGGAATTGTTCGGATTAATCCCAGCCGCCAAATTTCACGAACGCACATCGCGGCAGAACTCCCGATACCATCCACACCACCTGGATGATTGGCGGTCCACCACTGTGCGATTTAGAAGATGTTTTCTTCCTCGCACAACTTCCTTGTGGAATAGTTTACCACCAGCGATTTTGCCGGACCAATACGACTTAGGGACCTTCAAGAAAAGAGCCTACTCCTTTTTAAAAGGCCGGCAACGCATCTGCAATTCCCCTGGTGTTGCGGTTGTTCATGGGCCGCCACCCATATTACCGCCGTAGTCACTTACCATCAGGTGAGCCGCATGCTCGTTTGCCCTCTCTCCTATAAAAAAAAACCACGCTGAATGGCTTGGTTCCCGTTTAACCGATCATACGGGTAGATCTTTTTATGACCTTGGCATATGATCTGACACAACTGGTTAATTTGCCTACGAGGATCCCAGATGCAGACGGATATCAGGTCTCTGTCGACGCCCCTCTTGGCTCTTTGGACCATTGTCTGATCCGGAATACGGTGCCACTTACGCTCCTATCGCGGTTGCGATCTGCTGCTTGCCGCCGTGTTTGGCACTGTAGGTCGGCCGATTGGGACAGGATGCGGTCTTGTTTTGCATCCTACCCTTGGGGGTTTGCTTCTCGCCGGATGATCCCAACGTTCTGTCGCTAATCTGGTACTTCAGGGAATGTAACTATTTCTTTCATCATCTGTGGTGCCTATAGGAGGCAGAACTCAGCCATGGTTTGGTCACTCCTGTAAAATTCAATTACGCATGAGTGCTCTCGGGCTTGGGCTGACGCATCAACGTCTCGGGATGCAAACACCAGCGCTCTTAAAAAGAAGTATAATTCCGTTTTCGGGTCCTTCACAAATGTCATTGCCAAGGCAAAGTCCGAGCACATTGGCAGAATTGGCGAGAAACTAGATCGACTTCCTTCGGGAAAACGTGCATTCTGGTTTCTCGCCAAGACTATCCAAGGGCACCTCTGTCAGTCATCTCTGCCATTTCTGCACAGGGAGGACGACTCATTGGCCCATTCAGAAAAAGAGATTGCCCATCTGCTAGGGTCTCTCTTTGCATCCAACTCGACTCTCACAGGAGGACACACTGCCGACCATCCCGCGGTGTGAGTGCTTCATGCAGGATATGCTGGTTACACAGCGCTCGATGCGCAAATCACTCCTCTCCCTGGACGTCAACAAGTCGAGTGATCTAGCGGTACTTCTACTCCCTAGGCGTAGTCCCGAACTCATGGAAGACAGCTTTAGTGCACCCGACCCCTAAAAAAGGTGACCGCTCAGATCCGTCCGACTACAGGCCTATCGCTATCACCTTCTTGATCTCCAAAACAATAGAAACAATAATTATTAACTGCCAGCTCATAACCTTGAGGATCACCAGCTGATTCGTGACCACCAATACGATTTCCGTCGGGGTCGCTCAGCTGGTGATCTTCTGGGTTACCTAACTTATTTATTATTTTTTATTAGCGGAGGCAGTAGAGTCCAAGGGGGAACATTAGCCATTAGTTTCGACATAGCGAAGGCCCTCGACCGGGTATGGCACGAAGCGCTTCTTTCAAAGCTTCCTTCCTATGGGCTTCCCGAGATGTGATTGTGCAATTGGATGACCAGTTTTCTTACAGATCGGAGCATCAAGGTCGGTGCATGCTCCGATTATAAGCCCATTGACGCTGGTTTTCCACAAAGCTGAGTGCTATCACCAACGCTGTTTCTGTTGTAATTAATAAAAAAAGAATCATTACGTAAAATCGGTTCGCAATCAGCGAAGATAGAGATAATGTACAGGTCGAATTAAGGTGGAGGTTCCTCCTTTTTTTAAATTGGCTAAAATTTCTAATGAAGTAGTTAGTATTAATGTGGGAGAAAATTAGCTAATTGAAATATAGTAAAGAATGCGACGATTAAAATTCTAATGGCCTAGGCTTAGCTCATTGTTTCAAAATGCCTCATGTACCTAATTAAAATTGCTAAGTGTATGGATGTATACCATACTGAATAATAACTTTCACATTGTGGTCCTTAAACGAACGATAGCGTATAAATTATATTTATTTGTTTCAATCTTACACCAACAAAGACATGTACATTTCAAGTGACACTGAAAAAATGCGAAAACCATTCTTAAAATTTTTATACAATAAAGGCGGTGAAAAGGGCGTCATCACCTCTGAGAGTTTTTTTTTTATAGAATAAGGCTGACAAACGAGCACACAGTCCACCAGATGGTGAGTGGTTGCTGTGGTCCATAGACATCTACATCTATTTTCGTTTGCGAATTAAAATGCAGATGCGTTATCAGCTGTGAGGACTAAGATGAAATGCCTCGTTTCCAGTAAAATGGTCTCCGGTTCTCTATATTCACCATACGAAACACAGCAGCGTTAAGCTGCTATTTTACGCTGGTATTCTGTGAGAGCGTGGTCCTTCCCTGGTCTTGCCGACCCATTCGTGCTACAACTAAACTATTAATATAGCTGCAGCCTGGCTCTACCACGTATAAAACCCTACCCCTGAGGGTAAAGATGAAATGCCTCCTTAACAGTACTGTGAATGTCTCACTATACCCTGTATTCAAGAATATCCCATTTCATAGCATAAGTATGACGTCTAGGGTTGCCGACATGACTATATAACCTAAACATGTTAGTGTATATCATATAGTGTGCAGTATCTTAGTATATGTTAGGGGTCGATATACTATAAAGGTCAGGCCTCTAAAATACTATATTCAATATATAAAAGTAGACAACCCTAGTCACATCAGACACGAGCGGCAGGTCTATGTGATAACTTTGTAGACATCAAATCAAATCACAGTCACTTACTACATTGTTTTTTATGTTTTATGATATTTTTACTCTTTTATAACAGCTATAAAGCATATGACGAAATGTACTTCAAAGCTAGTATAACTTTGATGTCAACGAAGTTAGCAAATAGGTTTGCTGATCAGGCAATACAATGAGAGCTAATAATTTTATGCTCACCAGATGTCGCTAGTTGGGACTAAGGTGAACTTATTTGTTCACACAGTGTCACCATCGTTGAAAAGTTGCGTTTTAAATTTTAAAAAAAGTATGGTTTATTGATTTATAGTCTATGTAATATAAAATATAATCAATATATCAGAAAGAAACATTAATCTTTACATTTTTATAACCGATTAATTTGCCCCGTTATGAAATCTGTGAAATATTTCTCCTCATTCCAAAGCGCGCCGCTGGTTGTAGAAATGTCGTGGATGTCCTCATTGATAACTCTCGGCGGCAATCAAAAGTATCGTCAGGTGAAAATCGGTCATATGAACATCATCATCATTGGTCTTTATTATGTGCATAAAATCAAGTCTAGTTTTAAAGTAGTAGTTATGGACGTAAGCTGCAACACTGCTAGGCATATGCCTTAAATTTTTTATACAACGTCTTCGATCAACAATACTAATTTGTTATTGTTGATCGAATTACAACGTGTAACAAAAACCTTTTTTTAAGTGCGTTATCAGAGTCAGTATTCAAACGTAAAGAAATAATTGTTTTTCAAAAAAATTGGACATTAATTTTTTTTATTTTAATTAAAAAAATTAATTTGCAAATTTTATGTGGTTTTATTATATATGTATATATGTATAGATTACTATCTTTGTGCACACTGACGCGTCGTTGAGTGAACTTACGCGGTTTCGCGTTAGTTTTACTTGCTTCACTTTCCGAGCGCGTTCTCGTATTCTATACCTTCTATGGTTTGAATACTGCCTCTGATAACGCACTTTAAGAGAATCACAGGGTTTTTGTTACATATTGCAGGTATAAGCCAGCAAGAGTTCACCGCGCTTCTCCAATACGTGTTGGCGGACTCCAAATTTCTTAAATTAATTTCTCTGACATGCAGGTCTACGGTGTTTTCTGTCGCAGAGAGTATTTTATATCGCAGCATAAGTTTTATTGGCGCCATCGGGAATTGAACCCAAATAACTTGCGTAGGAATTTACGGCGAGCGCTTAGCTACCCTGAGCAAACAAGGCTCTAAGTCTAGTTTGTTGTTACCGCACAATTGATGCCAGATACTTTAAGAATTACGTAATCAACGATAATTAAATTGTCACGACAGTCCACCCAAGTGTTTCTTTTACTTTCGCAGTAACTCTCATGTTATTAATATACATTAATGTGAAACTAGTTTATTAATGTCTAAAGTTATCTGCCGAATGTTACAAAAATATTATATGATTATCATGTTTATCTTTATGACCAGTGACTACGAGTATAGGCAGTGTTTCTGACCTTTAAAAATAAAAAATAAACTAATTTAAATATTAAATTAGGTATTTTAATATGTTTCAATATTATTAATTTCACGATGAAAAATAGTCTTATATAAATATGAAATAATTATTCAGCGGTATTCAAATTAAAGTTACAAATTTCTCAATTAATTGAATGCAAATATACCATTCTTCATGGAATTATTAGGAAATATTAGCCCAATTACTCCATGACATTCTTGATATGAAGTAGCGGCGTAATTAGAACACATTAAAATACTATGACTGCCAACCCACCTGTCAATCGTGGCATCTAATGGCAACCATTTCGTAGATGAATTAAAGCTATTTCTCTTGGAATAAAATAACTACCTATGTAAACCTATATAAATTCCATATTTATAAGATTAGGTACGCACAATGCAGAACAGTTCCTACAGTTATACCAGTTATACGTTGAGATAATGACTCGACTTACATTGAAGAATCTATGTCCTTATTAACCATTCGATAGATTGTTGTTTTTCAATCTAATTCCACATTGTATTGACGACGCTCTTGCATTCTAATAAGTCTTAGCCATATTTGCTGTTAGCAAACGATAAATTATGATAAGTACATTATCTATATATATATATATATATATATATATATATATATATATATATATATATATATATATATATATATATATATATATATATTCAAAGATGAAGAGCTTATAGAAAATGAAACAAAAGTAAAATTATATTTCTATGGGTTTTTACAGATTTGGTTATTTTGAATAGCCTATTATGTAGAGGATGTTATGGGGTCATGGTTGAATAGGGCAAATAAGTTCTCATTATACTCCTAGGGGGTCAAAATGGGCAAAAACCAAAAAAATTAAAATTCTTATTTCGGCTATAAATCCGCCTCCTTCGGAGGTTCTTATTTGATAAAATTATATTCTTTTATCTGTCAGAAATAAATACTATTTTAATATTTTTTATTTATTTTTCATAACAATAAAAATTCAAATAATTTAGTATTGTCTTCCATATTTGTAATAAAAATCATTTCTATGAATCTACTCTATAAAGGACATAGAACGAAAGGAAATAATGAGTAACAAAATTGTAGGCAAAAACCAAAAAAATTAAAATTCTTATTTCGGCTATAAATCCGCCTCCTTCGTAGTTTCTTATTTGATAAAATTATATTCTTTTATCTGTCAGAAATAAATACTATTTTAATATTTTTTATTTATTTTTCATAACAATAAAAATTCAAATACTTTAGTCTTCCATATTTGTAATAAAAATCATCTGTATGAATCTACTCTATAAAGAACATAGAACGAAAGGAAATAATGAGTAACAAAATTGTAGGTAGGTATGTCACGTTTTAAATTTAAAAGTATCTCCGTGCTGTACGAGTGTATCCTGTGAGACAAATGCATTTTGTTGAAAATGTTACGGTGCGTGACACAAATGTTATATAACTCGAACGGCAGAACGACAAGCGACAATGTCATACGACAATATCATATAACATTATTATATTGCATTGTTATTCTAATGTGTACAGTATTGTTATATGTTGCAATGTTGAAAAACAATGTTACATAATGTGGACGTGTTATAAAACAAAAGTTACACAACATGTTACTTAATCTGTACGCACCCTTACTTGAAATGTTTTGTTAACTTAAGTAGATCATTTAAGATATTTTTCTTTATGGATTAAATTATCGGACAGAAAAACAAAATTTAAAAAATGTTTATTCATGTTTTAATAACGTGCAAATCTTTTTAATACGTCTTTGGCAAATAACCCCTAAGCGCAGAATAAATAACGTACCCCAAGCTTATTAGAATCCCGTTATTTTAATATTACAGGAAGACACTTTGATTTAATTTATATGTATAGATATCATGGATTGGAGAGGAGTAGCCATACGCTGGCGTTCTCCTCTGTCAAAGTATAAGTCCACGCGGTCCTATGCGTAAAATAAAACTAGTTCCAGCCGCACTGCTCGCCTGAACTAAGGCTGCGTTTCCACCAGAGATGTGCGAGGTAGCTGGGTGGTGCCAGGATGCGTAGCGGGGCTGTGGCACGGTATGAGAGATGTGTTAGCCCTCTAAGCGGTGCGAGGATGCGTAACGACAATGTGAAACGGTGCGCTGGTGAGCGAAACGAGGATGTGTAGCGGTCTCATTTGATTGATTGATGTCTCAGATGCGAGCGGGGTGAGTTGTGGTGGGAGTGGAGCTTCTTGCGTCCCTCCCTAGCACACATCTCTCGCAACACATTCCTCGCACCATCCTTCCCTTGTTACATTGAAATATGATTTGTTAAATATCTCTTCTAAATGTTCAATACATCTGAATCTAATTGAAAGAAACTGAGAGGAAGACACTTTGTTCCAGTTGATGTGAATCCTCCAGCGGTACGAGTCTTCACTTTTAGGGTTCCGTACCCGAAGGGTAATTAACGGGACCCTATTACTAAGCCTTCGCTGTACATGCGTCTGTCTGTCAGTGAGTTGTATCTCATGATCCGTAATAGACAGACAGTTGAAATTTTCACAGAATGTGTATTTCTGTTGCCGCTACAACAACAAATAATAAAAATAAATTAAAAATTAAAGGGGGCTCCCCTACTATAAACGTGTATTACAATGGTACGGAACCCTTCATGCACGAGTCTGACTCGCACTTGCCCGGTTATTATCTATAGTACCATTACCATCTTTGGTCTCAATTATTATGTTGTGTAAATATCACCAGACAGATTTAATGTTATAGCTAGAACCAAAGAGTACGTACATTTCATATGCTAGAACATACCTACTTTATTTGCTTATTAAATTATTCAAATACCTGAGCAATAACGTAATTCATAATAACTAAATATGTACGTACCTTACAACAGTCTTCACTAAATGATTTCTTCAATTTCATTTATTGCAAATGTAATAAATATTCGTCTAAAATTCACAACTAATAGCTTTTCTTCTCGTTTTCCAGCATTAGGCACAAAACATAACTACGAGGGCGGCACTGAAAATTTCGGGAATCAAGGAAGTGACACAACATTACTATTTAAAAATGTATTTATTGCTTTTTCGAAGTATTCTCCGCGAAATTTGATACATTTTTCCATACGATGTAACCAATCATTGAAGCAACCATTCCATTCGGAAGTTGGGGTCTCCAAAACGGCCGTTTTGTAGGCGTCCACAGCTTCTTCAGGTGATGAAAATCTCTGTCCACGCAATTTATTCTTTATTTTAGGGAAAGTATAGAAATCATTAGGGCTTAGGTCGGGGCTGTACGGCGGATGGTCTAATAATTCTATGTTTTCTTGCTCTAAAAACTCTTTTGTTCTGTGTGCGGTGTGAGAACTCGCATTGTCGTAATGGAGGATGATGCGGCGGTTGCAGTTTTCTTTATGGAGTTCAAAAACGACCTGTGGCAAACAAATGCTAGCATACTATTCTGCATTAACCGTTCTTTGTCCCTCAAGAGGAATAGTCGTAACATGGCCGGTTTTGGAGACAAACGTAGCCACCATTTTTGAACGAACAATTTTTGTTGGCTTTAACTCATTTTCGAACACCCAAACTCGTGACTAGTTTTTTGTTTCGGGTTCGTACGCGTATATCCAGGATTCGTCACCTGATACGATGTTGTATACAGCATTTGAGGATCCTGCTTGGAATCTTTCGAGAATTCTGACGCACCAAGTAACGCGAGCCGCTTTTTGCTCTTCACAGAGCGAATGCGGTATCTATCGGGAAAACAACTTTTTTACACCTAATTGTTCATGCAAGATTATTTGTATTTGACTCATGCCAATGTCTAAAGTTGCCTGAATTTCGGTATGTCACAAGTCGATCTTCCTCAATCAGCTTACGCACAGCATCAACGTTTTCTTGGGTGACTGCAGTTTTTGGACGACCTTGACGGGGATCATCACTGAGCTTGACACGTCCACGTTGAAATTTAGCAAACCAGCGATAAATTGTGGTTTTGAATGGGGATTCATCACCAAATGCAGAAATCATCCGGTCAACACAGTTTTTGTGTTAAACCACTTCGAAAGTCATAATAAATCATCACTCTTGAATTTTCTCGAGTGAATTCCATGTTCTCAACGACTAAACAAGTTTGACAAAACCTTGTGACAAGACCGAGAACCTTTTTTTAAATAAATAAATAGTATTTATTTTTAAAACCCAGAAGTTTTCAATTAAAAAGATTTTAATATAACAGAAACAGTGGAAATGTTCCATTCCTGATACTTTTAGTGCAGCCTATGTAGGTAGGTAGAATTATTTAGAATAAGAGTAGGTAGGTATCATTAGTCCTATTTGAAATTATTCTTGTTGACTTTATCTTCATGAAGGCTAGTTATGTAGGCGAATTAATATTATACTAAGCCTCTTGACGGGAAGCTTAGTGCACTCGGTCGTAGAATCCATAATTGGCTTAAAAATATCGTAACTATAACATGCCTAACTTATTGATATTGGAACAAAACTGTTATGTCAATGCAGTTTACAATGGTGATATACTTAACTCTATAAAATGTATTTATGTTTAGATCGTTATAGTAATTATTCTTTATTATTTACTTTATTGCTTTTGTTAAGTACTTTATTTTAGCCGAATTTGGAAAAAGGAAAAGGTCCCCAATTAAACTGTGTTTTTTCATACAATTTCAATTGTAAACAGATTTTCATGATTATTTCTTTTAATAATTATAATTAAGTTATACCTCAGGTTCAAGTTATAATTAGGTTGGTTCCATCCCATATAAATTTGCAAAAAAATCTATTCATAGGGTAAACATAGGAGATTTTAGTAGACCATCTATTACTTATCTAAAAAGTAAAAATCAATTGCAATCTAAAAATAATAAAATAATTAGAGAATCCACGTAAGAGCATCCACTAACTTATATCATCCCAAGGATGTAAGAGACTACTGAAGAAAATACAACATGAGATTGGCTGCAGTATCTTCCTGATAACAACTCTAAATGATAAAAACTCCGATTACCCAACCGCCTACAATGGCAACTATTCTCTTTATGAGATAACCTGTCCTGAAAAAAATTGTTTTATTCTATTCTTAGTTATTTTAAGTCGGTTTCTCTTTTAAGTTTAATTTTTAATATTGTCTATAGGTAGGTAGGTACTCTTCATGTAAAGCAAATAATACCATCATAAAAATATATATTGTCGTTACCCAAATAATATGGAGAATCCTATCCGTTACAACCTATCAAAAATCCGCTGCTGAACAAAGACTTCCCTTATATACTTATACTCTTAAACCCCCATAGATTGGCTCATATGAGAGATATTTGACATAGTTGCCACCAAAGACTACGTTGCCACACTTAGCAATCGGATTTGCAAGTTTTTATATTTCAGTTGGTACTGCTACCCATTTCTTCGTTTGTTTCCTTATGTCGCCTCTTAACGTGCCCCTTTTTAGATATCTAAATAATATACCTACTCCTTTACACTGTACAATTGTGAAGTCTACGTGAAGTGTAGTAAATAAAAAAATATATAATTTTAAAACTTTTTATTTGTAATAAACATAAACGATGTGCAAATCAATTAACGGTTAATTTGCCACATTTTTAAAAGTTACCGACATCGGTAAGCAACAATTCCTTTATTAGGAACAATTCTTTTACCGCCAAAATCGTTGCAATCAAAGTCAACACAGATTTACAGATAACGAAGCAAGCATTGCTTAAGGAAATGTTTTATCTTAAAATTTAAATACAATATCGTGGCACTGTAACACCGTTTTATGATACAAAAATGAATACACTACATTTTCTAGAAATTGTGCAGTGTATAAGGCACTAAATGTAAAAATACATATAAATAATAAAAACGTTAGGATTAAACCCTTGGTAAAATTTACTACATAATATTTCGAATCAAGTAGGCAATAACATGGGAGACTGCACATGTAAAAACTGTAAATAAATATTTACTATTACGTATGTACAGCGTTATTATGCAAAATTATTTTTGATGGACACAATACTGATAAGTAATACAGGAAAAGTTAAGACAGGCTGTTTGTAAAGTAAGCACTAAAAACAAGAAGCGTAATATGAAATATCACCTTACTAATAACATATCTGTTATAACATTAAAATAAACTATTCGAAAGAAGTCAACATGTTTAGATATACCTACTCTTAATAAAAGAATGTTATATTAAACAATGTTTTAAAAAACGTAGTAAAAGCTACATTATGTGGTTTAGTAATTTCGAGTTTAGTAAAACACTGATGCTACATTAAATAGGTACTTAAAAATACGTATAAAATTCTACAATGTTCACTTTCAAAAGGCGATTGTCGGATATGACTCGAAGGCACAAAATTATTTAGTTTAAATAATAAACAAGATATCCCTACAACCGTACAAAACTCTAAACCGAATATATTTCATTCTAATTCATTAATTTTACAAGTTATTATTTTTCTCCAAGCACCACCTTGTTCCTTGATCTCATTCAAAACATACTAGCCTATATAATTTTAATTGATTTATATACTAGTATACATCTAAACAATATTCAGTTAAACATTTGAATAATTAAACCTTATTGTATACCTATTATTGCCATTTTTTTAGATTCTGTAACATTACGCTATGGAAAAACTGATATAAATAGATATGTAGGCACATTTTGTTCATTTCACTATCTGAAAACACTCAATCATTCTTGTTGACAACAATTACGTGTGCCAATAATTTATCTTATTTACAATACAAAATGAATCGAGAAAAAACCAAGGCCGTTTAATCTATCACATCATATTTCATCCGATTTCTTAACAGGCAATAGCCTAATAAATAAAAGTATAAATAAAAAGTTGTAGCATATACTGATCATTCCAGATGAAGGAATTAAGTAGCTATTCTATTATGCAATTTACAGTTGCAATTATTCGAGTGTGTATGCACATTTTCGCTCGAATGAACATACAACAAATAGGGTTGCACTATTCTCTCAGCTCAAAATTCCATGAGAGTATATAAAACTTGTCTCAATTAACATTGTTAATTTTTAAATTCATATTACAATCTTTAAAATTTAGCCCATATAATAGTACATGTATTACATGTATTAACTCATAAAAATATAAATTGGCATAACAAATATTTGCCTATAAACACAATAGAACATCTGATTATATTTCACAAAAATGAGAAAAGTTCATATTTATTGTTATGAGTGTCTACCCTAAATGCTAATACACTTGATAATGCATGTGTTTGCAATTAACCTAATTTATTCTTTAATGCACCGCTATCATTCCCCCACCCTCCCCATAAATTAATCTTGGGGCCTAGTTGATAGCAGTTTTGAAAGATTTCCATTAACTTAAATACTATGAAAAATGATCACATATAGAAAGAGGTTCGAAATAAATAAACTGTGGCACTCAGAAATACGGAAGTAACATATCAACTGCCTGAGTGTCATCAAGATAAGTTATTTATGCCTACCCGTTTATTAAATGGTGTTGCATCGAGAATTCTCTCATTTAACTTATCCTCCTCTCTGAAATGAATCCTTGTGATTACAATATCACCTGTGCTGAGGGTTTGTGAGCCAACCTCCATCTTCTTTGTTTCATTGAGATCATTGCATTTTGAGTCTTCAAATGTTGGATTATGGCATTTACAGCAGCAATTTTTTCTATCCCCATCACCTATATTTAAAATTTGGCTTAAATTTGACCAATCTTTGTTTTTAAGTAAAGGCAGTGTTTGTTCCATTGTTTGTGAAAACTTGTCTTCCAGTTCTCCACTGAGTGGTGCTACAGCTGATAAAATTGCTTCCAAGCGATTTATCTTTTCCACTTTATCCATGTTTGTGTCTGACAAAATTTCATCCATCATTTGCATGGACTCCGTAAGGCTTGGAGGTTGTGTCGAATGTGGCGAAGAAATTGAATCGGAAGGATTTGACTCCAAGCTAGCCATCTCATTTTCTCTCTCATCATCTTCCGAGTCACTGTCTTTTTCTTGGCCAATAGCTTCCAATTTTTCTAATTTCTTTGATATTTTATGACAGCCCTTCAACTTCTCTTTCTCTTCTTCAGTAAGCTCTAAATACCTCAGTAATCTTATTTCTCTGTTACTTAGGACTATATTCTTTGTAGACTCGGACAATTTTTGCTTTAATTCACCAACTTCTGTGTTAATTTTTCTCTGTCGTTTACGTAATTTTACTTCTGTTGGTTGTATGTGCATAAACACTTGTTCATTACTCAACTCCTCAAAAAGTTGTTGATTTTCTGGCTTAATATTAGACGACATATAAGCATAAATTGCAGGATTAACTAAAGATAAAACATCTGAAGCAGCGTAAATTATCATATCTTTTGTTAATGGACGCCTAGCCCAATAGCGTTGGTCCCTACGGTAAACATTTTTAAGTTGCTCCTTCATAGGGTTCATTGGAGCATTATACAATTCGCAGAGTGCATTTAGACTTAGGTTTTTAACTTTATAAACTGGGACACCTTGTTGTTGTAATTGCAAAACTGCGTGGGCGGCCTGTGTATCAAAAACATTCTTGAGGGTAATTTCAAACTGATTGTGTAAATTGACTGAGTCATTTCTGCAGTCATGAATAATTTTAATAACATTCTCACTCTCTAGTAACTCCTTAATTTTGCCTTCTACAACCATACCAGGGCATGCCATTATATCCAGTATATACACTTCCCCATTCATAGTAGCAATTTGACATAGAGTCAAGACACCTTTAAGACCCAAGTTAATACCCTCGCAATCAAAGGAAACAATACTTTTTGAGTGGCGTTTGGGGTTCATTATACTATCAATGAGTGTAGCACACTCCCTAACATTAGCTATAACTGTTGTACATTGGATAACTTTTTGTCGCCAAGCATCCCCCATCATATTATTTCTAACTGCTGTGCCATTCATTTCTTCTGAACAGCGGGTATTTAAATGATTGTTAACCCTGTCTCTGACCATATTTTCAGCCAAGTTCTTTATAACAATAGAATTGATCCGCTGCTTCAAAGTCTGATTCGCAATGTTAGCTTGTGGACCACGGGGAGATTCTACAGGACTGAGTATTCTATTTGCAGGGCTCTTCTTGCCATCTGAAGGTGTTGGACTTACCACTGTTGGTGGTGCTGGAGATATAGGTTTCTCTTCAGCAATGGGCTTTGGTGGATCAGTCTTTGTTTTTGATTTTGCATTTAAATACATGACGGGTATTTTTGGTTTACTAATTAGTGTAACAAGATTTGATTGTACATGGAAACAGTCTGAGAATATTTTCAAAAAGGCGCTCAAGTCTGCTGGTGTTTTAAACATTTGGTACCAATATTCTTGTGGAAAACGTGAAATAATCAAGTGAAATAGCTGATCTACCATAACAGGACCTTTAGCCTCAATGCACTGAGCTACATAATCTAACAATTGCTGTGCTGTATCTGTATTAATATTAGCTACAGGTAAATTGTGAAACTGCTCTGAATTGCTGCATGTGTTACCTCTTCTATGATTCTCACTGACTAGAACAACATTATCATCAATGATCTGGAACGTATCGGGGTGCTTCATAAGAAAATCTTTGAACTCCTTGATGCGTTGCCCAGAAATATGACGTACCTGTGGTGAAGCTTGACTGCGATGACCCAGGAGACTTTTAATGGGCACCTCCGTACCCTCGCCGTATTGGATCATCTTGCTAGCGAAATATTCTTTTGCCTCTTCAATGTAATCATTATTGGATGACGCGCCACCGCCACTCTGGAGTCTCTGGAATGTGTTGATATCAACATAGTCCCCGTCTATGCTGAACAACGCCGGGTACTGCGCCAGGAACTTTTTTAAGCCCGACTGCGACCCGCCAGCGATTTGACGCATCTCCTTTGTGAATCCCTTGGCACCAAACTGGCAGGAAAGATCGTGCAACGTTCTCGGCTCGCCTTTATCGAGCAGGCGTTCCACGAAGAACAATAGAGTGAGATTTCTAGCGAGCTCATATTCCATTGATTCCATTTCCCAGCAGTTGGTGCCAATATGGTGTTCTTACACTAGATTTTTTCTACGTATATGTGTCACCCACAACACCATGAAATATTACAATTCTAATTCTAAGCCCACATACAGATAATAGAGTATAGAGGAAAGTGACGTGAGAGGTGAGATAAAAAGTTGCCGTCATAAACATTACATCCCTAAGGGTGATTTCACACTACACTGTAAAATTACGTGTATTTTCATTTTTACGATCCTATATAGCAGACCACTATTTATATGCACGGTCGTGTTTTCTTGTGCACTTCTCATAATTTAAAATACTAAAGAGCTTTCGACAATACAATAACATAATAATTATATCTTAGGATACTAGGACATACTTAAATTATTGTATTGTCCTCGGTCCATGATACGGCTGCAATTTTACAAAAAAAAAAGAACTGTCAGAGTTCTTTATTTTCAAATTGCGGACTAGTGTTTGTCAGTGTAGCTTAAAAATCCTTAAACTTGTATCTTGCTATTTAGTCGAATTAAACTGAGATTACGTCTAATAAGATAGAATAATTTAAATTATAATATGTTATTAATTTTAGAAGAAGAACATCTTCTAAGAATTATCATTTGACTGGACGTTCTTTTTTGTATGTATTTTATGCGATATCATATCATATAATTTTGAACCGACTTTGACGATTCCTTTTTATTATTCACTATATCTCAATTCCGATCGTTATGAATAGAAAATAAAAGGTGATAAAAATTTCAATGTAATTTTTAGATGTAAAATGTTAATTTTAGATGTAATTTTTATACGTGGTAGAGCCACGCTGCATCTTTATTATTGTTGTAGCACGAATAGGTCGGCTCGACCGGGGTATGTCCACGCTCTCACAGAATACCAGCGTAAAACAGCAGCTTAAGGCTGCTGTGCTTCGTGTGGTGAGTGTAGAGAACCGTAGACCCTTTTTAATGGAAACGAGGCATTCTATCTTAGCCCTCAGAGGTGACGACGTATCTGCGTTTTGATTCTTAATCGAGGATAGATGTCTATAGTCCACAGCATCTACTTACCATCAGGTGGACTGTGTGCTCGTTTGTCACCCTAATTATGTAAAAAAAAATATAATGTTTTGATAGCTAACCTTGAATAAGTAAACTGAAAAGAAAAAAAAATTTAACTTGTAATAAAAGTTCAATAGGGTATTTTACAATATGTAAAGTAAAATAAAAAAATGTATTTATGATAGGTTTTGTAAAAAGTAAACGAGTAATGTCGATATCTATTCATAAAAATGCATTATAATTTTTATAATTCAATTTTGATAATAATTTTTATTGCCTCAAATGTTTAAAACGCTATTCCACGATTCCGTCGTAGCGTCACTTCGGTAGTAAATAAGCTAATATTATTTTGAAAATTTACTAGTTATCATCACAATAGCTTACTTTTATATTTATTCCGTATTTTATTGAAATGGTATCATGGAATACGGATTCATAAAAGTAGAAAGTACTAATCGACTAAGGATAAAAAATATATTGATGTGTTCGCGCAAAACTCTGTTGTCGGAATCGACACCAGATGTCACTCGGCTCGGCGCGATTCCGGTCTGAAGTTCTTCCGAGCGTGGCAGTGGCGCGCGGGTCGCAAGCGAGTCAGTCATCGGCCAGATGTGCTAATGTTTGCACGTTGTTAATTTTGTGCGGGAACCGCGGAATAGTTAGGGCGTCTAGTAAATATCCTGTCTAGGAATTATAACGCGCATTCCCTGTTTGGATAGCCTTTCCCGGGACTTATTGGGTCCGACTCAGAATCTGTATAAGTGCATTCGACAATATAAGCTAGTGCGGCCTCCGTATTTAGAACTATCTGTTGCCACGCGAACCGGTAGTGACCTTTGACCCAGAAACTCCGGGCGTGTTTTGTGCGGTAACCTTATACCCCGCGATAGTTAGTGGCTTCGGTAAGCTAGTTAATAGTACGATAGAGTTAAGTGACTGTCATCGTGGTGAACCAAGAAAGTGACTGTGGATAACCTCGAAAGGCCCCCTCAAGTTGGAGCGGTGTCGACGCTCGGGCTGCTGCCGACGGCTAAGGTCTAGGTTCAATCACCATCGGTCACACCCAGATACACACCACATCACCATTCTTTCCCTTGCACTACACAACCACATGCGACCTGACCGACTCCGGAGGGACCAGTCGCCTTGGATAAAGGTAAGTGAACTCCGCCAAATTCCTTCCGGTCGACTGTCCGTAGTATAACTCTCCCCCATATATTTTAGAGTAATTAGAGAGATTCCACGTGGCCACATTAAGGCCCGACCTACGTCTGTTCGGGAGATCTTCAGCTCATGGGCCCCTGAAGATTGGATCCTTTAAGGGAGCAGCCGTAGGCCGTAACAATCTGGTAGCAGAGCGTGGTTCCGGGTTCGATTCCCCGGTCGATCCCGACCGTAGTGTTTGATAAACATTAAACAATTCTGGTGGCAGGGAGCGTTGGTGTGATTGGTTTAATTTGTATCTACAATCACGCCCGTCCGTAATACGTAAAAATATTTTTTTTGTACGTAATAATAGAATTATTTCCCTTTATTCTTTGTTGCTTGCCTTTTTTTGGTTAGTGGGTAGATTTGAAAAGCCGCGCCCTAGGTTGCGCAAGCGGGAGTTTTCTAGAGATATACGTCATGTAGGTAGATGGTTATTTTTACGTAATCGGTTAATTATCGTTGTCGGATAGTTGTAGTGGATTACTTATCGAAGGGTCGATTTCCGAGCTAGGCATTTTTTGTTGATCGACCGTGATGTGTGTCTTCGTTTATGCTGTAATTTGTGTTTGAGCTAGAGAGTGGTGATTGTATTTGCGTACTTTCAATTTGGCTTGGTTTCATCGCACTGGTATTTGTTGTTTGTTGATTTGATTTGTGTCTTTTCTTTTGTGCTAACTTGTATTTGGTTGATACGTAGTAATTCGTATTTGTGTAATTTCTATTCAACGCGATTTGATAGGAACTGCATTTATTAACTGTTAATTTTTGTTGTATTTTTTGTTTGTTATCTTTGTAATCTGTGCTCAAGCCGCGTCGTAATTTGCTTTTAATAGTGATGACATCGCCCAAGCTACTGATCCGTTGTTTGCGGACTGAGCTACGCTGGGCCACAAGCGCCCATGCTTTGATAGGTCGACCGGATAGGGTCCATAACTTGATGAAGCGGTTCGAGCAGGTGGATGCTCGAAGGGCCGCAGTGGAGGAGGCTTACGCTGAGCTCGAGGATTCGGATGTGGAGAAGGGAGTCCTGGACTCCTGCTTCGCGGACTATGAGCAGTTCTTGTGGCTCACGGACGAGTTGATCGAGGCTGAAGGCAGGTATGCCGAGGTGGCGCGTGAAGCTCGGATGAGTGACCTGTCCGAGTCCTCTCTGAAGCAGCCTCAGCCGGAGCTGTTGGGACGACTCCCAACTCTGGACCTGCCAAAGTTCTCCGGGGTCCTTTCCGAATGGCTGACCTTCGTTGGTCTTTTCGACAGCCTAGTGGACGCCCGGAGTGACTTGACCCCGAGACAGAAGATGGCGTACCTCCTGGCCTCACTGGAGGGGGAGGCCCTGGGCGTCGTCGGCCACTTGAAATTGTCGGACGACGCCTACCAGACTGCTCGGGACCTCCTAGCCAGAAGATACGCCAACGTCCGGCGAATTGCAGACGAGCATGTTAAGCAGCTTCTAAGCCTTCCGCTGCTTAGTGACCGGGCCAGACTGCGTCCGGACCTGTTGGATCCAGTCTTGGTGGCCTGTAATACGTTGAGGCGGCTGGGTTTACCAGTGGGCGAATGGGCCTTTTTGTTGCTCCGCATAGTGCTGTCCCGTCTACCTCTCGACCTTCGAATCCATTTTGAGGAGAGGTACGGCGGGGACGAGGCCTCCTATATTCCGCCCTTCTATGACCTGCTGCGGTTTTTAGAGGAGCAGTGCCGGCAGATCGAGAACGCGGCGGGCACCGTTGACGACTTACGAGACGTGCCCAGTGAGAGGCTGAACCCGCCAGGCAAGTCGTCGTCAACCCCCCCCCCTGCTCCTATTGTCGAGCATCTGATCATCGGGTAACGTTGTGCCCGAAATTATTAGGTAAGCCGGTTCCTGCGAGGCGAACTATCGCCAAGGAGCGCCGCTGGTGCTGGTCATGTCTGGGAGGGCACCTCCAGCGAGACTGTCCGCATCGACAGCCCTGTCTGCATTGCCAGGGCAATCACCATGCCGTTTTGTGCCTGGGTGCGAACGGCGTCTCCTCTCGGGGCTCTGCCAGGCCCTCGACCCCCACGGGCGGGGGCGCTCAGCCACGCCCTCTGCTGGGCGACAATCGGCGCTCGCCGGCCAGCCACCAGGCCCCTAAGTTTGAAAGGGGCCCCTCCCCCAAGCAGTTGGGGGGTAATTCCCCCAGGGGCGGGGGTGTCATCACCCCCCCTCAGCGTGTGGAGAAGAACTTCACGGCCACTCATCGGTCCGCTGGACCCTTCTCACTTCCGTTAGCTGAGTGGCCGCGACTGGTGTACCACTGTTCCCCATTTGATGGAGGCGGCCCTGTCTAGCTGCCGCCTTAGCTCCCACCACGGCCGCCTCCACTGAGCCTTAAGCCGTCAACAGTCCACTTGTCAAAATGTTCTGTTGCCGACGGCCTCAGTGAAGGCGTACAACCCGAGTGGCAACTGTTAGAGGTTGTGCTCTATTTATCTCGGGTTCACGCCATGTGGCCTCCCCTTGGTGGTGGGAAGATTAGGGCCCCCCTGGAGCGTTGAATCACGCTGTCAAGGGGTATTAGATTTGGTTTGGTCGAGCACTTAGTTAAAAAATTGCTTTGGGCTTTCCGCGAAATTTTCCTATTTGTAGCGGTTTAAATTAAAAGAATTGAATTTAATCTACTCCTTTAAATGCTACTGCATGTGTTTTGTACATATATTTAATCACTGTAGTTGATTGTTGCGTCTGTTTGCTGAAAGGAAAATGTGAATTCATCTGAAATTGAATGGCGCACTATTTGAAAAATTATGTTTATGTTTATGATAGTGTTTAATCATTTTGCTTTGCGAAGAAGTAGGGCTGTCCCTTACGTTATTGTTTTGGTTAATTTGCAAGTTGACCTATGCGCATCGGTGATTAATTTGGTTGAATTAATTCTGTAGTTGAACATTGATGCTTTTGAAAAATTAGTTGAAATATGAGCATGGGACTACTTGCCTAACAGGCTAGCTAGTTTTGGAGATTATCAGATTGAAATCAGCTGCCGCACTATTTTAGTAAATGATACTATGGTGGGTGGCCTGGCTAGGCCTACTTGTTGAAAATTCATACTAGGGACTATCTGTGCGTTTCGTTTGGCTCTCCACAGACGACGTTCATGTGGAATTTGTGGGTGCGCTCTGCACTGAAGCAACTGCTGGCACAAAATTTGTCGGGGCAGCTTCGTGTAGCGTCGCTGTTTGCAGAGCTGATCCGGTCGGATTGCGGAACTAATCATAGGGGCACAGATAGGTGTTTGAAAGAGGTCGTCGGACTTCTGTCCAGTACAGGACTTATTAAAGTGCTGCGATGCCCAGGAGGGGCATCCAGTGGAGGCTGACCCTCCGGCTTGCCACATTAGGGATATCTTTGAGGCGTTGATTAGGGTTGCAAGACCTAATGGATTGCCTAAGGTGGCCTAGTTTGGTTGTAGATTCGGTCTTGCAACTTGCAGTCTCGACCTTGTCCCGCTGACCGGTTTGCTCGCGGACCTAAATCCTTATGTCCGGGACGGGGGTTTGTTCGCGCAAAACTCTGTTGTCGGAATCGACACCAGATGTCACTCGGCTCGGCGCGATTCCGGTCTGAAGTTCTTCCGAGCGTGGCAGTGGCGCGCGGGTCGCAAGCGAGTCAGTCATCGGCCAGATGTGCTAATGTTTGCACGCTGTTAATTTTGTGCGGGAACCGCGGAATAGTTAGGGCGTCTAGTAAATATCCTGTCTAGGAATTATAACGCGCATTCCCTGTTTGGATAGCCTTTCCCGGGACTTATTGGGTCCGACTCAGAATCTGTATAAGTGCATTCGGCAATATAAGCTAGTGCGGCCTCCGTATTTAGAACTATCTGTTGCCACGCGAACCGGTAGTGACCTTTGACCCAGAAACTCCGGGCGTGTTTTGTGCGGTAACCTTATACCCCGCGATAGTTAGTGGCTTCGGTAAGCTAGTTAATAGTACGATAGAGTTAAGTGACTGTCATCGTGGTGAACCAAGAAAGTGACTGTGGATAACCTCGAAAGGCCCCCTCAAGTTGGAGCGGTGTCGACGCTCGGGCTGCTGCCGACGGCTAAGGTCTAGGTTCAATCACCATCGGTCACACCCAGATACACACCACATCACCATTCTTTCCCTTGCACTACACAACCACATGCGACCTGACCGACTCCGGAGGGACCAGTCGCCTTGGATAGAGGTAAGTGAACTCCGCCAAATTCCTTCCGGTCGACTGTCCGTAGTATAACTCTCCCCCATATATTTTAGAGTAATTAGAGAGATTCCACGTGGCCACATTAAGGCCCGACCTACGTCTGTTCGGGAGATCTTCAGCTCATGGGCCCCTGAAGATTGGATCCTTTAAGGGAGCAGCCGTAGGCCGTAACAATCTGGTAGCAGAGCGTGGTTCCGGGTTCGATTCCCCGGTCGATCCCGACCGTAGTGTTTGATAAACATTAAACAATTCTGGTGGCAGGGAGCGTTGGTGTGATTGGTTTAATTTGTATCTACAATCACGCCCGTCCGTAATACGTAAAAATATTTTTTTTGTACGTAATAATAGAATTATTTCCCTTTATTCTTTGTTGCTTGCCTTTTTTTGGTTAGTGGGTAGATTTGAAAAGCCGCGCCCTAGGTTGCGCAAGCGGGAGTTTTCTAGAGATATACGTCATGTAGGTAGATGGTTATTTTTACGTAATCGGTTAATTATCGTTGTCGGATAGTTGTAGTGGATTACTTATCGAAGGGTCGATTTCCGAGCTAGGCATTTTTTGTTGATCGACCGTGATGTGTGTCTTCGTTTATGCTGTAATTTGTGTTTGAGCTAGAGAGTGGTGATTGTATTTGCGTACTTTCAATTTGGCTTGGTTTCATCGCACTGGTATTTGTTGTTTGTTGATTTGATTTGTGTCTTTTCTTTTGTGCTAACTTGTATTTGGTTGATACGTAGTAATTCGTATTTGTGTAATTTCTATTCAACGCGATTTGATAGGAACTGCATTTATTAACTGTTAATTTTTGTTGTATTTTTTGTTTGTTATCTTTGTAATCTGTGCTCAAGCCGCGTCGTAATTTGCTTTTAATAGTGATGACATCGCCCAAGCTACTGATCCGTTGTTTGCGGACTGAGCTACGCTGGGCCACAAGCGCCCATGCTTTGATAGGTCGACCGGATAGGGTCCATAACTTGATGAAGCGGTTCGAGCAGGTGGATGCTCGAAGGGCCGCAGTGGAGGAGGCTTACGCTGAGCTCGAGGATTCGGATGTGGAGAAGGGAGTCCTGGACTCCTGCTTCGCGGACTATGAGCAGTTCTTGTGGCTCACGGACGAGTTGATCGAGGCTGAAGGCAGGTATGCCGAGGTGGCGCGTGAAGCTCGGATGAGTGACCTGTCCGAGTCCTCTCTGAAGCAGCCTCAGCCGGAGCTGTTGGGACGACTCCCAACTCTGGACCTGCCAAAGTTCTCCGGGGTCCTTTCCGAATGGCTGACCTTCGTTGGTCTTTTCGACAGCCTAGTGGACGCCCGGAGTGACTTGACCCCGAGACAGAAGATGGCGTACCTCCTGGCCTCACTGGAGGGGGAGGCCCTGGGCGTCGTCGGCCACTTGAAATTGTCGGACGACGCCTACCAGACTGCTCGGGACCTCCTAGCCAGAAGATACGCCAACGTCCGGCGAATTGCAGACGAGCATGTTAAGCAGCTTCTAAGCCTTCCGCTGCTTAGTGACCGGGCCAGACTGCGTCCGGACCTGTTGGATCCAGTCTTGGTGGCCTGTAATACGTTGAGGCGGCTGGGTTTACCAGTGGGCGAATGGGCCTTTTTGTTGCTCCGCATAGTGCTGTCCCGTCTACCTCTCGACCTTCGAATCCATTTTGAGGAGAGGTACGGCGGGGACGAGGCCTCCTATATTCCGCCCTTCTATGACCTGCTGCGGTTTTTAGAGGAGCAGTGCCGGCAGATCGAGAACGCGGCGGGCACCGTTGACGACTTACGAGACGTGCCCAGTGAGAGGCTGAACCCGCCAGGCAAGTCGTCGTCAACCCCCCCCCCTGCTCCTATTGTCGAGCATCTGATCATCGGGTAACGTTGTGCCCGAAATTATTAGGTAAGCCGGTTCCTGCGAGGCGAACTATCGCCAAGGAGCGCCGCTGGTGCTGGTCATGTCTGGGAGGGCACCTCCAGCGAGACTGTCCGCATCGACGGCCCTGTCTGCATTGCCAGGGCAATCACCATGCCGTTTTGTGCCTGGGTGCGAACGGCGTCTCCTCTCGGGGCTCTGCCAGGCCCTCGACCCCCACGGGCGGGGGCGCTCAGCCACGCCCTCTGCTGGGCGACAATCGGCGCTCGCCGGCCAGCCACCAGGCCCCTAAGTTTGAAAGGGGCCCCTCCCCCAAGCAGTTGGGGGGTAATTCCCCCAGGGGCGGGGGTGTCATCACCCCCCCTCAGCGTGTGGAGAAGAACTTCACGGCCACTCATCGGTCCGCTGGACCCTTCTCACTTCCGTTAGCTGAGTGGCCGCGACTGGTGTACCACTGTTCCCCATTTGATGGAGGCGGCCCTGTCTAGCTGCCGCCTTAGCTCCCACCACGGCCGCCTCCACTGAGCCTTAAGCCGTCAACAGTCCACTTGTCAAAATGTTCTGTTGCCGACGGCCTCAGTGAAGGCGTACAACCCGAGTGGCAACTGTTAGAGGTTGTGCTCTATTTATCTCGGGTTCACGCCATGTGGCCTCCCCTTGGTGGTGGGAAGATTAGGGCCCCCCTGGAGCGTTGAATCACGCTGTCAAGGGGTATTAGATTTGGTTTGGTCGAGCACTTAGTTAAAAAATTGCTTTGGGCTTTCCGCGAAATTTTCCTATTTGTAGCGGTTTAAATTAAAAGAATTGAATTTAATCTACTCCTTTAAATGCTACTGCATGTGTTTTGTACATATATTTAATCACTGTAGTTGATTGTTGCGTCTGTTTGCTGAAAGGAAAATGTGAATTCATCTGAAATTGAATGGCGCACTATTTGAAAAATTATGTTTATGTTTATGATAGTGTTTAATCATTTTGCTTTGCGAAGAAGTAGGGCTGTCCCTTACGTTATTGTTTTGGTTAATTTGCAAGTTGACCTATGCGCATCGGTGATTAATTTGGTTGAATTAATTCTGTAGTTGAACATTGATGCTTTTGAAAAATTAGTTGAAATATGAGCATGGGACTACTTGCCTAACAGGCTAGCTAGTTTTGGAGATTATCAGATTGAAATCAGCTGCCGCACTATTTTAGTAAATGATACTATGGTGGGTGGCCTGGCTAGGCCTACTTGTTGAAAATTCATACTAGGGACTATCTGTGCGTTTCGTTTGGCTCTCCACAGACGACGTTCATGTGGAATTTGTGGGTGCGCTCTGCACTGAAGCAACTGCTGGCACAAAATTTGTCGGGGCAGCTTCGTGTAGCGTCGCTGTTTGCAGAGCTGATCCGGTCGGATTGCGGAACTAATCATAGGGGCACAGATAGGTGTTTGAAAGAGGTCGTCGGACTTCTGTCCAGTACAGGACTTATTAAAGTGCTGCGATGCCCAGGAGGGGCATCCAGTGGAGGCTGACCCTCCGGCTTGCCACATTAGGGATATCTTTGAGGCGTTGATTAGGGTTGCAAGACCTAATGGATTGCCTAAGGTGGCCTAGTTTGGTTGTAGATTCGGTCTTGCAACTTGCAGTCTCGACCTTGTCCCGCTGACCGGTTTGCTCGCGGACCTAAATCCTTATGTCCGGGACGGGGGTTTGTTCGCGCAAAACTCTGTTGTCGGAATCGACACCAGATGTCACTCGGCTCGGCGCGATTCCGGTCTGAAGTTCTTCCGAGCGTGGCAGTGGCGCGCGGGTCGCAAGCGAGTCAGTCATCGGCCAGATGTGCTAATGTTTGCACGCTGTTAATTTTGTGCGGGAACCGCGGAATAGTTAGGGCGTCTAGTAAATATCCTGTCTAGGAATTATAACGCGCATTCCCTGTTTGGATAGCCTTTCCCGGGACTTATTGGGTCCGACTCAGAATCTGTATAAGTGCATTCGGCAATATAAGCTAGTGCGGCCTCCGTATTTAGAACTATCTGTTGCCACGCGAACCGGTAGTGACCTTTGACCCAGAAACTCCGGGCGTGTTTTGTGCGGTAACCTTATACCCCGCGATAGTTAGTGGCTTCGGTAAGCTAGTTAATAGTACGATAGAGTTAAGTGACTGTCATCGTGGTGAACCAAGAAAGTGACTGTGGATAACCTCGAAAGGCCCCCTCAAGTTGGAGCGGTGTCGACGCTCGGGCTGCTGCCGACGGCTAAGGTCTAGGTTCAATCACCATCGGTCACACCCAGATACACACCACATCACCATTCTTTCCCTTGCACTACACAACCACATGCGACCTGACCGACTCCGGAGGGACCAGTCGCCTTGGATAAAGGTAAGTGAACTCCGCCAAATTCCTTCCGGTCGACTGTCCGTAGTATTACTCTCCCCCATATATTTTAGAGTAATTAGAGAGATTCCACGTGGCCACATTAAGGCCCGACCTACGTCTGTTCGGGAGATCTTCAGCTCATGGGCCCCTGAAGATTGGATCCTTTAAGGGAGCAGCCGTAGGCCGTAACATGATGGTAGCAGAATATTTTGCATGCAATTCTGATTTTTGTTTTGCCAAGTTGACGAATATTAAAACATCCATGTAAGTACCTATTATCAACTTTAGTTCATACAATAACGGTCAAAGTGTGTTTTGATAATACATAGTTCTTTATATATGATTACAATCTCACACTTAATCTATTACAAAATTTAACTTGCAATAGCTATTACCTCATGATGATTTGTTTTGTATAAGCGATAGTTAAATATAAGTCATAATTACCTACATCAAAATGATCTTCACAGAAGTATTGCCTAGTTCTTTTAGACAATGTTTTGGGTTCTCTTCTTGCCAGTTTCAACCAAGTATTTCTCATAATTAAATCAGTTGGCACTTGTTTCCATAACTTGCCCAGCGATCTTATGCTTGTATTTTTGCATTCAGCTACAACACACCAATGATAAAGATGATAATTCATCATTAAATATTTTAAAATATCTTATTACTTTGATAATTGTTTTATTTACCAGCGTAATGACGTCACGAGCTGAACAGCATGGCGAATAGCGTTTTCACGCGAAAATTTAAAACAGTTAAGATTAATTTCATGTTTTCAGTTTTAAATAAATTATATAAAAATATGGTGGTTAATTATCACTCTAGGATTCATTTAAACACTATTTGAAAATGGGTGTAATACACTATTACTAGTAAGTAAATTTGCTTTACCTCAAAAATCTGATGAAAAGTTGGCAGCAATGGGTAAAATTACGTGAAGTGCACAAGCGTACATTTATGTTTTTTCTGCCAATGGTCGGTGCTCCTAGCTTAACATTTTGGACAATAAAATCAGCTAGTAGTGCACTAGCGCTCTAACATTGTCGTTGTTTATTGTTATTGTAGAACGAGGTGATAATACAGATTGTTTTTACGATTTGCTAAAGGGTCACACCAACATTTTCTAATTTGACAATAAAACCTATATAGCTTCAAAGCTATGTTTATGAAAATAACAATAGTTTTTGTTTCATACAAATTGGTGCAGAAAGACGAATGTTATAACGTTTTGAAGTTTCGCAATTTTTTTTAATTTTTACTCGCTCGTTCTCCGTGACGTGACGTCACAATCCGACAGAGCGAACGCGCAGTAGGTACTTGCTAAGTCAGTACTATCCGCGCGCTCGGAAGTATACGGTCGTTTACCTACATATTATATCGAATGCCAGAGTTAATATCCGGTTGACTGTATTAGATGATATAATGCTTATAATAAGCCCGACGACTATATAATAATTTTGAACTAATAATTTATGAATAATCTAATCCAATGTAATCAATATTATTTAAGATGAATAATTTAATCTAATATATTATTATGAATAATGTAATCAATGAACTATTAATAATATTTGACATTTGTATGCTCATGTGGCTGATCACATACTGAACTTTATTTGTGTTTAAATAAGACCTTTTTGTAAACTGTGAATCACAAATGAACTATTTGATATGATTTATAAACTATTGAACATTTAGCTTTTATATGATTATATTTATATGTATAGTCACGGTGTGTACTGCTGTATAAAAAAGAAAATGGAAGCGGGCTTTGAAATAAGACAGTCAGCTAATCTGCCAAAAGTAGATACTTTTATGGCCGCTCAGTATTTTTCAGAAAATTATGATTTTTTTATCATCAGATGCATGGAATAAAGCTCTAAAGGTAAGTTACTAATAAAAGATTACGAAAAGTATGCAGCTTTACCATTGATTAGTAATTAGGCAGTAATACATAGGTAGGTATTAACTGATTTACAACGACATAAAATGAAAAAACTTACTTAAACTTACTAATGCAGTGAGTATTAATAAACTCTTACTGTTATTTAGTACCTAGTGACACGTGAAGAAATTTTGTTGGTTACTTAGTTCGTTAGTGGTTGCAAACATATGGTTCTAGTTTTACTTTGACTTACTTTTGAATAAACTGATTGCGGTATTACGTTGGTAGTTGTTACCTATACTGTTTTGAAAATGCAATGGTCGCAAACATTCAATGCGTATAATACTAAACTGATTTTGATGAAATTTTGCATTAAAGTATAACTTGCTCTACAGGATTTTATCTTCTCATATCGGACTTTTATTCCCAAGGAGCGTTATATAATAGAAATAAAAAAAAAACAGAAAATAAAGGTTACTGATAAATAAATAACATGACAAGAAAAATATGGAGTAATAAATATGGAGAGAATAAGAAAAATATAACAATAAAGACTACTGGTGGCTTCGACGTGTCGGCTTGTGACGTCACATCGCGATGCGGAGCAAAGCGGTCGCCCTTACCGTAAAACACCACTTTACTCATCAATATTTCAGTCATTTTTGAAGGTAGAAAAAAAATAAGAATACCGTTGAATCCGTAATTTTTTAAACAATTTTTTGATACCCTTAGTAAAATTAGGTGGCCAGACCCGTTAATGCAGATAAGAGTTTACCATAGAGTCTAGTGGGATTTGTATATTTTATTATCTGCGTAAAAACCTAGTAATTTTTTTTTGATCTGACTCGACATTCGAACCTGGCGTAGAGGGAGTATGTACAATAGAGTAGTCCCGTATACCTAAGCGGGATAGCAATAGTTTAAGGTTAGTGTTGCCGATGGTTCTCTATTTTTATTTTCCTGATTTTTGGGAAAAGTAAATTCTGTTTACTAATTATCGGTAGAATCAATACACAGTGTTTCAAAAATATGTAAGTAATTCATTAACCTCCTAAGATATATCTTATTAGGTTAATAGTAGTGCATTAACTTCCTAAGATATATATTAAAAGGTTAATGTACTAAATTGAAAAATAAAACGATTTTTTTCATTATATTTTAAATCGCTTTATTTTGCGTTTTATCTTTTTCTTGTTATTATAATCAGTTTTTTTTAATATATAGTTTTGCAATGTATAACAGATTACGCAAAAAGACACAAAAAGACTATAATATACTTGAAATTAAATAGTTTAAAATTTACCTTTGGATATATTATTATCTACCGATTTTTTTATCGGTAGATAATAATATATCAACAGGTATGTATTCAATTTCGAATGAAACAACAGAAGTAATACAAAATATTTATGTGAATATTATTTAAATAAAACAAATAATTGAAACAGCTCTAGGAAAATTTTTGTACATCTTTACAGTTTTCGGTTTGGTAACGCATGCTTAAAAACTAAAGGATTCTAAGTAAATATTTTTTCATCCCGTTCAGAGTCTGTAACCCTAAAAAAGAACGGACAAGAAACTTTAGGGAACTGTTTACAATAAGCTAAACTTACATACGATTACATGTTTATTATTGCAAACATTTATAATTTTTACTAACAAACGAAAAATGATGAAGTCAGCAACAGCCTTTTCAGAATTATAATCAGGCAGCCATTTTGTCACCGGTAGCCTTTTATACATGAGACGTTTGTACCACATCTGTTTCTTGAAACGGTGTTTGGACAGAGACGACATTATTTATTGCTTCTTACCTGAGAATAAAGAGACAATTTTTAAATACTCAATGTAAAAAAAAAAACAATTTTTCTATAATACAAGCGATCCGCCCCGGCTTCGCACGGGTGATTTCTGGACCTCAACAACAGCGCCGGCTACCGGGTCCAATTGTGTTTCTCTTCTAAATCATGCAGGGACTCACTCAAACGCACACAAAAAAATTCATCAAAATCGTTCGAGCCGTTTTCGAGTTTTAAGTAGACTAAAGGACAGCAATTGATATATATAGAGATTAAAGTGACAAACGAGTTCGCATGGTAAAAATTTACTGCAACCAAGTACAAACAAAAGAAATTCTTGTGCATTGTCGTCTCTGAGAAAGAATGAAGATGAAATACGAGTATTAAATATCAATAATATCCTGAAAAATAAATATTGAGCATGTAGAAAAAATATTCCTATAAAATTCAAAATTAAAACAATAGTTAACAACACAAATTCAAAATCAAAATAGGTTACTCACTGGAATAAAAAGTGTTGGAATCGCATTCGGCAACAAATATGTCCTCTTTTGCGTTTTACGAAAACAACGCGACTCAAAATGTTTCGAACATATGCGGTCATTCTTCTCACGTTGCCATTCCTTTCTCCCAGTAGATACAATCCACATATTTATAATGTTTGCTTCTTTAGGAAATCTAAAATAAATAAATTATATTGGTAATTAAATTAAGGTTAAAAAATTGTTCAGAGTCATTTAGAAATTAAGGAATATTTTTGCCAAGCACTGGTATCCTTGTAGTGATTATACAGCAAACTTGAAACGACAAAAATAAATGGCGACTTTTAAATAAAAGAACGCTTCTTAATTTAGTTATATAAAACGAAAAAAAAGTTGTAGGTTATTTTAGTAATTTATTGTATATTTTCTGATAATTATATACTTGAGATAATGAAAATTAATCAGCTAATCGATTTCTTAGGTAATTTTACTTTAAATAAGCTTACTTACTGATGAAAGGTTGTTTGGTATTTTTCGTTCTGGTCGGTTTTTACAACCTAACACACAACAACGCACCATAATTTCACATAAACTCTGTCTAAAACAAAAAAACTTTAAACGTCACGTAATTCAAACGTTAATAATTTTGCAAATAATCACCTAAAACCACTAAAACAGTTGACGACAGCCGTTTGTTTGGAACATAGTACCTTTGTTCCAAGCAAAGGAAATCGCATACGGTGAAAGAAACAAAAAAAAATTGTTTGACTCGCTCGCTCTTAACGTAACACAGATAAGTGTGTTTCTCTCACGCATTTCCTGTCAATTTAGTGACGCCTCTATAGTTCATTCTCTCTCTACGGAACCCGGTAACACATGTGATCAGAAGTTGCCAATATGCAGTCATTATGAAGTTTGTGTTACGCATGTTCATTGTTTTTAATGTTAACTAGTGTCTCTCCCTAGCTTCCCTTAGGTAGGTAGGTGTTATTTAGATTTGAGATAGTAAAATACCACTTATTTTATCAATTTTTTCTCGCTTAAGTATTTTCGTAGTAGTAGAACGTTAAATTAAAAATAATTTTTATGCCACTAATCGCTTTAAAAAATTGTATAAAAATTACAGCGCTTCATTAGGTTTTGTTATTGTTGGGATTCATTTAAAACACTATTTGAAAATGGGTGTAATACCCTATTATTATTGCCCGAAGACACCTCTACACAAGAACAGTGTTTGTACGGAGCAGACTAAATCCATTGTTTGGGGTGGACTGAATGAGAGCGTCTGTTAACACTATTAGTGATTTTTTCAATTCTCAAATAAAAGCTATCCATCAAATAAATTATATTTCGACTGAATATAAAAGTGAAGCAATTGAACTATTTTTTAATATTGACTGTTAACTTGTTTGTCTTATTTAATCCTATTATATTTTAAGTACTTTTATCTGATGGTTGATAAATCGGCCCTAAAATATTTATTTTTTTGTTTTTATGTAGTAGACTGCGCTTTTGTGGTAGTAGACAGAGCACATCGTAACAACAACAACAACAACTCTTTGTCTTTGGCTTACTCTTTTGGTTTAGGCCGGCCCCATACATACGGAATTCGTTTTCGGGATTCCGTTTCGGAATTCCAAACGGGTTGGCCACACACATACGGAATCCCGTTTTTCCCGCAAAACATCGAACGGAAAACTACCGTACGTGTGTGACGGGTCATAAATTTTATATGGGCGGAATCCCGAAACGGAATGCCGTATGTATGTAGTCGGCCTTAATATTTAACATAATGAAATTTTGTCTATGACGTCTACGACTGACCACAGAGTACTTTTATGACTGACTTTTAATTTGTCGAACGCGAGTGTTTCTATATAGTTTGTGATTTGTCGCTAACATACGTAGTATCCACTAAGTAGTCTGTGGTCGCTAACTCGCTACGCTAAATAGTGGGAGGTACCGATAACGAGAAACTAATTTTTAGCAGAATTCATTGGAAGTTGCCAAAATAGGAAAAAAACTAATTTTTAATAAGAAGACACTAAATTTATGATATATTACATATTCATTAAATATTTTGAGATAGAGAACTGATTTTATAAAATACAACTTCTATAGAACATAATGGTAATGAAATATTTTTTGTTTTTAATATGTGTTCCAATGATGAAATCTACCTTTATTCGTATTTGGCTTATTTTTCATCTAATCACAGGCTAATTGGCACATTATTGAAGCACGTTTAACATAAACATACATTTTTCTGGTTAGTTATTTTTAATATGTTTCAAAGGAGATCACTATGTAATCACAACACTGTAATAACATGTTTTTTGTATTTCTTATTTTTTTAAATTCTTGTTAAATTGAGTGTGTTGTTTACTTGCCTAAAATATTCCTATAAACGAGGTAGTCCAACTAAAAAATTGGTAAATTTGATAAAAAAATGTGCCAAATATGGCATGTCTGTTTCACTAGAGGAAGGTCTATAGTGAAGTGCTATAATTTGTTGATGATGGTGATTATGATAAGATGTTAAAGTTGACAAAAAATTACTATGTGTAATTCCGAGCGATAAAATAAAATGATGTGTCTTACCTAGTTTGAAGAGCACCTCCCGCCCTCCTTCAATTGCGTGCACTGTCACCACTAATCCCAGCACCACTACACTAGGAAAGACACACCACTGACGACAATAGTAATATACTATTGTCGTCAGTGGTGTGTCTGGGATTAGTGGTGACGGGGATATTGCACGCAATTGAGGGAGGGCGGGAGGTGCTCTTCAAACTAGGTAAGACACATCATTTTATTTTATCGCGCGGAATTACGCAAAGTAATTTTTTGTCAACTTTAATATAATGGACTTCCGCAAAGTAACGCCTGATTTTATTAATTATGATAAAATGTATAGCTTTGAACAGCCATTTAAATATACTTTCAATTATGATATCTACAGGTATAAAATACCTCATTCTTATGAGGGATATGCCCAGTGCTAGCAATGATATGTTGTGTTTTTACTGAGACCTGGGAACTAGTGTTATTTTATTGGTCTTTGGGACATGTATTGAATAACTAGTTTTAGGTCAAATGTGATTTTTGTATATACATGATTTTTCGTAAGTAGTTATAAAATAATGGTCATATTAGATAAGAAAACTAAATATCTGGACTGGCTCACAAGGTGACCGACTTGTGGGGTGCTATGCTGACTAAAATTATTCCTGTGGATGCTTACGTTAATCCTAGGACTCTGTGACTAATGATGAGACTGTGTGTACTGGATGGTGGTGCTCCTTGATATTGATTGCATCTCCTGCCCTTGTCTTTCCCTTTCTTTTTATCCTTCGACTGTTTGGTCTTTTCTGCCCAGAGCTTTTATCTATTTGGGTTTTTATTTATTTATTTGACTATATGCTATTAAAAGTATGATGATATACAATAATATATATTTGATGTTAACTTTTTTTTTTAAAATATATGAGAAATGCTATTCAACATTACTAATATTCCCTTTGAACGCTTCTGGTAAGCTTAAAATGCTTGTGTTAGAAGTGGTTCATGACAGTAGTCGAATGGCGGATTCGAACCTACAACCTTTCGAGTTCGCCGTCCACCCCCTGCCATTAGGCCACTCACACTTAACTTATAAATTTTTTATATATATTATTTATACATCCCACCCAGATGAAAATACTAGATAAACACATTGAGTAATAATAGTAATATTATTTTTACAGTTAGTCCTTGTCCTCGGTGATTTACACATTCCACATAGATGCAGCAGTTTACCACCAAAATTCAAGAAGCTGCTCCTACCTGGACGTATTCAGCACATATTATGCACTGGCAATCTTTGTACCAAGGAGTCGTATGATTATCTCAAAACATTAGCTAGTGATGTCCACGTAGTGAGGGGAGATTTTGATGAGGTAACATTTTATACTACTTAAGGTTGTGTAGTTACTTAGATTATGTTAAATGAAATAAGAGAAAATAAGAGAAAATAACAGCGCATAAATCTCTTGGCACTGGTTGTGTGTGCGCAGGACCAGTGCATGTTGCCAGTGATGAATTATGGATCTGCACTGTGGCCCTTAATTACTGACCATATGAGGAAGTTAAGGTGGCTCAGTGAGTTATGGCTCCTACAAGATGGATTAATGACCTCGACATGAAGGCATGTAGGCAGTCGTATATAATTGGCTTAGGATTGTGCTTTGTGGCATTCCATGGGGAAGTATAATCATATAATTGGTACCTATAATCGGTAGCTATAATCGGTAGCGGACTTGTGAAGGGCTGTAATAATGATAAATGTTCCAGTCCAGAGTACAAATCTCCTTTCAAAGAGTAAAGTTGAAGACTATCTCATTTTCTAAAATGATTTTAAAGCTTCATTGGCCTGATATTTTCAATATCTCCTATATAAAGGTTTTTTTTTTTTTATTTTTTTTTTTTTTTATAGGAGAGGGGGCAAACGAGCATGCGGCTCACCTGATGGTAAGTGACTACCGCCGCCCATGAACAACCGCAACACCAGGGGAATTGCAGATGCGTTGCCGGCCTTTTAAAAAGGAGTAGGCTCTTTTCTTGAAGGTCCCTAAGTCGTATCGGTCCGGAAAAATCGCTGGTGGTAAACTATTCCACAAGGAAGTTGTGCGAGGAAGAAAACATCTTCTAAATCGCACAGTGTTATCACATTTTCCTTCTTCATCGTCAAGAATGTGGTGTTTGGTGGTGTGGCTTAAACTTGATTTGTTAGTATACTGTGGAATTGAAATTTAATGCAAGTGGTCAGCCTCTGAACTTCCAAGGTTCTCCTTTTAACACTAGGAGGGAACTAGCGAAGATACAAAATATATTACAATTTTTTTTAAGAATGTTACCAATTACCATACTCTATGATATTCTCCTGTATTGTGGTCCACAATTAAAAATATATTTATGAACTTTCTGTGTTTATGTTTGTTAACTGCCTCCACGAATTATGAATACAAACATAAATTGCACAAGGACAAACACCCAGGTCTGGAACAATTATTTGTAGGCCGTACAAATACTTGTTCATGCGTGATACTCTATGAAACTAATAAAGTTTTATTTAAAACCAACTTCTGAGCAATATGTTATCAATAACAAAAAACTTCACCACAGTGTCAACTAGCGACATCTGGTGAGCGGAAAATTATTAGCCCTCATTGTTATCAATGCCAGTAGTTCCATGAAATATCAACTGTTGAAATATGACAAGGTGAAAAATGAAAATTATAAAAATAGTAGCAAGTATATTGTTTAAACATAAAAAAATAAAACACAAGCTAGTAAAAGTAAAGTTACAGCTTATATACAACCCACTGCTGGGCACAGACCTCTAATTTCTGAGAGTTTTTGCTATATTAAAACTCATCTCTATAAATATATAAAAATCAATTGCTGTCCGTTAGTCTTGCAAAAACTCGAAAATGGCTAGACCGATTTTGATGAAATTTTTTTTGTGTGTTTGGGTGGGTCCGTGGATAATCTAAACGATTCACAATATGAGCCGGTAGGTGGCGCTGTTCTTATGTATAACAAAATATACTGTTTTTAAACATAATATACGATATGTAAAAAAAACCCTGTCCAATTTGAAAGGGGCACATAGGTATCATATTAACATTACCAAAAAAAAAAACACTATTATAAATATTGTAATGTTATTCATATTAAGAATACACGTTTTTCCTACAATTTGCTTAAAACTTAGTAAATTTTTAAAAACTGGCAACACCTAACTGAACTACCTGTGTCGCAAGTAATGCCATGTAAGTTTCCACATTTAATTAAATTTGATTTTATACTAGCTGGTCCTCGTGACTTCGCCCGCGTGTTATTTGGGGTTTTCATTTTTTTGCGCGGAGCCCTAATTCTTTTTCTAAAATAAAAGTAGCCTAAGTTACTCCTTGTGACATCAGCTATCTGCCAGTGAAAATCCAGTCAAAATCAGTCCAGCCGTTTCGGAGATTAGCTGGAAGAAACAGACAGACGGACAGACAGACAGACAGACAAAATCTTTAAAAATTGTATTTTTGTTATTAGTACCGTATATATTATCATATTCATTTAATAAAAAGCTGTAATTTTGACATTACAAACAGACACTTCAATTTTATTTATTTGTATAGATTTCGTGGATATTTTTTCTTTATTAACTGTAAAGAATTACATGAACAGAATCTTATCACGGTGCCTAAAAGTACCCTCACGGATCGGACAGGGCCTTTGTACATATTGTATGGTCTTCTCTACACTATTGTGTAACAGCGGGTTTAGAATAGCCATACCATTCTGTGGGTGTCATAAGAAGCGACAGAGGAAAATAGAATCAGGAGATGGACAGCAGCATCATCTTAATAACAACAGAAAGTAATGAAAAACTGCAGTTGCTGTCTGTCTGCTAAAAGTGCCAACTATGGTAAAATCCTCCCTAAGGGGGAGGCTTATGTTCAGCAGTTAACTTTTGATAGGCTTTAATGAATTAATGGTTTTCCAACTCTGTCAACCTACATCTGATCATGCAGCCTATACTCAGCAGTGTTCCCACAATATGTAGTTTGTAAATTGTAATGATGAATGTCAGTATTGTTACTATTAATATCTTGTACATAGCAACACTAGTTACTACTAGCGCCCTCTAGTATCGAGTAGCAGAACTAGGAGAGTCAAGATCCTTCTAGAAATTTCGGGATCGATATGTACTCGAATATACTAGATGTTTCTACAGTAGAAGGTTCTGGAAACTATCTGAGGCTCTATATAAGGCCGGTATAGACCACGACCGAGGAGTATTGAATTGGCGATACAAGAGAATACTTCGAAGCGAAATAACTGCGAACCAAAGTGATCAGTAGTACTGTTGCGCGCCACTATTAATGTTTTGTACATGGCAACACTAGTTACACTAGCGCCCTCTAGTGTCGAGTAGGAGAACTAGAAGAGTCAAGATTCTTCCAGAAATTTCGGGACCGATATGTACTCGAACATTCTATATGTCGCTACAGTAGAAAGTTCTGGAAATTATCTGAGGCCCTATATAAGGCCGCTATATACCACGACCGAGGCAGTATTGAATTGGCGATACAAGAGAATACTTCGAAGCGAAATAACGGCGAACTGTGTTTTATTATTAGTGTGGTTTTAGATTGTAATTAGTGTTGTCTAATTAAAGTGTCAATTTTGGTAATTCAATCGGCAGTTTTTAATTGTCTCGGACCCCAAGCTCGTAACAATTGGTGTCAGAAGTTGTATCAAATCATGCCGATTTTACCAAAGGACGACATGGAGGGTATGCGTACCCGAAGTCAACGCCAGCTGGAGGCGGACCAGAGACGATTTGGTAATGCGACGCCGCAAACGTCGGAGGGCCAGATGCTGACCACGGAGGCCGGCCCGTCAGCAGCTCCTGCATCTGCAGCACCTGACTTAGGTGCTCTGATGATGATGTTGCAGGATTAGGCTCGCCGACACGAGAAACAGGCCCGCCGACAGGAGCAACTGGGCCGTCGGTTGGAAGAGCAGCTGCAGCGCGGACAGAAGGAACAGGCCCGTCGGTTGGAAGAGCAGCTTCTTCTCATGAAGGACCTTTACGCTACCTTCAAGAAAGAGATAAGGGAGGTGAAGGATAGGGTTGCTCAACATGACAACCGCCTGTCGGAAGCTGAAACCCGAATCGACCAAGTGAACAATCGGGTTGACAACGTGATGGCTGACGTGAAGAAAACGCTGGACGACCTCAAACTTGGAGATGGAATTACAGCTCCCGTGGTAGCTACAACACCTTCGCTGGGTGGATTATTCAAAGCGCCGCCGTTCGGCGGGACTTCTTCCTGGTCGGCCTACAAAATCCAATTCGAGGCTGTCATGAAGGCGAACGGCTGGAATAAAAGTCAGGCCATGACTGCTCTCACCCTAAGCCTGCGCAACCAGGTCCTAACTGTTCTGGAAGCTCTCGGTAAGGAAGTGACTTACGAGCAGCTCCTTGAGGCATTGGAGGCGAGATATGGCGACGCTCACCTGGAACACGTCTTTCGTGCGCAGCTCAAATATCGCGTGCAACGCAGTAACGAAAACCTTGGACCCTTGAGGTGGAGAAGCTGGTTCGGAAAGCATACCAGTCTGTACCTGCGCTCATTGTAGGGAACCTGGTGCAGACATTCATCGATGGCATCCGCGACCTTGAAGTAAGAGCTGCCGTGAGGCTCGGGCACCACAAGACGCTTAAGGACGCGTTGGCCCATGCACTGGAGGTGGAAGCCGTTCGACAGGATCATCGTTCCCATCGCTTCAGGGAGGTTTCAGCAGCTACAGTTCGTGACCGTAATAAAGGATACAGCCCCAGGTGCTACGGCTGTGCGGGAAGGGGCCATCTTCGATCCAGCTGCCCTAAGCGAACTGTAGAAAGGGAAGGTGATCGATCTCGAGAGGATATTGTGGCTAACAGCACCGCCCAGCAGCAGCAGGGAAACTGGCGGGTGCTGAATAATGTTAGAAGAGGTACTCCTAAGATTGTCCATGTGGATCGACTGGCGCGTTATTATGGGGCCAATAATGCTCGGGACGAGCATGTCTTAGGAGGGGGCAGTGTTGCGCGCCACTATTAATGTTTTGTACATGGCAACACTAGTTACACTAGCGCCCTCTAGTGTCGAGTAGCAGAACTAGGAGAGTCAAGATTCTTCCAGAAATTTCGGGACCGATATGTACTCGAACATTCTATATGTCGCTACAGTAGAAAGTTCTGGAAATTATCTGAGGCCCTATATAAGGCCGGTATAGACCACGACCGAGGCAGTATTGAATTGGCGATACAAGAGAATACTTCGAAGCGAAATAACGGCGAACTGTGTTTTATTATTAGTGTGGTTTTAGATTGTAATTAGTGTTGTCTAATTAAAGTGTCAATTTTGGTAATTCAATCGGCAGTTTTTAATTGTCTCGGACCCCAAGCTCGTAACAGTACAATTGTGTTCTATTATTAGTGTGGTTTTAAATTGTAATTAGTATTCTGTAATTTAAGTGCCAATTTTGGTAATTCACTTGGCAGTTTTTAATGGTCTCGAACCCCAAGCTCGTAACAGTATGTTGAAACGATCCTGTTATAGTAATTTTCTTTCCTACAACTTTCAGAATTCTACATACCCAGAACAGAAAGTGATAACGGTGGGTCAGTTCCGGATTGGCTTGATCCATGGCCATCAGGTAGTGCCATGGGGAGACGAAGAGTCACTGGCCTTAGTGCAAAGGCAGCTTGACGTCGACATTTTGATATCTGGCCACACGCACCGATTTGAAGCTTATGAGCACGAAAACAAGTTTTATATCAACCCTGGTTCAGCGACCGGAGCCTATAGTCCACTTTTCAGGTATACTCAAAATCTAGTTTTTTCTTTTACGTGGTAGAGCCACACTGCAGCTATAATATGGTTGTAGCACGAATAAATCGGCTCGATCGGGGAATGACCATGCTCTTACAGAATACCAGCGTGAATTAGGAACCCTAATTCACGCTGGAGATCCCTTTTTTACTGAAAATGAGGCAATCCATTTTAGTCTTATAGGGCGACAGTGAAGGATAGATGTAAATGTCTATTGGCCACATTATTAATTTAAATCAACTATTTATTTATTTATTTAATATGTCCGCTTATTAGTGGGAAAATGACTCAAAAGGAGGCATTCCAGTTATATTTGTCTTGGAAACTTCTATTAAATTTATGAATGAATGAATGAATATACTTTTGTTGTACACCACGAACAAATATACAAATGTCATAACAAAAATCAGATTATATATGTACAATTTGGCGGCCTTATCGCTACATAGCGATCTCTTCCTGGCAACCAAAGGTGTAAAGGAATACTAACAATGAATAGGTAGGTGGTGCAATATAAATATACAACATATAATATATACATATACATACACACATACACATACAGACATACATATATACATACATATACATATATACATAAATATACACACAACACATATATATCAATATACATATATATATACAAAAAAAATTATGCTAGATATTAGAAATCTGCTTCTGCCTCTGAGTTGAGTTGATGTGTTTGTCTGGTTTTATATCACCATTTAACTTTTTCTGCTGCTATGTAATAGTGCCAGTAGTAATATTTTCAATTTGGATGGTAAAAGATTATTAATATTGTTAGCTGGTGGTAGAATATCACTTAGTAAAAAATTAATACTAACTATTTTAGTAATGCCAACAACACGGTGATCGAAATTGATATGACGAAATTAAGAATATATCCAGTTTAGTCTCTCTGTTTTTTCCCTGGATTATCCTCTCACTATTCATCACCGGCATGTTCCCTTATTTTGTTTTTATTTTTTAAAACCATAAATTAATTATTTTAAAAGCCTTCCTATAAAAAGTTAAGTTTCGAAACAGAACCTTGTAAAGTAACTAAAACTATCCACGTTTATTACCCGTCCAGCAAACAAATTCTGGTGAACATAAAAATTAAAAGAAAACATACTGACACAGACATATTCTCTTTTTTGTGCAATATCACTGCTACTAGTAAGATCTATTGTGATCGCTGCAATGACTATGGTTCACTGCTAGGGCATCGCATTATTTTCGATGAAATTCTTATTCAAGAACTTCAGTTGCTGTGAGCATTTCCACATGGGTTAAGTACGTAGTTGCCTAGATGAGTATTACGTTTGCACATTAACAGTTATGATGTGCAGAGGTATTTCTTCAGTTAAGAAACAGAATCGGCACATTCTTGAGTTGCTTAGACCCAAGTTGGACATGATGTGCTTTATTAAACAGCCATGTCTAGTCGGTGCTCCTGTCAAAATACGCAGTTTGTTCTTACTTAATTCAAGGGCTTCGAAGCGAATTTACAATCCTATGTTTGGATTAAGGTTCAGAAATGTTTTGCGATAGAGAGTTACAAGGTACAATTGGGCAAGGCTTTTTGAGATACCACTAAATGGCTTGGGTCCAAATCTCTTTGAATCCTCTCGTGTGAGCTTGTCGACTTGTTCACTGCCCACAATACCCGCATGACCCGGAACCCATCCGAAAGCGACCCTGTTGTTACACTCCAGATCGATTAAATGGTTCACGCAGTCTCCCACAAGCTTTGAGGGCACTAAGCTTGATCTCAGAGCTAGCAGTGCTACTTGACTCTCACAATTTAAATATATTATATGGTTGAGGTAGACTTATTGTAGATTGATTTCCACACAACCTAGTATGGCGTAAATTTCTGCCTGGAAGATAGAGGTGAATTTCCCCAAATTCATACTAAGATTGAATTTGGGACGCTCCCCGTAATTTCCAAAGTGAGGCCCATTTTGACCTATCAGTAAACCACATAATGCCGACCTGTCTATTCAGCTAGTCTTCTCTGGAGGGTATTTTGACTATATACATGTTATTAAAAGTATAGTGGACTGCTATCCTTCTTTTATTGTTTGATAAAAAATTAAAATATGTAAAGATTTCATCGATTTTTCATACGTATAATTAGTCCGAGCTGTAGTTGACTCACTCGCACTAGTTAGGGCAGAGCGCGACACCAATAGATTGTCAAACCATCTTCAAATTTCGCTTGAGCTGTTTAAAGCTAATAAATAAACTAAACCGTTTTTTTTTTCAGAAATCCAACACCCTCCTTCGTGCTTATGGATATTCAGAGTGCGACAGTTGTCACATACGTATATAAACTATTAGGCGACGATGTTAAAGTAGAAAGAATTGAATATAAAAAAGCATAGTATCTATAAATGTGTTGTTAATTTAATATATTGTAATACATTATATGATAAGTTACACGAAAAGCATCAATGTAAATAAATTAAAGAGGGCGATTTTCTTTGTTTTACATTTGATAATTCATTGTTGCCAGTGTGCGTTACAGATAAAAAATATTTGTATAGATTGTAATATCTATGTTAAAATGATACATAAATGTCAAGTTGGTTTTGAGGTGGGCTCTTGAAGCCAGAGGAAGCATTTGCTTAAAAGTTTACTCAATTTCTAAAACGTTTTAAATAAATATGATTCCATGTTTTGTAAATTAAATTTATGTTAGACAATTATGTAATTAATATGTATTTGATTTATTTTATGTGAAACTATATATAGCATGTATCTTAATGATATTGTAAGCAATGTTATACACAAATTGTAAAGGATTTTATAGTAAAAAATATGTAATATTTTGATTTTTTTTTAGTTTTTCTTAATATAAATAAAAATAGATTTCATTTTTATTCTTAATTCAGAGATTACCCATCTGTTATTATATTAATAACCACAAACTATAATAGTGAACACCTAAATATAAAAGATTTTGTGTTGTGACTTTTGGCGTATTGAATTTTAAGTATTTTTCTAATCATTTAAAATACTTGGATTTAATTTGAGTTTTTGTTTTTTAAATATAGAAAAGGGCCAAACGATCATGCGGCTTTTTACTTGATAGTGTTTACTTCTGCCCATGAACAACTCCAGAGGAATTGCAGTTACGGTACCGGCTTTTTAAAACGAGTAGGCTTCTTCCTAAATCGTTCCACTTCGGAAAAGTCGCTGGTGATTATAATTCCAAAAAATGCGAGGAAGGGAAAATCGCACTGAAAAGAAAGGAAAAAAATGTGAAGTCTGCGCATTGTAAAGTTGTGCCGGCTTTAAATACTGTCCCTCCACTGAGCACGCTAACCTTTTTAAAGGCCAATTTACCCTTTACTTTAAAGTGACTATGGAACTAAACTTCACTTGATATCTGTTCGGCGAGAATTCCGCTGAGGTTGGTGCCTGAGGCAGGAGTGTATTACGGCAGGTGTAGTCATCTTACTCAGTGTATAGTGTAACAGTGGTAGAGCCACATAGCGGCTTTTGCTGTCGCACGGATGGGCCGGCTCGAACCGGGATGGTACCAAGACCTCACAGAAAACCAGCGTGAAGTAGAGGTTTACCTCTGCGTTTCGCTTGGTGAGTGCAGGTGGCCGGAGGCCCTTTTTACTGGAAATGAGGCATTCCATCTTAGTCCTCACGGGGGACAACGCATCTGCATTTTGATTTGTAATAGAGGATAGATGTAGATGTCTATGGGCCGCAGCAACCACTTACCATCAGGTGGACTGTGTGCTCGTTTGTCACCCTTATCCTATATAAAAAAAAGAAGCAAAACTACGAAGTTTCATTTTATACTAATTTCAAATTTAGATAAATTAAAATGGCTCGCTGACAGTCCACGTATTCGCTTTCGCTCATTATATATAATTTAGCAGCGCTCAGATGCCACTTTTTGCACATTCCGCGGACGCACAGTCCTCTTTCGGTTGTATCGACCTCTTCGCGTGCTGCCGTGAACTATCACGTTGTTACATAATAAACAAACTTTCACGCCTGTTACCAGAGCCTACGGACTTCCACTTAACACGATCCAGACACGTCTATCGTTTCTTTCACATCCATACGCCTATGTACACATGCTCGTCGGCTAAGGGTACTTTTAATTTTACCCATCTTCAATATATTACCGATTTGATTGATAAACTTTCGTCAGGGCGACACTAGCCGAATCTGCCACTTACTTTTGCAACATAACACGTTGACTGCGTATTATAAAGATTATGTACCCAAATAATAAATGCACAGATTAAGTACATTGGCTTATGGCTAATCGTTCCATACTATACAAAGTAGCTTTACATTGATCTCTTTTTATGCTGAAAAACATGTTTTAACTACCCCGCTTCAGAACGATGTCGTGGGAGCAAGTTCGCGCATGTACACCTTCCGAGCTATACGGCAAGCAAATGACACGTGACTATCAAATAGTTCTAGATCTTGCAATTTACGAAGTCGAATGGGCTTTACTTGTGATAAACACATATCTGTATATGTGTCAAAGTGTGCGTGAGACCATAAGGAAGTATTTATGTAGGTAGTTATCGACCGCACGCTCGCAACTGATCGCTCAGTGACACACGCACACTATTGCAGTGTGCATCTACACGTTTAACCACGAGTAAAGCCCGCTCGACTTCGGGAATTGCAAGAACTATGACTATCCTCCTCTCCCATAAATTGTCACTTTTGCCCTGGCCACACTAACCAGAAATGCCGTTAATTATCTCATTGATGAGCGTTCAATGTAGGTGTGGCCACCACTTAACGCGATAATTTTACAATGGCATTAACAATGCCGTTTGCCGTTGGGCGATAACTCTAGTGGCGGTAGATGTAATTCGTTAATTCGTGCGTTAATCTCTTTCATCAAAGAGATTAACGCACGAATTAACGCGTTGAAGCGGCCACACTACGTTTGTCTCATTGTGCATGGTGAGCGCAACGGGATCGCACGTATGGCTATGGAGTGGCATAATGAAAATATCTTCTTTTTCTTTGTATTGTTTTTTCTTCGTTTGGAAATGATAAAATATATTTATATAATAAAAATTTACACTCATCAAATACTAGAGTAGCAGCGTACTTTAACGCCGTGCAACGGCATTGAAATTGAAATGACGTTGACCGTTCCAAGTGTGGCCACTCACTTTATCGCGTTAAAATTAAGGCAATAATTGTTGCGTTTATGGGCATTGACGTTTCTCGTTACTGTGGCCCCAGCATTACCGAGACAATTTATGTGGGAGGGCTTATGTTCAACAGTGGACGTGTGTAAGGTTGTAACTTGTAACGTTAAAAGTTGCCACACCATAATATAGAGAATACTAATACACTAAATGTGTATTAATTTTTTTATGTAATTTTTTTGGCCTGTAATATTTTTATTTGTACCCTTACAAAATCGTGTTTTTCATACCACGTGATGTCATGGATGGTATTCCTTATGTCATTTATATATAGTAGTTTCCCACATTTTTTTCATATTCCTACATTGTCATCCGATTCTTAGCTATATTCAAAGTTTCAAGTCTAGGTAATCGGGAAGTGCTCGAAATTTCATTTGCAAGATTCCACCCGGAACGACAGACATACACAAGAAAGTGACTTAATAATAACGTAGTGAAATATCGAAAGGGTAGTGAATATACTATAGTTAGTTGTGTATAAAAACAACTGTCTCATTGGTATAGTATAGTGGTCGTAAACGCGACTCATGACGAGATCCTGGGTTTAAATCTATGGTCTGGCCAAAAAACTCAGTTATTGAGTTTTCCTGTCATGTGATTCACAATAGTACACCCGTTTCTCGGAAAGTCGTTAGTCCTGCGCCTGATCTCTTTCCGGTCTTGTCGGTTGTTCCATCAGACTGTCCGCCATCACCGAAATTCGGTCTTAACGACATTATTATTAATTTCATGTGAAAGAAACGAAAATCTAAAGATGAGTGACAGGAGTAGCCTTAGTTTATAAAGTAAGAAACAAGCAGGAAAACCAGTTGACCTACTATAAAAATATTTAAACCTACATCTCAGACAAAAAAAGAAAGATAGCATACTACGTACACCAACACTGGTTTTAGGTACATATGTGTGCGTCTAGTAGTGGACTATTATGGGCTGATAAAGAAACATGTGTGCGTGGTTGCTTGTCAAGAAATTGCGCATGGTTTAGGCGTAACTTTAAATGCACTTAGTGTAGCTACTGTCTGTCTTTATTGGTCTGAGCTCCCAAGCTCCCATACTATGAATTTCATGTGTATCGTGGAGGGGTTTGGCCAAATGTCTAGGTCCGAATCGATTACTTTTAGACCATACCACAGAAACCATACAAACTATAGTTCCTTGCGGCAATGTATGTCGTGACAAGCAGCTAAACCCTACTGTACTAAAAAGTCTTAAAATTCTTAGTTACTAAAAATATTATTAGAGTCACTAAAAAGAATGAAGATGGGCAGATGTGCAAAAATGGTACTACGGAGAAGGATAGCCTTCCTCTACAATAGGGGAAGCTCACGTCTAGCGGTAGACTTTTAAGGGCTGAAGAAGAAGGAATTCAGGTTCAACTATTTGCAGAATTTTCTTTCATCAATGATGGGTTTTAACATATGGATGTTGTTAGATTCGTCTTAGTTGTGGAAGGAAGTAGGGTAGGTACATATAATATTTGAATATTTCTTTTATTTTCAGCAAAAAGTAAATCTCTTACGAAGTCGCTTTTTTAATAAACTTTTTAACCAATAGACTTGTTTTCAGAATAGCATTTTACAATACAATAGCAAATTTAACAGTGGCAGAGCCACGCGGCAGCTTTTGCTGTCGCACGGATGGGCCGGCTCGAACCGGGGTGGTACCACGACCTCACAGAAAATCAGCGTGAAGTAGAGGTTTAGAGTTTAGAGGCCCTTTTTACTGGAAATGAGGCATTCCATCTTAGTCCTCACGGGTGACAACGCATCTACATTTTGATTTGTAATAGATAGATGTAGATGTCTATGGGCCTCAGAAACCACTTACCATCAGGTGGACTGTGTGCTCGTTTGTCACCCTTATCCTATAAAAAAAAATATAAACGATCATCTCATTCTTAGGAATTATTATCAACTATGTATTGTTTAATACTATAAAAGGGCCCCCTTTTTTAGTGTGTTTTATAAAAAAATCTTTGATAAATGTATTGTAACCCTGGCAGGGTCGCCATGTAATGTTGGAAAAGTGTCATTGACACTTTCCTCCTACTGCTCATTAAAACCACAATTGAAATTAATATTATTGTATATTATGTCATGTGGGCTGCTCTTCATCACATCCAGACAAATATTGTATTTTCTACGTCTTATAAAAGCATATACAGCCCATCAATGGATTACTGGCTCTGTGGATGTCAGTGGGCATGTTGTATAGAGAAAAGTTTGCACAATCCCTCCTAAATACTACCTACCTCTTACTAACTATAGGACTGCTAGCCCTGACTTACCCTAAACTGTGATGTTAATCTGGGGTAGTCTATATTTTTTAATTCCGTCACCATGTTATGGGGGAGGGGTTAGGGCCTCCAGTTACCTGCATTTACCAGGCAAATAGCAGTAATAAACACTTCTACTTAGTTCTATTTTACTTACAGATAAATTAAGAACAATTTTCTGTTATTAGATAAATGAAGTTAAATATCCCCCCTGTGAAGAAAAATGGGGGAGACTATGTTCCAGTGAAATTTTGATTGGAATTACTAAGTGGTTGAATGAACACCTTTATGGTAAAATTAACGCCTTATTACTAAATTATGTATTGTAATTAATGGATTAAATAGTGGTAGAGCCATGCTGCAGCTATATTAATAGTATAGTTGTAGCACGAATGGGTCGGCTCGACCGGGGAAGGACCACGCTCTCACAGAATACCAGCGTAAAATAGAAACTTAATGCTGCTGTGTTTCCTATGGTGAGTGTAGAGAACCGGAAACCCTTTTTACTGGAAAAGAGGCATCCCATCTTAGTCCTCACGGGTGACAACGCATCTGAATTTTGATTCGCAAACGAGGATAGATGTAGATGTCTATGGGCCACAGCAACCACTTACCATCACCTGTGTGTTCGTTTGTCACCCTATCCTATATATGAAATTGAAATATTAAATTGAAGACGACACTAATTTATAATTTAATTTTAATTTAAATTCTTTATAGTACATAGAGTGTACAATTAGCGGACTTAATGTCTTTAGGCATTCTCTACCAATCAACCACGTGCTAAGCAGAGTAACTTAAGCAGGTGCCATAACAACATGAAAATATGTACCTATACTTATACATATACATATTTCGATTCTTGTAAGAATATAAATATAAAAACAAATAAAACATACAAATAAATACTCTTATAAATATATATTACTACAAATAACCTAAACAATATAAGTACTCTATACCCGATACGTAGCATTCACAATTTTTAAATAATACACACATTTTAAACTTAACGCATTATCTACATAATTAAGCAGAATCATTTAAGAAAGATAGCCACTGAAAGAAGAAAGGTAATGATTAGACCCCATTCGCTTAAAGGCAGTAACAGAATTTGCTTTATTAATATGTGGAGGTAATTTATTCCAAAGCCTTATGGCCTGAGCAGCGACATCAATTTGGCACGGTGAGGAAAAACAACCCGTGAGAAGAACCCAAATACTGAAACTGACATTTCAGGTATTGAGGCGTGCACGGATTGTAAAGGATTGAAAATAGTGTGCGAAGAATTCTGATGCATCAGAATTATTTTACTACTCATTATATTCAATTATTATTCATTAAAACCGATAAGTAAAAACTAAACATTAATATAGCAGCATAGATCTAAGATATTATTGCCTAGGAATAACCGAAAGGCACGTTTATTCAATCGTATTCGTGTACATGATGATTGATGATATACAGTTTAACTAATGGCCTGTTTGCTGCCTACGTGACTTTGCGTTTAGAACAAATTTGGCTGTATGATTCGAAGCACGTTGCTCTTTTTAACCTTTTAAGTATTTGTTTTAAACGTTTGGAAGTAATAGGTACCTGTGTAATTCAATGAATGTATTGCATAATTTATTTATTTTATTATGAGAGACACAGACACAACAGAGAACAATATCAGTCATTCGGTTTCTCTGTCAAGAAATTCCAAGTGTTTCACCCACGTGCCTCGGAAAGCACCTCTATTCGTGTCGATTTACCATTCTATCGGTCTATGAATGAGAGGCAAGAAAACGTGGTAGAGTCACGCTGCAGCTATATTATAATACATAGTAGAGCTATGCTGCAGCTATTTTAAAATACGTGTTGCAGCCATGCAGCAGTTATATTATATGTCATCTCTGTTTAGCCTAATGGTTAACTGGCAGAGAACGCCCTATGGCATTAAGTCCGCCATTGTACTAATTCATGTATGAAAGTGTTAATAAATAAACAAAACAAATGAATAAATATTATAATACGTGTTAGAGCCACGCACCAGCTATATTTTAATACGTAGTACAGCCATGCTGCAGTTATATTATAATATGTGGTAGAACCACGCTGCTGCTATATTATATTACGTGGTAGAGCCATGCTGCAGCTACATTTTAATACATAGTACAGCTACGCTACAGTTATATTATAATATGTGATAGAACCACACTACAGCTATATTATAGTGTGTGGTAGAGCCATGATGCACCTATATTTTAATACATAGTACAGCCACGCTACAGTTATATAATAATATGTGGTAGAACCACATTGCAACCGTATTATAGTACGTGGTAGAGCCATGCTGCAGCTATATTTTAATACGTAGTACAGCCACGCTGCAGTTATATTATAATATGTGATAGAACTACGCTGCAGCTATATTATAGTACGTGGTAGAGCCATGCTGCAGCTATATTTTAATACGTAGTACAGCCACGCTGCAGTTATATTATAATATGTGATAGAACTACGCTGCAGCTATATTATAGTACGTGGTAGAGCCATGCTGCAGCTATATTTTAATATGTAGTACAGTCACGCTGCAGTTATATTATAATATGTGGTAGCGCCATGCAGCAGCTATATTATAGTTGTAGCACAAATGGCCAGCGCGATCGGGGAAGGACCATGCTCTCACAGAATACCAGCATAAAGTACCAGTTTAATGCTGCTGTGTTTCGTATGGTGAGTGTAGAGAACTTCGGAAACAAGCCATCTACGTAGGACAGGATTTAAGTGCACAAGTGTGTGCGCAAGCATATGTGCATTCTCTATTCTCTTTTTTATAAGTGACAAACAAGCCCACAGTTCACATGATGGTAAGTGGATGCTGTACTGTGGCCCATAGACATTTATCCTCGATTGAGAACCAAAATTCAGATGCGTTGTCACCCGTGAGGACTAAGATGGAATGCCACGTTCCAGTGTAAAGGGTCTCCGGTTCTCTACACTCACCATACGAAACACAGCAGCATTAACCTGCTATTTGACGCTGGTATTCTATGAGAGCGTGGTCCTATCCCGGTCGAGCCAACCCATTCGTGCTACAACCATACTAATAATATAGCTGCAGCATGGCTCTACCACGTAATATACTGCTAATAAAGCAAATACTACTAATATAGCAAGTTAAAAATAAATAAGGAAAATCTGTATTAAAATTAAGGAACAATTATTAATAATAAAATTATCTATTCAATAACATATCTCGTTAACCCAAATTGCAATAAAACACCGAAGTGTGCCTACGTGAGGCCGCCCGCATTCGTCCACAGACACAGACTAATATTATACACCCTTCGTAATCAAAGTCAACATTACTATCGACTGCTGTCCTCGAATTATTTTTCCAGTTCTAAAATGACAAAAATAAATTTGTCCACACGACTATACTTTCAAGAAAAGTTCTATATAAAGGCTAAATTTGTTCGAAAACAAATTCGTCGCATTCGATAAATAGTTAAACCAGTGCTTCTCAACGCCAGGGCTGTTGATATTTATTTTTATTTGAGAGATCTGGACTGATTAATCACGATGTTATCGTCTAGAAATATTAGCAAGCAAGGAACTGTTCGAGATGCATATTGTCAAAGTATTAACGTAAACATCGAAATATTTTTGGTAATAAGTTCATAATAGAATATGGAAGAATGTGACCTTCTGGTACAAGTATTTCCAAGGTATCAACTATATCACTGTACTGAGTAGTGAAACCTTCACCAATTGGCCTGGCCAAAAATTCATAATATTTGTAATAATGTTTTTTTACGTGGTAGAGCCATGCTGCAGCTATATATCTGGTATGGTTGTAGCACGAATGGGTCGACTCGACCGGGGAAGGACCACGATCTCACAGAATACCAGCATAAAATAACAACTTAACGAAGTTGTGTTTCGTATGGTGTGTGCAGAGAACCGGAGACCCTTTTTACTGGAAACGAGGTATTCCATCTTAGTCCTCATGGGTGACAACGCATCTGCATTTTGAGTCATAGTCGAGGATAGACGTAGATGTCCATGGGCCACAGCAACCACTTAGCATCAGGTGGACTGTGTGCTCGTTTGTCACCCTTATCCTATAAAAAAAATATTGGATGTAGTCAATTACTCGGCACAATTTAAAAAGTTATAAGAACATGCGATAATATCGAAATTAGGCAACGATCGATTACATGAACAGAATCACATCACGATATCTAAAAGCACCCTCACAGACAGTCTCATTGTATCAATAAGTCATTGTATTTTTGAGCGTACGCAATAGGTATATTTATATGATTGCCATGTTGTGGTGGCTTAAGATAATCCATTACCCCGTTTTGCCTTGGGTGTCATAAGAAGCCATAGGAAGTGCTTGAAACATAAGTAGCATATAACCATCCTATTTACGCCAGATGAAAAATACCCAGAACAGCATTTCAGAGTAGTGTCAAAATAGACGAGTAGTACTGTGATCGTCAATTTGTCATGGCGAATATGGCAGATCCCACGAAGCCCTGCCATGCTATGCCGTGCCATGCCATGCCATGCCATGCCACGTGTAACAGTGTACTTATAAAGACTGATAAAAAATAAGTACCTATATTTAATTTACGTAATATAAAAACATTGAGAAACCCTGGTGTAAACAAAAACACAAGCACATGTACCGGTTTGAACTCAGCCCCCACCACCACAACTGTTGGTCGACGGATAAAACTGTACGCGTTTACAAAATACAAACTATTATCAAACAGTTCAGTAAATGTTTGGTGTTGCTTACTTTCTCTCCGCGCGCGCGCGCTTTTCGAGCGTTTTCATTGAGTAACTTATATTAATAACAAAAACTTATTAATTTCATGTCAAGTGTAGTGTTGAGTTGACAAAATGGCATTCTCGTTCATAAGGCTTGGATTACGCTCGGTTGCTCTGAATTTAGAAAGAGCAGCCATTCTCTCTACCGCATCAGTACAGAGTAATATGAAGGTAAATTAATTTTAATACAAGTAGCAGTTTCTAGTCATATTATTGATAGTAGAAGTTAAGTAAATTATATTTTTAATTCCATTTAGATGCAACTGCACCATTATGTCTATATGAGTAAGCCAAAGCTCTAGTATGAAAGCGTCTTCGACCTCCATTTTATTTACAATGCATTTGAAGCCATGTAATTCACGGTGTACTCGCAACTCGAAAGGGTGTCGTAAAAAAATCTACCTGTTGATTGTCAAGTTGTTAAAACTACTTACCTACACTAACTAACCGACTATAATATAACGAATTGGAACGGTCAGCTATCTGCTGACGATTACAATAATACAGAGTCTAAATTATATATGTATTGATTATAGTTACTAGGTGGGTTAGTATTCTTTCACTTATATATATATATACATGTACTACTCTACACTCTTACCTATTTCTGACGATATATGAGTTTTATGGTCACATCAATTTTATAGAAAAATTAGCTGTTCCTCGCGACTTCGCCCGCGTGTTATTTGAGGTTTTAATTTTTTTTGCGCGAAACCTTATTTCTTTTTCGAAAATAGAACTAGCCTAAGTTACTCCTTGTGACATCTATCTGCCAGTGCCAAAATCCCGTCAAAATCGGTCCAGCTGTTTCGGAGATTAGCCGGAACAAACAGACAGACAGACGGACAGACAGACAGAAACTTTAAAATTTGTTTTTTTGTTATTAGTACCGTATATACTTTCATATGCATTTAGTAAAAAGCTGTAATTTTGATATTACAAACAGACACTTCAATTTTATTTATTTGTATATATATATATATATATATATATATATATATCTTTGCAAGTTAACTTTTAACTAAAGTGATTTTAAGGCATTTAAGATATAAACTGCGTGCACTGCGACCACAAAATACTTGTAAAAACTAGCTCCATGGTTAAACAGTCAATAAACCCGACCGTGTTTTTTTTTACTGAAGAGTGAAAAATTGAGTACTCTATGTCACTTCCACAACTAAGTTGAATCTAACGACACTAATTAAGTTAGAAGCCATCTAGTCGTTTAAGTTTATAGAGCGTGCCAAAGAAATGAATATACATACACATACAACATACTTATATACATACATACGAGTACATATATACACTCGAAAAACATTTCACTTCTAAGGCAGTCGGGTAATAAGAAAAAAGTTAACGTTGACAATAATCCATTTAAAAGTAATTTGCTAATCATTTCAATTAATGAAACTTTAATGTGCAGTATTATTAGTATAAAAAATAAATAAGCCATTTAATTTTTACGCGGTTACTTGATTATGATTGATATAACTTCTTTAAAATTTTCGAATTTTACAAAAAGTTAAAAAGACGAAAAACTGGTTTAAGTTAGATTTTTTTAAAGAATTAGGGTGACACAAACGAGTGTGCTCGTTTGTCACCCTAATTCGTAAAAAAAAGTCTACCTGATGGTAAGTGAATACTGTGGCCCATAGACATCTATACTCGATTACGACTCAAAATACAGGTACGATGTCACGTGAGGACTAATTTGGTATACTAAATACTTCATTTCCAGTAGAAAGGTTCTGCTGCTCTGTACACTCACCGTACGAAACACAACAGCATTAAGGTACTGGTATTTCACGCTCGTATTCAATGAGAGCGTGGTCCTTCCCCGGTCAAGGTGATCCATTCGTGTTACAACCATAATATAGCTGCAGCGTGGCTCTACCGCGTGTAAAATAATATAAAATGGTGGTATAGTAGTTTGAATGCGATAATAAATGACCTCTTACAACATAGCGGAAATAACAACATCATTGTTTTGTATACTTCATAATATTTATAGGTACTTATTTCGGTGATTAAAATTAAAATATATTATCATTACATTATAATATAAACAGATGATATTATTATTATATTTGCAAGTGTAATAGATTACCTATATCTATGTTGGAAACGAAATAGGTATTAAATCGTATTGTTTTCATTTTATCTAGTAATAATAGTAATTATTATTCGACTGATTAAATAATTATTATTATTCCACTTCCTTATATTATCCTGTGGCTGTCGTAAAAGGCGACAAAGGGAAATTAAACAGATGGGCAACAACATCTTCCTGGTAACAACTCAGTACCTACAATAATAATAAAAATGCGGGTGCTAACCAGCCAAACCTGGCAACTATGGATAATCATAACATGGGGTAGACTTATATTCATTAGTGAAATTATGATCGCCTGTATTACTAATGATAATTTATGAAAACAAAAAGAAAGTGAAAAGTAATACGGTCACATATGTTTTGTAAGGGTGTAATATTTCAAATGACACCCATTATTTTTTAATTAAAAAATTACAGCCTATATACGTCCTATTACTGGGCCCTGTCCTAACATTTCTGAATTTATGAAGTGATTAGTCTATTGCGTGTGAGCGGACGACATATGTATTTGAAAGATTTTATCTATCAGACATTCGGATTTCCTCACTATAATTTATATTTAATTCATCACCAGTTTACAATAAACTATGAGTTTTTACATAAAATTAATAGATTCAATTCAATCTTTCAAATTCATTTTTTTAACGTTTTCCGATACCTATCGCACATAGTTTTAGAGACAATATCAAAACCGGAGTTTAAAGTGAATTTTCGATACCTAAGCAGTCGAAAGACTACTTATGAAGATTTGCAGTCTTGAGAATTTGCAGTTTTCCTAGACACAAATAAGTTACATGCAAGACGTATTAGGTTCTGTCTGATGATTGTATGTTAATTTTATAAATGTTAGTGTTACTATCCGCAACACATCAATACATTATATCATTCTGATATTATGATATTAAAGATACAAACAAGCTCACACTAAGATTTTAGGCATCCGATTTTATTCATATTGTACACCTGTAACCAACTCCGAATAAACACTACTTACTGTTGTGATAGAAATGTTTTGGTTTTAGTTCTAATAAAGCCGTTTCTATTCTATACTATGCATTGACAACTATAGGCGACATAAAGTATTTGCTTTAAGTTAATCGAAGTTGATGTGTCAGTAGTTTTTTTTTTTGTATTTACCCACATACTACGTAAAGACATACTGCAGCTACTAGTATTATGGTTGTAGCCATGCTTTCTTATACGTTCATGGTTGTAACACGAATAATTCGACTCTACCAGTGAATAACCGCGCTCTCACAGAATGCCAGCGCGAAATAGCAGCTTAATGCTGCTGTGTTTCGTATGGTGAGTGTAGAGAACCGGAAACCTGGCGACCGGAAAACGTTTTAACCAATTATGTAAATGAAAGCAATCAGATTACGTACGCATGACATGGAAATATTACAAATAAAGTTATGTAGCGTTGTCTCCACACAATTATTGATCAAATTTCGACCGCAAACGATACTAGCGAATTCAAAACGCTATTAGTATGCAAAATTTGCGAACATATGTATATCATATAAGCTCTTTAATTCTAGTAGTCTATTTTATTTTTGGAACGTGTTAGAATACCGTCGGCAACAATGAAGTTGTTAGTTGCATTGAGTTATATGTACTACGTACTAGAGAAGCCATTCCGAACATAGACTATGTTCAACTGAACTGTAGTGCAATCCATACAAACTAAATATTGCGTAAATTGAAGATTTGTGAATTCCATAAAATAATTATTATTACATTTTATTTAGAAATATAATATGTTTGTTTAGATTAAATTAAGATATTTTATATTAAATTCTTATATTTATATCAAATTAAAGTCTTCGCCCATGCGCGACTACTACTCCCGCGCATGCGCAAAGACATAGACAAGGACACAATTTTTGTTTGGAATGGCTTCTCTAGTACGTAGTACATATAACTCAATGGTTAGTTGCAATTTTAATTGCTGATTTAACACTTGGCGGTGAAAGAAAACGTCGTGAGAAAATTTGCATTTCTGAGGAATAACATGTTTTGGGGACACGCACTGGAACAGTATCCATTAAAGCCTATCGATGACTACAGTTGAACAAAGGCCTCCCATAGATTGCCTATTAACTATTAAGTACTTGTCATAGTAGCTCTGCTTAGCCAGCGAATTTGCGACCGCAGATTTTTATTTTCAAGTCCATATTCGGAAGAAGATCTTGCTTCCCATTCCTGGTTTGTTCGCCTCTTACGACACCCACGGGACGATATGGGGTAGTGGATATTCTTACACCGCCACTAACTTGCTCCATAGTTCTCTCAGAAATTAAAGGATTCCATAGGGCGTTTTCGCTGTTCTGAATCTCAATAAACCAAATACGTGGGTAGGGTTGCCTATACGAGTACAATACTCGTATCTACTTGACGCCAACGAGTTTAATAGACGCCGCCAGTGTGCGGGAGAGTATACGAGAGAACGTTGCGCAGGCGTTTTGATGTGTCTCAATAAACCGACGCCATATTGAAGCTTAAGGCGATAGTACACGATTCATTTTTACCACTCCTGTCCTTATTATTCATTTCTCATGAAAACAAAATGAAAAAAATGTTCGTGCATCAGCCTTACACCTCCCCGATGAAAGTATTTTAGCTTCGATACTTCATTCGAAGTATTGAACGATTATTTTTATTATCTTACTAGCTACCCGCCCCGTTTCCGCCTGGGTAAGATTATTATATATAGGTATTTTGGCGTTATTTAGATTTTAGTCAATGAAAAACAATATATTTTATTAATTTTTCGTTTTTATTGGAAAATGTCCAAGTTTTTTGGATATAATATAGCTTTGATCCCTTCTGGTAGCTATCTCTCTCTCTGCTCTCTATTTGTTGATAAAGTTTCATCACAATTGGTTCAGCCATTCCGAAGATTAGCCCGAACAAACAGCAGACATAAAATTTAAAAATGGTTGTTTATGACTGAATAGTGTTGCGCGCCACAATACCACTAATAATACCACTAGTAATACCACTAGCGCGTTTATCACCATTCTGTTAAAAAAAAACTATCAGTCGTAGGACTGCACGTCAGAAGTGAAAACTTCTTAGCTTCATAAACTTATACACATTATTTTTGGGTTGTTTTTTTTATTAGAATTTATTTTATTAACGTACATAGTAATAAAATTTTCATTTATTGCGCTGTTTTACATGAAAAAGACAATTTACAATTGACAAAGACAAATACGAACTAATTTATAAATACAGCTTTATAAAATTTACTTTACTTTCATTAATTTTATATATCTGAGCGCGACGGTCACGCGAGTTCAGTGCCTTTTTCCCCATCCTAAAAATGCCCAACGTGTCTAGTTTTTACTTCAAAAATTTAAAAACCAACGTGTTTAACCTGAATAAACACTATTAGTTTTTTCTTCACCAGAGTCGCCCTCTCCCTCTGATACTTGACACATTCTGTTAGCATATTATGTTATGTTGGACACCTTTATATCGAGGCGAGTCTGTTTTGGTTATTAAAAACACAAAAATAACTGTGTAAAAAGAAAAACATATCAGTGAATAGATCCAGATTGCTTTTCTTTGTTACTTTTTCTGTTAAAGTACTTTATTCTCCCACACATACGATTTTTTTTCTATGTGGAAATCTTTTTTAATGTTTTTTGTAATTTTTTTTATTCAAATTATAACGGTTTTTAATACGTGTACTTATAATCATAAAATTGGAGTGTCTCTTTGTAATGTCAAAATAACAGCTTTTACTTAATGCATATGAAAGTATATAAAATTTTAAAAATTGTGTTTTTGTTATATATGTGCCATATATAACAAAAACACTATTTTTTAAATTTTAAATGGATTTAATTTTTTTCAAAAGATTCTAAACTTTTATTTTCATCAAACATGGTAAATACAGGTGTTAATTACATACATTTTAGGCCAAACATGTTTCACCGCTTATATAGAGGTATACAAATATCAAATTTAATTCTGTGGCTAATTCAATTACTCATTATTAAGTTATTAATTACAAAATATTGAAAGATACATTGAAATTAAAATTTATATATAATTACTCATTAGATAATTATTAATTATTATTAAATAGGATGAAATGTCAAAATAATGGTTAATTATTACTAAACAAAAAAACGTCCATGATTAGTGAAATCATAGTGGTTCATTTGTCAAATTTATAATCTAGAAATTCTGCGTGCATGCATGGATTTAATATATTTTATTGAGGCTTCGAGGAATGATATGTATAGAGGCATAATGACCGGTGAAGATTTATATAAAAGTTTTACTGTGACTTTATTTTATCTGTTTTTGTCTGGAAAAACCTTTCATGGATGGACTTAGGATTCGCCATGATTGAAATACTAAGAGACTAAAAAGGCTTTGGTAGAGTTTTTGTTAAATTAATAATCTTGTACGTAAACACATATACACTATACATTGTCATAATTTATTCAGATATATAAAATTGAAGAATTTTATTTATCTATACAGATACAGATAAATAAAATTGAAGTGTCTGTTTGTAATGTTAAAACAACGACTTTTTACTAAATGCATATGAAAGTATTTACGGTACTAATAACAAAATAAATTTTACATTTTATCTGTCTGTCTGTCTGTATGTTTGTTCCGGCTAATCTCCGATATGGCTGGACCGATTTTGACGGGACTTTCACTGGCAGATAGTTGATGTTATAAGAAGTAACTTAAGATAATTTTATTTTAGAAAAAGATTCAGGATTCCGCGCAAAAAATTAAAACCCTTGAAATTGTAGTAATTTCTACGCGGGCGAAGTCGCGAGGGACAGCTAGAGTAATCTATATCTATACAAAGAATTAGATTGAAGTGTCTGTTTGTATTGTCAAAATAAAAGCTTTTTACTAAATGCATATTATGAAAGTATATACGGTACTTACAACAAAAACACAATTATTTAAATTTTTGTCTGTCTGTTTGTTCCGACTAACCTCCGAAACGGCCGGACCAATTTCGACGGGACTTTCACTGGCAGATAGCTGAAGTTATAAGGAGTAACTTAGGCTACTTATATTTTAGAGAAATAATTAGGGTTCCGCGCAACATAATTAAAACCCTAAATTACACGAGGGCGAAGTCGCGGGGAACAGCTAGTAATAAATATAACTTTATTGTATTTTAGTTACATAAGTGATTGTACACCATTGACAAAAACTACAAAAATTAAGGAATTGTGTGTCTTAATAAGATAATAAGTTGTACAATGGGCGACCTTATCGCTAATCTCTTCAAAACAGACAAACCCAAAAACTCTGACATCATAATACTCTCTAAATTCGTAATCTAACCAGTCAGTACCACCAATTCAGAAAAAAAATTAAAGAATTACTGAAGCAGAAAAATTCAAAGTGACTTTATGTAACCATTCAACTACAAAAAGGGACGAACAGAGACCTTTATCTACAAAATATCCAGAGAATATTTTACAAAAACCGAAGAATTTAAAGAGAAAATAGATCATCAACACATAATGGAACAGGAAAGACCAAAATAAAGGTCTTTTTCTACAAAATATCAAGAAGACACGAAAGGTTTCACTAAAAAAGGCACATCAAAAAATTTATCCGAAGAAAAAAAGAAACATGGTAGACCAACGATATCGCTTTCAGATGAAGATCTAACGAAAATATTTGAGATAGAGTAATTACATTTTAATTATATCTTTATTTAGCAATACTATTCCATACATTTCTGTTGCAATTGAATTTCAAATGTCCCCACATTTACAGTCATACAAAAACTTTAATAATTGGAAGGACATGAGTCTTAATTTTCTTCTACATCATCATCTGGTCGATCGAAAATTCCCAGTTCATTATCATTTTCGTCTTCAAGGACATTTTTCTCTAGATCTTCAAGGGTTTCGAAGGGTCAAATATACTATTTTCATCGAGATCGCTTTCATACGGTGAAGCATTGAGGCAAGCTTGCACATTACACTGGCCACTAAAGAACATGGCAACCCCGATTTCTTGCATCCGTAGCGTGAACCACAACTATTCTTGCAGTTACATAATATTGTTTGCAGTATTTAATCCGAAGCTGGTGGTATTATTGTCGTTATTGGTTCCAGGAGTTCATATCGCAGTAGCTAACCCTATTCCTGGGATTCTAAATCATACCCTAACCAAGTTTGAATTTGATAATATACAAGGCTTATATGTTGAGGAGCCGCTGCACTTGTTGGTGGAAGATAGGATAAATGCACAGGTTTATTAAACTTTGTTTATGCTGTGAATGCCTAGGCGCTGCGTGTCTCCGCGCTCTATCACAAAAACGGTTAAGTGTACACAAGAAAATGTTTGGAACAAAACTTGTAGAAAAAATTATTCTCTATAATTTTCATAATAAATGCAAATAGCGCTAAAACTATAGGAAGTGAGATATTTGAGAAAAACGTTTTTTTTTGTGAACCTTAAATATCTTGAGATTTTAATGAGAGTTTTGGGACAATATTTAAAATACGAAAATAAAGATTTATGCAAATTTTCAACTTATTATCTCTCATTCCGGGGTGAAATCACTACTGTGACTGGAGTGTTACTATAAGTAATATTAAAATATTTTATTACGTTTTTATAAAAAAAAAAACTCGGGCGTCGCGTTGATAGAATGACATAATTAAAATAGGAATATATTTAATAACTACTTATAATAAGGTATTCTACATAATTTTGTTATTTAGTAAATTTGCTTGAACTTTTATATGTACATAATAAATTTGTTTATGTTTTATAAACACTGGTATCGTAATTTAGTCCACTGCATCACTGCAAGACCTACTTCAGAATGAGCGTGCTCTGAGCTGCGACGCACAGGTCGTCGCTCCCACGAGCTCAAGGCTGGTGTACAATGCGGTCAGATATTCAATCTATACGTGTATATTCTTTCTATGGGCTGTGTTGTGACTAGACTAGAATAGAATAGAACGTTTGTGGCTCATTTCTTTTTTGATTATTTATTAAGTACACCACCGTCTACTTAGTTTCTCTCCATACAAAGGTTGCCTAGAAGAGCCAAAACTCTATAAATATTTTTAGTGCTTTCTAAAAGATTTTTGTTTACTTCGACATTCACGATCACCAATTCACCTCCAACAAATTCTAAGCTGCCTAGTCGATGATAAACAATGGCTATTTTTCTTTCTGATACTCAACAATAATCTCTGCAGCTTGTATAAATTCTGGTGCTGATACATCATTACTAAGTGAAAGGATACAAGATTAATTTGATACAGGTATTACTGATTCAGTCGTTATTAGTTGTTATTCTTAAAATATTTCGAAATTCATATGCACGGAACGGTGATCATTTCAAATGGCTTACACACATAGTGTCTGATGCCCTCGAAATCACAGTTTGTCTGTCACACACACTTTGTCTGGACTAAATGGAGACAAGCTATATGTCTCAAAACCATTTCAAAACGTGGTAAATCCACGTTTATCAATTCGGTAAAAGTGTTGGTAATGTAAGCTCACATCGTCATTCGATGACAGCTTTACGCCATATTGTTTTGATGGACCGAAATGCAGTGATATCAGCTGGTTGCAATAGTCGCGTTGCATTCAGGTTAAGGGCTATGAATATTATGGCGAGACTTGGGCAAAGTTGCACCAGCTCAAGATAGACGTGGCTCTTATGACCATCTACAAAAAATAATCACTGAATAATTACATTTTTTATTGTAGGACTAATGAAAAACGTTTTATTCGTAATGGACGAAAAGTTCTGCCTTTATCCACCTATTTTCTGATCAGTAAATAATGTATTTAAGATAGTAAATACTCCTCTCTGTAGGCACTAACTTTTGAATTCTGATCTCTGATCTGATCTGATCGCATTTTCTATAGGGGGAAAATAATCATAGGTTTTACCGTCTACTCCAAAGGACAGTGATGCACGACTTCGATTAAGCATGATCCATCTCATAGAGGATCTATTCTCCCACTATAAAACAGTTTGGTGTGGGGTTTTTGTTTTTTTTACAAACCGACCCATTCGTGCTACAACCTTAAATAGCCGCAGCGTGGTTCTGCCTACTTTCTCATGCTAAGAGAATTGATGTGTCTCTATGAAAGTGTGTATCTATGAAAATAAACATGCATGATAAATATCGTATATACACGCTGTACACGTCACATTGTAGTCGGAACTTAAAACACTTGTCTCCCGAATCTCAGTTTGATTCTCATCCTATGTTTATTTTTAGCTGCAATTAATTTTTTTTGTAGTTGAATAACTGTTCTTATGACAATACTGTTTTTTTTTCTTATCGAATATTTTGCTTTTAAAAATAAATACATAAAAGTGTGTTAGCACAGATATTTTTTAATTAGAACTAGCAACCCTTGGCTTCGTCTGGATAGGATCTATTGATGCGGCGTTGTTTGGATTTACGATAATCGGACTTATTGTTTTCTTTTGAATTGTTGTCTTTTTTATTTGACGTTGGTTGCAGATAGGGTTACCATATCTCAGGATTTGACCTGAGATTACAGGATTTTTGGACTCTTCTCAGGATTGCGGCTGGATTTTGCAAATCTCATGAAATCTTAGGATTTTTAGAATTTTCAATACAATACAGCTTACATTTTAAAGATATCTTTAATAAAAAGTTAAACAAACTAAAAATAATCTTCCTTTGGTAATGATTACACAATTAAAATCAAAACTTATTTATCCAAGTAGGTGGCACTTAAACAGTTTTATCATATTTAATATGTGAAGGTACCTTTTTAAGTAAGGTTTTTTTCTTTAAGCATTGATTTATAAAATGCCCCACATGTTAAACTCTTCAACTTATATTGAATTAAAAGTAGGGCTTGAACTGAAGACACCGTTAGTCCGTTTCGTTCATTCGACCATTGAGCCCCCATAATAGAAAAAAATCTTTCTACGTTTCCATTCTGGGCTGTAATTGCAAATATATATTGACAAAAAGCAATGGGGTGGAACTGAGTGAGTGTGCGACAGTGCTCTCAGCGGTGCCCCCCCCCCCCCCTCTTTGATCACACGAGATTCATGTTGAACCACACGAGAAGTACCAGTTTTCAAATAAAAAAGAATCATCGAAATCGGTTTACCCAGTAAAAAGTTATGAGGTAACAAACATAAAAAAACACAATCGAATAGAGAACCGTCTCCTTTTTGGAAGTCGGCAGAAAAATCTCAGGATTTTTCAATGGAAGTCTGGCCTTTTCTCCGGACTTTTGATTTTTTCATCTGGTAACCCTTGTTGCAGATATCTATATAGGTGGACTATAAGTTCGTTTGTCACTTCAATTTTATAAAAAAAATCTTTTCCGTTGGATTCATTATCATTATTTTGTATTTTGGATGTCCAAGGAAGTCTACATAATACACATAAAGGTACACTTTCAAGATGGCTGACACCAGCTGCCGTGTAACAAACAAAAGCGTGGCAAATGCTCGGTCAATTCATGTTTAATATTAGTTGTAATCTGAAGCAGCCTTTATTGTATAAAATCAATTTAATAATACGATCGGATCACTATTTTTTCCAATTCACTTTACGCTTTGTCTTTTTTTAATTTCTTTCTACATTCATACTTTCATTTTATCTACACTCACCATACGAAACACAGCAGCATTGAGATGCTATTTTACGCTGGTATTCTGTGAGAGAGTCGTCCTTCCCCGGTCGAGCCGATCCATTCGTGCTACAACCATACTAATAAACTAGCATACTAATAGCTGCAGCATGACTCTACCACGATAAACCTTTGCTTATTTGATTGTGTGAGTCGCCTCCGGAATCCCTTATCTTATAAAAAAAAAAACAATCATTCCTCATGTACGTGCACAATCATTGCACATGTAGACCATAAAAAATTCATTGTTTATCAACACTTGTTAACTCGGCCTTGTATTCGGCCATCAATTAAATAGCCTGTTGGTATAATACAACGTATTTAGAAATAAAAATAACCGGTGCGTGCGTGCGCACACGCAGCGCACGCATTGTAGCTTGTAGATCCAAGGTCGTATTTTAACAATAACTATTGTAATAATAATGTATTACTTAATCTTTAAACGCGAATCAACCTTTACCTGTGATATAATTTACACTTTTAAGACTTCCAAAAAAGCGTTGCCACCTCTGCGGACTAACTAAAATATAAACAAACTAAATAATAACGAAGCCTTAGCCTTAGCTTAGCTAATGGTTAAATACTGTTTTTAAAAAAAAACCGACGGCGTATAAAAATATTTTATTTTATCGACAACAAAACAAATAAAATAAATAAATAAAAATACTAAATAAAACACCTGTTATATGATTATTTAAAGAACTTTATCACAGCTCTATTATAAGTTTAGAAAATTTAAGTGAGAATAGTTGCTAATGAACTTTGTAGATCATAAATGGTCATTCAAAATGAAAAATTATTAGAGAAACTTAAAGATGATTTTCAGACTTTCCATTTTTTTGCTTTTTCACAATATGGCGTCTACTTATCGCTATATTAAATTTTGATTACACAATATAGGTTGTGTAATGTGTTTATCATGTGAAGTCCGCCAACACCTAGTAGTGGGACATATAACTTTATTTAATTACTATATCATTGATCATGAGGTCGCGGATTCGAATCCCGGGTCGGGTCAAAAAAATCAGTTATTGAGATTTTCCATCAAGAAATTTTCAGTAGCGGCCCGGAGTCAGGAAATTGGCGGCGTCTCATCCCCCCGCTCCGGAAAGCACGTAAAGTAATCTCTCTCCGATCTTATCGGTTTATCGTCCCCTCGGATCACGAGAGTGAGGGAATAGAGAGTGCACCTGTGCTTGCGCATACAATTGGTAACTATGATCCTATCCTGCGGCCATGGCATAGTCTCCGTTGAAGCTGGCCACCGTGACCGAAATTAGGTCGGGAGGACATTATTATTATTATTATTACTATATCTTTAAAAATAATGAGTGTCATTTAAAGTTGTGTGGCATGATATCCTTAAAGTCATCCTGAGTGGCTGATTTACTTTTCGTGTCAATATGAGGGCACTAAGATGTAACATCTACTTCATTACCAACATAGATATAGCTCATCTACATATTACACTTGCAAATGACTGCCTCTTTGGTCTAGTAGGTTCAAGTCCCGGTTCGGAACAAATTAAGTTATGCAGTTTTCCATCGAGAAATGCTCAATAGCATCCCGGAGTCGGGATGTTGGCGGGGTTTCACACTCGCGTCTGGAAAACATGTAAAGACGTTGGTCCTGCGCCTGATCTGTCTCCGCTAGCGTTGGATTGCCGTCTCATTGAACTATAAGAGTCAGGGTAAAGAGAGTTCACTTACTCTTATAGTCCGACACACAGTCGTACACTATAATCCCTGTGCAGATAGCTAGACTAGACTGGCCACCGTGATTGAATTTCGGTCTGGACATCATTATTACACTTTCAAATATATGATACCTATTCATCTATACAAATAAATAAAATCCGTTCCGCACAAAAACATAAAAACCCTAACACGCGAGTGAAGTCGCGGGGAACAGCTAGTTTTGAATAAAACTAATTTTACGGGTTTTTACAAGATGTTAAACAACTCGGTCCTCCGTGACCATAGATGCCGTAAATCTCCCGAAATGTCGGGAACCAAAAATTTTACCCATTATTCGCCTTTTACGACAAGCTAGGGAAGTAAAACGGTTGGCACATTGTTGTTTGTTTTGTTTGTTGTAGCCGTGGTAGCTCAGGTGGTTAGCCGGGTTCGATCCCCGCCGGCACCAATGAAATTGTTAATTGCAATTTTAAGTGCCGATTTACCACGTGCACGGCGGTGAAGGAAAACATCGTGAGAAAACCTGCATGTCTGAGAAATAAGAAAAAAAAATTTCGAAGGTGAAGTTCGCCAACACGCATTGGGGCAGTGCGGCGGACATTTCCTTGCCCTAAAACCCTCTCAGAAATGAGAGGAGGCCTGTGCCCAGCAGTGGGACGTAAATAGGCTGCAACTTTACTTTTTTTACTTTACTTGTTTTGTTTGTTAAGGCGCTGTGCAAACGTTTACACTTTTTGTTATCGACACGGCACGCCATCACAGGAAACCGTAGTTGCTGTATCCGGTAGCGGCAATCGGACACAGTCGCCGGATTCTACTTCTGGTCACTGATAACAATTCGTTGCTTGTTTTCTGTCAGTTTCACCTTGGATGTCGATGGAGGAACATTACCTTTGCTTTTTGTGTTGAATACACGTTGACGAAGACGTCGTCGCCGTCAATATACCTACAGGCAAATCAACCACGTTAATGTCAGCGCCGTACAATTGTAAGGAAATTTGTTTTGTGTTACCTGTGTCTTCAAATGACGAATTAGTTTCTAGTTACCTACATCGAATACTTTTTGATTGGCGATTGGTATGTGTCAAGTGGAAGCAACTGGACACAAAAAGTGTCTGTGTCTGCGCAAAGAATGGCTGATTTCATATTGATTACATGAAAATTAAATACTCGTTGGTAGCTTGTATCCCACACAAGACACAAAAGTGTCTAGGTTTGCGTAGCGCCTTAACATGAAACATAGTCCCAGACTAACGTGGGACATCTGATTATATTCACCACCAGATGGTTGGAAAAACCAGGTCCTTGAAAGCTTACAACCATCTGGTTATACGGACCGAATCTTGGGAGTAGCACGTGCTATTTTAGGTACTTTTGGATAGATGTAGACGCGCCACAGAATCCACTTACCGTCAGGTGGACTGTATGCACGTTTGTCACCCATTCTATGAAAAAATCAGTCGAAATAATCAGTATAAAACCTAATAAAAACTCAATGGCCTAATAAAACGCAATGGCCTCGATAAGACTGAAATGTATTCATTGTTCATGGCAAACAAAATAATAACAATATTCTAAAAGCAAAACCTTCGATCAAATAGTACTTACGCCCTTCTTGTTTATAAAACACACTTACATAGGTATGTAGTTTTCTGTGGCGAGTTAATCTTGTGAAACCTAATATTATATCGCTGGACGTATTCAAACCAAGTTTTAATTCAGCCTGATTATGAAAGCGGGCGCCGAGTCAATTCACAGAACTTACGATGCATTATTAGTAATATATATGTTTGTATACTTTCAGACATACTATGAATAATTTGTGACGACTTAACTTAATGTACTTATATATTATAGTCTATAGTATAATGGCGGCGTGATCCATCATATCCACTACCCCATATCGTCCTGTATATGTATCGTAAGAGGCGACAGAGGGAAACAAACCAGAAGATATGCAGCAGCGTCTAATAACACAAACCGACCTTCGTCGCATATTGGCAGGGTCACGGGACGCATCGGCGGTCGTATCAGCGCTGGTCGCCCCATGGCGGCACCATCTAAAAATTTATAAATGCGATCGCCAACTCACCTGCCAAGCGTGGCAATTGTGGCAAATATCCCACCTATAAGGAAATGTACGGTGGAAGCTTATGTTCAGTTGCGTACTGTGATAGGCTGTAATAAAATGTATATAGTTCTTAAAAACTATACGCATATATAGGCTGTTTGTAATTTGTATATTGTGCGATATTATATGATAATAGTAATTGTAAGGCTATATGACACATAAAAACAACAATATATAAAACAATAATGATAATGTCATTGACATAGCGAAATATATCAAATAAAAATATATTTCGCTATGTCAATGACATTATCAAAGACTTTCTCGCACAAAAACTTGTCGCAAACATATACCTGCTCATCAAACAATCGATAAAATTACGCCTACAACTCACTTACGAAAGCCCTAGTCAAGTGGGTTTCATAAGGTATTTAAAAAAATACAGTCAGCCACACAGTTCTTTTTTCACGGCCAAGCGTCTCTTAATTATCTCACCGATTAGAACAGAATACATATCATCGCCAGAACATTTGACATTTCCTTTCTTTTAAGACCATTTTCTTCCAAACAATCTTTATTTTTCTTGCAAATATCAAAGGAGGATCATGTTACATTGTTAAACTGGTTACTAAATTAACTTTTTTATAGAATAAAGGTGACAAACGAGCACACATTCTATCTGATGGTAAATGGATGTTTTGGCGCATAGACATTTACATCTATCCTCGGTTAAGAATCAAAATGGAGATATGTTGTCAACGCTGAGGGCCAAGATAAATACATCTTTAGATGAACTTATGTCCAGGTCTTCATCAATCGTATCAGCTTACTGTAGGTCATGGTCCTTCTTAATAGCTTTAATCAACTACGGGCCTACGGTTGACACGTGTGATCTCAGTTATCGCGATTTAGAAGACTACACATTGCATGTTGTATTAGCAAATTTTTTTTAATTACCATCATTTGTCAATTGTACAAAAAAGTTACAACCTATATAGTCCTACGACTGGTCACATGCTTCGTTCCATTTCCAAGAGAGTTGTCACTTTAAGAAGCGGCTAATCTCTACATAGTGTAAAACAAAGTCGCTACCCGTCGTCTGTACGCTTCGATCTTTTAAACTACGCAACGAGTTTTGATGCGGTTTTCATCAGTACATAGAATGGTTCAAGAGAAAAATTTATATGTATAATATACGCATATTATATATTATATCATTCTTCTGTTCGTTTGTATGTGACTGAACTCCTCCTAAACGGCTGGACCGATTTGATATAGTTATGTGTATGTGATTAAGTTCATTAGAGAATAGTGTAAATTCGAGTTGGTTGGTGGCGTTGTTGTCGAGATCCTGAAATCCTGCAAAGCCGGGAAGGATCGCTAGTATATTATAAAAAAAATAAGAATGTTTGGATCTCTCGATTGTGAACGCTGTATTTGATACTTTTATGACGATGTTTACAAAAAACATTATATGCTAAGCAACTGGATTTATGCATTTAAGCCTGGTGATATGTAATTCTGATAATAATTATCGTTATTTTTTCGTTGATAACTAACGGACGCGGAAAGTGCTTTCAAGGTTCTGGTCGTTTACTAATAAAAAACAGGAAGTGTTATTTATGAGATTCTCGGTTATATTTTATTAAAAACAACTGTGCCCACTCTTTATTATTATTATTATTAGCTTTCTTAATTAAAAAGGCTCTTATCCTACAAGGAAATGTTAACCTTAGCGTACCATAACTTGTTTCTGTTACGTATATAATCATCAGTATTTAGAAAGAGAGATTCAATGTGATAGGAATATAGAAATTAATGACTTTGTCACCACTGAGTGTGGCTCCGCAAGTATACTTAAAAACCAACCTATTTCACCCACATTAATATTCAATTTTTCTCCAGATTCTCCCTTTCTTTTTGATATTTGACACTTTCTGCTAGCACAATATGTTGGATATCTTTTATAATGTGACCAATCGCAATTGGACGAGTCTGCTTTTTTCATCAAAAACACAATTTTTTTATTGGGGTAGTGCCCAAAACGTAACCTACGAATAGTAAATATATAATGTCTATTAATTTTAACGTCAACTAACTACTTATTTTATTTATTTTAGCAGTTATTACGAAGACCTTTATTTTAATATTTATGTATCCAATACTGTTTAAGTCATAAACATTTATGATTTATGATTACATGACATAATTTAGCTGACGCCTAATTCATAGGCTTATCTGAATAACTGTTTAACCTGGCGCCAACAGTATTTAGTACCTTGTAAGTTCATCAGACTTCACCTACTAAGTATAATATTGCAATAATGAATATACTTTGAGCATTATTGTTGTGTGTATCTTTATAACTATTTCAGTCTTTCTGTGGGAAATAAAATTCAAAAGTTGTAGCATTTTACATGTCTCATTTATTTTTTATAAACCTCAGTTATGTGCCTATTAGGTATTCTTAATCTTTGCTTTTTGATGCATGACCTATGGGATATAAGTTTAACAATCGACAAATTTTGAATCCTATTGAAAATTGTTAAATGTCTCATGCGGGTTTCATTCAATATACGATGGACCTCTGAACTACCTTGACTTGATTGAAATAATTTTTTTGAACAGATTCCTTCATTGATTATGGACGATATGAATTAAGAATTGTTGTTTGATTATAATAGTTTGATTATATAAGGGACGAAATGGTAAAATTATTCGAATTTTATTTCAAACATTGAGAAAATGTTTTGAATCTGTATTAATCAATATTTAAATTAATATCAGATCGGTTTAATGAAAGTTATAAATAATATATACTATCTGTATGTTGGTTAATTTATGATAAATCATTTAAAAGTTGTTATCCTCCAATAATTTGAATTTTTGTATTGTTTTTGTACGATGTCACATTTTAAACGACATCGATTCTAATGATTTCTTTTTCTGTTAAATAGATTGTGGTGCAGTATGCAGGGGTGGTTCCATATAAATATGGACCAAAATTTCCACCCCTTAAGGTTGGTGAAATGGCTGATTAAGCTTTTAATTTAATATAACTATTTAGACAATATTGAGATAGAAAGTGGTTTTCCTTAGTCTACTCAAAAGGAAAAAATAACTTTGAATAGAAAGTAAAAGTTTAATATTTACGCGAATGCTACACATTGAATAAAACTATGTTTACGGATTTTATTGCGTTTAATTTACTTATTTTAATTATCGACTTTTGGGTGATGATTAACTTTCTGCTGTATACTCGTATTTCCCAATATACCTTTTGTGTGTGTGTGTTTGTGTGTAGAAAATTTTATTGTATATAAGTTTATTGTATTTAAGTTAATAATATTACTCTATTTTTAATTTTATCAATATGTTTAATATCAGTAGCGTTTTTTTTTTCAGATTTACTATAATGATCATTTTGTTTTTAGCACCTATTGTATTATTTTCCACACTTCCCGGTTGACTGGGGGAGAATGCCAAAAGGCATTAAGTTCGCCTTTAGTAATATTTTTTTTAGGTTTACAATAAAGTGTACCTTCAGGTTCAAAAATGTAGAAAATTGAATTAAGTAAATTAGACGCGATGAAATCCGTAAAAACTTTTTTATTCAAAATGTAAGTTGATATCAAAATACTAAAAAAAAAAAATTACATTTTGAAGTCTTCTAGGTCTTAGCACCGAATTCAGAATGTGAAATTGTTTTTTTTTTTTTAGTTCTTTGATGCCAGTTTTTACTTTTTATTAAAGTATATTTTTATGTTCAAAAGTCATTGCGACGTTAGAGACCGTTGAATTGGAAGTTGATTGGAAAAACGACGACACCAATTTGAAAATCGGTGTCGACGTTTTTTAGGCCGACGGACGTCATTGAAATAATAAAGCATCCATCCGATTGTCAATTTAATGATAAATGCTTATGATAAATGGTCACTTCCATTTGTCAGTACATTGACCCATTTCGACTCGTGACAAAAGTATTTATAACGAAATACCTACCTAAAAATAAATTTCATTACAAAAACAACGGACCAAATATTGGGTAATATTGACAACCTGTCTACGACTACGGTCACCATCATCAATGAGAACAATATTTGATACAAAAAGAAAAACAAACACATACACACACATGCACGCATGCACGCACGCACGCACGCACGCTCGCACGCACGCACGCAGGCACATACGCACAATTAATAACACAAAACAAATTAGAAATAGCTTGGTAGCGATCACCTCATTCCCAGGGGTTATTATCATCCATAAATTCGTCATCAAACTCAAACTCAAACTTTGTTTAATAAAGTTTTTAAACTTTGAGCAGGTCAAATTATTATATTTTCTGGGATTTTGTGGTAAAAGCGTAAACATCGCGCCAATAATGAATTACTGTCTCGGTGGAGTCGAGTAACTGGTACTGCTAGCTTGTGTCTGTTCCTCCATACATAATATACATAATAGAGTCCAATCCATACATAGTAGAGTCCATAGAATAATTATATAGTCCGTAGAATAATTATATAACACTATATATTTCTATAATTAAGTCTAAGATAGAAAGTCACACACGATATTTTTAAATTTGAAAGTTCACTTAAAGCAGCATCCAAGGAGCGAGACGTCTGGCTCTGCAGTCGTCAATTCGCTGGCCAAGCGTAACATAAAGGTAAATCTCCCTTATACAGGGAGAGACCCGCGTCCAGTGGTGGACTTTAACGGACTGAGACTGACAAAGAAGAAGAAAGAAGTACCTTTTTTATAGGATAAAGGTGACAGACGACCGCACAGTTCACATGATGGTATGTGGATACTGTGCACCTACATCTATCTACGATTAAGAATTTGTACGCTGGAATTCCGTGAGAGTGTGGTACTTCCCGGTCGAGGCGACCAATTCGCGCTGTAACTATAATATAGCCGCAGCGTAGCACTATCACGTTAAAAACTAAGTAGTTACCGAAGCATTTACTGGATTATGAAGCGTAATAATGATTGACTACAATTAGATATGGAGGATTGAAACTGAGCGGGATCCTGCCGCAGACGAGCAGCGTGCACGTTACACTTTTTATAAATATAATTTATGTCCCTATCTATATAAATAAAATGATAGAGGTGTGCAGTTGTGCACGCATCACGGAAACATTACTGAATAGATTTCAATTAGGTTTTCTAAGTTTTCTACAGACTTCAAATGGGAGCAGGTACTCAATTCGACTGTATGTTCTTTTTTTTGTTTTCATTTTTAAATGTGTGTTACCTCATAACTTTTTTCTGCGTTAACCGATTTTGATGATTGTTTTTTTATTTTAAAGCTGGTGCTGCTCACGTGGTCCCATATAGATTTGATCAAGGTCTGACCAATAGTTTTTGAGTTATTCTTAGTAATTTATATTGAAGTCGGTTGTACAAAAATTTTAATATTAAATTATATTTCTTAGACACTTGGTCATTATCTAAAAAAATATTGCGATATCTTAATTTGATATAAAGTTATTAAAGTTTTAAGAAATAACAATTTTTATAAGCACACATGTTTTCTTTGTTGATATACGAGTATCAAGCAACGCGGACGAAGTCGCGGGTATCAGCTAGTGCAACAATAATTAAAACAGTACCTCACTAATAAATGTTTTTGTTTTGTTTAATTGCGTGCCCAACAGGGTTCATAACACTGGGCTCACATTATTTTATAACATCTTGTGTACATTATGGTTTAGCAATAAAAGTTTGAGTTTAATTCTTGAAATGTATCAAAACTCCACCTCTGATCATAAGCCGTTGATTACCTCATAGAGGGGATATATATATATATCCATCAGCGTAGTGTGTATCAGAATTCTTTGCACTCTATCTTCAATCCTTTACGACCCGTACACGCCCTAAGCTGTAAGCTGTTATTTAATAAAAAGTCCCGCTGGATTTCTTGCTAGTTCTTCCCAGGACAGAGCAAAAAAGAGTGACTTTCAATAAGAATTATTTATAATCTATATTGAATAAAAAAAGTTCCTGTTTCTGTTTCCTAGTACCTGAAATGCAAGTTTCAGTATTTGGATTCTTCTCACGATCGTAACCCGCGACCCTCCGAGGGAACTACCTTATGTGTTTTTCTTCCTCGCCGCACCATACTAATGTCTCGTCTTTCGCCACTAAGGCCATAAGGCTTCAGAATAAATTACCTCCACATATTAGGAGCCCGACTTCTGTTGCTGCCTTTAAGAGAATGGTGTCTGAATATTACTTTTCTACCGACTTAAAAAAGGAGACGGTACTCAATTCGACTGTATGTTTGTTTATGTGTGTTAACTCATAACTTTTTACTGGGTGAACCGATTTCGATGATTATTTTTTATTTGAAAGCTGGTACTTCATATGTGGTCCCGTATAAATTTAATCATAGTCTGACCAATAGTTTTTGTGTTATTCTTAATAATTTATATTGGACTTATCCTAGACTTCGACACATACTTTCTTTTTATAAATTTGAAGTGACAAACATACAGTCAGGTAAGTGGTAAACGCAGTCGATAGACATCTGCACCCTGCAGCCAACTTCTAACAAAGAAGACTATAGATGAGTTGCCACCTGCTACGTGGTAGAGCAAGAACAAAATAAAAAAAATGTGGAACCTACTTCAATATATATTATTAATGGTAACTCAAAAACAACTGGTCAGACCTTGATCAAATTTATATGGAACCACGTAAGAAGCATCAGCTTTCAAATAAAAATCACTGAAATCGGTTCACCAAGAAAAAGTTATGACTTAACACATACATAAAAAACATACAGTCGCATCGAATACCTCCTTTTTAAAGTCGGTAGAAAATAGTCGCCAATCTTCATAAATGACAGGTTGACAGGGGAAACAAAGCAGCAGTAATTATGCACATTCGAAAATGTTTTGCCGCCAACAATATTTGTTATGTAAATATCCGTAATTTCCTAATCGTAGACCAACACTAGTGTTGTAGAGTGTAGACGCGCCCGATAACCGGGTCGTCGACCGCATTATGCAAGCGCCCATGCAACACATTTTCTCGAGCCCTACGTACCTATCGAAGGTCGAACGACCGTCTGCTACTAATGTTTTAAACTCGTTATTCACCTATTAAATTATAGTTTTGTGGGCATATCTTAATTTATATTATCTTTCTATATGTTATACGTGCTAGAGCCTCGCCCCAGTCGCCTATATCATGGTTGTAGGATGAATGAGTCGGCTCGACCGGGGTAGGACCACGCTCTCGCAGCATACCAGCGTAAACTAACTAACTAACTAACAGTAATCAGTAAATGCTGCTTTGTTTCGTATGGTGAGTGTAGAGAACTGGAAACGAGGCATTTTGATTCTTAATCAAGGATATATATGTAAATGTCTATGTGCCACAGCATCCACTTACCATCAGGTAGACCGTGTGCTCGTTTATCACCGTAATTCGATAAAAAATATATACAAATCATAGGCATATGTTCTTAATTTTTCGCCTCCTAAACGACTTGACCGATTTTAATGATTACGAGGGCGGCACCTAAAAATTTCGGGAATCAAGGAAGTGACAACATTACTATTTAAAAATGTATTTATTGCTTTTCGAAGTATTATCCGCGAAATTTGATACATTTTCCATATGATGGAACCAATCATTGAAGCAACCATTCCATTCGGAAGTTGGGATCTCCAAAATGGCCGTTTTGTAGGCATCCACAGCTTCTTCAGGTGACGAAAATCTCTGTCCACGCAATTTATTCTTTATTTTAGAGAAAGTATAGAAATCATTAAGGCTTAGGTTGGTGCTGTACGGCGGATGGTCTAATAATTCTATGTTTTCTTGCTCTAAAAACTCTTTTGTTCTGTGTGCGGTGTGAGAACTCGCATTGCCGTGATGGAGGATGATGCGGCAGTTGCAGTTCTCTCTACGGAGTTCAGAAACGACCTGTGGCAAACAAATGCTAGCATACCATTCTGCATTAACCGTTCTTTGTCCCTCAAGAGGAATAGTCGTGACATGGCCGATTTTGGAGACAAACGTGGCCACCATTTTTTTGCAACACTCCGTGAATGAACAATTTTTGTTGGCTTTAACTCATTTTCGAACACCCAAACTCGTGACTGGTTTTTTGTTTCGGGTTCGTACGCGTATATCCAGGATTCGTCACCTGATACGATGTTGTATACAGCATTTGAGGATCCTGCGTGGAATCTTTCGAGAGTTCTGACGCACCAAGTAACGCGAGCCGCTTTTTGCTCTTCATAGAGCGAATGTGGTATCCATCGGGAAAACAACTTTTTTACACCTAATTGTTCATGTAAGATTATTTGTATTTGACTCATGCCAATGTCTAAAGTTGCCTGAATTTCGCGGTATGTCACATGACGATCTTCCTCAATCAGCTTACGCACAGCATCAACGTTTTCTTGGGTGACTGTAGTTTTTGGACGACCTTGACGGGGATCATCACTGAGCTTGACACGTCCACGTTGAAATTCAGCAAACCAGCGATAAATTGTGGTTTTGGATGGGGCTTCATCACCAAATGCAGAAATCATCTGGTCAACACACTGTTTTTGTGTTAAACCGCTTCGAAAGTCATAATAAAGCATAGCTCTTGAATTTTCTCGAGTCAATTCCATTTTCTCAACGACTAAACAAGTTTGACAAAACCTTGTGACAAGACCGAGAATCTTTTTTTAAATAAATAAATGGTATTCGATTATTAAAACCAAGGAGTTTTCAATTAAAAAGATTTTAATATGACAGGAACAGTGGAAATATTCCATTCCCGATATTTTTAGTGCAGCCTTACGTATGGGTCGTTGAAACCTGTACGTGACGCTGCTGTCGAGATTCAGAAATCAACCGTGCGAAGCCGGGGATCACTTCTCATTCATATTCAAATTATCTCAAAACTTTTTGCTTTTAGTAAGTTATTGAAGTATAACACAGATTAAAGATTAAACTATGATTATGAACTATCATATCAAGCAACATTAAAACAAAATCATCGTGATTTTTAGCCAACTATTAAAAAATGAGGAGGCTTACAATTTGACGTTGTAGGTATGTTTTTTATAATATGTATGTTACGCAATATCTCAGAGGTCTCTCAGAATTAACAAAGAATCTTTCAGTTACAAGTTAAATACATCCCACTGCTGAGCATAGACCTCTCATTTCTGGTAGAATAATGGAGCAATTACTTCTTTCATCCTACGTTTGACGATTGACGGTTCACGATTGACGAAGGTCAACTTGAATAATCTTTTTTTAAATTAATGTTATGCATTAGGGTTGGGTAGGTTTACTCTATCATACTCGTTGACCCAATTTTCTGCCCTTTTTCTACCGACTTCCAAAAAGGAGACGGTACTCAATTCGACTGTATGTTTTTTTATGTGTGTTACCTCATAACTCTTTACTGGGTGAACCGATTTCGATGATTCTTTTTTTATTTGAAAGCTGGTACTTCTTGTGTGGTCCCATATAAATTTGATCAAAGTCAGACCAATAGTTTTTGAGTAATTCTTAATAACTTATATTGAAGTTGGCAGTACAAAATTTTAAATTTTAAATTATACATTGTCAACTTAATATACATTGTAGGTGTGGCGTTATGGACAGTAAAATAAACGTATTGTGTTAAACTTCATTTTCTACCGACTTCAAAAATGAGGAGGTACTCAATTCGACTGTATGTTCTTTTTTTGGTGTTACCTCGTAACTTTTTTCTGGGTGAACTGATTTCGATGGTTCTTTTTTCATTTGAAAGCTGGTGCTTCTCGTGTGTTCCCATATCAATTTGATTGAGGTATGAGGTATTTTTAAAATTTATATTGAAATCGGTTGTACAAAATTTTTATAAACGGCATTGTCGGGAAGGGTCGCCTTAGGCGAAAGTATATCGACCAAATTGGCGATATATTAAAAATGGGCCAAATCAAGAGTACCTTTAACCGACGAGCGTGTATGCGTAGGTATATGGATGTGGAGGAAGCGAGAGAGGTGTGTCAGGATCGTGCCAAATGGAAGTCCATAATCTCTGCCTACCCCTCTGGGTGACAGGCGTGAGTGTTTATGTATGTATGTATGTAAAATTTTTATATACTAGACTTGGACACGTACTTTCTTTTTATAAATCTGAAGTGACAAACACAAAGTCAGGTAAGTGGTAAATGTAGTCGATAGACACCTGCAGCCTGCAGCCCACTTCAAACAAAGTAGACTATAGATGATACTAGGTGGTAGAGCCATGCGGCAGCTATATTATGGTTGTAGCACGAATGGGTCGGCTCGACCGGGGAAGTACCACGCTCTCACAGAACACCAGCGTAAAATAGCAGCTTAACGCTGCTGTGTTTCGTATGGTGAGTGTAGAGAACCGGAGCCGCTTTTTACTGGAAAAGAGGCATTCCATCTTAAGGTCACAGCTCATTAGAGCTACCCGGCACCCTACCCTCACGGCCTCGTCGCCAGGCGTCCACTCGTAGTCGACAGGTGGACCACGGGTGGACGCCGCGTTGTCACCAGTGAACCTCGCGTCGTCAACGAGTGAACCTCGCGTCGTCAACGAGTGACCCTCGCGTGATCAACGAATTTCCGAGTAGTCTACCAGCGTTTGGCCCTATGTGTGCACGTGTGTTCAGTGATGTCAAATTTTACAATCCGTGAATTGGCCCTCATAGCTGTCAGTCTTGATGATGATGAAAATGATGAATGGGTTGGTGGAGAGCGCCGCATCGCACTCGCGTGAACCGCGCGTTGCCAGGTCGCGCTCCACGCGAGGCAAGCATGCCAACAGTGAGCATCATCGAGTGGACCACTCGCTGTCCGCGCGTGGACACCTCGCGAGCGAGGCGATCCGGTGATGCTACGGAGTTGATGTAGTGAGCGCAGGCCTATACAAATCCGTACGAAGAATACGAACCGCTCGAGGCGAGGCGATGAGGGTCGGATGCCGGGTGGCTCTAATAAGCTGTGACCTTTAGTCCTCACGGGTGACAAGGCATCTGCGTTTTGATTCTTTATTCAGGATAGATCTAAATGTCTATGGGTCACAGCAACCACTTACCATCAGGTGGAATGTGTGCTCGTTTGTCATCCTATTCTCTTAAAAAAACCTCTGGCTAAAAAGATGCTAGCTGAGATATATATACTAGCTGGCCAGACAGACGTTGTTCTGCCCTTTTCGACGACCCTTCATATAAAAAAAATTCTTAAATTCGTAATAAAAATATATTGAGTGTCACTTATCAGGATAAAAACTATCCTATCTCTCAAGTTGGACCAAGCTGCACAGTGTGCAAAATTTCATTGAAATCAGTTCAGTAGTTTAGGAGTTCATCGCGGACAAACAATGTGATACGTATTTTTTATATATAAAGATATATATACTCTACTACCCTTTAAAATACAATACAATCGTCAATAATACAAGGCATTATATAATTTTATTTTTATTCATTATCATTGCATTTAGTATTTATCATACATATCATTATACAATTATAAATAGCTAATTGCAATAAGACTGACGTAGTTGTACTTCCAGTCGCCCTTGTGTCTCGAGGCCAGCCAGTAAACTTGAACAGGCACCATCCTTCACTTTCCTTTTTCCCTTTTTCTCCAGAGGAAGGGAACTAAATTTAAAAATAACCTGCGGCTGTTTGTAATTATAAACGCACTAAAATGTGACTCAACCTTACAGCGTAGACTCAACTGATAAAGCGAAGATACGCTGTGGACACACAATATTTGTTGTCTTGTTTAATAAGAATAATTCGATCTGTTACTTATTGTAAACTATTATTAATTATTACTACCTTAATTAATTAATTATTACCTACGCGACACCCGAGTTCGATTCGAAGGCGCCGATGAAATTGTAAATATTTTAAATGTTGATTTATCACGTTTTTGACAGTAAATGAATTTTTTTTTATAGGATCGGGTGAAAAACGAGCACACAGTCCACCTGATGGTAAGTGGTTACTGTGACCCATAGACATCTACATCTATCCTCAATAAAGACTCAAGATGCAGATGCGTTGTCACCCGTGAGGACCAAGATGGAATGCCTCTTTGCCAGTAAAAAGGGTCTCCGGTTCTATACACTCACCATACGAAACACAGCAGCGTTAAGCTGCTATTTTACGCTGGTTTTCTGTGAGAGCGTGGTCCTACCACGGTCGAGCCGACCCATTCGTGCTACAACTATAATATAGCTGCAGCATGGCTCTACCACGTAGTAATGAATGAATATATCTTGAGTAAAGGATTAAAATATTTTGAGGACATGTAAAAAAATATTTACGCGAATACTACACATGAAATAAAACTAATTTTACGGATTTTATCGCATTTAATCACGAGGGGAACCGTGGATGCTGTAAATTGCCCGAAACATTGGGGATTTTAAAAGCTAAAATTAAAAGCGATAAAATCCTTAAAATTTGATTTCTTCCACATGTCAAGTAATTAAAGAAGTAATTGCTCCATTATCCTCTCAAAATGAAAAGTCTGTGCTCAGCAGTAGAACTAGTGAGTAGTAGAACTAGAAGTAGAGTATTTAGCTTGTTTTTTATATTCCGTGGTATTTAGGTTATAACTAACCTCTATGTCAACACCTTGTAAAAAGTCGGTTTATCCACAATTGATATGGGTATCTGCGGGTTTTTTTTTGATGAGTGATTGGCAAACTCGCACTCCTAATATCTGAGTCCACCTGATAGTAAGTGGCTTTATTAACCTAGAGCCTATAGACACGTTTTTTTTTATAGAATAAGGGTGACAAACCAGTACACAGTTCACATAGCATGCACATAGTAAATGGATGCTGTGGCCCATAGATATCTACATTCATTCTCAATTAATAATCAAAATACGGATGCGTAGTCACTCCTGAGAACTAAGATGGAATGCTTCGTTACCAGTAAAAAGGGTCTCCGGTTCTCTACACTCATCATATGAAACACAGCAGCGTTAAGCTGCTATTTTACGCTGGTATTCTTGAGAGCGCGGTCCTATTCCGGTCAAGCCGATCCTATCGTGCTACAACCATAATATAGCTGCAGCGTGGCTCTACCACGTATTAAACCTGTAGCTAATTTTAAAAGTAAAATTTTTTATTAAGTAAACATTTTTTAGTACGGCTTATTAATTATTATAAATATTTAATGGAAAAGAGGCATTCCATCTTAGTTCGCATGGTTGACAACGTATCTGCATTTTGATTCGCAAACGAGGATAGATGTAGATGTCTATGGGCCACAGCAACCACTTACCATCAGGTGGACTGTGTGCTCGTTTGTCACCCTATATATTGCTAATAAACCCGGAGAATAAGATGATCGCTATCATGCTATTTCTAAATGTTTTCATGCTATTTATATAAAATAATATATTGTAAATTAATATTATTTTACAAAGAAGTCCCGCTGGGTTTCTTGCCGGTTCTTCCCAGGGCAGAGATTTTTTTCGAACCAGTGGTAAAGCTTAAATGACTCAATAAGTATTCCCTTAACCTTTATAGAATAAAAATGATTCTATTCTATTCGAATATATTCGAAACATAGGCCTCCCCCATATATATTTGTCTATAGGATATTTCCATAGTTACAACGCTTGACAGGTGGTTCGGCAACCCCAGATTTTTTATTATTTTCGCTTGTCATCAAGATGCTGTTGCTCATTCCTGCTTCAGTTTCCTTCTGTTGCTTCTTACACTCACGGCATGATATGAGGTAGTGGATATTCTTACACAAGGACTCCGTTACTGTCATCAGGCGTGTAATAATCTAGTTTGATTTAAACGAAAAAGAAAAAACGTTAAATCTACACTCTTCTTTACAGCTCATCCATACGCAGCCGATCTGCAACGGCACAGTATGCTACTTGCAAGACAAGGTTCGCGACAATCACGACGTGGCAGAGAGGAGCTCCAACTCCTTGCGGCGGTGCTACAGCAAACAGCACGGCAGGCCCGAGGAGCTCAGGAGGAAAAAAGAGTCCGACAGTGAGAGCGACTCGGATACAGAATGCAAGGGATTTGATAGGGTAAGTTTTTGACTCATGTTACTTGTCATATTATAGCAAGCTGTAAAAAAGAAACTTTCTGTTTGTTGTAAAAAATTTATTTGTATTTCAAATCTATTTACTTAATACAGATAAGCTAAAATGGTGAGAATTTTAGTAAAACAATACTATAGTAATTACATATAGTATAATTAGATCTTTTACTAGATGATAGATAATATAAATAGCTGAGGTTGCCAACCCGTTTGCCAAGTATGGCAGCTATAGCAAAAAACCTAAGGGGGGGGGGGAGGCGTGATATGGTGAGGCAATATAATGGGGGGGAGGCCTATGTCCAGCCGTAAACTTTTGGTAGGCAGTAATGGCATAGTAATACATTATATTCAAGCCAGAGTTTGTTAAATTTTTTGAGATTTTGATCTTGAACAAGATATGGTTGTAAGAAATAAATATGTACAACAAAGTGCTTCCTCGTTGCAGACGGAATTTTGGCGTCGCAAGATGCGCACGGTTCACAACATTCTGGATGTTGACAAAGACGGCTTGGTCTCCTTTAACGACTTCCTGCTTTTCGCTGAAAGGTTCAAGGCTCTCGGGCACCTTGATGACGAGCAGGCGAGGGAGTTTATTGATATCATAAAGGTTAGTGTACTGGTAATAAATAATGATCGAATTTTGGACTCGGCGGCAAGTTTCAACAGAGACTGTATGCGCAAGCACAAGTGCACTCTCGCTTCACTCATTGTCATAGTCTGATGGGACGGTAATACAACGCGACCGGAAAGAGATCAGGCACAGGAACAACTGCTTTACGTGCTTCCCGAGGCACAGGACTGAAACACCGCTAATTTCTTGACTTTGAGATAGCAACCCTTGCTATCTGCTGAAGAAAAACTCAATAACTGATTTTTTTTGCCCAACCCGGTATTTGAACCCAGGATCTGATGAACAGCAGTTGCGTTTACAACCACCAGATCCAAGAGGCCGTCAAATAATGATGGTAACGAATACCGTTCTTTGAGATGTGATCAGTCGGAAAAATATTCTAAATTTATTCATCGTCATCAGCCTAAAGTCCACTGCTGAACGCAGGCACCCGCTAAAAACCTTAAATGGGGATATTTGCCACTGTTGCCACGCTTAGCAGGCGGCTTGGCAACCATAGTATTTTTATTTTTGGTTATTAGTAAGACCCTGCTGCCCATCTCCTTGCCCAGTTTGTTTACTTCTGTCATCTCTTACGACAGCCACTGGACGATATGGGGTGGTGGATATTTATACAGCGCCATTACACGGTAAACTGTCCTTCTTTATGAACCTGTAAAGTCTGACATGGGCGTCTTCATGGAGCATTTACCATGATAAGTTAGCTTGGTTAAGGAATAGTAACTACAAGTACATGTGGTATATTGGTGATTCCGTCTGCCCTGCATTGCAAGAAATGTGTCATTTGGCGCACATGAAAATGTCCGTACGCAACCGTAATTTAAAAAGGTTGAGATCAACTTCTAACTACCTACATGTTTCTAGATGACATGGGAAGAGCAATGGGGCGCCATCGACCCGTACAACTTCGTGACCGTGGAGCAGTACTTGGAGGACATGCATCACGTGCTCAACGACAAGTCCCTGAAGAAGAGGGCGCACCGCTGGTTGCCGTATTTGTTTAAGGTTGATTGCTGTTACCTTTTTTTATAGAATAGGTGACAGGCGAGCACACACTACCTAATGGTAAGTGGATGCTGTGCCCCATAGACATCTTTCCTTAATTAAGAATCAAAATGTAGATGCGTTGTTACCTCGGAGGAATATACATATTATAAAGATTTAAAATTTATGTATTTGATAAAAATAATTTTTGTTCCAGGCTGTAGACAAGGACAAGTCGGGTTACATATCAGTGAAGGAGTTCAAACTCTTTTTCCAGTGTCTCGGGCTCGATAATGAACACGCGGCCGTGGCTTTCGCTGTCATCGACACTAACGGGGTAGGTCCGCCATTTTTTGTTGTCATTCGACATCTTGTTTCACAAATTTTGTTTATTTAATAATGTGTGTTTATTCTTATATATAAAAAAACTATGCCTGTAATTAATGAATGACGTGTACGTGGTAGAGCCATGCTGCAGCTATATTTCTGGTATAGTTGTAACACGAATGGGTCGGCTCGACCGAGGAAAGACCACGCTCTCACAGAATACCAGCGTAAAATAGCAGCTTAATGCTGCTGTGTTTCGTATGGTGAGTGTAGAGAACCGGAGACCCTTTTTACTGGAAATGAGGCATTCCATCTTAGTCATCACGCATCTGCATTTTGAATCGTAATCGAGGATAGATGTAGGTGTCTATGGGCCACAGCAACCACTTACCATCAGGTGGACTGTGTGCTCGTTTGTCACCCTATCATACAAAAAAATGAATAAAAATATTTTCCGCGTGGCGTCACCGTAAGAAAATCCATCACTCCAGTCCGTTTTTTTTATAGAATAGTGCTGACGACAAACGAGCACACAGTCCACCTGATGGTAAGTGTATACTGTGGTCCACAGACATCTACATTTATCCTCGATTAAGAATCAATAGGCATATGCGTTGTCACTCCCGAAAACTAAGATGGAATGCGTCGTTTCCAGTCAAAAGGGTCTCCGGTTCTCTAAACTCACCATAGGAAACATAATCATTAAGCTGCTATTTTATGCTGGTACTCTGTGAGAGCGTGGTCTTTCCCTGTCGAGCCGACACATTCGTGCTACAACTATAATATAGCTGCAGCTTGGCTCTACCACGTACAAAGCCACTACCCCATAGATGTCGTGAAGGTTGACTATGGGCGGTACCAGTAAGATCTTCTGGCTATATATATATATATATACATATATATATATGTATATATATATATATATATATATATATATATATGTATATATATATATATATATATATATATATATATATATATATATATACTAGCTCGCTAGGCAGACGTTGTTCTGCCATTTCCGACGACCCTTCCTATAAAAATCCATAAATTCGCAAAAAAAAATTTTGAGAGTCATTTAGCGAAATAAAAACTATCCTATCTGTCAAGTTGGAGCAAAATGCACACTGTGTGCAAAATCTCATTGAAATCAGTTCAGTAGTTTAGGAGTGCATCGCGGACAAACAACGTGACACGTACTTTTTATATATAAAGATATATATATATATATATATATATACTAGCTGAACAGGCAGACGTTCTTCTGCCCTTTCCGATGACCATTTGCTTTCCTAAAAAACTCCTCAAATTAGCTGTAAAAAATAAAACAACGTGACACGTAATTTTATATATAAAGATATATATATAAAGATATATATATATATATATATATATACAATATATATATATATTGATAGATAGCGTTATAATAATCTCGTTTATGTCAGACATAAAGTATCCAAATCGGCGACGGAGAGCACGTCAAAAGTGCGTACAGGTCTAGTATTGTGATCGTCAAACTGCTTGCCAAGCGTAAAGTTTAGCCTACTCGTAATCCTCTCTAAAACAGGTCCATGCCCAGCTGTGTGCTCAGTATCTCATCAAATATAATCTTTTACTTTAATCTTACATACGTCTGAAATTCATATTATAAACTTCAAGAAACCCAGCAGGACTTTTTTTTAAATATATGTAATCGTTAAAATATTCAAAGCATTTTTCAATTAATAATATTTTGACAAAATAAATTAAAAGTAGAAAATATAATGTAAATACCTAAATTAATTTAAAACTTTATATTTTTAAATTTAAAATTTTGAGTGTGGTTTGCAAGATGATGTTGTGACCAGGATTAAGAAAGGAATGCTTCGGTGGTTTGGCCATGTAGAAAGAATGAATGAGGAAAGAGTGACAAAGCAAATTTATGTTGCAGAGGTGAACGGCATAGTCGGGAAGGGTCGCCCTAGGCGAAAGTTTATCGACCAAATTGGCGATATATTTAAAATGGGCCAAATCAAGAGTACCTTTAACCGACGAGCGTGTATGCGTAGGTATATGGATGTGGAGGAAGCGAGAGAGGTGTGTCAGGATCGTGCCAAATGGAAGTCCATAATCTCTGCCTACCCCTCTGGGTGACAGGCGTGAGTGTTTATGTTTATGTTATGTTTTTAAAATTTTTTGTTACAGGACGGCAAAGTGTCCCTTAAAGAGTTCGTCAAGTTGGGTAAGGAATTCTTCTGCACCGAAGACGAAACCAAAGTGTCCAAAATGTTCTGGGGGCCACTCATCGACGTGTGATCCCCGGTCTACACCACCCATTCGGAGACCAAGACTTGATTTTTTTATATTTTTGACAGTTAGGTCGCATATTTTGTAGGATAGTGCGAAGATTTTGATAATTATGGAATATTGTTACTGTGTGATGCAAAAGGAGGGGAGTTCTTTCGCATGAGGAGAGCTCTATAAAGTGAATAAATAACAATACAAAGGTCTGAAAAGACGCTAAAATATTGCAGATTATCATTTAACATTCCTCATATAGAAGCATGTACTCTACTTGGGATACTCAGATGTAAATGAAATCCGTATCCGTTTTATGCGAACCATTTATTATTGAAATGATCAATTTGTTATTATTGATAATTGTGTATTTTATAGCACTGTGTAAGACTTATGAGAAGAATCTCAATAAAATACTTCAAAATAAATGCGCGTTTTTCTTTTTATTTATCATTTTAAAAAGTAAATTTTGGTACTTAAATTAAGTGATAAATGAACTAGCAGTCTAGACGGTAAGTGGCCACTGCAGCTCAAGGTCACCTGCAGCTAAGTTTAAAAAAGACGGCTAGAGTGTTGTCACCTCTGAGGACTATGATGGAGCCTAAAGCAGCGTATCCACCAAAAATGTTGACACCATTTATGTTTCCAACTGTTTACATCTCAACAAAAGTTACCAACATTTGTGTCCGATTTTGCCGACAAATGTTTCCAACAAGCGTCTCCACAGAGGGAACAAATGTTTGCAACAAGCGTATTCCTTTGATGTTGCCGCCGAAAATGGAAACACGGTTCCCGACATTGTTTCAAGTTTTGTTGCGAACACTAGGTAATTACGAAACATTTCTTAGCAACACGTGTTGGCAACACAACAGTTGGTAACAAAACTTTGTTGGCGACGCGGCTTTAAAGCCTGTAATTATACTGGCTCTCTTTACACTTCACATCGGAACACAGCAGTGCAGGCACTGCTATTTGACGGCGGAATTTGGTGAGAGGGTAGTACGCAGACCCAAATGGGCTTCCTCTCACTTCTGAATACTTTCGGAACAGGTAAATCACCACTTAAAATGGCGATTGTTAAATTTAGTAGTGACGGCGAGGATTGAAATTTGGTTCCTTGCATAATATTTGTACGTGGTAGAGCCATGCTGCAGCTATATTAGTAGTATAGTTGTAGCACGAATGGGTCGCCTCGACCGGGGAAGGACCACGCTCACACAGAATACCAGCGTCAAATAGCAGCTTAACACTGCTATGTTTCGTATGGTGAGTGTAGAGAACCGGAGACCCTTTTTACTGGAAAAGAGGCATTCCATCTTAATCCTCACGGGTGTCAACGCATCTGCATTTTGATTTGCAAACGAGGATAAATGTAGATGTCTATGGGCCACAGCAACTACTTACCATCAGATGGACTGTGTGCTCGTTTGTCACCCTATCCTATAAAAAAAACTAAATATAATTTAAAATAAAAAAAAATTGTACAACCGACTTCAATATAAATTATTAAGCATAACTCAAAAACTACTGGTCAGATCTTGATCAAATTTACATGGGACCACATCAGAAGCACCAGATTTCAAATAAAAAAAGAATCATCGAAATTGGTTCACCCAGTAAGAAGTTATGAGGTAACACATATAAAAAAACACAGTCGAATTGAGTACCGGCCCTTTTTTGAAGTCGGTAGAAAATGAACATCTAGTCCCAGAAATATCATGGGCTTTCATCATTATTACAGCTCTTTATAAATCCACTGTTGACCATCACCCTCTCCCAAGGAATGCCACAAATCACGATCTAAAGCCAACTGCATCCATCGTCATCCTGCATCTTTTACCAGGTCGTCATTCTATGTCGTGGAGGCCGACCAATATTGCTCATGCCAGTACGAGGCTGCTCGTCAGGCTACACGAGAACCTTTCTTTCCTGTCGGTTGTGGGTTCTTCTATGTCATAAATTATGGCCGTCCATTGCCACTTCAGCTAACTTGTCTGTTGGGCTATGTCAGTTTCATCCGGTATACTGAGGATATCTTTATCTCGAAGAGAAACTCCGAGCCTAAAACGCCAATAGATCTTGAGCTTTCTCATACGGCCAGTAGTGAACGGCCACGGCTTAAGTCCATATGACATCACTGGCAACACACTGGTCTTAAATTACTGAGTTGATGTTTTGAGATATACGTGACGACATGTGTTAGCCAAGTTCAATCAGTCGATTGACCTCTCGGTCGAATGAATCATAGTCGGAAGAAGTTGCGTTAGGTAAACATATTCGTCAACAACTTCCGAGCGTAGCGTTTTCAGCAACATCATAGGTGTGATATGGACGTTACTCATGACCTTTGTTTTGTTCACGCTTGAAAACGTCTTCCTATGTGGCGGTAGTTTCGAAAATATGAAGACCATGTCTTACAGAGTTACTGATTCTGTACTCGGATAACCATTGTAGTCCTATAGGAACGCGGACTTTAATTACGTTTAAGTGTATTTGAAATCCTCATATCATTTTTCGAAAAATCAAGTTCCTCCATTTACAACACCATGGTAGTTTTTTTTCCAAACATATAATCTTTCTATATCTTTGTGTTGTTTGACAGCGTGAGTGAATCACTTATTTAAGGTCTCTTTCATTTACAATTTAATTTGTTTGTTTTGTGTGTGACCGTATGTGTACGCGAGTGCGTGTGCACGTACGTGCGTAAATGTGTGTGCGGGAGTGCGTACGTGCGAGCGTGGAATTTATCAGCACTATAAAATGCAGTCTTAATCTTATACACAATAATGCCTCAGTATAAATAAAACATCGGTTTATTATAACGATTTATTCCGAAAAATGACACAATCAGTAACATTCCACTCTGTAATACTTAGTTCAGAAACAATTTTAAGCACACAGAGTAATCAGAAATCAACACTTTAACAATCATAATTTTGGTTCATTTATTGTTTGATTAACAAACAGTAAAATAGTGATTCAGTGAATATATTATTCATGCAACAATGATAATTAACAGTATATTGATATTTTGTTCTCTTATGACAGTTCTCAATCCAGAACTTTTTGAAGCTAATCAACAAAGAAAGCTTGACGCGCACCCTTTTTGTTTTCTCTCTTTATCAACCCGTAAAAGTTCTCTTCCGGTCGCACACGTATGCACCTAGAACCATGTTGTTGGTTGCAAATTATATTGGATGCATGTGTGCGTGACAATCTTACAATAAGAATTTGTGGCTTGGTTTTTGCGTCACTTGAAATGTACGTAGGGCAAAAAAGGTATATAAACATTAAAATTATTGAAAATTAAAAAAAAAAACAATCGGATCATCATTATATTATTTTTTATAATATGGCATTACTTAAAAATACTGTTTTTAAAACTTTAGATTCAGACTGCTATGCTGTAAGAAACCTTTGCACAAGTCTTTTAATTACAAATGAACAATCAATTAATGGAAAGAATTATTTAAAACAGTATTTATATCTATGTTTACTTTTTCAAGTTTAATTACAAATATAGGCGTAATTAGATACTAATTAAGTTATGGTCTAATTTTACGGGTAAACAGGATGTTCTGTTAAAACTAGACAATGCTCAGTTGGTCCTTGAGGAGTTTCGTCTCCTCGATGAGGGAAGCTATTTGACTGGTTCTGAAACAGTTTTCAAGTAATAGTTTTGAACTTTTGTAGTTAAAAATCATAAGCCTCATAATAAGCAGTAGGTAGTGGCCGTCGTCTTGTTTTATCTTATAAAAGTCCACCAGATGGTAAGTGGATGCTGTAGCTTATAGAAACCCACATCTATCCTCGATTAAGAATCAAAATTCAGATACGTTATCACCCCTGAGAACTAAGATGGAAAGACTCGTTACCACCATAAAAGGGTATCCGGTTCTCTACACTAACCATACGAAACAGAAGCATATGCTGCTATTTCACGCTGGTGTTCTGTGAGAGCGTGGTTCTTCTCTGGTCAAGCCGCACAATACGTGCTGTAGTCAGCAACTTGGCAGTTCGATTGAAAGGGAATATCATTAATTATTCGCTTTTTTAACTGTGATCGATTAACCAGATAACATATTTTATAGAAAGTAGATAAAATCATCGGGTTCAAACAAATAGGCAATCGTTATAATTTTTTAAGTAATTTTGAAAAATTTTAAGTAATCTGTCTCTTGTTTATGTCATGTCTGTATTCTGCTCCCACACTAGTTTATAAATCTTTTCGCTTTCTTCTCGTATATCTTTAAGTTGTGACGCGATTGCTATCGTATTAATTAATTATGTCATTAAAAGACTTTCGACATAATTAATTTGTCACTATCACAAATATCCTCTATAAAATTTGTTCGCAAAAATAGTATCGATTTTCGTCACTTTACTAAATAAATTTCGTACATCGATAAATATGTACTACGCACTAGATTTCGCATTCCGAACATTGACTATGTTCAACTGAACTGTACTGCAAGTCACTAAACTATACTAAACTAAATATTGGGTAAATTGAAGATTTGTGAATTCATTATGATAATTACTATTACATTTTATTTAGAAATATGTTTTTTTTAATGTTTGTTTAGATTAAAATAAGAGTATTTTATATTATACTCATATATATATATTTAATATTAAGTCTTCGCGTATACGCGACTCTACTATTTCCCGCGCATGCGCGAAAACAGAGTAGCGCACAATTTGTGTTTGGAATAGCTTCTCTAGTACGTAGTACATGTAACTCAATGATTTCGTGCCTATTTTTCAAAATTAACTTTCTCATTCACATTTCCACTTAAACTCATGGAATGTTCATAATATCTTCGTAATTATTTTTGAAGCTTTGACAGCTATTGCATTCAATGGGGGCTGGGGAAACTTTTAAATATCCATGGGGCTAAAAAGCCCATATATAGATCCGCTCCTGATGGAAATGGTAATCTATAACGGCATAGGCCCACAGTATATCAGTGGACTTTTACAGGCTATAAAGACAAGAAATTAAAGATGATAATTAAAACAAAAAAAAAATACTTACTGCTGCTGTAATATTGAGGATATGGTGTCGCTATGGGACTTGCCTAGAGCCGTGTCTTTCTTCTTGTACTCCTCGTGCCACCTTTTCAACTGAAAATAAGGTTTTCTTTTAATAGAATAAGAGTGACAAACGAGCACACAGTCCACCTCATGGTAAGTGGATGCTGTGGCCCATAGACATCTAAGCTGTCCTCGATTATGAATCGAAATGTACATACGCTGTCGCCCTTAAGGACTATAATAGTGTTACGAGCTTGGGGTTCGAGACAATTAAAAACTGCTGATTGAATGACCAAAATTGACACTTTAATTACAGAACACTAATTACAACTTAAAACCACACTACTAACAAAACAATTGTACGAGTACTACAGATCACTTTAGTTCGCAGTTGTATCACTTTGACGTATTCGCTTGTATCGCCAATTTAATACTGACTCGGTCGCGGTCTATACCGACCTTATATAGGGGTCGCAGATAGTTTCCAGAACCTTCTACTGTAAAAACATCTAGAATGTTCGAGTACATATCGGTCCCGATTGACTAGGTGTCGATAGTTCTAGAAACTTCTTCCATGGAAATTTCTAGAAGGATCTTGACTCTTCTAGTTCTGCTACTCGATACTAGAGGACGCTAGTGGTAACTAGTGTTGCCATGTACCAGACATTAATAGTGGCACTAAACAATAGAATGCCTAGTTGCTAGTAAAAAGGGTCTCAGGTAGACATGGAACGAGTAGCGATTCGCCGAGTACTCGGCCACCGGGTACTCAGCCTAGATTGGGCCGAGTACTCTGCCGAATACTCGGCTTTAAAAAAGAAGCGGTAGCGGGCGGCGTGCGGTTATTTCCCTTACAAACTAGACCCAAATAGGGCCGAAAAACTAGCGTTTTTGCATCACAATCTTCCTCTCTTAAATTTTAAATATTAGTAATAATAATTTCTATTATAGTTTCTTATGTACGTTCTAAATATTTCTGCTGCTTCTCATGTTCCTGATGTTTTAATGTGTCTAATATAATAATAATGATAAAAACTGGCTTTTTGTCTATTTTCTCTAGGATACAATTAAGGCCGAGTACTCGGTACTCGGCCGAACCTCGTCCCATGTCTAGTCTTAGGTATTATTTACAATCTAAATTGAATAAAAAAGTTTATGTTTCTGTTTTTCACACATCATACAAAACACGGGAGCATTATGCCGCTATTTCACGCTGGTTAGTGAGAGTGTAGTCTTACCTCCTACGTGCTGCAACTATATAGAGCTGCAGCATAGCTGTACCATGTACAAAATTGCATAAAATACGTATTCGTTTAAACATTATAGCTAAACTCAAATTGATAGTTTAAAGTCGAGATTGTTTCTAAATAACGGCTTTAGCCTTTGCACACGTGAAACTACAAATGGGTATAATATACATGCTCTATGTAATAAAAAGCATATACATATTATATTACTATGAAGTTTGTGGGATATATGGTACCTATAACGTTATTTATGAGGAAGACATTTATTTAGCAGTGGACTTTTGAAAAGCTGTAGTGGATGAATGATGTGGGAATTTGATAATGTTGACAATTTTTTAGAGATGTATATTTCCAGCAGTAGAACGTTGAAATAAATTAAGCATTGAATAAAACTACTTTTACGGATTTTATCGCGTTTAATTAACTAATTTTCCTTATTTTTATTAATTGCCGACGTTTCGGGTGCTTTTCATCACCCATGGTCACGGGGGACTGAGGTAATCGACGTCCCGATGTCAGAGTTAACCCGGAGTACCTTCAGCTTTGTTAATTATTAATTTTGGTCCGATCTACGCAGAATGAACTTACTGTATCTTAAAGTCTTGCAGTGGTATGCTTGGGTTTAGTTTTAATTTGATTAATTACAGGATCCCAAGCAGGTGGTAGTACCGAGCCTCCCTCTCTATTGAAATTAGGATGTTTTTAATTTCAATAGCCTCAAGTATCACCCTTGGCAGGAATCGATGTTCTTTCGCGAGAATTTGTGGTTTATCAAATCTAATGTAATGGCGGGGGGCCGTCTAGGATATAATCACAAACTGCAGACTTCCCGATATTCCCAATATATTCAGATAAAATCCGTAAAAGTAGTTTTATTCAATGTGTAGTGTTCGCGTAAATACATAATCAGGTCATAAGTATTGTCACACAGTAAAAACTTTTCTTTTAGAATGTTGGCCACAATAAAGTCTATTGAATTCGAATTTCGAATTGTTCAAGAAAATAAAACTGTATACTTTTTAGAATTTTACTCATTTTTAAATATGGAGTCGACGCTTAAAGAAGACCGTGTTGCAGTTATTGCGTTGCATCGTTGCGGTTACGCGCCAATTCAAATTTTTGACATACTGAAACATTTGAATATAATCAAAAGATTCGTTTATCGTACCATCAAACGATACAATGAAGACTCTAGTGTAGATGACAGGTCAAGAAGTGGTCGCCCTCGGTCTGTTAGGACTCCAGCAGTGATAAAAGCTGTGAAGGCGCGAATTCCAAGAAATCCCAAACGTAAGCAGAAACTGTTGGCCCTTCAGATGGGGTTAAGTAGAACCACGGTGAAAAGGGTGTTAAATGAAGACTTAGGGCTTCGGGCATATCGAAGAAAAACAGGACATCGTTTGAATGCTCGTCTAATGGACCTGAGACTGAAGAATTGCCGCGCTTTGTTGAAGCGGTACGCGGGAAAAAAATATCGGGAAATTCTTTTTTCGGATGAAAAAATTTTTACCGCAGAAGAGAGCTACAACAAACAAAATGATAAGGTGTACGCACACAGTAGTGAAGAAGCGAGCAACCGTATTCCGCGTGTCCAACGAGGTCATTTTCCATTCTCGCTCATAGTTGGTTGGGAGTTTCTTATTGGGGCTTAACAGACGTACATTTTGGTGAGAAAGGTGTAAAAACGAATGCAGTTGTGTATCAAAATACAGTCCTGACGAACCTTGTGGAACCTGTTTCTCATACCATGTTCAATAACAGGCACTGGGTATTCCAACAAGATTCGGCGCCAGCTCATAGAGCGAAGAGCACACAAGACTGGCTGGCGGGGCGTGAAATCGACTTCATCCGGCACGAAGACTGGCCCTCCTCCAGTCCAGATTTGAATCCGTTAGATTACAAGATATGGCAACACTTGGAGGAAAAGGCGTGCTCAAAGCCTCATCCCAATTTGGAGTCACTCAAGACATCATTGATTAAGGCAGCCGCCGATATTGACATGGACCTCGTTCGTCCTGCGATAGACAACTGGCCGCGCAGATTGAAGGCCTGTATTCAAATTCACGGAGGTCATTTTGAATAAACTTTAGTGTCATAAGAATCTATGTTTTGTTAAGTTCATTTTGGTATATAAATGGTTACATAATGAATAAACTTGTTTCAATTATTTTATATTAAACATGTGACAGAATTTATGACCTGACTAGGTATATAGAAATCATTAAAAATTAAGCACGTGAGTACTGCAGCAGTACCTCCTCGGAGTTGTGTTGTGCATGTCGCTTCAGCAGCTGGATCTCGTCTGAGAGCGCCTCTCCGCGGCGTCGGTATCGCTGAAGCTCTTCCAGCAGCTCGCGTTCTGCGGCACTGGGACCCGTTGATGCTCGGATGCTTCTTACCACCGCTGAACATCTGCGGACAACATGTTTGTTATAGACTTCGACCTAGAGCGATCGAACTTTCTTTTTTCTAACAAATTGTAAGAGCCCAATGCCAGCCATGAGTCTCTCCCGTAGGCGAATTGACGATACATATTGTAATTTACATCCTACCTCCTTCGTAATCCTTTAGGCTTTTATTCATATATTTCTCCGCTCTAAGAGAGAAGAGAAAAAGAGAGCAGCTTTTGCAATACAAATATAATTTCAGTGTTATTCGCGTGCCCCCATATCAAAATATCATACGACATTATGTTATGGAAATAACTAAAGTATGAACTAGTCTAGCTGTTTCAATATTGATAAGATTTTTTTTACAGCACATGTTATGAATAAGTCTGCTAGCTAGTTTTGATATATGGGGGCCCCGTTGAAACTTCGCGTTTTTTTTTTATAGGATAGGGTGACAAACGTGCACACAGTCTACCTGACGGTAAGTGGTTGCTGTGACCCATAGACATCTACATCTATCCTCTAATACAAATCAAAATGCAGATGCGTTGTCACCCGTGAGGACTAAGATGGAATGCCTCATTTCTATTAAAAAGGGTCTCCGGTTCTCTACACTCACTATACGAAACAAAACACCGTTAAGTTGCTATTTTACGCTGGTATTCTGCGAGAGCGTGGTCCCTCCCCGGTCGAGCCGACCCATTCGTGCTATAACTATACTACTAATATAGCTGCAGCATGGCTCTACCACGTGTATAGTATAGATATAATATAGATATTATATAATTTGTCAAAACTCACAATACAAATAAAACACGCCATCATAAATTAAACACTTTTCAAATGGCGTTTTATAGATCTTTTGAATGATATTCTACACAAATATAAACTAAACTTTGTGAAAGACATACACCGAGGTGATTTCAATAGTTTCAGCTTACCAGTGGTCCCGGGTTGCAAATACTGGTATATAAAATGATAAAATCCCAATAATTATGGATGTTTGGGCGAATTATGATTATTCCAACATCTTTGACCATTCAAGCTTCGACGACTTCAGACCAAAACGATCATATTTAGCCATGATTTTTTTTTCAAGAACTTTCCCAATATGTCCGATAATTTAAATTTTTTATTCTTCACCTATCCATTCCTAAATATAGGCCACCCACATGGAATGCCCTAAATCCTGAGCCACCTGCATCCATCGACTTCCTGAATGTCTTACCAGGTCGTCACTCCCTCTAGCGGGGCGGCTCGCCGTACACTTCACCTACCGCTACTAAGCTACCACTCGAGAACCTTTCTTCCCCATTGGTGGTTGGTTCTTCGAGCTATATGGCCGGCACATTGCCACTTTAGCTTATTGATCCGATGGGCTATGTCAGTTACTCTGGTTCTACTGCGGATATCTTCATTCCTATGTTTGAATCGAATTACGTTAACTTCGTAATTAGATTCAAGCATAGGATTGAACCCCGCACGCAGAGAAACGCCGAGCATAGCCCTCTCCATGGCTCGCTGAACGACCTTGAGTTATCTCATACGGTCAGCAGTGAAGGAACACGTCTCTGACCCATATTATACTCAGCTATTGTAACCACTACTGACTGATTTAACGACTCTAGAGGCTCGGTGCAAATCTGCTGCAGTGGCCCACGTTCGGTGACTCACAAGTGGTCTGTGGCCACCACAATTATAACCCTCATTACATTTTTAGAATCAGGTCTTACTCTACGAAAATCAATTATATTAAAGATGTCAATAAAATAAAATGATGTGTCTTACCTAGTTTGAAGAACACCTTCCGCCCTCCCTCAATAAGTGAGTGACTTAGCGGTCAGCCACCGCGGTCTACTTCACCCGAGGACGCCTCGTGTAGAGGCGAAACAGGTGTCGTATTATCGACGGTGGTGTGTCTTCCCTAGTGTAGTGGTGGTGGGGTTATTGATGACGGGGATAGTGTACGCAATTGAGGGAGGGCGAAGGTGCTTTTTAAACTAGATAAGACACATTATTTAATATTATTACGCGGATCTCTTACCAAATTAATTTTTAACATCTTTAATGTGATTACATTGTCTGCAGTGTAGTTGCAGAATAGACTTAAAGACTGAAGGATTACGGTACGTGTACACCAAAACCGATTTTGTCGGCCGATGGCGGACAGAACTACCCGGAAGAGTTACTCGGGCGTGTATGTGCTTACACTGCAACAGTGTATCACATGTGCCGACATTGGACGTTGCCGGTATTCTGTAGTTGACTGTGTTGCTTAACAAAGTGAAGACGCATTTTTTTAAATATCTAGAACCGCTATATCCATTTCCGAACCAACTTCAGCCCATAACCGTTTCGAAACCTGTCGATTATTGTAATTGTCTATTATATTGCCTATTATAAACACAACTAATTAATTTTTCAACATCCATAGTTGTTTAGGAAGAACACTGACAGAAACAACATAATAAAGACAGAATGATTAAATTAAACTATAAATACACTCAATTTGTACTATAGACGCCGGCAATCTGGCGAGAAATCCCAACACGTTCGGACTCAACGGTTGATCGGCCGTTTTCGTGCGTTATCGGACGATGACGGTGGTGTTTGTGTACGCACTCTCTTTCTTTTACAAGTGTTTGATTCGATCGTCCGAGTTCGGCCATCATCGCCCGAGCAAACTTCAGCCGATGACAGATTAGGTGTACGGGTACCCTTGTTGTTATTGGTAATACGCAAACGGTGTAGACGACGACGTGGCCTGTATTGGATACATTCAAATTTAACTAAACAATGCATCAATGCCACAGGTGGTGTAATTCCCCAATACTCAAACGTTACTCAGCTGTATCTAGCTATCTCTATCACTTTAAGTTATAGTGAAGGTGACACCACGAGACTTAACAACATTTTAAAATTGAGTAGCGTTTGTGTATTTCACCATAAGAGAATCCACTACCCCATGCCGTCCTATGGGTGTCGTAATAGTGACAGAGACACTGAATCAACAGATGGAACAACATTATCTTATACATAACAACTTAAAATAATAAAGAAAACTACGTTGGCTTACCGCAAAGGAGGAAATCTATGGGAAGGCTTTTTTATCGTGGGGAAATCCTGATGGCTACCTACCGCTGCGTGATCAACGAAAAGGTTTTGCCGGACTTCTACATCATGTGATGGTGGTAGACATCACCATCAGGCGAAGGGTCCCTTCCATCGCTTGATTATTAGCACGTCATAAGGGTAGCTCTTATTACTCCCCGCACCCTCGCAATGCTATCACGATGTCTCAGTCCCATTTCTGAGTAATAGCCCTCCTCGGTTGTTACATAACAAGGCGCTGGAGGCTTATGTCTGTGATAGGCTGTTAGGATGTAAGTAACAAAAACTTAATTTACCTGTACTTCAAGTCTTCCTGATGTTTTTCAGCCAGCGTACGTTTCTGCTTCAACGACTCTGTCTTCGCCTTGACTCGCTCTAGCTCTTCCTAAATAGAATGTTGAAAAGTTGAGAAACTAAATTAACAAATAAAGTGAAAATAACAAATAAAACTAAATATCACACGGGATACGACTCCTTTCCTACTTACGAGTCCGTTTAGGTAGGAACCATAACCTATAGGAATAGGAACCTTACCTATTTCTGCCGTCAAATAGCAGTGCTTGCAGCGCTATTCTGGTGTGAAGGTTAAAGGTTATAGAGATCCAGTATGGAGGAATTCCATCAGAAATAACAACTCATCTGTGACCTCTCTTTATTTGGAGTAGGCTGCAGGTGTCCGTGGGCTGCAGTGGCCATATACCATCAGGTAGATTGTAAGATCGTTTGTCACTTCAGTTCTATAATAAAAAAGTTAGTTGTAGCCGTTTACGGGCTTTAGTGGTCACATACATTTTTAACGTGGTAGAGCCATGCTGCAGCTGTATTACTGGTATAGTTTTTCATGTTTTTACAAAGAAAATAAAAAAAAAATAGTTGTAGCACGAATGGGTCGGCTGGACCGGGGAAAGACCACGCTCTCACAGAATACCAGCCTAAAATAGTAGCTTAATGCTGCTGTGTTTCGTATGGTGAGTGTAGAGAACCGCAGACCCTTTTTACTGGAAACGAGGTATTCCATCTTAGTCCTCACGGGTGACAAAGCATCTGCATTTTGATTCGTAATCGAGGATAGATGTAGATATCTATGGGCCACAGCAACCACATTTACCATGAGTTGGACTGTGTGCTCGTTTGTCACCCTTATCTTATATAAAAAAAAACATACCACCAGAGACACTTTGCAATTTATCAGAAGTATTTTCATAACATAAGTTTATTGTGGAATAGACTACCACCACATATTTTTCTGAACCGGTCTACCCTTTTTTTAAAAGGCTTGTAAACACCTCTCAATTACTTTGGGTTGCAGCTGTTAAAGGGTAACTGTAGTCACTTACCATTAGGGGAGCTACGTGGTCTTTTGCCCCCTCTTCTATAAAAAAATATGACAAGAACGGGAAATAGGGAAGATAACGGTGAAAATTAATAAAAAATTTAAAAGTTGAATAATGGATATAGGTTATGTATAAAAATATGGCTGTTGTTTGCAGTGCATTATATAATTATGCAATATAAAACCTTTTGTACAATAAGAAATTTTTTTAATAATTTTTATTGAATGTCACACTAGATAGTCACCGTAGAATAATGTCACTAATAAAATTATCTCTGTGTAGTGTAGTGTATATTCATCAGATGAGACAGTAAAGGTTCTTAGCAAGCAATTTGAGTTTAATTTAATCTCCGTCGCAACAGTTAAACGTTATTGTAATTCGATAAGATTGTGAGAAAGAATTTTCTTAATAGAATAAGGGTGACCAACTAGTCCGCCCGTCCGTCCGTCCGTACAAAGTCCACCCGATGGTAAATGGATGCTATGGTCCATAGACATTTGTCTTCAATCAAGAATGAAAATGCAGTTGCGTTGTTACCCTAGAGTAAGATGAAATATCTCATGTCCGGTAATAAGGGTCTCCGGTTCTCTACACTCATCATATGAAACACAGCAGCATTTAGTTGGTAGTTTATGCTGGTATTCTTTTATTTCTTCCCGGTTGTGCCGACCCATTCGTGCTACAATCATAATATAGCTACAGTGTGACTACACCACTTATAGTAGGACCAGAAGCATTTTTTTTCGTGGGGAAAATCCTCATGTATAATTTTCGCTTCAGTGGCAACGAAAAGGTTTTGCCGGGCTCCTACTGGCTAAAAGACCACAGTGGTCACTGTCACACGGATGTCCGTTCGGAACGCAACAAGTGCCCCGCCATCGCTTTGTTACACTATTAGTACGTCCCGGGGGCAGAACTTGCTGCCCTCAGCACTCTCGCAGTGCTGCCACGATGCCTAGAGACCACTTTCGAGTCATCTTCTCCCACGGGAGTTACATTACTAGGCCTGGGCAGTTCAGAAGCATGCGCAAGTGAGCGTGTTATGTGTTGTGAGTGTCCTTGTGTGGAGTGTGTGTGTGGTAGGCAGTTACCAAGAGTTCGTCCCTCCAGCTGGAGTGGTGAGAAGCCAATGCTGCGAGTGCTGCAGTCTTCCTGGCCAGTGCGTCACAAGCTCGCTGCTGTCGACTCATGTACTCTCCTCGGAGACGCATCGTAGCCTGTGTCAGCAGCTGCAACCCAAAATACTATATCAAACCAAAACCAAAACAGCCTATTAAAAGTCCACTACTGAATATCGGCCTCCTAATATGTAATATATGTTAATACGATGATATATTTATATCATCATCATCATCATTACAGCCCTTCACAAGTTTACTGCTAAACATAGGCTTCCCTCAAATAATGCCACAAAACACGGTCCTGAGCCACCTGCATCCATTGACTTTCTGCATGTCTTATCAGATCGTCACTCCATCTAGTGGGGGGCCTCCTTACACTTAACTTACCGCTACGAGGCCGCCACTCGAAAACCTTTCTTTCTCATCGCTTGTCGGTTATTAGAGCCATATGGCCGGCCCGTTGCCACTTCAGCTTACTAATCCGTTGGGCTATGTCGGTTACGGTACAGTTACGGTTACTGGTTCTACTGCAGATATCCTCATCTCCTTCATTAGACCTCTCCATAGCTCGCTGAGCGACCTTGAGCGGCCAACAGTGAAGGACCACATCTCAGATTCATAAGTCATCACTGGCAACACGCACTGGTTGTAGAATCTTATTTTCAAGTTTTGAGGTATACCTCTGTCTGCTGGTTTAAGGTGCCGACATTAACTCAAGGTGCCTAAGCAGACACATGACGGCTCCGTGGCGCAGTCGCTTGGCAATGAGTTGCAACGCTGGGGGCCGCGAGTTCGAATCCCGCACGGAACAAGTATTTGTATGGCCTACAAATAATTGTTCCGGGACTGGATGTTTGTCCTTGTGCAATTTATGTTTGTAAACTGCCTCCACGATACAGGAGAAAATCCTAGTGTGGGGTAACGTTTTTACTACTAAACAAACAAACAAAACAAAACATTATCTTAAGGTTCACGTCATCATCGGACCACTTGATTCATCGTTTCCACTATTAGTTCACATGCGCAGATTATACATTTAATAAACAATATCGCACCACTTCAACGTATCAAAATCTACTTCAAACCATTTTTTATACAAAAAAAAAAAACTGGCCAAGTGCGTGTCGGGCTAAGCACAATGTAAAGGTAGGACTCCGTAGTTGCCCGTCTCGATACGTGGGCTTTCTTGATAATGAGCATAATAAGTGAGTTCGCGGTTTGACCACTATAACGACTAAAAATTGGCCCTATAATAACAAGATGGTAAATGAAGTACTTATTTTCAAATCAGACTTATACGGAGTGGTATTTAAAAAAAAAGATTAAAAAACTGTTTTGATTTTGAAAATAATACAATTTAGATCAAATCATGAATAAAGATGATCATAGTTGACGATCTATCTATACCGGGTGTTCGTGAAACGCTCCCGTAAATGAAGACCAGATGATAGTAGGTACTACACCTTAGCACATGAGTCACAAATAAATTTGATCCCGAGGAAAAAAAAAACATCTTTTCACAACGTTTTATTAACTTTATTCACGCTCCATCATGTTAGTACAGCTAAATGAAAAGATAATTTCATTAAAAAAAATCATGAAAATACTTAAACAAAAAACCAGCAGTGAAACTTACAAATAACATCAGCTGACAATAGGGTCAATATCCTAGCGGGCGCCGAACTCTTATAGGTCCCGTCACGTAAAACGCTGGCCTTGAACCTGGGCACTGAGCGATTTATCGATCAAATTGGTGTTACGAAGTTTCATTTTTAGTTTAATTTTTCATTTCTATTTTCTTATACAAAATCAAAGATAACGATGAAATAGTGTTTATAATTGAGTGAGTACTGAGCACCCAATTAGGTACGTTTATTAATTACAATAATTTTTTGTAGTAAAGACCTGCTTGTTGCGTACCCTGACGCAACAAGCAGGTCTTTGATTGTGTAATTGTATTAAAAATGACAACCATAACTTTTAAATTACATATGAAGACTAGTCGTAGGGATAAAACTTTAAAATTAATTAAACGTTGGCGATGTCTTAACATACATAACGCTTTAACGGTGTGTGGAAGATTCCAGTGCTTCAAGGACTTTACATTGTGCGCATTTGTTTTAGCGACTTTGATTAATAATTTTAGTTTTTGAGACAGTTCCGTGTTGACTATCACAAAGAGACAGTTCAATTGTTTTGTTTATTAAATTATTGTCGTTATTACTTAATGATATTATTCTTGTTGTTACGTTTTAAGTTTCTTGTTTTGTTACCTAAAGCGTCTCCCACACACAAGCGGCTTGCGGTAACGCGAGCCGCGGCTTCAGCCGCTGCAATGACACACCACCGCGGTCGCAGCGGCGGCCTGAAGATCCATTCGCTGTGCTACGTCTGTGCCATGTCTGTGCTACGATTGGACGTCAGTAACCACGGAGGATTTAGAGTGGTAAGCTGTTTCAAACCTATTTTTTTTAAGTAACTTAGTACTGAACTGATCTGAATAGGTACATAACTGGATACATCTAATAATAAACATACCTACACGATGAATAAAAACGCATGACTCTAACCTTGGTTACATTTCATTTAAGTATTCTTTTCATTAGGGGAATCGAACGAGTTATTTGGGTTATTTAAACTGTGAGTTCGAATTAAAGTGGCTACGTGGAGACAAGCCAAAATAGTATGTTAAGTAGATAAGTTAGGTATTTAGACAAGTGTTGTAAATTATTAGGTATTGTGGTATGGCTCCCTAGCTATGGGCCGCGCGAATTTTTCGTTCGGGCGTACATTGACCCCTAGTCAGCTGATTGTAATTCAGTAATTCCACTGTTGGTTTTATGTTTAATTATTTTCATGATTTTTTTTAATGAAATTATCGTTTCATTTAGCTGTACTAACATGTTAGAGAATGAATAACGCTAATAAAACGTTGTGAAAAGATTATGTTTTTTCATCAGGATCGATTTTATATTTCACCTATCATCAAAGGTTCATACGTGGTAGAGCCATGCTGCAGCTATATAATGGTTGTAGCACGAATGGGTCGGCTCGACTGGGGTAGGACCACGCTCTCACAGAATACCAGAATAAAATAGCAGCTTAACACTGCTGTGTTTCGTATGGTGAGTGTAGAGAACCGAAGACCCTTTTCACTGGAAACGAGGCATTCCATCTTAGACAACGCATTTGCATTTATGCTTAATCGAAGATAGATGTAGATGTCTATGGGCCACAGCAACCACTTACCATCAGGTGGACTGTGTGCTCGTTTGTCACCCTAATCCTATATAAAAAAAGGTATAGTTTGTACTGTCGTCTATCTTCGGTTTCGGGGGCGTTTCAAAAATACCCTGTATATACTCGGCAGTGCAACCCTAAAATATACATATATGACTGTAACGAACCTTCACGTAAACAACCATTGTCCTAAATTATCCTGAGGTCGCCCGCGTAAACTAAGAGTCATCATTCTCTAAACCATTTCCCATTATCTGGGGTCGGCGCAGTAAATCTTTTTGTTCCATTCCTCTCTATCAGCCGTCATTTCCATACTTACTCCTTTCATTCTCATATCACTCTTCACACAATCGATCCATCTTTTATTCGGCCTTCCTCTGCCCGTGTGTCCCTCCACATTCATATTCAACACTCGTTTTGTGACATGACTTTTATTCCTCCGCATCACATGCCCAAACCATGCCAATCTGCTTCCTCTCACCTTTTCTACCACTGGCGCTACTTTCAGGCTTCCTCTTATATACTCATTCCTTATCTTATCCATCCTTGTCACACCACACATCCATCGTAACATTCTCATTTCATTCGCATGCAGTCTATTTTCATCCTTCTTCTTGACGGCCCAGCATTCACTTCCATACATGACGACAGGTCTGATGATCGATTTGTAAATTTTCCCCTTCAGCCTTATTGGCATTCGGGGATCGCACGTTGTGGCTGTGACCTGTCGCCATTTCATCCACCCTGCGTTAATCCTATGCTGCACAGCTCTATCTATTCCGCCGTCGCCTTGAATGAGGGAACCGAGGTACTTGACATCTGAGCAGATAGGCAGTATAGCGCCATCCAACGACATGGGTACAGGACTGGAAAGACCGCCGAAATCACAGCACAGATATTCGGTTTTGGATCTGCTGATCATCAATCCAACACTTTCCAGCCTCCGTTGCCACCCCGTCAGTCTGCTCTGTACCTCGATGCCTTCTTCCCCGACAAGCACGATGTCATCGGCAAAGAGCATGCACCAGGGTGCCTCATCCTGCAGGTCCGACGTCAAAGCGTCCATAATCAGTAGGAAGAGGTAAGGGCTCAGTGCCGACCCTTGGTGCAGCCCTACCGCCACATCGATACTGCCCGTAGTTCCCGCGGCAGATCGTACACATGTACGGGATGCTCTGTACATAGCACGGACCAACCTCACATACTTCCCAGGCATACCTTTCATCTTCAACGCCCACCACAAGACCTCACGGGGAACCCGATCGTACGCCTTTTCAAGGTCGACAAAAACCATGTGCAGATCTTTATGCACGCGCTTGTACTTTTCGCACAATTGGCGTAATGCGAAAATGGCATCTGTCGTACCTCGACCGGGCATGAATCCGAACTGGTTTTGTGTTATCTCACACTCTTCTCTCATTCTTCTCTCTATTATTCTTTCCCAGACTTTCATCGTATGTGACATGAGCTTTATTCCCCGGTAACTGCTGCAGTTTTGAACGTCTCCTTTGTTTTTAAAAATGGGAACCGGTATACTACTGCACCATTCCTCAGGTATTTGTTCTTCCTGCAACAATTTACCGAAAAATAAACTCAACCACTTCCATCCATCCGCCCTCAGCAACTTCCACACTTCTACTGGTATTCCATCTGGGCCGACCGCCTTCCCATTCTTCATATTCCTAACAGCCATTTTTACTTCTTCCACACTAATTTCTCTCACTAAGCCCATATTCACTGGTGGGTTTTCAAGCATACCATTCCATTCATTCTCCTCATTCATCAATTTCTCAAAATACTCCTTCCATCGCTTCTTTATACTTTCATCGTCAGTCAAAATCCTTCCAGAATCATCTTTTATACATTTTACATGTGAAACATCTCTTCCATTCCTTTCTCTCGCTCTTGCAATTTGAAAAAGTCGTTTTTGACCTTCGGGGCTTTCAAGGGACCGATATAATTTATCGTGCGCCTCTGCCCTACAAATAGCAACTTCCTTCTTCGCTCTCTTCTTACATTCTTTATACGCCCCTCTCTTACTTTCTTTTATGGATTCATTCTGGTCTTCTACGCTCTGCCATTCTTTAAAGGCATTTTTCTTTTCTCTCAAAACTTCTCTAATACTTTCACTCCACCACCACCCATCCTTATCTATCATACGCTTCCCTTTTGTTTCTCCTAACACCTTCCTTGCCACACTTCGGATACAATCAGCCATTTCCTTCCAGCACTCATTCACACTCATTCCTTCCATATCACCCATCTCTATCATCTTGTTTACAACTAGCTCTCTAAATTCACTTGCATACCCCTCCTTATGCAACAAATGCCACTTTATTTTGGGTGGGGGACGATCCTTATGTTTGTTGAGGCGAACAGTTAAGCAGATGTCAGCCAGCAGGATTCGGTGCTGGGATACTAAGTCTTCACCTGGAAGCACTTTGCAGTTTTTTACACTCTTGATTTGGTTCCGTCTTATCAGAAGATAGTCGATCTGTGTCGCGTGGTGGCCACTTTTATAAGTAACAAGATGCTGATCTCGTTTTTGGAACCACGTGTTTACTACAGCCAGGTCGAAAGCACATGCTGCTTGCAGAACAACTTCCCTCTCACGGTTCCGCACTCCGTACCCCCATCCACCGTGTACTCTTTCATACCCGTCATTCACTCTCCCTACATGTCCATTAAAATCTCCTCCCATATAAACATCCTCACGCTCAGGTATTCCCATCATCATACAATCAAATTCCTCCCAAAACTTCTCTTTCACACTCTCTTCACAGCCTGTTTGCGGAGCGTACACACTTACAACATTCACTACTTTGTTTTCAATCATTAATTTAACAACTATCATTCTGTCATTTACTCTTTTCACATCTGTCACTCGTTCTTTCATTCCACTATCTAACACAACTCCTACTCCATTTCGCTTCCCATCACTTCCACAATAATAAAACTTGTATCCCTCCCCAATCTCTCTTGCTTTATTGCCCTTCCATTTTGTTTCCTGCAAACAGGCAACATTCACTCTTCGTCGTTTCAAAACATCTGCTAACTCTCTTCCTCTTCCAGTCATCGTACCTATATTCCAGCTTGCAAACCTCACTCTGACATTCTTCTCTCTCCGGGCTCGCCTCTTACGTCGCACCCGCTCCGTAAGGTGCGACAACCCTTGCCCACTTCCCACAGGAGCCGGGTGCTGCCCCTGCGCGTCGCCTGCGGGGTACGCCCTAGCCCTGTCATATGTCCCACAACTCGTACTATTCATTTACTGCATGGGATTTGGCAAAAGTTTTACAGTCGGCCGCCTGCCTGACACCAACCCTCTTTGGGTATGCTATTGCTGGTAGAGGAAGCTACCATTTTGGGAAAAGGAAAAAGAAGTTTGGTGGTAGGAGCATAGGTGTAAGGATACTGTTATCTCGGCAGGAAAGGTATGAGAATAACAGTAGCTCGGGGAGCCGGGGTCGCGTACCCGTATTCCATAACAGGATCCCCGGAAAGGTAGACCAGCATAAAAAACCCCGCGTAAACTAAGAGTGTGACGAATAAAACTGTATGAAGCTATGTGATTCTATGAATACTTTGAACGAGGCCTACAATAACTACCAATTAAAAAATAAGTGAAAGTAGTAAGTAAGTAAGCAAGATCCTCCCTGCCTATCCCGCAAATGAAAAAGTAAAGTTTAGTTATGAATATAAGTCGGTTTTTTCCATAAAATGTTTATTTTTTAGTTTAAAATAACATAACGTTATAATGCACTTAGTTTTAGGTCATTTTCTATGGAGTTGTAACGAAATTGTTACTAATCCAAGTGTATTTTATAAGTTGGTCGACTATTACTCGTTAACTTATTAATTCTACTTAGCTGTTATAGTTTTTCTTGGTAGAGGGGGGGGGGGGGGGGGGGGGTTTGCACACATGACTCTAATGAAAAATACCACTTTAAAGCTAAATATTTCGCAAACGGACCCCTGAATCGAAAAGATGTAGTTCCACACCCCCCAGTGTTTTGAAAGACCTATCCAACGATACCCCGGAATAGACGGATAAAAAAACAATCATCCTTCATTTACTTCTATGGGAAGTACCCACCACAGTTTTGTAGGCATGATTAATATCTGTAACTATGGCAAATTACAGATTTGTTACACCTAGGATCTCTGAGTAAAACCACGGACGGATGGACGGACGGACATGGCGAAACTATAAAGAGTTCCTTGTTGTGTAACTACGGAGCCCTAATAAAACAAGAGCAGCATTCCGCCGGCAGTCAAGTTCCTGCCAAAAATCCCATTCCAATTTATGATCTCCGGAAATTCTCCGGTTTAAGCCTGGCGTCGACTACAGCAAAAATGCGTCGAATCGAAGCGAGTCGCATTTATTCCTAGTGCGTCCATCTCTGAAGAATCGAATCAAATTGTTCATTCATCGCAAATTCTTCATCAAAATAGGTCGTTTTTGCGTCATGGACAGCTCGTCCATGACAATCGCACAAACAGGCAAATCGTGATAATGTGGTTGTTCATGATTAAACAATTCTGGATATTATTGGACCAGTGATATCAATACTTCTTCATTCATTTTTATTTAAACAAAAAGATTCTTACGAAAACTAAATAGAAATTAATAAAAATACTCTGGCGCGCGTCCACTTCTCCGCGTCGAATGAGGCGCATCGAATCGCACCGGCGAAGAAATTGGCCTGTCAAGCAATTCGCGCGGTCGGTTCAATTCGGCGCCGCGACTCGTCGCTAATGGACGCAGTTTCATTGTAAATATATATAGGAGGCGACTTTCTGCGATCGACTCGGCTCGGCGAGCCTAGTAGACGCTTAGCCTTATACGGCTCCGGTGTAAAGCCCTGTAATCTCGTTTGTCACTCTAACCATACAAAAAAATTGTGTACACACATACGAAGTGAAACTTCTTTACGACATATCACTCTTCTTTTATTTTATATTTTACATAAGTAGGTTAAATAATAGTATACTCGCGCAGCCCCTGTGGTGAACACAAACACCGTGACAAGAAAACGTGACGTTTATTTTTAATTTTTTAAACCGTACTAAATTTCTCCACTACGTCAATAGAGAAATTTCACTTCAGAAATCGCGTACCTCCAAACTCTCCTTCGGGCTGGGCTCCTTACTCTTGTTGAGGTTCAGTATAGGCTGCGATGCTTCCCTAGATAAGATCTCTTGTACAATTGATGTGAACGACAGCTTTTGTTTCTGGAAAGAATTTGACGACATACATGAAGGTGATTAATTTATATTTTATTAGTGTGGTCGCCTAGCGGTCGAAATTCAACAGTGATTCATTAAATTTCTAAGTATCTTTAGTAAGCAAGCTGTACTACACATTCGACTGCACATTATTTTTGTTATTATTATTTACTGACTACATTTGCGTGGTAGAGCCACGCTGCAGCTGTATCATGGTTGTAGCACGAATGGGTCGGACCGACCGGGGTAGGAGCACAATCTCACAGAATGCCAACGTAAATAGCAGCTTAATGTTGCTGTGTTATATATGGTGAGTGTAGAGAATCAGAGAACGTTTTACTGGAAACGTGGCAATCCATTTTAGTCCTCAGGGGTGACAAGGACAACGCATCTTGCATATTGATTCTTAATTGAGGATAAATGTAGACGTATATGGGCCACAGCATCCACTTACCATCAGGTGGACTTTATGTCCGTTTGTCACCCTTACTCTATATAAAAAAAAACATCATACAAAATTCAAAATAAATGCTTTTTGTCTTGACACAAATTCCAAGGACTATTAAAAACGAAACCTTTGAAATCATACAAAATCATTCAATTAAGGTCATTAGGTCAATCTGTCAGTAAACATTTGTTTATTTATACATACATATATACAACATTTTAAAATTCTTTGACAATAATCTCCACTCTGTGCTAAAACGTAGTGATTTAGATATAATTATAGATATTTATTTTCCCGTGTTGTCCGTGTTGGTGCGGGATTTATAGAACCCATTTATCTGCCTAGACTTTATGTGTCAACCGTGTTACTCGCTTAGCATTTCTTAAATGGCAGCTAATAGGATAAGGGTTTGTGATTGCGTAGGCGATGGATTAGGCACCTATTATTACTTTCAAAACTCTAAAGCCATACTTTTTTGGCTTAACATAGTCCAAATAGCTCACTGCTCTTTGTACTCTGCCAACCCCTCGGCGATCATAGGCGCGACGCTATGTATATCATATTTAATAATATATAGTAAGACACAATGAAATATATTTTTACATGAGTAAACTAAAGTTTAACTTTATACAAAAAGAAATTTACTCGTAAAATACTTCACTTTCTCTCTCGGACTCGGAATTTTACAAAAAATAATTTAAAACCATAGTAAGGCGGGTTCGATCCCGACGGCAAAAATGAAATTGTGAATTGCAATTTTCAGTGCTAATTTACCACGTAATACGTGATAGAAAAAATCACGAGGAAACCTGCATACCTGAGAAATGCAATATTTTAAGGATATGTGAATCTCGATTTTTAACAAATATATACTCAAAGTAATGTGAGAGACTAATGCCTAAACAATGATACAGGAAATAATCTATTTAACTGTAGTATATAAGCATTATTATAAGTAAGTTTATAATAAATGTATCTTTATGAAACGTGTGCGTGATTATTTGCGTGTGTGTAAGAAATGAGATGAAGCACTGGACCAAAAGAAATTACTTGTCCACTTATTCGGCAACAAGTGTTAACAGAAACTCTTATTCGTCGTTACCTCTTTGAGTAAATTATTAAGATCGTCTTGTTCGAGGTCGGGGTTCTTCATTTGGATTTCCTTGTAAAGTTGCTCTTCTAGATCGTATGGCTCCAGGTTTCTAGAACAAATATTATGGTAAAATAACTTGGTTACAACTTATTGGAAGACAACCTTAGTGCATGTCACCCGAGGTAAGTGTGACAGTGGGGCAAGTGTAACAAATGCAAATTATGCCACATAAACACGTTTTTTTTTTTTAAATTCCATCTATTGAACAATGCAGGAACTTTTACGCCGTTGATAGTCAACCGACAGGTAGCTTCAACTATTTTATAGACAGACGTCATTCAAACCACAGATAAAGTAACTACAAAAAGAAGCGTACTGTCACACTTGCCTTATTGATGGGGTAAGTGTGACAGTCTTCCACCTCAATTAGTTTTAATTACCTTAAATTACAAAATGCTACTTGTAGATACTAAAATGCTTGATCAAACAAACAAGCACTTAATAATTGATGTTATGAAACTGAATTGTCTATGTTAAATCCTTGCAGAGTAGAAATATTTTAATGTCCATTATAGTTTTAATTAATTTATGTCACACTTGCCTCGGGTGATCATACACCTAAAAAGCCATGTCGCCGTGTAGTGGTGGTGTACGAGAAGCCACTACCCCATATCATCCCGTGCGAGTCGTAAGAGGCAATGGAGGAAAATTGAAACGGGAGATGGCCAGCATCATCTTCCTGATATCAATTAGAATAAACCTGCGAAACCTACCTGCCAAGTGTGGCAACTATGGCAAGTATTTACCCAAGGAGGCTGGCTGGAGGGGAAATATATGGAGGAGGTGAAAGTTCAGCAGTGGAGTTATAATAGGCTGTAATTAATGAATAAATAAACAACTAAAAACATTTTTGATCTTATACCCATTTTGTCCTGTAAGTGTCATAGTGGTAGCAACTATGGAAAATGTCAGTAAGATATATTTTGTGAGAAAACAAAAACAAAACTTGAGTCCATTAAAAGTTAGCAATTCAATTACGTGGGTGGTTTAAAGGTTTCCGACCTAACAAAGGTAAAAGACATTTTTTCTTAAATTTTATTTTTAGTTTTCTACATAGCGGCATCGCGGCAGAACTCCCGATACCATCCACACCATCTGGATGATTGGCGATCCTCCACTGTGTGATTTAGAAGATGTTTTCTTCCTCGCACAACTTTCTTGTGGAATCGATTACCATCAGCGATTTTTCCGGAGCGATACGACTTAAGGACCTTAAAGAAAAGAGCCTACTCCTTTTTAAAAGGCCGGTGACGCATCTGGAATTCCCCTGGTTCCCCTGGTGTTGCAGTTGTTCATGGGCGACGGTAGTCACTTACCATCAGGTGAGCCGCATGCTCGTTTGCCCCCTCTTCTATAAAAAAAAAACATAGTCCCCGTGTAATTCTACACACTTCTCCCAGCGATGCTCCCATCTCTCTAACCAGTCCAAATAGTACTCGGCGTTTTTCTCTGCAAAATAATTGTTCACAAATGTGATTGCGACCTTAATTGACGAAAATCTGTCCTCCGAGCGCAATTTTTAGAGGAACAAACAGAACAGTAACTGGGGGCTAGATCTGGTGAGTAAGGCGAATGGCCAAGCAGTTCAAATCGTAATTCGTGGAATTTCGCCATGGCAAAGACGGTGTGTGTGAGAGGTGTGAGACGGCGCGTTGTCATGGTGAAACAGGATTTTCTTTTTTTGCAAATGTGGCAATTTTTCCGCAATATCTGCCTTCAGTTTGTCAAATAATGATGCGTAGTATACTACTCCTGTAATGGTTTTTCCTTTTTGAAGTTAATCGATTAAGATAACTTCATGACTATCCCAAAAAACAGTCGCCATCACTTTCCCAGCCCAAAAAAAAAACAGTTTTTGCTTTTTTTTGAGGCCGGTTCCCTTTGCAGTCTACTGTATTGACTGTATTTTTGTTTCGGCAGTATAATGGTGTATCCAAGTTTCATCTACAGCAATTAATCGGCGCCGAAATTCGGATTTATGGTGCCTAAACTGCGCCAACAGAGAGTTGGAAATGTTCGACGTGACTTGCATGACGGGCACGTTTTTGTTCTAACATGAACAAACGCGGCACCCAACGCGCTGATAGTTTTCTGATGCTTTTTAATATGTGACAAACACATTATTTGGACATTTTCATAGCATCTGCTATCTCTCTCACTTTACGGTCGTCTAGCACTATTTGGTGAACTTTAGCGATGTTATCGTCTGTAGTTGCAGTTTTTCTCCTAAGCTCTCACGGCCACGCTTAAATTCCTCTGTCCAAAATTTCACTGACGCAAATGATGGTGCAGAGTCCCCATACACAGAGTTCAACTCATCTTTGATTTGCGTAGGCATATTGCCTTTCGAAAACAAAAATTTAATGACAGGTCGATACTCAATTTTTTCCATTTTTTTTTTATAGGAGAGGGGGCAAACGAGCATGCGGCTCACCTGATGGTAAGTGACTACCGCCGCCCATGAACAACCGCAACACCAGGGGAATTGCAGATGCGTTGCCGGCCTTTTAAAAAGGAGTAGGCTCTTTTCTTGAAGGTCCCTAAGTCGTATCGGTCCGGAAAAATCGCTGGTGGTAAACTATTCCACAAAGAAGTTGTGCGAGGAAGAAAACATCTTCTAAATCGCACAGTGGTGGACCGCCAATCATCCAGATGGTGTGGATGGTATCGGGAGTTCTGCCGCGATGTGCGTTCGTGAAATTTGGCGGCTGGGATTAATCTGAACAATTCCTCAGAGCACTCCCCATGGTAAATGCGAAAGAAAATGCTAAGAGATGCAACATCTCTTCGCATTGCCAATGAGTCGAGCCGATCGGAAAGGACTCGGTCGTCGACGATTCGAGCCGCTCTGTGCTGGATGCGGTCAAGTGGAAGAAGCTGGCACTGGGGAGCCCCAGCGCAGAGATGGGAACAGTATTCTATGTGAGGTCGAACCTGCGCCTTGTAAAGTTGCAGGCGTTGAGCCGGCATGAAATACTGTCCCGCTCTGCTGAGCACGCCAAGCTTTTTAGAGGCCAATTTGGCCTTCTCTTCCAAGTGACCACGAAACTGCACGCTACTCGATATGTCGACGCCGAGGATTCCGATACTGGCTGAGGCAACAAGGGGAGTACCTTGAAACTGAGGATACGACAAAGGGGTTCTTTTTAGCGGTAAACGCGCAAACTTGTGTCTTCTGAGGATTAAACTGGACTAGATTTAGTCGCCCCCAATCCGAGACTTTGTCCAGCAAAGACTCGACTTCAGACACAAGTTTGTTCCGGTGCTCAGTGACGTTTTCCAGAGAAATATTGGCACGGCCGGTGTATAGAGCATCACCAGTGCTGTCATCCGCATAGCAATGAATGCTACCGGCTTGCAACATATCATTGATATGCAGAAGAAACAGCGTTGGTGATAGCACGCAGCCTTGTGGAACACCAGCGTTAATAGGCTTGTAGTCGGAGCATGCACCGTCTACAACGACCTTGATGCTCCGATCTGCAAGAAAGCTGGTGATCCAATTGCATAATTTCTCGGGAAGCCCATAGGAAGGGAGCTTCGAAAGAAGCGCTTTGTGCCAAACCCGATCGAAGGCCTTCGCAATGTTCAAACTAACGGCCAATGCCTCCCCCTTGGACTCTACTGCCAACGCCCATCTATGAGTTAAGTAGACCAGAAGATCACCAGCTGATCGACCCCGACGAAAACCGTACTGGCGGTCACTAATCAGCTGGTGATCCTCAAGGTACCGCATGAGGTGGCAGTTTACAACGGATTCCATTATTTTGGAGAACAAGGGGGTGATGGCGATAGGCCTGTAGTTGGACGGGTCTGAGCGGTCGCCTTTTTTAGGGATCGGGTGGACAAAAGCTGTCTTCCATGATTTCGGGACTATGCCTAGGGAGTAGGAGTACCGGAAAAGACGCGTTAGAACCGGTGCCAACTCCGGAGCACACGTCCTCAGCACAATTGGGGGGATTCCGTCAGGCCCACTCGACTTGTGGATGTCAAGGGAGAGGAGTGCTCTGCGAACCGAGCGCTGTGAGAATAGCACATCCGGCATAGAGCACTCACACCGCGGGATGGTCGGCGGTGTGTTCCCCCCGTCATCAACAGTCGAGTTGGACGCAAAAAGGGAGCCTAAAAGGTCGGCCTTCTCTTTTGCGTCGTGGGCCAGTGAGTCGTCCTCCCTGTGCAGAGATGGTAGTGATGGCTTACAGAAATTCCCTTGGACAGCCTTGGCGAGAGACCAGAATGCACGGGTTCCCGAAGGAAGGCGAACTAGTTTCTCGCCAATTCTGCCTATGTGCTCTGACTTTGCCTTGGCAATAACTCTTTTGAAGGACCTGGAGGCGAAGTTATACTTCTTTTTGAGTGTGCTGGTGTTTACATCCCGAGTCACCGAAGCCGCAGCCCAGGCTTGATAACACTCCTGCTTACTGCGTAATGCAGTCTTACAGGAGCGACCAAACCAAGGCTGAGATCTGCCTCCGATGGGTGCCACAGATGATGGAATAAATAGTTCCATTCCCTGTAGCACCACATCAGTTACAGAGTCAGCAATAGCGCTGGGATCATCCGGCGAGAAGCAAACCCGCCCCCATGGGTAGGAAGCAAAGAAAGACCGCATTCCGTCCCAATCCGCGGACCTGTAATGCCAAACACGGCGGCAACCTGCAGAACGCAACCGCGAGGGGAGCGTGAGTAGCACCACACTCCGGATCAGACAATGGTCCGAAGAGCCAAGAGGGGCATCGACGGAAACCTGATATCCGTCCGGATGAGAGGTCAGCAGAAGGTCCAACAGGGAAGGTGTATGATCCTCAACATCTGGAATCCGCGTAGGCGATGTAACCAGTTGTGTCAGACCATATGCCAAGGCAAAGTCATAAACAGATCTCCCCGCATGATCGGTTAAACGTGAACCGAGCCATTCGGCGTGGTGGGCGTTAAAATCGCCAAGGATCACGATCTCTGCGGATGGGACCTGTTGTAGCAAGGAATCTGTAGCCATTTGGACGTGGTCGATGAGTCGGTATGTGTCGGCATTACCGCTATGGGACCTATAGAGGCACGCGTAGACGCGCGGATGGTCGTCGCTGTCTACGCGTAGCCAAAGGATGGACAGGTCCGAACCTTCAAGACTGCCGAGGCGTCGAGAACAGATGTCCTCTCTGACATACACGCAAACTCCAGCCCGAGGCACAAAAGAGTGCTCCAATTTGTACCCCGGGCAGGAGAGATACGAAGTATCAGCCGGAGAGGACACCTGCGTCTCGGTCAGAAAGAGCAAGGCCGGCTTCGCCGTCTCAAGATGGTAGTGGACGGCGTTTAGGTTCGAGTGAAGTCCCCTGATGTTGCAGAAATTCACGGATAGCGTGGCAGGGGTCGCCTTGGTCTTGTTGCTCAGTTTGCCCCGAGCAGTTATTGTGTTGAGCGGAATTTTGCCCCCCCCCCCCCCCAGAATACGCGGGGCAGCCTGAGCACCCACGCTCAGGAGTGGAATAGCATGGTCGTGGATGCTCAGCGAGGGATTCTCCAGGGGTACTGGTACCCTCCTGGGGTAGTTTATGACGTAATTCCGCTACCATGTTGATGGGGGGGGGGGGGGGAATTGGGCCTCCGGTCACCTGCACTCACCAGACGAAACGCGGAAGCAGAGCTTCCACTTCACGCCGGTATTCTGTGAGGTCGTGGTACTAACCCGGCTCGAGCCGGCCCATACGTGCAACAGCAAAAGCTGCTGCAAGGCTCAAAAACATTAAAAAAAAAAAACAAAAAACAAACTTAACAAAAACATTCACATCGATACACTCAAACGACTATTAAATAACAACTACGCGTCCAAAATGGCTGAAATTTTGGTGCGTAACTGTCAAAAGATGCACAACTACATTCACTAGCTTTTATTGACTAGAGCTGCCATTTTCACGTTGAGGTCGGAAACTTTTCACACCATCCTGGTACACTACTACGCGGTAGACAGAGGGTAACAAATCAGGGAGATGGGCAGCAGCATCTTCTTAATACATATAACTAGAAAAAAAGAGCGGTTCCCAATCTGTCTGCCAAGTGTAGCGACTATAGCAAATATCCCTCTCATGAGGCAATCTATGGAGTCTATGTTAAGCGAAGGATTTTGATAGACTGTAATGAATACATTTTTTTTATTTGTATGGATCACCAACAGTTGTACATATTAAGCTACATCTAACACAAGCCTGTTATTTAACTATACTCGTTATTTTGTATTTTGGTGTGCAATAAAGAGTGCCGTGCTGAGTGAGTAAATAAATAAATAATGCCTTACATCTACCAATTAGTATGTACTACCAATTATTATTAGATAAAACAACATTCTATAACAATAACTGTGTCTATAATTTGCCTATAAGAGATTAACTTATTTTAAAATGGTAACAATTTTAATGGTAGTTAAGACAAATATAAGTTTAGTGAACAAAATATTAAAAGAAAACTATTGATAAATCCAATCGTGCATGCCTGAAGCGCATTACAAAAAATTAAGTTTAACATGATTATACGTAATTTGTGTAAAGTTGTTAAATACATACAAGTTTTCACTAATAACCTCATTACTATACTTTCAATTTTCCGATAATTATATGTCAAACTTCAATTAAAAAAGTTTGGAAAATCCAAAAGTGCACGGCACCTAATGCTCATATGATTGTGAAAAAATTAAAGTAAAATTGTAAATTGTAGTTCTATTCGTCAAAGAGTACCACCGAAGTACACCTTCAAGTCAGTCTATCACTTCTGGAGGTAAGGTCTATTTATAACTAACAAAACGAGTCCAAACTCGACACACCTAGTTTTTCTCGTCGAGGAGTTCCAGTAGCAGTCATAGAAGTACACCTTCAAGTCACTCCATCAAATCCGTAGATAAGGTCGTATCATAACTAGCAATACGGACCCAAACTTGGACACCTAGTACTACTGGTCGAGGAGTTCCAGTAGCATTCGTCGAATTACACCTGAGGGTGAAGTAGATCTGAAGGTCACTCTATCAAGTCCGGAGGTAAGGTCTCATCATAACTAACAAACGAGTCCAAACTCGGCACACCTAGTTCTTCTCGTCAAGAAGTTCTAGAGCATTCACCGAAGTACACCTTCAGGTCACTCCGTCAAGTCCGGAGCTAAGGTCTCATCATAGCTAACAAAACGATCCTAAACGCGGCACACCTATTACTAGTCTTCGAGGAGTTCCAGTAGCATTCACCGAAGTCACCTTCAGGTCACTCCGTCAAGTCCGAGGGTAAGGTCTCATCATAAGTAAAAACATGAGCCTAAACTCGGCATATCTATTACTAATACTACTCTTTGAAGAGTTCCAGTAGCAGATACGGAAGTCCAAGACGTATTTAAGTATTTTATATATTATCTTTTGTTTTCTGGTTTTCTTTAAAAAATTGTTGTATGTATATGTATGTAATGTCTTTGACAGCGGTCTTTTTGAGCACGAGTAGCTGCAAATTAGCGATACAGTATATACTCACGCCGGTGGCCAAGCCTGGAGTGAGGCACAGATATTTAGTAAAATAAATTATTACAAGACTGCTCAAAACACCGAAAATTTCGGGATTTCTCAGCCGAAATAAATTTGGCTTGAACAGTGGTAGAGCCACGCGGCAGCTTTTGCTGTCGCACGGATGGGCCGGCTCGAACCGGGGTGGTACCACGACCTCACAGAATACCAGCGTGAAGTAGAGGTTTACCTCTGCGTTTCGCTTGGTGAGTGCAGGTGGCCGGAGGCCCTTTTTACTGGAAATGTGGCATTCCATCTTAGTCCTCAAGGGTGACAACGCATCTACATTTTGATTTGTAATCGAGGATAGATGTAGATGTCTATGGGCCGCAGCAACCACTTACCATCAGGTGGACTGTGTGCTCGTTTGTCACCCTTATCCTATAAAAAAAAATTATATTTAAACAAAACAAAATTAAACTGCCATTTACATTCCATGGCTTCCCATATTATAAATGAAGAGATTTAAAAAAATATATTTTCAAAAGTTCGTGTTTACCCATCTATGCGGACTTGATAAATCTACACCATAAGCCACTAAAACCACTTTTTTATGTAAAAATAGCAATTAATCGATTTAAAAAAAAAATAAGTTCAACAATCATTTATCTTTCTGACAATGTGCTTTTTATATCATTTATATGTACAATATGATTGTTAGATATGATTTTATGCAACAAATAGTTGGAAACTTAATTTTTAGGCCCTAGTAGAATATACCTATCGCGCTTAGGGCATGCAATAGTTACCGCCCACCCTCCCTCGATCGCACGCACTATATTCGTCACCGTCAATCTCAGCACTACCATCCCCAGCACCACCATACTAGGCACGACACACCACTCTCGAAAATACGACACGTGTTTCGCCTCTACACGAGGCATCCTCAGGTGAAATAGACTCTGCAGAAGCTGGCCGCTAAGCGAGCGGCGAATTCTTTTTTGCGCCCAGAAGCAATTGAAAGGGCTACCCTCCAGAAAGCGAGGAAGGGAGGTGGTGAATGCTCTAAGCATACCACGACAGCCGGCTGCCGTGGTTATGTGGGACTCACTGCGCCTAACATAACCTAACCTAAGTGCCTACCCACTAAACACCACCTGTGAGACTGGCATTGGCTTATGAGGCCTTTCTGCCTAATCGGAAGCGACCCTCTTCAGGGAAAAGGGGGCGCAGGCGGCGACGAGCCGCTGAGGGGGAGCCTAACTCAGGAAAATTAAGAAGAGTCGGCCTGAGCCGCCAGGAGGCAGTTCAGGTCGGCCGAAAGTTTGTTTGGAGAGAGAGTTTCTCGGTCTTTGGACTCGATAGCGAGAGGGGACAGGGGCTGCATAGGAAGCTGCCTCACGAATGAAATGATTAGAGTGAGACTCTGAGGCTTTGAAGAAGTTCTCGTGTTTTTAGAAATTGTTGGACTGTGGGGAGCTTTAAGTCTCGATGGAGGTCGGCGTTACGAACGACCCGGGTGCGTTCGTAGCTCGAAGACAGAAGAGGTTTTGAACTACTTGGAGTTCGTTAATGGTTTTGGGATTAGCGTGGGCAAATATGGGGCCCGCGTAAGTCATGACTGGTCGTATACAGACCTTATAAATGGTTCGCTTGTTGCGGAGGGACATTTTACTGTGTCGGCCAAGCATACTGTTGAGCCTACTCAGGTAAAAACGGGCGTTGCGGGTTACTCTTTTGACATGGGGCTCGAAGGTGAGCCTCGTGTCAAGGATGATACCTAAATATTTGGCGGACGTATGCCAGGGCACAGGGGTCCCTAGCATACTCGTAAGGATTGATGGAATGGTATTGAGGCGGCGTCCTTTATGATCGAAGTGAACGGCGGAGCTCTTCTCCGGGTTCACATCGATACGCCATTTTTGGAACCAAACTCCTAAGTCATCAACTGACTTTTGGATCCTGTTCCGTATGAAAGATAGTGAGATACCTTTACAGTAGAGTGCAGTGTCGTCTACAAAGAGGGAGAGCTGAACACCTTTCGACGGGATGGGAATGTCGTTGGTGTACAGGATATACAGCATGGGGGCAAGCACTGAGCCCTGAGGGACACCTGCTTTGATAGGGCGTTGAGAAGAGAGCGTGAATTCGTGTCTAAAACGAAAGTTACGATCCTTCAGGTAAGAGGCCACGAGACGAACAAGACGATCAGGGAGATCTATGCTGTAGAGTTTGTAGATAAGACCTTCGTGCCAGACTCTGCCAAATGCTTTTGCAATGTCGAAAAAGATCGCGATGGTCTTATGACGATGAGGATAGAAACCGCTGAGTATATATTCCACAATACGATGAACTTGTTGGGGACAAGAATGTTTCGCTCGGAAACCAAATTGGTGGGGGATGACTAGAGGGTCGCCGTCTGTGGGAAACAGATGGAGCCTCATGCGAGTAAGGATGACTCGTTCGAGGAATTTGCCCATGGCCTTGAGGAGGCTGATGGGTCGATGACTGGAGACTTGAGAGGCTTTCCTGGCTTGGGGATACCAATGACAGTTGCCTCTTTCCACGAAGTGGGAAAGTAACTAAGGTTGAAGCAGTCGTTGAAGATAATAGCTAAACGGGTTAACACCTGCTCAGGATAATGTTTAAGAACTTGGTTGGGGATGCCATATGCGCCCAGAGCCTGTGAGCGGCGAGCCGAAACTACTGCTATTTATACAACTTGCTGACGCAATCGCGCTCCAATTACGTAGCGTGCGATTACGTCATGCGATCAATCACCACCTGATGTACGCAGATATTTGCTGTGAAATTAACAACAGACTACTGCGAAACGTCCGCCTACCCTCCAACCACGCAACCAATCGCTGGACACGGCGATTGGCGGCAACGGGTATAGTGCGCGCGATTGAGCGAGGGTGGGAGGTGAGGGTGGGAGGTCCCCTTAAAACTGGACAGGACACATCATTTTCTTTCTTCCTTTACGCGGAATTAAGCAAATTAGTTTATAACAACCCCATTATAATGGATTTCCGCAAAGTAACGCCTGATTCTATTAATTATAATAGAAGTAAAGTTTTGCTTAAAGTTAGTGACTAATTAATTTTCCAAACTGTCGTTACATTTTTTCATAAAAGTGAGAGCCCGAAACTAGTATAAAAATAACCTAATGTCCAGTGTTGTTATCTATGGCGTATACGCGTGATATATGAATGAAAAAAAAAACAATGAAATCTAAATAAAGGTGACAACTTTTAATGCGAAAGTAGTCTATTGGTTAAGGATGGGGATGCAAACTCTGAAAGTTGTGAGTTTGAATCCGCCGTTAGACTGCTGTTGTGAACTACTCTTAGCACAAGTATTTTTAGCCTACTTGCAATAGTTAACGCGAGAATTACTAATTAACGTTAAACACTACACTACCGTGTATTACCGATGTAAGATTATTCAATACCCCATAATATCGTCCCGTGGGTATAGTCTGTTCACTAAGATAGTATATATATGTATATGTATGCATGTGTATGTGTGTATGTATATGTATATATTATATGTTGTATATTTAATTGCACCACCTACCACCTACCTATTCATTATTTGTATTCCTTTACACCTTTGGTTGCCTGGAAGAGATCGCTATGTAGCGATAAGGCCGCCAAATTGTACATATATAATCTGATTTTTGTTATGACATTTGTATATTTGTTTGTGGTGTACAATAAAAGTATATTCATTCATTCATTCATTCATAGTGTCGGTATACCTGGAAGCGCACTTATTATTTTGCTATTATTTTATTATTTTTATTGTGTTTGTTAAATAAATGTTTTTCTATACTAAGAATAAAACAGAATACTATTTTATTCTTATGGTTATTGTAATAAAATACGTTTCGTTTTATAATGTGAAATTTTTCTGCGGGTGTATGCGGCGACCGTTGGGGTCGCGGCGGCGTCTTTAACAAAATGCGGTACGTGCCACAAAGGCGATCATATCTAAGCGAACAGACTATACCAGAAAAAGCAACAGAGGGAAATTAACCAGGAGATGGGCAGCAGCATCTTTTTAATCACAACTAGAGAAAAGCAAAAAAACTGCGGTTGGCAATCCGCACGACGAGCGTGACAACTATGTCAAATATCCACCCTATGAAGCAATATATGGGGAGGCCTATTTTCAGCAATGGACTTTTGATAGGCTGTATCGGTAACCCAATATGGTAAGAGTTAATAGTTTGTAAATACTTGTCCCATGTTCATTTGGGACTAGTAGCTTCCGTGGGCTTATAACAAAAAAGAATGTGATAACTGTGTTATTTGCCTAGAATATCGAAAAAAGCGATTAATGGCATATTGGGTTTATGATTGTGTAGGCTAACTGCCTATGACTTCTTTCACAATTTTCTATGTATTCCTAATTTTTTGGTTAAACGCGGTCAGAGTCGTTCATTGCTCTTCGGACTCTGTTTTGAGTCTTGTTCACGAACAACTGCAACACCAGGGGAATTGGAGGTACGTTTCTGGACTTTTAAAATGGAGTAGGCTCTCTTTTGAAGACTCCTAAGTTGTATCAGCCCGGAAAAATATATCGTAGTAGTCGATTCTACAAACAAATTTGAATGCTAATAGCATTGCTAGATTTCATAAAATTGTTTAATTACGTGCGCAAGTACGTGATTATTATACACGAGTGCGTGCGTGTTCGTGTCTGTGTACGTCTACGTGTACATGTGATCTTGCGTGTGCGTAAACATATGTGCGTGCATGTACGTGTGTGCGTGTGTGCGTGAGTGCGTATACGTGTACACGTGTGTGTGCGTGCGCACCTGGCGAGCAGCTTGCCGTCGGCGCAGAGCACGAGCAGCAGCGGCTGCGGGCCGGCGGCCGCGCACAGGCCGGCGGGCGGCCGCCCCGCGCACACCAGGTGCTGCGCGCAGCTGTGCCCACCACACACACCCGATAGTGCGCTCTCTATCTCCGCTGGGAAGGCATCATTTATTGGCTAAATACCCACACACTTACACACTTAATGAAACGATTTATACATAATAATATATCCTGTCTAAATATATATTTATATTAATAAAAATTATTTTATACACATCAAATCGAAATAACTAAGTGGCTAAGCAGTCAATTTAAATATCACACATAGGTCAACAACTTCAATTTGCGAGTGTAAAATATTTTTAAGGCATTTACACGTACAGTAAAGTAAAAGTAAAAATAAAGGTTTTTTTTTATAGGAGAGGGGGCAAACGAGCATGCGGCTCACCTGATGGTAAGTGACTACCGCCGCCCATGAACAACTGCAACACAAACTCTGGTACTCTCTTAGCTCTACCAACAGTGGTAGAGCTAAGCGGTAGTTTTTGCTGTCGCACGGATGGGCCAGCTCGAACCGGGGTGGTACCACGACCTCACAGAATACCAGCGTGAAGTAGACGTTTACTTCTGCGTTGCGCTTGGTGAGTGCAGGTGGCTGGAGGCCCAATCCCCCCCCCCCCCCATCAACATGGTAGTGGATTAAATAAAAGACTACCCCAGGAGGGTACCAGCACCCCTGAAGAATCCCTCGCTGAGCATCCACGACCAAACTACTTCACACCTGAGCGTGGGTGCTCAGGCTGCCCCGCGTATTTCTGAGGGGGGGAGGGCGAAGCCGGTCTTACTCTTTTTAACCGAGACTCAGGTGTCCTCTCCGGCAGATACTTCATATCACTCCTACCCGGGGTACAAATTGGAACACTCCTTTGTGCCCCGGGCTGGAGTTTGCGTATACGTCAGAGAGGACATCTGTTTTCGACGCCTCGGCAGTCTTGAAGGTACGGACCTGTCCATCCTATGGCTGCGCGTAGACAGCGACGACCATTCCCGCGTCTACGGGTGCCTCTATAGGTCCAATAGCGGTAATGCCGACACATACCGACTCATCGACCACGTCCAAATGGCTGCAGATTCCGTGCTACAACAGGTCCCATCCGCAGAGATCGTGATACTCGGTGATTTTAACGCCCACCACGCTGAATGGCTTGGTTCTCGTTTAACCGATCATGCGGGTAGATCTGTCTATGACTTTGCTTTGGCATATGGTCTAACACAACTGGTTACTTCGCCTACGCGGATCCCAGATGTGGAAGACCATGTACCTTCCCTGTTGGACCTTCTGCTGACCTCTCATCCGGACGGATATCAGGTCTCCGTCGATGCCCCTCTGGGCTCTTCGGACCATTGTCTGATCCGGAGTACGGTGCCACTCACACTCCAATCGCAGTTGCGATCTGCAGCTTGCCGCCGTGTTTGGCACTATTGGTCAGCTGATTGGGACGGGATGCGGTCTTTTTGTGCATCCTACTCTTGGGGGCGGGTTTGCTTCTCGTCGGAAGATCCAAGCGTTGTTGCCGATTCTGTTGCTGATGTGGTACTTCAGGGTATGGACTTTTTATTCCATCGTCTGTGGTGCCTATCGGAGGCAGATCCCAGCCATGGTTTGGTTGCTCCCGTAAAATAGCATCACGCTATAAGCAGGAGTGCTACCGGGCCTGGGCTGACGCATCAACGTCTCAGTATGTAAACACCAGCGCACTTAAAAATAAGTATAATTCCACGTCCAGGTCCTTCAAAAGCGTCATTGCCAAGGCAAGGACTAAGAACATCGGCAGAATTGGCGAGAAGCTAGTTCGCCTTCCTTCGGGAACCCGTGCATTCTGGTCTCTCGCCAAGGGAACTTCTGTCAGCCATTTCTTCCATCTCTGCACAGAGAGGACGACTAACTGGCCCATGCCGCAAAGGAGAAAGCCGATCTGTTGAGCTTCCTTTTTGCGTCCAACTCGACTCTAGATGACGGGGAGAACACACCGCCGACCATCCCGCGATGTGAGTGCTCCATGCCGGATGTACGGTTTACACAGCGCTCGGTTCGCAAAGCACTCTTTTCCCTGGACGTCAGCAAGTTGAGTGGGCCTGATGGAGTCCCTCCCATTGAGCTGAAGACGTGTGTGTGCTCCGGAGTTGGCACCGGTTTTAACGCGTCTTTTCCGGTACTCCTACTCCCACGGCGTAGTCCCGAATTCATGGAAGACAGCTTTGGTCCACCCGATCCCTAAAAAAGGCGATCGCTCAGACCCGTCCAACTACAGGCCTATTGCCATCACCTCCTTGTTCTCCAAAATAATGGAATCCATTATAAACTGCCAGCTCAAGAGGTACCTTGAGGATCACCAGCTGATTAGTGACCGCCAGTACGGTTTTCGTCGAGGTCGATCAGCTGGTGATCTTCTAGTTTATCTGACTCATAGATGGGCGGAGGCAGTAGAGTCCAAGGGGGAGGCATTGGCCGTTAGTTTGGACATAGCGAAGGCCTTCGATCGGGTCTGGCACAAAGCGCTTCTTTCGAAGCTCCCTTTCTATGGGCTTGCCGAGAAATTGTGCAAATGGATCACCAGTTTCATTGCTGATCGGAGCATAAAGGTCGTAGTAGACGGTGCATGCTCTGATTTCAAGCCTATCAACGCTTGTGTTCCACAAGGCTACGTGCTATCACCAACGCTGTTTCTCCTGCATATCAATGATATGTTGCTAACTGGTAGCATTCATTGCTATGCAGACGACAGCACTGGTGATGTCTTATATACCGGCCGTGCCAATATTTCTCGGGAAAACGTCGCTGAGTACCGGGACAAACTTGTGTCTGAAGTCTTTGCTTAACAAAGTCTCGGATTGGGGCCGACTAAATCTAGTCCAGTTCAATCCCCAGAAGACACAAGTTTGCGCGTTTACCGCTAAAAAGAACCCCTTTGTCGTATCTCCTCAGTTTCAAAGCACTCCCCTTACTGCCTCAGCTAGTATCGGAATGCTTGGCGTCGACATATCGAATAGTGTGCAGTTTCATGGTCACTTGGAAGGGAAGGCCAAATTGGCCTCTAAAAAGCTTGGCGTGCTGAGCAGAGCGAGACAGTATTTCATGCCGGCACATCGCTTGCAACTTTACAAAGCGCAAGTTCGGCCTCACATGGAATACTGTTCTCATCTCTGGGCCGGGGCACCCCAGTGCCAGCTCCTTCCACTTGACCGCATCCAGCGCAGAGCGGTTCGAATCGTCGACGACCGAGTTCTTTCTGATCGGCTCGATACACTGGCACTGCGTAGAGATGTTGCATCTCTTTGCGTTTTTTATCGCATCTATCACGGGGAGTGCTCTGAGGAATTGTTCGGACTAATTCCAGCCGCTCAATTTCACCATCGTACATCGCGACAAAACTCGCGTTACCATCCATACCATCTGGATGATTGGCGGTCCACCACTATGCGATTTAGAAGAAGTTTTCTCCATCGCACAACTTCCTTGTGGAATCAATTACCACCAGCGAATTTTCCGGACCAATACGACTTAGGAACCTTCAAGAAAAGAGCTTACACCTTTCTAAAAGGCCGGCAACGCATCTGCAATTCCCCTGTTGTTGCGGTTGTTCAAAGGCGGCGGTAGTCACTTACCATCAGGTGGGTCGCATGCTCGTTTGCCCCCTCTTCTATAAAAAAAAACAGGGAAACCAGGGGAATTGCAGATGCGTTGCCAGCCTTTTAAAAAGGTGTAGGCTCTTTTCTTGAAGGTCCTTAAGTCATATCGGTCCGGAAAAATTGCTGATGGTAATCGATTCCACACGGAAGTTGTGCGAGGAAGAAAACATCTTCTAAATCGCACAATGGTGGACCGCTAATCATCCGATGGTGTGGATGGTATCGGGAGTTCTGCCGCGATGTGCCTTCGTGAAATTTGGCGGCTGGGATTAATCCGAACAATTCCTGAGAGCACTCTCCGTGATATATGCGAAAGAAAATGCAAAGGGATGCAACATCTCTTCGCAGTGCCAATGAATCGATCCGATCGGAAAGGAGTCCGTCGTCGACGATTCGAGGCGCTCTGCGCTGGATGCGGTCAAGTGGAAGGAACTGGCACTAGGAAGTCCCTGCCCAGAGATGGAAACAGTATTCCATGTGAGGCGCCTTGTAAAGTTGCAGGCGATGTGCCAGCATGAAATACTATCTCGCTCTGCTGAGGACACCAAGCTTTTTAGAGACCAATTTGGACTTCTCTTCCAAATGACCACGAAATTGCACGTCACTCGATATGTCAACGCCGAGGATCCCGATACTGGCTGAGGCAACAAGGGGAGTGCCTTGAAACTGAGGAGATATGACAAAAGGGTACTTTTTAGCGGTAAACGCGCAAACTTGTCTTCTGAGGATTAAACTGGACTAGATTTAATCGCCCCAATCCTAGACTTTGTTCAGCAAATACTCGACTTCAGACACAAGTTTGTTCCCGTACTCGGCGACGTTTTCCCGAGAATTATTGGCACAGCCGGTGTATAGAGCATCACCAGTGCTGTCATCCGCATAGCGATTAATGTTACCAGTTTGCAACATATCATTGATATGCAGAAGAAACAGCGTTGTGGAACACCAGCGTTAATAGGCTTGTAGTCGCAGCATGCACCGTCTACAACGACCTTGATGCTCCGATCTGCAAGGAAGCTGGTAATCCAATTGCACAATTTCTCGGGAAGCCCATAGGAAAGGAGCTTCGAAAGAAGCGCTTTGTACCAAACCCGATCGAAGGCCTTCGCAATGTCCAAACTAACGGCCAACGCCTCCCCCTTGGACTCTACTGCCTCCGCGCATCTATGAGTCAGGTAGACCAGAAGATCACCAGCTGATCGACCCCGACGAAAACCGTATTGGCGGTCACTAATTAGCTGGTAATCCTCAAGGTACCGCATGAGCTGGCAGTTAATAATGGATTCCATTATTTTGGAGAACAAGGAGTTGATGGCGATATGCCTGTAGTTGGACGGGTCTGAGCGGTCGCCTTTTTTGGGATCGGATGGACAAAAGCTGTCTTAAATGATTTCGAAACTACGCCTAGGGAGTAGGAGTACCGGAAAAGACGCGTTAGAACCGGTGCCAACTCCGGAGCACACGTCCTCAGCATAATTAGGGGAATTCCGTCAGGCCCACTCGACTTGTGGATGTCTAGGGAGAGGAGTGCTTTGGGAACCGCACATCCGGCAAAGAGCACTCACATCGCAGGATGGTCGGCGGTGTGTTTCTCCAGTCATCAAGAGTCGAGTTGGACGCAAAAAGGGAGCCTAAAAGGTCGGCTTTCTCTTTTGCGGCGTGGGCCAGTGAGTCGTCCTCCCTGTGCAGAGATGGTAGTGATGGCTTACAGAAATTCTCTTGAATAGCCTTGACGAGAGACCAGAATGCACGGGTTCCCGAAGGAAGGCGAACTAGTTTCTCGCCAATTCTCTCGCCTCGTGCTCGCCTATGTGCTTTGACTTTGCCTTGGCAATAACTCTTTTGAAGGACCTGGAGGGAAAGTTATACTTCTTTTTAAGCATCCAGCCCGAGGCACAAAGGAGTGATCCAATTTGTACCCCGGGTAGGAGAGATACGAAGTATCAGTCGGAAAGGATACCTGCGTCTCGGCCAGAAAGAGCAAGGCCGGCTTCGCCGTCTCGAGATGGTAGTGGACGGCGTTTAGGTTCGAGTGAAGTCCCCTGACATTGCAGAAATTTGACTCAGTTTGACCCGAGCAGTTATTGTTTTCAGCGGAATTTTGCCCCCACGCTCAGGAGTGGAATAACATGGTCGTGGATGCTTAGCGGGGGATTCTCCAGGGGTGCTGGTACCCTCCTGGGGTAGTCTTTGATGTAATTCCCTTACCATGTTGATGGGGGGGTGGGGGGGTGGTATTGGGCCTCCGGCCATCTGCACTCACCAGACAAAGCGCAGAAGCAGAGTTTCTACTTCACGCCGGTATTCTGTGAGGTCGTGATACCAACCCGGCTCGAGCCGGCCCATAACGTGCAACAGCAAAAACTACCGTGTGGCTCTACCACCGTTAAAAGTAATGTAAAAGTAAAATTGCAACCTATACACAACATACCTCCTCTGATTTCTGAGAAAATTTTAGGGCAAGGCAATGTCCCCTACACTGCCCCAATGCGTGTTGGCAGACTTCACGAGTCTTTAAAATAATTTTTTTCATCCTAATGAATGTGGAATAGGCACGACTACGATTCTTACGGTGCCACTATTTGTAGAAATAACATTGGGTCAATATTCCTTTAAAAAAAAGTAATTTTTTTAGCATCCATATCTCGGAAATTAAGCGAGATATCAACAAATTTTAATCTTACTTTTCGGCGTATCTTGTCGAAGGAACCGTAGAAGCCCCGTGGACTAAGATACAATACCTCGTTTCCAGTAAAACGGATCGCCGATTCTTAACACACCATACAAAACACAGCAGCGTTAAGCTGTTTCACGCTGGTATTCTGTGAGAGCGTGGGCCTTTCCTGGTCGAACCAATCCATCAGTGCTACAATCAGAATTTACCTGCAGCATAGCTCTACCACGTAAAAACTTTCCTTCTGAATGGCTTTTTATTATATTTTATTATTATGTGTAAATCTATTTTATAAGGTCTTTTCTCATAAGGTCACAGTGGGGACTTTTTAAGCAACCACATAGTTTTTTAACAAGAAGTACGAAAAAAATATATAAAAAGTAGTATGCAAAGGCCAATTTTGCATAAAAATATTTTGAATTTGATTTTGCCTGTCACCAAGGATTCCTGTTCCTTTCAAAGAAATTAAAATCAATCTCTTAGAACCGTTAACGCTGTATAGAAGAAACCTTACCTTCATCGGCCATAACATATTCCTTTAGTTGTTCCAGTATGGGCAAAGATACTGTGTGAACTCCGCCCACATGCATGCACGCATAAGTGTTGCTTGTGCACTGAAACGGAAACCAATATAACTACATACAAGGAAGGTTGTCGACACTAGTACAAAAACTTAAAAGAATGTGGGCTGATTATTCTCCGCTCACCAGTTGGGACTGAGGTGACGCTTTTTGTAACACAGTTTCACCATAAGTGCAAAGATGCGTTTTAAATAAGAGTTTTATGGTTTCTAGAGTATGTAAAACAATGCGTCAGTGCTTTGCTATTTAAATTTTTCGCATACTTTTAACTCTCTTTTTAATTTTCCTACTTTTAGGATGGGTATTTCAAAGAAATATTTTCCTTTACATTATGTCAAATATTTCACCTCATTTCTAAGTGGCGCCGCCCTGGTGGCAGAAAGTGTCAAAACCATTATTTGCAAAAGTGTTTTTCCAAATAATGGTTGTATTTCGATTCCAGGACCAGCAGAGTCGTAGCTTGGTGCCTTAACTACAATACCTAAAGTTAATTAATACTTACCGGGTAGAGGTGAACGGGATAAGATTGTTGTAGCCCAAGGTCGTCCGGGTTCAGAACAACGTTGAGCTCCACCGACTCGATTACGTACAATGCGTAGCCGTCGTCGTTCTCATTGTCGGACGGCTGGAAATAACAATAGGGTTTTTAATAGGGTTTATATGTGGTAAGGACTTATTATATAAATAAATAAAAATTCCTTTATTTTCAAAGTCTTATAAAGCTTAGAATTATAGAAATGTGGGTTAGTTATTGTGTATATATATATGTGTGTGTGTGTGTGTGTGTGTGTGTATGTGTTTGTTGTGTGTGTGTATGTGTGTGTGTGTGTGTGTGTGTGTGTGTGTGTGTGTGTGTGCGTGCGTGCGTGCGTGTGTGCGTGCGTGTGTGTGTGTGTGTGTGTGTGTGTGTGTGTGTGTGTGTGTGTGTGTGTGTGTGTGTGTGTGTGTGTGTGTGTGTATGTAGGTCACCTGTAAGTTATATATTAAAAGGATTTTTCGGTGTTAATGAGATTTTTTTTTTCGGTGTTAATGAGATTTTTTTTAATAGGGGTTTCCTGTAGTAATGACTTGTTTTTTTTGATAGAGATTTTCTGTGGTAATGACTTGTTATATTTTTAATAGAGATTTCCTGTGGTAGACTTCTTATATTTTAAAAGATCAATGACTTCTTATATTTTTAATAGGGTTATACTGTGGTAATAACTTCTTATATTTTTAAAAAGGTTTTCCTGGGTAACGTGTTGTTATATTTTAAGAGAGTTTTTCTTTGGTAGACTTCTTATATTTTAAAACGGTTTTTCTGTGGTAATAACTTATTATTTTTACGCAAACACCATATTTGGAATGGAACAGAACAGAATATTTTTTATTCAATATAGATTATAATACTTAAGTAATTCTTATTGAAAGTATTTTACTTTTACCACTTTTTCACTATTTGTCCTTTTATCACTGGTTCGGAAAAAACCTATGTCCCGAAAGTAACATTTAAGTGGTAGAATTCACACAGAACACTAGCGTAAAACAGCAGAATAATATATTTCCTATGGTGAGTGTAGAGAAGCGGAGAGCCTTTTTACTGGAAACGAGACATTCCATCTTAGTCATCAGGGGTAATCTGCATATATGTAAATGTCTATGGGCCACACTATCCACTTTATTGCCATGTGGTGGACTGTGTGCTTACTCGTCACCCTGATTCTATAAAAAAAAACCAGCAAGAAACTCACCGAAACTATTTTCAAAGTAAAAATAATTACGTTATTAAAATAAAGTCACGATAACATTTCACATTGATCGAAACTAATTTTTTGCAGGTCCGTGGCGCAGTTGCTTGGCATTAAGTTCGAACCCCGCACAGATCGAGTATTTGCATGGCCTACTAATAATTGTTCTGGGTTTGGATGTTTGTCCTTCTGCAATTTATGTATTTAAACTGCCTCCAGGATACAGTAGAAAATCCTAGTGTAGAGGTAACATTTAAAAAAAGTCTATATTCTTTGTTATTGTCTCGCAGGTTAAATCCTATATATGTATATGTTTGCCTCTTTTAGTGTCGCTTTTTCGTTTCATCGTGTTTCAAATTACAACGATTCTAAAGTAGTGTTCACTTCAAAATGAAGACTTACAGCGGGCAGAAGTACGCAGTGGTACAAAGCGGCGGAGCATGTGGCGATCACCACCACCAAAGTGTCGCCACCTCCCAACACGCAGATCGAGCACGATTCGGATCCGTAATTGTCGTCCGCTGGGGGGTAGATCGGAAGCGGGCCGAACAGTTTCGGTTGGAGGGGGCTGAAATTGTTTAAATAAATAAAGAACGTACATATTTAATTTATTGCTGCAACTTGCAGAACATCGAAATAGTTAACAGAATATTAGGAAAAATAATGAATAGAAGACATAATGCTACAATAACAGACTGTCTCGTTGGGATTGCTGATCATGAGGTCCCGGGTTCGAATCCCGGGTCGAGACAAAAATCAGTTACTGGGTTTTTCTGTCAAGAAATTCTCAGCAGCAGCCCGAAGTCAGGAAGTTAGCGGTACTTCACCCGCGTGCCTCGGACAGCAAATAAAGCCGTTGGTCCTGCGCCTGATCTCTCTCCGGTCGAGTCGGATTTCCGTCCCATAGGACTATTCCGACTAGGTAAGTCCAACTTCGACTGAGAGGTCAATCGACGGATTCAACTCGGTTGGACAGCGTTCGGGAAACTACGGCACATCTTCTCGTCAGGTATACCTCAAAACTTGAAAACGAGACTGTACAACCAGTGCGTGTAGCCAGTGATGACCTATGGAACTGAGATGTGGTCCTTCACTGCTGGCCGGATGAGGAAGCTCAAGGTCGCTCAGCGAGCTTTTGAGAGGGCTATGCTCGGAGTTTCTCTGCGTGATAAGCTTAGAAATGAGGATATAAGCAGTAGAACCAGATTAACCGACATAGCCCAACCGAGTGTCGGCCTCGTACCAGCGGACGAAGTGTATGGTGTCCCTACACTAGATGGAGTGACGACCTGGTAAGATATGCAGGAAGTCGATGGATGCCGGTGGCTCAGGACCGTACTTTGTGGCATTCCTTGGGGGAGGCCTGTGTTCAGCAGAGGACTTGTGAAGGGCTAATGAAAATGATGATGATGATGATGAGGACTATGAGAGTGAGGAAATAGAGAGTGCACCTATGCTTGCGCATACACTCGGGCACTATAATCCTGTCCTGCGCAGATAGCTGAGTTGAGATGGCTCCGTTGAGACATGCCGCCGTGACCGGAATTCAATCTGGAGGACATTACAGTAACAGAGTTACCGTAGCGCTGATATTCTGTCGGAGCGTCGAATTATGTGGCTTGTGTCGTTTAACAAATACTGATTATGTAATTGTGTTTTAGTAAATAGAATTTCATAGCATTGAAAAGGACACCGATAGGAAGGCCACTCACTAGATGGAGTGACCTGGTAAGAGATGAAGAAGTGGTGCAAGTGGCTTAAAACCGTGCTTTGTGTCATTGCTTAGACGAGGCGTATGTTCAGCTGTCGACTTGTTAAGGATTGTAATAATAATCATGATGAAAAAACACAAAGGTGCGTCTTCCCTGAGGATTGAAATGGAATGACTCATAGGGTCTTTAATATGGTAGAGCCATGATGCAGTTGTATGATGGATTTAACACAAACGGGGCGGCTCGACCGGGGAAAGACTGCGCACATAATACCAGTGTAAAATAGCAACACAATGCTGCTGTGTTTCGTATGGTGAGTGACAAGAAAAGAACAACTTTTTTACTAGTAACGATGAATTTCTTCTTAGTTCTCAGGGATAGCAACGCATCTGGATTTTGATTCCTAATTGAAGATATATCGATATAGGTGTCTATGGGCCACAGCATCCACTTACAATCAGGTGGACTGTGTGCTCGTTAAGTCGAAAGTCGAAAGTTAATTCAGGCTAAAAAGGAAAGAACTTTGACATCAAGCATATTATTCTATTTTTTTCTTCTATTGAATAAAACAAAATTTACATACTTATTGATTAATCTAATGAAACAAAATTTAAAAGATAAAATAAAATTTCTACAAAATTTTACTTTATTTTTCCTTGGGACGAAGCCTATGTTCAGCAATGGACTTGTGAAGGGCTGTAATGATGATGATGATGATGATGCGTACAGAGGCAGGTAAAAAGTTTCCGTCACTCTATTTCGTCCCGTGGGCGTCGTAAGAGGCGATTATGGGATATATTAGAAAGATATTGTGGTTTCTGGTGGTGGAAATGGCGATTTTTTTTGCGCTAGTGGTAAAATACCCAGACCGGCGACGGGCAACAGCGTCAAAGGTGCGAGACGTTTGATCTGTGATCGTCAATACGTCTGCCATATGTGACGATAACGGCAAATCCTCTTCACATGGGAGATGTCATGCTGGACATGGGCTGAAATGCTGGATATAGGACATAGGGCCATTACGAGTATTGTAAATTATTCAACATACAATTCAAGTATATATTAAAATTTTAGGAAAATTCTTAACTATCTTTCTCACTCACCTTTTTGTATCCAAAGTGCATTCTATCATATATACCTCCCCGTCTCCCCTCAGGATGAGCAGGGATTCCGAATCGGGAATGGGCGTGAAATCCACCGCAGTGTCCCCGAGACTGTCCAGGATCGTCTTCCCGGCTAGCTGGCTGGATGGCTTCTGCCCGATTGTGATTATTTTGACGAGTTTCGGACCGTTTTTTAGGGCTATGTTGTAAAGTCTGAAATTTATACAATAAATATAACCTTCAAAAATCTTTTTTCTTCAAAAAACAAATTGTTCGTGAAGAAATCTTGTGAGTTAGATTTAATTCCCTAGACATCGGTTCTCCTTAAGCAGGCATGCAATTTAATTTTAATTTTTGAAATAGGCAATACATCGAACGTCAAGATGTCGCGGCGAAGAATTGTATCCATATTTTAAATATGTTAATAGAATGAGGATGGTGAAATCATAGACTTTAAAAGAAGTTATAGATAAGCTACGATAAAAAGGAAAGTCGTGGCGTAACAAGGACTATAAGCGTCGTCCACGTGGAGGATCTATTCGATGGACTGGCTAGATTAAATCTCCTGTTATTGCACTAATTTAACTACAAATATGACATACGAGTAGCTGTGTGTTTGCTGAGCAGAGCTCAATTTGCTGTCGCACGCAATGTAAAAATTTTGATACTTCTCGTAAATTTAATGGACAAATATTTGAAATACACATATAGGTATACAGCTGTGAGTATAAATATAGCTTGCGAACTTGATGGTTGACTATTTGTTTTATTCTTACCTAATTGTATTATCGGAGAGCAACACCAGCATATGTGACAATGAGGTGGGATGCCATTGAACTCTTCGGACTTCACCCTGCGAGTACAGGAACCGTTCGTCCAGTGAGTAGCTCCTGAAAATAATAAAACATATTTTTATCACCATAATTTAAAACAAGATGGGAGGGAGGAATTTTCCATGTGTTCCACGCTAAAGAAAAACGCAAAATCAATTCCGGGAATATAAAAAAATGCGCAAAAGCGCAGTGGTAGAATCCATGTACCAAAACTCTGAATAACGAGAGAAGGCCGGTGTAAGCAAAGAGACGCCTTGTCGTGGCGGGGGGGCTTAGTAACCGTGGCTTGGTCACCCGCGGTCATCGATCACTAATAAAAAACCCGCGGTGAACAAAGATGAACCCCTTGGCTGGCCCGTGGTGTAGGGCCGGCCCGAGGTGGCCACTCCGAGTGGGCTTGGCGAGCCTACTTCGGATGTGTCGGTGGGCTGCGGTGGGAGGGGTGTCCTCTCCCCTTACCGCTGCAGCCGAGGTGGAGATGCGGAGAAAGAGGAGTGTTGGTATGGCGATGCGCCACTCGCCCTATCCTCCGCGACTCTGACGGGGCCGCACCGTTAATGCGGTGGTGGTGGAGTCGCGGGGGGGGGGTCCGATACGCAGGTGGGTTGGAGGCCGTGGAGGGGGGCGTGCCTTGTGTTCCTGGTGCTCTTTGCCTGAGAAGGAGAATGGGGAGGAGAGGTCCTCCCCCGAGAAGGGGCTGCCATGGGGCGTTTCCGTTGCCCTGCCAATGCCTGCAAATGCCAATGCGCCGAAGGTGGAACACCATGGGGTTTTAGTCTGTGCGAGTCCGACATAATCCGTCCCTGCCTCCGCGAGGCGGGTATGCGTAGGCATTTCCCCATGTAAAAAAAGGGTATGTAAGCTTTATGCAAATAGAATAGAATAATTTTTATTCAATATAGATTACAAGAAGAGTTATTGAAAGTCATTTTTTACTTTTATCACTGGTTTGAAAAATACCTCTATCCTGAGATACAATATAATATTTTATACAATTGTTATGAAAACATTTAGAAACAGCATGGTAGCGATCACCTCATTCCCAGGGATATCATCAGTTGTGTACTCTTTAGTAGTATAATACTACTACCCTTACTAGAATATTTTTGCTTAATACATATTTTTAACCTTTTGATTGATAAAAGTTTGCACTCTGGGACTTTGTTGTAAAAGTGTATAACATGGACAATGTGTCCCATGAAGGAATTACTGACTCAAAGATTAAGTGAATCTCGAGTTTAGATCGACGGTGGTTATTACAAGAAAAATCTCGCAGCTTCCAACGGAAACTCCGCGGTCTTTATTGTGTATGGTTACAGCTTGTAATAAACGGTTTGTGTATGGGTTGATGTAGTCCATTCCATCATACTATTCTATGCGAAAACACGCACCGGTTGTAACGATGTATGATGAAACTGCGTATTCTTGTAAGAGCCCTAACTGGCCTCTCTCTGTTGTCTAAAAAAACACATGTCCATCCTAAGACTAAGCAACTCAAGAATGTGCCAATTCTGTTCCTTACGGGAAGTAACACCTCTGCACATCCTAAATGATTGTGAACCCTTAATACGCAAGCGTAAAATTCATATGGGAAACAATGTACTTAGCCCAGAAGAAGTGAGATAGCTCACAGCTAAGCGACTCCTTCAATTCATTGAAGGCATAGGGCTTAGCAGTGAACTATAGCCATAGCAGCGATCACAATAGATCTTATAGGTCGCATTGATATTGGTCTTTCTAGACCTGCGTAGTTGCTTGCAAAGCTTAAACCAGCGGACAATCGATGACGACAGTATCTCAAGAAGCGGATAAAATAACATAAGTTTGTATATTTGTATCAGTATCGGAGCACTTGTTTCGTAATTTTCATTAACAATTCGATCGCGCAGATATTAAATACATAAAATCGCACCACTATCAGATTTTGATACGTAACAAAACATCTACTGTATTTACGTGGCAGAGCCACGTTGCAGCTGTATTAAGGCTGCAGCACCAACGCGCGTCTCGAACGGGGAAGGACCACACTCCCACATAATACCAGCAGCTTAATGCTGCTGTTTCGTTTGGTGAGTATAGAAAACCGAAGACCCTTTTTACTGGTAACGAGGCATTCTTTATTAGTCCTTGGGGTTAACAACGCATTTGTATTTAGATTCTTAATCTATGATAGATGCAGGTGTATATATGGAGTGTGTTCTCGAATAATGAGAATAACATAATATTATTAACGAGAGAAAAAAAATGTATTTTTTTTAAATATAGCTGTACCACTTTTTTCATATCATACATTGTCATCCAATTCTGAGCTATGTTTAAAATTTCAAGTCTCCAACTCATCGGGAAGTTAGTTTAATATCAATTACTATTCTACCCGAACAGGCATACACGAAAGAGAGTTAATAAAAACGTGGTAAAATATTTTAAAAAATATGTAAATTTTCTTTTTCATAATTTTCTCAAACAACTTAGCTCAAAGTTAAAGGAACCCACGAACTTGACACAGCGAGGCGTAGATGTCAGTTACCAACATTAACGACCAGGTGGTTTTAAAACACGGCTCCATTATCGGCGGGAAAACTCGCATTTATTATTCCTGGCGATAAATACAGCGGTGAGGCGCCGCGGCCGTGGATACGAGCGCGGGAAAGCGATTAAAAGTCCGCCATATTGTAGTCTCTTTTTATTTTTTATTATTTATGTTAATTACATATAAATAAACCGATTACAGGAATCGTTATGAAAAAATATAATTATTTAGGTAAACTTCATTGTTTATACCTTAAGGAAATCATAACCATAAATCATAAATCTTTATTTGCAAGAATCACGGTATAAAAAGATGTTACAATTTATATAGTGCAGTCGTGTTTCGCTAATAATAGCATGCAAATTATAATTCTAAAATGTTTAGACAATATTAATAATTATTTAAATCTAAATAATCTTTTAAGTCATAAAAGCATTCAATTTTTAACCAATCATACAAATGTTTCTTATATAGTCTTTCGCTTAATAATTTAAATTCTTTGGGTATTTTATTATATATTTTTACAAACATATTTAGGCAGCTTTTGCTATATTTAACGAGCCTAGGAATAAAATCTAGGACAAGTTTTCTGGGTCACGTCGGTTTCGAGGATATATATCACTTGCTTTAACAAATAATGACTTATTTTTCAAAACAAACAAGCCAGCTTCATAAGCAGTGCAGTCTGTGGGCAAAGTGTACCCGCCGAACTCTTAATGCGCTGCGTATTCAATACAACAATGGACTCATGAATGTTGGGGCTGCCACGCTTTTGCAGCGCATCACGCATGTTTATATTTTATATATATCATATTGCGCAAAAGAATAGCCTCCCTGATGCGTCGCGTGCGAGACAGCACTAACAGCCTCCTAGCTTCCATATATGGAAGGCAAGATTGCCCTGTGATGAGGCACTGGAATACAGTGCATATAGGTTCCAGGCCCAATATGTTTAACAATAAATGATAATTTTGGTAACGTATATTAATTTGTATTCTGTACATTTACTAACCCCTAGTTTTAAGTGTACTAACAAAGTGGGTGTAATTACCTGAATAATGAATAATTAATAAATAAATGTATAGTGACGGGAGGGGTAATATACCAAGTCTTTTAAATAGCGGTCTACAGGATTCTCCTGGTGATATCCCGCATATTGCACGAATACATTTTTTTGGGCAACGAATGCACTATTTCGGTCAGTACTATTACCCCATATTGTAAGTCAATAGCGTAAAATAGACTCTACGTATGTGTGGTACGTTGCAATTGCCATTTTAATATTTGTAATGTTTTTGACTTGTTTAAGGACATATACAAACTTATTAATTCTACTGCATACGTTATCTATTTGTTCTTTCCAGTTTATATCTTCATCTAACGTTATTCCCAGAAATTTTGTACATGTAGCCTCTTTTAGTTTTGGTATATTAAATTTCATATTATGATTGGAATTGATAGATTTATTAAATTGTATATAATGGGATTTATCTAGATTAATTTTCAAATGATTTATATCAAGCCATTCTATTAGTGTGTCAATTGTATTATTAATGTCATCTTGATGATTTCTAATTGTATTATTATTTTTATTTCATGTCACAATAATTGAAATGTCATCAGCGTATATATGATTCGTAATGTCAACAATGTCATTAATATATAATAGGAAAAGAATCGGTCCTAATATACTTTCTTGCGGAACACCGAATTTATTATATTTATATCCAGATGAATAAGATGTCAAGTTATTGTTTTTATCTATTTTATCAATGATAACACATTGCTGTCTGCCATTTAAATATGACGATAACCACTGAAGGACTAGTCCTCTGATCCCAACTGTCTCTGATTTTTGCAATAATATATCATGTGAATCCTGTTGTCAATTGTCTATTGTTTATGTAACTAAGTATTGTTTTTAGTAAAGAAAACATGGCAAGTGAGGTCGATTTGTGTTTTTAAAACCCGTATTGTTCACTTTTTTTCGAAAGGCTTACAAAATTCGGATTTAATGTCTTTAGGCATTCTCTCCCGGTCAACCCTAGACATAGTGAGGTAATGTGATAGGCGCATTCCATTACAACCTGTTAAAAGTCCACTGATGAACACAGACTTCTCCCATAGATTGCCTTATAGTGGAATATTTGCTAAAGTTACCACGCTTGACAGCCACAATTTATTATTTTTAGTTGTTATTAGGAAGACGCTACTGCCCATGGTGCATTACGTGTAGGTAAATTTGGTTTCAAAATAATGTATTTAACACATATTACAATAATTCTTAAAACATTGTTCAATATAAGGTGGGGGAAAAAGTTTCTTCGTAGCTTATATACAAATTCAAGACTTTTTTTTACCAGTTTAATTACATTTATTGTGTTCGATAACTTGTTACCATATTGTAGGTACTGACATAATCCCGTAGCTGTAGAAATCTTGGGATTTTTGATCAAAGAAAATGCGACAAGTAGTTTTGACAGTCCTCTCTTGATGTTAACCTAACATTACCCAAAGAATTCTGAAGAGACCGAAACACGTGAAAATCTGAGGGTGCAACGTCAAGACTATATGGTAGATGTATTAACACTTCCCAATCAATCTCTCTCAAGTTTTGCTAAGTGGCCAAAGATATGGGAGGTCTGGCGTTATCATGATGAAAGACCACTCCTTTACTGTTGATCAATTCCGGCCGTTTTCTCTCAATTTCTTGCTTAAGTCTCATTAATTGTTGGCAGTAGACATTCGAATGATGCAAAACCATCGTTGCCTGGAGGTAAAAGCTCATAATAAACGATGCCCTTCCAATCTCACCATACACACAGCATCACCTTATTGCGTGTTAATCCGGGTTTCGCTAGTCTGTGGAGCTTGACTACCCTTTGACCATGATCTTTTTCATGATGAATGAATACACGATTCATTAGGTTTCTTTCTGTGAGCTGTGTGGTACCCAGATATGAAACTTTTTTGTATATCCAGATTTTTCAAATGGGTTGAAAACTGTTTTGTGATCAATCCTTAATTCTTAGACTGCGTCGTAACTACTAATATGCCGATCTTGCTTCACTTTTTAAAAATGGCATTGATTTTATTCGTATGATGGCGACCAGAGCAAGCTGCATATTGGACATCAAAATTCCCGGACTGAAAACTACATTAGATCCATAAATGTCACAAATTTTTTTCGCGGCTTAAGTCGCACTTTTCACCTTTTTGTAATAAAAACTTCAGAATGTATCGAATTTTTTCATTAGATTCACTCTTTTTGGCGGACAGAAAAACAATTGATAAACGGCGGGAAAGTGTTCTTTACTTTTTATTTTTCTTTTTTCTAATGTCCTATATGTATTGGTACTAAAACCAGCCAGATACAAATAGTAAAGTAAAACATATTTTTCTTCAATATTATTCACACAAAATACGAAGAAACATTATCCCCGATATACACTCGTGGTTAAAATAATTTCTTTTATTAATAATTATAATATATATCGTTAATTTATTTTATTTATACTTACTTAATGTTTATTGCACTTTGTACAATTTTACGCCCGTAATAAATACAATTTGCCGTGTAGTGGCGGTTAAGAATATCCACTACCCCATATCTTCCCGTGGGTGTCGTAAAAGGCGACAAAGGGAAACAGGCAGGAGATGGGCAGCAGCAACTTCCTGATAATAGCCAAAATAACAATAAAAAACTGCGGTTGCCAACCCGCTCGCCAAGCGTGGCAACTATGGCAATATACCCCCCATGAGCAATGACAATAATAAACGGCCCCCAGTCCCCGGCGGCCCCGCTATTCCTGGCTACGGTGGCGACCATGGTAACGGCGGGGCAGGGGGTGCTAAGAATCTCCGGTGGAGGTTCGGTTGCCACCTACGACGACTCGACCTGGCAACATACAACGCACGAACCCTGAGGACTGACGAGAAGATTGTGGAGTTGGAAGAAGAGATAGACAAGTTACGCTGGCATATTATAGGATTATCCGAAGTCCGAAGAGAGGGGGAGGACACGGTAATCCTCGAATCCGGCAACTTGCTCTATTACCGGGAGGGCGACCATCTGTCCCAAGGAGGTGTCGGATTTATCGTCCACAAGTCTCTCGTTAACAACGTTGTAAAGATTGAGAGTGTGTCGACGAGGGTTGCGTACCTTATACTCAGAATCACCAAACGGTATTCGCTGAAGGTCATACAGGTTTACGCACCAACCTCGGCACACCCCGATCAGGAGGTGGAGGAAATGTATGAGGATATCTCTAGAGCCATGCATTCCTCCAAAACCCAATATACGGTGTTAATGGGAGACTTCAATGCAAAACTAGGCACAAGAGAGAACGGTGAGCTGAAAGTAGGGAAATTTGGAATAGGGCAACGGAACCCAAGGGGCCAGCAGCTGGCCGACTTCATGGAGAAAGAGGGACTCTTTATGATGAACTCTTTCTTCCAGAAGCGGCCCCACAGGAAGTGGACCTGGTCGAGCCCCGACGGTTCGACAAAAAATGAGATTGACTTCATTATGACGACCAGACGACAACTGTTCAGTGATGTCTCAGTGATCGCAAGGGTGAAAACCGGCAGCGATCACCGAATGGTTAGAGGTACACTGAACCTAAACGTTAAGTTGGAGAGGTCTCGTCTAATGAAGTCAACGCTCCGTCCCCCTCATGCTCTAATCCAAAGTCCCGAAACCTTTCAGCTCGAGTTACAAAACCGTTTTCAGTGCCTAGAAGACTGCAATGAAGTGGACGAATTGAATGACAAGCTCGTGGAAACTGTCCATGCGGTCGGAGCTAAGTTCTGCAAGACCCGCCGCAGAAGAACACAAAAACTCTCCGATCACACTCTTAATCTCATGGCTGTTAGACGGGAGATGAAGCTACATTCTTCAACAGATTTAACAGCATACAGGCAACTAACCAGACAGATCTCCAAATGCATGCGGCGGGACTTACGCAAATTCAATACAGCTCGTATTGAAGAAGCGATCGAGCGGAACCGAGGCTCCAAAGTCTTTGCCAGAGATCTGTCTGCCAGAAAGCGCCAACTGTCAAAGCTGAAGACAGAATGTGGCAGCATCGTTTCCGGGGCACCTGAGATTTTGAGTAAGATTGAGAGGTTCTATGGGCAGCTGTACACGTCATCGTTGGAGCCGCACGCAAGTGTGAGTAACGATCCAAGAGCGAGTCTTATCCGACATTATTCCGATGATATCCCGGACGTCAGTCTGAGCGAGATTAGAATGGCTCTCCAGCACCTTAAAAACGGCAAGGCCCCAGGCGAGGATGGAATTACAGCGGAGCTTCTGAAAGCGGGTGGAAAACCGGTACTTGAAGTCCTTCAGAAGCTCTTTAATTCCGTCCTCCTTGGTGGCATTACACCGGAGGCGTGGAGCAGAAGTGCGGTGGTCTTGTTCTTCAAGAAAGGCGACAACGCTCTCTTGAAGAACTACAGACCGATTTCCCTTCTGAGCCGCGTCTACGTGCTGTTTTCGAGAGTCATTACGAATCGTCTCGCGCGCAGACTTGACGACTTCCAGCCTCCCGAACAAGCCGGTTTCCGAAAAGGCTTTAGCACCATAGACCACATACATACCCTTCGGCAAATTGTACAGAAGTCCGAGGAGTACAATTTGCCACTATGTCTGGCGTATGTGGACTATGAGAAAGCCTTTGATTCCGTCGAAATTTGGGCGGTGCTGCAGTCCCTTCAGCGATGCCAAGTTGACTGTCGGTATATCGAAGTGTTGAAGTGCTTGTACAGTAGGGCTACGATGACTATCCGAGTACAGAACCAGAGTACGAAACCTATCCAATTGCGGAGAGGTGTAAGACAGGGTGACGTCATATCCCCGAAACTCTTTACCGCTGCATTGGAAGATGTTTTCAAGCTTCTGGACTGGAAAGGATACGGTATCAACATCAATGGCGAGTACATCACTCACTTTCGATTTGCCGACGATATAGTCCTTATGGCAGAATCGCTGAAGGACCTAAGCACTATGCTCAATGACCTCAATAGTGTTTCCCAACGGATAGGTCTTAAGATGAACATGGACAAAACAAAGATCATGTTTAATGTCCATGTCACACCTATGCCGGTAGTTGTTGGGAACACTAAGCTCGAAGTTGTTGACGAGTATGTTTACCTGGGACAAATAGTCCGACTAGGTAAGTCCAACTTCGACCGAGAGGTCAATCGACGGATTCAACTCGGTTGGGCAGCGTTCGGGAAATTACGGCACATCTTCTCGTCAGGTATACCTCAAAACTTGAAAACGAGACTGTACACCCAGTGCGTGTTGCCAGTGATGACATACGGAACTGAGACGTGGTCCTTCACTGCTGGCCGGATGAGGAAGCTCAAGGTCGCTCAGCGAGCTATGGAGAGGGCTATGCTCGGAGTTTCTCTGCGTGATAAATTCAGAAATGAGGATATCCGCAATAGAACTAGAGTGACCGACATAGCCCAACGGATTAGTAAGCTGAAGTGGCAATGGGCCGGCCATATAGCTCGAAGAACCGACAACCGATGGGGAAGAAAGGTTCTCGAGTGGCAGCCTCGTACCGGCAGGCGAAGTGTAGGGCGTCCCCCCACTAGATGGAGTGACGACCTGGTAAGATATGCAGGAAGTCGATGGATGCAGGTGGCTCAGCACCGTGCTTTGTGGCATTCTTTGGGGGAGGCCTATGTTCAGCAGTGGACTTGTGAAGGGCTGTAATGATGATGATGATGATGAATAAATACAATTTGTATTATATAATATTAAGACCTGACCTAGATGTAATGACGACCTGGTAAGACATGCAGGAAGTCGATGGATGCAGGTGGCTCAGGATCGTGCTTTGTGGCATTCCTTGGGGAAGGCCTATGTTCAGCAGTGGACTTGTGAAGGGCTGTAACGATGATGATGATGATGATGATGATGATGAAGACCTGACCTGTACACTTAACAAATAAATAATTGAATACTTACAAAAAAATATATAACAGAATATTAATTAAAAGCCATACAACAATATAACGTTACCGTTACTGTTACAGACTATAAAAATACACTGCTGAACTCCCCAATATATAGCGGTGATATTTGCCATAATTACCACGCTTGGCGAGCGGTTTGCCAACAATATACAATAACCAAGAAATATAATCAGATATTTTACGTACTTCCATAGCATTAAAACAACGTTTAGCTCAGATAAATCAGCACTTCTTACATAAAAGTAAAGAAAGCCATTTTTGTGGTAAACGGGCACTTACTCCACCAGATGGTAAATAGTGATAGAAAAATTCAACGCCAAACTAGGCACAAGAGAAAACGGTGAGCTGAAGGTAGGGAAATTCGAAATAGGCAATGGAACACAAGGAGCCAGCAGCTGGCCAACTTCATAGAGAAAAAGGGACTCTTTGTGATGAACTCTTTCTTCCAGATGCGGCACCACAGAAAATGGACCTGGTCGAGCCTCGACGGTTCGACAAAAAATGAGATTGAATTCATTGTGACGACAAGACGGCAACTGTTCAGTGATGTCTCAATGTTCGCGAGGATGAAAACCGGCAGCGATCACCGAATGGTGAGAGGCACACGGAACCTAAACGTTAAGTTGTGGAGAGGTCACGTCTAATGAAGTCAACGCTCCATCCTCATGGTGCTCTCCATCCAAAGTCCCGAAACTTTCAGCTCAAGTTACAAAACCATTTTCAGTGCCTACTATATTGTAAAGCAGTTGACGATATGAATGACAAGCTCGTGGTAACTATCCATGCGGTCGGAGCTCAGTTGCGTGGCCGCGTTTCTCTAGTATTTATTTGTCGACACCACGTGCCCTCAAAATATTTCATTTCTCAGACATTTGTGTTCTCAGGTGAGCAAATATAGTGTGAGAAATCCGTAAAATTATTGCAAAATGTAGTGGCGGTGTAAGAATATCCACTGCCCCATATCATCTCGTGGATGTCGCAAGAGGCGATAAAGGGAGACAAACCGGGAGATTGGAAAACTGCGGTTGCCAACCCACTTGCCAAGCGTGGCATCTATGGCAAATGAGGCATTCTACAGGGAAGGCAGTTCAATAGTGGACTTTAATGGGCTGTAACGGTAACGGTAATTGCAATTAACAATATCATTGGTGCCGACGCGGATCGAACCTAAGTCTCTCGCGTAGGTACTGTACTGCGGCTTCAAAAAATCCTTAACTCCATATCATCTCGTGGGTATCGTAAGAGACGACAGAGGGAAAATGAAATAGGAGCAGTAGGCAGCAGTATCTTACTCGTAATAATTGAAAATAATAGTTCCAAGCCGCCTGCTAAACGTGGCAGCTATGGCAGATATCCGGGAGGTCGATGTTCAGCAGTAGACTTTTGATATGCTTTAACGAATGAATGAATGTAATTAACTAATTTATATTACAATAGCAACTGCTCAACAATAAGCTATTTGATTTTTAAAATAAACATACAAAATATAATGTTTGCATGTTACGTAATATAATCCTTTTTATGTTTAAATTATGTAAAAGAAGATAAAATTAGCCACATCCGTTAAAAGGAACGGATCCAAGAAAAACCGGCGTTCGCACTTGGCCCAGTAAATCACACAATTTTTACATACCAAAGGGAAGGGTCAGTTTTTCCCACCTAGGCGTAAAAATAAAATCACAAGCGGTCGCACATTAGAACAACCGCAGAGCAAATAGGGGCCGGCCGAGTGTCTCCGGAACAAAAACCGATAAAAAACGGGAAAAGGTTCCGATTCGGTAAAAAATAAGAATCAGACAATGCCCGCGGGGCGGCGGGGACGGACTCTATACGTGTCCAGTTTTTTTTACGAGCGGTAGCCCTTTGTCCTTCCGGGCCTCTTTTTTAAATAGATCAGAGAGGGTAAGTAAAGACCGGCGGACGTCCACCCTGAAATATTATTGTGGATTTTTCTGCTCAGCATTCATAAATATTTCGGTTTGCTCCCCCGCCCTCCCCTGGCGGCGGATCGACTCAGAATTATAAATTCGGTTAATAAAATATGATACGATAAGGCCTCTTTTTTTCCTCGCCGCCGCGCACCTCTATTATTTTGTTTAAATTTAAATATGAATAATTAAATTTAAAAAGGAAATCTCGGCGCTAATGAAATTTTTGTTTTCGAGATAATGAATTGAAAACAGGACATTGTCGCGTCGGGTGTTATTCTTTCCTCGCGGCTCATTCAGATTCAGCGAGCGCTCTTCAGGAAAAAGCGAAAAAAAAATTAAATAATTTTAATATATTAATTAAGGCGTATTCTATTTTTCCACGCTTATCTGACCCCATACGGTGCTATCGTGCTCCGAGCACACGTAATTTTTCATTCGTACGTTGGTAAAAAGAGTTTTAATTAAAATCACAATTACACTTCTTTCTGCTAATGCTTCATCATTATTCTTGCATTACTTCCCTCTTTTCGGTTTAATTATCCATTGGTTGTACAAAATTATATAATAATTAATTAATGTTACTTTGCGGACCTACCAACCTTGAAATTGGAGTGACTACTTTGTGGCCTACATTCTTAATGAAAATGTTTGAAAGGGAAGTTATAGTAAAACTATGCCGTAAAATAAAGTTATAAGGGTAATAGTATGTTTATTTTTAATAAGGATAACAAATGAGCACACAGTCCACATGATGGTAAATTGATGCTGTGCCCCATAGACATCTACATTTATCCTCCATTAAGAATCAAAATAACATAAATACATACCTACTTTGGCACCCCTTAGGAATAAAATCGAATGCCTCGTTTCCAGTAAAGATGGTCTCCAGTTCTCAACACTCACTATACGAAACACAGCAGTATTAAGTTGTTATTTTACGTTTTCATTCTTTGAGAGCATGGTCCTTCCCCGGTCGAGCCGACACATTCGTGTTACAACCATAACTCGCTGCAAAGTGGCTCCACTATGTTTAACAGGTTATATAATGTTATACACACAATTTCTCAAAACGGTCCAACTGCTCTGAGAGTGAAGTGATATGATTGCTATTCACAAAGATCCCCCTTATACTATTAATTGCTGTACTTACCGCGTGGTGGCTGTGTAAAGTAATATCATTTCGTCCCAATAATTTTGTAAGAGGCGTCTATGGGAAGTATCAGAAAAGTCTTATGGCTTTCTATATAGATGGCGGTATCTTGTTTACGCAAGACGTAAAATATCTAGACTGGTGACGGCGGAGATGCGGCAAATGTGCGAGATCTCCGACAATCAAGACCATATATCTCCCTATAACAGGGGAGGCTCATGTCCAGCTTTACGGGGTGGACTTTCACAGGTTTAAGAAGAAGATAATAAATCACTTAGCGGTCAGCCATTGCCCTTTCTTGTTTCTATCAATGATGCCTCTTTTAGAGGCGAAATACTTGTCGTATTATCGGAAAGGCACGCACCTGAAACTGGCTGGTGTTCCTAAACTGTGTTAGATGCATCATTTTTATTTTTTACTCGGATATTAGCTAAATAATCTCAACATCTTTAATATCGTGAATTTCCGCAAGGTAACTCCTGATTCTATTATTGATCACCTCTATTTGCTTCGTCAGTTACTACGACTTCATTGCAATTTATTCATTCATCATAGACTATCAAAATTCAGGGATTATTTAGAGCGATGATTCGTCAGATGACCTGATTTGAAACTTGAGGCATATAAAATTCAGACGGTGCATGTTATGAACGCAAACGGTAATACTTCCAGGCAACATTTTATGAAACCTAATGTTAGAATTTGAACGTTTTTTTTATGGCGAGACTTACTTTTATTTTTGTAGATACGTAGAATCAATCAATCACCTAAATTACCGAGGCTACATTGTAATTACGATTATTTATTATAAATTTATTATAAAACTGAAGTCAATGGACTCCTTTTTTTTTACATAGGGAAATGCCTATGCGTACCCGCCTCGCAGGGGCAAGGACAGGTTATGTTGGACTCGCACCGACTAAAACTCCATGGTGTTCCACCTTCGCCGCATATTGGCCGGGACCTTTCCACACATCCGCGGCTCCACCAACGCCAGCCGCTCTCTTCTACCCATTCTCCTTCTCAGGCAAGGCGCATCAGGAACACAAGGCTTACCAAGACTCCTCTTCCTCTCTTCCTCCGCGACTCCACCTTGGCTGCAGAGCTAGGGGGAGAGGACACCCCTCTTGCTGCAGCCCGCCGACACACATCCGAAGTGGGCTCGCCAAGCCCACTCGGAGTGCCACCTCGGGCCGGCTCTACAACACGGGCCAGCCAAAGGGTTCCTCTTTGTTCCCCGCGGGTGACAAAACAACAAGGAACCCGTTCGGGGGGAGTCAATGGACTCCTCTAGTCACGTTTTAAACGTGGTAGAGCCATGCTGCAGCTATATTAGTAGTATAGTTGTAGCACGAATGGGTCGGCTCGACCGGGGAAAGACCACGCTCTCACAGAATACCAGCGTAAAATAGCAGTTTAACACTGCTGTGTTTCGTATGGTGAGTGTAGAGAACCGGAGACCCTTTTTACTGGAAAAGAGGCATTCCATCTTAGTCCTCACGGGTGACAACGCATCTGCATTTTAATTCGCAAACGAGGGTAGATGTAGATGTCTATGGGCCACAGCAACCACTTACCATCAGGTGGACTGTGTGCTCGTTTGTCACCCTATCCTATAAAAAAAAAAACTTTCTCTCTGTCGCCTCTTACGACACCCACAGAGTGATTGCACTAGCGGATTCTTTACGTCGCACTACACGGCTAAAGTTATTGTTATAAGAGGTCATTTCTGAGCGGATCAAGAAGCAATGGACATTGTCGCCAGTTGGACGTAAGTATAACTAATTTTCTCTTTATCTAGTAGTTTATGACTAATTGAGTTACAAACTTCTAGATATCTTCACACTTTATATTTATTACAAACTTTCAGTTACATCCAGGCACACACATACATTCTTAAAAAATGTCGGAATTGCATTCTGTGCACTTTAAATTGGTTATAAATTCAAAGAATACCAGCGTAAAATAGCAGCATAACGCTGCTGTGTTTCGTATGTTGAGTGTAGAGAACTGGAGACCCTTTTTTATTGGAAACGAGGCATTCCATCTTAGTCCTCACGGGTGACAACGCATCTGCATTTTGATTCTTTATTGAGGATAAATGTAGATGTCTATGGGTCACAGCAACCACTTACCATCAGGTAAACTGTGTGCTCGTTTTTTTTTAATATTCTACTAAGCCAGCGCTTATCTACCTTCCCACCTGATGGTAAGTGGTGATGTAGCCTAAGATGGTGAAGCGCACTGACTTAACAAAAGCCTATTCACTCTTGCCTAGAAGACACCCACACTGTAATCAATCGGATGGAAAGACAGATGCTGGCAACTTATTCCACTCCTTTGCTGTACGCATGATGAACGACGCGCCGAACAGTTTGGATCGAATGCGTGGTAAGTCAACAAAGAAAGAGTGGAAACTGGCCGAACGTCTGGTTGTCCGATGGTGGAAGGGAGAGGGAGGAATTATATTATGCAATTCGTTTGTCACCCTTATTCTATATAAAGAATGAAAGAAAGAATAAAGGAAAATAAAACGAGCACACAGTTTACCTGATGGTAAGTGGTTGCTGTGACCCATAGACATCTACATTTATCCTCGTTTGCAAATCAAAATGCAGACGCGTTGCCACCCGTGAGGACTAAGATGGAATGCCTCGTTTCCAGTAAAAAGGGTCCCCGGTTCTCTACACTCACCATACGAAACACAGCAGTGTCAAGATGCCATTTTATGTTGGTATTAAAAAAAAACAAAAAAAAAACATGGGATTGGGAAGGTAATCATTATCTAAATAATAATTATAATTACTTAAAATTCACTATAGTATCAATGTATGCAGCGAAGTGCAAAGAAAACACACCAAGAAACAAAATTATTACTTCATCAAAGTGTTTAACAACATAAAGAAGTCGCCGCAGAGCTTGAGCACAAGCCGAGTTGTGGCCAGACACCCGCCGTAAAACCCTACAGCGCCTTTAATCAACGCGAACGACCGAGCCACGATCAAACGCACCCAGGGTTACAATTAATAAAAACTGAACAAAATCATCCGAACCTAAAATAAAAATAACGCAACAAAAAAAGCACCGCGACCGACCGCAAGGGATTAAAATCGTAACGAACGCACAAAAATATTCAAATACAATACTAACAAATTGATACAAATACTCATTAGGCTCGGAAGGCGATCCGAGCGAAAGGGGAGGCAGGGGACAGAACACCCTGCGCCCGACGCCGGCCGATCTCCAACATTACAATCCACATCCAACGTACAAATATTATCTAAAATTCCTTCTCATTTATAATCCTTTTGTGTCCTCGGCGTGGTGTCCTCCGTCAAATCCACCCCCTACGCCCCCGGGTGGCGGGTATTTTTATATTTTTAATCGCGTTGGGCATTATCCAAATGGACATTGGCGGTCCCACTGTCGCTGCCGTCTAGATGATAAATTCTTCCTTGGTTCGACACCCGTTGTTTTGTTTCGTCCCTTCCTTTATTTCTATCGGCATCGAAGTGGGAATAAAAAACGTGCGCACAGTCATTAATTACGGTAGATTTGTCTGCGGCTGACTGGCGAGCGAGCGTTTCTTTTCGTTTCCTCGACGATTAAAAATGGCGAGCCTTTCGCGGCCTAGTGAAGTGACGACGTACAACCGAGATCACATATTACATGACAAATAACATTTAAAATAAACTTTTTATTATAGTCTTTGAAAACCATCTTGTTAGATAGTCCATGTTATCGACATACTTTTACCTCAAATTCCAACTATATGGTTTGCTAAGTCGTTTGTAATCCATACTGGAGTGGAATATTAGCTAGCTACATTATTTTTACAGAAGTATTAGTATATTACGTTTTCTATCTTTTGCTAGTAAAATCAAAGTTTAAAATTGTAATGTTTTAACAAAGTAACATAAAATAAATATTATTCGTTCAATACAAACACTTCAAATTGTATGATTTTTAAAGAAGTAAAAGTTATGCCACAAAACGACGACCGGAAGCGAAGCCAGCACTACAGCGTCTTATCCGATATTTTTTCCCAACAAATGAAAATTGATTGAAGCAATTCACGGTCCCGTTTGATGCAGCTCCTCTTTATTGAATTCTCTGACATCTGCCGTCTGGCCGTGATCGATGGTTGTTTTGAAAAACTGATAATTGACCTTTTCTTTCCTTTTATTGTACGTTAATATTAATCGACATGCTTGCTTTAGGCGAGGTGTTATAAAACAATACTATTATTATAGGATGAGTGGTTTAAAAATGAAATAAAATTTTAAAACACTGAATTATATCAGGTTTTTGTTACTTTAAAACTAACTAACTTCATCCTGATGATCCAGAGATTTTATGAAAAAACGAAAACTTTATTATTTCTTTTCAACTATTATAAGTCAGTGCTTAATTACTATCCCACCTGGTGATGAGTGGTGATGCGGCCACAGATGTTAAAGAGCACTGACTTAGCTTAACAAAAGCCTATTCACTCTTGCCTTGAAGACTTAACAGACGTTGTAATTGGGTGGAAATAGAGATATATAATTTCACTCGTTTGCTGTACGAATTCTGAACGACGAAGAAAATAGTTTGGTTCGAATGAGTGGTATGTCGACAACGAAGTGGTGAAGACCAGATGAGCATCTGGTGATCCGATGATGAAACGGAGAGGAAAGAATTAAGTTATTTAGTGAAATTAAAGTTTAAATCAGTTTGTGATGGTAGCTTGATTGAATGTAATTATTCTGCTATTCTTTTCTTTTCTTTTTTATAATAGAATACGGGTGACTAACGAGCATACAGTCCACCTGATGGTAAGTGGTTGCTGTGGCCTATGGACATCTACATCTATCTTCCTTTGCGAATTAAAATGCAGATACGTTGTCAGCCGTGAGGACTAAGATAGAATGCCTCTATTGAAGTAAAAAGGGGTTGACTCGACCGGGGAAAGACCACGCTCTCACAGAATACCCGCGTAAAATAGCAGCTTAATGCTGAGATGTTTCGTATGGTGTGAGTAGAGAACCGGAAACCCTTTTTATTGGAAATCAAGCATTCTATTTGAGTCCTCAGGGGTGACACTGCATCTGCATTTTGACTCATTATCTAGGATAGATGTAGATGTGTATGGACCACAGCATCCACTTACCATTAGGTGGACTGTGTGCTCGTTTGTCAACCTTACTGTATAAAAATATAATGTTAGTCATATAGTATATGTAGGTATTAATACTTTCATATGATCGGTAAATAATTATTTTTACACGATGACTGAAATAAGGTTATTTAACAGTTTTAATTTGAAAAAGATATGTTTATTGAAGAAAATAAAAAAAAAGTAACAAGAACTAACAATGTTTTATTTTAAAGCTAAAACAGCTATAAATTAATAAAATAACAAGTACAATAAATATAAATCAAATTTAATTAAGATGTCCCTGCACCCCACTCTTTCCACCACAAAACAATAACACCAATAAGAGCCCCGCGATTTAAATATCCGAACAACAATAGCAATATCTTCCGTGACATAAAATTCGAAAAAAGTTTAATGGAACCGAAATCCCGCGGACCGATAAAACGTATTACCCCCGATATATTATAGAAATTCAAAACGGTTAGGACTACCAAAAGGTTAGAAGTATTTAAGGATATGTCTAATTCGGAAGTCACGAAAAAATTAAAATAAGCGATTTTTTAATACGCCTACACATTCTTAAACGAAAGAGTTACGCATTATATCGATCTGAGAATTCTGTACATCTAAGAATTAAATCTCCCAGTAAAGAGAGTTTTACTCGTGGTGGAGCCATGCTGCAACTATGTATATTTATGTTTGTAGTACGAATTGGTCGCCTTGACCGGAAACGGACCACGCTCTCACAGAATACCAGCGTAAAATAGCAGCTCAATGTTGCTGTCCTCCTATCATGATTGTAGAGAACTGGAGACCGTTTTTATTGAAAACGAGGCATATGCATTTTGATTCTTAATCGAGGATATATATATATATATATATATATATATATATATATATATATATATATATCTATAGGCCACAGCATCCACTTAACATTAGGTGGACTGTGTGCTCGTTTGTCACCGTTATTGTATGAAAAAGAATCTGCCATACATAACCACTATCACAACAAACATGGCAAAGTTATTTTTCTTAATTTCATTATTACTTTAGCTAGTAGCGAGGGGGGTAAATTAAAGTATACTATCCCGTATTCATAGCGTCATAGATGGCGCCCCTAATTCCGCATGATCCTTTTATTACGGCGGAGCGGACACGGAGACGCGGGACCCGCTTTGCATATATAGAAAAGCGATTCTTTTTGCGTTATGAAAAACGATGGAAAAAATGCACCGGGTTGCGGGCAAGAATTAATGGCGCGAGAGTTTCACCGGGCTCCTAGCGCGAGCCAGTTGAATTTATGTAGGTGCACGGTCCTCGCATACATACCGATGAGTTAATAGACTGGTTGGTAGACTGAAAAATGGTTATCGTTACCATACTATTAAAGTTAACTGCTGAACATAGGTCTCCCCATAGGTTGCCTCATAGGGGGGATATTTGCCAAGTTGCCACGCTTGGCAAGCGGGTTGACAACAGAAGATTTTTATTTTTAGTCGTTATTAGGAAGACGCTGCTGCCCGTAAACTGATTTGCAACCCCCTGTCATCTCTTACGACACTCACGGGATGATATGAGGTGGTGAATATTCTTACACCGCCACTACACGGTAAAAATAATCATTAATAGTGAGTAAATAATACAATATAGCCTGTGATGATGAAGTGAGAGAATCCATCACTCTTACCTCGTGGGTGTTGTTAGAATTAAAACCGATCATGAGAAATGCCAATAGATTTTATGGATTCCGGAAGATGGTGGTAAAAGACCAGTAACATTATATGGGAAAAAAATGCGTGAGTATCGTGGAACACTCGTTTGGAACGAAGTTCCTTGCGTAGTTATTATTGGTAAACGTGGATATTATATTACTGATTAACAAATTTGAAATAAAATAATATTTAGTTCATGGCAAGATAAGAAAAAGTGCGAGGGAGATGGATATTACTCCATCTCACTTCCTTATTTCGCCGCCAAGGCCGTCCGCACTATGACACAAGGGGAAAAATCTTACACTTTTTATCGCCTAGCTCCCATCCGCCAAACCCGTACCGTCCGATAAGGAACTTCGTTCCAATACACCAATAACAATAATATGAGAAATGGTAGAAAAACCCTACCATTGTACATTGGGCACACCCTAATGGGTAGTGATTAAATAGGTAACGATAAAGAGCTTCAGGAGCGTCCGAATACTATACAAATGATTGTGATGTAAAAATCTTAAAAAATAATTGTTTAGCAGGAGTCAATCTTGGTGAACACTCTTCACAAAACAAACAATTAAATCAAACGGACATTAAAATGCATAAATTATGATACGTATAAAGCTAATTCATTAGTGAGAATTGTTTATAAATACAAAACGGAATGAATTACATAAATTCGGCAGCTTGCAGTTGGCAGTTTGCTACAAACTTGTATATACGTCAGGCCTCATCATCATCATTCATTACAGCCCTTCACAAGTCCACTGCTGAACATAGGCCTCCCCCAAAGAATGCCACAGAGCACGGTCCTGAGCCACCTGCATCCATCGACTTCCTGCATGTCTTACCAGGTCGTCACTCCATCTCGTGGGGGGACGCCCTACACTTCGCCTACCGGTACGAGGCTGCCACTCGAGAACCTTTCTTCCCCATCGGTTGTCGGTTCTTCGAGCTATATGGCCGGCCCACTGCCACTTCAGCTTACTAATCCGTTGGGCTATGTCGGTAACTCTGGTTCTACTGCGGATATCCTCATTCCTAAGTTTATCACGCAGAGAAACTCCGAGCATAGCCCTCTCCATAGCTCGCTGAGCGACCTTGAGCTTCCTCATACGGCCAGCAGTGAAGGACCACGTCTCAGTTCCGTAAGTCATCACTGGCAACACGCACTGGTTGTACAATTTCGTTTTAAGGTTTTGAGGTATGTCTGACGAGAAGATGTGTCGTAGCTTCCCGAACGCTGCCCAGCCGAGTTGAATCCGTCGATTGACCTCTCGGTCGAAGTTGGACTTACCTAGTCGGACTATTTGTCCCAGGTAAACATACTCGTCAACAACTTCGAGCTTAGTGCTCCCAACAACTACCGGCATAGGTGTGACATGGACATTAAACATGATCTTTGTTTTGTCCATGTTCATCTTAAGACCTATCCGTTGGGAAACACTATTGAGGTCATTGAGCATAGTGCTTAGGTCCTCCAGCGATTCTGCCATAAGGACTATATCGTCGGCAAATCGAAGGTGAGTGATGTACTCGCCATTGATGTTGATACCGTATCCTTTCCAGTCCAGAAGCTTGAAAACGTCTTCCAATGCAGCGGTGAAGAGTTTCGGGGATATGACGTCACCCTGTCTTACACCTCTCTGCAATTGGATAGGTTTCGTACTCTGGTTCTGTACTCGGATAGCCATCGTAGCCCTACTGTACAAGCACTTCAACACTTCGATATACCGACAGTCAACTTGGCACCGCTGAAGGGACTGCAGCACCGCCCAAATTTCGACGGAATCAAAGGCTTTCTCATAGTCCACATACGCCAGACATAGAGGCAAATTGTACTCTTCGGACTTCTGTACAACTTGCCGAAGGGTATGTATGTGGTCTATGGTGCTAAAGCCCTTTCGGAAACCGGCTTGTTCGGGAGGCTGGAAGTCGTCAAGTCTGCGCGCGAGACGATTCGTAATGACTCTCGAAAACAGCACGTAGACGCGGCTCAGAAGGGAAATCGGTCTGTAGTTCTTCAAGAGAGCGTTGTCACCTTTCTTGAAGAACAAGACCACCGCACTTCTGCTCCACGCCTCCGGTGTAATGCCACCATGCAGAACGGAATTAAAGAGCTTCTGAAGGACTTCAAGTACCGGTCTTCTACCCGCTTTCAGAAGCTCCGCTGTAATTCCATCCTCGCCTGGGGCCTTACCGTTTTTAAGGTGCTGGAGAGTCATCCTAATCTCGCTCAGACTGACATCCGGGATATCTTCGGAATAGTGTCGGATGAGACTCGCTCTTGGATCGTTACTCACACTTGCGTGTGGCTCCAACGATGATGTGTACAGCTGCCCATAGAACCTCTCAATCTCACTCAAAATCTCAGGTGTCCCGGAAACGATGCTGCCACATTCTGTCTTCAGCTTTGACAGTTGGCTCTTTCTGGCAGACAGATCTCTGGCAAAGACTTTGGAGCCTTGGTTCCGCTCGATCGCTTCTTCAATACGAGCTGTATTGAAGTTGCGTAAGTCCCGCCGCATGCATTTGGAGATCTGTCTGTTCAGATGCCTGTATGCTGTCAAGTCTGTTGAAGAATGTAGCTTCATCTCCCGTCTAACAGCCATGAGATTAAGAGTGTGATCGGAGAGTTTTTGTGTTCGAACACAAAAACGTCAGGCCTGTAATCCAACAAAGCTACTCGGACTACGTTTAACCAAAAAAATATGGGTATAGAAGGAAAACTGTGAGACAAGTGATAGGTGGTTAGCCCATTGCCTTTTTTATAAGAAGGGGCAAACGAGCTCGGCTGATGGTAAGTGACTATCGCCGCCCATGAACAACTGTAATACCAGGGGAATTGCAGATGCGTTGCCAGCTTTTCAAAAAGAGTAAGTTATTTTCTTGAAGGTCCGTTGGTTTGGAAAAACTCTGGTGGAAGTCACACTTCCACAAGGAATCATAAATCCAATATACCATAGTGGCCATTATACTACCATGCAAGTAACACTGTAGGCACATTTTTTTTTTTTTGTAAAAGTGCCACATAAAAATGTGACCTATATGTCCCAGACACATTGGGATTTTTAAGTCCCATACATGGGACAAATTTGTATATTTACAAAGTCATCAAACACATTATCTGTCGTTTAAAAATAGGTGATCCGACAAATCCGGATTGTAAACGTGCCCCATGTGTACACAAATAGACACGGTTGCGGGTGCAAATTATTCGGAACCTGGAGTGTCGATGACTGACGCGTGACGTCACGAGTAGGACTACACTGCTTAAATATACAGCGATTACGTGATTTACATACTTGAGGAAATAGGTCAGTCGGTCAGCATGGATCAGTATCGAAATTTAGAAAAAACAATAATAAAGGTATTTCAAATGTGTCTCTAGGCATTGATATACAACGTGTCCCAAAATTCAACGATAAGCCAACACCGGAGGATAGACCTGCCCCGGACTAATCGGGTAAAAAAAGAAAAAAAAATATATCCCAATTATATTTTAAGTTATATAAAAAAAATGAAATTCTTCAGAAATTGAGACCGTTTATGATATTTTTCACTACCATGACCACAATTTTTTAAATATTTTTTTCTTTTTTTTTATAGGCAACCTGAATAGTACTGCTATCTACCACAATTCTTAAAAACTCCAGAATAACTCTTGTTTTATCACGAAAATTAACGAAACTTATTTTATTCCCTAAATTTTTTGAAGACTTTTACTTTTAACCAAATTTAACTTATCGTGGTGTAAAAAAAAAGTATGAACACTAGTATGGCAAGTTTTTTTAAAAATTGACGCAACTAACCAATATTCGAAAATGGTATAATACTCTAGGAAAACAAGTTATAAAAAAATATGGGCCTATTATTTCTTAACAGGGGCCAAATGACGGTCGGGTGTAATAAAAGTATTATTTCTTGAAAAATGTTTAATATTTCAAAACAAATGGTACAAACAGTTTCACGTGTAATTTATTAAGTTATTAACATTATAGCAAATGTTCGAACTGTTTGCCACCAGCATTAATACATGCACGACATCGCCTTAAAAATGATCGTTTTATTTGTCTTGCATATCTTCTGCTATTAATGTAATCAGCAGCCTGAGTGATATTTCGACGAAGCTCGTCCAATGTCACAATGGGTTTTGAGTAGACCCTGTTTTTAAGACAACCCCAATAGAAGAAGTCCAGGGGGTTCAAATCGGGTGAACCGGGTGGCCATAAGATAGGACCAAGTCGCCCGATCCAACGCCCTGGATACTCTTGATTTAAATATTCTCGCACAGGACGGGCATAATGTGCTGGGCAACCATCATTTTGGAACCACATGTTTTGAAGATCACTTAAGGGCACGTCGTTTAACAATTCTTGCAAGTCATTTTGTAAAAAGTTTAAATAACTATTGCCATCTAAGTTTCCTTGTAACTCAAAGGGCCCAATTACTTTTCCATTTAATATGCCGGTCCATAGGTTAACCTTGAATTGATATTGGGATTTGTCTTGTCTCATCAAGTGTGGATTTTCATTACTCCAACTATGTAGATTGTGAAGATTTAAATACCCATCTTTCTTGCACGTTGTTTCATCCGACCATAGAATTTTGTCTAGGAAGTGGGGATCTTCACTGTGCCTTTGCAGCATTACACGGCAAAATGTGACCCGTAGCGGATAGTCCCGCGGTAATAACGTCTGCACACGCCTGTAGTGATATGGGTGAAGCTTGTGACGTTTTAATATTCGATGTGCAGAACTTTTCGGTATTCCTGTAGCTTCTTCTATGGCACGTACCGAAGTAGTCGAGTCATTTTCTATCTCCTTGAGAACTTCTTCATCACGATCCAATCTAGGTCTTCCAGCGCTGCTCCTATTGGATGGCATACGACCCTCCGAAAACGCTTGATGCACATTAATAAACACTCGATAATCAGGATATCTTTGAGCATTTGGGTATCTTTCTGGATACAGTCTGCTAGCAGCGTTAGCATTACATCGGCATTCTCCATAGATTAAATGCATATTAGCGTATTCCTGTGGTGTGTACGGTTGCGGCATGTTAAACGCCAAACAGTCCAAAATGCGCCAGAACTCTAAATCACAAAACACACAATCGTAGTCCAAGATAATGCCAGGTCAGTTCAGTTTGCAGATCACTTCCAGTCCAAATAATGCCAGGTCAGTTAAGTTTGCAGGTCGATTCCAGTCCAAAAAGCCAAGCCAAAAGTCGATAGTATGTACGAGGGCCACGTAAGTTGAATTGGGTACGGTGCGCAGTAAACAAAGGAGCAGAGCGTACTGAACCGACTTGCTGAGAATAATAACAGCTTCTCTACCTGCCCTGTTGTTGTCTCTTTTTAACGTAAATATCTCTATCTATCTATCTCTCTCTAACATCTAAGGTATTAATGCCCCATTCGAATTCCTAGAAATTGTAACAGGAACCCATTTTGGGCATGTAGTAAAAGTGATTACTGACAATTACAATTTAAGGAATTTGGCCCCTGTTAAGAAATAATAGGCCCATATTTTTTTATAACTTGTTTTCCTAGAGTATTATACCATTTTGGAATATTGGTTAGTTGCGTCAATTTTTAAAAAAACTTGCCATACTAGTGTTCATACTTTTTTTTTACACCACGATAAGTTAAATTTGGTTAAAAGTAAAAGTCTTCAAAAAATTTAGGGAATAAAATAAGTTTCGTTAATTTTCGTGATAAAACAAGAGTTATTCTGGAGTTTTTAAGAATTGTGGTAGATAGCAGTACTATTCAGGTTGCCTATAAAAAAAAAAGAAAAAAATATTTAAAAAATTGTGGTCATGGTAGTGAAAAATATCATAAACGGTCTCAATTTCTGAAGAATTTAATTTTTTTTTTATATAACTTAAAATATAATTGGGATATATTTTTTTTTCTTTTTTTACCCGATTAGTCCGGGGCAGGTCTATCCTCCGGTGTTGGCTTATCGTTGAATTTTGGGACACGTTGTATATGTACTACGCACTAGATTTCGCATTCCGAACATTGATTATGTTCAACTGAACTGTATTGCAATCCGTTCACATCCGTACACTAAAAATTGCGTAAATTGAAGATTTGTGAATTCCACAAGATAATTATTATTATATTTTATTTAGAAATATATTTGATTAGATTAAAATATGAGTATTTCATATTAAATTCTTATATTTATTTTATATAAATATCTTATTTTATACTAAATTAAAGTCTTCGCGCATACGCGACTCTACTATCTCCCGCGCATGCGCGAAGGCAGAGTAGCGCACAATTTTTGTTTGAAATAGCTTCTCTAGTAGGTAGTACATATAACTCAATGGTCTTTAGGTGAAAACGTGCATCATTATATTACACGTAACATTTTAGGATAGTGCAGAGATAAAAAAAATTGAATTTGAATGAATAAGCAGGACATTTGTAATCATAGCGAAGATGGACATTAAAAAATTGACGTGTTTAATTATTTTATAAAGGCTCATTTACCACAGAAAAATTAACACAGTCCATCTGATGTTAAAGTCAATGTTGTGCCCATATATATGCTTTATAATTAAAATGGAATGCTTGTTTCTTTGTCCTTACCAGTAAAAGTATTCTCCGGTGCGACAAAACACAACAGCATTATACTGTTATTTTACGCTGGTATTCTGTGAGAGCATGGTACTTTCTGCAGGTGGTTCTACCACAGTGTAAAAATGTATTTTAAGTAGCGGAATTGAAAGTAAGATGGAGTGCCTTATTGGCTGACTTCAAAACAGGAGGAAGTTCTCAATTCGATTGTATGTACTTTTTTGTGTGTACGTTACACGACATCTTCGTCAATTGTAACCGATAAAAAAATACGTTTTTATTAAATAGGTTATACTTCAGTGGTAGTTTTCATATAAATTAAGATAAAAAATACATTTAGGGTAGGAAAATAGGAGATGAAATTTTTTTTTGTAACTATTTACACGTTACAAAAGTTAGCTAGAATTATCTTAAATTTGTTATATTCCTTAGAGTTAGGCTACTCAAAAAGGTCAAGAAATTAAGCTATAAATAAAAAGTAAAAGCAGAATCTAAAGTGCTAAAAATAATGAAGGGCTCAAAAATAATAAGGGACTTAAGTTCTTTTATACACTTTGTCTTAGCACCGACTTCTGAAGCTGTTGTGTGAATTTTTTTTAAATTGTCATGAATAAAATATTTCAGAGTTTATTTGTAAAATATAAATAAGAATATTATCACGAATTACTCGGTAACGATGATATTGAACACAATACAAATGCTTTAAATTTTCTTAAGGCAACTTTCTCCGAGAATTGAAAGTTCTACGAAACAGATTTAGAATGTATAAATAAAGCTGTTAAATACACACCGTTTTCTCACACACACCAAGATTAATTAATAAAGCAAACATTTTGACAACATAATATATCAAATTTTAAAAACAAAAAAGTATCAACACCACAAAGCCGATCACTTCGGGGTCGTTCGCAGGCCAACGCAATTTTTTTCCCGATTCCTTTTTTTTCATACCTCTTTCCAGCCGCGGCCGACGTGGTCGAAACTGTTTAATGATTTGAAAAACGTGTTCTATCAGCCTTTACGTGGAAACAACCGAAAAAAGCCTACAACAAAGGGTACCGAATGCAAATATAGACGCAGCGTACCGGCTTTATAACCCTCAAGTCCATTGGTGCTCAATTTTCGCTCTTCCTCCGTTGTATTAAGGACGCGTACATTAGTTACGGAGCTGTTTAGATAAATATGTTGAAGTGTTCGCACAGATCTCATCGGCAATTTATTATATTTTGTCCGTTCGGAATTTACGATTATTTGGACGGGACAATGGACGGTGGGCGACGATTGGCCAATTTTTTCTAACGCCAATAAAAGCACGAAGTGAGATACGGTTGTACACCGAGGCATGAATTGTGGTCTGATAATATTTGGACACTTTGTATATAAATTACTGCTTTGAAAAAATAAAATAAACGAGGGCGGAACATTTTAAATCGATGAGAATTTAATGACATAAAAAATTTATCAATTTAAAATTTCTATATTAAGTCTATATCGTATGGTTAGACTGCAATGATGGTGATGCTTATACGTAAGATAGAAAATGGTACTTTGACTGGAACTTGTCCAATGGCAGATCTTATATCATCCTTTAAATAATGATTAGAAGTGGGTGGGAAGTGGAAACGAAGAAATAAGTGCTTATGCCATGATGGTGATATAAACCACAAGTTAGGTATTTTGACTACTCAGGAGTCTTGAGAACTTGGATACTGTCAGCTGTGTCTGCCTAAGCCAGCGCTTAAGCTGCCATCGATATCTCCCAAATGCAAGGACGATGCGATGTGACGTATCAACATATAATGAAATTTGTAAACATATTAATATTTTAAAAATGTACTACTCATTGATAATAGTAATCTATTTTAGTGCACAGGGATGACGACGTAAATCAAGTCTATGCTCAGTCGCTGCTTCAATAGCTAAGGCCCGTATTAATAAACGTGACTCAATGACGAACTCAAGTGCGTAATCATTTGATACGCCCTCATAACGATATCAGCATTTCAAAATCGTTGCTAATTAATAAATACATAAAATCAGTATTTCAAAACGTTGTACTTAGGAATACTGTTCTGTGTCTTGCACTCAAGTACACACACTTGAGAGTCGAGTTTCGTTTATTAATCAGTGTGGCACTCAGCTGATATCGTAAATCTAAACCGCATCTTGAGATATGTTTATTAATAAGATCATAACCTCAAGATTGTACTTAAGTGGGTGTATTTGAGCTGAGTAACGTTCATTAATACGGGCCTAAGTTTATTGGTCATAAGCGCGACTGCTGATCATGAGGTCCTGGGTTCGACTTTCGGGTCGGGTCAAAATGGATTTTGGATTTTGTCAAGAAATTCTTAGTAGCAGTTTCGACTCAGGAAGTTGGTGGTGTTAAACACCTGTGGCCTGATGAGTACGGCGGATGATGGTGAGCTGCCAACCCCAGCTTTTGTAACTTGAAGACCGTCTGTTGTGAAGTACGTAGGCGGTCCCATAATGAATTGGCCTAACTATGAACCAATGAAGGAAATGAAACAAAACCAATTTTATTTTTCAATATAATCACCATGAATACTAACACACTTCTGACATCTGTGAATCAACATCTCTAAACCTTTATAAAAATAATCACATTTTTTATCCTCAAAATGACTGAAGACGGCCGCCTGCAACTCTTCATCGCTTGAAAATTTTCTTCCTCTTAAGTCCCGCTTTAAATTTGGAAATAAATAATAGTCGGACGGGGCCATGTCTGGCCTGTAAGGTGGATGTTGAACTTCTGTGAACCCGCATTGACGAACTGCATCCTTCGAAACACCAGCGGTATGAACAGGGGCGTTGTCATGGAGCAAGAGGACACCTTTAGACAGCTTGCCTCTTCGTTATTCCTTTATCTTGTCTCGTAATTTATATATTAAAGAAGCATAATATTCGCCGTTCACGACTGTATTACGTTCTTTAAAATCCACCATCAAAATGCCTTGAAAATCCCAAAATATTGTGCACATCAGTTTTTTAGTCGATTGTTGCACCTTTGCCTTTCTAGGGGGCTTTTCACCCTTATAACGCCATTCCATTGACTCGCGCTTGCTTTGTGGATCATAATACAAGATCATAGTTTCATCACCAGTCACTAGCCGCTCGATCACAGTCTTTGGATTTTCGCCACAAAGATCCAAAAACTCCGAAGCGCAGCGCACTCTTTCCTGTCTCTGTACCGCTGAAAGTTTCGGTACCCATCTTGCACTAACTTTTTTCATGTGAAGATGTTCATGGATCGCGCGATGAACGGTACTCTAGAGAGCCCAAGCCTTGCTGCAATTTCTCTAACCTTCAAACGGCGGTCACTCAGAACCTCCTCTTCGATAAGAGCAATCGTTTCAGGAGTGAGCACTTCCACAGGTCGACCGTCGTGGCCAAAGTCTTCGACGGTTTCTCTCCCGAGGCGAAACTCTTTCACCCAATTTTTCACTGTGCTATAGGAGGGGGCAGACTCCTTATACACGCCATCCAATCGTTCTTTTATTTGGGCAGGGGATAAACCTTCTTTAAACAGAAACTTTATGACACTTCGATACTCAGTTTTCGACATTTTGAAAAAATACGCGACTCTCGTTATTCAAATGCCTGTTAAACTAAGACTAAGCATTTCATGTCGATGCATGTTTCTTATATTAAGTGCACGATAAACGTACTATTTAATGCAACACAACATGTAGCGACATGTCGCGTTGAACTATATCAGGCCAGTTCATTATGGGACCGCCTGGTATGAGGTCGCGCGTTGTCGTGCAGGAGCAACGGGGACGTGCGATTGACCAAAGCTGGTTGGTGACGTGTGAGTTTCGGTTCTCTACACTCACCATACGAAACATAGCAGCTTTAAATTCCTATTTTACGCTAGTATTCTGTGAGAGCGTGGTCCTTCTCCGGTCGAGCCGACCCATTCGTGCTTCAACTATACTATTAATATAGTTGCAGCATGGCTCTACCACGTACAAAATCTTCGCAGTACACATGTGCAGTGATGCTCATCACTTTTGGTAAGAAGCTATGATTAATCACACTGGCGCTAGACCACGAAACAGTGACCATCACTTTTCTAGGGGTAAGTTTTCGCTTAGGGCATTGTTTAGGTGTTGAACCTGGATCCAACCAACTTGCTTAGCGCTTGCGATTGTCGAACAGAAACTATTTTTCGTCGCAGGTAACAATGCGGTTCAAAATTCCTTTGATTGTGTGCCTCATGAGCAGAGCAAGGCACCTCTCGAAGCGTACTTCGCGCTGGCGATAATTGAGTTCGTGGGTCAGTCATTTGACAACTTTTTTTACCTTGTCACTTAGACGCAAATGGACCAATATTGTTTTGCTGCTAACGTCGAAAGCTGCTGCTAATTCAACCGTAGATTGAGTATCATCAGCTGCCACAATCGCCCTTAATTTGTCATTGTCGGCCAAAGTTTTCGGACGACCACGGGGTACATTTTTCACACCGAAGTTTTCAGAACGGAAGCGGGCAAACCAATAACAGGGTGTGTGTTCGTTTGTATTATTCGCTACGTAACCGTCGTTTATGTTGCGTGCCGCTTTTTCCGCGTTGCTGCCGCGACGGTACATTTTTAACGTATTTATGATGACGAAAAATATTTCAATGCGATGAAAACATAGATAACGCTAACCAATAAATAAATGACTAATTTGAAAAAAGAATTCTATGTTTTTAAAATAAAATTAATTTAAAATTAGAATTCTTAGTCAAACAAAAATTATATTGATTTGTAAAGGCCAGTACTGCAGAACGGCAATTTTATAAGTAAAGACATAATATAATCCTGTCCTACGCAGATGGCCAGTCTCCGTTGAGGCAAGCCGAAATATGTCCTTTAGGACGTAATTATATTCGAGAACCTAAGAAGAGACATTTTGTTTTTCTTCATCAGCCCGCAAGAGTTTGCTACGGGGTATTGGGGAGCCATTGTAGGGAAGAATCATTGTAAACGCAGTAGGTACACATGTCTCACAACTTAGACACTTCTCCCCAGGCTGGCTATTTTATATATATATATTTTATCTAATTTATACGATTTATATGATAGTATATTAATTGGAAGTCATAAGTTTTTTGTAACCTGTCTCCTAGTGGTCTGAGGCTTCTTACGTCACCCACATACCATAAACACACCCACCCACGCACTCTCACAGTTTTTTTACGAAATTTGGTAAATGAGCAAAAAAATTTACAATATTTAAAAAATATTTATTCAGTAGGAACGAATCAAAATACTCACAATGCGATAACAAAATATCCTCTTTCGAATTACGTTCAGCGGCCAACAACTTTACGACTTCTGTTCGAAACAACATATTTTTGCAGCGTGTACTGTGTACGTGATGTAAAGAATGTGGAAGAGACATAAGAGCGTAACGTAAACTGATTATTAGTTCTTTTTTATAAAATAAAGGTGACTAACCAGCACATAGTCCACCTGATGGTAAGTGGCTGTTGGGACCCATAGACATCTATATTTATCCTCGATCAAGAATCAAAATGCAGATGCGTTGTCACCTCTGACGATTAAGATGGAATGCCTCGTTTTCAGTAATAATAATAGTGGTCTATACCTACTTATAAAGATATATTTATGTGGTATTTTTTATTTTAAAGCTTTTTGCGGTATCTGGGGCTTCATCCCCACTTACCACTGGGTGACAGTGTAATCACAAACTGAAAAGAACATCATATTTTTTGAAAATATGATGTTCTTTTAAAATAAAATATGTCGTTATCACCCGCTATAATGCGTCGTCACCCCTGAGGACTAAAATAGAATGCCTTGTTTTCAGTTAAAAACGTCTTCGTTTCTCTACACTCACCTTACGAAACAGCAGCATAAGTCTGCTATTTCACGCTGGTATTCTGTGAGAGAGAGTGGTCCTTCCCCGGTCCAGCCGACCCATTCGTGCTACAACCATATAATGGCTCTACCACGCAAATGGAGGCCTAATGACCTATAACTCAGGTTTTAATTATAGATACTTTAGGGATACACAACCAATTGTGTTATTAATAATGAATCCCAGTATATTCCATAAGATATTCTGGCGAGATATTATTATTTTATTTAATACAATCTTAAATGTTAACTGAGATAAGTGATAATGCTCCATTTTTATGACTAGAAGTTCTTATAGGTTTTATCACCCTCTCAATTGTTTCTACTGACAAATAACAGTGCACCCATTTGCGTAATGGTTTGATGCCTCAATTGTTAAAAGATGACTGGAACACCTTGAATTATATTTTGTTTACAGCCATATTGAAGCCACTTCCAGTAGTGTATACTCATGAGATTCTCAGTAAATAATTAACTGTATCCCGATGCGGGAAGCCCCAGTTTTTCCCGCTTAAATGTCGACCCGGGAAAGGTGATCAATTTTGTATGTCATCGAATGTGCTCGTGAGGATTACGTTACGTTTGGCTTATTTTGGATATTAAGTTGGCAAATATAATGTTTTGATTTAATAATTATTCTTTACCACATATAATTCAGACAGCGGGATATTATACAAGAGAAGCATCTTCGTTATAACAATTATATAGCCGCGCAAAAGGAGGCCCTGTCTGCTCCTATTCATAAAAATTCACCTACTAATAATATATTATGTATGTACTTTAATATCTGTGTGTATCCTTAAACATAAATAATAAAATCTGCCGTTGCCAACTCGCAACTTGTGAGGCGATCTATGAAGACGTATGCATAGAATTGAACTTTTGATAACCCGTAATGAATTAATGAATGAATAAAAAATCTACCAATTCGCGCTGGAGCAACGCGGTGGAATTTCTTCATCCATACATTTACTGAAACTGAAATGATAGATTGACCTCTATCAGCAGTGGAGCGTATTTTGGCCTAATTTTCTTTTAACGTACATATGTTAGAGCCAAGCTGATATTACCTACTGTAGCTTATAAATCAATTATTTAAGAGCAAACTTTGATCTCAAAAAAGTCCAACGTTTAATAATTTATGTACAAGCCAGTTTAGTTGGAGGCTCACAGCCTTTTAGCAGCATTTTATCCTAGTCCTGGCAGGTGCCAACGCATCTGGAGGCTTCGTTGTATGAATTTGGCTGCAGGTGTCCATGGACCGCAGTGAGCACTTGCCATCAGGTGCGCTGTAAGTTTGTTTGTCAATATATGCGAACGTACAAAATGTTTGTCTTAGTGCCAAAATGTTTGTAAGTGCTTAATCAAATCTGATTTCAATGAAATTTTGCACACTGTGTGCAGTTTGGTCCAACTTGAGAGATAGGATACTTTTTTATCCCGATAAGTGATCTTTAATATTTTTTATTGCGAATTTAAGGATTTTTTTTTATAGGAAGGAGCGTCGGAAAGGGCAGAACAACGTCTGCCTGGCCAGCTAGTATTATAAAAAAATAAAATTTTGTTTGTTCGTATTTTATGCGCTGCCATACCGTTCGTCAGATTGCGCTAAAACTTTGTCAACTTATTGCTAGCACTTGCGCGGAGGTTATCGGAGTAGTACGATGAGACGTTCACGACTTTTCTGGCACCAGGGCGGCGCCACTAGAAAGTAAGGTATAATATTTGACAGATTTCATAGCGGGGAAGTTAATTTGTAAGGAAAATTTAAAAGTTATTGTTTTTCTCTGTACTATTAGCCATATTTTATATTAATAACATTAAAACTAAATAAACCAAACCACGGATATTCATAAAAGTAGAAAATGAAAAAAAAAAGTTAATAATGTGCAAAAAATTAAAGAGTAAAACCACTGACGCATTGTTTTGTATATTAATAAATACTCTAGAAACTGATAAACCTTTATTAAAAACAACTTCTCAATTAAATTACATTGTGTAACAAAAACATTACCTCAGTGTCAACTAGCGACATCTGGTGAGCAGAAAATTATTAGCCCTCATTAACTTACAGTAGGTGGTGCGCGTATCGTACCAATAAATTTATTTGAAAGTTATACATCATTCACCTTCAATGACTGTATTATCATTCCTAATTAAACAATATAACTATTCCAAATATAAAACGATATCTCGACAATTTTTTTTTCTGTGGCAGCTTCGCGCCGGGTTCCAGCTAGTTATTGATAAAAACTGTGTCAACGACTCGTTCGAAGCGAATTTCTGAACTAATTAAGGGGCATTCTGTATTAAAAAAATGAATAGTTCATTGCAGAGTTATTTTGTTTCAAATTTTCATGTCCATAACTTCAGTTTTTACGTAAAATTTGTTCGTACAGACGAACACACATGATTACAATAAGATTCTGGTTAATACCTAATATGTATATAAACAGAAAACTACACTGCGAATTTGACGAGAAAACTGTATATCTTTTTCTGATGACTGAATAATATATTGCTGTTTTTAGTCACTGTCCCTACTAGTACGAAATAATTTTGCCTTGGTTTAAATTACTTTGTATGACATGATGCATTGATGCTTGCATGATGTTTTGTACGTGGTAGAGCCATGCTGCAGGTATATTAGTAGTATAGTTGTAGCACGAATAGGTCGGCTCGACCGGGGAAGGACCACGCTCTCACAGAATACCAGCGTAAAATAGCAGCTTAACACTGCTGTGTTTCGTATGGTGAGTGTAGAGAACCGGAGACCCTTTTTACTGGAAAAGAGGCATTCCATCTTAGTCCTCACGGGTGACAACGCATCTGCATTTTAATTCACATACGAGGATAAATGTAGATGTCTATGGGCCACAACAGCCACTTACCATCAGTTGGACTGTGTGCTCGTTTGTCACCCTATCCTATAAAAAAAAACATACTAGCGACCCGCCCCGGCTTCGCCTGGGTGGGATCTATTCATGTTTCATTCACAAAAAAATCTAAACTTTCAGATGAAATACATAGCTAAGATTATTCCTGGCATTGCTATCTTTCTGTTTGTGAAGTTTCATCACGATAAGTTCGGCCATTGTAAAGATTAGGACAGAGAAACAGACAAAATTTGTTTGTTATTCATGTCTTAATGGCATGAAATTAACCTGAGCTCCATAAAAACTGTTATTACGAAACAGACATACTTTAATTTAATTTATATATAAACTAGGTATGTATATATAAGGATTAAATGTGCTAAATAACTGCTGGAACTATTGAGGCTGAACTCCTCAGCACGGTCTCATTAAAACCTAAATCGTTTGGCGGTCAATTAAAAATGCCGCCAAGCGATTACGATGCTAAGCGTCAACTACTTCTAGTAGCGCTTTTTGAACCCACCCCAAATCGCGGCCGTACGAAGTGAAAGAGCTTAAAACTAATACATCTGGGTGGCGTGTGAGGCTACGGGGTGGGGGCAGGTGGAGGGGATAGGGGGTTGGGGGTCGGTCGGTGTTAATTATTCACATTTTAATTTACGGAGCGGGGCGCGCTGGCCAAGCGGGCCGGGAAAAATGTCTTGCGCCCATTCGACAGCCACCTATGGAGTGTGTAGACTGACTAATAATTCGTTCTAATTTTCAACTTGGGTCGTAATTCCAACTTCGTATTGGTCAAAGATTTTTTTTTAGAAGAGAGAGAAAACGAGCATACGGCTCACCGGATGGAACGTCTCAACTGCTGCATACAAACAAATGTAACACAAGAGTAAGTTCGTTCCTTGAAGGTCCCTAAATCGTGTAGGTCCGAAAAAATCTCCGGTGGTAAATGTTGACAACACAAGTAAACTTTTAATAGGTATGCTTAATTCAAGCAAAAAATTATCAGTTCCAGTAATCGATGTTAGAAGTACCAACATGAGATTAACACGAGCGATGAAATACAACATCAGTAAAAGATATCTAAATTTTCCAATTTTATTATTCATCTTTATTTGCATTCGGCGCGCCATTACAGACACAGCCAAACGAATTCTACACAATGACCGTATATTATTCAAAATAACCATTCGAGCGTTGCACGCGGGGCCGCGTAACGGGCACTCTTAAATATTACACACGAGACAACCCTCGGCGAAAACGAATACATCCCTCTCTTTTACGTTTTATTAGTAACATGGAGACAGAGCTACTGTTCCCATTCGATCACAATGAGACAAATGATCAAAATACCGACGCAGGATTGCCATCTAAATAATTCAAGCGTATATTATACCTGTGACACAGTTGGATTTGCATTTCGGAAATTACAAAAAAATGTCTACGAACCTCAGGATTTGAGTTTATTAAGCCGCAAATGTAAAGTTGTATCGGTGCGTGGAGTTTTTACAGGCTCTTATACGAGATGTCGATTCCAATTCGCTCCCTCTTTGTGTGATGGGCCCGTAAAACAATGGATGCTGGTCGTAAAATGTGAACGACAAGACGCGAGATAACGGCGGACTAATAACCCGTCCATGTCACTCGACGTGACTTGATCTGCGCCAATGCAACGGGACACGTTCCGAACATTTGCGATTCAAATGTTGTATGCCATTTTTGATTAGAAAGAGTTTTTATGCACACTTAATACATCACATGCGACGAGAGGATTGCATTGAGTCGATTATAATATGGAATACTTTTTTGTAGAATAAGTCCAACTGATGGTAAGTGGATGCTGTGGCCCATAAACTACTATCATGCACTCGTATATAATGTCAACGTTGCAATTCATTTTATATATATATCTAGCTGACAGACGTTGTTCTGCCCTTTCAGACGATCATTTGCTTTCCTAAAAAAAAAACTCCTGAAATTAGCAATAAAAAAATTGAAGGTCACTTATCGGGATAAAAACTATCCTATCTCTCAAGTTAGACGAAACTGCACACAGTGTGCAAAATTTCATTGAAATCAGTTCAGTAGTTTAGGAGTTCATCTCGGAAAAATAATGTGACACGTAATCTTTATATATAAAAATTACGTGTCACGTTGTTTGTCCGCGATGGACTCCTAAACTACTGAACTGATTTCAATGAAATTTTGCACATTGTGTGCATTTTGATTCAACTTGAAAGATAGGATAGTTTTTATCCCGATAAATGCCCCTCAAAATTTGTTATTGCGAAATTAAGAATTTTTATAGGAAGGGTCGTTGGAAAGGGTAGAACAACGTCTGCCTAGCGAGCTAGTTTTTATATATAAAGAAGATAAATACTATAACATTACGGACGGTTGCAATAAACGTGTGTGCGTGTGGTTTCATTTACATACATCATATTACTACATTTGATGCTATTTACGAACATTGGTCCTAACAGCTAACAATAATTATCTCCTGAACTACTTGGTTCAAATCCCTATATCATCTAATATGTGGTAAAGCCACGCTACACCTATGTTATGGTTGTAGCACGAATGGCTCGGCTCGACCGGGGACAACGCGTTCACAGAATACCAGCCTGAAATAGCAGCTTAAAGCTGCTATTTTTCGTGTGTTGGGTGTAGATAACTGAAAAACCCATTTTGTTGGAAACGAGGCATTCCATCTTAGTGAATGCAATTACATCTTAGTGAGTGTCTTCAGGAAGTGACACAACACATTTGCAGTTTGGTTGTCATTCGTAGACATGTCAATCTATGGTTCACACTATTCACTTACACACTGGTGGACTGTGTGCTCGTTTGTCACCCTTATTTTATAAAACAATTCTTTCAATATGAACACAACAATGAATGCGATACTGTTTGGCGACAGGGTAAGGTTATGGTTTTCTGACGAGATTGATCTCATAGGCAGAAAAGATGCTCTATAATAATAATAATAATATAATAATAATAATTTATTTCAATCCATCGGATCATAGTTACATTTGAAATTAAATTTAAATTTTGAATTACATATGAATTAAATTAAAATAAAATTGAATTCTATTAAATTAAAATTATTAATCAGACTTACAACCATTAAAAACAAATTAACATCATTAAATATAAAAATCAATAATATGACTGCATCTGAGTCATTTGTTTGTTTGTTCTTACACTAACCATATAACAATGATTAACGTACTGATAATCAAACCGGTTCGCAAATACGCTCAAGATGAAGAATAGAATTTTTTATTCAATATAGATTATAACAATACTTATTGAAAGTCATTTAAGGTTTACCACTGGTTCGGAAAAAACCTCTATCCTGAGAAGAACCAGCAAGAAACCCCGCGGGGTTTTAAAAAAACCACAATATACAATATAATGTTTTATAAAATTGTTATGAAAACATTTAGAAACAGCATGGTAGCGATCACCTCATTCCCAGGGGTTATTATCAGTCATGTACTCTTTAGTAGTATAATAACCTTTACTACACGATTTTGGCAAAATAAAAATTTTAACTTAGTCCTGCATATTTTCTGGGACTTCGTGACTATATGAACTGTATCAAACAAATAATAAAACATTAACCTAAAAACATCGTCACTTTTTTTAACACTTCTTTTTAATAAGATGTCTGTTATTTATAAAAATATACGCGAAGTCAATTCCCTAACGCCGACTCCTTAATTCCCGTTCCCCTCCCTGGCGTGTACTCTATTAAGGTGAGAATTAAGATGTTGATTGCAACTTTGCCCCCCTTACGATTGATTGGAATTATTTATTCAGCTCCCTCATTGAAGATGCTGTAATCAAGCTTCGTTAGATTATATTAATTTGTGCTGTGCACTTTGAGAAGTAACTTTACGCCATATTATCAACAGAAAATAAGAGAGCAAAGGATGTTCTTTAAGCCGTGCGAAGGGATCAAATGTAGGTATACAAATATTTACGTATTATTAGATCATTAGCTATGACATAATTGTTTTTAAATATTGGTTAATTTGAAGGTTGGTATCTTGCATTTGATTTGGAATTTCAAATATTATTAAATGTCATATTAATTACATAACAAGTGTTTTATGCTTTTTATTACCCGACTGACACAGAAGGAGAGTAATGTGTTTCGAGAGTATGTACGTATGTATACTTCTTTGGTTGTGCTCTTTTAACAGTGGTAGGGCCACGCGGCAGCTTTTGCTGTCGCAAGGATGGGCCGGCTCGAGCCTGGTTGGTACCACGACCTCACAGAATACCAGCGTGAAGTAGAGGTTTACCTCTGCGTTTCGCTTGGTGAGTGCAGGTGGCCGGAGGCCCTATTTACTGGAAATGAGGCATTCCATTTTAGTCCTCGCGGGTGACAACGCGTCTGCATTTTGATTTGTAATAGAGGATAGATGTAGATGTCTATGGGCCGCAGCAACCACTTACCATCAGGTGGACTGTGTGCTCGTTTGTCACCCTTCCTATAAAAAAAAACCTAAACAGCTTGATGTAACATATGAGGTGTCGTTAGATTTGTCTTAATTTTGAGAGTGACAGAGGCTATATAATATTTATATATTGCATTTGCAAATACAAAAAGGAGAGTGGAATGTTTTTATCAGTAAACTTATTAACGCAGTCGGGTATTTCTACCGACTTCAAAAAAGAGACGGTACTCAATTCGACTGTATGTTTTTTTTATGTGTTACCTCATAACTTTTTACTGGGTGAACAGATTTTGATGATTCTTTTTTTATTTGATGTGTGATACATGTGGTCCCATATAAATTGATTATATGACCAAAAGATTTTGAGTTTTTCTTAATAATTTATATTGAAGTCGGTTGTACAAAATTTATAATTTTAAATCATTAATTACTGTTTTATTAAGCTTAGGTATCTTTATTTTTAATTTTTAATGTTTTGTAATATTATTCATTCATTTATTCTTTACTATGATAACTTTGGGTCTTACAATAGGCGGACTAAATGCCTTCTGGCATTTTTTTTGGTCCCGATTGGAATAACAAGAAAAGTAGGCGCAGTCTTTGATTACACACTTTCAGAGACCGGTGACGGGCAGCAAGCAGCAACATTATACCATTGGAGGGTTTCATCTGTCTAGTTGTGATAAGTATGTCTTTTATCTTTTCCATACTGAAATGCGAGACAGTTGATTCTTAGAAAGTACTTTGCACCAGGGATTGATTGCGGTTAAGGTACGAGGTTACGCTACCGGTATAAAATATCGATATCGCAATTTTTTAAAGGTAGACCGAAAGCGCTTAAAATTCACAGAAAAAAACCGGTATAAAATAACGGTAGCGCTATTTTTAAGGGGTTTTGTTATAACTTTGTATAACCTCTACATAACCGAAATTATTACGGTAACGAAAAATATCGCGACGTTGCATGTTCTCTTAGCGACGTGAGTGGTTATTTGTTACAGCGACTAGTGCAGAAAAATATCAATCGCGAAATACAAAAAAATATTTCAAAAACTAAATTTGATACATACTTGACCGAGGTAAGATATTATTATTATTTTTTAAATCACAGATTTTTATTACAATACGTAGGTCACTCAATAAGTTTTGAGATATACAAAGAGTACTCTAGATATTATTAATATTAATTTTACATCTTTTCAAACTATTCTGCATCATGCTCTATACAAAGTTCCATTCGCCTAAACCAACTCTGAAAACACTCGCCAGTCTGGATCTGCCAGGTCGGAAATAGCTTCTTCGTAGGCAGCCACGGCTTCTTCGGCGCTTGAAAAAAACTTGTCTTTTATTTTTTCTTTGACTCTTGGGAACAAAAAGAAATCACAAGGAGCTAAGTCAGGGCTGTAGGGTGGGTGACTTAGAGTTTCAATATCAGATTCTTCAATAAATGCTTTTGTACAAATAGAGGTATGTGAAGAGGCGTTATCGTGATGCAGCATGATTCCCCGAAGTCCGGTCTTTGGTCTTCTCTCCCGCACAGCTTGAAAGCTTTGGGTAATGTAACTGTATTATACTTTTCAGAGTTGACTGACCTTACTAACTTATAACAGTGGTAGAGCCAAGCGGTAGCTTTTGCTGTCGCACGGATGGGCCAGCTCGAACCGGGGTGGTACCACGACCTCACAGAATACTAGCGTGAAGTAGAGGTTAACCTCTGCGTTGCGCTTGGTGAGTGCAGGTGGCCGGAGGCCCAATCCCCCTTACCCCTATCAACATGGTAGTGGAATTAAATAAAAGACTACCCCAGAAGAGTACCAGCACCCCTGTAGAAACCCTCGCTGAGCATCCACGACCAAACTACTTCACTCCTGAGCGTGGGTGCTCAGGCTGCCCCGCGTATTCTGGGGGGGGCAAAATTCCGCTCGCGACTAATGCTGCTCGGGGCAAGCGGAGCAATACAACCAAGGGGACACCTGTCACGCTATCCGTGAATTTTTGCAACATCAGGGGACTTCATTCCAACCTTAACGCTGTCCATTACCATCTATAGACGGCGAAGCCGGCCTTGCTCTTTTTAACCGAGACTCAGGTGTCCACTCCGGCTGATACTTCATATCTCTACTACCCGGGGTACAAATTGGAACACTCCATTGTGCCCCGGGCTGGAGTTTGCGTATACGTCAGAGAGGACATCTGTTTTCGACGCCTCTGCAGTCTTGAAGGTACGGACCTGTCCATCCTATGGCTGCGCGTAGACAGCGACGACCATCCCCGCGTCTACGGGTGCCTCTATAGGTCCATCTCTGCACAGAGAGGACGACTCACTGGCCCATGCCGCAAAGGAGAAAGCCGATCTGTTGAGCTCTCTTTTTACGTCCAACTCGACTCTATATGACGGGGGGAACACATCGCACACCATTCCGCGATGTGAGTGCTCCATGCCAAATGTGCGGTTTACACAGCGCTCGGTTCGCAAAGCACTCTTCTCCCTGGACGTCAGCAAGTCGAGTGGGCCCGATGGAGTCCCTCCCATTGTGCTGAAGACGTGTGCTCCGGAGTTGGCACCGGCTTTAACGCGTCTTTTCCGGTACTCCTACTCCCAAGGCGTAGTCCCGAATTCATGGAAGACAGCTTTGGTCCACCCGATCCCTAAAAAAGGCGACCGTTCAGACCCGTCCAACTACAGGCCTATTGCCATTACCTTCTTATTCTCCAAAATAATGGAATCCATTATAAACTGCCAGCTCATGAGGTACCTTGAGGATCACCAGCTGATTAGTGACCGTCAGTACGGTTTCCGTCGGGGTCGATCAGCTGGTGATCTTCTAGTCTATCTGACTCATAGATGGGCGGAGGCAGTAGAGTCCAAGGGGGAGGCATTGGCCCTTAGTTTGGACATAGCGAAGGCCTTCGATCGGGTCTGGCACAAAGCGCTTCTTTCGAAGATTCCTTCCTATGGGCTTCCCGAGAAATTGTGCAAATGGTTCACAAGTTTCCTTGCTGATCGGACCATCAAGGTCGTAGTTGATGGTGCATGCTCTGATTTCAAGCCTATCAACGCTGGTGTTCCACAAGGATGCGTGTTATCACCAACGCTGTTTCTCCTGCATATCAATGATATGTTGCTAACTGGTAGCATTCATTGCTATGCAGACGACAGAACTGGGGATGCCGTATATACCGGCCGTGCCAATATTTCTCGGGAAAACGTCGCCGAGTACCGGGACAAACTTGTGTCTGAAGTCGAGTCTTTGCTTAACACAGTCTCGGATTGGGGCCGACTAAATCTGGTCCAGCTCAATCCCCAGAAGACACAAGTTTGCGCGTTTACCGCTAAAAAGAACCCCTCTGTCGTATCTCCTCAGTTTCAAGGCACTCCCCTTGCTGCTTCAGCTAGTATCGGACTTGGCGTCGACATATCGAATAGTGTGCAGTTTCGTGGTCACTTGGAAGGGAAGGCCAAATTGGCCTCTAAAAAGCTTGGCGTACTCAGCAGAGCGGAACAGTATTTCATGTCGGCACATCACTTGCAACTTTACAAAGCGCAAGTTCGTCCCCACATGGGAGGTGGTGTTCTCATCTCTGGGCCGGGGCACCCCAGTGCCAGCTCCTTCCACTTGACGGCATCCAGTGCAGTGCGTTTCGAATCGTCGACGACCGAGTTCTTTCTGATCGGCTCGATACACTGGCACTTCGTAGAGATATTGCATCTCTTTGTGTATTTTATCGCATCTATCACGGGGAGTGCTCTGAGGAATTGTTCGGACTAATTCCAGCCTCTCAACTTCATCATCGCACATCGCGACAAAACTCGCGTTACCATCCATACCATCTGGATGATTGGCGGTCCACCACTGTGCGATTTAGAAGAAGTTTTCCCCCTCGCACAACTTCCTTGTGGAATCGATTATCACCAGCGAACCGGACCGATACGACTTAGGAACCTTCAACCATCACCTTCGCTTTCGGAGAGCAAACGAGGGATCCATCGACAACAAAGCTTCCTCACTCCAAGATGTTGATGTAGGACGGTATGAGTGCTCCCCGAACTAATGCCTACAATCTTATCAATGTCCGTATATGTGATTCGTGGGTCTTCTCGCACCAACATTTCAGTAGTCCATACATTTTCTGCCGTTACTGCTGTTTGCGGGGCCCCGGTTCTTTGATCATCTTTAGGATTAATTTTACCCCTTTTGAATTCAGCAAACCGCCTTAAGTTGTTGCGCGTGATGGAGCTGAGTCCCCTAATGCTGACTGTAATCGTTGTAAACTTAATTGTTCGGTTAAACCATAATATATCATAGCGCGCAAATGTTCACGGTTAAGATCCATCGTTTTAAATGAAAAGCACGGGAAGCGTTGCAGGAAAATTAATAGAACTTTGTTTTTTTTTTAATATTGAGCAATTGGCTTATGGAGTTCTATTTTTAAATAAATTTGCCTTTTAGAAATACCAATAAGGTACAATTAAAACATTCACCTAAATTTCACGCGGACGTAATCAAATCTTTCTTTAAGAAAGAGAGACGATTCGATTTAGAAAATAAAAAATTTTTTATTTTTTATTTTGTACTTTGTTTTGTTCATGTATTGTATTGTATGTAAATATCTTTTTCTTTCGCTCAAGCAAACCCAAACGCCTTTTTTCAAAATCACCGGAGGCATGCATATAGTCGTACAATCTATCTAGCAGTAGTATGCTTTCTGTGTGCTTTGTTAAACACGTCCTCGACAGCCTTGAATATGAAACTGAAGAGTGGAGACAGATCAAGATTGGTGTATTTTTATAAAACTGCTAAAAATAACAAAACCATACCTTGGGTTTGCCCTAGTTTGGAGCACTAGCTTCGCCACTGTCGAATAGATACACGTAAAAAATACTGTCTAAATACCTTCAGAAAAACTATAATTTTATGATATTTATTAATGGATAATTTTCTCCTTATTATACCGAATCCGTTAAGGTGATGGCGATGCAGTGTGACGGGATTTTCTTTTGTTTTTTTTTTGTGTTTGACCTTAAATTCTTTTGAAATACGTGAAAATAATATTAAGAGTTGCAACTTTCGATGCCTGGTTTTGCTTTAAAACTCGTCCGGATTCGAACTTTGCTTAAATTAAAAAAAAAATATTGTTATTATATAAATTTTCAACTATAAGTTCAAATTTGGTTGACTTTCAATGTCATACGAAGACAAGAAATAGCAACATGATAATATATTTTTCGCCACACTGGGTCACCTTATTATATAAAGCTAAGGTAATTTTTTTGCTAGTGCGTGCAGTGCGAGGTCGATGGGGTGTCTCGGTCGGCCGGCGGTAACCAAAAAAAACCTTTATGTTGATGGTTAAAGTAGCGAAAAATATAACGGTACCCTTATTTTTCGGTACCGAAAAATTTGTGTATCTGAATTTTAAGCTATCGCAATAAAAAGGTATGACGTCATACCCTTAACCGTTATAACCCATAATTTTTCGGTCATGCAATCCCTGCTTTGCACTGGACTATAAAAGGCTATTGTGTTACAGTTCGCCAATTAACATTCCGACAATCTCTGAAGCTAGTGCAATCCTTAGATCTCACTATGAAACTCGATTGAACATAGTCAGCGTCTCTCACATTGCAAGCAGCTAAGCTTACCTTCTAAATGATTTTTTTATAGAATAAGAGTAACAAACGAGCACACAGTCCACCTGATAGTAAGTGGATGCTGTAACTCATACACTTCTAAATACCTCGATTAAGAATCAAAATGCAGAGATGCGTTGTCACCCCTAAGGTCTAAGATGGAATGCCTCATTTTAGATAGATGGTTATATGTCCCACTCTTTCGCTTTAACGGCTACAAAACTCTGGAATGAAATACCTCTTGACATTAAAAAAGCTTCCAACAAGTTTCTTTTTAAAAACAAAGTTCGTGAACATTTTAGCAAAGCATTGCAAGTGTGAATTAACGCTTTTTCCTAAAGAATGTTTCTATCGTCACATATTTTCCTTATTTATCATGGCACAGATATATGTGTATATATATGTATATAATATAATGTATATATTTATTGTATTTAAGTAGACTTATGTATGTGTACGTCTGTATTAATATATTTACATTATATGATCTGCCGACTTCAAAAAGGAGACGGTACTCAATTCGACTGTATGTTTTTTTATGTGTCTTACCTCATAACTTTTTACTGGGTGAACCGATTTGGATGATTCTTTTTTTATTTGAAAGCTGGTACTTCTCGTGTGGTCCAATATTAATTTAACCAAGGCCAGACCAATAGTTTTTGAGTTATTCTTAATAGCTTATATCGAAATCGGCTGTACAAAATTTTTAATTTTAAATTATTCTCATAACTAGTTTACTTTTACTGCACTACCTCCCATATGTTTATCTCTGCTTAGCCTAATGGTTGACTGGCAGAGAATGCTTTAAGGCATTAACTCCGCCATATGTACGATTTTTCTTTTGTGCATAAAAGTTTAAATAAATAGATGATTATTTCAAGTTAATACAAATATTAAACACAAAGTAAGAGGTCCATTTTTATTACAGTCGCTGGAGTATTTTACCTTAGTTCTCAGTTTTAATTAGGGTTGCCAATCCCACTAAACAGGTCCGATTGCATTCATTCTAAAAAAATATTAGTAGGCGAAAGTACTTTACTTTAATAAAGTTTGACCGTCTATGGCGTAAAGCGCAGAAAATATTACTTTAAAAATAAAAGTATAAGTTTTAGTTTTCAACTTTACGAGACTATATTATTTTTTATTTTTTCGCCTTACCTATAATATATTTATCGGTCTCGAAAAGTCTATAATTGACGTTAAAAGTTGGCAATTGCAGATGCGTTGCTGGCCCTTTAAAAGAGAGTACGCTCGATTCGTGAAGGTCCCTAAGTGGTATCGGTCCCAAAAATTGCAGGTGGTAAACGATTCCACAAACAAGTATTATTGCGAGTAAGAAAACTCCTAGTAAAACGGACAGTGGTGGAGCGCCAAGCATCCAGATGGGGATGGTATCGTTATTGTATTAAGTACATACTTTTTATTACAATCTGGTGGACTGTTCGCTCGTTTTTTTTTTAGATGTAAAGTTCCCAATATATTGAAGCACTACAGAAGCGCAAGCGAGATGCCTTTTCATCTATTCTGGAGCCTATTAGTGTTTAGAAACAGCCGGTTTGCGGGCAACCTTAACAATTTTCGTCGCGCGCCCGTTTCACAGGTGCTATTAACATATTTTTGCGATGCCCCGCGCCATTTCAAAGGGATATATGTATTTCAAAAATACGACGTCGACACACGCTTTCATTAACTTTAGATCGCACAAGGAACGAGACGGAATACTAATTGAGATACAGACTATTTGACGCAGAGGTGACGGTTTCACTATTTTTCATCAGTACAGCGTAACGCAAGAAATGCCACAAAATACGATCCCGAGCCATCTGAATCTATCGACTTTTCGATCAGGTCACATCACTCCTGCTAGAAAGGGGTTGCTCTGCATCGGTTGTCGGTTCTTCGAGTTATATAGCCGGTCCATTACCACTTTAGTTTCCTGTTCCCTTCGGCTATGTCGTTCACCCTGGGTCTAATGGGGTATCTCATTTAAAGAATAAGGGGGACAAACGAGCACACAGTCCATCTAATGGTGCGTGGATGCTGTGGTGGCCCAAAAAGACGAAGACGTTATATCGTTTTTAGTAAAAAGGGTCTTCGGTTTTCCGCAATCACCATACGAAACACAGCAGCGTAAAAGAGCAGCTCAATGTCTTTTTACGCTTTTTTACGCTGATATCCTGTGAGGCGAATTGAATCAAATTACGAAGTCTATTACGCAGAGAAATTCCAAGCATTGGTCTCTCCATAACTCGCTTAACGACCTTGAGATTTTTTAGAATATCGAATTAGTATCAATTTCGATATATTTTAAAATGGTGTATTAAGCGACAAAACATTAGTACCAACAAAAGCAGCTACAAAAGCATTCATGTGCTGATGTCGTGTTCTTTTCGTCGTCTAACTGTCAGTAATAAAATCTTGGGCCTTATCCTAATACCTTATGCAAGAAATGACGATATATCGAGATTTAACACGCGATATATATCGATACTATTTTAAAATATCGATACAATATATATCGACATATTTTTATACTTGCCCATCCCTAAGGTAAACATACATAATATCAACAACTTTGAGCGTAGTGCCTAGTGCTCCTAACAATTACTGACATAGGTGTGACGTGGACGTTACACATGACCGCTAACACATGGGCTGCAGTCGCCACTTACGATCAGGTGGACTATTAGTTTGTTTGTCACTATAATTACATTTTCAACATAAGAAGTAGATACAAAAATATTATCTAATAAAAACTCCAAACATTCTTCGAAGGAACCTGACCTGATAGAGCGAGTGAGCTCTCAGCCCAGTAAACTCATATGCATTTTGATTCCTAAGCAATGATAGCTGTTGATGGGAGATATAGGCGTTTATGGGATACTGGATCCATTTACCACAAAGGATAGGGGTGGACTGTGTGCCCTCTGTATCAAAAAAAATTGCACCCACAACTCGCAGTACGACTTATCTATCTCGTTAGTCTATGACATGGAGCCAAAGGCTCGCGGGGAGATTATGTGGAGGGATACGAAGGTGTTAATTATACGATTTTCTTTGAAATAAGTTAATAAATATTGGATAAGGCTCTCCCTCGGCTGGCCCTTTACGTATATGTACAAGTACATACTAGTTGCTGATACTGTATTTAATTTGTTAAAGTTACACTCGACTGTACGTGGTAGAGCCATGCTGCAGCTATATTAGTAGTATAGTTGTAGCACGAATGGGTCGGCTCGACCGGGGAAGGACGACGCTCTCACAGAATACCAGCGTAAAATAGCAGTTTAAAGCTGCTGTGTTTCGTATGGTGAGCGTAGAGAACTGGAGACCCTTTTTACTGGAAAAGAGGCATTCCATCTAAGTCATCACGGGTGACAACGCATCTACATTTTGATTCTCAAACGAGGATAGATGTAGATGTGTATGGGCCACAGCAACCACTTACCATCAGATGGACTGTGTGTCGTTTGTTACCCTATCCTATAAAAAAATGTGCCTTAGATTGAACAAACAGCTTAACTTTGTTTTTTTTTGTTTGTTTAAATGAATATTAGAAACCCTATTACAATTACTAGTATCCCTGCATCCAAGCTCAAAATACTTGTCCTATGAGTGATAAACGACAGTAGTCGAATGGCAGATTCAAACCCACGGTTTTTTGAAGTGTAACATCTAACCTCTCGCTTTCCGGCAATCTGTGGGAGTGATTTCGTGAAAAGGGACGGAAGTGCGTAACGGGCGGCCGAAGAAGCGCGCGCTATTTGATTTGACCAATGAGCGCGCGCGGTGATAGTAAAGTGTGCTGTTAAGTAAACTAATGTATATGAGTAAGCTATATTAATAAATGTCTTTACTGTTTAGAAATGTCCTTGAAAAAAGTTCTGATCATTGATAAATAATGCATGTGAATAATAATGAATAACTTCTAATAAATATTTCAGTATTTAGTTTTTTTTTAATCTGAGGTTAATTTTTGGCGCTGCTCAATTGATATTTTTAAAATTGATATTAAGGTTGCTTATTACCAAGATGAGATGTCAGATGTAACACATCATAATATGCGACTACTGTAACGCACGCTTGTTTTTTTTTAGTTTTTCAGTCCTATTTTTATAAAACTACAGTGACAAACCAAGAAGGCTGCAAATGCATTGCTACCCCTGAGATAAAATGTTCTGCCTATAATCATACTGGCTCCCTATATTCTTCAGAAATAATGAAGAGTGTTGTCGCTATCCAGACGGACCCCTAGGCAGAAACAGAAACTTTTTTATTCAATATAGATTATAAATAATACTTATTGAAAGTCACTATTTTGCTTAATTACAACTGGTTCGGAAAAAACCTCTGTCCTGGGAAGAACCAGCAAGAAACCCAGCGGGACTATTTTTTAAAAATGGAAAGAAAAGGAAGTTACCTAGATTATTTTCAGTATTACCTATTTCCACCTTATCGTATTTCTTAAGAGGATATCCGGCCCGCAAGACTTGAAAAATAGATTTTTAAAGACTTATTACTATTAATTCGTGTACATTCGTTTAAAATTTATTTCAAAATAAATTGATTTTGAAAATGATTGGTCAAATCAATTGTTTCTTATACGTGGTAGAGACATTCTGCATCAATATTATAGTTGCAGCACGGTTGCAGGTCTACACAGGAAGAACCATTCTCACGAAGACTACCAGCATAAAATAGCATCTTAATGCCGTTGTTTCATATTGTGAGAGAAGAGGAACGGAGACCCTATTTACTGGGAACGAGGCATTCCATCTTGGTCTTCAAAAGTGATATGCATCTGCATTAATTAACTTATCTTCACGCACAATCCCTGACGGGGTAGCCAGAGAGAACAGATCGCCAAGTGTCACGATCCTAACATACCTCTTTCGCTTCTTTCAGATTCATTATCTTCTTCATACATGCACGTATAGGTATCCGAGTACTCTTGACCCTACCCTCTTCGAGCAATTTGCTCACATGGTCTTCGAAAGTTAGTCTCGGTCTACCTCGACACCTTTTAATATTAACTTTCGCGCTATATATTTTCTTCACCATTTGGTTTTCACTCATTCGCTCAACGTGCCCAAACCACCGAAGCACGCCCTTATCAATTTTTGTGATAAGGTCATCTTTCAAACCTGCCATATTGCGAATCTCTTCGTTTCGCTTTCGGTCGGCCATGTTAACGCCGCACATTTTACAAAGAGATCGCATCTCCACTGCATTCAACTTGCTTTTATGCTTCTTCTGGCATACCCAGGTTTCGCTGCCATATAACAAAGTCGGTACCAACACTGCGTTATGTATTGCAAGGCGTGCACTCTTCACTACGCCTTGCCTTTTGACTAACGCAGTCAGGGCACCATTGACTTTGTTCCCAGCAGCGACACGCCGGGATAGTTAATTAATAATCAACTTAATCGAGGATTGATGTAGATGTCTACGGGCCACAGCATCCAATTACCGTTAGTTGGACTCTTTGCTCGTTTGTCAGTATGCAGTATTACGAAATATAGAAGAAGTTACGGTTAGAATCAAATTATTTATTTCCAGAGGTTACATATGTAAACATATATTTTAGTATTTACTCTATGCACCTGACTGCTTATATTGGCACGCAACATTTTCCCTTCACAAGTTGACTGCTGAACATAGGTCTCCCACAAGGAATGCTACAAAGCACCTGCATCCATCGACTTCCTGATACGTACTATTATTTATTCTGTGCCGATAATATGAAAACAACTATTTATTTTAGTTTTTTCATAATTTTAATCAAGTTATGAGAAGGAATAATGATCGTCACGAATGCTTTATCCTTGCGTTTTTGAATGCATGATGAGGCATTCGTGACAATGTTGTCTGGTCATGAACAGTGATGGTAAGATAATCTCAGCCCATCATCTAATGGAAGTCGCGAGAGGCGACTATGGTAAATCATTTTGAAAGGTACGAGATCAAGAAGTCTGAAATTTTTATCGGCTATCCAGTTACCAATCGTGACTATTAAACGAAAACTACTCTAAAACGGGAGATTCTATGTCTATTAGTGGTCTTAGCAGTATTAATCGGCAACTTTATATGTATATATTCGTTCCTTTTAAAACGAAGATGCCTCGAACTTGACAGAGATCTAAATAGAAAACTTACATATTAATATTCTGAAATGTTAAGAGTCAACCATTTTACCAAATCGTTAAAACTTATTAAATTAACACCACCCACACTCTTCCACCAGATAATCGTGTTATTAGTCAGTAATCAGTCTTAATGCGAGAAACTAAGAACATCCGCACCACTCCGGTTGCGTATTAATATTATCACATATCCGGCCCGAGCCGAGCTCTCTGGAAGAATTTTTAATGGCTTGCTTTAATTATTTCGCGTGGCAACGGGGCCTGGTCTAAGTTCCATTCACATTAGAGATTTCATTTTTGCACGGAGGCGCACGACCGTTGAATTATTAAGCCGAGTGCCGAAAACTGAAAATTCCCGAGATCACTGTACGCCCGGCACATATTTATGCGCGGAGCTTCGAGAGGGATCCAGAAACCGTTTGTACATTATGAAGGGACCTAATTAACCGACGCCGGGGCGAGATTAATAATGGACGCAGCGTCAGCGGTCGGCGCTAGCAGTTCTAGTATTCTTAACTTTGAATCGACTTCACGGAATAATACATGTATCGAAAATGTCAGGGTTCTTTTTTTTGTATTCTCCTGGCGATTTAGAAGGCTCGTCTAGAAATGAAACTGTAATTTTAGGGTTGGAAATTTTAATTTTGCGTCAACGTTTTGCGTTCGTGATCACGAATAAACAAATAAATATTAAAGCTATTCATTCCTTCCTCACAGCCTTACACGACTCTACCCCTAATGGTCCCAAAGTCCAAGTTTTGAAGTAACAAGCTATATGCGTATTAATCCCAAGTAAAAGTCTCCTTAGGTTTCTGAGAGGATTTTCGAGGGAGTCCGTTGCATTTCTTCAATGTGTATTGGCCGACCTATCAAACCCTCAAAACATTTTTTTTTAATTCTTAGAGGTGCAGGTTTCCTCACGATTCTTTCCTTTGCCGCTGTGCGCATGATAAGTCATGCCTTCATTAATGCTGGTAGGGATCGCAGTCGTGTTGGTTACTAAGGTTACTGAGGCTTTCAATGAATTAGTAGTAAAACTTTTTATAGGATACTAGCTGCTACCGGGCCCGTTGCTGCTGCACAAGAAATAATTGTAAAAATGTGGTTTCAAATTTGGAAGACTTATATTGTTTAATTAGGAAGGATAAAACAATTCATTGAATGATATATAACTATCAAATAAATTTGGCTGTATATATATGATACACGCGCTACCAGTGTAAGTTAATTGTACTTACTTACTTACTTATCTTCACGCACAATCCCTGACGGGGTAGCCAGAGAGAACAGATCGCCAAGTGTCACGATCCTTACATACCTCTTTCGCTTCTTTCAGATTCATTATCTTCTTCATACATGCACGTCTAGGTATCCGAGTACTCTTGACCCTACCCTCTTCGAGCAATTTGCTCACATGGTCTTCGAAAGTTAGTCTCGGTCTACCTCGACACCTTTTAATATTAACTTTCGCGCTATATATTTTCTTCACCATTCGGTCTTCACTCATTCGCTCAACGTGCCCAAACCACCGAAGCACGCCCTTATCAGTTTTTGTGATAAGGTCATCTTTCAAACCTGCCATATTGCGAATCTCTTCGTTTCGCTTTCGGTCGGCCATGGTAACGCCGCACGTTTTACGAAGAGATCGCATCTCCACTGCATTCAATTTGCTTTTATGCTTCTTCTGGCATACCCAGGTTTCGCTGCCATATAACAAAGTCGGTACCAACACTGCGTTATGTATTGCAAGGCGTGCACTCTTCACTACGCCTTGCCTTTTGACTAACGCAGTCAGGGCACCATTGACTTTGTTCCCGGCAGCGACACGCCTGTCCACATCTAAATCACATCTTCCATCCCGGCTAAAAGCACTCCCCAAGTATACAATTTCATTTACCTGTTCTAGACAAGTTAAGTTTCTAAGTTAATTGTACTATGCCTATAACCTTCGCAAGAGCAAGCAATAAGTTGACAAAATTTTACCGCAATCTGATGAAAGGTATGGTAGCGCATAAAAAAACGAACAAACAAAAATTTTTTTTTATATATTAGATGAGTGACAAACGAGCACACAACTGGTGGTATGTGAGTGCTGTGGGCCGTAGACACTTACATCTATCCTCGATTAAGAATCAAAAGGTAGATGCGTTGTCATCCCTATCACTAAAAGGTAATAAATAAATATTATTTATTAATCTACACATCAATTCCATCTTCTTTTTAAGGTAAAATTGAGGAATGTTTCCTCGTTCATTTTTTCACTTCTTAGCATTGTTGACTTAATGAGATATGTTCCACATTTAAAAATCCAAATGTTGTATTTTAATTGCATTCCTCCTTACCGCTGTAGTGAAGCGCCACCGCACAAAGCGCGTCGCGAAACGAAAACGTAATACGATTAGAAACGAATTACACACACCGGATAAGTCTGCGGGGCTAACTAACCACGGGCCCCACGTTGGGCGCCACTTTGCCTTTGTCCATCCACTTTCTTTGTATTTCGTTCCATTTCATGCGAAATTTAATTTCGTTTTCAAGACTCGCGTGGAATGATATTACGGGCGCAGGCCGCGACCGCTGTTGTAATTTTCATTGCTCCTCCTCAAGTGTGTGTGGACATCGGGGCGTTTTTCATCGCATTCCCTTTCGGTGGCTGCTCGGGCGTTTTTCGTTTACCGCGGGTATGCCGCGTTGGTTCAGTATTAAAGCGTCGGATTGCGGGTTCGTTAATTGCTTAACACAAACCACCTGTGAAATTTTATTGGCGGTGTTTCGCTTTGAGCTGACGTTTGTGTGCACAAAGTTTATTATTTCGAAAATATCATATAGTAGTATTGACAGAAAGTTAAATTGGATATAACCAGTGCAACTAAAAGAACTATCAAAACTAATGGCGTTATGTAAATTTTTTTTTTCTATTCATAATTTATTAAAGCCTATGAAAAGTCCATTGGTGAAGAAATATCTTCCTTTGCCACAGTTGTAACGCTTGCCCGGCTGGTTTGCAACAGCAGCTTTTTTAATATTTTGAGTTATGATTAGAAATATGCTGCTGCCCATCTTCTATTTCATTTCCCACTGTCACCTCTTACGACAGCCACGGGATGACAAAAGGTAGCGGATTTTCTCACGCCGCCACTACACAGTTATTCATGAAATACATTTTATTTCTTCGGCCAATTAAATTCAAATTTCGTAATGTTTCTGCCAAATCTAATACCGTCTCAAAATTAGGTTCCTATGACCTGATTCTAATTTGATTAGGGAATATATATTTATAACGTGATTACATACTTTTATGGATTGTGTAAAGCTCTAACATAACGTTTTGTAGTAACAAAACTGTTTTCAACCGACTTCAAAAAAGGAGAAGGTTCTCAATTCGATTGTATTTTTTTATGTTTGTTACCTCAGACCTTTTTTTTAGGTGAACCGAATTTGATGATTCTTTTTTTATTTGAAAGCTGGTGTTTGTCATGTAGTCCCATATAAATTTAATCAAGGTCTGATCAATAGTTTTTGAGTTATTCTTAATAATTTATATTGAAGTCGTTTGTACAACATTTTTAATTTTAACACTTGTTCATATAAAAAATCATATTTTTTGTAGTGCATTTTCAACAAACTCCCAATGAATTCATACGGTGTGCTTATTATATAAAAAGCATGTAGAAATTCATCGCACAATAAGTATCTCTTCCGTAAACCCCAAGCAATTGATTAACATAAAAAGATAAAGTTGTAAAAAGATCAAGTAACCAATAAAAGAAGCCCTCCGTACAAGTATCGGTGAATCCCTCCTCGAGTGTTTGGAACCCCAATTTGCCATCGATACAGGCAATACGGTCCGACGGTGAGCCCTCCCGGAGGTAAAGGGATAAAAAAGGGCACTCTTTTGTGTGATCTACCTGCAAATCGCTGCGGCGGGCACTCAATGAGAGGCGGTCAGTGGATTTTTTATTCACATTATATTTTATTTAGTTTTTACGTCAATATTAAAGTGACAAACGAGCTAACATTTCAACCACTGCTAAGCTGCTACTGCAGTTTATTGACATCTACATATTAACCGAACACCGTGCTAAGCACTTTTTATAACTATAAACTAGATAAAGCTTCTTTGCCTAGCACTGCATCCACTGCCGGTTGTAAGTGTTACTATTATTTCTTACCAGGGGGACTAGTGCTCATTTGTCACCTTACATGAATAAAAAAAAATAGGCTTGTAGTCGGAGCATGCACCGTTTACAACGACCTTGATGCTCCGGTCTGCAAGGAAGCTGGTGATCCAATGGCACAATTGCTCGGGAAGCCCATAGGAAGGGAGCTTCGAAAGAAGCGCTTTGTGCCAAACCCGATCGAAGGCCTTCGCAATGTCCAAACTAACGGCCAACGCCTCCCCCTTGGACTCAGCTGCCTCCGCCCATCTATGAGTCATGTAGACCAGAAGATCACCAGCTGATCGACCCCGACGGATACCGGTCACTAATCACAGATTCCATTATTTTGGAGAAAAAGGAGGTGATGGCGATAGAAATGTAGTTGGACAGGTCTGAGCGGTCGCCTTTTTTAGGAATCGGGTGGACAAAAGCTGTCTTCCATGATTTCGGGACTACGTCTAGGGAGTAGGCGTAGTCCCGAAATCGAATAAAAAAACGATTAAGCTACTTAGTTTATATTGGGTTTTAGTTCAGACCAAAGACATTATTGGCTTTAGGACAACCAAGATCAAGACAGAATCGAAATTAACCGGGTGAACGTCGTTATGTCTATTAAGGGTGACAAATGAGCACACAGTACACCTGATGGTAAGTGGATGCTGTGACCCATAGACGACTAAGTCTATCTTCGATTAAGAATCAAAATGCAGATGCATTGTCACGCTTGTGGACTACGATAGAATGCCTCTAAACTCACCACATCTCTCACTCACCATACGAAACACAGGGATATTGAGCTGCTATGCGAGAGCTTGGTCCATCCCCGGCCAAGCCGACCCATTCGTGCTACAACCATAATATAGCAGCATGGCTCTACCACGATGCGAATGTATAGTATAGATAACTCAAGTAATTATTCAATAAACGTGTTGTCATTACTATAGGATGAAGACGCTGAAGTTGTTTGCTAATGTAACCAAAGTCCAGTGGACACACGATCCTGAACAAACTATGATATTTGCATGCTGAGCTCTTGGTCATTTGTTTGTTTACGAGATGAAGTTGTGTTAAATTGGATTAAGATGCTTTGCTTTTACGTTGTAATAATATAATGACAGTTTTTAATCAATGATTATTATTGTGAACTATAATATGCATTTCAACGAAAAATAATTAATGACTATATGTTTGTATTGCGATAAAAGAATTGTTTGTATTATTTATGTACACACAAACTATCGTAGCAGTGTAGGAGGTAAGACATTCAGTACAAAGAGACTGATCATTGATTTTTGAAGTTATACTTCTTTTGGGGCGTTATATGAAATATATTTTAAGTACAAAGTTATTTTTAGTTATTTTTGTTTTGTTACGCTAAAGAAGTATAACTACCCACGTGCGTACATAAGTAAACACACGCTTTTTTTTAATAAGCCCACCACTTAATTTTCTGTCTAGGAGTCCGTCTTGCCTATTTCTGCCGCCAAATAGGGAGCCTCCACTGCTGGGTTCTGGTTTGATAGATATAGAGAGCCAGTGTAATTACAGAATGTAAAGTATTCCATCTTACGGTGCGTACACATTATATAACATAATATGTTATAAAATTGTTGTTGTTATATAACATGTGTTAAAAATATTAATTTAAGGTTTTAATTCTGTCCTTTTTATTGTTTAAATATTGTTATTTAAATTACTTGGGAAAATTTACATAAATCACTATGGTATTAATAGCCTCCTAGGGAGTTGTTTTTATATAACTGGCAACTTTAGAAAAAAAACTGAGGTCGAGTAGTTTGAAATTGGCTGTGTCTAAAAATTAATAACAGATTAAAAGATTTAAACAGTATAAACTTATTATTTCTTTAACAATTCAGAAGTGGGATTAGTTAGCCCATGTGTTTTATACACTAAATCAACTGAAAGGTAAAATAAGTGAGGATTGGGTAAGTGAATTATATCTAATTAGCTCATAAGTTTAACAAACAAAATGGAGAATGTTGTAAAGTTCAAAATTTAAGCAATTAATCAATTATTATGATCAGGTATTAATAAATACTTGATTGTATCATCATTATCATATTATTGGGGGAGTGGAAAGATTCCTAATTCAAAAAAAAAAAGTAATTAACTGCTCGAACAGACATCATGTCAGTTACCTATTTATATAAAAATATTTATATGTGTAAATCAAGTTTAATGTCTTTGTACCTATTCATGTAACGTTTTTGATTGCATGTACTTTTGTATAATGTTATGTTAGTAGCCACCCCAGCTGCATTTAATAATTTATGTGATATACTTATGCACATGCTTATTACATTGGCAAAATATGTATTTTCTTGAATAAATATAAAACATGTAGTTTACTAATACTAGTAGGACATGCTTTAAGATATGTGAAGAGATAAACATCTTAATTTAGAATGAGATTTGATCATTAATGTTGATGCAAAATGGTAACAAGCATACTTCATTAAATATCTCATTGCAATATCAATACCACAAAATTTTACTCCTATAATATAAAAAAGAAAATATTTAACTGTTTATATATTATCTTGCCATCTCATACTTCAATAGAAGATTCATCGAGGCACCCACTAATGAGTCTGTTCTAATATATAATAAAATTTTAATGAAACTGATTAATGTTAAATATGCATAAAGGTGACCTTAATTTGATAAGATTTCTCTTCCAGTAAACCTTATAGTGGAAAGGTAAGTTTTTCTACATGGGTTTAGAGTGTACATCTTAATTTATTTAATAATATTGTGAAACAATTGCCTTTTAACAATTTTTATTAGAATATATTTTTATTATGAATAAACCTTAATACATTTCCTTTAATGTTTTATAGTTAGTTCTCCCAAAGGTAACAAGATGGCTGAAATACATATCAGTTAAGTGTATTAGAAAATGAAGGGTTTGAATATGAAGATAATAACTTTATATTATATATTATTGGAAGTTGTCTATTATTTTCTTCTTTGTATTTTAATTTACTCATAGTGAGAGATAAAATAGCCGTGTAGTGGCGGTTAAGAATATCCACTACCCCATATCTTCCCGTGGGTGTCGTAAAAGGCGACAAAGGGAAACAGGCAGGAGATGGGCAGCAGCATCTTCCTGGTAACGACAAAATACAATAAAAAACTGCGGTTGCCAACCCGCTCGCCAAGCGTGGCAACTATGGCAATATACCCCCCATAATGAAAGTTACGAAGAGACGGCCCCCAGTCCCCGGCGGCCCCGCTATTCCTGGCTACGGTGGCGACCATGGTAACGGCGGGGCAGGGGGTGCTAAGAATCTCCGGTGGAGGTTCGGTTGCCACCTACAACGACTCGACCTGGCAACATACAACGCACGCACCCTGAGGACTGACGAGAAGATTGTGGAGCTGGAAGAAGAGATAGACAAGTTACGCTGGCATATTATAGGATTATCCGAAGTCCGAAGAGAGGGGGAGGACACGGTAATCCTCGAATCCGGCAACTTGCTCTATCACCGGGAGGGCGACCATCTGTCCCAAGGAGGTGTCGGATTTATCGTCCACAAGTCTCTCGTTAACAACGTTGTAAAGATTGAGAGTGTGTCGACGAGGGTTGCGTACCTTATACTCAGAATCACCAAACGGTATTCGCTGAAGGTCATACAGGTTTACGCACCAACCTCGGCACACCCCGATCAGGAGGTGGAGGAAATGTATGAGGATATCTCTAGAGCCATGCATTCCTCCAAAACCCAATATACGGTGTTAATGGGAGACTTCAATGCAAAACTAGGCACAAGAGAGAACGGTGAGCTGAAAGTGGGGAAATTTGGAATAGGGCAACGGAACCCAAGGGGCCAGCAGTTGGCCGACTTCATGGAGAAAGAGGGACTCTTTATGATGAACTCTTTCTTCCAGAAGCGGCCCCACAGGAAGTGGACCTGGTCGAGCCCCGACGGTTCGACAAAAAATGAGATTGACTTCATTATGACGACCAGACGACAACTGTTCAGTGATGTCTCAGTGATCGCGAGGGTGAAAACCGGCAGCGATCACCGAATGGTTAGAGGCACACTGAACCTAAACGTTAAGTTGGAGAGGTCTCGTCTAATGAAGTCAACGCTCCGTCCCCCTCGTGCTCTAATCCAAAGTCCCGAAACCTTTCAGCTCGAGTTGCAAAACCGTTTTCAGTGCCTAGAAGACTGCAATGAAGTGGACGATTTGAATGACAAGCTCGTGGAAACTGTCCATGCGGTCGGAGCTAAGTTCTGCAAGACCCGCCGCAGAAGAACACAAAAACTCTCCGATCACACTCTTAATCTCATGGCTGTTAGACGGGAGATGAAGCTACATTCTTCAACAGATTTGACAGCATACAGGCAACTGAACAGACAGATCTCCAAATGCATGCGGCGGGACTTACGCAACTTCAATACAGCTCGTATTGAAGAAGCGATCGAGCGGAACCAAGGCTCCAAAGTCTTTGCCAGAGATCTGTCTGCCAGAAAGAGCCAACTGTCAAAGCTGAAGACCGAATGTGGCAGCATCGTTTCCGGGGCACCTGAGATTTTGAGTGAGATTGAGAGGTTCTATGGGCAGCTGTACACGTCATCGTTGGAGCCACACGCAAGTGTGAGTAACGATCCAAGAGCGAGTCTTATCCGACATTATTCCGATGATATCCCGGACGTCAGTCTGAGCGAGATTAGAATGGCTCTCCAGCACCTTAAAAACGGCAAGGCCCCAGGCGAGGATGGAATTACAGCGGAGCTTCTGAAAGCGGGTGGAAAACCGGTACTTGAAGTCCTTCAGAAGCTCTTTAATTCCGTCCTCCATGGTGGCATTACACCGGAGGCGTGGAGCAGAAGTGCGGTGGTCTTGTTCTTCAAGAAAGGCGACAACGCTCTCTTGAAGAACTACAGACCGATTTCCCTTCTGAGCCGCGTCTACGTGCTGTTTTCGAGAGTCATTACGAATCGTCTCGCGCGCAGACTTGACGACTTCCAGCCTCCCGAACAAGCCGGTTTCCGAAAAGGCTTTAGCACCATAGACCACATACATACCCTTCGGCAAATTGTACAGAAGTCCGAGGAGTACAATTTGCCACTATGTCTGGCGTATGTGGACTATGAGAAAGCCTTTGATTCCGTCGAAATTTGGGCGGTGCTGCAGTCCCTTCAGCGATGCCAAGTTGACTGTCGGTATATCGAAGTGTTGAAGTGCTTGTACAGTAGGGCTACGATGGCTATCCGAGTACAGAACCAGAGTACGAAACCTATCCAATTGCAGAGAGGTGTAAGACAGGGTGACGTCATATCCCCGAAACTCTTCACCGCTGCATTGGAAGATGTTTTCAAGCTTCTGGACTGGAAAGGATACGGTATCAACATCAATGGCGAGTACATCACTCACCTTCGATTTGCCGACGATATAGTCCTTATGGCAGAATCGCTGGAGGACCTAAGCACTATGCTCAATGACCTCAATAGTGTTTCCCAACGGATAGGTCTTAAGATGAACATGGACAAAACAAAGATCATGTTTAATGTCCATGTCACACCTATGCCGGTAGTTGTTGGGAACACTAAGCTCGAAGTTGTTGACGAGTATGTTTACCTGGGACAAATAGTCCGACTAGGTAAGTCCAACTTCGACCGAGAGGTCAATCGACGGATTCAACTCGGTTGGGCAGCGTTCGGGAAATTACGGCACATCTTCTCGTCAGGTATACCTCAAAACTTGAAAACGAGACTGTACACCCAGTGCGTGTTGCCAGTGATGACATACGGAACTGAGACGTGGTCCTTCACTGCTGGCCGGATGAGGAAGCTCAAGGTCGCTCAGCGAGCTATGGAGAGGGCTATGCTCGGAGTTTCTCTGCGTGATAAACTCAGAAATGAGGATATCCGCAATAGAACCAGAGTGACCGACATAGCCCAACGGATTAGTAAGCTGAAGTGGCAATGGGCCGGCCATATAGCTCGAAGAACCGACAACCGATGGGGAAGAAAGGTTCTCGAGTGGCAGCCTCGTACCGGCAGGCGAAGTGTAGGGCGTCCCCCCACTAGATGGAGTGACGACCTGGTAAGATTTGCAGGAAGTCGATGGATGCAGGTGGCTCAGGACCGTGCTTTGTGGCATTCTTTGGGGGAGGCCTATGTTCAGCAGTGGACTTGTGAAGGGCTGTAATGATGATGATGATGATGAGAGATAATTGTGACCTGTTCAATCAGTATTTTATAATGTAATGATGAACATATGACTCAGTGAACAATATTTGTCTGCCAAGTCATAGGCTCCGGGTTGAACCATACAAATATATATACATTTACTAAGTATTGCCGTCATACCCTGTGATAGTAAATGACCCTATTGATGAGGTTTGTCAAACAAACCTTATTAGGTAATACCTATGGGATGTGTTTAGTAACTACTTTTATAGGATTGTTTATTTAATATAACTTTTTTTTATTTCTTGACCTCTGAGGGTTGAGACTACAAGAGGTACATATATTAAAATTCTTCTAGCAAATATAGTTAGTGTTCTATATTTATTTGCCTTAAGTTGCTAAGAAGTCATATGTATATTATAAAAAACTCAAGAAGTTGATATGCCATTGTAAGAGATATATTTATTTACATAGACATTTCTGAATATTTCAGATTTGAGTTCATTCCAGTCCACTTCCTTAAGCCCTAAAGCTATTAACAATGGATTCTTATTCGTGTGACCCCATTAATGAAAATACAACACCAAATGCAACACCACCTTTACCACCCAGAGGCAGTAGTAGTAATATTCACATTACGGATAAGCGAATGTCATCAAGTAGAAGTAATCGCAAAGTTTCATGCTCTCGCAGTAAATATAGGAGGACTGCATCGCGTTCTCCTGCAGAGAGTGATAATCGCTCTCATACGTCGCAATATAGTCATCGTAGAAGCCGTGGTCGGACACCAGTATCATCAAGGAATCGATACCGAGTCATGTCTCGGACATATAATAAACGACAATCACATGACCGAGGTAGCTTAAGTAGCTCGTCAAAAGGTAGAAATTTGTGGTCAGAATCGGGACGATCGGGAACAGAATATACTCAAAGGCATTCGAGAAATACTTTGAAGCGAAGTAGATCAAATTCTTCAATTTTATCCAAAAGCCATAATTCTAAAGTACGGCGTCATGGTTCACGCGAGTCACTTAGTTTAAAGGAAACACCGAATACAACGCTGCTAGAGCAATTAGTTAGCGTTCTCAACAATAAAATTAATGCTGGGTCTCCTGGTACTGCCATACATAACGCTCAGCACATGATAGCAGAATTCGACCCACAAGCTAAGTCACAGACAATGAAAGATTGGCTTTTTAAAATAAACGAGTCAGCACATGTGTACGGGTGGTCAGAACGTCAAACGATATTCTGTGCTTTGCCTAAGCTGAAAGGTTTAGCCAAACGTTGGTATGACGGACTAACAGTGCATTAAATATACCTGGTCAGAATGGCAAGATAAACTTTTATCTGCATTCCCGTGTGAGCAGAACTATGGGGACTTGTTGTCCGAAATGTTAATACGAAAAACAAGACGCAACGAAACATTGGAAGAGTATTATTACGACAAAATTATGCTTGTCAACAGATGCGAACTTAAAGGCAGGCATGCGGTAGATTGCTTGACTCACGGAATATTTGATTCAAATGTGAGAATGAATGTGCAAGGAGCCAACCTTCAAGAACCTGAAGAAGTCTTGAAGTACTTTAGAAATATATCGAGTAAGGTTGTAGACACGGTTAAGAGATACACTCCGATTAATCGTGATAATACGGACCACAGTCACATTAAGAAAACTATGGACTTAAACGCGAGAAGACAAATTCTGTTAACATGTTTTAACTGTGGTGAACAAGGTCACACTGTCACAAGATGTTCCAAGGAGCTTATTAAATGTAAAAAGTGTCGACGCTATGGTCACACAGAAAAAGACTGTAATGGATTTGCAGATCCAACTAAAAAAGATCAAAGATTAATGCTAAACACCACGAATACAACCAAAAGTGTACTAAAGATTACAAATAACGACAGCAGAGGCAATAAATACTATAAACAAGTTAAAGTAAATGGTCAAATAATATCAGGTTTTATTGACTTTGGTAGTCAGTGCACGTTATTAAGAAAAGATTTAGGATTAAAGTTGAACATCCCGATTGATAACATCAATTTACCAAACTTGAAGGGATTTGGCAATGGTACCTTAATTCCGTATGGCCGAATCATCATTCAAGTGGAATTAGATGGAATAAATGAAAGAGTAGAAGCCTATTTAGTGGAGCCCAATTTATTGCCAGCAGATGTATTGATTGGACAATCCTTCACAGAACTTCCAGATGTACAAGCGTATAAATCTGACACTAAACATTTTACAAGAAATTGGGTACTCAAACTGAAAAACTTCCAATAGTTATTATAGAAAGCGTTTTACTTTCCGGAGTAACAATTGTTACATGTGGCACAACAGTTAAAGCGAGCGGTTCTATTTTCGTTTCTACAGATGCCTGTTTAAAGAAAGGCAAGGAATACATGGTGATTCCGGGGGTGTGTTCTATAGAACACGGAAAGGGGACCGTCATCGTGATCAGTTTAAATTCAGAACCATTTAGTTTGCCACAGGGTACGTTAATCTCTCGAGCGACATTCATTTCAAACGAACTATTGCCTAAAGTTACAACAGATGAAAGTATAATAAAAAACATTAGTAGCATAACAACAAACGACTCGACTAAGACTATAACTGTTGATCAGCTTAACGTAGACGATGGCCTACAATGTGAAGTAAAAGACAGGCTACTTGAAATAATAAATTCACGACGCGATTGGTTTGCATTTTCACTTGAGGAACTGGGACAATCTTCTCACGCTGAAATGCACATCAAGCTCAAAGATGATGAACCGGTAACCTACAGGCCATATCGACTCTCATTATCTGAACGCGGGAAACTCAATGCCATCATCAGCGATATGTTGACTAATGGCATCATACGAGAGTCAAAATCTCAGTACGCTAGCCCTATAATATTAGTCGCAAAAAAGAACGGCGAGTCAAGGCTTTGTGTTGACTACAGAGCATTAAATAGGAAGACTATTAGAGAAAATTTCCCGATGCCTCTGATCGATGATCAGATAGATAGCCTCTCCGGTCAGGTTTTCTTTACGACGCTTGACCTTACTTCTGGATACCATCAAGTACCAGTATCAGAGGAGTCGAAACCACTAACGGCCTTCGTCACTCCAGATGGGCACTACGAATACAATCGTATGCCATTTGGGCTGACCAATGCTCCGGCGGTATTTCAGAGGCTCATTTTGAAACTTCTAAAAAAACGTAATATTCCAGGAGTTTTAGCATACATGGACGATATAATAATTGCATCTAAAACAATAGACGAAGGAATGGAAAAGTTGCAAGCCGTACTCGACTTGTTAAAGGAAGCAAACTTGACGTTGAACCTTACGAAATGTAATTTCTTTAAAAAATCAATTAACTACCTTGGATTTGAGATATCGCACGAAGGTGTAAGGCCAGGTCTTAAAAAGATTGAAGCTGTTGCTGCCTTTAAGGTGCCCGAAAATGTACACGAGGTTCGTCAGTTTATAGGCTTGTCGAGTTTCTTTCGACGTTTTGTACCGGGCTTCGCCTCAATTGCCAAACCTATAACCTCTCTTACAAAAGCAAACGCAACATGGACTTGGGATAAAGACCAAGTAAAAGCATTTTCTGAACTTAAAAGAATATTAACAACACGCCCAGTATTAGCCATTTATAATCCCTGCTATGAGACCGAATTGCACACTGATGCTAGTTCCTCCGGACTAGGCGGCATCTTGCTCCAACGTCAAAGTGCAGCTGCAGCGTTTCGACCTATAGCATATTTTAGCAGGCAGACTACAGCCGAGGAACAACATTTTCATTCCTATGAACTTGAGACGCTGGCCGTTGTCGCATCGCTTCTCATTGGCATTGACTTCAAGGTTGTTACAGATTGCAATGCTTTGCGTACAACTTTGACCAAGAGAGACCTTATACCGAGAATAGCTCGATGGTGGCTCTTGGTCCAAGAATTTTCCTTTTTAATTGAATACCGTCCAGGAAAACAATTAGCTCACGCAGATGCACTCAGCCGAAACGCACTATCTTCAGAAAAGGCTAATGAATTCAACAGTTCGAATAGCTTTACTAATGTGCTACAAATAGGAGAAGTGCATTGGTTACAATCGGTTCAGATGAGTGATCCCAGACTTTGCCATATAAAGGCTGTATTGGATGCCAAAAGTCAAGAGGCAAAAGACATTCAGAATAACTACGTACTGAAAGATGGTAAGATCTATAGGAGAGTTGAGGGCCAATTACGATGGGCGGTACCTAGAGATGCACGGTGGAAGATTTGTCAACAGTGCCATGACGAAGCTGGTCATTTTTCCTGTGAGAAAACATTGGAAAAAGTGAAAAGAGATTACTGGTTTCCTAAATTGACTCAATTTGTAAAAAAAATATGTACGTGCTTGTATTCCACGCGCACATGCCCGATAGCCAGGCGGTAAAAAACAAGGATTTCTACATTCCATACCAAAACCTTGTAACCCTTTTCAATGCTTACATATTGACCATTTGGGTCCCTTTGTAAAAACCAAACGAGGTAATATGTATATTCTCGGTATAATTGACAGTTTCACAAAGTTTGTGGTAATAAAAGCGGTCAAAAATACAAAAAGCAAGACGTCGATCGACGCTCTTAAGGACGTATTCGGACTATTCGGGGTACCGCAAAGCTTGATATCTGATCGGGGAACTAGCTTTACTTCCAATGAATTTAAAACATTCGTTGAATCAGTAGGACTTAAGCACATCTTAAACGCAGTGGCTACCCCTCGGGCTAATGGCCAAATTGAGCGGTATAACCGCACAATCCTGGCGTCGATCACAGCTTTATGTCATGGAGAGGATGATAGGAATTGGGACCTTCATATTAATCAGGTGCAATGGAGTCTCAATAACACAGTGAACCAAAGTACTGGCAAAAGTCCTACAGAAATTATTTTCGGAAAAAATACGGTAAATGCTTCTGAGACTCACCTGCACGAAATAATTTCATCTAAAGATATTTCGCCCGAAACTATACAGAAAATCAGGAATGAGGCAAGTGATAAGTTAGTTATACAACAAGAGACAATGAAGGAACGGTTTGATAAAAAAAGATCTAAGGCCAAAGTATACAAGGTCGGGGATTTAGTAATGGCACAAAAGAGTACCAGGACACCCGGAGAGAATCAGAAACTTGTCCCAGCCTTCAGTGGCCCATATCGCGTGACAGCAGTGTTGGACCATGACCGTTATTTGATTTGTAGCGTTGAGGGTTACTCAAAAAAAAAGTATAGTAACGTTTTCCCGGTAGATAAATTAAAGCCTTGGGTGACATTTAATTATTCAGAATCCGAAAGTGATTACTGCGATAGTAACTAACAATTAATCTAATTATTCACCCGTACAAATCGTGTAATTTTTTATGTGTTATTTATACTACTGCCCTGTGATTCTGATATAGTGTGCTATTCAAATATACAAATTTCCTTAATTCCTTGTCCTGAGTATTCTTTTCCAACATCCAGTCCTGATTGAAGTCTATGATGCCAACGAGGGTGCATATATGGTGCCCTGGCAGTAAAGCAATGCTGATATCCTAGAAGACTGGAGGAAGACCAGAGCACCTTGTGTGTGCACACGGTGCCCAGTAAACAATGAAATTTCCTGGAGTGAGGCCGAAGCATCTTGCGAATGCAAACGGTGCCCAAACTTGTTAGCTGTTGATGAACTGGAGTGAGGCCGAAGCACCTGGTGCGTGCAAGCGGTGCCCAGACTTGTTGACTTGAAATGAACTGGAGTGATGCCGAAACACCCTTTGTGTGCAAGCGGTGCCCATTCATATAAAATCTCTAGAGAGAGGCCGAAGTACCTTGTGTGTGCAAGCGGTGCCTAGAGATTACTTAATTTCGCTGGAGTGAGGCCGAAGCATACTATGTATGCAAGCGGTGCCCAGCCGACCCAATTTGCTGTACAGATGCTGTGAATTTCTCGCGAGAAAGGGACGCTGAACAAACTCAAGGCACATAACTCTATCATCTAAACATTATACAGAATGGGGACATTCTGTGGTGCGGGATGGCCGACAAATTATCAAGCTACCAGTTGTAATTTTGTAATTTTTTTTGCAATGTGTAATATTTCATTATATGAATGTGTTCCAGTATAATAGACAATTGATGGTTACTTTTGATTCCAATAACATTTTTTTTTATATTATTTTTTTTTCTTGTGTCTGGGACAGCCACCATTTCAGGATGGCCGACTGTTAAAAATATTAATTTAAGGTTTTAATTCTGTCCTTTTTATTGTTTAAATATTGTTATTTAAATTACTTGGGAAAATTTATATAAATCACTATGGTATTAATAGCCTCCTAGGGAGTTGTTTTTATATAACTGGCAACTTTAGAAAAAAAACTGAGGTCGAGTAGTTTGAAATTGGCTGTGTCTAAAAATTAATAACAGATTAAAAGATTTAAACAGTATAAACTTATTATTTCTTTAACACATGTTTCAGAATTGTGGAGGCTGAATGATATAAAACGTATTACATAACGTTACACAAATGTTATATAACTCGAACGGAAGTATGACAAACGACAATGTCATATAAAATTGTTATATTGCATTGTTATTCTAATGTGTACAGTATTGTTATATGTTGCAATGTTGAAAACAATGTTACATAATGTGGACGTGTTATAAAACAAAAGTAATACAACTTGTTACTTGATCTGTACGCACCCTTAGAAGGCTGACAACGCATCGGTATCCTTCTTCGTATGAAGTCGGTTGCAGGTGTCTTTGGACTGCTGTAGCCACTTACCATCATGTGGACAGTCAGTTCGTTTGTCACTTCAGTTTTATTAAAAAAAAAGATTATGTAAAAAGCTAACTATGTATGAAATATTATATTTATTTTTTAATATTACATTTACTTTTTACGTGGTAGAGCCATGCTGCAGCTATATTAGTAGTGTAGTTGTAGCACGAATGGGTCCACGCTCTCACAGAAAACCAGCGTAGTATTGCAGCTTAACGCTGCTGTGTTTCGTATGGTGAGTGTAGAAAACCGGAGACCCTTTTTACTGGCAAAGAGGCATTCCGTCTTAGTCCTCACTGGTGACAACGCATCTGCATCTTGAGTCTTTATTGAGGATAGATGTAGATGTCTATGGGCCTCAGCAACCACTTACCATCAGGTGGACTGTGTGATCGTTTGTCACACTATCCTATAAAAAAATTCTTAATGTTTACTTTTTTTTAGAATAAGGGTGACAAACGAACACATAGTTCACCTGATTGTAATTGGATACTGTGGCCCATAAACATTTACATATTATATCATCGATTAAGAATTAAAATGCAGATGCGTTGTCACCTCTGAGGACTGAGAAGGAACAACTCGTTACAAGGGTCTTTGATTCTCTACAGACATCAAACGAAACACAGCAGTATTATTCTGCTTTTTCACGCTAGCATTCTACGAATCTGTCGTCTTCTCCTGGTCGAGCAGACCATGTCGAGCTGCAGCTATGTACAGCTAGTATTGCTGCTGCGTGGCCCTACGTAGAAATTTCTCAAACAAATATTTACAAGTATGATGTAAATTATGTACTGTTGTAGTTAACAAAAAAAAAAAACAAATAATAACATAGAAAAAATAACGATTTATTCGTTAGCAATGTTTACTAATTGAGACAATTGTCAGAAAACTTTTTTTTTTTTTTTTTTTTTTATTATTTATTGATCCACCAACATTTGTATCATTCCTTACATGCTATTTAAATACAATGAACCAATAAGAACTAAAATGTACAAATAATTACAGGCGGATACCACATGCTAATAACTATCTCAGCACTGTAACTTTATTTCTAGGGTAAAAAAATAATAATGATATACAGTAATAAAAATACATAGAGCGAAAAGAAAAGAAAATGTTTTATAGAATATTACAAGAAATGGTCTCTTAATGTGCGACGGAGCTTGTTAGGAGGGTCGAAAAATATATCGATTGTTTCGCTAAATTTGTTAACAATTTTACTCATTCTCGCAATTGGGGAATTGGAGCCAAACACTGTTCTACGATGTGGTCTAGTCAACGGTGTAATCTTACGAGCAAAACGCGGATAGCGATAGGGAACGCACAAATTAAATTTACTTAAAATTTCGGGACAGTCAATAACACCATTAATAATTTTCGAAGCAAAAATTAAATCAATAATATCCCTGCGGTTTTCTAGAGAAATCATTTTGAAATAGACCAAGTTATTTTCATATGATACACGCTTCTTATAACTTCTAAGCCCACGCGCGTAAGACAAATGTCTTATGAATCTTTTTTGGATCCGCTCGATTCTCAGTGAATGTGTAGCATAATGAGGTCTCCAGACTACAACACAGTATTCTAATATACTTCTTACCAAACTGTTAAACAATAGAATTTTAATTTTAGAGCTTCGAAAAACTTTGATATTTCTTATTACAAAACCCATCATCCTAGATGCACGCTTAGTAATGTTTTCAATGTGAGGCACAAAAGTTAATTTTTTATCGAAAACAACCCCTAGGTCTCTAATTTGGTCTAACTGCTGTATATTATTATCTCCAATGTGATAGCTATAATCGATGGTATTACTTTTTCTCGCATATTGCACATAAAGACATTTACTAATGTTTAAGTCCATTCGATTTACTTTGCACCATTCCACCAATTGATCCAAATCATTTTGTAGCTTCACTGAATCATTCTCTTCCGTTATCATCTTGCAAATTTTTAAGTCATCCGCATACAAGTACGCACAAGAACTTTTCATCAATTCTGGTATTTCATTAACGAACACTCCAAACAGAATCGGTCCGAGATGTGACCCTTGGGGCACACCAGAATGAATGTTTTTCAAGCCTGACTGATATCCATTCACTACTACAAAAAACGCTCGGTCATTTAAATATGATTTTAGCCAATTCAACAAACTACCAGTAATACCATAGGCAGCTAACTTTCGAATCAATATATCATGTGGGACCCGATCAAACGCTTTGCTAAAATCGGTATATATTACGTCGACTTGTTTTCCCGCATCAAGCGCTTCAATTAGTGTTTCCGTAATATGTACCAAGTTAGTACTCGTGGACCTAGCTTTAACGAAACCATGTTGGCTAGTGGTTAAGTAAAGATTGATATGTCTCTTAATAAAAGGACAAATTATTGACTCAAATAATTTAGCGAAGACTGATAGTATAGAGATCGGTCTGTAATTTTTTACATAATCCGCACTACCCGCTTTATGAACCGGAACGATTTTAGCTATTTTCCATTCTGTAGGAAACTGCCCAGTACAAAGAGAAAGATTGAAAATAATTAAAAGTGGGTTAACAAGATGTTCAGCACATCTGACTACGAACACTGGAGGTATTCCGTCAGGACCTGCCCCTTTGTTACAATTGATGGCTTTTAGTTTATTTAATAGGGTATCATGATTAATTGTCAGCTTTGCTAAGTGAAGGCTATTAATTTCTATTGATTTCAAAGACTCTGAATGGTCATAAACATAATCCTGCTCAGTACATTCAGTATTCTCAGAGTACACGGATGAAAAGTGTGAAGAGAAAAGTTCGCAAGTTTCCACTCCATCAGAAGTTACTGTCATTCCGTCAGTCATTGCGAGGGGATAGGCGCTTGAACCACCACGTTTCGCCTTAACAAAGGACCAAAATAGTTTTGGGTTTTTTGCTATGTCACTCTCTATTAGCTTTATATACCTATTGTAGCAATTTGTGGCCATATGTGTACACCTTTTACTCAGCAATTGCAGTTCAAGCTCATCTCTGGGATTTTTATATTTTTTGTGACGGCACCTAATTTTATACTTATCTTTTAGCGTTCTAATTAGATTCCGATCAAACCAAGGTGGGTAGTTGTTATTTTTTGACGATTTATTGGGGACAAATTTAATAATAACATCTCGAATTTTCTGGTAGAAAATTTGTATCATATCATTTACATCTGTCAACCCGTCAAGCAGTTTTACCCAATCACAACTCTCTAATTCTTTACAAATACTATCATAGTCAGCTCTGTAGAAATTTAATTGTACGTTTTCAATATTGTAAGGTAATCTAATGTCATTCAATAGCTTAACATTTATGTCAAGGGGAGGATGGTGCCTATCAACTTTACTGAGGGGACAAAGTGCCTGTTCCACTGTACAGTTAGGTAAATTTGAAATAACCAAATCAAGTGTTCTATTTAAATTCTTATTTTTTATACGATTGTACTGTTTCAAATCATTAACATTTAAAAAATCAACAAATGACTGACTAACAGTGGAAAGCTCACATTTTGCAGTATCCTCATCTAACAAGCTCCAATTTATGGAAAATAGATTAAAATCACCTACTATACAATGCAGGCACTGTTCTTCCAGGACGCTAGTACAAGTATCATAAAATTTATCATAAGTTACACTTTTTACAGGAGATGGTAAATAAATGGCACAGAAGGCAATTTGATCAATTGACTGTGATGCTGGTGCATCGACTAAAACCCAAAGATCTTCCAGATCCGACTCCCAAGCGTTCATACGCTTCGATTTTAATTTACTTGATACTGCTATTAAAACCCCCCCTCCCTCTTTCTTGTTACTACTGGTAAAACATCTATCTCTTCTATATACCACATATCTAGGATCAAAAAGTTCACTACTCGAAACAGAATCATTAAGCCAGGTCTCAGTGAGTATTATTATTTCATAGTTGTTACATAATATTTGATTATAGAAACTATGTGTTTTGGTCTTAAGACCACTACAATTTTGATAGTACAATTTTAGAGTATCGAATCTTATAAAAAACCGTACCACATAAAAGACTATAAAATAAGAAAGGAACAACCAGAATAATTTAAATAAGTTTTTTTAGGCTATCCAAATTTTTTACTAAAATATAGTCACTGTCATCAGTCTTTCTCATAAACACTCTCCCATTACGCACCCACACATATTTATATCCTCTCTCCCTTGCTTTAAGCCTAGCCGCCGCATGAATTGCCTTGTTCGCTGGGGATAGATGTTCAGTAACAAAAACAGGGGTGGTGTGTCCTGTTAATCCAAGATGTGTGGTATTCAGTTTGTTGTCTGAGTTCGCCTTGTTGTATTTAGAGGTCATCGCTAACATTTCATCTCGAATTCTAGGCGAAGCTAAATGAACTATTATAGATCTTGGACGCCTGGATTCACGATTTATTTTGGCTGTGCGTGTGCAGTTTAGAATGTCATTTTCTTTCAGAGAGCTGCCGATGACTTTACCCAACTTTGTTATCATCGTTATAAGATTTTCATTTCTCGACTCCGGAACGTTCTGGAGCTCTAAATTACATTGGCGGGAGTGTTGTTCAATTTGATTTACTCTCTGAGCTAAGGCATGAACAGTTCCTTTCAGTTCTTCATTCTCTTTCTCCAAACAAGTTATTTTTAATTTAGAGGCTACATTTTCTTTCTTTATACCTTCATACTGGTCATTAATGAACGTTAAAGATTCCTTAATACTCAACAATTCATCTCTCATAGGTTTTATCTCCTTCGCGAAGAATCCAGCCAAGTTTTCATTAAATCTTTTAAATAGATCATTCATTTTATCTTCCATCACACCTTCTACCACTAGACGGATGTTTTCCATAGAAATGTTCACTTTCTCCGAATCAGAATGCGGCGAACCAATAGCTACTCTTTTGTTTCCTCTAACGGTAGTAACGTTTCTCACAGGTGTATTTTCTTTATTTGTAGGTTTTGGTAGTTGGTGGACACATTCAGGGCAGGCCCATGTCGCCAGTAAATCAGAGGAAATAATTTTGCGATCAATCATCATACATGCATAATGATATTTTTTATCGCATTTAATGCAAACAATAAATTCATCACAGTTATCTTTTTCAGAAAAACAAAACTTTCGTATAAGAACAAATCGTGACCGCAAGTGAATTTGTCTGTATCCGTTGAGGGCGTCGGAAGGCGTCGGATCGGATCCCGTGCCGGATTAACCGGCAAATTGGTTTAAGGCAAACCCCGCGTCAGGACAACCGAGGAATCAATCCCAATTGCGGCGGCGAGGGATTGCGAAGGATATGTGGAAGGAGTTGTGACTTTTGTACAGAATTACAATTTTTTTTAGTTCTTCGATGTTTTAGTGCGTTCTATATTTTTTTAAGGAAGAGCGTTTAGATGCTCGATAACAGCATTTGTTCAACAGCACATATCTTCAGAATGTGTTATTATAAATATTTAAATAAATTAGTAAGCTAATAAAAATAAATCCCGTATTGTGTCATAAGATGCGACGTCATCATTACAGCCCTTCACAAGTCCACTGCTGAACATAGGCCTAGTACAAAAAGACTGAATGCAACAGGGCATATTCTAGCAATCTACCTCCAGGCTAAGCAGAGAAGATATTGTGGGTGCAATGAGCAAATAGCTAAGTTAAAAATATCTGTCTAACTACTGCTACATACTAAGATACATATTATAAACATAATTCTAATAAAAAAAGCTATGAATATACTAGTAATTACCACTTGAACATATAGCCGTGGTAGCTCAGATGAGATCCGTGGTAGCTCAGATAGTTAGCGCTCGCTGTAAGCTTCACAGTACACGAGCAACCCGGGTTCGATCCCCGCCGGCACCAATGAAATTGTTAATTGCAATTTTAAGTGCTGATTTACCATGTGCTCGGCGGTGAAGGAAAACATCATGAGGAATCCTGCATATCTAATAAATAAGAAAAAAATATTTCGAAGACATGAAGTTTGCCAACACGCATTGAGGCAGCGTGGCGGACATTTCCTTATCCTAAAACCCTCTCAGAAATTAGAGGAGGCCTGTGCCCAGCAGTGGGACGTAAAAAGGCTACAAATTTACTTTACTTTTACTTGAACATTAAAAATTGTGTTCGTTCTTCTTCTAAAGTGTCAATGTCAGTTTTGGAGTTAAATTTTACAGTGTCCTGTTTAAAAGTTGACTCCAAAACTGACATTGAAATGATTTTAACCAATTTGTAATCTCCTTCTTCTCCATCAGTCTGTTTAAATCAACAGTTGGACAGCACGCCTGAGGTTTCGCACCTTTGACCCTGCTTCCCGTCACCGGTCTCGATTTTTACATCTCGTGTGAATGGGATTGATAGGTATATACCGTCATCTGTCGAAAATCAAATCTTCGGGGCAATTCCTATATCGCTTCGGTACGTACCCACGGTACGAAATGAAATGTTAGATTCTTTATGCCACTGCTACTACATGTCATTGAATGTAATCTAATATTTCATTCATTCATTTCAGCCTATCAAAAGACCACAGCTTAACATAGGCCTCTCTCATAGAGAAAAAAGGTCCTCAAAGAGGGGATATTTGCACTATTATGACTGCGTAAGAAAGTCCACTACCCCATGCCATCTTGTGGGTGTCGTTAGTGGCGATAGAGGGAAATGAAACCGATGATGAGCAACAGTATCTACTTCACAATAACTTAAGGTGAAAGCTCCAGGGTGGCCTGCGAAATTCAAATTTTCTTACGTTTTATGCAATTTGTAGGTCAGTGTCAGGTTGTTGTTGTTCATGTTCAATAAAATATGATTCGCGACCGTGACGAGTATGTATTTACAGAATTATAATCATTATAATCATCAATACAACCCCCTAAGTTCGTATAACTCTATTGTATGTCTATTTCCAGAAAAACTCATTCAAAGGAATTATATGAACTTGGAGGGTTGTATTGGTGATTTTAATGATAATAATTCTGTAAACACATATTCGTTACGGTCGCAAATCATATTTTCTTCAGGAGCTTCCACCTTGATAATACAAAAAAAAAAACTGCGGCTGCTAATCCGTCTACTAAGCGTGGTACCTGTGGCAAATATTCAATATATCTGACGAAAATTAAGTAAAAGAAATTATGTTCAAAATTTTCTTAATGAAGTCCCTTTCTATACTTTCCAGCAATGTTTTCAATTCCAATAGATTCTAATAAGATTAGTGATGTCACACGGGTGTTAGATAAAATAGTTTGTGGCCTATAATTTGGGTTCAGGTCGCACGGTCTGTTATCAATACACCCTCTGTTTGATAACAAACCCTATAGCGACTGCATCAAAGACCAATTCGGTTAAATCTGGTGAAATTCCATGGTCATCACTCGCATGACTAGGCAATATCGACTTGGAAGGTGACGCGGGTCAATCGACTACTTAAATCGGACTCAGTTGCGAAAGGCTTTAGGTTGGAAATGGATTAGGGTAGTGGGCGAATAGTTTTCTCCGATCGGGCACGGCTTACAAATTGGATCGACCGCGAGTAAATCAGGGTAACCCAGTAATTGAGTCCTACATGATCATTCGGTTCGACAGTCGGTGGAAGCGGTCAAAGGATTACGATGCCTCGGATCGTATACATTAATGTACGATACGAATGTTGTGAAGGGGATAGCGTGTTTGATGGAACATTTATTTATTTGTACGAGCCTGTATAATTTATACATATAAATAAAATTTTAATGTGTGTCTGTAATATCGAAATAAATGCCTTATATTGAGCTGAAGGGGTTTTTTGCATGGCATTAATACATGAATTACCTTTTTAATTTTTTTTGTATTTATTTATTTAACTTAGCAGAACTGGCGTCGGATGCTCAATAGATGGTAACTTCGTAAACAGCATCAGTTACGCAGACGACATGGTGCTGCTGAGCCCTTCGATCAAACCACTCGAGGTATTAATAAATTTATGTGAGAGATATGCAGAAGCTCATGGCCTCAGGTATAACTCCAAAAAGAGTGAACAACTTGTTTTCAAGGCAGGGAACAAAGAACCCAAGGCTATCCCTCTGGTCAGGCTTGGAGGAGTACCTCTAAATAGAGTTACCAAATTTAAATACCTGGGGCACTGGCTTACAGATGACCTCTCTGATGACATGGATATTGAACGAGAACGTAGAGCATTGGCAGTGAGGTGCAACATGCTGGCTCGCAGATTTGCAAAGTGTACAAAAGCTGTCAAGATAACCCTTTTTAAGGCGTACTGCCAAACGTTTTACACCTGCAGCCTGTGTGTGGGTCAAGTATGCTCGCCGATCAGTAAATGCTCTACGTGTTCAGTACAATAATGGTTTTAGGATGCTGATGGGGCTGTCTCGATATTGCAGCGCATCAGGCATGTTTGTTGAGGCTAACACGGACAGCTTTGATACAATAGTGCGGAAAAGAGTGGCCTCCCTGATACGGCGCGTGCGAGACAGTGCCAACGGACTCCTATGTACTCTATTAGGAAGGCTTGACTGTCCGGTTGTGCGGCACTGGAACATTGTGCATGAGGATTGTTGTTTTTAGTTGTATATTTACTAACATTAATTATAAATTTATATTATTTATTACTAACAAAATATGGAGCTTGTATCTGAAATAAAATTATTATTATTATTATTATTAAAGGAGCCTCTATAATCTATACATCATAGAAATAAAATGTAGGTATACAACACATTAATAAAATTAAAAATTCTGTCTGTAGTATCGATATAACTGTCTTATATATTTGCTTAAGACATGAAAAACAATTGAAAAAAAATTGTCTGTTTGTTTGTCTATCTGTCTGTATGTCTGTCTATTTGGTCGGGCTAATTTTCAGAATGGCTGCACTGATTGAAATGAATCTTCACAATAGCAGGAGTGATCAAGCTTATATTTCATTCGAAAAACTTGGCGATTTTTTTTTTTGAAAAGAAAAGGAAAAATTGTAAACAATAAATATTCTATAATTATCTTACTAACGCCACATTAATAGATCCTACTCAGGCGAAGCTAGGGCGGGGTGCTCTAGTACTGAATAAGTTATAACGCATTTGTTAAATAACAGTTTAATATTAAGGGTTGTCTCGGCATTTCATATATTTTTTCAATTACATTTTTTATGTTATCTAAAGAACATCAATTAGACAATAAACTAATCTTATAATTAAATGTCTATAGTTATTGTAACGTTAATAATAATATGGATTTGATGTCTAGCTAAAAGTATAAGAACGATTTTATGTAGCGAAATGGAGGTATGGCCACATATCTAGAGTAGAGCACTCCATCACGCTGTGAGGTGTGCAATAAGCGAAATACCACTGACTCACTCACTGATCACGAGGTATCCAAAAGGATACGCCCGATCGACATGAATTTTGACATATATACTCCTTTTTTTTCACCCATTAAGAAAGTGTTTTGGAAAATTCAACATCTAGTGAAACAAGGTTTTACGTCTTGTTTCTTTATAAATCTTACATTTATTACAGGCATTAAGTCCGCCCATTGTTACCGTAGTTGTAAGGTGTTACAATAAAGAATAAATAAATGAAATTAGTTAACATAATATACCGTTATATACGTGGTAGAGCCATGCTGCAGCTATGTTATGGTTGTAGCACGAATGGGTCGGCTCGACCGGGGAAGAACCACGCTCTCACAGAATACCAGCGTAAAATAGCAGCTTAACGCTGCTGTGTTTCGTATGGTAAGTGTAGAGAACCAGAGACCCTTTTTACTGGAAACGAGGCATTCCACCTTAGTCTATGGCCCACAGCAACCAGTTACCATCAGGTGAACTGTGTGCTCGTTTGTCATCCTTATCCTATAAAAAAAACCGTCTCATTTTAAAAAGTGTTTTTTTTTAAATAGAATAAGGGTGAAAACTCGCTTTTCACCCTTATTCTATTTAAAAACACACACAGTCCACCAGAAACATACCATAGAGGCATTAAGCTGCCATTTTACGCTGATAATTTACAGTGGTTTATTTGTAGTATCAGGATTAAACTATGATTCTAGATTAAATCTGAGACTGTTGTAAACTACTTTGGTAATTTACAATAAGCCTCTTTAATTTTTCCAAAATTTTCCGCCAACAAACTGTTCTACAGTTTGGCAGTACCATTATATCAGTAACTACTTGTGTATATTTTTATAAGAATTTCAAAAAATAAATTAAATGCCTACAAATAAAATGAATGTTTTAACGTATATAGATTCAGTAGGGATACGTCCGTTTTTATTTAAACAGGATACTGTTTGGCGACCGTCTGCCAAATAATGGCTGTTTGATTTGTTTCCTTTCACTTATTAGACTTAATCATGATAAAACATAAAAAAACAAAACATAAGACACTTGGCATGAGACACATACACATGTACACACACCCACACAAACACACACACACACACACACACACACACACAAATTTCTGAGAAAATATTAACACACGATATTAATTAAAATATTATTAAGTATTAATTGACTGGTAGACTTTAATGATGATTATAGGACAATAATAGCTTTTTTCCCATATTAAAAGTAAAGAAAAACTTCATACGTCTGCTGAGTCTTTTTATAGAGTAAGGGAGATAGACGAGCGATTTTTTATAGGAGAGGGGGCAAACGAGCATACGACTCACCTGATGGTGAGTGACTACCGCCGCCCAAGAACAACTGCAACACTAGGGGAATTGCAGGTGCGTTACCGGCCTTTTAAAAAGGAGTAAGCTTTTTTCTTGGAGGTTCCTAAGTCGTATCGGTCCGGAAAGTGTTTGTCAGACCACACGTCGGTACTTAAAGGTTAATGCGCAAACGTAACACTCATCTGGGAAACTATGTACTTGGTCCATAAGAAGTGATATTGCTTACAGCTAAGCAACTTATTTTATTATTGAAATCAAGACTTGGCAGTGAACTGTAGCCATAGCAGCGATTGCAATAATATTATTTTTACTAATAACTAATATTATTTTTTCTAGATTATAGAACTCCTTTCTTGTTTAGGATTTCATCTGAGTAGGTACTAAGGTCATACCTATCTCTGCTGCCAGGCAGCAAGCCTGTACTGCCGGGATAGGCAGTAGAGGATTCCGCCCACCCAATATACCACCAACAACGAGAGGGGTCCTCAGAACCATGCTTATAGCTGCAGCTATATTATGGTTGTAACACGAATGTTTTCGGCTCGATCGGGACAAACTCTCCCAGAATACCAGCATAAAATAGCAGCTTAATGTTGCTGTATTTCATATGGTGAGTGTAGAGAACCTACACTTTTTACTAATGAGGCAATCGTTATCGCCCACGCATCTGAATTTTGATTCTAAATTGAGGGTAGATGCAGGTGACTTTAGGCTAAAGCACCTACTTACCATTAAGTAGACTGTGCACTCACCCTTACTTGTATAAAAAGAACTACACTGCAATAATGATTTCTTATATTTACGCGAACACTACACATTTTTAAATCTAATTTTACGGATTTTATCGCGTATATTAACTTATTTTTATATTCCCGACGTTTCGGGTGCTTTCCAGCACCCGTGGTCACGGGGGACTGAGTTGTTTGACGTCCTGCTGTCATAGTTAAATTAATATTAAAAAACTGAAGGTAGCCGGGCTAACTATGACAGCAGGACGTCAAACAACTCAGTCCCCCGTGACCACGGGTGCTGGAAAGCACCCGAAACGTCGGGAATATAAAAATAAGTTAATATACGCGATAAAATCCGTAAGATTAGTTTTATTTAAAAACTACACTGCAATTTAATTTTAATGATTTGAAACAATTTTAAATATGAAAAAGTCAGGAAGGGGACGTCTGTACCCAGGATTGGGACGTATATATAAGCGTTAGATAGTTTAGATTTTTATATACTCTATTGAACCGGTAGTTAACTATTTGGAATGTAAAGTTTTAATATCCCGTTTAAGAAATAGACCGCGATATAAAGTGCATCGTCGACTAAAATCCCTGGCGCGACGAGGGCAACACCACCCGGAACATCTCAGCATAATTAGCCGAAAGGGGCTGTTTATTGCTAATATTAGTTGTAAGGATTAATACTAAGGGGCTATGCGATGTGGAGAGCCTTTTAACTACTATTATCATAAGTCTTCAGCGTCGCTTCCGTTTAGAAGCAGCGACTTTTTCTCGTTACAAGATCGTATCGACGTCGTTGCTAGTGGGATATGCAGTTTCGGAACTGGATATCACAGATTAATTAATATGAGCATAATTAGTATAATGACCGAATTTCGCCTTAATCAAGCTGTGAAAACATGGAAATCATTAAAAACAAAACAATTGCCATATTTAAATCTCTTGTTCAAGCATTCAGAGAAGCGGAGCGCATTCGGCGTGCTTTGTTTTGCTAAACGTTGAAACGAACACTCAGTTTTAACACATACCTAAAAGATTCAACGGAATTCAACTATTATAAGCTTTTTTTTTTATAAAAACACAAATTCAGATTTTATTATTTGCATTAAACATGGTGTTTTATATTGTAATGATTGCACATTTCAATATGTATTCTCTCCCATGTTTAATGGCAAGAGTGGAATAATTTGCCGGCGTGTGTGAGGGTATACGCTTTTGTTCCGCTAGGATGGTGAGATTTACTATATAGGGCCTCAACATCGCTAACCACTAGATAAATCTTATTCAATAACTGGCTTATTAATATGCTAAAAAAATAATAACAAAAAAAATACATACTTTAAGGAATTTACATTCGCTGTTTGAAAACTCTATCACGAGCGAATGTGAAACTAAAAAAAAAATACAACAAAGACATAATGAACTAAGGAGGCGTGTCGGTGTCGTGCAGTACACGTGTCGCGGGTTACGTAATTATGTTTGACGTAATGTTGATCTTAAAAGTTAGCCGCGCGGATCAAATGCTAATTAGCTCCGAGTTCAGCTCGATAGCATAACTAATTTTATATTCTTTATTACTTTTAAGTCCTCGTAACGTTCCATAATATATAATAAGCACACCCTTGACGTTAAAAACGATTGTAAACTGCAGTATAGTGCATATTCCTGTTAAGATTTACGTGATAGAGCCATGCTTTTATGACGTGGTAGAGCCATGCTGCAGCTATATTAGTAGTATAGTTGTAGCACGAATGGGTCGGCTCGACCGGGGAAGGACCACGCTCTCACAGAATACCAGCGTAAAAGAGAAGCTTGATACTGCTGTGTTTCGTATGGTGAGTGTAGAGAACCGGAGACCCTTTTTACTGGAAAAGAGGCATTCCATCTTAGTTCTCACGGGTGACAACGCATCTAGATGTCTATGGGCCACAGCAACCACTTACCATCAGGTGGACTGTGTGCTCGTTTGTCACCCTATTCTATAAAAAAAATGTGCCTTAGATTGACCAAACAGCTTAACTTTGTTTTTTTTTTATTCGCAAACGAGGATAAAAGTAGATGTCTATGGGCCACAGCAACCACTTACTATCAGGTGGACTGTGTGCTCGTTTGTCACCCTATCCTATAAAAAAAAATGCTGCAGCTATATTATGGTTGTCGCACGAATGGGTCGGCTGGACCGGGGAAGGACCACGCTCTCACAGAATACCAGCGTAAAATAGCAGCTCAATGCTGTAACTCCCGGTTCATCTTTCGAGGTTTGTGGCTACGGAAAATTGTACCAATTTTGGATAGGCTGATGTATAACTATTAAAAGTTGATCTTAAAGTAAGAGGTTTAAAAATAATTTAATGGAAACATTTAAAATTTATTATGAAATAACCCATTCTCGAATGGCGGACACCTACCAGATGGAGTGACGACCTGATGAAATATGCAAGGAGTCGATGGATGCAGGAGGCAACCTATTGAAAAGGCCTCTGTTCAGCAGTGGACTTGTGATGTGCTGTAGCAATGCCAAGGATGATATGAACTGTAAAACATGAAAAAACTCATCAGAATTCTAATTAAATTGAGAAAAATATAAAGATGCTTCTACGAATAACCCTTAATTTTAAATAAATGATTATTTATACAACTGTCTCGCCTCAACTGATCGGCACGACTCAATCCGAATGCACAAATCCAAAAACATTATCCCCCAGCGAAGACGCCCTCCACTCGTCTGGATGCGGGCAAATCTTCGAATTAATTTTACTGCAGAAATATGCAAATCGCGAGATATAGCCGCCTAATAACATGTACAAAAGAGTGGTGACTTGAGCGCGCAAGAGCTCTAGAGTAGTTGTCCATAGATAGTTGGTTGATTTTTTGTGGCTAACATTGGGCAGTCTCTGTGAGACAGCTGTGACAAGTGTTTTTTTATAGGATAGGCTGACAAACGAGCACACAGTTCACCTGAGGGTAAGTGGTTGCTGTGATCCTTAGACATCTACATGTACGCTCAATAAAGAATCAAAATGCAGATGCGTTTTCACCCGTGGGCACTAAGATGTAATACATCTTTTCCAGTGTGTGTGTGTGTACCTGTGTGTATCTCTGTGACATCATAGCTCCTGAACGGATGAACCTATTTTGATTAAGTTCATTTTGTTTGAAAGGTGCCTTCATTGAGAGTGTATTAGCTATGTTTCAAGAAAATCTATTCAGCCTTTTGAAGATTATAAAACTTTAAATTTAAATTACTGAAGTAAGATTTTAAGAAAATGTTAGGTCGATAAAAAAATTAAGATAAGTTGGACTTTTAAACATATTGTTAAACATATTTAATGTAAATATATGTAGTAACACTGACCAATCATTGTCGAATGTAGGAAACATTAAAATTTTCTCCCAAAATGGTCTAATAGAATGTAAAATAAGAAAAGTATCTTGATCAATTAAAACATGACAACACAATTGTAGCTTATATAGCAACGAAAATATTCCATATTACATACTGAATATAAAATGTCAGTATGGGCAGAAAATCAGATTTCAGAAGCGTGTCGGCTCTGCGAAAATATAAAACTCCTTTCTAATCTATGTCTTAATCGTTACCTCAGGCTAACATTATAGCCGCTTCGAGGAGCTTAATAGGTTACAAAATTTACCGTGATAGTAGAAAATACACGATGCTTACGTGCCGGCGCTCTCGGGAACTTATCACGCGGGGTATGCAGGTGTTTACTTTAAGTATACGACTTTAAAACTTCGCTCTAATAAATATCCTTAGAATTATATTTAGTAAGGTACTTTACGTGTTGCCTAATACATGAAGTAATGCGGGCTGGTGTCCATGATTACAGGTGGTGGAGCCATGCTGCAGCTACATTACTAGTATAGTTGTAGCACGGGTGTGTCGGCTCGACCGGGGAAGGACCACGCTCTTACAGAAAACCAGCGTAAAATAGCAGCTTAATGCTGCTGAGTTTCGTATGGTGAGTGTAGAGAACCGGAGACTTTTTTTAACTGGAAACGGGGCATTTTATTTTAGTCCTCAGGGTTGGCAACGCATCTGCATTTTGATTTTTAATCGATGATAGATGTAGATGTCTATAGGCCACAACAGCAGCTTACCATCAGGCTGACTGTATGCTCGATTGTCACCCTTATTTTATATAAAAAATATTAATAATTAATATACTAAAATGTCTTTCGAAGAACCGAAAAGCGATGAGGAAGAAAGGTTCTCGTGTCAGCCTCGGTCGACGAATGCGGATGACTCAGGACTGTTTATTGTTCTTGCGTTCATGTTCATCTTTGTTATTTTAAATAATTTTGATGAAATAATTAAATTTACTAATGTGGTAAACATTCAGAAGAAATCAAGAAACATCTTAAATTTGAGAAGGTGTTTAATCGCATTTTGTTGTATTAATAAGTAGACTTACTTGCAGAGCACAGTTTTGCTGCCGGAATCGAAGAGTCCGCCGCGTCCCCACCTGCTTGGTAATTCTGCGACAGTCACGCCCCGGGAACCGAACAGGCACAGGCGACTGCCGCAGTTGCTACTCATCACACGCTCAACTTTGAAGGCCGGCGGAGAGAGAAGATGGAGTTTCTGAAACAATAAGGATACGACAGTCTTAGCTTTATTGTGTAAGTGTTTAATGTGTATTAGTAGATTAAAAAGAAAGGGGGGGGGGGGTTTGTTTTAGTAAGCGAATGATATGGCCCATAAACACATCACTAATTAAGATTAAAACCTTGAGGACTAAGATAGAATGTCCCTTTTCCAGTAAAACCAGTCTCCGTCACACTCACCAAACAAAACACAGCAGCATTTAATTGCAATTTTACCCTGGCATTCTTTGAGAAATTTTAAATGTGAGAATTTATAATTTCAAATGGTGAGTATATATTATATATTATGTATGTTAAGATGACAGAAACGATTGTTGCGGGAGAGTACGATGCGTTCTTCCTAAGGAAGAGCGGAGGAAAGTTCCGTTGAAATCGCGTTTCCATCACGCAGCTAACGCCCAACTATCTCCCGACGAACGGAGATATGATTAAGAAACTTTTTTAATCAATAAAAGGTACAAAAAAGGCGCCTGAGGGAGCTCGTCTCGCTTCCTGGTCGCCTTTTTCGCTTTATTTCTCATTACGCCGCCGCCTCGCCTCGTTTCCTCTTACGTCTTACTTATAATCGTTTATCGTTTGGTAGCCGGTCGGCGGCTTCTATTTTAGAGGAAATTGAAAAAGTTGCGTTGATTGTCGAGTGCAAAATTGTTATCGCCGGATAAACTTTACACTATTCTACCATTATTCGTGTATAAAAAAAGTGTAAGTTACAGCCTATATATGTTCCACAGCTGGGCACAAGCCTCCTCTCATTTCTGAGAGGGTTTTAGGGCAAGGAAATGTCCACCGTGCTGTCCCAATGCGTGTTGGCGAACTTCACATGTATACGAAATATATGTTTTTTATTATTTCTCAGACATACTGGTTTACTTACGATGTTTTCCTTCACCGCCAAACACGTGGTAAATCAGCACTTAAAATTGCAATTAACAATTTAACTGATGCCGGCGGGGATAGACTATTAAAATCAAAACATTTTTAACAAATGTGGTGAAGTCGTCAGAGAATTTACGCTTCGTTCCATGGGTTTGTAAGAGGCGACTACGGAAAACGCCTAGTAAATCTCATGGCTGGCCAGACGTAAAAACACAGATTTTATATTTGGTGTAGATTTTAGTAGTTGACAGATTTTATATAGAATTACGGTCGAATTTCAACCATTAGGCAACCAGTAGTCTGTAAACAATTAGAAAAACGGTGGACTGCATTAGGCAGTGATTATCGAAAGAATCAAAGCGCTTTAACCCTAACGTATTCCGTGTCGGGTCGCCCGGCCCCCGCGGCTTATAAATCTGGGGAGCCAGTGACTGAGGTGAAACAAGAATTGATTAATGACTAACTCACCTTAATCGACGCTCCTTTTAATATGCTCTTTGTAAACAATTGACAAGATACTATATTAACAAAAATATTTTAAGTGAAAAAGAAATAGAAAGGTAAATTTTGTAAAATATCCTTTAAAGCATTTTAAAACTTATACCATTAAAAATGAATTAAAGTAACATATCCGTTATTGAGGTGGTCTCACAATTGAGCAGTGGGCATCGAATCACTTATGTTTCTGAATGAATAGTAGAGTCCAATGGGGAGGCGTTGGCCGTTAGTTTGGACATTGCGAAGGCCTTCGATCGGGTTTGGCACAAAGCGCTTCTTTCAAAGCTCTCTTCCTATGGGCTTCCCGTGAAATTGTGCAATTGGATCACCAGTTTCCTTGCAGATCGGAGCATCAAGGTCGTTGTAGACGGTGCATGCTCCGACTACAAGCCTGTTAACGCTGGTGTTCCACAAGGCTGTGTGCTATCACTAACGCAGTTTCTTCTGCATATCAATGATATGTTGTAAACTGGTAACATTCATTCCTACGCGGATGATAGCACTGGTGATGCTCTATACACCGGCTGTGCTAATATTTCTCGGAAAAACGTCACCGAGTACCGGAACAAACTTGTGTCTTAAGTCAAGTCTTTGCTTAACAAAGTCTCTGATTGGGGCGACTAAATCTAGTCCAGTTCAATCCCCAGAAGACACAAGTTTGCGCGTTTACCGCTAGAAAGAACCCCTTTGTCGTATCTCCTTAGTTTCAAGGCACTCCCCTTGTTGCCTCAGCCAGTATCGGAATCCCCGGCGTCGACATATCGAGTTACGTGCAGTTTCGTGGTCATTTGGAAGAGAAGGCCAAATTGGCCTCTAAAAAGCTTGGTGTGCTCAGCCGAGCGGGACAGTATTTCATGCCGGCACACTACCTGCAACTTTACAAGTGCAGGGGCTCCCCAGTGCCAGCTCCTTCCACTTGCCCGCATCCAGCGTAGAGCGGCTCGAATCGTCGACGACCGAGTCTTTTCCGATCGGTTGGATTCATTGGCACTACGAAATGTTGCATCCCTTTGCATTTTCTTTCGCATTTACCACGGGGAGTGCTCTGAGGAATTGTTCGGATTAATTCCAGCCGCCAAATTTCACGAACACACATCGCGGCAGAACTCCCGATACCATCCACACCATCTGAATGATTGGCGGTCCACCACTGTGTGATTTAGAAGATGCTTTCTTCCTCGCACAACTTCCTTGTGGAATCGATTACCATCAGCGATTTTTCCGGACCGATACGACTTAGGGACCTTCAAGAAAAGAGCCAATTCCCTGTAGTTCCCCTGGTGTTGCAGTTGTTCATGGGCGGCGGTAGTCACTTACCATCAGGTGAGCCGCATGCTCGTTTGCCCCCTCTCCTATAAAAAAAATAAATGAAATAAATTCATTGTCGTACAATTTTATTTCTATTTAATTAAAGACAGTGTATTTAGACAGTTTTTTGTACCAAAAATACCATCATTAGTATAACAAAAAAGTGGGCGCGATGAACGATGGAGTTTGTAATACCAAAAAAAATTCTTTTGAAATGTAAAACCCTTAAAGTAAAATCGTTGCTAAGGCATAGTGTACACAGAAGAATTGAAGCCCAATGTGAAAATACTTTATTATTTTAAGTTCTTAGAATGCGGCCTATCATTTTTATTATTTTTTTTTTAGCCTTTTGAGTGGACTAAGGAATACATAAGTCACAATCTCAACTTCGTCTAAATAGTTACATTAAATATTTTTCCTCTATTTAGCCACACTTAGGGGTAAATTATTTTCTCAAATTTCTATGTAATTCCCTGGAATATAAACTATTAATAAAAAAGGATCATCAAATTCGGCTCATAATATATCGCGTAAAATACAGACATAATTATAGTCATCACAAACGTTCAATTAATCTCCAACTATATATTTCCTGCTTTACAAACATAAATACGAAATAAGGTGTCAGTACGCGATATTTGTGGTTTAAAATATTTCTGCATGGCGTGTGACTTTGATGACGAAAACGATTTTTGATTTATTTCCCAATCTTCAGTTTAGTTGTGTGGTTATAGAATTTTAATACATATTATGTAAGACATTAGTGTAACTGTGGATAGTTGGCAACAATGTTCCATCATTGTTTTCTTTTTATAGGATGGGGTGACAAACGAGCACACAGTCCACCTGATGGTAAGTGGTTGCTGTGGCCCATAGACATCTACATTTATCCTCGTTTGCGAATCAAAATGCAGATGCGTTGTCACCCGTGAGGACTTAGATGGAATGCCTCTTTGCCAGTAAAAAGGGTCTCCGGTTCTTTACACTCACCATACGAAACACAGCAGTGTTAAGCTGCCATTTTACGCTGGTATTATGTGAGAACGTGGTCCTTCCCCGGTCGAGCCGACCCATTCGTGCTACAACCATACTGTTAATATAGCTGCAGCATGGCTCTACCACGTAAAATTTTTTTTATTGTACCTTAAAAACAAAACATTGTATCTTAAAAAGTCACAATAGGATATGACTGTTCGTGTTTAGGAGCATAAGAATCATGTCCTTTATGATAATCTTACGTGCGTTAAATTTACATTTATTTTTAAAACAATGTGTTAAATAATGTGCTTAATATTTTTTTCCTTCAGTCAATAACAGCAATATTACTTAGTATATTATATACTACTGCAATATTAAATATAATTAAACATATATACAACATACAATATGCAAATGGTGAAGAAAATTTAATTAAAAAAATCTTAATCATTCTGTCCTTTTTAACTTTTAAATTCAAAATGCGGGGTAATGCATTATTTTAACTGATTTTACTGCGCACGCACACATTCGTAAGCGTCGATCGGTAGACAAAAACTTTGCCCATAAATCACATTCAATTTGGGATAATTACAAATAAAAGTAGAAGCCTTATTTATTCGTATTTACAAAAACTGCAATAATGGTATATCATTATTTATATATTCGAACTTAAGTTTAAAATTTGGCTACTCTTTGAAAAATAACCCTGTATATAATATTGAAAATTATATAATGTATCTTACATATTATTCTATTCCATTTATTTGTTTCTAATTTTATAAAAGTAATAGGTAGCTATATAAAAGTAGTTTTATTATATTTATTTACTATAAATATGTATGTGATATGTGTGTATACGTGTAGTGATATATTTATATTATCACAAAGATAATTAAAATTGTATAATAATGATTACTGTAACGTTTATTTTTTTGGTAAATTTTCATTGACATCCACGGAAGATCAGCGTCTAAGTAGGTACTTTGTCAGTTACTCAAGGTACTTAGTCAAGATTACGCAGAGTTTAAATTCATAATATTATGTTATAATTGTAAGTAAATTACTATAATGCGTTACTAAATAAACTTATTTCTTTCTATATAAACAATGGTCCACAATTCGAAATCATTCGCCTCGGTCGACTAATGCCGTCGGAATAAATAAATTAGAGCTGTAGAACAAAAATTATATATGCAAATTTCTCACCGCAAGTGCAATAAAAATAAAAGCCCGGGGATTCGCCGGGTGGATATTAAAATTCGAGATGCACGTACGGGGTTAAGCCGGTACACAATTAAACGAAGGTGGGTCCGTCTAAAGGGGGTCGGTACTCGTAGGGTTATTTTTCCATATTTAATAAAATAATATAAAAATTAAAATATTCAAGGCGCGTTCGTCCGCGTATCGCGATCGGTGCGCGGGACAGATATATATTTTTTTGGCCGTTTCATTTTACGTGACCGTAGAGACGGTTTGCGAAGATTAGCGGCGTGCATGTGCTCGAACAGTAATTGCTTCCGATTTATTTTTTGACTCACGTTCCGAATATTTATTTTTATTAATGTATCAAAAATATGGTTAGTATCACATCGCTCGCAATTAAGAAACTATGTTACTCTCAATACGTTTAAAATATCCTATTACAAATACCTAATATTTTGTAGGATATTGGAGGCGCGAAAGTCCAATACTGTATTGTGTGTAGGCATATACAGTATCTCAGTTTTTTCAGTTCACTTTTGTGTTACCTTGTGCTCGGTGGCAAAGGAAAACATCACAAGTAGATCTGCATGTGTGATTAATTAAAAAATAAATAAATTATATAGATATATTATATATATTTCAAAGACAAGTGAAGTCCGCCCCCAACACACGTTTGGGGCAGCGCGGTGGACTTTCTTATCCTAAAACACTCTCAGAAATGAGAGGAGGCCTGTGCCCGGAAGTGGGTTTTGTAATTTTTTACTTATTCTTGTATTATTCGATGAGGTAAGTAAGTTAATTATACCTGGAATGTCTTGTGAAAATAAACCGTCTCCGTATGTTAGGGCGGACAATCTTGCGAGTAATTTATATCTAGCATTTTTCTGTGTTAGAAGTCATCAGGAACTTTACCTATAAGGAATACTGGAACTGCAGTACTAGGAAAGTGATAGGACTATTTTTCTGACTAGAATCGGTCTAGGTAAGTACCATCCTCTTACCTATTTATATACCTGCCGCAAAATAGCAAAAATAAATAGCAAAAAATAGCAGGTGCGCTGTAAGATTATTTCGCACTTCAGTTTAACAAAAATGCTGGTGACAAGAGTGCTTTCATCCGAAGGCGAAGTACAGCCAATCAACGAAGAAACGCTACCAGCGTCCTTGACACTATGCCACTAATTCATGGAAAGAACTATAAGAAGACTTTAGTTAGCTTTTTTTTATAAATTACTCGAAATTCCATCCACATCATCACGAAGGACCGCCAACTACAACCGTGCGTTTTACATGGCATTTAAACCGCTGAATTGAAATTTACTGTCTTGTGTTGTGGATGTTTAATGCGACGGTGATCACTTATCATCAGGTGAGCTGATACTTGTTTACCTCGGCTTCTATAAAAAATGAACATTATGTTTTTTTTTGGATAGGGTGACAAACGAGCACACAGTCCACCTGATGGTAAGTGGTTGCTGCGGCCCATAGACATCTGCATCTATCCTCGTTTGCGAATCAAAATGTAGATGCGTTGTCACCCGTGAGGACTAAGATGGAATGCCTCTTTTCCAGTAAAAAGGGGCTCCGGTTCTCTACACTCACCATACGGAACACAGCAGTGTTAAGCTGCTATTTTACGCTGGTATTCTGTGAGAGCGTGGTCCTACCCCGGTCGAGCCGACCCTTTCGTGCCACAACTATACTACTTATATAGCTGCAGTATGGCTCTACCACGTAATAATTAAATAAATAAAAAGGAAATATAGAAAAGAATTTGTACTTTTCTATATCTGCTTTTTTTATTCGTTACTCTACAGCTTTTGGAAAGAGCGCAAAGTCGTTGCGCAAAACTATACCAAAGAGCTTGACCTCATGACTTCGTGGATTAAAAAGGCGTTTCGGGATAATATCTGCAAGCAACTTTTATTTTGCTGCACTAAGTAACATTATTAGTGATTTTAAAATCGTATAGCCCACTTCTCACAAACACAAAGTACGCGAGCAAGCCGGGTTCGATCCCCGCCGGCACCAATGAATTTGTTAATTGCGGTATTCATTACTAATTTACCACCGTAAGTGGTCTGAGACATTAAAAAAAATCTAAAACATACATTGGACGCATTGGGACAGCGCGGTGGCCACTACCTTGCCCTAAAGCTCTCTCAATTGACACCAAATTTTGACAAAGAGTGGGACGTGTATAGAGGCTATAACTTGAGATTTTACTTTAAACTACATTCTTAATAAATTATTTAAATGCATTAAATAATGAATTACCATTTCATGGATTACAATTTATGGTACATTTTATAATTGAGTCTCGGGTATTTCGAGGGGTTAGTGATCGCCTTAAATTCCAAAGTACGCGAGCCACCCGGGTTCGATCCCCGTCGGAACCAAGAGATGATTAAAAACATCTTAAAGAAACAAGTATGTATGAGTAAAGTTAGGTTGCAAAGGTTATAGAACAAAAATAAACAATACTAGGTGAGCTGCTCCCTCTAGTGGATAGTATACAGACATTACAATTTCTGACTTATCTTAGTATAACGACATATTGATTAAAACATTTTAAAATATTATATTCTAACAACTTAAAAGAAATAAAAATGTCCTTACATATTGTGTAATGGCTCATTATGTGCAATTTTATTAGTAAAAAAATTATATTGTTGTGTTATTAGCTTCAAAATAAGATCCTAATATTAAAATTAAAAATTATTTTCCGTTCTTTAGAATATTGTACATCTAAGGAATCAGATTTGGTTAATGCTATTCGACACTAGATGGCGTAACCGGTCGCATTTAACTTCAGTGTAAAATGAACGCTTCAATTATTTGACTAGTACGTTCCTTTTTTTTGCAACACAGAAGTAATGCTACGAATTACTATTCATGATGCAATCAGAAAGATAGCACGCCTTTACGTCTGGAAATTTTGTCGTGATCTCTTTATGGCATTTTCTCTACTGCAAGTTACTAAAAAGTAAAAAAAAAAAGAAAAAATATTTTACATACAAAATGTGATCCATTCGATTTTCAGCTTTGGATTCTATAATATGTTAAATATATCATATAAATTATCTATTATATCCTTATATAAATAAATAAATAGTGTTGTGGCTTTAGTCGTTGAGATGAGACAATTTTCCTTTACTGTTAGTTCGATGACAACAGTTTACTCCACTAAGGGTTTGAATCTTTATAATTTTTGTTAGTGCCTCATCTTCATCAGATTTATGAATATAGTGAGCGAGAAGATTTTACAGTTGGTACCTAGTAATTTTTTACCTTTCGCAAGAATAGCTACGTTTTTTTTTTTTATAATAGGGTAGGGCAATCCATCGTAGTCTTCACTAGTGACAACGCATCTGCATTTTGATTCGCAAACGAAGATAGATGAAGATGTCTATGGGCCACAGCAACCACTTACCATCAGGTGGACTGTGTGCTCATTTGTCACCCTTATTCTATAAAAAAAATTAAGAATCAAAATGCAGATACGTTTTCACCCCTGAGGACTACGATGGATTGCCTCGTTTGAAGTAAAAAGGGTTCTCTACACTCGCCATACGAAACAACAGCATTAAGCTGCTATTTTACACTGGCATTCTGTGAGAGCGTGTTCCTTCCCCGGACGAGCCGACTCATTCGTACTACAGCCATACCATAGCAGCAGCGTGGCTGTTTAATATAATTTAAAGGATGTTTAAAATAAATAAATTAATTTCTAATAAATTTCTTATTTAAATTAATTATACTGTGGTTATTTGATGGCCATGTAGCTCGAATAACCGATAACCCATAGGGAAGAAAGGTTCTCGAGTGTCAGCCACGCCCTGTTGATCAAAGTTTAGGGCGGTCCCAACTAGATGGAGTGACGATCTGCTAAGTGAAGCAGGAAGTCGATGGATGCAGGTAGCTCAGGACCGTACTTTGTGGCGTTTCTTGGGACAGGCCTATGTTTAGCAGTGGACTTGTGAAGGGTTGAAATGATGATAAGGATGGTGATATAATGTGAATTTGAATGATGAATACATTACATTAATATACATTCCATGGTCATCATGATTGGCATCGCATCGGTAATCTTTATCTTTTGAAGACGGTTCCAGCTTCCAGATGTCTATGGGATTACAGTAGCCACTTACCATTTTAGTGGACTGTAATAAGCATGTTTTTCTTTTAAATATTTTTACACCTTATAAAAGTTACTCTAAAAATTAGATGATAACAAAAAAAAAAAAACGAGAAAGGCTTGCCTTAACTGCTACTATGTCAAGTTCAAAGCTATAAAATTTTCTGATAAATTTCTTGATCCATTTATTTTATTACTGCCACGTTGATCTTTTGGTCGTAAGCGCCACCGCTGATCAAGCGGTACCGGGCTCGAATCTCGGGTCAGGTTCAATCAGTTATCGGGCTATAACACCATTTAAATCTGTTGTCATCTAGTTCGTTTTAGTCGAGCAAGCACTAGCTTATACTAAGTAGAAAAACTTTTAAAATGAAAGAGATTTGTTACGCGGTAGAGGTAGCTCTACCGCGTAACAAATCTCTTTGCTGCTGCTATATTATAGTTGTGGCACGAATGGGTCGGGTAGACCAGGGTAGGACCAAGCTCACATATAATACTAGCGTTAAATAGGACCTAATGCTGCTAACCGGAAACGAGGCGTTCCATCGTAGTCCTCTGGGGTATATGAGTTGTCATCATCTGCATATTGATTCTTAATCGAGAATAAATGTAGATATCTATGGGCCACATTATCCACTTACCATCAGATGGACTGTGTGCTCGTTTGTCACTTTTATTCAATACAAAAAAGAAAGAATAAACATTTGTCATACTTAATAGCATCTCAGTATAAAACGACCGTTAATAATTAATTTACTTTTCTTCAATTTCAACTCATTTATATGTTGACAAGTATACAAAAAGGTTTATAGTATACAAAAAGGTTGTCAAAGAGCGAGCAAACAATTATTATAAATAGAACCGTTTAATTGAATCTTTTTTTATATTTTTTTCTTTTTACTACGTCAGTTTATTTTAATTTTGAACTAATGTTAAAATATAAGTAGCCACAGGGCAGGTACCAGTAGAAGCAGAATAACAGTGCTGTGGCAATGTTGCTGAAGCTTGTGCTGAGTCCGCGACTGTTTCGTTGTTGCAGCTCCGTTAAATTTGTTGTCTTTTGTTTTTAGCGCTGTATTGTAGCTAGATACAAATAAATATTCATTCAACCTTTCTTTCGAGATTCGTCCTAAAAGGCTGAAACCTAATTTTACAGACTGTTGACTGGATTAGTATTATGAGACGCAAGGTGCAGAGCGGATACTCTGCACTCACTTCTTTTAAAGGGTATGGAGGATCTATATAACTACAGGCTGTAACGCCTCATTTCATCGTGATCCTCAGAGGTGACACGCATCTGTGAGCTGCCGAAGTCACTTTAACATCAGGTGGGTTAAGTTTGTTTGCCACTTCAACTCGACAATTGGCGCCTTCTTGAAGAGACCTGTGTCTAGTAGAGAAATAAGGGCTATTATTGCTGAATGTGATGCGAAGTAGGGATGATTAGTGAACGGCCCGTCCACTTACATGACCGCACAAGAATAATCGCATAAGAAATATATATGCATTACATGTAGGATTACTAGAGTGAAAAAAACAAACAGAAAGTATGAAGAACATTCCGGACAATTGCTTTAAAATCTCTAATTGCGCGGCATATTGATTGCTCGCGTGCTTGTAATGAATAATGGAATCTAGCAAATTTTATCGCAACGTATAATTCTTTACGTGAAGGTCAATGCGATTGGGGCAAAAATATATAAATTATCTTATCTTTTTTCAATCATAAGGTACATGACGCAGCGCCTCATCATATCTTTTTTGTATTAAATTGTTTGGTATATAAGTCTAATACCACTTTCACTGTCCGGTTTCCAGACACAATAGTAAGACAATAGCAGTGCCCTATATGTAGTGCACGGGACAGCGAAAGGGTTAAATGTAGTTCGTTTTCAAAACACACAAGTTGCTTGCAATAAAAATGAGCTTTGAAAACAAAGTCGTAATAGTAACGGGCTCCAGCTCCGGTATCGGTGCATCTACAGCAATCGAGTTTGCTAAAGAAGGTGCACATGTGGTTTTAGTTGGAAGGAACGAAGCAAAACTTAAAAATGTTTCCCAGCAGTGCGAGAAGGTTGGCAAGAAACCTCTCATTGTCAAAGCCGATGTGTCAAACGACGATGATGCTAAAATTATAATAAATAAAACCATCGAAAACTTTGGGAAGCTAGATGTACTTGTCAATAATGCTGGTATGGGTGTAGCCCATGATATTCTGAAGGATGATTTCATGAAGACGTACGACCGTATAATGATTACTAATTTGAGAGCACCCGTCTATATAACACACTTAGCAAGTCCTTACCTTATTAAATCAAAAGGAAATATCATTAATGTATCAAGCATAGCCGGAATTTCTACTCTGGAATTAGAAGATTCAATCCCATATAGTATTTCAAAAGCTGGACTTAGTCATTTCTCACGGAATATTGCTCTTAAATTAGCACCGTATGGTATACGTGTCAATGTTGTTAGCCCTGGGCCTGTGTACACTGATATTTTAGCTAATTCCTCATTTGATGAAGCTTTGTTTGAACAGTTTAAACTTCGTACAGCGCTTAAACGGGTGAGTGAGCCTAAAGAAATTGCTGATTTGATACTTTTCTTAGCCAGCGACAAAGCTAAAGGCATCACTGGTTCTGATTTTGTTTCGGATAACGGTAGGTTATTAATGTAATTGCTGCAATAAAAAGAAAAATCTTTAAAAATGTTTAGTTCTATGCAAACATATTGCAGCAAGTAAAGTAAAGTGGTAAACTTACCTGTATGAAATTTTCAGAGAAAATAAAAACTAAATGCCAACAGTTTTTTATTTTACCTCGCATTTATTTTTAAAATGGTAGAAAAAGTCTATATATAGTGGATCACAAAACGTGTTGATGTTTATATGTGTACTTCCGATTTTAATAATGTTTTTTTTTTTAACTAAATATGTCATAATTTATGGGTGGTCCCGCATAACGGAGACAATTATTTTGGGCCCACTACCAATGGTAATGTTAATTATGCGTTTCACATAAAAAGAAAACAATTACTTATATTACACGGGTTAAATATTATATGAACGTCTAACCGAAATTATGAAATCTTAATAAAATTTGAATGAGTTCATGAACCTGTTCCGGTCAACGTGTAAAGTGAAAAAAATGCGGTGTGATAGAGAGAAAAAAGAGAGAAATATCATTGAAAACTAGTTGTTAATCCTATTTTATAAATAGGTTAGTTAATATCGTATAGTATTAAATATTAAAGTTATAGTAAGTTAAAGATGTTAAAGTGATGTTGAAGTGTAACATTGTTAATGCGCAAATTTGTCATGGGTTTAATATAGTTCCGATATACGATATCAAAACATAATATCGATACTGTACGCGATACCAGTATCATTGAATTCCAAGTAATTGTTGTAATTAAATTAAAAAAAAATTTAAAATAAAATCTATTTACTGAAATTAATATGTATTTACTAAATACATATTATTTTAAATGAATTACATGATCTCAACCATGTAAAATTCTAATAATTTTCTTCATTATATGCGTTAAGAAATAATTTATTTAAAACAATAATTAATTAGTCCGTACATCACTTTCTTCCCTAAGGTCTAACAAAAGCATCTAAGACTATTGTAAGATTATAATCTGAGTAGTGATGTTAATTCTTCATCATCAGTCCGTAAAAGTCATTAGACTCTCCCATCGTAGGGAGAATCTGTTTCATCGCTGATGTCTTTGACGCTGCTGCCCGTCGCCGGTCTGGGAATTTCATGTGTGATGTAAGCAAGCGGCTTATATCGCCATCTATCCGAATAGACGACTATGGCAAATGCCAGAAATATTCATCAGATTTTTCTGTAATTAGTCCCCTTTTACGACACTCATGGGGCAAAATGGTAAAAAAGATTCTCTAACTAGATAATACACATAATTGGAATATTTATCGCCACCTCACGGTAAAATATTAATAATTTTAATAGTTTACTAGCGATCCGCCACGGCTTCGGTTGATTTCTGGATCTCAACAACAGCGTCACCTACCGGCTCCAATTGTGAACCATCCTCTAGTCAACTTAATCACACATAATTTCAACAAAATCAATCCAGCCATTTATAAGGAGATAAAAACTTAACCCAAATAAATGTCAATTTTTAAAAAAAAGAATTATTATACTTGGGACATACAGTATCTGCAAATGGAATTTCGCCCGACCCGGAAAAAATAAAAGTAGTTCAGGAATACCCAATACCCACCAATTCTGACGAAGTCAGACGCTTCGTCGCATTTTGTAATTATTATAGGAAATTTATAAATAATTTTGCCAAAATAACACTATCTTTGAATCAACTCTGCCGTAAAGGCGTAACCTTCGAATGGTCACAAAATTGTGAAGATTCTTTTCAAATTTTAAAATAAGCTCTAACATCAGCACCTATTTTTACAATACCCGGACTTTATGGACAGCAACGAATTCATTTTGCAAACAGACGCCTCAGGTTTCGCAGTTGCGGCGGTTTTATGCAACAAAGATTTAAGACCCATTGCATATTTTTTTTATAGGATGAGGGTGACAAACGAGCACACAGTCCACCTGATGGTAAGTGGTTGGCTGCGGCCCATAGACATCTACATCTATCCTCTACTACAAATCAAAATGTAGATGCGTTGTCACCCGTGAGGACTAAGATGGAATGCCTCATTTCCAGTAAAAAGGGCCTCCGGCCACCTGCACTCACCAAGCGAAACGCAGAGGTAAACCGCTACTTCACGCTGGTTTTCTGTGAGGTCGTGGTACCACCCCGGTTCGAGCCGGCCCATTCGTGCGACAGCAAAAGCTGCCGCGTAGCTCTACCACAAACAAATAGACAGATGAATTATATAATGTATAATATGCATGTATTATACATAGAAATCTTGATTATACTATGTAGAGAAACTGCAGAAACGCATATTATTTTTGGTCATCTTCCATAGGTACAAGTTATTATAATAATATTATTTTATCCTAAATGAAACCAGTGAAAATTGAATCATATAACTAGTACTAAGTCAAATATTGATGTATGTAAATCCACAATAACAACTTTTTTACTTGATTAGAGCAGGCATATGGCGTTTAACACACAGGCAGAGATAATAATATGATAACAGAAATATGAAGATAAAGCTTGCACATTGAAGACAGCAGTCTTATCTCTTATCACTTCTGGTTCTATCATTCATTTACAATCAGACATGATTTTTTGCTTTAATGGTATTAGAAATACAATAAATGCTATATATAACACTGCTAATAACATCAACTATCTGCCTGTGAAAGTCCCGTCAAAATCAGTCCAGCCATTTCGGAGTTTAGCCGGAAGAAACATACAGACAGACAGATAGACAAATAGACAATTTTATTTAAATCGTGTTTTATTTTTAAGTACCGTATATACTTTCATACGCATTTAGTAAAAATCCCTTAGTTTGACATTACAAACAGAAACTTCAATTTTATTTATTTGTATAGAGTATATACGTAAACGAAAGGCTTATACCGCCATCTACCCGAATAGGCGACTATGAAATGCCAGAAATATTCATCAGATTTTCCTATCATTTGTCGCCTCTTACGACACACATGATACGAAATGAGGGGATGGATTTTCTGACTAGATAATACACTCAATAGGAATGTTCGTCGACACCTCATGGTAAAATGATATTAATAATTTTTATAGTCGCGACTCTGCGGAAACGAATATTATTTTGTCATCTACTACCAGATACATAATTTTTAAAATAATAGTTTTTGTCCTAAATGAAACCAGTGAAAGTTAAGACATATAACTTATAAATGCATAATAACAACTTTTTTACTTGATTACAACTGACTTATGGTGTATTTTTATTTAACACACAGCCAGAGATAATAAAATGGTAACATATATATGGAGGTACAGTTTGGATATTGAAGAGAGCACTCTTATCTCTTATTACTTTTAATTGAAAATGTCCTTCTTGAATGGATGGTGTTAGAAATCTAAATTACAGAGAGACTTGCAGAGCTGACAGTAGCCAGAGGCAAAAAAAATGATAACAGAAATATGAAAATACATATTTATATGGATATTGAAGACAAATTATTATCTCATATCACTTTTAATTGAAAATATCCTACCGATTCCTAAAAATATTATCACAAAAAGACATGTTATCATAAAGTGTTTTTGGGGTTAATAGTGGAAATATAAACAATGTCACCACACTGTGCTTGTTTGTCTGTGCTGCTTATAAGAAAAGACTTTTAAAATTATGATGATTAACAATTATAAATACAACTAATATTTTGTAATTAATATTTTTTTGTTATCCTTACACAACTAGCTTATATATCTTACTTCCTCACTATTTATCAGTGTGCAATATCACAGATAATCATGTTATTACGTAGTCATTTTGGCTATAAGTACTTAATTGTGCAAGTATACACTTATTGATGAAACGGTACATTTTAAAACAAACTGCACACACTATACGTGGTAGAGCCATGCTGCAGCTATATTAGTAGTATAGTTGTAGCACGAATGGGTCGGCTCGACCGGGGAAGAACCACACTCTCACAGAATACCAGCGTAAAATAGCAGCTTAATGCTACTGTGTTTCTGGTCTAAGAGCTGGCTACGAAAACGTGAACTGATAATGTGTAGTAACGAATTATATAAATAACCTCTCCTTGGTAGCTTATAAGTTCAGAGCGAGGCCCGTCAGAACTCTCTCCCGGGGCGGAAGGCGTGGGTGGGCGGTCAAAGTCGTAAATTTTCAATAAGAAAAAAAATGATTAGGTGCAGTTCTGAAATTTGGTAAAGTTATAGTTTTTAACTGTAGGAATCTAGGAAAATTGCAATTTACAATTATATTGGTGCAAATGGGGATCGGGCGGCTCCGATCAGAATAAAAATAAGTTTAGATTGATAGAAGAGGAAATAAAAATAAATTTAGTTTCATGAAATTTGCAACATTCGCGACAATGAGGCCTATTTAAAAAAAAATAGGTGACAAACAAGCACATAGTCGACTTGAAGGTAAATACACTTACCTTCTATATTCTATTATATTTATACATATTTTACAGCGTATGCTGTGGCCTATAGACATCATTATCTACCCTTGCATTCACATCTTACCTTGAGGACCAACATGCAGATAAGTTGTCACCCCTGAGGACTAAGATGGACGTTTAGTTTGCAGTAAAAAGGATCTCCAGTTCTCTACACTCCCCATACGAAACACAACAGCATCAAACTGCTATTTCATGCTAGTATTCTAGAGAGCTAAGAGCCCTCAAGAGCGTGGTCACTCTGTGGTAGAGCCGATCAATTCGTGCTAAAACCATTATAGCTACAGCATGGTTCTAACACGTAAAAAAGGCATACCATTTTAGTATTCAGTGGCGACATATAATTCACCACTGAGAACTAATTGGTAATTAAGGGGATAGATAGAGGCTACTGCCCACAAAATCTACTTCCTATCAGAAAACCTGTTTGCTCATTTGTCAACATTTATAGCATAGAAAAATGTTTTAATTTTTTTTTTAATTAAATAATTTATCCAATCACAAAACTAAGGTCGATAGAACAGGAATTGCTGAATTGAGATGATTAAAATTTTGATATTAGAGTTGCCGTGTTTCTGAGCGATAACTGTAAAACAATTTTTAATAGTATGAAAGGCAAGGATGTATGAGTCTCGTTCAATATTAGATCCTTAATCGGCTTCATTTTTGTTAAGAAACTTTATTTTATGATAATAAGCAAAAAGTAACATTGTTGTGAATTTAATCGCAACAGTCGAAGGTCAATGTGATTTCGGTATAATTATCTACGTGATCTTATCTTTTTTTCAATTATTAGCTCTAATCAGGTGAAATATTTTTTATAAGATTCCATAACTACATAAACTTATCTTTTTTTTAAATAGTTTGGTATATAAGTCCAAAAACTAAGTCAATTTTTAGTGTAGTTCGTTTCCAATACACACAAATCGCTTGCAATAAAAATGAGTTTTGAAAATAAAGTCGTTATAGTAACGGGCTCCAGCTCCGGTATCGGTGCATCTACAGCAATCGAGTTTGCTAAAGAAGGTGCACAAGTGGTTTTAGTTGGAAGGAACGAAGCAAAACTTAAAAACGTTTTGGAACAGTGCGAGAAGGTTGGTAAGAAACCTCTCGTTGTCAAAGCCGATGTGTCAAACGACGATGATGCTAGAATAATAATAAATAAAACCATCGAACATTTTGAGAAGCTAGATGTACTTGTCAATAATGCTGGTACGGATGAGGAACACGATATTCTGAAGGATGATTTTATGGAATCGCACGACCGTATAATGAACATTAATTTGAGAGCACCCGTGTATATAACACACTTAGCAATACCTTACCTTATTAAATCAAAAGGAAATATTATTAATGTAGCCAGCGTAGTCGGAATCGTTACTGGGGGATTTGAAGATTCAACTTCTTATTGTATTTCAAAAGCTGGAATTAGCCATTTCTCACGGAGTGTTGCTCTTAAATTAGCACCGTATGGTATACGTGTCAATATTGTTAGCCCTGGGCCAGTGTACACTGATATTTTAAATCATTCCTCACAGAAAGATGTTATGTATGAACAGTTCAAACTTGCAACAGCGCTTAAACGGGTGAGTGAGCCTAAGGAAATTGCCGATTTGATACTTTTCTTAGCCAGTGACAAAGCCAAAGGCATCACTGGTTCTAATTTTGTTGCGGATAACGGTATATTGGTAAAATAATTGCTGCAATAAATACTGTTCAAAAGTTATTAGCTCTATGCAAAAATTTTCCAGTAAGTTAAGTAGTAAATGTATCTTATATGAAATTTTCGGAGATAATAAAATCTTAATGCCCACAAAGTATTTTATTTTATGTCCTATTTATTTATAAATGGTAGAAAATGACTATAATGTGGGTCACAGAGTGGTGATATTCGTATATGTACTTTTTCTGGGTGTGCGTGTGTGTGTGTGTGTGTGTGTGTGTGTGTGCATAACGTATATACTTAATAATGTACACTTTGACACGAATTGTAAAATTATATTCTGATAAAAATTTGATGTTTAAATGGAAAATATAGAACCGACAATGAAGCAGGCGCCGTACTAATCTTATGGGAGCTCCGAAGAAAATCGGAGCGTTGCTGCAGTTATGTCTTAGTACAGAGTTATTTTTCAAAGAGTAGTCGAATTTTAAACTTAAGCTCAAATATATAAACAATTATATACCGTTATTGCAGTTATAGAAAATACGAGTAAATAAGGCTTCTACTTTTATTTAAAATTATCCCAAATTGAATGAGATTTATGGGCAACAAGTACGCGTAGGCGCGCTCTTCTGTGTGCGATTCAATTCATAACATTTTTGCCGACCGATCGACCGTTACGAAAGTGTGCGTGCGTAGTAAAATAGATATTGATGAATGACAATCAGTTAAAATAATGCATTACCACACATCTTGAATTTAAAAGGTAATAGAACAGAATGCTTGAGATTTTTTAAATTAATTTTACTATGCCTATATTACTTATTCTGAACTTTGCAAAATAACCCTATATAAAAGTTGGATTTTTTCAACCATAAGTAAGATATTAAATAGACCATTCTCTCATCTAATGGTAAGTGGTAATACAATACACATCAGTATAGACTAAATAAGGATGAAGAATGAATAATGAATTTATGACATCACATCACTTACGGAAATATTTTTTGTTTAAGTACATTAAACTTATATTGTAAGTTATCTAGTTACGTCAAAGTCGTATTATGTAAGTGTATTGATGTCAATAAAACTTATGCTTATGTCTAACTAAGGACTATCTACTATCAGACTCATTACAGCAATTTCCCAGTGGGTATTTAGTAAGTACTTAGTTAAAGCAATGTATTAATTTTACAACATTACAATCGTCGTTGTTTTGTTCACTTCGAATACATATATATATATACAATAGCATTATATATTATTGTATGATATACCATCGATTGCATTATATATGTCCGCAGTTACTGTTTTAGCCGACTTCAAAAAGCGGGGAAGTTCTTAATTCGACTGCAATTTTTTTTATGTATGAGTTTATGTGTGGGTGTATGCGTAGATTAGCGTGCGGAGGCGGAATGTAACGACTGTTCTCTATTGAGCCATAAGCGCAACTGTTTATTGTAATATCAGCATTAAGCATGTCCCTTAGATATGTTACCAGATATTTTCGTTAATTGTGAACCGATTTTAATTTTTTTAACTACATAGGCCATATAGCTCGAAGAACCGACAACCGATGGGGCAGAAAGGTTCTTGAGTGGCAGCCTTGTACTGGTAGGCGAAGTGTAGGGCGACCCCCCACGAGATGGAGTGTCGACCTGGTAAGACATGCAGGAAGTTGATGTTATTAGGCCTATGTTCAGCAGTGAACTTATGAAAGGCTGTAATGATGATGATGATGATGACATAGGTTGTACTTCAAGGGTTGTCCTGAATAAATTTGAAAAAAGATCCATCCATAAGGGTGGAAAAATGGGGAATGAAATTTTTAATATAACCATTTAGACGACACTTGAAACGCTACCTTGAGCTTGTGACCTCAAAAGGGTCTAAAATTAAACTTAAAAAAAGTAAAAATCTAACAAAAGCAAGAACAAAGTGTCGTATCAGAAGAATAAAGCTCCGACTTTCAAAGTTTGAATTGCAACTAGCAATTTTATTGGTGCAGGCGGGAACTGAACCCTGAGTTGCCGGCGTAATGTTAAATTTACGGCGAGCGCTTAGATAAAAATAAGTTTTAAGCTTATTATATAAGAATAAGCTAACATAAAATCTGTAAGTTGCCCATAGACATCTACATCTATCCACGATTAAGAATAAAAATGCAGATGCGTGGCCACCCCTGAGGACTGAGATAGAATGTCTCGTTTTCAGTAAAAAAAGGTCTTCGGTTCTCTACACTCACTATACGAAACACAACAGCATTGAGCTGCTTTTTGCATTTTGAGTGTGATCCTTCCCCGGTCAAGCCGACTTAATCATTCTATAACCATAATAAATCTGCAGCATGGCTATAGCACGTATAAAAAGCATTCCATTTTATCCCTCAGTGGTGACAACGCATCTGCAAATATTTAGCTAATCGAGAGAGGATAGATGTAGGTATTTATGAAACACAGAATTCACTTCCCATCAGAGCCTGTTTGCGCGTTTGTCAAATTCAAATTTATTTATTGGTGAATACAGGTACAGGATAGAATAGAATAGATCGAATAGATCTTTAAAAAAATATATTTTCGCTGCATTCAATCCTTAGGCATATTATAATTACAATTAAATCTCTGCAATTACATTATCTGCAATTATATTACACATCTCATTTCTGCAATTTCATTATTTCATTATAATATTTATATTATAATTATACTATAATGCTTAACAATGATGTAATTTAATTATATATTTATAAGAATAGGATATTATGATATTTACAATACATATACAGTCTAATCGAATGCAAACAAATGATATATTATGCAATGTCATTATAATATGCCTACTGATGCGTCGCCTAAATATTCATTGAGTGGTAGCATTTCTCAATTAGAAATTTTTTAATTTTTTTTTTAATTTTATGAATATTTTCCATTTCACGAAATAAAGATGGAACTTCCTTGAATATTTTAGATAGGATACCGAAAACGCTTTTTCTAAGTAACACTGTCTTTGATGACATTGTATGAATTTTATTTTTGCGTCGATTGTTTATTATTTAGTAATCATTAAATATTTCTGGATTAGTTATTTGTTTGTCAACCTTTATTGCATAGAAAAATGTTTTAAGTAAATTCAGGTAAAATTATTTATCCAATTACGAAACCAAGGCGCTTGCGGTCGATCGAACAGGAATTGCTTATATCCGAACATAAATCACTTTTTTATTACACTTTGAGAATTTAGCCGAATTCGGTCGCGGGATATTAATCGTTAGAATATTAAACCGACCGTTTAATAGCGCCGGCTCCATTGGATGTTATAATTCTTAAGAAAATTCGTTCTGGTGGGATTATTAAACGATATTTAAAGACCACCTGATGGTAAGTGGCTACTGCATATTTGTAACATATCTGAAATAAAGAAATTTAATAATGAAGCGTCGTACGTTGTAACTTCTGAAGAATAAGATGTATTCAATTATACTGGCCCTCTATACATTTTAGACCAGAAAACTGCATTGCACGGACTACTGTTTGGCGGTAGAAATAGATATAAGGATGGTATCATCTGCATCTCCTGGTTTGTTTCCTACAGTCGTCTCTAACTAATTAACTCTTAAACCTTGACTGAGTGAGAAAAGGCAGGCAGTGGCAGTAAAGGAGTCCTATCACCTAGTAAAAAAACCGGCCAAGTGCAAGTCAGACTCGCGCATGAAGGGTTCCGTACCATCGTACAAGTTTTAATACTACTCGTATGTAGGTAAAAACACGTTTCTAGTGGGGGAGCCCTATATATAATTATATAATTATTTTTATTTTTTGTTATATATTCTGTGAAAATTTCAACTGCCTCCTATGACGGATTATGAGACTGACAGACGGACGGACGGACGGACGGACATCGGAAGCTTAGTAATAGGGTCACGTTGGTTACCCTTCGGATACGGAACCCTAAAATGGGACATTACTTAATAACGCAATTTTTTTTTTATAGAAATAGGGTGACAAACGAGTACACAGTCCACCTGATCGTAAGTGGTTGCTGTGGCCCATATACATCTACATCTATCCTCGTTTGCGAATCAAAATGCAGATGTGTTGTCAGCCTTGAGGACTAAGATGGAATGCCTCTTTTCCAGTAAAAAGGGTCTCCGGTTCTCTACACTCACCATACGAAACACAGCAGCATTAAGCTGCTATTTTAAGCTGGTATTTTGTAAGAACGTGGTCCATCACCGGTCGAGTCGACCCATTCGTGCTACAACTATGCTATAAATATAGTTGCAGCATGGCTCTACCACGTAAAAATTATTATTTCATCATTAGAAGAAAGAACCAAAGTAGTGATGTACATTATGTAAATACAAGCTAGTTATATCAGTTACTCGATTTCAAAAAGTCAGTAATTGCTTCATGGGGCAAAGGGCTATTATTATATGGGGTATCTAGAAAGTTTTCTCATCTGGTTGGGCAGTATAAATATACAATTGTAAATGAACATGGTAAACATACATAAATATCAATAAAATAAAATAAATACATAAAATATGTATTATTATATGTGTTATTATATGTATATATATGTGGGATATATTACTATTATTTATATTATTGTATTATTTAATACAATAAAATACCCCAAAGTACGCAAGACCTATCTATTAAATTTAAATTTTTTATCAAGCGAAGATTGTTTAATAAGTGTTATACTATGAGGGTGACACTGAAAGTTATTAGAAAATTAAAAACTGAACAAACTAGCAAGTTATTTGTCTTATTATATCTTTTCAAAATTGTCATACATCGCTGCATCTGATGGAACCACTGAGAAAAGTACTTTGCCCACTTGTCCTTAGGGGTCTCTTCGACGGCATTTTGAAACGCAGCCACTGCTTCCTCCTGTCCATAAAACGATTTCCTCGAAGCTTTTCTTTTATTTTCGGAAATCAATAAAAATCGCAAGGGGCGAGGTCGGGGCTACAGGGCGCGTGACCCAGTAATTCCACGTCATCTTCTGTCGTTCTGACGTCGCCAAGTAGTCGATTGTTTGCTAGGCGGTGTGCGACGAGGCGTTGTCGTGGTGAAGGAGGACCCTGCTACGATGTCATTTCTCCCGAACTTTTTCCAAGACAAGTGGCAAACAATTGTTAGTGTACCACTCTGCAGTAACTGTTTTTCAATCCTCTAAAACAATTGTTGCGTAACGACCTGTCCATCCGAAGAACGAGGCCACCATCTCTTTTCCCACGCTTCGACCTCTCTTCACTTTAATTGGCAACGTCTCGGAAGGAAACACCCTGACAGCAGACTCTCTTAATTTCAGCATTATAAAATTAAATCCAGCTTTCGTCACCCGTTAGTATGTCGAACACAGCATTTGAGTCACCTCCGTTAAATCTTTGAACCATTTCATGACACACCAATCAACACGACGGTGTTTTTGGGCCTCTGTCAAATTATGAGGTATCCAGACGCTATACACAAAGCTATCTGACCGGTAAATGTTTATGGAGGATTTTGTGCACTTGACTCATACCGATGCCTAAGCTTGTCCGAATCTGCTGAGAAGTCACTCTTTTGTCAGTCTCTATCATACGCCGCACAACACTGATGTTATCTTCAGTCGTCACCGTAGCAAGCCGTCCCTCATGCAGATCATCGGTGAGATTAGTGCGACCACGTTTCAACTCATTAAACCAGTTGTAAACAGTGGCACGAGATGGGGCTTGATCATGAAAGGCCAATCGAAGTCTATCATAACGAATGTCAGAAAATTTTCTCGCGTTAAATTTATGCTGACATGACACAGACAATTTTCAATTTACCGCCAAATTGTAAAAAAATTACAAATAAAATACATACACAATAATATTGGCATACTTCCATTTTCAAAATTTGAACTTATTTTTTTATTATATCGTTTACAAGTGGCCAGTTCTAAGAACTTTCAGTGTCGCCCTCGTACTAAAGAGTACATGGTTGATAATAACACCTGGGCATGAGGTGCTCGCTACCATACTTAATTGTATAAAATATTATATTGTAAAATTTCCGCTAGGTTTTCTGCTGGTCCCAGGACAGAAGTTTTTTGCGAACCAGTGATAATACTCAAATTACTTTAATTAAGTATTCTTGTAACCTTTATTATATAAAGTATTTCTATTCTATTCTATTATATATCAAGATACAAAATTTTAACACAACAAAAAAGAACATTAATAATGAAAAAAGCTTATGTAAATAGGACAGGCGACCTTAATTCCAGCACACCTGTCCGCAAACAGGCAAGACGACGTCGAAGCGGATAGTTGGGACAACTCCTCGCATAAATCACCTCACTCCGGTAAAACGTACTCTCAGCCGGGCCATTAGCATTTTTTATGCATAGGAATCGATCCAGCAACCGTCTAATGCCTCCCGCGATACATTAATATCTTACTTTTTATGACTCCTTGGTAACATACCTTAAGACGTAATGCGAACTTAGCCATAAGCAAAAAGAAATTCTATCACAATGCCTTAGATTTCAGTTTGGTTTGGCGGAGCGCCTCGTAAGTTGCGCCGGTACGGAAGTTATGGGAGTTGCAGGAGTTGATAATAGGTGGCGCTGGCGATTTTCTTAACGCCTTCATTTTTCTTTCACGGGCACTTTGAGATTAAAAGTTTGGAAAATGAAATGAAAAGTTAGCGAGCCAGTTAGCGCGCGTTCTCTCGTATCGGCCGGATTGGGGGGTGGCGTTCAGCGTGAGATTTTTAAACTTTTTGAATCACTTTTATACTGACACAGTCGGCCTTTATTTTGAAATGTTACTTTCTCTGGTATATTCGAGAAATTCTTTAGATTTTCTTGTTTGATCTGAATACTATATATAATAATGCATTTGTTACTATTTATTACCATTAGACATGTCGATTTTTTTAATAAATCTTAAGTGACGAAAAACTTACAGTCCACCTCATTGTATGTGACTATTAGAATACATGGACACCTGTAATTTGAGAACTATGATAGAATGCCATATAGCTTGCTATAAAAGTTACTCTATACTCTTCAGACTGGAACAAAGCAGTGCAAACACTGCTATTTAGTAACAAAAATAGGTATGAAGATGGTACCTACGGTAGTTAGGTAGCCTAGGTTTCTAGACAGAAAAAGAGTCCTATCGCCTACCACCTAGTACAAAAAATTTAGGAGTTTTTACTACAAGAAAAATCAAGGTCTATTTATATGTGCCATCGTGTTGAGGGCTGAGATACAAAACTTCGTCATTAGTGGTAGTAATACCATTATTACTATGCCCTATTTATATAGTAATATATTATATACTGTGCCCCATGGCCATGGGCACTTACTGTAGAGTCATGCTGCAACATTATGGTTGAAGCACGAATGTGCCAGCTCGTCCGGGGAAGGACCACACTCTCACAGAATACCAGCGTTAAATAGCAACTTAATGCTGCTGTATTTCGTATGGTGAGTGTAGAGAACCGGAGACCCTTTTTACTGGAAACGTATTATATGGATAACGTATATAAAGGCATTCCATCATAGTCCTTACGGATGACAACGCATCTGCATTTTGATTCGTAATCGAGGATAGATATAGATGTCATTGGGCCACAGTATCCACTTACTTATCATCAGATATCCTGTGTTCTGGTTTGCATTATTCTATATTTAAAAAAAAAAAACATTTTTGTGATTTGCGTATTGTAGCAACCAACTGATAGAAATTATAAATAATGTATGTACATTATAGGAGTAGACACGAGTGCGCTTTTCTGCCCAGTGACCTACCTATCAAACACAACAGCTACAAGATTATGTGATATAAATAATTAAAATTAAAAATCAAAAACTATTGGTCTGACCTTGATCAATATAATTCATATAGGACCACATGAGAAGTACCAGCTTTCAAACAAAAAAGAATCATCGAAATCGGTAATAAACCGAAATCGGTAGTAAACCCAGTAAAAAGTTACACAAGGTAACACACATAATAGTTGAATTGAGTACCGTCTCCTTTTTGTAAGTCGGCAGAAAAAGATTTATGCGTTGACGTTGTTTTAAAATATATTTGATTCATTGAACAGGATACAGCCGTTTGGTGACGGTGTAAGAGTTTCAATCGCTCCATTTAATTGCGTGATTAGCTTCTGCAATTCATGAGGCGCCTATGAGAAATACTAGAATGATCTTATGGTTCCAATAGATAACGATGGCGAGACGGCTCCGCGGCGCAGTGGTTTATCAACGAGTTGCAGCGCTGGGGACTTTTATTTGAGGATAAATCTAGATGTGTATGCGCCACAGCACCAGCTTACCATCAGGTAAACTGCGTGCTAGTTTGTCACCCTTATTTTACAAAAAATACACTAAAGAGATTCGAGGCATCGTGGACAAATAATAATAGTAACAAATGAGATAAATCGAACATATCCATATTCGGAATGTATCTCTACAATAATAATTAATAAGAAGATATTAGCGAGTCTCTGGCAGCGGCCCAGGCACTACGTTATCGGGCCCGCTCGGTCACTGGCTAAAATATAACCGCTATATAAGCGCTGTGTTAGCTATTCCAGAACAATAAATTAATCATATAATATAATTAATGTGCTTTCAAATTCAAATAAAGTTCTCTTAGAAACATATTCCGATAACGTTTAAGATGAGTGGTAGCTCAAATGATAAGCGCTTACCTTAAAATACTTAAGGAAACAAATCCAAGTGCGAGAAATCAACATTTACAATTGAAATCAACCAAATCATCGGTGGTACTGTGTAGTGGCGGTGTAAGAATATTCACTAAGTCCCGTGGGTGTCGTAAGAGGCGACAGAAGGAAATTGAAACTGGTTGGGCAGCAGCATTTTCCTGATGACAACCCAAAATAATAAAAGAACTGCGGTTGTACACCCACCTGCCAAGCGTATCAATTATGACAAAATCCCACTTATGAAGCAATCTATGGGGAGGCCTATGTTCAGGCCTGGACTTTAATAGGCTGTAATGGTAATGGTAATTTCATTGGTGGTGATAGGTCAATGATGTTTCAGGTGCTCGGCGGTGAAGACAGAAACTATAATAAGTAAATCTGCATGTATAAGAAGTTGGAAGGCATCACTAAACTTCATAGATATAAGAGGCCTGTATATATATGTTGTGATTACCATATTTTTATTAACTGGCTTTTGTGTGTGTTTGTTCGAGTCAAATTTATTAATTGATATATGTATTAAACTAATTTCCCGATGAGCTGGAGACTTGAAATTTTGAATATAGCTCAGAGTAAGATGACAATGCAAGAATATGAAAAAAAAAACTTGGTAAATTTTTAAATTATTTTATTTTAATTAAAAAACTGTTTATACGTGGTAGAGCCACGCTGTAGCTATATTAGTAGTATAGTTGTAGCACGAATGGGTCGACTCGACCGGGGAAGGACCACGCTCTCACAGAACACCAGCGTAAAATAGCAACTTAACACTGCTGTGTTTTGTATGGTGAGTGTAGAGAACCGGAGACCCTTTTTACTGGAAATGAGGCATTCCATCTTAGTCTTCACGGGTGACAACGCATCTGCATTTTGATTTGTAATAGAGGATAGATGTAGATGTCTATGGGCCGCTGCAACCACTTACCATCAGGTGGACTGTGTGCTCGTTTGTCACCCTTTCCCATAAAAAAAAAACTAGTTTTACTTTTTTTATCAGAATACCTACACAATCTTCATTCAATATATATAGATAGATATATCAATATGGCGCAAGTTCGGCCTCACATGGAATACTGTTCCCATCTCTGGGCAGGGGCTCCCCAGTGCCAGCTCCTTCCACTTGACCGCATCCAACGCAGAGCGGCTCGAATTGTCGACGACCGAGCCCTTTCCGATCGGCTCGATTCATTGGCACTGCGAAGAGATGTTGCATCCCTTTGCATTTTCTTTCGCATCTACCATGGGGAGTGCTCTGAGGAATTGTTCGGATTAATCCCAGCCGCCAAATTTCACGAACGCACATCGCGGCAGAACTCCCGATACCATCCACACCATCTGGATGATTGGCGGTCCACCACTGTGCGATTTAGAAGATTTTTTCTTCCTCGCACGACCTCCTTGTGGAATCGATTACCATCAGCGATTTTTCCGGAGCGATACGACTTAGGGACCTTCAAGAAAAGAGCGTACTCCTTTTTAAAAGGCCGGCAACGCATCTGCGATTCCCCTGGTGTTGCAGTTGTTCATGGGCGGCGGTAGTCACTTACCATCAGGTGAGCCGCATGCTCGTTTGCCCCCTCTCCTATAAAAAAAAAAATCAAAAATCAACTGCTGAACATGGCTCTCCCACTGAGGTTGTCTCATAGGGCGGATATTTGCCATAGTTGCCACGCTTGACACTGTCGGGTTGGCAACCGCTGGTTTTTTATTTCCCTCTGTCGCCACTTACGATACGCACTCCATACGAGTAGTGTATTTTTACAAGCTACTCTAGGTTAATTCTTCTTTGTTAGGTTTCGAAGTTTGATGTCAAAAAACACGCATAATTATCAAAGGCATTACTTTTGGCGCTGGTGAAAATTTTAAGAGCATTTACATTACGTAAAATCATTATTATCTCTGCTTGATAGTGCAGAAGGCAGCTGCAATATACATAGACCGAGACACTCTATATTTATATTAATAAGACGTTACAAATAAGCGATTCCGGCGCTGCGCACAACCGATACGAAGTCTTGGCACCGAGCCCAAGCCCGCTTGATTAGCCATCTCTTCGTATTTATCACAAGTTATGTCTGCACACTATTAATATTGCAACTCTATTATAATCGTGAAACAATTATAGCGTATATTTATTAAAATGTTTAATGAAAAAAATTGTTAGTAGGCACTAATCGTGTAGTGGCGGTGTAAGAATATCCTCTACCCCATATTCTGCCGTGGGTGTCGTAATAGGCGACAGAGGGAAACTGAAACAGGAGATGGGCAGCAGAATCTCCCTAACTGCAACTCAAAACCTGCTTGCTAAGCGAGGCAACCACGGCAAATAACCCCCCTATTAGACAATCTATGGGATAGGCTGATTTTCATCAGACGACTTTTGATAGGCTAAAATGGTAATTATAGATTGTTTAAAGTAAGATAAATAATAATATTAATCGGCTTAATATTCCCTGCCTCAAACTTGTCTGGTCTCTCTCAGATATTTTATCATAAATCGTCAGTTATAGACATAAGGACCTATATATTAAGTCTGAATAAAGAACTGCGTTGTATGGAACTTAGGTTCATGAAAAAGCCCAAAATGTTCAATGCAACAATCTTATCTAATATATTTTATACACAAACGATAAAACCAATAAACCAAAAAATTTTGGCCAACCCGTAAAAAAATTGTTTTTCTTTTTATATAATAAGGGTAACAAAGGAGAGTCCCCTTGATGGTAAGTGGATGTTGTGGCCCATAAACATCTACATTTTTCCTCGATTAAGAATCAAAATGCAGATGCGTTGTTATCTCTGAAGACTAAGATGGAATGCCTCGTTTCCAGTAAGGTCTAAGGTCCAGTAAAAGTAAAAGGGTCTTCGGTACTCCATACTCACCATTCGAAACACAGCAGCATTAATCTGCTATTGCACGCTGTTATTCTGTGAGAGCGTGGTCCTTCCCCAGTCGGGCCGACCTATTCGTGCTGCAATCGTAATATTATAGCTGCAGCGTGGCTCTACCACGATTGAAAATTATATAAAGTAGCGTCGTCAGAAAATCATCTTCAATTTTAAATTTCACTACCTTATTTAATCTTGGAGCTTTATTCTCCTAGGTTTTTTGGTCATTACTGAAAATCCGCGTTATGGTTTTGCCACAATTCATGCTGAGTAATGACCCTTTTTGGCATGCCGTCAACGTACGAAGCCATATTTATTAAATTTCGTATTTTTTTTTATAAATTAGTATATTGTCGTACGTCTATAGTCTGTGCCAAAATAAATTATTTCTTTCTTCTAAAGAATTTCCACATCGACAAAATTTGCCACTTACCAGACAAGCTACGTCTTCGAGGATCGCAATGGCGGCATAAACACGGACCGTTTTAGTTGTTAATAATAAAAAAGCACAGTCCTCTTGCGAGCATTACCGCCGCGGGCTTTTTGCCCGTTTTCACAAATAACCTACAGAGGCCATCGCTAAATGACGTCACGTATTTAATTACCGCGCCTACGGAACCTCAAAAGTGTCGCTTCAGAATTGAATGTTAACGATAAGTGATACAGGGGCTCTAAAATAGGGCAAAAGTGTCACATTTATTTAATGATGATTTTAAAAGAAAAACTCAGGTACCACAAAATTCAGCTCCAATTAAGTCCCCAATTTTTACTCGAAACGCAAGTATTAAAAATCAAATCAAGTGTAATAGATTCAAGTCTAATTAATTACCCAGTTTTTACTCTAATATTTCTAAATCATTATTATAATAAATACCTGAAATTCAAGAAAAATGGTACAAATTCATTTGGGCAAAAGAAAATTTTTAACATGCTGATTAATTTTTACAAAAAAAAAGCATGTGTTTTACTAAATTAGTGAACATTTTAAATAAACTTACACATTATAATATGCTAATCCTCGACAGGCCTTCTCTGATTTTTTAAAGGGCGTTAGTGCAATAAATAATCTGCCGCACTGTCCCAATGCATGTTGGCGCATTTCACATATCCACGTTTGTTTTTTTTTTGTAACTTATCAGATATAACGTGCATATATGAAAATTATATGCGAAATTTTCTCTCACCGCCGGCCACGTGGTAAAAACATGCACTTAAAATTGCAATTGAGCGTTTCCGTGTAGTGGTGTCATAAGATAATCTACTGCCTAATATCATCCCGTGGTTGTCGTAATAGGGAACTGTGGGAAATAAAACAAAAGAAAAGATCTTATTTCTGATAACGACTCAAAAATATTTCAAAATTGCGGTGACCAAATCACCTGCCAAGCGTGGCAGCCATTGCAAACATTCACACGATGAGGTCATTATGAGGGAGTGTTATGTCCACCAGTGGACTTATGTCATCGACGGCTTTGCGTCTTTTTCGACGCACGGTGGTAGGAGACCGCCCATTTTAAGACTCCGGACTGCTACTGAGAATATCTTGACAAAACACTCAATAATTGATTTTGGCTTGACCCGAGACCACATAATCACCAGGCGCGCTTTTTAGGGTTCCGTAGCCAAATGACAAAAAACGGAAGCCTTATGGATTCGTCCTGTCTGTCTGTCTGTCTGTCCGTCCGTATGTCACAGCCATATTTTTTCCGAAACTATAAGAACTATGCTGTTGAAACTTGGTAAGTAGATGTATTCTGTTAACCACATTAAGATTTTCACACAAAAATAGAAAAAAAAAAACAATAAATTTTGGGGGTTCCCCATACTTAGAACTGAAACTCAAAAAACTTTTTTTCATCAAATCCATACGTGTGGGGTATCTATGGGTAGGTCTTTAAAACGATATTGAGGTTTCTTATATCATTTTTTTCTAAACTGAATAGTTTGCGCGAGACACTTCCAAAGTGGTAAAATGTGACCCACCTCCTGTAACTTCTAAAATAAGAGAATGATAAAACTAAACAAAAATATATGATGTACATTACCATGTAAACTTCCACCGAAAATTGGTTTGGATGAGATCTAGTAAGTAGTTTTTTTTAATACGTCATAAATCTTAAATTATGTTACTTGCTGCTACGGAACCCTTCATGGGCGAGTCCGACTCGCACTTGGCAGCTTTTTATTTTTTATAAAGTTGAAGGACAGAAGAACTGTGAGTCCAGAAACTTTAACCAAGGAACGGCGTTATTTCCTCTCAGTAATAAGATGGAATGCGTGAAGCTGTAATTAAAGTAGCTCTCTATTCCCTTCTGCCTAGACCACAGCAGTATCTATACTCACTGCTGATTGGTGGCAAAAATAGTTAGCGAGATTGGTACCTACTTAGATGGACTCCAAGGCAGAAAAGGTGTCATACCACCGGCAAGTTTACGGGCTGGTGATAAACAAGATTATAAATAAAATAATATCATTTCACCGGACAAATGATCGACAAAATAATCAACCGTATGTTACTAAGTCACGAGGTCAATAGAGACGGCCGGTCTAATGTTTGCTGGTAAAAAGAAAACCAATTTGCCTCCACCTGCCACCCCGCATTTGCCACAAAGGAACGCTATCTAGCGATAAATTATCGAAATTATTGCATTAAAAATTCCATCTAGTAAGTCAAAGCGAGCCATTATAGCGGAGGCAGCGAATACTTCAGAGTAGAAGAGGCGTAACTGCATTCCGTCATTGGACGTAATACGTCGTTTGGGTAGGGATGCTGTTTTTATCTGATATTACGCCAGAACGTTTCTTACTCTATAGTCTCTTTAATCTGAAACGAATAGCGTAATTACATTGTCTAATGATACAATAAATTAAGATTAATTTATTTTTAAACGAACTTTATCATTAGAACAATGTAAAACACACTTTTTATAATTTCTTCATATAATAGTAAAGCAAACATTTGTTTTATATAAAACTGAAGAGATTAAAGAAATTAAAGGTTATCTTATGGTAAGTGAATATAATACTGCAATCTACGGACACCTGTAGCCAACTTCATACAAAGATGGCTAGAGATGCGCTGAGGACTTAAATCTAATGCCTCACATCTTCTATTTATACTGCAGGTACTCTTTACCCTTTTAACTGCAATTAAGACAAATTTATTGCCACTTATATATAATGACTATTTACAGAAATAGAAACATGGAATGCATAGATAATTGATGAATTGTCACCTCTAAAGACTAAAATGGAATGCCCAATAGTTCGTAATTATACTTGTTCCCTATAATCGCACTGGAACATATTTGGCGACAGAAATGAGTAGTGGTAACTACCAGACGGATACCTAGACATGAAAGGACCTAACAACACCACTACCACCTAGTAAGATTAAGAAATACCTCGACGTGGTCCTTCACTGCTGGCCGGATGAGGAAGCTCAAGGTCGCTCAGCGAGCTATGGAGAGGGCTATGTCTAAGACTATATCTCTGCGTGATAAACTCAGAAATGAGGATATCCGCAGTAGAACTAGAGTGACCGACATAGCCCAACGGATTAGTAAGCTGAAGTGGCAATGGACCGGCCATATAGCTCGAAGAACCGACAACCGATGGGGAAGAAAGGTTCTCGAGTGGCAGCCTCGTACCGGTAGGCGAAGTGTAGGGCGTCCCCCCACGAGATGGAGTGACGACCTGGTACGACATGCAGGAAGTCGATGGATGCAGGTGGCTCAGGACCGTGCTTTGTGGCATTCTTTGGGGGAGGCCTATGTTCAGCAGTGGACTTGTGAAGGGCTGTAATGATGATGATGATGGTGACATTGATGATTTTTTCATTTTAAATATATTGAAGTCGGTTGTACAAATGTTTAATTTTACCACTTGTCTTATACCGTCTTGCCGATTTTATTGAAGCTACTGTCGCAGAATAAATAATGCTACTGTGGGAATAAGGAAACTAAACATTACCTAAAATATAGTATCAGCTCAGCATGGCATGATGTTACAGCATCATTTTTATAATAAAATTTAATAAAGTTCCTTGAAGTATACTTTCAATCTGAAAGGCATTAGAACAAGGCGATACCTTACATTGGTTGCACTGAGTTTAATATTCCGGACCAGTCCGGACGCGTTTCGTTCCGGTGAACGGTCTAGACACCTTCGTTAATATGAAAATTAGCCGGAATGAGCTACACGAGGAAATTGGCCCGCATATCTGACTCCGCCGAGTTTCAAGCTGGGGTATACTGAATAGATATTAGTACAATAATGACATGGCATTGAGACCATTATTTGAAAGTAGGAATAATAATTGCGATAAGTTTTAATTAGGTTTAAATAAAAAGGGATGTTGCCGCGTAGTGGCAGTGTAAGTGAATCCACTGATCCATATCATCCCGTGGGAGACGTAAGAGGCGGCGACAGAGGGAAACTGTACGTGGAGAGCCACGCTGCAGCTATAGGATGAAGTACGAATATTTCGGTTCGACCGGGGAAGAACCACGCTCTCACAGAATGCCAGCCAATTGCCTTTAATCTTCCCGTTTGGTGTGGAAATATTAAATCTAGCGGAAATCTACATATATTATTATTATTTATTTATTTTTAGACTCAGGCCCATATATGCACAATTAGTATAGGCACAAATTTTCTTAGATGCTATGATAGTAAAAACAAAAACTATTCGAAACAATAAATACAGATACATATAACTCCTGGCTTGTCAGTTTACGTAACTCATAAAACACGTAGCTCATATATATTTCTTATATTTACGCGGATAAATTGAATAAAACTATTTTTTCGGATGTTATCGAACTATATTTCAAACGTCGGAAATTATAAATAAGTAAATTAAAATCGATAAAATCCGTAATAATACAGTAATCGTTTGATTCAACAAGTAGATCAATAAACCTTGCAAGTGGGTTGCAATCCACTTTGTTGCTTATCAACCACAGGACTCTGTTCATCATATATGACACAACCTTGATATCTTTTATGAGTTACACATTATATACGTCCCACTCCTGGGCACTTCCCTCATTCGCCCGCGCCGCCCCAAATGCGTGTTGGCGGAATTTACATGTCTTCAAAATACTATATTTTTATTTTTCAGACATGTACGTTTCCTCATGATGTTTTCCTTCACCGCCGAGCACGTGGTATCTAAATCAGTAATTAAAATTGCAATTAATAATTTCATTGGTTCCGGCGAAATTCGAACCAAATTTACAGCGAGCGCCAAGTCCCTGAGCTACCACGGCTTTATCTTTATCTTATCTTTTATTAATGCACAGTAAATTTAATGACACTCATTCTTGAGCGCATCAAAGTCTCAAATTAGTTCCACGAGCCCATCGAACTGCTCCCGAGTCAATATAGCCGCCATAAAACACCTGAACGCGTCGCTAACAATTTAATTTAGTATAAGGAGCTAAAGCACCCGATATTGTAAATTCCGCCATGTTAATACAAATTTTCACGGGACATCGCCAGGGCTGAACAGTGCGTTGAACAAGGAAGCCACATTAAACGGACAACGTAAATATTTTGATGATTTCTTATATTTACGCGAACACTACACATTGAATAAAACTATTTTAAAGATTTTTAACGCGTTTGATTTTATTTATTTTATTAAAGGTTTGCAATCGCAATTTTAATAATTGAATAAAGGTCAATGACTTCTATAATAAACAAAAATAAACACAATAAAATTAATAGAAATAGTTTTATTAAATGTAAATGTTTTAGTTTTTTAGGCAACATCCAAAGAACCAACAGAACTTTTTTTTATATTATGTTGTGTGTAAGAATATCCACTGTCCCACTGTGGGTTTCGTAAAAGTCGACGAATATCTTCGCCAATTGTGAATACTAGAGAAACGGAAACTCTATTTACTCGTAAAGAGGCATTCCATCTTTCGTCAGAGGTGGCAAAGCATCTGTATTTAGATTCTTAATTGAGAGTAAATTTAGGAGTGTATGTACAACAGTAATTATAATGTCCTCCAGACCGAATTTCAGTCACGGCGGCCAGTATCAGCGAAGATTAGCCAGGATTATAATAGTGCAAGCACAGGTGCACACTTTAATCCACCACTCTCATAGTCCCATGGGACGGTAATCCGACACGATCGGAGAGATCAGACACAAGACCAACGGCTTTGCTTTCCAAGGAACGGGGACGGAACAACGCAAACTTCCTGACTCCGGACGATGAGAACTTCTTGACAGAAAAATCCAATAACTGAGTTTTGGCCCGAGCCAGGATTCGAACCCCAAACCTTATGATCAGCAGTCGCGTTTACGAGCACTAGACCAACGAGCCAGTCAATAGCCACATTATTCACTTATCAGAAGGGCTGTATGTACGTTTGTCACCTTTGCATCTAAAAACAGTACGGGAGTTATGACAACAAGGTCAGAAGTGCGATTATATGACTCTGGTGGGAATCGTGGTTGGTTTATTTTGATGTTCAACGTTAAGTTTTGTTCTATTGTGTCAATGTATCAGTCATCATCATCATCATCATTACAGCCCTTCACAAGTCGACTGAAGAACATAGGCCTTCCCCAATGTCACAAAGCACGGTACTGAGCCACCTACATCCGCCGACTTCCTGCATGTCTTAACAGGTCGTCACTCCATCTAGTTGGGGGTCGCCGCACACTGTGTAGAGAATGTAGAGAACCGGAGACCCCTTTTTACTGGAAACGAGGCATTCCATCTTAGTCCTCACGGGTGACAACACATCTGAATTTTGATTCTTAATAGAAGATAGATGTAGATGTCTATGGGCCACAGCAACCACTTACCATCATGTGGACTGTGTGCTCGTTTGTCACCCTTATCCTATAAAAAAAACACTTCCTCTACCAGTACTAGGCTGCCACTCGAGAATCTTTTTTCCCCACCGGTTATCAGTTCTTCGAGCTTTATGGCCGGCTCATTGCCACTTCAGCTTACTAATCCGTTGGGCTATGTCGGTAGTATGTCACTCTAGTTCTACTGTGGATATCCTCATTTCTAAGTTTATCACGCAAAGAATGTACCCGTACAGATATAATCTGTACGGGTACATTCTATCACAACACAATACAGTCATGTCACAAGTCTTTTTATATTATTAGTGTTATTTTGCTCGAATAATAATATGGTCACCCGAAGCAAGTGTGACTGTGGGGCAAGTGTAACAAATGCAAATTATGCCGCATAAGCACGTTTATTGCTTAAATTACATCTAAATGCAGGAACCTTTACGCTATTGACTATACCCACAGTTAAGTACATAGCTTCAACTATTTTATCGACAGATGTCATTTTTGTAAAACTACTCAGAAACTTGCCTATGTGGAGAAAAACTCATTGTTACACAAAAATGGACGTTCAAATTGTTTCATAGATCTTAAAATATTTTGACATTAGTATCATCTCTTCAATTTTGTCGAAAATCACAGATAATGTAACTACAAAAAGAAGCGTACTGTCACACTTGCCTCATTGATGGGGTAAGTGTGACAGTCTTCCACCTCAATTAGTTTTAATTACCTTAAATTACAAAATGCTACTTGTAGATACTAAAATGCTTGATCAAACAAACAATCACTTAATAATTTGTTATGAAACTGAATTCTCCATGTTAAACCTTACAGAGTAGAAGTATTTAAATGTCCATTATAGTTTTAATTAGTGTCCGACCGAAACAGGATTTTCAACCGAAACCGAAACCGAAAACGAACCTTCGGTCTGCATGTCATTTCCGGCCGAAACCGAAACCGAAACTTATTTAGACATGTTAATTTTTTTTATTGTATACTGAAATCTGGTATATTTTTATACATATACAGATAGGTAATGCATGTTAATGAAAAACGGTAATTGTAGCAATATATTTATTTATTTTAAAGTAAAATACAACAATTTAACGTTAAGAAATACTTTTTTAAGCCAATTTTTAAAAAAAATCAACACTTACACCCATAAAAAGTTACTCGCTAATTGAGAATATAGTGTTCTCAATATTGGTAATATTATTCAATGAGATCAATAACTTAATATATCAAACTCATACACTTACACACAATATACACACAACTTAACAAAATCCCAGAAAATATACAAAACATGCTCAAAGTTCAAAAACTTTAATAAATTAAGTTTGTATAAAAAGGGTGATTACAGTATTAAGGAATTTATGGATGATAATAACGGCTGGGAATGAGGTGATCACTACCAAGCTATTTCTAATTTGTTTTGTGTTGTTAATTGTGTTACTATATCTAGTGTGTAGTACTACTATACCTATACTATATCAGGAATTAATAGATATGAGTAGGTATCAAAGCATGTTTGGTAGGATAGATCTATTGGGTAGATCCTTGGAATGAAAGAAAAGGGGCCTCGCTGATGCAACTTCGTCCACGTTTATATTATACTAGCTGTTCCCCGCGACTTCGTTCGCGTGTTAGGGTTTTTATGTTTCTGCGCGGAACCCTGATTCTTTTTCTAAAATAAAAGTAGCCTAAGTTACTCCTTATAAAATCAGCTATCTGCCAGTGAAAGTCCCGTCAAAATCGGTCCAGCCGTTTCCGAGATTACCCGGAACAAACAGACAGACAGACAGACAGACAGACAAAAATTTTAAAAATTGTATTTTAGTTATAGGTATCGTATTTACTTTCATATTTAGATAAAAAACTGTAATTTTGACATTACAAACAGACACTTCAATTTTATTTATTTGTATAGATAGACAGAAATTTTTTTTCGAACCAGTGGTAATTAAACAAGAGTGATCTTCAATAAGTATTATTTATAATCTATATTAAATAAAAAAGTTTCCGTTTCTGTATAATTATGAATAATACACGAGTCACGAACTCATTCAAACGACGCACGATAATCCACGAACACTGAGGTTCGGCAGATTTTTTGCCGAAACCGAAACTATTACCGAAACTAGATTTTTTTGCCGAAACTTGCCGAAACCGAATCTTCGATCGGTCACTAATTTTAATTAATTTATATCACACTTGCCTCGGGTGACCATACCTAAATGAGTGGACTTTTGATAGACTGTAATGAAAGAACTAATGATAAATCTATATATTCAAACGTGGTAGAGCCCTGCTGCAGCTATACTAGTAGTGTAGTTGTAGCACGAAATGGGCGGCTCGACGGGGAAGGACCACGCTCTCACAGAATACCAGCGTAAAATAGCAGCTTAATGCTGCTGTGTTTCGTATAGTGAGTGTAGAGAACCGGAGACCCTTTTTACTGGAAAAGAGGCATTCCATCTTAGTCCTCATGGGTGATAACGCATCTGCATTTTGATTCACAAACGAGGATAGATGTAGATGTCTATGGGCCACAGCAGCAACTTACCATCAGGTGGGTGCTCGTTTGTCACCATATCCTATAAAAAATATTTATTTTATGTTACAAAATATTATCATAATGAAAAATACGAATATATACGCAGTTGCGGAATTGATTCCCACCTGAGTTAAAGAATAGCACTGCAGAATCAGGATATTAAATTTTTTTCTATAAAATATCATATTACAATTATTACAAAAACTCATCTCGGTTTCAAATAAATTATCTCTAAGTATTGAGGCTGTACCTTCTATTAACTTTTACAATATTACTACGAACTGTTGTTTTTCCCCAAGCCGAATAACTGCCAACCCTGGAAGACAGGCACGTGGAAAAAAGCAAATTAAAAATATCCAAAGACAAAAAAATCACAACGGTCGACTAATAAACGCGGTGTTCGCTAATTCATCACTGTTTTTTCACTAATAAAAACACGACAAAAACACATCTTTTCCGTCGACGGCCCTCGCCTGGGAAACGCCACCCGGAGGAGGGTCAGCGATATGTCGAAGTCTAAAGTGTTTGTACGTTGGTCGCAAAATACACCATTCACAAAATATTAAAACGACAATACTACGCCAATTGGGTTAGTAATCTCTTTTATGATATAATAAGCACATTAATTTATATTTGCTTAAAATTCACCCATTTTTTAAAACCTTGCTTAAAGAAGTAAGACATATTCACAAGCTCTTCTATAGGAATTTATAGTCAAAAGAAACAATTACATAATACCTAAACTATAAAAATTAATTTTATATAGCATAATGGTTACAATCTGGCACACAGTCCATCTGATGGTAAGTGAATGCTGTGGCCCATAGCCATCTACAGTAATTCTCGATTAAGAATCAAAATGTAGATGCCTTATCACCCCTGAGGACTAAGATGGAATGCTTCGTTTCGAGTAAAACGGGCCTCCGGTTCTCTAGACCCACCATACGAAACAGCAGCATTAAGCTGCTATTTAACGCTGGTATTCTGTAAAGAGAGTATCCTTACCCGGTCGAAATAACTGCATCTGTTGTCACACTTTACTCAACTGTGCGACAGCTATATATTATATATATTAGGCTAGGCTATGTTACATAAAAAGTTATATCTCAAAATAGTGCGTTAATAATTCAATTTCCATTAATTCATTCAGGATTCCAATAATCCAACGCTGAACTATTTGCCACTCTTAGTAGGTGGGTTTGCAATCGCAATTTGAATAATAAAATAAAATAACAAATTAAAGATATGTATATGTTTTCGATTTTAATACTAACTCATGTTTAAGAACTATCTTCTTAATATCCTAGAAAATTATCAAAGTAACAAGCGAGGCCGCGGTAAAAGCGCTAGTTAGCCATAATGTCTTCCGCTGCCATTCTATAGATTGAGAATATTTAAAACTGATGTGCTCGCGTAGAGGGTGCTGCAAATAATGAAATTATGCCGGAGGGGAGGGTGGGGCGAGCTCGCCCACCTTTTTTCTCTCCGTTTTGTTTGTTCAATCGTTATTTATCGGGAGATCGAGAATCCGCCGTAGATTAACATCAAAGGTACTTGGGGGTCTGTATACGGCGTCGTTAAAATTAAATAGGCTTAGTAATGAGATGGCTTTATTGGCTTCGTTCGCTTAGGAGGAACGCGTGGGTTGGTGAAATACTAGGTTAGAGTTTTAAATATAATCATGTCAATAATAATTTTTTTTATAGGATAGGGTGACAAACGAGCACACAGTCCACCTGATGGTAAGTGGCTACTGCGACCCATAGACATCTACATCTATCCTCATTAAAGACTCAAGATGCAGATGCGTTGTCACCCGTGAGGACTAAGACGGAATGCCTCTTTGCCAGTAAAAAGGGTCTGCGGTTCTCTACACTCACCATACGAAACACAGCAGCGTTAAGCTGCTATTTTACGCTGGTTTTCTGTAAGAGCGTGGTCCTTCCCCGGTCGAGTCGACCCATTCGTGCTACAACTATACTACTAATATAGCTGCAGCATGGCTCTACCTTTCCTGTTCATGTCATAATTTGGAGCTTTTTAAATTACATTTTACTTCTTAATACACTAGAAAGTTTTCTTTTAAGATAACTGCTTTAAATAATACATACATATAAATGTTAAAGTAAAATACAGCAATTAAATTTACACTGACACTAGTCACTTCAATTCAAGTATATAAATCTACCGTAGGGTGATAACGTTCCATGATTTTTTTTTTTACATTATAGAGCTACAATACTGCACGAATGTGTTGGCTCACAGTATATTAGCGCTAAATAGCAGCAGAGACACCAGCGTGAAACCACAACTTAATGCTGCTGTCTTTCGTATGGTGAGTGTAGAGATTCAGTGACCCATTTTACTGGTAACGAGGTGTTCCCTCTTAGTTCTCAGGGGTGACAACGCATTTGCATCTGATTCTTATACGAGGATAGATGTCTGTGGGCTCCAGTATTAGGTGGACTGTGTGCCATTAGGTGGACCTACCATTAGGTGGACTGTGTGCTCAATTGTCACTCTTATTCTATAAAAAGGAGACCCTACTTACTGGACCAGTAGGTCCATATTGGGCGTCAAAAGATTTGCATTATAACCCTTAATCAGGATAGACGTATGAGTCTAAGGGATACAGCTACATAATTTAATTACCATAAGCCCCGTCTAACAGAAAAAACCTGGAATAAAAAAAAAGAAAATATTCTAAAAATCTTTCGCTATGCAATGTCTCTGACCAGTGTCAGAGGTGGAATAGAAAGACGAACAAAAAACATTTACCATAAGCAGAACTGTGTGTAAGTTTGTTACACTTACTTGAATAAAGTATAGAGTACAATGGTCATTTTTAGGCGGCCAACTTTGTCAAAGTACGAGTATACATTTATGGTAATTTAGAATTTTCATTTAGGCCACTAAATGAAAATTCAAAATTACTAAATGTTTTTACGATAATGAATTTATGACAATAAACTTCAACGGTTACTTATATTCAATTTTCATGGCCGTGTGGCGGGTGGAAGGAAAAGGTGAGACACATGTAGTGGTGGTGTAAGAATATCCACTTCATCATAACGACGGTTTCGTAAGAGGCGATAGAAGAAAACAAACTAGGAAATGGGCGGCAGCTTCTTTCCAATAACGACCAAAAATAAAATAACAAAGGTTGCCAGCGTGGAAAATATCTCTCCAAGAATTATAAGGAAGACAATGTTGCCCATCTTCGAGGTTGTTTCCCTCTGTCGTCTTCTACGACATCCATAGTACGATATGGGGTAGTGGATATTCTCACACAGCCACTACACGGTAGTTTTATTTGACGATCTGTAATTATTGTATAACGTATATTTATGTATAAAGTTGTAGATTTATAAGGATAAAATTATCATTTATAATATTTTAAGGCAAACTAATACTAAATTATACTCAGATTACACAAATTCCAAAGATTATGATATTCAAATGTTTAAATTAAGATCACCAATACATCATAAACACAATCAAAATTTGTCCATCAAATGAAAATCAGTTTTCGAGCTTATTGTTGTTTTTAATGAAAAGTGACCGAAGCGATGATCCTACAAAGCATTGTCCGACGAATGTTACCCATTATCCCCGAGGTTCCTCTTAATATCCTCGAGGAACCGTCGTAAAATTCGCTATGTGATGCTCCGCACTGATCGAGTGACAACGACTTTGTAATCTCATAACCTACTTTAATTATGAGCAAGAACAAAATTGTGTTATTAATTGTTTTTGAAACTATTGAACGGTGCTTCAAATTATAAAAATAAAAGTAATAAAGAAAAATTGTGTTTATACCTTCTTCAGTTCTGTAAACACCTGCAATCTACTTCAAACTAACAAAGCTAAAGATGCGTTATCACTCCTAATGACTAAGATGTAATGCCTTACTTCTTGTAATTGTGCTGGTCCCTTTCACCTTCCAACCTGTACACAAGTGGATATTCTGCTGTTTAATAACATAAATAGGTACGAGGGTGGTAACTGTCCAGACAAACCTCCTAGGCTATGAATAAAATATTTATAAATAATATAAATGTGGCGGGTGGAAGGAAAAGGGGAGATCTCCCGCCGGGCAAGGTGTTCTGCCCAGGGAGAAGCCAACGCTCCGATTGGTAGTTCGAAGCTATTCTATATATACTGCTTTAACTTCGGAACTTTGTTAGTGCGATTTAGGCTTCGATGTGTTTCGCTTGCGGCGTGACGACAGCGCCGCCACATCACATGCTCAGACCGGAGGTCGATAGTGCAGTCCGATTGCCGGTGCGTTTTTAATGCCGGTGGGGAATGCATGCTGTGTGCGTAAGGGCAAGTGAAGCCGGTGGGAACGATATGCCGGTGTGTAATGCATGCCGTACTATGCACTTGCAAGTGATGCAGGTGAGAACGATGAGCCGGAGCAAGTGCCAGGGATTGTCTTGTAGTCTGCGATGAGTCGAGAAGAAGGCAAGTAATCTACGAGAGTGCCATGAAGCAGAGGCGAGCAGTAAGGCTCAGAGCGGTGCCGAACACTGTAGCGCAGAGAATAGCTTGAAGGAACAGGAAGCATTATTATTCCAGTGCTGCGATGAACCTTTGTAAAGCTAGATGGCTTGCAGAATGTGAAGACTGCAGACAATATCTGCTCGGGAGCGAATGAATGGGGTACTTGAGGATGATGACAAAGGTTTTGAAGTTGTAGTTTCCAAAGGTTTTTGGTTGCGTGTTCTTATCACGTCTCCCGCTATTTCAGAGCTATTCTATATATGCTACTTTAACTTCGGAACTTTGTTAGTGCGATTTAGGCTTCGATGTGTTTCGCTTGTGGCGCGACGACAGCGCCGCCACATAAACATTTAAAATAGTCATGTTAACGAATATGTTTCCCACATTTGAGTAATATCTTAAAATCGGAGCATCATTTAAAGAGTTTCACTGAGTCACTGAGAAAATGGTGTAGAGAATACATTAGATTTTTTTTATTTAGCATACAGTTGACCTGAGGCTAAGTGGATGATGTGGCCCATAGACATCTTTCCTCGATTAAGAATGAAAATGCAGATGTATTATCACCCCTGAGCTGGAATACCTCGATTCCAAATTTAAATTCAAATTTTCTTTATTTGCGAATACAGGTAATGAGACAGAACAGATCTTTAAAAAAAATAATGTTTGCTGCATTCAAACCTTAGGTATACAAATATTATAGCTACAATTATATCTATTACATTTCACATTTATATTCTTTCATTATATTATTTATATCATAATTATATTAGAATAGTCAACAATGATGTAATTATTAATTAGAATAGGATATTGACAATAATATATAGTCTAATCGAATGTCAAAAAATTACATTTTATGCAATGCCATTATAATATGCTTACTGATGCGTCACTTAAATATTCATCGATCCAGTAAAAGGTGTTTCCAGTTCTCTAAACTCACCATACGAAACACTATTGCTGTTTAACGCTGGTATTCTGTGAGAGCGTTGTCTTTCCCCGGTCTAGCCAACCCATTCGGGCTACAACTATAATATAGCTGCAGCGTGGCTCTACCACGTTTATATATTCTCTGAGACATGATAATGCATCTTTAATCGTTAACAATCCAGATACTATTTGAAACTAAACACAAATTTTTCATCTCAGCATATAATGTTAAAAAAGGAGAATGACGACGATAAGATTAATAAAGCGAAAACAAGCGGAAAAATAGAGCTAGGGGAGTGTAAAAACGTCCACCATGAACGTGCTCTTCATTAAGGCGGAATGGTAACAGCGGATGAATTGATCAATCAGAAATTTTATGACCGAGAATCACTCAACGGAAAATAATTCCCCGGCCGTTTGGTATGGCTCATCGCCGCCGTTTTAATTTCGTCCTCTTGGGGAGATCGAGTGTCATCCAATCTATCTGACGACTCGGGGTAGAAAAAAAAATGCCCCCTCACCTCCTACTTTAACTTAAAGCGGACGTCTCGATAATGCTCGCCGCGGGACTCTTTAATGTGCCACTTCGTGTGTTTTCTATCCGTGTCTGTATATTTTGTATTAATTACCTGTGGATTTACCGAGTAGTGGCGGTGTCCATCCACTACCCCATATCATCCCGTAGGTGTCGCAAGAGGCGACAGGGAAAAAATCAGGAAAAAAGCGTCTTTCTACTTTCTTACTTTCTACTGACTAAAAATAACTAACTGCGTTTTCTAACCCGCTTGCCATGCGGGGCAACTATGGCAAATATGCCCCCTATGAGACAATATATGAGCGAGACCTATGCTCAGCATTGGACTCTAATAGCCTGTATCGGTATTTGGTACCTGTGGACGCAGATCAACAAATGAAGTTAGACGAAGCTATGCGTACATTTTAATTGAATCCGAAACCATGCTCAACTTCTTGCCACGAACTTACGCACACATATTTTTTCTTTCTTTCTATAACATCCCCCAAAAGTGCACTGCTGGACGCATACATGCCCGAATTAATCTAGATCCATGTTGTTAGTTGCAAATGATTTTAGATGCATATGTGTGCCTTGAGAGCGCGTCCTTCAATAAGTTAGGCATGATATTGGTTGGTTTCAGCATCACCAGAAGTTAACGTAGTGCTCCACCTATCTATCTTGCTTGGTCTTAGATTGTGGACATAATATTTTTTTTAAATACGTTGCATGCACTAATGTCTAGAACTATATGTAACAAAATGTAAAGTAAATGTAAATTTTCTTGAAATTACAGTGGCTTAGATGCAAGTGCTGCAAGTATTTAGCAATTTTGGTGAAAACATCGTGATGAAACCTGCATGTCTGAGAAATAAGAAAAAAATATTTCGAAAGACATGTTTGTGATGTTTGCCAACACGCATTGGGGCAGCGCGGCGGACATTTCCTTGCCCTAAAAAATACTCTCGGAAATGAGAGGAAGCCTGTGTTCCAGCAGTAGGACGTATATAGGCTGTAACTATAACTTAATAAATACTAAATTCTTATTATATAGATCGTATTATTTTCTTTCACGTCAGTAAAAAGGCCAATAAATTAGTAGATAGTTCAACTTCATGTTCATGGTTGGATTTAAAAATTAAAACAAGAAAATTAAACGTGGTAGATCCACGCTGCAGCTATATTATGGTTGTAGCACGAATGGGTCCGCTCGACCGGGGTAGGACCACGATGTCACAGAATACCAGCGTAAACTAGCAGCTTAATGCTGCTGTGTTTTGTATGGTGAGTGTAGAAAACTGGAGACCCTTTTTACTGGAAACCAGGCATTCCTTCTTAGTCCTCAGGGGTGACAACGCATCTGCATTTTGTTTGTTTATCGATGATAAATGTTTGCTCGTTTGTGTCGTTAGTCATCCATATTCTATATAAAAAAAAGTAAAAAGCAACTTCCAACAACTTTGCTTAATTTCATTAGTAGTATCCGTCCAGCTATTTAACCGTTATTGAAGGATAAACGAACACTTTCACATTTAGAACGATTTTGTAAAAAAATGTGTTTCGAACCGGTCAAGAATATTATCCGGTTGGAAATATTTTATTCATTTCTTTACAAATAATTTTGCATAATCCCGAAGAGAAACTCGAAGGAGCTGGCATTAAAAATGGCAATCAAACTGGCAATTTGAAAGGGAGTGCCGAATTTAAATCTGAAAGAAACGGCCTTCCGATTTGTAATTCAAACGTGCGAGAAAATGGCACGATATCCGATTTGAATAAAGAATCGGGTAATACTAGGGGTGGATGGACGATAACTTGGGGCAAGATGTTGGAATTGAAATGCTTAAGCTTAATTTTTGGAATTTGATTTGAATTTACTAGGTAGGTCTCTTTTTCTGCCTCTGCTATTTGGCGGCACAAATATGTAATAATCTATTTGTGCCGCGGCGTCGGTAGGTTATAGAGAGTAGCTAACGTGGTAAGAAGCAAAGCTTTGCTGTAATCGAATCACTTGCCAGCGGATCAGCTAACAGCATCAGACCTCTTACAAATTTCGCGATGTTCCCTGTCGACGGTTGGGCAGTGTCATGTACGAAATGAAGATGTCTATCTTCATTTCGTACAGTCAATCGGCACAGTATCATGAGTGCAGCGTCGCGCTGGGGACGTGCTGAGAAGAAACAATTTGTTTTAGCCAGCTTGGTTAACTGGTTTGCCCCAAGCTGTGCTGATCTCAAATTGATGTGTTGAATTGGTGTGATGAGATTTGACAGTACTAGTTGTGGATTTTAATCAGCCATATGAGTATAATTGTCATTAAACATTACATGCTTAATAAGTTTAGTTGCAGTGCGAAATCCAGCGACTAGAGAAGCAGAAACTCCATCTAATTATATTAAACTGAAATCCATACAGACTTTACAATAGCTTCCGCACTGATTGAACTGATGAGAAAATTTTCGGTAAATGCCCAGTTAGCTTATTCTTGGAAAGTCGCCGTTTCAGCATCCTCAATTGGATTACAAGGATGGTAGACTAGATAAATAAGATTTTTTTTTATAGGATAAGAGTGACAAACGAGCACATAGTCCACCTGATGGTAAGTGGTTGCTGCGGCCCATAGACATCTACATCTATCCTCTATTACGAATCAAAATGTAGATGCGTTGTCACCCGAGAGGACTAAGAAGGAATGCCTCATTTCCAGTAAAAAAGGTCTCCGGTTCTCTACACTCACCATACGAAACACAGCAGCGTTATGCTGCTATTTTACGCTGGTATTCTGTGAGAGCGTGGTCCTTCCCGGTCGAGCCGACCAATTCGTGCCACAACTATACCACTAATATAGCTGCAGCATGGCTCTACCACGTAAAGAGAAGATAGACCAATTCACAGCATCCACTTTATCAGATGTGGATTGATATAATTTATTGTGATTTTTTATAAAAGATTATACAATTTAAAACTATTTTTTTGAAAACAATTGTAGAAATCCAAGTACATCGCAGTTTAATATTTCCCTGCCGATAATAATTATACAATAATTTTAATAGCGGTTGTAAAAAAATCGCAGACGTATCAATCTGTGACTACCGCACTGCAAAGGTTCGATACGGCGCCGAATAATCAGCCCTAAAGCCTTCATTAATGAAAACCATAAACCCGGGGGCGCGTATCCGGCTCGAAAGACTAAGTAAAAAACGCGTCAAACGACCGACGCCTTGTTACGCCAACGGCAGGTGGGGCGTTGGAAAAATTGTAGTGCTAAAGGAATTATGTCATCGGAGGCGGGGAGGTTAATTGGTTTATCCATTGGCATATTGATGAAGTGGCGATACTTCGTTACGTTTTTAGATTGATTTCAAATTAAATTATATTCTACGTTGCTCTATATATATTACTTGCGATGACATATAAAGCATGAAGTTTGATGACCAAAATTAATGTTATTTGGACTCTAATGTGAAAGTTTTAACGTCGTAAAGCCACCCTGCAGCTATTTATGGTTCGGCTCGTATGGGTTGACTTGGCCGGGGTAGGACCACGCTCTCACAGAATACCAGCGTGAAACTGCAGAATACTGCTACTGTGTTTCGTATGTTGAGTGCAGAGAACCAGAGTCCCTTTTTACATGTAACGAGGCATTCCAACTTAGTCCTCAGAGATGACAACGCGTATTCTGAGGATAGATGTAAATATCTATGACCCACAGCAGTCACTTACCGCCACGTGGACTGTGTGCTCGTTTATCATCCTTATCTATATATAAAACGTTCTTTAAAACTTTACACGTTCTGGGCGACTTTTGCTAACTACCAATTTACGGGATGAGAAGATTTGGTATGAAAGATATGGTCAAAAAGCAATATAGATGAAAATGTGTGAACTTTTAAAATTAATAATTAAAGGTACTTTTACATGTCAGTAAAATATGCTATTGCTTGTGACGAATTTGACTTTAGAGCTGCCTGAAAACCAGTTATCGGTAAGTTCTTAAATATAACCCTCGCACTCGAGCAATTCGGAAAACAACACAATCGCTACCAGCGGAGCGGGACGGGGCAGTCAATTAAATCGCTTTGATGTTGATAGCAGCGGATGCTGTGACGTGGGCGCCTCTGCTGGAGGCAGATTTGCTGATATTTACTTGCATTAGAAGTAGGTCGAACTATCATATAGTTTTATGTTAGTTTGTAAATGGCTTTAGATTTAATTTATTTTTCTTTGTGTAGGATTTAATGTGAACTTTGTAAAAATATAATTAATAGAATCAGGCGTTACTTTGCGGAAATTCATAATATTAAAGCTGGTAAAAATTATTTGATCGGATGTACGCAAAGTAATTTTTACCAATTTTAATTTGTAAAAACATCTTTTCTATTACATAAAATTTACAACTTTCTTTGAAAATACATATATTAATGGATTAATGATTAGAATTTTCTGCACAACATGCATCTGTCATCTTATTGTCTATGAGTAAATTTTTAGTGACTCATTGTTTTTACTCGCACCTGAGTAAGATGTAACACACTGCCGTAGTACATTTATATAACAACTCATGCAAAACGTAGATATTCACACTGGCACTTTTGACGTCCAATTTATCTTTTTTATAGTATATGGGTGACAAACGAGCATACAGTCCACCTGATGGTAAGTGGATACTGAAGCCTATAGACATCTACATTTATCCTCGATTAAGAATCAAAATGCAGATGCGCTGTCACCCCTGAGAACCAAGATGGAATGCCTCGTTTACAGTAAAAAGGGTCTCCAGTTCTCTACGCTTACCATACGAAACACAGCAGCATTAAGCTGCTATTTTACGCTGGTATTTTGTGAGAGCGTGGTCCTTCCCCGGTCGCAGCGACCCATTCGTGCTATAACCATAATATAGCTGCAGCATGGCTCTACTACATTGACGTCTGACGTCATATGCCCTGTAAATATTTCTGATTTCTTAGAAATGCTGCTCTCTTACATTCAGCACGAGTGATGAGACTGAGAGACATGTAGTGAATGCGTGTTTAAAGTTATGACTATTGTGACACTTGCGAGTACTTGAGTCGGCTCACTTAGTGAGTACCAAATTTCATGGCGATGCCAAAGACAAAGCACGATTCCTTTATAAAATGTGTTTGTGTAAATATGATACATGAGTACTTTTCTACCGACCTCATAAAGAAGAGGTGTTTAATTCGATGTTCTTTTTTATGTGTGTCAGTTACCTTACGTTAACTTTTTTCTTGGTGAACCGATTTCGATGATTATTTTTATCTGAAAGTTGGTGCTTCTCGTGTGGTCACATATAAATTTGATCAAGGTCTAACCAATAGTTTTTGAGTTATACTTAATAACTTATATTGAAGGCGGTTGTATAAAATTTTTAATTTTAAATTAGGTATATTTGTTTGTAAGTTCAATGAAAAAGGCTATTTATTTTACTTGTATTGCTATAAATGTTCAATTCTAAATTTTGTCCTGTAACAATAATGTAAAAAAAATCCGGAAACGCAGTTGAAAAATGTCGACCGTTGTCCCTAATGACTACATTAAAAACAAAATTCGGTAACTCAAGCGACTTTCGCTGGCGCGGTCTCTTGTCCTCCTTTTTTTCCCACTAACTACATCATCAACCTGCGGAGTCAACCTCCCACTCCCATTGCACCTTAATGAGGGTTCCATGAGTCCTCCCCCCACTGTCTCCCGATTTTATAACTGCCGATAACACAGCAACATTGAATAATTGTCGTAATTTAGAAAGCTTGTTACGCAAAAACACGATACTAAGGGTTTTATTACGTAAGGCAATGGGGAACGACGTTGGACGACGTGCAATCATGAATATTGTAACGTGCTTAATGAGTCTCCCAACCGATGTGGACGTCTGACGTGTGCGTATATTTAGGTTTTTTTCTTTTGAAATGATAGGTCGGACATGCTGTCAGTTGTTTTCCAACAATGGAGTTTTGTTGGAATAATAAGAACGATTGTTTGGAACTCTTCCTCGTTTCAAGAATAGTCATTGTTCTTAAGGAAATGCACATTTGCTGCATTTGCATGCAATGAACTAATTATTTACTTTTATTTCAAATGATTCCGACGCTTTTTTCTATATGTAAAATATTCTTTTATTTATTTTAAAAGGAGGATCTCAGTTCGTATGTATATAATTTTAAGTATGTGCGGACATAATTTTTTTCTTTTTTTTTTCTTTTAAAGTCAACGCTTTGATTCTGCGATATCCTACGGGTATGTATTAGCACTGACTTCAGAAGCTATCTTATGGGGAAATCGTTTTATTGTTTTTAGCTTTTCATCATTAGAATACGAGAATACTATCTACATTATACAGTTTATCGTGTTTAAGTTCGTGGTAGAGGCACGCTGCAGTTATATTATGCATGTAGCACGAATAGATCGGCACGACCGAGGTAGGACCAAGCTCTCAAAGAATTATAGATGTAGCACGAATGGATTGGCTCGACCGGGGTAGGACCACACTCTCACAAAATTTCAGCGTAAAATAACAGCTTAATGCTCCCGTGTTTCGTACGGTAAGTGTAGAGAAGCGGAGACCCTTTTTATTGGATACAAGGCATTCCATCTTAGTCCTCACGAGTGACAACGCATCTGCATTTTGGTTCGCAAACGAGGATAGATGCCTATGGGCCACAGCAACCACTTATCATCAGGTAGACTGTGTGCTCTTTTGTCACCCTTATTCTATAACAAAGCACGTTATTACTGGATTTTTCTTTTAACTGTGTTCTACACACCACAAAGAAGTTGCTTTCAGACAACACACTATACAGTACAATACACAGTACTAACAGTACTACAGTACACTAGGGTAGGTGGCTTCTTTGGCCCATTAACACCTATATCTAATCCTCGATTAGAAATGAATTTCTAAAGACGAAGAAGAAGAAGCCTAAAATACCTAAATATGAGATAATTTCATTACGTTTTCAAACATCGAACAAATTAGTTCTGATTTAATTAATCACAGACGTTTTAGCACATAGAAGTGGCGATTTTTTTCTCATAAGCTTCTTTAGACAATTTTAAAGTGGTTGTTTTTGTTTGTTGGCAATAGACTTCGTGTACATATCTTATTACACGTAATACCGACGCTTCTTCCTACACATCAAAATGAGACATATCTTGTTGCCTTCTAATGGGAGCGCGTCACGTCTCAAATGTAATCCGAATTTTAATATTCGCTATGATTTTTGTTCAGACCATTCACCGTTTATAGTAAGAGTGTGCACGCATTTATGTTCAGTATTGCCTTTTAATAGGGACTCTAATGGCGTGTACGATTCCGACATACAGGTACCTAACGGCTGGATTTTTGTACTTGTTCGAGTCTAATAAGCCACTTGTACATTTTAATAATGTGAAATGTTCTCAGCGGTATCATTAAAATATTGGCAGTTGAAGTTACTTGTTTTTTGTTAGCTTAATAAGTAACGCAATTAGGACTGCGGTTTACTGTATTACCTACCTGTTCTACATGCTCATAAAAAATTGTGACCTTGTATTAAAAAACTGAAAAAAAAAAAACGTAAACCTTTAATTTTTTCATAAGTAAGATGAACAATCAAAACTCTATGGAAACTCATGTCTGAAAAATTAAAAAAAAAATTCGAAGACATGTGAAGTCCGCCAACGCATTGGGGCAGTAAGGCGGACATTTCCTAGCCCTAAAACCCTCTCAAAAATGAGACGAGGCCTGTGCTCAGCAGCAGGACGTATATAGGCTGTAGCTCCACTTCACTTTAGGTGATAAACATGATTTCAGGATATTGTAATTAACTAACGACAAGGCTTATTTATACTTCATTATACATGAAAGTTTGTCTATATAATAGTTTTATTAAAGAAAATTTGTACAAAAAGGGTTATAATAATATCAAGGAATACATGAATGCCCCTGGGAATAAGGTGATCGCTACCACTCTGGTTCTATTAAAATTATTTAAAAAAATATTGAAAAGTTACGTAATATGTTTAAACAGAGCCGTGGTAGCTCAGATGGTTAGCGCTCGCTGTAAATTTCACAGTACGCGAGCAACCCGGGTTCGATCCCCGCCGGCACCAATGAAATTGTTAATTGCAATTTTAAGTGCTGATTTACCACGTACGGTGAAGGAAAATATCGTGAGGAAACCTGCATGTGTAAGAAATAAGAAAAAAATATATTTCGATGACATGCGAAGTTCACCAATACGTGGCGGGCACTTCCTTGTCGTAAAACCCTCTTAGAAATGAGAGGAGGCCTGTGGCCAGCAGTGGGACGTGTATAGGCTGTAACTTTAATAATCTAACGTACGTAACGTATCACGTACACATCAGTACAACAAGCGTGACCTACGTTACTTGGTATAAGTACACTGCAGGCGTAATGGCTGCAGCTTCAATGAGTCTGCTCTCACAGAATACATGCGATGATGATGATGGGAAGAAGGTCCGCGCTCTTACAGGAAACAAGCGTACAATATTGACGCTAAAGCCGTGTGGTGGCGGTGTAAGATCTACTATGTACTTTATATCCTCCCGTGGGTGTCGTAAGAGACGACAGAGTATTCTCTCTGCCAGGATATGGGCAGCAGTGTCTTCTTAATAACAACTTGCGCTTTGCGCCTCTGGGGGAAAGGCCTATGTTCAGCAGTGGTCTTTCTATAGGCTATAACAGTAAGGGTATTGCTGTATTTCTTATGATAAGTGTAGAGAACCGGAAACCCTTTTTACTAGTAACGACACATTCTATCTTATTCCTCAGGGGTGACAACGTATCTGTATTTTGATTATTAATAGATGATAGATGTAAATGTCTATGAGCCTCAGTATCTATTTACCATTAATTGAACTATGTGTTCTCGTTTGTCACCCTCATTTCTATATTTTTTTTTTATTAAAACACTAAATTCTGAACTTTATACGGGTAAAATTTTCGGCAGCAGTTTTTCAGCACTTAAGTATATGACACTGGAAGGATAATTAAGCCTCTTTAAAAAATATTTAATCAAAACACAGTGAAGGCGAGAAGGATACTTGAAGCTAAGATTTTTTTTTCTACGATTCCGTCAAGCGTCTGCCACACCGCATGCCAGCGAAGTGACGAGAGGATTTCCATCCACCTTGCTCAGACGACATTTTGAAAAAAAAAATGGAAGGGTGCGCGACGCCTTAAGAGTTTTTCTATTTCACATCTCCACCTGCCCACTTCACGATTAGTGGTTGTAAGTTGTCTGTTTTTACGTGCGGGCGACTCCTTTGCGTTTCAATGCTGCACATAAATGCGCCGAGAGGAATGAGAAATGAACTCTAGGTGTCACAGGTACGGCAAATAGCACTCAGTTCGAACTTTTATCGTCTTTATAATAAGTGTCGTGATGGATACACGATGACATTATATTTATTTATTACTTGGGAATAAATATTTTACGTGGTAAGGTCACGCAGCAACCATATTATGTTTGTAGTACGTATGCGTGGGCTCGACCGGATAAGGACCACGCTCCCACAGAACACCAGCGTAAAATAGCAGCTTACTTAATGCTGCTGTGTTTAGTATGCTGAGTGTAGAAAACCGGAGAACATTTTTACTAGAAACGAGGCGTTCCATCTTAGTCCTCAGTGGCAGTCCATCATGCTTTTTTAATTTCTTCATTGAGGATAGATGTAGTTTGTCTATGGGTCACAATATCCACTTATCATCAAGTGGAATGTTTGACTCGATCGTTACTCTCATTCTACAAAAAAAATATTACTTAATGCCCTATCACATTATCTACCAGTCAACCTGGGAGAAATAGAGCATTAAAAGTATATGTAAACATTAATTTACATAATATTGAAATATATACAATACTAGCTGTTCTCCGCGACTTCTTCCGCATGGAATTTATTACGATTGGATTTCATGGGTTTAATTTTTTTTGGGCAATACCCTAATTCTTTTTCTAAAATAAAAGTAGCGTTAGTTACTCCTTTTAACATTATCTGCCAGTGAAAGCCCCGTCAAAATCGGTCCAGCTAATTTACAGATTAGCCGAAACAAACAGACATACAGACAGACAAAAATTAAAAAAAAATGTTGTTTTGTTATAAGTATCGTATATACTTTTATATGCATTTAGTTAAAAGCTATTGTTTCCATTACAAACAGACAATTCAATTTCATTTATATTTAAGCAAAATATAAATTTATATTATGCTTAAATATAAATGAAACGATGTTCTTGGCACTATACCGCGGGGAGTAGAACTGTGCGATAATTTAAGTTTTTCGTTTTCATTCATTATTATGGTAATAAATCTATACAAATAAATAAAATTGAATTGTCTGTTTGGTAGTGGAAACATAATAGCTTTTAACTAAATGCATATAAAAGTATATACGATACTTATGACAAAACAACATTTTTTTTAATTTTTGTTTCTGTTTTTTACTTTTCTAAACTTCCCGTAAAATTTCACTGACTTAAATTTCTCCCAGTCCAGAAAGAACTTGATCACCACGCTAGGCAGGAGAATTGACGATAGCAGTGCCAGATGTCCCGCACCTCGCCAATCTGGGTACTTTAAGTGTGACTAAGCAAGATGCATATAAATAAAATACCGATATCTATCGGAAATTTTACAGATGTTATCCATAGTTGCTTCTTACGACTCCCGCAGGACGAAATGTTGTGATGGACTCCCATTAATCACCATACGGAAAAATTAATACATGATACTGTAGGCGCGATTTAATTAATTTTGTTGATAAGTCTCAGCTACTGGTAATAATACGCGGTAGGACCCCTCTTACTACCTAGGAGTCCATCCATCGTTTTACCAGGTCTCTTTATATATCCGCTATACATTTCGCTAACCAGTATCGATATCGATCATCATCGGTTGTCAATTCGTCGAAATATATACATACACACATATATATACACATACATATATATATATATATATATATATATATATATATATATGTATGTGTATATATATGTGTGTAAATATATATATATATATATATATATATATATATATATATATATATATATATATATATATATAGCCATAGTGCAGTTAACTTACAGTAGGTGGCGCGCGTATCGTACCGATTTAAACAATATTAAAACGATCTTTCCGTAATTATTTCTTCTGCGGCAGCAACGCGCCGGGTAGCAGCTAGTCTTATATATATAAAAAATAATATTTATTTGTTCGTATTTTATGCGCTCCCATACTGTGCATCAGATTGCGCTAAAACTTGGTCAACTTTATTGCTTGCACTTCCGCGAAGACTATAGGCATAGTACGAGTACAATGAACTTACAGTAGATGACACGCGTATCGTAGCGACAAATTTATTTGGAAGTCATATATCATTCCATTTCAATGGATGTATTACCATTCATAATTAAACAATATAACAATTATTTCTTCTGCGGCAACAATGCGCCGGTTACCAACGAAAATAAAGTAATTAGAATCAAGTAAAGAATGGAAGTGTAGAAGCCACCGATAAGATTCTAACAGAACAGTACACTATGTGCGTTATTCCTAATGGCAGTAATAGATAAGGGGTTGAAATTTCCCATACGGACGGAATACTGCCGTCTATCATGATTGAATTGCGGATTCGAACCTACGACTTTCTGAGATTGCAGTTCCAACCCTACACTCTTAACTTAATACGACTACTAATAAGATATACTTAACAACTGAATTATGAAACGACAAAAATAATAAAAGCATCATATTAATCGAACATCGAATATTTAAGTATATCATTCGAAAATTACAGTTTCGTAGATGTCAATAAAAAAGAAATATGTGTGTGTTGCCGTTAAAGCATGAAAATGAAATTAAGGCAGCTTTAAAGAATTAAATAACAGAATTTTGATGGCTTTTTAAGCTAAGATCCCTTTGTCTTCCTATGCATGGAAAATATTAAAAAATTCGACCACAGGCGACGGATAGGAACTTCCTAATCTTCTATTCTTACAACATTATCGAGATTACGTTATCGGAACTTGAGTGTGATTTGAGCTCTGATGTACTGTGTATCACTGAGACTTTTATAAAAAACGGCGATGAAAAAAATATTAATATTCATAATTACGAGCTTGTAGCGCATTACTCAAGGAATAAAAGAAGAGGTGGCACCTACATATTACTTAAAAAAGAGATAGCATATAAAAACAATTCAATTTGTAATGACAAGTATACAGCTAATTTTCATTTTGAGTGCTGCTCTGTATCGATTCCTCGAGTAGAAAACGTCATAATTGTTTGTGTCTACCGAGCTTCAACCGCTACAAAAAAAAGCCATTTTGAATTATTTTTTGACAATTTTGAACTATTATTAAGTAAACTCTTGTTCAAATATCCGAAGCAAAAAAATGTTATTGCAAGGGATATTAATATTAATACTCTATTAAATAATAATATGACCACACATCTACAAGACATTCTTAAAAACTATAATCTAAACCAGCATATAACGCAGCCCACTAGAGGACTATCATGCATTGACCACATGTTTAGTAATGTAAAAGGTGCAAGTGGAACTGTTCTGCCACTCTGGTTGTCAGACCACGACACTGCTCTGGTGATTAGTTTTAACAAAAAGTTAAAAAATGACCCACCAAAAGTTATACATATTTATAAGAGATGCTACTCTACTGAAAATATTGCAAAATTCAAAGCATAACAGGCATGTATCTCTTTTTCAGAAGTGCATATTGAGGAAGAACCAAATGCAGCTTTCAATGTATTCCATGACTGGTTCTGTTTACTTTATAAACTTTGTTTTCCTGTTTGTAAAGTCAGAATAAATACAAAAGCAAAGCTACCATGGATTTCAAAGAGAATTAAAACAAGGTGCAGTAAAAAATAGAATCCTACGGTACAATTATTATAAAAAAAAATTATACTAACAAAAATAAATACTCATGAAATTATTTTACACAAGCTAAAGACGTCTACAAACGAAGCACCAGAAACAGGAATAGGTTGGTTTCCGCTATAATTCCTAAGAGTGCGAGATTACATAAAAATTGCTACTGGATGTGTATGACAATATATAATAAGATACCATAAGTAATTCGAGACCTACCTTTCATTCAATTTAAAAGAGATTTATACAACTTTCTGAGTGAAAAGTCTTTTTACACTGTACAGGAATATTTTAACTACGATAGGTAATATGAACTTGACAAACAAATTTAATGGACCAGTTATGAAATGTTTATTAATTATTCACCTATTTATTGAATACCTGTTAACATTTTGTTATAGACACTACTCTTAAATATTATTATCCCGATATTTTATAGTTGTAAAGATTTGCATGCTATTAATAACGGCTGACTAATGGATGTTTTATTACTTACCATCTTCAATGTACCTTAACCAAATGCAAATAAATAAATATTTCATTTCATTTCATTTTTTAAAGGTAAACAACTGAATAATTTCCCTTTTGCTAATATGTAACTAAAACTCTACGCGATAGAGACTACAATGGTATAAAAATATTTTTAACTGAAGCGTATCTTTGTTAAGTAAAGTATCGCCTCGGCGTTCCACACTTGATCTGGCGCTGGCTCACCGGCGCCCGCAATTGAAATGTTTATAGATAAAATAATGCCCCGGGATCAAACCCCGGGCACGCGGAGGCGTTGTTTAATTTATTTTTCCGGTATACCCTCACGAGCCGTTATGGCCTCCCTCTTATTTGCAAATGTAAGACTTCATTTGTTGAACCTGTGGCCGACGAGTTCGAGCGACGAGTTCTAGTGTTATGAGGAAGAAATGTTGATTTTTTTCTTTCACATTTGAACCGACAGTAATAACTAAGAATTAAAACTAGGAGGCGTAGAAAGATATTTAACTGTTTAAACTTTGATGCTGGAGAATAGGTCTAACTAGGTTATTATGAAATTATTGTATTGTCATCGGTTTTTCTTGAGATTTTATTTTATGTTATAGAATAAGGGTGACAAAGGAGTACACAGTCTACCTGAAGGTAGTAGTCGTCATGGACCATAGCCACCTATATTTATTTATCCTTGATTAAGAATCAAAATGTAGATGCGTTATCACCTCTGAGGACTAAGATGTAATGCCTAGTTTCCAGTAAAAAGGGTCTCCGGTTCTCTACGCTCACCATACGAAAAACAGCAGCGTTATGCTGCTATTTTACCAGTACCTGTGCGCACGTAGTCCTTCCCCGATCGAGTCATGGCTCTGCCACTTACTAATTGTTGTATGTATTCCAATATGTCTGCATTATATTTTTTTTAAAAAGGAGGGCAACACAGTCCACCTGATGGTTAGTGGATGCTGTGGCCCATAGACATCTACATTTATCATCGATTAAGAATCAAAATGCAGATGCGCTGTCTCCCCTGAGGACTGACTTGGGTTGCTTCGTTTCCAGTAAGGGTTTTTACGTAAAAAAATGTCTTATCACCTTATCTTTTAACACTCATTGTTTTGCTGTAATTGTAATATTATGGCGTTGAAAGAAAAAAAAATTAAAATCTAATTAGCATCAAGACCTCGTTTAGTTATTTATTTATTAGTTTATGTACACACATACTATGATTGGAACACGCATACTTTAATACATATAATAGATAAAAGAGAGATTTTATATAAACTAAAATGTTTAGTTTGAGACTTTTATATATCTCTTATACTTTATGAGATAATCATTAAAACTATTTATTTTATAATTTATGTTTTCACAAAACAAAATGTTCTATGTTTTTCTCATGCAATATGCATTATTTACACTTTTTTATACATAACTTCTGGTATTGCTCTGTTCGTGAAGTTACATGACAGTCGGTTCATCGCAATCGATCATTCCAAAGATTAGCCCGGACAGACAGACGATTTTTTTAACGTTATTATGATACATACAAATAACCCGCTGAGCTTAATAGAAGACAATTATTTCGATATTAGATATACAGACAGACCCTGCCAATTTCATTTATATTTAGTGATTATTGAGTACTGCTTTTACCATTACTACAGTCTATAGCCCATCACAAGTCCACTGATGAACATAGGCTTCCCCCATAGATTACCAAAGTACGGTCCTGAGCCATCCGCATCCATTCCATCCATCCATTACAGCCTAGAAAAATCAACTGCTGAACATAGGCTCCCTTCATAGATTGTATCATACGAAACACAACTGGTTGTCAATCGCAGCTTTTTTATTATTTTGTATTGTTATCGAGAAGATGCTTCTGCCCATTAACCATTTCAATTTCCCTCTGTTGTATCTTATGACACCCACGAGACGACATGGGATAGTGAATATTCTTATACCGGAACTACACGGTATCATTTTTTTATAGGATAGGGTGACAAACGAGCACACAGTCCACCTGATGGTAAGTGGTCGCTGTGACCCATAGACATCTACATCTATCCTCTATTACAAATCAAAATGCAGATGCGTTGTCACCAGTGAGGACTAAGATGGAATATCTCTTTTCCAGTAAAAATGGTCTCCGGTTCTCTACACTCACCATACCGAAACACAGCAGTGTCAAGTTGTCATTTTACGCTGGTATTCCGTGAATGTGTTTCATATGCAATAACAACCAATTTCAATTGATAACAATCAAAGATAAACAAATGCAACCGAAATGTAAACAAATTACTTCAAATAATAACAGTGAGCGAGCTAGGTGTTGTTTTACGTGCGCGCCCCTTTTCTTCTTCCCTCACTTTTGTTTATGCCGAGATGATTATCGATTGAGTTGCTCAGTTTACAAGTCGAGGTGCCTGATAATGCGGTGCGGAACACAGGTACGTGGGGGCACGTACAGAGTTGTTCACAGTGTGACTGCGATCACTTTTGTGTGACAATCTCTCACTACTTCGCTTGTATCACACGACGAGAAGACAATTTTTATTACGTTCTAGTTCTCGATGACGTATCAGTCAGTGAGTAACAGTGATCAGAAAATAACCCTTTGTTGCTAGCATATTGCTAACAATACAAATTATGAGAAATATTAGATTACAAGTTTAACTATTGGTAGATGCGTTATGATTAATCATGAAAACTAAATTAAAAATTCGAGACTTCATAAGATGACTTTTGAGACCTTGAGGACTAAACACATATATTAATTGTCACTTTTTGACATTTACACTGGCGTATATATTTAAAATTTCATATAGCATATAATTAACTAAGTAATAGGATTTTCTTAGGACTTTCTTTTTAATACTTCAATATTACATAATAAATTAAGTAAAAATTTAAAATTACGAAAGTTTTATTATTAAAGATTATTAAAATATTTATATGTAAACACGTACCGTGGATTAATCAAAATATAATTTATATTTGACTTATTATTAAATAAGAAATAAGATTTTTGGAAATATCGATTAATGACTCATACAATCATCACTATTTGTACCAATCAATTTAAGAATAACAAACCTTATTAATTTAATGATTTAATGATGTTAAAATATTCTATTAAAAAGGATTGATCGTCATTTTCAACGCATACGTAAGTAATCCGTCGAAAAATATACCAGCAAAAGTTACGTAGAATCGACGGTTTAAACCTCCGGACGTAAATAAATGATTTCAGAGTTTGCGTTTTGTAACACTGATCGTAAAACCAGCGGCGGTAATAATACCTCGATGTAGATACCCGGCCCCCGCCGCGTTTTTCGCGGGGTATTATCAATTATTAAACATCAGCACGAAGATAGCACCCCGGAGTCCGCGCGCATCCACCACCCGGGTATATATTGCGTACTTGTATTAAATATTCGTGGAATCAAGGTCTCTTTACACTTCACGACACCGATACAATTTTTTTTTCTTTATTGTTAAAAGAACCAACAGCACATACCAATAACAGGTTCTTACTTTATATACATATACATACTGTCGCTTGTTAGTTGCCAAATCAATTATATTTAATTACACGAGTACAGTGCTTAGATATTTAAAAGTTATCTCTGAAATAAGTTTAAACAAAACAGCAGCAACAGGTAAAGTATTTTTTTCATAGACTAAGGGTGAAAAACGAACACAGTCCACCTGATAGTAAATAGCTACTGTGGCCCATAGATATTTAGATCTATCCTCGGTTTATAATTATGCAGATGCATTGTCACCCCTGAGGACAAAGATGGAATGCCTCATTTCAAGTAAAAAGGGTAAAGCTACACCTATGTTGATTCTGCCGTCAAATAGCAGTCAGTGCTTGACCTGCTGTGTTCTGGTCTGAAAGATTATGGTCTTAAGGGGATTTCAGGCTTTGAGACGTTCCATTTTGGTAATCAAGAGTAACAACGCCTTTTTTGTTTGATGTTGATTGAAGATGCCCATAGGCTGCAGTCACTAGGTGAATCGTAAATTTGTCGTAGGTTACTTGATTTTTTTAATCGTGTCGTATCCGTATCGTGTTATAAAAAGGGCATTACGCGTCGTAGGCGGCTTCGGTAGCCGTGAAATGGTTTTCGGTTTTGTGCAAGTTATTAGCGGGATTTGCATGTTTGTGATTTATTGTTTTTTTTTTTCGCTACAGGAGGGTTGCGACTCTGCGATGGCATCTTTAAGCATAAGCCATATTTTCAATCGGGATGAAAACTTTATTACAAAGAGGCTTTGAGGAATACCTTTAATATGCATCCAAGGGTATCTCTTTTGTTATTAGTCGAAATGTATCTCCATTTTATAGCGAATTTTCTTATTACAATTATACAAACCGGGAATTTCACAACAGACCCAAACACGTTTGCAAAATGTTGACATGCGTAAAAGTTTTTTTTTTAAATTATTTTCAGTCAGTGATTACGACTTAGCTTAACAAAAGCCTATTCACTCTTGCCTTGACACCACGGACATTGATCAGTTTAGTCTAGAGTAATTTCCCGACCATCAGTTCATGGATTGATACCCAGGCTTATACGAAAGGCCTATATGAAAAGGTCATAAGTGATAATATATGTGTATTATATTGAAACCAGCTTTTATTTGCATTTATAGTTTTTCGTTAATTTTGTAATTTAAGTGTTAAATATAATATGTTATTTTATTTTAAATAAATAAAACAAAATGTTTTTTTAAAGATATCTACAAAGAAAAATTACTTGCGGCATCATTTCAAAGCATGACGGATCATGACAAAAATAATGTAAATCTATCAAAGCACCTAGGAATGCAGTAATTAAGACGGACGAAGCTAAATCGGGCGGTATTCGAGGCAATCGGGCATCGGCAGGTCTCGGCGGTCGCAATTAAACGCATCTCACAGCTGTCGGACGCTCCTCCGACCTACCAATTCTTAATCGGGATACTGAGGTTTAAGATGAGATGTACTGTTAGTAACTGATTGTAGTGTTACTAGATTATTGTTGTAGAGTAATTTTATTTAGGAAAATTAGTTTTGTTTTTTTACCTATACCTACAAGAAAGGGTAACGAAGAAGTGCTCCTTGCACAAAGTCCATTTATCTAAGTGGATGCTGTGGCTCAAAGGCTATTTAATTTATACGTGGTAGAGTCATGCTGCAGCTATATATTGGTTGTAGCGTGAATGAGTCGGCTCAACCGGGAAACGACCACATTCTCACGGAATACCACCGTGAAATAGCAGCTAAATGGTGTTTGTGGTGCGTATGGTGCCGAAAAGCCTTTTTATTGGAAACAAAGATTAAGCTGTTGTTATTTGTTAATATTTTGTGAGATTTGAGCTGTAAGCATCACCATAATACAGCAGCAATACTCTACCATGTAAATATGAGAAGAATCTAGAAGTTCTGTGTGTGTTCTGATGTTAATGTCTTGCAGCGACCTTTAATCGATAATATCACAAGAAAGATGAAAGTGATAGGTGTTGTTATCGGCACTGATATGAAATATTCATTAGTCTATTACTTCACAAGTCTACTGCTGAACATAGGCCTTCACCAAGTAATGCCACAAAGGTCGGTTATCAACCACCCATATCCATCGCTTTCCTGCATCTTTTACCACGTCGTCACTTTATCTAATGTGGGGTTGCCCTAAACTTCACTTACTGGCACGAGGCTACCACTCGGGATATTATCTACTCCATCGGTTGTCGGTCCTTCGAGCTATATGAACAGCCTATTGCCACTTCAACTTACTGATCCGTTTTGGTCTCGACAATATGATTTTGTTCGTCATTGTAAAAATAAACTATTGGTAAGTCCAATTGTGCATGCGCATTAAAAAAATTATGCATAACATGATTATACGGAATTTTATTAAAGTAGTTTAAATACACACAAGTTTTTACTAATAACCTTATTACAATACTTCCAATTTTCCAATAATTTTATGTCAAACTTCACTTTGAATCTTTTTCGAATATTTTGTATTTGCACAGCGATCTTTTTGAGCCACTGCAAACAACCGATACAGTATCCACTCACGACGGCGGCTGACGCCGAAATGAGTGACAAAGGCAGTCTATTTAGTAAAATAATTTATTACAAGGCTTCAAAAATACCGAAAATTTCCGAATTTCTACGTCGAAAAAAAAATGAAGATTATTAGTTACACAAAAGAAAATTAAACTGCCATTATATTCCATGGCTTCCCACATGATACATCAAGAGATAAAAAAATAGATTGAGTTAAACAATTGATATTTTCAAAAGTTATCGTGTTTACCACTCCATGCGGACTTGATAAATCTATACCATTAGCCACTAAAACCACTTTTTAAATGTAAAAATATCAATTAATCGATTTAAAAAAAATATTAATAAGTTCAAAAATCATTTAACTTTCTGACAATGTGCTTTTTATATCATTTATATGTTCAATATGATTGTTAGATACTATTTTATGCGACAAAGCGTTGGATCTTGATTTTTAGGCGATAGTAGAACATACCTACGCGCTTTGTGCTTAAGGCATGCAATATGGACATTTTGTTTAAAATTCACAACTTTGCAGTCCACAAAAAAACACTACCAATATATAATTAACAATAAATACATATAATAAACAATCGAAAAGTTCATTAGTGAAATGGTTAAAGTGATATTTTCCACGTATTTAACTGACATAAGTAATAACGTTGCAATTATAACGGTTCCAGATGTAACAAAGGTAGGTACCGATACGTCAGATACCGGGAGCGGTCAAAGACGGTTGCAAAATTTAACGGGCGCCTGGCGTAGCGCGGAACGGACAAATTTAATTATACTATTCGGAAATGGGCTAGAAAATTGAATGTACGACGGAGATGTTCGCCACGGAGGATCGCGTAAAACCTAATTGATTTACCGAGGAATGCGGCGATATTTCTTCATGGAAGCCATGAATAAATTATCGTTTCAATTTTGAAATAAGCTAGGGCACGACTGATTAGGAAGAAACGTAATAACAAACATAATATACATTTATATTAGATATAGACATTGTAATAATTGTTACTTACTATTGTCATCTTTTGAGGAAGGTACTGGTTTAAAAATTCTTTTATTCTCATGATTATTATTTATATTCACACGATTCTACTACAAATGGAATAAGACTCACTTTGAAATCGCGACGACAAACACCTAGGGTGCTCCCGTGACCATGGGTAAGCACCCAAAAAGACAGAAATTAAAAATAATTAAAATAAAAGCGATAAAATCCGTAAAACTAATTTTATTTAAGACATTTTTTTACAAATCAAGTCAAATCTGGTGTAATGGTGAGGACGATACTGAACATGTTTTACGACTGTAAACATTCTTGTGCTTTACAGGACAGCTTTATATAAACATAAGGTTGACGTGAAGCTTCGTCCTTTTACGCTGTTTTTTATTGATCTTTACGTCCTGATATCATAATCCAACGTTCGTTCCCCTGTGATACTAAACGTAGGGAATCAAAAAGAAGTTAAAAAACTAAACGAAGATCTGTAAGATAAGTTTTGTTTTGTCAAAACTTTTGAATAATAACAATCAACTGTCATAATAGACATGACATAACTACTTCGATTGTCTAATGAAGGCCCGGGTTCGAATCCCGGGTCAGGCAAAAATCAGTTATTGGGTTTTTCTGTCGAGAAATTCTCAGTGGCAGCCCACAGGTGTTTCACGCCCGTGCCACGGAAAGCACGGTCGTGTCGAATTACCGTCACATCGGACTTTGAGAGTGAGGGAATCGAAAGTGCACCTGTGTTTGCGCATACACTCGGGCACTATAATCCTGACCTGCGCCGATGGCTAGTCTCCGTTACGACTGGCCGCCGTGACCGAAATTCGTCCGGAGAACATTATTATACCAGACATTCTTTTTCTTTCACAGCCTTTAAATGTTCAATTTTGGTTAGCAATGCATACCATATGTCTGCTGGTGTATGCTTTCCAAAAAAGTGCAGGGGTGAATTGTTATCTTGAACAAATTGTCCGAACATAAGAACAGGCTCAAAACGAGTCTTACTACCTCGTTAGACTCCTGTTCTGCCTAGAAAGTTAACAAAATAGGCCTGTTTATTTTCTACACACATCAGCGTTTGTAGAGTAAAGATATCATAGTGAAGTATCTTATACAAATAGATATAAAAAAAAACCAGTGTTACCAATGCCTTTGAACACTAAATAGATTTTTTAAATTATTTATACAAACATACATACATATACATACAAATAAATAAAATTGAATTGTCTGTTTATAATGTCAAAATAACAGCTTTTTACTAAATGCATATGAAAGTATATATGGGTACTTATACCAAAAATACAATTTTTTAAATTTTTGTCTGTTTGTTCCTGCTAATCTCCGAAACGGCTGGACCAATTTTGACGGATTTTCACTGGCAGATAGGTAATATTATAAGGAGTAACTTTTATTTTAGAATACTAATTAGGGTTCCGCGTAAAAAAATAAAACCCATAAAATCCAATCGTTATAAAATTCACGCGGGTGAAGTCGCGGGGAACAGCTAGTTATAAATAAGAAGCGTTGTGCTCACCAATTAAACTTACCTGAAATGAAAGTAAAAAAAAAAACAATCAGTAAATTCTAAGTAAAAAATATTTGTAACTTTTAAAGTAATAAGTAAATTTCACTAAATGAAATAGGAATCCTTTGCCACCAAGGAGTCCGTCTGGCAAGGTACCTTTTTTTTGTAACGAAATAGCGGTCCCTGTACTTGTGTCTGTTAGTCTAAAGGGCTGTGGGGCATTCCTTCGTAAGTCCAGAAGTAAGAACGAGCGAGACCTGTAGTCTTCTTTGTTTGAAGTTGGCTATAGGTATCCCCCTACTAGATGGAGTGACGACCTGGTAAAACACGCGGGGAGTCCATGCACGCAGATGGCTTAGGAGCGTGCATTGTGGTATTCCTTGAGATAGGCCTATGTTCAGCAGTGGACTTGTGAAGGGCTTTAATGATGATGATGAATGATGAACTAAATGATGAAGATAGGTATCGATGGATTGCAGCAGTCACTTGCTATCAGGTGGAATGTAAACTGTTTTATCACTTCAGTTTTATAAAAACAAAATAAATCTTTTATTATAATTAATAGAATCGGGCGTTAGTACTCGTCTAGATACAGCATATACACACTCTTTCAAATCCAGCTCATCTTTAGTGTGGGTAGGTATAAACAACCTTATGTCCAATAAGCAAAGCTAAGAAACATCTGTTGTACTGTAATCAAATTAATCCATCTGGAAACAGATCGAAACGTCAGGTTGGACGTCAGTACTGAAAATAATTTCCATCGAGACACGTTCAGTGATACTTGATCCTTAAGGATAGTTGCGACTACCCCCGCTTTAACTGGTTACGAGTGTTTGCCGAAGGGGGCGGGGGTCACGGTAAAATGGTTACGGTAGTGCGAAATAGCCTGTATGATGGATCGGACGTCGACCCGATGGACTTTTGGCACCACCATCGCTCAATGGTCGATCGCCCTTTGACGGAACGGGAGTGCTTTGGTAGTATTTTAGGTCCATTATTCTTCACTTGTCATAAGACTTATTGAGCGACAATTGATGTGTGAGAGGAAACGAAAAAACTGTCACATTCCATTGTAAATGGCCAATTACTATTTATTGGAGATATCATTTATTCTTTTCGAATAATAGTAAATATGGACTATGAAATAATATTATTATAAATCGAAAATTATGTCACAATATCATAGAACTGGTATTTTTAAGCAGATTTTTCCGGAAAGGCCGGCAACGCCTCTGCGATTCCCCTGGTTCCCCTGGTGTTGCAGTTGTTCATGGGCGGCGGTAGTCACTTACCATCAGGTGAGCCGCATGCTCGTTTGCCCCCTCTCCTATAAAAAAAAAGGTGGAATCATATTTATTCAGTTAAGATTACAAGAATATTTCATTATTTTGTTACATCCTATTTAAAGTCCACTGATGAAGAAAGGCCTCCCCCATAGATTGCCTGCCTAATAGGGGGGATTTTGCCATTGTTGCCACGCTTGTGAGACGTGTTGGAAACCGCAGTTTTATTAATATTTCCGGTTGTTATAAGGAAGACGCTGCTGCCCATTACTGATTTCAGCTTTTCTCTGCCGCCTCTTACGACACCTGCGTTATGATATGGGCTTGTGGATATTCTTACGCCGCCACTACATAGCAATATAAAAATAATTATTAGAAGTTATTCATGCCTTTACCAATGGTTCCCAAAAACCTCTATTCTCGAAAAACGAGCACAAAATCGAGCGAGACTTATAAAAATTTTAAATATATTTTATACATTGATATATGATGCGGTAAATAAGTCGATGCTTTGGCATCAAAATAACTGGTAACATCGGTTAAGAATCAAGAATAAATACAGAAGTGATGTCACTCCTGAAGATGGATTCGACTCGTCACTAACCATATGAAAAACAGTTGTGATCCTCCATCGACCAAGCCATTTGTTTTGCAACCATAACACCTAGCTGCAGCGTGCCTCTACCACATATTACACTATACCCACATTCTTCCACTACGGTAACATCATTATTAAAATAAAAAGCTGTCAACCGTGTCAAACGTACTCAAGTTGTAGCGGTATATGTATTGGATATGCGTCATGATTTTGCCACAGTACCTACTTCGGTAATAGCTTAGATAAACCGAAATCAAGTGGCGATTATATACAAACTTGGAAACTAATAATTTGTGTTACTAATACACAAGTCTAAAAAAAACAAGGCTGCTGCAAAAGTTGGAGAAATTTACTTTTTTTTATGGAATAAGAGTGACAAACAAACACACAGTCCACCTGAAGGCAAGTGGATTGCGGACAAAGATGGAATGCCTCGTTTCCAGTAAAAAGGATCTCCGGTTCTCTACACTCACCATATGAAACACAGCATTATTAAGCTGCTGTTTTGTGAGACCGTGGTCCTACCCCGGTCGAGTCGAGCCATTCGTACTATAATCATAATATAGCTGCAGCGTGACTCCATATCTAATAATTGTAAAAAAGTACTTAGGCAGCTACATATTTCTTGTACTTGTCTATATTATATTAACATCGTTTGTGCGTCTGTTAGTGATCTTATAACTTCTAAATGTTTTGATGGATGGAAGTCATCTTCACACAATTGTTTTTTTTTTTGAAAAGTTGAAGTTTAATAGCTATGCCCCCTGTAGAGTCTTTTTATTGGAAATGGGGAATTCCATCTTAGTCCTCACGGGTCACAACGCATCTGCATTTTGATTTGTAATAGAGGATAGATGTAGATATATCTATGGGCCGCAGCAACCACTTACCATCAGGTGGACTGTGTGCTCGTTTGTCACCCTTATCCTATAAAAAAAAAATGCAAGGATCCGATAGACGGCTCTGCAATCAAGTTATTAACAAATTCTATATTTATGAACCTAAATAACTGTTTTCACAATCTAATATGCATTTTTAGCCAACAATGCGGTAGAATTCCTTCTCTGGCCAGGAGTTTTTCTGCCGGCAAATAGCAGTGCTTGCAATACTGTGTTACGGTTTAAAAGGGTATAGAGAGCCAGTATAATTAATTACAGGCTGTGAGGCATTCCATCTTAAGCCTTAGAGCCACTGTGTAGGCTTCGTTGTTTGAAATTGACTGCAAAGGTCCATGGACTACAGGTAGCCACTTACCATCAAGTGGACTGTGAGTTCGTAAAAGGAAAAATCTGGACCTGACAGGTGGTGCTGTGGCTCAGTTATTAATATATTTTATACTAGCTGTTCCACGCGACTTTGCCCGCGCGTTTCTTACTACGATTGGATTTCATGGGCTTTATTTTTTTTTAAATAAAAGTAGCCTAAGTCACTTCTTATAACATCAGCTATCTACCAGTGAAAGTCCGGTCAAAATCGGTCCAGCCGTTTCGGAGATTAGCCGGAACAGACAGAGAGACAGATAAACAGAAAGACAGACAAATATTTTCAAAATCGTGTTTTCGTTATAAGTACCGTATATACTTTTATATTCATATAGTAAAATGCTGTTATTTCGACATTACAAACAGACACTTCAATTTTATTTATTTGTATAAGATTTAGACACACCGTAAAGAGTCCAGAGTGAGTTCGAAGTGAACCACAATGCTTCACTTATTTGAGAGGGCAGAAGAACGTCTACCGCGCCAGCTAATTGTTTGTAATATTATAATCGCATAATAATTCTTCCTCGAACAAAGCAAATGGTTGTCATTAGTGCAAAACCTTTAATCTTCTAAAACGATCAACTGAACAACATGTCTATACTAATGCTGTGCACACTTAATTACCCGGTCAAACCCACACACTCGGACCGCAAAACATCAAAGGACGTCTTAATACGCTCAGAGCGATTTCTGGTCCGCACATCGGTATTGCCAACCCTAACAAATTGCGTCGTCTTCCCAAGGTTAAATTTTCACCAACGGTCCTCTATAGTCTATTAAAACGGCGGTACCAATAAGACTACCTTTGTTTATAATAAACACTTTCCATTCCCCCCGTCCCTTTTGCGCCTTCGTCCTTAATTGTATCGTCGTCCCTATCGCACGTTTGTTTTGTAGGAGCATCCTAGTGCATATCTAGGGTACAGCAATAGCGAGAACCCTCAGGAACGTTAACGACATACCCCGAGTTCGCCCGAGGCCGATTCAATTACTACTGTCGTATTATTTCGACGAAAATATGCATGTATTTGTGTACGTACGCTGCGGTGTGAATTAAATTCTGTTTCAAGTTTATTGGTCACGGTTGGCGATAAGTTTGGATAAGGGTATAGGGGGTCGGCTCGCGTGCTTCAACTATGCTCTATATTGAATGTGTTGGATCGTTTATTTGTATTTTATTTGCTCTGTTTGGGTGACACAGTTCACTGTCCCAACATTTATACTTACACGCTTATTTTTAAAAATTAGAATCATTTAGAAAATTGAAAATACAGACTTTACGTAATATTAATCTTTATAAAGCTTAAGCGATAATGGGCCGGCCATATAGCTCGAGGAACTGACAGCCGATGGGGAAGAAAGGTTCTCAAGTGGTAACCTCGTACCGGCAAGTGGAGCGTGGGACTTTGATCAGTGGCATTACTTGGGGGAAAACTACGTCCACCTGATGGTAAGTGGATACTGTGACGCATAGACATCTACATTAATTCTCGATGAAAAATAAAAAAAAACGTTGCGTTTCTACTCCTGAGGACTAAGATGGAATGCCTCGTTTCCAGTAAAAAGAATCTCAGGTTCTCTACACTTACCATATGAAACTCAGCAGTATTAAACTGCTCTTTTACGGAGCGTGATCCTTCCCCGGTCCAGCTGACCTGTTCGTGCTGTAGAAAAAATATAGCTGCAGTATGGCTCTACCACGTATCTATTGTTTCGGACAGAGGTCGTTAGGTAGTGCTTCTAGGAAGATAATTCGAAAGAGGTTATTTTGTTGACGTGTAGGTGGTGAGGTCGTTGATCAAAAGCAGAAAAGGAGTTCAACAACAGCGTATAACTATTGTTTGGAAGCAAAACTTAACAGAGATTTACTACAACGTAACAAGTCATAATTTTAGTTAGGCCACGGTGTACGAGCAGTCCCGGCTGTGAATCAGTAACCGGCTCGATCAACCGCTACAACCCTGCGGGATACAATTATGGGACCGATATTGCTCTTAGCAACTCGATAAGGTGTTATCGGGAGACCTCAGAACAATTTATGGGGAGTTGATAGTTACCCTCGAATGAGCCCCAACTTAATGGACTTGTTAATGCCGAGATGGATTTTAGTTACGTTTGGCCGCTTCGGTGATTTCGTATACACGACTGCAATATGGGAAATAAAACAAATAAATTTAATATTAGAAATATTAAAGGTATAAAATGTTTATTATGCATTTTCTTCAAGATATTTTCTTTTTATTCGATCCCAATGCTGAAAATGCGCCTCTTTCTTGTCGGGAGGTATTTTCCTTAATAGTCACGCATTTGACACTGCTGCCTATCACCGATCTAGCTATTTCATGTCCGACACAAACGTCGGACGTGAAATAGCCAATATTTCAATGTGGGGTTATATCGCCATCTATATGGAGCCGTATGATGTTTCTGGCATATTCCATAGTCACCTCTTACTGTAACCATGGGACGAAAAAGGGCTTTTCTTACGCCGGCACCATAAAACCATAACATTAAAGGTATGTGATTAGCGGTTTAGCTTTCATTGCTCTTCATATTATCATTACGTTCATTTATGTTCAGTTTGTATTTTAAAATATTGATTTCACTATTATTATTGAAGATAGATAATCGGACACAGTACATATGATGGTATGTGGATTATGAAAAGAGCCTACTCTTTTTCATAAGGCTGTTAACGCATCTGCAATTCCCCTGGTGTTGTAGTTGTTCGTAGGCGACGCTAGTTACTTACCATCTGGTGAGCAACATCTTCATTTGCCTTATCTATACATACAATACATACAAATAAATAAAACTGAAGTGTCTGTGTGTAATGTCAAAATAACAGCGTTTTACTAAATGTATATTAAAGTATATACGGTACTTACAACAAAAACACAATTTTTAAAATTTTTGTCTGTCTGTCCGTCTGTCTGTCTGTCTGTTTGTTTCGACTAATCTCCGAAACGGCTGGACCAATTTTGACGGGACTTTCACTGGCAGATAGCTAATGTTATAAGGAGTAACTTAGGCTACTTTTATTTTAGATAAAGATTTAGGGATCCGCGTAAAAAAAAAATTAAAACCAAAGTAAACGCAAGCGAAGTGGCGAGGTACAGCTAGTATAAAATAAAACGACTACTTAATAGACACCTCATAGATATAGGTGTCTATGGGACGCAGCATTCAATATTATTGCTCGATTAACAATTAAAATGCCACATTAGTTAAAAGTATCTCCGATTTTCATAATCCGATTCTCTGCATACAAAACACAGCAGCATAATACTGTTCTTTAACATAGGCATTGTGCGAGCTTGGTCTTTCCCCGGTCGAGTCGATCAATTCGTGCTGCAACTAAATATAATAATTCAATACAGCGTTCTACTGCTGCCAGGTTATAAAAGGCTAACTAAACATTTAAATCCCTAACAGATAGCATAAATAATAATTTTAAGTACATATTCCACTTATTTATCAAGAAGATATTATAAACTGAATCAGGACTGTAATTTCAATAAGATACGTTAAATACGATTAAATAATTTTACTATCTACGTTACATAAGTTTGTCAAACATTCTTCATCGCAAACTTGCACCAAGTACATTTCGAGTCCACGAATTGCAAAGTTCCACGCAGAGGTGCAATGAAATCTGCCGAACACTTCATATGTCTTCCGCTGGAGAACGGTGTTGCACACAACATAAAACTTGCTATATATTAATTTTTCAGAGAGCCCTGTGTGCGAGCTCTTGAAACGTCGCCGCGGGCGTGCAGACAGACGCGGGTGTGGCAGACGCGCTCGTCTGAAGGCAGGGCCTTGAAACCGGCGAGTGACTTACGGTTTATTTATCGCGACAGTTTTAGAACGGTTTTTTTTTTAGTTAAGATTTTAATGTCAAGTAAACTAATAGACCACATGTTGGTAAAGGGCTATTGCAGACCATGGACATCTGCAACCAATATCAAACGAATAAGGCTACAGATGCGTTGTCTCTTCCGAGGACCAAGATTGTATAACCCAGCCTGTAATCATACTACCTCTTTCCATCGTTAGAATAGGGTTTCAATAGACTAATTGACGGCTCCGTGGCGCAGTGGCTTAGTAATAAGTTGTTGCGCTGGGGGCCGCGGGTTCTAATCCCTCACAGAACAAGTATTTGTATGGCCTACAAATAATTGTTCCTGGTCTGGATGTTTGTCCTCGTGCAATTTATGTTTGTAAACTGCGTCCACGATACAGGAGAAAATCCTAGTGTGGTGGTATCGTTAAAAAAAAAAACAAAAAAAAATAGTTCACAAACTAGTGTTTGGCGCTAGTAAATGGTTGGTATTTAACCAGTCGGATTCCTAGGCAGAAAAAGAATCCTACCACCTAGTCAAAATTAGTTATCATAATTATTTTCAACTTTATCTATGTAAGTGGAAGAACGAAAACTGATACAGAATAAAAATTCTGGCCTCGTACAGGTAAAAAGTTAAATTACAAATAAATAAAATACGTAATGTTTCTCTTTAATTTAAGGAATTTTATAGTTAATAGACTCACAAGTAATTATAACAAAACATTAATTTAGGCGTATTTTACGGAAATCGTTCCGAAAAACAAACACACAGTGATTTAATTTCAGTATAATAATAACCGTGTAGTGGCGGTCAAGAATATCCACTACCCCATATCCTCCCGTGGGTGTCGTAAAAGGCGACAAAGGGAAACAGGCAGGAGATGGGCAGCAGCATCTTCCTGATAATAGCCAAATTACAATAAAAAAACTGCGGTTGCCAACCCGCTCGCCAAGCGTGGCAACTATGGCAAATACCCCCCTATGAATGACAGTAACAAAGAAACGGCCCCCAGTCCCCGGCGGCCCCGCTATTCCTGGCTACGGTGGCGACCATGGTAACGGCGGGGCAGGGGGTGCTAAGAACCTCCGGTGGAGGTTCGGTTGCCACCTTAGACGACTCGACCTGGCAACGTACAACGCACGCACCCTGAGGACTGACGAGAAGATTGTGGAGCTGGAAGAAGAGATAGACAAGTTGCGCTGGCATATTATAGGATTATCCGAAGTCCGAAGAGAGGGGGAGGACACGGTAATCCTCGAATCCGGCAACTTGCTCTATCACCGGGAGGGCGACCACCTGTACCAAGGAGGTGTCGGATTTATCGTCCACAAGTCTCTCGTTAACAACGTTGTAAAGATCGGGAGTGTGTCGACGAGGGTTGCGTACCTTATACTCAGAATCACCAAACGGTATTCGCTGAAGGTCATACAGGTTTACGCACCAACCTCGGCACACCCCGATGAGGAGGTGGAGGAAATGTATGAGGATATCTCTAGAGCCATGCATTCCTCCAAAACCCAATATACGGTGTTAATGAGAGACTTCAATGCAAAACTAGGCACAAGAGAGAACGGTGAGCTGAAAGTAGGGAAATTTGGAATAGGGCAACGGAACCCAAGGGGCCAGCAGCTGGCCGACTTCATGGAGAAAGAGGGACTCTTTATGATGAACTCTTTCTTCCAGGAGCGGCCCCACAGGAAGTGGACCTGGTCGAGCCCCGACGGTTCCACAAAAAATGAGATTGACTTCATTATGACGACCAGACGACAACTGTTCAGTGATGTCTCCGTGATCGCGAGGGTGAAAACTGGTAGCGATCACCGAATGGTTAGAGGCACACTGAACCTAAATGTTAAGTTGGAGAGGTCTCGTCTAATGAAGTCAACGCTCCGTCCCCCTCGTGCTCTGTTCCAAAGTCCCGAAACCTTTCAGCTCGAGTTACAAAACCGTTTTCAGTGCCTGGAAGACTGCAATGAAGTGGACGATATGAATGACAAGCTCGTGGAAACTGTCCATGCGGTCGGAGCTAAGTTCTGCAAGACCCGCCGCAGAAGAACACAAAAACTCTCCGATCACACTCTTAATCTCATGGCTGTTAGACGGGAGATGAAGCTACATTCTTCAACAGACTTGACAGCATACAGGCATCTGAACAGACAGATCTCCAAATGCATGCGGCGGGACTTACGCAACTTCAATACAGCTCGTATTGAAGAAGCGATCGAGCGGAACCAAGGCTCCAAAGTCTTTGCCAGAGATCTGTCTGCCAGAAAGAGCCAACTGTCAAAGCTGAAGACAGAATGTGGCAGCATCGTTTCCGGGACACCTGAGATTTTGAGTGAGATTGAGAGGTTCTATGGGCAGCTGTACACATCATCGTTGGAGCCACACGCAAGTGTGAGTAACGATCCAAGAGCGAGTCTCATCCGACACTATTCCGAAGATATCCCGGATGTCAGTCTGAGCGAGATTAGGATGGCTCTCCAGCACCTTAAAAACGGTAAGGCCCCAGGCGAGGATGGAATTACAGCGGAGCTTCTGAAAGCGGGTGGAAGACCGGTACTTGAAGTCCTTCAGAAGCTCTTTAATTCTGTCCTACATGGTGGCATTACACCGGAGGCGTGGAGCAGAAGTGCGGTGGTCTTGTTCTACAAGAAAGGTGACAACGCTCTCTTGAAGAACTACAGACCGATTTCCCTTCTGAGCCGCGTCTACGTGCTGTTTTCGAGAGTCATTACGAATCGTCTCGCGCGCAGACTTGACGACTTCCAGCCTCCCGAACAAGCCGGTTTCCGAAAGGGCTTTAGCACCATAGACCACATACATACCCTTCGGCAAGTTGTACAGAAGTCCGAAGAGTACAATTTGCCACTATGTCTGGCGTATGTGGACTATGAGAAAGCCTTTGATTCCGTCGAAATTTGGGCGGTGCTGCAGTCCCTTCAGCGGTGCCAAGTTGACTGTCGGTATATCGAAGTGTTGAAGTGCTTGTACAGTAGGGCTACGATGGCTATCCGAGTACAGAACCAGAATACGAAACCTATCCAATTGCAGAGAGGTGTAAGACAGGGTGACGTCATATCCCCGAAACTCTTCACCGCTGCATTGGAAGACGTTTTCAAGCTTCTGGACTGGAAAGGATACGGTATCAACATCAATGGCGAGTACATCACTCACCTTCGATTTGCCGACGATATAGTCCTTATGGCAGAATCGCTGGAGGACCTAAGCACTATGCTCAATGACCTCAATAGTGTTTCCCAACGGATAGGTCTTAAGATGAACATGGACAAAACAAAGATCATGTTTAATGTCCATGTCACACCTATGCCGGTAGTTGTTGGGAGCACTAAGCTCGAAGTTGTTGACGAGTATGTTTACCTGGGACAAATAGTCCGACTAGGTAAGTCCAACTTCGACCGAGAGGTCAATCGACGGATTCAACTCGGCTGGGCAGCGTTCGGGAAGCTACGACACATCTTCTCGTCAGACATACCTCAAAACCTTAAAACGAAATTGTACAACCAGTGCGTGTTGCCAGTGATGACTTACGGAACTGAGACGTGGTCCTTCACTGCTGGCCGTATGAGGAAGCTCAAGGTCGCTCAGCGAGCTATGGAGAGGGCTATGCTCGGAGTTTCTTTGCGTGATAAACTTAGGAATGAGGATATCCGCAGTAGAACCAGAGTGACCGACATAACCCAACGGATTAGTAAGCTGAAGTGGCAGTGGGCCGGCCATATAGCTCGAAGAACCGACAACCGATGGGGAAGAAAGGTTCTCGAGTGGCAGCCTCGTACCGGTAGGCGAAGTGTAGGTCGTCCCCCCACGAGATGGAGTGACGACCTGGTAAGACATGCAGGAAGTCGATGGATGCAGGTGGCTCAGGACCGTGCTTTGTGGCATTCTTTGGGGGAGGCCTATGTTCAGCAGTGGACTTGTGAAGGGCTGTAATGATGATGATGATGATAATAAAACACAATAAATAATTTTATATTGTTTAGGCGCCATTGAAAATAATTGAATAACAATCCAACGATCACGATTGTATATTAAATATATTATAGCGTTGTTTTAAGTAAATAAAACACACTAAAATTCGAAATATATGTCAATAAATTAAACGCAGTTTTAGTGGCCAGATCACCAGCCATGCACAGACATGATATCGCGGCGAGTAAAATATGGAGTTGCCATGGTATTTCAGATTACCAAACTGTAATATTTTTCATTGTGATTTATAAGATCTAAACGAAGCACGATGTACGAATTACAAGGATACAATATAAAAACATATAGACACTTTCAGTAACAGGATAACTAGCAATACTTCTGTAATTAAATCAAATTTCATATTAATTAAGGCTTCATTATATTATATAAATTGTAAGTTCATTTATTGCAGCACAGTTGCCTCAGAGAAAGATTTCTTGATCTCGTCTCCTGACTGATAAATGTGTGTAATTCTGTTATTTATTTTATTTTATTTTATTTTATTTCATTATATTATTTATATACTGACATTACTGCCTATTTACATTGACTGGATTTATGATTTTAAAATTGTTATTTTGTATTGACATTGATTTATTTATTGCTAAAATTTTGGACTGATTTTAAATTCATCGATTTTACTGGATATGGGTGTAATTTGCCTGAATAAAGATGATTATTATTATTATTATAAATTTCTAACATTGAAGACTTTAAAAATACAAATAAAGCCGATATCGAATGTTGATGAAACTACGTAAAAGTTCATGTTTTCGTTAAAGCCTATAAATTATTAATACTTTTAAAAGTTGAAATTTTGGTCTGTCAGTTTTAAAAGTACGTTTGACGATCCGGTAGCACAGTGGCTTATATTAGGCTTATAGCCTAGTAGCAGCGCTGCAGTGCCGTTGGTTTGTATCCGGCATGAAATAATTGTTTGTTCGGCCTACGAATAATTTTTCCGGATCTGGTTCTTGTAAAATGGTATGTATGAAATACGCCTACACGATGCTGTAGAAATTCTACTGTGGGGTTAACGTTTTTTTTATATGTAAAAAATAGACGTAAGGTATTTGAAGACAAAAGCTGCTATTGTGAGTTTGGCACAAGAACTTAGTACATACGAGAGCTGCACTAAAAGTATCGGGAATAGAATATTTCCACTGTTCCTGTCATATTAAAATCTTTTTAATTGAAAACTCCTTGGTTTTAAAAATTTTATTTTAAAAAGATTCTCGATCTTGCCACAAGATTTTATCAAACTTGTTTAGTCGTTGAGAAAATGGAATTGACTCGAGAAAATTCAAGAGCGATGATTTATTATGACTTTCGAAGTGGTTTAACACAAAAACAATGTGTTGACCGGATGATTTCTGCATTTGGTGATGAAGCCCCATCCAAAACCACAATTTATCGCTGGTTTGCTGAATTTCAACGTGGACGTGTCAAGCCCAGTGATGATCCGCGTCAAGGTCGTCCAAAAACTGCATTCACCCAAGAAAACGTTGTACCTGTGCGTAAGCTGATTGTGGAAGATCGACATGCGACATACCGCGAAATTCAGGCAACTTTAGACATTGGCATGAATCAAATACAAATAATCTTGCATGAACAATTAGGTGTAAAAAAGTTGTTTTCCCGATGGATACCGCATTCGCTCTGTGAAGAGCAAAAAGCGGCTCGCGTTACTTGGTGCGTCAGAACTCTCGAAAGACTCCACGCAGGATCCTCAAATGCTGTATACAACATCGTTACAGGTGACTAATCCTGGACATATGCGTACGAACCCGAAACAAAAAACCAGTCACGAGTTTGGGTGCTCGAAAATGAGTTAAAGCCAACAAAAATTGTTCGTTCACGGAGTGTTGCAAAAAAATGGTGGCCACGTTTGTCTCCAAAACCGGCCATGTTACGACTATTCCTCTTGAGGGACAAAGAACGGTTAATGCAGAATGGTATGCGAGCATTTGTTTGCCACAGGTCGTTTCTGAACTCCGTAAAGAGAACTACAACCGCCGCATCATCTTTCATCACGACAATGCGAGTTCTCACACCGCACACAGAACAAGAGTTTTTAGAGCAAGAAAACATAGAATTATTAGACCATCCGCCGTACAGCCCCGACCTAAGCCCTAATGATTTCTATACTTTCCCTAAAATAAAGAATAAATTGCGTGGACAGAGATTTTCATCACCTGAAGAAGCTGTGGACGCCTACAAAACAGCCATTTCGGAGACCCCAACTTCCGAATGGAATGGTTGCTTCAATGATTGGTTCCATCGTATGGAAAAATGTGTCAAATTTCGCGGAGAATACTTCGAAAAGCAATAAATACATTTTTAAATAGTAAAGTTGTGTCACTTCCTTGATTCCCGAAATTTTCAGTGCCGCCCTCGTATGTCTTAAGCAATAAAACAGGTTCGATTACAAAAAAAGTATTGTGCTATAAAAATTAAAACCTTTCACACTATTTAGTATTCTTCAGTTCAGTATAACGATTGGTAAACTGCAGGTTTATATTATCTCTTTCTACCTAATTCGTTTATTTCTTGCCGCTCGCCCCATTGTCTTGGCATCGGAAGCGAGGGCGGGGAGGTTCCCGAATGATCAATTATAAAGGTTTTCGTATGCAAATATTGCGGGAGCAATTTTAATTACATGTTTTGATTGCATCTAAGGATTGCATTTTGTATTGGTTAGATATAACACACTGGAAGGAATTGATAAAGGGTTTTATAATCCGTTATTGTACATCCTAACCACCTCGTTAATAAAGGGGGTTATGTGCCCAGCTATGGGACGTATATCGGCTGTAACTTTTTTTATAGGAATAGGATATGGTGAGAAACGAGCACACAGTCCACCTGATGGTAAAAGACTATCGCAGTCTACGGACACTTGCGGTGAACTTCAAACAAAGAACGCTACAGATGTCTTGTCATCTCTGAGGACTAAGATGGCATGCCCACAACCTGTATAAGTAAAGTAAAGTTGCAGCCTATTTACGTCCCACTGCTGGGCACAGGCCTCCTTTCATTTCTGAGAGGGTTTTAGAGCAAGGAAATGTCCGCCGCGCTGCCCCCAATGCGTGTTGGCGAACTTCACATGTCTTCGAAATATTTTGTTTTCTTATATTGAATATGTTATGTTACTGACTGAATTCAACCAGGGAGACAAATCAGATGGACAGCAGCGTCTTCTAAATAACGACTAAAAATAAAAAATAACTGCGTTTGCCTACCCGCTTGCCAAGCGAGGTAACTGAGGCAACAACTGCGGCAATAGATTACTTATAAGATAATCTATGGGGTAGGTTGTAACGGTAACGGACAAAATTTTAAAACACTCATTAACAAAGAAATAGAAAAATCAAACAAAAAAAGAACCTTCCTAAATCGACTCATTGTTAGCACGGAACTCGAAGTAAAGATATCATCCCAATATCCGATGAATGGTTAACGAGTTTGAAAATCGACGGAGTTCAACCCTTCTGCGGCACCTCGCGCGGAACGAATCGTTGAATTTTTGATCTCCAACGGGAAGGGGTGTCGCCGACATTATTAACACTTAATATTTAGTGCCGCGAGGGGCCCCGGATATATTTGCCCCCGCGAAACCCTCTGTTATCCTATTTGAGGCACTTCTACCAATTCTTTAATCTGCTGAAAGTATTTAATACTTTCGAGGGATTCGGTTCAGATTAGAGAGTTTATATTCGGTGTGGTACTTGTATGAAGTACAAGCATGTATTCTTTAGATATATTAACAGGATTATGAAATACGAGTATAAAGTAATCAGTCCACGGATGGTATGAGTCTCTCCTGAGTTTAAAAGAATTCCTATAATTTTTACTTTTTTTTGGATAATGGTGACAAACGATCACACAGTCCTGATGGTAAGTGGATTCTGAGGCCTATAGACATCTACATCTATCCTCGATTAAAAATCAAAACATATGCATTTTGATTTTGATTTTTGTGTTGTCACCCGTGAGGACTAAAATGGAATGCCTCGTTTCTAGTAAAAAGAGTCTCCGGTTCTCTATACTCACCATACGATACGTAGCAGGATTAACACTTACATTTGACAGGATTGCAGGATTTGCACGGGTATTACTTGGTAGAGCCATGCTGCAGCTATATTAGTAGTATAGTTGTAGCACGAATGGGTCGGCTCGACCGAGGAAGAACCACACTCTCACAGAATACCAGCGTCAAATAGCAGCTTAACACTGCTGTGTTTCTTATGGTGAGCGTAGAGAACCGGAGAACTTTTTTACTGGAAACGAGGCATTCTATCTTAGTCCTCACAGGTGGCAAGGCATTTTGATTCGCAAACGAGGATAAATGTAGATGTCTATGGGCCACTGCAGCCACTTACCATCAGGTGGACTGTGTGCTCGTTTGACACCCTATACTATAAAAAAAAATTCTGCGAGAGCTTGTTCTTTCCCCGGCCCAGCCAACACATTTGTGCTTCAACCATAATACAGCTGCTCAACCACCTCGCAAATTATGTGTTTTACGGGTATTGTAGCGTTTTCTATAAACTTTTTTTGATTCCCGACGTTTCGAATTTTATGCAACCAACATCCAGGTCTGGAGGAATGGTGTTTGATATCCTGATATCATCATTATTTTGTGCTACTTACGGTTTGCCGTGATAGTTCTGGGGCTGAGCCTGTAAATTTCACAGAACGCGAGCAACCCGGGTTCAATATCTGTCAGCACGAATGACATTGTTAATTAAAATTTTGTGGCAGATGGACACTTAAATTAGTTCACTCGGCGATGAAGAACATTGTGAGGAAACATGCATGATTGAGGAATAAAAATATTTCGAAGAACAGTGACTAATTGCTCAACTTTCAGAAATTAGACATGGTATGTGCCCGTCTGTGGGACGTATATAGGCTGTTGATTCACCTTTTTTACGTTACCCAATAGTTATAATTTTTTGGGACCTCCTGCGTCCTAAGCTGCGGTGTTATGATGGCTTTTAACTACAGAAAATAATGTTTAATATAATTATATAAAATTTAATCCAATTTTATCGAAAATTTGTTTTTTTATTTATATAACTGTTATTCTTTAGTTACATCGTATCATGTTACATTACATTTTGTGCTGATGTCATAAAATAGTCTGATACTCGCGCAATTATAAAAATCAATAGATAGAGGTCATCATCATCATCATCATTACAGCCCTTCACAAGTCCACTGCTGAACATAGGCCTCCCCCAAAGAATGCCACAAAGCACGGTCCTGAGCCACCTGCATCCATCGACTTCCTGCATGTCTTACCAGGTCGTCACTCCATCTCGTGGGGGGACGCCCTACACTTCGCCTACCGGTACGAGGCTGCCACTCGAGAACCTTTCTTCCCCATCGGTTGTCGGTTCTTCGAGCTATATGGCCGGCCCACTGCCACTTCAGCTTACTAATCCGTTGGGCTATGTCGGTCACTCTGGTTCTACTGCGGATATCCTCATTCCTAAGTTTATCACGCAGAGAAACTCCGAGCATAGCCCTCTCCATAGCTCGCTGAGCGACCTTGAGCTTCCTCATACGGCCAGCAGTGAAGGACCACGTCTCAGTTCCGTAAGTCATCACTGGCAACACGCACTGGTTGTACAATTTCGTTTTAAGGTTTTGAGGTATGTCTGACGAGAAGATGTGTCGTAGCTTCCCGAACGCTGCCCAGCCGAGTTGAATCCGTCGATTGACCTCTCGGTCGAAGTTGGACTTACCTAGTCGGACTATTTGTCCCAGGTAAACATACTCGTCAACAACCTCGAGCTTAGTGCTCCCAACAACTACCGGCATAGGTGTGACATGGACATTAAACATGATCTTTGTTTTGTCCATGTTCATCTTAAGACCTATCCGTTGGGAAACACTATTGAGGTCATTGAGCATAGTGCTTAGGTCCTCCAGCGATTCTGCCATAAGGACTATATCGTCGGCAAATCGAAGGTGAGTGATGTACTCGCCATTGATGTTGATACCGTATCCTTTCCAGTCCAGAAGCTTGAAAACGTCTTCCAATGCAGCGGTGAAGAGTTTCGGGGATATGACGTCACCCTGTCTTACACCTCTCTGCAATTGGATAGGTTTCGTATTCTGGTTCTGTACTCGGATAGCCATCGTAGCCCTACTGTACAAGCACTTCAACACTTCGATATACCGACAGTCAACTTGGCACCGCTGAAGGGACTGCAGCACCGCCCAAATTTCGACGGAATCAAAGGCTTTCTCATAGTCCACATACGCCAGACATAGTGGCAAATTGTACTCTTCGGACTTCTGTACAACTTGCCGAAGGGTATGTATGTGGTCTATGGTGCTAAAGCCCTTTCGGAAACCGGCTTGTTCGGGAGGCTGGAAGTCGTCAAGTCTGCGCGCGATAGATAGAGGTATCTTTGTCAAAATCTGACGACTAGGTTAGAAGTTACGCGTTGACAGAGAAATGGTAAAAATAGAAAGGGGAAAATATTACACTCCCTTTGGTTTCCACGGCAGTTTGGATAAGATACGCAGGTTCGAAGCTAACAATAAAACCGAACCACATTCACATCACAAAGCAATTTTATACGCAAACATCAGTACAACTTCGCAAACTGTATACGACGTAACACGCATGAAAACAAAATATTCTAGTAGCAATAAAACTCGCCTTTCAGCGTAACATCAAACGTATCTCCCGCCACCCCAACGATATCGCCAAAGCGCCACAACTCAAAGTAATTAATATTTTAATTGGGCATTTCGTGCGTTGTTACTTAGCTGATACAGCTCGATAAATTCCGCGACGCTAATAATGTCGCCCGCCGGCGACTGTTTGATGTCGCGCTTTTACACGATTTAAGTGCTCAGCGGTTATTGGGCGGAGTCGTTAGTCGCTTTAAAAACGTTTTAATCGGACTCATTGAGACGGTATGCTAAAAATAATAATTGGAAACGTATAGAATATACCAGCGTAAAATAGTAGCTTGTGAGGGTAGAGAACCTTTTCACTGGATACGAGGCATTCCATCCTAGTTCTCAGGAGTCAAAATCAAAATGCAGATGCGTTGTCATCCGCATTTTGATTCATAATTGGGGATAGGTGTACTTACCATCAGGTGGACTGTGTGCTCGTTTGTCACCCATATTCTATAAAAATATCATTTTTGTAAATATACGTTATTACTAAAGTGTCAGAAATCTCTATGTGGCAGAGGCGTGATAATACATCTTCTATCTACTCTGTAACGTATGGTAAAGAGTTTCTATAAAATCTAATTAAAAATTAAAAATTTTGTACAGCCGACTTCAATATAAGTTATTAAGAATAACTCAAAAACTATTGATCTGACCTTGATCAAATTCATTTGGGACCACGCGAGAAGTACCTACCAGCTTTCAAATAAAAAAAGAATCATCGAAATCGGTTCACCCTGTAAAAAGTTATGAGGTAAAACACATAAAAAAAAACATACAGTCGAATTGAGTACCGTCTCCTTTTTTAAGTCGGCAGAAAAAACGAAGTAATAGATCACTATTACTTTAGTTCTCCTCACATACGATTATCACACGGAGCACATAGTCTACTTAATTGTAAGTGAATGCTGTGACCCATAGACACCTACAGTTATACCCGATTACGAATTAATATACATAGCAGATAAAATGTGCGCAACGATTCTTAATCAAGAAATTTCTTTAGAGACCTAGAGACCCTGTTTACTAATAACGAGACATTCCATCTTAGTCCTCAAGGGTAATAACAGATCTACGTTTTGCTTAATAAAGGGTAGATGTAGATAGCTTATAGATTACATTATCTATTTACCTTTAGGTGGACTGTTTGCTCGTATTTTCGATCTTATCAAATCATCAAATGAACGTTTTCTAATAAAACAAATCGCTTTCATACAGGAGCGGGCTTTGACGCGCCACTTGTCGGTTAATGAGCCACCTGAACTGGTGAGTGGGGCGGAGCGCCGCGACACTTAGCGCCGGTTTACGATCTGTGTTAAACGCGCATTAAAAATGTGACGGTGCGGGGTGTGGCAGTAAGCGGCAGCGTTACTGATACCGGTAGACTAAATCGGAGGAGTTGAAATCAGTCAAGTTTCAAGTTGTTAAAGCGCAATACTTAAGTTTTAAATAATCCATTTCCATTTTTACCAATTACTTTCTTTGGTAGAAATAATCTCGCCGTAAAACTGTAAATAAATTAACAACCTATATATTAAGTTTCACAGCTGGGTATAGATTTCCATTTATTACCGTGTTTTGGAGCAGAGGCGAGACAGTTGCAATTATTAGCATAAGTGGTATTTTCAAGTGTTCTCGAAATCTTTGTTTCTAGCTGCAATTGTATAGCCGTCAAGTTGCCGTCTGTATCGCGCGACGTAGTGCAATATTGCTTAGTCTATAGTCTCAATGTTGCTTCACCTTTTTGAACTTATTTCTGCGCGATATATTTGAAGCAATATTCCTGGAATATACTTTACAAGGTATACCACAATAATAAAAAAAAATAGCTGGCAATATTACTGAGCTATGTAGTGTTCAGAAAAATATATATCATATCATAGCCCGTTTATACAGGAATAGTTCCTACATTTTCATTTGTAACCGTTAACGTAACTACCTATCAAAAGTCCACAGCTGAACATAGGGCTCCCCAAAGGGGGATATTTGCCTTAGTTGTCACGCTTGTTGGTGCAGTTTTTTTTTTAGTTATTATTAGAAACACGCTGCAGTGTATCTCCTCTTTTGTTTTCCTCGGCCGCCTCTTACAAATCCCGTAAGACGATATGGTGTAGTTCTCATTACTTGTAACTACTATACGTGGTGGAGTTATGCTGCAGCTATATTAATAGTATAGTTGTAGAACGAATGGGTCGGCTCGACCAGGGAAGGACGACGCTCTCACAGAATACCAGCGTAAAATAACAGCTTACTGCTGCTGTGTTTCGTATGGTGAGTTTAGAGAAGCGGAGACCCCTTTACTGGAAAAGAGGCATTCCATCTTAGTCCTCAACACATCTGCATTTTAATTCGCAAACAAAAATATATGTAGATGTCTATGGGCCACAGCAAACACTTACCATCAGGTTGACTGTGTGCTCGTTTGTCACCCTTATTCTATAAACTCAGCATTTAATTTTTGTTTGTTTGTATTGATTAAAACAACAATATTTTACAGTTTTCAACACACTCTAAACGTATGATTATAACAACCAAATCTTGTTTGTCGTCATATTTCATCGACACACCACCACATAAGACGTATAAACCCGAACGCAATTAGTCGGATGATAATGAAAAGGGCCCGGGATATGAACCACGCCTTGAAGCGATCCCAAGGCGGCCACTGGAATCAATAAATCATCGCGTCTCAAAGTGCCGGCGTCTGTGTACATACGTGGATGATTAACTGCTTCGATGCTGTGCCGCATTACACAAAGCCCTGACAGAGTGATAGCATTTGTCTTATTTGGATATTATTCACTTATTTGTTTTATTTATTAACTATTTATAGTTTTTACTTGGAATACGTACGGTAACAATGAACACGTCGAAATTCTTTGTGGATAAATCCACAGCGTGGTGAGATTTTGCGGCAGGTGACAGGACAAACTTACTATAAATATTTTTAAACTTTTTTGTAATTACCTATTTCTTTCCCAGTCAAGTCTTTTGGCATTCTCTACCAGTCAACCATTGTCAGTGGTTAGTGTTACTCAATGCATTTCATTACGACAGATTTTAATGTAAAATTTAATTATTGCACACCTAATTATTAACTTAGTATTAATAGTCTATTATAATATCTTCAATATTTTTTTGTTATCAGCACGTGAAAGTGAGTGGCTACTTAAGCCTTCCATTCAATACTGACGATTTGGAACTTAATCGGCACGCGTTTCGCACCTTAGACGTTACTTCCTGCCGCCGAACTGATCGAAAAATGAAGGCCATGAAACAGCGAATTTTCATAATTGCTCTGTCGATACTCACAGGAAAAAATGAGGAATTCATTACTTCACCAGGCCTTAGGCCAGCACTACACCTTAAGAGTGCTGTAGGTAATAATCTACTCACAATAATGATAAATGTATAATAATCCTTCCAATCCAATACAAAATATGTACCGAAATATGTAGGCAATACCTTACGTGGCATGGTTCTTTGACGTATTTCTTTTAACCATCTGATGGTAAGTGGATGTTGTGGCTCATAGACCTCAGGAACTCGATTAAAATCAAAATACAGATGCGTTCTTATATCCCTGCTGAGTACATAGATTGAATGCCTCCTAGATGTACCCACACAATGATAGAATGTGTAGAACGAAATGTACTTGAAATGGGTCAAAAAACGAGTTGGTCTGCTATGCGTTGGAAGTCACTAAAATTTCTTAGCATTTCTATAGTCATTTTTATTATGATCCCCACGGGTGACTTCACTTATACTTTGTTTTCACAAAATTTATAAAGTGATAATGATGGCAATAAAATTGAATAGTACGACGCTATATTTTCCTTTATATTCGCACGCATAAAATAAGACTATGAAGTTATAGAGCTCCTGATCTGTCAAGAAGTCTATCTCAACCCGTAACTACCCTCTTACTTTACCTGTTTGTACTTTCAAGCGACCGTAGGTCCACTGCTATGTACCGGTTTGAAGAGCAAAGAAGCCACTACCTATAGTTACAGGTTGTGATCATCTTAGTCTTCATCGTTAACAACGTATCTATGGCCTTGTCATTAATTACAGGGTTGCATGGTCATTAGTAACCACTTACCAAGTTAGACTATCAGATAGATTCTGCGCATGCCAAGCGTGGCAACCACATTTCTTTATTATTTTCAGATGTAACCAGAAAAATGGTGCTCATCTCCTGTTTCTATTTCCCTCAGTCGCCTCTAGGAGACCCACGAGTTATTAAGGGGTGGTGAATATTCCTACCCCGTCACTACGCAATGATATTGCTATTAGCTTAATAAATAGTAAATTCTAATATAAATAAATATTGATGTATTTTCGGTTAGTAATTGTTTAGAGGGATCGTCATCCTTTACGTCCGTAGATCCCAACGTATTAGTCAAACAAACTTCTGTACGAGTTACAATTGTAGGCCTGCGGAGCGACTCGCGAGTCCAGACCGCAAAATGTCCCCGCGGGATGCTTCATATCGGGAGCGTTCATCGTGGCTCGCAGTTACGCGACGTCTTAAACGCAGGAGGTATTAGTGTGTGAACAAGAGAATTCTTGCATTGTTAAATATGGCATGCGATTAGTGTGGCCAACCTTCTTTGAATCAGTGAGGATATTTTTATAGCTTCGAGGCAGTTAAAAATAAGTATGTGCGATTTGACCTACCATATCCAAAGCATATACCAACTCCTCCAATAAGGTGTAAAGTGTTTACAATATTATGTTATAAGTTGGATTTTTCCTTAAAAATGCATACTTAATCAATGATTATTATTTTGGTATATGTTTGGAGTCGATATGATGATTTGTTCTTGAGATATATGAGACGTAAATACTTTATAGCGCAATATCTTAGAACCTACACACGTACGTTTTACGCTCGGAAGAAAACACACACGCACGCAAGTCTTTTTTTTTTTGTTAAACTATTGTTATCCTTAATAATATAATATGATATGAGTACACGGCATTAATAAAATATTGCTAGTCGTAGGAACGTATATTTTAAATTTGAAAAAAAAAATATCCTTTCGTTAAGTCTTGTTTATCTATGAAAAACCGGCCAAGTGCGAGTCGGACTCGTGCACCAAGGGTTCTGAAGAAATCCGTAAGTAGGTATATAAGTTTAGAATTATTAAAAATATTTTTATTATATGATGTAACTAAAAATTTATGCTTTTCGCAATTTTTCCTTTATCTGTGCTACTCGTATAATACGTTGCTTCGTACCAAATTTTAAGATTCTGAGTTCACGGGCAGTACCCTGTAGGTTTTGATTCCCTTGCAAGTGTCGAAGATTTGCAGCATAAACTGTATCTTTTGATTGCGTTGGCTTAGAAGTTTGAGTTTTTTATAGCTTTAAGACACAGTAGACTTGATTATTTGATATGAATTTCAGCTTGATACCTCCACGCGTTCCTGAGAAAAAGGGTCTTGACAGACAGACAGACGGACAATAAAGTGATCCTATAAGGTTCCGTTTTTTCCTTTTGAGGGACGGAACCCTAAAAAGGGAAAGAAGAATCACAGAAACCAATTACAACGCACCCATTTGATATATCACTGATACAACTGGTACATTCTAACAAAGAAAGCTACAGATGCGTTTTCATGTGTGGACTAAGAGGTAATGCCTCCATAGCCTATAATTATAACGGCTCTCTTTACTGCACTTCGTGGAAGAACGAAGCCGATGCCGCACAGATAATCCGATATCTGTACATTTGCAGCGTCTGGAGTCTAATAGGTAAACGAATTTTAATACTCAAGAACCTCCTGCAAAACACAAAGAGGCATTCCTCGTTCCCGATTTTTGGTCCTTAGTTTATTTAGTTTAGGCGACGAGACAGAGACGTGCTAAAGAAAAAGTTCCCTAAATAACGTGTTAGTATATTTTTTATTATAATTAATATATTTTTTAAATATTTTAATAAGTTGAGGATATATCTCTATAAGCCAATGTCATTATGTGTAAAAAAATTCTTTTAATTAAAAGGAAGTGTTCCTATGTCAGTCATATCATCATTGACATTTATGTTATGGATACACTGCTAACACAAGAACTAAAATTTCTAGATGGTAACCCTAGTCATTGTGCGTGTACGTAACGAGAAGGGGGTCTATGTGAAAATTGGCAATTTTGCCTGTTTCCCAAATCGAGGGCGCTTAGTAGAAACACCATCGGCATCTTGACATCATTTCAAACTTCACGCAAGTAAAAGACAAGATGAAACCTGCCAAGTGCGAGTCGGACTCGCGTATAAAGGGTGCCGTACCATCACACACGTTTCTAGTAGGGGAACCCCCTTTAATTTTTATTTTCATTATTTGCTGTTATAACGGCAACAGAAATATACATTCATTTCAACTGTCTATCTATTACAGATCGTGAGATACAGCCTGCTGATAAACAGACGGACGGACAACGGAGGCTTAGTAATAGGGTCCCGTTGGTTACCTTTTGGGTACGGAACCCTAAAAATGTTAAGATGCTGTAATGAAGAATTATTTATAGAAAAGTAAGTAATTAAAACATCATTTTGAAGCTTAGTCAAATAGGTATTTATAAGACAGCGAGGTGTAGTATGTTTAACAATAATAAAGATTAAAAAGAATTAAATTGATTTTAAATTTAAATATTTTGCCCTTATAGGTGGACCAAGGACTATCACAAGTTCAAGGTAAGAACTAGAATTTCATTTAGTACATTAAAAGCTTCATTCCCTATTTTTTATCCCTTGAGGTGCAATTTTTCTTTGAATTCATAGAGGAGGAGGAGGAGATCATTGAAGTTTTACCTATTTAATTTTATTTTTATATTTTATATTATATTTAATTTTTATTAAAAAAAATACGTGTCGAACATAAAACTACTTATTTTGGGAACTCGTTTAACCTTAAGTTAAGTCCGTTTAATTCTAAACTTTTTTGCATGATTGACTTGATTGTAGCAGATTTTAATTACAGACGTAATGTTGCTATAGGTTAAAATATTTGTAGTACTTAATATAGTAAAATAATAAAAAAATAAAAAGTTCGACGGCTCCGTGGCGCAGTGGCTTAGCAATAAGTTGCTGCGCTGGGAGGCGCGGGTTCGAATACCGCACGGAACAAGTATTTGTATGGCCTACAAATGATTGTTCCGGGTCTGGATGTTTGTCCTTGTGAAATTTGTGTTTGTAAACTGCCTCCACGATACAGGAGAAAATCCTAGTGTGGGGGTAACATTTTATAAAAAAAAAATACATTAAAACGTGGAAAACGTATAAAATTAATAAAAATTCGGTATAAAATTAATAAAAGTCAAGTAACAGCCTATATTGTTCCACAATTGTGGCAGTCCTCAGTATGTTTTACTTCACCGCCGAGAATTAAAGCGGGGTTCGATTTTAAGGTAACTACGAATAATTTCATGACCACACTCAATTACAAAAATTACAGGCTACAATAATAATGATTTGAAGTATTCGTATAAAAACTAATAAGTACTGAACTTCAGCTCATAATATATACATTGTTTTTTTTTAATAGTTATTCCCATACTAGGATTTGCTCCTGTATAGTAGTGGCAGTTTGCACATACATTAATTGCACCAAGACGAACATCCAGATCCGGAACAATTATTTATAGGCCATACAAACTTGTTTCGTGCGGGATTCGAAACCACTGCCTTCAGCGCCATAATTCATTGCTAAGGCACTTCGTCACGAAATCATCGTAAATATTTATTACGTAATCTGTCTTAAGAGTTTGATCAATTATAAAATTAGTTGAAAAACAGGCCACGAAATCTCCACGGCAAGCTCACAGTGTCCACATCGATATTTATTTACGCAATCACCCCTTCTCTAAACATAGACAAAGTGCTGGCGTACATTAGTGGGCGGAGGGGGATTTTATTGCCCCAGCGCCTTAAAATATTGTCTGATTCATTAGAGGATATTTCACATTTAAGTTTCGTGTGTGCTCTTAGCTTCCTTACAATGTTTCAGCTTTGCCGACTTCGCGCCAAATTTTCCGAGGCGATCATTTCGGCGGGGAGGCGGGGGCCGTTATAAGGGGATGTTATAACGACACTGTTGTTACAATTTTCTAAAAGGATACCGTTACGTACACGTAATAAGACGCTAAGATTCTCTTATACCCTTAATTATGGTGGGGGTGAGATGGGGGTGTAATGACACATGTATGTAAATATTCGCCGTAACGACTCGAGGTGGCGACGTGTGCTCGCTTTAATGGGCGCTCGGTTGTTTTCTTTGATTAAAGAATTTTATTACGGCGTATAATTCACGATTAGAGTTTAAAGGGTTGGGAGTCGCGTCTCCAGATAAAACGGCGTAATGACGGCTGCGTGATTCTGAATCGTAATTGTTATTGCCGGGAAATGCGTTGGTGAAAAATTAATCGCCACAGAATTGGAAATTCGACTTGTATACAAAGCTATGGGTCCTAATTCCTATACGAGTTATTCGCAAAATGAAGAATTGTATGGACGGACACGTGAACAGATCAGTAAACATATTTACGCTGTAGCTATAATATGAATGTAGCACGAATGGGTCGGCTCGACCGGCCACGCTCTCATAGAATACCAGCGTGAAATAGCAGCTTAATTCTGCTGGGTTTCATATGGTGTAGAGTGTAGAGAACTGGAGATCGTTTTTACTGTCATTTCCAGGCCATCTTTTATTGGGAACGAGGCATTCCACCTTAGTCTTCAGGGGTGACAACGCATCTGCATTTTGATTCTTAATCGATGATAGATGTAGATGTCTATGGGCCATAGCATCGATTTACCATCAGGTGGACTGTGTGCTCCTTTATCACCCTTATACTATAAAAAAACTGAAGTGGGTGGTAGGCCGGCCATATAGCACAAAGAACCGACAATCGATGGGGAAGAAAATGTGTTTTCTCATCCGACCACAATGGGGGTGACTTCAAGGAAACACTGAATAGGGTTTTGTTAAGCTAAGTCAGTGTGCTTTACCATCTTGATCATATTTCGAGAAGGTGGGAAGTCCGTCTACACACATTAGAACAGCGCGGTGAACTCGCCTTTTTATCCGCTTTCATGTGTAAGGACCACGGGTAAGGACCTATGAAGACAGCAACGCCTCGTCAATATTAATAAAAACGAATAATTTTATTACAATATATCAGATATCGATCACGGAATACCAGCGTGAAATAGCAGCTTAACGCTGCTGTGTTTCGTATGGTAAGTGTAGAGAACCGGAGACGCATTTTACTGGAAACGAGGAATTCCATCTTAGTCCTCACGGGTAACAGCGCATCTGCATTTTGATTTGTAATCTAAGATAGATGAAGATGTCTATGGGCCACAGTAACCACTTACCATCAGGTGGACTGTGTGCTCGTTTGCACCCTTATCTAATAAAAAAAAATCGAAAACGCATTGATAAGGAAATGGTTATTGTATATACAATACACTGATGAGTGATTTGTAAAAAAATTGTTGACTTCTATTTATGCTGATTACTTTTAAACTTGTTTTGATAGATGGGAGACAAACGAGCACACAGTCTGCCTAATGGTAAGTGCAGGATGTCGCCCAGACACCTAGATCTATTGTCGATTATGAATTAGATTGATATACAGATGCGTTGTAACCTCTGAGGATTAAGATGAAATGTTTCCTTACCAGTAAAAACCTGTTATTGTCACGCATCTCAAACACAGTGCCCCGATGACTCGGTTCAATCATACTGCAGCCATAATACAGCTGCAGCGTGTAAACACGACATATCCTATTATGGATAATATGCATAATGAAGAATCCGCCGGATTTAGAATAAAATAATGATACTTATTGAAAGTCATTTTTTATCTACTACTGGTTCGGAAAATACCTCTGTCCTGAGAAGAACCAGCAAGAAAGCCAGCGGGACTTTTTTTTCAAACATAATTCACTTAACAATAATTTCGTTTATACAATTTTTAAATGGTTTTTCATAGAACCAGCATGGTGGCGATCACCTTATACCCAGGGGTTATTTTCATTTATGTATTCCTTGATATTATAATAAACTTTTTTGTACAGTTTTTACCAAAGTTATTACCAAAGTGAAGTAGCAACGGGCTGGTCGCGTCTGTCATAAAATGAAAAAAAAAAACTTCCAAAGGTTATAATAAACAACTACGTCACTTATTTTAGATGCCCTACTTGATAATACATGTCTCTCACTGCGATGTCAATCTTGTAAGATTTAACACTTTTTCTACACAAGCGTGTCCGTTCACCGAAAAGGAGCCCGCTCACCTTAGCATCCTCCTTTTGAAATGTATCTTTGGAGTGAACTGACCGCCGCGGTTGATAGGGTTTGTGATCTCTCCGAAGCTCAACTATCGACGGGTAATTGAGTCCAAGACCAAAGCAGCCGCTAAGAGAGTTGTCCTTGCAAGGATACTTAGTTTCCTTCCGGTTGCTATTGTGCATGGACTGTTACATATGGGCTGGTGGTGTAAAATGCCAGTTAGCAGTATTGGACTGAAGGCTGTAGGGAGGCGTGCTGAGAGGCCTATAGATGACATTAATTTGGTTGAAATCAATCTTTTCAGCCTCAAACACAAGCGCAGAGTAGCTACTCTCTGGGTATGTTATATGATTCATTTAGGAGAGCGTGCAAAAAGGAATCCAATGAAAAAACTAATTAATGACAAATACTTCGCCAAAAAATAAACAGGTCCAAACATGTTACACCAGGCGGAACTCAATTAGCACTTAATTGTTCAGTCTATATGCGTCACTAATCACCGGCTATCAGCTGCTCGGTCACGCCCACCGCACGTCAAACCGCTTCATATTAATCGACGCGGTAATTAATGACTTCTAATGAAATTGCCTCGGTGCATATTGCCTTGAAATACAATACTTCGCTTATTCGTCAAGGAATAACAAAACTATTACCTACTTGCACAAGGAATCTGTCTGGGTAAATTAAGTTTTAGAAAAAATTACAAGTGCGTGAGATGTGACTAAGATTGTTAAACAATAAATTATCTTTAAATAAAAAGTAAATCCCGGCTTCAAAACAGAAACAGAAACTCTTTTATTCAAAATAGATTATAAATAATACTTATTGAAAGTCACTCTTTTGTTTAATTACCACTGGTTCGAAAAAAAACCTCTGTCCTGAGAAGAACCAGCAAGAAACCCAGCGGGAATTTTTTTTTAAATAACAGCTTACTTAAGATATCACTAAACAATCATACAATAAAATCGAAAACATCCCACTTTTTAAAGTCAGCTAGAACAACCAAAAAAGTAGCATTTAAAATTGGTATGTAATTGAACAAGCAATAAAACAGCATGAGCTCTGCCTTTACAATGAGATAAATAAACCCGTCGAAAATTTGTTCTGCATCTTCATTCAAAGTACATATTTATTTTCAATTATTTTTTTATTTTTACACTAAACATAAATACAATATATCCTTCATATTAGGAAATACATATGTGAAACAAAATTAAATTATTATGTTAATATTGTATTTAAAATTAAATTATTAAATAAAAGTACACGTAATTAGTACGTAACATAGTTCGTAGTCATTTCGTAGCACGTCTACGCCGGAATTAGTACTACATATACCAGAAATATTAAATTCAAATAAAGATAAACATCATGTGAATAGAAAAAGTATTCAGTGCTGGATAATATCAAAGTGTGGACAGAAGTCTCAAGTACATCCTACACAATACATGTCGCGCTAGAGAAAACAAAAGATTGTAAAGTTTGAAATTTTCACTAATTGAAGTGTTGTGTACAACAGGAGAAAAGCCTATCCATATTCTATTGCTTCAGTCTTATTTACATACGAGTAACGAGATAGGTATTACCTTATCTAAATATAATTTAAGACTGGTAGCAAATATGCTATCATATTATTTATATTTTAAATCAGCCAAGTTTTTGGCTACGAATCATTTGACATTTAATGTGGAAGTCCAACTAATTTAATTTTTAGAATGCATTCTACAAGAAAATAATAAAATTTACAACAAAGAAAAAGAATTTTATCATATAACAAGCACTGCTTGTCGTGGAATAAAGCTTAGAACACTGCGTATCCTCGTTATACCTAACCAGCCTACTTTCAATTAAAGTGGCAAACGAACTTACAGTCCACTTGAAAGCAAGTCACCATTGTAATCAATTTTAAACAAAGAAGGCTACAGATGCGTTGTCATCTCCGAGGACTAAGTTGGAATGCCTCACAGCCTGCAATATCGGCCTTACTGGTCTAATGAAGCGTCGAAACTACTGTAATTATCATCCCCTCTTGGAGACAATATTTTTTTTAAATACTAGTAATGCTATTAAACATTACTAATATTCCCTTTAACCACTTCTGGTAAGCTTAAAATGCTTGTGTTAGAAGTCGTTCACGATAGTAGTCGAATGACGGCTTTGAACCCACGACCTTTCGAGTTCACGGTCCGCACGGTCATATATGAGGGAGGCCTATGTTCAGCAGTGGACTTTTGATAGGCTTGAACTGTCATGGTGGTTATCATGTTCCACTGATGGATTACATAACTCTAGTACTCAAGTGATATTACCAATTATCACATTGTCAGGCACAAAGCGTCACGTATCAAGGAAATGCCCGTCGCTATCGGACTATTTCCCCGGGCGACGCCGTGGCGATGAGGGAATATCGTTCTTATTTCATTGAAACGGTATGGATATAGGACCACTAGATAAGCTACCAAAACGACATGTTGACAGTGTAACTGTTATAGAAAGTGTACCAATAATTTTAGGAATTACATACAATGATTAGTATTTTTTTTTAAGTGAAAACTTCTTTAGCATCGTTGTGATTTGAAACACAATAAAACGACATGGGACCACATGAAAAGCACCAGCTTTCAAATAAAAAAAGAATCATCGAAATTGTTTCACCAAGAAAAAAGTTATGAGGTAACACACACATAAAAAAAGAACATACAGTCGAATTGAGTACCGCCTCCTTTTTGAAGTGGGTAGAAAAGAGACAAATATATAAATCTATAAAATAGGCCAACGAGAGAATAAGAATTTATATTTACTAAATAAGCGGAAGAGGTATTTTGTTTGTTTAAACACGCTGATCTCTGGAACTACCAGTCCGATTGGATAAATTATTTTTGTATATGACAGCCAGATTCATGAGGAATAGTATATGCTATCTAGCATTAGGCTACACCTCACAGCTTATATATTTATTTTTGTTAAGCAAGTCTGAAGAAAAGCGCTCCCAAACTGCATAACCACGTGCGCTGGCGTAATGGTTAGTGATACGAAAATACTATTTTATACAAAAAAAATAGATCTTTTCCATTTAAAAAAAAGTGCGCGATACCATTGGAATATTTCTTATACATAAGCTATAATAAGGTATTATGTGACAGAAAAACTATTGAAAATTAAAAAGTAATTTATGAGCGTTATTATTAGACATGGCATATTAATCCTTACGAACGAAAATAACTTCATCATCAAGCCAATTTTATGAAGCTAAACTTTGCTGCTTATTATAGCATGTTATTTGGGCACATAGTATAATAGATAATGAAAAATTAAATTAATTCAACACTCTGCTCGGCGCGTGAACCACGCCTAGCCACCAGTCCCTATATTATATCTCTGTCATGTCGCGCGAAACAGAAGCGTGATATACACGGGTGATACCGCGGAGAACAGCTAGTTCAGTATAAAGTGTATCTTATTATCTCGGTCTCTTCTGTAAGCGGTTCTTTAAAAATGGTTAATATAACCTTTAACTGTTAAAAATAAATAATTAAAAATTACAAATTAATTATCAAATACATAAAATTATCATATCCAAACCATTGTTAATAATTTACGATTTCAAATTTTATCGATTTATATTAAATTGTGCTTAGGCCATCTAAGTGTCTAATTTACTGACCACCTTGAGAGCCAATCAATTTTGTTCGATAAAATGATTTTATCTATAGAATGAGGTAGACGTCGCTACTACAAAGTAATTTTAGTCGAAAGAAAATATTCTTTTGATTTAATACACTAAAATTTAGGCTCTAAATGTTTAAAAATAAGGATTGTTACATTTATTTGCAATAAAATTAAACTTCTATCTTATATTTTACGCTGCACTTGTGGTTGAAAATTATCAAATTAGATAAATCATTTGCTGTGAAATGTTTTTAGTTTATATTTCATTTAATTTGAAGATTTCAGTTCTACCGCGTGTAAACTACACATATGTTTTTTTTTTAAGAAACATTGATTTTCTCATGTATCGTGGAGGCGACTTACATAGATAAATTTCACAACCTGTACAGTTATTTGTAGCCCATACAAATACTTTTTCCGTGCGGAATACGAACCCGTGGCTCTCAACGCTGCAACTAATTGCTAAGTCTCTGCGCCACGGAGCTGTCATAAATCAATTACAACAATTGTACTTGGTGGTAAAAGAAAACATTGTGAGGAAATAGGTAAGTATAAGAAATTATATTTTGATGTCATAACTTGTAATATTTTAATTAAAAGATGGCCTTTACGTATAATTTGTTACGATTATTAGAACGTCACAAGAACTGCTTCAGCGCTTCAACAAGTCCCAAGTGCGGAAGTAGGAGCCTCGTGAGAAAAATCGCCACAAAATCTCAAATAGCATATTTTTCTTCAATAAGTTGCAATTTAAACTTCGTTCTTATTTTTATCTCATTATATACTTTACTTAATACCTTTTTATAACCCTGCAAGTATATTTTATTAATGCGGTATAATATCATTGGGCTAAATTTTGCATGGGCAAATACTAAGTCTTCCAGTAGCGATCTACATCTACGATACTTTGGAACAGCTCTGCGCCACGACGGACCTGTGGTCACTAATCAAATATCTTTTTCGCTGGCCACTAGTTGACAATACACGACATTAGAAAGCGTTTCTCAAACTTTTATAAGATCTTATTTTAAAACTAGCGATCCGCCCGGGGTGATTTTTGGATCTCGCTAATAGAGCCACCTACCGGGTCCAATTGTGAATCTGAACCATCCAGGGACTACTCAAACGCACAGATAAAATTTCATCAAAATCGTTCGAGCCGTTTTCGAGTTTTAGCGAGACTAATGGACAGCAAGTTATTTTTATATATAGAGATACGATATATGTAGGATATAAGATTACTTATGGATAACCGAAACAATACCTGACTAAATATTCTCTAGACACGAATAGTTAATTCATATATTTTTCGATTTCGGTTCGGTTTAAACAATTTTATTTCTCACTAGCTGTTCTTCGCGACTTCGCCCGCGTGTTAATTGGGGTATTAGTTTTTTTGCGCGGACACCTTTTGTAAAATAAAAGTAGCCTAACTTACTCCTTATGACATCAGCTATCTGCCAGTGAAAGTCCGGTCAAAATCGGTCCAGCCGTTTCCGAGATTAGCCGGAACAAACAGACAGATCGACAGACAGACCGACAAACAAACAAAAATTTAAAAAATTGTGTTTTTGTTATAAGTATCGTATATACTTTCATATGCATTTAGTAAAAAGCCATAATTTTAACATTACAAACTGTCACTTCAATTTTATTTATTTGTATAGATTAGAACATACAATGGTTCACTTATAATGAGATACAAAGTAATTAAATGCATGCAACACGTGCAATGCCCATACACATTAAAAAGTTAAAAACTTTTTAATGTGCATGGGCCTCTTTAACACCACGACGATAGATTATAAAAACATTCTTTTAGCTTCTACATGTTATCATAGTAACAAATAATAAGGATTATACTTTTCTACATACAACACTTTGAGAGCTACTGAATCGACGAGGAGCGAATGACGAATACGAATGATTAATAAATATAATACCATTAGCACCCGAGAGGCCGGAGGCGCAAAAACATCGATATGAAGCCTACAAAAAAAACAATCATTAACCATAAGAACATGATACGTATTATGTAATACTTTTCACAATTCTGAACGATCCATGTGCAGACGAGTTGCTAAATCTAAATTTCAATACTTGGGAGATTCTCATAATTCTTCTCTCGGTTCTACGGCTAACCTTAAGTTGCTCACTTCTTTACACCGTACTGGTTACTTATCTCACCCTTTCGCCCTGACGGCCATCAGACTCTGGAAAGACATTCCTCTTGGCATTAAAAAAACGCACTTGCAACTTTGAACTAACACAGCTCTTATTTTCATTTACATATGTATCATATTTTTTCTCACATAGATAGAGAAAAAAGTGTATAACGAGCATTCAATAAATTTGTAATAATCATCATCATCATTACAGCCCTTCACAAGTCCATTGCTGAACATAGCCCCCCAAAGGAATGCCACAAAGCACGGTCCTGAGCCACCTGCTTCCATCGACTTCCTGCATGTCTTACCAGGTCGTCACTCCATCTCCATCCAGTGGGGGGACGCCCTACACTTCGCCTACCGGTACAAGGCTGCATACCCGTGAAATGAAAATTTGTTATATTTGAAATAAATTAACGTGAAATGTCAGCACAGTTTAAAGACAGTATACAGTACCTCTATCTACTAGGCAACGAAGTTTAGGGACCACTCTCTCTCTTACCTATTTCTGCCGCCAAATAGTAATGCCTGCACTGTTGTGTTTCGGTCCGAAGGGTATAAAGAGAGCAAGTTTAATAGCACTCATCTTAGTCCTCAGAGGTGACAACGCATCTGTTTCTGTAGCCTTCATTGTTTGAAGGTGGTTTCAGGTGTCTATGGACTGCATTAGCATATCACTATCAATTGGACGGTATGTTCCATTGTCACTTTGGTTTTATAAAAAAAATACTGTACAATTTCTGACACGTTTCCGCTGGAACAATAGGTAACGAACAGAAGAGTGCGCGAGTTGATTAATTAAAAATCCACTCCTCACCACTGTCCGAAGAAAGCGCACGGCCACGAACAAGGGGACAGTCTATAATCATTTATCTCGACGAGTTTAATAAAAGCGGGATTATTTATGGTGGCCCGGTCGGACGGGAGGCTGCTAATGTCGCATGATTTAATCCCATTAAAGTGACGGTGGGAGCTGTGCCAACGCGTATCGGTACGTTAAGAATATGTCATTTGAACTCTCTTTGGAGAAAAGGACTTTGAAGTATAAATAATGGCGATGACAGTTTTACAATAAAAAAATTTAGATACGTTGATTACTAAAAGTGAAGTAACAGCCTACCTATACGTACGTATATCCTATTTCTACGAGCCATGTTATAGCTATGTTATGATTATAGCACGACTGGGTCGGCCTGACCGAGGAAGGACCACGCTCTCACATATTACCAGCGTGAAATAGCAGCTTAATGCTGCTGTGTTTCGTATGGTGAGTGTAAAGAGCCAGACAGGCAAGGGTGAATAGCCTTATGTTAAGTCAGTGCGCTTCACCATATTAGGCTACATCACCACATACCATCAGGTGGGATCGTAGATAAGCGCTGGCTTAGTAGAATATAAAAAATACCCCATTCTACTGGAAACGAGACAATCAATCTTAGTCCTCAGGGGTGACAACGCATATGCATTTTGATCCTTAATTGAATATAGATGAAGATGTCTATGAGCTACAGCATCCACTTAACATCACCGGATTGGTGGTGAAGTGTGTGCACGTTAGTCACCCTATCTATAAAAAATATGTCCCACTCTTGTATATCCTATCATTCCCATTTTAGGGCAAGACGGAGCAATGACATACTTCAAATGTCCTAAAAATTTTGATTTATAAGACATGCCAGTTTTCTTACGATATTTTCCTTTACCGCAAAGCACACACTCAAAATTGCAATTGATTACTTCACTGGCTTCAGCGGGCATCGAACCCGAGTTACTCGTGAACTTCAAAATTTACGACGGGCGCTTAGACTCTGAGAGCTCACGGCTATTAGATATAAAAATATTTATTTATAATACATTTTTCTTTAAATTTTGACTTTTATCCAAATATTTCGAATCCTCTTTAATTTGAAATCATTGGACTATATAGAAAGAACCATGCCCACTTTTCATACATTTAAAAATCTGATAGTAAAAGTTATGTATAGTTATAAGGTATAATAGAAAAACTTCTTGTAAGTGTAGAAAATAATGTCATGTAGTTATTTTTACGATTTAAACGCTACGAAGCCCAAAAATATTAATGTTGTAAATAGTAATGGTTAGGATTAGCCGTTACCAAATACTTAATTTTTCTATTTCTTATTAATGTTCTATCACCACTTCCTCTGAGATTATACTGAGAAGTCTTGTGTATCCCTACATATTTCTATTCTATATGACCAATGAAAAACACACAAAATGGCACAATACACAACGAGACGCTAACACAACAAGTGATTATATTCTCTTTGGCAACAATGAAGGACTGCGCTTGGACTGCGCCGATGCCAATCGTAGAACTGTTAAAAGTCAAAAAAATCGGTTTCACTCGTGTGCACTCAATGACATACTGCATTTTTAATTTATTTAATTATTATATTATTTTTAATTAATCTGTACTCTACAAAAAGTAATAAAGAAATATATATATATATATATATATATATATATATATATATATATATATATATATATATATATATATAAGAATATAGAGAAGTACTTACTGATTAAATAAAATAAATGTTTAAAACTCAGAAATAGAGTTCAATTAAGTCAAGTAGCGAAATGCGAAGTATGTGAAATGGAACGTCTTAGAAAAAGGGTAGTTGAGATGCGTTCAAAATATGGTGGTAATAAGTTTACCCTTGACATAGAATAAGCATAAATAAATATAAAAAATATTTTTTTCCTGCGTTTCCTCTACATTGTGATACGCGTATTTAATTTAGAATTCAATTAGCTGAATTTTAAGATTTATTTCATTCCTATACATAGTCAGGTCAAAAATGGGCATCCTTCTTTGTATTATTTGTGGCAGAGATTGTGTTATTAAAACTGCACGCGCGTCACTTGTATTTTTGATAGATTTTGTCACATTTACCGTCTTAGGTATCATAAAATCTATAATATCTGCGCCTCGCTTCTATTTTGTTTTAGTAGCAAAAATGCCAAAATACAAGGACGGCTTCCTTCGGCTTTTATTTTTGGCATTTTGGCAGCACGTTTTTATTAACCTGTTTTCATGTATGTCTGTTCGGTACTAACTAACTTCCCAATGAACTACCGACTTAAAATGTTGACCATAACTCGGATTCGGGTGACAATGTAAGAATATGAAAAAAAAATACATGGTATATTACTGAATACATATTTGTTTTGAAATTTCACTTGTTTTAAAAAAATTACGATATGTAAACATTTGTAACGCGTGTATAAGAAATCATAGATTATATTGATTTACAGACATTTCATAGAATTAGAAGGTTATAGTAAAGTATAATTAAACTTTTAAGAAGAAAGTAAAACTGATATGTATGATTTTGTTTGTTTTGTAACAAAAATAATCATACATAGCCCCTGAAGTCTGTACTAAAACGTAATTTGAAGAAAAATTAAAGAGTTAAAGCCACAAATTCTGAAGCTATTATGTATATACTAAATTTTCCAAAAAATTATATGGAACCACCCAGAAACAAAAATTTAACTAAAAAGATGAATCATTAAAATCGGTTTAGCCGGTGGAAACGGCAAAAATCAGTAATCATACTTTACAAACATACGCGTTGAGTGTAGTAACTTCTCATTTATGAAACTCGGTTAAATACGTTTCAAAGAATTATCGACTGCGTATATATGAGTATCTAACATAAAAGAAAACAAGACGGGCATCCCCACAGCAATAAGAAACCGAACACAATTGAACCCATAGATACGTTTCCACTAAACCGTCTATTATATCAGTAGATTAAAGGCCACTTAACTCAATATTCCATAAAATATTGCCCCATAAATAGAGGGCAGCTGAGGAGACGTGGTCAAGCCGGGCCCGCGTGTAATCCCCTTAAAAATTGCCAAACTGAAAACAAACCGACAATGGCCGAATGTTACACATAAAGTGGCTTAAAAAGAAAGTATATTTATTGGCAAAATATATTAGGAGCGTCATGTGTGGTCCCGTACGAAAATGTAGTTTATTTTAAAACAAAAAGAACTGAATTTTAATACAATTTAATGCATTTACACTTCCATAATTATACAATAATGATAATAATGTAAACTAATTTATTTAAAAAAAATCTGGCTGAAATCATTGCTGTTTTTTTTATAGAAAAGCAAAAGACAAACGTCGTCTGTCTTAAGAGAATACTGTCGATGTTTTCTAAAATTTGTTTAGAATGCATGCAAAAGTAAAAAATAGGTATAGGTTCTATATAATGAAACTATTTTGTTAAAATAAACTTCAAAGAGGCTATTTTCAACCGACTTCAAAAAGGAGGAGGTTCTCAATTCGACAGTATGTTTTTTTTTGGATAATATATGTTACGCGATATCTTCGCAGATTGAGAACCAATTTTAATGATTCTTTTTTTAATAAATAAGTAATAAATAATACTTCAAGGGAGGTCCCATATAAAATAAATAAATAATTTCTTTTATAGCAATTTGAAGTAAGTTTTTACTTTTTGTTAAAAGTTATAATTATTGTCTAAGTTGCGGGCAACTAGTTGCTCCCCGCGACTTCGCTCGCGTGTTAGGGTTTTTATGTTTTTGCGCGGAACCCTAATTCTTTTTCTAAAATAAAAGTAGCCTAAGTTACTCCTTATGAAATCAGCTATCTGCCAGTGAAAATCCTGTCAAAATCGGTCCAGCCGTTTCGGAGATTAGCCGGAACAAACGGACAGACACAAAAATTTCAAATATTGTATTTTAGTAATAAGTACCGTATTTACTTTCATATGAATTTAGTAAACAACTGTAATTTTGACATTACAAACAGACACTTCAATTTTATTTATTTGTATAGATTAGAAACAATACTCAAAACAGATTTTTTTATCTGTTAATAATTAGATACCATTGTGATAGCAATAAAAGTAAAACACTTGTCTGCATTGGGAGACGTGCGGCTTATTTTATAAAAGAAAGTCCACCAAAACAGTCAATAAAAAGTCTAAACATCATACATTACATGCGGTACATTGAGGATCACCAGCTGATTAGTGACCGTTAGTACGGTTTCATTCGCGGTCGCTCGTCTGATGATCTTCTGGGTTACCTAGCTCATAAATGGGCGGAGGAAGTAGAGTCCAAGGATCCTCCCCCTTGGACTCTACTGCTTGGACTCTACGGCACAAAGCGCTTCTTTCCGCTAGTCATCCAGATGGTATGGATGGTTCCATACCATATGGACGACTGGCGGTTCACCACTGTGCGATTTAAAAGAAGTTTTCTTTGTCACACAACTTCCTTGTGGAATCGACAACCACCCGAGATTTTTCCACACCGATACGACTTAGGCACCTTTAAGAAAAGAGCGTACTTCTTTTCTAAAAGGCCGGCAACTCATCTGCAATTTCCCTGGTGTTGCAGATGTTCATGGGCGGCGGTAATCACTTACCATCAGGTGAACCGTATGCTAGTTTGCCCCCTTTCCTATAAAAAAAAATACATTAAAACCACAAAATTTTGACTGTGCCCAGCCGAGATGTAGAGTTTTTTAATTCGCATTGTCATTAAATATTAATTTACAATAGTGGAATGGCGGAATAACCATATTAAAAAAAACTTTCTAAGATCCGCATGCAAGCAAATCCACACGTCGTATCAATTGCCTATAACTGTTTAACAATATGGATTTACTTCAAATAAACCTAGCAAGCTAACAGCATAGCAAAGTGGCGAAGCAATCAGCTTTGTAGCGGTTTCTAACGGTTGCCGTTGAGCAATCAGTTTCATAATAGGAGGTTCAGATGCCTGGGTGATCAGTAATCGATTGCTGAAAACAGAATTTGCAAATTCAAAACCGTTCTCGAGATAATCGTGGGACAGACGGACAGACGGACAGACATCGTGAAATCAATAAGTGATTTCGCAAGCTTCGCCACTTAATAATCAGTAAAGAAATTATAGTTTTAAGTTAATTAATATCAATATAAGTCGCACCTAGGATCATATTAAGTTAATATAATAAAAATATATGCTAGTATACGAGTGAGGCCTATCATTTGAGTCTTGAACTTATCAAAGTTTGTTCTTTGTAAATATCAAATAATTTAAAAATCTTTTCAACTTTATGTAAAAAAAATTATCTTCCCATATCACACTATTGCAATTTGTACAAACAAATCAAAGCAAGGAACCCTAAAGACTTCTCTAAAATCCATAAGCATTCCCGATGACATACGAAGACGCATCCCGACGTCCCCGCGCGACAGATACGAATGGAATCGGACGAGTGTAATACAGACGCGGCGCGGCCAAATGACCGGCATCCGGACGTAGACAAAAGCGAAGCCGCTGTAATAAAGCAGGATTGATGAAAAAGCGCTAAGCCAGGCCGATATAGCGGTGCCGGCCAAGATGCGAGAGTCGAGCGACGTTTTCTCGCTAATCGAACTCCTATTCATCTAGACAGCATCAGAAATCAGAAATCTTTATTATTTTGTCCAGTAGGAAAATTCAAAAATGTCTCAAAAAGTTTTTGACTAAGACTAATGAAATTTAATAGACATCGTCTAAAGGATAGGTGGAAACTTTTGGTAAGATAGCTTAATTCATGAATTGTCCACTGCACACAGACCTATGGACCGAATAGTAAGGAATAACTTATCGAATTTTTCTACGCTTACATTAAAAGTAACTCAATCTAACTTAACTGTGTAGTGGCGATGTAAGAATTAATTTATACGTGGTACAACCATGCTGCAACTATACGAATGGGTCGTCTCGACCGGGGAAGGACCACGCTCTCACAGAATACTAGCATAAAATAAGAGCATAATGCTGTTGTGTTTTATATGATGAGAGTAGATAACCGGAGACGTTTTTACTGGAAACGAGGCAATCCATCTTAGTCCTCTGGGGTGACAACGCATCTGCATTTTGTTTCTTTATCGAGAATTGATGAAAATATCTATTGGTCACAGTATCCACTTACCATCAGGTAGACTGTGTGCTCGTTTGTCAGTTAAATTCTATAAAAAATTACATTGACATTTTATTTTAAAATATTTATATTTAGTTTACACAATGATAGACAGGATTAAAAGAGAGACCATCGCGTCTTGTCGATTTGAGGACGGTATATCGAACGAGGTGTTCCATGAATTCCGTCATAAGGTTTACGTAGTTATAAAAGTACAGTCACAACACATTTAGGTACCAAGTTTTATTGGAAATATTATAATGAAATGTTTCTAACATTAACATAGCTAACATAGCTGCAGCATGGCTCCTATATTATGGTTGTAGCACGAATGGGTCGGCTCGACCGGGGAAGGACCACGCTCTCACAGAAAACCAGCGTAAAATAGCAGCTTAACGCTGCTGTGTTTCGTATGGTGAGTGTAGAGAACCGGCGACCCTTTTTACTGGCAAAGAGGCATTCCATCTTAGTCCTCACGGGTGACAACGCATCTGCATCTTGAGTCTTTATTGAGGATAGATGTAGATGTCTATGGGTCACAGTAACCACTTATCATCAGGTGGACTGTGTGCTCGTTTGTCACCCGATCCTATATAAAAAAAAACTAACTACACTATAAGAACAACAATATATAGGGAAGACATAGTAGTCTAAAATAATAATTCTAGAAAGCCATGAAGTCTAGAAACAAATTCAAAATAAGTGAGCGAATTGTTAAAACGACTTTCAGTAAATATATGGAATAAGAATACGGTTTCTTAACACTCGGACCAAGCCCGAAGGCGTCTTCCCAACTGCTTTAATACAAAGCTATTGCTATTACTGAGATCGCAACGAGCGGGACCGACCATCGAACACCGCCCGGCTTAACTGGACTCACTTTACCGGGATTTCGGATATGACGTAAAGCACTCACTTAGCCCCACCCGCGCCTCTCCCTGACCGACTTTTTCTCCTCTTATTTATTAGCTTAGGTTACATTCGAGGACGGAACGAGGCTTCGGCGAGATTATCTTCGGAATATGGATGCGGATTACGCATCCGACTTCTCTATTTTCGACGTTTATTAAATAAGGATATGAATCCAGAGTCAACTTAAGACTTAAATACATTTGATCTTAAAGAGAGACGATTGATCAAAATATTTTAAGTACAAAAGAAAAGATTCTATAATGATAAAGAATTTACTTTTTTAATCAGTGTGTTCTATATAAAATATTAAATTAGCATGATCCATGCAAAAAATTGACTAAACAAAACAAATTGATGTATGTTTTAAGCTTTAAAATAAATACTGGAGCTTTAAAGCCGAATCCAAATGTAGACGCTTAAGGGACTTAGAAATAAGCTCATACATTCATACATAGTACCCAACAAATCGTTATGTTTGTTAACATAAAAGGAAAGAGTAATGAATTCAACAAAAGCGTTCGCCACTATTCCTCTAATTATTAATTCAAGCAGGCACAAAAAGCGGAACGACCGTTATTTACAGTTGAACCGAAATTAGCGTTTCTTGAACTCTCCTTTGTTGAAACGGCATACACAACGCCCTAGAGGGACACCTGTCGACCATAGGGTCACACAAACATATATTAATAACACGTTAATTTATTAACAAGCACTGTTTATCCAGGGATTAACCGAGAATAGTTTTAGTTGAATAACAAAGGACCAAAAGGGTTCAAAGCGAATTTCTTGCCGACATATTTACCTAAGGTTGGAGGTGATAGTAATTTTACGCGAGGCAGGTCCGAGCTTTGGTTTCGGGCAAACATTTACCCAGTATGTGCGGTACCGTAATATCTATATCGCATTGAAATTGTCTAAGTTGTTGTGGACTTAATATCGTTTGTATTGCCAGCGAAATAGAATTTAGAAGCTTGTTTAATGTTTTTGGCTTATGTCGATGCATTGTTATAATGAATGTATAAACAGTGTCTTGGTTAAAATTGAATATACACTACTTATAGCATATAATTCACATATTATCAAACATAATATTTTAACTATTTAATGGTAACAACACGTACTTAATAATTATATTAATCATATTCGTCGGTAATAACATTACATACTAGGTGATACCCGTTCGCTTCGCTGGGCGCACCGATGTAAAATATCAAGTTTTTTTTTTTGATTGGACTATCGTGAAATCCGTTCTTGAGCGTCTACATTGCGAAATGAGTAACTATACAAAATTTCAAGTCAATCGGGTGTATAGTTTTAGAGATCTCGTGATATGGTGAGTCAATCAGTCTCTAGAATTTCGTGTATATATATATTATAACATAAAACATGTTATCGAATCCTTCTACAACAATGGACTTAACACCTCGTGAAAGTCCAGTGCTTGTCGTATGCCTTTTTTATAGGATACCTAAGGGTGACAAACGAGCACACAGTCGGCCTGATGATAAGTGGTTGCTGCAGCCCACAGACATCTACATCTATCCTCGTTTACAAATCAAAATGCAGATGCGTTGTCACCCGTAAGGACTAAGTTGGAATGCCTCATTTACAGTAAAATGGGTCTCCGGTTCTCTACACTAACCATATAAAACATAGCAGCGTTAAGCTGCTATTTTACGCTGGTATTCTGTGAGAGCGTGGTCCTTCCCCGGACGAGCCGACCCATTCGTGCTACAACTATACTATTAATATAGTTAAAGCGTGGCTTTACCAAGTAAAAATGCCTCCTCGATGTAGGACGGATTTGCCTTAGAAGTCACGCCGTAAATGGCATCGTACATTTGATGCTGCTGCCAAATACATCTTATTTACATCTAATTTAAGCTCGCAGAAACTTATTCTCTACATAATCCGAAATCTTTACATTAACACGGACCTGTGTTAAATTACACAAACTTCAATAAAAACGCACCTTTATTAATCAAACATCAAACCCGAGCTCCTAGAGAGGGCAGGCAAACAGTCGGGAGATCGCACAAAAGGCGAAAGGTCCGAAACCGAAGCGATGCATCATTAATAAGCCACCGGCCACATTCATTGTTGCAATACATTTAACAACTACCCGCAATACGTCAGCAAGGACCAAGTACTGATGGCGACACATATCGCGACTCGAGTATTGATAGTTTTGATTTATATTAATACATTATAGGAAATTTTTTTTTACGACAATCCCAGTTAGAGCTGAATTTAATAACAAAACATAGAACGTAGAACATGTTTGCCGTGTTGCGGCATCCTCAACACTTTTTTTATATAAGAAGAGGCAAAAGAGCATGCGGCTCACATGACGGTAAGTAGGTAACTACCACCGCCCATGAACAACTGCAACACCAGAGGACTTGCAGATGCGTTACCAGTCTTTTAAAAAAGACGAGGCTCTTTTCTTGAATATCGTATTTTATCGGAAGGAACTTGCAAGTAAGGAAGTTGCTAATATTTGTACAAAGTTATTAGTTTTCTCATTTGAATGTGAAATGATTGCGTAGTTATTTGACCCTGAATTCAAGCACCGCTGATTTTATTGTCTAGATTACACTTAAGACACTATTAGAATAGATGGAGAGAGAAAAGGTAATCGAATAAAATTCATTTCTTCAAATAATTAATCAAAAAAGTAAACTTTTTATTAAAAAGTAAAAACAAGTAAGTCTTCGAAGAAAAAAATTTCATGTAACAGCTGACTATAAGTAAGTGTATCGAATTATGAAGACCCACGACTTAGAAGCTATAATGTGGAAATCATTTGACGTACATACTTAATATTATTTGTTTTTACCCCATTGAACGATCTAAGCAATATTATAACCTAAGGCAGCAACTAGAATCAACGTCGTCTAAATCTAAATAGTTACACTAAAAACTTTGCCACTATTATTCCATCTTTAGGGAGTAAATTTTTTCTTCAAAATTAAATAGAACCACACTTGAGGCCTATTCAGTAAATAAAGAATCATTATAATCGGTTCAAAATTGGCGAAGATGTCGCATGAATACAAATAATAAGGCACACAGTCGAATTCATTCCTTAATTGAAGTCATCTAAAACATTAAGACATTGTTGAGACTTATAACAGAAAATGGCTGAGTCTTAAGTCCAAACTCAAGCATACAACTGTAAGACTTCAAGATGCTGTAAGCTCGTTCTGCGTAGATCGGAACAAAAATTAATATTCAAAAGAGGAAGACCCAATTGTGTGAGGGCTATGTTCAGCAGTGAATATTTGATAGCCTGTAAGGGAAGGTTACAGCTGTAGCCCCCAGGTTGCGTTAGCTTATATTATACAACAGGATGTGAATCACCTCAGTTCCAACTTGACCAAGAGCTATGAAGTACTGTAAAACACTTGAAACAATCGGGTATTAAAATAAATAAAAAAAAGTCAAATTAAACGCGATAAAATCAGTTATATACATTGTGCAGTATCTCAAATAATAATAATAATAATAGAGTAATACTAAATGTAAGAAATCATTACGTTAAACAATACAATTTCAAGCGTCTTGAAACAAACGAAGAGGAAATTAAATACGGCATTCTAAGTAATAACGATAGATTAAATTAACTCTTGCATTTCAATGATCATAGTACGGTACTAAGTTCAAACTTGTGCTCGTGACAGGTGCGATGCTGTGTGGTGGGGTGTAACAAATTAAACTCCTACAACTGAATAGAAAGTAACGTCGGCAACTCTTTGTTGTAGCCATTGGTACTGAGCAAATAAAACTATTGTTACGAGCGGTACTAGAAGAGTTAAATAATGTGATTTACAAAGCAGCCGGTCAAAACGAAAATTATTGTCTTTAAATTTATATAGTTTAATTTGACTAAAGCTGATTTTTAAACTTCACATAAAAGATAAATTATATCTTGACTGAATACAAAAGTGACACATATTTTGTATAATCAACTATAATTCTTAACTTATTTATGTTGTATTTTATTCTACGAATTTCTTTTATCTATCGACTGAAAAATCAGAACTAATTTATTTATATTTGGAACATTATAAAAAATGTAAAGACGTTAAAGATGATGTTCTTATTCAGTATCTGGCACGTGTCAACTTTCAATATTTTGAGAGTTATCAACTGTGAATGTTATTTTTTGGACCAAGAGCTAGAGATAAATTACTTACTCGTAGTTACTTTAGGCGCACTAATATATTGCATAATAGTCCCCTTATATTAGACGCAAAGATAAGGTAAGTTTGCATGGTTTATTTCTGACGGTGCATTGTCAGAAAAAACGACCAAAACGATAGATCTATCAAATTTGTAATATAAAAGAAAATATTTTCATATAAAATTACCTATTCAGGTAGTTATTACCTATTATTTATATACCTATCAGTCCAGTGAGTATCGTAAGAGAGAGACACGCAGATGTAAACCGAAACAGAAGATAGTCTGCAACATCTTCATGATAACAATTGAAGTTAATAAAAAACTGCGGTTGCCAACCATGTCACGTTTTTTTTTATAGGATAAGGGTGACAAACGAGCACACAGTCCTCCTGATGGTAAGTGGTTGCTGTGGCCCATAAACATCTACATCTATCTTCTATTACGAATCAAAATGCAGATGCGTTGTCACCCGTGAGGACTAAGATGGAATGCCACGTTTGCAGTAAAAAGGGTCTCCAGTTTTCTATACTCACCATACGAAACACAGCAGCGTTAAGCTGCTATTTTACGCTGGTATTCTTTGAGAGCGTGGTCCTTCCCCGGTCGTGCCGACCCATTCGTGCTACAAGCATAACATAGCTGCAGCATGGCTCTACCACGTAAGTGCGGCAAAATCCACCCTAAGAGGCAATTTGTGGTGGAGGCCTATGTTCAGCAGTGGACTTTTATAGTCTGTAATGGATGAATAAAGACTAGCCATATTATTTTTTAGCCATTTCAAAATTGTAATTATCTTAAATTCTACAATTTCTCGATACAAAAATAAAGTTCATAATTTCACGTTGAGTAAATATATTTCAGTTACGCTGTAAGTTTTCTAGCGGGTTTCTGTGTCTTTGGCTATTTGATTTATATAAAAGTTTATATTTTTTCTTCCTAATAAATAATAGTAAGTAATAATTAGCCCTTTATAGACATAATTGTAACACTTTCACTGTCCAATTTTCAGACATAATATTAAGACGGTACAGCAAATGGGTCATCCGTCAGGCATTCTCAGTTGAAGTAGACTCTGCGGAGGCTGGCCGCTAAGAAAATTCTTAGCGGCCAGCCTCGTGTAGAGGCGAAACACGTGTCGTACTTTCGAGTCGTGTGTCGTGCCTAGTGTGCTGGTGCTGGTGCTGCTGCTGGGTGTGGTAGTGCTGGGATTAACGGCGACGGGTATAGTGCGCGCGATTGAGGGAGGGTGGGAGGTCCCCTTAAAACCGGACAGAACACATCATTTTCTTTCTTTACGCGGAATTAAGCAAATTAGTTTATAACAACCCCATTATTTATTTTACGTCATATTTCTTTAATCGTTTTCATTAATTATAAATTCATCCTTTCCTCCCTTGACGGCCAACTTTTTTTTTTACTATAAATGAAACTATTGCGTAAAAAACATCAATAGATGTTTACAAAAAACACATCTCTCGATCCGAGTGAGTTGTTTCGAAAATTTTCGACTTCCGTTGCGAAAAAAACAAAGAAAGAATCAGATTTCCGAGTGGGGAACCCTTCAGTTTCCTGCGTAGTGGCGTTATAATTATCCCTTAATGATTCGTTCGGGCTCCATCGGTGTGGCCCCGGTATTAATATTCCATGCATTGAGTGCGCGTTCAGACATCGCACACTTTTTCTTTTAGTGCTTCGAAAACTGTCAGTGTCTAATATGAAATCAGTTAGTTGCATACGTCGCGTCATTATGGCAATTTTTAATTAAGTAGACGGTGATCGGCCTACAAGTTGGAGGAAATTACATTAAAATATTCCGTTACATAGGTAGATAGATACGAGTACAGGCAAAGCTAATAAAAGCGTGTTAAAAACGGGTGTCAGGAGGAATATGCCAATTTGTTATCATTTTTAACGTAGCTACTGAATGACAAGAATATGTAAATAATTTTCTATTTAATATTAAATGCAAATAATTTTACGGCTTTTATTGTATTTTATATAATAATGACTGTATGTTAGCCGCGCGTCGCGTGTATTTAAATTTACTTCATTAATTGCAATCTCACAATCGGCAGTACGTCAACAACCGTCCTTCTAAACACCAACTACTCAAGGAAAGATTTGCCACTCTATATATATTTTACTTTTATTAAACTTTTAACTTTGGCGATCTTTTCCTTTTGACGTGCTGATTAACTAACTATAACTATACTTCTTGAAAGTGTGTGGCCTTACAAACCATACAATGACGTTTCAATTGATTCGTAGCACCCATGGTTACGGGGTACTATAAAGTAGCCTTATGGACTGACAAGCGCGATGCGTTCAAATGAGCCATTCAACTACTATCGCCTGCTTACCACGTGTACAATTAAATTTAGTTGAAGCGGTAAGCGGGGATCGTGTCATCAGCACTGCAGAGCTACTCTTTACAAAAAAAAAAAAGAAAAATCGCCAAATACTCAAACGCTACTCAATTTTAAGATGCCGTTAAGTTTCTTGCTATCTCTATCACACTAAGTCAAAATGACTGCGATAGCACGATACTTAACTACATCTTAATATTGAGTAACATTTGAGTATTTGGCCAAAAGATGTTAAAAATAGCTTTTCGTTTAATATGTAATTTAAGACTGTACACCCAGTGCGTGTTGCCAGTGATGACATACGGAACTGAGACGTGGTCCTTCACTGCTGGCCGGATGAGGAAGCTCAAGGTCGCTCAGCGAGCTATGGAGAGGGCTATGCTCGGAGTTTCTCTGCGTGATAAACTCAGAAATGAGGATATCCGCAGTAGAACCAGAGTGACCGACATAGCCCAACGGATTAGTAAGCTGAAGTGGCAATGGGCCGGCCATATAGCTCGAAGAACCGACAACCGATGGGGAAGAAAGGTTCTCGAGTGGCAGCCTCGTACCGGCAGGCGAAGTGTAGGGCGTCCCCCCACTAGATGGAGTGACGACCTGGTAAGATTTGCAGGAAGTCGATGGATGCAGGTGGCTCGGGACCGTGCTTTGTGGCATTCTTTGGGGGAGGCCTATGTTCAGCAGTGGACTTGTGAAGGGCTGTAATGATGATGATGATGATGATAATATGTAATATTGATATAAATAAAATAAATCATCAAGAATATTACATAGGCTTGGGCAAAAAATATCGATATTTCGATATATCGATATTCATTTCAGAGTATCGAATTCGTATCAATTTCAATATATTTTAATCGTTTTTTTTTGTCGTCCAACCGGCAGTAATATAAAATTTTGGACCTTTTCATTACATCAAGCAAATGATGACGATATATCGATAAATCGATATTTATTACGCGATATATATCGGATACTGTCTAAAAATATCGATTCTATATATATCGATATATTTTTCCCTGCCCATCCCTAATATTACAACTACTTCCACAGTTTGTATTTAGACTGCTTCGTTGGTCTAGTCGTCCCGGGTTCGAATCCTGGGTCGGGCCAAACACAGTCAATGCGCGTTTCTGTATACAAATTCTGAGTAGCTGATCACTAGCGTGTCTCAGACCTCAACCTGAACCTGTGATTTGCCGTCCCATCGGACTATGAGGGTGAGGTGCACAACTTATAATTCTGTTCTGTGCAGATGGCTAGTCGACGTTGAGTCTGGCCGCCGTGATCGCAATGCGGTCTGGAGGTCTTTACATTATTATTGGTACAGTTCATGTCAGTTAGTAATAAGATTACCCCTGGGAATGATATGGTGGCTCCAAGGTGTTTCTTAAATAATTTTTGTAAATAGTTTGTACCACCTGTGTTTTTTATTGTTGTTAAAGACAGTAATTTATTAGTTACGGCACAATGAAACTATCTATTACGTTTTTCTGACTTGAACATGTAAAAGGAATAAGAGAGAAAGTGCAATAAAATTCAGATGATTAATTTATGTTAAAGACAATTGTTTAATATTCTATGAAAAAAGGCCGCTAGGTTTCTTGCGAGTCTCTAGGACAGAGATTATTTCCGAACCAATGGTAAAGTTAAAAAAATAATTTCAATAATAATTACTTGTAATCCATATTCAATAAAATATTCTTATCTATCTTATATATAAGCTCAGAGACGAGGCCTGAGAAGCGCATTCTTTTTTAGAAATAAACTATAGGTACAAGATGACAAAAATGACAATTAAAGCCAGCTGAAATCCTTTATTTACAGCTGACATCTGCAATTACTGTAGGTTGTACTGGCTGAAAAAGAAAGAAAAAAATAATTTAAAATTCTGCGAACGCGCGAACTCGTGTTGTCAACAACACCAACCGAAGTCACCCACTGCGTACACGGAGCGCGGAAGTGCGCTTTCGAGTCGATTGTTTCACGAGATTTTAATAACGGTGCAACGCAAAGAACAAGTCGAAAGCCATTGTTGACTTCAAGATGGTGGGCGTTCGCTCCGAATTATATTCCAGTTTGATTTCTGTCAAGAAGCCGGTGTCCTCTGATTATACGAAATTTCTGAGGAAATAAGGAAGACGGAAAGCAATACCTAGTTACTTTGAGATTGACAAAACGAAACAATAGATCTTAGTTGTGTGGAAAAGGTTTATAGTATTTTGTTTTAGGTTTATTAAATAATGTGAAAGGTTTTCTTTTTAACATAAGAAAATTACATATAAGGATTTATTTATACTTATTTTATTTCTCTAGGAGTAAAATTTCTTTTCGTTTTGCGAATACCACCCTGTTATCTATTTGCGCCGCTAAATAGCAAGGAGTGCACTGTGCACTGCTGTTTTCCAATCTGAAGTATAGAGTCAGAATAATTATAAAATGTGAGGCATTCCATCTAAACGTGAAAACTCTAAAAGGCGAAAACGCATCTATATAACCTTTTATAGTAGAGTTAGTTAAAGGAATTCCAAGCTACAACTGCAATACTTCAAAATACAGTAAGCTCATTCTGCGTAGATTGGACCAAAATATTTAAAAGCCGGAGGTACTGCAGATTTACTATGACACGGTGCGCCAAACACCTTAGCCCCCTCCTCCTATCCCCGTGATCATGAGTGCTGAAATGCTTTTGAAACGTCGGGTGCGCTACAAAAACGTTGTTTAATTTAACGCATAGAAATAAGTTTAATGAAAAGCGGTAAGATTGGTTGCAGGTGTCCATGGCACCCAATTATCATCGGGTGGTCTATAAGTTCGTTTGCCATTTCACTCTTATAAAAAAAATGGTATCTTATAAAGTAGAAAGAAAACGATATTATGATTGCATTATTGATCAAATAAAAATTATCAAACTATGGTTCGAGATTTCTGTAGAAGTTTTAAAATTAAATTTTAAAGGAGTTTTTAAATTAAATCTTGTAAAACATGTATTTTAGATATTTAGAAGCCAGACAACCAGTGCTTGACTCTAATCCCACTTGGTGGTAAGTGATGATGTAGCCCTTGGCAACGCAATGACTGCAATCAACTTCGATATACAATTTGTAATCTATAATATAAAAATGAATCGCCGAATGTGTTGCTAAGCGCAAATCTCGAGAGCATTGAACCGATTTCGCTAATTCTTTTTTTATAATATTCCTTGAAGTAGGAAGATGGTTCTTACGGAGAGAAAAATTAAAAAAATTGCCTGATAAAGTTTAAAAACTTAAAAGTCAATTTGAACTTTAATACCATACCATAAAGTGTTAGTGGAGGGGTTCCGGGAAGGCAAAACTATTGAGTGACGTTAGATCGTATAAATATTTGTGTCAATATTTGTCAATAGTGTTTTATAAGTTTTATTTTTTGACATAATTTCATTGTTGACTTATTAACTTTCTTTTTTCTTTTTTTTATCTTACTAGCTGACCCGGTGTCCCGAATAGCAGAATAAGTATTAAAAAGAATTAAAGAATTGACTGTTAGGCGGTACGAAGTTCGCCAGGTCAGTTAGTGTGTAGTAGTTATAAATATATGTATAAGAATTATTCATTACACTGGTTTATGCTATATTGTTACGTATGTATACAGTGTAGTGGCGGAATATCCACTACCCCATATCGTCATGTGGGTGTCGCTAGAGACGACTGAGCGAAAATGAAACAGTAAACGGGCAGTAGAATCTTTAGGTGAAACACCGCCTACCTCCTGACTTCAGGCTCCTTTTTAATTCCCGACGTTTCGGATGCTTTGCAGCACCCATGGTCACGGTCCATAGGACTGTGGTGATTGACGTTCCAATGTCAGAGTTAACCCGGTGTACTTTAAGCTTTTTTAATTAGGTACTTTTGATCCGATCTACGCAGAATGAGCTTATTTTGTCTTGAGGTTTTGGAGTGGTATGCTTGGGTTTAGTTTTAAATTTATTAATTACAGAATCCCAAGCAGGTGATAGTATCCAGCGTCCTTCTCTATTGAAATTTGGATGATTTTTAATTTCAATAGCCTCACGTATCATTCTTGGTAGGAATCGATGTTCATTCGCGAGGATTTAAGGTATATCAAATTTAATGTAACGGCGGGGGCCGTCTAGGATATGATCACAAACTGCAGACTTCCCTGAGCGTTGGTGTTTCACGCATACTATGTTCTTTTACGCGTGTTATTATTGAATTTTTTTTGTTTCCCTTATATAAGAAAAGAACTAACTTATTTAAACATATTATTTAAAATGCTTTATATAATGTAAATATGTTAGATTATACATATATACGACCAGTATATATACTCACACATATACAAATATACACTGATATGTTTAATATCTTTAATAGAAGATATTAAACATATAATATCTTCTATTGAAGGCATTATAGGCTGCAGCGTGGCTCTACCACTTTTTATACGTGGTAAAGCCACGCTGCAGCTATATTAATATTTAATAGTATAGTTGTAGCACGAATGGGTCGGCTCGACCGGGGAAGGGCCACGCTCTCACAGAATATCAGTCTAAAATAGCAGCATAATGCTGCTGTGTTTTGTATGGTGAGTGTAGAGAACCGGAGACTCTTTTTACTGGAAATGAGGCATTCTATCTTAGTCCTCACGACTGACAACGCATCTGTTGTAGCACGAATGGGTCGGCTCGACCGGGGAAGGGCCACGCTCTCACAGAATATCAGTCTAAAATAGCAGCATAATGCTGCTGTGTTTTGTATGGTGAGTGTAGATAACCGGAGACTCTTTTTACTGGAAATGAGGCATTCTATCTTAGTCCTCACGACTGACAACGCATCTGCATTTTAATTCGCAAACGAAGATAAATGTAGATGTCTATGGGCCACAGCAACCATTTACCATCAGGTGGACTGTGTGCTCGTTTGTGACCCTTATTCTATAAAAAAATACAATATAGTATAGAAATAACAAATAAGTACAGGTGGAAATATAAACCAACAGTACTAATCAAGTAATTTTAAATAATGTGCCTCAAGCTTACGTTAATACACCCTTAGCATATTTCAAAGTGTGTAGTAAACTCGACCCGATGTGTCGCAGTTCATATAGATTTAATGGCATCCCAAATTTACGTATTGTTCCTCAAGATGCTTTACGGTGTCCCCTGAACAGGTAATGGGGTTATTTATTGCCAGTAAACCGGGTCCTAAGGTCGGGGCACAAAGAGTCTGCGGTTCATGTTGAGATCATTAACAGTCATTATTTAATAGTTTAAGTTGTAGAACTAATGATAAACGGGCGTGTATTCGACATTAAATGCAAGTAATGTCAAAATGTGACCGTGTAATAGCGGTGTAAGAATATCCGCTACCCTATCCCGTCCCGTGGGTGTTGTAAGAGGCGACAGAGGGTAATAAGCCCGGAGATGGGCAGCAGCGTCTTCCTAAAAAAGAAATTTAAAAACTGCACTTGATTAAATCCCCCCCCCCCCTTTAATATGGGTAAATGGCTGCACATAACCGCCTCGCGGTGGCTAGGACATGTTAAATCAGACTCGCACCGACTAAAACCCGTTGGTGTACCACCTTCGTCGCATATTCGCAGTGCCACGGGAACGCTTTCGCACACATCTTCGGCCACACAAGCGCCGGCCGCCCCATGGCGGCTCCACCTCAGGAGAGGATTACTCCTCCCCCATCTCCTTCTCAGATAAGGCATACCAGAACACATGGCGCGCCTTCACGATCACCAACTTCAACAAACTCCAAAATCTCCCTTCTGAAGCAAAATATGGGGAAGGTCTCTATGTTCAACAGTGGACATTCTTCAACGCAACAATGAATAGGTTTTTGTTACGCTAAGACAGTGCGATTTATCATCTAGGTCCAGGCTTCATCACCACTTACCACCAGCTTTGATTGCAGTCAAGCAATAGCTTCTAAGTGAAATATTATAATGCTAATAGAATATCTAGTAAAATATGTAACAGGATTTCTATTTATTATTTTATTTTATTTTTAACCGACTGCAAAAAAGCAAGACGCTTACAGTGCAATTGTATGTTCTTTTTTGTAGGTATGTTACGCGATATCTTTATACTTTAGGTGTAGTACCATAAAAATTTGGAGAAAAAAATCGAGCCCTAAGGGTGACAAATTAGGGGATGAAGTTTTTAATATAACTATCTATTTAGAAAATATTGAATTTGTGTTATTGCTTAGTTAAGGTTGCAAAAATATCTATATAGTGTATAGAAGAATTGCATCCCCGATTTCAGAAAGTGAAATAATTATTTTTTTAGTTCTTTGGAGCCGGCTTTTACTTTATGTTGAAAGTTATATTATATTTCATTAAAGAAAAACATCATCAAAATCGTTTCACAATTGGAGACTATATCGCGTAACATACATACAAAAATAATTTAAAAAATCATCCTGTCGAATGTAAGACTTCCTTTTCTAATGTCGGTTAAAAATAAAATATAATAATATTGAAAAATGATGTTACTTATTCTCCTAGCTATAATAAGAACGTCATAATTCAAAACAGCCTCCACGGAAACCTATTTCAGATTCCGTGCTAAATTAAGCAGTGACGCGCTGCGCTAAATGAACCGCGCATCGAATTCAAAAACAACGATCTCGAATGAAACATATTATATATTTATTTATTTTTTCGCTTTCGCAGTGAGCGGGGGCAATTACCCGCATCTCGGACAGAACAGCGCAGACGTCCTCAACTCACAATGGCTGCCACTCGAGGTCTCAGTGTAACGAATCCACTACTGCTACTATCAACCAGTCCCTTTCGCGAAACTGGAGCGAGATTGTTTGCGCGACACCCCCACCAGTTAATGATGTATGGGAGTACAGCGGCGAGGGGGGGGGGGGGGGGGGGTAGGTTCATTAAATGTTGTTTGTCGACGCCCTTTTTTAAAAATTTCAGCCTACGTTCCTTGGAAATATATTTTCATTGCGAAGTATAGTGATTAGCGTTCATTGTGCTTGTTATGCTGACGACACGGCTGAAACTTCGTTCGCTATCTTATTGGACAGTCTAGTAGCTTATCGGTTAGAGTACCTAAGTAATGAGGTCCTGGTTTCGAAGCGCAGCCATAGCCAATACTTGTGCAAGATTATCAATTTTCCAGTCTTGAGTTTAGAGGTCAAAAGCATTAGCATGACCTTGAACACGGCTGGATTAAGAAATTACGAAAAAAATAGCTGCTTAATTTCTATCGTTTTTTGTTCTCACTTCAGAAGAACCTTATTTAATTTTTTTTAATAATTTTGTTGTACTGCAATAATATTTTATATCAAGTATGTTTGCAAAAGTGTTTTTGAAAGATAAATAAAAATAAATAAACAAAAGCAATTTAGTATTTCATCAGCGTTACAATCCAGATTGGTTGAAAAGTAAAACATTATCTAAAAACAATATAACCATTCAAATTGTCCATGCCGATTTATTAACTAATTCATTCATTCATTCACGGCTGAATATAGGCATTTCCATAGAACAGAAAATAAACAACCTGATAAGGGCGATATTTATCATAGTTGGCACGCTTAGCGGACGGGTTAGCAACCACAGTTTTTGTCTAGTTGTTATTATAAAGATGCACTGCTGTCCATCTCTTGGTTGTCACCCTCTGTCGCCTCTTACGACACCCACGAGACGATACGAGATAATTGATATTCCTACACCAGCACTACTACACGGTTTACATATAAACAAGAATTGTTTACTTAAACTTATAGGATTTCATGGGAGTGAAATTTGCAGGATCGGTCAATGTACTCAATTCCGTTAGATTAAACTATCACAGTTTTCTAGGAATAGAACGAACACAGATGAATATAAATTAATTATATTCATCAATTCAAACAACGTATGGTTTTTTTAATCATTCGTGTAATTTCTCTAATATTGCATCTAATGGAGCAACTCGTAACAAATTTTGCGACTAAAAGGAATTTATACAAAGCTGAACGTATGTACATACTTTGTTAAATTAATGAATTGACCTTCAAGCAACAATACGGCGTGTTACGAGAATTTTATAAGCAAAAATGTCCCCAGAAACAAGGGTGACAAGCTTACAAAGGTTTATTGGGGCTATCCCACACAATCCATCACTCGAAGCAATTGTTCGCCCCGCCCGACGACCTCTCTCGGCCCTGATCATTATTTAAAATATAGATGAGTGTTTTCTTTTCGATAATCGAGACCACGATTGAGGGTCCAACACAATAGCGCCTCTGAAAGCGTCGCCTGTAGGTACACTGGGGCTCGGAGGACCAAAGTCTCGCTTATTTGTATTAGTAAATTGGAAGTACAGTGCAGTGTCCACTGTATTTAGGCCCCTGGCGCAGTTGGGGCACTCAGCCTTGGAGTTTGATTTTTAAAACCGGTGGGCGGAGTGGGGGATCAATTAACGTGGTCTTTGTGAACATTCTATCGGCGCGCAATGAAAAGAGTTGTGATTTTCTTTGATATGCGGAGACGCGGTTTGCCGAGTGAGAAATCAAAGGGCTCCATCGTGATGCATGACGGGTTTTATTAAGATTTAATGCCGCCAACGACACTCGGAGGCGGGAAAAGAACGAGTCTCAAGTATTCGATGTACGTTTTACATGACGCCATGTTGAATTCGGTCGCACTAGGGCTGATGTGGAAACGAAATACAAGCTCAACGCAATTCTATAAGACATTTTTTTTAAATAAGCGGATATGCTACGTATATATCTGTTTCTTTTGAATATTCCATAGAGTTGCGAATTGCAATCAAATACGAATATTTTCATGTCGTTAGTAATATTTAGTATGTCATGAAGTTCATCGAATTATTAATAACACACTAGCAAAATTTATAAGAGATACCTATATAAGATATTATACACACAAAGTTAATAAAAACCGCTTCTTTATACGTATATTATATTAAAGACGCTTAATTAAGGAATAAAATCAATATTTCATTATTACACTGACTACTTCACCGAGCATTATCATAAAGTTAATTCGCGGAATAAACAAAAAGTTGCTGAACTTATCCCTGAGTAAGTCCGAAACTGACAGCCCAACATCCACACGAGCAGTCACCAAGAAGTGAACTAAATGCCTAAAATCCCTCAGAAAGTTTTTGACGGCTCCGTGGCCCAGTGGCTTAGCAATGAACTGTTGCGCTGGGGGCCGCGGGTTCGAATCCCGCACGGAACAAGTATTTGTATGGCCTACAAGTAATTGTTCCGGGTCTGGATGTTTGTCCTTGTGCAATTTATGTTTGTAAACTGACTCCACGATACAGGAGAAAATCCAAGTGTGGGAGTAACGTTTTAAAAAAAAGAATTAAATAAAAAAAAGTTTAAAATTACCGGCACAAAACTAGATGTCAATCCGTAAGAACTAGCATGCCAAGCTCTGTTAAATGTCTTAATCATATCCAGTGACACAGCAAGTGGTCAATTAAAATTCTCCAGCCTAAGATCCTGGGGAATTTCAACCTTTCATCTACAACCACTAGATCTCTAGACGACCGGTTTCAGTGAACCCGTATTAATGGCCACTGAGAATGTCATTATTTTCAGAGAGCTTTACAAGCAAAGTAATCAAGGCAACGCGTAGAAGGGTGTGTTAGGATAGGGCACAATACAGGTGCAGTTTTATTTATTTATTCATACTGTTTTCCCATATTACATATTATTTGCACAGCGACTTCTCAGAGTGATTGATGTTGTGGACTCTACATTTTTTAATTGTTACCTATACTGTTGGATCATTTACACCCTTATTTGTTGCACTATCATCGTCATACGTGGTAGAGCCATGGTGCAGCTATATTAGTAGTATAGTAAGGTCGGCTCGGCCGGGAAGGGACCACGCTCTCAAAGAATACCAGCGTATAATGGCAGCTTGACACTGCTGTCTTTTGTACGGTGAGTGTATATAACCGGAGACCCATTTTACTGGAAAAGAGGCATTCCATCTTAGTCCTCACGAGTGACGACGCATCTGCATTTGATTATTTATTGAGGATAGATGTAGATGTCTATGGGTCACAGCAACCACTTACCATAAGGTGGACTGCGTGCTCGTTTGTCACCCTTATCCTATAAAAAAAAGCTATTTAGGAGTAGTCAAATACGTGTTTTTTTTTTCGTTTAAAAACTTTTTTAACTTTGCGTCTCCAGGCGTATTTTAAAATATTAAAAATCAGATTAGAAAATCGACAAAGTTTTAGGACTCTAATTGAAGTAGCAAATTCAAATTACTTATTAACAGTGGTGTTAATTAAACTATTGCAATTTTAATCATATTAACCATTCGTGAAGAAAAACGTTCGGTGAAGAAAAACGTAATGAAATTAATACGTCATATAATACGTCAAAAGGATGCATGAAGTCTGCCATCTTACACTGGATCAACGGGGCTGATAGACTTTTCTATCTACGCCCTTTAATAGGACATGTGTACTAGGAACTGGGACATCAAAATATCACAAAATTAAAGGAAAGCTTTTGAGTCGTTGTAAGCTCAAGGGCTAAGCTCTCGCTGTAAATTTCACATTACGCGAGAAGCGTGGGTTCGATCCCCGCCGGCACCAATAAAATTGTTAATGGCAATATGAAGTGCTGGTTTACCTGAGACTGAAAGAAAATTATTTTAAATTTCTCAAACAATTGCATACTCAACATGCAACGGGGCAGCGTGGTGAAAATTTCCTTACTACCCTAAAACCCTCTAAGTAAGAGAAATAGGCATATGCTCAGTAGTGAGACGTATATATAGGTTTATCTTTATTTTACATTACTTTACGTTTGTAATGTTTTTAATATTGTTTTGTTTGTCAAAACAGTAAAGTCCAATAAAAATATTACGCAACAAACAAGTACGAAAACCTTTAAAAGCTAATGTCGTCCCAACGTCTTCAAATCAGTAAAGACCCGATAAATCCCTCAAAGAGCGCTCCAAAGCCGACCCACATAACCCAGTCCTTTCTCAATCAAGGTCCACCAACGCTATCTGCGATCATCGGCTTAACATGCAAGTTAATGAACACCCGTGGGCATACACATTCGCGCTAACCGTGTACCGTATAACTAGGCCCGAGAGGGGGGGTGAGGTGGTGGGCGGGAGAAAACCCCCATCGCCCATCTCGACACGGCGTCTTAAACCCGTCTTACACTGGCTCTTGTAAAATTGTAACCGATATGTTGTTTAGTAATATAGTTAAGAAAAATCTACCTTTTTTCCAACAAGGAAGAATATTAACATATTTTTTTTAGTAAAAGGACAAACGAGCGTGCGCCTCGCATAATGTTATGTAACTACCGCCGCCCATGAACAACTGCAACACTACGGGTATTGCAGGTGCGTTGGCGGCCTTTTAAAAAGGAGTAAGTTCTTTTAGTGATGGTCCCTAAGTCCTATCAGTCGGGAAAAATCGCTGGTGGCCATCCCATTCCACAAAAAAGTCGTGCGTATATATTATATATTATAAAAAAAATATTTTTTGCATGTCATCTACTTTTTTAAACGTTATTGATAAAGTTCATATCAAAATTATTCGTTGTATTCTTGCATACATATCATGCAACGCATTGTCTACTTTACAAAAGTTATACATACATACATACATATAATCACGCCTCTTTCCCGTAGGGGTAGGCAGAGACCACTTCTTTCCATTTGCTACGATCCTTACATACTTGTTTCGCTTCGTCCACTTTCATTATTCTCTTCATACATGCTCTACGGTTTAGGGTACTCTTGACCTGGCCTTTTTTCAAGACGTCCCTGATTTGGTCTTGAAAAGTCCGCCTAGGTCTACCCCTTCCAGCACTTTCATTCACATTCGCCTAATACACTTTTTTCGTCAATCGTTCTTCATTCATTTTCTCGTACAAAAGTTATAGTTTTTATAAAGCAGACAAGTTTATTCTAGTCTCTTAAGTTAGACTTGATAACTACACAAAAATCACACATAGTACCAGTGTAAATTTTTTTTTTTTATAGGAGAGGGGTGTTGGGTGTACTCCTCAGGTAAGCTCTCTCCAGACCAGGATCGCAGGATCGTCAATGAAGAAGACCAGGATAGTACTAATAACTTGATTTAATAACTATTTTACAATGTCGTATAAGACAAATAAGGATATAATAAATGTGTGTTGCCGCTACGGTTGTACGGTGCAGTCTGAGACCGAATGGGGTGGTGGCATGTGTGTGACGTATGTATGCGTGACGTCACTGTGGACCCGGTACGATAAAAGGTTTGTTGGTTGCACCAACATCTTCCCGCCTCTTAAAGCTCCTGGCTTTAAGCTTCATCATCATCCAGGAATGGACAGATTCGGTTGATTGCTCGACGAATCGTGCCCTTCGTTGTAAGTATGTCCGCAACTCGACATGCGCCATCGGTGCCAGGATGCACTGCTTGAATCCGTCCTAGTGGCCACTTGAGCGGTGGTGTCACCTCGTCCTTTATCAGAACCATCTGACCAGGTTGAATGTCGGGGCGGCGTCGCTGCCAACGGGTGCGCTGCTGCAACTCGCAGATATATTCCTGGCTCCATCTTGACCAAAAATGTTGCCTTGCCTGCTCGATTTTCGCATATCTTTGAAGCCGGTTAGGGTTCACTTCTTGCAGGTCTGGTGCCGGTAATGAAATGAGCGGTCTTCCTATGAGGAAATGCCCGGGGGTGAGGGGGACTAGGTCGTGCGGAGATGAGGACATAGGACATAGGGGCCTAGAATTAAGTATAGCCTCAATCTGTGCGAACAGGGTTGCTAGCTCCTCAAAGGTTAAATGCGTATTACCTATCACCCTTTTCGTGTGGTATTTTGCAGACCGGACAGCTGCTTCATATAAGCCTCCAAAGTTTGGAGCATACGCGGGTGCAAAATTAAACTTAATTTTATCTTCTACAAATGACGCTGACACAGAGTTAGAAGCGGCAGTGAGAAACTCACCTAACTCGCGGTTAGCGCCAACAAAATTTTTCCCATTGTCGCAAAATATTTCTAGAGGGGGCCCTCTACGAGCCATAAAGCGACGCAATGCTAAAATAAAATCTTCAGTACTCAAAGAACTGACAGCCTCAAGATGTACGGCCTTAACCTTAAAATCTATTATGACACACAGGTAACTCCTTGACAGTCTTGCGCCGCGACCTTTCCTGTCAACTGTGAAAAAAGGACCTGCGAAATCAGTTCCCACGATCTCAAAAACATATCCAGGTGTGACCCGTTGCGCTGGTAAATTGCCCATTATTTGTTGCGCAACTTCTCCTTTCATCCTCTTACAGCGCGTACAATCACCATAAGTACGTCTCGCCAGTACTCTGCCATTCAAAGGCCAATAATGTTCACGAATAGCTGAAAGAAGAAGCTGCGGTGGTGCATGCATCAACTTAAAATGAAAATACCTAAATATCAATTTAGTAAAATGATGCTTTGTATCCAGAATTATAGGATGCTTTTTGTCGTACACAAATTTCGAGTTATCTAATCGACCACCTACACGTATTAATCCTGACTCGTCTTGGTAAGGATTTAATTTACTTGAACCAGGTATAGAACTTGGGTTGCTCTTAAAATCAGCAAAGCTTTCACATTGTGATAAATAAGCCAGCTTTGACTCCGCCTGTTCAAGCTCGTCCACTGTTAGCAAACTCGACTCATACCTTTGCTTATGCACCAATACATTGATAAAACGACACACATATGCAAATATGCGACGTAATTTAAGAAAACTAGAATACCTTGACATGTCGATTATTGGCGATATCGATTTATCAATGCTTACAGTGTGCGCACGCAATTCAGGTAAGCTCGCTTGTACCGCGCCGCTCTGTTCAGGCCATTGGCTTTCGTTATCCTGCAGGAATGCAGGTCCCTCCCACCACAGTGACAACGACTGTACTTCATCCGGGTATACTCCGCGCGAAGCCAGGTCGGCTGGGTTCTGCGCTGAGGGGACATACATCCACATAGCGTTTGAACATTTGTCATTAATCTCCGCGACTCGGTGCGATACAAACGTGCATAACTTGTTTGTCGGAATGCACAGCCATCCCAATACTATTTTACTGTCTGACCAAAAACACCTATTCTTAATATTGCATCGTAAAGCTTGTATAGCCCTTTCACATAAGCGTGAAACTAATAAGGCTCCACAAAGCTCCAGACGGGGAATGGTCGTGGCCTTTAAAGGTGCGACCTTCGACTTAGCGCATAAAAGTCGTACTGTGTAATTACCTAACTCATCCATTGATCGCAAATAAACACATCCAGCATATGCCTTTAACGAGGCATCCGAAAATGCATGGATTTCGATTGTTACTGCATTCCTACAACTTGCATGACGCGGAATACTTATTTCCTTTAAATAACCTATGTTATTTATAAACCTAGTCCAGATACAGTCAGGCGCCTGGGGAATTTCCTCGTCCCAGTCCAATTTCTGTGACCAGAGTGATTGCAAGAAGATTTTACATAAAATAACACATACACTCAACAGCCCTAAAGGATCAAAAATACTTGACACTACAGATAGGACAGCCCTTTTAGTGTACTTAACATGGTTATCTATCAACTGCAATTTCGAACATTTGATTAAAATGTTGTCCTCATTAGGATTCCATTCAACACCTAAAGTATTACTTTGATTGGATATTTTCAAATTATCTTGCTGACAATTGCTTTCTTCCGCTACACTGCGGAGAAACTCCTTTGAGTTGCTTTTTAATTTTCTTAAATTAAAATGAGCAGAACTTAAAGTCTCGTCGATCCTTTGGTGTAAATTTATTAATTTTTTCTCATCATTTAAACCTGTTATTAAGTCGTCTATGTAAAAATCATGTAATATTACTTCTTTCACCAAAGGATCGGTGCTTTCATGACCTAATTGAGCGAGACACCTAGTGCTGAGGTAGCTTGCCGATGACGTACCGTACGTCAGGGTATTAAGCGCCAAATACCTCATGCGCTCGGCTTCATTATTACGCCATAAAATTATTTGAAGGTGCCTCTGTGTTGGTTCCACGACTACTTGTCTATACATCTTCTCTAAATCTCCTGTGAATATGAAATCGTGTTGACGAAATCTTATTAGAATAGAGAAGATGTCGTCTTGCACCGTGGGACCCACCATGAGGATATCATTGAGCGAATAACCAGAATCAGTCTTCGCTGAGGCATCAAATACCACGCGACACTTTGTAGACTCGCTTTGCTCTTTTAAAATTGGATGATGCGGTAAGAAATAGGCTTTTTCTGGTTTGTCACTCTCCGATAAATGACCTAATTCGGCATATTCATTAATAAAATCTACATATTGCGATTTTACGTCAGGCTGCCGCTTAAAACGTTTCTCTAATGAGTCGAATCGTTTTCTCGCTAATCTGTATGAGTCACCCAGCACATCTGGATGCGTACTAAACGGCAACGTAACGCAAAACCTCCCGTCAGCTAAGCGTTTCGTGTTTTGCTTGAAGTGAGCTTCGCACGCCTCCTCTTCTGGGGACAACACTGGTGTAGTTGGCACTTCCTCCAACTCCCAAAACTTGCTTAGCTGATTACGTATTTCCATACTAAATCCACAATGAGTGCCTTTTACCTTTGAACTGCTGCTATCGTTACTACTTAACATTACAGGTCCTACCATTAACCAGCCAAATATAGAATTTTGCAACAAGGGCTTATTGTGCCCCAGCCTTAACCTTTCACTGCTAATTACATCCCAAAAAATGTCCGCTCCCAATAACATGTCTATTTGTGAAGGCTTATAATAAGTAGGGTCAGCTAAAACAACATTTTGTGGAACAACAATATTCGAAACGTCCACCTGTTCTAATGGCAACTGACCCGTTATCTGGGGAATAACAAAAGCATCGACCTTTATACACGATTCCTTATCACTGCGCTCGCGCGGCTGGATTGACACGGTGCAACGTCTTAGCGCATCAAACGAAATATTATTAATGCCGGTCACCCGAACCGTGTCAACAGGTTCACCTTGTATGCCTAACTTATTCCTCAGCGCCTCCGTAATAAAACAAGACTGCGAACCACAGTCTAATAGACAGCGGGCTTCGTAAGTTTTGTTTGTGTTTACATTTTTTATTGAAATTATTGCAGTTGATAGTAATACCTGATTTTCAACGCTGGCTGATAACGATATAGGCGTAGACATAGACTCCTTGCTTTCTACACCTTTCTGAGGGCTGGATGTCATTGTTTTATGCAGCAGAGTATTGTGTTTACGTCTACATATGGCACATGGACTCGCTTTACATTGGTGGGAATAATGCCCACCTCGGAAACAGTTCATACAAATCTTTAATTTTCTTATTAAAGTGTTTCTTTCGTCCACTGACATTTGGTTAAATTTTTCACAATTATATAAGAAATGATCCCCACTACATATGCGGCAAACTCGTGCATTATTTACGTTTAAGTGACTCGACGTGTTGGACTCGCTTGCCGTCGCGACAAATGCCTTTTGAACCTTATCCATTCGTTTATACGCAACTTGCTTGTCAGGCTTGTCGCTAGTGCTAGTGCTTGCACTTATCATTTCCAAAACGTCGGCCCTTTGTCGCAAAAACTCATAAAAGTTTTCTAAAGTGGGATTCTCGGTTAAACTATTCCTATACTCCTCCCATTTCGTACTGGTTGCAGTATCTAATTTGTTCGCGAACATAAATATAATGAGCGTGTCCCAGTTATCAACCTTTTCACCTAAACTACTTAAAGCCCTCAAATGTTTCGACACATGGTCAATTAAGAAACGTAATGATTTATCAGACTCCCTTCCAATAAAAGACATATCAAACAATGACTTAAGGTGAGTATGAATCAGCTGACGTTTGTTATCGAATCTACCGCTAACGAGTTTCCAGGCCGCTTCGTAATTTGCCGCCGATATTTCCAATGATTCAATAACAGACGCTGCGCTTCCTAATAAGGATGCTTTTAAATATTGATACTTGCAAATGTCACTGAGATTGTCATTATTGTGCACAATTGACAGGTACACATCGCGAAATTCTAACCATTTGTTTGTACTGCCATCAAATGTAGGCAGCTTGATGGTCGGAAGCCTAACGCCGGCGTCAGCCCCACTGTGGGACAAGCGCGCGTCCATCCCACCATCAAATCCCGTGGCCTCTGAGGAGCGAGGTTCATTAGCTGCGATCAACTCCTGAGCACTACTCATCGCGATAAAAAACAATTTTTCCGTATTTTCCCGCTCGCTAAATTCCACCTGCTCCTCGGCGGGTTTGCCTGACTTCGCCTCATTAACCTCAATTTGAGTTTGAATTTTATCATAGTCTTCAAACAATGTGTCCGCTTTCCGTAATCGTAATTTTAACTCATTTAAATTTCCCTGCCTATGCCTTTTAAACTCCTCCAAATAATTCCTAAATGTAGTTAATCGCCCCTTAATAGATGCCCTCTTCGCTTTGAACTCTGTGTCAGTCATTATGCAAACAAACAAGATTAGTAGGTAAAATAGATTGCAATAAATACCTCAAAGCGTAGGCTTGCCTTTTTTTTATATGAAACAGCTGTGCGCCGAGACCGGGGATACCGCAGAACAATAGACGCTCGGCGCTGGCGACGTGGGTCGGCGCATACGCAGCGGACGGCACACTGGAATATTCGGCCGGACAACTATTAATTACCTTATAAAAACTAACTATTTGCCTACTTGTATCGTACTGATGCGATAAGAGAAGCGACAGATAAGAAGGATCGAGCGAAATAATAAAAGAATGCAATTATGCGATCGATGCGCTCAGAAAAGTAGGTAGTTAGCTAACGGTGATTACGTAAACGGCTGATGCAATCTTTAACTCTTATCTTTAAGCAGTTAACTTTTAACATTTAGCACCAGGAAACCTAAAATAGTTCATAAATTAAACCCATAAATGCATTGAATATTTATTTTAACTTTGTAGGATAATTTATGCGAGTGAGAATTAAAGTTAACGGTAAACTGCTTGGTATGAACGATTTAGCTGGGCAGCTGATTTTAATTTGCTTATAGATTTGAACTAATTAGAAAATATGAGATCTGCTCGCACAAACGAAGCTTTACAGGGCTAGCACAGTTAAACTAGGAAAATAAGGAACGGGCAAACCTCCCTTTTGTTTTAAAATCCTCTTGCGGCACAATAATTAACACTTGTCGTGGCTCAAATAACACTGGCTGGTAGGTATCTTCTTGATAGTCCAGTTTTTGATTCTAACAGCAGTGCAGTGGGCATTCCTTTTTTCTCCTCAGTATGCAGGTTTGTACTACGTGTCCACGTAGCAACAGAAGTTCACGGTCGCCATTATGTTGGGTGTACTCCTCAGGTAAGCTCTCTCCAGACCAGGATCGCAGGATCGTCAATGAAGAAGACCAGGATAGTACTAATAACTTGATTTAATAACTATTTTACAATGTCGTATAAGACAAATAAGGATATAATAAATGTGTGTTGCCGCTACGGTTGTACGGTGCAGTCTGAGACCGAATGGGGTGGTGGCATGTGTGTGACGTATGTATGCGTGACGTCACTGTGGACCCGGTACGATAAAAGGTTTGTTGGTTGCACCAACAAGGGGGAACCACCATACGAAACACATTAGCTTAACGCTAATGTGTTTCGTATGGTGAATGTAGAGAACCGGAGACCCTTATTACTTGAAACGAGGCACTTCTTCATTGTCCTCAAAGGAGACAGCGCATCTGCATTTTGATTCTTAATTGAGGATAGATGTAGATGTCTATGGGCCACAGCAACCACTTACCATCAGGTGGACTGTGTGTTCGTTTGACACTCATATCCTATAAACATTTTTAATGATAAATCACATAGCAGTGGTAGCGCAAGCAAACACCATTTCATCCCGTGCATGTGTGAGTCGACTATGGCAAATGCTAATACGAGGGCTGCACTAAAAGTATCGGGAATGGAATATTTCCACTGTTCCTGTCATATTAAATTTTTTTTAATTGAAAAGTCCTTGGTTTTTTAAAATTGAATACCATTTATTTATTTAAAAAAAGATTCTCGGTCTTGTCACAAGGTTTTGTCAAACTTGTTTAGTCGTTGAGAAAATGGAATTGACTCGAGAAAATTCAAGAGCGATGATTTATTATGACTTTCGAAGTGGTTTAACACAAAAACAGTGTGTTGACCGGATGATTTCTGCATTTGGTGATGAAGCCCCATCCAAAACCACAATTTATCGCTGGTTTGCTGAATTTCAACGTGGACGTGTCAAGTTCAGTGATGATCCCCGTCAAGGTCGTCCAAAAACTGCAGTCACCCAAGAAAACGTTGATGTTGTGCGTAAGCTGATTGAGGAAGATCGACATGTGACATACCGCGAAATTCAGGCATTTTTAGACATTGGCATGACTCAAATACAAATAATCTTGCATGAACAATTAGGTGTAAAAAATTTGTTTTCCCGATGGATACCGCATTCGCTCTGTGAAGAGCAAAAAGTGGCTCGCGTTACTTGGTGCGTCAGGACTCTCGAAAGATTCCACGCAGGATCCCCAAATGCTGTATACAACATCGTATCAGGTGACGAATCCTGGATATACGCGTACAAACCCGAAACAAAAAACCAGTCACGAGTTTGGGTGTCCGAAAATGAGTTAAAGCCAACAAAAATTGTCCGTTCACGGAGTGTTGCAAAAAAAATGGTGGCCACGTTTGTCTCCTAAACCGGCCATGTTACGACTATTCCTCTTGAGGGACAAAGAACGGTTAATGCAGAATGGTATGCTAGCATTTGTTTGCTACAGGTCGTTTCTGAACTCCGTAAAGAGAACTGCAACCGCCGCATCATCCTCCATCACGACAATGCGAGTTCTCACACCGCACACAGAACAAAAGAGTTTTTTGAGCAAGAAAACATAGAATTATTAGACCATCCGCCGTACAGCCCCGACCTAAGCCCTAATGATTTCTATACTTTCCCTAAAATAAAGAATAAATTGCGTGGACAGAGATTTTCATCAGCTGAAGAAGCTGTGGACGCCTACAAAACGGCCATTTTGGAGACCCCAACTACCGAATGGAATGGTTGCTTCAATGATTGGTTCCATCGTATGAAAAAATGTGTCAAATTTCGCGGAGAATACTTCGAAAAGCAATAAATACATTTTTAAATAGTAATGTTGTGTCACTTCCTTGATTCCCGAAATTTTCAGTGCCGCCCTCGTATATTAAAATACGAATTCTTACTTTCGTTTGACATTTCGAAAATCAAGCTTAAGTCGTACGCGAAAAAAAACATTAATAATTTTGTTTCTTCAATCGGACAAACAAAATGTTCATATATGACTTACGGGACAGTGAAGTAGTAAATCAAATTCGGTTAAAACATGTTACTATGGTTTGTTAGATATATGTATGTTAAAAGACGTATATAACAACATTCTAAATTTTCCATGTTCTTAACAGCAGAACACTGCAAGTAATCAAAACAAAAATCTTTACACAATTAATAATAACAAAATCAAACATTCCTTCAATAAAACAACAAAGCACCGGCCCGTATCTGTACCACACTGTTCGTTTAGAGATCTAAAACACTAACACCACACTATCGAGACATTATTAATTAAAATCCTGCTCAGGAAGCCGCACCTGTCCCCGGGCAGTCGGGTTAGACAAAGAAAGGACAGAATCGCCTCGGGAGCGTAGCTTCTATCGGGTAATCCGGTCTCCAAGGACCAAGTATCGATGAAACCTTGGATGGTAAGATTAGTGCGGTCTGTGTAAGGTTTTAATTATTCAGGCACTTATTAAGATGTTTGCGAGTTCTACGTTTACAGAAAGATTAAAAGAATGCTTTTTATTTTAAGGGTTCCGGTGACATACAAGGAAACCTTCTTTCAATCTGTCGTGTGCAGGACACATTAATACAACTATTAGTCTCGACGAAGCTAGATAAAAGTGAAGGTTTGTAAATTCTTAAAATATATTTTTATAAGATAAGAAAATAATATTATAAACACTGAAAAAAGTCTTTGAGCAAAACTACGCTGATTTTGAACCACTTTTTGTAGCCAGCTATAGTCACTTTTTAGAATATGAAGATTTTAAATAGTCTGCAATGTTGTAAAAATTGTTGATACAATCAAAAATCTTTCGGTTAAAATTAAAATAACTACTATTTATTCTCTTCTCTCCTCCTCCTCCTCTTTTTCTCCTCTTCTCTTGCATATCAATGATATTTTGCAAACTTGAATGAAATTCATTGCTATGCAGACGACAGTACTGGTGATGCCTTATATACCGGCCGTGCCAATATTTCTCGGGAAAACGGCGCCGAGTACCGGGACAAACTTGTGCCTGAAGTCGAGTCTTTGCTGAACAAAGTCTCGGATGGGGGCGACTAAATCTACTCCAGTTCAATCCCCAGAAGAGACAAGTTTGCGCGTTTACCGCTTAACAGAACCCCTTTGTCGTATCTCCTCAGTTTCAAGGTACTTCCCTTACTGCCTCAGCTAGCATCGGAATCCTCGGCGACGACATATCGAATAGTGTGCAGTTTCGTGGTCACTTGGAAGGGAAGGCAAAATTGGCCTCTAAAAAGCTTGGCATGCTCAGCAGAGCGAGGCAGTATTTCATGCCGGCACATCGCTTGCAACTTTACAAAGAGCAAGTTCGGCCTCACATGGAATACTGTTCTCATATCTGAGCCGGGGCACCCCAGTGCCAGCTCCTTCCACTTGACCGCATTCAGCGCAGAGCGGATCGAGTTGTCGACGACCGAGTTCTTTATGATCGGCTCGATACAATGGCATTGCGTAGGGATGTTGCATCCCTTTGCATTTTCGATCGAATTTACCACGGGGAGTGCTCTGAGGAATTGTTCGGATTAATTCTAGCCGCTAAATTTCACGAAAGCACATCGCGTCAAAATTCACGATACCCTCCTCACCATCTGGATGCTTGGCGGTCCACGACTGTGTGTCTAAGAGTTTTCTTCCTCGTACAACTTCTCTGTGGAATTATTTCCCACCAGCGATTTTTCCGGACCGATACGACATAAGGACCTTCAAGAAAAGAGCTTACACCTTTCTAAAAGGCCGGCAACGCATCTGCAATTCCCCTGGTGTTGCGGTTGTTCATGGGCGGCGGTAGTCACTTACCATCAGATGAGCCACATGCTCGTTTGCCCCCTTTTCTATAAAAAATACTATAGGATTTGAACTTAAATAAGTATCAAAGATGATCTGCATAGTGGAAACCTACTATACTTGTATCCCAAGCAGCACTACGCATATTATCAAATTCAGTATACATACAGGAAGCAACAGTTGAGAAACAGTCGTTTTCAATTTCTTTACAAACAATTGTAATCAAATAACTTGATACTAATTGTTTTCGTATTAATGAATAAAAAGTTACCATAACTGCTATATGTTTTAAAATTTTATTCACTGATTAATTATAAACGAAAAGCACACGGATTTGTTGCTTTTCTTATTATAATTATACGCTGTGTGACTTATTCGTGGTACTCGTATATCCACACTACATAAATTATTGGTTGTATAGCCTATCAAGTCTACTGTAAAACATAGGTCTCCCCCATTGATTCCTGCATTGCCTCATAGGGGGAATATTTGCCATAGTTGCAACACGTAGTAGACAGGATGGTAACCGATTTTTTTAATTTTTAGTTGTAATTATGTAGACGCTGCTTTCCCTTTGTCGGTTTGTTACCCTCTGTCGACAAGCGAGATTATTATATCATTATCATAGCGGCATAAGAGAATCTATCGCGTCCCGCTTGTGTCATAAGGAGCAAAGCTATGGAAATGTCAGAAAGATATAATTATTTATACAACATCTAATTATTTTAAATAGTTTGATGTTTTATAAACACTTCTCCACTTCTTATGTGCACTTCGCTATCTTCGGCTGCATCACCACTTACCATAAGGTGGGATAGTAATGAAGCGCTGGCTTAGAATACTAAGAAACCGGCCAAGTGCGAGTCGGACTCACGCACCGGGGAGGACCGGGAACACTCGACCGGGGAGGAGAATACCAGCGTAAAATAACAGCTTAATGTTGCTCTGTTTCGTAAGGTGAGTGTAGAATTCTAGAGACTCTTTTTACTGGAAACGAAGCATTCCATCTTAGTCCTCAGGGGTGACAACGCTTCTGCATTTTGATTCTTAACTTAGAATAAATGTCTTTAGGCCACTTAATCGACTTACTATCAGGTGAACACGTTTGCAACCGTACATTTTTGTTAGTAAGCGATTTTTTCTTATATCATATATATATATATATATATGATATAAGAAAAAATCGCTTACTAACAAAAATGTACGGTTGCACTGTACACTTATTCTATAAAAAAAAATGCTACGATGTTAATTTCTGTATAAATGACTTCATCATCATCATCATAACAACTCATTACAAGGGCACTGCTGAACATAGACAGTGTAATGCCACAAAGCAGGTTTCTGAGCCACCTGCATCTATAGATTTCCTGCATGTCTTACCGTCACTCCACCCAGTGGGGGCCGCCCTACACTTCGTCTACCGGTACGATAAATGACGTTCAGATTTCTTGTCTGCGATACAGACACAATAGTTAAACAGTTGAAATGTTCATATATGATTCATGGGACAGGGAAAGGGTGAAATTGGAATTTTTTTTTTTCAAATTACTAGGCTCCATCATCAAGTTCGCAACAGCCCTAGCTGCCAAAAAAAAAATACGCCGACGATCACTCCCACAGAACGCACGCCAATTCGCAACGCCACGATAAATAAGCCCACAATCGGAACAAATGGACAGGAGGCGAATTAAACCCGGCGTTGTATTTCGATTCCCATATATTAGGCACATCGATCTAACACGTCTCGGCGAAGGCCTCGGCAAATGTTCACAAACACGCGATCGTCTTAAGTTCTAGCCCCCCCTGGATCTTCGTACCACCACCATCTACGATTCTATTGTAATTTCGAGCTCAATTCCGACCAGATTAAGTCGAGATTTGGTTGGACTGGTAGTGAATGAAACTCATAAGTGGATTGTGTTACACCGATGTTGGAAATAATGTCACAATTAAGCCATGCTATGGTAAATGTAATGAGCACGTGGTCGCGACGTTAGAGATTTTAGGTGTAAGGCATTCCCATCTTAGCCATCAGAGGTGACAAATCATTAGTAACCTTATTTGTTTGAAGTTGGTAACAGGTCCATGAGCAGCAGTAGCGACTTACCATTAAGTGGACGGTGATTTCGTTTGCAACTTCAGTTCTATAAAAAACAGATCTTGCAGCTCTCAAGGGACAATGGTAGAACCATCTCGTATTATATACTAAACTAGGGATCCGCTCTGGCTTTGCACGGGTGACTTCTGGATCTCGACATCAGCCCCAAAATCGACCGAGCCATTTTCGAGTTTTTGCGAGACTAACGGACAGTAATTGATTTTGATATATAGAGATAATTAATTTATTTATATTTTTTTTTTATAAGATAAGGGTGACAAACGAGCACACAGTCCACCTGATGGTAAGTGGTTGCTGCGGCCCATAGACATCTACATCTATCCTCGTTTGTGAATCAAAATGCAGATGCGTTGTCACCCGTGAGGACTATGATGGAATGCCTCATTTCCAGTAAAAAGGGCCTCCGGCCACCTGCACTCACCAAGGGAAACGCAGAGGTAAACCTCTACTTCACGTTGGTATTCTGTGAGGTCGTAGTACCACCCCGGTTCGAGCCGGCCCATCCGTGCGACAGCAAAAGCCGCCGTGTGGCTCTACCACTGATACTCAGCGCGTTGCTACCGCAGAAAAAATATTTGAGGAAATATCGTTTTAAATTTGTAAGGGTTATATAGTTTAATTAGGAACGATAATACATTCATTGAAATTGAATGACATATTATGACTTTCAAATAAATATGTCGGTACGATACGCGCGCCACCTACTGTAATTTAATTATACTATACCTAGAACATACGCGATAGTGCAAGCAAGTTAACAAAAGTTTTAACGCAATCCGATGAGCGGTATGGCAGCGCATAAAATACGAACAAACAAAAATTAATTTTTATATATTAGATTATATACCGGACATAAAATCCCCAGAGCGCCGACAGAAAGCAGCGTTAAAGTCGCCCGCTTGGTGCTGCGATCAGTGATTCGTCTTCCAAGCGTGAAGATTCATACTATGAGAGAAGACACTTTTTTTTAATAGGATAGGGTGACACACAGCAGTGTTAAGTTGCTTTTTTACGCTGATATTCTTGTGAGAGCGTGGTCCCTCCCCGGTCGAGCCGACCCATTCGTGCTACAACTATACTACTAATATAGCTGCAGCATGGCTCTACCGCGTACAAAAAACACTTCCATCAGATTAGATTCCTCAAACATGCAGATTTCCTCACAACGTTTCCTTTTGTTATATTTAAATTTTAAAATATAAAAATATGCGTCATTGACCCTCTGGAATGTTCTCGATACAGTGGATTAAAAAGACTAATAAGGTATATCGCCATTTAAAGAAAGACGGAGGAAAAGGAATTAAATTTACATTACAAAAAATCTAACGTTTCTTGGTGATTGAAATCAACAAATGAAATTGTAATAAAATCTATTAATTTTAACTAACAGTATTGATATATTACAATTATTACAAACTTTAAAATCAACATAACTATCAAAAGATTTTTATAAGACTAAAGTACACTACAATTTTCTAAACTAATGTCTCCAGACCGAATTCCGGTCACCGTGGCCAGTCTCAACGGATACTAGCCATCTGCGCAGTACAGTTTCATAGTTCCAGAGTGTATGCACAAGCACAGGTGCACTCTCAATTCCCTCACTCTCATAGTCCGATGAGACGGTAATCCGACACGACCGAAGAAAAATCAGGTGCAGGACCACTAGAACAACGAGCCAGTAAGTTAACCAGGTCAAAATGATTAGACACTAAGTAAGTTTCTAAACTAAATATGCATAATAGCAATGTTTTACTTCGGTGTGTAGCGCGGCCTCCTTGATACGGCACAACCAAAAACAAAACAATCCGATGCTCACCTCCTCGCGTCCGGTTCCGTACAGTAAATTTACATTCCCCGCCATCTATCCCAGCAGTCCGTTCGGGTTGGTAATAAAATGTTCTTAAGGCGGAGGAAACGTCTTAACGCCCTTCTGTTAGAAGCTACTAGCGATCACTTTCAAAGTAATAGGGTCCGTTGACTAACGTTAAGTTTTCTAGTAATCGTTGTTTATTTGTAATAGCTGCTGTTTTCTTTTTTCTTGTAATTTTATCTAGATATATAGAAATACTAGAAAACATTAAATCGTTGCTTTCATACATAAAATATGAATTATATCGGACACGTTTAGAAAATTACGATTTCTTGATGGGAATTTAATTACATAATACCGATTTCGGTGAAAGAAATAAAATTACGAAGGGAAGGCCAATTTTGGGACTCATGAGTGGACAAAGCTAAATGAATGAGCCTTAGAATCGTTAAAAAAACGAAAGGTAGATTAAGATTAATTATAGAATAAATAAGATTAAGATAGATTATAGAATAAGGATGACAAACGAGCACACAGTCCGCCTCATGGTAAAGGGTTTCTGTGCCCCATAGACATCCACATCTATCATCAGTTAAGAATCAAAATACAGATGCGTTTCCAGTAAAAAGCGTCTCCGCTTGTCTACACTCACTATACGAAGCACGGCACCATTAATCTGCTATTTGACGCTGGTATTCTGTGAGTGCGTAGTCCTTCCCCGGTCATTCGTGCCACATCTATCAAATATAGTTGTAGTGTGGCTCTACCACGTGGGAGCCGCACTACAGCTATAATATAATATGGAGATGTATGTATATTAAATAATGGGTTGCAACAGATGGAATGGATGAATGATTATGATTTATTTATCCTTTATTTAAAGTTACTGTAAAAAGAAACAAATCAGGCTCAAAGAAGCCAACGAATTTTAAAGGACAACGATTAAAATTCAATGGAATAAATAATAATACTTAACGAAAATTTAAATATGTCGGTGGTGAAGATATACTCCGAAGGGTCTGCTTGTTTGCTGGCTGATGTTATCTTGTAATTGTGACAATATTTGGCCAAAGCTTTCAAAGGTGCGCGGTAAATTGGCGAGCCGTTAACATTAAACTTTAAGTGGATTAGAAATTTGCTACTTGCTATCTGATCGGCCTAAATTTGGGCTCCTTTGTAAGACTAATTTGAAGATTATGCATGTAAATTTGTTACAGCAGCCCATACATAAATTAAACAAAGTAACAAAAACTTTCAATTCAAAACATGTAACTTTAAACGACCTAACGGTCTTATCTTGATATCTGACTGAAGGTTGGCCGTCATTCCCTCGCAATAGGTCAGACAGACGCTGTCAAATCGTTCCACTCCTTCGTTGTTACGAAAAATGTATATCAAATTAAAAATAACAATTAATAGTTTAAAAGCCAATCGTGATATTACTTTTTATCATCATCATCATTACAGTCTTTCACATTACTTTTTATATATTTCCTTAATGTGCATTTTTAAATCTAGACCATAGAAGAAATAAATTATAATCTGACTGATTATAAAAATAAAACAATTGAACTGCAACTATTTTATATTGTATTTTGTTCAATAAATTTTTCTGATTTTCTAATTGACTTTTATTTGAGGATGTTGAAGATACGACGTTATTGCCATTTTATATGTAATTTATATAGCTATGTATTTATGTGTTAGTGTAATGTATATGTTTCATATCATATTTTATTTAATATAATCTATGTTTATATATTCGCTAGCTTGCTGAGGCCACTCGTTGCTGAGGTACAATAAGTTTTTCAAAAATTATAATATAAAAACGCGCGTGTTTGAATGCAACGTTGTGTCAAAATATGAAAGTAATCAGTGAAGAACTTTATATAGATTTATGAATATATGCACATACATATGTGTATGTATAATGTGTATGTGCATATTATATTCGATCAAGCAGAATGCATGTAATGTACACACCACAGGTTAACTGGAGAGCATGACAGAGCAGACACAGCATACCGTCAAGCATTAAGTCCGCCCATAGTTACTTTGTTTATACTCGTAAAATTGAAATCAATGATGTTTAAATAAATAAATAAAGCATTTGAAATCTTACGGACGATATACTATCCAGATCCACAGTCTTTTTAAGTCCAATGGCCCCTTGGAGAAACCTATATCCAGGCCTATATGTTACAAGGACGTGTTCGCTGAGATGCACCACATCTAATAAGTGGAATATAAGAACAGCGCATCACGCTGGATAAGCAGGTTGGTTAGCGCCGCTGCTAACCTCGCTCTAGTAATGCTGCGCAATGTCACAAATATGTGGAATGCAGGTTTAGCATTATTGGAATATTTTTTTTTACAAAATTGAAGCGACAATAGAGCTAAGAATATTTTAGTAGAGTTAAGAACTTTCCTTCGTACTTTTGTTTCTTTCTAAGAATCTACCTGATAAAGTAAGTGGCTACTGCAGCCGCATCGATACCTGCCACCAACTTTAAACAAAGGCTCCGGATGCGTCGACTACGATGGAATATCAGCTTGTGATATACTAGCTCTTCACACCGAATAGTGGGAAAGAGCTTTGTTTGCCATCTGCCGGGCTATTCACAATCGTCTCGAAAAGCGAAATCGACTCGGATTCGATAACTTCTCGCACCGAAACCAATAAACGCTATTCACATTTAACGTTCGGATAAAGGTCACTTAGATACATCCCATAACTATTGTATCGTCATTTAGTTACATGCATTTACGAATTTTGTAGATAAATAGGCTTTTGTATTTTTTTAGAGTAACGCCTGAACAAAAACATAATGCAATATTTTGGTGTTAGCCATTGATATCGAATATAAAAAATATATAATTTAACTATATAATAAATAACAAAAAAACTGAGATATGTGTTGTTTCACAAAGCAGCATATATATATGCTGCTTTGTGATAGAAAACTTATAACAACACACCTTTCACAAAAATTCAGCTTTACGATTAAGTGCAAATATTTAAGTAATTATATGAAAATACGTCTTATAGATAACTGTAATTAATTTTTGTTACCTACCTTATAATTAAAAGGGTTTATTTATCTCTTCTAATCATCAATATTCGAAAAGTTTTCGCCATCCTCAGAGCTCTCGTGAAGTTTCCGATGCAAACTGTCACAATTATCGAAAACAAACGTCAAAGAAGTACGGTCACGCCCCATAGAAAAAAACCCAGACCCGACAGAAACGAGACATATCTCAGTTTTTTTGTTATTTATTATATAGTTAAATTATATATTTTTTATATTCGATATTAATGGCTAACTCCAAAATATAGCATTATGTTTTTGTTCAGGCGTTACTCTAAAAAAATACAAAAGTCTATTTATCTACAAAATTCGTAAATGCTTGTAACTAAATGACGATACAATAGTTATAGGATGTATCTAAGTGACCTTTATACGAACGTTAAATGTGAATAGCGTTTATTGGTTTCGGTGCGAGAAATTATCGAATCCGAGTCGATTTCGCTTTCCGAGACGATTGTGAATAGCCCGGCAGGTCGTCAGAGCATCGTCTGTTTTTTTTTTTTTATATAATAAGTTAGTGTTTGATATTATAATGCCGAATATAATATTATATCGAATAAACATCTTAATCGGATGGAAAGACAGATGGTAGCAAATTATTCTACTCCATTAATGTACACATTTCGAACGAAAAATGAACACCATGGATGTTGGTAAAAGGCACGTCCTTTTATCAACAGGGTGCGCCATTGTCTATCTATCATATAACGGAAATAATGTATTATAATTATTATTACCTTTACTGATGTAATTTGTGAGACAAAAGCACATTTCTGAGGAAATGTTCGTAGAATAGCTGAGAAGTTTAAAATCCTTAAATCTGCAAACGGCCAAGGTGAAGGCACCTAAGTTCAGATTAACAATCGGACCGGGCAAAAGGACTCCTTTTTGGCCGGACAAAGGGCCGCCTCGCAGCTACAAATGTTGACTAGAAATGACAGATAAATTCTTATTAAAGTAGGTAAGATAGTCCCATTTTGGTTGGATTGACTGTGATGTTGGTGGGACATATAATTACCATGTTTATGTGAGACTAATAACAAAAATAAAATAATGATTGTAAGACTACCCCCCTCGGGTATTACAGCCGTGATGTTACGTAATATAACATTTTAGCATACAAAGTGTTTGGAGCTCTGATAGCCTGAGAAACTTGGTTTGTTAAAAACTACAAGCTTTACTTAAAATAATAAAGTAATAGTCTTTATTATGTAAGTCCTAATTCAAGAGTTGGATATAGCCAAAAAATACTAAAGATTTTTCATTTTATTCTATACTAGCTGTTCCCCGCGACTTCGCGCGCGTTCAATTTAGGGTTTTAATTTGTTTGCACGGAACCCTAATTCTTTTTCTAAAATAAAAGTAGCCTAAGTTACACCTTATAACAGCTAACAGCAGTTACCTGCCAGTGAAAGTCACGTCAAAATAGGTCCAGCCATTTCGGAGCTGAGCCGGAAGAAACAAACAGACAGACAGACAGACAGACAAAAATTTTAAAAATTATGTTTTTGTTATATGTACCGTATACAATTTCATATATATTTAGTAAAAAGCTGTTATTTTGATATTACGTCAAATCCTCATCACTCCATAACTTGACTGGTAAAGAATGCCTCAAGACATTATTAAGTCCGCCCGTTGTATTATTTTGTTATAGATAAATATATAAGAATTCAAAAGCAAAACTTTTTTGTTTGTCACACAGATGACATTCAGTTTCTAATATTACTGTTACCTTCTGATATAATTTTATTATTAAAACAAACGCTTAATAATACTGCAATTACGAGGGTGGATTGAAAAGTACTCGGCCTAACACAGATCCATTCAATTCTAAAAATCAAATCTACCCACATTATTTAGTTCAGTTCAGACTAGTTCATTGTGTGAAGTTCGAAACGTGTGCGATAATTAGTTGTGATTTTATAAATTTATTAACAAAGTAATCGGACATAATTTCCGCGAATGGAGCAAATCGAGCAGCGTGCCGTCATTAAGTACCTCCATAAGAAGGGGCTATCATCAAAAGCCATCCATGATGACATGGTCAGTACATTAGGCGATTGTGCTCTGTCATATTCATCCGTCAAAAAATGGATAGCAAAATTTAAGCGTGGTAGAGAGAGTGTGAAAGATGAACCCCGCTCTGGAATGCCTTCGACGTCAACTACTGACGAAAATATTAAAAAAGTACTTGATTTAATAATGGGAGACCGCAGATTAAAAATTAGAGAGAGAGCCGAGATTATAGGCATCTCTTATGAACGAACTCAAAACATCATTGTCAACGAGTTGGGTTTCCACAAGGTGTCTGCGAGGTGGGTTCCGCGACTGCTTTCAGTTGAACAAAAAAGGACGCGATTGACTATTTCACGCGACTGTTTGGAGTTATTTGAAGCCGATGCAGATGATATTTTGAATCGTTTTGTTACTATGGACGAAACATGGGTTCATTACTGTACACCAGAAACAAAACGACAATCAAAACAGTGGAGAAGACCTGGTTCACCACCCCCTAAAAAGGCTAAGTCGATTTTGTCGGCAAATAAGGTGATGGCTTCAGTATTCTGGGACTCGAAAGGTGTGATTATGATTGATTATCTTGAAAGGGGTCAGAATATAAACTCTGATTACTACTGCACCTTACTACGTCGTTTACGAGAGGAAATAAAAGAAAAACGTCGAGGAATGCTCAGAATAAAAGTCCTGTTTCATCAAGATAACGCCCGTGTTCACACGTCAGTACAGTCAATGGCTGAAATTCACAACTGTGGCTTTGAACTGTTACCGCATCCGCCGTATTCACCTGATCTGGCACCATCAGACTTCTTTCTGTTCCCTAACCTAAAAAAGCACTTGGGAGGTCAAAGATTTTCGACAAACGACGAGGTCAAAGCAGCTGTAGACGCATATTTTGACTCTAAGGAAGAATCATTTTTTTTTCAACGGTCTAAATGCTTGGAAGGGAAGGTGGCAAAAGTGTATTGAACTTGATGGTGATTATGTAGAAAAATAAAAATATAACTGATTTAGTATTTGTTTATTTTCTTGGTTAGGCCGAGTACTTTTCAATCCACCCTCGTAGTTTCAGGTAAGTCGCTTCTAGCGTTTGATATTCTGTGTACCCCACATCTTGATTCCGCCACTGGTCACTATAAATTGCCCTATGAGAAGTAGTGATTTAATCGGGAACCTCAGGGTCCCTCAGGAAACCCATTAAATCGTATGGTCAGAGAGGATAATTAATTCCGCGGTAGCTCCAAGTGAGATTAATGGCGGCCGTTGTAATCGAGAGCTCTTTCCGATGTTCATTGGTGACTGAATGCCATATTGATAGATTTGTTTTAAACTGAATTAAGGTAAAACATCTACAAATCATAAAATCAACCTATCATTGACAAAAATTTTAATTCTTCTCAATTTGTAAAAAAAATTGATCATTAACGTCATCACGGTATACAATTATGCTCGATCCTGAGTTATTTACTTTTTTTTACTTAAAAGCCAGTGCTTGACCACAATCCCACGTGGTGGTAAGTGGTGATGCAGCCCTAGATTGTAAATCACACTGTCTTAGCGTAACAAACACCTATATACACTTGCCTTGAAGACGCCCAGATTGTATTAGATTGTATTATTCCTGATAGATGTTATCAGAGTTATAAAAAAAAACATCCATCGACTTCCTAAATGTCTTACCAGGTATTCACAATATTTAGTAGAGCGGGTATGGCATGATCTTTGTCTTATCCATGTTTATTTTTTTTTTATAGGATCGGGTGATAAACGAGCACACAGTCCACCTGATGGTAAGTGGTTACTGTGACCCATAGACATCTACATCTATCCTCAATAAAGACTCAAGATGCAGATGCGTTGTCACCCGTGAGGACTAAGATGGAATGCCTCTTTGCCAGTAAAAAGGGTCTCCGGTTCTCTACACTCACCATACGAAACACAGCAGCGTTAAGCTGCTATTTTACGCTGGTTTTCTGTGAGAACGTGGTCCTTCCCCGGTCGAGCCGACCCATTCGTGCTACAACCATAATATAGCTGCAGCATGGCTCTACCACGTATTTTAAAATAAGGCACTATTGAGGGCATTAGACATAGTGCTGAGATCCTTCAGCAATTCTATATATTGACTATATACTATATGAAGATTTTCTGGGATATAAAGTCGTCTGCGATTGGGTAGATTTCGTACTCTGGTTCTGTACTCGGATAGCCATCGTAGCCTTACTGTACAAACACTTTACGGCTTCGATATTCTGTTAGTCAACCTAGCCACGTTGAAAGGACAGTATCCCCGCAAAAATTTCGACGACATTAAATCAAAATCGACCAAACATTTCCTCCTTATGGTGACGTAAGAGGCAACTATGGCACATACCAGAAAAACTTAAAACTCACGAAAAAAAAACGATATATTATCTAATACGTTAATTGGTGATAGAAAGTTGAGTAAAAGGTTCGAAACGTTTCGCATTGTCGCAATTCGCATACAAAGCGTGATGATTAAGACAACTACAACTGAAGAGGCCCATGTCCAGCATTCACACAACATCCACGGGCTGGTATAGATAGATATAGAAGATAAGGAGAAGATGAAAAGGAGTGGATGCGGATTCATTTCAAACCACATCGGATTTAGCAGCAGCATCCTTCGTGAGCGAGGAAACAATATTATTTTGGGTCAAATTAGTAAAATTAAAAAATTCGGAAAGTAATTGTATTTTTTAAAAGTCCTTTAGTTAATTTATATGGTATTATTACGGACGTACAACAGAAAACTCGCATCGATTCTTGTGTTAATTCGTTGAATCGAAAAACAAATGAGATTTTGAATCAGATCGTCACTTGTTATTAAAAGTTATAATCGCGAATGTTCGGTGCAATGTGTCCAGGGAAGGCAATCTGTGCCGGCTATTTGTATATTTACGTGGTAAAACCATGCTTATGTTTGCAGCACGAATGGGTTTGCTCGCCCAGGAAAGGACCAAAATTTGACAGAATATCGGCGTAAAATAGCAACTTCTGTGTTTAGTACGGTGAGTGTAGAGAGCTGGTGACGCTTTTTACTGGTAATAGCGGGGCGTTCTATTTTGGTCCTCAGAGGTGACAACGTACCCACATTTTGATTCTTAATCGAGGATACATGAAGGTGTCTGTCTGTAAGACACATCATCCACTACACGCACTATAGTAGTAGCATTTTTTGATATAGAACATTATTTTCATAGGTAAGGACCTCATCACAGCACGAATAATAGTTGAACTGAATGATATTGTTATGATTTTTTTATAGAATAAGGGTAACAATCGAGCACACAGTCCACCTGATGGTAAGCGGTTGCTGTGACCCATAGACATCTACATCTATCCTCGATTACGATTCAAAATACACATGCGTGAGGACTAAGATGGAATGCCTCGTTTCCAGTAAAAACGGTCTCCGGTTCTTTACACTCACCATACGAAACTCAGCAGCGTTAAGCTGCTATTTTACGCTGGTATTCTGTGAGAGCATGGTCCTTCCCCGGTCGAGCCGACCCATTCGTGCTACAACTATACTACTAACATAGCTGCAGCATGGCTCTACCACGTGCAAAATTATTTTGATTAAGACCGTAATTCTATGAATCAAGCTACAAGATTAATGTGTGCGTTTTTCTTCAACGAACTTTTTTTAAAAGTTACAGTCTATATTCGTCCCACTGCTGGGCACAGGCCTCCTCCTCATTTCTGAGGGTTTTAGGGCAAGAAAGTGTCGGCCGCGCTGCCCCAATGCGTGTTGGCGAACTTCACTTGTCTTGGAAATTTTTTTCTTGGTTCTTATTTTTCAGACATGCAGTGTTTATGTTTCCTCACGATGTTTTCCGTCACCGGCGAGCACGTGGTAAATCAGCACTTAAATATGCAAATAACAATTTCGGTGCCGGCGGGTATCGAACCCGTAGAGTACATGAGCAACACGCTCGCTTACTGTGAAATTTACAACGAGCTCTCTAACCATCCGAGCTACCAATATATTATATTTTACAAAGGGTAAAACTTTTTTACCTTTAGTAAAATATTTTCAAAAATCACTTCTCTTACCAATCCTTTTGATTCATTTTTTTAATTAATATTAATGTTACGGCTTGAATGTTTCGCGAATTGTTTCGTGGGTGGTTTTGGGAACCACATAACAACAAGACCAACGGCTGGCCAACCCGATGATCCCAACCGGGAAGTAAAACGAAAATAGCTTTAGAACTGGGTTGATAAGGCAAGGATGCTCACAAGATTGGAGCACTCCTCGTTATTATGGTGAAGTCTAAATATTTATGCTGAAGTTCTAGTGTATATACAGACACCACACTGCACTTCGAGTGTACATGGACACGAGCAATTGCACGATAGTCTTACAACTTTATTTATTGAGTATTTTTAAAGGAGCGGCAACGGACACGGTTTATGTGTACGCGGCCTTATTTTACATACGCGGCGTTATTTTTTTGTGGCGATAGGTGGCGCATAATTCTTGAGTAGTGCGTATACAGGGGAGGCGGGAGTATAGAAAATACTTACGAAAAGGATAATATATCGGGATTGTTCCGAAGCCACAACAATTAATAATAAATCATTATGCTCACCAATTGAAATGAACTTACCTGAAATTAAAGTAAATAACAATTAGTACAAATTGTTGAGATGGGTTTGAATTAATTAATAAAAATAATAAAAAGTAAGGTAAAGCTACAGCATATCCCACAACGGGCAATAACAATCTCTTCATTCCTGAGAGTCCTCACCTCACATGTCCTCAAAATATTTTTATTTCTCAGACATGCGGGTTTCCTCATTAAGTTTTTCATTGCTGTTACAGGTACAGCCCAACAAAAGTACACTGCTGACAATATGCCTTCCAAAAGATTTCCAAAGCATCATACCTAAGTCACATGTATCCACTGACTTTCTGCATGCCTGGTATCCGTATCTTTATACGTATACTAACATCCTATATAAATTATATATACTTGACAAATGTCTTCCAAATAATATTAAAATTTAAGAAAATTAATAAAAAAAACATGTATTGATCATGAATGAACTGTGATGATTCTAGAGAGAATTATCCTGGTGATCCTGATCATGATACTACAATACATTAGTGAGTAACGATCCAAGAGCAAGTCTTATCCGACACTATTCCGAAGATATCCCGGACGTCAGTCTGAGCGAGATTAAAATGGCTCTCCAGCACCTTAAAAACGGCAAGGCCTCAGGCGAGGATGGATTTACAGCGGAGCTTCTGAAAGCGGGTGGAAAACCGGTACTTGAAGTCATTTAGAAGCTCTTTAATTCCGTCCTCCATGGTGGCACTACTCCGGAGGCGTGGAGCAGAAGTGCGGTGGTCTTGTTCTTCAAGAAAGGCGACAACGCTCTCTTGAAGAACTATAGACCGATTTCCCTTGTGAGCCGCGTCTACGTGTTTTTTCGAGAGTCATTACGAATCGTCTCGCACGCAGACTTGACGACTTCCAGCCTCCCAAACAAGCAGTTTCCGAAAAGAATTTATTACCATAGACCACATACACACCCTTCGGCAAAGTGTACAGAAGTCCGAGGAGTACAATTTGCCACTATGTTTGGCGTATGCGAACTATGAGAAAGCCTTTGATTCCGTCGAAATTTGGACGATGCTGCAGTCCCTTCAGCGGTGCCAAGTTGACTGTCGGTATATCGAAGTGTTGAAGTGTTTGTACAGTAGGGCTACGATGGCTATCCGAGTACAGAACCAGAGTACGAAACCTATCCAACTGCAGAGAGGTGTAATACAGGTATTAACATCAATGGCGAGTACATCACTCACCTTCGATTTACCGACAATACAGTCCTTATGGCAGAATCGCTGGAGGACCTAAGCACTATGCTCAATGATCTCAGTAGTGTCTCCCAACGGATAGGTCTTAAGATGAACATGGACAAAACGAAGATCATGTATAACGTCCATGTCACACCTATGCCGGTAGTTGTTGGGAGCACTAAGCTCGAAGTTGTTGACGAGTATTGTTACCAGGGACAAATAGTCCGATGAGGTAAGTCCAACTTCGACCGAGAGGTGAATCGACGAATCCAACTCGGCTGGGCAGCGTTCGGGAAATTAGGGCACCTCTTCTCCTCAGGTATACCTCAAAACTTGAAAACTAGACTGTACAACCAGTGCGTGTTGCCAGTGATGACCTATGGAACTGAGACGTGGTCCTTCACTGCTGGTCGTATTAGGAAGCTCAAGGTAGCTCAGCGAGCTATGGAGAGGGCTATGCTCGGGGTTTCTATGCGTGATAAACTTAGAAATGAGGATATCCACTGTAAAACCAGAGTGACCGACATAGCCCAACGGGGCCCAACGGATTAGTAAGCTGAAGTGGCAATGGGCCGGCCATATAGCTCGAAGAACCGACAACCGATGGGAAAAAAGGTTCTCGAGTGGCGGCCTTGTACCGGTAGACGAAGTGTAGGGCGTCCCCCCACGAGATGGAGTGACGACCTGGTAGGACAACATGCAGGAAGTCGATGGATGCAGGTGGCTCAGGACCGTGCTTTGTGGCATTCCTTGGGGGAGGCCTATGTTCAGCAGTGGACTTGTGAAAGGCTGTAATGATGATGAATGATGAGCTGTGATGATTCTAGAGAGAATTATCCTGGTGTACCTGATCACGATATTACGATACATTTATTAAATTATTGTATTGTCATTGTTACTCCATATGCAAATTTTCAAGGCAATTGGCCATTTACAAGTTGGTGAAAATTACATTAAAAGATTCCATTACATAGATAGATAGATAAATAGAGAAATAGATACATGAGATACCAATAAAAGCATGTTGAAAAAAGGAACAATCAACACATACTAGTTGGAAAATAATATTCATTACTAATTTTCATAAATTATAGGTATAATCATAGACTACTGTATTTTGAATGTATTATTGTATTCTCCATTTTTGTTGTACTTGCATATGATTGTGTTCATTATACCCATGTATAATGAACACAATCATACACAAATACAACTCATAATCACAAAGTATGTCGTTACTTTTAAAAAATTGCAAACTATAAACATGTAGTTTCTCATGGAATACATGTAATTTATGTCGGCAAATTGAACTTTTGCATTGAAAACAAGTATTGAGTTTTACTAGTATCACATCTTGTATTTTTTCTTTGCTAAACATAGGTATCCACCATAGATTGTCTCATTTACCATAGCTGGCACGCTTGGCAATCAGGTTGGCAACTGCAGTTTTTTTATTTTTTGTCATTATTCTCCCGATTTCTTTACCTCTGTCACATCTTGTGACACCCACGGGATGATATGGGGTAGTGGATATACTTACACTGCCACCCACTGCACGGTAAACTATAACCCATGGACACCTGTACCCAACAACTAAACAAAAAAGCTACAGATGCAATATAACCTCTGAGATTAAGGTACCTCACGGTCTGTAATTACCCTTTAAACCGAAACAGCAGTGCAACCATTGGTGGCAGGAATAGGTGAAAGGGTAGACACCACCCAAACAGTTCATCTGAAGAGTTGTGCCACCTAGTAAATTTGTAACCTGATCCTCCTTGAGTTTCAGTATCTAATAAAGTGTAAGTATGATGCCCTGCTGAAATTGGCTCTACACCGCCATATGGTCTTGTAAGCTCCCTGGCAACTTATTTACAAACTTAACTTACTTTTTGCCTTGTTTGGTTCAATGGATATGCTTACAGCATGAGTTCAACACTGAAACGTGAGCCAAATAACCAGTATATATGGGTGTTTCCACAAAAATCGGGCAACTCTGTGTCCGCAGCACTTTCCACTTGATATAATTAATAATTATTTTATTTTAACATTGCTAAGTAGTAGTTTAGAATGTGTTTTATTAATTCCCCAAAATTTGTTTAAAACAATAATATTATACTACACTCTTGTAATCATTTTTATTGGCTCCAAATGTCATTTCCCTAGCCATGTCCGCGCACCGAAATTTTGTGTTTGGGCATCCATATTTCGAAAAACAATTAATTTATACTTTAATTATCTTTACAATTGTTAAATATTAAAGTACTTACAACTAATTTCATCGATTTTTGTAATTTAAAAAAACAATAATAATGTTTACCTAAAGTCAAAATTAGTGTCCTCAACTTTAATAACCAGACAGTGCCTAGCCAATAACAGATTTTAAAATTTCGGGACATAATATGAGTGAAGAGTGAATGCAAACCAGTAGATTTTAAGGAAAGATATTATATTATCCGCAAATTACACACCCTTTGCAACGGCTATTCTGTAGTAGCTGTGCAAATACATGTTGAGCCAGTCACTTTGTCAGTCCCTAGGTAAGTAATTTTATAGTTCAATAATAAGAAATTGATATTAACTGATTATTTGAAGTGATTTATAAATTTTGTTCGGTAGATAGTCTTAAATGTCGTAATATAGTGGTTGATTAGTAATTCTTTTTAGTTTTACTCCGAATTGTCAGTCTCTGAACCGTCAGGCCCTAGTTGTGAATGTTGGACTTATGGAAGTGGTCAGGGACTGACGTTCACTTATAATTATGTAACATTTATTGGACAACTATACATATTGACTTGTCCTCAAATATGTTTATTTACTTAGTGGAACTAGCCAAGTTATTTAAATGAAATATGAATATATAGATTATTACTTTTACGAATACATAAAACTAGATCCAATGCTTGCCCTTTGTGGTATTCGAATCCAGACTGAAACAGGTGGTCTGAGACCACGAGACCAAAAAGTTTATCTACACTTATTGGTCATATTTTCTAATAGTTGTTTATCTGTTTTATAGCAACATGCCGCCTGCAAAGAAGCCAAAGTTATTTTAAGAGGAGATAGCCATAAAAAATCTGCACATTTGGATTAAAATCATTCCATTTTGTTGGCTGAATATGAAGAGAAAGAAAGACTAAAATATCTAAAAAAAAAGGAGGAGGGACAGCGAAACTCTGTTAAGGATATGACCCCTCGTGAGCAAAGAAAAATTAGAAAAGAGTGGAAGATCTGATGAGATCTCTAATTATAGAAAGAACCACAAAGTAAGAAATAATTGTGACTAATTGTGACTGTGAATACCACCCACAAAAATATAGCTGCAGAAACAACGAAAATGTTAATGATGACCTTAGACTAATTGAAGGTAAAAGAAGAAGCCTTCGTCATTGGAATTTAAGAAATAAAGTGTTACAAAAAATGCACTATTATTGTCGATTTAAAGAAAACGCTTAACACGAAACAGAAGAAATACAATAGATTGAGACAAAAAATCAAGAACTGTAAGACATTACTGACACCTAAAAGTAAAATTAAACAAATGACAGAAGATCCTGATCAAATTAGAGAATTGGTCAATAAGGAAAGGAAGGAAGTTTTACAGACCTAAATTATAGAAAATTTTTGAAAAGCTAAAACTCATCAAGAGAAATCCAATTTCAAATGGCTTTTGTATGGCTCAAATGTTGACAAATGTAAACTTTGGCAATTCGGCAATAGCTGTGTAAATGATGTATAAGTTTCGGTGCAATATTTCTAAAAAGAAAACTAAAGCTAAGAAAAATAGAGTACTCTGAACGATTTACAGGTTCTATGAAGATGACAGTAATAGTCGCACTGAAGCAGGAAAAAAGGAGTGGATTACTCGCAATGGAATTAAAAAACAAAAACATTTCATTATTTTGTCGATTATGTCCATTCTGGGTTGTGATATCTAAACTTATGGACCGTGATACTTGTGCCTGTGTTGTACATGAAAATATAAATAAATATGACTCAAAATCTATACACATTTTATATTATCATATTGTTATTGTTCATCAGTCCCTAACAATAACAGTCAGTCCCTAGAGGCCTAAATTCACATATCTCTAAATTTCTCATAAAATACTACATAAAGTGACTGGACCTTTTAGGTATGACATAATAAATTATGTACATTATTAGAAAATGCAATAGCATCTTAAATATAATGAAGAAAAATTACCTCCAAAAGTGACCCTAATTTTATGGAAACACCCATATTTATATTAAGCAATAATAATAAAGAATAATATAACTATTATTAAAACACAATCTAGTAAAAATTCTCACCTGACATAAGTCACCAATTGAAGAAAATATAAAACAAATATGTCAAAAAATTGAAAAATCTATTCCAACATAGCACTGTGTTTTAGTGCCAAGTGTATGTTTGAAATAATAATAACTGCTTTACTTGGCTTTGGAACAGGAAATGCAATTGGTATTCTGCTTATTAAAAACAAAGGATGTTTAAAATTTGTTGACGACATGCAGACTAGAATTCGGGAGGAATTTCTTGATGGAATGATTTCCATTGTCTTGAACATTAACATTCATTGATTTTCTTTGAATAGAGTAGAATAGTATAAAACACAATCATTTTTATTCAATTTACATTACAAGAATACTTATTGAAAGTCATTAAAGCTTCACCACTGGTTCGGAAAAAGAAACTGTCCTGTTTATTTATCATTGTTCATTGTTTTCTACCGTCTTCAAAAAGCAGATGGTACTCAATTCGATGGTATGATTCTTTTATATGTGTTACCTCATAACTTTTTTCTGGGTGAACTGATTTTGATGTTTCTTTTTTTTATTTGAAAGCTGATGCTTCTCTTGTTGTCCCATACAAATTTGAACAAGGTCTGACCAATAGTTTTTAAGTTATTCTTAATAATTTTTATTGAAGTCCGTTGTACAAAATTTAAATTTTTTTAATTATATTGCCATTGATAAAACAAAAAATTGCAAATGAAATATATCCTGGTTTGTTGTATTACCTACTACTAGTCTATCTACTAATACATTACATTTATTTACTTGCTATACATTTTTCTTTATCATATTATAGAGATACTTCTATGAACACTACAATTTATATTAACAGAAAATAGAATTAAAATCAAAAACCTAACATTCTCTGAAAATGAAAACAAAAACTATTTTCGAAGAAAACTCAGGCTTAAATATACCTATATTTTAGGGTTACAAATACTAAAGTACTATATAGTTTAAGACCTAACTTGCGTCAAATTTTAAACATTTGAATAGATATAATTAACAATTAACAAATTCAATTTAAAAGTCAATGAATTTAAAAGCAGGGTCAATTCTTTTTTAATTTTCTATCTAGAAATGCAATTCGTATGAAGTTATGGTACGTTTTACAACTTTCAGTCTAAAAACAAAACATAACCTCTAATTTGCTAAAGTTAACCTTGTCGGTGTTATGGAAGATAGGATCTTATTAGAGAAAATTTATAACACATCGAATACCTGGTACGGAGTTTCATCAGGGTGTTCTTCTAAGTGTTTCACATTTACACTAAATAAACAGTTTTCAATAGAGTTCCATGCGTAAAGTACATCGTCCTTTAGGTCTATCAAATTATGCAGTTTCCCACTTGAACTTTCTTGCAAACTCTCTTTGATATCTTCGAAAATTTTATGGTTAGCTAACACGGTATCGTACAATCGTGAATCCATCGTAAAATTTAGTAAACAAATGTTGTTTTGAAAAGTTATGTCTGTTCATACACTGACAGGTGACAGCAACCGAAACCGGCACTGACGTTACAGTAATCAAGTTTCGCGGTATTTTTCGTTTTGTTCTGCCATAGATATAGTATTAAACGTGCTGCGGTCTTAAATCATAAAACAATTATTTTAATTTTATATTTCCTGTACATATAGTTTGAATGAATATATAACGTTTGTTTTCAAATGTCTAATAGGTACTATGCGAAGACTGGATTTCATAAACTCAAATTATATTTTTAATAAGATTTGATTATATATTATAGATAATATTAAGAGATAATTTTTATACTTCATGACCATTATGTAGCCTTGTGCCTTAAGGCGCAGGTTGAGCAAAATGTCGCGCCAATCGTTATTTGGGCAGTTTTTAGAAGCTATCTACTTTTTATTTAAAAGATATATCAACAAATAAAAAACACATTATATTTCTACATAATCTTGATTCCATAAAAGCTATATCCAATTTTTTTTTAAAGGAATAAATATTAATATAATCTCCTTACAACGAAACCACATAAATGTGAAATTATTATTGATAACATGCATCTCCTCGTAAAGTAAGTATTATTTTATTTTGCGATTTACACCAATGGATAGGCAATTTATTAATGAACATTTCTATAGTAAATTTTTTTTCAAAAGACCAATATTTGATTTTATTAAGAAATTATTTTAAAATCTGGGCATATTTACTGCTCACGGGCTTGGTGCAGTGCTGCCATTTTAGCGCTTTGGGCGCTAGATCTAGCGCTTTTTTGGTGTGTTTAGTGCGCATTTCAAAATTTTAGCGCCTAGCGCTTAATCTAGCGCTTTTTTGTGTCCTTAGCACACATTTTAAAATTGTAGCTTTTAGCGGGTTATCTAACTCTTTTACACTTTATATCATGGCAGCACTGTTATTCTACATTACCCATAGACTATAAGCGGGGAAATCCCCTTCATTAAAACTTTCGTTCATGGTTTTGGTAATTCATTTATTTTCTTTCATTCAGTTTCAGTCAGTTGTTTAGAGCACAGTTAAATTAAAAGTTACAATACAAAGAAAGTGTATAGGTCCGTTCGTAAATATTAAGTTTTGTGTGTATTTAGCAATTTTGTGAGTAGACTTTATAATAAAATGGAAATGCCATTACGTAAGCAATCTGTATATAAGCAAAGATATAAAACTGAGTGGGAAAAGTCGCCAAACTACAAGCAATGGCTGAAACCAGTATCTGGCGATGACACAAGAGCAATGTGTACATTTTGTAAAAAGGAATTTCTTGCAAAAATAAGTGATATTCAAAGACATTATGAATCGGCAAATCATAAAAAACAAGCAAAACCTTTCCTTGACAATAAACAAACATTGATTACGTCCGTGGTTCAAAAACCCGTCGAAAAAACTTGCTTGGAAGCTGAAGGAGCTCTTGCAATGTACGTTGCCGAACACTCGTCTATACAAGCAATCGATCACCTGACAGAGTTATGTAAAAACAAATTTTCTGATTCTAAAGCTACTTCAGAAATAAAAATGCACCGCACGAAATGCACCGCTGTGATTCAAGAAGTTTTGGCACCTCATTTTAAAAAAAATCTCAGGACAGATATCAGCAATAATTCATACAGTTTAATTATTGACGAATCAACTGATGTCTCTGTTAATAAATATCTTGGTGTTGTCATTAAATATTTCAGCAATACGCGCAATGAAATAGTTTCCACATTTTTGGGGCTGGTAGGATTGGAATCGGCAGATGCCGAGGGGATAGTAACTGCAATCACAGCATTACTCGAAGACTTTAACCTAGACAAAAGCAAGTTGATCGGCATAGGAACTGATAACGCCTCCGTAATGGTTGGAGTAAACGCCGGTGTATATAAAACATTGCAACAGCGGTTTTCTTTACCCAATCTTGTACTGATTAGGTGTGTCTGCCATTCTATCCAATTGGCAGTTTCTCGCGCTTCGTTTGAGACGATACCTAGAAACATAGAGTTTATGATTAGAGAAACCCATAATTGGTTTAAAGTCTCAGCAAAACGTCAAAATGAATACAGACAACTATACGAAGCAATAAATTGCGGAGAAGAACCACTGAAGATTTTAAAAGCTTGTGATACAAGATGGCTGTCAATCGAACCTGCAGTAAGTCGAATTCTAGGCCAATGGATCGAACTAAAATTACATTTTGAAATCATGAGAACTAGAGAAAATTGCTATCAAGCCGAATTACTGTATAATATGTTTAATGACGAAAAGAACAAAATTTTTTTGCAATTTTTATGTGGCACGCTTAAAAATGTTCAAGAATCAATAAAAATCTTCGAAAGCAAAACTTCAGATCCCTGTCTGTTATACAACACTCTTTATGATTTGATAAGAAATTTGTGCACTAAAATAATTATTACTAAACCAGGATTGCAATTTGACTCTCTTAATGTAAGAGAACATCTTTCCATGAGTCCTTTTCTTGGATACTTATTTGAAAAAGAGATCAATGAGTCTGCATTAGATAATGAAGAAAAAAAAATGATCAAGAAAAGGTGTGTTGATTTTATAATAAAGCTGATCAATGAACTACAACAAAGAATGCCGGAAAACTTAAAACTATTAAAAAATACAATGGCGCTATCAGTTTCAGTTATTTTAAAGCCAAATAGACTCATTGAAAATTTTATAAAAGTCTTAGAGAGTCTTGGATGCACAAACGATATGGATAGTATTGTACAGCAATGGCAAACTATAATACTGCAAGAGTGGGTCCATACTGACGACACAGTGAAATTCTGGGCTGAAGTTCAGCAGTCGAGGGATGCAGCTGGAAATTGTCCTTATAAAGAATTGTTTGAAGTGGCCACAAAGGTAATGAGCATACCGCATTCAAATGCTGACATCGAACGTGTGTTCAGTTTAATGAATGTTGTAAAAACTAAGTTGCGAAATACATTGCACTTAAAAACAATTAATTCCATTTTAATTGTTCGTACAGGACTAACTGCTGTTGACAGAAATTGTTATAGTTATAAGCTTCCTGTCGATGTTTTGCGAAGTATTGGGACATCAGAAAAATATAGCCAGAAAAAAAACGCTGATGAAGCTGGCCCTAGTTCAGTAACTTGTTAATTGAAAATTATTTAATGTTGTCTCGATAACGAAATTAAACGATTTGGTTGAACTTTATTTGCGTTTTTTATTATAATTTATAATTCAAGAAAAAATGTAGTTAGTTTAGTGCGAAATCTAGCGCTTTTTTAAAGCGCTGTTTTCATAAAATCTAGCGCTTTTTGTATCGTCTTAGCGCTGAATGAGTTTTTTGATCTGGCAGCCCTGGCTTGGTGAAGTCAGTGAGCGCTGAGCTCTTCGACGAGAAGCCCGTGTCGTTAGAGCGTCGACCAACGCATACGCCACGTCATATGAGTCGATAATATTATTACTTATTAGGTTATTTATAGGTAGTATTATTTGTTTGTTTTGGGTATAATTTTTCGTATTAGTTATACATAATATATTTGTTGTGCTTTTTACTGCGCGATGAAGCTTTTTGCGTGTATTTTCTTTGAAGTAAATGCAAATAAAAAAATGAAGCACCATTAGCATGTAAGGTTCGAAATTTCGAATCCATAATTAAAATTTCGACAAATATTATAATTTACACTATAAAAGGCTAATTCAATATTATCACCCAACCACAATATCTTATCAGGTATAGTGCTGCCTCGTTGGTCTAGTGGTTGTAGTAGTGCGACTGCTGATCATGAGGTCCCGGGTTCGAATCCTGGGTCGGGCCAAAAAGTCAGTTATGAGTTTTTCATTTATGTTCTAAGTTATAATTAGTATTACTAAGTTATAGTTTTTTGCTAAAATATAGTATATTATTTATTGCTTGTTTTTTCTTCTTTTTCAAAAAATAATTGAGTACATAAGGTGTTCTATACTTATAATTCGGTAAAAAGTACTAATATACCTACTTTTTACTATAAACTAAAAATTTTTAAAACTAAATTTAACTAAAAAGACTAAACTGACCATTTATTTTTTAACTCATAACAGGACATGGGTTTATTTATACTCTAAAAACTATAACTTTATACAATTAGTGTTCACTATAAAATTATATTCGGTATAGACGGTAATTATTAAATGCAACATATTTTTTTTAATTATTAATTACATTTGTCAGTGGATTAAATTTGCTTTAATAAAGTTGGTGATGATTTTAAATAAGAATAAAATTCTGCTCAAGTTTTTTATTGTTATCTTTGTTAACAACATCGCCTTTAGAACTCTGGAACCGTAAGTGTTTCTTTCAGACGTCCACAATTTATGCAAAATAAAAAAATACTCTTTCTACCGGAGCATTCGTACCAGGTAGACATAAAATATATTCGATTAAAAAAAACTATGTTGAAGATTGTTGACTTTGAATACTTCCATCCAACGAGTTACGGGACAATTTTGTGTCCCGGAGCTTTGTTTGGGGACAATGGGACAGGAGACCGAGAAAAGGGACAGTCCCGTTCAAAACGGGACGTATGGTCACTTTAGCTATAACCCGGCGACCATGAAGCAAATACAAAGTTAGTTTTTGTATTAGCTTCATGGTGGCGCAGTGGCTTAGCAATCAGTTGTTGCGCTGGGGGCCGCGGGTTCGAATCCCGCATGGAACAAGTATTTGTATGGCCTACAAATAATTGTTCCGGGTCTGGATGTTTGTCTTTGTGCAATATTTATGTTTGTAAACTGCCTCCACGACACAGGAGAAAATCCTAGTGTGGGGGTAACGTTTTTTTACAACTGAAATTGAAAGATTGAACCCTTATACTTCTTGTTGATTTTTGTATTACCTTTATTAAAGTTACCCTTATGTATAAATAAATATAATTACGTATGTAGAAATAAAATTGATTTTCATCCTCATCAATCATTGGGGTGAGGATAATAACTGCTAGCATAAGTAATAAGCAGGCTAAGTTACAAGGTGCTCAGTTCAAAAATTAGTAGGTAACTTTTCAATACGTGACACGTAAAAATTAACAATAATCAAAAACACATATGCGAAACATCCTATTTATTTATTTATTTTTTATTGCACCAAATATTTGTACAAAAGCCGAGCTATCTATTTATTTACCTATAGTGAATAGGTATCTTTTAAACTCACAATTTTCAATGCTTCAGTTTTAATATATAATTAATTATAAAATTTCATAATTAGATAATATATGAAAATACATAATTCTAATATAATGCAACTAATATATACAGAATAAAAAAATTAAAATACATTTATCTTTGTACGCTATGTGTATTTCCATAAAATAGTTTATTGATGTTGAAAAAATAATACTACTTTCGTACAATAGGTGGCGTCTTACATATTTCTTCCGGCGAGCCGCTCGCTACAGCTACGCTTAGGTCAAATGCTCAAGGTCGTTCGCATGGAGTAGCCCCTTAATATACGTATCTTAGATAATTTTGATAGATTTCAAATCTTTGATTTTTGGGAAAAAATAAAATTAAGTTTGTACTAAAATGAACTTAAAGTAGGAATCAAAGGTGCGAGGTTTTGACTGTGTGTGGAATAGGTCACGAGCTCCATCTTTTCAGAAGCAAAAATATCTTGTTCGCGATGTGCGCCGAAGCACTGCACTGTCATGGTGCAATAAGAACAACTTCTTAGTAATTTTTCCTTAACTTAAGACACTGGGCAAACAAATGGTTCACCATTAACTATTTTTTTGTTTTTCAAGTAGGCTTAAGCAGTCCAGTCCCATCTGGCAGAAAATACGCAATAATTTTTTTGCTCACGCTTCTTGGTTTGTTTTCGCCTTCGTACATCCATACAAAAGACTGTTGCTTTCTTTACGGAATGTCATCATCATCATCATCATCATTACAGCCCTTCACAAGTCCACTGCTGAACATAGGCCTCCCCCAAAGAATGCCACAAAGCACGGTCCTGAGCCACCTGCATCCATCGACTTCCTGCATATCTTACCAGGTCGTCACTCCATCTAGTGGGGGGACGCCCTACACTTCGCCTGCCGGTACGAGGCTGCCACTCGATAACCTTTCTTCCCCATCGGTTGTCGGTTCTTCGAGCTATATGGCCGGCCCATTGCCACTTCAGCTTACTAATCCGTTGGGCTATGTCGGTCACTCTAGTTCTACTGCGGATATCCTCATTTCTGAGTTTATCACGCAGAGAAACTCAGAGCATAGCCCTCTCCATAGCTCGCTGAGCGACCTTGAGCTTCCTCATCCGGCCAGCAGTGAAGGACCACGTCTCAGTTCCGTATGTCATCACTGGCAACACGCACTGGGTGTACAGTCTCGTTTTCAAGTTTTGAGGTATACCTGACGAGAAGATGTGCCGTAATTTCCCGAACGCTGCCCAACCGAGTTGAATCCGTCGATTGACCTCTCGGTCGAAGTTGGACTTACCTAGTCGGACTATTTGTCCCAGGTAAACATACTCGTCAACAACTTCGAGCTTAGTGTTCCCAACAACTACCGGCATAGGTGTGACATGGACATTAAACATGATCTTTGTTTTGTCCATGTTCATCTTAAGACCTATCCGTTGGGAAACACTATTGAGGTCATTGAGCATAGTGCTTAGGTCCTCCAGCGATTCTGCCATAAGGACTATATCGTCGGCAAATCGAAGGTGAGTGATGTACTCGCCATTGATGTTGATACCGTATCCTTTCCAGTCCAGAAGCTTGAAAACATCTTCCAATGCAGCGGTAAAGAGTTTCGGGGATATGACGTCACCCTGTCTTACACCTCTCTACAATTGGATAGGTTTCGTACTCTGGTTCTGTACTCGGATAGCCATCGTAGCCCTACTGTACAAGCACTTCAACACTTCGATATACCGACAGTCAACTTGGCATCGCTGAAGGGACTGCAGCACCGCCCAAATTTCGACGGAATCAAAGGCTTTCTCATAGTCCACATACGCCAGACATAGTGGCAAATTGTACTCCTCGGACTTCTGTACAATTTGCCGAAGGGTATGTATGTGGTCTATGGTGCTAAAGCCTTTTCGGAAACCGGCTTGTTCGGGAGGCTGGAAGTCGTCAAGTCTGCGCGCGACACGATTCGTAATGACTCTCGAAAACAGCACGTAGACGCGGCTCAGAAGGGAAATCGGTCTGTAGTTCTTCAAGAGAGCGTTGTCGCCTTTCTTGAAGAACAAGACCACCGCACTTCTGCTCCACGCCTCCGGTGTAATGCCACCATGGAGGACGAAATTAAAGAGCTTCTGAAGGACTTCAAGTACCGGTTTTCCACCCGCTTTCAGAAGCTCCGCTGTAATTCCATCCTCGCCTGGGGCCTTGCCGTTTTTAAGGTGCTGGAGAGCCATTCTAATCTCGCTCAGACTGACGTCCGGGATATCATCGGAATAATGTCGGATAAGACTCGCTCTTGGATCGTTACTCACACTTGCGTGCGGCTCCAACGATGACGTGTACAGCTGCCCATAGAACCTCTCAATCTCACTCAAAATCTCAGGTGCCCCGGAAACGATGCTGCCACATTCTGTCTTCAGCTTTGACAGTTGGCGCTTTCTGGCAGACAGATCTCTGGCAAAGACTTTGGAGCCTCGGTTCCGCTCGATCGCTTCTTCAATACGAGCTGTATTGAATTTGCGTAAGTCCCGCCGCATGCATTTGGAGATCTGTCTGTTCAGTTGCCTGTATGCTGTTAAATCTGTTGAAGAATGTAGCTTCATCTCCCGTCTAACAGCCATGAGATTAAGAGTGTGATCGGAGAGTTTTTGTGTTCTTCTGCGGCGGGTCTTGCAGAACTTATATCTCCGACCGCATGGACAGTTTCCACGAGCTTGTCATTCAAATCGTCCACTTCATTGCAGTCTTCTAGGCACTGAAAACGGTTTTGTAACTCGAGCTGAAAGGTTTCGGGACTTTGGATTAGAGCACGAGGGGGACGGAGCGTTGACTTCATTAGACGAGACCTCTCCAACTTAACGTTTAGGTTCAGTGTGCCTCTAACCATTCGGTGATCGCTGCCGGTTTTCACCCTCGCGACCAGGTCCACTTCCTGTGGGGCTGCTTCTGGAAGAAAGAGTTCATCATAAAGAGTCCCTCTTTCTCCATGAAGTCGGCCAGCTGCTGGCCCCTTGGGTTCCGTTGCCCTATTCCAAATTTCCCTACTTTCAGCTCACCGTTCTCTCTTGTGCCTAGTTTTGCATTGAAGTCTCCCATTAACACCGTATATTGGGTTTTGGAGGAATGCATGGCTCTAGAGATATCCTCATACATTTCCTCCACCTCCTGATCGGGGTGTGCCGAGGTTGGTGCGTAAACCTGTATGACCTTCAGCGAATACCGTTTGGTGATTCTGAGTATAAGGTACGCAACCCTCGTCGACATTACGGAATGTAAAAATATATTAATATTCCATCTCCTGCCACAACATCATACACAGAACCTATGATCATACTTAGTATCTACGAATACACGAGGAATCTAGCGGGAACAAAGTTTTCTAACTTTTAAATAATGACGTATTTTTTTATTTGGCTCATACCAGTACGCCAGTACCCAAATGTCATCGAATCTCCTCCTGGTCGATGCGCCAGTTTTCTTAAATTTGTTACCTGACGGAAGCCATATTTTTTTCAGTGACCGCAGTTGAGGGTTGACCTTCATGAATTTTATCAAGGAGAGACACGACCACGATCAAATTCGGCGTAAAAACGCCTTACAGTGCTCTAATGAGGTGCTTCCCTCCAAACACATTAGGAAGACAAGCAATGCAACCCTTGGGGAGAGAGTAAACTTTTTAAAATCATAAAAAATAATCAAAAATTTTTTCGCGTTAATTTAATTTTTGATTGATAGATTTTTGATTTATTGTACGCTAAAAAAAAACATAAATATTAACAAAAAAGGAGAGAAAGCAATGTGGTGCAATGGGCGGTCTTATCGCTAACAGTCTCTTCCCGACAACCTTTGGATAGACAGGATTGCAAGAAAACAATAAAATCGTGTGTGGTTTGGCGACAAAAATAACATTATTTTAATTATAAACCATGAAATAGTAATGAAGATGCATAATATAGAATGGTATATAAGTACATAGATAAGATAAATACATACATACTTGTTAATATATATGTATGGATATATATTTATAGATATATATTTTCAGTGGTAGAGCCACGCGGCAGCTTTTGCTGTCGCACGGATGGGCCGGCTCGAACCGGGGTGGTATCACGACCTCACAGAAAACCAGCGTGACGTAGAGGTTTACCTCTGCGTTTCGCTTGGTGAGTGCAGGTGGCCGGAAGCCCTTTTTACTGGAAATGAGGCATTCCATCTTAGTCCTCACGGGTGACAACGCATCTACATTTTGATTTGTAACAGAGGATAAATGTAGATGTCTATGGGCCGCAGCAACCACTTACCATCAGGTGGACTGTGTGCTCGTTTGCCACCCTTATCCTATAAAAAAATATAAATATGTAAAAGTACAAATACATATTTTAAAACTATTATATCTCTATAATATAAAAATGAATCGCTGAATGTGTTGCTAAGCGCAAATCTCGAGATCAGCTGAACCGATTTCGCTAATTCTTTTTTTATAGTATTCTTTGAAGTACGAGGATAGTTCTTACAGAGAGAGAAAATTAAAAAATTGCCTCAAAAAATCTAAAAACAACACTTTTCTATATTCCCATACAAAATATTCGTAATAATACTTAAAAGTCAATTTGAACTTTAATACCATACCATAAAAGTGTTCCGGGAAGGCAAAACAATTGAGTGACGTTAGTATCGTATAAATATTAATGTCAATATTTGTCAATAGTGTTTTATAATTTTTATTTTTTTGACATAATGTAATTGTTGACTTATCAACTTTCTTTTTTATCTTAGTAGCTGACCCGGTGTGCCGAATAGCAGAATAAGTATTAAAAAAAATTAATGAATCGACTGTTGGGCGGTACGAAGTTCGCCGGGTCAGCTAGTATAACATAAATGTGCAATACATATAAACAAATAGTGTAATTAGATAAAGGTAGAGTAATTATATACAAATCAATTTGATAGAATCGAAGTTGAAATTAGTAATCATATACATACATGTTTCTTAAAAACCGGTAGGTATTTTTATTTTGTATTTTTGCTACGGATAACGAACTTAAACTTAGGATAAAAAAAAACAATTAACACGAGCTTCCCGACAAACATTATTTAAATCCATTGAGAAAAAATAATGTATTTAAAAAATATAACAATCTAAATTCAAACATTTATAATCGACTAGGATCGAAGAACTTTCAGTGAGCCCTATGGCCCTGTGTCTAATCAAAGATTTAAATATTATACGTGTATATAATATTATAGGTGATCTACCTTGTTTTTATGAGTACAATTAATATTTTTGAATATTTTCTTAATGAATGTAAAACAGAGCAAAACAATTAATATGACAAACAAATTACTTTTTTTTGAAATTTAATCAAAGCATGCAAAAGGGCTACCATAAAACGTAAACATATTCCTGCACAATAAACAACACTTTACGCGGATGTTATTCAGCAGCAGTACCTATATTTCTCCATGGCAACTAATTTATCATTGATATTCCTCGCGAGCAATTGACTAAGTATACTCGAATGAAAATATAACGCCACCCTCGCATAGGTGGAAACGGATTGTTGGATTGTTCCCACTGTAGCGAGTTGTATATCACTCAGCTCAAAATGGTATCACGTAATTTCATCTCCCAAGGCACGGCCCGTGCTTTCTTATAAATAATACAAGATATAGGCAACGATAAATTTCGCTTTCCGTGATTCGCGAAGCTCTCTGTATAATTTAAATCTGTGTTTGTTTTAAAGGTTGGTGTGTTGTTGGTATTGAACGAGATGTGAAGTCGTTAGTTAAATTGTGTGACGCATCTGAAGTTAAATTTTGACTAGGAATCTTGGAAGAATGTGTGACAAACCAACACACAGTTCACGTGATGGTAAGTGGATGCTGTGGCGGTTGCCATCCCGCCTACTAAGCGTGTCAACTATGGCAAATATCCCCCCAATGAGGTAATCAATGGAGGAGACCTATGTTCAGCAGTAGATTTCTGCTAGGCTGCAGTGAGCGTGCCTTAGAGGGGTCCCTGTATCAAAATTTGTCAGGGGGCCTAAATGAAGGGTAAAAATTTTTCACAAAAGGAACAAAAACTGTCGCATTGAATTAAAATAATTATATATTGATTGTAAGTTATTACTTACAATTAATACTCCTAGGAACTAAGCTAGGCAAACAATTCAAACCAATATCCTGTCCCATAGAAGTCCTTAGAATGTATGCTTACATACGTTCGGGGCCTCTGTAGCCCGGGGGCCCCGTAGCTACGCCCTTGATAGGCTGGTACGGTTACAGAACCTGGATTTTCGAATCTCATATTATTGTGATTGCCTCTTGTTTGAGACATTGAAAATTAAACGACATTTATCCACAAAATACGACCTCACCGTTACAACTTATTTATACTTTTATATGATTTCACAATACTATTATTATATAATTATGTAAGGTCTTCCTACGACCACAGAATAGATAATAGCTATGACATTGTCGTTATATATAGAAAAATTTAATTATTTCTTTTTAGACAACACAACTTCAGTTATCAAAATATTTACGTGATAGAACCATGCTGCAGAAAATAGTATAGTTTTAGCACGAATGGGTTGGCTCGACCGGGGAAAGACCACGCTCTCACAGAATACCAGCATAAAACAGCAGCTTAACCATGCTGTGTTTCGTATGGTGAGTTGAGAACCGGAGACCCTTTATACTGGAAACGAGGCATTCCATCTTAGTCCTCAGGGGTGACAACACATCTGCATTTTGATTCGTAATCGAATATAGATGTAGATGTATATGGACCACGGCAACCACTTACCATCAGGTGGACTGTGTGCTCGTATGTCACCCTTATCCTATAAAAAAATTATGAAGATATTCTTACCAATTCATGGGTAGTTTTTTTTGGTCATGGACTCGTACGGTTATTCTTTTGCCAGTGTCAAGTAATAAGAAATTATCTATTAAAATATTAAGTTGGTAAAACTTCTTCACAATATTATGAAAGATTCATTCAGAATAGAATTCTGAATGGCCAGTGCCCAAGGTATTTTAAGGTATATGAGGATAACAAATATTTGATAAAAAATATATAATGAGTGAGTGATGTAAAAAAAATGTAATGTACCTACATAAAACATAAAAAGCTTTGATAACGACAAAAATATTCAAATGCATACGGTAAATCCTAGGAACAAACACAAGCAGAATTAGTAATTTTATTAATGAGGCAATGTAAGGTACGCTTTTAAACAAAATCGAAAACAAAGTTCAAAGTTAAAAAACTGTGTATATGGGTTATTATAATAATAAAGAATACATAAATGACAATTTACCGTGTAGTGGCGGTTTAATATCCACTACTCCTTATCGTCAAGTGAGTGCCAGGAGATGGGCAGCAGCGTCTCCCTAATAACAACTAGAAAATAAAAATCTGCGTTTGCCAACCCGTCTGCCAAGCATGGCAACTAAGGCAAATATCCCCCTTCATCATTATCATTACATCCCTTCACAAGTCCACAGCTGAACATAGGCCCAAGGAATGCCACAAAGCACGTTCCTGAGCCACCTGCATCCATCGACTTCCTGCATGTCTTACCAGGTCGACACTCCATCTAGTAGGGGGATGCCCTACACTTCGTCAGCCGGTACGAGGCTGCAACTCGAGATTCCTTTTTTCCCCATCGGTTGTTGGTTCAGCTTTTAATCCTTTGGGCTATGTCAGTAACTATGGTTCTACTGCGGATATCCTCATTTCTAAGTTTATCACGCAGAGAAACCCCGACCATAGCCCTCTCGATAGCTCGCTGAGCGACCTTGACCTTCCTCATACGACCAGCAGTGAAGGACCACGTCTCAGATCCATAGGTCATCACTGGTAACACGCACTGGTTGTACAGTCTAGTTTTTAAATTTTGAGGTATACCTGACAAGAAGATATGCCGTAAATTCGCCCAGCCGAGTTGAATCCGTCGATTGACCTCTCGGTCGAGGTTGGACTTACCTAGTCGGACTATATGTCCCAGGTAAACATACTCGTCAACAACTTCGAGCTTAGTGTCTCCAACAACTACCGGCATAGGTGTAACATGGACGTTACACATGACTTTTGTTTTGTCCATGTTAATCTTAAGACCTATCCGTTGGGTGACACTATTGAGGTCATTGAGCATAGTGCTTAGGTCCTTCAGCGATTCTGCCATAAGGACTATGTTGTCGGCAAATCGAAGGTGAGTGATGTACTCGCCATTGATGTTAATACCGTATCCTTTCCTGTCCAGTAGCTTGAAAACGTCTTAAAATGTAGCGGTGAAGAGTTTTGGGGATATAACGTCAACACCTGTCTTACACCTCTCTGCAGTTGGACAGGTTTCGTACTCTGGTACTGTACTCGGATAGCCATCGTGGACCTACTGTAAAAACATTTCTACACTTCGATATACCGACAGTCAATTTGGCACCGCTGAAGAGACTGTAGCACCGCCCAAATTTCAACGGAATCAAAGGCTCTCTCATAGTTCACATACGCAAAGCAAAGTGGCAGATTCTACTCATCGGTCTTCTGTACAGTTTGCTTAAGGGTATGTATGTGGTTTATGGTGCTAAATCCTTTTGGAAAACCAGCTCGTTCCGGAGGCTGGAAGTCGTCGATTCTGCGTGCGAGACGATTCGTAATGACTCTCGACAACAGCACGTAAACGCGGCTCAGAAGGAAAATCGGTCTGTAGTTCTTCAGGAGAGCATTGTCGCCAATAAGAAATATTTTATTCTGTTCCATTTTATTCGAATGCATTTATATTTTAGGATCATCGAGAACAAAGTTTTTAATTTTATGTGAGTAGGGGGCACAGTTGCCTAAATGGATTTCATATAATATTTAGGCAAATACTACACATTGAATATACTCGTAATATTTAGGTTTTACGGATTTTGCGTTATATTTATGTACTTTTATTATTTTTTATATTCCGGACATTTCAAGTGTGCGAATATAAAATAACTAAATAAAACGCAATTAAGTTCGTACAAAAGTTAATTTAAACCAAGCCTAAAGTGATCAAATTTTTTTTTGCTTCCACTTAATCATCATCATTTAAAAGGATACCGCTGAGCACAAGTAATTAAAGCATGCCATAAAGCACTTCTATTATTTTCGTGCTGCATCTAAACGTCAATTTTATCTAGTGGGGGTTCGCTTTATACTCTGTTTGTTGGTACGAGGTTACCACTCGAGATTATTTCTGTGATTAATCTATACTTAATATTATAAAGAGGAAAATTTTGTTCGTTTGTTTATACTGAATAAGCTCCGAGACTACTGGATTGATTTTAACAATTTTTTCTCCTATAGAAAGTAATTTACCTACGAAAACAAAACTTGGTTCTTTACTGCTATCCGTACGAGAAAACCAAAAGTTGGTTAGTGAGCTATCGGTTTGACGGTTCTGTACTGAAAACAGCACTGAGCATAAACATGTAAATTGTAACTTTGTTAATTGATAATGATATAAATGACAACTAATTAAAGTTGAAAATAGCGCTGCAGACATAATTCTCTGTTGCGTGTGGTTAAAAATGATCTGGAATACGCGTAAAATGCCGCATGTATAAATTCACCGTCACGGTGTGTGCTGTGTGATGATCAATATAAAATTTCAAGTATTACACGTTTTTACTTCCAAAGTTATATACTGAGTGTTCTTCGTGTGATGTAGTAAGTATTACGTGGAGAGACATACTACAGTTGTACTATAGTTGTAGCACGAATGGGAAAGCTCGACCGGGGAGGGACACGCATCCTGGGGAGGTATTAGCAAACGAGAATAGATGTAGATGTCTATGAGTTACAGCAACCACTCGGCATCAGGTGGACTGTGTGCTCATTTGTCACCCTTACCTATCCTATAAAAAAACGGGACTTTTTAAAAAATTACAGCTTACAATCATGTATCTTACACAATTAACCACACAAAATAAATTAGAAATAGCTTGATAGCGATTTCCTTTCAACGCATCAACCGATTTTGATGCGGTTTGCAGCAATCGATGGCGTTTTTTAAGTTTAAGAGCTGATTAGATTTTGGAATTGGTTGTTACATCTGTTTAAAAGTTATTTCAATAAAACTTTTAGTAAAATATAGCTTTTGAGATTTCCCAAAATCTACAGGTTCGAATCGGTTCAAATGGTATAGAAAATCCAAGTTTGTCGAAGCCCTTTCAAACGCCGCCAATTTCGTTCAAATCGGTCAAGCTATTCAAAAGCTATAGAGGGTTACATACATTCATACACGCACACATAAACAAACACACACACACACACACACACACACACACACACGCACACACACACACACGCACACGCACACACACTCAACCAATAATTTACCGATATTTTGAAAAGTATTGATTTTATAGCGGGAAAATAAAAATAAAAATTCATGCACCGTGTTTATAATGAAACGGTTCATAAGAAGAAAACGAAATGTTTGTTGTTTGTAGAAATCGCATATAACAACTTTGAAATCTTCATTAGCTTTTTACTGTGGGTTTCTTTATCCAAAACACTCAAACCAAACATCAACATCAACCAGCGGTGATCAATGTCAAAACATCGTACCCTGAATAAAATATAAGGAGAGGCAAGTGCTCAGTTTTCGCGAAATAATGCTATTGATAAATTTACCAACGCGTCTCACATGATATTACAGGGTGGCGATGTGCCACCCCGCAGCCCGATCTATTATTATGCCGGGCAGGTCGCGGCGTGCGAGAACTTCAGGGTTGCCACAAGATATAAAAGTCATAATGTAACCATTGGCCTTTAAAAATGACAAAAAGTTACCTGCGAAGGAATCTTATTTTGGCACGACAGTAGTTAAAATTATAATTGAAAATGACACTTAAATTTTTTAAGTCGAAAAAATAAAAATATTTTATTTCTCTCGCCTGGTTACAGTTCAAAGGTAAAATTTCGTTTATCTTGTAGTAGGTTTTAAATTTTTTTTCACTTACATATATTTTTGCACCAGACTACTTAGTAGTAATGAAAAACGAAAAAATAAAAGCGTTTCGTTTTTGAGTACGTTTATTAGTTAAATAATAATTAACCCGTTATATTTTTTCGTTTTATCCTACAATACAATATAATATTACGCATGAGAACAAGAGATGACGGAAAATATGTTGAAATTAAATAATATCACACTCAAAAAACTGAAATTCCTATTAGGAAAGAAGTATACTTATTAAATTCTTTTATCTTCTACGTAAGTGTAGGTAATGACGATCAATGCCTTTTGCTTATTAGAATCTTTTAACATAATAAATCATTAAATTAATAAGGTTTGTTATTCTTAATAATTGGTAACAATACAAATAATCAACTCACCATAGGAAACACAGCAGCATTAAGCTGCTACTTTACGCTGGTAATCTGTGAGAGAGTGGGTTTACTGTTGTGTTACTACTGTGTTGTGTATTTTTAATGCAGTTTTCCACTTTACATGGTCAATATTGTATAGCCCTTCTTTAAACAGTTTTTTGAAGTCTGCCATTTTAAAAGTGGTATTGTTTCGGTTTAGGTTTGTTATATCTGAATGACCGCTTACTTCACCCCGCACCGTACTATGAAACTCGCTTAGCGCTTAACGATACGTAATCGATAATGAAATGTATGGAAGCAATACCTGTCGTTTTGTTTCGGTGCTAACATAATACTTTAGGTCAATGTACGTTTTTCCGCCTGCCCTAGAAACATACTATAATTATTTTTATGATTCTGTAAGTCTTATATAAAATATAAATAGTATGAATGAGGTCTCAGACTATTTTGCGTTATAATTATATTCGACGATTTAAAACAACTCACGAAATGAATAAAAGTCGTATCTTTTCTTCTTTCTTCTATATTCTTAATTTTAATTTACCAAGCAATTACAATTGAATGGTTTGAACAATTTAAGCATTAATGGTCGCTATGCCTGTCTCTTTCTATCGTCATTTAGTAAAGAGAGATAGAGCAACTTTAAGTATTTTACTTCTTAGTTTGACGTCGATTTTCAACCGACTTCAAAAAAGGAGGAGGTTCTCAATTCGTAGGAATCTTTTTTATGTATGTTCACCGATTACTCATAGACGCCTGAACCGATTTCAAAACTCTTTTTTTTTCAAAGGGTAGGGTGGGTCCCAGGTGGTCCCATTTAAAAAATCGGTCAAAAAAATCAACAACAAAATTATATTTTTATTGAAGTCAGTTGTACAAAATTTTTAATTTTACCACTTGTATGAGTGAGGCCTTTATTCTTTAAAAGTGAGTATAATTCTTTATCGAATGTAAGATTGTAAGAAATCGAAAATAAAAGATACATTTCAAATTTACTACGTCTGTTAATTTGAGCAGCCCTGCGACCAGCAACCCGCCGGGACGGCACCGATGACTTGTCATTAATAACGACAGCGGAAATGTATCAAAAGGTGACGCGTGTCCCTCTGTCTGTCTCCAGCCTTATTTATGATACAAGAGAACAATATTTATTTTTGCTTATAGCTTATAGATCTATATTCTCTACGGGTATTAGCAGTTACGTGTATTGTTTCCGCTACAATGTGATGCTATACGACGTCTGTATATTATTCACTAAAGTTTTCTTAATGTAATCCAATTTATTTACTTCGTATTTATCATCACCATTATCATCATTACTATTCTTCACTATTAGAATGCCACTAAGCGCGGCCCTGAGACATTCTGTATCTTTCGATTTCTTGAATGTCTTATCCGTCATTAAATCTACCAGCTGCCCGCACTCGCTTACGGGTCGAGGCTGCCACTCAAGAATGCTCCAGAAGTTTTCTTTCCCATCGATTATCTATTCGTCGAGCTACTCCTAGTCGTATATCTTAGCAGAGTTAACCCTAGTAATGTCTAGGCGGTTGAACTTTATTTCTACCTGGAAAATCGTTGTGGTACCAATTACCTTCTTGCCTGTTTCTGCTGACAAGCAGCAGTACGTGTACTGCTGTATACCTAATGGTCTGAAGGGTGTAGAGAGCTTGTATAATTACAAGTTGTGAGGTATTCCATCTTAGTTCTCAGAAAAAAAAACGCATCTGTTAAAGTAAGCAGCCGGTGTCTGTGGTTTGCAGTAACCACTTTCCATCAGGAGGACTGTGAGTTGTTGGTCACTTTAGTTTTATAAAGATACATAGTTCCGTTTACGTCCGCACAGAGGCGCTGTTCATTAATCCATAGTTTTAGTCGATGACTATAGGAAAACTAGTATCAAAAACCTGTGCTAAGGGCACAGGTCTTCCGACACATGTGATCGCAATCATGTGAATGTAACACGTGTAATCTTGTAAAAAGATCAACACTAAAGACATGAGCTTTCTGTACGCGTCACGTACGTAATATGGGTATACAATTTACACAATATCGTCATATGTCTCCGTGTCAGAGGTCCTCCCGAGGCGTCTACCCCAATTACCGTTGGAATTGTTTCAACGTGCCCTATCTATTATTTTCCTGTCCTGGGAATTTGGGACGGGAATGGATAGTAAAAAATAGTTATATTTCGTCCTTCCATGGGCACGTCGGGCTTTCTAATTACGATGATTGATTTTGCCGTCGCATGATCTATCATCTGCACGTGTTTATATGGAAATGTTTCATTTTGTTATAAGAAAGAAATTGATAATTAATGCTACACGATTTTCATCTACCCATTACAGCTTATAAAAGTCCACTGCTGAACATAGTCCTCCCCCATATATTGGCTCATAGGGGTGATTTTTTTATAGTTGTCATGCTTGACAGACAGTTAGGCAACCACAGTTTTTTTAAAGTAAAAACTTCTTTAGCCGCGAGCGATTTTTAGTAAGGGAAAAACTAATGGGTTCGCGTCACCGATGACCTCGACATGCTAGTGACGTATGCGCTTGCGCGCAATACGTCACGTGTGTATCTGTTAGTGGTACTAGCGGTACTAGTATAACGGCCTGTGTATATGTATATGCATATATCATTGAGTTTTCAATTCTGTCCGCAGTCCTTATGACTGCCTTTGGTATTTTTAATTATTTCAAGTTATTATCAGGAAGATGCTACTGCTCATCTTCCATTTCATTAATCCCTCTGTTGCCTCTTACGACACCCACGGGACGATATGGGGCGGTGGATATTCTTACACCAGCACTATGCGGTTACTATATACACTTTGGTTTATAAATTAATGAGATTTTAAATCAAATATATTATAGTCTATGTTATTAAGTAGAGTAACGCTGCATTTGTATTATGATTGTAGCAAAAATGGGTCAACTCTGCTGAAGAAGGACTGCGCACAGTAACAAATCAACTGTATCTTCATAACTGCTTGTCTTACCAGATCGTCAGTCTTTCCAGTAGGGGGCCGCTCTACATTTTGGCACGAGGCTATCACTCAAAAACCTACGTATAGTAAATATACGTGGTAGAGCCATGCTGAACGCTGCTGTGTTTCGTATGGTGAGTGTAGAGAACCGGAGACCCTTTTTACTGGAAATGAGGCATTCCATCTTATCCTCACGGGTGACAACGCATCTACATTTTGATTGGTAGTAGAGGATGATGAGGAGATGTAGATGTCTACCGGCCGCAGCAACCGCTTCCCATCAAGTGAACTGTGTGCTCGTTTGTCACCCTAAATCTATAAAAAAAAACCTTTCTTATCCATCGGTTGTTGGCTCTTAGTTATATGATCGGACCAGGGCCACTTCAGCCTGGTGATTTGCTGGAAGATGTCTTATTAAAAGTACGTTAGTCTTTTTCTATTGCAGATATTCTCTGCTTTTCATGTAGAGAAACTTAAAGAGAGCACCTCAGGACCTCGTTTTGGTTCCATAATTCATCCATTACTGGCAATAAGCAATGGTTGAATACTTTTTCTCAGTTTCTGAGGTATATTGGCATGTTTTTGTCACTTTTCGAAAGCGTTTTAACAGAGTTGGATTCGTCGGTTGACCTCTTCGATTGATCGCGATCGGACTTACTTAATAGGACATTTTGCCCCAGGGCCCAAGTTCCTATACTCGTCAACAACTTCGCTTGTAATAATTACCTTTAATAGTTGTAACATGGGCGGTAGATATGATTTTTGTCTTATCCATATTTGTCTTATGATCTACTTGTAGGGAGACATTAGAAATCTCTAAGCATAGAGCTAAGAACCCACAGGAATTCTGCCATAATAACTATATCATCGGCAAACTGCGGTTCCTTGGCGCAGTGGCTTAGCAATGGGTTGCAGCGCTAAGGGCCGCGGGTTCGAATCCCGCCGGAACAAGTATTTGTATGGCCTGGTTTGTCCTTGTGAAATTTATGTATGTAAACTGCCCCCAATATACAAGAGAAAATCCTAGTGTGGAGGTAACTTTTTAAAAAAGAAAAAAAAAACAAAGAAAAAAAAGGTAATGAGGCATTCCATCTTAGTCCTCGTGGTAGGTAACGCATCTGCATATTAACTGATGATGTCTGCGTTCTTTTACCATCAGGTAGACGGCGTGATCATTGGCCACTTTTACTTATATAAAAACGTAAGTTACGGTCACGCCAGTGCATTCTAAGTCTATGGTTACGGTTATACGATGACGTAGATATATAATATCTATTTTATATATTAATTTCTATTCTACGGTGGTAGAGCCACGCAGCAGTTTTTGCTGTTGCACGTATGGGCCGGCTCGAGCCGGGTTGGTACCACGACCTGAATACCGGCGTGAAGTAGAAGCTCTGCTTCTGCGTTTCGTCTGGTGAGTGCAGGTGGCCGGAGGCCCAATTCCCCCCCCCCCCCCATCAACATGGTAGCGGAATTACGCAATAGACTACCCCAGGAGGGTACCAGTACCCCTGGAGGATCCCTCGCTGAGCATCCACGACCATGTTATTCCAATCCTGAGCGTGGGTGCCCCGCGTATTATGGGGGGGGGGGGGCAAAATTCCGCTCCAAAACATAACTGCTCGGGGCAAACTGAGCAACAATACCAAGGCGACCCCTGCCACGCTATCCGTGAATTTCTGCAACATCAGGGGACTTCACTCTAACATAAACGCCGTCCACTACCATCTCGAGACGGCGAAGCCGGCCTTGCTCTTTCTGACCGAGACGCAAGCTTCCTCTCCGGCTGATATTTCGTATCTCTCCTATCCGGGGTCCAAATTGGAGCACTCCTTTGTGCCTCGGGCTGGAGTTTGCGTATACACGCAAACCTGGAGTTTGCGTATACACGCAAACTCCAGCCCGAGAACAGATGTCCTCTCTGACATACGTCAGAGAGGACATCTGTTCTCGACGCCTCGGCAGTCTTGAAGGTTCGGACCTGTCCATCCTTTGGTTACGCGTAGACAGCGACGGCCATCCGCGCGTCTACGGGTGCCTCTATAGGTCCCATAGCCGAAACAGACCGACTCATCGACCACGTCCAAATGGCTACAGATTCCTTGCTACAATAGGTCCCATCCGCAGAGATCGTGATCCTTGGCGATTTTAACGCCCACCACGCCGAATGGCTCGGTTCACGTTTAACCGATCATGCGGGGAGATCTGTTTATGACTTTGCCTTGGCATAGGGTCTGACACAACTGGTTACTTCGCCTACGCGGATTTCAGATGTGGAGGATCATACACCTTCCCTGTTGGACCTTCTGCTGACCTCTCATCCGGACGGATATCAGGTTTCCGTCGATGCCCCTCTCGGCTCTTCGGATCCGGAGTGTGGTGCCACTCACGCTCCCCTCGCGGTTGCGTTCTGCAGGTTGCCGCCGTGTTTGGCATTACAGGTCAGCGGATTGGGACGGAATGCGGTCTTTCTTTGCATCCTACCCATGCGGGCGGGTTTGCTTCTCGCCGGATGATCCCAGCGCTGTTGCTGACTCTGTCACTGATGTGGTGCTACAGGGAATGGAACTATTTATTCCATCATCTGTGGTACCCTTCGGAGGCAGATCTCAGCCTTGGTTTGGTCGCTCCTGTAAGACTGCATTACGCAGTAAGCAGGAGTGTTATCAAGCCTGGGCTGCGGCTTCGGCGACTCGGGATGTAAACACCAGCACACTTAAAAAGAACTATAACTTCGCCTCCAGGTCCTTCAAGAGTGTTATTGCCAAGGCAAAGTCAGAGCACATAGGCAGAATTGGCGAGAAACTAGTTCGCCTTCCTTCGGGAACCCGTGCATTCTGGTCTCTCGCCAAGGCTGTCCAAGGGAATTTCTGTAAGCCATCACTACCATCTCTGCACAGGGAGGACGACTCACTGGCCCAAGACGCAAAAGACAAAGCTGACCATTTAGGCTCCCTTTTTGCGTCCAACTCGACTCTTGATGACGGGGGGAAAACACCGCCGACCATCCCGCGGTGTGAGTGCTCCATGCCGGATGTGCTGTTCTCACAGCGCTCGGTTCGCAAAGGACTTCTCTCCCTGGACATCCAGAAGTCGAGTGGCCCTGACGGAATCCCCCCAATTGTGCTGAGGACGTGTGCTCCGGAGTTGGCACCGGTCCTAACGCGTCTTTTCCGGTACTCCTACTCACAAGGCGTAGTACCGAACTCATGGAAGACAGTTTTTGTCCACCCGATCCCTAAAAAAGGCGACCGCTCAGACCCGTCCAACTATAGGCCTATCACCATTACCTCCTTGTTCTCCAAAATAATGGAATCCATTATTAACTGCCAGCTCCTACCTGACCCATAGATGGGCGGAGGCAGTAGAGTCCAAGGGGGAGGCGTTGGCCGTTAGTCTGGACATTGCGAAGGCCTTCGATCGGGTTTGGCACAAAGCGCTTCTTTCGAAGCTCCATTCTTATGGGCTTCCCGAGAAATTGTGCAATTGGATCACCAGCTTCCTTGCAGATTGGAGCATCAAGGTCGTTGTAGACGGTGCATGTTCTGACTACAAGCCTATTAACGCTGGTGTTCCACAAGGCTGTGTGCTATCACCAACGCTGTTTCTTCTGCATATCAATGACATGTTGCTAACTGGTAGCATTCATTGCTATGTGGATGAAAGCACTGGTGATGCTCTATACACCGGCCGTGCCAATATTTCTCGGGAAAACGTCGTTGAGTACCGGAACAAACTTGTGTCTGAAGTCGAGTCTTTGCTGAACAAAGTCTCGGATTGGGGGCGACTAAATCTAGTCCAGTTTAATCCTCAGAAGACACAAGTTTGCGCGTTTACCGCTAAAAAGAACCCCTTTGTTGTATCTCCTCAGTTTCAAGGCACTCCCCTTCTTGCCTCAGCCAGTATCGGTATCCTCGGAGTCGAATATCGAGTGACGTGCAGTTTCGTGGTCAGTTGGAAGAGAAGGCCAAATTGGCCTCTAAAAAGCTTGGCGTGCTCAGCAGAGCGGGACTGTATTTTATGCCGGCACACCGCCTGCGACTTTACAAGGCGCAGGTTCGGCCTCACATGGAATACTGTTCCCATCTCTGGGCAGGGGCTCCCCAGTGCCAGCTCCTTCCACTTGACCGCATTCAACGCAGAGCGGCTCGAATTGTCGACGACCGAGCCCTTTCCGATCGGCTCGATTCATTGGCACTTCGAAGAGATGTTGCATCCCTTTGCATTTTTTTTGGCATCTACCATGGGGAGTGCTCTGAGGAATTGTTCGGATTAATCCCAGCCGCCAAATTTCACGAACGCACATTGCGGCAGAACTCCCGATACCATCCACACCATCTGGATGATTGGCGGTCCACCACTGTGCGATTTAGAAGATGTTTTCTTCCTCGCACGACTTCTTTGTGGAATCGATTACCATCAGCGATTCCGGACCGATACGACTTAGGGACCTTCAAGAAAAGAGCGTACTCCTTTTTAAAAGGCCGACAACGCATCTGCAATTCCCTCCCTGGTGTTGCAGTTGTTCATGGGCGGCGGTAGTCACTTACCATCAGGTGAGCCGCATGCTCGTTTGCCCCCTTTCCTATAAAAAAAAAATAATAAAGACCGCAACAGACAGAAACAGAAACAGAAACTTTTGATTCAATATAGATTATAATTCATACTTATTGAAAGTCACTGTTTTGTTTAATTTACCACTGGTTCGAAAAAACCTCTGTCATGGGAAGAACCAGCTAGAACCAAGACACATACCGTTCCTTAGTTGTGCTAAGAGACTATGGGATATGCCCATCTTATGGCTTCCGACAGATAGCGCTTTAGTCTATTTCATACCAGACGTATATACCTAGACGGGCAATGGGCAGCAAGTGTGAAACGTCTGGTGATACTGCGTTCGTCAATCGACTCGCCCAACGAGAAGATTAAGTATAATTCTCCCTACAACGGGATAGATCGTTATCGGCAGTTGATTTTTATGAAGATGTGAATTAAACTCAGATCTCTCTTCTATTATTGACACAGGATCACTTCTACCGTCCCTAAGGATGAAAAATAGAGGTGATTTTTATTTTCTTACCACAACTCACCGTATATTGTTCAGACCGCGGGGAACAGGTCTCCTCTTATTTCTAAAATTATTCCGCGCGCTCCTTTTTGTGTAAGCGGACTTCACATGTCTTGGAAATATTTTATTCCCCAGACATGCAGGCATCCTCACGATGTCCACCTTCACCGCTAAACACGTGGTAAATCAGCGCAAATCCATTGTTACCGGCGGGTTCGAACCCGGTAATATAAAACTTGTACAAAGCAGAAACAGTAACAGAAACTTTTTTTCATTATAGATTACAAATAAAACTTATTGAAAGTCACTCTTTTGTTTAATTTACCACTGGTTCGTGGAAAAAAAACCTCTGTCTTGAAGAGAACCAGCAAGAAACCCAACGGGACTTTCAAAATATATAATAATAGTTTACAATCATATATGTTACACAATTAACAACACAAAACAAATTAGAAATAGCTTGGTCGAAGCGTCGAATAAAATAAAATAAAAATCGACTTCAAAAAAACTTCAAAAAATAATACAATTATTTGCACATAATTAAACAAAATTCAGCGCTAAGACATAGTGTAGCGAAGAATTAAATATTATATGTATTTTTTTTTTTATAGAACAGAGGGCAAACGTGTATCCGGCTCTCCTGATGGCTCACCCATGAACAACCGCAACACCAGGGGAGTTGCAGATGCGTTATATAATTATTTATTATGTGTATATTAGTCGACATAATTATGTTTATATGTATATTTGTATACATATTTAATTTCACCTTTTATCACCCCATGGCGTCAAGTCCGCGCGTACTACTAGTATAAATAAATAAAGCTCCGATTTCAGAAGCTTTTCAATTATGTGAAAATTATTTTCTTCGTTTTACTTTTTCAAAGTTCGTTTGTATATATATTTTAAGCTAAATTATGTGCGAAATTCTTGATCATTATTACCGTGCGCTTGCTATACTAACTTATGTACTAAACACGCAACAGCTTGGCTCATAAATTGCTTTCAACGCGCTCCATTCAAATTTCTCGTGTACCCTCACGAAACAAAACCAATACGATCCGCCTATAAATCTCAAGGTACGTCCGAAACACTTGAAGTGTCTTAACCGCACACGTTCTTGTAAGGTACATATGTTAGCCAAGAAAGGGTTGAGAGAGTGCTACCTGTGGGGGATGGGGAGGAGTGAGGGTGAGGGCCGCGAGCGGATCTACCCCCCTCATTTGTTTGCGATGACCCCCAAGTACTATCTCGTGAGCGCCGTATCCACGTTTCATCTTGTCTTGTTTAGGTTGGGTTTACAAAGTAAGTATATCAAGTTTTTTCCCACTTTTATCATTTTATAGGTGTTATACTTTTTATCTGACTGTCCCAAAAAGGGTGGTGTTTTTCGAGTGTATATATGTATATATATGTCTATTTTTTTTAGCACGCTCTGTATCTTTAACTGCTTGATGGATTTTAATACATGGGATGTCGTCAGATTTGTTATAGTTATGGAAGTGACATATTCTTTTTTTTTACATATTTGAGTTTTTTTTATATTAAATTTTTAACCATTAGGCTTGGTATGAAAGAAGGAATAAAACATATAAGTGTTAAATATAACAAGGAGACTTTAAAAAAACAACAATAATATTAATTTAATTTCTTACGTCGAAAAAACTTTTAATAAATTTTTCAATCGATGAATTAGTTGCAAAATAAGACTGTCCTGTTTTGCGTACCACTACCTCTGTAGAACATTATATGGCCATTTTAATATAAAGCCGGTTCACGATGTTTCAGTAGCATATTAGTAACGTTATGATCCATTCAGGTATACTTAAAACGAGCACCTAAGATTAAGACGCGTGCTGTAAGTGGATAGTTCCAAGAGTAAGTTTTACCTTAATGATAAGTATAGGAGATTGTGAAGATTTTTATAAGGAATCACGCTTTGAGTTTTAAAACTAATATATTATTTTTTATTAAAAGATGTGAAATGAGCACACAGTCCACTTGACGGTAAATGAAAGTGGCTGATAGACACCTATTATCTTCTTTCTTTATCTTTGATTAGTAATCAAAAGGCAGATGCGTTGTCACCACCATCACAAAGCAGCATTATCATGCCTACTTGATTGTGGTATCCTCTAAGAATGTAATCCTTCCCCGGCCGAGCCGAGCCGATACATTCACCTTGCAGGTATTTTTGGTGCAAGTAGCTATGCAGTTCTGATAAGATCAATATCACTGCAACCAGTAACTTCTATCGTGCTCGCTGCTATGGTTATAGTGCACTGCTAAGTCCTATAATCAAATTAAAAGAGTTGCTTAGCTGTGAGCAATTTCAGTTCTTCTGCGTTAAGTACAGTTTCCCGGACGAGTGTTACGTTTGTGCATTAAGGGTTCACAATCAATTAGGATGTGCAGAGGTGTTTCTTCCGTTAAGGAACAAAATTGGCACATTCTTGAGTCATCCTAAAATGGAAATGTGTTTTTAAAAGTCAATGTCCAGCTAGGGTTGTTGCCAGTATACGTAGTATATTCTTACTTAATCCGAAGGCTTCTGAAGCAAATATTGATGTAACAGGCATACCACGGTTCCAGATGTCTCTAACGTATAGTATTTTAATAAAGTATTTTTTTTAAATACGCGTGCTAAGCTAGCAGTTGAATCTGCGAGTCTTGGGTTACAGTTAAAAGCTAAGTTGGCTGACGCCAAATTCTTTGATATATCACACGTTCGGTTTGGGATGCGTCGTTAACAATATAATTATTATTAAAGTACATATTATAGACGTACTCGTACAATACATTATACGTGTCGGGTAGTGGCGTCAGAAGAGTCTATTGCCCCGTATTATACCGTGGTGTCATAAGGGGTGGCAGAGAAAAATGGAACAGGAGATGAAAAGCAGCAACTTCCTGACAAGAACTAAAAACAATAAAAACTGCGGTTGCCAACCCTCCTGCCAAGCGTAACAACCATGGCAAATACCCCTATAAGGCAATCAATGGAGAAGGCCTATGTTCAGCAATGGACTCTTGATAGGCTGTAATGGTAAATTTCTATATATCATCATCATCATATCAAATAAATCTCATTTAGAAATGGTAGTAGATTAAAAAAAATACGTTTGCCAGAGGGAAATTGTTGACTTTGACATAATCGCTCAGCTTGTTTCCTTGTCATTACAGTGAGGTATAAGTGATTTAATGGCTCTTTAACTTCTTATCACCCACACTCTCACTCTCATAGCATCATCATTACAGCCCTTCACTAGTCCACTGCTGAACATAGGTCTCCCCCAAAGAATGCCAAAAAGCACGGTCATGATCCACCATTGACTTGCATCATGTCTTACCATATAGCATACATAAGGTCCTCCAAACCGAATTTCGATCAAGGCGGCCAGTCTCAACGGAGACTAGCCATATACGCAGGACAGGATTATAGTATCCGAGTGTATGCAAGCACAGGTGCAGTCTCCATTGCCTCACTCTCATAGTCCGATAGGATAGTAATCCGACACGACCGGAGAGAGATCAGGCGCAGGACCAACGGCTTTACTGGCTTTTCGAGACACCGCCAACTCCCAGACTCAGGGTTGCTACTGAGAAAATCTGGACAGAAAAACCCAATTACTAATTTTTGATCTGACCCGGGATAAATACTAAAAAAATTACTAAATACTACGGATCGATAAAACGAACATAAAAGAACATAAAGCTGATGCTGATGTCAAGCAGTAGCTCTTCTCTCTACTGTCTCTGAACATGTTCAGGATCAACTCAACCATTACATCAGATTTACTATTCCATAAATACCAAAAATGATTTGCAAGAATATTAAAATAAAAAAAAACAATTATAGCTTCCATAGAAAACCAATCTCACCTCGCCTTACAACTTTCTACAAGCCATTTCAGAGAGTGTGTGCAGGAATTACCTTTTGAAACCTTTTTTTGCAGACTTAAAACGCATTCGAACCAAACGGTTTGCTTCATGGTTCCTCAGGAAATGAGTGTAAAAAGTTGCCAGCATCTGTCTTTTCATCCAATTACAATGTGGGTGGTTTCAAGGCAAGAGTGAATAGGCTTTTGTTAAATCAGTGCACTTTACTATCTTCGGCTGCATCACCACTTACCATCAGAAAAGTAGTCAAGGACTGGATTAGAATAGTAAAAAAAGAGAATGGTTAAGTATCTGTGTCGTTTACGAACGTAGAAAACTAAAAAAAAAAAGTAAAAATCAAATGCAAAAAAATCCCAGAAATTAAGTAAAAGTATGTTCCTTGAGTTTAAATTTAAAGATTCGTTTTGACTTTCATTTGCATACTTAGAAAAAGGATTTATTTTTATGATAATGTTTTTTTTTTAAATAGAAAAAAAGAAATAATAATTATCTATGTTAATTGAGGTTGAATCTGAAGATTCGTTTTGACTTTCGATTGTAAACTGAGAAAAAGAGTTTATTTATTTCTTTGAAAATATAGATTTTACTGCTATTGTTTACTACTCTGTGTTGCGAGACCGCGTTAAAGCCAATAAAGTAAATGCTATCTCGGGCCCGGAGCCTGCAAGTGCCTGAATTGTATCGTATCGTAAACATGGCGTCGTGTAAATTTAGACATTTTGACTTTAAGCGTTAATTGTCGCACACTGATAACAATTCTTAAGCTTTATATGAATATACAAAATGTACTTAAAACGGTTTCCATGTATTGCTAAAGATATTGTATTTAGTTTTTAATTAACCTGAATAATTAATTATTTCAATCGTCAATAACGATTAAACTTTTTATCCATTCATGCATTAATTACAGGTTATCAAAAGTGCTACACACTGCTGAACATAGATCTCCACATAGATTGCCCCATAGGGAGATATTTGCCATAGTTGCCATCCTTGTTAGGTGACATAAAATACTACAATACATAGTATTCTATGGTAGATGAGTTGGCAACCGTAGTTTTAATTTAATAGTTGTTATTAAATATAGTATTAATGTTAAATAGTGTATATTATATTTAATATAATATTAATATAAAATAGTGTCTTCACTGCAGCCCATCTGCTGGTTTGTTTCCCGCTGTCGCCTCTTACGATGTCTTCGATTGAATCAGTAATAAACAATTTACTAGACCGTCTAATGAATTTCAGTTTCCGCGTACCCGTTTAGAATTTGCAGTTAACGACTCTCGAGTATTTTGATGGTGTGGTGTATTTATTTGGTTGGATGGATTTTCGATAACGACATCATCGTTATCGAAAATCTGCCAACTGGACATTATTATCATCCTTTACGCAACGTACATACTTCGAAATCGTAATGAAAAAAGAATACAATAATTTTAATTCAAAATAGACAAAAAGAAAACATATTGAAAGTTATTGATGCTTTTACCACTGGTTCGGAAAAACTTCTAGCCCAAGAAGAATCTGCAAGAAATGCAGTAGAATAAAAAAATAACTTACGATATTATTTTGTTCAATTGTATATAAAGAATATTCAAAAATTACATGGTAGCGATCACCCCATTCCCATAGGAAATCATGTATCATATTAGGTCCTTACATATGAAATTGGCGTTTTGTACGGGAGGAAAATAAAGTAAATTTTTTTTTGTAAAATTTATTTAATTAATCAAAATGTGAACCGTTGTTATTTATGTACTTTTGCCATCTGATAGGTAGTTCATTGATCCCTTTACTTAAAAAACCACGGGGCGAAAATCAATAAACTCTTTGAAGGCAGTTTGGACTGCCCCATCGTAGTTGAATTTTTTCCTTGTAAGAGGTTGTCCAAATTCCGGAAAAAATGGTAATCTGTTGGAGCAAGGTTCGGGGAGTACGGTGGATGTCGCAGACATTCCAATTGTAGCTTATCTAACTTAGTGGTTGTTTGTTGTGCAGTGTGTGGTCTTGCGTAGTCGTGAAGCAGCAGAGGCCTAGAGCGATTGACCAATCTCGGTTATTTAGCAGCTAGTTCTTCCTTCATGGTTTCCAGTTGCTGACAATAGATATCTGCCGTAATTGTTTAGCCAGATTTTAGAAAGCTGTAGTGAATGACACCGGCGCTGGTCCACTACAAGTAATTTTCCTGAGTCAATTTTCGTTTAGGGCAGGATTTGGCTGGGTCTCCAGCCATAGTGTCGAGCGCTTCCGATTATCGTACAGTATTCACTTTTCATCTCAAGTAATGATTCGATTTAAAATCCCTTCATTATTGTGTCGTTTGAGCGAAGTAACACAGCATTCGACGCGTGTTTGCAAGTTCGATTCACTCAATTCATAAGGTACCCATCGTCCCATCATTTTTTACTTTCCCGATTTGCTTCAAATGGATTAATACAGTTTTATCACTTACCCCGAATCCTGCAGCTATCTCTGAAGTGCTTTGTGATGGACTGCTTCCACAATAGCCATTAATTCTTCATTTTCTATTTTGGTCTCCGGCCGTCCACGGGGTTGGTTCAGAAGGTCGAAATTTCTAGAACGAAAACTTTTTCCATTGTGCGGTAATAAGCAACGCCAAAGTAAAAAATAATGAGGAAAATAACAAATAAATGACTGTTTTCAAAAACTCAAATGTACCAGATAAAATAATTTATAAATAGGAATTTGGAATTCTTGATCAAAGAGCAGATATTTCAGATCAAAGTGGTACGACAAAACGCTAATTTCATATCTAAGGACGTATAGTAGGTAATAACCCTTTTTAAGCAACTTTCGTTAATAATTTATTAAAAGTTTTTAATAGATACTGCATATTTTCTAGGATTTTATTGTAAAAGTGTGTACATTATCCCATAAAGGAATTACCGACTCGTTGGAGTCGAGTAACTGGCATTACCAGCTTGTGTTTATTTCTAGTATTCACAGAATCTTTTCTGTGACCTTTCCAAGGCTTTCGATTGTGTTCATCATGAGACATTAATCAGGAAACTACAACGTTACGTTATAAAAAATTTGGCGCTTAGACTTATTACTTCATATTTAAGTAACAGAACTCAAAAAATCGTGATCAATGGTAAAGGTTCCTCCGGATCAGTGGTATCAATGGGCGTTCCTCAGGGCTCTATTCTTGGCCCATTCCTGTTCTTAATCTATATTAATGACTTACCATATCTTGTAAGGGAGAATCACAATATAGTATTATTTGCTGACGATACCTCTTTAATTTTCAAACTCAAACGGCAGTCAATTAATTATGATGATGTAAATAATGCTCTATCGAAATTAGTACATTGGTTTAACGCCAACAATTTGCTCTTAAACGGCAATAAGACAAAATGTATTAAATTTACAATACCTAATGTAAAACATTCGAAAACCAATGTGCTCTTAAATGGGGAGGAGTTGAGTCTTGTGGATACCACTGTTTTTCTTGGTATTACTATTGATGCGAAATTTTAATGGGGCCCCCATATATCTAAATTAGCATGCAGACTTAGTTCTGCAGCATATGCTGTAAGAAAGATTTTAAGTCTCACAGATGTTGAGACAGCTAGGTTAGTGTATTTTAGTTACTTTCATAGCTTAATGTCCTATGGAATTTTGCTATGGGAAAGTGCGACTGATATTTAAGCTATATTTGTTTTGCAAAAGAGAGCTGTACGAGCGATTTATAACCTAAATTGTGAAGAGTCCCTCAGAGAAAAATTTAAAGAAATAAACATATTTACAGAGCCGTGGTAGTTCAGATGGTTAGCGCTCGCTGTAAGCTTCACAGTACTCGAGCAACCCGGGTTCGATCCCCACCGGCACCAATGAAATTGTTAATTGCAATTTTAAATGCTGGTTTACCACGTGCTCGGCGGTGAAGGAAAACATCGTGAGGAAACCTGCATGTCTGAGAAAATAAGAAAAATTTTTTTTATTTTCGAATTACGAATTTCGACGACATGTGAATTTCACCAACACGCATTGGGGCAGCGCGGCGGACATTTCCTTGCCCTAAAACCGTCTCAGAAATGAGAGGAGGCCTGTGCCCAGCAGTGTGACGTAAATAGGCTGCAACTTTACTTTTACTTTTTAACACATTAACTTTGGCATCTCAATATATTTTTGAAAATGTAATGTATGTACATAAAACATAAATAGCTTTAATAAGAATAAGGATGTTCATACCTTAAACACTAGGAACAAACATAAGCTTGTAATGCCAGTTACTAGACTCCATAGAATTAGTAATTCATTTATGGGGCAATGTATACGCTTTTACAACAAAATCCCAGAACATGTTCAAAGTTTGTCAATAAACAAGCTTAAAAGTTTTATTAAAGAAAAACTGTACAAAAAAGGTTATTATAATATCAAGGAATACATGAATGAAAATAACCCCTGGGAATAAGGTGATCGCCACCATGCTGGTTCTATGAAAATTCATTTAAAATTGTATAAACAAAATTAATGTTAAGTGAAATTATGTTGACATGATTTCCTATGGGAATGAGGTGATCGCTACCTTGTAGTTTTTGAATATTATTTATATACAATTGAACAACATAATACCTATCGTAAGTTATTTTTTTATTCTACTGCATTTCTTGCAGATTCTTCTTAGGCTAGAAGTATTTCCGAAATAGTGGTAAATAAAAAAATTCTTTCAATAAGTATTATGTAATAATCAATATTGAATAAAAAAATCATTCCATTCTATTCTAATCATTATCACAACCCTTCACAAGTCCACTGCTGAACGTAGGTCTTTCTAAGGAATGCCACAAAGCATGATCCTGAGCTACCTACATCCATAATTTAGCAAAACTGCTCTTGTTTTTTTTTTTTAAAATTTATGTATTTAATTTTTTCGATGTTTTTCTCTTTACACTCCTGATTTCGATTACAAATTGCTCTTGCAAAAAAAAGATAGCTTAAATGTCAGTCGCATTAGCCCATAGCAAAATTCCATACGACATTATGCTACGGAAATAATTAAAAAAACTGACCTAATCTTTACAGTGTATGCTGCAAAATTAAGTTTGTTATTTGAGGATTCTACTGAAGCTGTGCGTCAACTGTAATTCTAAAAAAGTAGTAGATTCAACAAGACCCAGCTCCTTTCCATTAAAATTACACTGGTATTGGTTAAATTCACAACATGAATGAACTGAAATGTAGATATAAATGTTACGGCTAAAAGCCAAAGTGCGGATACACCTAGGTTTAACCCGCTACTACTAGGTGCATCCTATTGCGGTTGGTTAAACTTAGGTGTATCATATATAATTTATAAATCTATGTTATATTTTCTAAAAAAATCGTTTCATATTATATTAAAAACCACAATAATAAAAAAAAAACTAAAACTGGAAACTCAATTATCATATAGTCCTACTCCCCGCGGTATCGTGACAAAAACGCTGGCTGCGTTTCCCCGCTGAATATACTTTTCTCGCTCAAAGGCTAAGTATAGCCTTAAAAGAACCAGCCCTCTTATCACCAGAAGCAACGACCAGCCGTGGATGGAGGAACTTCACCGCACGTGGACCCCACGGACCGATAGTCTCTACAGCAAATGGCATAAATATGTAGTCATCATATAAATCATCATAAAAACGAAGTTATGGCAACGCATCTTCGGGGAGCTGATCATCTTACAAGCTTAGCTGTTCCACATTTGATAAAAACGAAAGGATGCATTTATAAATTAGATAAATATCTGCGGTTTTGCGGTGGCCCGCGGGTACCTTAAGCTGCTGTTAATTATTATATTACTTGATACGTATATTCGTGTTTTTACAAATTTAAAAGATACACCTAAATTTAACCAAATAATGTTGGCTGCACCTAGTTCTAGCCGGATAGAACTAGGTTTAACCGTATTTCGGCTATTAACCGTTACATTAACACACAATTGGTTTTGTGTGATAATACATTTCGTTTTAATACCATACATAAGCAAATTGTTGGCGTTAAATCAATGCACTTATTTTGATATAGCATCATTGGGTTGCTGCAACCGCGGCTTTGAATCCCGCACGGAACAAGTATTTGTATGGCTTACAAATAATTGTGTCGGGTTTGTTCTTGTAAAAAATTGTAAGTCAACATACACTTACTCACTCACTACTCTATAAGCACGACATATAAGAAAATCCTAGAGTAATGTGTATAAAATAAAGAAAAAAAAGTATATAGCTTTATTACTTCGTCTTAAATGTTTTAACTGTAAATGTCGACTTAATTTTTATTTTATATACCGATAGCAGTTTATAATTTTCGTAAACAAAGATAAAAAACACATATTGTTAGAGATATCGTGATGGCAGAGTAAGGCGTTTTACATCAAAATATATTACGTAGGTAATTACTGCAGATATAATTATGCTGTTAAGAGATTTGACAGTACACTCTTAAAACGACGCGCGACCGACGTGTGATCAACTTAGCAACGATGAGTTTTAAGAATAAAGTAGTGTTCATAAGCGGAGCCAGCTCAGGAATTGGTGCAGCCACGGCCAAAGAATTCTCTAAGGAAGGCGCTTACGTTGTGATAATTGGTCGAAATGAGACTAAAATGGAAAAAGTTGCTGCTGAATGTGAGTCTTATGGGAAGAAACCTTTGGTAATAAAAGCAGATGTGTCAAAAGATGACGAAGCTAAAGCAGCTATAGACAAAACTATACAGACTTTTGAGAAAGTGGACATCTTAGTGAACAATGCAGGAATCTTAAGGTATGGAAATCTAATCGATGGCCGAATATTGGAAGCTTATGACGAAGTAATGGCAACGAATCTTCGGGCAGCTGATCATCTTACAAGCTTAGCAGTTCCACATTTGATAAAAACGAAAGGATGCATTGTAAATATATCAAGCGTCGATGGTTCTTCTGTGGTGTCGCCATTACTAGTACCTTACAGCGTGTCCAAAGCAGGCTTGGATCATTTTACCCGTGGTGCAGCTTTAGAACTGGCTTCGTATGGAGTAAGGGTAAATGCAATAAGCCCTGGACCAGTGTACACTGATATCTACGAAAATGCTGGACCTGTGCATCCTATAGATAACAGCAATATAGAGACACCCCTCGGCACGATATCTGATCCAATTGAAATTGCTCATCTAGTTTTATTTTTGTCTAGTGATAAAGCTAAAGCCATCACGGGCTCCAATTATGTATCTGACAATGGATACCTTTTGTCACAGTAAATGTATATTGTTGTTAATTTAAATAGACGTATCTGCAAAAATCATTGACATTTTTTATTTCGTTACGACTATCTTGACCGACCTTTCTGGACCGTATAGTGACAGTGTAAGAATATCAACTACTGAAAAAGGAGCAAGAACCATGTGATGAAATGCTGAAGGTACTCGGGATTAACTCTGACATCGGGACGTCAATCAACTCAGTCCCCCGTGACCATGGGTGCTGGAAAGCACACGAAATATCGGGAATTAATAAAAATAAGCAAAATAAGTTAACTAAACGCGATAAAATCCGTAAAAGTAGTTTTATTCAATGTGTAGTGTCAGCGTCAATATAAAAAATCATTATGTAGTTCCATACCTGATCAAAACGAAGGGAAACGTTGCAAACAATTTTAGTGTTTTTGGATCCTGTATAATACTCACATCATTTGGTTTATACAGTGTGACTAAAGCGGGGCTGAATCATTTCACTCGGGCAGCAGCTGCTTTGGAACTGGCTCCGTATGGAGTCCGAGTAAACGCTATGAGTCCTGGACCTGTAGATACTCATATATTAGAGAACACTGGCCCATCAATTTATTATGACATTAAAATAAACACGCTACATGGAAGATTGTCCAAAAGTGTTGATATTGCATATTTAGTTTTTTTATCAAGTGAAAAAGCTAAAGCATGTACTGGTTGTAAGTATGTAAGTGATAACGGTGTTCTTTTAACAAAATAAAAAAAATATTTTAATGTAACCAGTATGTTGAAGCGCCTGCGACTTTTTTCTGAGCAACGAGTCAAAGAACGTACTCGTAGTAATTACGTCAGTAGACTACGTTAATTTTAAACTATTTTAAAAAAGTGAATATGAACTCACAGTTCACCTGATAGCAGGTGGCTACTGGAGACCTTTGACACGTGTAGAGCCACGCTGCAGCTATACCATGGTTGTAGCACGAATGGGTTGGCTTGACCGGTGTATAAACACGCTTTTAAAGAATACCAGCGTAAAGTAGCAGCGTAATTAAAGAAGGACTGTAATGATGATGATGTTATCAGCAAGATGCTGCTACCCATCTCTTAGTTCACTTTCCCTCTTTTGCCTCTTACGACAGCCACGGGATGAAATGGCTTAGAGGATATTCTTACACCGCCATTACACGATTATTCTATAAAAACATAATTATATTACTATGTAAATATATTATATACATGATCCGAAAAGGCTTTAGCACCATAGACCACATAAATACCCTTCGGCAAATTGTACAGCAGTCCGAAGAGTACAATTTGCCACTATGTCTGGCCTATGTGGACCATGAGAAAGCCTTTGATTCTGTCGAAATTTGGGCGGTGCTGCAGTTCTTCCAGCGGTGCCAAGTTGACTTTCGGTATATCGAAGTGCTGAAGTTTTTGTACAGTAGGGCTACGATGGCTATCCGAGTACAGAATCAGAGCATGAAACCTATCCAACTGCAGAGGGGTGTAAGACAGGGTGACGTTATATCCCCGAAACTCTTCACCGCTGCATTGGAAGATGTTTTCAAGCTTCTGGACTGGAAAGAATATTATTAACATTATTAACATCAACGGCGAGTACGTCACTCACCTTCAATTTGCCAACGATATAGTCCTTATGGCAGAATCGTGGAGGACCTAAGCACTATGTTCAATGACCTCTATAGTGCCTCCCAACGGATAGGTCTTAAGATGAACATGGACAAAACAAAGGTCATGTATAACGTCCATGTCACACCTATGCCGGTAGTTGTTGCGAGCACTAAGCTCGAAGTTTTTGACGAGTATGTTTACATGGGACAAATAATCCGACTAGGTAAGTCCAACTTCGACCGAGAGGTCAATTGACGGATTCAACTCGGCTGGGCAACGTTCGGGAAATTACGGCACATCTTCTCGTCAGGTATACCTCAAAACTTGAAAACGAGACTGTACAACCAGTGCGTGTTGACCAGTGATAATCTATGGAACTGAGACGTGGTCTTTCATTGCTGGCCGGATGAGGAAGCTCAAAGTTGCTCAGCGAGCTAAAGAGAGAGCTATACTCGGAGTTTCTCTGCGTGATAAACTTAGAAATGAGGATATACGCAGTAGAACCAGAGTGACCGACATAGCCCAACAGATTAGTAAGCTAAGGTGGCAATGGACTGGCCATATAGCTCGAAGAACCGACAACCGATGGGGAAGAAAGGTTCTCGAGTGGCAGCCCCGTACTATCGGACGAAGTGTAGGACGTCACCTCACTAGATGGAGTGACGAACTGGTAAGACATGCTGGAAGTCGATGGATGCAGGTGGTTTAGGATCGTGCTTTGTGGCATTCCTTGGGGGAGGCATATATTTAGCAGTGGCCTTGTGAAGAGCTGTAATGATGATGATGATGATGTAAATATAAGGTAACTATCTAGTCTTCATTATCGACCGATACTTAACTATTATTTATTCTGTGCCGATACGTATATATTTATTCAGGCGCTACATTTATCTGACTTTTTTGGTATAAATCATATTTGATACAAAGCCCTTTATTATGAGATATTTTATAATTAAATGAAAACTCAGTTAATATGCCACCTTTTAGTTCAGAAAGTAATGGTATTCAAATTCGAAATTCAAATTCAAATTTTAAATTCATATTCGAATTTTGAATATGAATAAAGGTATTAATCATAATTTCTATTAAATATATTTCGTACTCCCTATTTAGAATGTCATACTGTGGGGCAACAGTGTAAAATCACACGAACTTTTTATTTTACAAAAAAAATATTTATATACGCGTACTTTCAAATATCAAACAAAGAGAAAGCTGCAAACCTCACTTTCAAAATTTCAACATTCTAATATTACCGTGCCTATATATTATAAAAATGTAAGTTTGTAAAAAGACACCCAAGTTTTTACACCAAAATCATAGACGCGCCCCGACACAACATACCTCGCTATAAGAATAACCTTTTGCAAACAAAATCTAAATTAAAATTACACAGTTCAGGTCCTTACCCGATGTCAATAAAATTTATTATAAATTTTTTTGACATCGGGTAAATCGGATCGGTTTAAGGCAAATAATTTTGGCAAAGGTTTTAAAGAAAATATTGAAAGAATACTACCTAACTGTAAACAAAAACTTTTGGATCAAGCAACGTACCTGTTTTCTCAAAATAGTTCAATGCGGTTTACAGCAGCAGATAGCAAGAGCATAGATAAAATAATTCAGAAATTGAACATAAACAAAGCTCCCGGAGCGGACCAGATTCGTTGCGTTGACATAAAATCCTTATGTGAAAAAATCACGACAGCAATTGCAAAGCTTATTAATACCAGTGTTCATTCTGGTATTTATCCCTCAGAATTAAAAGTAGGAATAGTAAGAACCATCTACAAAAAGGGGTCGCACTGTGATTATAACAATTATAGGCCAATTACAATACTTCCTGTGATAGATAAAATAGTTGAAAAATACATATGTAATCAGATACAAAAATATTATATATCGAATGAAATCTTGTCCAGCACTCAGTTCGGTTTTCAAAAAAATAGATCAACTAAATCTTTACTATCAAAATTTACCGATGAAATTAACAATTATTTAGACAACAAGCAACACGTAATTCTTTTATTTATTGACTTCAGTAAAGCTTTCGATACACTTAAACACGATTTATTAATAAAAAAACTAGATAATACGGGCGTTCGTGGGCCTCTTCTCAGGTGGTGTGAAGATTACCTCAAAGGTAGAAACTACCGGGTGAGAATTGAAAACGAATACAGTGATAAAATACCTGTCACTACAGGAACAGCCCAGGGATCGGTCCTTGGCCCTTTACACTATCTGGCCTTTGTAAATGATATGGTGAATATGATTAAACATAGTTCAGTGTATCAATATGCAGACGATACTTGCCTAGTAATAGCTAACAAAGACATTACAAGAGCAGAAAAAATGTTACAACTCGACTTTACTAACCTATGTATGTGGTCACATGATGCGGGACTTAAAACTAAAATTATACATGTACGCTCAACGCACTCTAATAAAAACGAAAGACCGATAAAAATACTCGCACACAACTATAACTGCCTATATAGATCGACGAAATTAAATATTAACTGTAATTGTACTCATCTAGAACAAGTTAACAATTATAAATACCTAGGCCTGATTGTGGACGAAAGATTCCATTGGAGTAAACATTTTGAGTATGTATGTAACAAGCTACGGGCTATGCTAGCAAAGTTTGCAATACTAAAATATAAAATGCCATTTCACATCCTCATGAATCTATATAACGCTCTTGCTGAGTCTATTATTTCGTATGGCATTACGAGCTATGGAAAAACATTTAAAACTTACCTAGATAAAATACATAACCTACAAATGAGAATATTGAAAATAATTATACCTAAGAAAGTAAAAATAAAATTATACAGTGAAAAAAATATTCAAGGAATATTTAAATATTGTAAAGTCTTACCTATGATCTTATCTTACATACGAAATTTCAGATGCTAATTTCACAATAAAAAAGTGCAAGTTAAAACTAACCATAAAATTATTACAAGAAAAATTACACATAATAAACTCGTAACATCAAAAATACATAACTACTATGGAAAACGTACAAATAGATATTTAATTCCTACTTTAATGAACCAAATCCAATACAATACTCTCAGATTTCAATGAGGATAACTACAAAAACAAATTCAAAAAATATTTCTATGAACAGCTACAACGGGAGTAGATTACATAAATGAAATATTATACATATAATTTACATATTACATATACCATATAATAGGCACATATGTACATATGCACAGGTGTATATGCACATATCTTTCTATTTAAATAATAAACATGTTTATTTGTTTATATTTTGGTGATTGATTTATATATCTATTTAAATGCTAAAATATGAATAAATAAGGTACGTTGGGGTAAGATCGGTGATGGGGCAAGACCGTAGGATTCGAATTCCCGGCGAATTATGCTATATTTTGAAAAGGTAACAATATGCTACACGACGCCGTTTCATCCTGCCCCGACCAGTGTTGCCAACTGCACCGTAATTACGGTAAAAACACCGTAATCAGCATAGATCTACCACCTACCGTAGGATTATAATTACGGTAGCAAAATACACCGTAATACCCAATGAAGATCGTATCTAAATATGATTATCTATAAACTAAAATAATTTTAGCGAGTTTGATTGTTTACTTTCTTTACGTTACAGTATTTTCCTTTTATTCTACCGACAACACTGTTTTATGCGTCGGGAAATCCCCCAATAGCGTGGTACCAGCTTGGAGATATTATGCGAACGAATTCGGGGGTGCTGTATGTATTTGAATTTCAATGAATACTTAGAGCTTTTTAATTTTCCTAGTTTATTTGTATCATAAACGAGATACGACTAACATTTCATTAATACTTAAAATTACGTAAGAGTTTGTTGTGTTGTGTGTGATCTGAGTGTTTAAAAATATGGAGAGTGATGGCGACAGCGCTACTGATCGAGAAGATAGCTTAACACGAGTACCGGCTAAGAGAAAGCGTTATAAGCAGAAGTTTCGGGAAGAATGGTTGCTGAATAAAGAATATAGTGACTGGCTAAGAAAGGATAATGGGGACTTATCGAAGGCGGTCTGCAATGTTTGCAATACATCTTTCAGTGCCGAAATAAGTGTAATAAAACGCCACAAAGAAGGAACTAAACACGTGAATAATTTAAAGAGGTGTAGTGCTTCAACGTCCAAAAAACAACAGTCTATAGTAAGCGTTTTTAAATCCATGCCAACTAATGAAAAGCAATTGGTAAAGACTTCAGAAATAAAATTAGCTGCTTTTGTTGCTGAGCATAAGGTATCTCATAATGTCATGAATCACTTAGCAGATTTGTTACCAAAGTTGTTCCCAGATTCTCAGATAGCCAAAGATATTAGATTAAAAAGAACTAAAGTTCAAGCTGTGATAAATAACTGTATTGGGGAAACTGAAAAAGAAAACTTGATCAGTGACTTGAAATCACAAATGTTTTCAATTTTGATAGACGAAAGCACAGATATTGCTGTAGTAAAAACAGTAGCTGTAGTGGTCAGGTATTTTGATCCAATGATTGGTAAAGTTATCACTCGGTTTTGGAATTTGATTCAATTATTTGATGAGAAAACCACCGATCATGTTGCAAATGCCGAAAAACTTTTTAATACTGTTATAGGTTCATTTCAAAAGTATGAGATTCCTACGGAAAACATCATAGGTTTCGGCTCTGATGGATGCAACACAATGATGGGATGTAACAATTCAGTTTCAAGTCGATTTCGTCAACGTTGTCCAGGCATAATTGTGATCAAATGCATTTGCCATTCTCTGCATCTTTGCGCTAGTGACGCATGTAAAGAGCTTCCACTAAATTGTGAAAAAATGGCGCGAAATATTTATAATTATTTTAAATCCATTAGTAAAAGGCAGAGTGAGTTGAAAGAGTTCCAGTATTTTGCTGAGGCGGATGTGCACAAAATTCTAAGACCAGCCCAGACTAGATGGTTGTCTTTAAATGCAGTAGTGCAAAGGATTCTGGAACAATGGGATGTATTACGTCTTTATTTCAATAGCAAATGGCTGGAAGAATCGGAGTGCCACGATATTCATGCATGCCTGAATGATCCCATAATCAAGGCTTATTACTATTTTTTGGCTTGGATGTTGCCAAAATTTACAACATTAAATAGCTGTTTTCAGAGCGAATCTATTTTAATTACGAAACTACATGGGAAAATGACAGATTTTTATAAAGAACTGTTACTATTGGTTTTACACAGAAATTATGTAAATTCCGCTCCTATTGAAACTATAGATCCAATGACAGAAATAAATCACAAGGACCTAAAAGACATATATCTAGGTTTAGGTGTCCAGAAAGAACTAGATTCTGTTGAAAATGAAGAAAGAAAGTTAACTCTCAGAAAGATGTGTAAAAATTTTATTATTAGAGCTTGTGTGGGCCTTCGTAAACGATACTGTTTTAATGACAAAATTATGACAGAAATAGCAAAATTTGATCTAGAGAAAGTAATTTCTGATGACAGGGAAGAGTCAGTTTCGTCGTTATTTCCATTACTGCCCAGAATTGCCCCAACTTCAATCCAACATCAACAAGAACTAGATGATGAGTGGCGGAAGTTGCCGTTATACTACAAAGATTTGGATTTAAGTCAACCCCCTGACGTATTTTGGCACCAGGTAAGTTTCCATGTAAACTCGAAGCAACGTGAATTCATATTGGTTTCTATTGTTATAGCAGCCTAATCATTTTTTTTTTCAGGTCGCAGAACTGCGTGACCAACATCGAGAAGGGAATACCTATTTCCAACACTTGCCAAAATTTATGTTGGCCATTTTGTCTCTGCCACACTCGAATGCTGAGTGCGAAAGAGTCTTCAGCAGAGTTAACGATATAAAAACAAAAAAACGGAATAAACTCCTAACGAAATCCATCAAGGGAAATCTCTTATCGCAGCAAGCCATACAGCGTCACGGAAAAAACTGTGTTGATTTTAATCCCACTCACGCTATGATCGCAAAACATAACAATGATATGTATAAAAATATTGAAACAATTATACTGTCCGATTCTGATTAAAAATATGTTTTTTTTTTTAACTCTGACCCATAACATGCTACTAAATAAACAAGGTAATTCTACCGTATTTCAAATATATATTACAACATAATTTCGAAAATTCTACCGTATTTTTAGAAGAATTCTACCGTCCGCTAGATTTCAGACTTGGCAACACTGGCCCCGACCCTCAGTTCGCGCCAGTCACTCCGACAAGTGGGACCTGTGCTGCGTGGCATTTTATAAAACAATGTAATTTTTGTATTATTTTTGTCCATCCGATCTTTCCCTATCACTTTTATTTACGATTTTTAGCGAGAATATGGCTTCTTTTGTTATTATTTTGTGTGGATACTAATTTTTATGAAGTTATAGCTAAATAAAGCTGGTCCATGCAGGGGTAAGATCGCTGTAGGCCGAGATCCGATGTTTCGCCTCGTGAGTGAAGATCGGATGAATATTATCCGATCTTTGCCTGTTACAAATATGGCAGTGGTTGTTAAACTTTCATTGGTCGTGTATATTTTTTCGTTGATTACTCAAGTAACTATGGGACTCAGTCTCGTTAGCAAGTCTGTATATTTAAAAGTAATAAAACAATACGATGGTTTTATTACTTTTAAGTACACATTAAAATTAATTTTTTTTAAAAGATATACCTACTTATAAAAAAAAGTTATTATTCAATTGAGGAAAAGAAATTTTAAGTGTTGTCGAAAGGCATACTTTCGAGGTGCATGTGATTGTTAGAACTTGCATGTTTTGTTTAGTCACTAAGTCACATGTAAGGCAATTTGTGAATAAATAAAATAAAAAAAAAAACGTGATACCTAAAATAATATAATGTGCTTTATTTTATCACAGGAGATAGCAGGGATAGAACAAACTAAATGCATGTACACATAGATAATAGGAATACAAGTTTTGTTATGTTCTAATTTATAAATTGCACTCTTACAGAAATTTAGATAACTTTGCTAGGAAAACAAACAAAATATTTGAATGCAAATTATATTGTCAACAGTTCTAAATATCAGTTAACTTACAAAGATAAACTCAATTTTTTAATCTTTAATATCTAGGTTAAAGAGGTAGGTAGATACATATATTATATCTTGCAGATGCAACTTCAGATCAGTTCAGAATAAAGGTATTCATACAAATTCGAAATTCAAATTAATTTTTATTTACTTATATATTCAGATTCATTTTTATTTACTTATTATCATTCGAATTTTGAATACAAACAAAGGCATTAATCATAAATTCTATTCTTGATTTTGATTCTAGGTACACATACACACACAAATCATAAAGAAATTTTTATTTTATATTTAACTCTTTTTTATGCATATCAATGCTTTAAGAGATATCCGTTATCTGAGACATAATTTGAACCAGTAATGCTCTTTGCTTTATCGCTGGATAAGTATAAAATTAGTTCGGCGATTTCTTCGGGTTCTGCTACTCTATCAAGTGCAGTCATATGTTTGAATGAATCAACTGTGACCGGAGCGTTGGCGTTTTCAAATATATCCGTTTTCACTGGTCCAGGGCTGATAGTGTTCACCCGGACACCGTACTGAGCTAACTCTAGAGCAACTCCGCGAGAAAATTGATCCAAAGCAGCTTTTGATATGAAGTAGGGCAACGTACGCGATGACATACTTATTGATGAGCCCGCCGTGCTGGATATGTTGACAATACTGCCTTTTGTTTTTATTAGGTGTGGAGCTGCTAAATTAGTTATGTGAACATGCGCTCGGAGATTAGTATTTAGTGTCTCGTCGTAAACTGCCATCAGATTTTCATCTAAGATACTGGTAAATCTACAAATTCCAGCATTATTCACTAAAACGTCGAGCTTTCCAAACGAGTCTATTGTTTTCTTAACTACGTTTATGACATCATCGTCGTTTGAAATATCAGCTATAATTAGGAGATGTTTTTTGCTATATTTCTCACACTGTTCCAAAACATTCTTTAGTTTCACTTCGTTTCTTCCCACTAAAGCTACACAAGCACCTTCTTTTGCAAATAGGATGGCTGTAGCAGCACCGATTCCGGAGCTAGCTCCCGTCACAAGCGCTACTTTATCAACGAAACTCATCTTGTTCCCGCACTACGCAGTGAGTCACTGAAACTATTTGCTTGTAACTGGCTCGTACTAAAATATGACATTGGCCGCGTGGCGTTGAATAAGCATCATTATCGTTCATGCGTTATTTTTAGGGTTCCGTAATTAAAAAGGAAAAACGGGACCATTAAAAATAATTTTACTGTACGTCACAGTATCATGTTGAAATTAACATAAAATACTAAATTGTACGGTATTTGAAAGTCTAAAAAATTCTATTCGATACGGCCATTTAAGAGACTTATTTTGGTACTCGCAAACTCACTCATGAAAACGTATAGGACTCACAACTAACCATGAACTATTTAGTATAGGTTTTCGGGCATAGACTACTTCACAGGTCAAAATATTTACTGTATATACCTATTTATATGTGCAGTAAATATTTCACCTCAACATTATGGTCCTTTTTATCTTTTAAATTCAAAATACGTTGTAATATATTTACCTGATTTTACTGCGTAGGTACGCAAACACTCGTAATGGTCAATCGGTAGGCAAAAATGTTGTAGCCCATAAATCACATTCAATTTGGGATAGTTTCAAATAAAAGTAGAAGCCTTATTTACTTGTATTTACAAAAACTGCAATAACGGTATATCATTATTTATATATTTGACTTTAAGTTTAAAATTTGGCTACTCTTTGAAAACTAAGCCTGAATATACTATATTTATACGCTGCCTGTATTATGGCTGCAGCAAGAAGGAACCACGCTCTCACGTAAAGCCAGCAAAAACTATATAAAGATACCATTTTAGTGGTATTTAGTATGTAGTGGTACAAGCCATTCCATTTCAGCGTGACTAAGTGTTATTACAATATATTGCTATCCACTATCTATCAGGTGGACTTTGCGCCCGTCTGTCACTATATTATCTTGTATCAATAAAAATATAAATGTCATAGATATGAGCAATTACCAATTGATATACTATTTCTGTAGCGACTCAACGATGACAATAACTATACTTTACTGAAATAGATGATTTAGATAAATAAATTGTTAGGTATCTAATACTGACTAACTTTTTATTAATATTAGTGAAAAGTGTAAGTAATTTCATACAATTGTTACTAACTATGTAGTTTTCAACTTGTGGTCGATATTCGATCGTATTTAATAAAAATTTTAGATTTGTATATAAGGCACGCCAAGTGCTGATTTTACCACGTGCTCGGCGGTGAAAGAAAACATCGTAAGGAAACCTGCATGTCTGAGAAATAAGAAAAAAATATTTTCGAAGTCATGTGAATTTCGCCAACACGCATCGGGGTAGCGCGGCTGACATTTCCTTGCCCTAAAATCCTCTCAAAAATGAGAGGAAGCCTGTGCCCAGCAGTGGGACGTAAATAGGCTGCAACTTTACATTTACTTTTATACAAAACCTGAGGTACTATTTTCTTTGAATGTAGGTAGTAGGTACTGATGAAAATACGTGCAGTATGAAATATGAGAAAAAAACATTTTTAACATTGATATCACACGCCTACACATCTACGGATCCCTAAATTTCAAAAAATATCCTATAAAATTTTCCATTTTGACGAGAGCGGAGACTTTCTGGTAACAAAACATTCTTCATCTTAATTCGCAGGGTGATTCTTATTCCAGCATAGATATAGGTATGTCTCTATCAGCTACTGCATCCACTTACCATCAGGTGAACACCAAACTAAATAGGAGGGGTTCGTTTTGTACCCTTGTTCTATAAAAACTAACTATTTCATTGGTGCCGGCGGGGATCGAATAACTCGCTTACTGTTAATTTTAGAGCGAGTGCTTAGCCCTTAAGTTAACACGGCTCTAAAAGCCATGTTACTACGTAAGTTCTGCTTAATATTTGTCCAGACAAACAGAGACAAGAAGCGGTACTCGTACGGTAAATATTTGTAAAGTTTTTTGAACAAATTTATTACTGTCTAAAATATTAACGTCCGCAAGAAAACAAGCTAGTTGTTTAACCAAAATTCTGACGTTGTCTCTTAGTAAATTTTATTTACAATATTTAAAATAGGCTTTTATTAAATTATATCAATATTTATTTCTACTTAACATATGAATAGTCAATATGTTCCACCACTACAGTAGCAGCACAGGTTGCGGTATCGTTATATATTTAATTTGGAATGCATATCGAAGAATGAAGAAGCTATTGCGGCAGTGGAAAAAACGTTTGGAAAACTGGATGTGTTAGTTAACAATGCGGCAATTTTAAAATGTATAAATAATTTGGATAAAGGAACATTAGAGTTCTATGATGAAGTGATGGAAACAAACCTTCGTGCGATTGTTCATTTCACTACCTTAGCAGCTCCATATGATCAAAACGAAGGAAAATATTGCAAAATTTTCTAGTGTTTCTGGATCCTGTATAACACTCACATCTTTTGGTTTATACAGTGTGACTAAAGCGGGGCTGAATCATTCCACTCGTGCAGGTGCTTTGGAAGTGGCTCCGTATGAAGTCCGAGTAAATCCGATCAGACCTGGATCTGTAGTTACTGATATGTTAGAGTACAATGGCCCATCAATTTATTATGACATTAAGATAAACACGCCACTTAGAAAATCGTCCAAAAGTGTTGAAATTGCAGATTTAGTTTTTTATCAAGTGAAAATATAAAATTTGTACTGGTTGTAAGTACGTGAGTGAAAACGGTTTTTTTAACAAAATAAAAAAATCTTTGATAAAACTTATTTTAATGTAACCAGTATGTTAAAGCGCCTGTGACTTTTTTCTGAGCAACGAGCTCGTAGTAATTACGTCAGTAGACTACGTTAATTTTAAACAGTTTCTTTGTACTTTCAATATTTTATTACCGTCTCAACTGTTGTAATATTAATACAATCGTCCAAGACCACATTGAAGTTGCATTATTTTAAAATTCCCTTATATTCCCGAACACAGTACATTTTTTTAAAAGAAGTGCATAATGAACTTACAGTTCACCTGATAGCAGGTGGCTACTGGAGACCTTTGACATCTGTAGAGTCACGCTGTATCTATACTATGGTTGTAGCACGAATGGGTTGGTTTGACCGGGGTATAAACACGTTTTCAAAGAATACCAGCGTAACGTAGCAGCGTAATTAAAGAAGGGCTGTAATGATGATAATGTTATCAGGAAGATGCTGCTACCCATCTCTTAGCTCACTTCGCCTCTTTTGCCTCTTACGACACCCACGGGATGAAATGGCTTAGAGGATATTCTTACACCGCCATTACAGGATTATTCTATAAAAGAACATAATTATATTAGTATATAAATATGTTATATATATATAATTCGAAAAGGTTTTAGCACCATAGATCACATACATACCCTTCGACAAATTGTACTATGTCTGGCCTATTTGGACTATGAGAAAGCCATTGATTCCGTCTAAATTTGGGCGGTGCTGCAATGTCTCCAGCGGTGCCAAGTTGACTGTCGGTATATCGAAGTGCTGAAGTGCTGAAGTGTTTGTACAGTAGGGCTACGATGGCTATCCGAGTACAGAAACAGAGTACGAAACCTAGCCAACTGCAGAGAGGTGTAAGACAGGGTGTATTGGAAGACGTTTTAAAGCTTTTGGACTGGAAAGGATACGTTATTAACATGAACAGCGAGTACATAACTTACCTTCGATTTGCCGACGATATAGTCCTAATGGCTGAATCGCTGGAGGACCTAAGCACTATGCTTAATGATCTCAATAATGCCTCCCAACGGATAGGTCTTAAGATGAATATAGACAAAACTAAGATCATGTATAAAGTCCATGTGATACCTATGCCGGTAGTTGTTGGGAGCACTAAGCTCGAAATTGTTGACGAGTATATGTACCTGGGACAAATAATCTTACTAGGTAAGTCCAACTTCGACCGAGAGGTCAATCAATGGATTCATCTTGGATGGGCAGCGTTCGGAAAATTACGGCACATCTTCTCGTCAGGTATATATACCTCAAAACTTGAAAACGAGACTGTACAACCAGTGCATATCACCAGTGATGACCTATGGAAATCAGAGTGACCGACATAACCCAACGGATTAGTAAGCTGAAGTAGCAATGGGCCGGCTATATAGCTCGAAGAACCGACAGCCGATGGGGAAAAAAGGTTCGTGAGTGGCGGCCTCGTACCGGCGGACGAATTGTAGGGCGTCCCCCCACTAGATGTAGTGACGACCTGGTAAGACATGCAGTAAGTCGATGGATGCAGGTGGCTCAGGACCGTGCTTTGTAGCATTCCTTGGGGGAGGTCTATGTTCAGCAGTGGGCTTGTGAAGGGCTGTAATGATGATGATGATGATGATGTAAATATAAGGAAACTATCTACTCTTGATTATCAACCGATACGTAACTATTATTTATTCTGTGCCGATACGTATATATTTAAATATACAGGCGCTACATTTATCTGACTTTTTTGGTATAAATCATATTTGGTATAAAGTCTTTTATTACGAGATATTTTATAATCAAATTAAAACTCACTTAGCATGTAAGTTTTTAGTTCTGAATAGAGGTATTCAAATTCAAAATTAAAATTAAAATTTCAAATTAATTTATTATTATATTCATTTATATATTTAGACATATGTAATTATTCCAATTTTGAATACAAACAAAGGCATTTATCATATTACATTCTAATAAAAATCTTTCTTATTCCCTATTTAGAACGTGATACTTAAAATAATATAATGTACATTATGTTATCACAGGAGATATTAGGGATAGAACAAACTAAATGTATGTACACATAGATTATAGGAATACAAGTTTTGTTATGTTCTAATTTATAAATTTTAGTGTTACAGTAATTTAAATAACTTTGCTAGGAAGACAAACACAATATTTGAATGCAAATTATATTGTCAACAGTTCTGAATATTAGTTACACTTACAAACATAAACTCCAAAGTTTTATGTTTAATATCTAGGGTAGGTGCTTACATACACACACACACACACACACACACACACACACACACACACACACACACACACACACACACACACACACACACACACACACACACACACACACACACATTATAAAGAAATTTTTCTTTTAAATTTTAACTCTATATTCACAAATATCAATGCTTTAAGAGATATCCGTTATCTGAGACATAATTTGAACCAGTAATGCTCTTTGCTTTATCGCTGGATAAGTATAAAATTAGTTCGGCGATTTCTTCGGGTTCTGCTACGCGGTCAAATGCAGTCAACTGTTTGAATGAATCAAATGTGATAGGAGCGTTGGCATTTTCAAGTATATCCGTTTTAACAGGTCCAGGACTGATAGTGTTCACCCGGACACCGTATTGGGCTAACTCTAGAGCAACTCCGCGAGAAAATTGATCCAAAGCAGCTTTTGATATGAAGTAGGGCAACGTACGCGATGACATACTTATTGATGAGCCCGCCGTGCTGGATATGTTGACAATACTGCCTTTTGTTTTTATTAGGTGTGGAGCTGCTAAATTAGTTATGTGAACATACGCTCGGAGATTAGTATTTAGTGTCTCGTCGTAAACTTTCATCAGATTTTCATCTAAAATACTGATAAATCTACAAATTCCAGCATTATTCACTAAAACATCGAGTTTGCCAAACGAGTCACACTACTTCGTGCGCGCAATGTTTTTATTTTTTTTATAGGAGAGGGGGCAAACGAGCATGCGGCTCACCTGATGGTAAGTGATTACCGCCGCTCATGAACAACTGCAACACCAGGGAGGAAATTGCAGATGCGTTGCCGGCCTTTTAAAAAGGAGTACGCTCTTTTCTTGAAGGTCCCCAAGTCGTATCGGTCCGGAAAAATCGCTGATGGTAATTGATTCCACAAGGAAGTCGTGCGAGGAAGAAAACATCTTCTAAATCGCATAGTGGTGGACCGCCAATCATCCAGATGGTGTGGATGGTATCGGGAGTTCTGCCGCGATGTGCGTTCGTGAAATTTGGGATTAATCCGAACAATTCCTTAGAGCACTCCCCATGGTAAATGCGAAAGAAAATGCAAAGGGATGCAACATCTCTTCGCAGTGCCAATGAATCAAGCCGATCGGAAAGGGCTCGGTCGTCGACGATTCGAGCCGCTCTGCGCTGGATGCGGTCAAGTGGAAGGAGCTGGCACTGGGGAGCCCCTGCCCAGAGATGGGAACACTATTCCATGTGAGGCCGAACCTGCGCCTTGTAAAGTCGCAGGCGGTGTGCCGGCATGAAATACTGTCCCGCTCTGCTGAGCACGCCAAGCTTTTTAAAGGCCAATTTGGCCTTCTCTTCCAAGTGACCACGAAACTGCACGTCACTCGATATATCGACTCCAAGGATACCGATACTGGCTGAGGCAAGAAGGGCAGTGCCTTGAAACTGAGGAGATACGACAAAGGGGTTCTTTTTAGCGGTAAACGCGCAAACTTGTGTCTTCTGAGGATTAAACTGGACTAGATTTAGTCGCCCCCAATCCGAGACTTTGTTCAGCAAAGACTCGACTTCAGACACAAGTTTTATCCGGTACTCGGCGACGTTTTCCCGACAAATATTGTCACGGCCGGTGTATAGAGCATCACCAGTGCTGTCATCCGCCTAGCAATGAATGTTACCAGTTAGCAACATATCATTGATATGCAGAAGAAACAGCGTTGGTGATAGCACGCAGCCTTGTGGAACACCAGCCTTAATAGGCTTGTAGTCGGAGCATGCACCGTCTACAACCTTCCGATCTGCAAGAAAGCTGGTGATCCAATTGTATAATTTCTCGGGAAGCCTATAGGAAGGGAGCTTCGAAAGAAGCGCTTTGTGCCAAACCCGATCGAAGGCCTTCGCAATGTCCAGACTAACGGCCAACCCCTCCCCCTTGGACTCTACTGCCTCCGCCCATCTATGGGTCAGGTAGACCAGAAGATCACCAGCTGGTCGACACCGACGAAAACCGTATTGGCGGTCACTAATCAGTGGTGATCCTCAAGGTACCGAATGAGCTGGCAGTTAATAATGGATTCCATTATTTTGGAGAATAAGGACTTGATCGCGATAGGCCTATAGTTGGACGGGTCTGAGCGGTCGCATTTTTTAGGGATCGGGTGGACAAAAGCTGTCTTCCATGAATTCGGGACTACGCCTTGGGTGTAGGAGTACCGAAAAAATCTGCTTGAAAAGGGCTACAAAGTTTTCTCTTCATGCATTAGGTAATATATGCAAGATGATGCATCTCAGAGGCTCTTTACAGAGAGCAATAAACACTATGATAACGTAATCAGATTACCCTTGTGATTGTTTTTGCGTCTATTTTAATGGCTTTGTAGTAAATATAATTATTTAATATACGGCTGTAGAGGTCCCATCCGTAGAGGTCTCCTTTTTTGGAGCTGGTTGTAGATTTTGTCGTTAATATACATACGGAGCTTAAAACTGTGTTTTGTTATATAGAATTAGAGTGATAAACGACAATCAAGCACACAGTCCACCTAATGGTAAGTAGATGCCATGGCTTATAGGCAGCAAATACACACATATGTATAATTTATGCTCGATTAAGAATTAAATTGTAGATGTGTTGTTCCCCCGTACGATGGAATGCCTGGTTTCCAGTAAAAAAGAGCCTCCATTGTTCTATGCTACTTCTGTTTTACACTGGTATTCTTTTAGAGTGTGTTACTTTGCCGGTTGAGCCCAGGTGTAATCAATAATAAGGTGTTTCAAAAAGTGTAGTAGTAAAGAACTAGGTACCCTTTCAACTGGTAACGAGTCCTAGGTACAATCTTAGTATCCAGGGGTAACAACAACATCATAATGTGCTCGTATGATATTTAATAAGAAAATCCTGAAATTTTTCCCTATTGGGATCGTTCGATATCCTCATCGCTAAGATTCGGAAGTTTCTCTGATATATTTGCCATATTTGCTGATCGATTCAGAACCAAACATCTTACCTTGCGTTTCGACTTAATTTGTAACTAATTGCAAGAAGAATTAAAATATATCGCGACACAAGGTCAGTTTACGTTGAGTAAGCAACCCAGCGACGCGTACTTTTTTTTATAGAGTATGGGTTACGAGCACACAGGCCACCTGTTGGTAAGTGGATGCTGTGGCCCATATACATCTACATTTATTTTCAATCTATCTCTATATATAAACCTTCCAGAAAAGAGCCTACTCCTTTTTAAAAGGCCTGCAACGCATCTGCAATTCCCTCCCTGGTGTTGCAATTGTTCATGGGCGGCGGTAGTCACTTATCGAGCCGCATGCTCGTTTACCCCTCTACTATAAAAAAAAAATCAATTTCTGATCGTTAGCCTCGCTAAAATTCAAAAACGGCTCCACCGGTTTTGATGAAATTTTTATTGGTCGAATGGGTTTTTAAAAAAAAACACACAAATTTGGACCCAATAGGTGAGGCTGTTGTCGAGATCCAGCAATTACTCGGGCCAAGCTGAGGCAGATAACTAGTTAAGAATCAAAATGTGAATGCGTTCTCACCACTGACGACTAAAATGAAATGCCTCGTTTTCAGTAAAAGGGAGACCCCTTTTTTGGTTCTCTACACTCATCATACGAAACACAGCAGCTTAATGCTGCTGTGTTTCCTATGATTTATGAGATTTATGCTTTCACATTGGTATTATATTAGAGCGTGGTCCTATCATCATGTTCAAGCCGACCCATTCGTACTACAACCATAATATAGTTGCGTTAACTTACTATCAGGTGAGCCGCATGCTCGTTTGCCTAAGCCTATGAGCGGCGTTCAACACTTCACGCCTAAAGCCTTACTTCCTACAGGACGATTGACTGATCATGATTGGAATAAGCACGGTAACCTACCACCTACGAATTGTTTTAAAAGCCGTGAAATGAATTTTAACGAGTGTGACGGTTATGATAACTATTACTATGAGCCTGACTACAACTACTATTACGCGGATTACTACGAATGTCCATCTTACGCAAGTGGCTATAATGATTATGTAAACCACGAGAGTTACGGTCCCGAGTTTGTTCCGGTAAACGATTATCCAAGCGTCAATGATACAGAAAACGATCCTCAGCCCTCCACTAGCCAACAAGAAAATTTTCACGATCCCCCTTCAGCCAAAATAGAAGTCAATTTGCAGACCCAGCGTCAGCTACCATTTATTCAGATCTTAGACCCTCCGTTGAAGCTTCTCATCGATACCGGAGCGAATCAATCATTTTTGAGCCCGGATGCTGTAGAAAGATTTTTCCTTCATTATCAACTTGACTATGATCCTTTCGAAGTTACTAATGTTCACGCTGTTAGTCGAAATGATTATTCCATTACGGTGCCCTATTTTCCGGAAATTAAAGATAGCGAACCGATAAAGTTTTTCGTGTATAAATTTCATAACCATATCGACGGGTTAATTGAGCTCGATCTGTTAACTAAGTGGGAAGCAAAGATCGATTTAAAAGCATTACATTTAACTACTCGGTCTGCAGTGAACCCAATATTGTTATATAATTCGCGAAACGTTAACCTGTACGAGGATATAATTCCTGCGAATACTTCAAAGTTAGTTAGAATTCCTGTTGACAGTAGTAATAGTGACGTCTATATTCCCGAACAAATTTTATGTAACTGTGTCATTCACGAATGCATAAGCAGCGTTTCCGAAAATAGAGATCGAGAATACTAGCGATAACGATGTCGTTTTTTCCTTGGACCGCACCGCGCACGCACAGGTGTTTAACGTTGAGTACACGCGCACCCAGCCTATAACAGAACGCGCTAAAGACGTTTTATCGCGACTCCGCACTGACCACCTTAACGAAGAAGAAAAGGCTAATTTGATGACTCTTTGTGCCAAATATTATGACATATTTTATATCGAAGGTTAAAACATAACATTTACGAATCAAATAAAACACCACATCCTTACGACCGATGAAATTCCGATATACACAAAGAGCTATCGATATCCTCTTGTTCATCGACAAGAGGTACGTGACCAAATAAATAAAATGTTAGCTCAAGGCATTATACGTCCCTCCTAGTCCGCGTGGTTCCCACCGATTTGGATTGTCCCAAAAAAGGCGGACGCATCGGGGAAAAGGAAATGGCCTCTAGTGGTAGATTTTCGTAAACTTAATGAAAAAACCATAAATGACAAATACCCTATCGCGAATATCTCAGATTTTCTGGACAAACTGAGTAAATGCCAATATTTTACTACCCTTGATCTCGCCAGTGGTTTTCACCAAGTAGAGATGGACCCCGCTGACATTCCAAAGACGGCATTCAATGTCAAACACGGCCACTTCGAATTCCTTCGGATGCCCATGGGCCTGAAGAATTCGCCTTCCACATTCCAAAGAGTGATGGATACCATCCTCCGAGGTCTCCAGAACCAGATCTGTTTGGTGTACCTGAACGATATAATAGTATTCAGCACCTCGCTGCAGGAAGACATGGTCAACTTAGAACAAGTTTTCCAGAGACTTAGGAACTCTAATTTCAAAGTGCAAATGGACAAATAAGAGTTCCTTAAGTTAGAAACGGCTTATTTAGGCCATATCATCAGCAGCGAGGGCGTGAAGCCTAACCCAGACAAAATAGCAGCGATAGAAAAATACCCTATACCTAAATCTCCTAAGGAGATAAAGCAGTTCTTAGGACTATTAGGATATTACCGTAAATTCATCCCAGATTTTGCAAAAATAAGAAAACCATTGACACAATATCTAAAAAAAGGTAAAAAGATCACTTTTGACCCCGATTATGTTAACAGTTTTGAGAAGTGTAAAACTGTTTTGACGAATGATCCAATCCTTAAATACCCGGACTTTAGTAAGAAATTTATCCTTACAACCGATGCGTCGAACTTTGCCATCGGTGCTGTTTTGCCTCAAGGGCCAATAGGCTCGGATAAACTCATATGCTTCGCGAAAACTTAATGATAGTGAACAAAATTACAGCACCACCGAGAAAGAGCTCGTGGCAATAGTATAGGCCACTAAATATTTTAGACCCTACCTATTCGGCAGGACATTTAAAATACATACTAACCACAAACCTTTACAGTGGATCATGAGTTTAAAGGAACCAAACTCTCGCCTTACTCGATGGCGCTCAAAGCTTAGCGAATACGACTTCACGGCAGTCTACAAGAAAGGTAAATCAAATACGAACGCAGATGCCCTCAGTCGCATTGAGATCCATAACGAAGATACCTGTTCTAGACATTCCTGATTTACCCATATTTCACACTTCGTTCTCTCTTCGTCCCTTTCAAATACCAGAACCTTAGTTTTATTAGCATTCAAACGGAGACCTTTAATTTCACATTCCTCTTTCATACACGTGACTAATGCCTGCAGTTCTGCCTCTGATGGTGCAATAAGCACTGCATCATCAGCATACAGCAGACAATTTACTTTAATGTCACCCAATTTCACACCCAAACGGCTATCTTTCAGCTTGTGTAAACAGCTGTCGAGATACAGTATGAACAGCCAGGAAGACATAACACAACCCTGTTTTACGCCCGTTTGGACGCTAAACATGGGTGACAGGTCATGCCCTACCCGCACACAGGCTTTACAGTCACAGTAAAGGGACTGCACAGCCCTTAGCAATCTACCATCCACACCATACCCCGGCAACAGTTCCCACATTTTCTTCCTTACAACAACAACAAAAGCACACAAAATCTTCTGGTTAGCAGGCAGAAGCTTCTCCGTAACCATGCGGAGAGAAAACATTTGATCCGTGCATCCTCTTCCAGGTCTAAATCCGCATTGTGCCTCCCATAGAAATCTTTCCGATTTCTCTTGCATTCTACGTGTCAAAACCTTCGAGTAAACTTTACTTGCTAAACTGGTCAAGCTGATCGCCCGATAGCACCCGCAGTCAAAATGTGAACCTTTACCTTTATATAAAGGAACAATGACTGCGGATCGCCAATCATCCGGGACATCCCCCGTCCGCCAGCACAAATTGCACAGCAGATGAAAGCTGTCCCAGACGCGAGGCCCACCATACTTGACCATTTCAGCAGTAACTCTGTCTAGTCCCGCAGCCTTACCACATTTCAAACTTCGAATCGCACGTTCAATCTCTTTCATATTGATGACCTCAGTGTTATCGAGGTCCGGGTCTGCTGTACCAGTCAGGGCGTCACCCCCGGATCCCTCACTAAGATCATCACACGCATACATTTCTCTATAAAATTCGCTCCATCGCTGCATGACGTCCGATTTTTTTGAGAGGACGTCATTGGTTCTCGAAAGCACTTTGTTTATTCTTAAGGCCGACGCACCACTTCGGGTCCTTCCAACGTCTTTCCAGAAGAGTTTGGAGTTCTCCTTAAAGTTGTGCGACAACCTTTCGTACACTTCCATTCTACACCTTTCACGCACTTCCTCAATCAATGTTTTCGTATGAACTTTCTGCAGCTTATATCTTTCTTTCATCTTCTCTCTCATATCCTTATCATTACTAGAGGCCAAGTAGTCTAACCATGCTTTCTTCTTCTTCTTTACAGCTTCTTACACTTCATCATTCCACCATGCATCTCTTCTTTTACTACTGCCTCTTTTTATTGTTCCACACACTTCTTCCGCTGCACTTACCATTCCATCCCTAAGGTTCTGCCATGTTCTTTCTACACATTCGTTTCTGCCATCGATGGTGTCAAGCTTTTCGGCTACCCTCGCATGATATTTGTCCCTAGTATCCGCTTCCTGAAGCTTCCAGCTTCGGATGCGACAGACCGACTGTGGTTCTGTCACTGCCGTCCGGTAGCGCAAACCCGCGAACAGACCCCTAAATCTAGTCTAAATCACTAGATAGTAATCCGTTCCCAGGTCAGCACCCCTGAACACTCGCGTATCCATCACCTGTTTTCGCAGTCGGTCATCCACCAGGAACAAATCGATCATACTTCTCTCATTCTTTCTTTTTCTAGTATACATATGGATTTTCTTGTGATTAAACATAGTGTTAGTCATAAGAAGACCCTTTTCCTTGCATACAGCCAGTATAAGCTTGCCAGCATCATTAACTCTTTTATCGCCAAAGTTTCCAAGCACGACTCGTACCCTGGTCGAGCGGTACCAACCTATCCATTCAAATCACCACATACAACAATTTTTTCGTTTCCCCTAACTAAATCTAGAACTTCTCTTACATTCTTCCAAAACTCCTCCAGCTCAGCCCTGGACAACGAAGCTACCGGCGCATAAACAGCCAAAAGGAATTCGTCAGTCCCAATTTAAAGCGAACCCAGAGAAGTCTTGAGTTCACAACCTTATATTCAGTCATAACATCGACCAATCGAGATGACAGCAGCACCCCCACTCCCTGGCAGGCGCTCTCGCTCTCCGGGACTCCGGACCATAGAGCTAACGTCCCGCCAGGGAGCTCTTCAGTACCACTGCCCTTCCGTTTGGTCTCCGACATACACACGACATCTAATTCTCTTTCTTTCATTATTTCGATCAGCTCATTCGTCTTATCTCTCATGCCTCCTCTAACATTCCACGTGCCAACTCTGCACTCTGTCCTCCAAAACTGGCCAAAAATGAAAGAACAAATAACAAAATTCATTAATGAATGTATTGTATGTGGTCAAGGTAAATACGACCGTAATCCTATCCAACCAAGATTTAACGTTGTTCCGCCTCCAAGCAAGCCTCTAGAAATAGTTCATATGGACTTGTTCACAGTAGATAGCGAAAAATACGTTACGTTCGTCGACGTATTCTCCAAGTACGGACAAGCCTATCATCTACACGATGGTACAGCCATCAGCGTTTTACGGGCCTTACTAAAATATTGCACGCACCATGGTTTGCCCTTAACCATAGTAACTGACAACGGTACTGAATTCATTAACCAACTATTTTCCGAATTTTTAAGAATGCACGATATTAACCACCATAAAGTACTTCCCCATTCACCAAACGACAATGGAAATGTAGAACGTTTTCATTCAACTCTTCTCGAATATCTTAGATAAAACTTCAGCGTAAAGACGAGCCAGCTGTAAACCTAGTACCATACGCGATTATCGCTTACAATAGTTCGGTGCACAGTTTTACGAAATGCAGGCCCTTCGATATAATAACAGGTCACTTTGACCCCAGAGACCCAGTAGGTGTAGACCTTACCCAGTATTTACTTCAACAGTACACTCAAAATCAGAACAAGATGAGAACAAATGAAATTAGTTTATGAAATTATAAATCAGTCTACCTTACATGATCGCACAGTTTTAATTGAGAATAGAAATAAGGATAGAGAACCCGAAATTCAGTAAGAACCACAACAGCAAATTTTCCCGACAAAAATTAGCACCCAGTTACACTAACGATATCGTTTTGGTTAACCTAACTATACATATTTATACTTCAGGAAAACGTGGTCCCGTTGCCAAAACTCGCATTAAGCGAGTCCCTAATAGCGCTAAATTGTTACTGAATTCCGTTGGTGATGATGGTGCATCTTACTCAAACACAGGAGATAAGGCTTGAAAGTCCCAACGATGGTCCTGGCCTCCTTCCTTATAAATTAGGTAGAACTCGTATAGTGTCACATTACCATACCTTTTTACAGTATATTCGCATCAATAATATAGAAGGCAAAACTATTGCAGTGAGACAGCAGTTATCTGACTTTGAATTAAGATTAAATAATGATACGTTTTCCCTATATTCTCTTGAAATTAACTATTTATCTCATAAAATCAATTTAGTTTTAAATCATTTAAAAGGACTCGAACCTAGTCGAGCGAAGAGAGGTTTAATTGATGGCTTAGGATCTGCTATTAAAAGCTTAACACGAAATTTAGATTATCAGGATGCTATTAAATTTGATAATGCAATAAAAAATCTCGAAAATAACCAAGTTAAAATTATATCGGAATTCAACTCGCACATAAGTCTCAACAAGGAATGGATGACGCAACATAACGGCATCATAGACCAGTTAGTTAGAAATCAGCAATCAATTAATGCTACGTTAGAACTTTTGTTGAATAGCAGTGCTTGTAGAGAAAATAGTTTAATAAAATATGCTCATTTCGCTCAGCTTCTGACCATCATAACAGAAAAGGTCGATGATTTGTTGGGAGAATTAGTTAGAATAGAAAACACGATAGCTCTTGGGCGTGCCCTAAGCACGCATAATTCAATGATAAATATCGATACTTTAAGGTTAATGATAGAAAGAGTAAGAATGATATATGGGGATGATAGAATATTAAATTTAGACTTACGCGACTATTATAGTATCATAAAACCAGGTTCATATTACATTGGAAAACAGATAGTTATAGTTTTAAACTTTCGATAGCCCCGAATAGATATAACAAGATCCTTATTCCACCCCTTCCTTTCCTAGCAACCAATAGGGAAGCGTATGCGTATAAGGAGGCTGAATGCCCGAAGGTAGACCAGCGGTACCTCTGCGAAGACGATACCATAAACAGAGTAAAGAATCATCACGACTGCAAACGAGAGCTCGTCACAAACCACGCCCTAGGAGATGACTGCAACCTGACCACTATAACACTGGAAAAGGAAGCCATGGAGCAACTGGACGCCGGGAACTACGTTGTCACATTCCCTCTCACTACAAGAATCCATCTACGATGCGGAAGAGAAGAATACAAGCAGCTTTAAGGAAGCTATTTGGTAACCATACCCTTAAATTGCACATTGATGACGTCAGAATTTACAATAGTCAACGAGAACAACCAAGTATCCGGACTGCCACTAATAATTACCGATATCCCACGTAACTCCAAAGAGGAAAGCACATCTCAACACAGAATCTCGCTGCAATCCATCGACCTGAGAACACTACATGAAGCCTACAATCAAGTCATGAGAGAGCCGATAATGGTACAAGACACCATAACTAGCAACACTCTGTACCACACAACTATTCCCATTTATGTAATGATAATCGGCTCGCTTATCACAACAGCCATTGTAATAATCTGTCGACGTTTCAATCTGTGGAGACGCAGTAAGCCGCAACAGCAGAGCCGCCAGCCGCCAGCACCTGGAAAGCATTCCTATGAAGATCCTAAAAACGCAAAAGCATATCCAGCAACATTTTCCCTCAAAGTCGGAAAATAGTCGCTGAACTGTTGGGGGAGGAATTACGTAGTTTTATTACACGAAAATCGCCAAGCATGTAAAACCTACTTAAAGACGAACACGACGAAGCCGCGTGTCACGAGACGCCGAGTCAGCAGGCGCCGACAACCCGACGCCCGTGGAAGTGAGCATCGGATTTCGTCATTCTTCGGTCACACTTCGACCAAGCTAATCATTTTAATTTCGTTATAGAATTAATGTAATCTTTCTTTTATTAAATTTATATTTTAAGAATTGGTTTCTTTTAAGTCCTGCGGCTGCAGCTAACGTAATTCATGTCAAAATATTGATATCAATATTATATCTATATCATATCTAAGAATATAGTCATCTAAGTATACATTATCCAATAAAGTGTTTGGGTAAGTTTGCAGTAAATCTATCATTTATATATCAAATCATCATTGATCACTACCGTTGTTAGTTCAACAACTGCAAACTGTTGTTGCCACAAAAAACTTGAATAGAATAGAATAGAATGATTTTTATTCAATATGGATTATTACATAATACTTGTTGAAAGTCATTAAAACATTTGAAACAGTTATACCCCATTCAATCCCATTTACTTCATTTGCCAAACGTGGCAACTATGTATTCTCTTATGAGGCAATCTTTGTAGGATGTCCCCCCACTAGATGGAGTGACGACCTGGTAAGACATGCAGGAAGTCGATGGATGCAGGTGGCTCAGGACCGTGTTTTATGGTATTCCTTGGGGGAGGCCTATGTTCAGCAGTGGACTTCTGAAGGGCTGTAATGATGATAATGATGAATAACTCGCGCGCGAAAACCAATTTTCTGTGAGTAGAAGAAAGGCACAACACCGATACAAAGAGTGAAACAGGTGCGTAATCTTTGAGTTTGCTTTACCGCAGAATTGTCGTTTCTCGTTGACATTACTGATATTTGTAAAAAGGCGTACTGGAACCTAGCTTTCGTACCGAGACAGACACATGACTGCATTAACAGCCCTGTTTGACGCACTAGTCAGGAGTCAACTGGAACATAATGCAGTCATATGGGCTCCGTATGATGAAAAGTAGGTAAATATCATGTTGGAGCGTATTCAAAATAAATTTGCGAGGAACTTGTACTTTAAGCTTTATGGGGTATATCCATTATATCCGTTGATGTATCTGTTTTTGTACTGGGTATGGTTGAATATAATAATTAGAAGTACGTCGAGAGTCTGCTCTTGCTACTTGTGTAGTGAAATTACTGCGGGGCAAAGAACATAACCCGGGAGCTCTGCGGCACTTACACCTCTGTGTGCCAGATCGCTACGTGAAGAAATGGAGGCGCCATTGCTCTCCGTGCCTTCAGCACGAACTAATCTCCTCTCATAAACGTATCTAACTCGAATTCTTCGCGTGGTAAACCGTGTGCATCTTAAAATTGACATATTTAGTAGCCACTATAGTGAATTAGCAAACGTCATAATATTATATGTATATCATAATATTGTTAGGGTATTTTTTATATTTTTAGCTGATTTTGCATATTTTTTACTGTTATTGTTTGAATTATTTTTTTATTAATTTTATTTTTTTGGTTTTTTTTCACATACATTTTTTTAACATGAGAAAATCCTAGAGTCTTATCTACTTAATTTTTATTTCATATACCGATATCAATGTATAGTTTATGTTTGTAAACACAGATTACGTTAAAATATAATTAATACATAATGTCAGAGATATCGTAATTACATTAAAGCTATTATTAAAGTATATTACGTAATCATCGCAGATATAATTATGCTGTTAAGAGATTTTTAGTATACTCTTTAAGCGACGCGCGACCGATGTGTGATATGCTTAGCAAAGATGAGTTTTAAGAATAAGTGTTCATAAGCGGAGCTAGCTCAGGAATTGGTGCAGCCACAGCCAAAGAATTCTCTAAGGAAGGCGCTTACGTTGTTATAGTCGATCGAAATGAGACTAAAATGGAAAAAGTTGCTGCTGAATGTGAGTCCTATGGGAAGAAGCCTTTAGTGATTAAAGCTGATGTGTCAGAAGACGACGAAGCTAAAGCAGCTATAGACAAAACTATACAGAAATTTGAGAAGCTGGACATCTTAGTAAACAACGCAGGAATCTTAAGGTATGGAAATCTAATCGATGGCCGAATATTGGAAGCTTATGACGAAGTAATGGCAACGAATCTTCGGGCAGCTGTTCATCTTACAAGCTTAGCAGTTCCACATTTGATAAAAACGAAAGGATGCATTGTAAATATATCCAGCGTCGATGGTTCTTCTGTGGTGTCGCCATTACTAGTACCTTACAGCGTGTCCAAAGCAGGCTTGGATCATTTTACCCGTGGTGCAGCTTTAGAACTGGCTTCGTATGGAGTAAGGGTAAATGCAATAAGCCCTGGACCAGTGTACACTGATATCTACGAAAATGCTGGACCTGTGCATCCTATAGATAACAGCAATATAGAGACACCCCTCGGCACGATATCTGATCCAATTGAAATTGCTCATCTAGTTTTATTTTTGTCTAGTGATAAAGCTAAAGCCATCACGGGCTCCAATTATGTATCTGACAATGGATACCTTTTGTCACACTAAATGTATATTATTTTTTTTTTATTTTATAGGATAAGGGTGACAAACGAGCACACAGTCCGCCTGATGGTAAGTGGTTGCTGTGGCCCATAGACATTTACATCTATCCTCTGTTACGAATCAAAATGTAGATGCGTTGTCACCCGTGAGGACTAAGATGGAACGCCTCAATTCCAGTAAAAAGGGCCTCCGGCCACCTGCACTCACCAAGCGAAACGCAGAGGTAAACCTCTACTTCACGCTGGTATTCTGTGAGGTCGTGGTACCACCCCGGTTTGAGCCGGCCCATCCGTGCGACAGAAAAAGCTGCCGCGTGACTCTACCACTGTTAATAAATAAATATTGTTGTTAATTTAAATAGACGTATATGCAAAAATCATTGATATTTTTTATTTCGTAACAACTATCTTGACTGACCTTTCTGGACCGTATTGTAACAGTGCAAGAATATCAACTACTGAAAAAGGAGCAAGAACCATGTGATGAAATGCTGAAGGTACTCGGGATTAACTCTGACATCGGGACGTCAATCAACTCAGTCCCCCGTGACCATGGGTGCTGGAAAGCACACGAAATATCGGGAATTAATAAAAATAAGCAAAATAAGTTAACTAAACGCGATAAAATCCGTAAAAGTAGTTTTATTCAATGTGTAGTGTCCGCGTCAATATAAAAAATCATTATGTAGTTCCATACCTGATCAAAACGAAGGGAAACGTTGCAAACAATTTTAGTGTTTTTGGATCCTGTATAATACTCACATCATTTGGGTTATACAGTGTGACTAAAGCGGGGCTGAATCATTTCACTCGGGCAGCAGCTGCTTTGGAACTGGCTCCGTATGGACTCCGAGTAAATGCTATGAGTTCTGGACCTGTAGATACTCAGATATTAAAGAACACTGGCCCATCAATTTATTATGACATTAAAATAAACACGCTACATGGAAGATTGTCCAAAAGTGTTGATATTGCATATTTAGTTTTTTTATCAAGTGAAAAAGTTAAAGCATGTACTGGTTGTAAGTATGTAAGTGATAACGGTGTTCTTTTAACAAAATAAAAAGAAATATTTTAATGTAACCAGTATGTTGAAGCGCCTGCGACTTTTTTCTGAGCAACGAGTCAAAGAACGTACTCGTAGTAATTACGTCAGTAGACTACGTTAATTTTAAACTATTTTAAAAAAGTGAATATGAACTCACAGTTCACCTGATGGCAGGTGGCTACTGGAGACCTTTGACACGTGTAGAGCCACGCTGCAGCTATACCATGGTTGTAGCACGAATGGGTTGGCTTGACCGGTGTATAAACACGCTTTTAAAGAATACCAGCGTAAAGTAGCAGCGTAATTAAAGAAGGACTGTAATGATGATGATGTTATCAGCAAGATGCTGCTACCCATCTCTTAGTTCACTTTCCCTCTTTTGCCTCTTACGACAGCCACGGGATGAAATGGCTTAGAGGATATTCTTACACCGCCATTACACGATTATTCTATAAAAACATAATTATATTACTATGTAAATATATTATATACATGATCCGAAAAAGCTTTAGCACCATAGACCACATAAATACCCTTCGGCAAATTGTACAGCAGTCCGAAGAGTACAATTTGCCACTATGTCTGGCCTATGTGGACCATGAGAAAGCCTTTGATTCTGTCGAAATTTGGGCGGTGCTGCAGTTCTTCCAGCGGTGCCAAGTTGACTTTCGGTATATCGAAGTGCTGAAGTGTTTGTACAGTAGGGCTACGATGGCTATCCGAGTACAGAATCAGAGCATGAAACCTATCCAACTGCAGAGGGGTGTAAGACAGGGTGACGTTATATCCCCGAAACTCTTCACCGCTGCATTGGAAGATGTTTTCAAGCTTCTGGACTGGAAAGAATATTATTAACATTATTAACATCAACGGCGAGTACGTCACTCACCTTCAATTTGCCAACGATATAGTCCTTATGGCAGAATCGTGGAGGACCTAAGCACTATGTTCAATGACCTCTATAGTGCTTCCCAACGGATAGGTCTTAAGATGAACATGGACAAAACAAAGGTCATGTATAACGTCCATGTCACACCTATGCCGGTAGTTGTTGCGAGCACTAAGCTCGAAGTTTTTGACGAGTATGTTTACATGGGACAAATAATCCGACTAGGTAAGTCCAACTTCGACCGAGAGGTCAATTGAAGGATTCAACTCGGCTGGGCAACGTTCGGGAAATTACGGCACATCTTCTCGTCAGGTATACCTCAAAACTTGAAAACGAGACTGTACAACCAGTGCGTGTTGACCAGTGATGATCTATGGAACTGAGACGTGGTCTTTCATTGCTGGCCGGATGAGGAAGCTCAAAGTTGCTCAGCGAGCTAAAGAGAGAGCTATGCTCGGAGTTTCTCTGCGTGATAAACTTAGAAATGAGGATATACGCAGTAGAACCAGAGTGACCGACATAGCCCAACAGATTAGTAAGCTAAGGTGGCAATGGACTGGCCATATAGCTCGAAGAACCGACAACCGATGGGGAAGAAAGGTTCTCGAGTGGCAGCCCCGTACTATCGGACGAAGTGTAGGACGTCACCTCACTAGATGGAGTGACGAACTGGTAAGACATGCTGGAAGTCGATGGATGCAGGTGGTTTAGGATCGTGCATTGCGGCATTCCTTGGGGGAGGCATATATTCAGCAGTGGCCTTGTGAAGAGCTGTAATGATGATGATGATGATGTAAATATAAGGAAACTATCTAGTCTTGATTATCGACCGATACTTAACTATTATTTATTCTGTGCCGATACGTATATATTTATTCAGGCGCTACATTTATCTGACTTTTTTGGTATAAATCATATTTGGTATAAAGCCCTTTATTATGAGATATTTTATAATTAAATGAAAACTCAGTTAATATGCCACCTTGTAGTTCAGAAAGTAATGGTATTCAAATTCAAAATTCAAATTCAAATTTTAAATTCATATTCTAATTTTGAATATGAATAAAGGTATTAATCATAATTTCTACTAAATATATTTCGTACTCCCTATTTAGAATGTCATACTGTGGGGCAACAGTGTAAAATCACACGAACTTTTTATTTTACAAAAAAAATGTATACGCGTACTTTCAAATATCAAACAAAGAGAAAGCTGCAAACCTCACTTTCAAAATTTCAACATTCTAATATTAGCGTGCCTATATATATTATAAAAATGTAAGTTTGTAAAAAGACACCCAAGTTTTTACACCAAAATCATAGACGCGCCCCGACACAACATACCTCGCTATAAGAATAACCTTTTGCAAACAAAATCTAAATTAAAATTACACAGTTCAGGTCCTTACCCGATGTCAATAAAATTTATTATAAATTTTTTTGATCGGTTTAAGGCAAATAATTTTGGCAAAGGTTTTAAAGAAAATGTTGAAAGAATACTACCTAACTGTAAACAAAAACTTTTAGATCAAGCAACGTACCTGTTTTCTCAAAATAGTTCAATGCGGTTTAAAGCAGCAGATAGCAAGAGCATAGATAAAATAATTCAGAAAAGCTCCTGGAGCGGACCAGATTCGTTGCGTTGACATAAAATCCTTATGTGAAAAAATCACGACAGCAATTGCAAAGCTTATTAATACCAGTGTTCATTCTGGTATTTATCCCTCAGAATTAAAAGTAGGAATAGTAAGACCCATCTACAAAAAGGGGTCGCACTGTGATTATAACAATTATAAGCCAATTACAATACATCCTGTGATAGATAAAATAGTTGAAAAATACATATGTAATCAGATACAAAAATATTATATATCGAATGAAATTTTGTCCAGCACTCAGTTCGGTTTTCAAAAAAATAGATCAACTAAATCTTTACTATCAAAATTTACCGATGAAATTAACAATTATTTAGACAACAAGCAACACGTAATTCTTTTATTTATTGACTTCAGTAAAGCTTTCGATACACTTAAACACGATTTATTAATAAAAAAACTAGATAATACGGGCGTTCGTGGGCCTCTTCTCAGGTGGTGTGAAGATTACCTCAAAGGTAGAAACTACCGGGTGAGAATTGAAAACGAATACAGTGATAAAATACCTGTCACTACAGGAACAGCCCAGGGATCGGTCCTTGGCCCTTTACACTATCTGGCCTTTGTAAATGATATGGTGAATATGATTAAACATAGTTCAGTGTATCAATATGCAGACGGTACTTGCCTAGTAATAGCTAACAAAGACATTACAAGAGCAGAAAAAATGTTACAACTCGACTTTACTAACTTATGTATGTGGTCACATTATGCGGGACTTAAAACTAAAATTATACATGTACGCTCAACGCACTCTAATAAAAACGAAAGACCAATAAAAATACTCGCACACAACTATAACTGCCTATATAGATCGCCGAAATTAAATATTAACTGTAATTGTACTCATCTAGAACAAGTTAACAAGTATAAATACCTAGGCCTGATTGTGGACGAAAGATTCCATTGGAGTAAACATTTTGAGTATGTATGTAACAAGCTACGGGCTATGCTAGCAAAGTTTGCAATACTAAAATATAAAATGCCATTTCACATCCTCATGAATCTATGTAACGCTCTTGCTGAGTCTATTATTTCGTATGGCATTACGAGCTATGGAAAAACATTTAAAACTTACCTAGATAAAATACATAACCTACAAATGAGAATATTGAAAATAATTATACCTAAGAAAGTAAAAATAAAATTATACAGTGAAAAAAATATTCAAGGAATATTTAAATATTGTAAAGTCTTACCTATACATACGAAATTTCAGATGCTAATTTCACAATAAAAAAGTGCAAGTTAAAACTAACCATAAAATTATTACAAGAAAAATTACACATAATAAACTCGTAACATCAAAAATACATAACTACTATGGAAAACGTACAAATAGATATTTAATTCCTACTTTAATGAACCAAATCCCCCCTACAATACTCTCAGATTTCAATGAGGATAACTACAAAAACAAATTCAAAAAATATTTCTATGAACAGCTACAACGGGAGTAGATTACATAAATGAAATATTATACATATAATTTACATATTACATATACCATATAATAGGCACATATGTACATATGCACAGGTGTATATGCACATATCTCTCTATTTAAATAATAAACATGTTTATTTGTTTATATTTTGGTGATTGAATTATATATCTATTTAAATGCTAAAATATGAATAAATAAACAATGAAAAAGTTTAAATAATAATAAATTAAAAAATCATATCAACTCACACTTTTTGCAGCAATCTGTATACAGTTTCTGCTAAATAATCCGAGCACTCTCTAAGAACGATCTAATTGTCTCGCCCACACTCGTGGGCTCATCGAAACCGGTTCTCAGGTAACACGGCGCGGTCAGCGCGGTGATTTGCAATTTTAACGTTGGGTCGTAATTCATACATGTCATACCATTAAACATGTACCTATTTAATATTATTGTCAATGTTTGTAAGCAGCCATAGATTAGATGATTGTATTATTTATTACCTTGTATTATATGTGAGACTCTAACTTGCGGACAAACCTCACGGTTTTTGCAAGTTAAATAGATGTAACCCTTGTACTTATTAAAATGTTATAAATAAATGAAAAAAAAAAAAACCTAAAAGCCGAAACAAATATTAATAAATTCATAAGCTCTTTAAAATATATACTTATAAAAAAAAAGTTATTATTCAATTGAGGAAAAGAATTTTTAAGTGTTGCTATGCCTTTCGAGGTGCATGTGATTGTTAGAACTTGCATATTTTGTTTAGTCACTAAGTCACATGTAACGCAATTTGTGAATAAATAAAATGAAAAAAAAAAACGTGATACCTAAAATAATATAATGTGCTTTATTTTATCACAGGAGATAGCAGGGATAGAACAAACTAAATGCATGTACACATAGATAATAGGAATACAACTTTTGTTATGTTCTAATTTATAAATTGCACTCTTACAGAAATTTAGATAACTTTGCTAGGAAAACAAACAAAATATTTGAATGCAAATTATATTGTCAACAGTTCTAAATATCAGTTAACTTACAAAGATAAACTCAATTTTTTAATCTTTAATATCTAGGTTAAAGAGGTAGGTAGATACATATATTATATCCTGCAGATGCAACTTCAGATCAGTTCAGAATAAAGGTATTCATACAAATTCGAAATTCAAATTCATTTTTATTTACTTATATATTCAGATTCATTTTTATTTACTTATTATCATTCGAATTTTGAATACAAACAAAGGCATTAATCATAAATTCTATTCTTGATTTTGATTCTAGGTACACATACACACACAAATTATAAAGAAATTTTTATTTTATATTTAACTCTTTTTTATGCATATCAATGCTTTAAGAGATATCCGTTATCTGAGACATAATTTGAACCAGTAATGCTCTTTGCTTTATCGCTGGATAAGTATAAAATTAGTTCGGCGATTTCTTCGGGTTCTGCTACTCTATCAAGTGCAGTCATATGTTTGAATGAGTCAACTGTGACCGGAGCGTTGGCATTTTCAAATATATCTGTTTTCACTGGTCCAGGACTGATAGTGTTCACCCGGACACCGTACTGAGCTAACTCTAGAGCAACTCCGCGAGAAAATTGATCCAAAGCAGCTTTTGATATGAAATAGGGCAACGTACGCGATGACATACTTATTGATGAGCCCGCCGTGCTGGATATGTTGACAATACTGCCTTTTGTTTTTATTAGGTGTGGAGCTGCTAAATTAGTTATGTGAACATGCGCTCGGAGATTAGTATTTAGTGTCTCGTCGTAAACTGCCATCAGATTTTCATCTAAGATACTGGTAAATCTACAAATTCCAGCATTATTCACTAAAACATCGAGCTTTCCAAACGAGTCTATTGTTTTCTTAACTACGTTTATGACATCTTCGTCGTTTGAAATATCAGCTATAATTAGGAAATGTTTCTTGCTATATTTCTCACACTGTTCCAAAACATTCTTTAGTTTCACTTCGTTTCTTGCCACTAAAACTACACAAGCACCTTCTTTTGCAAATAGGATGGCTGTAGCAGCACCGATTCCGGAGCTAGCTCCCGTCACAAGCGCTACTTTATCAACGAAACTCATCTTGTTCCCACACTACGCAGTGAGTCACTGAAACTATTTGCTTGTAACTGGCTCGTACTAAAATATGACATTGGCCGCGTAGGGTTGAATAAGCATCATTATCGTTCATGCGTTATTTTTAGGGTTCCGTAATTAAAAAGGACAAACGGGACCATTAAAAATAATTTTACTGTACGTCACAGTATCAAGTTGAAATTAACATAAAATACTAAATTGTACGGTATTTGACAGTCTAAAAAATTCTATTCGATACGGCCATTTAAGAGACATATTTTGGTACTCGCAAACTCACTCATGAAAACGTATAGGACTCACAACTAACCATGAACTATTTAGTATAGGTTTTCGGGCATAGATTACTTCACAGGTCAAAATATTTACTGTATATACCTATTTATATGTGCAGTAAATATTTCACCTCAACATTATGGTCCTTTTTATCTTTTAAATTCAAAATACGTTGTAATACATTTACCTGATTTTACTGCGTAGGTACGCAAACACTCGTAATGGTCAATCGGTAGGCAAAAATGTTGTAGCCCATAAATCACATTCAATTTGGGATAGTTAAAAATAAAAGTAGAAGCCTTATTTACTTGTATTTACAAAAACTGCAATAACGATATATCATTATTTATATATTTGACTTTAAGTTTAAAATTTGGCTACTCTTTGAAAACTAAGCCTGAATATACTATATTTATACGCTGCCTGTATTATGGCTGCAGCAAGAAGGAACCACGCTCTCACGTAAAGCCAGCGAAAACTATATAAAGATACCATTTTAGTGGTATTTAGTATGTAGTGGTACAAGCCATTCCATTTCAGCGTGACTAAGTGTTATTACAATATATTGCTATCCACTATCTATCAGGTGGACTTTGCGCCCGTCTGTCACTATATTATCTTGTATCAATAAAAATATAAATGTCATAGATATGAGCAATTACCAATTGATATACTATTTCTGTAGCGACTCAACGATGACAATAACTAAACTTTACTGCAATAGATGATTTAGATAAATAAATTGTTAGGTATCTAATACTGACAAACTTTTTAATAATATTAGTGAAAAGTGTAATTAATTTCATACAATTGTTACTAACTATGTAGTTTTCAACTTGTGGTCGATATTCGACCGTAATTCATAAAATTTTTAGCTTTGTATATAAGGCACGCCAAGTGCTGATTTTACCACGTGCTCGGCGGTGAAGGAAAACATCGTAAGGAAACCTGCATGTCTGAGAAATAAGAAAAAAAATATTTTCGAAGACATGTGAAGTTCGCCAACACGCATTGGGGCAGCGCGGCGGACATTTCCTTGCCCTAAAACCCTCTCAAAAATGAGGGGAGGCCTGTGCCCAGCAGTGGGACGTAAATAGGCTGCAACTTTACTTTTACGTTTATACAAAACCTGAGGTACTATTTTCTTTGAATGTACTGATGAAAATACGTGCAATATGAAATATGAGAAAAAAACATTTTTAACATTGATATCACACGCCTACACATCTACGGATCCCTAAATTTCAAAAAATATCCTATAAAATTTTCCATTTTGACGAGAGCGGAGACTTTCTGGTAACAAAACATTCTTCATCTTAATTCGCAGGGTGATTCTTATTCCAGCATAGATAAAGGTATGTCTCTATCAGCTACTGCATCCACTTACCATCAGGTGAACACCAAACTAAATAGGAGGGGTTCGTTTTGTACCCTTGTTCTATAAAAACTAACTATTTCATTGGTGCCGGCGGGGATCGAATAACTCGCTTACTGTTAATTTTAGAGCGAGTGCTTAGCCCTTAAGTTAACACGGCTCTAAAAGCCATGTTACTACGTAAGTTCTGCTTAATATTTGTCCAGACAAACAGAGACAAGAAGCGGTACTCGTACGGTAAATATTTGTAAAGTTTTTTGAACAAATTTATTACTGTCTAAAATATTAACGTCCGCAAGAAAACAAGCTAGTTGTTTAACCAAAATTCTGACGTTGTCTCTTAGTAAATTTTATTTACAATATTTAAAATAGGCTTTTATTAAATTATATCAATATTTATTTCTACTTAACATATGAATAGTCAATATGTTCCACCACTACAGTAGCAGCACAGGTTGCGGTATCGTTATATATTTAATTTAGAATGCATATCGAAGAATGAAGAAGCTATTGCGGCAGTGGAAAAAACGTTTGGAAAACTGGATGTGTTAGTTAACAATGCGGCAATTTTAAAATGTATAAATAATTTGGATAAAGGAACATTAGAGTTCTATGATGAAGTGATGGAAACAAACTTTCGTGCGATTGTTCATTTCACTACCTTAGCAGCTCCATATGATCAAAACGAAGGAAAATATTGCAAAATTTTCTAGTGTTTCTGGATCCTGTATAACACTCACATCATTTGGTTTATACAGTGTGACTAAAGCGGGGCTGAATCATTTCACTCGTGCAGGTGTTTTGGAAGTGGCTCCGTATGAAGTCCGAGTTAATGCGATCAGTCCTGGACCTGTAGTTACTAATATATTAGAGTACACTGGCCCATCAATTTATTATGACATTAAGATAAACACGCCACTTAGAAGATCGTCCAAAAGTGTTTGAGATTGCAGATTTAGTTTTTTTTTTATCAAGTGAAAATATAAAATCTGTACTGGTTGTAAGTACCTGAGTGATAACGCTTTTTTTTAACAAAATAAAAAAATTTTGATAAAACTTATTTAATGTAACCAGAATGTTAAAGCGCCTGCAACTTTTTTCTGAGCAACGAGCTCGTAGTAATTACGTCAGTAGACTACGTTAATTTTAAACAGTTTCTTTCTACTTTCAATATTTTATTACCGTCTCAACTGTTGTAATATTAATACAATCGTCCAAGACCACATTGAAGTTGCATTATTTTAAAATTCCCTTATATTCCCGAACATGACATCTGTAGAGTCACGCTGCAGCTATACTATGGTTGTAGCACGAATGGGTTGGTTTGACCGGGGTATAAACACGTTTTCAAAGAATACCAGCGTAACGTAGCAGCGTTATTAAAGAAGGGCTGTAATGATGATAATGTTATCAGGAAGATGCTGCTACCCATCTCTTAGCTCACTTCCCCTCTTTTGCCTCTTACGACAGCCACGGGATGAAATGGCTTAGAGGATATTCTTACACCGCCATTACACGATTATTCTATAAAAAAACATAAATATATTAGTATGTAAATATGTTATATATATGTAATTCGAAAACGTTTTACCACCATAGATCACATACATACTCTTCGACAAATTGTACTATGTCTGGCCTATGTGGACTATGAGAAAGCCTCTGATTCCGTCTAAATTTGGGCGGTGCTGCAATGTCTCCAGCGGTGCCAAGTTGACTGTCGGTATATCGAAGTGCTGAAGTGTTTGTACAGTAGGGCTACGATGGCTATCCGAGTACAGAACCAGAGTACGAAACCTAGCCAACTGCAGAGAGGTGTAAGACAGGGTGCTTTGGAAGACGTTTTCAAGCTTCTGGACTGGAAAGGATACGTTATTAACATCAACGGCGAGTACATCACTTACCTTCGATTTGCCGACGATATAGTCCTTATGGCTGAATCGCTGGAGGACCTAAGCACTATGCTTAATGATCTCAATAATGCCTCCCAACGGATAGGTCTTAAGATTAATATAGACAAAACAAAGATCATGTATAAAGTCCATGTGACACCTATGCCGGTAGTTGTTGGGAGCACTAAGCTCGAAGTTGTTGACGAGTATATGTACCTGGGACAAATAATCCTACTAGGTAAGTCCAACTTCGACCGAGAGGTCTATCAACGGATTCATCTCGGATGGGCAGCGTTCGGAAAATTACGGCACATCTTCTCGTCAGGTACATATACATCAAAACTTGAACACGAGACTGTACAACCAGTGCATATCACCAGTGATGACCTATGGAAACCAGAGTGACCGACATAACTCGACGGATTAGTAAGCTGAAGTAGCAATGGATCGGCTATATAGCTCGAAGAACCGACAGCCGATGGGGAAAAAAGGTTCGTGAGTGGCGGCCTCGTACCGGCGGATGAAGTGTAGGGCGTCCACCCCACTAGAATTAGTGACGACCTGGTAAGACATGCAGGAAGTCGATGGATGCAGTTGGCTCAGGACCGTGCTTTGTGGCATTCCTTGGGGGAAGCCTATGTTCAGCAGTGGACTTGTGAAGGGCTGTAATGATGATGATGATGATTTAAATATAAGGAAACTATCTACTCTTGATTATCGACCGATACGTAACTATTATTTATTCTGTGCCGATACGTATATATTTACATATACAGGCGCTACATTTATCTGACTTTTTTGGCATAAATCATATTTGGTATAAAGCCTTTTATTACGAGATATTTTATAGTCAAATTAAAACTCACTTAGCATGTAAGTTTTTAGTTCTGAATAGAGGTATTCAAATTCAAAATTCAAATTAAAATTTCAAATTAATTTATTATTATATTCATTTATATATTTAGACATATGTAATTATTCCAATTTTGAATACAAACAAAGGCATTTATCATATTACATTCTTATACAAATCTTTCTTATTCCCTATTTAGAACGTGATACTTAAAATAATATAATGTACATTATGTTATCACAGGAGATATCGGGGATAGAACAAACTAAATGTATGTACACATAGATATTAGGAATACAAGTTTTGTTAGGTTCTAATTTATAAATTTTAGTGTTACAGTAATTTAGATAACTTTGCTACGAAGACAAACACAATATTTGAATGCAAATTATATTGTCAACAGTTCTGAATATTAGTTACTTCGTTTCTTGCCACTAAAGCTACACAAGCACCTTCTTTTGCAAATAGGATGGCTGTAGCAGCACCGATTCCGGAGCTGGCTCCTGTCACAAGCGCTACTTTGTCAACGAAACTCATCTTGTTCCCGCACTGCGCAGTGGGTCACTGAAAATATTTGCTTGTAAAACTGGCTCGTACTAAAATATGACATTGGCCGCGTCGCATTTAATAGGCATCATTATCGCTCATGCATTAAACGGTTTTTAATGACTTACAGGACCATTAAATATCAATGTACTGTACGTCATGGTATCAAGTTGAAATAGAAAGTTGTACGGCCTTTGAAAGTCTAAAAAATTCTATTCGATGCGACCATTTATGAGACATATTTTGGTACTCGCAAACTCACTCATGAAAACGTATAGGACTCGCAACTAACCATGAACTCTTTAGGGTTTTCGGGCATAGACTACTTCACAGGTCAAAATATTTACTATATATACCTATTTATATGTGCAGTAAATATTTCACCTCAACATTATCGTCCTTTTTATCTTTTAAATTCAAAATACGTTGTAATACATTTATATTGTGCTACCGGGCCTGGGCTAATGCATCAACGTCTCGGGATGTAAACACCAGCGCACTTAAAAAGAAGTATAATTCCGCCTCCAGGTCCTTCAAAAGCGTCATTGCCAAGGCAAGGTCTGAGCACATCGGCAGAATTGGCGAGAAGCTAGTTCGCCTTCCTTCGGGAACCCGTGCATTCTGGTCTCTCGCCAAGGCTGTCCAAGGGAACTTCTGTCAGCCATCTCTTCCATCTCTGCACAGGGAGGACGACTCACTGGCCCATGCCGCAAAGGAGAAAGCCGATCTGTTGAGCTCTCTTTTTGCGTCCAACTCGACTCTAGATGACGGGGGGAATACACCGCCGACCATCCCGCGATGTGAGTGCTCCATGCCGGATGTGCGATTTACACAGCGCTCGGTTCGCAAAGCACTCTTCTCCCTGGACGTCAGCAAGTCGAGTGGGCCCGATGGAGTCCCTCCCATTGTGCTGAAGACGTGTGCTCCGGAGTTGGCACCGGTTTTAACGCGTCTTTTCCGGTACTCCTACTCCCAAGGCGTAGTCCCGAATTCATGGAAGACAGCTTTGGTCCACCCGATCCCTAAAAAAGGCGACCGCTCAGACCCGTCCAACTACAGGCCTATTGCCATCACCTCCTTTTTCTCCAAAATATTGGAATCCATTATAAACTGCCAGCTCATGAGGTACCTTGAGGATCATCAGCTGATTAGTGACCGCCAGTACGGTTTTTGTCGAAGTCGATCAGCTGGTGATCTTTTAGTCTATTTGACTCATAGATGGGCGGAGGCAGTAGAGTCCAAGGGGGAGGCATTGGCCGTTAGTTTGGACATAGCGAAGGCCTTCGATCGGGTCTGGCACAAAGCGCTTCTTTCGAAGCTTCCTTCCTATGGGCTTCCCGAGAAGTTGTGCAAATGGATCACCAGTTTCCTTGCTGATCGGAGTATCAGGGTCGTAGTAGACGGTGCATGTTCTGATTTCAAGCCTATCAACGCTGGTGTTCCACAAGGCTGCGTGCTATCACCAACGCTGTTTCTCCTGCATATCAATGATATGTTGCTAACTGGTAGCATTCATTGCTATGCGGACGACAGCACTGGTAATGCCTTATATACCGGCCGTGCCAACATTTCTCGGGAAAACGTCACTGAGTACCGGGACAAACTTGTGTCTGAAGTCGAGTCTTTGCTTTACAAAGTCTCGGATTGGGGCCGACTAAATCTAGTCCAGTTCAATCCCCAGAAGACACAAGTTTGCGCGTTTACCGCTAAAAAGAACCCCTTTGTCATATCTCCTCAGTTTCAAGGCACTCCCCTTGCTGCCTCAGCTAGTATCGGAATCCTTGGCGTCGACATATCGAATAGTGTGCAGTTTCGTGGTCACTTGGAAGGGAAGGCCAAATTGGCCTCTAAAAAGCTTGGCGTGCTCAGCAGAGCGAGACAGTATTTCATGCCGGCACATCGCTTGCAACTTTACAAAGCGCAAGTTCGGCCCCACATGGAATACTGTTCTCATCTCTGGGCCGGGGCACCCCAGTGCCAGCTCCTTCCACTTGACCGCATCCAGCGCAGAGCGGTTCGAATCGTCGACGACCGAGTTCTTTCTGATCGGCTCGATCACAGTTTTAAGATCCGTATGTATATTAACGACAAAATCTACAACCAGCTCCAAAAAAGGCGACCTCTACGGATGGGACCTCTACAGCCGTATATTAAATAATTATATTTACTACAAAGCCATTAAAATAGACGCAAAAACAATCACAAGGGTAATCTGATTACGTTATCATAGTGTTTATTGCTCTCTGTAAAGAGCCTCTGAGATGCATCATCTTGCATATATTACCTAATGCGTGAAGAGAAAACTTTGTAGCCCTTTTCAAGCAGATTTTTTCGGTACTCCTACACCCAAGGCGTAGTCCCGAATTCATGGAAGACAGCTTTTGTCCACCCGATCCCTAAAAAATGCGACCGCTCAGACCCGTCCAACTATAGGCCTATCGCGATCACCTCCTTGTTCTCCAAAATAATGGAATCCATTATTAACTGCCAGCTCATTCGGTACCTTGAGGATCACCAGCTGATTAGTGACAGCCAATACGGTTTTCGTCGGTGTCGACCAGCTGGTGATCTTCTGGTCTACCTGACCCATAGATGGGCGGAGGCAGTAGAGTCCAAGGGGGAGGGGTTGGCCGTTAGTCTGGACATTGCGAAGGCCTTCGATCGGGTTTGGCACAAAGCGCTTCTTTCGAAGCTCCCTTTCTATAGGCTTCCCGAGAAATTATACAATCGGATCACCAGCTTTCTTGCAGATCGGAAGGTTGTAGACGGTGCATGCTCCGACTACAATCCTATTAAGGCTGGTGTTCCACAAGGCTGCATGCTATCACCAACGCTGTTTCTTCTGCATATCAATGATATGTTGCTAACTGGTAACATTCATTGCTAGGCGGATGACAGCACTGGTGATGCTCTATACACCGGCCGTGACAATATTTGTCGGGAAAACGTCGCCGAGTACCGGAAAAAACTTGTGTCTGAAGTCGAGTCTTTGCTGAACAAAGTCTCGGATTGGGGGTGACTAAATCTAGTCCAGTTTAATCCTCAGAAGACACAAGTTTGCGCGTTTACCGCTAAAAAGAACCCCTTTGTCGTATCTCCTCAGTTTCAAGGCACTGCCCTTCTTGCCTCAGCCAGTATCGGTATCCTTGGAGTCGATATATCGAGTGACGTGCAGTTTCGTGGTCACTTGGAAGAGAAGGCCAAATTGGCCTTTAAAAAGCTTGGCGTGCTCAGCAGAGCGGGACAGTATTTCATGCCGGCACACCGCCTGCGACTTTACAAGGCGCAGGTTCGGCCTCACATGGAATAGTGTTCCCATCTCTGGGCAGGGGCTCCCCAGTGCCAGCTCCTTCCACTTGACCGCATCCAGCGCAGAGCGGCTCGAATCGTCGACGACCGAGCCCTTTCCGATCGGCTTGATTCATTGGCACTGCGAAGAGATGTTGCATCCCTTTGCATTTTCTTTCGCATTTACCATGGGGAGTGCTCTAAGGAATTGTTCGGATTAATCCCAAATTTCACGAACGCACATCGCGGCAGAACTCCCGATACCATCCACACCATCTGGATGATTGGCGGTCCACCACTATGCGATTTAGAAGATGTTTTCTTCCTCGCACGACTTCCTTGTGGAATCAATTACCATCAGCGATTTTTCCGGACCGATACGACTTAGGGACCTTCAAGAAAAGAGCGTACTCCTTTTTAAAAGGCCGGCAACGCATCTGCAATTCCCTCCCTGGTGTTGCAGTTGTTCATGGGCGGCGGTAGTCACTTACCATCAGGTGAGCCGCATGCTCGTTTGCCCCCTCTTCTATAAAAAAAAAAATCTGATTTTACTGCGTAGGTACGCAAACACTCGTAATGCTCAATCGGTAGGCAAAAATGTTGTAGCCCATAAATCACATTCAATTTGCGATAGTTTCAAATAAAAGTAGAAGCCTTATTTACTTGTATTTACAAAAACTGCAATAACGGTATATCATTATTTATATATTTGACTTTAAGTTTAAAATTTGGCTACTCTTTGAAAACTAAGCCTGAATATACTATATTTATACGCTGTCTGTATTATGGCTGCAGCAAGAAGGAACCACGCTCTCATGTAGAGCCAGCAAAAACTATATAAAGATACCATTTTAGTGGTATTTAGTATGTAGTGGTACAAGCCATTCCATTTCAGCGTGAATAAGTGTTATTACAATATATTGCGGCTATAGTGTCACGTGCTCGGCGGTGAAGGAAAACATCGTAAGGAAACCTGCATGTCTGAGAAATAAGAAAAAAAAATATTTTCGAAGTCATGTGAAGTTCGCCAACACGCATTGGGGTAGCGCGGCTGACATTTCCTTGCCCTAAAACCCTCTCAAAAATGAGAGGAAGCCTGTGCCCAGCAGTGGGACGTAAATAGGTTGCAACTTTACTTTTACTTTTATACAAAACCTGAGGTACGGTACCTGAGGTGAGGTATTTTCTTTGAATGTACTGATGAAAATACGTGCAATATGAAATATGAGAAAAAAATATTTTTAATATTGATATCATATGCCTACACATCTACGGATCCCTAAATTTTCAAAAAATATCGTAATAAATTTTCCATTTTGACGAGAGCGGAGACTTTCTGGTAACAAAACATTCTATCTTAATTCGCAGGGTGATTCTTATTCCAGCATAGATATAGGTATGTCTCTATTAGCTACTGCATCCACTTACCATCAGGTGAACACCAAACTAAATAGGAGGGGTTCGTTTTGTACCCTTGTTCTATAAAAACTAACTATTTCATTGGTGCCGGCGGGGATCGAATAACTCGCTTACTGTTAATTTTAGAGCGAGTGCTTAGCCCTTAAGTTAACACGGCTCTAAAAGCCGTGTTACTACGTAAGTTCTGCTCAATATTTATCCAGACAAACAGAGACAAGAAGCGGTACTCGTACGGTCAATTTTTGTAAAGTTTTTTGAACAAATTTATTACTCTCTAAAATATTAACGTCCGCAAGAAAACAAGCTAGTTGTTTAACCAAAATTCTGACGTTGTCTCTTAGTAAATTGTATTTAAAATACTTCAAATAGGCTTTTATTAAATTATATTAATATTTATTTGTACTTGATATATGAATAGTCAATATGTTCCACCACTACAGTAGCAGCACAGGTAGGGGTGTCGTTATATATTTAATTTGGAATGCATATCGAAGAATGAAGAAGCTATTGCGGCAGTGGAAAAACGTTTGGAAAACTGGATGTGTTAGTTAACAATAATAAATAAAAATGTATAAATATTTTGGATAAAGGAACATTAGAGTTTTATGATAAAGTACGCGAGTGATAACGGTTTTTTTAACAAAATAAAAAATCTTTGATAAAACTTATTTAATGTAACCAGTATGTTAAAGCGCCTGCGACTTTTTTCTGAGCAACGAGCTCGTAGTAATTACGTCAGTAGACTGCGTTAATTTTAAACAGTTTCTTTGTACTTTCAATATTTTATTATCGTCTCAACTGTTGTAATATTAATACAATCGTCCAGGACCACATTCAAGTTGCAGTATTTTAAAATTCCCTTATATTCCCGAACACAGTACATTTTTTTTAAAAGATGTGCAAAATGAACTTACAGTTTACCTGATGGCAGGTGGCTACTGGAGACCTTTGACATCTGTAGAGTCACGCTGCAGCTATACTATGGTTGTAGCACGAATGGGTTGGTTTGACCGGGGTATAAACACGTTTTCAAAGAATACCAACGTAACGTAGCAGCGTAATTAAAGAAGGGCTGTAATGATGATAATGTTATCAGCAAGATGCTGCTACCCATCTCTTAGCTCACTTCCCCTCTTTTGCCTCTTACGACACCCACGGGATGAAATGGCTTAGAGGATATTCTTACAACTCCATTACACGATTATTCTATAAAAAAACATAATTATATTAGTACCTATATAAATATGTTATATATATAATTCGAAAAGGTTTTAGCACCATAGATCACATACATACCCTTCGACAAATTGTACTATGTCTGGCCTATGTGGACTATGAGAAAGCCTCTGATTCCGTCTAAATTTGGGCGGTGCCGCAATGTCTCCAACGGTGTCAAGTTGACTGTCGGTATATCGAAGTGCTGAAGTGTTTGTACAGTAGGGCTACAAGGGCTATCCGAGTACAGAAACAGAGTACGAAACCTAGCCAACTGCAGAGAGGTGTAAGACAGGGTGTATTGGAAGACGTTTTAAAGCTTCTGGACTGGAAAGGATACGTTATTAACATGAACAGCGAGTACATCACTTACCTTCGATTTGCAGACGATATAGTCCTTATGGCTGAATCACTGGAGGACCTAAGCACTATGCTTAATGATCTCAATAATGACTCCCAACGGATAGGTCTTAAGATGAATATAGACAAAACTAAGATCATGTATAAAGTCCATGTGATACCTATGCCGGTAGTTGTTGGGAGCACTAAGCTCGAAGTTGTTGACGAGTATATGTACCTGGGACAAATAATCTTACTAGGTAAGTCCAACTTCGACCGAGAGGTCAATCGACGGATTCATCTCGGATGGGCAGCGTTCGGAAAATTACGGCACATCTTCTCGTCAGGTATATATACCTCAAAACTTGAAAACGAGACTGTACAACCAGTGCATATCACCAGTGATGACCTATGGAAACCTGAGTGACCGACATAACCCAACGGATTAGTAAGCTGAAGTAGCAATGGGCCGACTATATAGCTCGAAGCACCGACAGCCGATGGGGAAAAAAGGTTCGTGTGTGGCGGCCTCGTACCGGCGGACGAATTGTAGGGCGTCCCCCCCACTAGATGTAGTGACGACCTGGTAAGACATGCAGTAAGTCGATGGATGCAGGTGGCTCAGGACCGTGCTTTGTAGCATTCCTTGGGGGAGGTCTATGTTCAGCAGTGGACTTGTGAAGGGCTGTAATGATGATGATGATGATGATGATGTAAATATAAGGAAACTATCTACTCTTGATTATCAACCGATATGTAACTATTATTTATTCTGTGCCGATACGTATATATTTACATATACAGGCGCTACATTTATCTGACTTTTTTGGTATAAATCATATTTGGTATAAAGCCTTTTATTACGAGATATTTTATAATCAAATTAAAACTCACTTAGCATGTAAGTTTTTAGTTCTGAATAGAGGTATTCAAATTCAAAATTCAAATTAAAATTTCAAATTAATTTATTATTATATTCATTTATATATTTAGACATATGTAATTATTCCAATTTTGAATATAAACAAAGGCATTTATCATATTACATTCTAATAAAAATCTTTCTTATTCCCTATTTAGAACGTGATACTTAAAATAATATAATGTACATTATGTTATCACAGGAGATATCAGGGATAGAACAAACTAAATGCATGTACATATAGATAATAGGAATACAAGTTTTGTTATGTTCTAATTTATAAATTTTAGTGTTACAGTAATTTAGATAACTTTGCTAGGAAGACAAACACAATATTTGAATGCAAATTATATTGTCAACAGTTCTGAATATTAGTTACACTTACAAAGATAAACTCCAAAGTTTTATGTTTGATATCTAGGGTAGGTGCTTACATACATACTGACACACACACACACACACACACACACACGCACACACACATTATAAAGAAATTTTTCTTTAAAATTTTAACTCTATATTCACAAATATCAATGCTTTAAGAGATATCCGTTATCGAGACATAATTTGAACCAGTAATGCTCTTTGCTTTATCGCTGGATAAGTATAAAATGAGATCGGCGATTTCTTCGGGTTCTGCTACGCGGTCAAATGCAGTCATCTGTTTGAATGAATCAAATGTGATAGGAGCGTTGGCATTTTCAAGTATATCCGTTTTAACAGGTCCAGGACTGATAGTGTTCACCCGGACACCGTACTGGGCTAACTCTAGAGCAACTCCGCGAGAAAATTGATCCAAAGCAGCTTTTGATATGAAATAGGGCAACGTACGCGATGACATACTTATTGATGAGCCCGCCGTGCTGGATATGTTGACAATACTGCCTTTTGTTTTTATTAGGTGTGGAGCTGCTAAATTAGTTATGTGAACATGCGCTCGGAGATTAGTATTTAGTGTCTCGTCGTAAACTTTCATCAGATTTTCATCTAAAATACTGATAAATCTACAAATTCCAGCATTATTCACTAAAACATCGAGTTTGCCAAACGAGTCACACTACTTCGTGCGCGCAATGTTTTTATTTTTTCTATAGGAGAGAGGGCAAACGAGCATGCGGCTCACCTGATGGTAAGTGACTACCGCCGCCCATGAACAACTGCAACACCAGGGAGGGAATTGCAGATGCGTTGCCGGCCTTTTAAAAAGGAGTACGCTCTTTTCTTGAAGGTCCCTAAGTCGTATCGGTCCGGAAAAATCGCTGATGGTAATTGATTCCACAAGGAAGTCGTGCGAGGAAGAAAACATCTTCTAAATCGCATAGTGGTGGACCGCCAATCATCCAGATGGTGTGGATGGTATCGGGAGTTCTGCCGCGATGTGCGTTCGTGAAATTTGGGATTAATCCGAACAATTCCTTAGAGCACTCCCCATGGTAAATGCGAAAGAAAATGCAAAGGGATGCAACATCTCTTCGCAGTGCCAATGAATCAAGCCGATCGGAAAGGGCTCGGTCGTCGACGATTCGAGCCGCTCTGCGCTGGATGCGGTCAAGTGGAAGGAGCTGGCACTGGGGAGCCCCTGCCCAGAGATGGGAACACTATTCCATGTGAGGCCGAACCTGCGCCTTGTAAAGTCGCAGGCGGTGTGCCGGCATGAAATACTGTCCCGCTCTGCTGAGCACGCCAAGCTTTTTAAAGGCCAATTTGGCCTTCTCTTCCAAGTGACCACGAAACTGCACGTCACTCGATATATCGACTCCAAGGATACCGATACTGGCTGAGGCAAGAAGGGCAGTGCCTTGAAACTGAGGAGATACGACAAAGGGGTTCTTTTTAGCGGTAAACGCGCAAACTTGTGTCTTCTGAGGATTAAACTGGACTAGATTTAGTCACCCCCAATCCGAGACTTTGTTCAGCAAAGACTCGACTTCAGACACAAGTTTTTTCCGGTACTCGGCGACGTTTTCCCGACAAATATTGTCACGGCCGGTGTATAGAGCATCACCAGTGCTGTCATCCGCCTAGCAATGAATGTTACCAGTTAGCAACATATCATTGATATGCAGAAGAAACAGCGTTGGTGATAGCATGCAGCCTTGTGGAACACCAGCCTTAATAGGATTGTAGTCGGAGCATGCACCGTCTACAACCTTCCGATCTGCAAGAAAGCTGGTGATCCGATTGTATAATTTCTCGGGAAGCCTATAGAAAGGGAGCTTCGAAAGAAGCGCTTTGTGCCAAACCCGATCGAAGGCCTTCGCAATGTCCAGACTAACGGCCAACCCCTCCCCCTTGGACTCTACTGCCTCCGCCCATCTATGGGTCAGGTAGACCAGAAGATCACCAGCTGGTCGACACCGACGAAAACCGTATTGGCTGTCACTAATCAGCTGGTGATCCTCAAGGTACCGAATGAGCTGGCAGTTAATAATGGATTCCATTATTTTGGAGAACAAGGAGGTGATCGCGATAGGCCTATAGTTGGACGGGTCTGAGCGGTCGCATTTTTTAGGGATCGGGTGGACAAAAGCTGTCTTCCATGAATTCGGGACTACGCCTTGGGTGTAGGAGTACCGAAAAAATCTGCTTGAAAAGGGCTACAAAGTTTTCTCTTCACGCATTAGGTAATATATGCAAGATGATGCATCTCAGAGGCTCTTTACAGAGAGCAATAAACACTATGATAACGTAATCAGATTACCCTTGTGATTGTTTTTGCGTCTATTTTAATGGCTTTGTAGTAAATATAATTATTTAATATACGGCTGTAGAGGTCCCATCCGTAGAGGTCGCCTTTTTTGGAGCTGGTTGTAGATTTTGTCGTTAATATACATACGGATCTTAAAACTGTGTTTTGTTATATAGAATTAGAGTGACAAACGACAATCAAGCACACAGTCCACCTAATGGTAAGTAGATGCCATGGCTTACAGGCAGCAAATACACACATATGTATAATTTATGCTCGATTAAGAATTAAATTGTAGATGTGTTGTTCCCCCGTACGATGGAATGCCTGGTTTCCAGTAAAAAAGAGCCTCCATTGTTCTATGCTACTTCTGTTTTACACTGGTATTCTTTTAGAGTGTGTTGTTTTGCCGGTTGAGCCCAGGTGTAATCAATAATAAGGTGTTTCAAAAAGTGTAGTAGTAAAGAACTAGGTACCCTTTCAACTGGTAACGAGTCCTAGGTACAATCTTAGTATCCAGGGGTAACAACAACATCATAATGTGCTCGTATGATATTTAATAAGAAAATCCTGAAATTTTTCCCTATTGGGATCGTTCGATATCCTCATCGCTAAGATTCGGAAGTTTCTCTGATAGGGCGGCCATATTTGCTGATCGATTCAGAACCAAACATCTTACTTTGCGTTTCGACTTAATTTGTAACTAATTGCAATAAGAATTAAAATATATTGCGACACAAGGTCAGTTTACGTTGAGTAAGCAACCCAGCGATGCGTACTTTTTTTTATAGAGTATGGGTTACGAGCATACAGGCCACCTGTTGGTAAGTGGATGCTGTGGCCCATATACATCTACATTTATTTTCAATCTATCTCTATATATAAACCTTCAAGAAAAGAGCCTACTCCATTTTAAAAGGCCGGCAACGCATCTGCAATTCCCTCCCTGGTGTTGCAGTTGTTCATGGGCGGCGGTAGTCACTTACTATCAAGTGAGCCGCATGCTCGTTTGCCCCCTCTCCTATAAAAAAAAAATAAAAAAAATCAATTGCTGTTCGTTAGCATCGCTAAAACTCAAAAACGGCTCCACCGGTTTTGATGACATTTTTATTGTTCGAATGGGTTTTTAAAAAAAACACAGAAATTTGGACCCAGTAGGTGAAGCTGTTGTCGAGATCCAGCAATTACTCATGCCAAGCTGAGGCAGATAACTAGTTAAGAATAAAAATGAGAATGCGTTCTCACCACTGACGACTAAAATGAAATGCCTCGTTTTCAGTAAAAGGGAGACCCCTTTTTTGGTTCTCTACACTCATCATACGAAACATGTTTCGTATGATTTATGAGATTTATGCTTTCACATTGGTATTATATGAGAGCGTGGTCCTATCATCATGTTCAAGCCGACCCATTCGTACTACAACCATAATATAGTTGCGTTAACTTACTATCAGGTTAGCCACATGCTTGTTAGCCTAAGCCTATGAGCGGCGTTCAACATTTCATAGTCGAAATGATTATTCCATTACGGTGCCCTATTTTCCGGAAATTAAAGATAGCGAACCGATAAAGTTTTTCGTGTATAAATTTCATAAACATTTCGACGGGTTAATTGAGCTCGATCTGTTAACTAAGTGGGAAGCAAAGACCGATTTAAAAGCATTACATTTAATTACTCGGTCTGCAGTGAACCCAATATTGTTATATAATTCGCGAAACGTTAACCTGTACGAGGATATAATTCCTGCGAATACTTCAAAGTTAGTTAGAATTCCTGTTGACAGTAGTGATAGTGACGTCTATATTCCCGAACAAATTTTATGTAACTGTGTCATTCACGAATGCATAAGCAGCGTTTCCGAAAATAGAGGTATATTAGAGATCGAGAATACTAGCGATAACGATGTCGTTTTTTCCTTGGACCGCACCGCGCACGCACAGTTGTTTAACGTTGAGTACACGCGCACCCAGCCTATAACAGAACGCGCTAAAGACGTTTTATCGCGACTCCGCACTGACCACCTTAACGAAGAAGAAAAGGCTAATTTGATGACTCTTTGTGCCAAATATTATGACATATTTTATATCGAAGGTTAAAATTTAACATTTACGAATCAAATAAAACACCGCATCCTTACGACCGATGAAATTCCGATATACACAAAGAGCTATCGATATTATTTTGTTCATCGATAAGAGGTACGTGACCAAATAAATAAAATGTTAGCTCAAGGCATTATACGTCCCTCCGAGTCCGCGTGGTCTCCACCGATTTGGATTGTCCCAAAAAAGGCGGACGCATCGGGAAAAAGGAAATGGCGTCTAGTGGTAGATTTTCGTAAACTTAATGAAAAAACCATAAATGACAAATACCCTATCGCGAATATCTCAGATGTTCTGGACAAACTGAGTAAATGCCAATATTTTACTACCCTTGATCTCACCAGTGGTTTTCACCAAGTAGAGATGGACCCCGCTGACATTCCAAAGACGGCATTCAATGTCAAACACGGCCACTTCGAATTCCTTCGGTTGCCCATGGGCCTGAAGAATTCACCTTCCACATTCCAAAGAGTGATGGATACCATCCTCCGAGGTCTCCAGAACCAGATCTGTTTGGTGTACCTGAACGATATAATAGTATTCAGCACCTCGCTGCAGGAAGACATGGTCAACTTAGAACAAGTTTTCCAGAGACTTAGGAACTCTAATTTCAAAGTACAAATGGACAAATAAGAGTTCCTTAAGTTAGAAACGGCTTATTTAGGCCATATCATCAGCAGCGAGGGCGTGAAGCCTAACCCAGACAAAATAGCAGCGATAGAAAAATACCCTATACCTAACTCTCCTAAGGAGATAAAGCAGTTCTTAGGACTATTAGGATATTACCGTAAATTCATCTCAGATTTTGCAAAAATAACAAAACCATTGACACAATGTCTAAAAAAAGGTAAAAAGATCACTTTTGACTCCGATTATGTTAACAGTTTTGAGAAGTGTAAAACTCTTTTGACGAATGATCCAATTCTTAAATACCCGGACTTTAGTAAGAAATTTATCCTTACTACCGATGCTTCGAACTTTGCCATCGGTGCTGTTTTGCCTCAAGGGCCAATAGGCTCGGATAAACCCGTCTCATATGCTTCGCGAACACTTAATGATAGTGAACAAAATTACAGCACCATCGAGAAAGAGCTCGTGGCAATAGTATGGGCCACTAAATATTTTAGACCCTACCTATTCGGCAGGACATTTAAAATACTTACCGACCACAAACCTTTACAGTGGATCATGAGTTTAAAGGAACCAAACTCTCGCTTTACTCGATGGCGCTCAAAGCTTAGCGAATACGACTTCACGGTAGTCTACATGAAAGGTAAATCAAATAAGAACGCAGATGCCTTCAGTCGCATTGAGATCCATAACGAAGATACCTGTTCTAGACATTCCTGATTTACCCATATTTCACACTTCGTTCTCTCTTCGTCCCTTTCAAATACCAGAACCTTAGTTTTATTAGCATTCAAACGGAGACCTTTAATTTCACATTCCTCTTTCATACACGTGACTAATGCCTGCAGTTCTGCCTCTGATGGTGCAATAAGCACTGCATCATCAGCATACAGCAGACAATTTACTTTAATGTCACCCAATCTCACACCCAAACGGCTATCTTTCAGCTTCTGTAAACAGCTGTCGAGATACAGTATGAACAGCCAGGAAGACATAACACAACCCTGTTTTACGCCCGTTTGGACGCTAAAAATGGGTGACAGGTCATGCCTTACCCGCACACAGGCTTTACAGTCACAGTAAAGTGACTGCACAGCCCTTAGCAATCTACCATCCACACCATACCCCGGCAACAGTTCCCACATTTTCTTCCTTACAACCTTATCAAATGCTTTCTCAAGATCAACAAAAGCACAGAAAATCTTCTGGTTAGCAACCAGAAGCTTCTCCGTGACCATGCGGAGAGAAAACATTTGATCCGTGCATCCTCTTCCAGGTCTAAATCCGCATTGTGCCTCCCATAGAAATCTTTCCGATTTCTCTTGCATCCTACGTGTCAAAACCTTCGAGTAAACTTTACTTGCTAAACTGGTCAAGCTGATCGCCCGATAGCACTCGCAGTCAAAATGTGAACCTTTACCTTTATATAAAGGCACAATGACTGCGGATCGCCAATCATCCGGGACATCCCCCGTCCACCAGCACAAATTGCACAGCAGATGAAAGCTGTCCCAGACGCGAGGCCCACCATACTTGACCATTTCAGCAGTAACTCTGTCTAGTCCCGCAGCCTTACCACATTTCAAACTTCGAATCGCACGTTCAATCTCTTTCATACTGATGACGTCAGTGTTATCGAGGTCCGGGTCTGCCGTACCAGTCAGGGCGTCACCTCCGGATCCCTCACTAAGATCATCACACGCATACATTTCTCTATAAAATTCGCTCCATCGCTGCATGACGTCCGATTTTTTTGAGAGGACTTCATTGGTTCTCGAAAGCACTTTGTTTATTCTTAAGGCCGACGCACCACTTCGGGTCCTTCCAACGTCTTTCCAGAAGAGTTTAGAGTTCTCCTTAAAGTTGTGCGACAACCTTTCGTCCGCTTCCATTCTACACCTTTCACGCACTTCCTCAATCAATGTTTTCGTATGAACTTTCTGCAGCTTATATCTTTCTTTCATCTTCTCTCTCATATCCTTATCATTACTAGAGGCCAAGTAGTCTAACCATGCTATCTTCTTCTTCTTTACAGCTTCTTTCACTTCATCATTCCACCATGCATCTCTTCTTTTACTACTACCTCTTTTTATCGTTCCACACACTTCTTCCGCTGCACTTACCATTCCATTCCTAAGGTTCTGCCATGTTCTTTCCACACATTCTTTTCTGCCATCGATGGTGTCAAGCTTTTCGGCTACCCTCGCATGATATTTGTCCCTAGTATCCGCTTCCTGAAGCTTCCAGCTTCGGATGCGACAGACCGTCTGTGGTTCTGTCACTGCCGTCCGGTAGCGCAAACCCGCGAACAGACCCCTAAATCTAGTAATCACTAGATAGTAATCCGTTCCCAGGTCAGCACCCCTGAAAACTCGCGTATCCATCACCTGTTTTCGCAGTCGGTCATCCACCAGGAACAAATCGATCATACTTCTCTCATTCTTTCTTTTTCTAGTATACATATGGATTTTCTTGTGATTAAACATAGTGTTAGTCATAAGAAGACTCTTTTCCTTGCATACAGCCAGTATAAGCTTGCCAGCATCATTAACTCTTTTATCGCCAAACTTTCCAAGCACGACTCGTACCCTGGTCGAGCGGTACCAACCTATCCATTCAAATCACCACATACAACATTTTTTTCGTTTCCCCTAACTAAATCTAGAACTTCTCTTACATTCTTCCAAAACTCCTCCAGCTCAGCCCTGGACGACGAAGCTACCGGCGCATAAACAGCCAAAAGGAATAACTTCGTCAGTCCCAATTTAAAGCGAACCCAGAGAAGTCTTGAGTTCACAACCTTATATTCAGTCATAACATCGACCAATCGAGACGACAGCAGCACCCCCACTCCCTGGCAGCGCTCTCGTTCTCCGGGACTCCGGACCATAGAGCTAACGTCCCGCCAGGGAGCTCTTCAGTACCACTGCCCTTCCGTTTGGTCTCCGATATACACACGACATCTAATTCTATTTCTTTCATTATTTCGATCGGCTCATTCGTCTTATCTCTCGTGCCTCCTCTAACATTCCACGTGCCAACTCTGCACTCTGTCCTCCAAAACTGGCCAAAAATGAAAGAACAAATAACAAAATTCATTAATGAATGTATTGTATGTGGTCAAGGTAAATACGACCGTCCTATCCAACCAAGATTTAACGTTGTTCCGCCTCCAAGCAAGCCCCTAGAAATAGTTCATATGGACTTGTTCACAGTAGATAGCGAAAAATACGTTACGTTCGTCGGCGTATTCTCCAAGTACGGACAAGCCTATCATCTACACGACGGTACAGCCATCAGCGTTTTACGGGCCTTACTAAAATATTGCACGCACCATGGTTTGCCCTTAACCATAGTAACTGATAACGGTACTGAATTCACTAACCAACTATTTTCCGAATTTTTAAGAATACACGATATTAACCACCATAAAATACTTCCCCATTCACCAAACGACAATGGAAATGTAGAACGTTTTCATTCAACTATTCTCGAATATCTTAGATAAAACTTCAGCGTAAAGACGAGCCAGCTGTAAATCTAGTACCATACGCGATTATCGCTTACAATAGTTCAGTGCACAGTTTTACGAAATGCAGGCCCTTCGATATAAGTCACTTTGACCCCAGAGACCCAGTAGGTGTAGACCTTACCCAGTATTTACTTCAACAGTACACTCAAAATCAGAACAAGATGAGAACAAATGAAATTAGTTTATGAAATTATAAATCAGTCTACCTTACATGATCGCACAGTTTTAATTGAGAATAGAAATAAGGATAGAGAACCCGAAATTCAGTAAGAACCACAACAGCAAATTTTCCCGACAAAAATTAGCACCCAGATACACTAACGATATCGTTCTGGCTAACCTAACTATACATATTTATACTTCAGGAAAACGTGGTCCCGTTGCCAAAACTCGCATTAAGCGAGTCCCTAATAGCGCTAAATTGTTACAGAATTCTGTTGGTGATGATGGTGCATCTTACTCAAATACAGGAGATAAGACTTGAAAGTTCCAACGATGGTCGTGGCCTCCTTCCTTATAAATTAGGTAGGACTCGTCTAGTGTCACATTACCATACCTTTTTACAGTATATTCGCACCAATAATATAGAAGACAAAACTATTGCAGTGAGACAGCAGTTATCTGACTTTGAATTAAGATTAAATAATGATACGTTTTCCCTATATTCTCTTCAAATTAACTATTTATCTCATAAAATCAATTTAGTTTTAAATAATTTAAAAGGACTCGAACCTAGTCGAGCGAAGAGAGGTTTAACTGATGGCTTAGGATCTGCTATTAAAAGCTTAACAGGAAATCTAGATTATCACGATGCTATTTAATTTGATAATGCAATAAAAAATCTCGAAAATAACCAAGTTAAAATTATATCGGAATTCAACTCGCACATAAGCCTCAACAAGGAATGGATGACGCAACATAACGGCGTCATAGACCAGTTAGTTAGAAATCAGCAATCAATTAATGCTACGTTAGAACTTTTGTTGAATAGCAGTGCTTGTATAGAAAATAGTTTAATAAAATATGCTCATTTCGCTCAGCTTCTGACCATCATAAAGGAAAAGGTCGATGATTTGTTGGGAGAATTAGTTCGAATAGAAAACATGATAGCTCTTGGGCGTGCCCTAAGCACGCATAATTCAATGATAAATATCGATACTTTAAGGTTAATGATAGAAAGAGTAAGAATGATATATGGGGATGATAGAATATTAAATTTAGACTTACGCGACTATTATAGTATCATAAAACCAGGTTCATATTACATCGGAAAACAGATAGTTATAGTTTTTGAACTTTCGATAGCCCCGAATAGATATAACAAGATCCTTATTCCACCCCTTCCTTTCCTAGCAACCAATAGGGAAGCGTATGTGTATATGGAGGCTGAATGCCCGAAGTTAGACCAGCAGTACCTCTGCGAAGACGATACCATAAACAGAGTCAAGAATCATCACGACTGCATACGAGAGCTCGTCACAAACCACGCCCTAGGAGATGACTGCAACCTGACCACTATAACACTGGAAAAGGAAGCCATGGAGCAACTGGACGCTGGGAACTACGTTGTCACATTCCCTCTCACTACAAGAATCCATCTATGATGCGGAAGAGAAGAATACAAGCAGCTTTAAGGAAGCTATTTGGTAACCATACCCTTAAATTGCACATTGATGACGTCAGAATTTACAATAGTCAACGAGAACAACCAAGTATCCGGACTGCCACTAATAATTACCGATATCCCACGTAACTCCAAAGAGGAAAGCACATCTCAACACAGAATCTCGCTGCAATCCATCGACCTGAGAAAACTACATGAAGCCTACAATCAAGTCATGAGAGAGCCGATAATGGTACAAGACACCATAACTAGCAACACTCTGTACCACACAACTATTCCCATTTATGTAATGATAATCGGCTCGCTTATCACAACAGCCATTGTAATAATCTGTCGACGTTTCAATCTGTGGAGACGCAGTAAGCCGCAACAGCAGAGCAGCCAGCCGCCAGCACCTGGAAAGCATTCCTATGAAGATCCTAAAAACGCAAAAGCATATCCAGCAACATTTTCCCTCAAAGTCGGAAAATAGTCGCTGAACTGTTGGGGGAGGAATTAAGTAGTTTTATTACACGAAAATCGCCAAGCATGTAAAACCTACTTAAAGGCGAACACGACGAAGCCGCGTGTCACGAGACGCCGAGTCAGCAGGCGCCGACAACCCGAAGTGAGCATCGGATTTCGTCGTTCTTCGGTCACACTTCGACCAAGCTAATCATTTTAATTTAGTTATAGAATTAATGTAATCTTTCTTTCATTAAATTTATATTTTAAGAATTGTTTTTTTTTAAGTCCTGCGGCTGCAGCTAACGTAATTCATGTCAAAATATTGATATCAATATTATATCTATATCATATCCAAGAATATAGTCATCTAAGTATACATTATCCAATAAAGTGTTTGGGTAAGTTTGCAGTAAATCTATCATTTATATATCAAATCATCATTGATCACTACCGTTGTTAGTTCAACCATCCATACCATCTGGATAAACTGTAAACAAAAAAAAAAAACTGCAAACTGTTGTTGCCACAAAAAACTTGAAACAGTTATACCCCATTCAATCCCATTTACTTCATTTGCCAAACGTGGCAACTATGTATTCTCTTATGAGGCAATCTATGTAGGATGTCCCCCCACTAGATGGAGTGGTGACCTGGTAAGACATGCAGGAAGTCGATGGATGCAGGTGGCTCAGGACCGTGCTTGGTGGCATTCCTTGGGGGAGGCCTATGTTCAGCAGTGGACTTCTGAAGGGCTGTAATGATGATAATGATGAATAACTATCACTCGCGCGCGAAAACCAATTTTCTGTGAGTGGAAGATAAGCGCAACACCGATACAAAGAGTGAAACAGGTGCGTAATCTTTGAGTTTGCTTTACCGCAGAATTGTCGTTTCTCGTTGACATTACTGATATTTGTAAAAAGGCGTACTGGAACCTAGCTTTCGTACCGAGACAGACACATGACTGCATTAAGAGCCCTGTTTGACGCACTAGTCAGGAGTCAAGTGGAACATAATGCAGTCATATGGGCTCCGTATGATGAAAAGTAGGTAAATGTCATGTTGGAGCGTATTCAAAATAAATTTGCGAGGAACTTGTACTTTAAGCTTTATGGGGTATATCCATTATATCCGTTGATGTATCTGTTTTTGTACTGGGTATGGTTGAATATAATAATTAGAAGTACGTCGAGAGTCTGCTCTTGCTACTTGTGTAGTGAAATTACTGCGGGGCAAAGAACATAACCCGGGAGCTCTGCGGCACTTACACCTCTGTGTGCCAGATCGCTACGTGAAGAAATGGAGGCGCCATTGCTCTCCGTGCCTTCAGCACGAACTAATCTCCTCTCATAAACGTATCTAACTCGAATTCTTCGCGTGGTAAACCGTGTGCATCTTAAAATTGACATATTTAGTAGCCACTATAGTGAATTAGCAAACGTCATAATATTATATGTATATCATAATATTGTTAGGGTATTTTTTATATTTTTAGCTGATTTTGCATATTTTTTACTGTTATTGTTTGAATTATTTTTTTATTAATTTTATTTTTTTGGTTTTTTTTCACATACATTTTTTTAACATGAGAAAATACTAGAGTCTTATCTACTTAATTTTTATTTCATATACCGATATCAATGTATAGTTTATGTATGTAAACACAGATTACGTTAAAATATACATAATGTCATAATATCGTAATTACATTAAAGCTATTATTAAATTATATTACGTAATCATCGCAGATATAATTATGCTGTTAAGAGATTTTTAGTATACTCTTTAAGCGACGCGCGACCGACGTGTGATCTGCTTAGCAAGGATGAGTTTTAAGAATAAAGTAGTGTTCATAAGCGGAGCTAGCTCAGGAATTGGTGCAGCCACAGCCAAAGAATTTTCTAAGGAAGGCGCTTACGTTGTTATAGTCGATCGAAATGAGACTAAAATGGAAAAAGTGGCTGCTGAATGTGAGTCCTATGGGAAGAAGCCTTTAGTGATTAAAGCTGATGTGTCAGAAGACGACGAAGCTAAAGCAGCTATAGACAAAACTATACAGAAATTTGAGAAGCTGGATATTTTAGTAAACAACGCAGGAATCTTAAGGTATGGAAATCTAATCGATGGCCGAATATTGGAAGCTTATGACGAAGTAATGGCAACGAATCTTCGGGCAGCTATTCATCTTACAAGTTTAGCTGTTCCACATTTGATAAAAACAAAAGGAAGCATTGTAAATATTTCAAGCATCGCTGGTTCTCATGTGGTGTCACCATTAGTAGTCGCTTATAGCGTGTCCAAAGCAGGCTTGAATCATTTTACCCGTGGGGCTGCTTTAGAACTGGCTTCGTATGGAGTAAGGGTAAATGCAATAAGCCCTGGACCAGTGTACACTGATATCTACGAAAATGCTGGACCTGTGCATCCTATAGATAACAGCAATATAGAGACACCCCTCGGCACGATATCTGATCCAATTGAAATTGCTCATCTAGTTTTATTTTTGTCTGGTGATAAAGCTAAAGCCATCACGGGCTCCAATTATGTATCTGACAATGGATACCTTTTGTCACACTAAATGTATAGTGTGTTTATTTAAATAGACGTATATGGAAAAATCATTGATATTTTTGTTATTTCGTAACGAATTTCTTGACCGACCTTTCTGGACCGTATAGTGACAGTGTAAGAATATCAACGTGGTAGAGCCATGCTGCAGCCGGGCTAGCATGGGCAGGAGACAATTTTATCTCCGGGGAAAGGAGAAAATGTTTATCCCCTCGCTTAGTTTTATCCACCGTTCAACCATGGGCACATCGGTGGATCCACAGTAATATCCACAGTAGATAAAATGGGAAATAGACTTAGATAGATTTTTTGTATGAATTTTATATTAAACCCACATCTAATGAACTAGGATAAAATTGTCCCTTTCAAATATCAAAAAAGCATAATTTTTTATCTTTCTCGTTATGTCAAACGGGGATATACTTCTCCCCGTCGCCGTACTTTGGCATAGGGACAAGATAATTTTATCCCTTGTCAGTGGATATAATCGGTGGATATATTTTTAGTCCTCAGCCCATGCTAGCCGTGCAGCTATATAAGTAGTATAGCTGTAGCACGAATGGGTCGGCTCGACCGGGTGAGGACCACGCTCTCACAAAATACTAGCGTAAAATAGCAGCCTAATGCTTCCGTGTTTCTTATGGTGAGTGTAGAGAACCGGAGACTCTTTTTTCTGGAAAAGGGGCATTTCATCTTAGTCCTCACGGGTGACAACGCATATGCATTTTGAAAAAGTTTCTGCTGCTCATCTCATTTTTCAGTAGTTTTGTTTATAAATATATTAGGAAAGTTGAAAAGTTAATTAAAACTAAAATTAATTTCAAAAATTATATAAATTAATGTACGTAAAGAAAAGCAAATTTTTTTTATAGGATTGGGTGACAAACGAGCACACAGTCCACCTGATGGTAAGTGGTTACTGTGACCCATAGACATCTACATCTATCCTCAATAAAGACTCAAGATGCAGATGCGTTGTCACCCGTGAGGACTAAGATGGAATGCCTCTTTGCCAGTAAAAAGGGTCTCCGGTTCTCTACACTCACCATAAAAAATATAGCAGCGTTAAGCAGCTATATTTAATAAACTTAAATATAATTCAATTTAGGTGGAAAATATGAATAACTGTTATGAGACTGATATAGAGTGTCTAAATTCAACAATTTTAACACTTAAAAACTCCCTACAAATCATATCAAATAAATGTACATCGGCTCAGGATGAGATAAAAGAACACATATTGGCCATGAATGATCTGGTAAAGTCATGTAATAATAATGAGGAGCGCTTTGGCTCCTTAATAAAATATCAGAGTGAGTATCAGCGCTCCATACCGGGTCCATTGGGGAAAATACGTGTAAATAATAATGATAAGTAAGGACTCATTATTTTCACCTACACTCTATGACAGTGCCACGACAAAGAATTATAATTTAACAAGTAATTTAAATATTAAAAAAATAAAGTTACTAAGTATTGCGATGATATAGGCAAATATTTGGGCATGATGTTAAATAACAGTTTAAAATGACATCTGGTTAGTAATTATTGTATGCCTGGAGCATCCTTTAGTCATATAACGAATAAAGTTTTAACTAGTTAGTGCCCTAATAGCACATTAATAATTCTTGTTGGGAGAAGAGGCAATGTAAACAAAACTCAATTATTAAAATATATTGATTATCTAAATACTTTAAATGTACATAAAATTATCTTGTTTACATTGGCTTAGATACAGGGTTGGCCACAGGAAAATAAAATAAGATACCTACAATTTAAATTTATTAATGAATAACTTTTCATGTAATAACAATTTAAACTTGACATTTAATTGTTATAATTATAATAATAGAATTAATTTAATAGACATAAATAACTTAATAAAGAAATTTTTGACTAGAGATAGGTATTACCTATCCAACTATAATTTAAGATAGATAGCAAATGCTATCTTATTATTTATATATTAACTCAGCTCAGGTCTTGACTAGACAGACATTTGCTTCTATTGAGCAGTCTAATGATTTAATATGTAATTTGGAATCAGTTTAGAAAATGAGACAATAGAGGTAATCTCTAGCAGTTATAATAATTTCAATAATTTCGAATGTAGCTAACAAATCCTTAATTGTATGATTCACAAAGTGATAATAAAAATTGTTTACACCTATGCTTCAGAATATACAAGGCATGATAGGCAAAAAGCTAGGAGTCGAATTATTCTTAAATAGAAACAATATTCAAATTTTATGTATTACTGAACATTAGTTAAAAGTAGTGACCGACCGATGATTCGTTTCGGTTTCAGTTTCGGCAATTTCGGTAAAAAATCTAGTTTCGGTAATAGTTTCGGTTTTCGGCAATTTCGGCAAAAAATCTGCCGAACCTTCGGCGGCGCCGAAATTCAGCGTTCGTGGATTTATCGTTCGTCGTTCGGAGGTGTTTGTCACTCGTGTATTATTCATAATTATACAAAAACTTTATTATTCAATATAGATTGTCAATAATACTTATTGAAAGTCACTCTTTTGTTTAATTACCACTGGTTCGAAAAAAAAACGTCTGTCCTTGGAACAACCAGCAAGCAACCCGGCGGGACTTTTTTTTAATTACAGCATACAATCAGAGGTGTAGCGTGGACTAATAAACGTGGGCGAAGTTTCATCAGCGAGGCCCCTTTTCTTTCGTTCCAAGGATCTACCCAATAGATCTATCCTACCAAAAATACTTTGACACGACATACGATGGCGACACTGAAAGTTTTTAGAACTGGCCTCTTGTAAACGATATAATAAAAAATATGTTCAAATTTTGAAAATGGAACTTTTTGCCAATATTATTGTGTATGTATTTTATTAATTTGTCATTTGTTTACAATTTGGCGGCAAATTGAAAATTGTCTGTGTCACGTCAGCATGAATTTAACGCGAGAAAATTTTTACACACACAAACACTCACGCCTGTCACACAGAGGGGTAGGCAGAGACTACGGACTTCCATTTGGCGCGATCCTGACACACCTCTCTCGCCTCCTTCATATCCATATATCTACGCATGTACGCTCGTCGGTTAAGGGTACCCTACCTAATCTGGCCCATTTTCAATGTATCGCCGATTTGGTCGATAAACCTTCGTCTAGGGCGTTCCTTCCCGACTCAGCCGTTCACTTCTGAAACATAAATTTGCTTTGTCACTCTTTCCTCGTTAATTCTTTCTACATGACCAAACCACCGAAGCATTCCTGTCTTATTCCTGGTCACAACGTCATCTTGCAAACCACACTTTTATCTTATCACACTATTTCTCACCCTGTCATTCGGATCCAGCCCTAGCATTCTTCTTAGTGACCGCATTTCTACAGCATTTATTCTACTCTCATGCTTCTTCTGCCAGACCCAACTTTCACTACTATACATTAAAGTAGGGACTAACACAGTATTATGAATTGCCATACGTGCTTTATTTGACACATTCTGACTCCTTATAATGGTGCCCCATTCACTCTATTTCCTGCGTTCACTCGTTCTATATCTTTATCATATCTACCATCCCTGCTAAATAATTATCCCAAATATACAAAATCATCCACTTACTCAATCAACTCCCCTTCTATTCTTATTTCACATAACGTTTTACGTTCTTCTCTTTCAAAAACCATCACTTTCACAAAAGAAAATTTTCGTACAACGATTTTTTATGACTTTCGATGTCCTTTAAGTCAACAAGAAACCACTGTTTACAACTGATTTAATGAGTTTAAACGTGGTCGCACTAATCTCACCGATGATCTGCGTGAGGGATGACCTTCTACAGCGACGACTAAAGATAACATCAGTGTTGTGCGGCGTATGATAGAGACTGACAAAAGAGTGAGAGCTTAGGCATCGGTATGAGTCAAGTGCCAAAAATCCTCCATGAACATTTAGCGGTCAGGAAGCTTTGTGCCCGGTGGATACTGGATACCTCATAATTTGACAAAGGCTCAAAAACTCCGTCGTGTTGATTGGTGTCGTGAAATGGGTCACAGATTTAACGGAGGTGACTCAAATGCTGTGTTCGACATACTTACTGCTGACGAAAGCTAGATTTATTGTTATGATCCTGAAACTAAGAGACATTCTGCTGTTTGGGTGTTTCCTTCCGAGGAGTTGCCAACTAAAGTGAAGAGAGGTCCAAGCGTAGGAAAAAGATGGTGGCCTCGCTCTTCGGAAGGATAGGTTGTTACGCAACAATTGTTTTAGAGGATCGAAAAACAGTTACTGCAGAGTGGTACATTAACAATTGTTTGCTACTTGTCTTGGAAAAAGTTCGGAAGAAACGACCTCGCAGTAGGATCCTCCTTCACCACGACAACGACTCGTCGCACTTCGCCAAGCAAACAATCGACTACTTGGCAACGTCAGACGTGAAATTACTGGGTCACCCGCCCTATAGCCCCAACCTTGCATCTTGCAATTTTTATTTATTTCTGCAAATAAAAGAAAAACTTCGAGGAAAGCGTTTTATGGACGCCGAAAAAGCAGTGGCAGCGCAGCGTTTGAAAATGCCGTCGAAGAGACCCCTAAGAACGAGTGGGCAAAGTGTTTTTCTCAGTGGTTCCATCGGATGCAGCGATGTATTGATGTAAATGGACACAATTTTGAAAAGATATAATAAAACTAATAACTTGCTAGTTTGTTCAGTTTTAGATTTTATAAGAACTTTCTGTGTCACCCTCGTATATGTATATATGTATTTATTTATGTGTATATGTATATATGTAAATAAGTATAATTGATATATATATATATATATATATGCATTATTATGTATTTGTATGTATTCATATGCATTTTTGTATATCTATATAAATTTCTTATATTTGGTTATTTAAGTCATCTGCCACTAATTTCTCACCACGCCATGGGTTGACTGGCAGATAATGCTAACTGATAAAGTTTTTAATTAAAAAAAAATATTTTGGAGCGTTTTATTTTAAGTAGTTGAGATAAGGTATATGTTGCGAAGTGATAAGTTCAAACGATATGATGTAATCGACTTTACAGTATTTTAATGTACCGTATTAAGTTGATTATCGACTTTCGAATTTCTTTGATTCTTTCCAATATGGCCAAATACTAAAAAAATAAAAGTAGTAGTAGTAAGTAAAATTTCGGCCTGTAATAACGTCCTCCAGACCGAATTTCGATCACGGCGGCCGGTCTCAACGGAGACCAGCCATCTACGCAGGACAGGATTACAGAGTCCGAGTGTATGCGCAAGCACAGTTTTTTACGTGGTAGAGCCATGCTGCGGCTATATTAATAGTATAGTTGTAGCACGAATGGGTCGGCTCGACCGGGGAAGGACCACGCTCTCACAGAATACCAGCGTAAAATAGCAACTTAATGCTGCTGTGTTTCGTATGGTGAGTGTAGAGAACCGGAGACCCTTTTTACTGGACAAGAGGCATTCTATCTTAGTCCTCACGGGTGACAACGCATCTGCTTTTTAATTCGTAAACGAAGATAGATGTAGATGTCTATGAGCCACAGCAACCGCTTACCATCAGGTGGGCTGTGTGCTCGTTTGTCACCCATATTCTATAAAAAAAATTCTCCATTCTCTCTATTTCCTCACTCTCATATTCCCATGGGACGGCAATCCGACACGACCGGAGAGAGATTAGGTGCAGGACCGATAGCTTTACGTACTTTCTGGGCACGAGGTTGAAACAACGCCTACACCTGACTCCGGACTGCTACTGAGAATTCCTTGACATAAAATCTCAATAACTAATTTTTGTCCCGACCCAGAATTCGAACCTGGGATCTCATGATCAGGAGTCCTGTTTATGACCTCTAGAGCAACAACGCAGTCAGTCATTTTCACCTTGCAGCAGTTTGTCTCAGACATTAGACATGAAATCGGGTGAGGAATCTATTGCACAAGAGCTAAGTTGCCAGCTCGTTACCTGCAAAGCTGAGATGCGAGAACTCCGAAAGGAGATTGGTGAACTTCGTGCTTCCGTATTAGTGTGTCCGTGCTTGCGGCTAGGCTAGGTGTGCCATTAGAGGAGCGAGACATAGTGTTTGCGGAGCGCATCGGAGCGGTGCAAGCGGTGGTGAGCGGCGGGTCGCCCGGTGGCGCGAAGCCGCGCGGCCGCCGCGTCGTGGTGCGGCTGGCGCGCCGCCAGCTGCGCGACGAGTTGCTGCGCGCTGCGCGTGTGCGTCGCTCCGTCACAACCTCTGAACTAGGCGCGACCGCCCCGCCACACCGACTTTACGTTAACGAACGGCTACAGACATCTTTTCCACAAAGTCCGTGAGGCGTGCCGTAAATTCTCGTGCCGTCACTCGTGGACAAAGAAAGGTCGCATATACGCCCGCCAAGGTGAAGGGAAGCCGGCCTGCTACATTCGTACGGAGGATGACTTTATTCGTATTTTTGGTTCCGATAAGGATTGAAGTAATGTCTCATCATAATTTAGAAATAAAGTTAAATATATATTTTATACCAAATTATAATATTAGGAAGATAGTGTACTATATAGTTCTTTATCTCAAATATGTGGGGAAATTTTATTTGGAACAATATATACAGCCATTATATTATAAATATTATTTTTACTCATTGTATCATATTATATATATTAACTTTATAAAACATCCATTATTTTATGTATATTATTTAATTATTTTTAATTATGACTACGCCATACTACTGTACGGTAGAATGTATGCATCATTAATATGTTTGTTACCGAACTTAACATCCTTATCTATTTATAACACACATGTTGATTATTTACTAGTTTTTATCATAAAGAATAATCTGCTCATATACTATTTGCAACGGGTAATTTAAAATACTTAAAAGTCGGTTTGTTAAACGCAGGCTCCTTAGGTTCTAAGCATGAGGAATTTATAATAGCCATGAAAGAGCTTAAGCCGGACATTATGGCCATCGATGAGACATGACTTAGAGCCGGAGAAGAGGGGAGAGCTCCCATACTGGATGAATATCGTTTGCGACATAATCCTAGGCTTCAGCAAATTAAATAAGGAAGAGGCGGTGGAGTAGGCTTTTACGTACATAAAAATTTAGCATTTAAAATTTGTCCGCATCCTTCTACTCCTACTGTTGAACAGATGTGGATAAAAATGAATTTTTCAGGAGTCAACCTTATCGTTGGGACAGCATATAGACCCCCTTGGCTGGACGTTAATATTTTTTTAGATGCGATAGCTGAATCAGTCTCCACTTTAGGTAACGCCGATAAGGTTATCTTGGTTGGTGATTTTAACATTAATCTTTTGGAGAGTGGAAACAACAAGACCATATTACTAAACCAATTTTTAGAATGTCATAGCTTGAAACAAGTTGTTGATACTCCGACACATTTTACTAGCCACAGCGAAACATTAATAGATTTGATCTGTTCTGATGCTCGAGTACGAAACATCCTAGTCAAATACATACCCGATTTGGGAAGCTATGACATTGTTACTGCTGAATTTAATATAAAAAAGGAAAAACCTATTCCTCGTTACTTAACATATAGACCACTAAATGATATTGTTACAGAATTATTTATCCGTGATTTAGAGAACATTAATTGGTCACTATGTACAAATTGTAATGACGTTAATAACATCGTTACTTATTTTTGTTCTGTTACAAACATTCTCTTCGATCTACATGCTCCACTTAAAACCACTCGTTTCAAGCCACCACCTCACTCTTGGATTACGGATACAATACGAAAAATAATTAATATTCGCGACGACTATCATGCTAAACACAAAAAACAAAAAATAACACATTTAAAAATTGTTATAAAAACATGAAGCAGATAGTAACAGAAGCTACGACAAATGAAAAAAAAGCGTATTTTGAACAGTACATATATAAAAATATTAAGGATTCCAAAACCCTGTGGAAAAATATGAAAAATGTAGTATATTTCAAGAATAAGACTGAGGAACTTCCTCATCAGTTCGATGACCCAGATTTGATAAATAGACATTTCCTAAATATACCAGGGGGTCACCCGGTACCAATTACTTATACCTCCTACTTTAAACACAATAGGCACAATTCTAGTAATCTTACTTTGTCTACAGTAGCAGAAGAATTAATATTAAATACTATTAAAGAACTTAAATCCAATGCCCTTGGTATAGACAATATCTCCCTACAGATTCTTTTAATGACTCTACCCCAATCATTAATGACAATTACCGCTATTATTAATAAATCGATCCAGAGTGCGGTTTTTCCAGATTTATGGAAACTCGCAATTGTCAAGCCTTTGCCAAAGAAGATGAATCCTCTTTCGATTAAAGACCTGCGACCTATTAGTATATTGCCCTGTATTTCTAAAATACTAGAAAAGGTAGTTTGCAAGCAGATGACAGAATACCTCGAAATCAATGGCGTATTGCCTGTTATGCAATCTGGAAATTGGAAACAGTTCTATTGATCAAATCTCCGAGGCTAGAAGCCTTGGGCTTAAGCTTGATAACCACCTGCGTTTCGAAGCACATGTCAGAGAAAGTGTACGAAGCTGTTTTTATAGATTAAAAATCTTATATAAAATCAGATCATTCTTAACAGAGCAAATGAGGATAAGATTATGCGAGTCTTTGATTTTGTCCAAATTAAATTACTGCGACGTCGTATTTGGACCTTGTCTTAAATAGGAGTCAGAGGCTCATACAGCGTGTGCAGAATGCATGTGCGAGGTTCTGCTTTCACATACCACCTCGTACGCATGTTACTCCTTTTCTAAATAATGCAGGTCTATTAAAAATGTCATCGCGTCGGAAATTACACCTTGCTACCCTATTATTTGGAATAATTGCATCAAAAACTCCTCGGTACTTATATGACAAATTAGTGTGGGTTAGCGAACAATCAAAATATTATAAACGTAAATGTACTAAGGTCTTTGTTATTCCGCAACATAGAACAATGGCATTTAGAGGGTCCTTCAGGTACGCAGCTTCTCGTTGCTGGAACGATCTGCCGCCACCAATACGTGCTCTAAAAACTATAGGAGTATTTAAGAAAAAACTGATATTAATTTTAATTTTAAAACAAGACTATAATCACAAATAATAAATAAAAATTTACTTTTTTTACGTGTACAATTTAAAGGGCCTCCATTTAATACTAAAAAGATATGATGACTGTAAGATTCACTGTATTTATTTATTTTTTTATCTCCACACTAATTTTCAGATCACTTTGTGTTTCGTTTCTTTTCGTTGATGGTGTGGTTAAATCTTTTTGGTCTTCTATTAAATTCAAATGTTTAGTTTCTTTTATTAAGATTAGACGATATATTTCATGTTGTTGAGCTGTTGAGCACTTGATCATGTATGTGTACATATAAGTGTGTATGACTGTATAGATATATATGGGTCCCATATATATCTATACAGTTTCATATGTAAGTGTATGTTTATGATTGCTTAAACAATGTATTATTATTTCCAAATAATAACTTGTATTATGCTGATTCTGTCCCCACACTGAATATTTTTCTTTAAGTTTTAGTTTTAGGTAATGTATGACCGTCCGTGAAGCCAATATTAGGCTCTATTTGAAAATCAGCGCTGCTGTCATCTACTTCAGCAGCTGTTAGCTGAAATAGGGACCTAATTTGACTTTACACAAATCCTGTTTTTTTATATCTCGTGTTATTTTATTTATTTTTTCTTTGTGATGTCAAATACAGTTTTCTTTCTTTCTTTCTTTCTTTCTTCATTTTCGGCATGTATATACCCTATGTATTATTACTTTCATTTCTGAAAGGGTTCTGTTTACTTTCACCGCTGAGCATGTGGTAAATCAAAATTGTAATTGAGAAGAATAGAGAGTCTTACTGGCAACGAGGCAATCTATCTAAACAGTTTTACGTGGTAGAGCCACGCTGCAGCTACATTATGGTTGCAGCACGAATTGGTCGGCTCGACTGAGGAAAGACCAAGCTCTCATAGGATACCAGCGTAAAATAGTAATAATACGAGTATAATTAAAATTAAATAATTTAAAATTAAAAATTTTGTACAGTCGACTTCAATATAAGTTATTTAAGAATAACTCAAAAACTATTAGTCTGACCTTGATCATGTGGGACCACACGAGAACTATCAGTTTTCATATAAAAAAAGAATCATCGAAATCAGTTCACCCAGTACAAAGTTATGAGGTAACACACATAAAAAAAACATACAGTCGAATTGAGTACCGTCTCCCTTTTGGAAGTCGGCAGAAAAGGAGTCTAGATACAAGGTAGAAAAAATGTGCGGCAAGAATGGGTCGCTTAGGACTGGACAAGGACTCCGCTCACACAAATCACTTGCGTAAACTAGCAGCATTATGGTACTGTTTCGTGTGGTAAGTGACAAGAGCGAATTGTTTCTACTGATAGGTTTTTATGATACGATTTTAGTTCTAAGGGGTGACAATGTAATCCCATTGACGGAAGCAGGTAGTTGTCATTCAATCATGGTACTGTGTTTATTGAGTGAATTGAGTACCGTCTCCTTTTTGGAAGTCGGCAGAATAGTAATAGTAAAGTAACTCAATGCTGCTAATTTTCTTGTGGTAAGTGTAGAGAACCGGAGACCCATTTTACTGAAAACGAGGCATTCCATGTTAGTCCTCAGGGGAGACAACTCGTCTGCATTTTGATTCTTAATCGAGGATAGACGTAGATGTGTACCTGATGGTAAGTAGACTTTATGGACTATAGCATCTACTCACCATCAGGTTGGTTGGAGTTCAACAAATAAAATGAGGAGGTAGCTCGTTTTTACCCATATTCTATAAAAAATAACGATTTAATTGGTGTCAGCGGAGATCGATCTTGGATTGCTCGCGTACTGTAAATTTTATAGCTAATAAACCACAGTTTTTAAGAAGTATTTACTGACACCAGGGGCAGCACATCTAGAGTCTACTTTAGTATACATTTTTGCGCAAACTATATTTCAAAAAAATAATTTCTGAAGGAAAACAAATTAGTTGTTTAACTTAAATCCAGATGATCCTAAAATTCTTATTTAATAGTATTTAAAAGGCTAAATAAGCCTTTATTAAATTACATCTACATAATAAATATATCAATATTTATTTCTAGTGCCTACGTAATATATTTATAGGCAAAATGTTCCACAAATACAGAAGCAACCTGTCCAGGTCTGTTCTTATAGCGGTGTCATTATATATTATTTATATAGTTTATTTGGAATACATATAGATACTAATAATTATTTGTTACGGTATAGTCTGCGATATCACAACAAAGCAGGCATAAGGCTAAAACAAGAATTTTAATCATAAAATGGTGTTAATCACTGAAACCAGTTCCGGAATTGTTGCAGCAACAGCTATAGAATTCGCTAAAGAAGGCATGTCATTATAGTCGGTAGAAATGAGGTGAAAATGAAAAAAACATCTCCGAAAGATGTGAAAGGTATGGAAAAAAACGTTAGTAATCAAAGCAGACATTTCGAAATATGAAGAAGCTATTGCGTCTGTGGAAAAAACGATTGAGACGTTTGGTAAACTGGATATGTTAGTTAACAATGCGGGAATTTTAAAATTTATTAATATCTTGGATAAAGGAGAAGTAGAGTGTTATGATGAATTAATGGGAACAAACCTTCGCACGGTTGTTCATCTTCCTACCTTAGCAGCTCCATACCTAATTAAAACGAAGGGAAATTGTATTTTTATCATAGTAAACCAACAAACGATGGGGAAGAAAGGTTCTCGAGTGGCAGTCTCGTACCAGCAGACGATGTGTAGGGCGGCCCTCCACTAGATAGAGTGATGATCTGGTAAGACAAGCAGGATGTCGATGGATGCAGGCAGGCAAAGAGCATGGTCCTACATGCTCTTTGGCATTTCTTGAGGGCGGCTATGTTCAGTAGTGGACTTGTGAAGGGCTGTAATGATAATGATGTTATCAGAAAGATGCTGCTACCCATTTCTAAGTTCACTTTCCCTCTTTCACGTCTTACGACACTCACGGGATGAAATGGAGTACGAGTAGAGGATATTCTTACACCGCCACTATTAAATATAATTACTATGTAAATATAAGAAAAGGATGTAGACTTGATTATCGACCGATAAGTATAGATTTATACAGGCGCTATATTTATTTGACTTGCTTTGGTATAAATCATATTTGGTATAACGCCCTTTATTACGAGATATTTTATAATCAAAATAAAACTCACTTAACATGCAACTTTTAAATAAAACTAATTTTACGGATTTTATCGCGTATATTATCTTATTTTATATTCTTATATTTGGGTTGGGATTTAATTTTATTAATTATGGGGTCCCTCTGCAAGATGCAGGAGTGTACAAGCTTGATTGTGAATGTGGTCTCTCTTATATAGGACAAACAAAAAGATCCATAAAAAACCGCGTTAAAGAACACATAGCTGATGAGAAGAATCGACGCTCCGGGAAGTCTGCAGTTTGTGAACACGTACAGGATCGCCCCCGTCACTACATTAGATTTGATAGACTACAAATCCTCGCTAAAGAACACCGATTCCTTCCAAGGATGATTCGCGAGGCTACTGAAATCAAAAAACATCCTAATTACAATAGAGAAGATGGCTTGGTGCTACTATCTGCTTGGGATCCCATAATTAATAAAACTAAATCCCAACCCAAGCATACAACTGCAAGACTTCAAGATACTGCGTAGATCAGAACAAAAATTAATAATTTTCAATCTGGAGGTAGCCGTGGTTAACTATGACATTGGGACGTCATACACCTCAGTCCCCCCCGTGACCATGGGTGCTGTAAAGTGCTCGAAACGTCGGGAATACAAAATTATTTAATATACGCGATAAAATCCGTAAAATTTGTTTTATTTAAATGTGTAGTGCTTGCGTAAATATATTAAGAAACTAGCTTTTTACCCGCGGCTTCGCTCGCGTGTGCTTGAATTTAGGAACATCATTAAATGCTGTTCCGTGCCAAATTTAGAAAAATTCGATCACTTTTAGTCACCTCGATGTCTATGTCTCTATGTCTGTCAAAGATTTTTTTTCATTCTAAAATATTAGACGTATATGATTGGTAACATGCTACAGAAACACGTGAATATATACATATGTCTAGAAACACCTACTATTTTTTATATAGGCCGTGTCTTCCAATTCCGATGTATCATGTTACAAATTATTCATAGCTTTTTAAACTAACTAACCAATTAACTTTAATTTAGTTTTAACAAAGTAATATATTATTTATTTGAGACATTCATATCATTGGTCCTATTTAATATTGATTGGCACCATAAAATAGATGTAATTTTTTTTTACTTGGAGTAGACTTGAAAACATCATAAATACAGTTCTATAATAATGAATACTGCACATGGATTAAAACTAATGTTACGGGTTTTTTTACGCATCTTGAATGAAAGTTCCGAGTACAAGAACATATCGTTGATGTGAAGCACCGAAGCTCCGGGAAGTCTAAAGTGTGTCAACATGTTTAGTATCGTCCCAACCATTATATCGGATCTGATAGACAACAAATCCTTGCAATAGAACACCGAATCCTACCAATGATGATTCGCAAGGCTATTGAAATTAAAAATATCCTAATTTTAATAGGGAAGATGGTTGCGTGCTACCATCTGCTAAGGACCCCATAATTAATAAAATTAAATTTAAACTACTACTGCATTTATTCTATTCTATTTTAACGATGACATCTTGTCGTCAAACACCTCAGTTCTCCAGTCCCTCCCGTAACCATGGTTGCTGTAGAGTGCCCAAAACATCGGGAATTTGAAAAGTTAAAATTAAACGCAATAAATTCCTTAAAATTAGTTTTATTCGTTATATACATTTTATTCACAGTGAACGTGAGGAGTACTACACCCATGAATAGGAGTAGAAAAATGTTCGCCCTGTTGTGGCGGTGAAATAAAATCCACCACCTCATATCGTCCCGTCGTAAGAGGTGACATATGAAAACAAACTGAAGATGGGATGGGCTGCATCATCTTCTTGACAACAGATCAAAATAATAATAGCTGCGATTGGCAACCCACCTGCCAAGCGTGGCAACTTTAGCAAATATCCAGCTACTTGACAATTAATGGGGGAGGCCTATATTAATTTCAGTGGACTTTTGATAGGCTGACGATAATGAGTTCTACTCATCTTTGCAAGCCTTAATATTTACGGCAGAGTGAAAACAAAAAGTAACATATCCGAAAACACGAATGAAATAAAAACTGCATATATTGCCACATGAAAAGTAAAAAAGCAGCAGCTTACATACATGTTACTAATGGGCACAGGCCGCAGAGTTTTTGGCCAAAAAAGTGTTCGCTGCGCTGATTCTAACGCGGGCTGAATGTAATGTAAATGATTCAATTATTTACATCGTTTATTCAGTAGCATTGTATTATTTCATTTTATCAATGACTTCCCATTTTAGTTTATTTAGAAGTAAGTAGGTGGTGCTAATATTAGATGAAATAATGATAGCCAAAACTATACCATCTAGTAATATCAGCAATAGAAGCGAACATTTATTTATTATATCAATAAGAAATAAAGTGATGTCAATTCTCTTAAAATTTCTATTAAAAATGCGCTATCAGCGCCGGTAGCGGTAAAAAACGATTTAATGATATCGTCATATGCTCATATTATGAAATAGCAATATTGTGTTTAGTTATTAATATCTTCAAACGATTTCTATTCATTGATTTAGTCAAGCTATAATGTCAACAAATAGTGTTAAATATCATGAAATGACCACACCATTTCACGAAATGATAGACTACTTTATGATATATGATCAGTTCTACGATCTGGCCACGACATACATAAAAATCTGTTTAATAAAACTATAATGATAATGAAAATTTTGCAACAATTGCAGACAGACCGGTTTTAATCACTTTACATATATATTAGTAATTGAAATAAATACCTTATCAATTTTCATATTTTTGATATACGTCACCATTATCTATTGAAATTACACTTTTAAAATAAAACAACAAAAATACTAAAAAACTAAACGTAGTTTTTTAATAATTTTAAAAATCTAATCTTTTAATCATATAAATGTAAGTTATTTATATTATTTCATTTATTAGTAACTGAAAGCAAAATATACTACTTTTTCCATTTGATGATAGATGGCGCTGTTTTGAATACCAAATCGGTGTAGTTTTAAATTATTTTACCAAGATTACAACTATATGTTAAACTTTATTTACAAATATGGTTTTTATTTGAAAAACACCCTTCATCCCGCCTATAACTAAGATATAATAGCTAAATTAACATCTAAAGGAAATAGTATACATAACCATCCTTTTTTGAATTCCATAATCGGATAAAAAGTACCCTATAAGTTGCCACGGGTTACTCACTACCTATATACAAAATTTCATGTTAATCGGTTGAGTACTTTTTGCGTGAATCCGGAATATACAGACAGACAGACAGACAGACAGACAGAAAGACAGACAGACAGACAGACAAAAATTCTAAAAACCACTAATTTAGCTTCAGAACCCTATATTTAGTCCCCTGGACTTATTTTTTCCAGAATATAATGTTTAGATAATTAGCATGCAACTTTTTAGTTCAGAATAAAGGTATTCGAATTCATAATTCAAATTCAAATTTCAAATTCATTTATTATATTCATTTATATATTTATACACATGTTATCATTCAAATTTTGAAAACAAACAAAGGCATTAATCATAAATTCTGTTAAATATCTTTCTTACTCCCTATTTAGAACATGATACTTAAAATAATATAATATTCATTATTTTATCACACGAGATATCAGGGATAGAACAAACTAAATGCATGTACACATAGATAATACGAATACAAGTTTTGTTATGTTCTAATTTATAAACTGCACTCTTACAGTAATTTAGATAACTTTGCTAGGAAAACAAACAAAATATTTGAATGCAAATTATTTTGTCAACAGTTCTAAATATTAGTTACACTTACAAAGATAAACTCAAAAGTTTTATATTTTATACCTAGGGTAGATACTTACATATTATGTGATTTAGCACTTATAAGGTCCAAAATGTCACAAAATATAGTTGAGAACAATAAAATAATATGGGGTAACAGAAAACCACATCACATAAATAAATATAAAGTATATTGTAATTCGAAATTTAGAGATATGCATTTAACGGTGGAGTTCTATCATTGCTGTGATCGTATGTTTACGTGTCTAGATCACATAGAGGTTTTAGATAAAATGTATAAGACTATAGTGAACAACTTATGCGAGGCCGCAATTATGACATATGAAGGCAGTGCCATTACTAGAAAATAGAAAACTGTAGTCGGGTGGAATAAATATGTACACGATGCTCATAGGAAATCCAGGATATAATTTTATAATTGGTTACAATGTGGCAAACCTAAAAAGGGTATTGTGTATGATCAAAAGTGTGAAAGCAGACGTTGTTTTAAGTCTAAGTTAAAATGGTGCCGGAATCGGGAAGAGTAAATAAGAATGGACATTATAGCTTCTCAACATTGTAATAAGGACTTCAAAAATTTTTGGAAATCCACAAATAAACTAAACCCGCGGTCTGGCCTTCCTGTGAGCATTAATAACACTAGTGAGAAAAAAAAGATTGTTAAAAATTTTAGGCAATATTTTAAAGTTGACTCTCCTTTAGGGCCCATGAATGGTAAAACCTCTACGGAGGTATCTCCTGACACAAACCCGGTTCGCTTCACAGGTAAACAGGTGGGTGCAGTGATTATGAACATGAAAAGGGGGAGGTTCCCTGGGTATGATGATCTCAGTATTGAGCATTTACATCATGCTGGTGACCATCTTTCTAGGGTGTTGGGTTTGTTCTTTTCACTGTGCCTACGACATAGATATCTGCCAAATAATTTAATGAGGACTATTGTTGTTCCAATTCTCTCAAAAATAAAACTGGGGACATCTCGGACATAACCAACTATAGACCTATATCGTTGGCTACAATATTAGCAAAGGTGCAGGACGGTCTACTTGATGGGTATTTAAGAAAAAATTTGCAGCTACACGATGCCCAATTCGGTTTCCGGTCTGGTCTTTCAACAGAGAGTTGGACCTTCAAGCGAACTCTCGAGTACTATACAGACAGAAAAACACCTGTGTATGCTTGTTTTCTAGACCTGTCAAAAGCCTTCGATATGGTGTCCTATGAAATATTGTGGAATAAGTTGAGGAAAACCGAGATGCCTGTTGAACTTATCGCGATGTTTGAGTATTGGTACAGCAATTAAATAAATAGCGTTAAGTGGGCAGATGAGTTTTCTCATCCGTATGGGCTAGAATATGGAGTGAGACAGGGGGTTTAAGTTCACCAAACCTATTCAGCCTGTACATTAATGACTTAATTGGTGAGTTGAGCAGCAAGTATATCGGATGATATGTAGATGGAGTATGCTTAAAGAATTTAAGTTATGCAGATGATATGGTGCTGCTTGCTCCGTCTGTCAGTGCTCTTAGAAAATTGTTACGTGTTTGCGACGATTATGCTATTAGACATGGTTTAGTATACAATGCTAAGAAAAGCGAGTTTATGATTTTTAGAGCCAAAAATAAGTATCCGAAGTATGTGCCTCCTATTGTGCTTAATGGTACTGCTCTAAAAGAGTAAAACAGTTTAAATATTTAGGCCACTAGATTACTGAAAATTGTAAAGATGATATGGACATCGAGAGGGAGCGAAGGGCACTGTCGGTCCGTGGAAATGTGTTGAGGGAGAGCTGAATTAAGTTGATTCGTAGGTTTGCACGGAATAGCAACGAAGTCAAGATTGCTCTTTTTAAAACCTACTGCCAATCTCTTTACGCATGCAGCTTATATACAACATATACATAGCGCGCTTACAGTGACCTTCGTATTCTATATAATAACATTTTTAGAGCCCTGTTGGGGTTGCCTCGCTTTTGTGGCGCATCAGGTATATTCACAGAAGCAAGAACAGATGACTTCTTTGCAATAATGCGTAAACGAGTATACTCCCTGTTGAGTAGAATGCGTGGCGGCCGCAACAGTATTCTGAACATGTTCGCCGAACGATGTGACGGGCATATGCTAAGTCAATGGAACAGTGTATTAAAAAGTAATTTTACATATTTAAGAAACTAACATTAGTATAAAAGGTTTTAATTTTTTTTATTATATAGTATATAGTATTTAAGGTGTATAATGTATTACTAACACATTATGGATCAAGGTCTGAAATAAAAGAATTATTATTATTATTATTATTACACACATACACACACATAAAGAACTCTATTTTCATGTATATCAATGCTTTAAGAGATATCCGTTATCTGAGACATAATTTGAACCAGTAATGCTCTTTGCTTTATCGCTGGATAAGTATAAAATTAGTTCGGCGATTTCTTCGGGTTCTGCTACTCTATCAAGTGCAGTCATCTGTTTGAATGAATCAACTGTGATCGGAGCGTTGGAATTTTCAAGTATATCCGTTTTAACAGGTCCAGGACTGATAGTGTTCACCCGGACACCGTACTGAGCTAACTCTAGAGCAACTCCGCGAGAAAATTGATCCAAAGCAGCTTTTGATATGAAATAGGGCAACATACGCGATGACATACTTATTGATGAGCCCGCCGTGCTGGATATGTTGACAATACTGCCTTTTGTTTTAATTAGGTGTGGAGCTGCTAAATTAGTTATGTAAACATGCGCTCGGAGATTAGTATTTACTGTCTCGTCGTAAACTTTCATCAGATTTTCCTCTAAGATACTGGTAAATCTACAAATTCCAGCATTATTCACTAAAACATCGAGCTTTCCAAACGAGTCTATTGTTTTCTTAACTACGTTTATGACATCTTCGTCGTTTGAAATATCAGCTATAATTATGAGATGTTTTTTGCTATATTTCTCACACTGTTCCAAAACATTATTCAGTTTCACTTCGTTTCTTGCCACTAAAGCTACACAAGCACCTTCTTTTGCAAATAGGATGGCTGTAGCAGCACCGATTCCGGAGCTAGCTCCCGTCACAAGCGCTACTTTGTCAACGAAACTCATCTTGATCCCTCACTACGCAGTAAGTCACTGAAACTATTTGCTTGTAACTGGCTCGTACTAAAATATGACATTGGCTGCGTCCCGTTGAATAGCCATCATTATCGCTCATGCGTTGCACGGTGTTTGATGTAGTCCATAAATTTATTTTTAGGGTTCCGTAACTGAAAAGGAAAAACGAAACCATTAAAAGTCATTGTACTGTACGTCACGGTATCAAGTTGAAATTAATATAAAATACTAAGTTGTACGGTCCTTGAAAGTCTAAAAAAAAAAATTCTATTTGATGCAGCCATTTGTGAGACATATTTTGGTAGGTATTCGCAAACTCACCAGTAAAAACCTATAGAACTTACAGTTGACCATGAACTCTTGGGAAATCTTAGGGTTTTGGGGCATAGACTACTCCACAGGTCAAAATATTTACTGTATATATTTATATGTGTCTTTTAAATTCAAAATAATTTGTAATAATTTATTTTACCTGATTTTACTGCGCACGTACACACTACACACACGTAACTTCGTAGCACACGTAACACACACGTAAGGGTCAATCACTAGCCAAAAACGTTGCCCATAAATCACATTCAATTTAGGATAATTTCAAATGAAAGTAGAAGCCTCATTTACTCGTATTTTCAAAAAGCGTAATAACTGTATATAATTATTTATATATAACTTAAGTTTAAAATTTGGTTTGAAAAATAACCCTGTATAAATATTATATTTACACGCTGCCTTGCCTTGTATTATGGCTGCAGCAAGAAGGAACCACGCTCTCACGTAAAGCCAGCAAAAAAAAAATACAGATACCGTTTTTACTAGTAACACGCCTTTCAGTCCTCAGAAGGAATAACATATCCGGATTTTGATAGATATTAATTGATAATAGAGCTATATTATTGACGGCTTATTGGTAACCCGAATTTGGTTAAAACCAATCTTACCTCTGGGTTGGTTACCACAGGCGCAAAGTAGCCAACCTTTCAATTTGCATAGTTATAAATGAAAATACGTGTAAAATGAAATATGAGAAAAACACATACACATTTACGGATCGCTAAATTTTCCAAAAAAAAATATCGTATTAATTTTTTTCCATTTCATTTATGTTTCAGATTTGTAATAGTAAGAGATACATTCTAATTTTAATTGAATAGTAACATACATTTTTTTCCAAAATAAACATTCACCTTTTTATCAGAATTTATATAACCGATGCCCTCTCTGCGTTAATGGCCTCGACCAGTGCCTATTGTGCCTTATTATAAAACCATGACTGCTTTAGAGTAATTACATAAATTTGCTTATACTTAGTCTGACACAATGACAGTATTATGTATAATAATCTAAGGATAGAATATAATCAACAAACGACATACCTAATGGTTCTAATTATGTGTTTGACATTGGCAGGATGAACGTACACAATGTATCCATGTTTAATTTTATTTTATTTTACGTATTTGTAACATGTATTTTAAATGAATTTTCACTTTCTGCCTTCTTTCTACATACAAACTTTAACTATGCCCAATCTTACACAGCTTCGTGCGCGCAATATGCTCAAAAAGAACAACAAATATTTCGCGGGAAGTACGCATTATGCATCTCTGTAGAGGTCTCCTTTTTTTAAGCTGGTTGAAGATCTTATCGTATATAGACATACGGAGCTTAAAAATTATTTTTTGAAATAGAGAGATAAATGAAAATTCGGACTAATTCTAGACGCTCAATTTCACCAACGCACATCGCAACAAAACTCGCGATACCATCCATACCATCTGGATGATTGGCGGTCCACCACTGTGAGATTTAGAAGAAGTTTTCTTTTTCGCACAAATTCCTTGTGAAATCAACTAGGTACTACCAGAGATTTTCCGGACCGATACGACTTAGAGAACGTCAAGAAAAGAGCCTACTCTTTTTTAAAACGCCGGCAACGCATCTGCATTTTCCTTGGTGTTGCAATTGTTTATGGGCGGCGGTAGTCACTTACTATCGGGTGAGACGCGTGCTCGTTTGCCCCTTCTGCTATAACAAAAAAATCTCACACACTAAATCCTCTTGTGCTGATAATAGCATCATTTACTTTATTTAATTGTAATTGATATCAGTTGCCAACCCGTCTGCCAAGCGTGGCAATTATAGCAAATATCTCTTCATAAGGCTTTACTATATATAGGCTTACGTTTAGCAGTGGACGTTAAATAGGCTGCCCTGAATGATTAATTAAATAAACTAATAAAAATACAAATATACCCTTTGATGGACAAATATATCTCTTATAAAATAGGATAGGTGATTGTTCGGGATTTTACGGGAATTTTAAAATAATGCAATTTGAACGTTTACTTAGACATTTGTAGTATCAGCATAGTAAGGGAGGTAATAAATAATTGAAAGTACAAACAACCTGTTTGTAGGTTATCATCTAAAAAATACCAAATTAAGAACACTTGATCTCAAGTCTATTTCATTGTAATTTGGCCTACTCCTTTTTAAAAGGCCGGCAACGCATCTGCAATTCCCCTGGTGTTGCGGTTCTTCATGGGCGGCGGTAGTCACTTACCATCAGGTGAGGCGCATGCTCGTTTGCGCCCTCTCCTATAAAAAAACCTGCTTCCAGTTGCCAGACTGGTTTTCCTATGTCTGACGAAAATTAAATGATTATATCGTCATCAGATTCTGTTGCATTTCTCATAGTAGCCGAATGACGAAATGGAGACAAACTATAATCTATTGTAAGAAATTATTCCACTTCTGATGTTAGAAATTATTCTCAAAAGTATTTAAATAAAAGAACACTACTCGGAAATAAACCCTGCTTACTATCAGGATCCAATTACATGATAACACCAAAGTATGCAAACGAGTAGCATCACTACCCATCTCAGTGTAACACAGGGCAGCCTCACAACAACATGATCTTCCTTGCCTACACTACTACCCTAACGGGCATAGTAACGACAGTGAGACTCGTAAACATACCGACTGCTCACTCTTAGTCTAGTTTCTGTGATGTTAATGCTGTTAGCCTATGGGGCTCAGCTTCATCGGACTCAGGTATCAGCTATAAAAGGGGGGGGGGGGGGCGGAGATTATTTATTTTAGTGCAAAGTTGCGAAGCAACGTAAATAAAAAAAAAATATCGGATAGATTCGGATCGGATTTCGGATCGGATAATCAGATCGCCCGTCTGCGGACTCCTAGCGCTGAGATATTGAAATATTTAGATCTAATCGGAAGTTGACAGTCTCTGTGTAAGTCGGAGTTTCGCTGGTACCACTGAGTTCCGGTGGTTATGCGAATGAATCTATTTTGGTGGACTTGGAGATCGTACAAATGACTATGGGTCGCGTGCGCGAAAACTACGCTTGCGTAAGATATGATAGGTCTTACGCACACTTTACAAAAATGGAGCTTGTGTCTTAAGGACAGTTTGCTATTGATGTTAACTAGTGGGTGGAGGCGACTAGTGACGGGTTATGCACGGTTGTGGTCATTAAGAATCAAATTTGACATCGGTATGACATGAATGTGTTTGTGTGAAAATTTGACCCCTAGATATTTGGCCGTTGATTGGCAGGGGATCTGGCGGCCGTACAGGGTGATCGTACCTATCGCTTTTTTGGGATTTTTGTATTTACGATTGTAAGTGGGGATTGTTAGTTTATAACAACCCCATTATAATGGATTTCCGCAAAGTAACGCCTGATTCTATCAATTATAGATGGCATTGTTTTTAAAACATGTAGAGTAGATCGTTTGCGCAGTTCCTATGTACCTATCAGTATACATTTTTAAAAGCTCGTCGTATTCCCCTTTATGAGTAATAGAAACAGATTTTTTGCACTGCCGTAGTCGGCTAGTTAGTACCTAAATATCGAATACCATAGAAATCCATTTAATACTAACTTTTTGTACTAAATGGATTCTATGTTGAATTTTAAAAATAATTTAATCGACTTCAGTACCTTAGCCCCTGGACTTGCTTTTTCAAAAAAAAAAAAAACAATTACAAATTTTCTACAGATTTTTTTGCGTTCAGATAATGTAATTTTTATACCATTTGTAAAGTTACAAAAATAAGTACATATTATAAAAGGTACTTCTTTAATTCATTATGTGTTTGTATTGATATTACAATATAAAGTGTTCATCACGAACAGGCAAGGAAATACCAGGACAGTCCTAAATAACTCAAAGTGTCAAGGTTCCCAAATTTATTGGAGGGACTATGTAACAGACTAAAATTAAGCTGCATAATCGATTTTAGTACTGATACTGGAGTAAATCCAAATGTCTATAATAATATTAGTGTAATTACATACTATTACCTATATGTATGTATATGTATGCGGGAAGTCGATGGATGCAGGTGGGTCAGGTCCGTGCTTTGTGGCATTTCTTGGGGGAGGCATATGTTCAGCAGTGGACTTGTGAAGGGCTGTAATGATGATGATGATGATGATGATGATGATGATGATTATGATGATACAATTATATACAGGGTTATTTTTCAATGAGTATGGAAATTTTACATTTAAGTTCAAATACATAAATAATGATATACCGTTATTGTAGTTTTTGAAAATACGAATAAATAAGGCTTCTACTTTTATTTGAAATTATCCCAAATTGAATGTGATTTATGGGCAACAACTACGCATATGCATGCTTCTCTGTGTGTGATTCAATTCATGTTTTTGCCGACCGAGCGACTCTTACGTATGTGTACATGCGTAGTAAAATAGTAGGCGTTAGATATTTATGAATGACAATCAGTTAAGATAATAATTAACATGCATTCCGAATTTAAAAGATAAAAAGAACAGAGATTTTTTAATAAATTTTTCTTCACCATTCACCTATAATCCTTACTCTGAATCTTCTCTGCAAATTTGGGCGTATATTGCAAAATAACCCTAAATAAATATATATGTATGTGTTAGTGTATTACACCAAGTAAAAGTGAGGATAGTTGTGGAGGAATGAAGTTTATCTTAGTCAATGTCAAAGTCAAAACGTTTAGGCTTGTTTAAAGCCCTCATAAACGTCAAAATATTCATCGATTCACAATTTGTTTTATATATTATGGTTGACGAACGAGCACACAATCCACCTGATGGTAAGTGGATGCTGTGGCCAGTATACAGAAGATAAATGTAGATGTCGATGGGCCACAGTATACCCTTAAGCCATAAGAAAGAGACACCTACATCTTTTCCCGGTTAGGAATCAAATTGAGAGCGTTATCATCCCAAAGGGCAAAAATGGAATGCCTCGTTTCCAGGAAAAAGGTCTCCGGTTCTCCACACACATCATTCGAGACACAGTAGCATTAAGCTGCTATTCTGGAGAGCTTGGTCCTTCCCCGATAGAATCGTCTCATTCGTGCTACAACTGTAATAGCAGCATACCACTACCACGTAAAAACAAGACCTTCACAAAGAAGAACCGGAAAGCAACTCTTGAGTATTTTAAATTCAATAAGAAATCGGTAAAAAAAATAAACAAATTTGTAAATAAGAGCAATATAGGCGTTATGAAATTCAAGCCTGAGATTTTAGAACAAAGATAACGCTTTAATCAAGTTAAGGCTTTAACGCCGTAAGTAAAGGCCGGCGCAGATTAAATTTATGCCCCCCTAAAATAATTAATTCCCTTTAACTTCATTAAGAAACCCGCATAGGTGTAATTACAATGAGCCAAGGAATCTTAATTGTCGAATTGAGCCCGTGACATACTGCTCAGTAGTTCTAGAAGCATAAAGGTATAAAGTCCAGCGACACAGCCTACTATCAAAACATCAAATACCTTCAGTCATCAAAGTATTTGATGTTTATGCCGATGATGATGAATGATAGGTGTATTTTAATGCCACTGTACAAAGAGATAAGAGTGATGAATATTAAAAAGAACTCTGTATAGGTAAGAACATCATTTTCTTCTGTGTAAATGCTTTGTAAGCTGAAGTAGTAATGAGTCGGCCATATGCCTCAAAGAAGCGACACGGAAAAGTTTTAATAAGTTATTTAAATTGTCCATATCCAGTTAACTAGTGTGTATGTTAAACGCTTGTTACACTAGAGAACTTCATGATGTAGGTAATAATGATTTAAAAGATAAAAAAGTATGCAATTTTTTGCATTATTAATCACGTAACTAAGATTTTTATAAATATTTTCCTTTTTTATAACACTGGAGTAACAGTCCACCTGCTAATAAGTGTACTGTAATCTATAGATAGTTGCAATCAACTTCAAATAAAGAAAGCTACAGATGCATTGACATTTCTGAGTTCTAAGACGGAATGTCTCACAGCATGTAGTTATCCTGGCTCTCTTTTATCCTTCATGCCAGAAGACAGCAGCGCAAGCACTGGGATAGAGTGACAAACGAGCACACAGTCCACCTGATGGTAAGTGGTTGCTGTGACCCATATCCTCAATAAAAAATGCAGATACGTTGTCACCCGTGAGGACTAAGATATTCCATCTTAGTTTTTTTCCAGTAGAAAGGGTCTCCAGTTCTCTACACTCATCATACGAAACACAGCAGTGTATTCTGCATGTGAAAAATAAGTATATGTAGGTAGAGATTGGTAATAGGATGGTACCAACACAGACGAAGATCTAGACAGAAATACGTCCTTATCATTTATTAAACTGTTACTGACATATGACAGACGAGCACATAGTCCATCTGATGGTAGGTGAATACTAAGGCTCAAAGATAAGTAAGGAAGTAAATGAAGATATCCTCGATTAAGAATGAAAATGCTGATTAAGATGGAATGCATAGTTCGAGTAAAAAGGGTCTTCGGCTTCCTACACTCACCATACGGAATAGCAGCATTAAGCTGCTATTTTACGTTTGTAGTTATTCTGTGACAACGAGATCTTTCCTCAGTCGATCCGCCCCATTCGTGCTACAGGTATAATATAGCTGCAGCATGGCTCTATCACGTAAATGCTATAATAAATTAAACTTTAATAATAATTGTTGCGAAACTATCCAGTGTCCTATTCCAAAACATAAAGCTCTGTGGCGTGAAACTCGTCACCAAACTTCATTAGAATTGTCCAGCCGTTAAAGCGTGATTGAGGTATAAGCATCCAAACGAACATTAACGGAGTAAGATTTACTTTACAGAAACATGGTCCGTATGTCGCAACATACATCCGCGTGTTATTCATGATCATAACGGGATGAATATACGGGATGCTGTCGGTCAGGGGGCAGGCGACGTAACAATAAGACATAATGCGTCCATTGTGCGGTTCTCTCAAGACAAAGGTCTGATCCGTCTTGCCACGAAATGGGCATTCATTCAATAATGAGACAGGAATTAACGGGTTAGTGCTCTACCGTCTAAAATCCTACTTCTAATATGGAAATAAGATAAATCGTTCTACCTGGTGTAAGGAACAATATGTCACCTTATCTACAAATACCAAGCTCATCCTGTACGTAGAACACCATCCTAATTGACAGTTGAGGATCTCGCGATCGACTTTTGGTGTGTATGGACAATGTCTGTCAGCTCGCTTATTCTTACCGTTACTGCTACATCCTATTAAAGTCCACGGCTGAACATAGGCATCACCGTATAGGTTGCCTAATAAGGGGCATATTTTCCATAGTTACCAAGCTTGGCAAACGGGTTTGCAACCGTAGTTTTTTTTATTTTTAGTCGTTATTAAGAAGACGCTCTTGTCTGTCTCCTGATTTGTTTCCCTCTGTCGCCTCTTACGACACCCACGGGATGATATGGGGTAGCGGATATTCTTACACGCCTTTATAAAGGCTTTCTTCTTGGCAGAAAGGGAACCTACGGGACAACGTTAAAACTCCTCTTACATTTCGTAGTACAGGAAACGTATTCGGCTGTGGGCGCTTTCACTCGTGCTCTGACACGTAGATGCGGGCCTTTGATGCGGGCTGCTCGACAGTCAAGTGTTTTCTGTCGCAGATACCTTGTGTTCTCTGAAACAAAGATTTTACCTTTTTGGAAAGATTTTTTTAATTTTTTTAAGTAAAAATAAACGTGACAAAATCCAGTACAATTAATTTTATCTTGTGTACACACAAGATAAAACTAATTGTATCCGTTACCCGTGTCAATTTAAAGAACCAATAAGGGTTTCTTTGTGCCATAGCTACCAAGTAGATATGACGTAGAAAATATTTTGTCAAACCTTAATGTAGTCTTGAGAGAAAAATGTACTCGAGTTTTTAACGCTCTAATAAAAAAATCATTTTCATTACCTCAACAAAACAAAATGAATGCAGTTAAACCAACCTTATTAGAAAAAACTTTATCGGTAAGCGGCATGGAAAAACCAAGTTGCTACGCGATTTGCGATATTAAAATTCTAAGCATTCACACCTTTTGTTGATGTTGATAAGGTTTAAAATAGAATCGTAGTCTGTTTGCGCGAATGTAAATTTAAATAGGTCGGTTTATAGTTAATATTGACTCGTCGACATTTCGTTGGGAACTTTTCTCATTTCGAAGCCAGTCAAACTGAAACTCGAACGCTTAGTACGAGTGGCGTCCTTTCTCTAGCTCTTTGTATTAGATATTGTTGAAATGCATGAAAAATATCCATATTGCCATTATATTTCTATTTAAATCATTTTTTGCCGACTTCCAAAAAGGAGACGGTACTCACTGATGGACGGTACGACTGTATGTTTTTTTATGTCTGTTACCTAATAACTTTTTACTATGTGAACCGATTTCGATGATTCTTTTTTTATTTAAAAGCTGGTTCTTCTCGTGTGGTTCAAGGTCAGACCAATAGTTTTTGAGTTATTCTTAATAACTTATATTGAAGTCGGCAGTACAAAATTTTAAATTTTAAATTATTAATTCATTCTTTTAGTTATTAAATCCAAGCAAGTGTGTCGGCTCGAACGGTGAAGGGAACGGGACCACGCTTACATGTAATACCAGCGTGAAATAGCAGCCTAATGCTGCTGTGTTTCATATGGTGACTATAGAAAACCGGAGACCCTTGTAACTTGTAACGAGGCATTCCATCTAAGTCCTTATGGTGAGAACGTATCTGCATTTTGATTTTTAATCGAGGAGTCATATAGATGTCTATGGGCCACACCTTCCACTTACCATCAGGTGGACTGTGTGCTCGTAGTACTAGCTCCTAGTACCAGTTCCTCGACTCCACCGAGTCAGTAATTCATTCTTGGAGCGATGTATACGTTTTTACAACAAAATCCCAGAAAAAATACAAAATTTGACCTGCTCAAAGTTTAAAAACTTTATTAAACAAAGTTTGTATAAAAAGGGTTATTATAATATTAAGGAATTTATGGATGATAATAACCCCTGGGAATGAGTTGATCGCTACCAAGCGATTTCTAATTTGTTTTGTGTGGTTAATTGTGTAACATACATGATTATAAGATGTTATTTTAACAAAATCCCGCTGTGTTTCTTGCTGGTTCATCCCAGTACAGAGGTATTATTTCGAACTAGTGGTAATTAAACAAAAGAGTGATTCTCAAGAAGTATTCATAATTTATATTTAATAAAAAAGTTTCTGTTTCAGTTCGTGACTCTTATTCTATAAAAAGATATGGTAGGGTCATACTTCTTAGTAGGTCAAAATTAATAATAGTTGAAGGTTAATTACCAAATCAAGACGTCAAACACCTTAATTCCTTTATGACCATGGGTATTTAACCATCATCGTTGTCACCTTCAACAACTCTTAAAAGTCCACGACCGGACATGTGGCTCGCTCGTTTAGGAAAAAAAAATTGGGTCAAAATAAGTTGAAATAAAGGCGAAAGAATTCTTAATTAAATTAATTTGTCGTTGTTGTGTTATTTTCGCGTGTATATATTATGGACCAAGAGATTAATAGGGCATTATTCATAATGTCCGACAATTTGAAAAAAACGACCAATATGAGTAGAAAATATGATATAAACTATTGAAATAATTAAATTGACCGGGCTTAATTAATAAACTTCGTTACTTAGTGAACAGAATAATAAAAATATAGGTTAGGTTAGGTTATGCCTAGAAATGATGTGGCAGAAGTTGGCTGCGGAGATGGAGAGGGAATGGACGGCAGATATCCCAATTCGCAGCCGTAGAGTTGGGCGCCGTAGGAGAGTATATTAGACTTTCCTCTACTCCCCTTAATTGAGTTTTAAGTGGCGGACACGAGGCTTGTCCGCCGTTCTTTTATTTATTTAGATAGATACACCATCGACAATATCAATATGCATTGTTACGAACGAAATACAATTTTTTTAGACAAAGGATATGTATTTACAGGTGTATACATCATTATATGAAAAAAAAATAAACTAAACAACATACATATAAACACCAAACAAACACAAATCAACTTAATTGAGCAAAAGCACCACATCCAGTAAAAAAAATTGCAAAAATAATAGTTTAGAATAATTAATCGGGCAAGGTAGGTAATAGTAATAGTACTTAGTAAGTCTTTACATTTTCTTTTGAATACACGTTCGGGGTCGCTAAAGATGTCGATGTCATGATTGTTTAAGCTGTTATAAGTTCGCATACATCTATTTAACGGTGAAAACTTACCAAGATTGGTTCTACTGAAGGGAATATTTAATAAATTGGTAATTGGGTGTGATTGGATATGATAGAGGATTTTAAGGCACACTTGCTGCAATAAACTTGGTGAAATTAACTTACCGTGTAGAAGTTTATGTAGCGTCATTAGGTCTAAAAGTTTTCGTCGGTCTGCCAGTGAACTCATTCCGAGATGAGAAAGCCTAGATCTATAGTCAGTATAGTATGGACAGTTTTGAAATTTATAAGCGATGAATCGAGTGAAGTTTTTTTGAATACGCTCGATTCTGTCAATGTGCCACAGTGTAAAAAGGATTCCATATCACTGTGGCATATTCTAAACTGCTACGAATTAATGCATTGTAGATAGTTATCAGAGTCTGGGTATTTTTGAAGTCATTACATGCACGTTTAATAAAACCTAACATTTTCCATGAACGCGTTACCACGTTATCTATATGTTCTATAAAGCTAAGTTTGTTATCAAGAACTAGCCCAAGATCAGTCTCAGTGATCAGATCAATATGTCTTTATTAATGGTGTAACAAGAAGCAATAGTAGATTTATTTCTTGTGAATTTAATGTAGGTACACTTACGAGGATTAAGTTTCATTTTGTTACTTATGCACCATTCATAAATGGAATCAAGGTCATTTTGCAAAGATAAAACATCATCTTGATTTTTAATAGCCTTGAAAAATTTTAAATCGTCGACGAAAATGGAACTTTGGCTGTACTTAATGTTATTTGTTATGTCATTAATAAACACTAAAAAAGAATAGGACCAATATGTGAACCTTGGGGTACGTCTGAGAGAGCCACATAATCATTGGACCTATATCCATGCAATACAACACTTTGTAATCTATTTTTAAGATAAGATCTTAGCCAACGAAGTAAATTCCCATGTACACCGTATGAATTTAATTTAGATATTAGTAGTTGATGGTCCACGATATCAAATGCACTAGAAAAATCAGTGTATATGGAAACCACCTGCATTTGACCATCCATTGTACTTGCAACTTTTGTGACGTAATCCATCAGATTGCTAACAGTAGATTTATCTTTGCAAAACCCGTGCTGTGCGTCCACAATAATATTTTTTAAATGATTTGTTAAAATTGGATAAACTAAGCGTTCAAATATCTTAGGAAATAAACTTATAATCGGTACCGGTCTATAATTTTTAACATTATCTTTATCTCCTTTTTTGTAAATGGGTATAACATTGGAACATTTCCAGTTAGCTGAAAAAGAATCAGTTAATTAAGATTTACTGAAAATTAGTTTAAGAGGAAGTGTTAGATATTTTGATGTCATTTTTATAAAAAAAGGAGGAATGCCGTCAGAGCCCGCTCCTTTGTAAATATCTAGTGACTTAAGTATACTTAGGATTTGACGTTCTGTTATTTCTATATCATGTAGAGAGCTTTGTGGATATACATCGGACAATATAGGAGCTGAAGTACACTGGGGTTAGGAGAACACAGTTGAATAATGTTGAGCAAAAAAATTACATATCCCCTCGCCACTATTAGCGGATAAATCGTCTAGGTACATTTCTTTTGGAAAACTAGAATCGCAGGATTTACGATGACGGACGAACGACCAAAATTTTTAGGATTTGACTGAATGGATTTTTCGGTATCACGTAAATAATCTAAATAGCTCTTAGAAGCCAACGACTTAACCCGGTAGTTTAAGAGCTTAAGTTCTAGAGTGTCTCTTGGATTTTTATAAATTTTGTGCCTTAATCGGATCTTTTTTTTTTCTTTTATCAGTTTAATTAAGTTTGGCGTGAACCAAAGAGGGAACTTTAAATTACGTGGCTACGTTTTGGGTACAGTTTCATCAATAATGGAATAAAGTATTGTGTAGAACCTAGATACCATGACATCGACCTCTTGACAATCATTAAATGCGAAACCCCAATCAAGTTTACTTAACCTAGAATTTACTTTTGTATAATCTGCCTTTTTAAAGTTGTGAGTAGCAAAAGATTTAATATTCAACAAATGCGGTACTGACATATTCAAATTTACCTCTAAAGCACGATGATAACGATCAATTTTACTTATTGGACAAGGACATTCAGCAACATTTATATCCTTAAGATTACTTAAAACAAGGTCAAGGGTTCTGTTATTAGTGTTTTTTACAGCATTAAATTGTGATGAATAATTTAAAGACAAAAAACAAATTACAGTAATAATTGCTAGGAGTTAACTTGCTTACAGTAACATCGGTAATCCAGTCTATAAAGTTTAAATTAAAATCGCCCAATATTATTTTTAGTTACTTATATAATATTACTTTTACGTAAAGCCTCGAGGTGGCGCGTATGGTGTGTTTCCCGTGCGCCTTTTCATAAAGAAAGAGTGGAGAACTCCGGCTTCACATCGTCATCGAGACGGACCCCGTAAGTGGTATCGCTGTCGTAGCTGCGGTAGTGTGCGAAAGCGTTGAAGAGATGCACACCGTGGGGTTTTAGGAGTCCAGAATAACCTAAACAGGTTAGCCGCCATAAGAATTTCCTCATGAATAAAAAATGACCACACACTGTGATAATGAGGGCTAATAATTTTCTGCTCACCAGATGTCGGTTGTTGACACTGAGGTAAAGTTTTTTGTTACACAATGTAATTTAATTGAGAAGTTGTTTTTTAATAAAAGTTTATCAGTTTCTAGAGTATTATATTAAAATACAAAACAATGCGTCAGTGGTTTGCTCTTTGATTTTTGCATATTTTTACCTTTTTTTTTACTTTTTCTACTTTTATGAATATCTGTGGTTTGTTTTATTTATTTTTAATATTATTAATATAAAATATAGGTAATAGTAAAAGAGAAACAATAACTTTTACATTTTCCGAACAAATTAATTTCCCCGCTATGAAATCTGTCAAATATTATACCTCACTTTCTAGTGGCGCCGCACCTGTGGCAGAAAAAGTCGTGGCTGTCCATTCATTCGTGGATCATTACAGAAGTTTAAATTATTATTAATTACGTAAACCAATTTGACTTGTCATTATTCATATTGCCCGGGCATTATAAATAGTGCTCTAATTAATAACTACGGTCACAACATATTTATTATTGTCCAAATTTCTTTTAACGCAAATTGTAGTATTTATTTCTGTGTAGCGTGTCCCGTGATCCTGTCCAACGTTCCCCCTCATCTCCCACGCGCATTTCTCTCAGTTTGCGCGGGCTAACAAACTGCCGCGTCTGTGCGGTTGAAATTTATTCATTTGGTTCGCTCCGGACTCCGTGAGACATATTGGTGCCTTGAACGAGGAAATTGCATTGCGCCCCCTAATAATTCGTTTTCACGCAATACCAACGCTTTTATGGCTTTGCAGATAGCGACGCTGTTAGCTCTTATATTTCACAAGAGTGCGACACATTGCAGTGTGAAAATGACTTTAAAATAAAATAAAAACTCTTATTGACGCATTGCTTATAATTGTTTGGTGGTAAGCTATCTATAAGTAGTACCGAATGTTTTTTATAACAACAGTGACCATTTGTAATAGGTCAGTGATAAAGGGGAGCGCAGCCTTGCGGTTATCTACTACATGCGTTGTTACAAGTGACAATGCCTAATTGTCATTGTTGGTAAAAAGTAATAGCTTAAACCCATCCCACTTTTGGGCACAGGCCTTCTCTCATTTGTAAGCAAGTTTTTAGGGCAAGGAAGTATCAATAAAAATTTTTAAGAAATAAAATAAAATATATTTTTTTATTTCTCAGACATGCCGGTTTCCCTACGATGTTTTCCTTCACCGCTGAGCACCACATATTTTTTTACGGCTCCGTGGCGCAGTGGCTTCGAATCCCGCACGGAACAAGTATTTGTATGGCCTATAAATAATTGTTCCGGGTCTGGATTTTTGTCCTTGTGAAATTTGTGTTTGTAAACTGCCTCCACGATACAGGAGATAATACTAGTGTGTAGGTAACGTTTTAAAAAAAAATAGGATAGGGTGACGAACGAGCACACTGTCCACCTGATGGTAAGTGGTTGCTATGACCCATAGACATCCACATCTATCCTCAATAAAATCCTAATAAATAATAATCCTCAAAAAATCCTCATATCCCTCTCGAACCAAAATGCACAAGCGTTGTCACCCGTGAGCACTAAGATGGAATGTCTCTTTTCTAGTAAAAAGGGTCTCGTGTTCTCTACACTCACCATACGAAACACAGCAGTATTAAGCTGCTAATTTACGTTGGTATTATGTGAGAGCGTTGTCCTTCCCCGGTCGAGCCGACCCATTCGTGCTACAACTATACTACTAATATAGCTACAGCATGGCTCTACCACGTAAAGATAAACACATTTATAACGAAGATTATAAACTAGACGCGGTCCTATAAAAAAAGCCTTCGTTAACTATGAGACCAGCACGTCAAACATCTAAGTCCCCCTCGTGATCATGGGTGCTGTAAAGTGCCCGAAACATCGGGAATTAAAAAAAAATTATTTAAACGCGATAAAATCCGTAAAATTAATTCTATTCTCAGTGCGCCTTGCTAACAGGGATAGTAGACAAGTTCTGGCTTATTAATAGTTAAAATTGTTAAAAAATTAAAACATAGAACAAGAATTAATTATTTATTTGTGTATTATAACACAAATAAATAATTAATTCTCAATATTTAGCATTTTTCAAAACTATCTTTTTTATTTAATGATACTATCAAAATTATGTGTTCGAGGAAATAAATGTTTCGTTTATCATTCAGTTTCGATACGAATGTTAATTTTATAAAGAACAACCTTTGGGTACTTCTTAACATGATACAGTATATTCCGGTCAGTCCGAAGGGTTCCCCTCGACTTTCCAAACAGCCCTGATATTATTTCCCGTTATTGAATCGAATTCGATGTAAAATTGTCAAACATGAAGTCAAGTTGCAGTGATCTCTCCCTAAGGGTTACATTTTTTATTTTGACTTTTGGTCGGTTTGACAAGGATCTATTTGGACGTTTTTTTAAAGGGTCAGTTGAAGCAGTGATTTATTTGTGCTATGTTGTCATTATTATGAAAATGCATTTCGTAAGAGTTGGACGTAGATGAAACGTTATAGTGAGAGTTCGTTTTGGTTTTACGATGTCGGATAAGTAATACTTAGTAGTTGTTTTGTAACAAATTTTTACATTTTCAAAACCGTTTACAAAATTATTACATTCTAATCAATTTAGTATAATTAAGCTCCAGTGGGCGTTATAAGAGGCGACAAAGGGAAACAGACAGATGGGTAGCCGCTTTTTTCTTATTAGGAAATCGGCAAGGATATTAAAAAAAAAACTGCAACTGCCAACACGCCCATTAAGCGTGGCAACTATGACAATATACTGCCCATGGCGAGAGGAGAAACGGCCTCCGGTCACAGGTCGCCCCACTATTCCTGGAAACGGTGGCCACCATGGTAACGACGGGGCAAGGGATGCTAAGAATCGCCGGTGGAGGTTGCCACCTTAGACGATTCGAGTTGGCAATGTTCAACGTATGAGGATCAACCCTGAGGATTGTCGAGAAGTTCCTGGAGCTGGAAGAAAAGATAAGAAAGTTGCGGGGATGGGGGAGACACGGTAATCCTTGAATCCGGCAACTTATTCTATCACCGGGAGGACGACCATCTTTTTTTTTTTACGGGGGAAATCCTCATGGACTACCTCCGCCTGGGGAAAGGCGGAGGGGCGTGCCGGACTCTTACCGGCTAAAACCACCCCGGTGTCTCCTCACACGTGCGCGTGGGGCTGCGGGAATCCAAATTCTTCCGCAGCCCCACACTAGTGCTGGCCCGGTCCGTCCAGGCCTCGTCTCCTGCACGGGGTAGTGAGGTGTTAAACTACCCCGTGTATCGCCTCAGGGGCGCGCACCGACACCCGCGCGCGCCTCCGCCTCGGGTCCATCGAGTAGGGGTGGCGGGGGCTTCCCCAAGTCCCTCGCCCCTGGACCCATTTATGGGGGCCGGAAAAGGGCGTTGTCCGCCCTTCTCCTGCGCCCGGTGCGCCTTCTGCGGCCAGGGAAGGGAGTCGAGATCTCCCTTTCCCGTTCCGCAGTTTCCTTCTGCGACATCACGTCCTCGTAGAAGGACACCACTGCATCCCACGACTCTGCGCTACCGACCATCTTCTGCACTAAGGCCGGCAGCGACAGATCGCCTCCTACTTTATTTGTGAGGACACGGCGCTGCTCCTCCCAAGCTACACACTCGGCGAGCGTGTGTTGCGCCGTGTCCTCCCCGCAATGGACGCAGTGGTGGCACCGAGCGTCCGGCTCCCTGTCTATGCGGCGCAGGTACTTGCCGAAGCAGCCATGCCCCGACAGCACCTGCGTCACCCTAAACGACAGGGAGCCGTGCCTTCTCCCGAGCCAGTCGTCGAGTACTGGCCGGATCGCCTTGACGGTAGCGAGGCCGGCGGTAGGGCGCAGAAGCCTTTGCCGCCATTCCGCCACCAAGACCTGACGGAGCTCCTCTCGACGCAGCGCGATCTGCCGCTGCACCGGCCTCGAGCCCCGTGCCCGCTCTTCCTCGCGCCATCGATATAATGACGCGAGTACTTTCGCCTCTAGGTCCCAGGGCGGGGATCCGGCCAGGACGCAAGCCGCCTCGTAGAAAATCGTGCGATACCCGCGGGCGACTCTGACGGCCATCGCCCTCTGCAGTTTACGCAGAATAGCGAGAGTGCTGGCCGTCATGTCCATCGCCCACACAGGGGCCCCATACAGGGCCATGGACCGCACGATTCCCACGTACAACCGCCTACAGGCGGCGCTCGGGCCCCCCAAGTTGGGAAGCAACGTTGATAGCGCGCCCGCTGCACCCATCAGCTTGGGCGCCAGCCACCGGAAGTGGGGTCCGAATTCCCATCGGCTGTCGAGCACCAATCCCAGATACTTCATGGTGGACTCGACAGCTATCCGGGCCCCGCTGACCACGATGTGTGAACCCGGCGGCGGCGCGCGTCGAGGGCCATGGAACACCATGGCCTCCGACTTATTTAGGGCCACCTCCAGGCCCAGGCGCCGGATGCGGTTCACCACTTGTGACACCGCAGCCGTGGCAACCAACGCTGCTTCCCTGTGTGAACTCCCCCGGGCAGTGACGAGCGTGTCGTCCGCATAACACGTCAAGTCGGCGCCCGACGGGAGTTCACCTCTCAGCACCCAGTCGTAGCCGATGTTCCACAGGAGCGGTCCCAAGACCGATCCCTGCGGAACACCGCACGACATGACGCGCCGACCAGCGCCGTCACGTCCCCAATAGGTAACGCATCTCTCCTCAAGGTAAGCCCCTATTGTGCGGCGGAGGTAGGGAGGCACGCGATGGTAATTCAGCGCCTCCCGAATACAACTCCAGGGTAGGGTGTTGGGAGGACGACCATCTGCCCCAAGGGGGTGTCGTAGATGTAGATGTCCAAGGGCTACCCTTATTCTATAAAAATAATTTTAATTATTTAAAGTAATTAAAACCTGATAAGCAATATTCGAAGAAAATAATAATTACCTAAAATTAGAATCTACATACATAAAAGTCAACCACCGAATCACGTAATATTTTACATCGCAACATTAATAATCATACGTGATTAAAAATGGCGTCTGATGTTCTATAATAAATTCTGGACCTTTCCGTTTTGTGTTCCGTTTTCAAAAAAAGAGATATTGTCGTATTTCCCTGCGCGCTCGTAAAGTATCCTGATGCGGTACGAACGGAATAGAATATGCATACTCGATATTGTTTCTTTGCATTTTAAATGGTGCAGATACGGGCATTATTTGCCGCCAAAATTTAAAACGATAACTTAGCTGTCAAAACATAAGAGTGAAATTGGCGGGAATGTTTTTCGGCAAATTTTATCGCAGTGTTTGTGAAAAGGTTCGACGGTGTTGTTCATTTTCGTTTGTTTTTAGAGTAAACAGTAGATTCAAAATAGTAATGCGTTTCATTCTCTTGGATAAGTAGGGAGATAATAGGAATATTAAGAATGCTTATTGTGTAAATATTTAAAATAATACAAATGCTTTTCGCACATATAGGAACAAGAACATTTTGTTTGTGGATATCGTTATTCGACACGTTACTTGAGCTATTTTAAATGTTTATTAAAAATAAATGTATATTTTCTTAATAGTATAAATAGAGCTCAAGGGCTAAGCGCCATAAATATTAAACTATGCGAAGAACCCAGGTTCAATTAACAAGGAAATTGTTAATTGCAGTGTTAAGTATTGATTTACTACGTGATCGGCGGTGAAGGAAAAATTGTAAGGAAACCAGCATGTCTAAGTAAACAAAAGAATATATATTTTGAAGATATGTGAAATCCACCAACTCGCATTAGGTCAGCGCCGTGGACACTTCCTAAAACCATCTTAGTAATGAGAGGAGACCTGTGCCCAGCAGTAGGACGTATATAGGGTGTGTAACCTTCTTACTTTTATGAATGTTTAATTTTTGAAGTTATACTTCTTTTGGGGCGCTTGGAAAAAATGATGAGAGTGAATTTTTGGGCACACCGACACCTTAAAACGACACCATGGAGTTGTTACGATGCGCGCACACACTCCACCTTAAAGCGACAACTTCAGTGGGTAAATGTCTCTCAAGTTTTTTTAAATTTGTTACGCTAAAGAAGTATAACTTCCTACGTGCGTACATAAGAATCATCATCATCATCATCACACCGACACCTAAAAACGAAACCATGAAGTTGTTACGATGCGCGCACACACTCCACCTTAAAGCGACAACTTCAGTGGGTAAATGTCTTTCAAGTTTTTTTTTAATTTTGTTACGCTAAAGAACTATAACTTCTACGTGCGTACATAAGAATCATCATCATCATCATCACACCGACACCTAAAAACGACACCATGAAGTTGTTATGGTGCGCGCGCACACCGAAACCTAAAAGCGACAACTTCAGTAAGTAATTGTCTCTCAAGTTTTTTTTGTTTTGTTACGCTGAAGAACTATAACTTCCTACTTGCGTACATAAGTACAAACACACTTTTTTATATCTGTATTCAATTTAGAGTTACCGTTACAGCCTATTAAAGTCAACTCCTCAACATAAGCCTTCCCCATAGATTGCCTCATAGAATAGGCAACCGCAGCTTTATTTTTATTTTTAGTCGTTATTAGAAAGACTATGCTGCCCATAACCTGATTTGTTTACCTCTGTCGCCCCTTACGACACCCACGGTATGATATTGGGTACTGGATATTCTTACATTGCCCCTACTCAGTTATATTACAGTAACATTATGTGTTTCAGTTGTACCATAATATGTTTCCCACATATAGTTGCAAACCACGAAACTGCAAACAATTTTAGAGCGTAAATACGTGCTGTGTACGGGAATCAAACGCGCAGCCATCGGACGCCGTTTTTTTTATAAGACAGGGTTGCCAAACGAGCACACAGACCACTTGATGGTAAGTGGTTACTGTGGTTACCCATAGACATTTACATTTATCCTCAATAAAAAATCAAAATGTAGATGCGTCGTCACCCGTGAGGACTAAGATGGAATGCCTCTTTTCTAGTAAAAAGGGTCTCCGGTTCTCTACACTCACCATACGAAAGACAGCAGTGTCAAGCTGCCATTTTACGCCGATATTCTGTGAGAGCGCGGTCCTTCCCCGGTCGAGCCGACCCATTCGTGCTACAACTATACTACTAATATAGCTGCAGCATGGTTCTACCACGTATAAACGCTTATAAATAAAACGCTTAGAAATAGAAACTTTTCTGTTCAATAAGGATTATAAATATTATTATAACATTGAATATTATAATATTGAATGTCAGTCTTATGTTTAATTTACCACAGGAGTACTACTTATTATATATTCTGTGACACTGATTCGGAAAATACCTTTGTCCTGGGAAGAACCAGCATGAAACCCAGCGGGTCATTACATACCGAGCCGTTAAATCTATTCCCACGACATTGCATTTCAAGCAGAATAAGTGCTGGAAATTAGAAAACCTGGTAGGTAACGCAAAAAGAAATACAACACTATAACTCGACGCGTGAAACTTGAACCGAGGTGAAAACGAATAAAAACATGAATTCAGCCATGCATCTAGCTATCTCCTAGACGTGGCATAGGGTTTTCTAGACGTTGTTTGAGATTTTCTTTAAATACGAGTAATAATGTTAACAAACGAGCACACAGTCCACCTGATGGTAAGCGGAGTAGCCCATAGACATCTAAAATTTTCCTCGTTTAAGAATCAATGCAGATGCGTTTTCAATCCTGAGGACTAAGATGTTTGCAGTAAAAAGGGGTCTCCGGTTCTCTTCACTCACCATACAAAACACAGTAACATTAATCTGCTATTTCACGTTGGTATTCTATCTGAGCGTGGTCCTACACCGGTCGAGCGGACTCATTCGTGGTACAACCATATTTTTAACGAGTACACAGTCCACCTGATGGTAAGTGGTTGCTGTGGCCCATAGACATATCTACATCTACCTTCGATTACGAATCAAATTGCATATGCGTTGTCACCCGTGAGGACTAAGATGGAATGACTCGTTTCCAGTAAAAAGGGTTTCCGGTGCTCTACACTCACCATACGAAACACAGCATCGTTAAGCTGCTATTTTACGCTGGTATTCTGTGAGAGCGTGGTCCTTCCCCGGACGAGACGAGCCATTCGTGGTAGAACCATAATATAGCTGCAACGTGGGTCTACCAGATGTATTTTTAGTCTTACAGATAGTTTAATTTCTGAAGAGTTATGGAGTAATGCCGCACTAATTCTGTGCATGATGGTGGACTTCCCATTCCATTAAAACGTACAAAATGGTCTTCCCCATAGACCGCCTCATAAAGGGTATTTTTTACATAGTTGCCACGCTTTGTAGGAGGGAGGTCTACCGCAGTTTTTTAAAAATTTGTGTTGTTATCAGTAATATGCTGATGCTTATCTCCAGTTTTAGCTCTCTGTCGTTTCTTACGATACCCACGGGACGATATGGGGTAGTGGATATTCTTACACCGCCACCACGCCGTTAACTAACACTTCACAAGTCCTGAATATATTTTATTCCTCAGATATGCAGGCACCTCACAATGTGTTACTTCACCGGTGAGCATGTGGTGAATCGTCACTAAAAATTGCAGTTAAGAATTTCATTAGTGAAGGTGATGATCGATCCCGGGTTGCTCGCGTACTATAGAATTTGTGAAGATCGCTTAGCCACTGAGTTACTAAGGCTACAAATTAATATTATAGCAGCATATTCTATCCACTCCATTCTTCAAACTTCTTTACAGCATATAAAAGTCCACTGCTGATTATACGTCCCTCCCATTTGCCTCATGGGGAAGATTTTGTCATAGTCGATACGCTTGGCAGGAAGCTTGGCAAAAATGCCCTTGAGTTTTTTATTACTTTAAGTTGTTATCGGGAAGATGCTGCTGCCCATTTTCTGCTGTAATTGCCCTCTGTGACCTCTAACGACACCCACGTGATTATACAACACTTATTGGTAGCTATAGGTGATTGTTTATAGGATAGGGTGACACACGAACACACAGTCCACCTGATGGTAAGTGGTTGCTGTGGCCCATAGACATTTACATCTATCCTCAATAAAGAATCAAAATGCAGATGCGTTGTCACCCGTGAGGACTAAGATGGAATGCCTCTTTTCCAGTAAAAATGGTCTCCGGTTCTCTAAGCCCACCATACGAAACACAGAAGCGTTAGGCTGCTATTTTATGCTGGTATTCTGTGATAGCGTGGTCCCACCTCGGTCGAGCCGACCCATTTGTGCTACAACTATACTACTAATATAGCTGCTCTACCACTTTATTGCGCAGAAAGAACAAGATCTATCGCTAATGGGAATAGTGCAATGTTTTTTTTTTATATTTTCCCATCTTTATTCTTGCACTAAAAGAGTTTTTATATCTGTTTCGGAAATAAAACTGCCACTTCAAACCGTCGGACATGGTTGATTCCCTTTAGAATTCTCGCTTCCCACAAGGCATTATCTAGTAATATAAGAATAAATGTGTCTGGCAGTTTGTTTAAACTTACATTAAAAGTATAATTATAAAAAGTTAAAAAATTTTATTTATTTGAGTATGATTTTGTAATCATTCATAGAATAGTATTTAATACAGAGTAATTTAAAATTACGTTTTTGTGAATAATATAGTATAATTGTTTCACTTTTATATTTAGTCAGATTATAATTTATATGATGGATAACTTTTAACTATTATGAGGTTATCGCTACCAAGCTATTTCTAATTTGTTTTGTGTTGATAATTGTCTAACATATATACTTTGATTGTAAGCTGTAATTTAAAAAAAAAGTCCCACTGGGTTTCGTATTAGTTCTTCCCAAGACAAAGATATTTTTTTTCAAACAATTGGTAATTAAACAAATGGAGAAAGGAGTGACTTTCAATAAGTATTATTTATAATCTATATGGAAATATTATGGAATTATAAGTGAATAATCAGCCCCAAGAAGCATGTTTTTAAAGTTACACTTGGGGCGTTTGGGAAAAATTATGAGAGTGAATTTTTTACGATGCGCGCGCACACCGACAGGTAAAACGACACCATGAAGTTGTTACGATGCGCGCGCACACTGACAACCCAAAGCGACAACTTCATTGGGTATCTAAATGTCTCTCAAGTTTTCGTGGGAACTGGTAACTATATTTATAGTAACGCTAAAAAAAGTATAGTGTAAGTATATGTATATATATATATTAGCAAGGAGTTTGAACTTTTTGATGGGATGAAATGAGATTATTGTTTAGCTGTTACATCCATTGTTATGTGATTATAATCTAAGGATTATATCAATATTATTTTTGAAAATTGTATTATAAATGTTTGATTATTGAATATGAAACATTTATAATACAATCTGCCAACCAGTGCGTGTTGCCAGTGATGACTTATGGATCTGAGATGTGGTCCTTCATTGCTGGCCGTATGAGGAAGTTCAAGGAGGATATCCGTAGTAGAGCCAGAGTGACCAACATAGTCCCACAGATTAATTAGCTGACGTGGCAATGGGATGGCTATATAGGTCGAAGAACTGACAACCAATGGGGAAGAAATGTTCTTAAATGGCAGACTCGTACCGGTAGGATAAGTGTGGGGCTTCCCCCACTAGACGGTGTGACGACCTGGTAAGACATGCGGGAACTCGATGGATGCAGGTGGCTCAGGACCGTGCTTTGTGGCATTACTTGGGGAAGGCCTATATTCAGCAGTCGACTTGTGATGAGCTGTAGTGATGATAACAGAAGCAGAAACAGATTTTTCTTTATTCACTATAGATTATAAATAATACTTATTGAAAGTCACTCTTTTGTTTAATTACTCCTGCACTGGTTCGAAAAAACCAAAACACATCGGGACTTTTTTTTTTAAACAACACTTTACAATCATGTATGTTACACAATTAACAACACAAAAAACATTAGAAAGAGCTTGGTACCGGTCACTTCATTTCCAGGGGTTATTATCATCCATAAATTCCAATAACCCTATTTATACAAACTTATTTAAAAAAAAAATTGTACTTTGAGCTGGTCAAATTTTTTATATTTTCTGGGATTTTGTGGTAAAAGCGTGTACATCGCCCCAAGAGTGAATTACTGACTCGGTTGAGTCTAGTAACTGGTACTACTAGCTTGTGTCTATTCCTAGTAATTACAAAATGAATATCACTTATTTTTGAGTACGTACATTGTATTTTCATAAATGTATTGAGAGGCCAAAGTTAATATCTTAATTTTCTTAAATTTATGCTTAGCGACTCTTTAGGCTTTAAATCATAAATTGCTCTTATGGCCCTCTTCTGTAAAAGAAATATAATTTCAGTGTCAGTCGCGTGTCCCCATAGCAAAATACCATACGACATTATGCTGATGAAATATCTAAAGCAAACTAGTATATGATGATGATTAAATGGTGAATACTTGAGTATTATGTCAATGTCTTTGCAGAACTACTATTTTAACTGACTACCCCAGAAAGAGGTTAATGTACATCGAGAATACGTATGGAATTTAGCATATGAGGTGTCGTTATATTCGTCACATAGTCGTAACCCAAACCCATTATTATAAGTAAGAAAAGAGTGGTGGTTGGTTAGGTTGTGTTCAGCGTCCAAGAGAGGTAAAGCGAAATGTAAGCTGTTATTTTGTTTGCATTTAATATGGTAATTGAATAAGTTTTAATTTTTTTTTATTCAAACCTATATTATGTAGAGCAAACACAAATTTAACGAATAAAATGTAGTATATTTTATGTCTCTCAGCTGGCAACATGTATCCCATTTTAGAAGGAGTCCAACACGACCGGGATGAAATCAAGTGCAGGACCAACGTGTTTTCCGAAGCACGTGGATAAAACACCGACAACAACTTCCTGTACCCGGGCTGCTACGTAGAATTTCTTGACGAAAAAACACACACGCTAATTTTAGCCCGACCCGGGACCGAACTAGGGACCTCATGATTAGCAATTGTGTTTACGACCACTAGTAGTATATATGGACTTATACTACTAGTGGTCGTAAATAGAGTCGTAAAGCTCAATCAGTCAATCATTCAATCAAAAAATAATAATAAAACTAGTATGTGTTAACAAAATCAACCTATTTTTTTACTTCCTTATGATCATGTATGTATTGGCTATGATATATTATGATGCCTTATTATCTTAACTTTAAATTACAGGTGGAGCCGTGCGTCAGTCACAGTTGCGTCGAACTAAAATCGGGATGCTCCGCAGTATAATTACGCCGAAAATTTTCGGATACACTCGAGTGGCGGTTGCTCGAGTGTTGGCATATTCAAAAATTTCAATACGACCAGACCCCCGAGTGGGGTTTTTTGGGCGAACACACTGTCTTGTCGACTGAAGAACAAACAGCAATGAAGTAAAGCGGTTTCGTTCATATATCAGAAGTCTTGAAGCGCAGTGGCTTACTATTGAGTTGCAGCGCTAAAAGCTGCGGTTTCGAATTCCATCTAATAATAACAATAATATATTTTTTATTTATTCAAACAAATTTAATCAGTTTATCGGTGAGTATACGCTCTTTAAACTATATATTATTATTGACCATCACCTACAATACAAATAAAATTAGTTAAGAAATATCTAAAATTCAACGTTATCGTTTAAAAAAATGAAAAATAAATTATTTCACTAAAAGGAAATACATAAACATAAAGTTTAATTGTTGTATAACATCTAAGTAACTCTCCAGCAGTTTAGTTCTAAGGGCTGATAATGAAGAAGAAGCAGAAGAAGATGCACCTTGATTGAATTCACTAGGGTAGGATTGTTTACAATATATTACAGTTAATGACGACATTTTTGTTATGCATGAAAAGAAATACACTGTCGCATTAGGGTTTTCCCTGTCATGATAGTTGTTAGTTGAAATAAATAAATGTAAGATTGCAGCAGTCCCGTCCCGGATTCTTATGCAAGATCACCGACACGAGGAAATAAAAATAATGTTAAACGTATCTAAAACCCATGATTAGGCTCAGATTGGAGTTTGTTTTAGGACCTAGAATCTTGATTGATTAAAGGTAAGGCATTATAACTAAACAGATTTGTTCAAATTCTTACTTACACACGCACCCACTCACACAACATGTTTGCATTAAACACAACATACATACGCATGCATATTTTTATTTTTTTTAACAGTCTCTTATTTCTTTTGTTAAATTTGTTCTAATTTGTAATGAACCATCTTGTGATTGTAACTTTGTCGATATGGGAAGGAACATAATCCCGCAACTCGGCTAATGCTAGTTCAGGAATCAGGGCATCTACTTTGTTGTTTCAATATGGTTTTATTCAATAAATAATTTTTTTTATAATTATTAATGAGATCAGTTTTGTTATGGTGTTATGCTTGAAAAACCGGTTTAATTATTGGCCATCCCATATGTCAGTGTGTCTCGCGTATTATCTGAGTCGGAGGGAGTTTTCAGGGGAGGCGATATCAAAAGATTCCTCATCAAAAATGAACGACCGATGTCGAGATGTGAGTGCCTGAGGACCCGTATTTTTAACCTGCGTATGGCTTGGATTATTTTTCAATGAACCTTGCTGCCGTCGCGAATTGGGATGCTTTGAAAAGAGTTGCGATGGATACATATTTTGCAGACGAATACACTCTGTCTGCGAGTAGCTTTATATATATATATGCATATTTATTAAAAGACACTAGTATTACATTTAATGTATTACGTTTAAGTTTTAAACTTAAAATAAGGTTGAATGTATTACACTTAATCGTAGGTATTTCGAATGGGGAAGGACCACGTTCTCACAGAATACAAGTGCTTAATAGCAGCTTAATTCTGCTGTGTTTTTGTATAATAAATTTTTATTTGTGAATGTTTATTTTTTTCATTCTATATTTGTTACATCCCATGTACTGACAACCGATGGGGAAGAAAGGTCCTCAAGTGGTAGTCTCGTCCCCATAAGCAAATTGTAGGCTGGCTCCCCACTAAAAGGAGTGACGACGAGATGAAGTAAGTCAGTGGACGCAGGTGGCTCAGGTCCGTGATTTATTGTATTCCTTGGAGGAGAACTATGTTCAGCTGTGGACTTGTGATTCATGCGGGATTCGAATCCACGGCCATGCAGCGCCGCAACCAATAGCCACTGCGCTGCAAAGCCGTCAAACTTAGGTTAATTTTCGAATCGTCGATATATCGTAAATAATTGCGATTCCCTTGTAATAATAATAATTGCGATACGACTTGAGGACTTTCAAGAAAAGAGCCTACTCTTTTCTAAAAGACCAGCAATGCATCTGCAATTCCCCTGGTGTTGCAGTTGTTCATGGGCGGCGGTAGTCACTATCAGGTGAGCCGCATGCTCGTTTACCCCTCTCATATTAAAAAAAAAGACATAAAAAAATTAAAATGATGGTATGCAAGTTTTATGTTGTAGACAGAGCCACAATTTCAAAACGTGTTTGATTTTGACAAATAAACTTACAGTGTAGCTTGCGATAAGAGAATACTGCAGTCCATGGACACCTTCTTTTAAAAAAAAAACTTTCTTTTTAAACTTCAACCAACTACATAAAAAAGGCTAATGATGCAATATCAACTCTAATGAATAAAATGCAGTATATGATGCTACTAACTAAAACTTCACACGCTTGATCGTATTGACTTTTGTTTAATATAGAATACAATACAATAATATTAATAAATATATTATAATGAAAACAAGCTGGTACCCGACGCGAAGATATAACTGTGGAAATATTGTTTTAAATTTGAAAGGATTATTGGAATGATAGTACATTCATTGAAGTTGAATGATATATAACTTAACTCAAACTTAAATCTTTGAGAATATTTTTAGAAACGAAGATCCTCATCGGACGATACGAATTTGGCGGATGGGGGCTAGGCCATTAAACGTGTAAGATTTTTCCGTCACGACCCCTTCTGACGTAGTGTAGACGGCCTCGGCGGCTATAGAGCGAGATGGAATGATATCCATCTCCCTGGCACTTCTTCTTATCTTGCCATGAAAGAAATATTATTTATTTTAAATGACGCTTCATTTTAGTAGACGCTAGTAATTAATTAATTTGTATTTGTTAATCAATAATATAATACGTTTATCAATAATAGTGTACTTACGACGAAATGAACTTCGTTCCAACCGAATGTTCCATGACACTCACATTTTTTTCTGACATATAGCGAAGCTTGTTCGCCCAAGTATAACTTATAAAATGTCCATAATCTTCTTCGCCCGGGATTGACGGTTTCCGTACCAGACGTCTCGCACCTTTGACCGTTGAACCGTTTGAAGATCATGAGCTTTTTATCTTTTACTTTTGTTTTTGTTTTGTATGTTTTGGTTTTAATTATTTTTATTTTAGTTTTTTTTCTAAGAGTTATTTAAAAATAAAATAGAAACGATGACTGGCCTTTTGCTAGATAGTAATGCATTTACTTATAAATCTTCTTTAAATTATCAAATATTCTTTAGAGCATCATAAAAGGGAAACAACAATTTAGCTGTTTAAACTGGTGGCATACAATAAATGTTCAATTTCTCAAAATAGAACTTTCGTGCTTACAAGTTTTAAATAAAAACTGTAAATAAAACCAACTTCTAAAATGTTATGTGTTTATTACATTACAAACACGTTAGTGAGTACTCGCAGGTACTACAGGTTGCCTATAACACGACAGCTTCAATAGTGACATTGCCCAATTTTATCATTAAAATACATGTTTAATAGAACGTGCTAGCTAGTAAAATGCTTGTATTGGAACGAAGTTCCTTATCGCATGATACGAATTTGACGGATGGGGTATAGGCGAGAAAAAGTGTAAAGGTACGTGTACACCAAAACCGATTTTGTCGGCCGATGGCGGAAAGAACTGTCCGAACGAGTAACTCGGACGTGTATGTGCTTACACTGCAACAGTGAACGTGTGCCGACGTGTGCCGACATTGGACGTTGCCGGTATTCTGTAGTTGACTGTATTGCTTAACAGAGTGAAGACGCATTTTTTTAAATATCTGGAACCGCTATATCCATTTCCGATGCAACTTCAGCCCATAACTGTTTCGAAACATCTCAATTATTGTAGTTTCTTAAATGTTTATCCCCACAGGGTTGGTCTATTATAAATACAACTAATTAATTTTTCTATACCCATAGTCGTTTAGGTAGATAAAAACACGAAAAAACAGAATAAACACAGAATTATCAAATTAAACTAGGTATAAATACATTCAACTTGCACTGTAGACGCCGGCAGTCGGGCGAGAAATCCCAACAAGTTCGGACTCGACGGTTGATCGGCCGATTTCGGGCGTCATCGGACGATAACGGTCGTGTTTGTGTGCGCGCTCTCTTTCTTTTACAAGTGTTTGATTCGATCGTCCGAGTTCGGCCGTCGTCGCCCGAGCAAACTTCGGCCGATGACGGATTAGGTGTACGCGAGGCTTTAGATTTTTCCGTCACCTTTCTATAGTGCGAGCGAGATGGAATAATATCCATCTCTCTCGCACTTTGCCTTATCATGCCATGAAAGAAATATTATTTTAAATGACGCTTTTTTTATAATAGACGCTAGTAATTCATTTACTTGTATTTGTTAACCAATATTAAAATACGTTTATCAATAATAATATACTACGAAGGGAACTTCGTTCCAACCGAGTTTTCCACGACACACATGCATGTTTTTATTATCATTCTATTGGCATGTAAATCATCATCATAAATTCCGCCAAGTTTAAAAACTTAGTCAACAAGGATTGTATAAAAAGTGTTATTACAATATTAAGGAATTTATGTTAGTTAGATATGTAAGAATATCCACTACCGCATATCATCCCGTGGGTAACGTAAGAGGCGACAGAAGGAAACAAATCAGGAGATGAGCAGCAGCATCTTCCTAATAACGACTAATATTAAAAAAAACTGCGGTTGCCAACCAGCCTGCCAAGCGTCGCAATTATGGCAAATGTATGAGGCAACCTAAGGGGGAGACCTAGGTTCAGCAGTGGACTTTTATAGGCTGTAACGGTGAACTAACGGATGATAAGAACTTCTCGAAATGAGGTCATCGCTACCAAGCTATTTATAATTTTTTTATGTTGTTAATTATTGTGTGTTGTTACCATATTCAATGATTGTATACTGAAGCTTTTTTTTCTAAATGCCCCGCTGCGTTTTTGCTAGGTAGTTCATTGATCCCTTTACTAAAAAAACCATGGGGCGAGAATCAATAAACTCTTTGAAGGCGGTTTGGACTGCCGGATCGGAGTTGAAATTTTTCCTTGTGAGAAGTTATCCAAATTCCGGAAAAAATGGTAATCTGTTGCAGCAAGGTCCGGGGAGTACGTTGGATGTCGCAGACATTCCAATTGTAGCTCATCTAACTTAGTGGTTGTTTGTTCTGCAGTGTGTGGTCTTGCGTTGTCGTGAAGCAGCAGTGGCCTAGAGCGATTGACCAATCTCGGTTGTTTAGCAGCTAGTTCTTCCTTCATGGTTTGCAGTTGCTAACAATAGATATCTGCCGTAATCGTTTGGCCAGATTTAAGAAAGCTGTAGTGAACGACACTGGCGCTAGTCCACCAAACACTCACAAGTAATTTTTTCTGAGTCAATTTTCGTTTAGGGCAGTATTTGGCTAGGTCTCCAGGGTTCAACCATTGCGACAAGCCCTTCCGATTATCGTACAATAACCACTTTTCATCACAAGGAATGATTCGATTTAAAATCCCTTCATTATTGTGTCGGTTGAGCAAAGTAACACAGCAGTCGACGCGTGTTTGCAAGTTTAACTCAATTCATGAGGTACCCATCGTTCAAGTTTTCTTACTTTCCCGATTTGCTACAAGTGAATTAATACAGTCTTATCACTTACCCCGAAGCTTGCAGCTATCCCTGAAGTGCTTTGTGATGGATCTGCTTCCACAATAGCCTTTAATACTTCATTTTCCACTTTGGTCTCCGGCCGTCAACGGGGTTGGTTCTGAAGGTCGAAATTTCCAGAACGAAAACGTTGTAACCAAAAACGTACCGTGCTTTCTTTTGCGACACCAGCGCCGTACACATCTTTAATCCTTCGAGCTGTTTCTGTGTCATGATAGAACTCGTACACGTACATAAATATACCGATATTTCATGTTTTCCATTGTGCGGTAATAAGCGACGCTAAAGAAAAAAATAATAAGGAAAAAAACAAATGAATGAATGTTTTCAAAATTCAAATGTACCAACTAAATTAATTTATAAATTTGAATTTGGAATTCTTAACCAACGAGGAGATATTTCAGATCAAAGTGGTCAGCACGACAAAACGCTAATTTCATATGTAAGGACCTAATATTTACTGATAATATAAGAAGTGCGTTGTAAAAACATAAAAAATATAGCTACACGAATTAATTATGAGCTGTGAACATCTCAGTGAGAATACATGGTTTAAGTGATGAAAATATCCTATTGTAACTGGTCCTTATTACTCTGATATATATACTATCTGAAAAGTTATAATTATTCAGGCATCTAAAAGTAGATGAAATGAGAATTAAGAAATTCCATTAATTTCATAAAACGTGGTAAGAGATATAGTATGCAGGTGGTTCAGGACTGTGTTTTGTGGCATTTCTTGGGGGAGGCTAATGTTGAGCAGTACACTTGTAATGGGCTTTAGATAATGATGATTATATTCATACTTACGAGTCAAGTTAATGAAAGCATGTTAAAAACAACTTGAGCGACCAAACTTAACAAGTCGGTTTATACGGTCGTTGAACTAAAAATAGTGACATTTAAATCTATTACGAAAATTAAAAAATCGCCCCATAACATGACGTGAGATAAGCTATCTTTTATTACTATAACGCAAAAACATTCCGTTTCTATTCCGCCGCACCTCCGAACGCGATATAGTGATTTTGTGTGATTTCACATAACTCCCGTGACTTTGTGTTTGTTAATCGTTAGTTTTAGTTACTTCTAATGTTAATTGATTAAAAAGGGTTAAACTTGCCTTGCAATGACGTCATCAATTTTATCGAATCACGCAAACCGTCATTCGATAAGTAAAATTATGTCATGATTCATGAATTTTTGAATTAAGAACCTAAATATGTAGAATAAAATGAACAAGTGCTCTGTAGTGGCATCGTAAGAATATTCACTACCCCAATATCGTCTCGTGTATGTCGCAAGAGGCGACAGAGGGAAATAAAGCAGGAGATCGGCAGCAGCGCCCTACCAATCTAATATATGAAAATTCATATTTGTTTATTAGTATTTTATGTACAGCCATACCGTTCACCAGATTGCGGTATAACTTTGGCAACTTATTGCTTGTATTTGCGCGAAGGTTATAGGCATAGTACAATTAATTTACAATAGGTGGCGCGCGTATCGCACCAACAAGTTTATTTGAAAGTTATAATATATCATTAAATTTCAATGATGATGATAAATGTAATGTATTTCTAAACCATATAACTCTTCCAAATTTAAAACGATATTACGACAATTATTTCCTTTGCGGCAGCAACACGTCGGGTGCCAGATAGTAACTACTGAAAAAACTGCGGTAGCCAACCCGTGTGCCAAGCGCTATGAGGCAAGCTATTAGGGAGGCCTATGTTCAGCAGTGGGCTGTACTAGGCTGTAACGGTAACGGAAAAATTCATTTTTATTAATTTCTAATTACACGTTTCTAAAGTGGTTAACAGCTGACTAAACGGTAATTAGCTAGCCCTTATAAACTGGAAAAATCAACGGGCACATTCATTTAACATAAAAATTCCGTTCAATATTTAGTTAACGAGCATATTTGGAGGAGCACGACTATTGCATGTTCGCATGTTCCACGTCAATTAACGCATTGGGAATTTCGGTTCCAGCGACATGGAGTTAATGTGATTTAACGATCGAGTTTTCAGTAACAGAATTGTAAATGGTCGCTAAATGAGGTACGTATAATTAGGGAAAACAATTATTTGTGGCTATGGAATATGACAGAAATTTCTTATGGCCTCTGAAACATTCCGGAGAGTTGCGTCCAAGATTCGAGACGTCTAGTTCTGAGATTCGAGACGTCTGGATCTGAATCCGCATTTCTTCTTATTAAAAGATAAACGAAAAAAAAGAATATTCTAGTATTTTTTTGTAGAATTTTTTTGTATGTTACGCGACAGCTTTGTTAAATTTGAACTAATTTTAATTTTTCCTATTTTAGAAAATAATGCAATTGTCATGATTAATTTTCAATGTTTTATGATTAATTTTATATGGGCTGGACTTCAAAATCTCATATAATAATAATATTAATAACAATGTCCATATATCAGTTTCAGAAGCCGGTGGTAAGGCAGTGTTTAGAATAATTAAGGTTTCAAATTCAGGCAAATTCGTCCACTGCCTCCATGAGCAAGAGGCCTCCTGCGTTCCTGGGAGAATTTGTCTCAATCTTTTTTAATAGAGTATGGGTCACAAACATGCACACAATCCACGTGATGGTAAGGGAATACTGTGGCTTATAGCATTGCATCGGGATGGCGACGAATCTGCATTTTGATTCTTAATCGAGGATATATGTATGTATGTCTATGGATCACAGTATCCACTTATCATCATAGTGTGGACTGTGTGTTGTTTGTCCCCGTTATATGTTTGACATTTGCAGTATGAACGTAAACAACGAATGTTCTTTATTTAATTTAATATATTTATATATTTATATATTAGCTTTGCATTTCTCCTACATATTATAAACTTTAGCTATATATAATTACATATGTAAATATTATAAAGTTTCCCTACTCGTCTATACTCGCATAGATAGAGGATCAGACCTCTTTTGTTATATTAAACAAAGACAAACATGACAATGTTATTTTTGGATACAGAATTATATAAATATTATTTTACATGTGTAATGATAATATTTTGATATATTTACGAAAGTAAGTGAGCGTATATCCGCCGATAAACCGAATATAACACAGTAGCATTCATACTCTCTTTTAATTACGCTGTTATTTTACATTGATAATCTGTGTGGGGTGTGTCCTCGGTCGAGTTGACTTAATCATGCTGCACCATTGCTCTACTACTTAAAAATCTGCATATTGTAGTTGTAAATTAAAATAATATTGACTACAAGCGATTCGCGCCGGCTTCCCACGGGTGATTTCTGGAGCTCGACAACAGCGCCACTCTAAACCATCCAGGGATCTACTGAAAGACAATCTGTCCAGCGGTTTAGGAGGAGTTCAGAGACGAACACAGGTACAGAAGAATTATATATATTATAAAGATGTTCAAACACCTATATTCCCTTTTATATATATATATGTCGAAATGGTGGGAAAGTAAAATGATTTTTTTTAAAATCTAAGTACTTTCCACGTTTCTCGAGACTCATTCGTGTTGACGCCATAGTAGCAGCGGCTGCATGGGCTCTGCCCCTTAAAAATGTGATACTTATTTTGATATCTATAGGAGGTCATTAAGTTTTACTGGCCTTTTAAGCAATTTCCACTTTCTACACCCACGGGACGAAATTGCGAGATGGTTTCTTACACCGCCACACGTCGTAAGTAATAACTTTATAATCCATTTATTCATTCATATCATTTACAGATTGAAGTTGACGCATTTGTTGACATTTTTTTTATAGGATAGGGTGACAAACGAGTACACAGTCCACCTGATGGTAAGAAGTTGCTGTGGCCCGTAGACATCTACATCTATCTTCGATTACAAATCAAAATGCAAATGCGTTGTCACCCCTGAGAACTAAGATCTAATGCCTCGTTTCCAGTAAAAAGGGTCTCCGGTTCTCCGGAGAGCGTGGTCCTTCCCCGGTCGAGCCGACCCATTCGTGTTACAACCATAATATAGTTGCAGCATGGTATAAACTTACCACGTATAAACTTACAAAATGTATCAGATGTATGAAATATTGCATATTTGGATATTCATTAATGTATATTAAAGCTGTAAAGGATATAACGGTATGTTACATCCTATCAATATTTCACTGCTGAACATAGGCCTCTTCCATACACTGCTTCATAGAGGGGACATTTGCCATAGTTGTCACACATGTAGGTGGGTTGTCAACCGGTTTTAATTTTTAGCCATTTCTTGGTTTGTTCCCCTCTGTCACCTCTTACAACAACCACGGAACGATACAGATTAGTAGATATTTTTACACCGCCACTACATGGTATTAGACGCCCATTACACGGTAGGTTTTGCTGTCAGTTTTACAACAATCACGGTTGTGATTGACGAATAACCCATCGTCTAATGCGGTGATTGATGGTTGCGTGAAATTGATTGACAAATATCTGGATATTTTGATTTTTACGTCTATCAACTATCAGTCACGAATTTTGATTGAACGTGTAATGGCATTTCGTCAATCACGCGTCAGTCAACGCTCAGACAGCAATGGAGGCGGACGCAAAATATATTGAAGAGGCGGCTTCCACGCTCTCGCGCACTCCCGCCAAACGTGCTTTAGCCAGAAAAAGATTATATTTTAAATTTTGAGGCTCTCCCCAAGTTTTAGGACACGAAAAACCCCGGGTAGGGTGGATGCCCCTAATACCAGCCACGCACCTAATTCCAGCCTTTCCGCCTTTTTACATCGTAAATAACATTTCTAGTAGTAACTACAAATATTGTCGGCTAAAATTCTTCGTAACTAGAGGAAAATATATTTCAAATATTACCTCACAGATTTAAACCTAACAGTGTTAAATTAAAAAATCAAAACACGTACGCAACGAAAAACGCTCATTTTCCTAATTTTTTGACAAGTTATGGTCCGGATACAATTAAGCATTTTTTACATTAGCTCATCTTTAGGCTTTTTGATTTGTATGAATGTGACTATAGACATAGTAATGCAGCTATTTTTGTTTAAATCTATAAGTGTTTTCTTTTATTTTAGTGGAAGTTAATGGGGCTGTAATTAGATCGCCGTTCCGTAATACGCAATCGATACATAGCTTCCGTCAAAAATATAAATTGCTCCTCTTAGATCAGCAATCTCAAAGTTAAATAGTGCAGATATTTTGATAGTATGTAATTTTATAAAGAATGTGTGAGCGTATATATGTGTATCTATGTGTGCTTGTTTATGTTTATGTACATATATGTACATACATGTGTGTATGTGTGTGTATGTGTATATGTATGTATATATATGTGTATATATATATGTATATATATATATATGTATGTATGTGTGTATGTATATATGTATGTATATATGTATATGTGTGTATGTTTGAGTATGTAAATATTATTTATTGAAATTATATATTGAAGCGGTGTACTGCAGCTGGTTTGTGTATTTGCTTGTAACTTAAACTTAATTACGTTCCTACAGTATTAAGAATATTTTATAAGAATTATGACAATATTACAACAAATAAATTTTTGTTATTATATTTGGTTTAACACAACAGAACTGCCCTCTGCACATAAAGAATATATAATATATGTATTTATATATATATTTTTTATACTTATTTGTGTATTTGTATTTTAAATACATAAGGGTGCCACTGAAAATCAGGGTTGGGGTGCTTCTGATACATTCCAACATATCCTGAGTGGCTTTCCTTTTTGGAGTAGAGCAGCATTAACGGGTGGATTATCTTTATAATACACCTTAAGCATTACTCCTAATTCTCTAGTTCTTTGTTATTATTATTTTTTTTTCAATATTATTGTTTGCTTTTTTGCTTTTTTTTTGTTTAATTTTACGATATCTTTAAATAAGGAGTTAATGTCTTGTTTCATGATTTCTATGTATAATGTTTTTTGTGTTTTTTTTTTTGTTTGTTTCTATGATTACTTAAATGTTATGTGTTTTATGTAATCCGCTTGAGTGTGCTGCATGTGCCAAATAAAATCTGTTTCTTTCTTTCTTTCTAGATAAACGAAATGTATGGAGTGCTTAATATCACTGTTATTTGTGTGTTAGGTGTGTAACACCCGGCTGTTTTTTTGGTTTGACGTACATAATAAGAAGTACCTAATTTCAGCCACGTAATATAAATCTGGGCTGTCATAAACTGAAATAACTAACATTAATTAGAACATAACCTATTTTATAGTTAAGGAAGTTATGATCAATTCATCTATATTTTAAAATTGGTTTTTGATTTAAAAGTTTAGCAAATGATACGTACTTGCTTTTCAGACATTTGGTATATGTTGAGAACACCATACAATATTTAATTATTTTTTGAAAAAGACAAAAACAAACAATAAATGTAATTAACTACAACTTAGTAATACGAATTTTACTATAACTTAAGAACATAAATGAAAAAGTCATAACAAGGAAAGTGGTTCAGGACCATGCTTTGCGGCAGTCTATGGAGGATGATGTTCTGTAGTGGACTTGTGACGGGCTGAAATGATGATGAAGATTCAAAAACTTGGATGATTAAATTATAAGAAATCGATGTACAATGTACATAATTTTTACATTACAATTTGTACACAATTTTTATTATAATTTTGTTTTAATTAATTGTTTAGTGTTAAAAGAAAATGGAACTGCTTAAAGCTAAACCACAGTAAGGTAAGAAGTAAAATATTAAAATAAAATAATTGTTGTCGTCTATCTTAATACATATTCCATGCTTGTGACATGCATGGTTTATTAAATATTAGAAATTTTCCTATTCGTTTTTTTTCCTTTTTATTTTCAAGATATTAAATTACAGTTAAATGGTGAATCGAAAATGAACTTAGTTTACAGGTTGGTCCTTTCCCCTCGAAAATTTGGGTTTGACTGACACAGTCAGCATGAGCGTGTAATGTCGAAATTATTCTATCATACAAACGTCAATCATGATTGATAGAACTGATTGGCGGTTGCATAGGCGTGTAATGGGCGTCTTACGAGTAAACTATACTGACATTTTATTTTGACAGTCGTCTCTTGATGTTAACCTAACACTACCCAAAGAATTCTGAAGAAACCGAAACAGGTGAAAATCTGAGGGTGCAAGGTCAGAACTATATGGTGGATGTAAAGTAAAAGTAAAGTATATACTTTATTGTACACCAAGGAACATATATATATATATATATATATATATATATACAGTATATATTTTAAGGGACATTGGTACAACAGGCGGCGGATGTATTAACACTTTCCATCCAAGCTCTCTCAATTTCTAAGTGGCCAAAAATGTGTGTGGTCTGGCGTTATCATGATGAAAGACTCCTTTTCTGTTGATCAATTCCGGCCGTTTTTTCTCAATTTCTTGCTTGAATCTCATTAGTTGTTGGCAGCAGAGATCTGAACTGATGATTTTGCTCGGCGGTGAACGCTCATAATAAACGATGCCCTTCCAATACCACCGTACACACAGCATCAGTGTATTGCGTTTTAATCCGGGTTTTGCTACAGTCTGTGGAGCTGAACCTGTTGACCATAATCTTTTTCGCACATATAAATAAAAGTCACAATTATTTTTCGCGGCTTGAGTCCAATTTTACCTGTTTTTGTAATAAAACTTATAGAATCTATCGAATTTCTTCGTTAGAGTTAGTTAGAGTGCATTTTGGCGGACAGAGAGGCAATTAAAAAATGGTGGGAAAGTGTTTTTTTACTTTTTATTTTTCTTCTCTTATTGTCCTATATGTAACAATAAATTCAACCAGATGCAAACAGTACAACCAAAGAGATTTTTTTTCAATTTTATACAAACAAAATACGAAGAAACTCCTACCCCGACTATTTTATTCTAAGGACATGGTATGTTTTAGGCGCTAATTACTAAATCGAAGTCACAAAGTAATGTTACGATAATATTTAAACTTATTTGATGATTAGGCAATTACCAAAAACAGTAGGCACATTAGCGATCAATATCTTTCATATCGTCGAGCTTCAACAATCAATAAAGATAAATGAGCCATCAGTTTACGTTTATCGTTAAATTGAAATCGCGATCTACCCAAAAATATGAACAACGAAAACCTTTTCACGTAATGAAAGAATCGTTCTAATCATTCGACGTCAGCTATAGAGGATACAAATCGCCTCGTGGCATACGATCCGACCGCAGTCTATCAAAATCATTAAAAATAACGCGTCGAGGACAGTCGCCACGTTATTCGATGGATACGCCCAAATTTCCATCAAACATATGTCGCTGTGCAATTCATGAGCGCTAGCGTGAAACTCAGGCTTAGTTTTGTGTACTAATTAAACATATATTGAATACGTTATAAGCCTATATCGTCTTACTGTTGAGCACAGGACTCCTCTCATTTCTGAGATGGTGATGAAGTAAATACATAATTTGTCCGCCTCCCTGCACGACTACTTCTTGACGAAATTTGGTCCCAATCTGTTTTGAATGTTGTCAAAATATTTTGTTCCTTTGACATGTAAGGTTTCCTCACAATATTTTTTTTATTTACCAAGGACGTTGTAAATTATCATTTATTTTCAATTAACAGTTTCATTGGTAACGGTGGGAATCGAACCAGGGTTTTATTTATGAGTTTCCAATTCTAAATACATATTAGGTTGCTCCCGTACATTGAGATTTACGACGAGTATTCAGCCTCTATGGAGAGAACTATGCTTAAAGTTTTCCTGCGTAATAGAATCCGTAATGATACTCCAGAATCAGAGTAGGTCGGCCATATAGCTCGACGAACCGAATGCCGATGCGGAAGAAAGGTTCTAGAGGTGGCAAGCGGCCCTACACTCTGCCTGACCCCATTATGACCACGACCAAGAGCCCCCACTAGATGGAGTGCAAAATGGTAACACATGCAAGAATGGATCTATGCAGGTAGTTCAAGACCATGCTTTGTGGCATTGCAATGCAATTTGAAGTATTTTTATTCGTCGCCGGCTCTTATAAATTGCACCCCAACCATCGCATGCCACTACCGCACCCAATATTTCATATATACCAACACGATATGCAAATATGGGACATAAAGGTAATATTTCGTGATAGTGGAGCGGTAATTAATAAAATATGTCCTCTTCGAGCTATTAGTTGGGCGCGGATTCCGGCGAGCGTATTAGACGCGATTGCTTCGCTCGCTTGATTTATGTTGCGGGCGTGGACATTGTTCTGTTTGTGTACTGTGACCTTAATTATTTTTTGATATGTATTTACATGTAAATAGCTCAATGGGGCTTGGCAAACACGTTCAGTAAAACATTTGCGTTCAAGTGAGCCACATGCTCGTTTGCCCCCTCTTTCTCCTTCTTCTTTAAAAAATGGTACCTCAACTCTAGGACTTTCTCCTGTATCTTGGAGGTAGTTTACAAACATAAATTTCACATGGACAAACAGCCAGACCCGGAACAATTTATTGTTGATAGGCCATGTAAATACCTATTACCGCAATATCTGGCTACATATACGCAGGTTCTGGATTCCAGCCACCCTGCAGTGAGTTGTGACTGCAGCTCGATTAATTTGGTTCGACTGGGTAATGTTATAATGTCCTCCAGACAGAATTTAGATTTTGGCTCACCCCGGGATTTGAATGTATATTCTATCCTAGTCTTTAGGGGTGGCAGCGCATCTGCTTTTAATTCTTAGTCGAGGATAAACGTAGATATCTATCTACAATATGGCTTTGGCATGGTTCTAGCACGTATAAAAATATTATATTTTTTTTTATAGAATAAGGATGACATACGAGTACACAGTCCACCTGATGTAAGTGGTTGTCACACGTGATGGTAAGTGGTTGCTATGACCCATAGACTTCTACATCTATCCTCGATTACGAATCAAAATGCAGATGCGTTGTCCCCTGTGAGGACTAAGATGGAGTGCCTCATTTCCAGTAAAAATGTTCTCCGGTTCTCTACACTCACCATACGAAACACAGCAGCGTTAAGCTGCTATTTTACGCTGGTATTCATTGAGAGCCTAGTCTTTCCACGGTCAAGCCAACCCATTCCTGCCACAACTGTACCAGTAATATAGCTGCAGCATGGCTCTACCACGTAAAAATTTATGTCTATTTATTAATATATTTTAACTTAAGTCATTTAAAACTAGAAATTTTGCTCGTGCTCCCAAATGCCACAAAGCTTTATTTTATGTTTTAAGAGAATATCATAAGTTTAAGAATATCAGCGCCATTATGTAAGGCATGAACAGGCATGCAGCGAGGCATTTTTTTTAAACTGAAGCGACAAACAAACTTACAGTCTAACTAACTAAACTGAGGACTAAGGTGGAATGCCTCAGATCCGGAAGTTTACTGATCTTTCAGAATGTAAAACAGGAGCGCAAGCACTGCTATATAGCAGCAATAGAACAGAGTGTGGAAACTATCCAGACGGAAACCTAGGCGTAAAAGATGCCCTACAACCTAGTAAAACATAGTATACTATCGAGCTAATTCGCAGTATTTTCACTGCTGTAGCAGGAACTATAAATAATAACTTGTTTTCTTTCTTGGAATCTTGTAGTAATGAATAAATGTTTCTTTCTTTACCAATTCTTCATCTTTTTTTCATCAGAACATGTGTGGTAGAGCTACGCGGCAGCTATATAGTTGTAGCATGAACGGGTTGGTTCGACCAGGGTAGAACCACGCTCTCACAGAATACCAGCGTAAAATAGCAGCTTAATGCTACTGTGTTTCGTATGGTGAGTATAAAGAACCGGATACTCTTTTTACTGGAAACGAGGCATTCCATCTCAGTCCTCAGGGGTGACACGCATCTGCATTTTCAGTCTTAATCGTGGATAAATGTAGATGTCTTTAGGCCACAGCATCCATCAGATGGATTATGTGCTTGCTTGCCACCGATGGGGAAGAAAGGTTCTCGAGTGGCAGCCTCGTACCGGTAGGCGAAGTGTAGGGCGTCCCCCCACGAGATGGAGTGACGACCTGGTAAGACATGCAGGAAGTCGATGGATGCAGGTGGCTCAGGACCGTGTTTTGTGGCATTCTTTGGGGGAGGCCTATGTTCAGCAGTGGACTTGTGAAGGGCTGTAATGATGATGATGATGATTGCCACCTAAATTCTATAAACATTAAATTTCAATGCTGGATATGGGCCTCTCCCGTTCGAGTGAGTATTTGGCTTAATAGTCACGCCTGGCAAGCGGATTGGCGATTGCAGCACCAGACGTCTAGCACCTTTGACGCTGCTCCACGACAATAGTCTGGATATTCTATATCCCACCAAAACATAAATTTGAAAGGGGGTCATTTAAGCACCAACAACGATCGGGGTCGTCAGCTCCAATGATAAAAGAGTTCACATGTGAACAGGAGCCCAGCTTCATAGCAGTAGTTTATCTCATAGGATCTATAGGAATGTAACGTATAGGAATGCAAGCTCCACAGCAGTTCCAAGAAAGTTGTACACTGCGATTACCATAGTCAGCAATTACGACACCCACGGGATGAAAGGGGAGATTTTCTTACACCTTTATTTATCTCTTCAAAATATCTCTTCAAAACTTACTACATTGTTATAAAAGTTATCAAAACATCATTATAACCGGTGACATAAACATAGATATCAAATTCGGTTCCATAGACACAAACTGCCCCAATTATTTAACCTCACTTGCTTACCATGGATTACTTCCTGCACATAGGCTTCCAACTCGCGACAAAATGTGCTATGATCATATGATGTTAAAAACAGTTCACCCAACGAAAGCTCTCGTACTAACTAATGCCCCTACTGATCATTCTACTGTTCTCTTAAACCTAATGTATAAGCCTATACGCCGCAATGTTTCGAAAACTAGGGTTTCCGTAAATTATGTAACAACTCTTGATGAAATAAAGCCCAAGCTTATAAAAATATTAGACATACAAGACCCAACACTGGCTGCTGATGCTTTGGTTAGTACAATCTCGGTGGCAATGAAGAATAATCAATCCATAACCACAATTCCTGTTAGAAAACGCTGTATCCAGCCATGGATAACACCTGGAGTATTGCGATGTCTTCGAAATCGAGATAAATTACATTATAAAGTTAAAAAGTATCCTGATAATCAAATTTTAAAAATAACTTATACACGCTACAGAAATTACTGTCATAAACTCGTCCGGAAGCTTAAAAATAATTATGAAAGGAAAATATTGGATAATGCAAAAAATAACCCGAAAGTTCTATGGAAAAATATTAAATCAATTTGCTATGTTAATAAAGATAAAACTGACGACACACATAAACTTACAACTATTGCGTCTTCCCCTGTAGAATCTGCTAATCTTATTAACGAACATTTTTCTAGTATAGGCAAAAACTTGGCTGAAAACCTAAAAAACTCTTCCCCTCCTATAGTAAATAATTACATAAATAAAATACCAACCCCAATAAATTCTTTTGCACTCTTAGATACGGATCCATTGGAAGTAAATTCAATCATAAACAACCTCTCCAATAATTCTGCCCCAGGATGGGATAACATTTCTACATTATTTATTAAAATGGCCAGACATACCCTTACACCTATAATTTGCCATATCTACAATCTTTGCTTTAATAGTGGCCGATTTCCCATAACATTTAAGAAGGCATTAGTAACCCCCATACATAAAAGTGGAAGTAAAGATGATGTCGACAACTACAGGCCAATTTCTGTGTTAACAGTACTATCCAAAATTCTGGAGAAGCTAATAAATAATAGATTGAAAAAATATCTCATAGATAACGACCTGCTCTCTAAAAATCAATTTGGTTTTAAAAATGGAATTTCTACTCAGGACGCGGTGTTGGCTTTGACTGAAGAGATAAGTAAGCACCTGGACTCTGGTAACAAATGTCTTGGAGTTTTTTTGGATTTGGCCAAGGCGTTCGACACCGTTTCTATTCCTATCCTGTTAGACAAACTAAATAAATATGGTATAAGAGGTCTGCCTCATGCGCTTCTATCGGATTATCTCACTGAACGTCAGCAACAACTCAAACTTGGTGAATATCTTAGCCGTCCATCAAATATCTCCTATGGTATTCCTCAAGGTAGCGTCCTCGGGCCTACTTTATTTCTAATCTATGTCAACGATTTATGCAATTTAAACCTACAAAATTGTCAAATATATACCTACGCAGATGACACCGCTCTTATTTTTAATGCAAAATCATGGGAAAATCTAAGGGTTATCGCTGACTCCGGAATCCACCACATATCTAACTGGCTAAGATCAAACCTTCTGACCCTAAATATTAATAAAACTAAATTCATTCCTTTTTCTATACGGAAAAATACACAACCTGATTCTAATTTTAATCTAACAGTTCATACCTGCCATAATCCTTATTTAAATAGCCATAGTAATTGCTCATGTGATAAAATCACCAGGACTAGTACCATTAAATATCTCGGTGTAACTATTGATCAGCATCTTACATGGAGTCAGCACATTGAAAGCATCGCTGACAGGATAAGAAAACTAACATGGGTGTTCAAAAAACTCAGGTGTGTTGCAAATGAAACGACCCTCATTACCATCTACAAAGCTCTTGTGCAATCGGTACTGAGTTATTGTATACCTGTTTGGGGTGGTGCAGCAAAAACACGTATAATAGCACTAGAAAGAGCTCAAAGATCTCTAATTAAGGTAATGTTCTTTAAACCGTTTCGATTTTCAACTTTTGAACTACATAAGTCTTATAAATTGCTCAGCACTCGCCAGATTTATATATTGAATTGCATCCTAAACACTCATCGACATTTACCTTATATACGTCATCATACACCAAAACGTAGGAGCACCAAAATTTGCCATATACCACAAAATAAAACAAAATTTAAGCAAAAACAATACGCATTCCAATCCATATCTCTTTACAATAAATTTAACAGCAGATTGCATATTAACCCCCTGACGTGGACTAAAGTCAAACGTGTAGTAACACAATTTTTATTAACACTAAACTACGAGGAAACTGAACAATTTATTACTTAACTTTTATACTTGGAACAGCCTCACCAGTTGTTAAAGCACTGCTCACATAACCACAACACACACACACACACACACACACACACACACACACACACACACACTTATTATATTATAAATTACATTACTCCCTAATGCTAGCGCATGCCTTGCCTTTTGTTATTTATTGATTAATATTGTATAGTCTTGGTGGATGAGCGGGGTACCCAGTAACACAGGTAACCAACCTAGTACAGGGGCCCTTGCGACTGCTTTAAATTGTATCATTGTAAATCAATAAATCATTATTGCTATCGTACGGCATACCATACATTAAGTTTCTTTTTTATGCATAGAAAAAGGGCTTTGTTGGTGATGCGATTATGACACCATGGTAGTTATCGTAATAAAGTTGTAAGAAAAGTCGCGGGTGAAGTATAAAAATAAAAGTATATTATAAAAATAACTATAATATATTATAGAGTTATTTTATATATATATATATCCTAAGCGATTATACATATGAAAATGAAATAAAAACCCTTTATTCCTTTATAAGAAAATATATTTTCGCCTGTAAAATGCCATTTTTAGTCTACTATCGTTTTAAAATAAGGTTCCTTTTACAGGACCATCGAAATGTCGAATCTTCTTTTTGATGTTTTTCGATCAATAATGCAATAACATTATTTATTAACTAGCTTTCCCCGCGAATTCGCTCGCGTGTCAGGGATTTTATGTTTTTGCGCAGAACCCTAATTCTTTTTCTAAAATAAATGTAGCCTAAGTTACTCCTTATGAAATTAGCTATGTGCCAGTGCTGTTTCAGAGATTAGCCGGAACAAAAAGACAGACAATTTTAAAAATTGTATTTTAGTTATAAGTTCCGTATTTACTTTCATATGCATTTAGTAAAAAAAACTGTAATTTTGACATTACAAACAGACACTTCAATTTTATTTATTTGTATAGATAATCGAATCAATAGACTCTTAACTAATCGAAACACCTTAAATTAAAATTGTTTGATTATTGAATCTTATGTTGATCCCTAAATAGTTTACAAGAATGAAATAACTGGCTTATATTATTAAGCTCAGAATTTTTTTTTATAGGATGGAGTGACAAACGAGCACACAGTCCACCTGATAGTAAGTGATTCCTGCGGCCCATAGACATCTACATCTATCCCCAATAAAGACTCAAGATGCAGATGTGTTGTCACCCGTGAGAACTAAGATGGAATGCCTCTTTGCCAGTAAAAACGGTCTCCGGTTCTCTACACTCACCATACGAAACACAACAGCGTTAAGCTGCTATTTTACGCTGGTTTTCTGTGAGAGCGTGGTCCTTCCCCGGTCGAGCCGACCCATTCGTGCTACAACTATACTACTAATATATCTGCAGCATGGCTCTACCACGTAAAAAATGCATGCTTATAAGACATAAATAATCATTTTTAAAATATTTGTGTCTGTCTGTCTTTCCGGACTAATCTTCGGAATGGCTGAACCGATTGTGATGAAACTTTGCGAACTGATAGCAATACCAGGGGGGATTCAGACTACATTTATATCCAAAATAATTAGTTTATTTTTGAAGCAACGAAGAAATGATAACATAAATTATCTTTTACTTCCTTAAATCTAAATAATGCTAGATTAATAAATACTATCCGGGCATAAACGGGACGGGTCGCTAGTAACCACTAAAGTATAATGCGGGTAGATATAGAATGTGTCCTCCCGCATTACTCAGCACCTTAACCTCAGTAAACATCAATTAGACTACTATGTTTGTACTCTAATAACTCTCAAACTGTTCGGTTAAACACGTACCGAAGGCGAATCAGTACGGTCAATATAGGTCAGTAACTTGGCGAGCAAATATGGTTCTGTTGCTCAGTCTTAGTCTTCAATTGTTAGGGTGACAATACATTTGGTTTGAAAAATATCCCATTCGATGGACCAATATAGACTATCATGATATATAAAAATACCATACCGTTTATATCATTTGAATTGAATTAAAAATGCTTCTCAAACGTATTTTATGTAATACATCAACGTTTTTAATGAGGAACAACGATTTAAAAACAAAGAATAAAAAAAAACAAAACGTTCTTATTTTCGGTATTACTTTTCAATGATCATATAAAAATGTAGTTTGTAAATAAATAAATAGTAAAAATAGGCAATTACTTAAAAAAATTACTTTGAAAACATCTGTTTCATGGCCCATGGACATCATAGGAATAAATTCTCCTATCCTTCCTTATGAATTCCGACGTCCGTATCACCATATGGTTAACGCCAGACGTAAATTACCCAGATCGGCGACGGAAAGTAGTGTAAAAAATACAAATCGAATGGTGCTCTACAATCGGTCAATCCACCTTCCAAATGTGACGATAAAGACTAATCATTTCTACAATGAGAGAGGCCATTGCCAAGTAAGATTTCTACTATGAACTTTTAGCTCCAATGGAAATTCCTCCTTATAACTCTTTATTTAAATATCTTTTTTATCTGCTCGTGGTATACTTCGCTGTTTGACGAATGCGGCTCTGATGAAGGATTATTGGAGGAAAAAATACCCACAGACTGGCGATAGGGAGCAGTCTAGTCAACGCTTCTGCGCTCATCATTCTGCTAAGCGTTGTAGGTGAGAATGAGTAAGTCATTCTTTATCTTTTTTTTCTTTCAGAGGACATTTCAGCTGTGGTGGCTGCGACATTATAGGACATTCTTTTGGCATTTTCACTATTCATGAAGGAACACCTTGATATAAGGCTTTCTCGAAAATCAAATTTAATAATATTTTTCGAAAGATTCAACATCATTAGTATATATATATTCTTTTCTCAATCTTTTCCCGGCGCTTTCCGCCGCCCTAGCCCTTCTGGCTGGTACCGCCCGTAAGGCAACCATCCCGCCGCCGGTGTTAGCGGACCACTTAGAGTCCCAGAACTCGTTCGCCGCGCTTGGAATTGATATGGAGTGCTCTCACTCCGAGTCCGACGCTGCGTCGTCAGTATCCGCCTCTCGGAAGAGGCCCGCGAGAAAATCCGGCACCAGGTCATCGGAGTCAGACTCGGATGACACCGGTGCATCACTAGAATCCTATATCACGGTATCGTCAAAGCGCGCGGCGAAGCGCGCCGCTAAAAACCGTTCGCCAACCGCCGCAGCTGCCCGTGCCGCTCCCGCCTCCCCCGCAGCCTCCGTCGCTGCCTCAGTCCCTGCAGCCCGAGCTGCCGCGTTAGATAGCTCAGCGCCAACAAAACCGGCCACGCGTTGTGCGCCGCAATTAGCTAAGAAACAAGCCCCGCCCCCTGTCTTCTTAAGAGATAAGGCTGAATTTACCCGGCTCAGTAAGATATGTTACGACTCGAAAATTAAGTACGAGGATGCTACCAACTTAGGCGTAGCAATCAAAATATTGCCAATCACGATCGACGATTTCCGCCGTATCACGAAACTTTTTACTTACGAACGCGTATCGTACCACACATACGCTCTCCCGGAAGAGCGTAAAGTTAGGGTCGTCATCCGAGGCGTCCCGTTTGAACTCTCCAACGAGGAGATACTTGCGGACCTTAAGTCACAAGGTTTCCCCGTTGAAGCGGTTCACAAAATGCATAGTAGGACCGGGCTGAGATACCCGGTAATATTAGTAATCTTAAGTAACGTCCCGGAGGCTAAAACCATCTTCCGGCAAGTACGCACTGTGTGCGGCTTGTCTGGAGTCAAGGTTGAGTCACCGCGTAGGCGCGGTTTCCCGGCGCAGTGCCACCGCTGCCAATTGTATGGTCACGCGGCGGCCAATTGCTCCGCCCCACCCAGGTGCGTTAAGTGCCTAGATCCGCACATCACCAAAGCGTGTCCCAAAGATGCCGTATCCCCGCCCGCGTGCGTCCTGTGTTAACAGACAGGCCACCCGGCGAGCTACAGAGGATGCCCGTGCGCTCCTCGTCCGCGTATAGCAAGACAGGCACCACCGCCGGTAAATGACCGTTCATTCCCGGCCTTATATGTTAGGAAGCCCCGTCAGGGCGTATCTCAGCCGTCTCAGGGCTTTGCACGACCCCCTCAGGGTCCCCCGAGACCACCGCAGGCACCGCTTAGGCCACCGCAGGCACCGCTTAGGCCACCACCGGGCTTCTCAAAGCCTATGCAGGCTCCAGTTTTTGCCTGGGGCCCCAAAAAGGTAGATCCACCGCCACAGGTATTTTCTGCTCCGCAGCAGAAACAGTCGACAATAGGCGATGACTTTAACACGGTTTACGCCGCGATAAGGAGCATCGACATTAACGAAATCTCGGTTTTAGCGAGTAAACTGCGCGCCGCCCGGTCCCCTCAGGACCGGCTTTTGGCTCTCGCAGAACACAGTAATTTATTGCGTTCGTTGTAAGCTAAGTTAACTTAATTAACTTAGCTTATAATGACATAGCCTTCTGCTCTGCCTAGAAGTCACGGTCGTATCAAGCCCAAAGGGCTATCGCTTATTTCATTTAATATTCGCGGATTGCGTAATAATCTCCCAGAGCTTAAGCTCTTCCTTAAAGATCGCGAAGCTGATTTTCTCCTCTTACAGGAAACCAATCTTAAACACACAGACAATAAAGGCTTATCCATTAAAAATTATTCTCTTCTTCGTAATGATAGGCACGACCGCCGAGGCGGCGGCACGGCCATTTATTACAAGAAGACACTACATTGCTCTCTTATTGATACTCCGCAGCTTACCAATATGGAAGCTACGTTATGCAGGATATCTATGACGGGACATCAGTCTTTAGTCATAGCCTCCTGTTACATTCCCCCTAAAAACCTCCCCCTCAAAGATGATTTTGAGGCAATCTTATCTCAAAGTAATTCAGTCATTATGTTTGGAGATTTTAACTCTAAACATACTGAATGGACATGCCGTACGATTAATACTAATGGTAGGATACTGCGTGATATAACGCAGTCTCTTGACTTAACCGTTTTCAGCCCGCTCGGTGCAACGCACTATCCCGATAATACCGATTATAACCCAGATGTACTAGATTTTGCGTTACTCAAAGGAGTTTCACTCAACCTCAGGTCTATTGAGACACTAGACGATATAGGATCCGATCACCGACCGGTCTCTCTTATTCTTGGCCATCAGCCACCCCCTATTATAACTACGAAAACCTTCACTAACTGGAAGGGTTTCAAGGACTCACTAGCAAAAGCTATGGACTCGCAGGACTCCCCTAATTACCTATCGTCGGACTTAGACTTAGACAGTCCTGTAAAAATCGACACCGCGGTCGAATCACTTTCAACCCTAATTAAATCCTCCCTTAAGGAGAAGGGACTGCAGCACCGCCCAAATTTCGACGGAATCAAAGGCTTTCTCATAGTCCACATACGCCAGACATAGTGGCAAATTGTACTCCTCGGACTTCTGTACAATTTGCCGAAGGGTATGTATGTGGTCTATGGTGCTAAAGCCTTTTCGGAAACCGGCTTGTTCGGGAGGCTGGAAGTCGTCAAGTCTGCGCGCGAGACGATTCGTAATGACTCTCGAAAACAGCACGTAGACGCGGCTCAGAAGGGAAATCGGTCTGTAGTTCTTCAAGAGAGCGTTGTCGCCTTTCTTGAAGAACAAGACCACCGCACTTCTGCTCCACGCCTCCGGTGTAATGCCACCATGGAGGACGGAATTAAAGAGCTTCTGAAGGACTTCAAGTACCGGTTTTCCACCCGCTTTCAGAAGCTCCGTTGTAATTCCATCCTCGCCTGGGGCCTTGCCGTTTTTAAGGTGCTGGAGAGCCATTCTAATCTCGCTCAGACTGACGTCCGGGATATCATCGGAATAATGTCGGATAAGACTCGCTCTTGGATCGTTACTCACACTTGCGTGCGGCTCCAACGATGACGTGTACAGCTGCCCATAGAACCTCTCAATCTCACTCAAAATCTCAGGTGCCCCGGAAACGATGCTGCCACATTCTGTCTTCAGCTTTGACAGTTGGCGCTTTCTGGCAGACAGATCTCTGGCAAAGACTTTGGAGCCTCGGTTCCGCTCGATCGCTTCTTCAATACGAGCTGTATTGAATTTGCGTAAGTCCCGCCGCATGCATTTGGAGATCTGTCTGTTCAGTTGCCTGTATGCTGTTAAATCTGTTGAAGAATGTAGCTTCATCTCCCGTCTAACAGCCATGAGATTAAGAGTGTGATCGGAGAGTTTTTGTGTTCTTCTGCGGCGGGTCTTGCAGAACTTAGCTCCGACCGCATGGACAGTTTCCACGAGCTTGTCATTCAAATCGTCCACTTCATTGCAGTCTTCTAGGCACTGAAAACGGTTTTGTAACTCGAGCTGAAAGGTTTCGGGACTTTGGACTAGAGCACGAGGGGGACGGAGCGTTGACTTCATTAGACGAGACCTCTCCAACTTAACGTTTAGGTTCAGTGTGCCTCTAACCATTCGGTGATCGCTGCCGGTTTTCACCCTCGCGATCACTGAGACATCACTGAACAGTTGTCGTCTGGTCGTCATAATGAAGTCAATCTCATTTTTTGTCGAACCGTCGGGGCTCGACCAGGTCCACTTCCTGTGGGGCCGCTTCTGGAAGAAAGAGTTCATCATAAAGAGTCCCTCTTTCTCCATGAAGTCGGCCAGCTGCTGGCCCCTTGGGTTCCGTTGCCCTATTCCAAATTTCCCTACTTTCAGCTCACCGTTCTCTCGTGTGCCTAGTTTTGCATTGAAGTCTCCCATTAACACCGTATATTGGGTTTTGGAGGAATGCATGGCTCTAGAGATATCCTCATACATTTCCTCCACCTCCTGATCGGGGTGTGCCGAGGTTGGTGCGTAAACCTGTATGACCTTCAGCGAATACCGTTTGGTGATTCTGAGTATAAGGTACGCAACCCTCGTCGACACACTCTCAATCTTTACAACGTTGTTAACGAGAGACTTGTGGACGATAAATCCGACACCTCCTTGGGACAGATGGTCGCCCTCCCGGTAATAGAGCAAGTTGCCGGATTCGAGGATTACCGTGTCCTCCCCCTCTCTTCGGACTTCGGATAATCCTATAATATGCCAGCGTAACTTGTCTATCTCTTCTTCCAGCTCCACAATCTTCTCGTCAGTCCTCAGGGTGCGTGCGTTGTATGTTGCCAGGTCGAGTCGTCGTAGGTGGCAACCGAACCTCCACCGGAGATTCTTAGCACCCCCTGCCCCGCCGTTACCATGGTCGCCACCGTAGCCAGGAATAGCGGGGCCGCCGGGGACTGGGGGCCGTTTATTATTGTCATTGCTCATGGGGGGTATATTGCCATAGTTGCCACGCTTGGCGAGCGGGTTGGCAACCGCAGTTTTTTTATTGTTCTTTTGGCTATTATCAGGAAGATGCTGCTGCCCATCTCCTGCCTGTTTCCCTTTGTCGCCTTTTACGACACCCACGGGAAGATATGGGGTAGTGGATATTCTTAACCGCCACTACACGGCCAGTCCCTTCAGCGATGCCAAGTTGACTGTCGGTATATCGAAGTGTTGAAGTGCTTGTACAGTAGGGCTACGATGGCTATCCGAGTACAGAACCAGAGTACGAAACCTATCCAATTGCAGAGAGGTGTAAGACAGGGTGACGTCATATCCCCGAAACTCTTTACCGCTGCATTGGAAGATGTTTTCAAGCTTCTGGACTGGAAAGGATACGGTATCAACATCAATGGCGAGTACATCACTCACCTTCGATTTGCCGACGATATAGTCCTTATGGCAGAATCGCTGGAGGACCTAAGCACTATGCTCAATGACCTCAATAGTGTTTCCCAACGGATAGGTCTTAAGATGAACATGGACAAAACAAAGATCATGTTTAATGTCCATGTCACACCTATGCCGGTAGTTGTTGGGAACACTAAGCTCGAAGTTGTTGACGAGTATGTTTACCTGGGACAAATAGTCCGACTAGGTAAGTCCAACTTCGACCGAGAGGTCAATCGACGGATTCAACTCGGTTGGGCAGCGTTCGGGAAATTACGGCACATCTTCTCGTCAGGTATACCTCAAAACTTGAAAACGAGACTGTACACCCAGTGCGTGTTGCCAGTGATGACATATGGAACTGAGACGTGGTCCTTCACTGCTGGCCGGATGAGGAAGCTCAAGGTCGCTCAGCGAGCTATGGAGAGGGCTATGCTCGGAGTTTCTCTGCGTGATAAACTCAGAAATGAGGATATCCGCAGTAGAACTAGAGTGACCGACATAGCCCAACGGATTAGTAAGCTGAAGTGGCAATGGGCCGGCCATATAGCTGGAAGAACCGACAACCGATGGGGAAGAAAGGTTCTCGAGTGGCAGCCTCGTACCGGCAGGCGAAGTGTAGGGCGTCCCCCCACTAGATGGAGTGACGACCTGGTAAGATATGCAGGAAGTCGATGGATGCAGGTGGCTCAGGACCGTGCTTTGTGGCATTCTTTGGGGGAGGCCTATGTTCAGCAGTGGACTTGTGAAGGGCTGTAATGATGATGATGATGAATGATTAAGGAGAATGAAAGGGTCGTTCCGGTTGCTAATACTAATGGGCTTCCCCTATATATTAGCAACATATTAAAAGCTAAAAAAGCTGCTTTCCGGAGAGCAGCTAAATATCCCACCCCCGAATATAGGCATACGGCTAATCGTCTTCAACGAAAACTCCGTTCGCACCTTTATGAATTTCGAGAGCTCCAAAGGAGTGAACTCATGGAGAATATATCTCCCTCACATACAGCGTACTATCAGATGGCTAGAGCCCTCCGTATAGACGCTACAACTCACACTCCCCCTCTCTCCCGCCCCGACGGTACGGTTGACGACGAGAAGGCTGAGTGCTTTGCAGACAGCATTGCCGCACAATGCTCTCCTAGCTCTCAACCTGTCGACCCCTCACATATTCAGGAAGTGGAGGATGAGGTCCGCCGCCGGAACTCACCCCCCACAACCTCTGACCCTATCACTGTGTCCAATGATGAGATCTCGTCCTTCATCAAAGGACTTAAGCCCAAAAAATCTCCTGGCGCGGATGGCATATCCAACCAAGCCCTTAAATACTTTCCAGAGCAGGTGTTAACCCTCTTAGCTATTATCTTTAACGCCTGTTTTAATCTTAGTTACTTTCCCACTTCTTGGAAAGAGGCAATTGTCATTGGTATTCCCAAGCCAGGCAAGCCTCTTAACCTCCCCTCCAGTCATCGTCCCATTAGCCTCCTAAAGGCCATGGGCAAACTCTTTGAAAGAGTCATTCAAAATCGAATGAGGCGCCATCTGTTTCCCACAGACGGTGACCCCATTGTCATCCCACACCAATTTGGTTTCCGCGCAAAACACTCGTGTCCACAACAGGTACACCGCATTGTGGAATATATCCTCAGCGGTTTTTATCCACGTCGACTAAAGACAATCGCGGTCTTTTTCGACATTGCCAAAGCCTTCGACCGAGTCTGGCATGAAGGCCTTATTTTCAAATTATATAGGATAGGACTCTCCGATCGTCTAGTACGTCTCGTAGCCTCTTATTTACAACATCGTACCTTTCGTTTTAGACACGAAGGCACGTTATCCTCTCAGCGCCCCATTAAAGCTGGTGTTCCTCAAGGATCAGTACTAGCTCCCCTCCTGTACATCTTGTACACCAACGACATTCCTATCCCGTCGAATGGTGTACAGCTCTCACTCTTTGCAGATGACACTGCACTATACTTCAAAAGTCCTAGAATATCTTCAGCAAGGAACAAGATCCAAAAGTCAGTCGATGACCTAGGAGACTGGTTCCAAAAATGGCGTATCGATGTGAACCCGGAGAAGAGCTCCGCAGTTCAATTCGATATTAAAAGACGCCGTAATAAAAACAAGAAAAATACTCCACCTATACGAATGCTAGGGACCCCTGTCCCATGGCACATGTCAGCAAAATATTTAGGCGTCACCCTTGACTATAGGCTTACTTTTGAGTCTCATGTCAAAAGAGTAACGCGTCTAGCACGTTTCTATTTAGGTCAGCTTAACAGTATGTTAGGCAGACATAGCAAAATGTCATTACGAAATAAGCGAACCCTCTATAAGGTTTGTATACGACCGGTTATGACTTACTCGGCTCCTATTTTTGCACACGCTAACGATAAAATTATTAACGAACTCCAAGTAGTTCAAAACCTCTTCTGTCGTCGAGCTACGAACGCACCTTGGTACGTCCGTAATGCCGACCTTCACCGGGATTTAGAAATCCCAACAATCCAGCAATGTCTTAAAAAATTCTCTGAAAACTTCTTTAAAGTATCAGAGTCGCATACTAACACACTTATTCGTGAGGCAGTTACTTATACCGCCCCACTCCCTTCTCGCTATAGCGTCCGCAGGCCGAGAAACACTCTCTCGGACCCGCCAAATAAGTTGTCAAACGGCCTGAACTGCCTCCTGGCGGCTCAGGCCAATCCTAATTAAATTAAAAATTAGTTAAAATTAATAATATGCCTTCGTAGGCAGTCCCTAAACGGCACTTAGCCGTCTGCGCCCTCTTTTCCCAAAAGAGGGTCGCTTTAGATACGGCATATGCAGCTTTAATAGAGCTAGTTGCCAGTCCCCAAAGGCGGTTTTTAGTGGGTATCACTTAGGTCCCCCGGTAGGCAGTGAGTCCCACATAACCAGGACAGACCGGCTGTCGTGGTATGCATAATGCATTTTCCGCCTCCCTCAGTGGTAGCCCTTTTCCAATTGCTTCGGGCGCAAAAAAAAAAAAATCTTTTCCCAAAATTAATGCTCACCCTACAAAGTGAACTCAAAGACTCTCGTCAGCTTGAAGGGGCAGACGTGGGGCTGCGTGAAGGGCTATTTGATTTGCTCTAATCAATTCCTACATGCCGTTAAACTTGCAAGTGTTTGTGTTAGCCATTTGTTAGTAGTTGTAAACCGATTAACGATGGGAAACTTGGACATTATATATTCGATGAAGTTGCTAACTACATGAATGTGCTTAGGAAATAAATCATTCATTACCCAACAAAAGTCTAACTCTGAACATTGCCCTCTCCAATAGATTGCCTCACATTTGCCTCTGCCACGTTTGGCTGGTAGGTTGGCAACCGCAGGTTTTATTAAATATTTTTATTAAGTTGTCATCAGGAAGGTGCTGCTGGCCGTCTCTCATTTCAATTCCCTCTGCCACATTTTAGCTGCTAAGTACTTTTTTCAAGCTGTAATTAAAATTTGAATGTAATTGAAATACTTTAACTATTGCAGAAGCGCGGTAGCAAAGTGCTTACTCACACGTCACACGTACTTACAGTTTTCTCCGTCACAATTTTCCACTAACGTATAAAAGTTTACCGCTTGACGCATACATATGTACTTTTAGCTGTGTTCTTGGTTGCAAATAATTTTAGACGCATATGTGTGCGTGAGTGTGTGTTCTCACAATAACTTGAGCATGGTTTTGGCTTGGTTTTGCGTCACTCTCCGGATCTCTTTCTTTATAATCATAAGACTACTGTGGCGGCGCTGTCGTCGCGCCACAAGCGAAACACATCGAAGCCTAAATCGCACTAACAAAGTTCCGAAGTTAAAGCAGTATATATAGAATAGCTCTGAGCTGCCACTCAGAGCGTTGGCCGCTCCCCGGGCAGAACACCTTGCCCGGCGGGAAATCTCCCCTTTTCCTTCCTTCTAGACTTACAAAAGTTCATCGCAGCACTGGAATAATAGTGCTTCCTTTTCCTTCAAGCTACTTTCTGCGCTACAGTGTTCGGCACGGCTCTGTGCCTTACTGCTCGCCTCTGCTTCACGGCACTCTCGCAGATTACTTGCCTTCTTCTCGACTCACCGTAGACTACAAGGCAATCCTTGGCACTTGCTCCAGCTCATCGTTCGCACCGGCGTCACTTGCCCTTACGCACACTGCATGCATTCCCCACCGGCATTAAGGGCACACCGGCAATCAGACTGCACTCCACTGTGGCGGGTGGAAGGAAAAGGGGAGATCTCCTGCCGGGCAAGGTGTTCTGCCCGGGGAGCGGCCAACGCTCCGATTGGTAGTTCAGAGCTATTCTATAGCGCCGATACAGCCTTATAATCTGTAATTATACTGGTTCTCTATACCTTTCACATCGGAACACAGCAGTGCAAGCACCGCCATTTGGCGGTTGAAATTGGTAAAAGAGTGGTATTTACCCCGACGAATTCTTAGATAGAAAGGGAGTCCCACCACTAGAATTGTGATAAGTTATTCCAAATATCGTCTTATCTTACTTAGATTGATGATATGTTAAGGTTTTCGATACACAATTTAATATTTTTTACTGATTGTGCACTTTATAATGTCGTGTTTTAATTGAACTATCATTTATTTATTTTTAAAGTAGTGTGGCGGGTGGAAGGAAAAGGGAGATCTCCCGCCGGGCAAGGTGTTCTGTCCGGGGAGCGGCCAACGCTCCGATTGGTAGTTCAGAGCTATTCTATATATGCTGCTTTAACTTCGGAACTTTGTTAGTGCGATTTAGGCTTCGATGTGTTTCGCTTGTGGCGCGACGACAGCGCCGCTACAAGGCATTCCATCTTAGTCCCTAGAGGTGAAAACGCATCTATACCCTTGTTTGTAGTTGGCTGCATGTGTCCATGGACTGCAGTGACCAATTACCAACAGGTGGACTGTGAGTTCGCTAATAACTTCAGTTTTTTTTTATAGGAGAGGGGGCAAATGTACATGCGGCTCACCTGATGCTTAATGACTACTGCCGCCTATGAACAACTGCAAGACCAGAGGAATTGCAAGAGCCTACTTTTAAAAAAAAGTAGGCTCTTTTCTTGAAGGTCCCTAAGTCGTATCGATCCGGAAAAATCTCTGATGATAGTAGATTCCACGAGGAATTTGTTCGAGCAAGAAAACTTCTTCTGTGGACCGCCAACCATCCAGATGGTATGGATGCGAGTTTTGTCGCGAATTGCGATGGTGAAATTGAGCGGATGGAATTAGTCTGAACAATTCTTTAGAGCACTCCCCTTGGTAGATGCGATAAAATACGCAAAGAGATCTCCAGTGCCAGCGAGTCAAGCCGATTAGAAAGAGTTTTAAAAAGAAACAATAAATGCAGTGTCTTTTTATTCATGTTCTCAGCTATTCAAAGAACAGCAAAGCTAACCCTTCTGTAAGTCATAAAAGGCAGTTGAAGAGATGCCTGTCATTAACGTCATGTAAACGATTCCCAGGTTCTGTTTGTGTAACCTAATACTAGACTTAAAGCCTCTTTGCTTGACTTCGTAATCGTTATGCACCGCTTTGATTATTTGCGGGGCATTACGAGTCCGTTTTAATGACTTTTTTGTGAATGGCGACCTCTGCTTTGTCACATATCTATGGGGTGACGAGTCAGTAACTAAGAGCAACACTCTCACGGTCTAGTACGCTAGTATTGTCATCAAGTTTATAAATTTAAAATATAAAATTTACACTTGATCAATTTTTTATTCTAATTTATTACCTTATTTTTGTGTATGCTGCTGATCATGCGGCTTCAGGTTCGAATCCCGGGGCGGGCCAAAATCAGTTATTAGGTTTTCTATCACGATGTTCTCAGTTTGGCGGTGCTTTGGCCGTTAGTCCTAGTAGGGAGTGCACCTGTACTTGCGTATACACTTCGTGCATTAAAATATGCAGATCGCTACTCTCCATTGAGACGGGCTGCCGTGACTGAAATTCGGTCTAAAGGTCATTATTATTACATACTAGCAACCCACCCTGGCTTCACCTGGACATGATCTATTAATGTGGTGTTATTTAGATTTCGAACACGATATATTTTATCAATTTTTCGTTTTTCCAACAAAAAAGTTAGTTTTTTGGATAAGATATAGCCTAAATCCCTCCTGGCATTGTTCTCTGTATGTTCGTAATATTTCATGACAGTTGGTTAAGCCAGTTCGAAGATAGTCTTGGACAGACAGACAGGCAGACAGCCAAACATTTCAAAAATGTTTGTTTATATCTTGATAGCGTGCAAATAATCCCCTAAGCTAAATAACAGCCAGTTATTTTAATATTACAGACATATACTGCAATTTTATTTATATTATGTAGATAGGTAACAATATATGTATAGACTAGCTGACCCGTGCCGACTTTACTGGGCGTTAAACATTTTAACTTGTAATGAAATTATCTGGTGTGGTTCTTATTACTGAGTGTTTAGGATTTATTTTCGGAATTGATTGACAAATATTGTTATTTCACATTAAAATATATTATTAATCACAATCAAATATAGCCTATGTAACCCAGGAATTATGTAGCTTGCTACTAGTGAAAGAATTTTTAAAATCGGTTCAGTAGTTCCAGAGATTAGCTACTACAAACAAACTCAACTTACAGACTTCACCTCTTTATAATATTAGATAGGTAATAATGCGTCTACGCCTCTTAGTGAGTGAAATCAAAAACAACAAAAAAGTGACAAAATTTCAATTCAATTCAATTCAATTTATTTGCTATTCTTGTTGTACATTTGGTCTTATATTTAAAAAAAATGTTCAAAACAAGAACCTTGCAAGGGCACTGCAAATACAGGCAATTATTAATATTATTATTACATTCACATTATAGTATTATAAAATTATCATTTAGTGAATATTTACAATTAAATATAAATTGGATCATATTATATTGTATATTTGTTTCAATTTCCTATTTCCTACTCAATCACTAAAAAACTCCTGCAACGAGTAATAACATTTTTCCGTTAAATATGTATTAACTTCCTTTATAAATTTTTTAATGCTTTTAATGCTTCTGATTTGTTCTGGAATTTTGTTATATATTTTTATTGACATGGCATAGGGACCGGTTAAATTACAAAAATGACACCAATTCTAAGACAATATCAAAATACATACAACAAACGTAGTCCTGACCACGCAATTCATGTGTAACGACAAACGGAGTTTGCTTGAAACTTGTTCAATAAGCTAGGGACGTAAGTTAGAGTCAACACAACTCAAACACGGATCTGACGAGCTCTTATATTACAACGTCGTAATGATACGAGGGAGGCGGTTATGTTTCGTATTGCGATCGACAATGGAAGATAAATACAACTAACGGAAGCGGAAATTGTTATGGCCGTATTTCACTTTTTTTTTTTTTTTTTTTATAGGATAAGGGTGACAAACGAGCACACAGTCCACCTGATGGTAAGTGGTCGCTGTGGCCCATAGACATCTACATCTATCTTCGATTAAGAGTCAAAATGCAGATGCGTTGTCATCCGTGAGGACTAAGATGGAATGCCTCGTTTCCAGTAAAAAGGGTCTCCGGTTCTCTACACTCACCATACGAAACACAGCAGCGTTAAGCTGCTATTTTACGCTGGTATTCTGTGAGAGCGTGGTCCTTCCCCGGTCGAGCCGACCCATTCGTGCTACAACCATAATATAGATGCAGCATGGCTCTACCACGTATAACTGATTACTTGGATAAGATTGTTGCATTTGCACGTACTTTTAGCCGACTTCAAAAAGGCGGAGGTACTCACTGGTACATATACATTTGATCAAGATCTGACAAGTGGTTTTGGAGTTATACTTAATAATTTATATTGAAGTCGGTTGTACATTTTTTTTTATTTTACCAATTGTTAGTGAATAGTTAGTCACTAGTTAATGACTAGATTAGTTAGTCATTTTTAGCCCACTTCAAAAAAAGGAAAAGGTTGGAATAAAACTAATTTAACGGATTTTATCGCGTTTAATTTTGACATTTTTCATTCTCGGCGTTTCGGGCACTTTACAGCACCTTGACTGGGTGTCAAGATGCTGTAAAGTGCAACGATATAACCGTTATTGCACTTTTTGAAAATACGAGTAAATGAGGCTTCTACTTTTATTTGAAATTATCTAAAATTAAATGTGATTTATGGACAACAACGTTTTTGTTTACCGATCGACCCTTATGAATGTGTGCGTGCGCAGTAAAATCAGTTAAAACAAGACATTAACACGCATTTAGAATTTAAAAGATAAAAAGGAATGTTTGAGGTTATTATTTATTAAGTTTTCTTCACCATTTGCCTATATTACTAATTGTGAATCTTCTTTGCAAATTTGGCCGGTTATTGCAAAATAATCCTGTATATACGTAAAGAGTCATAAGCGCACAGTAAATGTCGCAGTACGTGAGCAACAAACACATGGTAGAGCCATGCTGCAGCTATATTAGTAGTATAGTTGTAGCACGAATGGGTCGGCTCGACCGGGGAAGGACCACGCTCTCATAGAATACCAGCGTAAAATAGCAGCTTAACACTGCTGTATTTTGTGTGGTGAGTGTAGAGAACCGGGGACCCTTTTTACTGGAAATGAGGCGTTTCATATTAGTCCTCACAGGTGACAATGCATCTGCATTTTGATTCGCAAACAAGGATAGATATAGATTAGGGATGCCCGATTTTTTGTTTTGAATCGATCTTCTGGATCGTAATCTCGTGAATCGATTCACAATTTAATCATATTGCATCGAATCGATCTTATTCGATCTCGGAAAATCGTATCGTAATTTTATAAAAATAAAGAAAAGCACAGTATGCATGAATAATGATTTATTTTAAAAATGCACTTTTACGATAGCCAATGAGTTTTTCCAAATAATTATATTTGAAAAGTATAAAACAGGTTTTACATTATGAATTCCAGCTATATATATTTATTTATTTTTTCTATAATAAAAGTAGCGTATGTTATTCCCTGTAACATGGGTTATCTGCCAGTGAAATTCCTGTCAAAATCATCCCTTCCATTGCTGAGATTATCCGGAACAACGGAACACAGACAGACAGACAGACGAACCGACAGGCAGACAGAATTTTTTTTTAATTTATTTTTTGTTATTAGTACCGTATATACTTTGATATGTATTCAGTAAACAACTGTTATTTTGACATTACAAACAGATATTTCTATTAATAATTTAATTATTTTATTTATTTGTATAGAAAATAGATACTTACAATTTCGGCAATTGCTGTAGTAGAATTTTCTTCACTTGCTTAGCTCAGAATACTTATTCTATATCGTATTCGTATCACATTAGTACAAAGAATGAAAGATCATATAACACTAACATGGTACCCGATAATAAAATTCACAAAAAATTATCATACCTACCTTCATAATTTATACACGACCGTTTTAGATGTAACTCGAATCTACTCTCATTTAATGTGTAGGTACTAAGTAAGACAGTAACTAAAATAAAGTAAGAACTTTGTTTTAGTTATTCTGTCCCCTCCCCGGCAATACGATAGGTATGCAAAGATCAGTTCATACGTTACGACGTTACTATTTGGTTGATGTTTAGGTTTTAGTTGATACGATTTTTTCATACGATCTTATAGCCATTCGAATCGATCTGGGTGAAGATCGCATACCCTTGAATCGATTCAAAAATCGGCAGATCGTATGGCCGTGAATCGATCTTCCAGAAAATCGATTCAGATCGGGCATCCCTAATGTAGATGTCTATGGGCCACAGCAACCACTTACCATCAGGTGGACTATATGCTCGTTTGTCACCCTATCCTGTAAAGAAAAGATCACAAACCCTCTTAGAAATGAGAAGAGGTCTGTGCCCAGCAGTGGGACGTAGGTATAAAGGCTGTAACTTTATTTAAGTGAGAGTGTGAATAAATGACTGAAGAATGAAATTTGAGAACACAGTCCACATGATGGTAAGTGAATCTGTTGCATATAACATCTATTATCGATTAATAGTAATAAAATATTTCAAAATGCAGGCTCTAAGAAAACTGTAGTAAAAATGTCTTTTGTTCTCATCACTCTCTATACAAAATACAGTAGTATTGTGATAATATTACGTTCTAGTATTCGGAGAGTACGTGCCCGCACCCTGGTTTAGTTGACCGTAGCTAGAATTCACAATATGTTGGTTTTTTATTTAAGTGGTGGCACTAGCTGCAGCTCTATTATTTTAGCATCAATGGGTCGGCTTGACTGGGGACGGACCACGCTCTCACAGAATACCAGCGTAAAATACGAGCATATTAATGCTCTTGTATCGTGTGGTGAGTGTAGAGATCCGGAGACCCATTTTACTGGAAATAAGGCGTTCCATCTTAGTCCTCAGTGGTGAGAACGCATCTGCATTTAGATTCTTAATCAAAAATATAGTATCCACTTACCAGAGAGACTGTGTATTTGTTTGTCACCCTTATTCTATATATAATATTAGCTTAGCTTTATATGTAATACATACGGTATTCTGGGAGTACGTGGCTGTACCCTAGGCGAGTTTACTGTAGCCATAATTCATACCTCCCCCACCCCTCACCCCGAACGGGTACCCGCCTTGTCGTGGCGGCGGGACTTAATAGCCGTGAGTTGGCCCGTGGTGTAGGGCCGGCCCGAGGTGGCCACTCCGAGTGTGTTCAGCCCACTTCAGATGTGTGTTGCTGCGCCGCGGCGAGAGGCCTCTCCCGATACTGCTGCAGTCGAGGGGAGTCGCGGAATGAGAGGAGTGTTGGTATGGCGATGCACTACTCGCCCTATCCTCAGCGACTCTGACGGGGCCGCACCGTTGATGTGGTGGTGGTGGGGCTGCGGGGGGAGAGGAGTGTTGGTATTGCGAGGCGCCGTTCTCCCTACTCTTTGCAGCCGAATCTTGGGTGGCGGCGGAGCCATAGCCCCCGCCACTGGGGCCGGGAAAGCTAGTGCTTCCAAGTGTTCGCTTTTCCTGGCCCCATGGCTTCCGCGTATCGGACTTGGGGGAGTCCGTTTCACAGTTGCAGTAAGAGGCCGTGAAGGAAGACGCACCTTGTGTTCCTGGTGCGCCTTACCTGAGAAGGAGATGGGAGCTGAAGTCCTCACGGAGCAGGGGCTGCAATGGGGCGGCCGGCGCTGGTGGGGCCGCGGATGTGTGCGATAGCGTTTCATTGGCCCTGCCAATATGCGGTGAAGGTTGAACACCATGGGGTTTTAGTCGGTGCGAGTCTGACTTAACCCGTCCTTGCTCCCACGAGGCGGGTATGCGTAGGCATTTCCCCATGAGAAAAAAAAGTCATTATTCAAAATGTGTTGATTTTCCTATTCAAGATTACAAATTTAAATCAGAAGCGACTTATCGTAAGTTCTTTTGAACACCTGATTTAAAGAACAGGCGTCCGTTTAACATGCGATGTTGGCAACAAAGGCAAACATTTGTTCAGAACTGGTCATTCCGTGGTCATTTATACAACTTGACAAATATTGACCAACTGAGAGCGATTCGTGTGCGTTTGCTATGACCAGTATACACGTTCAAGTACTTGGTTTTAAATTTTTACTCAAGTTATTTTAGTGTTGCCTATAAAGTAATCTATGAGGAAGCAGGTGTTGAATGTAAATTATTTTTCTCTTCAATTTATTAATTTTTGAAGTTATACTTGTTTTGAGGCGTTTGGGAAAAATTATGAGAGTGATTTTTATACGATGCGCGCGCACACCAACAGCTAAAAACGACACTGAGAATCCTAGTGTGGGGGTAACGTTTTTTAATAATAAAAAAATTTTGTTATTTTTGTTTTGTTACGCTAAAGAAGTATAACTTGCTACGTGCGTACATAAGTACATACACACGTTTATTTTATAAAATTAAAGACGTGGAAGTAGACTGTAAGTTCTTTTGTAAACGAACTCATAGCCCTGGTAGTAAGTTTTAAACAGTGGTAGAGCCACGCGGCAGCTTTTGCTGTCGCACGGATGGGCCGGCTCGAACCGGGGTAGTACCACGACCTCACAGAAAACCAGCGTGAAGTAGAGGTTTACCTCTGCGTTTCGCTTGGTGAGTGCAGGTGGCCGGAGGCCCTTTTTACTGGAAATGAGGCATTCCATCTTAGTCCTCACGGGTGACAACGCATCTACATTTTGATTTGTAACAGAGGATAGATGTAGATGTCTATGGGCCGCAGCAACCACTTACCATCAGGTGGACTGTGTGCTCGTTTGTCACCCTCATCCTATAAAAAAAAAAAGTGACTGCTGAAGTGAATGAAGACAAACAAAGAGGATGGATGCTGTCTATACTGTACAGATTGGAAGACAATGCAAGCACTGATTTTGGCGCGTGTAGATAGGTCAGAGATTGGTACCTTCTCGGACGCACTCTTAGGTAGAAAAGGAATTCTATCACTTAAAATATATCTCCACTATATTATAAAATTGGCGTGTAGTAAAAGACTATATGAATTCATTACCATATCATCGCGTAGGTGTCGTTAAAGGGGACAGAGGAAAGCTAAAACAGAGGATGGTGAGCAACATCTTCCTAATAACAACTGACTGAACAAACATTAAAAAACGTCGTTTGCCAACCCACCTGACAAGCATGGCAACTATGCTGAAATCCAACCTATCATTTAATCTGTTGGGGAGGCCTAAGATCCGAAGGGACTATTGATATACTGTAATTATTGAATGAACTAATGAATGAAATCGCATCGATCATTAAAAAAAGATATTAATCTACTGCTGGCCTTATCTCGCATGTTGATGATGCTCTTGGGAACGTTCTTACTTCAAAATTCTCAGTAGATCTGGCCATATTCAAAACCGGAATGAGAGAAAGTATAGATTAACTGTTGTAAAATTCGGTCGGATTGCTAATCCTTCAGTTAATTTATTCATAACAAAGAAATGCTCAATCGATTTTGATAAAAACCTAATCAGGAATTATTAAAATATTTAAAAGATCTCATGGCATTCCAAATCGTTGATATGGAGCAGCGCCACAGGTTAGAGACGGCTAGCATTGTGATTGTCAATTTACCCTGCCAAAATTGGCAATTAAGACAAATCCTTACTAAATAAGGTGAAGCGCATAAAAATCACATTCCATAGGATTTTTATGGGCTGTTAATGATGATGATGAAATATATCTTTAGGTTTACACTCCTGTGTTTACTTCATGAATTGCTAAGAACATGGCGCAACAGAATTTAAAATTGCAGTTATCATTGCAAAATGAATTAATTTGCTTCTAGTATGTACCTACTCTTAATTCTCGTTTAAATCTCATATCTATCGTTTTTGAAGCTATACTTGATGTAAAGGCGGCACGAACAGTCAGCACCGGTAATGATGTCCTATTGACTGCAAGCCGGTCACAGCATTGAAAGAAACGTCTCCCGGTCAGTGTAAACACCGCCTAATAGACACTATTCAGCCTCAGTGAATACTGCATGATAGGCGAGATGGCATATTCGAAATCGCTGGCTCTCTACTTTGGAAGGACATCTGGTTTGATTTATGCTGATTTTTTACGCAATTATGTAGTCAAATTTATGTAATGTTTTTAGGTATAGAAAAATTTATTTATTCTATGTTTCTCTACGCTGCAAATCTTATACATTGTGACTGTAAAACACACATGAATTTTGCGGTAAATTTTATATGTATTATATTCCAAGTTAGTGGTTCATGAATGCCTCAAGGCATACGTGAGAATGCCTCAAGAGGTACGCAAGTAAAAGTTACAGGAAAATTGGAAAAATCATCTTCGAAGGTAAAGTTGCAGCTAAAAAACAGATTTTTCAGGCAAAACGCAATGAGCAATATTCTCTCATTGAACTTACCGATGTGATTTGTATTATTAAAATTTTTAAGAAATTAATAAACGATTTAAATATGTTTATATTATATTTATAACTTACACAGCTATAAAGACAATACAGCTATAAGGGGTATGTGTATTATAGCCGTTTGAAATGGTATTATGTTACTCAGAGAGTTATTGAGAAGGCTAAAATCACATGGAGGTATCCGTAGGACATCTGTAGTGCAACCAAGTAACCAACATAGCCTAATATATCAGTAAGTAAAGGTGACAAAGTTCTCAAGTTTACCTCGTCATACTAGATGGAGACCAGTTCTATTATTTTTTTTTATCATTCTTTTATTTGAAATTTTGCTCTTATGGTTTTGATATTGGAAAGTGGAAATTTAAATATATCTCCACGACTTGAGATTTAAGAGTGATTCTACTCTTGTGTGTGAACGATTATTGCATGATGAATACCTGATTTAATTTTCATCCAAATCAATTTTATAGTATTTTTTTATGACAAAGAAATTAAACTTACAATTGTGATGTTCACACTGAGATCAGACTAAATTGTATCATCATTAATATTTTATAACTATTAAAAATCAAAGAATTTCAACTTTATTTTAGCAAATAGTTTTGCTCTTATCTTCTCCTGCATCCAATTTATTGAATTCTAGAATAGTACAGAAACGACTTTTTAATTGACTTTGACCTAAATTTTTTAAAATATAGGTGTGACACCTAATCTCCAAAAGAATCTATTTAAAATAGGCGCAATATTTAACAATTAAAAACTTTATTGGAATCGTTGCGGTGATTGTAAAGGCTTTAAGATAATAATTGATTCAGTTCAAACAAAACCAAAACTAAAACTGCAACTGATTTACATAAATAAGGAAAGAGAAGACAGCTCTTGTGGTTACTAAACATTAGAATATACGCCTTAATATTCATTACATAAAGTAAAATTTTATATGGTCAACAATTATCTTAAATCTTAACACTATGCTCACTTAAAAATTGTGTCTCAGCATGTCTCCTTGAGAGACGCCAACTCTAACGTTTTGTGGAGCGCGGAAGTAACATTGTTGCTTGTTGGAAAACAACCGCGATACAAAGGGTTACGGTGAGGCAAATCCCGCTTTGTTTGTGTAATTATTCTATTGTCATTTTATTTATATTTTGCGAAGTTATCTTTGGGATATCTTCTAATAAAGTTTAAAGAAAGGGAGCGGCGGGAATTTTAAGTATTGTTTTATGTTAATGCACCATAGTTGTATCGGAGCGAGTTTCAGATTGTATAATAAAATAGAGGATTTGGTGCAGTTTAAAATTTAAAAAGACTTGAATAACCGAATAAAGATAAATATTGTGTGGTAACTTGTAAATTGTAATTATTTTCTGATTAAGACTGATTGTTATTTTCGGCCTAGATGATAGGACTACTTTCTGTCTAGGAGTTCGTCTGGATAGCTCCCACCCTCTTAAAATCTCACTAGAATAGCTGTGCAAGCTCAGTTTTGTAAAAATAAATCATTGTAAAGAAACAAATAAAGCAGTATTGCATTAATGAAAAATAAGAAATTCAAAATTATTTCTTCACGCACAATCCCTGACGGGGTAGCCAGAGAGAACAGATCGCCAAGTGTCACGATCCTTACAAACCTCTTTCGCTTCTTTCAGATTCATTATCTTCTTCATACATGCACGTCTAGGTATCCGAGTACTCTTGACCCTACCCTCTTCGAGCAATTTGCTCACATGGTCTTCGAAAGTTAGTCTCGGTCTACCTCGACACCTTTTAATATTAACTTTCGCGCTATATATTTTGTTCACCATTCGGTCTTCACTCATTCGCTCAACGTGCCCAAACCACCGAAGCACGCCCTTATCAATTTTTGTGATAAGGTCATCTTTCAAACCTGCCATATTGCGAATCTCTTCGTTTCGCTTTCGGTCGGCCATGGTAACGCCGCACATTTCACGAAGAGATCGCATCTCCACTGCATTCAACTTGCTTTTATGCATCTTCTGGCATACCCAGGTTTCGCTGCCATATAACAAAGTCGGTACCAACACTGCGTTATGTATTGTAAGGCGTGCACTCTTCACTACGCCTTGCCTTTTGACTAACGCAGTCAGGGCACCATTGACCCCGGCAGCGACACGCCTGTCCACATCTAAATCACATCTTCCATCCCGGCTAAAAGCACTCCCCAAGTATACAATTTCATTTACCTGCTCTAGACATTCCTGATTTACCCATATTTCACACTTCGTTCTCTCTTCGTCCCTTTCAAATACCAGAACCTTAGTTTTATTAGCATTCAAACGGAGACCTTTAATTTCACATTCCTCTTTCATACACGTGACTAATGCCTGCAGTTCTGCCGCTGATGGTGCAATAAGCACTGCATCATCAGCATACAGCAGACAATTTACTTTTATGTCACCCAATTTCACACCCAAACAGCTATCTTTCAGCTTCTGTAAACAGCTGTCGAGATACAGTATGAACAGCCAGGAAAACATGACACAACCCTGCTTTACGCCCGTTTGGACGCTAAACATGGGTGACAGGTCATGCCCTACCCGCACACAGGCTTTACAGTCACAGTAAAGAGACTGCACAGCCCTTAGCAACCGACCATCCACACCATACCCCGGCAACAGTTCCCACATTTTCTTCCTTACAACCTTATCAAATGCTTTCTCAAGATCCACAAAAGCACAGAAAATCCTCTGGTTAGCAGCCAGAAGCTTTTCTGTGATCATGCGGAGAGAAAACATTTGATCCGTGCATCCTCTTCCAGGTCTAAATGCGCATTGTGCCTCCCATAGAAATCTTTCCGATTTCTCTTGCATCCTACGTGTCAAAACATTCGAGTAAACTTTACTTGCTAAACTGGTCAAAGTGATCGCCCGATAGCACCCGCAGTCAAAATGTGAACCTTTACCTTTATATAAAGGCACAATGACTGCGGATCGCCAATCATCCGGGACATCCCCCGTCCGCCAGCACAAATTTCACAGCAGCTGAAAGCTGTCCCAGACGCGAGACCCACCATAGTTGACCATTTCAGCAGTAACTCTGTCTAGTCCCGCAGCCTTACCACATTTCAAACTTCGAATCGCACGTTCAATCTCTTTCATACTGATGACCTCAGTGTCATCGAGGTCCGGGTCTGGCGTACCAGTCACGGCGTCATCCCCGGATCCCTCACTAAGATCATCACACACATACATTTCTCTATAAATTTCGCTCCATCGCTGCATGACGTCCGATTTTTCTGAGAGGACGTCATTAGTTCTCGAAAGCACTTTGTTCATTCTTAAGGCCGTCGCACCACTTCGGGTCCTTCCAACCTCTTTCCAGAAGAGTTTGGAGTTCTCCTTAAAGTTGTGCGACAACCTTTCGTCCGCTTCCATTCTACACCTTTCACGCACTTCCTCAATCAGTGCTTTTGTGTGAACTTTCTGCAGCCTATATCTTTCTTTCATCTTCTCTCTCATATCCATATCATTACTAGAGGCCAAGTAGTCTAACCATGCTTTCTTCTTCTTCTTTACAGCTTCTTTCACTTCATCATTCCACCATGCATCTCTTCTTTTACTACTGCCTCTTTTTATTGTTCCACACACTTCTTCCGCTGCACTTACCATTCCATCCCTAAGGTTCTGCCATGTTCTTTCTACATATTCTTTTCTGCCATCGATGGTGTCAAGCTTTTCGGCTATCCTCGCATGATATTTGTCCCTAGTATCCACTTCCTGAAGCTTCCAGCTTCGGATGCGACAGACCGAATGTGGTTCTGTTACTGCCGTCCGGTAGCGCCAACCCGCGAACAGACCCCTAAATCTAGTAATCACTAGATAGTGATCCGTTCCCAGGTCAGCACCCCTGAACACTCGCGTATCCATCACCTGTTTTCGCAGTCGGTCATCCACCAGGAACAAATCGATCATACTTCTCTCATTCTTTCGTTCTCTAGTATACATATGGATTTTCTTGTGATTAAACATAGTGTTTGTCACAAGAAGACCCTTTTCCTTGCACACCGCCAGTATAAGCTTGCCAGCATCATTAACCCTTTTATCGCCAAACTTTCCAAGTACCGACTCGTACCCTGGTCGAGCGGTACCAACCCATCCATTCAAATCACCACATACAACAATTCTTTCGTTTCCCCTAGCCAAATCTAGAACTTCTCTTACATTCTCCCAAAACTCCTTCAGCTCAGCCCTGGACGACGAAGCTACCGGCGCATAAACAGCCAAAAGGAATAACTTCGTCAGTCCCAATTTAAAGCGACCAGAGAAGTCTTGAGTTCACAACCTTATATTCAGTCATAACATCGACCAACCGAGAAGACAGCAGCATCCCCACTCCCTGGCAGGCGTTCTCGCTCTCCGGGACTCCGGACCATAGAGCTAACGCCCCGCCAGGGAGCTCTTCAGTACCACTGCCCTTCCGTTTGGTCTCCTATATACACACGACATCTAATTCTCTTTCTTTCATTATTTCGATCAACTCATTCGTCTTATCCCTCATGCCTCCTCTAACATTCCACGTGCCAACTCTGTACTCTGTCCTCCACCTTCCGCCGTGTCGGGCTGTGCGTGACGGGTGGTGGTCCCCATCGCCGCTTTGCACGCTGCATTCCACACCAACGGGGACGAGCTGGTGTGCATCGCCTTGGGGGGACGCTCTAACCCTCGTTGGCATGGGTGCGCAGCTGAGTAGAATTGCAGCCCTGAAAAGGGCTGGCAGGGGTCGCGACGAGCACGGTTCTACAATGACCCCAAAATTTCTTGATTGAAAAATTAAAAACTGATTTTGGACAGAACCGGAGCTCCGGGTTCGAGCTCCTACTACTACATGATTAGCCGTCGTGCAATTAAATCAACGAGACAATCGCAGTATGTGTAATAATTGTAGTGCGTGCATATAATTTTGTAACTTTCAGCTATCTAATGACTTTTCTGTTTAGATATGGTTAGATATGGTATGGTTTTTAATACGAATCTAACGTTGAACGTTTAGTTAGATTCGTAATAAAGACGTATGTACGTGTGGCGGTGGCGTAAAAGAATTCATCGCCTGGGTAGACACCCAGGCGATGAATTATAATAGACATGGGGAAGATCAGAAAGACCTCGTTAGCTTTGATAAATGTTGCTATGACAAATGTAAATTTACCCAGGAAAGCGACGTAGAGCAACGCCAAAGTTGCGAGACATATAGTACTGCAATCTCCAAACCGCCCAGCAGTGGGTACGCTAATACAGCAGTTATGGGTGAGGCCATCGAAAGCCGTAAAGGTTATTCCGAAATATAAAAGTGTCTTTATGTCCTTACCTTGAAGGCTCTAAATATTCCTTGCTCTTGAACCGGGATCATAATTTTAAAGTTTGATTTCATTTGCATAGTTTGGAATACTTGCACAAGTTGGACCCTGTTAGGTCTCGCCGGTTGACAAAATTTTACTCAGAGATTGTTTTAATGGCTTTTGAAGTGACATTGTAAAGCTTTTAATATTTTATCTATCGCTATTGGCTATATTTTATTTATCGCTTGTTATTATAATGAGATGTTTCGCAATTTCAGTAGCCTTACACTTGTAAACGCTTTTGATGTAAAAGTATTTACACGTGATAGTGACATGCTGCAGCTATATTATAGTTGTAGCACCAATGGATAGACTTGACCGGGGTAAGACCACGCTCTCACAAAATACCAGCGTAAAATAGCAGCTTAATGCTGCTGTTTCGTAAGGTGAGTGTAGAGAACTGGAGACCCTATTTACTGAAAACGAGACATTCCGTCTTAAACCGAAATCCCTATTTACTGGAAACATTCCATCTTAGTCCTCAGGGGTGACAACGCATCTGCATTTAGTTCTTCTTAGAGGAGATACATAGATGTCTATGAACCAGATATTTGTCACCCTTATTTTTTATTAAATAACACATTAACAGTTTCCCTGTCCTCAAAATGGACATATATGACTAACAGGGCAGGGAAAGGGTTAATATAATGCCAGTTGATGGTGGATTAAAGGGAATCATTCAATTTCTTATCGTTGTGTCGTAAGAGACAGCTATGGAAAATGATAAAAAGATCACATCTTAGAATAGAATGGAATATAATTTATTTATTTGCAAATATGGGTAATACAGAATATGGTGACACATATTTAGTACAGAGTCCGCTATACTTTACCAGAATGCATGCAAAAATATAATTAATTAATATAAATTATTATTTATTAATTTATTCGTCGCTGCTGGTGAAAAGAGGGCTGGTACTTCTCTCTCAAAGGCTAATTATAGCCATTCAGCGAGGAAACGCATCCAGCGTTCTTAGCACTATATTGCGGGGAGTAGGGCTGTATGATATTTTTAGATTTATTTTTTATTATGGTTTTTTAATATTGTTTAAATTGAATGTTATGTAAATAAATGAGTTTTAAATTTTACTAATTTAATTAAAAATGTCATTCAAAGCACATAACAGTATCAAATACATGTAAAATATTATGTCAAATTATCAAAACTATTGCTTAATTATTAAACGTCTCTGACAATTTAATTAATTACATTATTAAAAAATATAATATTAGTAAATAAAAATCTACGCCTAAATACAAATTATAATAAAACATTTTTTGTTTAAAATTGAGTTATATTGTAATATACTTTATCTGCTAAACATTTCCATAGTATTTTCTTGAATGATAATGTGTTGAGATTTCTTCAATACATAGATAATTTATTGTACATAGCTGGACCCATGCAACAGGCACTGTTGCGGATTAGTGCTGTTTTCTATATTGCTTACCTTGTACGGGATAATCATGATACAGTATTATTTGCTGATGATACTTCCTTGATTTTTATTATTGATTTTTTTGACGAAGTGAATAATGCTATATCAAAATTAGTGCATTGGTTTAACGTTAATAATCTGCATTTGAACGGAGATAAAACTAATTGTGTTTAATTTACAACAACGAATGTTAAAAATCTGAATACCAATGTGTTTTTAAATGGGGAAGAACTAAGCGCTGTTCAATCCACTGTCTTTCTTGGCATCTCTTTTGACGCAAATCTTCAGTGGAGCCCCAATATTATATCCAAACTAGCAAGCAGACTAAGTTCTGCAGCCTATGCTGTAAAAAAGATTAGAGGTCTCACTAGTGTCGAGACAGCTAGATTAGTTTATTTCAGATATTTCCATAGTATAATGTCTTATGGGATTTTGCTATGGGGAAATGCGGCTCAGAAACTATTTTTGGTTTACAGAAGAGGGCCATTACAGCTATTTACAACCTAAAACCGAGACAGTCTCTTAGAGATAAATTTAAATAAATAAATATATTAACTTTGGCCTCTCAGTATATTTACGAAAATTTAATGTATGTTCACAAAAATAAAGGTAGTTTTAGTAAAAAAGTGATATACATTCTGTAAACACTAGGAAAAAACAGAAGCTAGTGATACCAAATTCTCGACTCCACAGGGTCAGTAATCCATTTTTGGGGCAATGTATACGCTATTACAACAAGGTTCCGGAAAGTGTACAGGCTCTCTCTATTACTAAGATTAAATGTTTTGTTAAGTTGAAACTGTATAAAAAGGGTTATTATAATATAAATTAATACATGGCTGATAATAACCCCTGGGAATGATGTTGTCGCTTCCAAGCAGTTTCTAATAAATTTTGTAAATAGTTTATACAACCATTAATGTAATATTTACTTTAAAAAAAGTCCCGCTGGGTTTCTTGCTGGTTCTTCCCAGGACAGAAGGTTTTTTCGAATCAGTGGTAAAGTAAAAAATGACTTTCAACAAGAATAACACATGTGATCTATTTGAATTAAAAAAAATATTCTATTCTGTCGTATCTAATTTTTCCGATAGATAATATAATAAATGTTTGTCTCAACAGTAAATGTATCTGTCTGTCAAATATTCAGACTATATTAATATGTACATTCCATCCAAAACACTGTAGTAGTAATTTAGTAATCATTTGGTAATAAAGCCAAAATAAATTAGCAATTGATACTGGTCACACTTGCTATCGCATATGAAAAAAATAGAAAAAAAAATGTGTTTATAATTTGAATGACACTAATGTACGTGTATTTGGACAGTGCGTACCATCTAATGCTTCGTCACTTACCACTACCAGGTGTTTTTTGAACGCCCTTTGCAGCTTACTGATCCATTGGGTATGGATTTTTCTTGTGCTGCAGTTGATATCGTCGTTATGTATTTTACCACGCAGAGAAAACCATGCAATACCCAGCCATAGATATATATCAATTTTTTTATTGCATAAGGGTGACAAATGAGCACACAGTTAACTCGATGGTAAGTGGATGGTAAGTGGCCCATAGACATCTACATTTATCCTCGATTAAGAATCAGATACAGATGCATTGTCGCCCCTGAGGACTAAGAGGAATGCCTTGTTTCCAGTAAAAATGGTTTCCGGTTCTTTACACTCATTATACGATACATAGTGGTATTAAGCTGCTATTTAACGCTGGTATGTAGCGTGACTTAAAATTTATTTAAAATTTTAATTTATGAACTTAAAAAAAATTGGTCAGGCTTTCGTTTTTCCGAGTGTTCATAATGGCTTCATGTATCAATTTAGAAGCATCATCTTTTGTAATAAAAAGTTAGTCTATCTCGAAAAAGGGCGTTAACTGCTCAACTTCGCTCGAACTTGCCTTAACTTGTCATCGGTGACTTTATTTAGGAGTTTCATTAAGCTGTGTTCACAATGTACATAGTGTTCACAGCTGTGCTGATTTCATACATAAGTTTTTCTTTTTATTTGTTTTGCGCCCTTAATCTATCTACTATACCATAATTTTTACGCGGTAGAGCCATGCTGCAGCTATATTAGTAGTATAGTTGTAGCACAAGTGGGTCGGCTCGACCGGGAAAGGACCACGTTCTCACAGAATACCAGCGTAAAATAGCAGCACTATTAAGGCAAATACTCTCCACAATAAGAAAGTTCCTTGTGCAGCCATGGATTTTGACGTGCTGTTGAACAACGAGAAGAAGTCTTGGATTACAATGTGAAACTTACGATTGAGGTTCAATAGTCATTAATATTAAGTTTTGTTAACTAGTGTTTAGTAAATGGTGTTTCGAAGATGAGATTTTGATAGTGTATTATTCATCATCATTATCATCATCATCATTACAGCGTATTAAAGTTCACTGTAGTACATAGGCCTCTACAAGGGGGATATTTGGCATAGTTGCGAGGGTTCGCAACCGCAGTATTTTTTAATTTACTATGATGTTAAATAATTGTTAACGCATAATTGCTTAATATGAAAATTAATTACGTATTTTTCTTTACAAATTCGGCGCACAGTGTACACTCGCCCCTTGCGTTATGCTAATAAAATGATATTGTTTTCTTTATAAAGTCCAATTAATTAAGAAGTGTGACAGACACATTTCGTTAATCCAACCGACTCGGGAAGCCGTTGTTTTTGCTATTAATGTTTGAAACTTGAGCACTTTAAGCGACACAAGGTGCGCTATAACATTACCGTTATTTATCATAGCTAATAATTCACGATTTTAATGGGCGTTTTTCAACGAACTTCCGTTATAACTCTTATTATTAAAGTGAGAGTTACGGCTGTGTGCAGTGGCACTTCGCAGTTCTGGTATATAAATGGAAATAGATCGCATTTCTTATTTGCATTTGTTTTTTTTTTCAAATCACAGCGTTGCTTACATAGGATCCTTCTTTGCTTCTTAAATATTATGACTTTAAAATGTATTAATGTTCAGAGCCACTGAAAACCAGTGCAGTAATCTCGACTATGGCATTATGTTGAATACGAGTAAGGTTGGTTGTTGCTCAGTAATCCACGACACGTGACATTATTGAATAGTACTGTTAATTAAAATATTTTATTTTATTGTTTTGATTTCTTTTAGTATAATTACCTCAAAGTTTTGTTTGCTTATCTGTTTGTTCAGATTATCGTTTTTAACCACCTTAAAAAAATATAGGTTCTTTATTCCACACCTATGCTTTTTTAAAGTACGTTCAAAGATTTCTCAAAAAAAGTAGAGATCTTATACAATAAAATAAAATAATAATAAATTTGAAGAAAAATTTCCATACTCAAGGGCGGAAATTTTAAAGTACATATTTTATATTTAAAACATATTTAGATGACATTTCAGTTGTTACCTTGAACTTGTGATATTCGTTAGACTACTCAATAGGGTCAAGTAATTATTTTTTTTGTTTTAGTTTTAAACTCGGTGTGTAATTTTGCATGCCTACGAAGGATTCTGACGAAAAAGATGCTTGCTGGGCACTACTGGTTACTCGTTCAATATAGTCCCTAGGCGGAGAACGTTTCTTCGGCGTTAGAAAAAAAATATTCACAGGGATTTTATTATAGAATAAGGGTGCAATCGAGCACACAGTCCAACCGATGGTAAGTGACTGCTGTGGCCCATAGACATCTTCATCAATTAAGAATCAAAATGAAAATGCATTGTCACCTATGAGAACTAAGATGGATTGCCTCGTTTCCAGTAGAAGGGGTCTCCGGTTCTCTACACTCACCATACAAAACAAAGCAGCATTAAGCTGGTCACGCTGGTATTCTGTGAGAGAATGCTCCCTCCCCGGTCGAGCCTTTCTATTTGTACAACCTTAATACAGCTGCAGTGTGGCTCTACTACGTATTAAATGACGACGATCGTCATTTATTCCATAACATTATCAAATTTACGTCTGAACAAAGCCACGGGGGAAACAGTGTAGGTTCCTGTTGTAAAGGTTTTGTATGTAGGGACTTCCTTCTAACTTCTCTTGAAATGAGGAACTAACTAATTAATTAACCTCCTGGCGTTACCGAGCACTCAGGTGACATAAATACGGTCGATACCTCGTGGTTGGAGCTGGTAACAGCAAAAATCCATCTCTAACTTGTCACTTAAGGGTACTCGTGATCCACAAGTATGTACCGTTCTCTGTGTTGAAGGCTTATTGATGTATGAAAATAATGGATGCGGTATTGAGATTTAGACAACGATGCGATTTTATCACTGAGGATATACTGATACTGGCCTCTGATATATTAATGTTGAAACCGATGCATTAAAACTAAATTCAACAACAAATACATACAATTAAAAAAACATTCAGTACTGTATAGGTTTTTTTTATAGGATAAGGGTGATAAACGAGCACACAGTACCTACACCTGATAGTAAGTGGTTTCTGTAGCCCATAAACATCTACATCTATCCTCGATTACGAATCAAAATGCAGATGCGTTGTCACCCGTGAGGACAAAGATTGAATGCCTTATTTCCAGTAAAATGGGTCTCCGGTTTTCTACACTCACCATACGAAACACAGCAGCGTTAAGCTGCAGTTTTACGCCGGCATTCTATGAGAGCGTGGTCCTTCCCCAGTCGAGCCGACCCTTTCTATTTTTTGCCGACATTTAGAAAGGTGGTTTGCTCAGTGCTTCAAGACGCATATTTGATGAAAATAGAATTGAAAATAATTATTTACAATAAATGATAGTATGGATATATCCATAACTGTGCATTTGTAAGGTCCCCGGCTACTGATATATTATTAAAACTGATAATCATGTGATAATTTATTTGACACAGTATTGATTTCATTATAAGTTTCTCCCACTTTTTCTCTAAAACCAGTCCCTAGAGAAGTAGGCAAAGACTAAGGATAATAATTAATAATAATTAATCATTTTTAATTTTTAATCTGGAGGTAGCCGTGGTTAACTATGACATTGGGACGTCATACACCTCAGTCCCCCCCGTGACCATGGGTGCTGTAAAGTGCTTGAAACGTCGGGAAAGTAAAATAAGTTAATATACGCGATAAAATCCGTAAAATTAGTTTTATTTAAAAGACTAAGGACTTCCATTATTCACGATCCTTATTTATGACACACATTTCTCGCTTTTTTCACAGCGATATGTCACACATATTATGCTCGTCGGTTAAGGGTATGCTTAACTTGGCCCTGCATTTATATATCGTTGTTTGACATAAGCTTCTGTCTTAGGCATTCAATGCTGACTTTAAAAAGAAATGAATGATTTAATCAACACACACAATACAAAGTACAAAGAAATTAAAGAAAAGGAGAAAGATAAAAGAAAAGGAGAGAGGAAAAGGTATCCGACTCAGCATAACACTGTAGCAGTATTGTGACAGCCACAGCGCTGTGTGTCGGTGCCTCATATTTACCGAGCAGCTATCGGATATGTAGTCTTAGTCAGTAAGATGGTTACTAATTATTAGTCAGTGCTAGTCAACCTCACGCCAGTCCATTGGTTGACTGGTTAAGAATGCTTAACGGCATCCGTCCGCAGTCCGTTGTTTGTAGACTTTTGTAACAGGGAATACAGTAAATAATGAATAAATAAATACACAAATAAATAGACAAATTGTTAAATAAATAAATACTCACGAAAATTGCCACCTCCTAGTATTTCGTAGCGAAACGTGTCGCAAGGTGCGAGTGGATACATTAGCAAGCCGTCAACGCAGCGCCTCCCCGGGCTGCGATAGAAGCAATAATGAGAGCCCGAGATTTCCCAAACGTGCTCTACGACCTACGAATTTGGATAAAGTTATCAAATTTTCAAAACTGTATAACGCATTACGCGAGACACTCGCCGAGGCCGTTACAGCGGCCTAATTATAATTGCAATTATTATATTATCCCGGCGAAGTGCTGCCGGTGTTATGATTATTTGTTTTTCGGGAGTGGGGACCTGTTTAAGGCACTTTTCTGCTATATGTGTATTGCTTCTTTATATTTTGTGTATTTTCTGAGACATATATCCATAAGTAATAATAATTTTAAAACTGAAATTCGATCACGGCGGACAGTCTCAATAAACGGAGATTAGCCATTTGCGCAGAACAGGATTAAAGAGCACAAGTGCACTCTCTATTCCCTCACTCCCATAGTCTGATAATCCGACACAACCGGAGAAATATCAGGCGCAGGACCAACGGTTTTACGAGCCACGGCAGTGAAACACCGCCATCTTCCTGACTACGGGCTGCTTCTAGGAATTTCTTGACAGAAAAAAACCAATAAATGATTTTAGCCGATCCGGGATTCGAACCTGGGACCTCATGATCGGCTACCGCGTTTACGAACACTACACCAACGATGCAGTCAAACCTATCAGTGTCAATTATATCACTACAGTCCAATACAAGTCCAGTGCTGAAAATGGGCCTCCCACATAGATTGCCACAAAGTACGGTCCCGCGCCAACAGTGTCCATGGACTGCCTGTGTGGAAGGTCTTAAGATGAACATGGACAAGATAACATTCGTGTCTAACGTCCGTGCTACATCTATAACTTTATACTTGTCGAAAATACAACGGCGAGAACGTGTCAACCATCATTACAGCCTTTCATAAGTCCACTGCGAAACATAGGCCTCCACCAAGGAATGCCACAAAGCACGGTCCTGAGCCACCTGCATCCATCGACTTCCTGCATGTCTTACCAGGTTGTCACTCCATCTAGTGGGTAGAACGCCCTACACTTCATTGTGTCAACCGAATAATCCAAATTGGCTGGGATACATCCGGGAAACTGCGACAAGTCTTTTCGTCCGATATTATAATCATAATAAGAAAGTGTACAGCCAGTGCGTTTTCTTATTGATGATTTACTTTATTTAGATTTAATGAGATATTCAGAACTGAAACGTGGGTCATCACTCCTCTCCGTGTGAGGAAACACAAAGTCACTTAAAAGGGCTATGCTCAGGACTTCTCTGCGGATAAAATCCGTAGCGATGAGATCCGCAGAAGAGCAAGACTAACTAATGTAGCCTTTTTCTTATAGGATAGGGTGACAAACGAGCACACAGTTCACCTGATGGTAAGTGGTCACTGCGGCCCATAGACATTTACATTTATCCTCAACAAAGAATCAAAATGCAGATGCGTCGTCACCCGTGAGGACTAAGATGGAATGCCTCTTTTCCAGTAAAATGGGTCTCCGGTTCTCTACACTCACCATACGAAACACAGCAGTGTCAAGCTGCTTTTTTACACTGGTATTCTGTGAAAGCGTGGTCCATCCCCCACCTCCGAACCATTCGTGCTACAACTATACTACTAATATAGCTGCAGCATGGCTCTACCACGTCTAAAAGCCTAGTGAACTTGGGCGGGGTATTGGCGTTTGGTATTATTTTTGATTGACACCAAATCTTCTACTCATACTCGACGGCACTAGGACATTTTTATGGGATAAGTGTGATAATCGAGTATGTACACAGTCCACCACACCACACAGGTAAGTGGATGTTGTTGCCCATTGAAATCTACATTTAACCTCGATTAAGAATTAATGCTGATGCGCTGTCACCATGAGGTAATTACTACCAAGCTATTTCTAATTTGTTTTGTGTTGTTAATTGTGTTACATACATTATTGTAAGCTGTTATTTTTTTAAGTTCCGCTAGGTTTCTTGCTGGCTCTTCCCAGGACAAAAAAACCTCTTTTTTCCGAACCAGTAGTAAATTAAACAAAAGAGTGACTGTCAGTATGTATTATTTATGATCTATATTGAACAAAAAATATCTGTTTCTGTTTTCTCTAAGGACTACGATGAAATGCCTCGTTTCCAGTAAAAAAGATCTCCGGTTCTCTACACTCACCATACAAAACACAGACACATTAAACTGCGTCAAGCTATTTTACGCTGATATTCTGTGAGAGCGTGGTCCTATCCCGTTCGAGCCGACCCATACGTGCTACAACCATAATATAGCTGCAGCGTGGCTATACCACGTATATTACGCAATAGATACATTTGACAGTGATATTTTACGTCTAAAATTTTATCTTTAATGAACGAAATGTATGTAAAATATTAAAGATCAAATGGGCGTGGCGCATGTAATATAAAATGTATGTGAAGCTGAACTGTGCACACATGCGAGCGCCGGCAAAACTCATCTCTATAATACGTAATTACGCGCGTTCAAGTATAATTATTTAGTACTTGGCTAGTTCCACACACCGAATGATTTTATCAATATATCTATAGGAGCTGATACTCTGCCTAAATTAAACCAAATATTTTGATTCAATATCCATCCATCTATTACAGCCTACAAAAGCCCACTGCTGAACATAGTCCTCCCCCCATAGATTGCTTCGGTTTTTCTCTGGCAAAACCCACGCAATAACATTTTTTATAGGATAAGGGTGACAAACGAGCACACATTCCACCTGAAGGTAAATGGTTGCTGTAGCCCATAGACATCTACATCTATCTTCGATTACGAATCAAAATGCAGATGCGTTGTCACCCGTGACAACGAAGATGGAATGCCTCGTTTCCAGTAAAAAGGGGTCTCCGGTTCTCTACACTCACCATACGAAACACAGCAGCATTAAGCTGCTATTTTACGCTGGTATTCTGTGAGGGCGTGGTCATTCCCCGGTCGAGCCGACCCATTCGTGATACAACTATACCAGTAATATAGCTACAGCATGGCTCTACCACGTACATGGGATAGCTCCTTGACCCCGTTACTTTTCAAAGGACTCACGCTATAATAGATTAACTTTGATGACATGAAAACAAACTCAGTGTCTCATGGCAAATCACAACGTTACACCATGACGAAGATATATTTATGTAACTGGCTCCAATACCTTGTACATAGAAACAATAATACTCCTGTATATTAATAACAATTAAGTATGTGCTAAGTACTAAAATTAAATCCTCTCCTAGCCCACCACAGACTCTTGATCAGCTCCGAAATGCAGCATTGGCCACTTGTACAACCATACCGCAAGTCGATGTTAAAAACATCATCCGGAGCATGCCAGACCGAATACAGCCAGTTATCTGAGCTAGAGGAGGAAATACGCGGTACTAATGTATATAGACAATGATAAAAACGTGCTTCTTCTTTATTTTCTAGTGTTTTAAAATTTAGCGTTGAAAACTATAATTTCCCTTAGTTTTTAGCCGCCGCTACAAACTTAATTGTTAGTGTAGTTGTCTTTTAATAATCATGCAAAAGTACTGAAAACTTAAGAGAGACATTTATTGTGTCCACCTACGCAGTGTTAATTGAAGAAAAAATATTTACAAGCAAGCTGTCGCACAATACAATGTTGGCCAATTTTCCGTGCCGGTGAGTATATTTTCTGTGTGAACTAGCGGCGAGTGTCTTGTGGCATTAAGTGCACTTTTTGTAGTAGCTTAAATAAAATAAAGATATACACGTTATATATAGATGCAGTTCTTATAGCTATTCATAGCTTAATATGTTGTGCTGCAGGTTGAATACCCTTACAAATAAGTATATCGGCGCATCTATAAGTTACCGGATGGATAGAGAGTGAGCGACTGGTTGCATCACTCCAGCAGAGTGTCATATCGATGGTAGCGTGGTAGGTATATCAAGAAACCGAGAATCGTGTTGCTGAGAGCCTGCTCTGTGTTACACTGAGATGTGTAGTGTTGCTGTTGGTTTGCATACGTTGGTGTTATCACCTAATTACGACCCTCACGTTACACGTTTACGTGGTAGAGCCACGCTGCAGCTATATTAGTAGTATAGTTGTAGCACGAATGGGTCGGATCGACCGGGGAAGGACCACGCTCTCACAAAATACCAGCGCAAAATAGCAGCTTAACGCTGCTGTGTTTCGTATGGTGAGTGTATAGAACCGGAGACCTTTTTTACTGGAAACGAGGCATTCCATCTTAGTCCTCACGGGTGACAACGCATCTGCATTTTGATTCGTAATCGAAGATAGATGTAGATATCTATGGGCCATAGCAACCACTTACCATCAGGTGGACTGTGTGCTCGTTTGTTACCCTTATCCTATAAAAAACACACCAGTGTGTAATTGTGACGGGGACATATTACAGTATGGTCGAACTGTAATTGTTCTATACTGAATGTATAGTGCAGTACGCTGTTTTATTGCCGATAATGATTAATTGCGTAAGCAGGAGAGCAAGCTGAACATCTGCCCTCACACTATTATTATTTTTAAAAATTAACCCTTTGATGTATTTCCGACCAGTATTTACGTAGAATACAAATAATCAACAATTTATGTTTCTTAATCCCTTCCACTACATAAAGTAAACCTTAGTGTAGAGATTAGGTTTAAAAAAGGTATCAAGAAGAAAAGGCGTCACGGAACGCCCGGCAGTTATGAAACATCATAGTTGATGGACAAATTTATAATAAATGAAATACAATAAAGAAATATGTATTAATATGAATAAAAACAGACCTAAATAAGCGGTGAGTGCATCAATTCTACTATAGTTTTACAGATAGGCAACACAGTACCTAAATCACACAGAATAGCACACACTGAGAGAAGGAAATCGAGAGCAGTGGCGTAGAAGGAGCCGCCGTAATAAGAGCGCGATGTTGGTTGCCATCACGGCATACGAATCGGTTTTACTGCCAACGCGAGCCAATAGATGTTTCACACCAAAAAAAGAAAAGGCGCACTCCTTCAGCTCTGTATAATTCCACCTAATAATGCCGTTTGACACATACCAATTTTCGGTTCATTTGATATTAAAAGGTTTTCAACAGCGTGCCCGTAGACGGGAGACGCGGGGCGTCAATCTCTATTCAGTCGGATTGCAGTCAGCTTTGCCGCATCTTCAATTAGCTGAGCTAACTGATATTGGGTTGAATTATGCACACTTGTTTATAAATTATTTGATTGGAAGGAATGAACGTATTACAATTAAGTAATGCATAATCTCAATTACATCCTTACTTGGCTGCCCATTGTAAGACCTTTATTGAACTCAGATAGTATTTTTTTTAATTGGAGCGATTAACGAACCTATAGTCCACTTGATGGTAAGTGATTAGTAAAGTCCATGAAAACCTGTGAACAACTTCAAACAAAGGAAGAAACTAAAGATGCGTGCTCACTACCGAGAACTTGGATAGAATGCTTCATAGCCTGTTATTATTCTCGCTCCCTATACGTTACATACAAACTGGAACGCAATAGTACACGCACGGCGACCGTAATAAGACGGTAGAAGGTTTACAGGCGGACTTAGGAGTCTACCTAGGGGCAGAAAGACTTTTCTGTCCTACCTAGAATACTTTATATTTTAACTAGCTAATTAAGTAGAAGTTGCGCTACTCTTTCCGACGACCCTTCACAATGAAAATATTGAGGGTGACTTATCGGAATAAAATCTATCCTATCTCTTAAGTTGGACCAATCTGCACACAGTGTGCAAAATTTCATTGAAATCAGTTCAGTAGTTTAGCGAGTTCATCGCGGACAAACAATGTGAAACGTAATTTTTTTATATAAAGGCTAGCTGACCAGGCAGACGTTGTTCTGCCCTCTCCGACGACCCTGTATCCTATAAAAATTCTTAAATTCGTAATAAAAAATATTGAGGGTCACTTATCGGGATTAAAAATATCCTATCTCTTAAGTTGGATCAAACTGCACACAGTGTGCAAAATTTCATTGAAATCAGTTCAGTGGCTTAGGAGTTCATCGCGGACAAACAATGTGACACGTAATTTTTATATATAAAGATTTTACACATGAGAACACAGTTCACCTGACGGTGAAAGGAAACTATTGAACATAAACAATCACACCTACCTATCTTCGATTTAAACTCAGAATGCAGGATCTTTGTCACCCCTGAGGACTAAAATTAAATGCCTCGTCAGCAGTAAACAGGATTTTCGGCTGGAAACCTGAGAGAGTTGAAAGACTGCTATTTTACGACTACACTGGTGCTTTGTACTGCAGCCATAGTATAGCTGATGCAAAATGTCTCTACCACGTGGAAATTCCACAATGCACGGTACACAAGTATCAGTAAGCGTATGTTATCAGTACGTAGACTGCTATGGTTAGTTCTTGAACATTGCTCTTGTAGTAGTTTTGGCTGAACCGGGGAAGATGGACGCTCGCATCAACGTCAGCGTAAAATAGCAGCATAATGCTGCTGCGTTTCGTGTGGTGCGTGTAGAGAACATAATTTTAATCTACCTCTCTACTGTAATATTTTTATTTTATATAATAAAACCAAATTTTTATGGTTGAGAAGAAACATTAAGAGCTGGAATTGCATTTTGTTGGCTAAAGAACAAGGCTTTGGCGCTCGATTTTGGAGGCAGAAAACCTTCTAATGCCGAAGCGAAATTCGAATAAACGTCAACGAATTCGAAAAATGTTGTAGACGGATATATTATTGGTTTTTTCTTGAAATTTCTTTTCAATCCTGTTGAAGAACGAAGTAAATATTATTCGACAAACGAATCCAAAATCTAATTTGTTTTAGTTATCTAAACCCCCTTTATCAATATTATAATTTATTTGTTCGTACAAACAACGCTGGAAGTCCACGGTGACTTAATAAAATAATAGAAAAACTTATAAATATTCAGAGAGACGTTTAAGCCTTTAGCGGACTGACGGATTCGTTTTTACTTATTCCACAGAAAATCTGCTTAAAATCCGTATTTAAAAGAATCACTCGGAATTTATTTATGTTACGGTCCAACTAACAAGCGCCGGGAGGTTGAAATTTATGATCGTATAAAGTTATTGGAAGGTTCCCCTTCATTTGTTTTTATTAGTAGCAAAAATTAAGTTGAAGGGAAGAAAGGTGCTTGAGTGCTCTTGACAACGACCTGATGAAACATTCTGAAAGTCGATGGTTGCAGGTAGCTCTGAATCATAGTTTGTGGCAATCAATGGATAAGCCTAAGACGGAGTTCCTTACAGCCTGTAATTGTTCTCGCTCTCGTTACCCTTCAGACTGGTATGCAGCAGTGGATGCACTTATTAATATAGAATAAGTTACGGATTCAACTCAGCTGGGCAGCGTTCAGGAAATTACGACACATCTTCTCGTCAGGTATACCTCAATACCTCAAAACGAGATTCTACAACCAGTGCGTGTTGCCAGTGATGATTTATGAATCTGAGACGTGGTCCTTCGCTGCTGGTCGTGTGAAGACGCTTAAGGTCGCTCAGCGAGCTATGGAGAGGGCTATGCTCGGGGTTTCTCTAGATGATGAACTTACAAATGAGGATATCCGTAGTAGAACCAGAGTGACCGACATAGCCCAACAGATTAGTAAGCTGCAGTGGAAGTAGGCCGGCAATATAGCTAGAACCGACAACCGATGGGGATGAATGACAACGTATGGGATGTAGGGCGACCCCCACTAGATGGAGTGACGACCGGTTAAGACATGCAGGAAGTAGATGGATGCAGGTGGCTCAGGACCGTGCCTTGTGTCATTCCTTGGGGTAGGCCTATATTCAGCAGTGGACTTGTGAAGGGCTGTAGTGATGATAAGGATGATGAAGTTATAGAATAAGGGTGATAATCGAGCATACAGTCAACCTAATGGTGAGTGGATAGTAGACCCATAGACATCTACATTTATCCTCGGTTAAGAGTCAAAATTGCTTCTTTGCAGCAAAAATACGTTAAAAACTGGTACTCGACTGACTCGTAAGCAGCGAGAAGTACTACAAATAATCCTTCTTATATTATTCAGAAAAAAAAAAGAATAAATGGAATAATTTTCACTCAATAGGTTAAGAATAATTCTTATTGAAAGTAATTTTTTACTTTAATCACTGGTTCGTAAAAATATCTCTGAAAGAGCCGGCAAAAAACCCAGCGGGACGTTTTTTCACATTTATTATTGCACTAGATGAGCCGGCGAACTTCGTACCGCCTAACAGTTCTTTAATTTTTTATATTTTTTAATACTTATTCTGCAATTCGGGACTTCGGGACACCTAGCTAGTAAGATAAAAAAGAAAAAAGAAAGTTGGAAAGTCAACAATTACATTATGTCAAAAAATAAAAATTATAAAACACTTAAAATTCTTTCAATAGTCACTCAAAAATCACAATGAAAATTACAATTTCTGATTTCTTATTATGATACCTACTTAATATATTTCATTTTATTTTTACTTATTCTAAATTATGTTTCCATCGTATAAATATTTGTCAATATTTATACGATGGCAACGCCTCAATGGTTTTGCCTTCCCGGAACCCCTCCACTAACACTTAAACTTTATGTTATGATATTAAAGTTCAAATTGACTTTTAAGTATTATTACGAATCTTTTGTATGGGAATATAGAAAAGTGTTGTTTTTAGACTTTTTTAGGCAATTTTTAAAATTTTTCTCCGTAAGAACCATCTTCGTACTTCAAGGAATATTATAAAAAAAGAATTAGCGAAATCGTTTCAGCTGGTCTCGAGATTTGCGCTTAACAACACATTCAGCGATTCATTTTTATATTATAGATAATGCAATATAAAATAGGTTGTACAGTTATTTACAACACTCGTATAAGAAGTTGTTTAAAAGCAATCAACTCATTTCCAGGGGTTAATATCAACCGAATAGTAGTACTTTAGTATCTATACTAAATTAACTCTTTTATATCAAACAAAGATTTTATCTTTGTTTAATATGTGTTAAATATTAATAAAAAATTTAAACTTCGTAGTCGTGAGACCTTGTATATTTTCTAGGACTTTGTAATAATAGCGTGTATATTGTTTCACAAATGAATTACTGAATCTGAGAAGAACAATCCAGACTTAAGGGTTTCCTCTTTTAATTTGAACCATACGCCAGAGCTTCCTTCTTATCTCTTCGCAATGGTCGCGATTCAGAGGTTACCCTTTGGATGTCGTCGTTGCGAATGATTTTAAATGTAAAAATTATTCAAATAGGGCGCGGATAAGTCGGCTGGCGGTCGAATGGTTGACGTCTGAACTGGATCGGTGATTGGCGTTCGAGATATAGGCCAAATTGTCGATGAGATGGCTCAATCTTAGGCGATATCTCTTTATTTCTTATAATTTAGCAGCGACTGTATTTCTCGCTGAGCATCTATCTACGCTGTTAGTGGTTTTTAAGTTAAAATAAAACTGAGATTATCATGAGAAATTTAGATTTAATATAAGACGTTTTTGTTTTGTATTTATCATAAAAGTCCACTGCTGAACATAGACTTCCCCTATAGATAAACTGACGGGTTGGCAAACTGACAATGCAACATCGCAATGTGATGTTGTATTAAAATATTGTAAAGAAATTTGGTATGGTATATATACTTTTCAAAATGTACTAGTCTTTGTTGAATTATTTTAGGCTGAACGCTTTGTAACCAGTGCCACAATAAATAAATAAAAAATATAATAATTAACTAGTTACATATTTAAAGCCGTTACTTGACGTACTGTCTCTCAAATATGTGTACTGTCTCCTCTCATGATAAGTGGCTATTGTATTGGATAGTGGCTGTTGTAGCTCAAGATCGATTGATAATTTCGAATAAAAATCAATATCGATAAAAATCGACATCACTAAAATGTTTGATTGTCAATTATTTAGTAATAGATAATAAATATGTTTACGATCTTGCGATAACTAGATAGATATAGATAAGAGCCAGACGTAATTTTCAATTTAAATCATGAATGTAACGTCACTAGTCGTACTTATTGGATCCCCGTCAGAATTCAAGCAAATCTAGCATAATACATTTGAGTAGGACTTACGCCCCCATGTTGTACGAATATAGATAAAAACGCAGGAAAAAACCGCGAGCATTAATTAACCAGCCGCGCATGAATATCTTCTCGACACTAGTGCCCTCCCACGGTTTTGCTAATTGAAGCTGAAAATCTAGCGAGTAAAGGTTCGTTCATACTTGCTTAAAAGTATCTTTGTGAAGCAAGCAAGGAAAAGGATGCATTTTTCTCATATAAAATTAAATTACAGATATTTAATTAAATTTACAATGTAAATGATTAGGCTTACGCTATATTGGCGGTGTAAGAATATCCACTTCCCTCGTACTGTAAGTGGTCGTATGAGTTGACAGAGGGGATACAACTCAGGAGATAGGCAGCAGAGTCTTCCTAATAACAACTAAAAAAACTGCAGTTGCCAACCAGCCTGCCTAGCGTGGCAACTATGACAAATATATATCCTATGAGTTATGTGGGGCACGTTACTAAATAGTTACATGAAAATCTTCATTCCCTTTTTTTACATTCCCTTATTAATTTAGAAAAAAAAATTTGCATATGATAATAATTAATAAAATTGTCCTCCAGACTGAATTTCGGACACGGCGGTCAACCTAGCCATCTGCGAAGAACAAGATTATAGTGCCCAAGTGTATGCGCAAGCACAGGTGCACTCTCTATTCCCTCACTCTCATAGTCCGATGGGACGGTAAACCGACACGACCGGAGTCGTATAGCCCGAGTCCGGGCAGCTAATGAGAATTTCTTGACAGAACTTTTTCATAACTTCATGATTAGCAGCCGCGTTTTACGACTAGTAAACCAACGAGGCCCCTTTGAGTAAAAGAATATGATAAAAATTGTAATGTGTCTGAACTCACCTTTATGATTGTAGTTGTCAATTACACATGACATTGTGTTTTGTTAACGGTTCGCGTTCTACTCGAGCGCGGGAAATGTTGAGAAATAAATAATTGATGCTTGAAAAAGTAAATACTCTCCACATTTATATCCGCCATATTGGCTGACAAGTATAATAGGGAAGATTTTAGCAGTATATTCGCTTTTTTAATTTAAATGTTTTTACTAGTAGTATTTTGGGTTCCACTGTCATAAAAGGAACTTGAAATTTCTTCTGTCCTTAGTAATCCTAATGTATTTATTCTCAGCATTAAATCTTCTCGAGTTTTTAATAAATAACATATGAATGCTATTTTTGATACTTATTTTTTTTTTTGGAGTTTATGGCCTGGTATCTAGACCTTTAGGCCAAGTCTTAAGTATTTTTATTCGGTTTATTGTAATTTCCCCACTCCTTCATAGTATACTGCTTCACAATATGTTGATGCGTCACATTGTGCAGTTCTTGGGAGATTTTGGCGGCAACTTGATCCAGCAGACAGCTGACAGTTGGCGATGGTATCTAAAGGTGCCTATGCAAACAAACAGCTTATCTTGAGAATCCATCACCATCAGAGCACTTGTTTCACTGTTTCCACTAATAGTTCACATGCGTAGACACTTAATACACAAAATCGCAACACTTTTACATATCAAAGTCCACTTCAAACCATTATTTAAACAATAATACAGGAGCAGCAAACCGCCGCCGGTCAATTTCCCGCCAAAACTCCTTTTGATACTTATGTAAGAAAAAAACACAGATTATGCAAATTTTTTTTTATTCTCAATTAATGGCTAGCTCTGGCTTGTCGTATGTAACTAATTGGAACGTTCCATCAAATTCTTTTAGCGTTTAAACTTACAATTTTAAAAAACTAAGTAAATCTGTATTTGCTGCGGAGGCAAGGCTTTCTGCCTGCCAAATAATTTGCCATATGACAGAAATACTGGGTTATTCCGTTGCTGTTAGCCTCCTTCTAACTGTTTCGACTAAGGAATCTAATCACTGGCTTTACTATAAGTAACGTAGGTACATTACTCGACGAGGAAAGCTTGCTCATAGTCGTAGATTCGACCAGAAGCGTCGATCTGTCAACCTTATCAGAGCCATAGTGTTGGCGGCGTTGAGTTAGGGCTTCACTGAATTTCATATAAAAAATGCTGGTAGGTTATCAATTTCCGTTTCTATGAACAATGGCATAAATGATCCCTCGGTGTAATAACTTTGTGGAATAACCTTGTGGTATGAGACCAGACGGCTTGACTACTCCACACGGAGAGAAGCAAATTCCTTGTGGGAAATGCTATGTGCGTAGACAATTCGGTCTTTTTCTAAGAGATACCTCTAAGACTAGAACTGAGTAAAGTTGAAAATATAAGTCTCTGAGCGATGACTATATATTTGGTTCCTTTGCTGTGCGCTGTGCTGGCACTTAGGGTCAACGTGCGGCTTAGTTTCTAAAGGAACTGTATCTGCTACTGTTTGTCACTGCTGAAGACAATAGGGTTGTTTTGCTCGCCCAAAGGCTGCGTATAGCCATTTAACGAGGAAATTAAATTTGAAACTGCAATTGCCTGTAATGTGTTCCCGGCGTCTTAATTTTAAAAGTGTAATAATTTGGAAACTCTGTTTTTTTTTAACGATAAAACTTAAAACATACGGTGTAGCATTTAAACTCATATATTATAAGAGATATCTGCACTGTGGAACCATTTTACGTATTAAAACTTTGTTACCCGTATCAAAACTGTATAACAGGATTAACTTTTTAAAATGTCACGATAAAAATAAACTGAACGAGATCTATGAAAACAAATTCTTTCAACAAAATCCCTCGCTCGCTTTGTTTAGATGTTTAATCGAATCATCGCTCGACATTTAAATTTTCATCTCGATAAAAATTCAATTTTGTACCGACGCCCACTGAGGAGATCTTTTACAATATCACCGTCGATACGGCGAAGGGGGAAGGGTTAAGATGGCTGACGATAAACAAAAAAAAAAAGACAAAAAATGTTAATTTAACTTCAAGCGAGGAAACGAAGTCGCGGCGTGGAAAATTCTTATTTTTATCTATTTATTTCATAAGAGTTGTAGCAGTGTGACCGTGAATAGACTTGATGTGACAGTGTACATTTTGGTTAATATGCAATTGCGTACTTTATGTTTAAGTTATTTAAGTACTCAACATAGTATTTTTGATAGTTTTGTTTTAATTTATATTATTATACAACTTATCACATTAACCTTCTCTTTTGAATTTACCGTTGCAACTTACCAAGAGTGTGATAAATGGAAAGTTTTATTTGAAAAAATCGCCCATATTCACCACACTGGACAAGTCAAAAGAGACAGAAAGTGGCCGTAGAGCCAATGTTCTTGCACAATGTGAACACCAAATGCTGTTCACAATTGGTGATACTTGGATTAAAAAAATATGGATTGATTTTCCATCATCAGTCGGTCAGAATTAGGTCACAATCAGGCCAAAGCCAGGCTGTAACCAGGCCAGATTTCATTTACAGCACATATTGTATTGTAAATGAAACTAGAATAAACTTTGTAATAAAATATCGAATGTGATTTAACTCAACGCGCAACGCCATTTTTCTTTTTTACGCGCCAATCGTTCGGGCCTGTACGGAAAGTCGCCCGATATTGGCAGGCGCTAATTTAATCAATGTATATTTTTAATTTTGTATGTCAGCTGTATATAAACTTATACGTATCAAATCGTACCAGAACGACTGAAGGCTTCAGAACTGAAAACACAATAAGTAATTAGTAACATGGCAATCACCTTTATTTTGAATAGATCGAGGACGGTGCGCCTATATTCATTATGATAAGGTGGGTAAGGGGCAGAGTGAATACTTCAACCATCTAAGTTTTATGCTGTAAATGTTTTGGTATTTTTTTATTATTCTCTGTTGGTACTTCTCTCTTTGGTATTTTTATTAATCTTTAAAAACATATTATTCTTTTTTAGTCATTTCTTATAAAGTGACGGTAAAGTAAGTTATATATGTAAATTTAACAGGCCCCAAATAGAGAAAAACAATGTTGTATCAAAATTAGTACTCTATGAAAATACCAATGATCAAAAAAGAGCGAAAAGAAATCAACAGCGAGTAGACAATACAGCAAGAGGCATTCTTTTAGTTAACTCGCCGTTATAATTTACTCCTGATTGAGATCAAGTAGAAATTAAGAAAAAATAAAAGAGCGAAAGGGGACGAAGGGCCCTGATTGTCCTCTTTTATCTGCACGACTTGATTTAACAAACAACCTCGGCTTTTGATTCTATTCTAAAAGAAAGGCACACTAAACACATAAAAAAAAAACTGACGCAACCAATCCGACTTTGGTTTATGGGGATAGAAATATTCAAATAAAACGATCTGTAGGTATGTGTGAGTGTTATTAATTTCCAATAACATGAGAAATTGCGGAGTAGTAAGAGAATTCATCAATCCATTTGGTCCCAACGATAGCATTAGAGGCGAAAATGAGATATGCCAAAAAGATCTTATGGCTTCCGATTCCGATAGATGGCGCTATAATCATTTTGTTTACACCAGGCGTAAAATACCCGGCGACGGTGAGCAGCGTCAAAGTTGTGAAATGTCTGAAACTGCAATCGGTAATCCGTCTGCCACGCGTGACGATTAAGGCAAAGCCATCATATTTTTTTATTAATAAGGGTGATAATCGGGTCCACAATCCACCTGATGGTAAGTGGGTGCTGTGGCCCACAGATAAGTACATCTGTCTTCGATTAAAAATCAAAATGTAGATACAATTCACTTGATGGTAAATGTTTACTGTGGCCCATAGACCTACCTATTACACCAATTCTCGATGAAGATTCAAAATGCAGATGGATTGTTACCCCTGAGGACTAAGATGGAATGCCTCGATTCCATTAAATAGGATCTCCAGTTTTCTTTACTCACCATACGAGACATGTTAGCATTAAGCTGCTATTTTACGCTGATATTCTGTGAGAACGGGCTGCTTCCCCGGTCAAGCCGACCTATTCGTGCTACAAACATAATTTTTATTTATTTATTTGTTATTACAAGAATAGTGCCTAATGCAACAATGTGGTCAATATATAATACATAATAATATAGCTGCAGCATGGATCTACCACGAAAATTATTTTTTTATTACGTCACAAGCATTTTAATCCGAAACATTTGAATTAAAGGTGAAACGCGACATAGAAACTTACATACATGGTAGCGTTGTTAGAAACAGCATTAACAAGGGATAGGCAATCAAAAGTCGACCAATAAACCTGTAACAAGTAATCGAACTAGCCGCGCGTTAATGGCCGACCCTTGATTCGTCCACTTAGTTATTGCGGTGTTCGTGCCTGCGACGATTTTGTATGGACTAGGAATTTGTTATTAATAAAGTCCAACTATAAAAGTGTATACAACACTTTAAAACATATTTTAGTGATAGAATTTATTGTATTACAAGAATTTATAGACAACAAAGATTAAATAAAGTAATGTTACATTAGGTGTTTAGATTTATTATTTAATTATTCCAACAAATTATTGAATACTAAGGCAAAGTTATAATGAAAGAGTTAAATCCGTAAGTTAGGTATTTTTAGTATCGAAAACTTACATCATATATTGTAATAACAATTTAATAAAAAATTTATGAAGACATTATTGAATTAATCTCTATATTTGTTAAAGATATTGATTATTTTATTTAAGACTTAATATTGTACGCCTAAAATAGATGGACTATGGAGCACAAATGTACACAACATATTCTTAAGATCTTTTATCTTCATAACATATTTTATTTTGATTTTTGATTTAGTAAATGTCATTATTTATATTGTTAATGTCTATCTCTCTGCGTTCATTTACCTTTAGGTGGAATGGGTGATTACTTGTCAATTTTACTTGTATATAATTTAAAATTTAAAATTTTGTACAATCGACTACAATATAAATTATTAAGAATAACTTAAAAACTATTGGTCAGACCTTGATTAAATTGGGACCACATGACAAGCACCTGCTTTCAAATAAAAAATAATCATCGAAATCGGTTCACCTAGAAAAAAGTTATGAGGTACACATAAAAAAACATACAGTCGAATTGAGTACCGGCTCCTTTTTGAAGTCGGTAGAAATAATTTAAAATTAAAAATTTTGTACAGCCGACTTCAATATAAGTTATATAAGAATAACTTAAAAACTATTGGTCTGACCTTGATCAAATTCATATGGGACCACACGAAAAGTACCAGCTTTCAAATAAAAAAAGAATCATCGAAATCGGTTCACCCAGAAAAAAGTTCTGAGGTAACACACATAAAAAAAAAGGAAAAAAAAAACATACAGTCGAATTGAGTACCGGCTCCTTTTTGGAAGTCGGCAGAAAATGGATATCATTGCTGCTGGATGTTGGCTTTTTGGAGTACGTGTCTAACGTGTGTATATGCTTACTCGGTGGTAAGACTTCTTATTTGCGCAGAATTTCTTCTGGGTAGGTTCTCTTACGTATTTCCGGTCCAATGTGTTGCGGTCTGAAGAGTATAGAGGGCTCGTATAATTACCGGCATCTTAGTCCTCAGAGGTGATAACGTATTTGTAGCATTGTTTGAAGTTGCCTGCAAGTGCCCATGGACTGCAGTAGTGATCACGTACTTGGTGGTTTGTAATTTCGTGTGTTTTGCTGTGAGGTTTAGATTCAGATTCCATCTTAGACCTCAAAGTTGATGACGGAGCTCTATCCTTCTCTGGCTAAAGTTGGCTGGTTGCATGGTTCCATGGACAGTGGACTTACCATCAGGTACTCTGAGTTTATTCAGATGTACTGTAAGTTTGTTTTTCACTCGTTTTATAAACAAAATGACGCTTAACTAACATTTGTAACATTTGCCAGTTTGCAATATATATTAGTTTGCATAAGTCAACTAAATTTAGTAGGTATTTGAGAATAACATTATTTGAATGCTGTTATGAAAATGGATTTAACCTTTAATATAGTTAAAATTAGTTAAATGTGCCCAAATATTTTTAAGAGGTCTATACTTTCACATGAGTAGAAGTAACCCTACCGCCAAGTATAAGATTCAAAGAAATGACGCATCTCATCCCTATCTGCTGACTTTGGAAATCGTAGTTAGGTTACAGACATGACAGCTACTAGCGCAGTAACTATGCATTTGGCTGAAGCGTAGCGGGTTGCGTGTTCTAGTCCCCTAAGGAAAAAGTATTTTTATAGCCTGCAAAATATTGTTCCGGTCCTAGATGTTTCTCTGTGTGCAGATTTATGTATTTTAAAGTAACTTTTAACTTTTAAAAATTTTACAGGAGAAAATCCTATTGTGGAGCAACCTTGCTTATTTTTCAAATATAAAGTTAAAACAATCCCAGTAAAATTTGGTTCATATTTTCTGACATTAGATTGTCTTCAAGAATAAGTGACTAGTGGTAAAATTATTAATTTTGTACAACCGACTTCGATATAAATTATTAAGGATAACTCGAAAACACTGGTCAGACCTTGATCAAATTTATTTGGGACCACTTGAAAAGCACCAGCTTTCAAATAAAAAAAGTACATTAAAATCGGTTGAGCTAGAAAAACATTATGAGGTAACACACATAAAAAAAACATACAGTCGAATTGAGTACCTCCTCTTTTTTGAAGCCGGTTAAAAAGTTAGCATAATACTGTAGCGTAATTGTTTAAAATCATTCACTGAAATGAATGAATTAATATTGATCTTGGCATTGTTATTTAATACCTTAGCTTACGTTATTTACTCAAAAGCTTGACTACAGGGTTGCAATTTAAATGTTACAAACAGTAATAAAATAATTAAATGTTTAAACAAAAACAAAACAGTCGACACCTAAACGAGATATTAGTATCTTAATTAAATTATAGATTAATCTGTAATATTAACTCTAAATATTATTTACAGACAAACTGCTATTATTAAACCATTTGCCATTACGTAAGATGTGTGCTTGAGTAGTTATAATTACTTGAATACCGCACAAAGTTATAAAGCTCATAAGTCACGTCCACACTAAACCGTCGATCGTCTCGGGATAAAGGGCGACGCACACTAGGGCTAGTTTTCCCATTAAATTGTTTCTACACACTTGCCCACTATAGTCCACTTTGTCGAATCGCAATTAAATTCCGCCATGTCCAGCCCATCGGCAGGACAGGGCTGAACTGGAAGCTCAGTTTAATTTAAATTGTGTTGATACTCAAGTTTTAGAGCACTTCATTCTTAAGAAACAGTATTAAGATCAACTCAGAAGTAAAGTCGTTGGATGTGTACTTTCTTATAATAATGTACCTATTTATTTACTTATGTTTAATCTAAGTTTGAAATTATTACTACTCGAACGGAAACAATGTAAGAACAGCTAAACAGTTTTTATATAATAATGCACATATTTTGCAAAATGTTGGGATCGAACCTGGACCTTAGACCTATCCTATCTTCAACCCTAGGTTTTGGAGTATTTTATATTTTACAGTTTTCGAAATGTTTATTTTGACATATCGCCAATTTGGTCGATAAACTTTCGCCTAGGGCGACCCTTCCCGACTATGCCGTTCACCTCTGCAACATAAATTTGCTTTGTCACTCTTTCCTCATTCATTCTTTCTACATGGCCAAACCACCGAAGCATTCCTTTCTTAATCCTGGTCACAACATCATCTTGTAAACCACACTCTTCTCTTATTAAACAATTTCTCACTCTGTCATTCAGCTTCATCCCTAACATACTCCTTAATGACCGCATTTCTACAGCATTTATTCTACTCTCATGCTTCTTCTGCCACACCCAACTTTCACTACCATACATTAAAGTAGGTACTAACACAGCATTGTGAATTGCCATACGTGCCTTTTTGGACACATTCTGACTTTTCACAATAGAGTGTAGAGCCCCATTCACTCTAAAAATGGGCCAAATCAAGAGTATCTTTAACCGACGAGCGTGTATGCGTAGGTATATGGATGTGGAGGAAGCGAGAGAGGTGTGTCAGGATCGTGCTAAATGGAAGTCCATAATCTCTGCCTACCCCTCTGGGTGACAGGCGTGAGTGTTTATGTATGTATGTATGTATGTATTTTGACATAATGTCAGATGACATGATATTTTTTTGTTTAATTATCTAACTTAACCAGTTCTACTAATACAATGTATGATAGCAGTGGATGAACGCTCTTATCCCGCAAACTTACAGCAAAAGCAAAGATGTTTTATAGGTCCAGATACCGTGTTGCTAACACACCGCAACGTTCATAGTGAAGACAGTCTTTGATTCATGTGTGCGTGAGTACCACGTGACGCGCATATCTTACGCACCATGGCTGCATTAATGTGCGTGACTTCGGTAATAACAGTGCGAATCGATTACCCAAAAAATGTGGGAGATTTTACATTTCATTCCTATTGATGTACCTATTGATTCTAAGACTATAAAATGTGTGTGCGTGGCGTGTGCATTTGTGTGTGTATGTGTATGGGGATATGATTGCTTATGTGTGTTTTATGTAGGTACGAACATCGCACTAAAATATCGAAGATATGTAATAAAACCAATAATTAATGTAACAGTTAAAATAAATAAAAAAGCACAGTAGATATTTATGTATGTAACATATATTTATAATCTATTATTACTAAATATATACAGAGTACTACACTTTTGTACTGTAGAACACAAAATATTGCCGCTTTTTACGAAGACATTAAATTATTTTTCAATCCTAAGAAAAATGAAAAAAAAGTAAGTTTGGTTAAGCGTAAACTTCAGCCAAGAGATAGCAAAATGTTTAATTTTTTTAAATTGGTCCGTTCTGTTGCTGCGTGAAGGAAGGACAAAAACAAATAAACAAAAAAATCACACTTTCACATTTATAATATTATATTAGTATGAATTGTCAAGAATGATAGATAAACTTTTAAAACCAGTTTACAATCGGCTTTTTGAGGGTGAAACTATACCGGTTACTACTATAATGGTTCTGAGTGACCAAAAAAGGATAGAAGCACAAGAAAGTGCAATTTCATGCTGCCAGATGTAGTCTAATCCTAACCCTTAAAACGGTTTAACTCTATAGGTTGGGTAAAATCTGTAAAATTAGACTGTTTAAAACCCCTATACAGATAACCTTTGTGGTTGATCATGACATTAAAAAATGGTAAAAACATTTCATAGACTAGGCAACACTCGAATATTATTGCGCAGTATTATTACTTGTATTGACATTTAGCTTTCGTATTCTTTTACAAAGAAATACACCATAAAATTGTATAGTTACTTATGAAAAGTGATGTTCTTATCCTTATCTTTTTTCCAAGAGTAATTTTTAAATGATTTCACAGCACAAACAGTCATTTTGCGAAATTAAAAACACCGGTGCGTGACGTATGTTCATAGCGAACGTCGCTGGCGTAATGGCGGAACGATCGAACGAATACGCCAATATTGGCGCCTTTGAAATGGAAGCGTTTTAGGCGCGCATACACGGTATCTGGACCTATAAAACATCTTTGAGCAAAAGCTAATTAAACATCAGGTAAAAATATTCAAGTACTTTAAAGTAAGTTGTAAGTAATTTTACACATTATTGTCAGTCCACCGCAATCCGTGAGTCATAATATGGCTCTTCAAAGGCATCTCTGGCAAAATTAAAAATTTGTAAAAATAATATGGCGTTCGAATAAAAATAATAACCAAATACATCTCTGTGCTCACTCGGTCCATCAAGCAAGTCCGGATATCGTGAAGATATCACCGAGCGTGGACATCATCCGAAAGGGTCGCCCTCCGTACGAAGCCTACATTGTTCGACTAACAACTTGTGTACAAATGATTATGCCTCGAAAAACAATGCTTCGGTCATTGTTTGCCGGAGACGTTTTATTTTGTGATGCAGAAAGAATTAATGCTGTTTGACAGAAATGAAACTATTCTTACATTGTATTTGAATGCTTGCGAGTGGATGTTCGTAAATTATATAGCAGAGTGTCAGTAGTTTATATTGTTAAGTTAATAGGTTTGTTTTCGTTTAATTTATATGTGTTTTAGGTTTTTAATCTAATTATATAAATAAATAAAAAAATATAATGGCATTGAATTATTAGTTAAAACAAATAGTCCCCATGATCGCTTCCTATATGAATAAATCAATAGTTAACCAACCACCAAGCTAAGAGTAACCTAACCGAACAGTATGTACAAAGCAAGAGAGATGTGTTATGCTCGTACCAAACGGAAGTCCGCAGTCCATACTTACCTTCTGGGTGACAGACGAAAGAGTTTATGTATGTCATGCGCAGGATTTTAGTGATACTAGTATACAAAAACCAGAGGGAAAGTCCCCTGATGGTCTTGCTGTCCAATCGTAAGGAGAATTTTCGTTGATCACCACGCTTTGCAGGTGGATTTATGACCGCAGTACCACACGTTTCGTTCTCTCTATCGGATTCTCCAACGCCACCACCACATGTCAAGATTATAATGGAATTGCTATTTTTTTTTTGGAATTTGGTATTTCACTCCACCTTTAAAGTTAAATTGGATTTGTAATATTTAAAATACAAATAAAATGTCAATTTTACCACAAAAACTATCATGTGAAAACGTGCCAGTTGCGTTTCTTAGCAGGTACCTATCCATTTTACGTGGTTGGTGGTGGTTGGTTGCAAATATAGGATTTTTTTAAATGTTTTTAACGAAGCGAAAGAAAACGACCGTGTGCCTTACTTGATGATAAGTATCTAACCCTGCCCATGAAGAACTGAAACACCAGGAAAATTGCAGGTGCGTTGTCAGCCTTTTAAAAATTAGTAAGCTCGTTTCCTGATGTTCCCTAGGCCGTATTGGTCCGGAAAAATCACCGATGATAGGTAAACGATTCTAGAAAGAAGTCGTGCGAGGAAACAAGCTCCTAGTAAATCACACAATGGCGGACTGCCAAGCATCCAAATAGGTGGCTTCGTGAGTTTTATCATGATGTGCGTTGGTGGAATTTGGCGGGGATTCAAGCCGCTTTTTGCTGGATGCGTTCAAGTGAAAAGAGCTGGCATTGAGGTACTCTGGCCCAGAGATGGGAACAATATGAACAGAATGGTAACAGTCATGTGAGGCCGAACCTGCGCCTCGTAAAGTATAATGGAATCGTAACTATATGCTGAGAGGAAGTCCTTTATAATTTTCAAACGTGATAACACATCTAAATAGCAACGAATACATTATTTGTTAACCAACTTCAAAAAGGAGGAGGTTTTCAATTCGATTGTATGTTCTTTTTTATTAATGATTCTTTATTTTATTAAATAGGCTTTACTTCAAGTGCAACGTATAAATTTGGAGACAAAATTCCGCCGACAATGGTGGCGAATTGGGGAAACAGTTCCATATTGTATTGGACTATTGTTTAAGGAATTTCATATGATTTCTTCGCAGATTGAGAACCGATCTTAGTGATCCTTTTTTAATAAATAGTTTATACTTCAAGGGTAATGTATAAATTTGGATAAAAATTCTCTACACTCACCATACGAAATACAGCAGTGTTAAGCTGCTATTTTACACTGGTATTCTGGAGCGTGGTCCCTCTCCGTTCGAGCCGATCCATTCGTGCTACAACTATACTACTAATATAGCTGCAGCATGGCTCTACCACATAAAAGTCGGTTTTTACTTTTTGTGAAAAGTTTTAATTATCTATTTTTTTTAAAGTCGGTTGCAGGTCACCGTGGGTAGTTGATGCCACTTGCAATGAGGAAGCCTGTTAGCTTCTTTTTCACATATATTTTTCTTATAAAATTATTAGAAAAAATAACACACATTGTAATTTAATTTTAGATTTTATAGATAGCATCATAAACACTAGTGGTCACCGAGTGGTGGAAATTCGACCGTACGTCAATATATTTTTATAGGGTTGTAAATGAAGCCGTAAGTAGGCCGAAGTGGCAATGTGCCCGTCATATAGCTCGAAGAACCGAAAACAGATTGGGAAGAAAGTTTCTCGAGTGATGTAACTTCGCACTAGTGAACGAAGTGTGGAGGAATGGAGTAATGACCTCGTAAATCGATGGATGCAGGTCGCTCAAGACCGTACTTTGTGGCATTCCTTGGCCTATGTTCAGCAGTGGACTTGTGAAGGGCTGTGACGATTTTGATGATATGAAGCAACCAGTATTTCACTTTCAACTGTTCATCTATACAAATAAATAAAATTGAATTGTCTGTTTGTAATGTCAAAATAACAGCCTTTTACTGAATGCATATGAAAGTATACACGATAGGTACTTATATACAAAACACAATTTTTAAAATTTTTGTCTGTCTCTCTGTTTGTTCCGGCTAATCTCCGAAACGGCTGGACCGATTTCGACAGGACTTTCACTGGCAGATAGCTGAAGTTATAAGGAGTAACATAGGCTATTTATATTTTAGAAAATGAATTATGGTTCTGCGCAACATAATTAAAACCCTAAATTACACGCGGGCGAAGTCGCGGGGAACAGCTAGTTAATATATAAAACACAGATGTCTAATACATCTACGAAATCACACAAAATTCACAGCTCATTCAGTCAACCTGTCAGCAATAATTTGTTGGTATTATTTAAATTTTTTTAGCGACAATCTCTACTCATTGCTAGTGATTGACCTTACAGTAATAACACATATTGGAAATGCGAACGTAAACAATGTATGTTCAAAAAGGAGTGCAAAGTGTTCTCTTTACGTATTAATATATAGATATTATAACCTTATCTCATGATTAATAATTGCACTCATTTATTATTTTCAAAAAAATATTTGGGTTAACACTAAACTAATGGAAATACAAAATATTGACCGACGCCCAAATACACTAATAATAGCCTATAACAATAATTAGTTTTGGCGATTCCGACTCAATCCCCGAGGGGTCAAGTCGACCGATTGTCCTTTGAAGGGTTGATTAAGATGACCGGCGGGGTGGGGCCTTAATGACCCCGGAATGGAAGGGTTAGGGGCCAAACTTTAATGCGGGCGTACCTGCCATTTGTCGGAGTTAACACAGGCTGTTATTTGCTCTAAAAATGTTTTTTAAAGTGCTAATTAGAGGATGCGGTTTGTTCGAACATTGCGTTTTAATACATTTTGAACAACTTGATCAAGTCTACAATGTAGTATTTGGATTTTGTACAGGACTGTTGACTTACTGACAACCCAGCAGTAATTATATCGTGAAATGTAAGAATAACAACCCCATATTATCCAGGGAGTGTCGTAAGACGCGACACAGGGAAACATACTAGGAGATGGGCAGGTGCCAGGATGGCAACAGCTACCTGCCTCCTAAGCTTGACAACTGTGACAAATATCCCTTCTGTGAGGCAATCTATGGGGAAGGCTTATGGTGGACTTTCTTAGGCTGTAACGGGAACGGTAACAATCAATATGGGTTGACTGGTACAGTATTTATAATAGCATAAAGTCTGTTCTTTAATGGTATGAAAAAAATAAGGACCGAATAACAAATAATAGGACCTGAGTTCGAAACTGAACTAGCGTCAAAGTTGTGACAAAAAAAAAACATACAGTCGAATTAGGGACCTTCAAGAAAAGAGCGTACTCCTTTTTAAAAGGTCAGCAACGCATTTGCAATTCCCTCCCTGGTGTTGCAGTTGTTCATGGGCGGCGTTAGTCACTTACCATCAGGTGAGCCGCATGCTCGTTTGCTCCTATATATATATATATATAGGAGCAAACGAGCATTTATATATATATATATATATATATATATATATATATATATATATATATATATATAAAAAGAATTGAGTACAGTCTCCTTTTTGAAGTCGGTAGAAAAATAACAAAAATTAGTTTTCGTGTCCAGCAAATAGCAGCTTAACGCTATTGTGTTTTATATGGTAAGTATAGAGAACCGGAGACTTTTTACTGGAAACGAGTTGGTAGTTCAGGTGCTAAGTGCAATAAATTTCTTAATACGCGAGCAACCATGCTCTGATCCCGGCCGGTAACAATAAAATTGTTAATCCCATTATTAGTGTCTATTTACCAAGTGTTCGGCTATGACGGTAAACATCGTGAGGAAACCTGTAAGTCTAGGGAATTGGAAGTTTGGAAGTCATGTAACATCCGCCGACACACATTATAGCAATTCACAGTTGTTGCCCGAGATTTTTCCGGACCGATACGACTTAGGGACCTTCAAGAAAAGAGTTTTCTCCTTTCTAAACGTGCGGCAACGCATTTTTTTATAGAATAAAGGTGACAAACGAGCACACAATCCACCTGATGGTAAGTGAATGCTGCGGCCCATAGACATCTCCATTTATTCTTGATCAAGAATCAAAATGTAGACGCGTTGTCGACCCTGAGGATTAAGGTGGAAAGCCTCATTTCCAGTAAAAAGGGTCTCCGGTTCTCTACACTCACCATACGAAACACAGCAGCATTAAGCTGTTATTTTCGCTGGTTTTCTGTGAGCCGACCCATTCGTGCTACAACCATAATATAGTTGCAGCGTGGCTCTATCACGTAAAAATGCTTTTTTATGATTTTTTTTTTATAGAATAAGGGTGACAAACGAGCACACAGCCCACCTGATGGTAAGTGGTTGCTGTGACCCATAGACATCTACATCTATCTTCTTTTGCGGATTAAAATGCAAATACGTTGTCAACCGTGAGGAATAAGATGGAATGCCTCTTTTTACTGTAAAAAGGGTCTCCGGTTCTCTACTCTCACCATACGAAACAGAGCAGCATTAAGCTGCTATTTTACGCTGGTATTCTGTGAGAGCGTGGTCCTTCCCCGGTCGAGCTGACCCATTCGTGCTAGAACCATACTATTAATATAGCTGCAGCATGGCTCTACCACGTAAAAACATTTACTATTCCTCTCGTGTTGCAGTTGTTCATGGACAGCGGTCGACACTTACCATCAGGTAGAGCCGTATTCTCGTTTGCCTCCTTTACCATACAGAATAACTCCTCAATAACACTGTAAGAAATGAGACGTATAATGGTTGTAATTTTACTTCTTTTGTTTAGTAATTTATCGGACATCCATTTGTAAATTCTATCATAATAATGTACAAAAAATGCGTACAATACTTCGCGGATATGTTACTAACGCAATAAATTTGAAAATTGTTATATGTTAAGGTGAACTACAATAGAGTTTCTCGTAATTTGCACTTTTAATTAATAACTTTATCTAGCTCGCAGGTATATTCTAAGTTAAACTTGAAAAGCGTAGCGCAAAAAACCTTAACATTAGCGCTCATTTGGCCGCTTATTATTATTGTCTCCTCGCAAAGAATTCCCTAGAAAGGGTTAATTAGTATGGACCAAGAATTGAATTAAAAGACACCGTTGGATTAGTGTTGATAAGCAACTGATTTTTTTCTTCTATATATTCTTCTATATATCTAAGATATATTCATGACAGTAATGTAATTGTTTTGATAGAGCAATGTTTAAGGATTATTTTTATAACCTATTTTAATAAAGCTCCTTCGTTATCCATCCGATTTTGCGGATTATCTAGGTGATTTTTGCCTCGCGCGACTTTGTGTCTGCTGTTCTACTGCGCTACTCTACTGTCATCCGCAGTTTTTCCAGACAGATATATTGGACCTTCAAAAAGAGCCTACTACGTACTCAAATACCGGCGACACTCGTGCAATTATACTAACACTGGCGTTATAGCTGTCTATGTGCGACCGAATTTATTTAAAAGCAGGTAAACCACATGTACGTTTGTCTCTTCTTCTATAAAAGAAACATTAAGAAAGTATATGTTAAAAAAGTATACGATTACTGGCTAGCTTTTAAATGTGACCAAATTTATATATTTTCACTAAACGATATATTAGTATTGCATTAAAAATATCAAAATATCATGTTTATGTGGTTGATTAAAACGTAACAACCGGAAATGCGAGTGTGGTTCGAGCACTGGCGGTTCCGTAAAACTTAAATATATATGTAGACAGTTCATCCATCCTGGAAGTTTTAGGTAAGGTAAGAACCGAACATCTAGTCCACAGTACATGCTCCAACTGCAAATGTATGTTTTTAATTAAAAAAAAAAGGTATAACTTCTTTTATTCACTAACAATTTTCGGGTTGTTTCCTTTACTTAAGCTGAAAAACGCTGCTTCTAGCCCAATTTTATTATTATAGGTCAACGGGTAATAGGGTACAGGTTTTGAAGTATGAGTTTTCGTTTAATTGATTGACTGAGTTTTTTTAATAAAGTAGTAACAAACGAACTAACAGTCCATCCAATAGTCAGTGCGAACTACACAGGCTGTAGCCCATGGATACTAGTAACCAACTTCAAAAAAGAAATACGAAAACATAACATAAATGGGTATATCTTTTGATTTCGTTGACTTAAAAGTTGGAATTTACACATCCAAGGCTCGTTAGTAGGTATTTGATGTCAATTTCAACTTGATACACGCTGAGAAAGAGGGCCTGGACAGATGGAGAACAAAGTGGAACAATATAAGATTTGCTTTGTTTTTGAGGTACGGAACCTTAAACAGTTTTGTTTCTAATTTATATTATCTGAAAATAATTTTTCTATATTCAGGGTAACTGGACTTTTTGCTTAGGAGCCCGTCTGTCTAGGTAACATCTTCTTCTTAATTTCTTGTTAATTAGCAGAGTATTTTCCCTTGCTAGTCGTGGGCTCGTGGGCCGTGCTTATAAGAATATTTCTTTAACTATACATAAAAAAAATATGTCATATCCATATAATGCTTTCGTTATCGCCGATGAATTACAAGAGAAGCGACGACAGATCGCGTCTCGGTCCAAAAACAAAACGAAATAAAAAAATATAGACAAAAAATAAAATAAAAGAGACGCGCCCGTCGCAAGAGATATCTTTCATCTTGTAATTATTTTTATCCTTTAAGCGAAAGGAAGAGGGATATAGATAAAAAATGGAGGAGAGAACAAATAATAATTAGTTTGTCCGATTCAGTCGTACTATTGTGAGAGAGTCATTGTCGTTGCCCTTTGAGAAAAAATCGTGCGCTTAATTTTTATTAAATACATATTTCTTTGCCGCCTCTCCATTGACGTTAACCTAATATTTTAAGCACGCTTATTAACATTTCTTTCTTTCAGAAAAATAATCTCTCCTTTTTAATTTTATGTTTAAATAATATGCTTTTTTTTTAAATTTTAGCTTTCCATTATAATTCAAATTATACTCTAATTGAAAATTCGAACATTGATATTTACTTCTGTGTTTTGGTATTTATATATTACCTACCAGCTGGTACCCGGCGCGTTGCTGCCGCTGACGAAACAATTGTGGAAATGTCGTTTTAAATTTGGAACAGTTATATTGTTTCTTTAGGAATGGTAATACATTCATTGAAGTTGAATGATATATGAATTTCAAATAAATTTGTCGGCACGACACGAGCGCCACCTACTGTAAGTTAACTATGCGTATAACCTTCACGCAAGTGCAAGCAATAAGTTGATAAAGTTTTACCGCAATCTGATGAATGGTATGGCAGCGTATAAAATACGAACAAACAAACATTTAATTTTGTATAGATTAGATACCTACGTACGCTAAATTTCTACCATAACACATAGTTCCATAAGAGTTTCGTTTTGTTACTTTTAGAACACTAACGTAATTGCTAAACTGAAATGTATGCGAGCGAAGCCGCGGGGAAAATCTAATAATTTATAAAATTATACATGTATGAATATATTACTAAATTACCAACTTATTTTATACTTTGTTAATTTTTCTGTTGCCATGTTTGAATTTCTTTATTTAAATATCAAAGGAATGGAAATTAAAATTAAAAGTAGCCAACCTTTGCGTGAAATATAAAAAAGGAAAAACTCACCACCGTCCAATAAAGCGATGGTATTTGAATGTGGAACGCTGTATTGGGTATCGATTGGTTTCCGATCAGCCAATTGGGGGCGAGGAAGGCACGCCCGTCACACACGCCTACCGATATTGGAAATGAATCGATGTGTTGGTGCTATATATTCGTACAAGGTTATAGATACCCTTTGTATACATATATAATTCTTCTGTATGTGTGTTTGTCACTTAACTCCTCCTTAAGTCCAGTTGTTTACAGCTGGACCGATTTTGATGAATTTTTAATATGTTTGAGTGTAGGTTCCTAGATGGTTTAGTTTACAATTGAACCCAGTAGGTGGCGCTGTTGTAAAGATCCAGAAATCACCTGTGCCGGGCCAGATGTGATCGCTAGTTTTGTATTTATTTTACATGTCTAGTAATTTTTATTTTATTTATTTCAGGCAGACCCCATATGAGGTTTTAACAAAATAAAATTATAGCTAGAGTCATTAAAAAATAGATTAAAAGAAATATAAAAACAGAAAAATTCAAACAATTGTGAGATAGATCCACACAACAACATATACACTGTTATGCTACTGTGTGAACCCGCACCCAGGCTTGTAGAGGTGGCAAGTCCCACCGATCAACGAATACTCCAAGGATACTGCTGGTACCGTTCCGCAAACGAGTCAGCGTTATAATAAAAAGTTATATCTGTTCCCTCTGTCGCCTCCTTTAGACACCCACGGGATTATATGGGGTAGTGGGTTCTTTACGCTGTTGTTACACAAAAAGTAAAGTTATTTTATCTTACAATAAAGAAACGTAATTAATTAAATTACAATGGAGCTCACTTATTCTACAGAAATAATTTCTTTCCATACATCGCAGAGATTCGAAAATCTAGGCTAATATAATTTTCATTTCGTATTTGATTCATTTTCGAAGTCAAAGTTTTGTATTCAATTTAGACTTTCTAGATTAATCTACATTTTTATTTCATAAAACTTTCTAAAGGAATAAGGCGTTAAGTCCACCCATTATACCTTATTTTTATTGCGATAGTATCAACAAAAATTTTCGTAGACATTTTGAATATAGAGTATATTTTTTTATGTATAAATTTTAAGCAATAACTCAAAAACTACTAGTCAAATCTTGATCAAATTAATATGGGACTACATGAGAAGCACCAGCTTTCAAATAAAATATGAACAATTAAAATCGGTTCACTCCCGAAAAAAGTTATCAAGTAACACACATAGAAAAACCTACAGTCGATATGAGTACCTACCTCCTATTTTTGAATTCGGTGTAAAACGCATTAATGAACTTTGGTCTTAGGTATCCTCGATACAGGCTTGTCTAGTGAGGAAATCAACAGATATTACCTATTGTATAATTGTTTTTAATGATAAAACATTTTTCATTTACATTTTATTTTAAACAACCTAAACTTTTCGTAGCGACCGGAGTACATCACTAAAGGTCGTAACTCGCATACTGCAAGCAGTTTACAAGCCGGCAAGTCCATCGAAACCGATCGTTCGATTGGACATGCGCTCTCGGAGCAATTTTTTCCATTCACTGGGCGTGGCCACGATGTGTCGATAGCTATTGAATATTGGACACCCCTTCGATAGTGGGCGGGTTACTTGAATAAACTCAATCTTTTAAGAAAGGTAAAAATTCATGCTATGGTTAGTTATGGTTGATATGGATATGTTGTTTGAACATCAGTCAATTTCAGTCTTGATTTTTTCTGATAATTTACTCCAAGAGGACTATAGCTTCCACATTCATCATACGTGTTAACTACTGCTGCTTGCGCGGGATCTCTATTCGGGTTTACGTCGTTTACGACAAAGGAGTGGAATAAGTTGTCAGAATCTGACTTTCCATCCGATTACAACGTGGGTAACAAAAGCCTCGCTCTTGCCATGAAGACGGCAAGAGCGAGGCTTTAGTTAAGCTAAGTGAGTGCGCTTTACCATACTTTGTTGCATCACCACTTAGATACATCAGATGGGATAGTAGTCGTAGTACGTGTGCAACCCGGGTTCGAACCGCCGGCGGCAATGAATTAGTTCATTGCATCTACACGTCTGAGAAATATAAAAATATTTTGAGGATATGTAACGTCTGTAAACTCCCATTGTGGCAACGCGGCTTAGAAAACCCTTTAACAATTGGGAGGAAGTCTGCTTTCACCTGTGCGATGTATGTAGGTAGTATATACTAACTACTTTTTCAACTAATTTATTACATAATACTTATAGCTTTCAATATTTAGTACTAGCAACCCTCTCCGGTTACGCTTGCATAGGATCTATTAAAGTAGCGTTATTTAGAATTAAGATAACCAAAGACCGTATATTTCCTTTATGTCAAAAAATCTTCTAGTTTTTCGGATGAAATAGCCTAGATCCCTCCTTATATTGCCCCTTATCTATTCGTTTTCATCGCAAGCAGTTCAGCCTGGAATGACAGACAGACAGAAAAACAAAATTAAAAAAAATGGTTATATATGTTTTAATAGCATACAAATGACCCCCCTGAGCTTAATAGAAGCCAATTATTTGATAATTACAGACGGACACTTCAATTTTATTTATGTGCATCTTGATTGAGATTGAGATTCATTTTTCTTAAAAACATTACCCCCACACTAGGAATTTCTCCTGTGTCGTGGAGGTAGTTTACAAACACAAATTGCACAACGACAAACATCCAGACCCGGAACAATTACCTGTAGGCCATACAAATACTTGTTCCGTGCGGCATTCGAACCCGCGGCCCCCGGCGCAGCAACTCATTGTTAAGCCACTGCGCCACGGAAAAATAAAAAAATTGATTGAGACTGTTCGTATACGTTGCATTATAGGTGACTTTTAAACAGACATATAAACCATATTATAGATATGTATATGAGATTGTGGATGTGGAACCAATCGGCCGAATGCGCAGACTCGAACCGATATCCGTTACTGATAGGAGGAGGTACCCGCTGGGCGTGGCGGGTCGAGATCGAGTTTATCATCCCAAAGATTCCGCCTGAAAACGTATGATGCATTTTAAATCGACATTTTTACATCTGCTTATAGAACTTGAAAAGAAAACGAGTAGCTACTTATTTTTCTCTGTTAAAAATAACTTTACAACTACACAAATATTTCTCCTGTATCCTGGAGGCAGCTTACACACATACATTTCCCAAGGACAATCACAAATTCGGTGGACTGTGTGCTCGTTTGTTACCCTATCCTATAAAAAAAAGTTATTTTAATAGATGTAATGGTGACAAACGAGTCCACCGTATGGTAAGTGGATGTGGTGGCCTATTGAAACCCACATTTATCATTAATCAAGAATCAAAATGCAGATGCGTTGTCACCCTTGAGGGCTAAGATAGAATGTCTGTTGCCAGTTGTAGGAATCTCCGGTTCTTTACAGTCATCATACGAAACAGCAGCATTATGCGGCTATTTTGCGCTGGTGTTCTGTTGGAGCGCGTTACTTCCCAGTCGAGTCGATACATTTGGCTGTAATCATAACACAGGTACAGCATGTCTCTACTACTTTTTTTTATAGAAAAAGCGAGACAAACTAGCTAACAGTCAAGTTGATAGTAAGTGGATACAGTAGCCCGTAGACATCTACATCTGACTTTCACTAAGAATCAAAATGCAGATGCGTTGTCACACTGAGGACTAAGATGAAATGCCCCGTTTCCAGTAAAAAAAATCTCCGGTTCTCTGTGCGAGTGTGAAAATTATAGTGAAGAAAACGTGATAAAATACTTAAAATTAGCTTATTGACAATCTACAGGCTGTGAGGCACTCCATATTAGTAAAAGAGATGGCAATGCATCTATAACCTTCATTTCCTGTCAACACCTAGTAAAAACTTACCTAGTGAAAATTGATAACTAAACTGATTTAATAATAGAAAAAATATTTTATTGCAATTATTTAATTTAATTTTGGGATTACTGATAGTTGCATTTATATTGTTATCGCCGTTATGGAGACCTGTTATACACCTGCAATCTTTAAAATTCCAGAAGTAGTAAACCATTGAATGTTGCCACTTATAAATGCGACGGATTTAAAACGAAAACCTAGTTCATTACCGAACACGCCCGCAAAGAAAGCTCGCGGCACAGAACCCAAGCAGTAACGAAGCCGAGGATAAATAATCATAAAGAGTTGACTTGGCACCTTAAAATGAAAATTGTGTTCACTAAAACGCGCCAAGGAAGTGATATTTATGAGCCCAGCTTCGTTGGTTAATGAGCTCCATAAAAAGCAGTGTGTGATAACCCTGCGTTATTTGGGGTGGCTTTTAAATAACTCCATTTGAATTAAATCTTATTAGTTAATGTTGAAAGTGTGATTTATTTTTGTTTGCAACTTACTTAACATGTTCTAATTACATAGTGTAAAATCTGAAAGAGCATGGAAAATATAATATCAAGTTAGTTGCGTAAAAGTTTTTGAAATATATTTTCTAGCAAAGTCAAAAACTTTCAGTATTATTTAACTATAAATGTAATGACGATGCTGTGATATTTTTTTTATATAGAATAAAGGTGACGAAACCACCTGATAGCAAGTAAATGCTGAGAGTTGCGAGGAGGATACGAGTCTGAGTACATTATTACCAATTTATGCCGCAAAATAGATGTGCTTGCACTGCTATGTTGCTGTCTGTAAAGTATGGAGAACCAGCACAATGAGGACATCCACGACTTTTTCTGCCACCAGGACAGCGCCACTCAAAAGTGAGGTATATCTAATATTTGACAGATTTCATAGCGGGGAATTTAATTTGTTCGGAAAATGTAAAGGTTAATGTTTATTTCTATACAATTTATATATATATATATTTTGTATTAATAAGATTAAAAATAAATAAACCAAACCACAAATATTCATAAAAGTATAAAATTAAGAAAAAAGTTCAAAATGTGAAAAAAATTAAAGAGCGAACCACTGAGGAATTGTTTTGTGTATTAATATAATACTCTAGAAACTGATAAACTTTTATTAAAAACTAACTTCTCAATTAAATGACATTGTGTAACAAAAAAACTTTACCTCAGTGTCAACTAGCGACATCTGGTGAGCAGAAAATGATTAGCCCTTATTACAGGCATTCTATCTTAGTCCATAGAAGTGACAACGCATCACCTGCCAAAAAACTCGCCACGCTACAGGTTAACTGGTAGAGAATGTCGACAAGTATTAAGTTCGCCCATTGTTACCTTAGTGGTGAGGTGTTACAATAAAGTTAAATAAATAAAAACGCATCTGTAGCTTTCTTTATTTGAATTTGCTTCAGGTGTCTATGGACTGCTATAGCTACTTACAATCAGATGGTCTGTAAGTACGTTTGTCACTTCAGTGTTATAAAAATAGAAATATAAACTAGTTTATTCAAGATAGATTATAAATAATACTTATTGAAATTTACTCTTTCTTATGTTTAATATACAACTGGTTCGGAAAATACCTCTGTCCTGGAAAGAACCAGCGAGAAACCCAGCGGGACTTTAAAAATTAATTAGAAATTGCTTGGTAGCGATCACCTTAATGCTAGGGTGTATTATCACCCATAATTAAAATATATCTGCAACCTAATGCAACGTCGGTTTTAGGAAACAACAGATAATTGTAAATAACCTTTTCCAGTGATAGACTTCCAGTGTCATATGCAGAAAAAAAATTGAAATCACAGTAAAATATTTTGCATCATTGACTTTGGATAACTCAGAATGTATCTAGCTAAAAAAGTAAAATTTTAACACACATGCGTTCCATTTCTGAACGCAGTTACCGATTTAATAAAGGAAATTCTTTCACACAGCCTCAGTGTGGGTTATGGGACTTCACATGTCTCCTGAGACATGCAAGATGGTTTCTATCATAGCCGAAGACATATTAAGCAATACAATTATATATTATTAAAAAAATGGCAGCTTTAACAATGATTAAATAACTATTATCATTGTTAAATGACAGCGTAAAAGAATTCACTGCCTTATATCATCCCGTGGGTGTCGTAAGAGGCGATTAAAGGAAACTGAAACAGGAAGCGTACAACAGCATCTTCCTTACAAATACTGAAAGTAATAAAAAACCAGTCAAGCGTGGCAACTATGGCAAATATCCACTATGAAGCAATATACAAAGGAGGTATATGATCAGCAGGGCCTTTCATAGACAGTAATAATGATGTAGATTTTTTTACTTATTATAAACCAGTGTTGACTATCATCCTATTTAGTGGTGATGCAGCCCTAGATGTTAAATCGCACTGTCTTAGCGTAAGAAAAACCAATTCACTCTTTTTTTATAGGATAGGGTGACAAACGAGCACACAGTCTACCTGATGGTAAGTGGTTGCTGTGACCCATAGACATCTACATTTATCCTCAATAAAAAATCAAAATGCACATGTCTCGTCACCCGTGAGGACTAAGATGGAATGCCTCCTTTCCAGTAAAAAGCGTCTCCGATTCTCTACACTCACTCTACGAAACATAGCAGTGTCAAGCTGCTATTTTACGCTGGTATTCTGTGAGAGCGTAGTCCTTCCCCGGTCGCGTCGACCCATTCGTACTACAACTATACTACCAATACAGCTGCAGAATGGCTTTACCACGTATACTTGCGGTGAAGACGCCCAGATTGTATTCGGACGGAAAAATATACACCGGCAAATTATTCCTCTCCTTTGTTGTACGCATTACAAAAGACGAAGCAAACCAAAAAAATAAAAAATTGTTATTAACAAGATAAAAATAATTATAGTGATGTCTTAATATTGTTAGTAAGTAGTAAGGTTTAGCGTGGAAGAGCCATACTGCAGCTATATCATGGTTGTAGTACGAATGGGTCAACTCGACCGGGGAAGGACCACGCTCTCACAGAATACCACCGTGAAATAGAAGCTTAATACTGCTGTGTTTCGTATGGTGATTGTAGAGAACTGGAGACGTTTTACTGGAAACAAGGCATTTTATTTTAGTACTCAGGGTGCAACACAGCTGCATTCTGATTCTTAATCGAGGATATACAGCACAGCCACAGCATCCATTAACCATCACGTAGACTCTCTGGAGTGGAGTCTCTTAGTGGAAAATTTAAAGAAAAAAATGTTAACTTTGGCCGCTTAGTATATTTACAAAAATTTAATGTGTATGTACAAAAACAAAGGTAGTTTTAGTAAAAAAAGTGATATACACTCTGTAAACACTAAGAACAAACACAAGCTAGTGATACCAGTTTGTCGACTCCACGGAGTCAGTAATTCATTCTTGGGGCAATGTATTTTATTATTACAACAAAGTCCCAGAAAATATACAAGCTCTATCTATAACCAAGTTTAAATATTTTATTAAAATAAAACTGTATAAGAAGGGTTATTATAATATAAATGAAAAAATGGTTGATGATAACCCCTGGGAAGAGGTGGTGCTTCCAAGCTATTTCTAAAATAAATTTTGAAAATAGTTTGTACAACCATTCATGTAAAATTTACTTTAGAAAAAAGACCCGCTGGGTTTATTGCTGGTTATTCCCAGAGCAGAGAGTTTTTTATAAGGGTAAAGTAAAAAATCACTTTTGTATATTGAATAAAAAATTATTCTATTCTATTCTATACTGTGTGCTCGTTCGTCACACTTATTCTATAAAAAAAGGCATTTAAACCAGAAGTACGTTAAAAGAAAATGCAAAGAGTAATAAACTATTATATGATGTTATGGAGACGATATTGCGTTAAGGTTTTCTGCTAATATGTATAACATTCGTGGAAGAGTCATTTTTCCTGATGCATCTTTTAAAGAATTTAATAACCAAGACACTTGTATACTCTCTTTGGAAATTTTCTTCCCTATAATCGAATGTCAACTATCTACAGCAAATTTTTTGAATTAGTAAAATAAAAGCACATGCGTAGTTTTATAATAATCAAAGCACATAACTGTCCTACTGCTATTTTATATACAATACAATTCATATTTACACGTAATTTTGTAATTCACTGTGATTGAGAATGTCGTTTGTTGTTTAGTAGCGCTATTCGATACTAGATGGTGTTACAGGCTTTTTCTTGTGAATATTGGTTAGCTAACAGAAGAAAATTACTGTACTAAACTATATTATAAGCTCTCTGTATGCTTATGCATTCATATTAAAAATAAAACAATAATTCAATATGTTATTTTATAATTTTTTTATAAATATGATAATCTGACAATTCATAAGAAATTTTAAAAGGAATGGCCCTAAAATGCATTGACCCCCAAAGATTATTTTGATAAATTCAACTTGTTATTGTCTCGAGTGTAAGATGGATCCTGTTTGAGTAAATATCTTCAATTGATTTTTATAATTAAACGTTTACAATTCACAACATAATATTACTTACTATACTTTATATCAACTAAATGAAGAAAAACTAAGAGTTTTATTCGTATTGGAGGCATGTTGTGGCTATATCATCCCGTGGGTATTGTAAGAGGAGATAAGGAGAAATAAATGGAACAGGAGATAGGTACTCATATTATACATTATTTAGAATAGGTCCACAGACACAAACTGAAGATAATAAAAAAAAACTGATTTTTTCAACCCGCCTGACAAGCGTTAAAAACAATTTAATTTCATTCCAATATTTTTATTTAAACAAATAACAAATTAAACTCACAAATTCAGAGGACGATGTCTTCAAACACTGTAACGATGACAAATTGTGCAGAAGATCGACCAACGAGCTCATGAAAATAAATGTTGGATGGAAATACGAGTACATGTAAGTGAGCATATATCTGTAACATCTGAGCTGACAAAATCTGTTAAGCCTTATCATCATGAGAGCAATTGTTTCATAGTTTCTTTTATTAGCTCACATGCGCAGACGTTTGATACAGAAAATCGCACCACTTCTTCGTATCATCGTAAATTATTATTTAAACGATAATCCAACAGCAATGTGCTGCGCTCAAGTTCCCGCCAAAACACCTTTTTTAACCGACTTCAAAAAGGAGGAGGTTTTAATTAACCATTCGACTGTATATAACTTTTTTCTAGGAGAACCGATTTCGATGATTCTTTTTTATTTGAAAGACGGTGCTTCTCGTGTGGTCCCATATAAATTTGATCAAGGTCTGACCAGTACTTTTTGAGTTATCCTTAATAATTTATATTGAAGTTGGTTCAAATTTTTTAATTTTATTATTTACTTATTATAAACCAGTGCTTGACCACAATTTCACCTGCTTATAAGTCACTAAGCCGTAGATGGTAAATCGCACTGTCTTAGCGTAACAAAAGCCTATTCACTATTGCATTGAAGACGTCCAGATTGTATTCGGACGGAAAAACAGACGCCGGTAAATTATTTCACTCCTTTGCTGTACGCAATCCATAAGGTGAAACACACCATTTGATTCTAATCTCATTAACGTTACATTAAAATCATTAAAAAATATAGAAATTACAATAAATCTTTACCCTTTTTATATTAATTTCACCACTTTCTCTTAGTATTTTTACCAACCCTATGCGTACTAACGTATACCTTCTATTCCACAAAAAAAAAGTTTATTATCAGAATAAGTTAGTCCATTATTGTTATTAAGAGGTCTACAGTAATCTTAGTAAAATAAATAAAAACATGGGTGCTGTTTACACACAGTAGAACAAACCTTAAGAAAACTAAACTTCTAGAGAATGAGACGAATGCAGACTATCAGGATTAGGTTTATGGAACGAAAATATAAATAACTGTATTCTATCTCATTCAGATATATATGTTTGTCTCTTTTTAGTGTCGCTTTTTCGTTTCAAGTTTTTCAAATCACAACGTCTCTGAAGAAGTTTTCATTTCAAATACTACGTGGATATTAATTTCGACATTGATACGAACTTGACGTAAATTCAGATACATCTGTTGTGTCTAGGCGAATTTATTTCTATTTATACTTACGTTTCGAATTATTCGCCCTTTCGCGGCAATTATTTATTACCCATTTTCGCATTCGCGAGGCGAAAGTGGATCTCGACGTGGGATAGGTGAAGACATATTTATGGCCGCGAAATAAATACCAGAGTGGTAAGACGATATGGCATATTCGACATGTGGTTCCGTACAATAAAATGTAATTTATAAACTAAATAATTATTAAACTTTGGTTCATTCTTAAAGCAGAGAGACGGAGAAAATAAAAGTAAAATATTTTTATCATAACATAATACTCGTGCGTCACTACAAAGTTTCTAATAAAAAAAAAAATGTTTCTTTTTTCTTGCACTATGCAGCAAATATCTTTTTTTATAGGATAGGGTGACAAACGAGCACACAGTCCACCTGATGGTAAGGGGTTTGCAATGACCCATAGACATCTACATTTATCCTCAATAAAGAATCAAAATGCAGATGCGTCGTCACCCGTGAGGACTAAGATAGCCTCTATTCCAGTAAAATGAGTCTCCGGTTCTCTACACTCACCAGCTGATTAGTGACCGCCAAAACGGTTTTCGTCGGGGTCGATCAGCTGGTGATCTTCTGGTCTACCTGACCCATAGATGGGCAGAGGCAGTAGAGTCCAAGGGGGAGGCGTTGGCCGTTAGTTTCGACATTGCGAAGGCCTTCGATCGGGTTTGACACAAAGCGCTTTTTTCGAAGCTCCCTTCCTATGGGCTTCCCGAGAAATTGTGCGATTGGATCACCAGCTTCCTTGCAGATCAGATCATCAAGGTCGTTGTAGACGGTGCATGTTCCGACTACAAGCCTATTAACGCTGGTGTTCCACAAGGCTGTGTGCTATCACCAACGCTGTTTCTTCTGCATATCAATGATATGTTGCTAACTGGTAACATTCATTTCTATGCGGATGACAGCACTGGTGATGCTCTATACACCGGCCGTGCCAATATTTCTCGGAAAAACGTCGCCGAGTACCGGAACAAACTTGTGTCTGAAGTCAAGTCTTTGCTGAACAAAGTCTCGGATTGGGGGCGACTAAATTTAGTCCAGTTTAATCCTCAGAAGACACAAGTTTGCGCGTTTACCGCTAAAAAGAACCCCTTTGTCGTATCTCCTCAGTTTCAAGGCACTCCCCTTCTTGCCTAAGCCAGTATCGGAATCCTCGGAGTCGACATATCGAGTGACGTGCAGTTTCATGGTCACTTGGAAGAGAAGGCCAAATTGGCCTCTAAAAAGCTTGGCGTGCTCAGCAGAGCGGGACAGTATTTCATGCCGGTACACCGCCTGCTACTTTACAAGGCGCAGGTTCGGCCTCACATGGAATACTGTTCCCATCTCTGGGCAGGGGCTCACCAATGCCAGCTTCTTCCACTTGACCGCATCCAGCGCAGAGCGGCCCGAATCGTCGACGATCGAGTCCTTTCCGATCGGCTCGATTCATTGGCACTGCGAAGAGATGTTGCATCCCTTTGCATTTTCTTTCGCATCTACCACGGGGAGTGCTCTGAGGAATTGTTCGGATTAATCCCAGCCGCCAAATTTCACGAACGCACATCGCGGCAGAACTCCCGATACCATCCACACCATCTGGATGATTGGCGGTCCACCACTGTGCGATTTAGAAGATGTTTTCTTCCTCGCACGACTTCCTTGTGGAATCGATTACCATCAGCGATTTTTAAAAGGCCGGCAACGCATCTGCAATTCCCTCCCTGGTGTTGCATCTGTTCATGGGCGGCGGTAGTCACTTACCATCAGGTGAGCCGCATGCTCGTTTGCCCCCTCTCCTATAAAAAAAACTCACCATACGAAACACAGCAGTGTCAAGCTGCCATTTTATGCTGGTATTCTGTGAGAGCGCGGTCCCTCCCCAGTCTAGCCGACACATTCGTGCTACAACTATACTTTTTTTTATAGGATAGGGTGACAAACGAGCACACAGTCCACCTGATGGTAAGTGGTTGCTGTGGCCCATAGACATCTACATTTATCTTCGTTTGCGAATCAAATTGCAGATGCGTTGTCACCCGTGAGGTCTAAGATGGAATGCCTCTTTTCCAGTAAAAAGGGTCTCCGGTTCTCTACACTCACCATACGAAACACAACAGTGTTAAGCTGCTATTTGACGCTGGTATTCTGTGAGAGCGTGGTCCTTCCCCGGTCGAGCCGACCCATTTGTGCTACAATTATACTACTAATATAGCTGCAGCATGGCTCTACCACGTGAAAATAAGACACATATCAAAGACAATTTGTCCGATTAGGTCAGATCAACTACAATCAGGAGTCTAATCGACAAAAATCTAACTCGGTTAGGGAACGATTGATCTCGGTTAAAGAGCGATTGAGAAATGATGGACTTATTTTCTCGTTTAGCATCTTCCATTCACTAAGTCTTAAAAGTGTACAATCAGTGCTTGCTTAAAATGATTATCTATGGAGCTGAAACGTGATCTTTAACTGCAACATACGAGAAATAGTTTTTAACATACAAGAAAGCTAAAGCGGGAGAGAGTGCTCAGAGGGCTATGGAGAGAGTTATGCTCAGAGATTCTTATCATCATCATCATCATCATCACCATCATCACCGTTTCCTAAGCGTGTTGTTTAAGGCAAATCTTCACTAAAATGGGAAGAAGGAATATGTTCAGCGGACTTTTGAAAGGCTGTAATGAATGAATGAATGAAGAAAAAGGATAGTACTATTTATCCTTATCTATTGGAGATACTCTAGTCCAGCAATGAACTGCTTATAGTAGAGGTGATATTTAAAAAAAGATATCGATCGACATCTACAAAAGTAATACGAAATTGTGAGGCAGGAAAAAACAGCAACGATTGATCAATTGTTAGAAGGAACCCTCAAAATAAAGAAAATTCTCATAAACATGTCAGGATGCGTCGCGGTCGGACGGGAGCGACAGTTTGATGCATGCGAGAGAATTAATTTTTTTTTTGCTGTTCAGGGGAAATTACCTGTGTCAACACTGTCAGCTTAGTCCAAGAAGCGTGGGGCAAGGAAATTAATGTATTATGCCTGTTTGAAACTCGCAAAGAAAATATTAATTGTAAATTAAAGAAAATAATAAGTATATCGCATCAGAGAAAACTTTGGTATGAACAAATCACATCGGGTCCAATACAAATAGCTAAAAATATTATGCATATAAACCAATAATACACGAGCAAATTAATACTAATCCCTGTCGGCACCAATGAACTTGTAATTTTTTTTTAAAGAATAAGTGTGAAAAACAAGCACACAGTTTACTTGATAGAAAGTGGATGCCCATGAACATCTACAACTAATCCAGATAATTTAGATCGTGTACGTTTTAACTTATTAGTCAAAATGCGGATGCGTTATCACACCTTAGGACTTAACGTACGTAAAACAGCAGCTTAATGCGTTTCGTATGGTGAGTGTAGAGAACCGGACACCCTTTTTACTGGAAAAGAGGCATTCCATCTTAGTCCTCACGAGTGGCAACGCATCTGCATTTTGATTCTTTATTGAGGATAGATATGGACATCTATGTGTCACAGCAACCACTTATCATCAGGTAGACTGTGTGCTCGTTTGTCACTCTATCCTATAATAAATCCTCAGGACATCTCGACTTTCGATGACAACTCGTTTGGATTTTGATTCTTAATCGAGGATAAACGTAGATAAACGTATGTGCCACAGCAACCATTTACCATCAGGTGGGTTATGTGCTCCTTTGTCACCCTTATTCTATAAAAAGTCTTACAGAAAGTTACTACGTGCGCACAGATTTACAAATGGAGAATGAGACTGCGACTGCACTGCAAAGTAAGTGTTCACAAGACGTTATAGATGTCTGCCGATTGTTTGTGGATTTTAATCAGTAAAACAACACTATTGCAAACGATGCCATAAATAAATAAAATAAAATAAAAAAAAGCCTTTTATTTCTTGCTTCACAGCTTCTTGCTTCGCATTTCGCAAGTTGCAATCTCGTAGGCAAGCAAAATGTAAGGCAGCACCCCACTAGATCTAGTGACGATCTGGTAAGATATGCAATGGCTGCTTAGGGAAGGCCTTTGTTCAGAGGTGGATTTGTGAAGGACGGTTATAATGATGATGATGATGGTGATCAATGTTATTTTATTTGTTTAAATTTCGTTGCACAAGAATGTACCTTTGTACATACTTCGCGGACTTAACGCCTTAAGGCGTTCTCTACCAGTTAACCTATTAAGTGAGCAGAGAACACTACTTTAGAGGTGCCTTACTTATTTAGTTATATATTCAAAAACATATACACAAAACATATAACTTACATATAAATTAAATTAATAAATAGATAAATACTTATAAATATACATATCTATACAAAAAAAATAAAATTGGACTGTCTATTTGTAATGTCAAAATTATAGCTTTTTACTACACGCATACGAAATTATATACGGTACTAATAACAAAAACGCAATTTTTAAACTTTTGTCTGTCTGTCTGTCTGTTTGTTCCGGCTATTCTCCGAAACGGCTGGACCGATGTCGATGGGATTTTCACTGTCAGATAGCTGATGTTATAAGGAGTAACTTAGGCTATTTATAGTTTAGAAAAAGAATTAGGGTTCTGCGCAACATAATTAAAACCCTAAATTACATGCGGGCGAAGTCGCGGGGAACAGCTAGTAATATAATACAAATACCGTAACGACTTATTTGAAAGACAATAAGACATAAAAAAACCAGAATTAAGCTTAAAAGAGTGTCAAGAAAAAAGTCAGTGACCGCTTTCTTGAAAGAGATTTTAACACGCGTAATAGCTCGCACTTTATTGAACCGACCTCTGATCATGCCAGCACTATATCACCAGATTCCGACACTATATTAGCAGCGAAAATCGTCAAACAATAACTTAGCGACTCACATCCGTTCCGTTGGCAATAATTCACACCGCACAAAAGGCTGTCCTAGACTCCAACTTCGGAGGCACGGGTTTCTTGAAGACGTTGTGAACAATACAGAAAATTATTGCCCCCCGTGTCCGGGGGAAGTGTGGAGAGCGAAAAATGGCTGAACTGGTGCTCAGAAACGAATCGGCTTTAAATTCTGATTTATATTGCCATTTTTTTTATAACATTATATCATTATGCTCGTTAATATCAGTATTATATGTAGCTTTACAGTGAAAATGATTTTCTAACTTTATTTTTTATATAAAACTGAGATGATCATAATGTTAATATTGATCCAAGGTAAAAACTTTGAGGTATCCTTACTCAAGGTCACGTCACTGATTCATTTCCTGACAGTCATAAATATAAAAGTGCTTCAGGGACTGTACGCTTTTTTAAATTAATTACAAAAATCTTGCTGTTTTTATCATTAAGATTTTATTATTACTATTAACACCCCACTGGGGTTCTTTTGGCGTATGACAGATGTATTTCCCGTATGTAGAGGGGTAAATAAAAAGTACTTTGAATAAGTGCCGTCGTCATCATCATTACAGCCCTTCACAAGTCCACTGCTGTACATAGTATTCCCCTAAGGAATGCCACAAAGCACGGTCCCGAGCCACCTGCATCCATCGACTTCCTGCATGTCTTACCAGGTCGTCACTCCATGTAGTTGGGTGTCGGCCTACACTTCATCTTTCGGTACGAGGCTCCCACTCTAGAACCTTATTTCCCCTATCGGTTATTTCCAGCCATTCTTCGAACTATATGGTCGGCCCATTGCCACTTCAGCTTACTAATCCGTTGGCCTATGTCGGTCACTCTGGTTCTACTGCGGATATCCTCATTTCTAAGATTATCACGCAGAGAAACCCCGAGCATAGCCCGTAGGCCAGCTGTGAAGGACCACGTCTCAGTACCATAAGTCATCACTGGCAACACGCACTGGTTGTACAGTTTCGTTTTCAAGTTTAGAACCTGAATAAAGTGAATAAGTGCCATGTTTTATCTCATATTGTCTTAAATCATATCATTCTATTTAAGGATTTACGATGAGTTTCATTGATGAAGATAAAAGTATCTCTATAAATGTTTTACTGTTAGGTATTACGTCAGTGTAGTTGGACGTCCATATCTCATAAAAATATTCTTTTCTGTTCTTTCGTTCGGAATATTTCGCTTCGCTGTCTGTCTGTAGGTGTTTCTCTGATCATGGTAAAAGTGAGTTCATAAACGTTAAGAAAAAAATCTATAAGACGCTACTTCTACGTGTTTTGGCGGATTTTCGCGTTACATCCATTAGTCAACGTTCGTCGTTTAAAACTGATAAAACATAATTATTGTTTTTTTAAAAATAACGATTAGATACTTTTAAAAGAAAAAACAGGAAAATAACAAGCTCCAATAATTAAAAATTAGAACTGTAATTAAAAACCAAGACAGCGTAAAACATTATTAAAAAGTTAAAGTTACAGCCTATATACGTCCCACTGCTGGACACAGACCTCCTCTTATTTCTGAGAGGGTTTTAGGGCAAGGAAATGTCCACCGCGCTGCCCAAATGCATGTTGACGAACTTCACATGTCTTCGAAATACTTTTTTTCTTATTTCTCAGACGTACAGTTTTCCTCACGATGTTTTCCTTCACCGCCGAGCACGTGGTAAATCAGCACTTAAAATTGCAATTTACAATTTCATTGATACGGGCGGGGATCGAACCCGGGTTCCTCACGTACTGTGAAATGTACCGCGAGCGCTAGCGATTTTAGCTACCACGGCTAAAAAAACATTATTAATGAGAAAAAAATTATACCCTATGTCACTTCCACAAATAACACGAATCTAACGACACAATATATCTTAAAACTCATCAAAACGTTTAGGCTGCGGAATCTGCCAAAGAAATCGACATACATACATACAAACATATATATACACTAGAACAAAATCACCTTCCTTTTGGGCCAGTCGGGTAAAAAAACGTTGCCCTCAGAATGTGTATAGGGTCTGGCCTATCAGTTTCTTTCCGGTCCTTCCACTTCTCCTTCATGTTGTTTTTCTTGCCATTGGAATTCGTGTTAGCTTTAAATAAGCCTGAACTAAATAAAATATTTCTGACTCTGACTTTGATACCTATGATCAGCTGAGTCAAGTATTTAGGTTATACTTTAGTTTTAATCAGAGACATTTCGCTGCAAGAGTACAAATAAATAATGCCCGAGTTAAACATAATTATTGTTATGAATGTGGCGTCTAACGAAGCGAACTTGGGTTAAAAGATGCAGCCGCTGTCTGAGCTCATAAAGGTACATATCTACAGTGTAGTGAAATACGACTTTTCTGTATTTCTTAGTATTCAATTGTATAGTTATTAATTTAGGAATTCTATGAAATAATAATGATTTTTATAAGAAGTACGGGTGACAACGAGCACATAGTACATCTAATAGTAAGTGAATGTTGTAATCAATAGCCACAAGAACTAATGCGTTGTGATGAACCCCTGACGGCGAAGTTGTAATACCTCTTTACCGGGAAAAATGCTCTTCGTTTCTCTGCACTCAACATACAAAACACAGCAGCATCATGCTTATTTTATAGGTATATAGCTTATTTTACTGGTATTCTGTGCAAGCGTGGATTCGCGTCTCAGGGAGAGAGAGAGAGAGCAGCGTCGTCCGACATAGAACAGGCTCCAAGTGGTTGCTAGATTCTTGACGGTAGACTTCAAATATCCTTTATATAAATAAATATCAAATATATGATTTCACAGGCATTATGTTTCCTCAAGATGAATTTTATCATCGCTAAGTACGTGGAAAAACAATACTTATAACTGCAAATAACAATTTCACTGATGCCGACTGGGATCGAACTCGTTTAAAAATCTCTATGTACCTAGAATGAAATTTGCGACTTGTTAAAGGGGACTACCCTAACTTTATCACCAAATGTCAATCTCACCAAAATGATGTGCACCGACCATCTTTACTAGGTGTAAGTACTTGTTTTTATGCATTTTGATTTTTAATCTATATACTGCTCTGTTCTGCTCTGAAGTATTAAGAGTCTGTGTAATAACTGATTGTGAGGTATTTCACCTTAGTCCGCAAAGGTGACAACGCATCTGTATTTTGACTCTTAATTGAGGATTATATGCCAAACGTCAACAGATTTTTAAATCTATTGTACCGCTTCTAAATGAGGTTTCTCTGCCCGGAGAAGAAACGGCGAAAGAAACTCCACACTTATCATTTCTTTGTCATTGTTAAAGCCACACGATACTCCTAATAAAATTGGACGTAAAGGAGGCTGAAAAACTCAACAATGACGTAATTTTAAATATCTTTTAGTTTTCTAATAATAAAGTACCAATTGATGGACGTCTTTGTGAGTTAAGCTTTACTCTGCGGTTAAACGACGTCAAGAGAGCTGCTAAATGGAATTAAACCCCACGTCTCCCTGAAATCGTGAATATATACGATTATAATTTATTATGAATAAATGAAATATTATAAACGCATCGGCGCACCGCCCCGACAACGCCAGTGGCAATGGCGTTTGCTTTGTCAAGTTAGTGATGTGCTGTAACCGTCTGTATATCGATACTTTTGGTTTATTATCTCATTAAAAAAAATAGAATAAGGGTGACAAATGAGGACAAAGTCCACCAGATGGTAAGTGGTTACTGTTGCCCATAGAATTCTATATTTATCTTCGATTGTCTAATAGTCGTAAACACGATTACTGATCATGTGGTCCAGGGTTCAAATCTCGGGTCGGGCTAAAATCAGTTATTGAATTATTCTGTAAGAAATTCTCAGTAGCAGCCCCCGATCTCTTAACGAGAGGAGAGGTTCGAAATGCTCTTAAAGCCGTTGGTCTAACTCTCTCCATTCGTGTCAGATTATAGTCTCATCGGACTATGAGAGTGAGGGAATAGAGAGTGCAACAGTTGCATTCTCTATTCCCAGTTTATTATTCATAGTTACTGTGCTTGCTTATATACTTGGGCACTATAATCCTGTCCAGCGCAGATGGCTAGTCTCCGTTAAATCCGGTCGCCGTGACCGAAATCGGCTTAGAGGACATTATTATAGAATTAGAGTCCCCTGAGGACTAGATTGAATGCCCTTGTTTCCATTAAAACTAACCTACACACATAATATGGTTATAGTACGAATGGGTCGATGTAGTACCCTCTCTCAAAAAGTTACTGCTGCTTTGTTCTGTATGGTGAGTGTAGAGGTCTAGAAATTTTTTTTATTGGAAACGAAACATTCCATTCCAGACTTCAGGGGTGACAATGGATCTGCATTGTCATTTTTCTCGTGGATAGGCGTAGATTTCTATGCGACCTCTGCATCCACTTACCATTAGGTGGACTGCGTGCTCGTTATGTCACCCTTTTTCTATGAAAAAAAATCTCAAAAGTGAAAGGTAACTTATGCCGACCCGACATACGAGTATAAGGGTGTAGTTTTAGCTTTACTTTTATTTTTTTAATTTTATATAATCTTTAGTAAAAAAATATATCGATTTTAAGCATCTGGTACATGCCTAACCCTCTCGCTGCCGACTTCCTTCATACTCGCGAGCACTCGTTCGTGCCGTGCCTTTGTCGGGAACAATTGTCGACAAATTAGAAACGAATTGAGTTATTTAATATCAACCAGTAATACAGTGCGTGGTAATTGTTTATAACGTAACTCGTAATGCGCCATCTTTGTTTCTGTAAGATGAATTCGTGTTTAAGATAAACGACTTTTTGTTGCTTTGAATAACAAATGAAAATAATGAGATGGATAGTCGTTTTATTTTGAGTTTTATTTTATGGAAAAGGATGTATTAATTGTATATGATATATGATTAAAAAATGTATTTCCTTACGTAGTATGGTCAAGGGTTAAAAATAATATTAAATTACAATCCATTTTACCTACTTTCGGGCAACGTCATTTCAATTTTTTCAATTCAAAGTCAAATTGAGTCAAATTGAGGAATTGTTCGGATTAATCCCAGCCGCCAAATTTCACGAACGCATGATGATTGGCGGGCCACCACTGTGCGATTTAGAAGATGTTTTCTTCCTCGCACGACTTCCTTGTGGAATCGATTACCATCAGCGATTTTTCCGGACCGATACGACTTAGGGACCTTCAAGAAAAGAGCGTACTCCTTTTTAAAAGGCCGGCAACGCATCTGCAATTCCCTCCCTGGTGTTGCAGTTGTTCATGGGCGGCGGTGACCATCAAGTGAGCCGCATGCTCGTTTGCCCCTCTCCTATAAAAAAAATTGAATTTATTTCTTGATCTTCGAAATTTAGTACCTACGTCTAAGTGCTTGGGTTCCGATTTTTTTTAAACCGAAGTGACAAGTTCTTTACGTGGTAGAGCCATGCTGCAGCTATATTAGTAGTATAATTGTAGCACGAATGGGTCGGCTCGACCGGGGAAGGACCACGCTCTCACAGAATACCAGCGTAAAATAGCACCTTGACACTGCTGTGTTTCGTATGGTGAGTGTAGAGAACTGAAGACACTTTTTACTGGAAAAGAGGCATTCCATCTTAGTCCTCACGAGTGACGACGCATCTGCATTTTGATTATTTATTGAGGATAAATGTAGATGTCTATGGGCCGCAGCAACCACTTACCATCAGGTGGACTGTTTGCTCGTTTGTCACCCTATCCTATAAAAAAATGAACTTACTATCTTCCTGATGGTAAGTGACTAATCCAGTCAATGGACACGTGTAGACAAATAAGGCTACAGATGAGTTATAACTGCTGAGGACAAAGATGAAATGTCCCACAGCCTGTAATAACCCTAGCTCTCTATGTCCTTTAGGGCAACACAACAGAACAGGCACTAATATTTGACGGCAGAAACAGCTAAGAGGGTGGTGTCTACCCAGACAGACTGTTAAAGGAGTCCTATTATCTAGTCTCACCCAATCTAGTAGTTCATTCTGCAAGACGCGGGATGGATTCCCTATAATTAAAAATTAAAAATTTTGTACAACCTACTTCAATATCAATTATTAAGCGTAACTCAAAACTATTGATCAGACTTTCATCAAATTTATATGGGACTACATGTGAAGCACCAGCTTTCAAATAAAAAAAGAATCATCGAAATCGGTTCACCCAGTAAGAAGTTATGATAATAATAATAAATTTACATAATGATTTCATATATTTACGCGAACACTACATATTGAATAAAACTATTTTTACGGATTTTATCGCGTTTAATTAACTTATTTTATATTCCCGACGTTTCGGTTGCTTTCCAGCAACCATGGTTACGGGGACTTAGGTGAATGATGTCCCGATGTCAGAGTTACCCCGGAGTACCTTCAGCGTTTTAATTATTAATTTTGGTCCGATCTACGCAGAATGAACTTACTGTGTCTTGAAGTCTTGCACTGGTATGCTTGGGTTTACTTTAAATTTTATGAATTATAGGATCCCAAGCAGATGATAGTACCCAGCCTCCATCTCTATTGAAATTAGGATGTTTTTTTTAATTTCAATAGCCTCACGTATCATCCTTGGCAGGAATCGATGTTCTTTTGCGAGAATTTGTGGTTTATCAAATCTAATGTAATGGCGGGGGCCGTCTAGTATATGATCACAAACTGCAGACTTCCCGGAAAGTTGGTGCTTCACGTCAGCTATGTGTTCTTTAACGCGGGTTTTTATTGATCTTTTAGTTTGTCCTATTTAAGAGAGACTACATTCTCAATCAAGCTTGTACACTCCTGCATCTTGTAGAGAAATATTGCACTTGACGGATGGTAAGAAATGACTAATCTTCTTCGGCGGCTTGAAGAATGTTCTAATAGAAGCTCGCTTCAAGATGTAGTCAATCTTGTCTGTGACACCTCTGACATATGGTAGTACAGCAGGCACACGCTCGACTGTGGCCGGCTTCACTCGGTCACTGTGACGTAGGCGCGGAACCCGAAGCTTGTTGTCGTGCAGAACCTGCTTGACGTGCTGAAGCTTGGCGGCGAGGTGTTTGCTGTCACAGATCCCTCGTGCTCTCTGTAACAAAGATTTGCCCACGGTAGCTAACTGTGAAGGGTGATGGTGGGATTCACCGTTTAAATATCGGTTTGTATGGGTCTTTTTTCTATACACAGTGTGACATATGGTATTATCAGGATTTCTAATGACTAACACATCTAGGAAAGCTAAAGAATTATTTGCCTCTACCTCCATAGTAAATTGAATTTTAGAGTTTATGGAATTAAGATGTGTGATAGTTCATCACGTTGAGCTCGGCGGGTGGAAGCAACCACCAAGGTACGCTGAAGTTTACGGTTCCCACCCACGTTAGTCTTTTTGTTTTGATTTTTGGGACCAGATTAAAAATTAAAAAATTTGTACAACCGACTTAAATATAAATTATGAAGAATAACTCAAAAACTATTGGTTAGACCTATAAAAAGTAGACGGTACGCAATTCGACTATATGTTTCTTTGTTATGTGTGTTACCTCATAAATTTTTACTGGGTGAACTGATATCGATGATTTTTTTTATTTGAAAGCTGGTGCATCACATGTGGTCCCATATTTTTCAATAATTTTAATTTGATCAAGGTCTAACCAATAGTTTTTGAGTTATTCTTCATAATTTATATTGAAGTCGGTTGTACAAATTTTTTAATTTTTAATTATTCATACAATACACTTTTTATAAAATAAGGGTGACAAACGAGCACACAGTCCACCTGATGGTAAGATGCGTTTTCATTTCCGAGGACTAAGATGGAATGTCTCGTTTCCAGTAAAAAGGGTCTGCGATTCTCTACACTCTATTTTATTCTGTGAGAGCGTGGTCCTTCCCCAGTCTAGCTGACCCATTCGTGTTACAACCAGAATATAGCAGTAGCATGGGCCCACTACGTATAAAAATTTGCAATAATCGTCGAGATTGGCAGTCAGCACCAGGTGTTTCTTCATACCGATAATAGCAGCCTTGACTAGGCGAACCACAACAGCATTCTAAAGACAAGTGTTGAATAAGATGGACTGCCATATTATACAATTTGTTTTACTTATCAAATAAGCAATTTGGAGTCGGCAAGGATCACTAAGCCGAAGTGGCAACGCGACACCATATATGTCGAGGAAACGCCAACCGATGTGGAAGGAGGGTTCTCTAGTATCAGCCTCGGACCAGTAGGCGAAATGTATCGCAGCCCTATAGTAAACTGACGACCAAGTAAAACATGCAGGAAGTCGATGTAGGTGGTTCAGCACTGTCTTTAATGGCATTCCTTAGGGAGACCAATATTTAGAGTTCCAACGTGTAAAGGCTACTCGAGAATTTATAATTTCTATTTCTTTATTTTTTGTTTACTTTAATTTAATTTTTTTTAATATTTATATAGTAACGAGTAATTATGAAGATGTTATTGTCAGGATATATAATGTTAATGTACAAACATGATATTATGTAATTGCCACTAATAATAAATTATTTTTAATTATGCACATTTTTTAATTAAATTACTAGCAAACAGCAAAAGAGTTAACAATGAGGAAAATATGATATATACAATTTGTAAAATATATAAATATTATTTAAAACACAGATAAATAATATTTAATACACCTACATCAGTTAGTAATAATATTAAATGTAACTTTTGTAATGTAGTAAATAATGTATAGATTACAATATTGTATACTTCATGTCAACAGCAATGGTGTACGGAAAAACTCAAAAGAGGTTGTTTACACCAAGGAGATTGTCAAAAATATTATAACCTCCTTGGCTTACACCAAAACTATTTGCCTTTGTAATCATAAATTCCTTACGCGAATAAATAAAAAAGAAACAGCATTCACACCGTCCCTGTTCGACATGAGTATATTCCGGGCAAAAACAAAAAACTTTGGAAGTCGACATTGTAACAAGAGGCGAACAAATCAAATAGGAATTCCCAAGTCAATCGTTGAACGGCAAAGGGTAGCAGGCAAAGTCCCGACAATCGGATGATAGATATATTTTCTCTTTATGCCACGGGTTAGTGCTTCGAGGATGATATAGTGCGGATAGATCGGTCTCAACGGCCCCCGGGGGTGTTTTTATGCTTCGACAGAAGCCAAACGACAGTGACTGGTTGCGGATTTCTTTTATATCTTATGCGTTAGTTTTGTCTTGTAAAGTTAGAGGAAGTATTTTATTCATAACTCGGTTTATTTGAACAAAATGTAAGAGGGAATCTCAATAATAAACATCAAACGACAGTTTTTAAGCAAGCATCAGATACACAAACTTGATAACATTTAGATATAGACATGACTAGGTGTTCCGACTGTACCAGTGGTTGTACTACCCTCTTACACATATTTCTGCCGCCATATAGTCGTGCTTGTATTGGAGAGTCCGGCCTGAAGGGTTCTAAAGAGCCAGTATAGTTATAAAATGTGAGGAATTTTATCTTTGTCCTTAGATGTGAAACGCATCTGTAGACTTTTTGTTTGAAGTTACCTTAAATCAGAACACAATCGCTGCTGCATTTCAAATTGTATATAATTGACAAACACGGAGAAGCATTTTACTAGTAATATATTATGTCTTCGTCCATATGACTTACACATAATTAAAAAAGAAAAACCTTTAAAATTCAACGCTTTAACCCTACACTGCAGGTTGGAGGTCAATTATGCCACACGGATTCAAAAGGAATTTTATGAGCTTCACACGAAAATGAAAATCATGTCGCCGACCCCCCAGTCTTAACCCCCGCGCTTCATTATAATTATTTTAATATGCAAATAATGATAATAAAATCTCGTAGGTTTTCCCCGTTTTTGTTTTTGTCTGCGGCGAGAGAATATTGGGTTATACTTAATTATGTTTGGAAGGGCTAAGGGCTCAGCTAATGCCCGCTTTCTACCTGTTTAGCTCTTAATTTTTATTTATTTCAGTGTGTTAATTCACTCGCCGTATATTAATTTTCCCGGACCGGTCGCTATGATTTATTCATGTATTGTATTTTGTTTGTTTTAAAAGATAATAAAGGTCTATTTTAAATTAAGAATTACTAGTACAGGAACTTTACCGTGTAGCAGCGACGTAAAACATTTACCACCTTAATTTTTCATTTGGATATGCCTAAAATATCTTAAGGCTTTCTATAAATGGCGGTAAAACCATCTTGTTTACAGTTTCAAACATGTGATACATCTGGTATACTGCAATCTATAAAATAGATTTTTTTTTCATTATCTTTATATATAAAAATTACGTATCACATTGTTTGTCTGCGATGAACTCCTGAACTACTAAACTGATTGCAATGAAATTTTGCATACTGTGTGTATTTTGGCCCGACTCGAGAGATAGGATAGTTTTTATCCCCATAAGTGTTCCACAATATTTTTTATTACGAATTTAATAATTTTTATGGGACACAGGGTCGTCGGAGAGGGCAGAACAACGTCTACCTGGCCAGCTAGTAGATTATAAATTACTCTTACTGAAAGAGACTGTTATGCTTCATTTACAACTGGTTCAGAAAATACCTCTGTCCTGGGAAGAAAAAACATTAAACCCCACGGGCTTTTTTTAAAAAAAGAACAGTTTACAATCATTAAAGTTAAATACCTTAACAACTCAAAACAAATTAGAAATAGTATGGCAGCGATCACCTCATTCCCAGAGGTGATCCATAATAGAACAGAATAATTTTTATTCAATATAGATCATAAGAATACTTATTAAAAGTTATTTGAGCTGGTTTGAAAAACTTCTGCCCTGTGAAGAACAAGCGAGCCCAGCAGAACTATTTTAAACATTAATTTACAATTAAATATTTTATACAATTCAATATGAAAATACACTATAACACTTTTCCCAGGGTTTTTTTTTATCAATCATGTACTCTTTAGTAATATAATGACTTTTATTAAACAATTTTTAGTGACAAAAATTTTTAGCTTTAAGATGTGTTTTTTTTTAAAAGTTTTTTATTACTTTTTTCTTGGTTTAAAAAAAAACCGTTACCACCACACTAGGATTTTCTCCTGTATCGTGGAGGCAGTTTACAAACACAAATTGCTCAAGGACAAACAGCCTGACCGAGAACAATTATTTGTAGACCATACACATACTTGTTCCGTGCGGAATTCGAACCCGCGGCCCCCAGCGCAGCAACTTATTGCTAAGCCACGGCGCCACGGAGCCGTCTAATAAATAGATAGGTCTTGCATATTTTCTGGGACTTTATTATAAAGGCGTTTACATTACCCCATGAAGGTATTACAGTATTTATAGAGTTTACATCACTATTTTGTGTATCTGGCAAGCGTAACGATTAAGGCAAATAAATAAATAATTCTCTTTTTATATTTATTTTATTCAATAATCTTAATATGCACTATGCTAAAATATAACCCATCTAACGCAGGGCTTGGTCCGGCCTTTCGAGTTAAGACTGTCTGGCCGGGAGCCAGGCCGATCGATTATGGAAGCTCTCTAGACATTCAAATGGATACAATATTAATAAATTTTATAGTGTAAAGGATTTTAAGACCTAAGTAAAAAATTACTCTTAAACATATTAGATTAAATTCTAAATATTCTATTTTGTAAAAAAACAACATGCAATATTTTTATTTGAAATGTGATTTAAAGAAAAACATTCGCAAACAATATTAATATGATATAAACTTACCTATTACTAGAAATATGATTTATTATAAAAGTACCTATATTACTGCTATCCGTGTATACAATCAGTTACCACTAGCTATTAAACAATTAAATGGAAATATGTTCAAAACAAAATGAAGGAAATTGTTAATTGAAAATGTTTTTTAGAATCTCAATGAGTATTTTAGTAAAAGTAATGTTAGTAAATAGTTAATTTTAAATTTATTTTTCATTGTTGCATATCCGACATGGGTAGACTGTTGAGCCTAAAACTATACGTTTTTGTATATCATATTGTACTATACGAGTATTGTAGTGTATTGTATATGTATTATATGATCATATTGTACACAGTTATGCAATAAATGTATCTTACACTTATCTATTATCTTTATAATATAAGAGTTTAAAAAAATTAAACAACATGCATTGATCAAAAGTTGTGATGATCCTGATAGTTTTTTTTTTATCCTGGTGATCCTCATAATATAAGAGTTTAAAAAAATTAAACAACACGCATTGATCAAAAGTTGTGATGATCCTGATAGTTTTTTTTTATCCTGGTGATCCTCATAATATAAGAGTTTAAAAAAATTAAACAACACGCATTGATCAAAAGTTGTGATGATCCTGATAGTTTTTTTTTAATCCTGGTGATCCTCATAATATAAGAGTTTAAAAAAATTAAACATCACGCATTGATCAAAAGTTGTGATGATCCTGATAGTTTTTTTTTATCCTGGTGATCCTCATAATATAAGAGTATAAAAAAATTAAACAACACGCATTGATCAAAAGTTGTGATGATCCTGATAGTTTTTTTTAATCCTGGTGATCCTCATAATATAAGAGTTTAAAAAAATTAAACAACACGCATTGATCAAAAGTTGTGATGATCCTGATAGTTTTTTTTTAATCCTGGTGATCCTCATAATATAAGAGTTTAAAAAAATTAAACAACACGCATTGATCAAAAGTTGTGATGATCCTGATAGTTTTTTTTTAATCCTGGTGATCCTCATAATATAAGAGTTTAAAAAAATTAAACAACACGCATTGATCAAAAGTTGTGATGATCCTGATAGTTTTTTTTTATCCTGGTGATCCTCATATTGTCATCGATCCTTGATACGAGTGCACATTTTCAAGTCAATCGGCCGTCTACGAGTTGGTGAAAATTACATTAAATGATTCCGTTACATAGATAGATACATAAGATACGAGTACAGGCAAAGCTAATAACAGCGTGTTAAAAAAGGTTCCAGAGGTTTCTCAATTTATGATTGTGTGATGAACTGCTTACACTAACATCGCACGGCGGTTCTGATTACAGATCTAGATTTAAAATAAAATTATTTGTCTATTTCTCCCAATTCAGTTTTTTCTAGGTTTTTGAATTCAGAAATAGCAGCTTAATGCTGCTGTGTATCGTAAGGTGAGTGTAGAGAACCGGAGACCCTTCTTACTGGAAAAGAGGCATTTCATCTTAGTCCTCACGGGTGACAACGCATCTGCATTTTAATTCGCAAACGTACGTAGATAGATGTAGATGTCTATGGGCCACAGCGACCACTTACCATCAGGTGGACTGTGTGGTCGTTTGTCACACTACCCTATAAAAAAAAACTAGTGGTGAGAGATGTGAGTAATGGGATAATCCAATAGCAGTACCAAAGATGCAATATGTCTGATACTGTAATGCCAGTCGACCATTTGTTATATTGTCCGGGTAGGTACCACCATCTAAATTATTTTTTTCGCTAAATAACAGAACTTGCACTGCTTTGTTCCAGTCTGGGGGTATAGGGAGACAGTACAATTACCTCCGGACCTTAGTCATCAGAGGTGACAACGCATCCTTTGAACTTTAAATCTGTCCATGGGCTACCACTCACATGATTAACCACTAACTATCATATATATATATATACATATATATATACATATATATATATATATATATATATATATATATATATATATATATATATATATAATTTTTTTATATATGATAGTTATATATTTGGACTAGTTCAGAAATAAAAATGATTTAATCAGGTGACTGTAAGTTCATGAGTTACTTCAGTTTAAAAAAAAACCATAGTGCCGCGGTTAGTAAAGTGTTCAAACTTAAACATAGAAATGTTGAACGTATATTATTTATTCAGGTCAAATTTTTTAGTAAGCTGTTTGTAATCTTTCATAATTTCACGCGTCGCATCCACCGGCCGCTGGATACAAAGAACTCTTTGGCATTAAAAGTAAGAGTAAGCCGGCGTCTGTATTGACAAGCGGACGCGGGAAGTGGAAGCGGAAAGCGGATGTGTTGCGAAATAACTTAAAGTATGAATTTAATGAAACTGGTATCACGGATTTTGTCGCGTACAATTTTTACTATCCGTGTAGTGGTGGTGTTACAATATCCATCACCTTATATCATTCCGTAGGTGAGCCAGAGGAAACTAAACTAGGAGATGGTCAGCAGCAGTATCCTGATAAAATATGAAAAATAAGTGAAAATAACTGCTTTGCCGACCGTGACAACTTTGACAACTATGTGGTAAGCCTATGTTCAACAGTGGACTTTTATACGCTGTCATGGTAATAGTAATAGTAATTTTAACTTTTTTCCAACGTTTCGGATGCTTTACAGCATAGATACCCAATTATAGAGAGTCATGAATCCGTTGTATGAGTTCGTGAGGAAGTAGAAAAAGGCAGTGTCGCATTAAAACACTTTTCCTTTAATTTCCGGTTTGAAGGGTATAGATAGCCAATATTGCAGGCTTTTACAGGGCCAGTATCTACTAGACTGGGGTAGGACCACGTTCTCACGGAAGACGAGAGTGAAAAGCAGAATAATGCTGTGTTTCGCATTGTGAGTGTAGAGGACTGGAGGCCCTTTTTATTGGTAACTACGCTTTCCATTAGTCCTCAGGGATGATAACGCATCGGTATTTTTGTACCGATATCAAAAAGGAGACGGTACTCAATTCGACTGTGTTTTTCTTTTCTTTTTTTTGTGTTACCTCATGAATTTTTACTGGGTGAACCCATTTCGATGATTTTTTAAAAATTTGATCAAGAACAGATTAAACGTTTTTGAGTTATTATTAATAATTAATATTGAAGTCGGTTGTACAAAATTCTTAATTTTAAGTTATATTCTTAACCAAGGATAGATGTGAATGGGTCGCAGCATCCACTTACCAATCAAGTGGAATGTGTGCTTTTTTGTCACTCTTATTTTATAATAGAATATCTTACTTTGCCTTTATACGCTATAGTTCTATTTTATATTCTTTTCCAAACGCTGTCACCATTTAATGACGCCACAGACTAAAATATTAACGTATATTATATACCAGAGCGAATATATACTGAAGTCGGGGAAGAGCACCCACATAAATTACATTAGAATATAAATTAATACGATCGCACTATGCAAAAAAATGGACGTCGCTTTGATGAATGGGGCCAATAAAATTTTGACTTTAAACCTTTTAAATTAAAGTTGATAGTTGCTTGTGCAGTATTCTTATAGTGTAACGTAAATGGAATAAAAGTTCTTTTGAGTATTAATGATACTGCAATAGGCAGGCTATTGCAATAGTGGTAGTTGATTAATTTTTAAAACTGGATTAAAATATAGTAGTGGATCTAAAAAGCGATCTTGTAGCTTTTGAATTCAGTATTAAATTAAATCCTATTTTGGAAACACATTTTGTTAGCATACTTGACTATTGGATCGCAGGTTCGGATACCAGCACGAATTAACATTTTTGTGAACACAAAACATGTTTGTTCACCAACTGTATTCCACTTTATGTATTGAATAAAACTAATAACTTAACTAATAAAATAAACTAAAAAAATAAAATAATAAAACTACTAACTAATAACTTTATGTATTGAATAAATATTGAATAAAACTAATTTTTCAGATACTATCGCGTTTAGTTTTACTTTTTTAATTACCGACGTTTCGGACACTTTACAGCACTCCTGAGGTGCATGATGTCCTGGTGTTATAGGTAACTAGGACTGCCTTTAACCTACCGACGATACACACACAAGCACAATAAGCACATCAGCCCCTCACTGCTATGTTGCCCTGGTGCTCGGTGAGGGCGTAGTCTTTTTCTGTTTGAGCCAATCCATTTATGATACAGCCCATAATAAGAAGCAGCTTGTCTGTTAACATGCACAATATAATTATAAACTGTAGTAACACAGAATCATCTTCAGAAATAGATAGGTACCTATATATGAACAGATACACTTTTAGGAAAAGGCCACCCAGTATAGTGTAACATTAGTATTGTAAAATTTATTTATTTAATATCACTTTTGTATTAAATATTTTTTTATTAATTTAACACTTTTTTACTAAAGTTTTAGGTCTTGGTCAGACTTAATGCCATATGACATTTTCTACCAGCCAACATGAAGGTTAGTGGAAGAAGTGTGCTAGGGTAAAAAACGTAATAATGATAAAATAAACAAAATTCATGTTTTTTTTTATAGGATAAGGGTGACAAACGAGCACACAGTCCACCTGATGGTAAGTGGTTGCTGCGGCCCATAGACATCTACATCTATCCTCTATTACAAATCAAAATGTAGATGCGTTGTCACCCGTGAGGACTAAGATGGAATGCCTCATTTCCAGTAAAAAGGGCCTCCGGCCACCTGCACTCACCAAGCGAAACGCAGAGGTAAACCTCTACTTCACGCTGGTTTTCTGTGAGGTCGTGGTACTACCCCGGTTCGAGCCGGCCCATCCGTTCGACAGCAAAAGCTGTCGCGTGGCTCTACCACTGTTTAAAATGTACTCGTATTTTAAAATTCTCTTTTATTTTAATATTTTATCAATGCCTTTTTTTGAATTTAAAATTCTGTATTCGCCGCCCCCATCCTAACCCTTCAGCGGTAATGAAATTAGCGTTGGCTCGATTACACAGGAGAGTCATTTTTCTAAGATAAAATTTTTAATACTTTACCACGGTTCACTTGATATCACGCCGGCCCTTCCTTCTCCAATACGGTGACCATGAATAGTACTTTCAAGTAAAATTAATTTTCATAGTATGTACTAAATCATTTCAAATAATATATCTAAGACTCGAATACTGTCCCACTTACGGTGACTTGCAACAACATCGAGATACTGGCTCCACTACGCCTTAGGTATGCGTTTATATAATATCATCATCAACTACGTTGAAACTTTTGTAAGTAGATGACGTGTGCACGCTCGCAATTATTTTTGACAAAAGAGTGAATGTTTGTTCTTCGTTTATTTGTTTTCTATGCATTCCTTTAAAGTTCAATCGATATCGATGAAAGTTTGATGAGTTGTTGCGCTTGCTCCTGAAATTGTTTCTGACAATAAGTAAAATTTTGATAAATAGTAAAAACAAACTCCAAAAATAAAACAGTTACCGTTATCATTACAGCCTATTAAAGTCCACTGCTGAACATAGGTTTCCCCTGTAGATTGCCCAATATTTTTAATAGTTGCCTCGCTTGACCATCGGGTTAACAACTGCAGTTTTCTTTTTATTTTTAGGTATTTTTTTATAGGATAGGGTGACAAACGAGCACACAGTCTACCTCATGATAAATGGTTGCTGTGGCCTATAGACATCTACATTTAACCTCGTTTGCGAATCAAAATGCAGATGCGTTGTCGCCCGTGAGAACTAAGATGGAATGCCTTTTTTCCAGTAAAAAGCGTCTCCGGTACTCTACACTCACCATACGAAAGACAGCAGTGTTAAGTTGCTATTTTATGCTGGTATTCTGTGAGAACGTGGTCCTTCCCCGGTTGAGTCGACCCATTTGTGCTACAACTATACTAATAATATAGCTGCTCTACCAGGTGTTATTAGGAATACGTTTTTGTCTATCTCTTGATTTGTTTCCCTCTGTCGCCTCCTACAGCATATCATCCCGTGGGTGTCGTAAAAGGCGACAGAGGGTAACAAAAACTAAAAAGTATAAAATGATTTCCCCATAATAGCTTTTAAAATTAAGACTTGACTTGAGTAGAGACTAAAACTTTTATGTGAAAACAATTTTTTTTGAAGTCGGTTCATAATTTTTGTAAAAAGTTTAATTTATATTATACATTTGGGTGGACTAAGAAGAACTAGAATATTGTCTAAATAAATACATTTAAAACTTCATCCACTATTTTTCATCTTTAGGTTAAGGATCGGAATTTCTTTAAATTGATAAGAGACCACTCCTGAAGTAAAACTAATTAGTAAAACTAACTACAACTACAGCTGTATACATTCTTATCAAGATTAACAAGCGTGTTGCTGAGCGTGGAGCCAGTACTTACTATGATAAAATATACACAATTAAAAAAAAAACTAAAGCAGTATGTTTATTATGTTTATAATGTCGACTGTCTCAATAAACGCTATCGCCCCCTTTTCTCCCCTTTTCCTTCCACTGCCAAAAAGACGTTATTATGTTTGATAATAAAACAGATATAGCAAAGTTGTACATAAAATAAGATTTTAATGATTCCCGTTTTAATTTTCATGGAACTGGTAATGCTAGCGGGTACGGTCGGCTGCACAGTTTACAATTACATTTCGATATCAGTTCTGTTTGACTTGGTTTTCAGTCAGTCTGTGGTTATTTAAGTAATTACTAACGACCGCCTGTGTTTGAATTTTAAGATTTTTAGCTGACTTTGAAAAAAGGCGGTAATTTAACAATTCGGCAGTGTGTTTTTTTGTATGTATGTTAGGGAAATTAACAATTTGACTGTATGTATTTTGTATGTGTTACGCGATGTCTTCACCATTTGTGAATTTATTTTGATGATTCTTTTATTATTTAATAGGATATACTTCAAGGATGATCCCATATAAATTTAGTGGAAACGTTCCAACCAACGTTTGGTAGTAAAATAGGGGATTAAAATTTTAATGGAACTATTTAGACGACATTGATATTGAGAGAATACACATGACATTGAGAAAATAATTTCACATTTTGAAGTCGGGAATTTAATTATTCTATACAATATGTCTTAGAACCGACTTGAGAATGTGATATTATTTTATATACTTTTTATTTGCTTGAAGTCGACTTTAATATTATTTATAAAAAAAATCATTATTTGTTTAAAAGGAATAGAACCTTGATAGCTCAGTCTGGTAGGTAGTTAAGTTTTTTAATTACGTATATTTCAAAGTAATGAAAATAAATGTATAATTAAAAATACCAAAAATCTTTGATTAAAATTAATATCTAAGCAAACATTTACAAATCTTAGAACTACAAGGTGAGGTACGGAGTTATTCTAAAATTAATCAGCATAGTTTGATGAGATACCGGAGTGAATTTCGGCTCCTCGGCCAGCAGGTGGGATCCATTTAATTAATAACGGCAATAATTGACCGCCGCCGGCTGTTATTGGGAGCTATCACAACATTTGGGTCACGAAGTCTGCATGACACGCTGTTGCCGGATACAGAATCTTGGTACTTGCTGTAAAAAATTGACAAATGCTTCGTAATTTACCACACAACAAAACCCCAGAAAATATACAAAATTTGACCTCCCCAAAGTTCAAAAACTTTATTAAACAAAGTTTGTATAAAAAGGGTTATTCTAATATTAAGGAATTCATGGATGATAATAACCCCTGGGAATAAGGCGATCGCTACTAAATTATTTCTAATTTGTATTGTGTTGTTAATTGTGTAATATATGATTGTGAGATGTGTTTTTTTTTTATTTATATAGTCTTTAAATTTGTGCACTACCATGTTTTTCTTATAGACTTTTATATGCAATAAAATTGCAGTCTATTTACGTTCATTTGATTTATATAGACTAGAGGGATGTAGTGTAGAGAGCTTTTGTCAGATATATATTAAATAAATTAAGTTATTAAAATTTAATAACTTTATTGTTTGTAATATATTTAACGTTACACTATTTTAGTATATTTTTATTGTATTATTGTTCTATCAAAATGAATATAATTTAAAATTAAAAATTTTGTACAGCCGACTTCAATGTAAGTTATTTAAGAATAACTCAAAAACTATTGGTCTGACCTTGATCAAATTCATATGCGATTCAATCCACACGAAAACTATCAGTTTTCATATAAAAACAGAATCACCGAAATCGGTTCACCCAGTACAAAGTTATGAGGTAACACACGTAAAAAAACATATAGTCGAATTGAATACCGTCTCCTTTTTGGAAGTCGGCAGAAAATATCACGTATGACATACTACAGATACACAAACAATTCCGTTCACAATTAAAACAGTCCGCAATTATATTAGTCTCGCTTACTTTCATGAGCTTTTTTACAACTCAAGACGATTTCATAATTGAACGAATTCTAATTCGTCGTATGTATATAGTCGATCAAGATTACTAAATCGCTGTAGTACGTCGTACGAACTAGCCTCTAATAGCCTGTGGGTGCAATCAAACGAGGCTCTCAGCTCTCACCGGTGCCTTCAGTTTAGAACCACGTACTGTTTACTTACGTATTGCACTGTGTGTATAATATTAGTAACTGTGTTTTCCTTTCAGTCTCAAATCTTAAAGTTAGTAAAATATTCACCTAGTTCAAAGTTTAGAGTTATCTGTTCCAATAGATAAGAGCTAGGTGTATATGCGTCTCGTTTTTGGAACGAAGTTCCTTATAGGACTGTACGAATTTGGGGGATGGGGGCTAGGTGAGAAAAAGTGTAAGATTTTTTCCGTCATGACCCCTTCTGACGTAGTGTAGACGGCCTTGGCGGCTATAAGGAACCATGATGGATTAATATCCATCTCCCTCGCACTTTTTCTTATCTTGCCATGAAAGAAATATTATTTTATTTCAAATGACGTTTCATTTTAATAGAAGCTGGTGATTCATTACGTTTTACAATAATAATATACTACAAAAGGAAATTCGTTCCAAACGAGTGTTCCACGACACTCATGGATGTTTTTTTATTATAAAACTGAAGTTACAAACGAAATCACAGTCCACCAGATGGTAAGTGGCTATTGCTGTCTATGGAAATTTGTAGTAACGTCATACAAATAAGGCTACAGACACGTTGTCATCTCTGAAGACTAAAATGGAATGCTTCATACCCTGTTACTATACTGGCTCTCTATACCATTTAAAACGAAAAACAGCAGTGAAAGCACTGTTGTTCGGCGGCAGAAATATGCAATAGAAATGTATCTATCCAAATGGACTCGAAGTAATAATAAAACTGGCGAAGTGCGAGTTGAACTCTCGCATGAATGGTTCCGTACCATCGTATTACACTTTTCTAGTAGGGGAGCTATTAATTTTTAATTTGTTTAAAGCGGCGACAGAAATAGACGTTCTGTGAAAATTTCAACTGTCTACCTATTACGGATCATGAGATACAGCCCGTTGACAGACAGACGGACGGATGAATGAAAGGGTGAAAGGACAGCGGAGCCTTAGTAATCTAAAATCCCGTTGGTTACCTTTTGGGTACGGAACAAGGTGTCGTAGCTGTTTAAGTCGATTAGATAATTGATTATATTTTTGTTAATTAAAGAAAGATAGGCGGTGCAATGATGAACTCTTTCTTCCAGAAGCGGCCCCACAGGAAGTGGACCTGGTCGAGCCCCGACGGTTCGACAAAAAATGAGATTGACTTCATTATGACGACCAGACGACAACTGTTCAGTGATGTCTCAGTGATCGCGAGGGTGAAAACCGGCAGCGATCACCGAATGGTTAGAGGCACACTGAACCTAAACGTTAAGTTGGAGAGGTCTCGTCTAATGAAGTCAACGCTCCGTCCCCCTCGTGCTCTAATCCAAAGTCCCGAAACCTTTCAGCTCGAGTTACAAAACCGTTTTCAGTGCCTAGAAGACTGCAATGAAGTGGACGATTTGAATGACAAGCTCGTGGAAACTGTCCATGCGGTCGGAGCTAAGTTCTGCAAGACCCGCCGCAGAAGAACACAAAAACTCTCCGATCACACTCTTAATCTCATGGCTGTTAGACGGGAGATGAAGCTACATTCTTCAACAGATTTAACAGCATACAGGCAACTGAACAGACAGATCTCCAAATGCATGCGGCGGGACTTACGCAAATTCAATACAGCTCGTATTGAAGAAGCGATCGAGCGGAACCGAGGCTCCAAAGTCTTTGCCAGAGATCTGTCTGCCAGAAAGCGCCAACTGTCAAAGCTGAAGACAGAATGTGGCAGCATCGTTTCCGGGGCACCTGAGATTTTGAGTGAGATTGAGAGGTTCTATGGGCAGCTGTACACGTCATCGTTGGAGCCGCACGCAAGTGTGAGTAACGATCCAAGAGCGAGTCTTATCCGACATTATTCCGATGATATCCCGGACGTCAGTCTGAGCGAGATTAGAATGGCTCTCCAGCACCTTAAAAACGGCAAGGCCCCAGGCGAGGATGGAATTACAGCGGAGCTTCTGCAAGCGGGTGGAAAACCGGTACTTGAAGTCCTTCAGAAGCTCTTTAATTCCGTCCTCCATGGTGGCATTACACCGGAGGCGTGGAGCAGAAGTGCGGTGGTCTTGTTCTTCAAGAAAGGCGACAACGCTCTCTTGAAGAACTACAGACCGATTTCCCTTCTGAGCCGCGTCTACGTGCTGTTTTCGAGAGTCATTACGAATCGTCTCGCGCGCAGACTTGACGACTTCCAGCCTCCCGAACAAGCTGGTTTCCGAAAAGGCTTTAACACCATAGACCACATACATACCCTTCGGCAAATTGTACAGAAGTCCGAGGAGTACAATTTGCCACTATGTCTGGCGTATGTGGACTATGAGAAAGCCTTTGATTCCGTCGAAATTTGGGCGGTGCTGCAGTCCCTTCAGCGATGCCAAGTTGACTGTCGGTATATCGAAGTGTTGAAGTGCTTGTACAGTAGGGCTACGATGGCTATCCGAGTACAGAACCAGAGTACGAAACCTATCCAATTGCAGAGAGGTGTAAGACAGGGTGACGTCATATCCCCGAAACTCTTTACCGCTGCATTGGAAGATGTTTTCAAGCTTCTGGACTGGAAAGGATACGGTATCAACATCAATGGCGAGTACATCACTCACCTTCGATTTGCCGACGATATAGTCCTTATGGCAGAATCGCTGGAGGACCTAAGCACTATGCTCAATGACCTCAATAGTGTTTCCCAACGGATAGGTCTTAAGATGAACATGGACAAAACAAAGATCATGTTTAATGTCCATGTCACACCTATGCCGGTAGTTGTTGGGAACACTAAGCTCGAAGTTGTTGACGAGTATGTTTACTTGGGACAAATAGTCCGACTAGGTAAGTCCAACTTCGACCGAGAGGTCAATCGACGGATTCAACTCGGTTGGGCAGCGTTCGGGAAATTACGGCACATCTTCTCGTCAGGTATACCTCAAAACTTGAAAACGAGACTGTACACCCAGTGCGTGTTGCCAGTGATGACATACGGAACTGAGACGTGGTCCTTCACTGCTGGCCGGATGAGGAAGCTCAAGGTCGCTCAGCGAGCTATGGAGAGGGCTATGCTCGGAGTTTCTCTGCGTGATAAACTCAGAAATGAGGATATCCGCAGTAGAACTAGAGTGACCGACATAGCCCAACGGATTAGTAAGCTGAAGTGGCAATGGGCCGGCCATATAGCTCGAAGAACCGACAACCGATGGGGAAGAAAGGTTCTCGAGTGGCAGCCTCGTACCGGCAGGCGAAGTGTAGGGCGTCCCCCCACTAGATGGAGTGACGACCTGGTAAGATATGCAGGAAGTCGATGGATGCAGGTGGCTCAGGACCGTGCTTTGTGGCATTCTTTGGGGGAGGCCTATGTTCAGCAGTGGACTTGTGAAGGGCTGTAATGATGATGATGATGATGAGGCGGTGCAAGAATATCCACTATCCATTATCGTCCCGTAGGTGTGAAAGAGGATACAGAGGGAAACAAATCAGGTGGTGGGCATCAACGTCTTCCTAATAACGACTAAAAATAAAAATAAAACCTTTCTGCCAACCCGCTTGCCAAGCGTGGCAACTATGGTAAATATCCCCTATATGAGGCAATCTATGTGGGAGGCATTTGTTCATCATTGGACTTTAGTAGGCTGTAACGGTAACGGTAACTTGATTAAGGGGATAATGACTGCATTATATATATTACAGCCACATAAAGTTTCTAATATTATTAAGCTTACCTTAAAATTTCAAAAACTTATGAAAATATCCTAAAATATATAAAAGCAAAAATAGAGAATGAAAATTCATATTATTACAATAAATCAGTAAATATCTTACTCGTAAGAAAAACGTTGTTGTAGGCTTTTCGTAGCACGGCTACGTAGGCATGCTACGTGGTTTAGGTTATTGTTATAGTTTAATAAAATATTAAGTTTTAGGGCATTTTATGCAAGTGGAAGTCTTATGCACATAAAAATAAATCTTAAATTTACACTTTGTTTTTTTTTCTTATTTTATATTAAGGCACTTTAACACTTAGAAATATATGTATTAAGAACTGATACAACATAATAAACAGAAAGTTATCTGCTCTGTTAATTCCTTAAATGTAACCACCATTATATAATTTTATATACGCCACTTGGTTTTTTATTTACTTAATTGTTTATTGCTTTTAGTTTCCTTTTAACACAACCTACACTCTTATTTAGTGTATAAAAATATTTTCATTTTATATTCAGAGGTTTTGTTCCAACAATTGTTCATAAACGACTTTGATCATTACCGTGAAGTGGCAGTCTAAGAATATTTACAGCCCCATATCGTGCCGTGGCAACACCCACGGTAACAACAAGAGGCAACCAAGGAAAACTATGCAGGAGATGGCTATCAGAATCTTTCCTACAACTGAACATAAAAAAACATGTGTGAGTGCCATGGAACACTCAGTTGGAACGAAGTTCCTTTCGTAGTATATTATTATTGATAAATCTATTATATTATTGATTAACAAATACAAATAAATTAATTACTAGCGTCTATTAAAATGAAGCGTCATTTAACATAAAATAATATTTCTTTTATGGCAAGATAAGTAAAAGTGCGAGGGAGACGGATGTTATTCCATCTCGCTTCCTTGTAGCCGCCAAGGCCGCGTACTCTACGTCAGAAGGGGTCGTGGCGGGAAAATTATTACACTTTTTACGTAACAGTAACGTTAGCAGAGTTTGATCCTAGCGTTGTAAGTGGAAGCTTTGCCCATTATTTATTGCTGTCTACTTCTTCTGTAATATTGCCTGTTTATCGGTTTGCTATGAAATAAAAAAAATATGTTTTGCCATAGAACAGTCACCATTGGTCGATTCATCTTCATAGTCAACATTACAGCCCTTCACAAGACCTCTGCTGAACGTAGGCCTTCCACAAGCATTCAAAGAATTCCACAAACCACGTTCCTGAGCCAACTGTATCTATTGACTTCTTGCATCTCTTAAGAGATCGTCACTCGATATAGTGGGAGACACAATAAGTTCAGGGAATTTCATAATTCAAATTTAAAATTTAATAGAATTGCAGAGAAGTGCCGATTTACCACGTTCTCGGCGGTGAAGTAAAATATTGTGAGTAAACTTGTATGTCTGGAAAACGACTTAGAAATATTTAGAACACGTGATGTGATGTTCGTTATGCGCGTCAGTAGGGCTGTGCGGAGGATATTTCATTGCCTTAGAAATGAGAGAAGACATGTGCTCAGCAGTGGGATGTAAATAGCCTGTAACTTTAATTTAATTTTATTGCTTTTAACTTAAAAAAAAATAGGATGCCTGGAGTTTCCTTACTCGTTTCTTCTATTACTGATATTTAGATAATGCTCATTTTAAACCTATAGTATATCGAAAATATGAAATTCGACAAAGAAATGATTAATTTCTATTGTAATGTAAATGTCGAAATGTACGTGTTTTGCTATTTTACAATATTTCCTAATACAAAATGACATTGTTTGCGTTTCACATTATTCAAATCAATTAGAGTATTGGGAAGTATTGGGACCATTGCTTAAAGAGAAAGCATCAGTGTTACATTTTGTATGAAATACTCTTTTTATGTCAATAATGATTGAAACTGAATTATTAATAAAATTTTAATTATTGTAAAAACAGCAAAATTATGGATCACAGAAAAATATAAAATGATGCCACAGAATATAAATCTCAAGCAGTAATATCTTTCAGTGCCGGCGTAAAAAAATAACGCTCAATTCCTACGCGGCATCGTTCAAAATTTATATCAGCAATTAAGTTACGAAACACTCCTAAAATATCGCTAATTAATGTAAACATGGAACGATTAGGAGTACAAATAAACATACCAAATGGGCTCCTACTGCAATAAATACCTATAATATTTTTAATTACAGCCTCAAAAAAGGACATTAAGCAGACAACAGATAAAAAATGTTACCGCCATATTGTAAATGAGGATAAAAATACAATACATTTGTGCGCGTTGGTGTAATTTTTAAAAATGTAATATATATTAGCTGTGGAAAACAGTGCCGGACTCGGAAGGTCATCAGGATAAATAAATTATGATATAGTTGGTGGGTTTTTTAGTCGTTCTTTCATCGCGTTGGAAGGTGTAATAGAGTTGAAATCATACAACAGGGCTTTGAATATTACGTTTTTTTTCTTTCCATATTAATTACTAAAAACTTATAGTAGAGAAACTTGGAAAAGGCAGAAAGAGCACGGGAGTAAAGTTAATGCTGTAGTAATGCGATAATTTAGAAGTATGTAGGGTCTGACTCTGAATGGAAGTTTGAAAAATAGTATGATTAGTGAATTGTATGGGTTTAAAGACGATATTGTGACCAGAAGGAAGAAAGGAATGCTTTGGAGTTTTGGATATGAAGTGGCTATCAGAACGGAAACCTAGGCGAAATTTTATCGACCAAATTGACGATATATTTTTTTATAGAATAAGGGTGACAAACGAGCACACAGATCACCTGATAGTAACTGGTTGCTGTGGCCTATAGATATATACATCTATCCTTGTTTGTGAATCAAAATGCAGATGCGTTGTCAGCCGTGAGGGCGAAGATGGAAAGCCTCTTTTCCAGTAAAAAGGGTCTCCAGTTCTCTACACTCACCATACAAAACAAATCAGCATTAAGCTACTATTTTACGGTAGTATTCTGTGAGAGTGTGGTCCTTCCTCCGGACGAGCCGAACTATTCGTGCTACAACTATACTATTAATATAGCTGCAGCTTGGCTCTTCCACATATAGATGTATTGAAGATGATTAGTTAAGAGTACCCTATATTAGTAATAATATTTTATTTCTTCTAGTGTCATTGTTATGACGTAGATAATAGGTATAATATGACATAAACTGTCACGCCTAATACCCAGAGTGGTAGACAGAGCCTCCGGGCTTCCATTTGGCACGATCCTGACACACCTCTCGCTTCTTTCTCATCCGCATACATGCTTGTAGGCATATGATATTACTATAGTCTTTTTTTATAAAATTGAAGTGACAGTTAAACTTGCAGGCCATCTGATGGACACCTGCAACCGACTTCAAACAAAGAGGGCTACAGATGCGTTGTCACCTCTGAGGACTAAGATGGAATGTCTCACGGGCTGTAATTAAACTGGCTCTCCATATACAACAGGCGGGAACGCAACACTGCACTCACTGCTGAAACAGAAACAGAAACAGAAACAGAAACTTTTTTATTCAATATAGATTATAAATAATACTTATTGAAAGTCATTCTTTTGTTTGATTACCACTGGTTCGGAAAAAACCTCTGTCCTGGGAAGAACCAGCAAGAAACCCAGCGGGACTTTTTTTTTTAAATAACAGCTTACAATCATGATGTTACACAAATTAACAACACAACAAATTAGAAATAGCTTGGTAGCGATCACCTCATTTCCAGGGGTTATTATCATCCATAAATTCCTTAATATTATAATAACCCTTTTTATACAAACTTAGTTTAATAAAGTTTTTGAACTTTGAACAGGCCAAACTTTGTATATTTTCTGGAATTTTGTTGTAAAAGCGTATACATCGCCCCAAGAATGAATTACTGACTCGATGGAGTCGAGTAACTGGTACTACTAGCTTGTGTCTGTTCCTAGTATTTACAGAATGAATATCACTTATTTTTATAAAACTACTTTTATTTTTGTGTACGTACATTAAATTTTCATAAATGTATTGAGAGGCCAAAGTTAATATATTAATTTCCTTAAATTTTTGTCGCAGCGACTCTTTAGGCTTTAAATCATAAATTGCTCTTATGGCCCTCTTCTGCAAAACAAATATAATTTCTGTGTCAGCTGCGTGTCCCCATAGCAAAATACCATACGACATTATGCTATGGAAGTAGCTGAAGTAAACTAGTCTAGCTGTTTCAACACTGGTTAGACTTCTAATCTTTTTTACAGCATATGCTGCAGAACTAAGTCTGCTTGCTAGTTTTGATATATGGGGGCTCCATTGAAGCTTCGCGTCTAGTGTGATTCCAAGAAAAATGGTGGTATCTACAAGACTCAGTTTCTCCCCATTTAAAATTACATTAGTATTTAATTGTTTGACATTTGGAGTCACGAATTTCATACATTTTGTTTTAGTGCCATTTAAATGCAAATTATTAACATCGAACCAATTTACTAATTTAGATATAGCATTATTTACTTCGTCATATTTTAGTAACTGTGTTCCTAGTACCTAGCATGCGGCTCACCTGATGGTAAGTGACTACCGCCGCCCATTAACAACTGCAACACCAGGGGAACCAGGGGTATTGCAGATACGTTGCTGGCCTTTTAAAAAGGATTAGGCTCTTTTTTTGAAGTAGTTAATCTAGTAAATTCCAGTACTTGTTTTAATGATGTATTTATTTTTATTTTTATTTTTTATTTAATTAATCTTAATAATCCTTCTATGTACCTAATAACAACTTCCAATAAGATCGGAACTTGAAACAAGATCAATTTTAATCAGTTTTAATTTTTACCGCTGTACCCTCTATTGCTTTTGAAGCTTATTCCAAAATATACTTAAAAATTTCACCGTCGTCTAATGAATTTATGGCCAGGAAGTTATCCTTGCGGCCGTATTTTTGTCTCTAGAGACGCGATACAGCAGCTGATAGCGATGGAGCGTGACAAGTAGGCAAGCACTACTCGTTCTGCTTTGGATATTTATTTAATAGGGATGCACTTGTCTGGCCTAACAAATATATTTTCTAGCATATCAATTACGTGTCTTTCGGAAGGCTACGATAATAAGCGCTTTATTAATTAATTAAGGATAGGCATATTAATTAAGGTGTTGACAATAAAATTAAAATAAATAAATAAAATCAACACATTACAGCGGGTAGCCTCAGAGTTTGACTCTATATATATAACACATTACAGCGGGTAGCCTCAGAGTTTGACTCTATATATATATATATATAGATGAATTTGAGTTGTTTTTACAGCGAGCCCATAGTCCACCTGATGGTAAGTGGTTGCTGTGGCCCATAGACATCTACATCTATCTTCGATTAAGAATCAAAATGCAGATGCGTTTTCACCCGTGAGTACTGAGATGGAATGTCTCGTTTCCAGTAAAACGGTTCTCCGGTTCTTTACACTCACAATACGAAAAACAGCATCATTGAGATGCTATTTTACGCTGGTATTCTGTGAGAGCGTGGTCGTTCCCCGGTCGAACCGAACCATTCGTGCAACAACTATAGCAATAATATAGCTGCATTATGACTCTACCACGTGCAAACGTGCACGCGGCTGAATTGCTATAGCAAAATACATTTGTAAAACGTGTTATTTGGAGGTAATTTAAATCAATATGCAGCGAGATTGTCTACAGATATGTTATGATGATGATTCTTAGCGCGTCAAATATATTTTTAATTCTTGTTATATTTACATATATTTGTGGCCTTTTCCTGTGTCATATATATGCTTATAAAGCTAAGAAGTTTACTCTTCTGATGTGCAGTTTTACGACTGACAGTTTTTTTTCTTCATAATTACTGTTTAGCCATTGGGCTTGTTTAGGTTATCTTTTTCTTTTATTTTTTTTATTTAGGACCTTACATACATACAGTGACTTTGAAAGTCGCATCGCATTTTAATATAACTAGTATTTACGGATTTTATCGCGTATATTAACAAATTTTATATTCCCGACATTTCAAGCACTTTACAGCATCCATGATCATGGGGGGTGGCTGAGGTGTATGACGTCCCAATGTCATAGTTAACCACGGATAACGCCAGATTAAAATTATTAATTTTTGTTCCGACCTACGCAGTATGAACTCATAGTATCTTGAAGTCTTGCAGTTGTATACTTGGGTTGGGATTTAATTTTATTAATTATAGAATCCCAAGCAGATGGTAGCATCCAGTCATCTTCTCAATTGAAATTAGGATGTTTTTTGATTTCAATAGCCTCGCGAATAATCCTTGGAAGGAATCGGTGTTCTTTAGCGAGGATTTGTGGTCTATCAAATCTAATGTAGTGACGGGGCGATGCTGTACGTGTTTACAGACTGCAGACTTTCCGGAGCGTCTATTCTTCACATCAGCTATGTGTTCTTTAACGCGGGTTCGTATTGATCTTTTAGTTTGTCCTATATAAGAGAGACTACATTCTCAATCAAGCTTGTATACTCATGCATCTTGCAGAGGGACGTTACACTTGACGAATCTTCTTCGGCGGCTTAAAATACGTTTTAATGGAAGCACGCCTCAAGATGTAGCTAATCTTGTTGGTGACACCTCTGACATATTGCAGTATAGCAGGCACTCGCTCGCAGGCAGTCGCATCGTACAAAAACCCCATACTACAAACTTGAACTTACGTGTGTTGACTGCGTTGACTGCCTCGTAGGGGTCCTAGGTTCGAATCTCGGGTCGGACCAACATCAGTTATTGAGAGTTCCTGTTAAAAACCTTCAGTAGCAGCCCAGAAGTCAGAAAGTAGGCGGTATTCCGTGTCTCGGAGTGCACGTAAAACCGTTGGTCTTGCGCCTAGTCTCTCTCTGGTCGAGTCAGATTATCGTCCCTTTGGACTATGATAGTGAGAGAATAGAGAGTTTTTTTTATAGGCTAGGGTGACAAATGAGCACACAGTCCACCTGATGGTAATTGGATGCTGTGGCCCAAAGACATCTACATTTTGCCTCGTTTGCGAATCAAAATACAGATGCGTTGTCACCCGTGAGGACTAAGATAGAGTGCCTCTTTTCTAGTAAAAAGGGACTCCTGTTCTCTACACTCACCATACGAAACACAGCAGGGTTAAACTGCTATTGTACGCTAGTATTATGTGAGATCGTGGTCCTTCCCCGGTGGAGCTGACCTATTCGTGTTACAACTATACTACTAATATAGCTGCACGTGGCTCTACCACGTATAAGAGTGCACCCGTGTATGCATATACACTGGATTACTGTCCGCAGACGGCTAATTTTCGTTGAGACTGCCTGCCGTGGCCAAAAGTTCACTGCTGAGTATAGGCCTCTATAAAGAAGGCCTATACTCGTATAAACGTTCATCATAGTCATTTAGTATTTTGGCATTATAGTCATCAAAATAATTTACTCATAGGGGGGTTATTGGTTGCCACGCTTGGCAAACGGATTAGCAAGCGCAGTTATTTCTAAAGAGTATAATATATTCCTAATAAAAACTATATATAAGTTATTGGAACGAAGTTCTTTATCGGACGGTACGGGTTTGGCGGATGGGAGCTAGGCGATAAAAAGTGTAAGATTTTTTCATAGTGTAGACGGCCTTGTCGGCGAAATAAGAAAGTGAAATAGAATAATATCCATCTCCCTCGCACTTTTTCTTATCTTGCCATGAAAGAAATATTATTTTATTTCAAATGACGCTTCATTTTAATATACGCTAGTAATTCATTTATTTGTATTTGTTAATCATCAATAATATAATATAAACCTACGTTTATCAATAATAATATACTACGCCAGGAACTTTGTTACAACCGAGTGTTCCACGACACTCACGCATTTTTTTATAGTTTTTATTTGTAAGATACTACTATTATTCTTAAACCTCTCAGTACATATGTACGTATACGTACGTAAACGTATAATTTAAAATAGTAATATTATTTATATTTCTGTTTATTAATCATTGCAGTTATAAGGTATTTAGGGGTAGAGATATTAAGTGGGAAGTGGGCAGTAAATTCACAATCTATTTCAGCATTTTTTTTTAGTACAAGTACAATATTAACATTTTTATTCAGAATTTTGTGCAAGCACGTCACTAGTAAGCGAAGTTATTTCTATTTCATTTTTGTATTTTCACATCCGGCACTGCTGTTAATGTGAAAAATCCACACCGGTTTTTGTTTAATAATTAGCAGCAGGTGGAAAATACAGGGAAAAATAAATTTTCTCCTAATTATAATAAAGTTACAATAAAATTGTACTAATTACTCTTATAGTTTACACAGGTGGTTCGTAAAATATTGTATGCTGTGATCCATAAACATGGCATTTATCCTCGATTAAGAATGCAAAATGTAGATGCGTTGTCACCTCTGAGGATTAAGATGGGATGCCGTGTTACCAGTAAATAAGGTCTCCGATGCTCTACACCCACCATACGAAACAGAGCAGATTTAAGCTGCTATTTCACGCTGGTATTATGTAAGAGTAACCCTTCCCCGGTCGTTTGGCGTTGTGCTTCGTAGTAATAAAATAACCTGTCATATTTAATCAAATTAATTTTGTCTGAATCATTGAACTAAGAAATTAGAGATATTGTCGTTCATCCCACCTAACCAATCTTTGTTAGTACAACATAAAGTTTGATTTCCTAAGCTTAGTCGCCAAATTCACTGCCGGATTTACCGTATCGCTAAAATGAGTCCACCGTCGCGTAATTAATAGCCGAATAAAACGCAACGCATGGTCATTCCCGATAAACTAGCTGCAACCGGAAAAATTTCGTTTTCTTCCCCTGTGCCTTGTTTACTATATGTATAGTTGCTACGGGGGATAGAACCATAAAGTTAAACTGTTTCCTCAATTATTTCATCGATCCGTACATAATGTTTGCCTTATAATGGTGGAGTAAGATACCTATTTCTCATAGGCATCGTAAAAGGTTAAAGTCAAAGTTAAAGTTACAGCCTATATACGTCCCACTGCTAGGCACAGGCCTCCTCTCATTTCTTAGAGGATTTTAGGGCAAGGAAGTGTCCGCCGCGCTGCCCCAATGCGTGTTGGCGAAGTCCACATCATCATCATTACAGCCAGGCGAAGTCCACATATCTTTGAAATACTTTTTTTTTATTTCTCAGACATGCAGGTTTCCTCACGATGGTTTCCTTTACCGCGAGCACGTGGTAAATCAGCACTTAAAATTGCAATTAACAATTTTATTGGTGCCGGCGGAGATCAAACCCGTGTTGCTTGCGTACTGTGAAATTTACCGCGAGCGATAACCATCTGAGCTACCACGGCTCTCTCGTAAAAAAGTGATTATGAGTAATTCCAATTTTATTTATATTTTAATTTATTTAAATAATAAATAATGTCCTCCGTACCCAATTTCGGTCGCGCAGGCCAGTATTTACTGGGACTAGCCATCAGCGACGGTCATGATTATTGGGCACAAATGTGTATGCAAACAAAGTTACAACTCTCTGTTACCTCACTCTCATAGTCCGATGGCACGATTGGTAAGAAATCAGACGCAGGACCAATATGTTTACGTGCGTTACAAGGCAAGGGGTTGTAATATCGCTAACTTTCACTCTCCAGCTTGGTAGAGCCATGCTGCAGCTATATTAGTAGTATAGTTGTAGCACGAATGGGTCGGCTCGACCGGGGCAGGACCACGCTCTCACAGAATATCAGCGTGAAATAGAAGCTTAGCACTGCTGTGTTTCGTATGGTGAGTGTAGAGAACCGGAGACCCTTTTTACTGGAAACGAGGCATTCCATCTTAGACCTCACGGGTGGCAACGCATCTGCATTTTGATTTGTAATAAAGGATAAATGTAGATGTCTATGGGCCACAACAGCCACTTACCATCAGGTGGACTGTGTGCTCGTTTGTCACCCTATACTATAAAAAAAAAAGTTGTAGCACGAATGGGTCGGCTCGACCGGGGCAGGACCACGCTCTCATAGAATACCAGCGTGAAATAGCAGCTTAGCACTGCTGTGTTTCGTATGGTGAGTGTAGAGAACCGGATACCCTTTTTACTGGAAAAGAGGCATTCTATCTTAGTCCTTACGGGTGACAACGCATCTGCATTTTAATTTGCAAACGAAGATAGATGTAGATGTCTATGGGCCACAGCAACCACTTACCATTAGGTGCTCGTTTGTCATCCTATCCTATAGAAGAAAAGCTCACTTTCTTTGTGAAACTGAAGTGACAATCGAACTTACTGTCTACCCGATGGTAAGTAGCTACTTACTACTGAAGTTCACGGACAGCTGAAACTTTCTTTCAACGAAGAAGTCTACAAATATCTAGTCACATATGAGTTCTAAGATGGAATGTCTCACAACCTGTAATCATAACAGCTCTCTATAATCTCCAGACAAGAGCACAGTAGTTTAAGAACTGATATTTGGTGGCAGAAATATCCAACAGTGTGATCCTTACATGGATCGACTCCTAGGCAAAAAGGAGTGCCACCAGTTAGTAAAGCTCCGAGCTGTTTCTAGAAAATTCCTGACAGTGTACATAGTCATACATAACCATGCTGCAGCTATATTAGTAGTATAGTTGTAACACGAATAAGTCGGCTCGACCGGGGAAGGACCACGCTCTAAAAGAATACCAGCGTAAAATAACAGCTTAACACTGCTGTGTTTCGTATGATGAGTGTAGAGAATCGGAGACCCTTTTTACTGGAAATGAGGCATTCCATCTTAGTCTTGTGGTGACAACGCATCTGCGTTTTGATTTGTAATCGAGGATAGATGTAGATGTCTATGGACCACAGCAACCACTTACCATCAGGTGGACTGGGTGCCCGTTTGTCACCCTTATCTTATAAAAAGAAACCCGATAACTGGTTTTGGCCCGATACGGGATTTGAATAAAGAACTACATGACCAGAATCACGCTAACGATAACTAGACCGAAAAGGCAGAAAATAATATTTTATGGTCTACCAAATCGTTACCGTTACAGCCTACTAAAGTTTGCTTCTGAACATCGAACTCCCTCATAGATTGCTACATAGGGGGATATTTGCCATAGTAGCAATGCTTGACAAGTGTTTTGGCAATCGCAGGTTTTTCGTCGTTATTAGATAAGACGCTGCTGCCCATCTCTTACGACACCCACGGGACGGTATGGGGTAGTGGACAACAACCAAACAATTACATTTATAAATACCATTCTTTTTCTTCATTATCGGCCCGTCAAGCTTCATTATTAGACATTGGCCTCTCCCGTTGTAGGCTTCCATCACCAATTAACTAATGGTAGACTGACATATAATAGCGTCGTGTATTGGCGGTGAAAGATATATATCCACTACTCCATGTCCCGTGGGTGTCGTAAAAGGCGACATTGAAATTGAAACAGAAGATGGGCAGCAGCATCTTTCTAATAACAACTCAAAATCATAAATTATTGCGGTTGCCAACCCGCCTGCCAAGCGTAGCAACTATGGCAAAATATCAGCCAATCTGAAGGAGGCTATGTTCAGTAGAGGACTTTTATAGGCTGTAATGGATGGATGGAGACTGATATTTAAAGTACGTTAAGCAATTTCAGTGGTGTCTACTGGAAGCTCGTGTATTATGAAGTAGCTCACCACTAGATGGAGTGACGATCTGGAAAGACATGCAGGAAGTCAATGGATGCAGGTGGCTCAGAACCGTGCTTTGTGGCGTACCTTGACCTCCTCATGTTCAGCATTGGACTTGTGAAGGGCTGTAATGATGATTTGGAATTTTCGTATATGTGAGTCAAAACTATTAAAAATGTTTATTGGCTAAGTGTAGCCATTCAGTGTTATATATTATTATGGAATAAGTTGCCACCGTCTATCTTTCCATCCGATTACAACGTGGGTGTCTTCAAGGCAAGAGTGAATACGTTTTTGTTAAGTCAGTGTGCTTCACCATCTTAGGCTACATCACCACTTACCATCAGATGGCATTGAAGTTATGCGCTGGCTTAGATTAATAAAAAAATTTTATTTAATTAAATGTTTTTTTTTAATAAATCTTTGAAACTATTAAATTGGATGTTGCGAAATAGTACTTGTTAGCAACATAGCATGTTGTAAAGTCAATAACAATTCGACAAAACAAATAAAGCGATTACAGTGTAATGTAACGATAGAGACATAGCGGTCGGCTGTAATTAAACGAAGCTCATAAAACGAAGCCCTAGTTATAAAGTACGCTGTAGTTCCCCGTCGATACTACTGACCATTGTCCTGATACTCATATACAGCGTGTTAATATTTTTTACGACTAAAAATATTTTAATCTATGAAAATACTTTTTAAAAAGGGCTATTTGCGGATAACTATTTCTTAGCTCTCTAAATGGGTAACACTCATACATTTCTAAGTTTATTTTTTGTTGTTGATTAACCTAAATGCTTATTACACTAATTGTCGAAAACCCAAATGAAGCTATTATGCGCGTATGTAATCTTAACTTATTTTTTTATTAATACCGGCTTTAAAGATATGTGTAATATTTTAAGTATTAAATTAAGTGCGATAAAATCGCACTTAATTTGTACTTATTAAGATATTTCGTTAGTTTTTTATATTTATTGTTGTTAGTGCTTTATTGCACTTATTTTGACGGAGGTTGTTTTTTTTTTTATAGGAGAGGGGGCAAACGAGCATGCGGCTTACCTGATGGTAAGTGACTACCGCCGCCCATGAACAACCGCAACACCAGGGGAATTGCAGATGCGTTGCCGGCCTTTTAAAAAGGAGTAGGCTCTTTTCTTGAAGGTCCCTAAGTCGTATCGGTCCGGAAAAATCGCTGGTGGTAAACTATTCCACAAGGAAGTTGTGCGAGGAAGAAAACATCTTCTAAATCGCACAGTGGTGGACCGCCAATCATCCAGATGGTGTGGATGGTATCGGGAGTTCTGCCGCGATGTGCGTTCGTGAAATTTGGCGGCTGGGATTAATCCGAACAATTCCTCAGAGCACTCCCCATGGTAAATGCGAAAGAAAATGCTAAGAGATGCAACATCTCTTCGCAGTGCCAATGAGTCGAGCCGATCGGAAAGGACTCGGTCGTCGACGATTCGAGCCGCTCTGCGCTGGATGCGGTCAAGTGGAAGGAGCTGGCACTGGGGAGCCCCAGCCCAGAGATGGGAACAGTATTCCATGTGAGGCCGAACCTGCGCCTTGTAAAGTTGCAGACGTTGAGCCGACATGAAATACTGTCCCACTCTACTGAGCACGCCAAGCTTTTTAGAGGCCAATTTGGCCTTCTCTTCCAAGTGACCACAAAACTGCACGTTACTCGATATGTCGACGCCGAGGATTCCGATACTGGCTGAGGCAACAAGGGGAGTACCTTGAAACTGAGGAGATACGACAAAGGGGTTCTTTTTAGCGGTAAACGCGCAAACTTGTGTCTTCTGAGGATTGAATTGGACTAGATTTAGTCGCCCCCAATCCGAGACCTTGTCCAGCAAAGACTCGACTTCGGACACAAGTTTGTTCCGGTACTCGGTGACGTTTTCCCGAGAAATATTGGCCCGGCCGGTGTATAGAGCATCACCAGTGCTGTCATCCGCATAGCAATGAATGTTACCAGTTAGCAACATATCATTGATATGCAGAAGAAACAGCGTTGGTGATAGCACGCAGCCTTGTGGAACACCAGCGTTAATAGGCTTGTAGTCGGAGCATGCACCGTCTACAACGACCTTGATGCTCCGATCTGCAAGAAAGCTGGTGATCCAATTGCATAATTTCTCGGGAAGCCCATAGGAAGGGAGCTTCGAAAGAAGCGCTTTGTGCCAAACCCGATCGAAGGCCTTCGTAATGTCCAAACTAACGGCCAATGCCTCCCCCTTGGACTCTACTGCCTCCGCCCATCTATGAGTTAAGTAGACCAGAAGATTACCAGCTGATCGACCCCGACGAAAACCGTACTGGTGGTCACTAATCAGCTGGTGATCCTCAAGGTACCGCATGAGGGGGCAGTTTATAACGGATTCCATTATTTTGGAGAACAAGGGGGTTATGGCGATAGGCCTGTAGTTGGACGGGTCTGAGCGGTCGCCTTTTTTAGGGATCGGGTGGACAAAAGCTGTCTTCCATGATTTCGGGACTACGCCTAGGGAGTAGGAGTACCGGAAAAGACGCGTTAGAACCGGTGCCAACTCCGGAGCACACGTCCTCAGCACAATTGGGGGGATTCCGTCAGGCCCACTCGACTTGTGGATATCAAGGGAGAGGAGTGCTCTGCGAACCGAGCGCTGTGAGAACCGCACATCTGGCATGGAGCACTCACACCGCGGGATGGTCGGCGGTGTGTTCCCCCCGTCATCAACAGTCGAGTTGGACGCAAAAAGGGAGCCTAAAAGGTCGGCCTTCTCTTTTGCGTCATGGGCCAGTGAGTCGTCCTCCCTGTGCAGAGATGGTAGTGATGGCTTACAGAAATTTCCTTGGACAGCCTTGGCGAGAGACCAGAATGCACGGGTTCCCGAAGGAAGGCGAACTAGTTTCTCGCCAATTCTGCCTATGTGCTCTGACTTTGCCTTGGCAATAACTCTTTTGAAGGACCTGGAGGCGAAGTTATACTTCTTTTTAAGTATGCTGGTGTTTACATCCCGAGTCGCCGAAGCTGCAGCCCAGGCTTGATAACACTCCTGTTTACTGCGTAAAGCAGTCTTACAGGAGCGACCAAACCAAGGCTGAGATCTGCCTCCGATGGGTACCACAGATGATGGAATAAATAGTTCCATTCCCTGTAGCACCACATCAGTGACAGAGTCAGCAATAGCGCTGGGATCATCCATCATAGGTTGTACATAAAAATACCCAAAATGAAGGAGTATTTTCCTAGAATTTCATTTTATACTGACAAAACTCTAGAAGTTAGAATTTTATGACACATTAGAACACGAAAACAAAACAAATTTATACGTATTCCCTCTGTAACACCGAAATCATAAAAAATTACATAATTTAAACCTTGAAAAAAGTAACATACTGTAGAAACAAAGCTTCTACAGCCCTGTTAACATTATCAAATAGCTCTTTCAAAATGGCACGACCGATAAACTATTGAACCCATTGTCCACCTATGGGGTCGCGGGATCGACTGCCGGCATTTGAGTGGGCCTTAAAATCAATTGCCCGTAAAATTGGCTAACCAAGCGGAAAATATATCCGACCGGAACACCGAGGAGTGCCTTTTTCGTTAATACACAGGAAAGGAAGATCAGTGGGAGTGTTTATTTAGGATACTTTTAAAACTAGGAACATGTGTCTACGAAAAACACTGGTAGACATTGTAACCTTTCCCATAAGAGTCCATAACTGGAAAGAAGACTTATGGAAAAAATGTTAGCTATGATTGATTCTTTTTCATTAAACATATGTAATTTCTTTTGCCAAGTAATTAACTTTAAAAAAGTAAAGCCTCGAATTCAGAAGCGAGTAATTTATTTAGAAAATATTTTATTATTTTTAGATCTTTTGAGTACGTGGTAACCATGTGCTTGACGGTGACTGAAATCATCGTGAGGAAACCTGCATCTCTGAGAAATAAGAAAATAATATTTTGGAGACATGGGAAGTTCGTTAATACGCATTGGGGCAGCGCGGCGGACATTTAATTGCCCTAAAACCCTCTTGGAATTGAGAGGAAGCCTGTGTTTTGCAGTGGGACGTATACGTATAGGCTGTAACTTGTGACTTTAACTTTAATTTATTTGGAGGCGGTTTTACTTTTTTTAGGTTTAATTTTTTAACTCTTTTTAAACAAAACGAAACAATGTCAAAATGACACAAATTAAATACTTTTGGCAAAGATGGCGCGTAACATACATACTCGTAGAAAACGCTTTAAACGCTTACGCTTTGTAGAGCTATGCTGCAGGTATATTATGATTGCAGCATGAATGTTTCTGCTCGACCGGATTACGAACACACGCGCACACAAAGTATTAGCATAAAATGTAGTGCCGTTGTGTTTGATGGTGAGTTTAGAGAACCGTAGACTGTTTACTGGAAATGAGGCATTTTATTTTAGGCTTCAGGGTTGACGACAGAAAATGTATAAATTACACATTAAAACAAGCCCAATTTTTAAACATTAAATTACATAAAAAAACATGCGTGTGTATCGTGGAACACTCGGTTGGAACGAAATTCCTTTCGTAGTATATTATTATTGATAACCGTATTAGATTACTCGTCTATTAAACAGAAGTGTCATTTAAAATGAATTAATATTTCTTTCATGGCAAAATAAAAAAAGCGAGGGAGATGGATATTATTCCATCTCACTTCCTTATAGCCACCAAGGCCGTATATACTACGTCAGGAGGTGTCGTGACGGAAAAATCTTACACTTTTTGTCGCTTAGCCCCCATCCGCAAAATCCGTGCCGTCCGATAAAGATCTTCATTCCAAAAACCGACTGCGTAAAAAGTGATGCGTAAATAAATTTATACCCTCAAAAATTGCGTAAATATTTATTCCATAGATCACTGTTAGAAATAAGACGAATCTAATGACATCCTAACCTATGAGTATGTTAACCCTTTCCTTGTCCCATGAATCACATAAACATTTCCATTGTTTAACTATTATGCCTATATTGCGGACAGGAAAACGGTTAAAATAGATCAAGCTTTTTAAGTAACAGACTGCGACAAAGTAATATACATACATACGTACGTACATAAAAAATCACTGTTTTGTTATATGAATGAACTAATGACGACTTAAAGGGCTTTCATTATTGTGTTGATGTAAGTTTCTGAACAAACAGTTTGAATTTATGTTATTCTTATATAATATTTTGTAGTAGAGGATTTGTAAAGGAAACGTTTTTTGAATGCAGAAAAGGTATATTTTGTACATGGTAGAGTTTTTTTTTAAATATTTTTTTATAGCTTTAGGGTGATAAACCAGCACACAGTCCACCTGGTGGTAAGTGGTTGCTGTGATCACCCGTGAGGACTAAGATGGGATGCCCCTTTTCCAGTAAAAGGGGTCACCGGTTCTCTACACTCACCATAACCACACACATAACACCACAGCAGTGTTTAGCTGTTATTTTACGCTGATTGTATTCTTGAGAGCGTGGTCCTTTCCCGGTCGAAACGACCCATTCGTGCTACAATTATACCAGTAATATAGCTGCAGCATGGCTCCACCACGTATGAAAACAGCCTAAGAAGAACTAACAGTCAGTCATCGCGTTTAATGTTGACGGAAAAGCCGACATAAACAATAAATTGCTAGGGTTGTCAGAACGGAAAGTAATAAAAAAAATATTTTATTTCATTTGACATTTAAACAAACTCCTGTGTATTTGGAAAATGATGAAACTTTAATTCCTTATCGTTAAATGAGGACGATACCTACAATTTTTAACGCATATGTAGTGTGAAACATTTTAATTTATTTGCTTGACAGAACAACCCTAGCGTACAGCTCCCGAATGACTAACGGTCGCTCGGGAGTGCTCCGCCAACGTCTCGCCCCGCACCGCACCGCACGACGTACCGCACGGGACCACGCGCTCACAGAATATCATCGTGAATTAGCAACTCAATGCTGCTGTGTTGCGTATGGTAAGTGTAGAAAACTGGCAACCCTTTTTACTGTAAACGATGCATTCCAATTTAGCCCTCAGCGGTGGCAACCCATCCGCATTTTGAATTTTAATCGAGAATAGATGTAGATATTTATAGGCCACAGTATCCACTTACCATCAGGTGGACTCTGTGGAGCGTACCACTCTTATTCTATAAAAAAGCAGAACTGCTGAGTTTCTTATAGTGAGCGTAGAGAACCGGAGATCCTTATCACTGGTAAAAAGATATTCCATATTTTTCAATTTAATTTCTTGATCAGATGGGTTTATTTTTATGGGCACATTAGCCACTTATTATCAGGTGGACTGTGTGTTCGTTTGGCACCCTTACTTCATTAAATAAGAGAAACGTTTCTTCTATAATAATTATAGATATATTACTAAACTGTGGTTTGTGATTGTGTCTTAAGTTCGAAGTTTTCGCAGTGTAACCCAGTAGGGGTAAGTGATGCCCTTTACTGTTATTGGCGGTCTGTCCGTGATGTTTTATTTCGTTTCGTATTCGGTTTGTTCGACAGGAGTCCGGCCTTTTAATTCTATTGTCGATTGTTTGGAATGAATGTCAGTTGATTACAATCTTATATATCGATAAAATTCAATATTTAGTAAATTATCGAAATAATATCAATTCTAAGATTTTTTAAATAAAAACCCTACTAATACTGTTAACATTGCTAATATTTTTTTTAATCGCTCTTGGTATGCTTAAAGTGCTTGTGTTAGGAATGGTCCACAACAGTAGTCGGATGACGAATTTGAACCCACGAACTTTGAGTTCGTGGTCCGCACCCTGCCATCACTCAGCTGTCGTTTTTTATTCATTTATTGTACTTCCATTTAATATGAGCTTTTTTTATAGTATAAGGGTGACAAACGAGCCCACAGTCCACCTAATTGTAAGTGGTTGCTGCGGCCCGTAGACATCTAAATCTATCGAACCGGAGACCCTTTTTAATGGAAAAGAGGCATTCTATCTTAGTCCTCACGGGTGACAACGCATCTGCGGTTAATTCGCAAACGCGGATAGATGTAGATGTCTATAGGTCACAGCAACCACTTACCATCACGTAGACTGTGTGCTCGTTTGTCACCCTATCCTATAAAAAAAAATGTGTCCATGGGTCTCAGTAGCCACTTAGCATCAGGTACACTGTAAATTTGTTTATATCAATCAATTGTCAGGCGTCTTAATTTTAAGAAATTATATTACCGGCTAGCGGTCCCTCGCGACTTCGCCCGCGTGGAATTAACTACGATGTCATGGGTTTTAATTTTTTTGCGCGGAACCCTAATTCATTTTCTAAAATAAAAGTATCCTAAGTTACTCCTTATAACATCAGCTATCTGCCAGTGAACGTCCCGTCAAAATGTGTCCAGTTGTTTCGGAGATTAGCCGGAACAAACAGACAGACAGACAGACAAAAATTTTACAAAAATATTTTTTTTTGTAATTAGTACCGTAAATACGTTCATATGCATTTAGTAAAAAGCTGTTATTTTAACATTACAAACAGACACTTCAATTTTATTTATTTGTATAGATAAGGTTACAGCCTACTGAAGTCCACTGCTGAACACAGGCCTTCCCCATAGATAGCCCCATAGGAGGGATTTTTGCAATAGTTGCAAATGCAGTTGTATTTTTATTTTTAGTCGTTATTAGGAAGACGCTGCTGCCCATCTTCTGATTTGTTTCCCTCTGTCGCTCCTCACGACACCCACGGAATGATATGGGGTAGTTGATATTCTTACACCGCCACTACAAAGCATTATATAGTAAATAAAAAAAAAAGATATACAGCCATTTTATGTCCATAAAGTATGTCGGTCAGTCTAGATTAGTTTAGCTAATCGAAGCCCGACGTCGTTTTTGCTCGCGCTGTACGAATACTAATGAACGGAATATTTCGTTAATCTTAAACAAAATTGCGATAATATGCGCGGCGGTTTCTTGCGAGTTACCGCCGTTAATTTATGCTGTAACACGAACTATAGCATTTTAACTCCTTCTGAGAAAGGGGTCAGAGGGAAAATGTGTTAAGTGAGCTTTTTAAAATTTGTACTTACGTTAATTTGACGAACGAGACTGATGAGCTCGATCCAACTATAGATCGAGGCGATTATGGGAAGTACTCTCTACATAGAAGAGGCACATATTGTTCTGAGGCTAGTACCTACCTAATCAAAGAAAAGTCTTTTCAACTATTTCTAAAAATATAAAGCTATATATTCAAAGTTTAATCGACGATATTCTATATTTTTTCTTAAAATTAAATTAAAAATAAAAAAGCAAGAGTATACTCCTAACTTTTTACGTAACTAAATCTATCAAAATTTCTAAAATTTATACAGCAGACAGATAGAACGATTACAAATGTAATAAGGGGATCCTATCCTTAACATCGGAAGCTTAAAGGATTGCTTGAAATGCAAAAATATAGTGTATTATATCATCATCATCATCATCATTAAAGTCTATCATCACATGTTGACAGCTGAACATAAGCTTCCTCCATAGATTGCCATAAAGCATGTTCAGTGTTTTATTAGATCGTCAAATATTGTATGTGAACACACAGTATCAGGTTTGAGGTTTTATGTGTATTGTAGTTAATATTGCACTCTGCAGCAAAACATATCTCCAATAAGATCCCCAGATTCTTCCTCTATACCTGCATCCACCTTACGATAACCTCTGCTTTTATTTGTTTTTTAACTGAACTGACACGTGAAATTACAATCCACCTGGTAGTGACCCCTGCCGTGATTTGTCGCATTTCTCGAGGGAATGCTAAGTACAGTGGATTTGTGATGACCTGTAATGGTGATCTTGATAATGGTGGTAAATGATTTCAGCAGTCTACGGACACCTGTAACAAACATCAAACAAATGACTACAGATGCGTTGTCATCTCTGATAACGAACATGGAATATCAGTAATTATAGTAGTAATCAACAATTACCATTGATCTGTGACCCTTTTACTGGAAACGAGGCATACTATCTTAGTCCTCAGAGGTCACAACGCTTCTGCATTTGGATTCTTAATTGAGGATATATGTAAATATCTATAGGCCGCTGCATCCACTTACCATCAGATGGACTGTGTGCTCGTTTGTCACCTATATTTAATAAAAAATCGATAATTATCATACAAAGGTGGAAGGCTATATCAGAAATCATCCAACCTAGATGAAATATAAAATTTGCGAGTTGCGTCATTCGCGCAGAGGCGGTTTAGTGGCGATCCGGCTTAACTGAAGCCAAAAAGTGTACAGTCACGCCTCTACCTCCCCACCGCACCGCACGTGCCCCCTCTACTCCCGGCTAACTTCATAAGACTATGAATTTAAATACGTTAGTCGATGTCAAAGGGTCGCGATGCATCCACTTGAAGCGATAATATGACGCTCTAGGCATATTTTTAGCCGATTTCAAGAAAGGAAGTTCTCAATTCATCTGTATGTTCGTCTTTTTGTATGTATGATACCCGATATCTTCATTAAATGTAAACCGAATTTACATATTTTTTTTAAAATGACATTATTCATTAAATACAAAACGGTGATGTCTTGTATATACATAAAGAGTCACACGACACCTCACAGACAGATTCGGAGTGTAGGTGAACACTAAAAAAAGCATTGTTTGTTTGCCCAAGTCCTATATTGAGGCAACGTTTGGTCCTTACGTCAAACACTTAGGCCCTAAGCAGAAGAGAGAAAGCGATATCTTTTTTTTAATATAGAAATCTGACGTAAATAGATTAAGAGAAGAGGTTTAAACTCGAACTCGTACTGCTGACCCAAAGCTGGTTAAAATGAATCTCACAAGTCCAGAACAATGGCACAAAGTAGCCTGCATTTTGGCTTTCTACATGATACATTTCGAAGAGTGTACGCAGGAATTGCATAACTTGATTCCTCCCTCTACCCTCCACAATCGAATAAATCTGATTGCTTTATAGTTCGTCACGTGTACAGCAACGGAGTGGAATAAGCTGATAGTACCTATTTTTCGATCCGATTACAATGTGGGCGTCTTCAAGGCAAGAGTGAATAGGTTTTTGTTAGGTCAGTGCGTTTTACTATCTTCGCCTGCATCACCGTTCACCATCAGATGGGATAGTAATCAAGCACTGGCTGAGATTAGTTAAAAAAATAATAGTTATTAAATATAACGAAAAGAAGTTTTTATTTGTTTGACTTTTGAGTGCTATGAGCGAAGTTTTAGCGCTCCGCTGCGACTAACAACTTTCCTTATCAACGACGGATTGTTGGAACAGGGTGTAAAAATATTCGGACCACGACGCGCTCGCTTGATGTTTGCTAATGCCTTACTGCTCTTTTACGTCTTTTCTCTATGATTCTATAGATGTTATTTTATGAGTAAGTACAACTTATACCTATAAAGGTAAAATATTAGCTTTAAAATTTTTATAAATGTGAAATGGACTTTAATTATATGCATACGTCTAAGAAACACGCTATATATGTATAATGTTTTTTTTTATATAAAAATGATGTGGCAACCGAACTTCAGTACACTTGATGGTAAGTGGCTACTGCAGCTCATGGAAACCTACAACTTTTTTTATAGGATAGGGTAAAAAACGAGCACACATTCCACCTGATACATATAATTATCCTCAATAAAGAATCAAAAAGCAGACGCGTCGTCACCCGTGAGGACTGAGATGGAATGCCTCTTTTCCAGTAAAATGGGTCTCCGGTTCTCTACACTCACCATACGAAACACAGCGGTGTCAAGCTGCCATTTTATTCTGGTATTCTGTGAGAGCGTGGTCCCTCCTCGGTCGAGCGGATCCATTCCTGCTACAACTATACTACTAATATAGCTGCAGCATGGCTCTATCACGTTGGATAAACAATTCAGACAAAGAAGGCTACAGATGCGTTGTCACCTCTGAGGACTAAGATGGAATGTCTCACAGCCTGTAGTTATACTCGCTCTCTATACACATCACACCCAGAAACACAACAGTGCAAACACTACTTTTTAGCCGCAGAAATAGATAAGTTGGCGGTACTCACCCAGATGGACTTCTAAGTAGATAATTAAAAATTAAAAATTTTGTACAGCCGACTTCAATATAAGTTATTAAGAATAACTCAAAAACTATTGGTCTGACCTTGATCAAATTCATATGGGACCACACGAGAAGTACCGGCTTTCAAATAAAAAAGAATCATCGAAATCGGTTCACCCAGTAAAAAGTTATGAGGTAACACACATAAAGAAAAGCATACAGTCGAATTGAGTACCGTCTCCCTTTTGGAAGTCGGCAGAAAAGGAGTCTAGATACAAGGTAGAAAAAATGTGCGGCAAGAATGGGTCGCTTAGGACTGGACAAGGACTACGCTCGCACAAATCACTTGCGTAAACTAGCAGCATTATGGTACCGTTTCGTGTGGTAAGTGACAAGAGCGAATTGTTTCTACTGATAGGTTTTTATGATATGATTTTAGTTCTAAGGGGTGACAATGTAAGCCCATTGAAGAGAGCAGGTAGTTGTCACTCAATCATAATACTGTGTTTAAATCTTAACAAGTTAGGTGTGTCAGAACAAATGGAAGTCCGTAGTATCTGCCTACCCTCTGGAAAACAGGTGCTTATGTATGTATGTATTATAATATATTAACTAGTTGATACCCGCGATTTAGTTCACGTTGCTTATTACACACATCACTGAACACGTAGTTATTACAAAATCGTTGTTGTTGTTCTTAAAACTTTAATAACTTTATATTAAATGAAAATATCGCAATACTTTTTTTTAGATAAGGGCCAAGTGTCTAAGAAATAAAACTTAGAAAACCTAATTGAAATGTATCCAGTAGTTTTTCCGTGATGCGCGCACAACTGCAATCCTCTATAATTTTATTTATATATATATATTATTTTTATTTGTTATTTTCTCGATTCTAATACATCCATAGTATTCATTCACAAAAAACTTTAAAAATGCAGGTTTATTCACAATGATTTTCTTCACCACCGTTGACGTGGAAATATTGGGCTTTTAATGGTTAATTTAACACACAATAGTAGTTGATAATTGTATGTATTTAAGTACGCATGTAAATGAAGTATGTATAGAATTACGTCTCAGTAATTGTCCAATTTTTCCGTCATACGTATTTTTTTTATAGGATCGGGTGACAAATGAGCACACAGTCCACCTGATGGTAAGTGGTTACTGTGACCCATAGACATCTACATCTATCCTCAATAAAGACTCAAGATGCAGATGCGTTGTCACCAGTGAGGACTAAGATAGAATGCCTTTTTGCCAGTAAAAATGGTCTTCGGTTCTCTACACTCACCATACGAAACACAGCAGCGTTAAGCTGCAATTTTACGCTGGTTTTCTGTGAGAGCGTGGTCCTTCCCCGGTCGAGCCGACCCATTCGTGCTACAACCATAATATAGCTGCAGCATGGCTCTACCACGTAGAGTAGTATGTATTTATTTTAACTTAATTTTCTTTAGCGAATGTTAAATTATTATTTTTATATATACTCATAAATTAGATTAATAAGCTATCAAGGGAGGGAAAGACACGATGTCGTTATTCCCGTATTTACGAGTCCCGTGAACCGTAAAATATTATCACCGTGTACGGGATTAATGCGATAGGTGATAAAACGGACTTTGAAAGGTTTGGATACTTCAAACTTTTACAGGGAGCGCTCTTTCCTCTGTTGATGAGAAACTGTAATAAAACTTTCAGTTTCATGCATTTCTTTAAATAAACGAAAAATATGCCATATTGATGGTATGATAGAGTCATGCTACAGCTATAGTTGTAGCACGAATGGGTCGGCTCGACCGGGGAAACAAAACGATCGTACCCAATACCAGCGAAAAATAACTGCTAAATGCTGCTGTGTTTCGTATGATTAGTGTAGAGAACAGCAGATCCTTTTCACCGAAATCGAGGCATTCAATCTTAGTATTCAGGAGTGATGACGCATCTGCATTTTGATCCTTAATTAAGGATAGTTGTAGATATCTATAGGCCACAGTAGTCACTTACCATCAGGTGGAATGTGTGCTCATTTGTCACCCTTATCCTAAAAAAACTATCAGAAGATAAATCCAAAAATCACAAAAGTGTTAATGGCGGAATATAATCTATGCACATATAAATAAAATTGAAGCGTTTGTCTTTAATAGCGATAATGAGCGGGAGGTTTTGCAGCTAAGTATAACTGCAATAATAACCCCTCATTTGTATGTCATTACGACATGTACAACCATTGTTAAATTGTTTGTCTGTCTGACTGTCTGTCTATCTGTCCGGGCTTAACTTTGAAATGGCTGAACTGATTGTAATGAAACTTGACGGACGGATAGAGAGCAATACCAGGACTGTGGTAAAAACTTGCAGATTTTTTTAGGAAACCGCAAAATTTATAATATTAAGGTTTTTAATAATTATGTTCACATACATAAACACTCACGCCTGTCACCCAGCGGGGTAGGCAGAGATTATGGACTTCTATTTGCCACGATCCTGACACACCTATCTCGCCTCCTCCACACCCATATACCTATGCGTACACGCTCGTCGGTTAAGGGTACTCTTAATTTGGCCCATTTTCAATATATCGCCAATTTGGTCGATAAACTTTCACCTAGGGTGTCCTTTCCCGACTCTGCCGTTCACCTCTGCAACATAAATTTGCTTTGTCACTCTTTCCTCATTCATTCTTTCTACATGACCAAACCACCGAAGCATTCCTTTTTTAATCCTGGTTACAAAATCATCTTGCAAACCAAACTCTTCTCTTATCACACAATTTCTTACCCTGTCATTCAGATTCAGCCCTAACATACTCCTTAATGACCGCATTTCTACAGCATTTATTCTACTCTCGTGCTTTTTCTGCCACACCCAACTTTCACTACCATACATTAAAGGAGGGTCTAATACAGCATTGTGAATTACCATACGTGCCTTTTTGGACACATTCTGACTTTTCACAATAGAGTCTAGAGCCCCATTTACTCTGTTTCCTGCGTTCACTCGACGTTCTATATCCTTATCATATCTACCATCCCTGCTTAATTATCTTAAAATTAATAAAATAATAATTATCATAAATCGGAATAACGTCACATAATAAATCCTACCCAGATGAAGCCGGGGCGGGTCGCTAGTACCCTATATAAATGAAAGGCTTATTTTATTTTTTTATTTTATTTATATTTTTACTTATTGTGAGCTAGTGTTCGACTATAATCACTTTTTAAATTGAATTAAAACAGAAGTCCTAATTTCGATGTTTATTAATCCACTGTTTCCTATGTATGTAGACCAACACAAAATAATTGTATACCAATAAAATATTTAAAAGAAAAGAAGAGATTGATTGAAAGATGATAAATTAAACACAAAATATAAAAATATAAACAAAAGGAAGTCATATAGGTACATAGAAATTTCTTCCAGACAACAGGTAGTATTTAATTTTGTGGGAAAATATCTTTTACTATATTCTGCACACATGTATAGAGCTAATCGATACGTAGATGTTCACAAATCGTCTGCAGTACAGTCGGACGCATTTTCTTTTACGATCACCGACCGCTGTTTACGTGCTCCACAAAGATACGACCGATTGTATGGAGGTGCGAATTGATAAATACTAGATGGACGTGGTACAAAATTTCTAATCTTTTTAACTTGTCGTTGGAAAATTTTTGACGGCTCCGTAGCGCAGTGGCTTATCAATAAGTTGCTGCGCTAAAAGCTGCGGGCTCGAATCCCGCATGGAGCAAGTATTTGTATGGCCTACAAATAATTGTTCCGGGTCTGGATGTTTGTCGTTGTAAAATTTATGTATGTAAATTGCCCCCACGATACAGAAAAAAATCCTAGTGTGGAGGTAACGTTTAAAAAAAAAAGTCTTTTATGATTCTCAGTATAACTTACATCCCACATAGTTATTAACTAAATCATCATCATCAAGTCCATTGCCTAACATAGGTCTCCCTCATAGACTGCCTTATAGGGAGGATATTTGCTATAGTAGTGTCGGGTTGTCAAACGAAGTTTTAGTATTGTGTTGCAAGGTGTGAAAGAATACTCACTACCTCATATTGTCCCGTGGATATCGTAAGAGGTGACAGAAAAATAGAAAATAAAAACCTCTGGTTACCAACCCGCCTGCCAAGCGTAGTAATTAAGTCAAATATCTCCCCTAAGAAGCAATCTATAGGGAAGCCTATGTTCAGTAGTGGGCTTTTGATTTAACTGTTTGGCTTTAACAGTGACAGTTATTAAGAAGACGATGCTGTCGACCTGTTTCAGTTTTCTGTCGCCTCTTATGACATCAACGGGATGATATAGTGTAGTTAATTCACTACACACCTATTTTGGAAAAGTTCTGTATTTTCATTCATTTATGGTATACGTTTTTGAGCATGGTATATGGGGTATCCATTGACTCATATCATTTACCATCTGGTCGCAGATCACCAGTCACTTTAATGCACATTTTTTTCCATTGAACACATAGTCAACCAGATAGTAGGAGATTGCTTTGGCCCATAGACACTTTCTAAATCTCGATGTAGTAAGAATCAAAATGGGCCACAGCATCCACTTACTCGTTGGGTGAATTGTGAGGAAAATTAAGGTTTCTTCATGATTTTTGAATTACTATTGAGCACGCGATAAATTAGCACTTAATTGCAATCTCATAATTGATGCAGGCGGGGATCGAACTCGACTTGTACGTGTACTGTGAAATTAAGTCAAGTATCTTCAATATTTTCACATAAATATATACGTCAAATTGCCGCATCCGAAACCAAAAGGACAACATATATTAATGTAGCTGAAGCTAATAGCGATCGCCTAATAGCGGCAGGGCTAGTTGTAGGCTCGTAAACGCATCCCGGCAGCTTATTGGGCCGCGGTCCGATATCCACCCACGTTGGAAGCCTTCAGCCCTATCGATTTAACAATCAATTACTGGAAAGGCCACAGTAAAAATTGTTTTGTTTTCTTGTTTTGTGCTGAGAAATGTCCACTGATGGATAAGTGATTTATATAATACATATGATCTAGGGGGTGGCGGCGTGAGTGAATCCGCCACCCCATTTCGTACTGTAGGTATCGTAAGTGGCGATTTTTCACGCTGGTATTCTGTAACAACGTGTTCCTTCCAACGTGTGCCAACACATTACTGTGGTACTACCAGAAACCCTCTCAGAAATGAGGGGAGGCCTGTGCCCAGCAGTGGGACGTACATAGGCTGTAACTTTAACTTTTTACTTTTTACCACGTGAGTTTCTCAGCGTAATCGTTTTAACGATTAACGATTACTCTTTTTTTTAGTAAAAATACCAGTAATGTTGTTAAACATTACTAATATTCCCTTTAACTACTTCTGGTAAGCTTAAAATGCTTGTGTTAGAAGTAGTTCACGACAGTAGTCGAATGGTGGATTCGAACTCACGAGCTTTCGAGTTCGCAGTTCGCGCCCTGCCATTAGGCTACTGAGGCTTCGAATAACGAGACACGAATCTTTAAATACGATAACACTGAAACTCATATTTAAGTTACAGTATATTTGAGAACATCCCACTGCAAAACTTAGGTATCTTATTTCGGGTTTGCGGAAATCACATATCATTGAAATATCTCTTAACTGGCTGGTTGGCAACCGCAGTTTTTTATTATTTTCAGTTGTTATTAGGAAAATGCTACTGCCCATATCCTGTCTCAGTTTTTCTCTGTCGCCACTTACGACTTACGATTATGGATAGTCTTTCACCAAAATTTAAAACATGAAACAAATTAACGAACGAATCATAACAGTTAAAAATACAACCACCACGAAACAATATTAATAAGGAAATATAACTTTTATTACTGAAGGTAGACGAGATATTTTGCTATAATTACATATTTCCATCAACGAAACGTCGTAAACCGTTAACGATTATATCGGATAACACCAGCAGCGGAGAAATGTCATCATAATTATTAGTTATAATCATAAATATGACACAAGTAGTTTTTACAGCGCTATGAAAATATCATAACTCGGGCATTATGTTATGATATCGAAATTAGATGGTTTACACTTACGTAAGATTATGGATGATTAATGGGATTAGTACTCTGAGAGTAAAATAGCATAAAAAACACAAACTATAATCTATAGCATATAACTATTAATAAAATTGTTGTGTCTGTCTGTAATATTGAAAGAACTTCCTTATTTTGTGCTAAGGGGTTATTTGCTTGCTATTAAGACATTTTTGTTTGTCTGTCTGTTCGCGCTAACCTTCGGAATGGCTGAACATTGGAGTATAAATAAGCAAGCTATATGGGGCTGCATCGATTGTTATGAAACTTTACGCACAGATAGAAAGCATGACAGGAGGGATCTGGACCAAATTTATCCGAAAAACTTGATGTATTTTTTGTAAAAAGACAATAAATTTATTTTTTTATAGAAATAAATGGTTTTTGTTTATCTTAAATCTATATGACACTACATTAATAGATCGTATTCAGGCGGGGTGGATCGGTAGTCTATAAATATAAATATAATTGAAGTAGTCTGTCTCTTATATCGAATTAATTGACTCATATTGTTCTGAGGGGATTATTTGCTAATACGCTATTGAGATATGAATTAACATTTTTTAAATTTTGTCTGTCTGTCTTTTTGTCTTTTCCCTGCGCTAATCTTCAGAATTTAAAACGATTGCAATGAAACTTCACGAACAGAATGACAGCAATCTCAGAAGTGATCTGGGCTATATTTTATCCGAAAAACTGAACGAATTATATTCTATCAGCTACATTTAGATATTGACGTATCATAACCCCAAGACATCGTCAAGCAAGTGACGTCCAATGCCCCCTTTATTAAGGAGTGCGGGGAGTGCGCTCCCGGGAGGCGATTCTGTGGAAAATTAAAAACGCCGCGGGGCGATCGGGTAATATTCTCTCTCATTAGGTCTCGGTTGCGATTGCCCGTTTGTTCCAGGTGTATTGTGCGGGGATCGCGAGTGTGTGGAAGCTAGATTGGAACAAGGAATGGTGTTGGTTTGTTTTCTTACTAAAGATTTCGAATCTATGGAGCTGTTTAACTATACATTTTTTCGATATTTTTTTTTAGAAATATTTTGCTATTTTACGCTAATGTTGTACTAATGTTCTGTGCGAGCGTGGTCCTTCACTCTTTAAAACAAACCATACGTACTGCAGTCTATATACACTAAAATATGGCTCTTATATATATATATATACCATTTGGAGGGAAGAGAGGATTACAGACTGAGTAAAAGTGGTTTAAACAACATTGACCAGTTTGATGTATTAATCTATTCTATTTTATTAGTGAATAAAAAGTCATTAGTTTTATTTTTATTAAAGCTTTTTTTTAAAATAAATTGAAGGTGTAAACAAACTTATAATTACAATATTCCTGTAGCTAAGTAGCTGATGCAGCCCTGGTTGCACAGGTAAAATAAGATTACGTAAAATCCAAGCAATTAAATTACGTGTGTACGTGGTAGAGCCATGCTGCAGCTATATTATGGTTGTAGCATGAATGGGTCGGCATTACTGAGGCAGGACCACGCTCTCACAGAATACCAGCGTAAAATAGCAGCTTAGTGCTGCTGTGTTTCGTATGGTGAGTGTAGAGAATCGGAGACCTATTTTACTGGAAACGAGGCATTCCATCATAGTTCTAAGAGGTGACAACACGTCTCCATTTTTATTATTAATCGAGGATAGATGTCGATGTCTATAAGCCCCAGCATCTACTTACCATCATCTGGAATATGTGCTCGTTTGTCACCTTTATTCTATAAATATGCTATACAGTTGTTGATCCGCTATACGGCAAGTTTTTAAAAAAATATTTTACCAATTTTTACGTTTCGCAAAGTAATAGATGGAATAGTGTATTCTTTTACACAATCACTGACCGAAGAGTGTAATATTAAATTACACGAACAGACTTCTCTGAACAAGTTACACTTATACAAAGTACGCCTACGCCACCTAGCAGCTTTGAACTCAAGTCAAAGGCGTACTTATAGGCTTATTGTTCACCCGAATCTGGTTAAAACCAACCTCAGTAGTCTCGAACACAGCCAGACCTTCGGTTTTCTACAGGTTTCATTTCGGAGAGTGTGCGTCAGTATTGCATAACTTAATTCCTCCCTCTCCCTTCTACCATCGGACAACCAGACGCTCGGTCAGTCTCCATCTTTTCGTTGTGGATTTTGCACGCATTCGAACCAAATGGTTGGTTCATCATGCGTGGAATAAGTTGCCAGTATCTGTCGTCCCATCCGATTATAAAGTGGGTGTCTTCGAGGCAAGATTGAAAAGGTTTTTGAAAAGGTTAAGTCAATGCGCTTCACCTTTTTTGGCTGCATCACCACTAACCATCAGGTGGAATAGTAGTCAAGCACTGCATTAGAATAGTATAAAAATTATTTTAAACATTTTATGTATCCATATATTTACATCAAATAGAAAATTATCCGACTACTTAACATTTTTAAGGATTATATCGCAGGAATGGTAATTCATAGAATTGAATAAATATTTGAATTAAAAGTACACTCCAGAACATTAAAGTACAGTCGATTGAATACCTCTAATTATAAACAAAAGTGCACAAAGAATCTCAGGTAAATAATATTTTTCCAGTTAAAATAAACAGAAGTGGAGCTACTCCCGACTCATAAAGCGCGTCGGCGTGAGGTTAGCTAGAATAAATTCAGGTTCGCCATTTTGCTTGCCATAATGAATGCTAAGATTAAGGTTTGTGCGCCGCAGGATTGTTCTTTTGTTTGCATTGTGGCTGCGGTCGGTATACCTTCAGGTACAGTCCGCACCGAGTTTGTGGCTAGGGAGGTTATATTTCTTTACATTCCGAAGTTTGTTTTTAATGATTTAAGATTATCTGAAAAATTATAAAGTCTGTTCTCAAGTTCTCAATTTGAAGCCATTTGTTACATAAAACGTTATGATTTTGCAACAGTACTGTGGATGTAATTAGATGCAACAAACAAATTTAATTACATTTTTAATTAATAGAAAAATAATAAAGCTGTTCATTAGGCGGTAGGAATTCTTTTTTGACTAGGATTCCGTCTGTGTAGATATCACCCTCTTGCATTTTCCGCCAAATAGCATTGCATGGTCTGGAGTGTATAGAAAGCCAGCATAAGGGCTCCTGCCCATGAGACGGTTTTAAAACGGTCCGATTTTTGACGATCCGGGTATAAACCGTCCGAGCTCGCACACAATACGGTTTGTATACGACCCGGTTTCATGAAGGCGAGCACCGTGCCCGGCGGCGCGGTGAGCCAGCGCTAGCACCGGCGTCGTGTGATTGGCTTCATAGTATCCCATACAATACTGACGATTAGACGTAGACCCAGTTTCACACCGGGCTTAGCTCCGACGAAAAACCGTCTCGTGGGCATGAGGCCTAATAACAGGCTTTGAGGCATTCCATATTAGTCCTCATAGGCAGCATTGCATCTGTAGCCTTCTTTGTTTGAAGTTGATGGGATGTGTCCAAGAGTTGCAGAAGCCACTTACCATCAGATGAACTGTAAATTCGATTATCACTTCAATTTTACAAAAAAAAAAGTAACGAATTCATAGAAATAATCGTGCCCAATCTTGACTTAATAAGGTTGTTCATTTGACAAGCAATTGTAAAAAAAAATTGTGATTTTATTTTATTACTCGACATTTATGTAAGAAACTGTACTTTAAAACGCTCGAGGCAAGTTTCTCTAGTAATGCACGTGTACATCGCGACAGCGTTGACAGAAGAGTATAAACGCGCTGCTGACCAGCACACGCTAGTGATATTAAATAACATTAATAATAAATATAATTTTACGATACATCATTAACAAAAAGTATAAAACTAAAGGCATCATGCGTTATATTGAGTTGTACAATGAGACTTATATTAACCTTATATCTAATAGAGATCGCGCTTTATCATATATAAAAAAATAAAAACACAGCAAAGGGGCAGCAGAGTCTTCCTGAAAACAAATTAAAATAATATAAAACTACGGTCGCCAAAACGCTTGCCAAGCGACAACTATGACAAAATCCCCTCTATGAGGCAATCTTTGGGGATGCCTGTGTTCAGCTGTGGACTTTTATAGGATGTTATGGAATGATGGCTGTATTGGATATAGTTAAATGTTATGTAAGTAAATTATTCTTTTTAGGAAATATTAAACTCGAATTTCGACATTTTATTATGTTTTATAACCGATTTCCAACTACTTCAAAAAGGAGGGAGTACTCAATTCGACTGTATTTTTTATGTGTGTTACGTCATAATTTTTTTTTGTTGAACCAGTTTTGATGATTCTTTTTTTATTTGAAACCTGGTGCTTCTCATGTGGTTCCATATTAATCTAGGTTTAACAAGTAGTTACTTAGAGTTAACGTTAATAATTTATATTGAAGTCGGTTGTACAAAATTTTAAATTGTGCCACTTCTTTATTAGAAGGGCTTTAAAGAAGACCTACTAAGCTCCTAGTTCGCCTGATGGTAAGTGAATGAAACTTTGGGTCCATAGACATTTATCTTCGATTAAATTCCAAAATGCAGATGCATTTTCGCTCGAGAACTTATGTCTCGTTATCAGTAAAAAAAAGTAAATGTAACTTTCTGAAATTGGTGGAATTCTGCTTAATGACCTCTCTTGCTAAATTTAAAATTGCTAAAGATATTTATAGATAGAGTATTATTGCATTTTAATCCCTTTGAGCTTTTAATTTTAATGAAGCTATCTACGTACAATCTAAGACAAGAAATAATGAAAACAAATTTAAACTTTAAAAGAAATAATTCATAAATAAATTTAAAGTAACAGACTATACTTTTTTTCTCACACGAATTCTTTATGAAATCGTTTACCATCAGCGATTTTTCCGGACCGATACGACTTAAGGACCTTCAAGAAATGAGCTTACTCGTTTTTAGGAGGCCGGCAACGTACCGTTTATGTTGGTTTTAAAGTTGACAAAAACACATTTTTTTTAATTATTAGACATGCAGGGTTTTACGATGTTTTCATTCACCATCGAGCACGTGGTAAATAAGCACTTAAAATTGAAATTAACAATTTCATTGGAGACGGCGGGTATCGAACCCGGGTTGCTGGCGTGCTGTGAAATTAACAGTGAGTGCTTAATCCTTGAGCTACGGCTCGAATAGTTCATGTTCCTACATAATTTTTACTTCATATTGTATGTGAACTAAGAACTTGTGCCACTCTATCTGCGGTATGTCTAAAAATTTCTATGCACCATACCGTACAACATTAAACATGTGTAGTTTCCAGTACGTGAGTAGTTAACACAAATCGACAGTCGTCCACTACTGTTAATGGGGTGCATTTCTATTAGTTTTTATTATTCCTGCTCGCCCCTTCTCTGATAACGGTTTTCCTTATGGTGCCCTTAATTGTATGTCGATATACAGAAAACTTAAAGATTTCTCTTGTAATTGGGAATAGCAGCGCTAACTTATTTTAAACAGGTATTAAATTTACAACCGAATTTTTTTTAACTTATTATAAGCTAGTGCTTGACCACAATCCCGCCTGGTGGTAAGTGGTGGTGCAGCCTTAGATGGTAAAACGTCTTGTCTCACTGTCTTAGCGTAATCAACGCTTATTCATTTTTGGCTTGAAGACGCCCAGATTGTATTCGGACGGAAAGATAGATGCTAGCAAATTATTCCACTCCTTTGCTGTACGCATTACAAAAGCCGATTTGAAATTCATTTAATGATTATTAAAGGAATTTTTAATGTAGATTTAAATAAGTTGGACTTAATTCGTTTAAGCGCCAAGACTGTTCCATTTTTGAAGAAGTCATGTGTAGAAAAAGAAATAAATCATCCATTCATTCATTACAACGCTATGAAAAGTTATCTGCTGAACATAGGCCTCGCCAATAGATTGCCTCATAGATGGAATATTTACCATAGTTGCGTAGCAACTGCAGTATTATTATTTGTAGTTGTTATCAGAAAAACATCATTTTTCTCTGATGCTTCTTACGTCATCTTATACGTGGTAGAGCCATGCTGCAGCTATATTAGTGGTATAGTTGTAGCACGAATGGGTCGGCTTAACCGGGGAAGGACCACGCTCTTACAGAATATCAGTGTAATATAGCAGCTTAACGCTGCTGTGTTTCGTATGGTGAGTGTAGAGAACCGGAGACCCTTTTTACTGGAAACGAGGCAATCCATCTTAGTCCTCACGGGTGACAACGCATCTGCATTTTGATTCGTAGTCGAAGATAGATGTAGATGTCTATGGGCCACAGCAACCACTTACCATCAGCTGGACTGTGTGCTCGTTTGACACCCTTAACCTATAAAAAAATACTAATCCTGTAGGATAGAATAACATGGGGAAGTGGATTCTTACCCGTCAAAAGAAACAAATGCCTAAACGGTTTATAAATATTGTACAATTTATCTTATATTAATCTTAAGTTAATTGTTATCTTAGGTTAATCTTAAGTAAGTTAAGGTTTCGAACGTGTACACAGTTCACCTGGTGGTAAATGTATGTTGTGACCCATAGACATCTAGATGCCTAAGACCGAATGACTCATTTCAAAGGAAGGTAAAAGGGTCTCCGGTTATTTACAATCACCATACGAACCACAGCAGCCTTAAACTGCTATTTTTCATTCATGCTAACTAACTAATATAGCTGCTGCGTGGTTCTGCTACGTAAAAAAGCCTAATAGTTAAGGGTACGAACGTAAAAATCGTTGGCTCGACTCTATCACTTTCAACTATATTTTATACAACTAACTATATTTCAGTAGAAAGGAAGAGGAAGAAGATTTTTGATAAAAAATAACAAGCGACCGTAGCCTAACAAAATTAAATATGTAACTCGAAACATCGTGTGTTCGAATCCACCGTTCGACTACAGTCGTAGATCACTCCTAACTCAAACATTTTGAGATTACTTGGGGTGGTTAACGGAAATACTAATAAAATTAATAGCATTAGGCTAATTTTTAGTAAATACACAAAAAGAGATTGCCTCTTCAAGATACAGGAATGCCTCAGAAATATGCCGTAAAGAAACTACTTGAAACAAAAGCACATTATAACGAAAAGTAAATAGGGCAGGCAATAAGCGATAAACTTTCAAAATGGCACCAAACAGTACAGTTGTGGAATAAAATCACCATTAATTCGTGTTCGCGACGTAGGTAATGGGCCACTCGTTATTGAACAACCTGTGTTGTATTTATCGCGGAAGTGATGTGCGTTATCGATAATCTGAAAAATATCGACATACATTCAGAAATTTCGAGTTTTAAATTCTCTTTTTGGTAAGCGTCTAATGATGAAAATTGTGGATAGAGATATGTTAAAAATAAGAGATATTATAATACTAATTAATTTAATTCTATTACATATTTATCAGCGACGAGGTAGCTTAGGGGATAAGCGCTCACTCTAAATTTCAATATAAATATCAGTACTTAAAATTGCAATTACCAATTTCATTGATGCCGGCGGGGTTTGATCCAAGGTTACTCGTGTTCTGTGAAATCAACAGCGAGTGCTTCGCCACTAAGCTACTACAGCTCTTAACTTATAATATTTAATTTAATCTAGTTATATAGTGACGACCTTGTAAGACATGCAGGAAGGAAGTCGATGGATGCAGGTGGCTCAGGACCGTGCTTTTTGGCATTCCTTGAGGGCGGCCTATGTTCAGCAGTAGACTTGTGAAGGGCTGTATTGACGATAATGATGATGACGATGTAGTGATTGATGTCTTAGAATTTATACATCAAATAATTATTCTTTCTTATATCTCATCATCATCATCTTCATTACAGAACTTCAGAAGTCCACTGGGAAACAAAGGCCTCCACAAGTAACGCCACAAATCACGGTTGTTCTGACTATTTTGTAAAAATAATGAAATTTAGTTTATCAAGATTCTTGGACATAAACGCAGTTTCATTCTGATTCGATACTTACGTATTCCGTCACTAGTACAATCGTCCAATTCACACTCTCAATTGCAACTGCGGTAATGTAATATGGCGATCATATTAATTATTTAACCGATATTTAAATTGGGAATGTAATGTTTCGTCACAATCACCTTTATAGGATTGACCATTTTCGTTAATATGCAATAAATCTACCTCTTTTGTAACAACGTTGTAACATAAATGTTTTATATCATGAGGTCATTTTATTTTAAATATCGATGAAGGTTTGATCCTGTGGAATTTTTAATGTAATTTATAATTAGTGTTTTGTGTGATTTTTTTAATGGAATTGGGGTAACAAACGAGCACACAGTCCACCTGATGGTAAGTGGATGCTGTGGCCCATAGACAACTAAATATATCTTCGTTTAAGAATCAAAATGCAGACGAGTTGTTACCCCCGAGGACTACGATGGAATGCCTTGTTTCCAGTAAAAAGGGTCTTCGGTTCTCTACACTCATCATACGAAACACACCAGCATTAAGGTACTATTTTACGCTGGTATTCTATGGGAGCGTTGTCCTTCACCAATCGAACCGACCCAATCGTGCTACAGCCATGATATAGTTGCAGCGGGGTTCTACGTGGTAGACCACTTAAAGATAAATAATTTATAATTAAAAAACTGTACAACCAACTTCAATATATATTATTAAAAATAACTCAAAAACAATTGCTCAGACCTTGATCAAATTTATATAGGACTACATGAAAAGCACCGGTTTCAAATACAAAAAAGAATCATCGAACTCTGTTCATGTAGAACAAAGTTATGATGTAACACACATAAAAAAGAACATACAGTCGAATTGAGTACCTCCTTTGTAAAGTCGGTAGAAAATGATATTTGATCGATAGGAATTTCGTTAGAAATGTCTCGAAATTTTTAGGATTCAAAAAAATTGTAATTGTGCTCAGAAAGATTAGTAGCGATTACATCGTAAAATGGTTTTTATTGTCATCGTCATTAGTACTGTATTACTATAGCCCATCTTAAGTTCATAAGAAATTATGAATTTCTCATTTGAAACGTCAGTAGCCTAATGGCAGGGCACGGAATGTGAACTCGAAAGGTCGTGGGTTCGAATCCGCCATTGGACTACTGTCGTGAACTACTTCTACAAAGCACACAAGCATTTAAAGCTTACCAAAAGTGGTTAAAGGGAATATTAGTAATATTTAATAGCGTTACTAGTATTTCTTTTCTAAAAAAAAAAAATTAAAAAATATGAACTTAAATTCCTAATTCTATGTCGTGTGGTGGCGGCGTAAGTATACCAAATATCCCATATTCCGGTGGTTGCAGTAAGAGGCAACGGAAACAGGCAGCATCATTTTCCTGATTCCAGCTCGAACACTATAAAACTATGGCGAATATCTCCCTATGAAGCAATCTATATGGAAGGCCTATGTTCAGCAATGGACTTTCGATAGGCTGGAACGATAACGGTATCATTGTCAGGCCACTTCAGGTTGACTGATGATCAATTTATTATCAATCTTCATCTCTATCAGCTCGCAATAGAACACAGTTTTAAAAAAGGCCTCTACTTTGTAGAAAGGATTTTCAGGTGGTTAAGTGATCCCAGAACTAAAAAGCTAAAGCTTTCTCATGCTTTAATACTAGTCCCGCCCTATAATGGACGCCTCTCTAAAACAGTCAACCTCTATAAAAATTCAACAGAAAATGTTACAGCAGTGTTCTACCAGAACTTCTCTTTAGTGGGTCTGTCAAAGTTTTTTCTTCAATCGAATTTCACCATTTCACTGTCACGTGAGCCATATTATATGAACATTTCGATTGTTTAACTATTGTCTTCTTCACGGACAGGGAAGTTGATAAAAAAGAAGTTGCCTGGACTCTTAATAAGCTGTTATGTATGAACAAATGAGGACCTTTCCTGTCTAGGAGACTGTGTAATAATAAATTCTTACGTGGTAGAGTCATGCTGCAGCTATATTAGTAGTATAGTTGTAGCACGCATGGGTCGGCTTGACAGGAGTAGGACCACGCTCTCATAGAATACCAGCGTAAAATAGCAGTTTAACACTGCTGTGTTACGTATGGTGAGTGTAGAGAACCGGAGACCCTTTTTACTGGAAAAGAGGCATTCCATCTTAGTCCTCACGGGTGACAACGCATCTGCGTTTTCATTCGCAAACGAAGATGAATGTAGATGTCTATGGAACACAGCAACCACTTACCGTCAGGTGGACTGTGTGCTCGTTTGTCACTCTATCCTATAAAAAAAATAGACTTTGTATTTCCTACTACGATTTCTTCTTTTATTCAAACTTATGCCAATGAACACATACTGACTGATTTAAGTTGACTGATTTGAGTCGCAGTTTTAAAGTTTGACGTTTTTGTTGTAAGAGAAAAGATATAAAATAATCAGGAAGGTTTTCAGCCGTTTGACTGGTAATAAAATGGAACCACGCTTTATTTACTAGAATTTTGATATTGTATTATCTATTTCGCATAAATGAAGCCTTTGGTTATACTATTAATACGATGCTATAAACAAAAAAGAAATGTTTTTTTTTTTAAATTTAATATAATAGGATCCATTTCTCTTTTTTATGTTAGAACATCTCTGCACATTAAGTCACTTCTATTATCCCATAATAATTTAATACATTCTTAACATTTTTTTTAACTCTGGTGAAGGAACAATATCTATAGTAATATTGTACCAGCGTTACTTATTCAATTTATTTTCGAAGGGTTTTCATTGCATTCCTGTAAACAGGAAAATGCTAGAGACAAGTCCAAATTACAGGAATCAATAACGCGGCCAGACGACATTATGCGAGATTTATTAGCTTAGTGTAGGCTTATTAGTTTCCGAGACGGACTCGCCGACTGGAATGTAGACTTATGAAGCGATTGGAGTGCATAATTTTTTATTTTCAAAGATACTTTAATACGGTCATACCTAATATTTTTGCAGTTCCATCATATAAATTAGTTATGCCAAAAATTATTTTTTTCATATCATGCACAAAATATTACGAAAAATATGAGTACATTGATCTATTTCATGGAAGTAAGTTAAGTTTATATCCAAAATTAAAGTAAGTAATGATAATTTATTTTAAAAAAAAGTCCCGCTGGGTTTCTTGCTGGTTCTTCCCAGGACAGAGGGCTTTTTTCGAACCAGTCGTAAGGTAAAAAACGACTTTCAATAAGAATTACACATGTAATGTATATTGAATAAAAACAAATGTACGTACACAAAAATTAAAGGTAGTTATTCAAAAATAAGTGATATTCATTCTGTAAATACTAGGAACAGACAAGCTAGTAGTACCAGTTACTCGACTCCACCGAGTCAGTAATTCATACTTGGGGCGATGTATACAGTTTTATAACAAAATCTCAAAAAGAAATATATGAAATTTGATCTGCTCAAAGTTCAAAAACTTTATTAAGCTAAGTTTTGTGTAAGAAAAGTTGTTATAATATTAAGGAATTTATGGACCTCTGGGGATGAGGTGATTGCTGCCAAGCTATTTCCAAATTGTTTTGTGTTGTTAATTGTGTAACATTAGTATAAGCTGTTATTTTTTCCCTGCTGGGATTCTTGCTGGTTCTTCCCAGGGCAGAGGTTTAAAAGATAAGTATTATTTATAATCGATATTGAATAAAAAACTTTCTGTTTCTGTCTCTGTTCTGTTCAATTATTTATATATACTATATTATGCTATATGGCTTAAATAAATAATAAAGTCACCTGCTATGAATTCTGTCAAATATTTTACCTCATTTCTAAGTAGCACCGCCCTGGTGGCAGAAAAAGTCATGGATTCATTTAGTTGATTATTGAGGGAGGGCGAGAGGTGCTCTTCAAACTAGGTAAGACACATCATTTTTATTTTTACGCGGATTTTAGCTTATTAATTATAACATGCACATTTAATGTAATGAATTTTCCCAAAGAAATGCTAACAGCATTTAAACACAATTTTATTTTTATGCCGCCTCTGCAAGTTCTGTAGGCCAAGGTAAGCCAATATACAAAAGTCGGCAAGAATGCGACAAAGTATTGGTGTATAAAAACCAAATGCTAGCGGCACTCAGCGCCTTCTCCGCCGTTTAATATACTCCAGCGTACAGTTATGTACAAACTGTTACAATAAACTTAAATTTTAATTAAAAGTAAAAGTTATTTACACTTGTAATTATTGTCTTTTTTATAGAGTAAGGGTAACAAACGAGCACACACTGCACCTGATGGCAAGTGGATGGTGTGGCCCATAAACATTTACATCAAGAACCAAAATACAGATGCGTTGCCACCCCTGAGGACTAAGATAAAATACCTCGTTTCCAGTAAAAAGGTTCATTTCTCCACACTCACCTTACGAAACACAACAGCATTGAGCCGCCATATTATCGCATCTTCATCTTTATGATTTGGATAGATATGTCCAATTTGAATAGATTTAAGTAAAACAAGTCCACGTGTCTATTCAAATTACCAAAAGGTCAAAGTCGACTTCAAATGACTGAAAAGAAAACAAATAAATTCCACGTGATGATAACTTCATAAGTTGTTGTTAAGATACAGTGTATAAGAGAATTTAAGTCTCCATTTCAATAGCTATTAATTGAGAATTATTTTATTCTTTTTAGCTCCTTCATGTCTGATCTTTTTGTTACAATTTAAGTTTTTAACCCTTATGGGTGCAATTTTTCTTCAAGTTCATAATTGACAAAGATATCGTTTACCATACACAAAACAAGTGGTAAAATTAAAAATTTTGTACAACCGACTTCAATATAAATAAAACGAGAACACCATCAATGTAGTCAAAGTCAATTAAATACGCGTTATTAAGGATAACTCAAAAATTACTTGTCAGATCTTGATCAAATTTATATGGGACTACATGAGAAGCACTACTTTTTAAATAAAATTCACCAAAATCGATTCACCTAGAAAAAAGTTCTGAGATAACACACATTAAAAAATTAAAATCGAATTGAGAACCTCCTCTGTTTTGAAATTGGGTGATAAAATAAGAAAGAACATTTAGTCGAATCAATAATCTCATGCGCTTTTCGAAGTTTGTTAAATAATTAGTAACTACGATATCTTTTGTTTCCTTTTGGCATAAGAAATGCTATATATTATGTAAGTTGACTTACATAAAAATTCAATACTTTTTTAATGTTATGATAACAACATATTATTATTTTATATTTAATACATCTTTACCAGAAAGAGTGCCACATACCATACAAATAATAAAGTCACATTAGTACCTAATCCGAGGTAACAGCTTAAATAGATATACCATAAATATGGCGCCAAAAGCAAACATTATAAACTTGTAGAAAAATGCTAAAAAATATTATAGGATAGAAAAAAAAAACTATTTCAATGAAACACTTTTCTTTCCGACAGTCCGCAACATATGTCACGGGCCGAACCACGGTACAATAAATAAATAGCACAAATTCCGAAGTGACCAGACCACTGTCCCAATAAAACCCTAGCACTGTCCTGGGGTAAATAAATATTGCACCACCCTTACATTGTCCATACATTTGCCACTCTCGTAATCGCGTGTGTGCGGGCGCTTGTTTTTCTTTAGGGAATCATTTTGTTTGGGGTACCTTAACGCCATGTTACTATGGTGATGGAATTTTGACGTGTCATGGCGCTTATGTGTATGATAGGTGGATGGTATGTATCTTAAGTTCCTTTTGTTCTTCATTAATTTTATCGAAAGTATTTTTTTTTAATTGAATGTTGTTAATTTTCATTGACAATACTTTGTTTCTAGAAAAGAAACAATTTTATCCAGGCTGCTTTACAGCCGCAGTACAAATGGTGTATTTCTACCGGTGAAGGACTACGCTCTGACATAATACCAGTACAATAGCAGTGTAATGCTGTGATTTGTATGGTGAAAATAATTAATGATTTTTAATGGATAAACATGTAATTGTAGCGTGAAAGTAAACGACGCCATTTTGTTGAGTTTCACCTGCTCTTCGCGTTGTATGGTGGCGTTGGCTGATGGTACGGTTGCCATATTCGCGCGCAGATGACAGTCAGACAGACTCGCAGATGGACAGTGGGATTTCACTCAGTATTGGCACCTAACACATTCTATCTTAGTATCTATCTGCATTCTGAATCCTAGTCGAGGATAAATTAAGGTGCTATGGGCAACTGTATCCACATACTATCAGATGGAGTTTGTACTAGATTGTTACTTTTATAAGAACTCTGTTATTAGGGTATCTTTTCGTACCTGGAAGATTATCCAAAAGAGAGAATATCCAAAAAAAAATTCGCTGGATTACTTGCTGGTTCAAAAGTAAAATATGACTTCCAATAAGAATTACATGTAATGTATATTGAATAAAAATTATTCTATTCTATATGGTTAAAAACTTTCCTTATAGTTAATCTTGGCGCGAAGGATTTACTGTTATTTTTGGATAAGGGGTGAAAGGAATAATATTTAAACGTTCAGATTTTACCTTAGTTCTCAATGTTAACAAGGGCTTTATTTCCTGTATCAAATCTCAAGTTTTCTTGAGAATATTTTGAGATTAAAAAGTTTAACCCAGTTTATATATTTTCATAGTGATCTAGTTGCAGATTATTATCATAAAGCTTCGACAAAATCCACTTAAATATGTTACGTTATAAATATTCAAGGTAAGGTCGCGGCTGTCAAGGCACTATCAGGAAAAATTTATAGTTCCCGTCTAATAGGCAAAGATAAGGCAATATGAATGCAACATGTCTCAAAAATTCCTGGGATATTTGCTTGTGTTTGATAGTTAAGTATGGAAAGGAGCTAAAACTTCGTTTAAAGTATTATTACAGCCTACATACAATGGTCGCCTCGTAACGGTGGGCGAAGTGTAGGGCGTCCCTCCATTAGATGGAGTGACGACCTGGTATAATACATGCAGGAAGTCAATGGATGCAGGTGGCCCGGGACTGTGCTTTGTGGCATTCCTTGGGGGAGGCCTATGTTCAGCAGTGGAGTTGTGATGGGCTGTAATGATGATGATGATGATGAAGTGCTGGTAAAAAAACCATAGCCAGCCCAGCGCGTTACTACAGTGCATGTTTTCAGAATTGTAAAAATAATGTACCTCTCTTTGTAAGAATTAAAAAAAAAGACTTCAGATGTATTCGAAACATTTTATTCATCAAATGTTAAATTCTCCTCAGAATGTTTCCTTCATCGTATATAATATAAAACACCTACAATGAGAGCATCCACGAAATTTTCTGCCACCAGTGCGGCGCCACTTAAAAATGAAGTGTAATATTTGACAGATATCATAGCGGGGAAGTTAATTTGTTTGGAAAATGTAAGGGTTAATGTTTCTTTCTGTAATATTAGTTATATTTTATACAAATTAGATTAAAAATAAATAAAACAAACCACAAATATACATAAAAGTAAAAAAATTAACAAAGGAGTTTATAATGTGCAAAAAATTACAGAGCAAACCATTAAGGCATTGTTTTGTATATTAATATAATACTCCAGAAATTGGCAAACATTTATTTAAAACTAAATTCTCAAATAAATGATATTGTGTTACAAAAAACTTCAGCTCAGTGTTAACTAGGGACATCTAGTGAGCGAAATATAATAATATTCCCCTGGTCTTGCAGTTGTTCATAGGCGGTACTCACTCAACATCGTGCGAGTCACATGTTCATTTCTCATTTCACTTCAGTCATTAATCTATATATGAAAAACGATAAATTAGTATCTACGAACAAAAACTCACATAATAATAAAAATAACCACTGTCCTTTTCTGTATTATTGTAGCCAGAAACCAGGGCAGTGAATCAATTTCTGCCGACGTTAGCGGTTGTGAGTGCAGTCGATAGCATGCCAGTTCACGATCGCATAACGATCGCGTGTCGATCGCAGATGATACCTCTTCGATATTCCTTTCGTTTGATGTATGTACATAGATGGAGACTTTCAAAATGTAAATTTCATTCAATAAAAAATATTATGTGGTTCAATAAAAATATTTTAAAGGCCGGCAACGCATCTGCGATTCCCTCCCTGGTGTTGCAGCTGTTCATGGGCAGCGGTAGTCACTTACCATCAGGTGAGCCGCATGCTCGTTTGCCCCCTCTCCTATAAAGAAAATGTGGATTTTATCTCGTTTAATTTTTCTTATTTTTATTTTGACGTTTCGGGTGTTTTTTTTTATAGGATAGGGTGAGAGACGAACACACAGGCAACCTGATGGTAAGTGGTTGCTCTGAACCATAGACATCTACATCAATCCTCAATAAATAATCAAAATTCAGATGCGTTGTCACCCGTGAGAACTAATATACCTCTTATCCAGTAAAAAGGGTCTACGGTTCTCTACACTCACCATACGAAACACAGCAGTGTAAAGCTGCTATTTTATGCTGGTAATCTGTGAGAGGGTGTCCTTCCTCGGTTTTGTTTGAGCTGAACCATTCGTGCTACAATCATAATATAGCTGCAACATGGCTCTACCACGTATAAATTTGCAGCACACAATCATTAAACACTATAAAATGCGTAAAACTAGTTTTATTCAATGTGTACTATTCACGTTAATATAAGAAACCATTATGTACATTTTAATAAAAAATAATACACTAACAATAGCGGTATGATATTATATTCTGCAACACGAATGAATGTCCTTGCTCGCACAGAATGCCGGTGCAAATATCAACATAATGCTTCTCTGTTTTATATATTTAACATGGTAAGTTAATAGATTTTTTTAACGCAGTAGAGCCAGCTATATTAATTGTACAGTCGTAGCACGAATGAGTCGGCTCGACTAGGAAAACCCGCGCTTTTACAGAATACCAGCGTAAAATAGCAGCTTAATGAAGCTGTGTTTCGTATGGTGAGTGTAAAGAACCGGAGAGCCTTTTTACTGGAAAAAAGGCATTCCATCCTAGTCCTCAGGGCTGACAATGCATCTGTATTTTGATTAGCAAACGAGGATAGATGTAGATGTCTATGGGCCACAGTAACCACTTACCATCAGGTGGACTGTGTGCTCGTTTGTCACCCTTCTTGTATTTCATATTTGTACTCAGAAGCGACAACGCATCAGATTTTTGGTTCATAGTCGTGTTCCAATAAAAAACTGACCAAGTGCAAGTCGGACTCGCACATGAAGGGTTCCGCACCATCACACACGTTTCTAGTAAGATTTTACTTACTTACTTATCGTCACGCACAATCCCTGACGGGGTAGCCAGAGAGAACAGATCGCCAAGTGTCACGATCCTTACATACCTCTTTCGCTTCTTTCAGATTCATTAATTAATTAGATTTTAATTTTTAATTTATTTTAATTTTATTATTTGTTGTTACAGCGGCAACAGGATTACGGATCATGAGATACAGTCCGCTGACAGACAGGCGGACGGCCGGACGGACAGCGGAAGTTTAACAATAAGGTTCCGTTGGTTACCCTTTGGGTACGGAACCCTAAAAAGGAAATCCGGTTCCAGGCACTCAACATATGAAACACAGCATTCTAGCATATATATTTCTCGCTGGTAGGTACTATTTACCATATCCGTCCAGTTGAGGCTACTTTTTTATGAATTTGAAGTGATAATAATTTACCGTCCCGCAGATCGTAGCTACTGAAGTCCATGGACACCTGCAGCTAACTTCAAAACAAAGGAGAAGAAGGCTTCAGATTCGTTATTAACTCTGAGGGCCAAGATGAAATGCCTCACTAACTGTAATTCTATTGGTTCTCTATGTTATACAATGTTGTTTGGTGGCAGAAATAGACTTAACCTTATTCAAGAATTCCAAATGTGAACGTTCACTCCACCTGGTATTTTAGTTTTATCGAAATTTACGAGATATTGCTATTTAAGTAACCTACATTGACTTTTCTATTAGGCCAGATCTATTATCTAATGTATTTCAGATGGTTATTATTTTATATTCGTAACAAACTTTTGAATACTTCAAGTTATGAAGGCTAGAGTGCATAACAAAAGGTTTATAATGTATTATTTCATTTTTGTAAATTTATTAAAATTCTATTTCATTTCCCTTAAAAATAAGTTAGGGTGGATTTGCATTTAGGCATTCAATTTCAGTCAACTCTACTGACTAACCCCAGTGCAGTGATGAGATTTAAACGTTGGAGTTAGCAATGCAAACTGTATCCTAATAATATAATGTTTGTAATTATTCTCAAAATTATTCAAATAAAAGGCCAGTACTCGTCAACAAACTGGCATAGTAACGACTGATTAGTCGCCTGCACGATACTTTAACTGCGGAAAACGGGTGGGAGATTACAGGTTGTACTCTAATTTCTTCGTATTTTCTTAGTTTTTTTACCCTTATTATTAACAGTAAATATAATTACTATAAGATATTATATTAACATAAAACACCTATAAATATATAATATAAATATCCATTATTGTCTTATATCAAAAGTTCACTTATGAGCATAATGCCTCCCCTATAAATGGACCCATAGAAATTTTTCCATAGAAGTACAACAAAATCCTTCCCACTCTTAGCAGGTGGCTTGGCAGACGTAGTTTTTTTTAAATATTTGAGTTGTTATCGAGAAGATGCCGCTACTTATATTTTGTTTCAATTTCCCTCCATCGTCGCTTACGGCACTACAGAACGATATGGGATAGTAAATATTCTTACATCGCCTTAACATAGTCATTCACGGTAATAAAAGGGCTAATATAAATATAAATTGCAGTAATTATTATTAGACATATTGTTTTATATAGGATAAGGGTGACAAACGAGCACACAGTCTACCTGATGGTAAGTGGTTGATGTGGCCCATAAACATCAACATCTATCTTCGATTAAGAATCAAAATGCAGATGCGTTGTCACCCGTGAGGACTAAGATGGAATGCCTCGTTTCCAGTAAAAAGGGTCTCCGGTTCTCTACACTCACCAAACGAAACACAGCAGCGTTAAGCTGCTATTTTATGCTGGTATTCTGTGAGAGCGTGGTCTTTCCCCGGTCGAGCCGACCCATTCGTGCTACAACCATAATATAGCTGCAGCATTGCTCTACGACGTATATATTATACTAATAATCCTAAATATATACGGTATATTAAACGAAGTGTCGCGGAAAAGATAACCGGTGGAGTAGACTTCAGCAGAGACTGCTGTGGTGACCACGAGAAGTATGGGAAGCTCCCCTGGCTAAATGCAGTGACGATCTGCGCAAGGCCGCTAGAAATTGCTGGATGCGTGAAGTCATAAAACGGGCTAAAGTGCGCCACATTGGGAGAGGCCACATGCTGAAAATGTTGAAGATGATGATTTAAAAACGAAATATATGTATACTCACTAGGGCATAATGTAAAAAAACAAGTAAAATTTTAAATGTTGAATGATTATTTTATACATTCACAAATCAACTTCCTACTTATAAAACTCATTAGACAATGACAATATTGAGCCCTTTCCTAATATATTTTCTTAATAACCTTTTTTATAGGAGAGTGCAGGAGCGACAAAACCATGGTTGGGTTTTGCCTCCGATAAGTACCACAGAGAATGTAATAAAAAGTTCCATTCCCTGTAGCACCACATCAGCGACATAATCAGCAACAACGATGGGATCATCTGGCGAGAAGCAAACCCACCTCCAAGCGTAGGATGCAAAAAAAGATCGCATCCCGTCCCAATTGGCTGACCTATAATGTCAAACACGTCGGCAACCTGCACAACGCAACCGCGATGAGAGCGTGAGTGGCACCGTACTCCGTTTCAGATAATGGTTTGAGGAGCCAAGAGGGGCATCGACGGAGACCTGATATCCGTCCAGATGAGAGGTCAGCAGAAGGTCCAACAGGGAAGGTACATGATCTTCCACATCTGGGATCCACGTAAGCGAGGTAACCAGTTGTGTCAGACCATATGCTATAGCAAAGTCATAAACAGATCTACCGACATGATCGGTTAAACGAGAACCCAGCAATTCAGTGTGGTGTGCGTTTTCAAGTATTGACGTATACCTGATGCGAAGATGTATCGTAATCTCCAGTACGCTGAATCCGTCGATTAACCTCTTGGTCGAAGTTGGATTTACCTAGTCGGACTATTTGTCCTAGGTAAACATACTAGTCAACAACTTCGAGCTTAATGCTCCTTACAACTACCGGCATAGGTGTGACATGGACGTTACACATCATCTTCGGTTTGTCGTTTTTCATCTTAAGACCTATCCGTTAGGAGCCGCTATTGAGGTCATTGAGCATAATGCTTATGTGTTTCAGCGATTCTGCCATAAGGATATCATCGGCAAATCGAAGGTGAGTGATGTACTCACCGTTGATGTTAATACCGTATTCTTTCCAGTCCAGAAGCTTAAAGACGTCTTTCAATGCAGCGGCGAAGAGTTTCGTGGATATAACGTCACCCTGTCTTACACCTCTCTGCAGTTGGATAGGTTTCGTACTCCGGTTCTATACTCGGATAACCATCATAGCCCACTGCAGCACGTCGATATACCGACAGTCAACTTGGCTTGACATTCTCTGAGAACTTGGTCTTACTCCAGTTGAGGCGACACATTCGCGCTATCACGGCTGAAAAGTTTAAGAAAACCTTGTAAAACTACAACTTCATTCAGTATGTTTAGAAAAGGTAGAAACAGCCTTTGAAATTTATGGAAATTTTGCTTTAATATTGTTGTGACTAACGCCCCCTGGTTTATCTCTCTACCTTCGTATTAGTGGGGACCAGTTGCACGGCAAGTTGGCGGGCGTACGGGTCAGCGTGTCAAGGACAAGTAGAAGGGGCTTGCATGACGCTTGTATGTAATAAAAGCTGAAATCTAGACTACTTTAAAACGTTGCTATAAAAGTGCTAGATGTGTCAGTTGTGTAGGATAAACTTAATAAGCTTAATATATGGCTTGTGGTGGTGGTATTAAAGAAACCATTACACCATAACGTTCTATGGGTGTTGTAGAAGATGATTAGTGTAAAAGGCATAATAATATTAATAATATATACACATATATATATATATATATATATATATATATATATATATATATATATTACACCAGCGTCAGAGAACAGTGTTGAAGGTGTAGGTCTAGAATTACTATGTTTATTAAAAAGCAAAGATGTCACAAGCGTTCTTGATCCTATGGACAACCAACCGAAAATAGAATTTCAGCGTTGTCATATCCCAAGACCACCAAGATATATCTACCATGTACAAAATACTGTCATATTTTATACGTGGTAGATATATCGTGGTGGATCGGCTCGACCGGGGAAGGACCACGCTCTCACAGAATACCAGCGTAAAATAGCACCTTAGTGCTGCTGTGTTTCGTATGATGAGTGTAGAGAACCGGAGACACTTTTTACTGGAAAAGAGGAATTCCATATTAGTCCTCACGGCTGACAACGTATCTGCATTTTGATTCGCAAACGAAGATATAATATGTAGATGTCTATGGGCCACAGTAACCACTTACCACCAGGTGGACTGTGTGCTCGCTTCTCACCTCTATGCTATGAAAACAAATATGGATGTCAAAGAAGTGATAGAGGTATTAGGATCGTGATAAATGGACACTTATAGTCTTTGCCTTCTCCTTTAGATGAAATACGTGAAATTTGTGTAAATATATATACATACATACCTACATGTACACATACATAAGTATGTGTACATGTTTGTATGTATGTATTTATTTACAATGGTGTCTTTATGAAGGAGTGAATAGGCTTTCGGTAAACCACGACAGTGTTCTTTACACTATTCGGCTACATCACCTCTTAAAACCATCATTAAAGCATTGGCTTACAACAGGTACCACTCACAACTCCATATCTTCCCGTGTGTGTCTTAATAAGCGACAGAGAGAAACAGGAGATGGGTAGTAACGTTATTCTAATAACGAATAAAAATTAAATAGCTGCGTATGCCAATCCATCAGCTAACTATGGCAACTATAGCAAATATCCCAGCTAAGAGAGCTTATTACCGGGGATATTCTATGGGGTAACCTAAGGCAAAGGACTATGGTCAGCAGTGGACTTTAGATATGATATAATGGTAACGGTCATAATACTTTATAAAAAAAGAAAACTAGGAGCAACATTCTTCAATTTACTCTAATTCCGTGTTACATAAGGTAATGGAGCGATAATGGCGACGTTGTCAGACGTAACGACTATGAATACGCTGCTTTGTTATTTAAATAAAACAAATAAATTAATGCCACGCTCGTTAATTAGGAACACTATGAAGTACCAGTAATAATTACAGCGTATCTGAAGTTTACTTCCAGACTGCACTGCTTATTCCAATTTAATACATACATGCTTTGATTACATTAAGGAATTAGTTTTGTATATGATAAGTCTATTAACTTTTTTATAACATGTATGTTGGTGTGTTATTAATAAATGCATTTTTTTTCTTAATTCAAATTTAATTTTCTACGGCTTTACACGCTTTCCGAGGCACGAGGTGAAAAATTCGCCAACTTCTAAATCCGAAATGCTACTGAGCATTTCTTGACAGGAAAGCCCCATAATTGATTTTGGCCCAACAAAATTAGCAACCGCATTTACGACTACTGATCCAACGAGCCAGTTAAGACATTGCAACTGCGTGCTCTGATAGAAATTTAATGTATTTATAAATTATAGAAATGGTAGTAAATTTAAGAAAATAACATTTAATGTGTAGAAGTTTTAATTTGAACGTGGTAGAGCCACGTTGTAGCACGAATGGGTTGACTTAACCGGGGTAGGACTACGCTCTCACAGAATACCAGCAAAAAACAGTAGGGCCCCGATAAACCGAACACACAAAATTTACACCCTGTCCGGATTAATGAGGCGTTCGAATTACAATATGTATATATCATCTTCTTCAGGGTCAAAGTCATCCAGATCTTGGCCAGGAGTTTCCTTTGGTTTGAATGTGAAAGGCTTTCAAGATTTCTGGTCAGATTTATGGACAGTTGTTGCCAACATTGAGCCAGAGCAAATACAGCATCCTTCATGGTGTTTTTATAAGAATTTCGGATAATGTACATTCTGAATGAATAAATAATGTGTTTTCTATATGTCACTTTAATATTCTTGAATTCGTTTTGATCCATTCGTTGAATTAAAGCTGTACAGTTAGGGGGCATGTACGGGTGTAGAAAAGTGAAATTTTCGTCAGTCGATCGCAGATCTTCTGATCGGTACTGCGATATTATGTGAGACAGCGGCTTGTATGAGCAGGGATCGTTCGGGTTATCGATGCTCTACTGTAGCAGCTTAAGGCCTGCCACATACATACGGAATTCCGTTTCGAGATTCCGTTTCGGAATTCCGAACGGGTCGGCCACACACATACGGAATCCTCTTTTGCCCGCAAAATTTCAAACGGAAAAATACCGTACGTGTGTGGCGGATCATAGATTTTATATGGACTTGCTGCGTTCGGGATTTCGAATCGGAATATCGAAACGGAATCTCGAAACGGAATTCCGTATGTATGTAGCGGGCCTTATGCTGCTGTGTTTCATATGGTGAGTGTAGAGAACTGGTCACCTTTTTTATCTACTATAAACGAGGCATAAAATATTAGTCGTTAGCGGTGACAACGCATATTATGTATATGTCTATGGGCCACAGTATCCACTTACCATAGATTGGACTATGTACTCGTTTGTCTTCATTATTGTATTTAAAAAAAATTACGTCCAATAATTTGATTTTTTTTTATTTCTTCTTATTTCAGTGTACCCCCGATCACAGCATGGTCTATGCAATGGTGTACGTTATAATTTTTGGCTATAGAGGTAGCATGGCAGACACTTCCTTGCCCTAAAAATCCTTGCAGAAATGAGAGAAGATCTGCAGTGGGATGTTTAATAGCTGTAACTTTGAATTTTAATCCACTGACTTATAATCGCTCACGGGCACTCTGCCGTCGACTATGATTGATTTTATGATGAGCAAAGACAAAGAACTTGACTTGCAGAAAACTTGTTCTAAATATAGTTTTAGAATATTTTATAGCAGGTTAATACCAAATTTTTTGGTCACATTCTTTCGGAAAATCCGTTACCGTTACAGCCTCATAAAATCTTCTGTTGCCAAGCATGGCAGGCGGGTTGGCAACAGCAGTTTCCTTTAACTTTTATTCGTCATTAGGAAGACGCTGCTGCTCATTCTCAGATTTGTTTTCCTCTGTCGCCTCTTACGACACCCATGGGATTATTACGAGGAAAATACTGCTAGGAAATCCTGTTGATCTGATCAGTATCCGGGAATACGGTAATTCGCGAGTATTTTCTTGTTGGTAACCTAGGTAAAGAGTTAGGCAGTGCGGATCCGACATAACCCGTACTTGTTTCCGTGATCAGGGAATCTCTAAGCATTTTTCCATATAAAAAAGACAGCTACATTATGGCTGCAGCATACATGGTTCAGCATGACCTGGGAAGGATCACGCTTTTAAAGAACACCAACAAACAATAGCAGCATAATGCTGCTGTATTTCGTACGCTTGTCACTATAATCGTACACTTCATTTACTAGTAGCAAAGCAGTCCACCTTGTCCTTAGGGTTGACAAGACAACTTCATTTGGACCCGATTAGAGTATCATTTTGTTTGTTTCTATTTTATAACATTACGACAAATTAGGTTTTCTTCTTGTATAATGGAAGCATTTAATATAAATAAATATGGATAGACGTTTATTCCGGACCAGTGGTAAAGCTTAAATAACTTTCAATCTTGTAATCTATTCTAATATATTATATTGAATAAAAAATATTTTATTCTATTCTATTCTATGGACAAACATTATGTAACCTACAGTCACAACATAATTTACCATTTATTTTTACTTCCTAAATAAGTTTTAAAAAATACGGTAAATTTCGTAAAAAGTAGTTGAGGTTAACTTGTTTCTTGTTTCCTTTAAATAAATAAACAAAAACAAGAAATTCCATTTCCAATTTCGAAAATCAAAATTTGAATTCAGAACGCGTTCGGCACTTCGAGCGAGTGATGCGTGATCACGGGTCGGCTCAAGTGTGCATTTACTACTGAGCCTATCGCTTTAGATTTTGTAAATGTAACTTTACACTGGCGGTTTAAAGTTCAATGTTAAATGATAGTAGTCGATCCACAAGTAGACGGTCCGCCAAATGAACATAGTCGCGATTTCATTTTGCAGAAAGTCGTTATTAAAATCGAGCCAATATCTACTATACAGGTTGCTATATTATAATCAATTAAGAAAATATTTTATTATTAGGGGTAATTTCTAATTTCATCTTTTTTTAAACTTGATCGATGGGTCCATTTTTTCTAGGTCTTGAACAAAGATGGAATCTTGACTCAAGGATGCAACCCTGGCAGGAGAGGTTGGTTACATGGAAGAAACTTGTTCATAGTACGAATTCGTATATCCTAATGTGCACAAAATGTAAAATTATTTTGCAGTAGGTTATTTGATACCCGATATGATGCCGTGAACTATTAATAACCGTGATATTTTAATTATATAATAACGTATTAATGCTGGCAAATAAATAAATAATCAACTAATTAATGAGAAAATCACTAGGTGGTACTCATTTTAAGCCTAGGAGTACGTCTGAGTAGGGCAGAAAAATATTGCGGCATTAATAGGTAAGAGGACGCTGCTGCGCTAGCAGGGTACCTATAGAGAGTCAGTATGGTAACAGTCTGTGAGTGGTTAGTCGCCAGAGTTGACAACGCTTATGTAGCCATTTGAATACCGGCAGTAAGCATTTACCATCAGGACAACTGTAAGTTCTTTTGCCACTTGTGTTTATAAAAAAGACAATACGTAACAAGGATAGAAGAGAAAGAGAAGGAATACAAGAGTAACTGACATAGCCCAATGGATCAGTAAGCTTTAGTGCCAATAAGCCGGCCATAGATGAAGAAACTTGTAAGGGGATGTAGGTACTGATGGTGAATGAAATTAATCGCATAAATAACGAATACATACATTCTTTTTTCAAAATTAGTTATTTGTTTTTTGATTAGCGTTATGTTTTCATCGCATTTGAATCTTTTTCTTCATCATGGATACGTTAAAAATTCGAGTAATTATGGAATATGAGTACCGTCTTGGCAGCAACGCGGCACAAGCGACACGTCACATCAATGAGGTTTACGCAGCGAATACTACAAAAGAACTTACCACCTGTTATTGGTTCGCTCGCTTCCGTTCTGGAAAGTTCGACCTGAAAAATGAATCCTGTGGTCGTCCGAAAACTTTGATCGACAATGACAAATTAAAGACGACTGTGGAAGCTGATGATACTCAATCTACGGCTGAATTAGCAGCACCTTTCCACGTTAGCAGCAAAAGAATATTGATCCATTTGCGCCGAATCGGCAACTCAGTGATTGTTAACGCGAAATACGCGTCGAGATATACCTTGCATTGCTCAACAGGCACACAAACGAAGGAATTTTGGACCGCTATTATTTTATATGATAGGGTGACAAACGAGCACACAGCCCACCTGATGGTAAGTGGTGCTGTGACCCATAGACATCTACATTTATCCTCAATAAAGAATCAAAATGTAGATGCGTCGTCACCCGTGAGGACTAAGATGAAAACCTCTTTTTCAGTAAAAAGGGTCTCCGGTTCTCTACACTCACCACACGAAACACAGCAGTATCAAGCTGCCATTTTGTGCTGGTATTCTGTGAGAGCGTGGTCCTTCTCCGGTCGAGCCGACCCATTCGTGCTACAACTATACTACTAATATAGCTGCAGCATGGCTCTACCACGAATACATTTATTACGTCTGCGACGATAAATGGATTCTGTTAGACTATTGTAAGCGCTCAGCAAGTTGGCTGGATGCTGGTTCAGACCCTAAACAATGCCCTAAACGAAAACTTACCCCTAGAAAGGTGATGATCACTGTCTGGTGGTCTAGCGCCGGTGTGATTCATCACAGCTTCTTACCAAATGGGATGAGCATTACTGCAGATGTGTACTGTGAATAACTGAATACAATGACGACGAAGTTTGCACCTCTTCAACCAGCTTTGGTCAATCACTCGTCCGCGCTGATCCTGCACGACAACGCGTGACCTCATACTGCGCAACAGAGTCAAATCACAAGAGCTGGCATTGGAAGCTCTCCGTTATCCGCCGTGCTCACCAGTCTTCTATTTTTTCCAGAATTCGGATAACTTTTTGGCGGGAAAATAAATCAATACCCGAGAGAGTACAAAATGCCGTTGAAGCATTTGTCGCCACCCGTCCGGCTGATTTCTTCAAGAAGGGCATCAATAAACTGCCACTAAATTTGCAAAGATGCATCGATTGCATAGGTGATTATATTGATTACCTGAAATACAATATATAGAAAAAAAATTACGTTAACATGTTTAATAAAAATGGCAATTTTATAGGTAAAGACCTAATATATTGTCATGATTTAATTTTTCTTCTTTGTACCCTTGTGTAAAATCCATTACACAATAACTTAACACAAAACATTCAGAAAGTACTTTTTAAATATCGCACGTGTTGAAAAAAATAGAAAGCTTCAATTTAAACGCAATTAGCATTGACGAAATTATTGATCTATGAAATCAAAAGAACTAAATTTATTATTGAATTAATGTGTTCGTAAAAATAAAAATATATTGCATTTTTAACATGGCTTATATAGACAGTAATTACTGAATTATAACAATTTACATAATTAATGAATTATAATTATTTATACATGGCATCCTCGCTGGCACCAATGAAATTATTAATTGCAATTTTAAGTGCTGATTTACCAAGTACTCGACGGTGAGGGAAAACATCGTGTGGAAACCTGCATATCTGTAAAATAAGTAAAAAATATTTTGAAGATATGTGAAGTTTGCCAACACGCATTGGGGCAGCGCGGCGGACATTTACTTGCACTAAAAAACTCTCTCAGAAATGAGAGGTGGCCTGTGCCCACCTGTGTAACTTTCACTTTATGCATGGTAGAGCGAAGCTGCAGTTATGTTATAGTTGTAGCTTGAATGTGTCGGCACGAACGAGAGCAGCAAAACAGCAGTTTAAAGCTGCTGTGTTTCGTTTGTTGAGCTTAGAGAGCCGGACACCCTTTTTACTGGAAAGGAGGCATTTCATCTTAATCTTCAGAGGAGTCTACGCATCTGCATTTTGTTATTTAATCGAAGATAAACGCAAATGTCCATAGGGCACATTATTTGCTTACCATCAGTATCTTCGTATGTCACTCTTATTCTATAAAAAAAATCATCCTGTGTACAAGATTCAGATCGGTATACACGACCAATACGTATCGCCGCGTCGCGGTAAGTAGATAGTGCGCCTTTTCTTCGTGCCACTTCCACTAACGATGTCATTCGGTGTGTACTACCCTGACGAGTTATTGAGACTTTTTCAAGAGACAACCACCCCGCTTTAACTCCCTGTCGCCACCCTTTAAAGGAGGTACGATGGGTTAATATCACTAGATGTGTCAAGGTGACTTTGTTTGTTCGTTATGATAATAATTGTAAACAAAATTTATAAATATTGAAAGTTAACTAAACAGGAGATGGGCAGCAGCATCTTTCTGATAACAACTTAAAATAATAATATACTTCGGCTGCCAACCCGCCTACCAAGCGTGGCAACTATTGCAAATATCTCCTGTAAGAGGCAATGTAGTTGTTGATATAGGATTTTATACGTCGTAGAGACATGCTGCAGCTATATTAGTAGTATAGTTGTAGCACGAATGGGTCGGCTCGACCGGTGAAGGACCACGCTCTCACAGAATACCAGCGTAAAATAGCAGCTTAACACTGCTGTGTTTCGTATGGTGAGTGTAGAGAACCGGAGACCCTTTTTACTGGAAAAGAGGCATTTCATCTTGGTCCTCACGGGTGACAACGCATCTGCATTTTTATTCGCAAACGAAGATCGATGTAGTTGTCTATGGGCCGCAGCAACCACTTACCATCATGTGGACTGTGTGCTCGTTTGTCACCCTATCATATAAAAAAAAGGAAAAGCCTATGCTCAGCAGTGGACTTTGAGGCTATAATAATGATTATGAATTTTAAATTATTTGTTGAATTACTAACGTGTAAAGATTCAAAAAGCACAAGCAACAGATTTTTTTTGTAAAGTATACTTGAGCTGAATTATGACTCCAGATTTGCAACATAAATATAAAACAAATAATGGATAACAACAGATAGACAATGTTTACAAGCATGTACTGTAGATTCAAATTCGCCAACTGCAGCAACTATGGTAAACTCGCCCTAATTCCAACTGGCAGAAGCCTTTTCCCAAAAACGAAATTGCAGGCTTTCTTTTATAGGAGAGGGGGCAAACGAGCATTCGGCTCACCTGATGGTAAGTGACTACCGCCGCCCATGAACAACTGCAACACCAGGGGAACCAGGGGAATTGCAAATGCGTTGCCGGTCTTTTAAAAAGGAGTAGGCTCTTTTCTTGAAGGTCCCTAAGTCGTATAAAATGGCTTTTAACAACCTGTAGTGCATGCGTAAAATGATTCACTACTCCAGTAGGTATCGTAATTATAACATTGACCTACACGACGAACATTAGCATTTTCCGGATTTCCGGAAAAAAAAACCAAGCGTTGAAACTATGGCAATGAATTCCTCTATGGAGCAATCTAAGGGAAAGGCCTACATTCAGTAGTAGGCTTTGACAGGATGTAACGAACTAATGAATTAAAAACACAATTTCTAAATTGTCTCAATTATAAAAATCAAAACCACGCTTGGATCACTTCTAGGCATATTATATCTGTAAACCGCCTCAGTGTAGATATCTGACGATAATTATGTCGGTTGAAAGATTGAATACTCTTCAGTTGCGCATTTTTTTCTTTGTAAAGATATAGGGTGGAAACAAACGATTGCTGATATTACGGCTCCTGTATATAATAATCTTAACAAGAGCTTTATTATGAAACATTACGTCAAATACATTGCAAAATATTTCTGTTTATTTTTTTCATAATATTCATGACAAAACATTTTCTGCTTAATTTGTATTCGTATGCATTTATATTAGACTATGAATTAATTTACAGACTGTGATTTAACACTAGAATATTAGTTTCTATTCTTCATTTATTTATTTTACGTCAAAGGTGTTATGACGTCTGATACTGCGTTTGACGATTGCATGAATACGAACACAAATTAAGCAGAAATAGAATTGATGCCGGCTAAGTGCGAATTGTACTCGCGCATGAAGGGTTCCGTATCATCGTAAAACAATTTTCTTAGCGGTAACAGAAATTCACATTCTGTGAAAATTTCAATTGTCTACCTATTACGGATCATGAAATACAGCCCGCTGGCAGACGGACGGACGGACGCAGCGGAGGCTTAGTAATAGGGTCCCACCGGTTACCCTTTGGGTACGGAACCGTAAAAAGAGCTACCTGCATCCGTCAACTTCCCGCATCTTTTATCAGGTCATCACTCCATCTAGTGCCATTCGAGAACCTCTTCCCCGTTGGTTGTCTGGTCATTGAGCTATATGGGTGGCCTTGCCACTTCAGCTTTGTTGGGTTATGTCGACTACTCTGCTTCTATTGCGGATGTTCTCATTACTCAGTCTATCACGCAAAAAAACTCTCTATATAGGTGGCTGAGCGACCTTGAGCTTTCTCATACGGCCAACACGCACTGGCTGTTCACCTTGTATAAGTTATGCGTCGTAAATCTTGTGAAAACTGCCCAGCTGATTTGGATCCGTTGACTGACTTCTCGGTCGACGTTGGACTCAACTAGTCGGAAAATTTGTCCTAGGTAAATATACTCGTCGACAACTTGAAGCGTAGTGTTCCTATCAACAACCAGCATAGGTGTAACATGAACATAACACGTGACCTTTGTCTTGTCCGTGTTCATTTTAAGACGTATCCGAAACATCACATAAGAAATCACTATAACAATTAATTGCTTTGTGCTTTGTGGCATTCCTTGGGGAAGCCTATGTTCAGCAGTGGACTTGTGAAGGGCTGTAATGATGATAACAATTACGAAACTTATTTATTTATAATTCTGCTATTTTTACCAAACATAAACATACCTGGGACAAATAGTCCGACTAGGTAAGTCCAACTTCGACCGAGAGGTCAATCGACGGATTCAACTCGGCTGGGCAGCGTTCGGGAAACTACGACACATCTTCTCGTCAGACATTCCTCAAAACCTTAAAACGAAATTGTACAACCAGTGCGTGTTGCCAGTGATGACTTACGGATATGAGACATGGTCCTTCACTGCTGGCCGTATGAGGAAGCTCAAGGTCGCTCAGCGAGCTATGGAGAGGGCTATGCTCGGAGTTTCTCTGCGTGATAAACTTAAAAATGAGGATATCCGCAGTAGAACCAGAGTGATCGACATAGCCCAACGGATTAGTAAGCTGAAGTGACAGTGGGCCGGCCATATAGCTCGAAGAACCGACAAACGATGGGAAGAAAGGTTCTTGAGTTGCAGCCTCGTACCGGTAGGTGAAGTGTAGGGCGAACCCCCACGAGATGGAGTGACGACCTGGTAAGACATGCAGGAAGTCGATGGATGCAGGTGGCTCAGGACCGTGCTTTGTGGCATTCCTTGGGGGAGGCCTATGTTCAGCAGTGGACTTATGAAAGGCTGAAATGATGATGATAATGATGAAACATAATATAACATAAACACTCACGCCTACCACCCAGAAGGGTAGGCAGAGACTAAGGACTTCCATTTGGCACGATCTTCACACACCTCGCTCGTCAGTTAAGGGTACTTTTAATTCTCTAAATCTTCAATATATCACCACTTTGGTTGATAAACGTTCGTCTAGAGCGTTCCTTGCTGACCCTGCTCTCACTTTTGCAACAAAAAAAATCTCTCTTTCCTCATTCATTTTTTCTACACGATCAAACCACCAAAAAAATCCTTTCTTAATCCTGGTCACTACATCATCTTGCAAATCACACTTCTTTTGTCACATAATTTCTCAGTCTTTCATTCATCTGAAATGCAGTCATTAAGGAGTATGATAACGATTCAGCGTTATCATACTACTTAATGACCGCATTTCAGCATTTATTCTACTCTCGTGCTTCTTCTGCCACACCCAACTTTCGCTATTTCTTTTTGACACATTCTGACTTTTCACAAAAGACTGAAGCCCCATTTACTCTGTGCCCTGCGTTCGCTCTGTATCCATGTCATAACTACTATCCCTACAAACTTTTACAAAGTCCAAGAAATACAGTATTTTATAAATTAGTACTGGTACCCAAAGTTTTATTAGCGTTCTTCCCCTAATTCCATTTCGTATAACACCAGTCCAAGTCGTTTTTGATGAATTCCTCATCCACATTTCCACTAATACGTTTATACGGTGCCCGTAAACTGAATGAACATTTTAAATAAACAGCCCAATAACCCCCCACTCATGGGGCGGAGTGAGTGTAACAAATGATGATTCCCCGTGTACCGGAGACCCCGGTTGTGTCTTGTATCTCATTTACTAGTAATGCGGTCGGAGATAATCATATTTTTGCCGAGAGATCGGCCTCGATAATATTTCTCGTAGCGTCAGCAGCGCAAGAATACGAGGTTTGTATAAATAGAAATACATATAGAAACTCTTTTACTCAAAATAGATCATTAATAATACTTATTGAAAGTCACTTACGATTAATTTACCACTGGTTCGGAAAATAATTCTGTTCTAGAAAGAACCAGCAAGAAATCCAGCGGGACTTTTTTTTAAATATATAAAAACAACAGCTTACACTCATTAAAGTTAAATAATTAACAACACAAAACAAATTAGAAATAGCATGGTAGCGATCACCTAATTCCGGGGGGTTATTATCATCCATATATTTTTACGTGGCCATGCTGCAGCTATTTTATATTATATATTTATATTAGTAGTATAGTTGTAGCACAAATGGGTCGGCTCGACCGGGGAAGGACCAAGTTTTCACAGAATACCAGCGTAAAATAGCAGCTTAATGCTGCTGTGTATTGTATGATGAGTGTAGAGAACCGGAGACCCATTTTACTAGAAAAGAGGCATTCTATCTTAGTACCTACTCACGGCTGACAACGCATCGTAAACGACGATCTATGGGCCACAGCAACCACTTACCATCAGGTGGACTGTGTGCTCGTTTGTCAATCTTATCCTATAAAAAGAAAAGAAATGTGCGTGGAATTTATTTTAAAATATTTTTCTATTTACACGTATTAATTTGCTGACGCTACTACCACTGGAATATTACTCTATTACATTTGAATAATTATTCTTCAACGTTGATGCGGCCCTGTCTATAAATACATTTCAGTACAGTCAACTACAGAAGTCATCCCTCAAGCCCACAGAACATATAGTCGTCGCCCTTATTTCAACTTCGTAACATACAGAGTTGCTTAAGTTTTGTTTATTTTTGCGTAGCCTATGTTGACCAGGGTACACAGTAAGATATTAAGGTCCTATAACAGTAGCCCGGGGTACAATCCATCTCGTTCTGTTGCTTGTTCTTGAGACGTGTCGATAGTTGAAATATTAACTGTGAAGTTGTAGAGACTCAGCAGTGTTAATTGCTTTGTTAAATATTGCCAACATTACTTAAAATATTCTCTTAATTGATTAATATTTAATTGTTTAAATTCTATTCTATTCTATTCTACATGTTGCAACAGTCTATATACACACATATATAAACTAAAATTAGATTTAAAATAACTAAAGAAACTAGAGTATAATCTCTGAGAGAAAAGGGTTTTCGAGTAGCAGCCTTGCACTCACATGCGAAGAGTAGGGTAGATGTACAGGAACTCGATGTGTGCAAGTGGTTTGTGCCGTATTGCAGCTGCTAGCAAATAGGGTTGATGCTTATTCTTGAGTACAAACTTGCTGTCAGGCTCTCGGTATTCTATAGATGATGCCCCTATGACTTGGGTTGTCTTGACAGGGGACTACGCTCTAACAGAATACGAGCGTAAAATAGCAGCTTAATGCTGCCGTGTTTCTTATGGTGATTGTAGAGAATCGGAGACCCTTTTTACAGGAAACAAGACATTCCATCTCAGTCTTCAGGAGTGACAACACATCTACATATTGATTCTTAATTTAGGATAACTGTAGATGTGACAGCATCCACTTACCATCTGTGGACTGTGTGCTAGTTTGTCACTTAAACTTCTTATTGTATAAATTAACTAACTACATTTCTTATTCTATAAAAAAATACTTATTCATCTTTGGATATCGAGATTCAGGCGGGCTTCCATCCTTTCGTCGTGGATATATCATTCTGATGAAGCGTTACGTCGCTGTATTATCATCATTACACCCCTTCACAAGTCCACTGCTAAACATAGGCCTGTCCCAAAGAAAGCCACAAAGCACGGTCCTGAGCCTGCATTCGTCGAGTTCCTGCATATCTTACCAGGTATTTACTCCATATAGTGGTGGGCTGCCCTACGTACCGCAATCCGTTGGGCTAACTCGGTAAATCTGGTAATCTCGGTATCTACTGCAGATATCCTCGCTTCAAAGTTTATCACTCAGAGAAACCCTGAGAATAGCCCACTAAATAGCTCCCTTCCTCGCTGTATATAATGCGCAACAGAACAATTTTCCAACATCCAACTGTCGTTCTATAACCTTAATAATTATAAATATCATATTTATAACATTTGAAACCAGTATGTTATAATAATTACATATATAATATATATATAGCTTAGTAGATTAGTACCGTGTCGCCGCGCCGGTGTAATCGAGCGTGACACCCTCCGGGGGGCAAGGCTAGCTGCAATTAGAATTAGGACAATTTTGCCTAAACAATAGAAACGAGCACACCTATTTATGGTACCTACTTACATATAAGATAGTTAAAATAAACATTATAGAAGCAAAACACTGTCTACCTTTTTATAGGTAGGGGTAGGCTCGTCCGGGGAAGGACCACGCACTCAGAGAATACCAGCGTAAAATAGCATATCTGTCTATCATCTATGTATATAATAGCATCTGTGTTTTTATGGTGAGTGTAGACGTGGAGAACCCGAGAGCATTATTACTGGAAACGAGGCATCTTAGTCCGCAGGTGTGACGACGCATCTGCATTTTGATTCTTAATCGAGGATGAAAATAAAAGTGAAAAAATGTTTATTATTAGAAAAAATTATACAATAGGTAATATTTGTTCGTTTTCTCACTAGACAAGCCTGTATCGAGAAAACCTGAGACCAAAGTTCATGAATTACTTTATACACCTTATCAGACAGATTGTATTAACATATTATACACAAAATAGCAATAACAGAACTGCTTATTGATTTAATCTTAAAACTATAACAACCAAAACAAGTTATATAAAACTGAAATGTATTAACTATGTGCATTTAAAAAAGAAAAGAAAATTAAAACAGTAACAAAATTTACTTAATAATTTTACAAATACCATCAATTAGCAAAAGCCAGTTTATAACAATTCTTCTGTCTCCTCGTATTTTTTTGACCAACCATTTCAATATAATTAATTTCGCAGATATGTAATCTTTATTACTAATATTACAAGGTCGTAAACCTTATTATAAATTTGTTTTTTGACAAAGTCGCCAAAACGTTAAGCAAATTTAGTATTGATAGACGGTATGGATAGTTTGCACATCCTGCGTGTAGTCAGTAGTTTGTGAACATGGGCACAAATTACTTAAGAGTGGGAAGATAATACACCTTTATATACTGCTAAGGACGTATTTAGTATAAAAATTTGGCATAAAGTGAGTAGTTCTTCATTTTTGTATACGCTTACAGTAGCGTACCGGTATGGTTTTCGTATCATTGCCTTTAAAACTGTCCGCTGTTCTCTCAATCAGTATTAAATATGTTTTGGGCGCACTGCCCCAACATGGGGTAAGGATAGATTTCCATGGGCCTTAGCATCATTATGTCATTAAGTGGAAGTTATGCTCGTTTGTCACACCTATTCTATAAAAAAAAATTACTTATAATATCGATGTCAAAATAAGAATACATGTATATTGCATACACGCATATCATACTTCATTATATAAAATAGAAGTAAAAATAATATTAAATGTTATAAATCCATTCCAAGGATGGCTCCGTGTCAACAAAATGGATTCCATTAGGTTTCATCAATAAATTCCGATCAAGCCTAAAAAGTATTTTTGGAATCTGAAAAAAAAATGCGTAAAAGCCAGCTGAAAGCATATTTCACCGGCCATTTTCTAATTGAGAGATATATATTGGTACATTTTTCATGGTTGTCGGATGATACCGTATGTCAAAACCGCGGGAAACAATGCGCATTTTACTGTTCAAAAGGATAACGTGGTAAGTGGATAAGTATTTTTTTAATCAATATCCTTTCTAAGACGACGGTGATGTCGTTGAAACAGCTAGATTGGTTTATTTTATTTATTTTTAAAACGAAAAATATGGAATTTTGCATAAGGAACACGAATGTTATTGAAACAATTTATTTATCAAAGCAGGCCGGGCGATAAGAACAATTGAAATATTTTTTTAAATATATTTATATGTATAATAATATAAATAACTTTAAATAAACAACAATAACAATCAAAGGTATAATTATTATTGTTGTTTATTTAAAGTTAAGTATAATCCTAGAATTTAAATTTTAGAAATAAATACAAGCTTGTTATACTAATTACTAGACTCTACAGAATTATTAATTCATTTATGGGGCAATGTTTTACGTTTTTACTACAAATGCCAGAATAATTCCCATACTTGTCAATTAATAAACATTATAATTTGGTTACACAAACACTATACTAAAAGGGTTATTATAATAATATTAAGTGATAAATGAATGAAAATAGCTCTTGGGTGTGTTCTATTATAGTTCAAAATCATCATCATTACAGCCCTTCACAAGTCCACTGCTGAACATAGGCCTCCCCCAAGGAATACCACAAAACACGGTCCTGAGCCACCTGCATCCATCGACTTCCTGCATATCTCACCAGGTCATCACTCCATCTAGTGGGGGGACGCCCTACACTTCGCCTGCCGGTAAGAGGCTACCACTCGAGAACCTTTTTTCCCCATCGGTTGTCGGTTCTTCGAGCTATATGGCCGACCCATTGCCACTTCAGCTTACTAATCCGTTGGGCTATGTCGGTCACTCTGGTTCTACTGCGGATATCCTCATTTCTAAGTTTATCACGCAGAGAAACTCCGAGCATAGCCCTCTCCATAGCTCGCTGAGCGACCTTGAGCTTCCTCATCCGGTCAGCAGAGAAGGACCACGTCTCCAGAAGATGGGCCGTAATTTCCCGAACGCTGCCCAACCGAGCTGAATCCGTCGATCTATTATGGTTCAATATAAGTAATTGTTTAATATTATCGTAAAATTTTATTTAAAATAACACTCGTATAACAACTAGTTTTTGGGATCAATAACTTTTCTTTAGCTTTGTATCGAACTATTGGGTAGCTATAGGATCCAAGCTCAAGAAGTGCGCAGGTCACTAAACCTAGCAATTATCAAGTATTGTTCTCTCCCTCTCCCATTAAATATGATGGCTTAAACATAGAAATCCAGTTACAGTGTTCTCTTCCGTTTGCGTGGGAAACCATTAGCAGCTATCGAGGTTCGAAAAATGCGAGTGATAGGTAAAATGTGAGCCTCACTAATGCTTCATTGGTGTACAGTGTTCGTACACAATCAGAGACCCAATAGTATCAAACCCAATCTACTATTAAAAAGTAAGTAGAGTTAAAATAATACAGTTTAAAGTGAAGTTATATTTTTAGTAGTATTCGAAAAATACATTATTTCTTAAAATGTTGTTGATAAAAAAATTACACATACAACAATAACCGAATACGTTTTAAAAGAAATTTAATTTGCAATAAGATTTTTTTAATACTGAATGAGAGCCGGGTAAGCCTGTATGAGCTGCAGGCTGCCAGGTTATAAGCTAGTTTCTTTTCTCCATGGGCCAGAACAACCACTTACCTTTTAGTTGACTACGAACTTGCTGGTATAATCTATAAGCATCATTTAGAATCGTGATCCTAGGACCAATGGTATATTTTTTTAACTTCTACAAGTCAGCGCTTGCGTGCCACTTGATGGTAAATGGTGATGTAGGTGAAGATGATAAAGTGGAGTGGCTTAGCTTAATAGAAGCGTGAATAGTCTTTTTTCTAGAAAACACCCACATTGCAATCAGGTGGAAAGAGAGATACTGAAAATTTTGCCACTCTGTTGCTGTACGTATTGCAAACGTCGAAGCAAACCACTTTGTTCGAATGCGTGGTATATCGAGAAAAAAAGTGGTGGAAACTGGCAGAGCATCCGATTGTCTCATAGTAGAAGGGAGAGTTGGGAATTAATACACGACAAGGTGTTTTTTAAATAAGTAATTATATTTAAATACTTCATTGGTTAATTTCTTGCCTAACTGGTCACCTAAAAAATTTGACTGCCTCGTTGATCTAGTGGTTGTAGTAGTGCGACTGCTGATCATGAGGTCCCGGGTTCGAATCCCGGATTGGGCCAAAAAAAATCAGTTATTGAGTTTTTCCATCGAAAAATTCTCAGTAGCTGACCGGAGTCAGGATGTTGGCGGTGTCTCACCCCCGTGCCTCGGAAAGCACGTAAAGCCGTTGGTCCTGCGCCTGATCTCTCTTCGGTCGTGTCGGTTTACCGTCCCATCGGACTTTGAGAGTGAGGGAATTGAGAGTGCACCTGTGCTTTCGCATACGCTAGGGCACTATAATCCTATCCTGTGCCGATGGCTAGTCTCCGTTGAGACTGACCGCTGTGACCGAAATTCGGTCTGGAGGACAGTATTATTAAAAAATAATTATTATGCAGTTTTTTTGTACTTCCCCGCTGCGCTAGCAGTAGAACTGTGTGATAATTTTAGTTTCTTGTTTCTTTTATTGTAATAAATATTTTTAATATTTATTTCAAATCATAACAATAACATTTTTATAAAATTAATTTATTAATATCTAACTCTATATCAGACAAGTATTCATATCTGTACGTATTCCTGGACAGTGTGGCAACTCATAAATCCGTATTAGTCAAGTGTTTGGGCGTAGCGCAGCGCGGTGGCAGAAGAATGCCGCTAGCTGATTTATCGGCGCCATCAATTCCCCTGAAGATGTCCGGACGGGGGTTGCGTTCGATTTTAGAGAGCCTCTGATTTATGACCTCTGAATACGGTGTGATTTTTATTTATTTTTGTAGCGTGCATACTGCCAGTGCTGATGTCAATTGATTTTACATAATTACGCCTCTCTAATAATTTGTTATCGCGATCCCTAGTGCACATAGATAAATGACATTCCGTTGCATAACATGTGTAAAGATTTGCCAAGCTAGCCAGTGAGTTCTTATATACAGAGTTATTTTGAAATAACTGGCCAAATTTGCAGAGAAGGTTCGGAATAAGTAATATAGGCAAATGGTGAAGAAAAATTAATTAAAATGTCAAACATTTTGTACTTTTTATCTTTTAAAGTCAAAATGCGTGGTAATGCATTATTTTAACTGATTTTAGTGCGCATGCACATATTCGTAAGGGTCGGTCAGTAGGCAAAAACCTTGTTGCCCATAAATCAAATTCAATATGGGATAATTTCAAATAAAAGTAGAAATCTTATTTACTCGTATTTTCAAAAACTGGAATAACGGTATGATATACCGTTATTCCAGTTTTTGTTTGTTTATATATTTGATATTAAGTTTAAAATTTGGCAACTCTTTGAAAAACAACCTTGTATAATCAATTCAGCAGATTTATGTGTCGTTAGTGTAAATGAAACAGTTCAATTATTTCACACTTATAATCAGTCAGAGGAATTGATGTTTGATAAATGAAAATTGATAAATCTTCAGATAAAATATATTATTATATTTAATAATATTGTTCCGTTCGTCCGTTTTTATACGAGTATTTCATAGCAATTAAACAGTACCGTTACCGTTACAGCCTCTTAAAGTCCACTGCTGAACATAGGCCTCCCCCATAGATTGCCTCCTAGAGGGTATATTTGCTATAGTTGCCACGCTTGGCAAGCGGGTTGCAACCGTAGTTTCTTATTTTTAGTCGTTATAAAAGAGATTATACGTGGTAGACCCATGCTGCAGCTATATTAGTAGTATAGTTGTGGCATGAATGGGTCGGCTCGACCGGGGAAGGACCGCGCTCTCACAGAACACCAGCGTAAAATAGCAGCTTAACGCTGCTGTGTGTCGTATGGTGAGTGTAGAGCACAGAGTGCACCCGATGGTATGTTGACTGTGTGCTCACTTGGCACTTTATTCTATAAAAAAAAGGTTCCTGTCACTCACCATACAAAGCATAGCAAGATTACGCTATGACACTACGTTTAAAACTTTGAATTTATAATACACTGAGTGTCGTAAGAGATGTCAGAGAGATATAAATCAGGAGATAGGCAGCAACTTTTTTATATGATAGGGTGACAAACGAGCACACGGTCCACCTGATGACAATCCATAGACAACTACATCTATCTTCGTTCGCGAATAAAAATGCAGATGCGTTGTCACCCGTGAGGACTAAGATGAAATGCCTCTTTTCCAGTAAAAAGGGTCTCCGGTTCCTATCCTCGAATTCACCACAAGAGCTGCTGTTGTACGCTGGTATTCTGTGAGAGCGTAGTCATACCCCAGCCGAGCCGACCCATTCGTATTAAAACCATAATATAGCTACAGCATGGCTTTACCACGTATAAAAGCAGTATATGGACCATGACAAGGGAACCCCAATATACAGTACAGAGTGTTATGTATGTGACTCACGCTATAGAATTAATATTGAATTATGTTATTAGGCAATTTAATATTCGTATTGTACAATAACCTGAAACATTCGAACCCTCAATAATGGAGAGCCGGTATACATTTTAAAACGCTACGTTGTTGTTAAGGCTTTATCGGCCGCAAAGATCTAGAGGTGGCTTATTAAAAATTCTTAATAGTTGACTTGGGACGTAATATCGTCTAGGGAAGTCGTTACAATAGACATTGAAGAGTTAAAGTATCTAGATGTGTATTTTTATTGAGTTCAAAGATTACAATTTTTTTTTTATATTAGTAGTTTAGGGTTCTAAGCCGTTATGAGAACGGGAACACCGTTACCGCCCATCAAAACTCCACTGCTAAACATAGACCTACATCATAGATTGCCTCGTAGGGTCATAGTTGCCACGATTGGCAGGCGGGTTGGCAACTGTAGATTTTAATATTTTAGTTGTTTTTAGGGAAACGCTCCTGCCTGGTTCGTTTCCCTCTGTCGCCTCTTACGACACCCACGGAATGATATGGGGTAATGAATATTTTTATACCGCCACCACACAGTGAGGTTTCTAAGCGTTCACTGCAAATTACACAGGTTCGGTTCCCGGCACCAATTATTTTCCTTAAATTATATTTCCAATCGAAAATACCATAAGGAAACCTGGCTGAAATCTGAGAAAATATGACCTGACTATGAAATGGAAATGCCTATGAAAATATCAAAAAGATATCATTACTTCTGGTGTGTGCATTTATGATGTGTCGTTTATTCATCATCATAAGTCCATTGCTAAACATATGTCTTCCTCAAGAGATGCCACAAAGCACAGTCCTGAGCCGCTTGCACCCTTTGACTTCCTACATATCTTAACAGGTTGTCACACCATCTAATGGGGGGGGGCACCTTACACTTAACTGATCGGTAGATCGCTGCCACTCGATAACCTTCTTCCCCATAGGTTGACGCTTCTTCGAGCTATTCGTATTTGACCTGCTCATTGCCACTTTAGCTTAATGATCCGTTGAGCTGTATCGGTTTGGGAGAGGATCATAGTGCTCAAACTATGATCCTCTCCCAAACAAACACTCTCTATTCCAACACGACCGGAGAGGCGCAGAATCAACGACTTTACGTGCTTTCCGAGACACATAGATAAAAAACACTTTGTCACTCACACGGAAATACCCGATAACTGATTTTGGCACGACCCGGTATTCCATCCCGGGACCTCATGATCAGCAACAGTGTTTACGACCTTACACTTCGTGTATAAACAAATGACGCTTCTATGAGTTTTATATCAATGCCTCACATATGTTGTGGTAGTGTATTTACACAAAACGATCCCGTGGCTTTCCACTGTATTGACATAATAAGAGAATAGTTTGTTAATGTAGAACGGTAAATATTGAAACTGTGCTACGACTACTGGGGATTTTTATTTATTCATACCCTTTATACTTACAAATTTCAATGAATGTTTGGAGAATTATAAACGGACTTTAAAATAATCATTTAATATGGACGTGGTAGTGCCATGCTGCAGCTATATTAATAGTATAGTTGTAGCACGAATGGGTCGGCTCGAACGGGGAAGGACCACGATCTCACAGAATACCAGCGTAAAATAGCAGCTTAACACTGCTGTGTTTCGTATGGTGAGTGTAGAGAACCGGAGACCCTTTTGACTGGAAAAGAGGCATTCCATCTTAGTCCTCACGGGTGGCAACGCATCTGTATTTTGATTCTTTGTTAAGGAAAGATGTATATATCTATGAGTCACAGCAACCACTTACCACCAGGTGGACTGTGTGCTCGTTTGGTGGTAGGACTTCCTTTCTGCCTAGGAGTTAAATCTGTCTGCCACTAAATAATATTTCTTGCACTTCTGAGTTCCGGTATGAAGGGTAAACAGAAGCAGGTTGATTATACGCTATGAGGCATTGCAACTTACTTCTCAGAGGTGACAACGTATTGGTAGTCTTCTTTGTTTAGGAATAGCTGCAGGTGTCCATGGCTGCAGTACCCATTTACTAATCAAATTACAAAAAATTTATTGGTAAATGATTTCATTGGTTAGCAGTTTTTTTTAAATATTCTGTTGGGTCTCATGCTGGTTCCACCCAAACCGGTTCTTCCCAGGACAGAGATCTTTTTTCCGAATCAGGGGTTAATTAAACAAAAGAGTGACTTTCAGTAAGTATTATTTATAATCTATATTGAATAAAAAAGTTTCTGTTTCTGTACCATCAGAAAGACAGTAAATTCGTTTGTCTTTTCAGTTTTATAAACGGTTACCGGTTGTAGTCGCTTATCATACGAAACACAGCAGCATTATGCTGCTATTTCATATTGGTGCTCTTCACCAGTCGAGTGAATCAATTCCTGCTGCCGTAATTATATACTGCACAATCGCTACGCTATACCATATTATAGATTATTTCATGCATTATTGAATGGGTTATTATAAGACATTTAAGTAAACATTTAGGTAATAGTTAAGTATAGTATTGTTAATAGTCAAGTCAAAGTCAAAATTAAAATTCTTCGACATTTCCCATCAGGCGGTTGGTTCGTTTGTCACTTCAGTTTTACAAAAAATGATATTTTTCAGTTCTCATAAAATACACAGCAGCTTTGCTACTTATATACGTTATAGTGTTAGAATAACAGTTAGTCAGATAGTCCGCTTGTAAAAGTTATATGCGCTGTTAGTAAAAATAAAGTTACAATAAACAGATGTCCCACAGCTGGGTACAAGCCTCATTTCAATTCTAAGATGGTATGGAGCAGCAATTGTTTGTTGGACTTTGACTTCAAAATATTTTTATACCTCAGACATGCATTTTCTCACGATGTTTTTCATCACCACCGAGTACGTGGTAAATCAACACTTAAAAATTCAACTTCAATGGTGACGGCGGGTATCGAACTCGGGTTTCTCAAGTATTGTGAAAGTCACAGAGAACGACTACCACGGCTCCCTTTTACGCTGCACTGGCGAAATTTTTCAGTGGTGTTGTAAGAATATCCATTATCTCATAACGCACCGTGGTAAGAGAAGGAATAGAGATACAAACCAGGAGATAGGCAGCAGCATCTTACTAAGAACAGCTAAAAATAAATAATAACTGCGGCTAGCAACCTGCCTGTCAATCTTTTCAACTGTGGCAAATATCCCCATTATGAGACAGTCTATGAGGGAAGTCTATGTTCAGCAGACATTTTGATAGGCTGCACCAGGTCGACAGTTAGAATCAGTGTGCCATACGTCCAACATGTTTACTGTCGTTACCAAATTTTCTACGTCATCAGTCAGTAGAACCCATACTACATTCCTACTTGGAAGAAGCTAGTGGACTATGGATGGGCTCGGTTGAGGACGAAGTTATATTTTTTTCATATAGAATGAGGTTAATAAACGAGCACATAGTCCACCTGATGGTAAGTGGATGCTGTGGCCCGTAGACCCGATTAATAATCGAAATAAAGACGCGTCACCCCTGAGGGCTAAGTTGGAATGCCTCGTTTCCAGTTGGGTGCAGTTCTCTACATACACCATACGAAACACAAAAGCATTAAGCTGCTATTTTACGCTGGTAGTCTGTGACGTCGTAGTCTTAACCTGGTCACCATAATACAGCTGCAGCTTATAAATAGTAGAGCCTACTACGTATAAGTAACAAAAGAGAGTTTCCTCAAAGAAACTAAAGTTTTCGCAGCGAAATAGTATTACTATTTAATCAAATAACAACTTTAATCGTAACTCTAATCACGATTGGCGTGATCAGTACCTTTGTTAGTTAAACTTGACAACAAACCAACGCAGTTAAAACAGCGTTCAGATCCGAACCGATCGCGTGCGTTAAATTGAACCTACTGTTAACTTAAACCATTAGATGTAACGACCGGCCCAGATAATTGCTTCATAGCAAGGGTTAAACGCTGATAATGTGGCTTGATTGGTATGGGCTAGGCAACTAATTAGGGGAATTGGTTTTTTGTCCTTTTCCCACAAACGGTTATTAGTATAAAATTAGTGTTGAAATAAGCAGTCGCTGTAAATAGTCGTTTATTTGTTAGTTTTTATTTTTATGTATTCGTTTTCATTAATATTGCAGCCGTGAACCGTATGGTAGCGGTGTAAGAATATCCACTACCAGATATTATCTCGTGGGACACCCACAACAAGGTGACAGACAACAAATCAGGAGATGGGATAGAGCGTCTTCCTAATAACGACTAAAAATAAATAGCTGCGTTGACCAATCCGCTTGTCAATCGTGGCAACTATGGCAAATACCCCCTGTGAGGCAATATGCGGTGGTGGTCTATGTTCAGCAGTGGACTTTGATAGGCTGTAACGGTAACGGTTATATTTCAGCTTTTTGTACTGATGAACGTGGGATACTATAAACACTACCACAAAGCACTCCTTGCAGTTAAACAGGTCTTCGCTCCAACTAAGATAGAATACTACTAGAAGGATACCGTGCTTGTCAAACAAACGAACCTAGTTAACTTGATGATAAATAGCTACAAAACAACAAAAAATGGCTACAGATGAGTAAAAAGGGTCTCCGGTTCTCTAAACTCACTACACGAAACACAGCAGCATTAGGCTGCTATTTTACGCTGGCATTCTGGGAGATCGTGCTCCTTCCCCGGTCGAGCCGATCCATTCGTGCCACCACAAATAATATAGCTGCAGCATGGCTCTACCAAGTTTACCATTTTGTTGAATGCTATACTATCAATTATAAAAAGGAAAAGATTGTGTCCGTAATACGTAATCTCTGGAACTTCTTCATCTTTAACAACACATCATTTATCCTCGATTAAGAATCTGCATTTTGTTTTTTAATTGAGGTTTAACATATAGATGTGTATGGGCCACAGTATCGACTTACCATCAGGTAGACTGTATGCTCACTTGTCACCCTTATTCTATAAAAAAAAAAAACTATTTAAAAGCTTTCGTATCTGCAGTGTTGATAGTTACTTGAGGCATGTCCACTGAACAAAGGTTAACTTCACGAAAGAACTAAAATATTAATCACAAAGGCGTTTGTGACTTAAAATGCCCTTTGAACTATCCACGTGTGCGTTACGTAAGGGTAAATAATGAACGGTGTGACAGGAGGACTGGCGGGGACGGCCTCGAGGGTTACATATTTCAACGACGCTTGACCAAACTATGATAGGTCCGAACTGCGAAATTAAATGGATACGGTATTGATTGCTCTGAATTTTCGACCGTGTAGTGGCGGTGTGAGAATATTCACTACCCAGTATCATCCCGTGGGTGACGTAAACCACAAAAAAAGCAACCCAGAAGATGGGCGATAGCATCTTTCTGATAACAAGTAACGATAAAAAATTTACACGTTAATAATTTAGTAGCTAAGATTTGCGTAATAAACTAAAATAACGTATCTTATATGATTTGAAGAGAACCTCTCGCCCTCCCTCAATTGCGTGCACTATCCTCGTCACCACTTATCCCAACACCACTACTCCTAACACCACTACACTACGAAAGACACACCACAGTCTATAATTAGAGGTGAAACTTTATATAAATGCCTACTGGTAACTATACCAAATTTCCCTTATGAGGCAAACTATTGGGGATGCCTTTGTTCAGCAGCGGCCTTTTGATAAGCTATAACGATAACGGTGAATATAAATTCGTCTGCGCATATGTACCACCTCCGATACCGGTCAACTTTTTCTCAAATGAATGTCCCGACCCAATAGAGGACACTTTTGGTCCCTTTAATAAATATTTATTCCCTCATATTGTTTGGAGGCTCCACTACGAAATTATAACATCGCCTCACTAATATGACTCTAATTACATAACTTATGCGTTTGCTTAGGATCGAATAATGGGGTAGTTGAAAAATTGATACCTACGTTTCGGTTGACAAAAGGCTGTTTAAATTACGTATAAACTTATTAACTATTGTCCACTATCATTTCCCGTGGGCATCGTTCAAGGCGATATAAATGGAACCCAAGTGTGGTCTAAAATAACCAGCCAATCAATTTTTTATAGAAGGGACAAATGCGAATGTGTAAGTGTAGACCACCGCCCATGAATAACTGTAACACCAGGGGATTTGCAGGTGCACCTTTTTAAAGGGCCGGCATAAAAAGGTAGAGCCATACTGCAGCTATATTACTGGTATAGTTGTAGCACGAATGAGTCGGCTCGACCAGGGTAGGACCACGCTCTCACAGAATACCAGCGTAAAATAGCAGCTTAATGCATTCAATCTTAATACTCACGGGTGACAACGCACCTGCATTTTGATTCGTTATCGATGAGAGATGTAGATGTCTATGGGCCGCAGCAACCACTACTACTAACTCCCGATACCATCCACACCATCTGGATGATTGGTGGTCCACCACCGTGTGATTTAGAAGATGTTTTCTTCCTCGCACAACTTCCCTGTGGAATCTATTACCATCAGCGATTTTTCCGGACCGATACGACTTAGGGACCTTCAAGAAAAGAGCCTACTCCTTTTTAAAAGGCCGGCAACGCATCTGCAATTCCCCTGGTTCCCCTGTTGTTGCAGTTGCTCATGGGCGGCGGTAGTCACTTACCATCAGGTGAGCCGCATGCTCGTTTGCCCCCTCTCCTATAAAAAAAGGTCCGTAAGTCATGCAAGGAAGAAGACTCTTGATGAATGCGATAGAAAATGCAACATGCAACAACAACATGAAATTGCAACATCTCTTCGCAGCGCCAGTGAATCGAGCCGATCAGAGAGAACTCGATCGTCTTTAAAACAGAAATGACAAACGAATTTACTGTACACCTGATGCAAAATGGCTACCACAGATCGTGGTCACCTGCCGACAACTTCTCACAAAGAAGTCTACAGATGCTTTGTCACCTCTGAGGAGTACTATGGAATGTCTGTCATAGCCTGTAATTATATTGACGCTATACCCTTCGGACTGGAACACTTCAGTAGAAGCGCTGCTGTTTGAAACATATGTAAATAGGTAAGAGTTTAGTACCTACTGTGGCGGCGCTGTCGTCGCGCCACAAGCGAAACACATCGCAGCCTAAATCGCTCTAACAAAGTTCCGAAGTTAAAGCAGTATATATAGAATAGCTCCGAACTACCACTCAGAGGGTTGGCCGCTCCCCGGGCAGAACACCTTGCCCGGCGGGAGATCTCCCCTTTTTCTTCCACCAGCCACACTACCAAGACGGACGAATAGTCAGGAAAGCAGTCCTATCACCTAGTCAAATATTCTATCTACACGAAAGGTGTATAAATTAGTTTCTTAACCTAAGGTTTAACTGTCAGCTGTTCACAAATGCTTCATTTAAGTACAAGACCATTTAAAGTTTCCCGTAACTAACGATACAACTCAGATTTCATGTACAGAAACTTTGACGGCTCCGTGGTGATGAGTTACGGCGTTGAAAGCCGCGGGTTCGAATCCCGCACGGAACAAGTATTTGTATGTCCCACAAATAAATGTGCCGGGTCTTGATATTTGTTCTTGTGCAATTTATGTATGTAAACTGCCTACTGATACAGGAGAAAAGTGTGCAGGTAATTTTTTTTTAAAGAAAATGAAAAAGGAAAGAGGGATTACTGAGAACTTGGGAGTTACTTTAATTACGATTTGTCTTGGAATGCTTGCATCAATATGGTTAGCAGGAAGCTGAACTACTCTATTCCATCTTCCACGCATCTGACGATGACGTTTAACATTTTCAAATTAAGATAACTTTAGCTCTTACTTTTACTCCATCCTCTTATATAACTATACTGAACTTTGATTTCCATATGTTTCAGATGATCTGTAGAACAAACTGGAAAGCCTTCAAAATGTATTTATACTAGTACATGGCTCGATTAAAGTAGCTATGCGTAGACGTCGAAATTTACATTTGCTATCATTTCTTTTACTCTTTAATCTTCACGTAACTTCATGTCTCTTTGAGGTTTTGCAGGATCTTATCTCAAATTCAGTGCCAAATAACCTGCACGTGGTAAATCAACACTTAAAATAGCAATTTTAAGTGTTGATTTACCACGTGCTCCATCGTGAATACAAACATCGTAAACATCGAACTTCTCGCCATGTAACATGTCTCAGAACCTAAATATATCGTGGACAGATGAGTTTACAAACACACATTATGACACCGTGGCAGACTCCTTCTGCCCGAAAACTTACAAAAATCAGAGGAGTCCTGTGCCCAGCAGTGAAAAGTATGTATGCTAGCAGCATACATATTTTTTGCTGTTAGCATACATACTATTTAATCTCTTCTTTATCTTTACCTTCTTAATGTTCATTAATATTTCATTTCGTATTGAAATTTTAGTTTAACTTTTCCATAGAACAACCCTCATCGTTAAAATAGTAATTAAAAAAAACCCGAATGCGTAAAAATGTTTACTTGGAAACGAGAAATATTTTTTTGTCTATATCACTCCCACAGTTAAATCGAATCTAAGGACATCTCATGTGTTAAAATCCATTAAGCTGTTTAGGCTACAGAGCATACCAAAGAAATAGACATACATACATACTCTCGAATAACAATACCTACCTTCTAGGACAGTCGGGTAAGTACAAAAAATCAAACATTTTTTAGCATTATTGAAAATGTTACCAATTAACCATCCCACGCAGCGCACGTGTCAAAACCACAATGGAATCAAAAATTAAAAGCGAGGAAAATCGGCGTTTATTAAAATTGACAGGGGCACACCTGCGTTAAAGGGTTAAGGGGGTGGAATTGATCCATTTAGTTCCGTTACATGTCATTATTGAAGCGACGTCAACGATGGTTAACGGGTTATTACGTGTAATGTGAAAGTGACGGGGGTGATGAATTAAACCCCTTAGTATGGGCTAAAGGAGAATCGATCCGATTTTGATCGCGTCGCAACAATGGTACCTCGTAGCCTATTTAGGTTACTAAATAAAAATATAATATTTGTACGTTCTATATTTTTTTTACACAATAAAAGTGACAAGCAAGCACACAATCCACCGTAGACACCCACATCTATTCTTGATTAAGAATTGAAACGCACATGTGTTGACACCCCTGAGGACCAACATCAAATGCCTCGTTTCCAGTAAAAAGAGCTTCCGGTTCTCTACGCTCAACGTGTAGCTGCAGCGTGGCTACTCGTATATAAAACTATTATGTACGTATTTGAGCATCATATATGTATATAATATGTAGATATACACGGTGAATATCTACATATTATGTACATATATGATGCTCAAAACGTACATAATAGTGGCGGTGGAAAAATATCCACTACCCTATATCATCCACAGGTGTCAGAAGAGTATATGGAGGGAAACGGAATAGGAGATGGACATCAGCTTCTTCTTGCTGAGGCAACTACGGCAAATGACCTTTAGCAACACAGTCAACTACACTACGGCCCCAATCAGACAATCTATGGTAGAAGTCTATATTCAGCTGGGGATTTTGATAGACTGTACTGGAAATAGACCACCATATAGTTCGATTTCACTGTTCCTACAAGGATACTTTCGTATTTACGTCAAAACGTTACGTTAGAAAACTTTATTGTCTCACATATCTCGAGAAGTTTAAATGTTGTCAAATTAAGATTATGTTTATTTTTTATATCTAGTAGCAATATACATTATTTTCCAAGATTTCAGTTCTTAACGCGTTGCAATCGTTTATCTAACTTTTTAAATACACACACATACAAAAACCGAAGAGTGTGATACAAGGAAACTTGTGAGTGCGTTCCTTTCAACGACAATAACTTAAGTCCTGTACTTCCGTAACTAAAACTTGTTATCGCAACTACAATCACAGCACAGTTAAAGCGGTAGTTAATAAAATGTTACCCCACTTATAGCGGAAAACAAAACCGAAGTTTGCCCTATAAATAATTCACTACACTAGCAATGGATGTACTATGGAAACCCACTCGTAATTCCTTCTAGGTACAAGTGAGTTGTAATAATATCCGTTATGATAGTCCCCATTCGTGTACATAAAATGACAATAGTTTAATTATATTGTTAATTATTACATTGGTAATTTTTATACGTGGTAGAGCCATGCTGCAGCTATATTAGTAGTATAGTTGTAGCACGAATCGGTCGGCTCGACCGGGGAAGGACCACGCACTCACAGTATACCAGCGTAAAATAGCAGCTGAACGCTGCTGTGTTTCGTATGGTGAGTGTAGAGAACCGGAGACCTTTTATACCGGCAAAGAGGCATTCCATCTTAGTCCTCACGGGTGACAACGCATCTGCATCTTGATTCTTTATTGAGGATAGATGTAGATGTCAGCAGGTGCAGGTGACAAACGAGCACACAGTCCACCTGATGGTAAGTGGTTGCTGTGACCCATAGACATCTACATCTATCCTCGTTTGCGAATCAAAATGCAGATGCGTTGTCACCCGTTAGGACTAAGATAGAATTCCTCTTTTCCAGTAAAAAGGGTCTCCGGTTCTCTACACTCACTATGCGAAACAAAGCAGCATTAAGCTGCTATTATACGCTGGTATACTGTGAGTGCATGATCCTTCCCAGGTCGAGCCGACTCATTCGTGCTACAACTATACTATTAATATAGCTGCAACATGGCTCTACCACGTATAAATAGGTGTGACAAATAAGAAAAAGGTCGATAACAACCCTATCTGGGTTGTTATTGACGTTTTTCTTATCTGTCTTTTTCTTATGTGTGACTACTTTATTGTTTGTACGGCCTTAAAATACCATAATGACATTGTGTTTTATCGGTTAAATTTGTTTTTGGTTATATAAAAGAGTCCACGTGATAGTGATGTAAGAGAAACCTCACACCATTTAGTCCCGTGGGTATCGTAAGAGGCGACTTTGTGAAATGCCAGAAAAAATACAGTTTCTTCAGTTGAAATAAGATGTCAAAATGACGGACAGCATTATCAGAGGTGCGTGATGTCTGGTCCTGCCATCATCAATTCACCTGGCAAGCGTGATCATTAAGGGAAATTCTCCCTGAAACGGCAGACGCCCAAACCCCACAGTAGACTTTTACAGTCAAATGAAAAAGGATATATAGAAATATTGCAATATCCGTACAAGATAAAAAGGTAAAATATATGAAATGCATACATTTATAAACAAAAATAATAATATGTATGTAATTTGTAATTGTCTTAAAGCATTATAGAAAACATGATTGTAGAGGTGTTATATTAATAAGTAACATCCGATTTTAAATCAGACTTTGATTTTCATTTCGAGATAATATCTGGTAGTAGGGGTAAAGTGTATGTTATACACAGCAATGTTTCCCGTCGATTAAGACATAGACAGGACTCTACCTCTCGATAATGATATAAGTTTTTCTTTTGACGTACCCTTATTTATAGACAGTCGTAAGTAACGTTAGAAAAATTGATCATAATATTTCTAAAATTGTACCCAATAATGTTAATTATAGGTTTTTTTATATAAGAGGGTCTAGCATGCAGCTCACCCGATGGTAAATGACTACCGCTGCCCATGAACAACGGCAATACCAGGGGACATGGAATGCCAGTACTTTTAAAAAAGAGTAGGTTCTTTTCTAAAAGAGTAGATTTAGTAGGTTTTTCCAGATTTTAAAACTTATTCTTTATGAAAAGTTAAAAAAAAATATTGTTAAAAAATCACTGGACCATTATCATAATTATCATATATGGATAATTAGTGCTTCGTAATAAGTGATTACTGCAGCCCCTGGACACTAGGATCAACTTCAAAGAAAGAAAGCCAAGAGAAAGATGCACTTGTAACTTTATGAGGCATATTAATCACATAATTTTATTAACTCCCTTAGCCATATAAACAAATACACAACATTAGGTACACTGCTACGCTATTAGTTACTGACCTAGTAGTTTAATACCAAATTATAAAGTAAACATGTCAGTGTTGCAATCGCATTTCATACCGATATTTTTTTAAGTACTTACTTTTATTGATTTGCAAAAAATATTTTACTTCGTATGTCCACAGTGTAGGACATAGTTGAAATACATTACTTGTGTAGCTAAAATCTATGTAATACCTGTAATAATCTACGAAATAAATGATTCTAATTCTAATTTATTCTTGAAGATCAGCTCCAGAAATAGGGCCTTTCGCACGAAATAGCAGCAGGTGCCAAGAAGCTTATTATTAAAGTGCTGATAGATTTTAAAGTGCTTTCTGCAGCCAGGAGTCTATCTAGATGGCAGCACGTTACAGTTTTACATCAACGTAAAGAATATTACCCTCACGTACCTTAGTCTTTAGAGGTAATATCATATTTGCATTTTGAAACTTATCGAATATAAATGGTATCCTTAGGCCACAGCATCTATTTACCATCAGTTGGACTATATGCTCGATTATATCTCACTTCTTTACCTGCTCGTGAATTTCCACTGCCTTAACCATCCCGCTTGGTTTGACAATCGCTGTACCCGATTTTTTGCATCTTTGACGCTCCTAACCGTTGCAGATGTTATCATCGTATTTTACGTCTGGAGTAAACAAAATGTACATACAAAAAATAAGTCATAAAATTGATTTGCCAACCGTACACTATCCATTGAAGCGTAACTTGGAAGCATGCAACATAATACCGAGTTATCAGCGATGATAAACGATTGTTGGCAAACTATTGTCGTTAGTGGCTACCCTATACCACTGTTCTTACCATAACGCAGAAAAATGTATTTTAGATCAAGCCACGAAATAATTGTAAAAACAGATATCTCAAACACGGATGATCTTGATATAAAAACTAATGATTCATTAACCTGCAGACCTATTCGTTAGCTTCGTTGACATAAAGATAATAGTCCCTTTGTAGTACATTACGTCGTATGCTTTAATATAACACGTGGTAGCTCTCATAGAAAAGCTCTATCTGTTGCTACACTATTGCAATGAAAATGAAATTTATAAATTGGCAAAAATTATAAAAATAATATGTTTTTATAATTCTAAGTCGTTATCAGGAAGATGTTGCTGTTCATCTCCAGTTTTAGCTTCCCTCTGTCGCTTGTCGACACCCACGAGTAGGGTTAGCATATTATGAAAAAAGTCTTGACAAACAACCTAATTTTCATAGAAAAGTATTTTGTTGTCAACGTAATTGACAAGCATGAAAAATAAAGAAATCAATTATTGGTTTTGTGCATTATCGTGATCAATCCACGTAACAGATTCCACCCCTGCCATGCAAAAACCTTCTGTTTTTTTTTTATCTTAAAAAAGCCTAACATTTCCAAAATCCGACCGCAATCCTCACAAGAGTCAAAATTACATGTGAGGACAAATCCTTACTTATATTATCTCTGCCCACGAGACACTATTCTTACATCACCACTTATTACACTTATTTTTTCTTTCTTTCTTTCTTTTATTACAGTTATCGGTACAGGATCGGTCGGATGGTACATTAAAAAGAAATTAAAGACTTATTTTGTCTTATTTTTTGACGTTGTAGAGATACGCTGCAGCAAGGAACGGTTGGCTCGGCCGGGGAAGAACCACCCTCGCACAAAGCACCACGAAATAGCAGCTTAATGCTGCTGGTAGCTCAGGGGATAGCAGCCCTTAAATTTTATAGCATGCAAGCAATCCGTGTTTTATCCTGACAGCACCAATGAAATTGTTGATTGAAATTTTAAGTGCTTCTTTTTTATCAGTCCTTAATTTCCCATTTTGGATACGAGCCTCTCCCGTTGTAGGATTTGCCTTTATTAATGCTGCTGTTTTTCGTATGTAGTCAATGGAATGAAGCGGCGACCCTTTTTATAGGTAACAGGGTAGTCCATCGTAATCTTCAGAGATGATAACGTATCTGCATTTTGAATCTTAATCGGTGCTAAATGTAGGTTTATGCTCGTGTGTATTCTTTGTCTCCTTTATTATATACAAAAATACGATTAGTCATTACTGAAATGTGATGTAACGCACACTAGAATCATCCTGATTTGTATATCTTTCAATCGAGAACACAAAAATTAGTACTGCTTAGTTGCACCTTCCTAAGATGACCATCTCAGCAGAAAATGAGCCCTACCCCTAACACCTCAATATTTAATTAATTTTTATTTTTAGCCTAACTAAATGAGTTATAAAATTTTAATGGTGGTGTTATTACAGAAACCATTCGTAACATTAATTCAGCATGTTAATATAAAAGCACTGGCAATAATTCACCACATAAAATATAAAACATCTTCGCTTGGAAAAAATAAATACAAACGTGCCACACTGATGGCGCTAATTTTTTTCCCTACTGATATTAAGTCATGTTTAAGACGGCCTATCATTATCCTTAATAGAAATAGATATTTTATTTTGTCGCGTTTCGCTTTAGGGGTGTTTACACAACATTTGGGGTGTGTATTATGATGTCGCAAAGCGATCGACACGTAACGAATGGTATTTGGGCAAACCTGTGTTTTAAAATTATTACAGATTTTGAATGTTATATGACATAATATTAATGAGCTCATAATATATGTAATTGCGGCCACTGCGTTTTTACATATTATGTGCAGCCACCTCGAGGCAAAGAAGGTTACAGTTCAGATCTTTATCATTTCTGACCACTAATATAGATTAATACCTATTAGCTTGTATTTTTTTTAAAGCTGTACAAACGAACTAAAAGTACACCTGATGGAAAGTAGCTGCTGAAGCTCATTTTATAGGATAGGGTGACAAACGAGCACACAGTCCACCTGATGGTAAGTGGTTGCTGTGACCCATAGACAACTACATCTATCCTCGTTTGCGAATCAAAATGCAAATGCGTTGTCACCCGTGAGGACTAAGACAGAATGCCTCTATTCCAGTAAAAAAGGGTCTCCGGCTCTCTACACTCACCATACGAAACACAGCAGTGTTAAGCTGCTATTTTACGTTGGTGTTCTGTGAGAGCGTGGTCCTTCCCCGGTTGAGCCGACTCATTCGTGGTAAAAGTATACTACTCATAAAATGAACACTTACAACTACCTTCAAACAAAGATGAAGGCTACAGGTGCGTTGTCATGTTTGAGAAATAATATGGATCTCAGGCTATAATTATACTGGCTCTCTCTAACCTTCAGAAGCACAGCTGTCAACTCACTGCTGCTTAGCAGTAGAAATGAAAGAGGGTGGTGCTTACCCAAACAAACTCTTAGCCAGAAAAGACATCCTACCGCCTTCTAATTTTACCAGCATTTTAACTTTCGAAATAAGGTTCAGGTGTACATGAGAAGCAGTAGCCACGTACCAATGAAATACACATTAGCACTATCCTATCATGCCACCTAGACATTGCGATGTGTTTTTGTTTGTTTTAATGTTATTGTTTGCAAGTCGTACGCTTACTAAATACACCACCTGATACATTTGCCGCTCGTTAATAGGTTTTCCCTTCATAAAGCGAATGTTAACCAATTTATTATAAGGCCGATATTAAAAACCCGGGCGACGCGTTATCCTCCATAATAAATGTTTAGACTTTGATGGAGTCTTTGTAAGGCGTCTATGGAGACTTGTCACGGTTTGTTTGGTTTTACTAATGGGAGATACGTTTTTTTTTGTTATTAAAATTTTGACCGCAGGGCTTTTAAGGATCTCAAGCGTGATATTATTCATTGAGAAGATATATCGCAGGAAATTTACGTTTACGTTTTTATTTATTATGATTTGCGTTGTAATTGTAATTACGTAGAAAACTATAATATAATTAAACAGGATTTATATAGTATGTTATGATACAATACTTTGACTGGCAAGAAGGGATCAAAACAAAACTGTTGGATGTGCTGAGCACACCCTATGAAACTGCTGGCACTATAACAGAGATACTTAAAACAAGCTTGTCAAAGCACGACTTGTTGACAAAATGTGTATCATTTACAGCAGACAACGCTAAGAAAATATTTTATTTTATTTTATTTTTTTGTTTATTTTGGCGGAGTTAATCGGCAACTGCGATAAAATGTTTGGACTAATTTAAAAAAAAAATACTAGAAAAAGATAACGTAGGAGTTGGGTGCCCAGCGCACATTCTACGGTTGTATTTAACAAGACACTGATAATCTTCATATTGATATAGAATCTGTAGTAATGAAGCTGTTTAATTACTTTTCCGTATACACCGTACGCACGGAGGCGTTAATGGATATCAGCGATTATACATACATACATACATATAATGACGCCTCTTTCCCGTAGGGGTAAGCAGAGACCACTTCTTTCCACTTGCTACGATCTTTATATACTTGTTTCGCTTCGTCCACTTTCATTATTCCCTTCATACATGCTCTACGGTTTAGGGTACTCTTGACCTGGCCTTTTTTTAAGACGTCCCTGATTTGGTCTTGAAACGTCCGCCTAGGTCTACCCCTTCCAACAGTTTCATTCACACTCGCCTTATACACTTTTTTCGTCAATCGTTCTTCATTCATTATCTCGACATGGCCAAACCATCTCAGCATACCTTTCTCAATTTTTGACACTACATCTTCTTTCAGACCACAACGTTTCCTTATCTCACTATTTCTTATCCTGTCACTCAGTTTAACTTCTATCATACTTCTTAACGCTCTCATCTCAACTGCATTTATTCTGCTTTCATGTTTCTTCTGCCATACCCAACTTTCACTTCCGTACATGAGTGTCGGAACCAACACCCCCTCATACACAGCCAAACAAGCCTTGGTAGACACCTTCCGACTGCTCATAAAGGAGTGCAAAGCTCCATTCACCATGTTTCCTGCATTCACTCTTCTTTCGATATCACTCTCACACTTTCCATCTCTTGTAAACTTTGAACCCAGATACACAAACTCCTTATACACAAACTCAGCGTTAGTTATCAGAAAATTTTGTTTCATAGCAAGACACGATGGCTTAGTCTCTTTTCAGCGATCGAAAGAATATTGAAGATATATGACTGTTGTACCAATAAATTTGAAAAACTTTTTTGAAAATGAATTCAGTGAAATTTATTTATTTCTCGCACACTGATGATATCAATCTTCAGGCGGGAATTGAATACATCGGAAAAGAAAGCAATTCTGTTCTAGATATTAAAAGAATCCTCGAATCCTCACATGAAATTTTAGCTGCACGAGCGAACGCAAACCACTAAAGTGCGAGAATTGCTGGCTAAGTGCACTGCGGAAAATCAAGAAGTTTTCAAGCAAGACCTTGCATAGAATATCTGATCAAGTGTATGAAGCCTTTAGATGAGTTCAAAGTCTTTAAGTGGTTGATCCTGAAAAGGGGCATGTGAGCAAAATGATCGACTTTGATCAAATTGCTTTATCAATTCATTATCTGAATGGAAAAGGAGTACACACCGATGATGTGAAATTATTAGATGTAATTGTAGCTCTGAATAGTTTTTTACAAAACAAGAAGAAGCATTTTTGACGTAATACTTCATGCGTTGTCGGCAACCATTTTCAAGACAATAGGTATTACAAGATTACCAGAGGTAATGCCTATTTGTTAATATAATATATTTGCAACTACAGCACAGAATTTAAACATAGAAAGAATTTTTTTTTCTATCATGGCGGCGTAATGGTCGAATGGAAGAAACGGACTAACGGTGTGTTCAGTTCGAGCTATACTTTTAATTCAATATAATGTGAAGAGTTTAATATGTGGGGCATTTTATAAATCAATAATTAAAGAAAAAACCTTACTTAAAAAGGTATCTTCACATATAAATGATAAAACTGATTAAGTACCTACTTGGATATATAAGTATTGATTTTAATTGTGCAATTATTACCAGTGGAAGATTATTTTTCGTTTATTTAATCTTTATTAAAGGGATCTTAAAAATGTAAGCTGTATTTTATTGAAAACTCTAAAAATCCTTAGATTTCATGAGATTTGCGAAATCCAGCCGCAATCCTGAGAAGAGTCCAAAAATCCTGAAATCTCAGGATAAATCCTGATATATGGTAACCCTAACTGTGCATGTAATTTTTTCCGTAATCTTATTCTTTTTAGTAGGATTTGATCTATTTAAAAGATCAGGTTGTGTAATACATTGAAGTTTTCTTTTAAATTGTGTGCTGTAGCAACTTGGAAGCAAGGCGGGCGGGTTTCTTAAGCGGGCTATCAGAGTTCGATTCTCGTGCATCAATGATTTGCTGCGTTATTAGATAGTGAATAAAAAAATTGCGAAATAACTTTTGTTATGTATTATATTTGTTTAATATTTTTTTTATAGAATTAGGGTGACAAACGAGCACACAGTCCACCTGATGGTAAGTGGTAGCTGTGGCCCATAGACATCTGCATCTGTCTTCGTTTGCGAATTAAAACGCAGATGCGTTGTCAGCCGTGAGGACTAAGATAGAATGCCTCTTTTCCCGTAAAAAGGGTCTCCGGTTCTATACACTCACCGAAACATAGCAGCATTAAGCTGCTATTTTACGCTGGTGAGAGCGTTAGTGTTGCCCAAAATCGGTCTTGGTCTTGCAGTCTTGGTCTTGTTCTTGCATTTTTGCAAGACCAAGACCAAGAACAAGACCGCCTCTTTTTAGCAAGACCAAGACCAAGACTGACCGTGCAAGATTTGCGCAAGAACAAGACTAAGCTTGCGAGACTCTTGCGTCTTGCAGTTAGGACTAAGTGTCGTTTCAGGGAGTATAGGAGTTCGGGTATACGCTTAGGGACTCTATGAAACGCAAAAAAATATAATGAAAAAAAAATTGGAAAATTGGACTTATGCGCATTACGAACAATACCATAAATATACATAGCGAATGAAAATATCCATTAAAAGAAAAAAGAGTGCATCCTTAGTTTTGACATTCGGCACTTTGATAGTGCGCGGCGTCTTGTTGTCGGCGTCATCAAATGTCGGATACTGAACTGTCAAAGAAATTGTGCAGCTATTTGAAAGTACAAGGTCAAGATACACGTGCCGGCGGCTACTATTGATATCGCATACAATCGTCGCCGCCGCTTCACACGCACTACATTTAACACTGTTTGATTGCCGCCACAGAGTACATGTTTCAAAGAATAAAATAAGTTTCCGGGTGCTCAGAATGGACACGAATACATTATCCTGATCTCGCAAGAAATATTGTAATTAGATAATAGGTAGGTATCATAATAATTTATTCTAGTAACTAATTATTATAAAATTAACTATATGGATTTATAATAATTACTTACTATTATTGTTATTATTATTACCTAAAAGATAAACATGTTCAGTAAGTTCACTGCAAATCTCGACTTTTGCAAGTGTGTGTTTTTAAAACACAAAGTGCTCGAATATGTCGTCACACATTTGATAAATATGGTTGACACCATAGCACTTTTAAAACACTTGAAATGTGTAAAAATTGATCTGGATCTTGCTTTCAAGGCTTAGTTATTAAGGAGTTGGAGGGGTACCTAGGTAAACCCAGAGCCGTCATCTCGGAAGACATTTTAGACTGTTGGAGGACGCATGAGACAAAATATCCGATTTTATCGAAGATGGTCCGTGATTTTCTTTTAATACCTGCAACTTCAGTACCTGCTGAGAGATTTTTTTTTAAAGCATCATTAGTAATTAGAAAACATAGAAATAGGTTAAGTGATGAGTCAGCCAGATGGTTACTTTGTATTAATGCTTTGTCAAAAGAATAAATATAAAGTAACAGTAATGTCAAAGCTGTTGTGTACATACTGTGAAGTAATTTAATTTGCATCGTATTTTATTTTTTATTTAAATAAATGGTATATTGTATAAATCTTTTAATCCATTTCATATATGGTGAGGGTCCATCAATCTCTTTCTAGAGAGATAATGTTATTTAAAATACAGTGTAGTTATTGCCATTAATTTGTTTTTATATGTATGTTTAACCATGTTTTAGCACATGTAAGCTTATTAAATGTAAACGTTTATTAAGAAACTGACGCCCGTGGCCGTGGGACACTCAGTTGGTTGGAGCATCGGCACGGATCGCTTAGGTCGTGGGTTCAAACCCCACCCGGTGTCAGTTGATTTTTCGAATTTCTCATTAAATGTTTAGACATTTATTAATATGGTTGGTCTTTACTCATCATCATTCTCTAAACCATTTCCCATTATCTGGGGTCGGCGCAGTAAATCTTTTTGTTCCATTCCTCTCTATCAGCCGTCATTTCCATACTTACTCCTTTCATTCTCATATCACTCTTCACACAATCGATCCATCTTTTATTCGGCCTTCCTCTGCCCGTGTGTCCCTCCACATTCATATTCAACACTCGTTTTGTGACATGACTTTCATTCCTCCGCATCACATGCCCAAACCATGCCAATCTGCTTCCTCTCACCTTTTCTACCACTGGCGCTACTTTCAGGCTTCCTCTTATATACTCATTCCTTATCTTATCCATCCTTGTCACACCACACATCCATCGTAACATTCTCATTTCATTCGCATGCAGTCTATTTTCATCCTTCTTCTTGACGGCCCAGCATTCACTTCCATACATGACGACAGGTCGGATGGTCGATTTGTAAATTTTCCCCTTCAGCCTTATTGGCATTCGGGGATCGCACGTTATGGCTGTGACCTGTCGCCATTTCATCCACCCTGCGTTAATCCTATGCTGCACAGCTCTATCTATTCCGCCGTCGCCTTGAATGAGGGAACCGAGGTACTTGACATCTGAGCAGATAGGCAGTATAGCGCCATCCAACGACATGGGTACAGGACTGGAAAGACCGCCGAAATCACAGCACAGATATTCGGTTTTGGATCTGCTGATCTTCAAGCCAACACTTTCCAGCCTCCGTAGCCACCCCGTCAGTCTGCTCTGTACCTCGATGCCTTCTTCCCCGACAAGCACGATGTCATCGGCAAAGAGTATGCACCAGGGTGCCTCATCCTGGAGGTCCGACGTCAAAGCGTCCATAATCAGTAGGAAGAGGTAAGGGCTCAGTGCCGACCCTTGGTGCAGCCCTACCGCCACATCGATACTGCCCGTAGTTCCCGCGGCAGATCGTACACATGTACGGGATGCTCTGTACATAGCACGGACCAACCTCACATACTTCCCAGGCATACCTTTCATCTTCAACGCCCACCACAAGACCTCACGGGGAACCCGATCGTACGCCTTTTCAAGGTCGACAAAAACCATGTGCAGATCTTTATGCACGCGCTTGTACTTTTCGCACAATTGGCGTAATGCGAAAATGGCATCTGTCGTACCTCGACCGGGCATGAATCCGAACTGGTTTTGTGTTATCTCACACTCTTCTCTCATTCTTCTCTCTATTATTCTTTCCCAGACTTTCATCGTATGTGACATGAGCTTTATTCCCCGGTAACTGCTGCAGTTTTGAACGTCTCCTTTGTTTTTAAAAATGGGAACCAGTATACTACTGCACCATTCCTCAGGTATTTGTTCTTCCTGCAACAATTTACCGAAAAATAAACTCAACCACTTCCATCCATCCGCCCTCAGCAACTTCCACACTTCTACTGGTATTCCATCTGGGCCGACCGCCTTCCCATTCTTCATATTCCTAACAGCCATTTTTACTTCTTCCACACTAATTTCTCTCACTAAGCCCATATTCACTGGTGGATTTTCAAGCATACCATTCCATTCATTCTCCTCATTCATCAATTTCTCAAAATACTCCTTCCATCGCTTCTTTATACTTTCATCGTCAGTCAAAATCCTTCCAGAATCATCTTTTATACATTTTACATGTGAAACATCTCTTCCATTCCTTTCTCTCGCTCTTGCAATTTGAAAAAGTCGTTTTTGACCTTCGGGGCTTTCAAGGGACCGATATAATTTATCGTGCGCCTCTGCCCTACAAATAGCAACTTCCTTCTTCGCTCTCTTCTTACATTCTTTATACGCCCCTCTCTTACTTTCTTTTATGGATTCATTCTGGTCTTCTACGCTCTGCCATTCTTTAAAGGCATTTTTCTTTTCTCTCAAAACTTCTCTAATACTTTCACTCCACCACCACCCATCCTTATCTATCATACGCTTCCCTTTTGTTTCTCCTAACACCTTCCTTGCCACACTTCGGATACAATCAGCCATTTCCTTCCAGCACTCATTCACACTCATTCCTTCCATATCCCCCATCTCTATCATCTTGTTTACAACTAGCTCTCTAAATTCACTTGCATACCCCTCCTTATGCAACAAATGCCACTTTATTTTGGGTGGGGGACGATCCTTATGTTTGTTGAGGCGAACAGTTAAGCAGATGTCAGCCAGCAGGATTCGGTGCTGGGATACTAAGTCTTCACCTGGAAGCACTTTGCAGTTTTTTACACTCTTGATTTGGTTCCGTCTTATCAGAAGATAGTCGATCTGTGTCGCGTGGTGGCCACTTTTATAAGTAACAAGATGCTGATCTCGTTTTTGGAACCACGTGTTTACTACAGCCAGGTCGAAAGCACATGCTGCTTGCAGAAGAACTTCCCCCTCACGGTTCCGCACTCCGTACCCCCATCCACCGTGTACTCTTTCATACCCGTCATTCACTCTCCCTACATGTCCATTAAAATCTCCTCCCATATAAACATCCTCACGCTCAGGTATTCCCATCATCATACAATCAAATTCCTTCCAAAACTTCTCTTTCACACTCTCTTCACAGCCTGTTTGCGGAGCGTACACACTTACAACATTCACTACTTTGTTTTCAATCATTAATTTAACAACTATCATTCTGTCATTTACTCTTTTCACATCTGTCACTCGTTCTTTCATTCCACTATCTAACACAACTCCTACTCCATTTCGCTTCCCATCACTTCCACAATAATAAAACTTGTATCCCTCCCCAATCTCTCTTGCTTTATTGCCCTTCCATTTTGTTTCCTGCAAACAGGCAACATTCACTCTTCGTCGTTTCAAAACATCTGCTAACTCTCTTCCTCTTCCAGTCATCGTACCTATATTCCAGCTTGCAAACCTCACTCTGACATTCTTCTCTCTCCGGGCTCGCCTCTTACGTCGCACCCGCTCCGTAAGGTGCGACAACCCTTGCCCACTTCCCACAGGAGCCGGGTGCTGCCCCTGCGCGTCGCCTGCGGGGTACGCCCTAGCCCTGTCATATGTCCCACAACTCGTACTATTCATTTACTGCATGGGATTTGGCAAAAGTTTTACAGTCGGCCGCCTGCCTGACACCAACCCTCTTTGGGTATGCTATTGCTGGTAGAGGAAGCTACCATTTTGGGAAAAGGAAAAAGAAGTTTGGGGGTAGGAGCATAGGTGTAAGGATACTGTTATCTCGGCAGGAAAGGTATGAGAATAACAGTAGCTCGGGGAGCCGGGGTCGCGTACCCGTATTCCATAACAGGATCCCCGGAAAGGTAGACCAGCATGAAACCCCCTGACTTCATGGTTGGTCTTTACTATGGCTATGTTAATTCAAGCTCAATATGTACCTACTCTGTTAAGTTGTTCTAAGATCTAAAGTAACGTTTAATAAATAGTAATAGGCTAATAGGTCATTGCGAGACTTGCGAGACTCTTGCTGCAAGACCAAGACCAAGACCAAGACTCGGAGCGAAATACCAAGACCAAGACCAAGACCAGGTGTATTGGCGCAAGACCAAGACCAAGACTTACTAAGTCTCGTCTTGTTCTTGCATTTGGGCAACACTAGAGAGCGTGGTTCTTCCCCGCTCGAGCCGACTCATTCGTGCTACAATCATAATATAGCTGCAGCGAGGCCACGTAAAAATGTCACAAGAAGAAATACTCTGACTAAATACGAGTTTTTTACAAAGTGTGGTATGTAGACGGTCATTTCGATGCTCACTAAGAGTAGAAAAGTAGGTAAAATGATATACGTAGTGTCATAGAAACAGATTATGTTTAGTTTTTGAAGCCGGATTTTACTTTTTTAAGTTTATATTTTCCCGATTTTCGTGAAGTACAGAATATTACAGCCTACAGAATACTGCTGAATATTAAAGCCGTGGTAGCCAAGGGCTAAGCGTCGCTGTAGAATAGAATAGAATAGAATGATTTTTATTCAATATGGATTATTACATAATACTTATTGAAAGTCATTATTTTATTTACCACTGGTTCGGAAAATACCTCTGTCCTGGGAAGAACCAGCAAGAAACCCAGCGGAACTTTTTTTTTAAACATAATTTCACTTAACAATAATTTTGTTTATACAATTTTAAATGAATTTTCATTGAACCAGCATGGTGGCGATCACCTTATTCCCAGGGGTTATTTTCATTCACGTATTCCTTTCCTATATTTATGTTGCAGAGGTGAACGGCATAGTCGGGAAGGGTCGCCCTAGGCGAAAGTTTATCGACCAAATTGGCGATATATTTAAAATGGGCCAAATCAAGAGTACCTTTAACCGACGAGCGTGTATGCGTAGGTATATGGATGTGGAGGAAGCGAGAGAGGTGTGTCAGGATCGTGCCAAATGGAAGTCCATAATCTCTGCCTACCCCTCTGGGTGACAGGCGTGAGTGTTTATGTTATGTTATGTTATGTATTCCTTGATATTATAATATCCCTTTTTGTACAGTTTTTCTTTAATAAAACTTTTAAACTTGTTTACTCGTATTGACAAACTTTGAACATGTTCTGGGATTTTGTTGTAAAAGCGTATACTTTGCCCCATAAATGAATTACTGATTCTGTGGAGTCTAGTAACTGGCATTACAAGCTTATGTTTGTTCCTAGTGTTTAAGGTATGAACATCCTTATTCTTATTAAAGCTATTTATGTTTTTATGTACATACACTACATTTTCATAAATAAATTGCAATGCCGAAGTTAATATGTTTATTTCTTTAAATTTTTCTCTGAAGGACTCTTTACAATTTAGATTATAAATCGCCCGTACGGCTCTCTTTTGCAAAACAAATATAGCTTCAATATCATGTATATCTGTAAATAATCATAATATATCTGTAAATTTCACAGTACGCGAGGAACCCAGGTTCGATCCCCGCCGGCGCCAATGAAATTGTTAATTGCAGTTTCAAGTGCTGTATTTGAAAACATCGTGAAGAAACCTGAATGTCTGAGAAAACAAGAAAACAAATATTTCGAAGACTTGTGAAGTTCGCTAACATACATTGGAACAGCACGGCGGACATTTCCTTGCCATAAAACCCTCTCAGAAATGAGAGGAGGCCTGTGCCCAGCAGTGGGACGTATAACTGTAACTGTAACTTTAACAGAATATTACAATTTTATGGTAATAACTACAATGTCGTCAATTTTTGTCGTCAAAAATTGGTGTAAATTTTCTTAAAATCCATATGGGACCACCTTTGAAGTTAATCTATTTAAAAAAAACCATTCACTATCCCATATCATCCCGTGGGTATTGTAAGAGGCGAAAGAGGGAAACAAATCAGGGGATGGGCAGCAGCGTCTACTTAATAATCTAAAAATAAAAAACTGCGGTAGTCAAACGTGGCAACCATGGCAAATATCCCCCCTATGAGGAAATCTATAGGGGAGGTCTATCTTCAGTGGACTTTAATAGGCTGCACTGATAATGGTTTAATATATAGCTATCAATTAATCAAAAATCAGTTCATAGATAAAAAAGCTATGCACGAACATACATAAAAAAATATATTTTATATACGGACGTATTGCAAACCTCCTTCTTTTTGAAGTCGCTTAGAGTAGAATTGTAAGCGGCCATGTGCAGACACTGAATCAAACGAATAACGCGAATAAATCAAAACTTTATCAACTCAGCACAAACGGAGTCACATTTTAAAATTCTCGATCCATCCGCCTCGGATTCGAATGGGTGTACCGCGTTCGCACCGCATTTATCACTGGATTCGAGGCGTCCGCATATAATGCCGGAGTCCAATATTTTATACGTTCACGTCTCAATAAGAGCAGCGAGTTGGGGTTCTATATCATCCGATAACTGTACAGTAAGAACGATTTTACGAAGTTATGGATGCGACATATTACATTTAATTACACAAAATCGGTTGTCTGTAAAGTCGGTTTACTGACGATAGTAATTGAACGTGACAACGTCATAAGAAAATGTTGCTATAAACAATTGACACCACATTCACTTTTCACTGCACTTCATACTTGACTAAAACATGTAAATGTATTATTGTATAGCAGCTGTCCATGCGGACGCATCGCTCACTCAAGTAGGAGAGAGACAGATGTCGAACGCTGCCGAACGTGGAGGCCTATTGTGCCTCTTTGTCGCTCGTTCCGCGCTCTCACTTGCACTTCAAGCCTTAAATGGAACGCCTCAGAGCGGGGTAACGCCGCATGAGTCATGTTTTTTCGTGCGTGCAGTCAGCTTCATCGAATTATAAGACGCTGTCACGTCAAAAAAAATAAGAATCGTGGTAGAGGCTTAGAGCTTGCCTTCAACTTCACAATGAGCAGCCCAGGCTCTATTTCCGCCGCCATAAATGATAATTGGCTCAGAGATATTGTTCGGATTATTACCAGCCGCCAAATTTCACCAACGCGACAAAACTGACGTTACCGTCCACTTCAATGGGATGCTTGGCGGTCCACTGCTAAACGCCGGTGGTAAACAATTGGTGCAATTGTTTACCACCGACGTTTTTTTTTCGGAACGATACGGCTTAAGGACCTTCAAGAAACAATCTTACTCTTTTTAAGAAAGCTAGCAACGTCCCTGAAATTCCCCTGGTGTTGCAAGTTGATCATGGGAGGAGATCAACATTTACCATCAGGTGAGGCGCAAGCTCGTTTGCTGCCTGTTCTATAAAATAATATATCTTATACATAATTAACCAGCAGCATTATGGTGTCAAAATAGCACATAGTCCACCTGTTGGTAAGTTTATGCTGTAGCCAATAAATACCTAACTCTTTCTTTTATTAAGAATCTAAATGTATGATGTAGATGGAATGCCTCGTATCCAGTAAAATGGTGTCTAAAATGTTAGGTACATTAAACAAGAACAACGTAGTCAAGCCGTTAATGGTGTTAAACTAATAAAATATACAGAAACCGATTTTAAATTAGGGAATCTAGTTGAAATTTTATAATTACCCAATGCAAAAATAAAGTACCTATACTTTTGTAAAAACAGCAAATTCGGTTAATTTACCTCGTAAAATATATGTAGTACTTAATAAATAGAATGATTCACACTCCTTCTTTTTTTAAAATTGGTAAAAAATAAAGTACCTCGTCCACAAATTCTATATTTGCAGTCCATTCCCGATCACTTTCAGAAAACATTTCTAAAAAAGAAGTTTAAACGTCGATACTCGAAAGGGAGGTTTTAACGTAAGTTTTAATTCATGAACTTCAGCGTACAATAAAAAGCAAACAATAAACTATACAAAATGTTGTTTTCTTGTAGCTGTGTAGAACTACGTGATAGATACACGTTGCAGCTATATTATGATTGTGGCACGAATGGATCGGCTCGACCAGGGAAGGGTTACGCTCTCACAGATTACCAGCTTAAAATAGCGCCTTATTGATGTTGTGTTTCGTATGGTAAGTGTACAGAACCGGAAGAACTTTTTACTAGAATCGATACATTTAATATTATTCCTTAGGAATGACAATGTATCTCCAATTTGATTTCTTAATCGAGCATAGATGTAAGTGGCTATGGGCCACAGTATTAACTGATTATCACGATGACTGTGTGCACGTTTTTCAGTCTTATTCTGTAAAATAAATAAAAATAAAATACTTAAAAGTTCTTTATGTATGCAAGTTATCACAATAATATGTTTTAACTTTTATTATATGCAATTTTTTTTATAAAATCTTTTTTGAGTTCTTATATTTGCTATTAGGAGGATATATTGATTTTCTTATGAGGCAATCTTTGGAGAGGCCTATGTTCAGCAATGGACTTTGCTTTAGAGATGATGTTGATAATTATTGCGTTAATCATCCATAGTTGTGGCCTTAATTTATAATATGTCTAAGAAAAATCGAAAATCTGTCTTATTATGTCAAATGTCTAGATTTGTAGTAACCAAGTCTTTGTTTTCTTTGTCCGCCCACTCTTTTCTCTTGTACCACGCGCCAAGAGGGGAATTAAGCCGACAATAAAACAACGTCACGCATGCGAGTGTAAAATTTGTCACGCCGCATTTGCCGCAAGTTGATCGACTGAGCGATCCGCCGACATCTTCAAGAGGGATAAAATATATTCGATGAAAACTCGGATACCATAGGAATTTCGCAAACGTTAAATACGAAAATCTCGAAAAACAGAGAGAAAAATAAAGATATATTTTTATAACAAAAATAACAGCAAAGTGGTATGTCCCACTGCTGGGCGCATTCTTCTATCATTTCTAAGAGGGTAGTGGGACAAGGAAAGACTTCTATGCTCCTCTTTAGGAAGTTCTTAGTTTGCTTTGCTGCTATGATGCGTAGTGAGGAACTTCACACGTCCTTCAAATAATTTACTTATGATCAGACATGAATTTTAGTAAGAATCTAAATGTAGATGTGTTGTCATCTCCGACGACTAAGTTGGAATGCCTCGTTTCCAGTAAATAGGGTCTTCGGTTCTCTACACTACTTTTTGGAATTGTGTTAAGTACTAGTTTATCTGGGTTCCGTAAGTTTATTTTCGTAACATCTTTAGCTTGTAAAAACATGTGCTTGTTTTGCATTACAAATTTTCTAACCTCAAATATATAGAGGCAGGGAAAAGGAAGTATATTTAAACTCTTAAAATAAGGCTTGCATGATGTGTCCGATGGGATGTTACGTACGCTTTTGAGCTAAAAATACTTTTTGACAGTCTGTTCCATTACCCCACATTAAAAGACCGTATCTGATAACAGATTCAACATATGCGTGGTAGAGCCATGCTGCAGCTATATTAGTAGTATAGTTGTCGGCTCGACCAGGGAAGGACCACGCTCTCACAGAATACCAGCGTCAAATAGCAGTTTAACACTGCTGTGTTTTGTATGGTGAGTGTAGAGAACCGGAGACCCTTTTTACTGGAAAAGAGGCATTCCATCTTAGTCCTCACGGCTGACAACGCATCTGCGTTTTGATTCGCAAACGAAGATAAATGTAGATGTCTATGGGCCACAGTAACCACTTACCATCAGGTGGACTGTGTGCTCGTTTGTCACTCGATCCTATAAAAAAAATATATGCGAAATACGCTGTGATTGCAGTGTTTTGTTAGCTATTTTTGTCAATTTATGTAATGCGTATACAAATCTGTTAATTTTGTTACTCATTTTATGGATATGTTCTTTCCAATTTAGATTTGAGTCTATAATTAAACCTAAAAATGTCGTATAAATAGCATTCCGCAGAAGTTGTCCACTATATTCAATATTTATGTCAGAATTTAAGTTATTAAAATGAATGATATTTGTTTTACTTAAATTAATTTGTAGATTATTTTTATTAAGCCATTTATTTACTGATTTAATTGTTTTAACTATGTCCCTTTTATGTTGATCAAGTGTACTTTTTTTACTAGTCGTAATCGTCACCGAGATGTCATCTGCAAATAAAGTAGTTTTGTAGTTGGAGATGTCAGGTAAATCATTTATGTATAATATAAACAACAATGGTTTGAGTATAGTACCTTGGGGAACACCGAAATTGTTATTTTTGAATTCCGATCTATATACCTGACCTATGTTGTTAGAATTTAATTGTGTTATTTCTACAAACTGTGAACTATTTTTTAAATAGCTTTCTAACCAACTTAAAGCAGTTCCCCTTATGCTGTTAGCATCTAGTTTGGTAAGTGACTGATCATGTGAGACGCGATCGAAAGCTTTAGACATGTCAAGAAATAGTGCAGTTGTATAGTTTCTTTGATTTAAATTTTGCAAGACTTCCTTCACTAATGTAAACCCAGCATATGTTGTGGATTTATGTTTTTATAAACCATGCTGAATTTGTTTTTTCACCTTAAATTTACTAAAAAAGGAAGTAAGTTGGTAATGCATCACCTTTTCAAAAACTTTTGAGAGGACTAGGACTAGTGCAATTGGTCGATAGTTGGTTATATCACTTTTATCTCCCTTTTTGTATAAAGGTTTTACTATTGAAAGTTTTAATTTATCAGGAAAAGTCCCTGATTCTAGTGAAAGATTTATCAGAAATGCTAATATTTCACTTATTTCATTCTTACACGATTTAATTGAAGCGTTAGTAGCCTAATGGCAGGACGCGGACCACGAACTCGAAAGATCGTGAGTTTGAATCCGCCATTCGACTACTGTCGTGAACCACTTCTAACACAAGCATTTAAAGCTTAGCAGAAGTGGTTAAAGGGAATATTAGTAATGTTTAATAACATTACTAGTATTTTTATTTAATAAAAAAATTATATTAGTACATATGGAATCATAGCCTTCAGATTTTGTTTTGTTTAAAGACATTTTTTTTGTTGATAATATTCTCATTTATAGGAGTCAGAAAAATTGATTGAGGTAATTTCATGTCAGTTGTATTTTCTATTTTATAATTTATCTCATTTGTTGCGTTAATAAAATAATTATTTATAATAGATGCTATTTTAGCATGTTCAGTTACCGCCTTTCCATTATTTATTATTTTATTTATGTAGTTTTTAGTATATACACGATTAGTCTCATTTTTTTATAATTGACCAAGTAGCTTTACATATATTTTTACTATTTAATACAAATTTATTGTTTGTTGTTCTTTTTTCAATGTTTTTACATTTTTTTAATAGTTTATCATAATTTATATATTTAATTCGATCAACAATTTTTCTAGTCATATAAAACTTGTATTGAAGTTTACGTTTAGTTCTACAACTTTTTTTAAACCTTTGGATATCCATGTTAGCTTAGTAAATGTTTTGGTTTTTACTCTTATTTTAGGAAAACATAGTTTATAGAGTAATGTGAAAAGGCTAAAAAATTCTTCAAACGCTGTATTTAAATCAGTCTGAGTATAAACTTTACAAAATGAAATGCATTTTAAATATTTTTTAAATCTGTCTATATTTTCTTCGGAATAGTGTCGAATATATGAATATATTGATTTTGGTGTGATGTTCTTGTTACTTTTCGCAGTATACTTTATGTGCAGTATCATGATCTGACAGCCATACTGAACGCACAGATTCAATTGTTTCTTCAATGTTACTTATAATAAGATCAAGACACGATTTGCCTCTAGTTGGTTGTTTTATATCAAAGTGTAGGTTATATTTCTTCACAATATCCTTAAGACATGTGGTGTATTGACTGGATTCAAGTATATTAATATTTATGTCTCCAGTAATAATTATCTTCTTTTTTGAATGTTTTAATATGTATTTATTAAATAGTGAGTCAAATTTATCAAAAAAATATTCCAAATGACTTTTTGTTTTTGTCGGAATTCTATATATATGCAAACAATTATTAAATTATTATTAATAAGGCTTATTGCACAACACTCAAATTGGTAAGTCATAGCAAGTGCATCAAAGTACTCTAATTTCTTAAATTCAAGACCTTTTTTTTACTAATATACACCTAACTACAACCTCTCTTTTGGATGATCTTGAAAATGATGTAGCTAACTAATAATTATTTATGAGTATATTTTTTTCTTCACCTGATTTCACAAATGTTTCGGTAAAACATAGTATGTCGGGATTAATATGGTTTTTTATCTCCAAAAGGGTCATTTCTATTAGCTCTATTTTGGAGAGCAATCCATGTATATTCTGGTGAAAAATTGTAAAGTACTTGCTATTTGTTTCGAAAAAACATGTCCTTGTTACTTTGAAAACAATTCAGCGTATGTTGAATGCTTTCGTTGTTATCTCGACATAGAATATTTATTTTTTGTTTTTTGGTAATGTTACTAAAATAGAAAGGTATTGTGTCTTTTTTAGGTACATGGTTAGGAGTTAGGATATTATTATATTGATTAAAATTTTTCTTTGTTTGTTTTTGGGACATAAGATGAAAGTAATAAGGTATAGTGCCTTTTTAAGCAATTTTGAGTATTTATTTTCTTTTGTTTTTGTTTCATTGATTATAATAGGTGATCTTTTTAAAAAATTCTTAATATTTTCAACTGTTAAAAATTGTTTTTTATATTCTATATAATTGATGCATAAATTATTTTTATTACTAATGTTTTTTTTTTAAATTAAATGCATTCAAATATTCGTCATTCATATTGATCATTTTACAATTGTCAATGTTCAGCATTAGAACGCTCGATATATTGTAATTCAATTGCGATCATAAATTCAATCCGCATCACCAATACGGCATTAGCATTAGGAAATTAACAGTCAATTAGGCGGGCACCACACTCGCGACAGTTGCACGACTGACGCGCGACGTAATGAAGTTTGCGGCAGCCCTGTCAGTGCAACACGGTCACTGATATGACGATAATCGGCGCAGATTAATGATAGCACAGAGGCTGCCGTCATAGTAATTTATTCGGGTATATCCAGAAACTTTAAATTATTAACTTCCCTAACTAACTATAAGGTACCAGTCCAAGTTTTGACAAACCCCCGCGTTTCAACGTCTACAGTATCCGAATATAGTTTCATTCGATGCACTGTAGTTATGTAATTCGTTAGGTAAATTTATTTTTAAAATCTACCCAACAGTTTTTTTTAACTGAATAAAAGACAAACCAACTGAATTTTACAATTGATTATTTGAATTATTTACATTTTTTATAGGATAAGGGTGACAAACGAACACACAGTCCACCTGATGGTAAGTGGTTGCTGTGGCCCATAGACATCTATATCTATCTTCGATTACGAATCAAAATGCAGATGCGTTGTTGATGTCCAGTAAAAAGGGGTCTGCGGTTCTCTACACTCACCATACAAAAGACAGCAGCGTTAAGCTGCTATTTTACGCAGGTATTCTCTGAGAGCGTGGTCCCTCCCCGGTCGAGCCGACCCATTCGTGCTACAACTATACCAGTAATATAGCTGCAGCATGGCTCTACCATGTACATATGCAGGTTCTGAATATGGTTAGAGATTTGTAACGTAAAAATTAATTATTTCCCTATAACATATTCTTCGTTTGTTTAGTGGTTGTAAGCGCGACTGCTGATTATGTGCTTGATGGGTTCCACCAAAATCAGTTATTGCGTTATTCTAGCAATAAATGCTCACTAGAAGCCCGGAGTCAGTATCATTCAGCTGTTAAACGCCATGTACCTTAAAATATACGTAAAGGACGTAGGTCCCTTATCTCTCCCAGTCATGTCGGATTGTCGTCTTATCAGACTATAAGAGAGGGAAGCTGTGTGTGTGCACACACTCGTGCACTACAGCACTGTCTGCACAGATGGCTACTCGTAGCCACCGTTGAAGCTTGTCGCCGTACCCGAAATTTCGACTGAAGGAAATAATGCAGCTTACATTTTCCAGTTTTCCAACTTTTTTGTCATATCCTAATGGAAATGATGTAGTGTGGGTCTCCCAATTTGTACGACACTATTTATGCTGGTATTTTGTATAAATGTAGATCTTCCTCAATATAGCCAAACAAAGTGCATCCTTGTAACGCTGCAGCGCACTTCTACCACGTAAATTACATATAAAAATATGTACAAACTAGTTAACATATTATATTAAGTATAAAGTTAAAAATTAAGTTTAATTATGATATACCTATAATTAATTACTCTATTCTCGCATGAAGTTAACAGTTGATTAATTGCATGTCAATAGCTAAACACTGAGAGAATGGTCAGTCATTACGGCAGCAGTTAGTTGAAATAGGGACCTAATTTGACTTCATATAGATACCCTTATAATTCTTTTTTGTGATATCAAATATTTTTCCATATCCATCTGATGGTAAGTGGATGCTGTAGGCCATAAACATATACATCTATCCTCGATTAAGAATTAAAATGCAGATACGTTGTTACCCCTGAGGACTAGGATGGAATGTCTCGTTTTCTGTAAAAAGAGTCTAAGTAAAATGGTCTAGGTAATAATTTAAAACTTTTATACAACCGACTTCAATATATATTATTAAAGATAACTCAAACACTGTTAGTCAAACCTTGTTCAAATTTATAAGGAACCACATGAGAAGTATCAGCTTTCAAATAAAAAAATAATCATCGAAATCGGTTCACGTAAAACAAAGTTATGAGGTAACACACATAAAAAACATACAGTCAAATTGCGTACCTCCTCCTTTTTGAAGTCGGTAGAAGAGTTTCTTTGCTTTCCTTCTCTAACGAAAGATTGTGGTCTATTAATATATTATCACCTCCATTAGCAGATAATTCCCGAAATGCCTTTACTAATTTGCCACTCCTTCTCGATCTGGATATTTTCAACAATTTCAACTCCAGTTTTCTACTTGTTATCTCTCACCCTGATCGCGCCATGCTTTTTATATAAATATTGGTCACTAACATGCACATCGTCCATCTGATGGTAAGTAAATGCTGTGATCCATAGACACCTATATACGAGTATCTCCTCGATTAAGAATCAAAAGACAGACGTGTTATAACACTTCTGAACAATTAGATAGAATGCCTCATTACCAGTAAAAAGGGTCCCCAGTTCTCTTATTACATACGAAACATATGAGCACAATGGTGATATTTCACTTTAGTATTCTATACAGCTTACTAATCCGTTGGTCTATGTCGGCCACTCTGGTTCTACTGCGGATATCCTCATTTCTAAGTTTGTAACGCAGAGAAACCCCGAGCATAGCCCTCCCCATAGCTCGCTGAGCGACCTCCAGCGTCCTCATACGTATTATCATACATCCATTAGTAAGCTGAAGTGGCAATGTACCGGCCATATAACTCGTAAAACCTACAACCGACGGGGAAAAAAGGTTCTCAGGAGGCGAAGTATAGGGCTACCCCCCACTAGATGGAGTGACGACCTGGTAAGACATGCAGGAAGTCGATGGATGCAGGTGGTTGAGGACTGTGGTTTGTGGCATTCCTTGGGGGAGATAATGTTCATCAGTTGACTTGTGAAGGACTGTAATGATGATTCTATACAAGCTTGGTCCAATCCATAATGTGTGTCTTTAGTGCGTATACGAAAAAAAATCTAAAAACTTGTTTTTACATTAACACTCCAATAACTTTCCTTCCAACATCTTTGCGTCAAAAACAAACGACAAATTGTATCCCTTCAAACGACATCTAATAGATATGTATCGAATAAAAAATGGCCTCCCAATCGTTCGCAGTCGCGGAATTGCCTCAATTTCGACGTAAGCAATTGCTTAACCCGACAAAGGAGAAGGGATGTGAACACATAAAAAATATGTTAAGAGCCTTTTTATATGCAATTGAATAATATTTTTTTTTCTTATTATAACAATATTGTCTATGGTTCGATGAAATATGGCGGAATACGTAAAGTTTCCTCCTTTTTTAATGGATATCGAGTTTATTTTCGTAATTTTATATTTATTGTACGATTATATAAAGCCACGTTGTAGTGTCTTGTGACTGCAGTACGAATGGGTCGGCTGACTCGGCTGGCTTAACCGGGGAAAGGACCACTTCTATGTGAGCTACGTTAAATAGCTATGTTTCTTACGGTTAGTGACGTATTGTTTGATAAAACTACAATGTTAAACGAACTTATATTCCATATGATGGTAAGTGACTATTGCAGTCTACGGACACCAACCAACTTCAAAGAAAGCTACAGATGCGTTGTTACTTCTGATATATACTAATATGAAATGACTCACAGCCTGTATTAACCTCTAATGACTGGTTCTCAATAATTAAACTGTTGACCCTTTTTCTACCGACTTCCAAAGGGAGACGGTACTCAATTCGACTGTATATTTTTTTTCTTTTTTTATGTGTGGTTACCTCATAACTTGTTTCTAGGTGAACCGATTTCGATGATTCTTATTTTATTTGTGCTTCCATATAAATTTGATCAATTAGTTTTTTAGTTATTCATAATAATTTATAATGAAGTCGCTTGTACAAAATTTTAATTTTAAATTATACAGATAACATATTCGCGTTTTGATTCTTAATCGGGGATAGAGTTAGATCTACGAGCCACAGCATTCAGTTAGACTATGTACTCGTTTGTCATCCTTATTTGTATGTAAATACGAGGTCATATCCGCTATATCTATTTTAGTATTTTAAGTAAGTAACTCAGTATTTTAAGAGCACTATTTTTTTTATAGGATAGGGTGACAAACGAGCATACAGTCCACCTGATGGTAAGTGGTTGCTGTGACCCATAGACATCTACATTTATTCTCAATAAAGAATCAAAATGCAGATGCGTCGTCATCAGTGAGGACCAAGATGGAATGCCTCTCTTCCAGTAAAATGGGTCTCCGGTTCTCTACACTCACCATACGAAACACAGCAGTGTCAAGCTGCAATTTTACGCTGGTATTCTGTGGGAGCGTGGTATTTCCCCGGTCGAGCCGACTCATTCATGCCACAACTATACTACTAATATAGCTGCAGCATGGCTCTACCACGCATAGAAATATGCTCCCGTTAACCACTTAAAATAAATCTTAAATTCTTGTGCTGAGAGTGGATCACAACTAGTTTAACGGCGGATTCGAGCCCATGATTTTTGAGTTACACAGTACATACCTGTAACCTACCAAGATATAGATATGACCAAGGCTACTGTCGCATGTCATATTTTATGCGTAAAGCTTTTTATTGTTTTTTTATTGAAACATGGTCGTACACAAAAAGATATAGTCGAAGTTAAAACTAAATATTTATTACAGGTTAGTGGGAAAGTGGTAGCCACGCTGCAGCTAGATTTCTAGAAAATATAACCAGGAAATTTTAATCTCGAGGTAGTCGTGGTTAGCTATGACATTGGGTCGTCGAACAGTTGTCCCCCCTATGACCTGGGGTGTTGTAGTGCTTGAAACGTCGGGAATATAAAATAAGTTAATATACGCGATAAAATCTGTAAAAACAAAATTTATTTAAATGTGTAGTGTTTGCGTAAATAACTTATATTCACATATAATCATAAAGATGAGACTAAACTGGGAAAGGAATCCGCTACCACAGAATGTTAGTGTAATGCTGCTATGTTTCGTGTGGTGGGTTTAGAATATCGAAGACTTATTACTGGTAACGGGGGATTTCATCTTAGTCCGCAGGGGTCACAACACATTTAATTATTAATCAAGGATAAACGTAGATGTCTATGGGCCACAACATTCACTTACTACCAGCTAAGCTGTGGGCCAGTTTGTACACTTACTTATAATATGTAAGAATAACACAAAATCTACGCAGAACGATCTTACAGTATCTTGAAGTCTCGCAGTAGTAATGGTTTGGATTAAATTCTATTAAGCACCCAACCATGTTCTGTATTTAAATTAGGGTATTTTTATATTTCAATAGCCTCCCGAATCATCCTTGGCAGGAATATATAAAAAACGGTTCACCTAGAAAAAAGTTATGAAATAACACACATTAAAAAATTAAAAAATACAGTTGAATTGAATACCTCCTCCTTAGTGGCGATCCTGTAAGTGTTCACAGACTGCAGATTTTCCGGAGTTTCTTTACATCAGCTATGTGTTAATAAAATAAATTAAATAATAAAATAATTTCACATACCCGATAAAATCCGTAAACACTATTTTCATTAAAATGTGTAGTGTTCGCGTAAACATAAGAATTCATTAGGGTTTGGTGTGTTTTTTGATTCAATTGTTAAGTTTTAGGTAGGTAATGACTTCTTATATTTCCGCAAATACGATAAAAAACAATATGTAGTTGTGGTGTCTCATGGGTGTCGTAAGAGGCAACAGAGGTAAACAATCCCGGAGAGGGGCAGCAGTGTCTTCCTAATAATTCTAATCACGAGGCTATGGAAATCAACAAGAACCTATTATACCTATTAATAGAGAATACAGCTGGGCGCTACAATCTGCTTCGACTTCTATTATTATTAATAAAATTAAATCTTCAAGATGCTATAAGCTCGCCCTCCGTAGATCTGATCAAAAATTAATATTTTCAATCTGAAGGTAGCCGTGGTAAAATATATTGGGACCTTAGTCCTCCGGTGTTCAAGGCTGTAAAGTACTCGAAACTCGTGGAATATGAAGTAAGTTAATATACACGATAAAATCCGTAAAAACTAGTTTTATTTAAATACCAAACCCTATCATAACAAAACAAGCCACAAAATTGAGGGGTATTATGAGAGAAAAATGTATCCATCTCACCCAAACTTCCAATAAAGTTGCGAAATCAATAAGAGATCGCGAGGGTGGGTAAGAGGTACGAATTTTAATGCATGCAACATTTAATAATAACTTGCGATGCGTGTTTTGAGGGATGAAATTTGAAATTGATTCTTAGGGTTGTTAGGAGCACATTTTAGGAACATAATATTTATGTATGGTTTAGATAATAATTTAACTTTACTACATCTTAACGTTTAAAGTACCTAAAATATATTTTTTTTATAGTAAGGATGACAAAGCACACAGTCCCTGGTGGTAAGTGTATATGTTACGAAGGAGTAATGTGGAATGCCTGGTTTCCAGTAGACAGTGTCTCCGGTTCGTCTACACTCAATAATAATTTAAAATTAAAAATTTTGTACAGCCGACTTCAATATAAGTTATTTAAGAATAACTTAAAAACTATTGGTCTGACCTTGATCAAATTCATATGGGACCACACGAGAAGTACCAGCTTTCAAATAAAAAAAGAATCATCGAAATCGGTTCACCCAGAAAAAAGTTCTGAGGTAACACACATAAAAAAAAAAACGAAAAAAAAAAAAACATACAGTCGAATTGAGTACCGGCTCCTTTTTGGAAGTCGGCAGAAAAACAAAGCAACATTAAGCTGTTATTTCGTCCTTCCCCGGTTGAACCGTCTTATTCGTTCTACAACGATAATATAGCTGTAGCATGGATCTACCACGTAAAAAATGAAAATAAAGTCACAACCTATATATACATCCTTGGGCTTTATCTAATTTTTAAGAATCATGCAGTAATTCGTTCTGTTATTCACCTGTATTAGCGGATTCCTTGCGATAAATCAGTAAGTACTTAAAAATTTAATAAACAGTTACATCGGTAGCCGGCGTATTTATTAAAGAGCGATTTGTAAAATATTTCTGACTAGCTAATTGATTTTTTACAGATACTGGGTGCTACAAACGTTATGTTTGCCTAGTATCACACAATTGCTTCTCTCGTATGAACCGATTTGCAAATACTCTCTCCTATTCTGGTACTGTAGTGCGCTATCAGGTTGGATTTATGTACGAAATAATTTTCCAATTTTCTAAAGCAATGTTTCGTTGAGAAAGGCATGGCACACACCGACCCCTGCGCATCGTCCGCTTGATGCACTCCCGTAACTGTCTATGTATTTGATACTAAGACCCGATAGCTTAGTAGCTATGCGCTCGCTGTCAAATTCACAGTACGCGAACAATTTGGGTTCGATTCCCGTCAGCACCAATCACATTGTTTATTTGAAATTTTGAATGCTGATTTAGCACGTGCTCCACGGTGATGGAAAAATCGTGGGGCATCGCACGTTTGAGGAAGAATATTTGCGGAGACATTTGGATACAAACTGGAACAGCGCGGCAGAGTAATTAATTGCTTACCTCTCCGAAATGAAAAGCCTGTGCCTGTTAGTGGCACGTATATATGCTGCACCTTTATTGAATTGTATTAAGTAAACTCTTTCGACATTTTTGAGCATGTAGATCACCTGATGTAAAGCAGACATTTGCGGCATGAGACACTTGCAGTTATTGCAAAATAAAGAAGGATAAATGTTTCTATATTGCAACAAAACTACATAACTAAAAGGGTGATAACTACAAAAATAGACTTGAAGGCAGAATCTCATTAAGGACTACAATAAAAACAGACTTTTAGGACTTTTTCTACAGGATTGTATATCAATCCTTTACTTAAATTATTGTATCTAATAAATATAAAAGAATATTACGAATATGTGTTTTATTTTTCATTTTCGCTGCTACGCGAATTATCGTTGGTTGGTCTATGAAATATTGCAATGGTGGGCTTTGAATATTTTCACATACTTACTTCTAACTTAGATATTACAAAAATTCACTCTGTTGCCCCTTATAACACCCACGTGACAATATGGGGTAGTGGATATTCTAACAATGTCACTTCATGGTTAACAACAAATCAGGAGATGGACAGTGGCGTCTCTCTGATAAAATCTAGAAAATATAAAACTGTGCTTGCCAACCCGTCTGCCAAATGATGAGGCAATCTATGGGGGAGGTTTATGTTTAGCAGTGAACTTTTAATAGGCTGTAATTATGATAATGTTGATGACAAAAAAATCGAACCCGCATCTACTTCTTTACTAGTAGTCGGTAATCAGTCCTATTTAAAAACAATCTCAACAGAAAGACCTTAACGGGAAAGCGTATTCAAATACTGCAGAGGAAACGTCGTATCACGGGAGGAATCAAACGCCGGAAGCGGAAAGAAGCGTATTTTTCGAATTTGAATTTCGAACTCAGGCTACTTCCGTTGCGGAAACTTGAGCTTTTACGAAATGGAAGTTTTTAAACGGAACAATGGGTACTGTTTCTTAGTTCTGTAGGAACTGTCTGAAAGGCTTAAGACGGATACCGCATATATAAAGTTTGTATTATTTTTTTACAAAAATGAAAGGAATCGTACAGATTAGTAAGCATTTCTTTAAGACACCGCATTTCTATTGAATTTTTTATATTGCTTGATTACGAGGTCCAATAAAAATAATAAAATTAATGGATTTATTATAACTCGGTCAAATCTCGATAAAGTTTACCGAATTAGAAAACATGACATAAGTTTTATATGTAAGGTTACATCTTAATAGGTTTTTCCTAGTATACTAAATATAAACTTTTTTTGTTTCCCAATACAAAAAGTATTTCAAAATCTTTGCAAACCTTAAAAAAACCTTACATTTCACTTTGAAAAATTCTAAACTTAAATTAAACCATTTTACGTGGTAGACCCATGCTTCAGTTATATAAAGGTTGTAGTACGAATGGGTCGGTTCGACTAGGAAGGACTACGCACTCACAGAATACCCGCGTAAAATATCAGTAAATGTAATATGTAAAGTAAATGTAGAGAACGGGAGACCCTTTGTACTGGATACGATTCATTCCACCTTAGTCCTCAGAGGTGACAACGCATATTGCATTAACGGCTCCGTAGCGCAGTGGCTTGGCAATGAGTTGCTGCTCTGAGGACCACGGGTTCGAATCCCGCACGGAACAAGTATTTGTATGGCCTACAAGTAATTGTTCCGAATCTGGATGTTTGTCCTTGTGCAATTTGTGTTTGTAAACTGTCTCCACGATTCAGGAGAAAATCCAAGTGTGGGGGGGTAACGCTTTTTTTAACAAAAAAAAATGATTCTTAATCGAGAATAGACGTTGATGTCTATGGGCCTCAGTGTACACTTTACCAGGTGGACAGTGTGCTTATTTCTCACCCATATTCTATAAAAATGTCTGCCATCACGCACTAGGGCGGCGCGGCGTAGTAATGGATGTATACCCTATCAGAATAGTGCCTACAAGTGGTCATATATGGATGAAACTTCACTTGCACATTACTAAAGGTATGCAGTATGCTCTAGCTAAATCACATATGGTGTAAGAAGGGTGCCATCTCTTTCCTAAACACAAACATCACCTGCTTGTGTTGCCTTCGAATGACAAAAGGTCTGGCGACCTACAGTTGACGGAGAATCCATCATAAATATATAAATTATTTAATTTCGGCATTTATTAAACAGAGGTGGTAGTTTACAGTTTGTCAATTTAAATTATGTGAGAAATAATCTCAGAACAATAATGCTTTATTTATTGTTCCGAGGAGATAATTAAAATAATGGCGAATCAATTATCTGTGGCCACGACAAAAGATGCTCAGTGATATATCTCTATTTTAGTCTGTATGCTATGATAGGTGATCCCTCCTAGCTCATGATTACAAAAGAGTTTTATTGTACATGGAGCTAGTCATTAAGTTTAAATTAAGTTAAGGTCGACACTTACCATCAGGTGAACCGCATTCTTGTTTGCCCCCTCTTCGATAAAAAAGGAAGAATAAAAACGTATTAAGATAAATTAATTAACTTTTTTCATTACAACTGCACTGTAATAAATATGATTTCAAAAATCTGAAAAACGGTTGTCCCTGCAGGGCATCCTTGAAACTTCCCGTTTCAGAGCGTTGCGCTCGAAAATCTATATAATTTGTGTTTTTTTTTAAATTCTTTGAAACGGCACGACCAATTGACTTGAAAATCTAATCAGCCCGACACACATACACACACACACACACACACACACACACACACACACACACACACACACACACACACACACACACACACACACACACACACAAACACAGGGCCGGACGTCCAGCCGAGAATAGTCGAAACTCTTAGGACCTCAAAACGTGGAGATCTTATGAAAATTCGCATTCTCAAAATCGGACCGAAATGTATAACTTCCTACTTTTGAAAATTATTAATTTTCAAAGCGGGAAGTTAAAAAATTAATTAACAACTGGATCCCACGCTAATGGTAGCATCTAGACGTCTTCTTTATTGAAGTAAAATCGATTATTTCAATAGCCTCGCTCGCTAGTTATCCGTATTTCACAAGGATTTTTGATCAACCGTAGCAGACGTAATAATAATGTCAGCAGTAATTAAAGTTGTTAACAACTTTAATATAATGGATTTCCGCAAAGTAACGCCTGACTCTATTAACAATGTCAGCAGTCCTGAACAGTATGCTTCACACTGCAGACAGGTGTTTACTGTCACATATCCTTTACACTCTTTGAAACAAGAATTTTCCCGCATTAGTTATCTGAGAATGATGGTGGTGAAGTATGCCAAATAAATATCTGTTATTATTAGTATTTTTTATACACAAATTATTAAATTACGATTTCGGTTTCGTTACAGACTATTTAAGTCCGTTGCTGAACAGAGGCCTCTCTCATATATTACTTTATAATAGCCCCATATTTGCCATAGTTTAATTTTTTTATTTTTAGTCGTTATTAGGAAGACGCTTCTGCCCATCTCCTGATTTGTTTCTCTCTGTCGTCTCTTACGTCACCCACATATGGGGTAGTGGATATTCTTACACCGCCACTAAACGGTAACGATTTGGGATTACTTGAATATCCGTGATAGCTATTCAGTTATTGGCCTCATAATCAATTGTGAATTGAATTTAAAAGATTATAGAGTTTAAGAAGTCTTATTATGTGTTTTGGAACGATCTAGATGGAACTATTTAGATTCAATTCCTTTGAGTGATCTTTATTAGCTCATCTGTTGTTTTAAGCGTAGCATAAAAATAATAAGCTATGGAAATCGTCTTAAATTTTTCTATAGCAACGAATAAGATACACGAAAGAAAAAGAAAATAGAAAAATCTTGAAATCGTAAGGAGATCATTCCAAGTCACGAACAATATACACAAATATGCGCGTCCGTAAGACGAATGTACGAAATCGACTGGCAAATACGAAATAATAAATTCCGAGACAAACATAACAAATTCAATATAAATAGTTTCGTTGCCCTCCCCGCATAAAGAATCCCTCTCGGCTACTACATTTATCTGTATTACTGTTGGATACGATTATGCAATAACGACGCAAGTGTTAATATATATTTCCTTTTTAAATGGTAATAAGCGAAACAAAAGAACTTTCACACAAAAATGAACTGTGGGTACCTACAGAGCGATTTAAGGTGCAGCAGTTAACTTGAAATCGGTAGTTTCCCATGCTTAAATAAAATGCAAATAGCATTATGTATATTTAAAATCACCGACACAAGGGGATCACAGGATTGTTGTAGAATTATAATAAATATACTACATAAATAAATTGCGTATAATTCTATTGAAAGTTAATAGACAAAGTCATCATAAACGTGTATAAGAGCAATGCTTACTAATTGATCGAGGTTACGATGAAAATTTAACATACCCGGAAAGGTATTAAGTCTTCTGTGATGCCTAGGAAAGTAGGTACCTCCTTTTTATTCTGTTTAGAGAGCTTGTATCATAACAGGTTACCAGGCATTCTAAAGACAGAAACCTCTGAGGATTAAGAAGTCCTCAGAGGTGACAACGCCTTCTGTATCTGAACGATACCTTTTTTATGTGAAGTTCTTCCCACCAGGTGGAATGTAAGTTCATTTGTTCACTACAATTTAATTAAAAAAAAATCATTCATAATAGTGAAAACTAATTTCGCAAATAATTTTAGTTGATTACGCGGAACAGCATCACCAGTTCACTCTCACAAACGGGCCATTTAAGCGTGGAGAAGAGGGCTAATCTTTCAAGCTATACGTGTCATTTGTTCTTAAAAAGCCGTCAATCCAGTAGTGAATACGAAAGACCAATAAGCTAGAAACATAAACAATAAATTCCTGATACTATCCACATCATCTGCATACTTCGCGATCCACCACTGTGCGCTTTTTTCCGGTACCCTTTTTTAAGGGACCTTCAATAAACGAACTTACTCCTTTTTAAAAGGCTGGCATTACACGTGCAATGCCCCTGGTATTGCGGTTATTCGTGGGCGATGGTCACTGGTCAACACTTTCCATCAGGTGAGTGAGCCGCATGCTGTCGTAGGCAAAATCCTATAGATGTATATGTTTGTTTCATTTTATTGTCGTTTTATATTTCATCTAGTTTTTAAATCATAACGATTCTAAAGAAATGTTCACCTCAAGAATAAACAAAAGAGAGATAAACAATAATATCTGCTTGCGAGCGTCAAATTTTAAGTTGATTGAGTTTGAAAGAAAGAGTATTGTTCTGCTTTGTTTTGTATTTTAATATGTTAATTGTAAAATTTGCAAATATAATTTAACTTGATTCCACTATGAAGATGTATTTGTGACCGTTCTTCTTCAAGTAGCTACCCTTTCTTATCATAACTAAAGTAACAAGTCAAACTCACGAACACCTAAAAACATGAAAATGGGAGTGTACAACCAGTGCGTGTTGATATTGACGACATATGGAGCTGAGACCTGGTCCTTTATTACTGACCGTATGGAGAAACACACGGTTGCTCAGCGAGCTGTGGAGAGGACTGTGCCCGTAGTTTCTCTGCGTGATAGACTTCGTAATGAAGATATCCGCGGTGGTATTAAATTAAGCGACAAACCAAACAGTTCAATTAGTTGAAATTGCAATGGACTGGCCATATAGCTTGAAAAACCGACAACCGATGGTGAAGAAAGGAACAGCCTTGTACCGTAAGCAAAGTGTAGGGTGGCCATCCCACTAGATGGAGTGACGATTTGGTATGAGATGAAGGAAGTGGATCCTGTATGTAGGCTTATGACCGTGTTTTCTTGACATTATCTACGAGAGGTCTATGTTCAGTAGTGGACTTATAAAGGGATGTTATGATGATGAATGATGCAGTAACAATTTAAAAATCAGTCATGTGTCAACAAAAACACCAACACTTTAATTTGGCGTTTTCGCATAATACCATCCACAATTTAAAAGAGGCAAATCAATGTCACGAATGATACATGCAAGAGCGACGTAGCCCGCTACAGCATACGTCATATTGCTCTGAGCGTATATCGTACATCATTTCTATTCCGCTCACAATGGCCGAGGCAAATGTCAGTTTGATGTGTCGAGATCTTCTCAGCGGGGTCCGTATACCTTGCGGTTCTTTTTGATTTTATAGTTACGATATTGTTTTGGCCTTTAAATTATGGAAATTTTCTATTTTTTTTTATACGATAAGGGTGACAAACGAGCACACAGTCCACCTGATGGTAAGTGGTTGCTGCGGCCCATAGACATCTACATCTATCCTTTGTTACAAATCAAAATGTAGATGCGTTGTCACCCGTGAGGACTAAGATGGAATGCCTCATTTCCAGTAAAAAGGGCCTCCGGCCACCTGCACTCACCAAGCGAAACGCTATATGGTATCGGTTTTTAACTATCAAAATACAGTGCTTGCATACTGTCCTAGCTACTATCGAAAAAAGACGTATATATTAACTAGGACCACCTGACAAAGTGGAAGGATAGTGGCGTAGCAGGGGGGGAGGGGCAAAAGGACCATATCCCGGGTCGATAGATATTAGGAGGTAGCATTTCAAAAAGAAGAGCCTCGCTTTAACTTTTTAATTCATGATTGACAGAATTTGTCAAGGGTAGAAAGAAGTACAAAAATATATTCTTTTTTTTTAACATTACGTCTACACTTGCACATTAGTTTATTATCGGGTATCGTCTTGCTACATTACTGCTGACACGAAATCATACAAGTCCTTTACTGACTTCTAATTTCCTTGAATGATATTTTCTAGGTTCTTTAGCTATCATATTTCATCTGCTCATCAAAAAAGGTAATGCCACCTTAATTACACGTAGTTAATAATTTTTCTGATGAACGCTTCGTACATTTTAATTACCGGTGAGAATCTCATGGTCTGGAACATCGTAATTACTGATCTGAGTTGAACCATCTCAAGCAATTATTTCAAGATGGCTAAAAATATAAACATAACAAACTAACTTTACGGGTTTCATCACGTTTAATTAACTAAAACTAAATTAACTTATTTTTAATTTGCGCCGTTTACGGTGCTTTACAGCACCCATGGTCACGGGGAAACTGAGGTGTTTGACGTCCCGAATTTTTATTCTAACTCAAGAGCAAAAATTTAATAAAAATAAACAAAAGACAATATGAGGTAAGTATTAGCCAAACAATTGAAACTCAATAACAACACATGACAATCCCGAAACACAACAGAATCCGTCCAATCAAATCTCACTTAAGGGCAAACGACATGCTCTGTAAAAGAAATTTCCAATTTACATACGAACAAAACCCGCCATCTTCAAATCGCTGCCGGCGGCCGCCACTCCATACGGATCCGCGCAAATTGAGACCGATTCCACAAATTACATTTGATTTTATTTTACAATTTCTTTTCGATAGCACTTCCTTCAGAAGGACTTATTCGAATGTGTCTTCAATCAAAATTGAGTTATATATTTTTCACGCTAAGGTCTATTTTGTTTCTCCCTGGAAGTTCTCAGATTATTTTTGCGAAAGAACATACGGTTATGCGTCAAACGTCAATATCAAATTATTTTTGTGGTAAATTATTAGCGGTAAGTTTGAGCTATCATATTGTATAATTTTCAGGTCTGGTTTAGTCGATTCCGTCCATACATCCATTACAGTCTATAAAGTTCGATTCATCATCATAAATATTTGCCATAGATGTTACGCTTAGCAGGCGGGTTGGTAATTGGTATACGATATACCTTCGGGAAGATATGGGGTTGTGACTATACTGGGCTGGTAGAAGTTTGTCATTAACATTGGTCAGACACTGCCCACCCATCGATATTATCTTAAGAATCTCATTCTGTGAATTTAATATTTCTCAGGTAATGACTTTCTGTTATTCAAAAGTTGCCGCCATGATCTTGAGTCTATGAGGCCATCATTATGCGAATGTATCAACTACAAAAGGATTAAATATATTATTATAGTTCTTGTCTCTAATTTATTGCAACATGATGAATGCAAAGGGCCATAACATCCGGTGGACGTTATGCTCTTTTGTCTCCTTTACTTCTATAAAAAGACAGGAATTGATAAATATAATATAATAATAATAATAAATATATCCTCGCCACCAAGCTACGTAAGTGCGTTATATATTCCAGCATTTTGGCCATTTGAGTGGGTGGTTATAAGAGTAAAATAAGATGGATTGGCTGTGTTAGGGATGATGCGCGTAAGAAAAAGTGAGTGAAGAGATGACGGTCAACAAATAATAATGGACGAGGAATACATGCTATATCGACCGCAATTAACTTTTGATAAGGGCAGGAAGAAGAAGAAGATGTATTCCAGTATTAAAATTCAAAGCTGCGATTCTAGTTGAATTATTAGCCCGTATGTTCTCAACAACGAAACGCAAGAAACTCGGGGGCTAATGTTCGATTCTTGATGTATATCAAATGTGATCTTTTTTTGTGTCGCCGTTTGTAATGGGAGATGTGTTTAGGCATCGTATGGGGTTCGAAGGGCCCTTAAACGATGTGCGTTATTGATGTCTCTTTTTTCCTCCAGATAAACATGTCTGATCTTGTTGGAGTGGGGCGTAATGGTGTTGGCTTAGCGGAATGATTTCTGATGTGTCGATTTCGTAGCTGCGGTTAAGAAGGTTTACTAAGTCTAGCACTTTATAAGGCTGTTTATTATACAGATAAGTAATTTCTTTGTAGTGATAATTGGGTTTGGTGGTTCGTGCAGTACCAGACGTATCACACCTTTAACACTTTTCGTTTTAAATGTGGAAATGCCAAAGCGTACCCACCGCCGGCGCAAGGACAGGTTATGTCGGACACGTACCAACTTATACCCTATTGTGTTTCACTTTCGCCGCATATTTTGACGGCTCGATGGCATAGTGACTTAGCTTGAGTTGCGGCGCTAAGGGTCGCGGGTTCTAATCCCGCACGGAATATTTATTTACATGGATTACAAACAATTGTTCCGGGCTGGATGTCCTCGTGAAATTTATGTTTCTAAACTGCCTTCACTACACAGGACTACACACTAATATTGGCAGGGCCTCTCGAACGCTTTCGTCATATTAGTGACCCCACCAGTGCCGGCCGTCCCATGGCAACCCCTTCTCGGTACAGTACTACTACGCCCCCTTTTCCTTCTCAGGCAAGGCGTACCAGAACACATGACGTGCCTCCACGGCCTGCGCCACAGACCCTCCCATATTTGATGCGTGGAGGCCATTAGGACAGGAAAAACGAGCACTCGGAAACAATTGCCTTCTTGACCCCAGCGATTGATCTGGTCTGTTCTCCGCCGCCAACCCAGACCTTTAACACTGCTTCAACCCTTCAAGTCATCGATCTCGGTGTTTTGTATGTAATATATCTGGTATAAATGTAAACGTATAGTTATATGATTAACACTTAGGACACCTACAGGAGAAACTGGGTGATGGTTTCTTTTACATTACCACAACACCATTTTGTATGTAATAGAGCCATACAGCTCGATCGCGGTAGGACTACGCTCACACAGAATACCAACGTAAAGTAGCAGCTTCGAATCGTCAACGACCGAGTTCTTTCCGATCGGCTTGACTCACTGGCACTGCGTAGAGATGTTGCATCTCTTTGCGTATATTATCGCATCTATCACGGGGAATGCTCTGAGGAATTGTTCGGACTAATTCCAGCCGCTCAATTTCACCATCGCACATCGCGACAAAACTCGCGATACCATCCATACCATCTGAATGATTGGCGGTCCACCACTGTGCGATTTAGAAGTAGTTTTCTCCCTCGCACAACTTTCTTGTGAAATCGATTACTACCAACGGTTTTTCTGGACCTATATGACTTAGGGACCTTCAAGAAAAGATCCTACTCCTTTTTAAAAGGCCGGCAACGCATCTGCAATTCCCCTGGTGTTGCATTGTTCATGGGTGGCGGTAGTCACTTACCATCAGGTGAGCCGCACGCTCCTTTGCCCCCACTCCTATAAAAAAAAGCTTAATGCTGCTGTGCTTTGTATGGTGAGTGTATAGAACCGGAGACCCTTTTAAATGGATACGAAGCATTCCATCTTAGTTTTCAATGCCATCTTAGGCTACAGATGTGTTGCCAAACCCAGGATCGGCAACACATATAGCCTTATTTGTTAGAAAATTAAAAAAACATTTATTCCTGTGTTTTAAGATGCCTGCTGGTTTACTATTACGTCGACTGTAATTTCAGTTTTTTCTTAATCAGTTTCCTAACATTGTTTTACTTCACAGCGGAGAACGTGATAAATAGAACGTAAAAATAAAATTGCAATTAACTAATACATTGGTACAGGTGGGGATAGAACTCGGTTAGTTCTTAACTATGAAATTTTAAGTCAGGCGTTTGTCTACTAAGCTACCACGACTCTAGTGAGATTAAAAAATTAGGACATGTGAAGACAACCAACAATTACTGGGGCAGCGCCACCAAAATTCTACCAACCTTTTTGAGTGGTAGAGCCATGCTGCAGCTATATTACTGTTGTAGCACAAATGGGTCGGCTTGACCGTGGGAAGACCACGCTCTCACAGAGTACCAGCGTAAAATAGCAACCTAATGCTGTTCGGGAGTATAAGGGATAACAGAACGAGTACGTTGCTTAACTGGTTGCTCAGAAAAAAGACGCAGGCGCTTCAACAAATGCTGCTGTGTGACGTGTCGTGTATAGTGAGTGTAGAGAACCGGAGACCCCTTTAACTGGAAACGAGGCATTCCATCTCAATCCTCAGGGGTAACAAAGCATCTGCATTTTTATTCTTAAATGAGGATAAGAGTAGATGTCTATGGGTCGTAGCATCCACTTACAATTAGGTGAACTGTGTTCTTGTTTGTCACCTTTATTCTATAAAAAAAAAGTAACAAAAGATGCCTCCTTTTACTAATAAAATACCCTGTAATGGGACGTAAGTAAGCTGTGACTTTACTTGTATTAAATTAAATGAAGAAAGCAAAACAAAGTAAAATCATGGAATAATCTTCATCAATAAAAGAGAATGTTGAATGAACGCAACCGAGAGATCCGACAAAATAAAAATACAGCCACCAACTGAAATTCATCTCACGTAGCTTGAGATACGGCCTTGTATGATCTATCACATGGATCCTTCAAACTATACCCGGCCGACATTCGTCACTCTTATATTTACGTGGGCGCGCATAAGAGCCGATACGTAGACCTATAAATTTGCAGAATCGTATAAAATATTTAAAAAAATTGTGTAATGTGGAATCAGAGAAATCATAATACCTTCCATTACATTTTACAAGTAAATACGACGAAAAAGCGTAGAACTATCACGTAAATTATATTATGTATTAAGAATAAATATATAGCTGCCTACGGATCAATTTCGTTCGATTTCCAGGGGTAACATGTTTCTTTTCCATGTATATGATTATGTCAAGCTTGATAAGAGGACACTGCTTGCTGCGTCATCGTGAACGGGTCGTCTACTTCATTTTTTAAATGTCTGACCAGCGTAAAATAACAGCTTAACGCTGATGTGTTTCTTATGATGAGTATAGTGAACCGCAGATCTCTTTTACTGGAAACGAAACATTCCATCTTAGTCCTCACGGGTGACAATGCGTCTGCATTTTGTTTCGTAGTGGAACATAGATGCAGATGTCCATGGGCCACAGTAACTACTTACCATCAGGGAGACTGTGCTCGTTTGTCACCCTTATCCTATAAAAAATTTAATCTCACTAAATGACTTAAGAAATAAAACGGAGCCAATTTTTTATGATGCCGTGTCTAAAACTGCTAGGTATTAACTTATGAGACAAAACGGAATCACGTAGCAGACATTCTCCGCGGCCAGGATACTGCCATATGCTTTATTGTGGGGATCCGCTACGGATTTTTACGAGCGAATCCGTGGTCTACTGAAGTTGTAACCAGAGGTTAATAAACGCTTTACTTTGTTTAATAAGATCCTTAGTTACGTCAAAGAAACAAATATTTGATATAAATAAGGATAAGTAACAATTTAAATTAAATCAAATTGTTTACTTTAGCTATGTTCATAATTACTGGTACTCCATGCGATGAACTCGCAACGACCATAAGTCTTCTCTGCTATGCTTTTGCGTAATTGAATAAAAAAGTGAATAAATTTACCGACAGTCCGACAGTCAAAAATATCAGGCCTAAAACTCCACAAAAATATTAACAAACTACTCCTGTGATTTTCATATACATCTTTTAGTAGTATTTCTTTCACTAATATTTATTTTAATTTATTAATTTCATAACTATAAAAACCGATCTGTATCTGTGGAGGCATTTCACACACGTAAATTGCACAAGGACGAACATCCAGCCCTGAAAAAGTTATTTGTAGGCCATACAAATACATGTTCCGTTCGAGAATCGAACGTGCGACACTCAGCCTCGTAACTTACCACTGCGTCACAGAGTCGTCATAGTTTATGTCTAGCAGTACTCTTACAGGCTTGTAAATAAATAATAAATAAAATAAAATTGTTTTATTTCAGACTTTTGTCCATAATATTGTTAGTAGCATAAAAAAGAGATCTTAAAAACTAGGCTAGTAACATTTTTTTTGGAAAATATTTATTCTAATTTAAATATTACCTGCCTGTATTGCGCGACACCCCTGCAACATGTGTATGAGCGTACACCCAGTGCCGCAGTATCGGACAGTCAGGCTTTTCACTGATTACTCTGCGGCTCCGTGGCGCAGTGGCTTAGCAATGAGTTGCAGCGCCAAGGGCCGCGGGTTCAAATCCCGCACGGAAAAAGTATTTGTATGGCCTACAAATTATTGTTCCGGTTCTGGATATTTGTCCTTGTGAAATTTATGTATGTAAACTGCCCCCACGATACAGGAGAAAATCTAAGTGTGGGGGTAACGTTTTTATTACAGTACAGTACAAAAGAATGGTGTTGGCGCTCCCCCGCACCGTGCACAGGAGGGATGCGATTCGCTTGCGCACTACGGTGTGAAACCCATCAGTGTGCGCCAATGCGAACATCCCAGTCCACTACAGTAACTTGTAAGCGCCAGCAACATCCCCAGACCATTATTATATTGTACTTGGAGAGCGTTGATAGCCCCCGCGTGTAGTTGACCCATAGATTGCAGGTATAAAGTGTTTGCCAGTATGCCTTAAACACTTTTATTTTAACATCTGGACTGCTACATCCAAATCTGTGAGCCAACATGTTGCAGCGGACTGCCATCGCACTCCTTAGCCTTTCAATTTCTTTGTCATCCTTCAAGTCTTCGGTGACCACGTGATCGAGATACTTGAAGGATGGCACCATTACAAGTTCGCTACCGTTAAGCTTGACAGTCGGTACATACATCACCTTACGAGTCCTGGTTTTAAAAACCATCAACTCGCTTTTCCTACCATTACACAATAGGCCGTGGGATTTTGCATACTCCTCGCATATTGAGATCAGCCTTCTTAAAGCAGCAACTGACGGACTTAGCAACACCATGTCGTCGGCGTAACTGATGCTGTTTACACAGTGACCATCAATGAAACAGCCGAAACGGGCGATGCCAAGCCTAACAATCAACTCGTCTACATACAAGTTAAAAAGCGTCGGGGAGGTCAAACCACCCTGCCTCACCCCACTGACACTGACTGACATGGTTAGTCTTGGCCATACCAATATTTAAGAACATTTATAATCTCACCAAGCACACCTGAATTTTGTAATTATTACTTATGGTGAGGTTAAATCGAAGATACTCGCATTACCACAAGTTTTTACAATATTACTAAACTACTATAACAGTTTGTTAATTGTTAAAAAATATTTTTACACTAGCGATCCGCCCGATATTTTAAACGATAGTTTAAACGAAAGTGATGGAAGTCTTTTTATTATATTACTTCTAAACCTCTCCAAGCGATGTTCATTTATTGGAACAAACACAACTTTCTTATTTTTCTGTTTTTTGTGTATGTAAGGTAGTGATACTAACTGTCCACAGTGATGGTAAGTGAATGCTGTAACCTATAGACATCTACATTTATTCTCAATTAAGAATCAAAAAACAGATGTCAACCTTGAGGACTAAGATGAAATGCCTCTTTTCCAGTAAAAAGGGTCTTCGGTTCCCTGCACTCACCATACGAATCTAAATTTATGCTATTCTACGCTGGTATTCTATGAGAGGGTGGTTCTACCCCGGTTGAGTCGACTCATTCGTGCTACAACTACAATATACCTGCACGTCTAGCATAGGCTGGGGACAAAAATTTAATCCCCCAATTATATCCACTGACAAAAGATAAAATTATCTTCTCCCTATGCCAAAGCACGCCAACGGGGAGAAGCATATCCCTTTGACATAACGAGTAGACATATATCCCCCGTCCGTAGCATGGAGCCTAATGAAAGATAAAAAGTTATGCTTTTTTGACATTTGAAAGGGACAATTCTATCCTAGTTCATTGGCCATGGATGTAAGTTTATATTCATACAAAAATCTATCTAAGTCTATCTCCCATTTTATCTACTGTGAATATTATATCCACCGGTGTGCCCATGCTCGAAGGGTGGATAAAACTAAGCGAGGGGATAAACATTTTCTCCTTTCCCTGGGGATAAAATTGTCTCCTGTCCATGCTAGCCCTGCTGCAGCGTATAAAAGTGACTTCTCAGGGAGAACTCAAATAGATCGTCAGTCGTCGTGCAGTGGCGGTGTAAGAAAATACTCTATTCAATATCACGTTGTGAGTGTCGTAAAAGATGACAGAAGCCACACTGAAGTATTATTTGAGCACCAATGTTAACAACTCAACAGTAGCAATCCCGCTTGCATAGCGTGGCCAAATGATCTATCTTTGTTCAGCAGTGGAGTTTAGGCTTGTAATAAATAAATGAACTCAGAACGATACTTAAAATTATGCCAGTAAAATGGAAAATTAAAAATAATATTAACTAAAATTATCGTGCGAGTTAAATTGATTATACATAATTATTATTCTGTTTTATCTTACAGTTTTTAAATAACGTTTTCAAATTGTAATCTTTCTCCAAATGAATCGCGCAAAAAATGTGAGAAAAATTATACAAATATGATTTACTGTGTAATTAAGACTCCTGACAAAATTGGATTGATGTTTTTTTCCTCTATCCTATTTTATATTATTTTTAATAATTTTATATAATTTGTAAGCACCTGGCAGTTTCTCAAATCACCCAGTCTTGACTGACTGTCATGAGGCTTTAATTCTATCTTTTGTAACACTTAGAAGGTTTTTTTTATTTTATAAAAATGCATTACAAATAGCCGTTACTGGATCCCATTTTCATTATAATTGTTACGAACCAGTAAGTGCTACAATGGCGTCGCTTTGCATTCTAGTAGAATGGCCAACCTAGAATGGCCTATCATGGTGAGCACATTCATTCTAATTTCTTATGCTTACTTTAAACGTTTGTTGCGCTAGAACAGTGCGATATACCATCTAGGGCTTCATCACGGCTTACCGTCAGATGGAATTGTAGTCAAGCACTAGAAAAGTTACTATTAATCATAAGTGTCCATTTTACAAAACAGTTCTGGGAGCCACTTCACCGGCCTCTAGGATTTCCCAACTTTATAATAAGTGCGGTGGGTCAATAGATGTTCATATTATGTCTCCAGTCAAGTTTAAGGTACACAGTAAACATTGTTTTACTAACATATGTATGTATAACAAGTGACTCGCCTCGATTTTCTGGATTCGACAACAACGCATACCGGGTCCAATTGTGTTCACACACAACATTTCACCAAAATCGTACCAGCCGTTTAGGAGGATTTCAGTCACATACACACAGACGGAAGAATTATATAACATGAATGTATTATACATATGAATCTTTTTGTTAATTATTCCGTCTATTGATGAGAACCGCATCAAAATTCGTTGCGTAGTTTAAAAGATCTAAACGTACAGACGGTGGGAAGCAACTTTGTTTTATACTATGTACAGATATTATTTAGTTGTATCCTAAGTTTTTGTATTTTATATATTTGACATTACGTTGTGTTAACTTTTTAGTACATATCTAGAAGCATGCAACGGTATACTTAATTTGATTGGGCAAAGAGGGCTAATAATTTTATAAAAAAAAGTTATAAGTTGTGGATGCCCTCGTTAGCGTCTAAGTTGATGTGTCCATACCAAGTCCATACTAATACTGCATGTTTGCTACAATCTTTGGTGTACTTAAATAAATAAATAAATAAGAGACTTCCCATTTAAAAAAGGACTAACATTTTATTACTACGCGATATATCTTATTAAATCAAGTTTATACGGCGGGCGTCCATTTCCCTTACCACAATAACATTCAGGTACGTCTTCATTTCACTTCGGCAGATACCATAAAACAATGCGTGGACAATTTGTGACTTTCTTCACGGGTGCAGGGTGCCCGAGTTATTAGCCCTATAAAACGGGACGCTCCCTACGTATAACGTACGGGATTGACCACACTTTACGGCCAGAAAATGGGGAACGGTAAAATTTTTATAACTCCCCCAACTTGCGTCGAATTTGATAACGCTTTCGCATCTCGGACGTTAAATGAAAGGGAAAATTATTTTCTATGCATAATTCAACGGGGAAATTACGACGATAGGCGATACAGTGTTCTTTTGCTTTTCTAGAAGAATCATGTACTTACCTATTTTTCAATATTTGGTTAAAATTTTAATAAACGTTTATAACATACCTTGTGGTTGTCAATAGGACATTTGCATGAATTTCCAAATACCATCGCGTTTACTGCTGACCGTATGAGAATGCTTCAAATCCAATGTGTTCTTGTATGGAATATATTGCTATCCATACAAATGTAAGATTGTCTTTTCAAAACGACTGTACTAGTATTTTATAGAAAAGTATTTAAAGAAACTAACGACCCGCTCCGGCTTGCCTGGCGATCCAAGATAGAGGAGGTTTAGATTAAGACTATTTATTGTAACAACGAAAGGTTTTTTTAATGTCCAAGTTTTTCGGACGAATTATAGCCAGAATCCTGGACCCTTTTATTCCTAATCAGAATTCAAACTTTTGATTCCTAATCGAGGATAAAAGTAGATGTCATGGGCCACAGCATCCACTTACCATTAGGTTGACTGTGTGCTCGTTTGTCACCCATATTCTATAAGAAAATGGATCACTTTTGGCATTGCTCACTGCTATTTGTGATGTTTCATTAAAATCGTTTCAGTCATTCTGAACATTAGCTCGGACAAATATTCTGCAATGGCAGCCTCGCACCGGTAAGTCGAGTGTGGGGTACCATATTCATACCATATACATATTCATAAAAATATTATAACAAATTTTCTATTCGACAGAGCCCCGCTATTGTGCTATTTTAAGGCATCAGCATGAATGGGCCACTTATGAAGGAAGATACGCAGAATACCATCGGAAAGTAGTAGCCTAATAGATATTTTTAACTGTTGAATAAAACTATACAAGATTGTTATGGAAAATAAGTTAAATAACTTAAATTAAATTCGATAAAATAAGTAAAATTAGTTTTATTTGTCGCAGCGCTGTCGTCATACCACAAGCAAAACGCATCTGAGCCTAAATCGCGCTATCACAGTTCCGAAATAATGCAATATAGAACAGCTCTGTACTACCACATGAAGCGTCGGCCGCTGCCCGACGCTGATATCTCCCGAGCAGATATTGTCTGCAGTCTTCAGATCCTGCAAGCCATCTAGCTTTACAAGGTTCATTGCAGCACTGGAATAACGCTTCCTGTTCCATCGAGCTACTCTCTGCTCTGCAGTGCTTAGCAATGTCGCAGATTACTTGCCTTTTTCTCGACTCACCGTAGACTACAAGGCATTCGCTGGCACTTGCACATTCTTCGACAACTAGACTGCACCATCGACCTCCATTCTGAGCAGGGGTGATGGTGGTGGCGCTGTCATCGCACCACACGCGAATTGTTCCTAAGTACTGCGCTATATTTAGAGCAGCTTGCGCGGTGAAGGAAGGGGACTTTTCCTATCGCGGCCAAAATGATTGCGCGGTACTTCGGAACTTTTGATAGCGTGATTTAGGCATAGGTGCGTTTCGCTTGTGGCGCGACGATGGCGCCGTCTCTAATTCAATGTCGAGTATTCGTTATAAGAAATCATTACTTTTAAGTGATAACGTTGCATTGCACTTAGTCCACAGAGATAATAACACATCTGCCTTTTTATTCTTAATCGAAGATAGATTAAAGGTTACGGTCCACAGCATCAACTTACCATCTATGTTATACGAGTTATACGTGGTAGAGCCATGCTGCAGCTATATTAGTAGTATAGTTGTAGCACGAATGGGTCGGCTCCACCGGGGAAGGACCACGCTCTCACAGAATACCAGCGTAAAATAGCAGCTTAACACTGCTGTGTTTCGTATGGTGAGTGTAGAGAACCGGATACCCTTTTTACTGGAACAGAGGCATTTCATCTTTGTCCGCACGGGTGACAACGCATCTGCATTTTGATTCGCAAACGAGGATAGATGTAGATGTCTATGGCCCACAGCAACCATTTACCATCAGGTGGACTGTGTGCTCGTTTGTCACCCTATCCTATAAAAAAATATACAGTCTGTGTTTGATTGTCACTATTACTTATATCGAAATACGAACTAACAGAGCTGCGATCTAACTCCACCTGGTGGTAAGCGACTTCCGTGGTCCATAGAACCTTGCAATTAACTTCAAATAAGGAAGACTATACGAGTAGACCCATTGTCAAAATAAGGGATAATAATTTAGCGCTCACCGGACGTCACTAGTTGGGACTGAGGTGAATTTATTTGTTACACTGTGTCACCTTAAGTGAAAAGTTTTGCTGTTTCTGATGTTTAAACCGTATATACACAAAACAATGCCTTAGCGGTTGCTCTTGAACTTTTGCACATTTCTAACTTTCTTTTTAATTATTTAACTTTTTTTCTATCTAATTAATATAATATGTTACTAATATTTCAGAAAGAAACAGTAAACTTTATAATTTCCCTACATAAAATCTGTTAAATATTTTAAGTACTTCATTTGTGACGCCGTTCTGGTGGCAGAAAAATTGTGGCCCTCTATGAATACTAAGATAAGGTAATTTCTCACAGCGTGTAATAAAATTGGCTCTCTAATATTTTGCAATAGAACACCAATGTTGTTGTTTTACTACAGAAATGGGGCAAGACAAAGACGGAATTCTAGACTAAAAGTGTAATCTACCACTTAGTAAAAAAACTAGTGGGATATTTATGGTTTCAAATAACCCAAGAAGCTCAGCACTGATTTGATACCGAACCAATAAGCCGGGGTCATCAATTTTCCCCAGGGATCGAGGGTGTTTTTATGAGTACTTTGAGGTGGTATTGCCGCGGTCCCGTTAAGTCGTATTATTGCTGAATGTACTTAGTGATTTTATATCTCCTATCAATGCGGTAGCTTCATGCTCTCAGGGCATTTCACACGTGCAGTATTATTTTATATACACCTACTTTTTATGATATATGAAAAAAATAACGGCATGTACAGTAACTGAATAAGAACATAATATACACAAAAAAATATAGAAAAAATACTGTCTAGTGATCTAAGAATATCCACTGCCATATCTTATTCCGTGGGTGTCGTAAGTGACGATAGAGGGAAATGAATTAGGCGACGGAAGGCAGTATCTTCCTTATAGCAACATGAAATATATTATAAAGGAAGATCTCATGCTGCAGCTATATCAGTAGTATAGTTGTAGCACGAATGGATCGGCTCGACCGGGGTAGGACCACGCTCTCACAGAATACCAGTGTAAAATAGCAGCTTAACGCTGCTGTGTTTCGTATGGTGTGTGTAGAGAACCGGAAACCCTTTTTATTGGAAAAGTGACACTCCTTCTTAGTCCTCACGACTGACAACGCATCTGCGTTTAATTATTTATTGAGCATAGATGTAGATGTCTATGCGTCACTGCAAACACTTACCATTAGGTGGATTGTGTGCTCGTTTGTAACCCTATCCTATAAAATGAAATAAAACTCCTGTTGTCAACCCGCTAGTGAAGAGTGGCAGCTAAAATGTCCCAACTATGAGGTGATCTATGTAGAAGGCCTATTTTCAACGGTGGACTTTAGAGAAATTGCAAGGTTACAAAGAAGGAAGATGCCGGCAATTTGGCCGAATATTTAACATTTATAGTTACAAAAGCCCTTCGGATAACGGTTCTCCGAACGATGTTATTGATGGCTTTTGTCACTATAAATGTTCTTTCAGTTTAGAGACTTGAGTAAAATTTAGAGATGATGGCAGAAGACCGAATGGTATGGCTTAGATTAAATTTATTGGCACGAATATGTAGTCATCGCACATATACTTATATTTGCGCCTAAAAGTATAATAATTCATTACTTAACTGATTCTTATCCCTATATATAAAAATAAATTGATATACGTTAGTTTCCCAAAAACTCGAAAATGGCCGAAATGATTTTAATTAAAAATTTTGTGTCAATTGGAACCGGTAGGTGACGCTGTTGTCGCTAGTCTTGTATAAAGACAAAACTTACTAAGTATGAAAATGCCTTAACGTTTACGTCACTGTCGATCTGCCATCCGTCGGTTTGTTGCCTTTTTATTGTCCACACCTCGAGTCTTGATGGGCCCGTGCACTACCTCCGATTGTACGTTCGTACACTCACTGAAATATTCTGAAATATAAAGTGGACCGTATAGGTCTCAACGCATTAAGGAAAACGAACGATGTTTTTTAAATTTTATAACCTGAAAAAGGCTTTTAGCCGATTCGAATTTATTTTGTTTATATTGCACGTTGGAATAAAGTGTATATAAATAAATTTAAATAAATCAAATTTGATACAACTGTAAAGAAAACAAATTTCACAATAATTGTGCATGTGCGATCCCAGCCCGAGCTGCCGGTGCGGGCCGGCCTGAATATTTGTGCATACTGAGGCCCGTCTTATTCGTACCCTTCATGGTCATAAGTTTGATTCTGTTCTTTTTTATATATATTATACCTATTGCAGTTTAGTCCTTAAGAATCGATTTTCATGTAATATAGCCCACAATACATAAACTAGAGATAGCGAAATCGAGTGATAGCAAAAAGTGAAGTCCTTATGTTGCGCACAACACATTCGCACATCTTATACTAAACGCGTGTAAAATAATAGCGCCATCTACTTCATTTTATAGGTTATTTTATCGAACAAATTGGTTAATTCAATTTAAGGTGACAGTGTAGCGTAAAATAGCCGCTAGATGGCGTTTAAAGAATGAACTCCAGTCGCGCGTCGGAGCTGACACGCACCAATTTTTTTTGGGTGTTATTCATAACACTATAAATATATGTCGTGCTCAAACTACGAATAAAGATGTTTTCTTTCTTTCTTTCTTTCCTTCTCTTAACTTTTAAGGGCTGATGAAGAAGCTAAATATATGCTTTAATCAGATTCTGAACATTAAAAGATTTTCATGGCAGTTAAAAATATAAAACTAAACAAACACGAAGGTATCCAATTCCTTTTTCAAGATGTAAAGTGAAGCAATTGGTGATTTAATATGCAAATTGACTCCCTGACTCTCCAAAAGCTTACTTAATTCTAATTCTGTTACAAAATCGACTCCCGAAAGCCACGATTGCCTTTTTTCACCCTTTCCTCGGCTCGATTGCTATTCCAATACTAATGGAGTGGTAAATTGGCCAGCTACGTGACATTATAAGAGGGTCCTCTCCCTCAAAACCTATTTTTCATTTTAAACTTGCCGCATTTTAAACCTTTCGATTCCATTTTCAAATGTATAACGTCTTGTTAGAAAAAAGTTAAGAACTCCTTTAAATGTCATTATTGAAGGATATGCTTGAATAACTCTAAATGGATGACTTTGCTTCGCGAGTCTATCTAACTATGTAACGGAATCTTTTAATGTGATTTTCAACAACTTGTCAACGACCGATGACTTGAAAATTGACAGAACAATAATTTAATAACTTTATCCTGGTATCCTGATCAAGAACACCAAGATAAAATAAAATAATTTTATTTTAAATAAGTAACTGTTTTTTAACCTTAACGAGTTTAAAAAACGGTTAATATTTTAACTTAATCCTATTATTTATATTTTATGTATTAAAGTTTATTTTTATTCATGTGATAGTGACGTAAGCGAATTTATTACCGAACTTCGTTATTTTTTCGTTTTTTTCTACTGCCTGATGGTGTGTAGATACTATGGCATTAACATCTACATTTCTGCCCTTGATTGAGAATCAAAATGCAGATGCGTTGTCACCCGTGAGGACTAAGATGGAATGCATTAGGCTGCTATTTTATGCTGGTATTCTGTGAGAACGTGGTACTTCCCGGTTGAGCCGGCCCATTCGTGTTACAATCATAAAATAGCTGCAGCATGACTCTACCACGTTTATCCAATATAATATGTTATTAGAGACGATCAGAAAATATGCCAAAAACCCCGCATATGACCTGTACAAGCGGTGCGGTATTTTATCAGTACGTAGATTATTTCTATATCAGTGTCTCCATAGATATCACCGCCTTTGTGCCTGGTCTCCCTAAAAGTAACAAACGAGTAACAAGATTACCCGTACCTAGGGTATATGCTTATTTACTTATTTAACAAAGCTAAAACTGTTATTAACAGAAATGTGCTGCTGAAGATTTGTTCATGAAAATCACTTAATAACACACACACACACACACACACACACACACACACACACACGCACACACACACACACACACACACACACACACACACACACACACACACACACACACACACACACACACACACACACACACACACACACACACACACACACACACACACACACACACGCAACTTGACCTTACAATAGCATTGTAAGGTACTACATTATTACTTTTTCTATTATTTTGTAACTAACATAATATTTCTTTACAATACTAATATAGGTACCTACATTATAATACTTAGACAATAGATAGGGAAGTCTGAGGCCTGTAGCACAGTTTTAACTAACGCAGGCTTCAAGCTCCGCGATCTTAGCACCTCATGTGCAGAATTTCGATTTACCAATTATACCATCTGAAAGTTCAGAAATTGGTCATAAAAGGTCATGCGCATGCGCGTTACGACAATGCCAACTTATTTTTTTTAATATTAAATTAAACTGACCAAATATTTATACAAGCTGACCAATTATCAGGGAATGCTTTTCGATCGCGCATAAATAGAATTTTTTATTTTTTTCGCGAATGAGGTGCTAAAATTTCTCATTGACCTTAAAAAACTTTAACCCTTAATAAAAATGTTTCTAACGCTGACCAATTAATACTAATATAATAAATATTATAATAATAAACTGACCTATAATAAATATAATAATAATAAAGTGACCTTTTATGACCAATTTCTGACCTTTCAGATGGTATAATTGGTAAATCGAAATTCCGCACATGAGGTGCTAACATCGCGGAGCTCAGGCTTCAGAGCTCAAAAATTACTGTAACTATAATGTAATGTATGATAAATAAATTTCATTTAATTTCATTTCCCAACCCTATGAGAGTGAGAGAATAGAAAGTGCACTGTTCTCTGATCTCGTGCAGATGGCTAGTCTCCGTTGAGACTAATTCGGTCTGGAGGCCTTTACTTTACAGTAATGATTAGGTTTACTATATTATATTATAAAAATGTGGGCTTCATATGGCTTAATAAAGAAAAGCATAACCCGAAAAATTAAAAATTACTTACATGGCGGATTTTTTTTAGGTGGCAACCCGCTACGCTCCATAACTGGGATAATACTCACACACACACACTTTTTGTATTTATTTTCCTCTTATTTATAATGTTATGTGCTAAAATTTATTATTTTTTACTAAACACAACCGTCTTAACGTTTTCGCATAAGTATGGCTTACAACAATATAGTTTGAAGTCAGAAACATTTTTGTTTATATCTACTGCATAGGGACTTTACAATAAGACTGTGACCTTAGTACCAGCGCGGTAGCGGAAGCATATTTATACGTTGATTACGTACGTTACTTTGTTTTTTTTTTCTGAGGAATAGATAATTTATAAATTAAGAGGGAATATTAGCGTTAATGTTATGAGAGTAAATAATCAAAAAAAGAGAAATTAAAATAAATAACTGAGAACGCAGTATGAGTAAATGAGTAAGAGAGTTAGATAAACATTAAGTAAGCAATCTAGATTTAGTGATGTTAATGCTGTTAGCCTATGCAGCTCTTACAGTTTCATCGAACTCCTCCAGTAACCTGCCCAACTGCAGAGAGGTGTAAGACAAGGTGATGTTATAGTCCGGAATCTGTTCACCGCTGCATTGGAAGACGTTTTCAAGCTACTGGACTGGAATACACCACACGTCTTTGATTTGCCGACGTTATAGCTACCATCACGTGGTTTGTAAGTTCGTATGTCACTTCAATTTTATAAAAAAATAACGTGAAAGGGCAATAATGCGTCCTGCAGCAGTGTTATGGGTGCAACACCAATGGATTAGTTCGACCGGGCAAGACCACGTACACTCACAATATTAGTATGATAATATCGTATAATACTCGTAGTACTGTTGTGATGAGTGACGTGGAGCGGCAAAATCTATATTTAATTAATCTATTCAGATCTCTTCATTCGGCGTGATGATTATGGCAAATTCTCTCTTCAATGGAAAGGGCTTACGTCCAGCAGTGGACGTCCAGCAGTGGATTTTAATCCGCCAATAAAATAGAAGAATATATAAAGTCACCATGATCAAACTCAGCTCGGCAATAATCGCAGTTGATTTTTCCGCTTGTTTTCATTCCCGCTACTTCTACCGCTCCTTCTTTTAATACAATCTTACCTTGGCCGGACAAATACAAAAATGATTAAGTGTTTACTTGGAATTCCCTGATAGAAAAATAAAAATGGAAGAACTACCGAATATACGTTATTAGTAATTGTTGTAAATGTATTTATTGCCAACTCCTGAACATAGGCCTCGCTTTAGGATTTTCCTCATAGGGGAAAATAGTAATCCTTATAAAGGGAATATCGTTCCGTGAGTGTACTAGAAGGCAACAAATACTAAACCAGGAGCTGGGCAACGACGTCCCCTAACAACTAGAATAAAAAACTGAAGTGAACGTCAGGGTCGGGAAGGGACGCCCTAGACGAAGGTTTATCGACCAAATCGGCGATACATTGAAAATGGGCCAGATTAGGAGTACCCTTAACCGACGAGCGTGTATGCGTAGATATATGGATGTAAAAGAGGCGAGAGAGGTGTGTCAGGATCGCGCCAAATGGAAGTCCGTTGTCTCTGCCTACCCCTCTGGGTGACAGGCGTGAGTGTTTATGTATGTATTATGTTATGTAAAAAACTGGGGTTGCCAACCCGGCGACCAAGCGTAGCAACTCTAGCAAAATCCGCCCTATGACGCAATTATGGAAGAGGCCCATGTTTAGCCCTGTACTTTTATAGACTGTAATGGATGGATAAAATTATCATACAGTTCTATTTCTCGAAGTAGTGCGAAGAATACTGGTCACATTTCCTCGCTGAACGGCTATACTTAGCCTTTTAGATGGGGAAGTAACCAGTGCTCTTGTCATCAGCGGTAACGATCAGTCGTGGATACATTCTATCGGTGAGGATATTTGCTGAAGTACACTAAAATTTTAAAGAGTACTTATCCCCTGAGTTGCCAGGGTTTTAGTTGGTAGTAAAGCAGTTTCCATTTGGAGTTTACTTTGCGTATACCGTAGCGTACCCGTGGTAACTGAGATGTTTAAGCTAGTGTAAATTTCACAGTACGCGAGCAACCCGGGTTCTACCTCCGCCGGCACCAATTAAATTGTTAATTGCAATTTTTAAGTGCTGATTTACCACGTGCTCGGCGGTGAAGGAAATCATCGTGAATACATGTGAATTTCGCCAACACGCGTTGGGGCAGCGCAGCGGACACTTCCTCTTGCCCTAAAACCCTCCCAGAAACAAGAGAAGGCCTGTGCCCAGCAGTGGGACGTATATGGGCTTTAAATTTTTTGACTTTTTTGCGTATACTATCGTCTTAGTCTTACATTAACACTAACGGTGGTAGAGCCACGCAGCAGCTTTTGCTGTTGCACGTATGGGCCGGCTCGAACTGTGTTAGTACCACGACCTCACAAAATACCGGGGGGGGGGGGGGGGGGGGGGTACAAAATTCCGCTCAACACAATAACTGCTCGGGGCAAACTGAGCAACAAGACCAAGCTGCCATGCTATCCGTGAATTTCTGCAACATCAGGGGACTTCACTCTAACCTAAACGCCGTACACTACCATCTCGAGACGGCGAAGCCGGCCTTCCTTTTTCTGACCGAGACGCAAGTGTCCTCTCCGGCTGATAATTCGTATCTCTCCTTCCCGGGGTACAAATTGGAGCACTCCTTTGTGCCTCGGGCTGGAGTTTGCGTGTATGTCAGAGAGGACATCTGTTCTCGACGCCTTGGCAGTCTTGAAGGTTTGGACCTGTCCATCCTTTGGCTACGCGTAGACAGCGACGACCATCCGCGCGTCTACGGGTGCCTCTATAGGTCCCATAGCGATAATGCCGAAACAGACCGACTCATCGACCACGTCCAAATGGCTACAGATTACTTGCTACAACAGGTCCCATCCGCAGAGATCGTGATCCTTGGCAATTTTAACGCCCACCACGCCGAATAGCTCGGTTCACGTTTAACCGATCATGCGAGGAGATCTGTTTATGACTTTGCCTTGACATATGGTCTGACACAACTGGTTACATTGCCTACGCGGATTCCAGATGTGGAGGATCATACACGTTCCCTGCTGGACCTTCTGATGACCTCTCATTCGGACGGATATCAGGTTTCCGTCGATGCCCTTCTTGGCTCTTCGGACCATTGTCTGATCCGGAGTGTGGTGCCACTCACACTCCCCTCGCGGTTGCGTTCTGCAGGTTGCCGCCCTGTTTGGCATTACAGGTCGGCGTCTTTCTTTGCTTCTCGCCGGATGATCCCAGCGCTGTTGCTGACTCTGTCACTGATGTGGTGCTACAGGGAATGGAACTATTTATTCCATCATCTGTGGTACCCATCGGAGGCAGATGTCAGCCTTGGTTTGGTCGCTCCTGTACGACTGCATTACGCAGTAAGCAGGAGTGTTATCAAGCCTGGGCTGCGGCTTCGGCGACTCAGAATGTAAACACCAGCATACTTAAAAAGAAGTATAACTTCGCCTCCAGGTCCTTCAAAAGAGTTATTGCCTAGGCAAAGTCAGAGCACATAGGCAGAATTGGCGAGAAACTAGTTCGCCTTCCTTCGGGAACCCGTGCATTCTGGTCTCTCGCCAAGACTGTCCAAGGGAATTTCTGTAAGCCATCACTACCATCTCTGCACAGGTAGGACGACTCACTGGCCCACGGCGCAAAAGAGAAAGCCGACCTTTTAGGCTCCCTTTTTGCATCTAACTCGACTGTTGATGATGGGGGGAACACACCGCCGACCATCCCACGGTATGAGTGCTCCATGCCGGATGTGCGGTTCTCACAGCGCTCAGTTCGCAGAGCACTTCTTTCCCTGGACATCCACAAGTCGAGTGGGCCTGACGGAATCCCCCCAATTGTGCTGAGGACGTGTGCTCCGGAGTTGGCACCGGTTCTAACGCGTCTTTTTCGGTACTCCTACTCCCTAGGCGTAGTCCCGAAATCATGGAAGACAGCTTTTGTCCACCCGATCCCTAAAAAAGGCGACCGCTCAGACCCGTCCAACTACAGGCCTATCGCCATCACCTCCTTGTTCTCCAAAATAATGGAATCCGTTATTAACTGCCAGCTCATGCGGTACCTTGAGGATCACCAGCTGATTAGTGACTGCCAATACGGTTTTCGTCGGGGTTGATCAGCTGGTGATCTTCTGGTCTACTTAACTCATAGATGGGCGGAGGCAGTAGAGTCGAAGGGGGAGGCATTGGCCGATAGTTTGGACATTGCGAAGGCCCTCGATTGAGTTTGGCACAAAGCGCTTCTTTCGAAGTTCCCTTCCTATGAGCTTCCTGAAAAATTATACAATTGGATCACCAGCTTTCTTGCAGATCGGAGCATCAAGGTCGTTGTAGACGGTGCATGCTCCGATTACAAGCCTGTTGAAGCTGGTGTTCCACAAGACTGCGTGCTATCACCAACGCTGTTTCTTCTGCATATCAATGATGATATGTTGCAAACCGGTAGCATTAATTGCTATGCGGATGACAGCACTGGTGATGGTCTATACACCGGCCGTGCCAATATTTCTCGGGAAAACGTCACCGAGTACCGGAACAAACTCGTGTCTGAAGTCGAGTCTTTGCTGGACAAAGTCTCGGATTGGGGGCGACTAAATCTAGTCTAGTTTAATCCTCAGAAGACACAAGTTTGAGCGTTTACCGCTAAAAAGAACCCCTTTGTCGTATCTCCTCAGTTTCAAGGTACTCCCCTTGTTGCCTCAGCCAGTATTGGAATCCTCGGCGTCGATATACCGAGTGACGTGCAGTTTCGTAGTCACTTGGAAGAGAAGGCCAAATTGGCCTCTAAGAAGCTTGGCGTTCTGAGCAGAACGGGACGGTATTTCATGCCGGCTCAACGCCTGCAACTTTACAAGGCGCAAGTTCGGCCTCACATGGAATACTGTTCCTATTTCTGGGCTGGGGCTCCCCAGTGCCAGCTCCTTCCACTTGACCGCATCCAGCGCAGAGCGGCTCGAATCGTCGACGACCGAGTCCTTTCCGATCGGCTCGACTCATTGGCGCTGCGAAGAGATGTTGCATCTCTTTGCATTTTCTTTCGCATTTACCACGGGGAGTGCTCTGAGGAATTGTTCGGATTAATCCCAACCGCCAAATTTCACGAACGCACATCGCAACAGAACTCCCGATACCATCCACACCATCTGGATTATTGGCGGTCCACCACTGTGCGATTTAGAAGATGTTTTCTTCCTCGCACGACTTCCTTGTGGAATCGATTACCATCAGCGATTTTTCTGGTCCGATACGACTGCCCGAACGAAGGTCCCTACTTCAAGAAAAGAGCCTACACCTTTTTAAAAAGCCGGTAACGCATCTGCAATTTCCCTGGTGTTGCGGTTGTTCATGGGCGACGGTAGTCACTTACCATCTCCTATAAAAAAAACATCATGTTGTGTGTTATAAAAGTAGAGTGAGGGGAATGTTATGAGAATGATAAAGGAACAACTATGCAATAAAATACCACTTATGCTTGGGAGGGAGATATTGCAATCGCCAAAATATTTCCCCACCTTGGCAGTCTCAGCAAATTCCCCTAGAATAAAACATAATTAAAAGTGAACTTTTGCAATAGCAATTTCCCGAAAAGAAGACTTACTTAGTTAAAAAGTAAACTTTCCAAATGGCGATTCTCAGAAGAAAAAATAACTAAGCAAGTAGTAAAATTAAAAATTTTGTACAACCGACTTAATATAAAATATAAACAAAATGAGAACATCATCAATATATGTATATTATATAATAATGTATCTAACATCTATGTAATACCTATGATCCACGAAATAAATGATTATGATTATGATTATGATTATGATCAATGTAGTCGAAGTCAATTAAATATGCATTATTAACGATAACTCAAACACTCCTGGTCAAATCTTGATCAAATTTATATGATACCACATGAAAAGTACCAGCTTTCAAAAAATAAAGAATCCTCAAAATCGGTTTACCTAGAAAAAAGTTCTGAGGTGAACACATATAAAAAAAACAGTCGAATTGAGAATCACCTCATTTTTTTGAAGTCGGATGCAAATACAATTTAAATGACAATTTCCCCAGAAAAGTACATAATTAAAAAAGTTGACTTTTGAATTGGCAATTCTCTCAGAAGAGGATACAGCGAGGTGCCGCTCTGAACCATCCAAAACAACCAACCAAAGACCAGATCTGCCGCTAAGGTCAGGAAAGCGGGTGCTACCGAGCGCTCGATTTTCCTTTTTCCTGGCCCCATGGCCTTCGCGTATCGGACTTGGGGGAGCCCATTACGCAGTTGAAGTTGGAGGCCGTGGAGTAAGGCGTGTCTTGTGTTCCTGATGCGCCTTGCTTGAAAAGGAGAATGGGGAGGAGAAGTCCTGCCCCGAGAAGGGGCTGCCATGGGGCGGCCAGCGTTGGCGGGGCCACGGATGTGTGCAAACACAGTCGATGCGAGACCGACATAACCCGTCCTTGCCTCCGCGAGACGGGTATGCGTAGGCATTTCCCCATCTAAAAAAAAAGGTAAATGGATGCTGTAGCTCATACACATCTATATCTATCCACGACTAAGAATCAAAATACGGTTGCATTTTCACCCCTAACGACTAGTACCAGTAAAATAAAATAAAACTAAAATAAAAAAGGTTGTCAGGTTTTTTAAACTATCTATACGAAACACAGCAGTATAAAGTTAATATTTTATTAGTATTCTTTGAGAGCGTGGTACTTCCCCTAGCATTACTTTACCACATTAAAGATAACGATTAGATAACGAATAATTATTTTGCTTCTTAGAAAAACGTCTCCCTTACAGTACAACTTTCTCCTGCATCGTGCAGGCATATTACATATATAAACATGGAGGAATACCAAAGATATAGGTCATAAGAACACTTGTTTTGTGTTGGATTCAAACCCGCGACCCACGCTACTGAGCTATCAAATAACATAATAAAATACATGAACTGTATTATTCAACATAACACTTCAAGCCAGGATCTTAAATCTCCTGTTATACCACTTATCTCATAATGGTTATGGAGGCGTGAACGCAACTGCAAAGGTACCCTGAGATAAACCCGAGAAACTTGTCCACATATTGTCCGGTTAACTTGTGAGAAAGTTAGCGCACGTCCGGACAGTCCACTGTCCGCAAGATTATGACGCACGGACGGACAAACTTGTGACTACCGGACTAACTTCTGAGCGTCGGACAAAGTTTGTCTTTTGTACAGAATTTCTGAAGACGCCGATAGCTATTGTTCCTGCCCGCTGTAAATATTATTTGTCATTTAGAAGTTATAAATAAATGTGTAAAGACAGATATGTTTCAAAGAACAGCAAACACCTAGAAAACGCAAATAAGTTCTCAAGGGTGAGAAAAACGAGCACACAGTCCACCTGATGGTAAGTGGTTGCTGTGGCCCATAGACATCTACATTTATCCTCGTTAGTGAATCAAAACGCAGATGCGTTGTCACCCGTGAGGACTAAGATGGAATGCCTCTTTTCCAGTAAAAAGGGTCTCCGGTTCTCTACACTCACCATACGAAACACAGCAGCATGAAGCTACTATTTTATGCTGGTATTCTGTGAGAACGTGGTACTTCCCGGTTGAGCCGGCCCATTCGTGTTACAATCATAAAATAGCTGCAGCATGACTCTACCACGTTTATCCAATATAATATGTTATTAGAGACGATCAGAAAATATGCCAAAAACGGTCTTATGACTTTCAACAGACGGTGATATGAATATTTCGTTTTCGCCAAGCGTAAAACACCCAGACCAGGAATAGCGTCTAAAGTGAAACCTGTAGTAATGCTATCATCAATTCGCGTGCCAAGTGTGATGATTAAGATAAATTCTCTCTACAAAGGGGGAGGGCCATGTTGTTTACGAGAAAAAATAACATAGAAAGTTTATATGACAAAATACCTGGCTACTAAAGACCTAGGCTCCACAGGATGGTGATCATCGAGGAACCGGTTTGGATGGCGCAAAGGGGCCGTTGCTCGAACATCGGCCATTACAGTCTACGTCTTCGTACTCAGTGCTCTTACCTATACTAAATTAATTATTGTCAACAATTATTAAATCTATAAAGTGAAGTAGATTGTTTCATTTTATATCGATTCATACATGTGTTGAGTGACTAATTGTGTTAAAACGTAAACTGTTGATTTTCGGGTTTGATAAGCATATTAACGTATGGTAGAGCCTTATGTTAGAGGCCTCTACCATGCCTTAATATGTTTGTCAAACGAGGCTCTAGCAATGTGGTTGCAGCACAAATGTGTCGGATCGCCCAGGATCACGCTCTCATAGCAATTAGCGGGCGACAGCAACGTAATACTCCTGTGTTTCATAATGCGGTAACGAACATCTTATCTCAGTCCTCAGGGAAGACAAACCATCTGTATTTTGATTCATAATCTATGATGTATGTTTTATATTTGGTAGAGTCATGCTGCAACTATATAATGTTTGTAGTACGAATAGCTGTGACAACAAATCTGCATTTTGATTCATTATTGAGGATAGGTGTAGATGTCTATGGTCTACTACATCTACTTACCACTAGGTGCACTGTGTGCTACTTTGACACCCTTATTCTATAAAAATATGTAATATATGGGCCACAGCGTAGAATCACTATCAGATGGATCTTGTCCGTGTCCTCGTTTTTAATAGAAGAGGACACAAGCACACGGCTCACTCGATGGTAAGTGATTACTGTTGGTCATCGTTTGTCGCCATAACATAAATAAACAAACAAAACATTTGATTATCCTAGCCCAGTGTGTGACCCTAACTCTAATCTCACACAAAAGTTACCTTTGAAACTAAATCAAGACAATATCGTGAGCAGGTGCTGTTTGTGGCAGGTGATCTGCACAGGCTTGCATTGCAACGATAAGCTCTAAAATTTCAAAATATTGACATTATTGTAAAGTTACGAAGGTCAAGTTAAGCTAGGAAGTCCCTGACAGCAATGAACAGTCGTTTAACCAAGGATTTAATGAGACTAAACACTTTATATACGTGGTAGAGCCATGTTGCAGCTATATTAGTAGTATAGTTGTAGCACGAATGGGTCGGCTCGACCGGGGAAGGACCGCGCTCTCACAGAATACCAGCGTCAAATAGTAGCTTCATGCTGCTGTGTTTCGTATGGTGAGTGTAGAGAACCGGAGACCCTTTTTACTGGAAAAGAGGCATTCCATCTTAGTCCTCACGGGTGACAACGCATCTGCGTTTTGATTCACTAACGAGGATAAATGTAGATGTCTATGGGCCACAGCAACCACTTACCATCAGGTGGACTGTGTGCTCGTTTTTCTCACCCTTGAGAACTTATTTGCGTTTTCTAGGTGTTTGCTGTTCTTTGAAACATATCTGTCTTTACACATTTATTTATAACTTCTAAATGACAAATAATATTTACAGCGGGCAGGAACAATAGCTATCGGCGTCTTCAGAAATTCTGTACAAAAGACAAACTTTGTCCGACGCTCAGAAGTTAGTCCGGTAGTCATAAGTTTGTCCGTCCGTGCGTCATAATCTTGCGGACAGTGGACTGTCCGGACGTTCGCAAACTTTCTCACAAGTTAACCGGACAATATGTGGACAAGTTTCTCGGGTTTATCTCAGGGTACCTTTGCAGTTGCGTTCACGCCTCCATAACCATTATGAGATAAGTGGTATGACAGGAGATTTAAGGTCCTGGCTTGAAGCGTTATGTTGAATAATACAGTTAATGTATTTCATTACGTTATTTGATAGCTCAGTAGCGTGGGTCGCGGGTTTGAATCCAGCACAAAACAAGTGTTCTTATGACCTATATCTTTGGTATTCCTCCATGTATATATATATATATATATATATATATATATATATATATATATATATATATATATATATATATATATAAATATATGTAATATGCCTGCACGATGCCGGAGAAAATTGTACTGTAAGGGCAACGTTTTTCTAAGAAGCAAAAGAATTATTCGTTATCTAATCGTTAAGTTTAATGTGGTAAAGTAATGCTAGGGGAAGTACCACGCTCTCAAAGAATACTAATAAAATATTAAATTAATACTGCTGTGTTTCGTATAGATAGTTTAAAAAACCGGACTACCTTTTTTACTTTATTTTTTATTTTATTTTACTGGTACTAGTCGTTAGGGGTGAAAATGCAACCGTATTTTGATTCTTAATCGTGGATAGATATAGATGTGTATGAGCTACAGCATCCATTTACCTTTTTTTTAGATGGGGAAATGTCTACGCATACCCGTCTCGCGGAGGCAAGGACGGGTTAAGTCGGTCTCGCATCGACTGTGTTTGCACACATCCGCGGCCCCGCCAGCGCTGACCGCCCCATGGCAGCCCCTCCTCGGGGCAGGACTTCTCCTCCCCATTCTCCTTCTCAAGCAAGGCGCATCAGGAACACAAGGCACGCCTTACTCCACGGCCTCCAACTTCAACTGCATAACGGGCTCCCCCAAGTCTGATACGCGAAGACCATGGGGCCAGGAAAAAGGAAAATCGAGCGCTCGGTAGCACCCGCTTTCCTGACCTTAGCGGCAGATCTGGTCTTTGGCTCCACCGCCAACCAAGTTTCAGCCGCGAAGGGTAGGGAGAGCGGCACCTCGCTGTATCCTCTTCTGAGAGAATTGCCAATTCAAAAGTCAACTTTTTTAATTATGTACTTTTCTGGGGAATTGTCATTTAAATTGTATTTGCTAATTGTATTTGACTTCAAAAAAATGAGATGATCCTCAATTCGACTGTTTTTTTATGTGTTCACCTCAGAACATTTTTCTAGGTAAACCGATTTTGAAGATTCTTTATTTTTCTGGTACTTTTCATGTGGTATCATATATTAAACGTGATCAAGATTTGACCAGGAGTGTTTGAGTTATTCTTAATAATGGATATTTAATTGACTTCGACTACATTGATGTTCTCATTTTATTTATATTGAAGTCTGTTGTACAAAGTTTTTAATTTTACCACTTGCTTAGTTATTTTCTCTTCTGAGGAATTGCCATATCAAATGTTTACTTTTTAATTAAGTAAGTCCTCTTCTCGAGAAATTGCCATTGCAATAGTCCACTTTTTATTTATGTTTTATTCTAGGGGAATTTGCTGTCACTGCCAAGGTGGGGAAATATTTTGACGATTGCAATATCTCCCTCCCAAGCATAAGTGGTATATTATTGGATAGTTGTTCCTTTATCATTCTCATAAATTCCCCTCACTCTACTTTTATAACACACAACATAATGTTTTTTTTTCTATAGGAGAGGGGGCAAACGAGCATGCGGATCACTTGATGGTAAGTGACTACCGCCGCCCATGAACAACCGCAACACCAGGGAAATTGCAGATGCGTTACCGGCCTTTTAAAAAGGAGTAGGCTCTTTTCTTGAAGGTCCCTAAGTCGTATCGGACCAGAAAAATCGCTGATGGTAATCGATTCCACAAGGAAATCGTGCGAGGAAGAAAACATCTTCTAAATCGCACAGTGGTGGACCGTCAATCATCCAGATGGTGTGGATGGTATCGGGAGTTCTGCCGCGATGTGCGTTCGTGAAATTTGGCGGTTGGGATTAATCCGAACAATTCCTCAGAGCACTCCCCGTGGTAAATGCGAAAGAAAATGCAAAGAGATGCAACATCTCTTCGCAGCGCCAAAGAGTCGAGCGGATCGGAAAGGACTCGGTCGTCGACGATTCGAGCCGCTCTGCGCTGGGTGCGGTCAACTGGAAGGAGCTGGCACTGGGGAGCCCCAGCCCAGAGATGGGAACAGTATTCCATGTGAGGCCGAACCTGCGCCTTGTAAAGTTGCAGGCGTTGAGCCGGCATGAAATACCGTCCAGCTCTGCTGAGCACGCCAAGCATTTTAGAGGGCAATTTGGCCTTCTCTTCCAAGTGACTACGAAACTGCACGTCACTCGATATGTCGACGCCGAGAATTCCGATACTGGCTGAGGCAACAAGGGGACCTTGAAACTGAAGAGATACGACAAAGGGGTTCTTTTTAGCGGTAAACGCGCAAACTTGTGTTTTCTGAAGATTAAACTGGACTAGATTTAGTCGCCCCCAATCCGAGACTTTGTCCAGCAAATACTCGACTTCAGACAGAAGTTTATTTTGGTACTCGGTGACGTTTTCCCGAGAAATATTGGCACGGCCGGTGCATAGAGCATCACCAGTGCTGTCATCCGCATAGCAATGAATGCTACCGGTTTGCAACATATCATTGATATGCAGAAGAAACAGCGTTGGTGATAGCACGCAGCCTTATGGAACACCAGCTTTAATAGGCTTGTAGTCGGAGCATGCACCGCCTACAATGACCTTGATGCTCCGATCTGCAAGGAAGCTGGTGATCCAATTGCATAATTATTCGGGAAGCCCATAGGAAGGGAGCTTCGAAAGAAGCGCTTTGTGCCAAACCCGATCGAAGGCCTTCGCAATGTCCAAACTAACGGCCAATGCCTCCCCTTGGACTCTACTGCCTCCGCCCATCTATGAGATAAGTAGACCAGAAGATCACCAGCTGATCGACCCCGACGAAAACCGTATTGGCGGTCACTAATCAGCTGGTGATCCTCAAAGTACCGCATGAGCTGGCAGTTTATAACGGATTCCATTATTTTGGAGAACAAGGGGGTGATGGCGATAGGCCTGTAGTTGGACGGGTCTGAGCGGTCCCCTTTTTTAGGGATCGGGTGGACAAAAGCTGTCTTTCATGATTTCGGAACTACGCCTAGGGAGTAGGAGTACCGAAAAAGACGCGTTAGAACCGGTGCCAACTCCGGAGCACACGTTCTCAACACAATTGGGTGATTTCGTCAGGCCCACTCAACTTGTGGATGTCCAGGGAAAGAAGTGCTCTGCGAACCGAGCGCTGTGAGAACCGCACATCCGGCATGGAGCACTCACACCGTGGATGGTCGACGGTGTGTTCCCCCCGTCATCAACAGTCGAGTTGGACGCAAAAAGGGAGCCTAAAAGGTCGGCTTTCTCTTTTGCGTCGTGGGCCAGTGAGTCGTCCTCCCTGTGCAGAGATGGTAGTGATGGCTTACAGAAATTTCCTTGGACAGCCTTGGCGAGAGACCAGAATGCACGGGTTCCCGAAGGAAGGCGAACTAGTTTCTCGCCAATTCTGCCTATGTTCTCTGACTTTGCCTTGGCAATAACTCTTTTGAAGGACCTGGAGTGAAGTTATACTTCTTTTTAAGTATGCTGGTGTTTACATTCCGAGTCGCCGAAACCGCAGCCCAGGCTTGATAACACTCCTGCTTACTGCGTAATGCAGTCTTACAGGAGCGACCAAACCAAAGCTGAGATCTGCCTCCGATGGGTACCACAGATGATGGAATAAATAGTTCCATTCCCTGGAGCACCATATCAGTGACAGAGTCAGCAACAACGCTGGGATCATCCGGCGAGAAGCAAACCCATGGGTAGGAAACAAAGAAAGACCGCATTCCGTCCCCAATTCGCCGACCTGTAATGCCAAACACGGCGGCAACCTGCAGAACGCAACCGCGAGGGGAGCGTGAGTGGTACCATACTCCGGATCAGACAATGGTCCTAAGAGCCAAGAGAGGCATCGACGGAAACCTGATATCCGTCCGGATGAGAGGTCAGCAGAAGGTCCAACAGGGAAGGTGTATGATCCTCAACATCTGGAATCCGCGTAGGCGGTGTAACCAGTTGTGTCAGACCATATGCCAAGGCAAAGTCATAAACAGATCTTCCCGTATGATCGGTTAAACGTGAACCGAGCCATTCGGCGTGGTGGGCGTTAAAATCACCAAGGATCACGATCTCTGTGGATGGGACCTGTTGTAGCAAGGAATCTGTAGCCATTTGGACGTGGTCGATGAGTCGGTCTGACATACACGCAAACTCCAGCCCGAGGCACAAAGGAGTGCTCCAATTTGTACCCCGGGCTGGAGAGATACGAAGTATCAGCCGGAGAGGACACCTGCGTCTCGGTCAGAAAGAGCAAGGCTGGCTTTGCCGTCTCGGATGGTAGTGGACGGCGTTTTGGTGAAGTCCCCGAGCAGTTATTGTGTTGAGCGGAATTCCCCCCCCCCCCCCCCCCCAGAATACGCAGGAGTGGAATAGCATGGTCGTGGATGCTTAGCTAGGGCTTCTCCAGGGGTGCTGGTACCCTCCTGGGGTAGTTTACGACGTATGTTTTAATTCCGCTACCATGTTGATGGGGGGGGGGTGGGGGAATTGGGCCTCCGGTCACCTGCATTCACCAGACGAAACGCGGAAGCACAGCTTCCACTTCTCGCCGGTATTTTGTGAGGTCGTGGTACTAACACAGCTCGAGCCGGCCCATACGTGCAACAGCAAAAGCTGCTGAGTGGCTCTACCACCGTTAATGTTAATGTAAGACTAAGACGATAGTATACGCAAAAAAGTTAAAAAATTTAAAGCCCATATACGTCCCACTGCTGGGCACAGGCCTTCTCTTGTTTCTGGGAGGGTTTTAGGGCAAGAGGAAGTGTCCACTGCGCTGCCCCAACGCGTGTTGGCGAACTTCACATGTATTCACGATGTTTTCCTTCACCGCCGAGCACGTGAGAAATCAGCACTTAAAAATTGCAATTAACAATTTAATTGGTGCCGGCGGAGGTAGAACCCGGGTTGCTCGCGTAGTGTGAAATTTACACTAGCTTAAACATCTCAGTTACCACGGGTACGCTACGGTATACGCAAAGTAAACTCCAAATGGAAACTGCTTTACTATCAACTAAAACCCTGGCAGTTTAGGGGATAAGTACTCCTTAAAATTTAATGTACCGCAGCACATATCCTTACCGATAGAATGTATCCACGACTGACCGTTACCGCTGATGACAAGAGCACTGGTTACTTCCCCATCTAATAGGCTAAGTATAGCCGTTCAGCGAGGAAGTGCGACCAGCATTCTTCGCACTGCTTCGAGAAATAGAACTGTATGATAATTTTATCCATCCATTACAGTCTGTAAAAGTTCAGCGCTAAACATGGGCCTCTTCCGTAAATTGCGTCATAGGGCGGATTTTGCTAGAGTTGCTACGCTTGGCCGCCGGGTTGGCAAACCCAGTTTTTTTATTCTAGTTGTTAGGGGACGTCGTTGTCCATCTCCTGGTTTAGTATTTGTTGCCTTCTAGTACATTCACGGAACGATATTCCCTTTATAAGGATTACTATTTCCCCTATGAGGAAAATCCTAAGGCGAGGCCTATGTTCAGGAGTTGGCAATAAATACATTTACAACAAGCACTAATAACGTATATTCGGTAGTTCTTCCATTTTTATTTTTGTATCAGGGAATCCCAAGTAAACACTTAATCATTTTTGCATTTGTCCGACCAAGGTAAGATTGTATTAAAAGAAGGAGCGGTAGAAGTAGCGGGAATGAAGACAAGCGGAAAAATCAACTGCGATTATCGCCGAGCTGAATTTGGTCATGGTGACTTTATATATTCTTCTATTTTATTGGCGGATTAAAATCCACTGATGGACGTCCACTGCTGGACGTAAACCCTTTCCATTGAAGAGAGGATTTGCCATAATCATCACGCCGACTGAAGAGATGTGAATAGATTAATTAAAAATAGATTTTGCCGCTCCACGTCACTCATCACAACAGTACTATTATACGATATTATTATAATAATATTGTGAGTGTACGTGGTCTTGCCCGGTCGAACTAATCCATTGGTGTTGCACCCATAATACTGCTGCAGGACGCATTATTCCCCTTTCACGTTATTTATCCAAGTGACACATGAACTTACTAACCACGTGATGGTAGCTATAACGTCGGCAAATCAAAGACGTGTGGTGTATTCCGGTCCAGTAGCTTGAAAACGTCTTTCAATGCAGCGGTGAAGAGATTCGGTACATCATCTTGTCTTACACCTCTCTGCAGTTGGGCAGGTTACTGCTTACTGTTGAGTTCGATGAACCTGTAAGAGCTGCACAGGCTAACAGCATTAACATCACTAAATCTAGATTGTTTATTTAATGTTTATCTAACTCTCTTACTCATTTACTCATACTGCTCTCTCAGTTATTTATTTTAATTTCTCTTTTTTTGATTATTTACTCTCATAATATTAACGCTAATATTGCCTCTTAATTTATAAATTTTCTATTCCTCAGAAAAAAAGAAAGGTGATTATGTATAAATACGCTTCCGCTACCGCGCTGGTACTAAGGTCACAGTCTTATTGTAAAGTCCCTATGCAGTAGATATAAACAAAAATGTTTCTGACTTCAAACTATATTGTTGTAAGCCATACTTACGCGAAAACGTTAAGACGGTTGTGTTTAGTAAAAAATAATAAATTTTAACACATAACATTATAAATAAAAGGAAAATAAATATAAAAAGTGTGTGTGAGCATTATCCCAGTTATGGAGCGTAGCGGGCTGCCACCTAAAAAAAATCCGCCATGTAAGTAATTTTTAATTTTTCGGGTTATGCTTTACTATATTAAACCATATGAAGCCCACATTTTTATAATATAATATAGTAAACCTAATCATTACTGTAAAGTAATGGCCTCCAGACCGAATTAGTCTCAACGGAGACTAGCCATCTGCGCGAGATCAGAGAACAGTGCACTTTCCATTCTCTCACTCTCATAGAGATGGGAAATGAAATTAAATTTATTTAACATACATTACATTATAGTTACAGTTATTTTTGAGCTCTGAAGCCTGCGTTTGTTAAAACTGTGCTACAGGCCTTCGACTTCCCTATCTATTGTCTAAGTATTATAATGTACCTATATTAGTATTGTAAAGAAATATTATGTTAGTTACAAAATAATAGAAAAAGTAATAATGTGGTACCATACAATGCTATTCTAAGGTCAAGTTGCCCGCGCGCGCGTTTTAATGTGTGTGCGTGTGCGCGCGCGCGCGTGTGTGTGTGTGTGTGTGTGTGTGTGTGTGCGTGTGTGTGTGTGTGTGTTTGTGTGTGCGCGTGTGTTATTAAGTGATTACAGTTTCAGCTTTGTTATATAAGTAAATAAGCATATACCCTAGGTACGGGTAATCTTGTTACACGTTTGTTACTTTTAGGGAGACCAGGCACAAAGGCGGTGATATCTATGGAGACACTGATATACAAATAATCTACATACTGATAACATACCGCACCGCTTGTACAGATCATATGCGGGGTATTGAAAAAACAACCGCATTATAACTTTTAGGACGGTGCGTTGCGCACCCTCTAGTAGTATGAGGTGTGTCTTTGTTGCGCACCCCCAGACACAAAATACAATATGAAATAATGCTCTCACACAGACCTATGAGAAGGTAACCTGACACGTCAGGCGCAGGACCAACAGCTTTACGTGTTTTCCAAGGCACGGGGGTGAAACACCGCCAACTTGTTGCTTGATGTCCCCCAACTGTTGTCCGGACGGCTACTGAGAATTTTTCAGTTTGCTTGTTCCGTGCGGGATTCGAACCTGCGGCCCTTAGCGCGGTAACTCATTGCTAAGGCACTGCGCCACGGAGCCTTTAATTTGTTCAGTAAGTTATGATAAGCACTTTCGCATATTTAAAATTACATGATGGCAATATATATTATAAGACCTTATCAATACACCGCTGCGAAACGTTTTCCTTAATGTTTATTTTGAGTATTATCATTACAACTAGGTTTACCACGTTTATCGGATATTTTGGATTGTCCCAAATACTGCCTGATATTAATCTATTACAGCCATCGATTTATATGTACTACGCACTAGATTTCGCATTCTGAACACTGACTATGTTCAACTGAACTGTACTAAACTAAATATTGCGTAAATTGAAGACTTGTAAATTCCACGAAATAATTATTATTATATTTTATTTAGAAATATGTTTATTTAGATTAAAATAAGAGTATTTTATATTAAATTATTATATTTATTTTATATTAGTATCTTATTTTATATTAAATTAAAGTCTTTGCGCATACACGACTCTACTATCTCTAGTACGTATAACTCTAGTACATATAACTCAATGATTACAGCCTATAAATGTCCACCGCTGAACATAGGCCTCCCCCTTAGTTGGCCTCATAGGGGGGAATTTGCCATAGAAGCTTGGCGAGTGGGTTGTCAACCGCGGTTTTTTAATGTTTTGAGTTTTCATTGTTTCAATTTCCCTCTGTCACCTCTTACGACACCCACGGGATTCTTACAACGCTACTACACGGCGTCATATCTAGGATCTATCTTATTATATCAATGTTTGATTGGACAGCAATTTAAGTAAAAAAAAATTACTATAGCGATCAACAATAATAAAAATGTGATTGCTAATCCTTTATGTACTAAGTGGAAGTTTTTTTTTTTTTTTATAGAATAAGGGTGACAAATGAGCACACAGTCCACCTGATGGTAAGTGGTTGCTGTGACCCATAGACATCTACACCTATCTTCGTTTGCGAATTAAAATACAGATGCGTTGTCAGCCGTGAGGACTAAGATAGAATACCTCTTTTCAAGTAAAAAGGGTCGAACCAAGCCATTCGTGCTACAACTATACTAATAATATAGCTGCATCATGGCTCTGCCACGTACAAAGTACAAGTTCTGCCTAAACTTTTATTGACTATTTACAATAGGTGGAATTTGTAATATGAATTCTATACTAGCCACCTACATTCGGAATTAAAATATATAGTTAAATATAAAACACGATGGCGATGCAAATATCTATTATAATCTAAAACCCTAATATATAATTAAAATATTAATCGGGGATAGATCTCATCTATGAGGTAGATGATGTAGGTGTATAGTCCATAGGGACTTCTTTATTCACTTGCAATCTATCTATAGAACAAAAAATTTGCTAAAAAACAATGCACAATGGAACGTTTAACTGAGTCATCGTTAAATGAATAATGAGAAATGAAAATGAAAATTTATTTATTTTCTTAGAACATAAACCCACAAAGTCTTTACACTAGGGTTCATTGATAGCTATTATTACAAATATGGCTGCGGATCGCTCGTGCCTGAATTAGGGAATTAAAACCTAATTTCTAGAGGATTGTTCTGAGGAATTATTCGGATAAATCCCAGCCGCCAAATTTCACGAACGCAGAACGGCAAAACTATCGTTACCATCCACATCATCTGGATGCTTGGCGGACCACCACTGTGCATTTTACTAGTTTTCTATATACAACCTCTCTGTGGAAAAGATTACCACTGGCGATTTTTCCAAACCGATACGACATAATGACCTCCAAAAAAAGAGATTACATCTTTCTAGAAGTCCTGCAACGCATCTGCAATTCCCCTAGTGTTGCATTTGCTCATGGGCAGTGGTAGTCACTTACCACCAGGTGAGCCGTATGCTCGCTTGCTTCTCCTATAAAAAAATTACAGGTCACCATTAATGAAAAGCATAAAAAATTATATAATTAATTCTTGAAAATGTCATATCAAAAAAAATCAATATTACTAGGTCCTTAAATATCATACAAATCATTGAGAGAATGACGAAAATAATGAAAGATAAATATTATTAAGTTGCCCAAAATTACAATTGAGATAAAAATATCCCGGAATGACAATTTTATGTTTGGGAACCCTATTTATATGGAGTGAAGTGTATGATAATGTTGGGTTGAGCGTGACTCAAGTCATGAATTAAACGGTACCTAAGAAATGCACTTAAAGCTCAAATTCAAATATGTCAGTATGTCAAAAGATTATCATGATGGCTGTATAGTTCATGGGTTACCTGGCTTTTGATAAGTTGTGAAATATAGTTTGAAATCGAGCCCAACTTTTATCTTTTTTTATATAGAATAAGGGTGACAAACGAGTACACAGTCCTGATAGTAAGTGGTAAAATGCAGATGCTTTGTCATCCCTAAGGACTAAGATGGAATGCCTAGTTTACAGTAAAAATAATCTCCGGTTCTCTACACTCACCATACGAAACACAGCAGTATTAAGCTGCTATTCTACGCTGGTATTCTGTGAGAGCGTGATTCTACCCCGGTCGAACCGACCCATTCGTACTAAAACCATAATATAGCTCCAACGTGGCTCTATTACGTCCAAAAATTGTTAAAATGTTACAGTCAAACCTTCTTAACTTCGACCTTATTAAATAGGAGTTTGATCTTTGATCGGAAAAGGTTAGTCGAAAATTTGTAAGTCGTTCATATGATACTCTGACACTACTGATCTCTCTCCGATCATGTCGGCTACCATTTATTATCACTAGCACTACCGTTAACTCACACAAAGGAAGCTTAAATGCTTATGTTACGAGTGCTCGAATGTTTCTTTTTTTTATGTTTACAACAGCAGTCGAATGATCCTCCGTTTTCTATCCGTATTACTATTTACAGTAATTTCTAACTGCCGTTATTAGAATCGAGGTTTGATTTATAAATTATCCTTTTACAGATAGGTACTTGTTTCAACGGAGATCAAAAAACGAGAACTTTCCATACAAAGTTATTTTGCAATAACCAGCCAAGTTTCAGAATAAGTAATATAGGCAAATGGTAAAGAAAATATAATAAAAAGAAATTTCAAACATTCTGTCCTTTTTATCGTTTAAATTCACAATGCGTGTTAATGCGTTATTTTAACTGATTTTATTGCGCACGCACACGTAAGGGTCGATCGGTAAGCAAAAACGTCGTTACCTTTTGCTTACCCAACGTTGTTATCTTTATCTTTATCTTTACCCATAAATCACACTCTATTTGGGATAATTTCAAATAAATGTAGAAGCCTTATTTACCGGTATTTTCAAAAAGTGAAATAACGGTATATCATTATTTTATTATTATTTATATTCCGTGTAGTGGCGGTTAAGAATATCCACTACCCCATTTCTTCCCGTGTGTGTCGTAAAAGGCGATAAAGGGAAACAGGCAGGAGATGGGCAGCAGCATCTTCCTGATAACAACAAACTTCCAATAAAAAAAATTGCGACTGCCAACCCGCTCGCCAAGCGTGGCAACTATGGCAAATACCCCCTATGATGAGAGTAACAAAGAAACGGCCCCCAATCCCCGGCGGCCCCGCTATTCCTGGCTACGGTGGCGACCATGGTAACGGCGGGGCAGGGGGTGCTAAGAATCTCCGGTGGAGGTTCGGTTGCCACCTAAGACGACTCGACCTGGCAACATACAACGCACGCACCCTGAGGACTGACGAGAAGATCGTGGAGCTGGAAGAAGAGATAGACAATTTACGCGGGCATATTATAGGATTATCCGAAGTCTGAAGAGAGGGGGAGGACACGGTAATCCTCGAATCCGGCAACTTGCTCTATCACTGGGAGGGCGACCATCTGTCCCAAGGAGGTGTCGGATTTATCGTCCACAAGTCTCTCGTTAACAAAGTTGTAAAGATTGAGAGTGTGTCGACGACTTATACTCAGAATCACCAAACGGTATTCGCTGAAGGTCATACAGGTTTACGTACCAACCACGGCACACCCCGATGAGGAGGTGGAGGAAATGTATGAGGATATCTCTAGAGCCATGCATTCCTCCAAAACCCAATATACGGTGTTAATGGGAGACTTCAATGCAAAACTAGGCACAAGAGAGAACGGTGAGCTAAAAGTAGGGAAATTTGGAATAGGGCAACGGAACCCAAGGGGCCAGCAGCAGGCTGACTTCATGGAGTAAAAGGGACTCTTTATGATGAACTCTTTCTTCCAGAAGCGACCCCATAGGAAGTGGACCTGGTCGATCCCCGACGGTTCCACAAAAAATGAGATTGACTACATTATGACGACCAGACGACAACTGTTCAATGAGGTCTCCGTGATCGCGAGGGTAAAAACTGATAGCGATCACCGAATGGTTAGAGGCACACTGAACCTAAACGTTAAGTTGGAGAGGTCTCGTCTAATGAAGTCAACGCTCCGTCCCCCTCGTGCTCTAATCCAAAGTCCCGAAACCTTTCAGCTCGAGTTACAAAACCGATTTCAGTGCCTAGAAGACTGCAATGAAGTGGACGATATGAATGACAAGCTCGTGGAAACTGTCCATGCGTTCGGAGCTAAGTTCTGCAAGACCCGCGCAGATTAACACAAAAATTCTCCGATCACACTTTCAATCTCATGGCTGTTAGACGGGAGATGAAGCTACATTCTTCAATAGATTTGACAGCATACAGGCAACTGAACAGACAGATCTCCAAATGCATGCGGCGGGACTTACGCAACTTCAATACAGCTTGTATTGAAGAAGCGATCGAGCGGAACCAAGGCTCCAAAGTCTTTGTCAGAGATCTGTCTGCCAGAAAGAGCCAACCGTCGAAGCTGAAGACCGAGTGTGGCAGCATCGTTTCCGGGGCACCTGAGATTTTGAGTGAGATTGAGAGATTCTATGGGCAGCTTTACACGTCATCGTTGGAGCCACACGCAAGTGTGAGTAGCGAGCAAGAGCGAGTCTTATCTGACACTATTCCGAAGATATCCCAGACGTCAGTCTGAGCAAGTTTAGAATGGCTCTCCAGCTCCTTAAAACGGCCAGGCCCCAGGCGAGGATGGAATTACAGCGGAGCTTCTGAAAGTGGTTGGAAGACCGGTACTTGAAGTCCTTCAGAAGCTCTTCAATTCCATCCTCCATGGTGGCATTACACCGGAGGCGTGGAGCAGAAATGCGGTGGTCTTGTTCTTCAAGAAAGGTGACAACGCTCTCTTGAAGAACTACAGACCGATTTTCCTTCTGAGCCGAATCTACGTGCTGTTTTCGAGAGTTATTACGAATCGTCTCGCGCGTAGACTTGACGACTTCCAGCCTCCCGAACAAGCCGGTTTCCGAAAGGTCTTTAGAACCATATACCACATACACACCCTTCGGCAAATTGTACAAAAGTTCGAAGAATACAATTTGCCACTATGTCTGGCGTATGTGGACTATGAGAAAGCTTTTGATTCCGTCGAAATTTGGGCGGTGCTGTAGTCCTGTTGACTGTCGGTATATCGAAGTGCTGAAGTGTTTGTACAGTAGAGCTACGATGGCTATCCGAGTACAGAAACAGAGTACGAAACCTATCCAATTGCATAGAGGTGTAAGATAGGGTGATGTTATATCCCCGAAACTCTTCACCGCTGCATTGAAAGACGTTTTCAAGCTTCTGGACTGGAAAGGATACGGTATTAACATCAATGGCGAATACATCACTCACCTTCGATTTGCCGACGATATAGTGCTTATGGCAGAATCGCTGGAGGACCTAAGCACCATGCTCAATGACCTCAATAGTGTCTCCCAACGAATAGGTCTTAGGATGAACATGGACAAAACAAAGATCATGTTTAATGTCCATGTCACACCTATTCCGGTAGTTTTTGGTAGCACTAAGCTCGAAGTTGTTGACGAGTATGTTTACCTGGAACAAATAGTCCGACTAGGTAAGTCCAACATCGACCGAGAGGGCAATCGACGGATTCAACTCGGCTGGGCAGCGTTCGGGAAACTACGACACATCTTCTCGTCCGACATACCTCAAAACTTTAAAACGAAATTGTACAACCAGTGCGTGTTGCCAGTGATGACTTACGGATCTGAGACGTGGTCCTTCACTGCTGGCCGTATGAGGAGGCTCCAGGTCGCTCAGCAAGCTATGGAGAGGGCTATGCTCGGGGTTTCTCTGCGTGATAAACTTAGAAATGAGTATATCCGCAGTAGAACCAGAGTAACCGACATAGCCCAACGGATTAGTAAGCTGAAGTGGCAGTGGGCCGGCCATATAGCTCGAAGAACCGACAACCGATGGGGAAAAAAGGTTCTTGAGTGGCAGCCTCGTACCGGTATGCGAAGTGTAGGGCGATCCCCCACGAGATGGAGTGACGACCTGGTAAGACATGCAGGAAGTCGATGGATGCAGGTGGCTCAGGACCGTGCTTTGTGGCATTCCTTAGGGGAGACCTACGTTCAGCAGTGTACTTATGAAAGGCTGTAATGATGATAATGATGATTATTTATATATTTAACTTAAGTTTAAAATTTGACTACTCTTTGAAAAATAATCCTTTATACAAAATGTTTATGTTTTTTTTATTATAAGCCAGTGCTCGACTACAATCCCAACTAGTAGTAAGTGCTAATGGTGATGAAGCTATATTCACCATTTTGTCGATAACGGTCGATCCGAATTTAAAAAAAAAATTGATTGCACTTTACGGGCGGTCCCTTTGAAAGTCGGTCCCACCTTTTGAAGTCCGTTTGTTCTTTTATATTAAAATATTTAATTATATTTTTCAGTGTTATCAAACAAGGCGACAGTTTTCCAGCCGCCCAGGAACCTGTTGCCTCCACTCGACCCACCAGCTGATCCAGCAACTCCAATATCTCCACCAATCAACGTGGCCAAGATCCCTGCAAGACCGAAAACTTCTGTGAAGAAGAACGTTACAAGACTCGCATAATTTTACCACGTTTTTATTAACTCGCGTTCGTGTCTGTTCGGGTCGAATTTAGTAATCTGCCAACTTCCAAAAAGGACGTACTCAATTCGACTGTATGTTTTTTTTTATGTGTGTTAGCTCATAACTTTTTACTGGGTGAACCGATTTGGATGATTCTTTTTTTATTTGAAAGCTGGTACTTCTTGTGTGGTCTCATATGAATTTAATCAAGGTCAGACTAAACGTTTTTGAGTTATTCTTAATAACTCATGTTGAAGACGGCTGTACAAAATTTTTAATTTTTAATTATTATTGAGTTTAAACTAACTTACCGATGAGCTGGAGACTTGAAATTTTGAACATAGGTCAAAATCTGATGACAATGTAAGAATACAAAGAAAAAAACGTGATATAAGTAGTAAAAATATTAATACATGATTTTTAAAATTTTACTTGTTCTAGCAACTTCCCGTGTAGTGGCGGTGTAAGAATATCCATCCATTACCCGATATCGTCCCGTGGGTGTCGTAAGCGGCAACAGATAAACTGAAGGTAGACAACAGCATACTCCTGATAAGAATTCAAAGTAATAAAAAACTGCGGTTGAAGCAATTTTTTATTATGTTTTATTTTTAATTTTAAAAGGCAGACAGTGTTCTTGGCACTATACAGCAAGAAGTAGAACAGCTGATAATGATAATTTAAGCTTTCAGTTTTATAGTAATAAACCGACTTCGCATTTATGGATTTCGACAAAAACGCCACCTATGGGGAGCAATTGTGAATCTAAACCATTAATCAACTTAATTCTACACACTAAAATTCATCAATATCGGTCCAGCCGTTTAGGAGTTCAGTCACATACACACGGACAGAAGATGAAAACCGCATCAAAATCCGTAGCGTAGTTTAAAAGATCTAAGCGTACAGACGGCGGGAAGTGACTTTGTTTTATACTATCTAGAGACATTATAAATTTGATTAGAATATTGCAAATATAACATAAAAATTAAAAAATTTTTACAACCGACTTCAATATAAATTATTAAAAATAACACAAAAACTATTGGTCAAACCTTGAGGAAATTTACGTGGGACCACATGACAAGTACTAGCTTTCAAATAAAAAAAGAATCATCGAAATCAGTTCACCCAGAAAAAGTTATGAGGTAACACACATAAAAAAACATACAGTCGAATTGAGTGCCGTCTCCTTTTTGAAGTCGGTAGAAAATACTGTAATCAAATAAGCCTGCTTATTAGGTACATTCCTTTTATCTATACAAATAAATAAAATTGAAATGTCTGTTTGTAATATCAAAATAACAGCTTTTTACTAAATGCATATGAAAGTACATACAATAATAATAACAATAAAACGATTTTTAAAATTTTTATCTGTCTGTCTGTTTGTTCCGGCAAATCTTCGAAACGGCTTGACCGATTTGGACTTTCACTGGTTAATAGCTGATGATATAAGGAGTAACTTAGAGTACTTTTATTTTAGAAAAATAGTAAGGGTTCCGCGCAAAAATAAATTAAAACCCAAGAAATCCAATCGTAATACATTCCACGCGGGCGAATTCGCGGGGGAAAGTTAGTTAATTTATAAAAAAAGAACACAGAGTGTACTGTATTTTAAGGACGAGGAAAAATGTGTAGAAGAAAAAAATAGCAAGTGAGCAGTTTGCATGTCATAAGAAACCATTATGATGACCGATGCAAATTTGAATCGGATCGTCTATATACGTATTGTCTTACTAGTGAAATGTGTGTATTATACGTGGTAAAACCACGCTGCAGCTATATTATGGTACGAATGGGTCGGTTCTACCTACAAAGGACCACGCTCTCACTGAATACCAGCGTAAAGTAGCAACTCAATGCTGCTGTGTTTCGCATGGCGAGTGTAGAGAACAAGAGACACTTTTTACTGGTAATGAGACATTGCATGAATTTTGATTTTTAATTGAATAAAGTTGAATATATATATATATATATATATGTGCCACAGCAACCATTAGGTGTGATCATTTGTCATCCTTATTCTATAAAAAAAATTGATAACCATCTTTTGAATGGTAGATTGGAAGTAAATATGGAACCCTTTATTTTAAACTTCAATAGCTTAATGCCTGAAGATTATTATGTCAATTGGATTAAATTGAGTAGTCCCTTCTTGGACTTCCATAATCGTTAATTTGAGTCATGAATTGACTTGTTATAGTACATATGGTGTGGTTTGTCGTCCACTTCCCTTTAATATGGTCGAGGAGCTCGATTGCTGTCATATGCGACATTCTTGAGAACAGATATTGTTGGTCCGCTAGGGTTTGCTATGCGGTAATAAAAGTTTGGTAGTTACTTTAGTTTTTATTTATAGAACTTGCTACAGTTACCATTGGGTCTATTATTATTTTTATTTATTTAATATTTAAATATTTATACTTAAAAATTATAAAAGATACCTGTGTATGTTCTCCCACCATTTCTTCTCCCTATCCTCTATTACGTAGAAGCTCTAAGACTTCATACCATCCCGTAAGTATCGTAAAAGACGACATAGGGAAATAAAACAGAAGATAGGCATCAGTATATTCCTGATAACGATTCAAAATATTGTTTTTTTTTTAGTTTATTTATCAGATCAAAAGAAGAGAATGACATGTATAGGTCTAATTAACATCTAAAACCACGGAGGTTTGACTTGATGCTAAATAATTTAGTTTAAGTCAAAATTGCGGTTACCAAACCACTTGCTAAGATAGGAAACTATGACATATGTTACCCCTCCGTTCAACAGTGGACTTTTCATAGGCTGTAATGACGGCTAATAATTTTCTGCTAACTAGATGTCGCTAGTTGACACTGAGGTAAAGTTTTTTGTTACACAATGTAATTTAATTGCGAAGTTGTTTTTATTAATAAAAGTTTATCAGTTTCTAGAGTATTAGTATACATAAAACAATGCGTCAGTGGGTTGTTCTTTAATTTTTTGCACATTTTTAACTTTTTTTAATTTTTCTACTTTTATGAATATCTGTGGTTCGATTTATTTCTTTTTAATGTTATTAATATAAAATATAGCTAATAGTACAAAAAGAAAGAATAACTTTTACATTTTCTGAACAAATTACCTTCCCCGCTATGTAATCTGTCAAATATTATAGCTCACTTTCTAGTGGCGCCGCCCTGGTGGCATAAAAAGTCGTGGATGCCCTTTAACGAGTTAATGATGGATAATATATTAAAATATAGATTTAAAAATTGGTGCTTAAATCATGTATGTGTAATGATTTTTATATTTATGTGAAAACTACACATTAAATGAAGCTAGTTTTATTATATACTAGCGGTTCCCCGCGACTTCGCCCGCGTGGAATTATTGCGATTCGATTTCATGGGTTTTAATTTTTTGACGCAGTAACCTAATTATTTTCCTAAAATGAATGTAGCCTAAGTTACTCCTCATAACATCAGCTATCTGGCAGTGAAAGTGCCATCCAAATCGATTTACAGGTTTTTGCGTGATGCGTGTTCAGACATACAATTTGCAAAAAAAACGCCTATCGCGTTCTTTGAATTCTCCCATGTTGTTTGTGATTGTATGTGTATCAGTGAAGAACCAGCGTCAGATGGCGATCTGCCTTTTCCATTACTGCTTTTCATGTAACAGATTATTAATGTTAAAGTACGTAGTTAGTTGATTTAAAATTATTTTTTTCAAATATTTTAATTAAAAAAATGTAACTGGTGTAAAGTTTGATGGGTCCTCTTTATCCCCTGCTTTCAATAAACGGCTCCGTGGCGTAGTGACCTAGCAATTGAGTTGCAACACTTAAGGGGCGCGGGTTCGAATCCCGCACGGAACAAGTATTTGTATTTTTTTTTATTGAAGGGGCAAACGAGCATGCGGTTCACCTGATGGTAAGTGACTACCGCCGCCCATGAACAACTGCAACACCAGGGGAATTGCAGATGCGTTGCCGGCCTTTTAGAAAGGTCTAAGCTCTTTTCTTGAAGGTTCCTAAGTCGTATCGGTCCGGAAAATTCGCTGGTGGTAATTGATTCCACAAGGAAGTTGTGCGAGGGAGAAAACTTCTTCTAAATCGCACAGTGCTGGACCGCCAATCATCCAGATGGTATGAATGGTAACGCAAGTTTTGTCGCGATGTGCGATGGTGAAATTGAGCGGCTGGAATTAGTCCGAACAATTCCTCAGAGCACTCCCCGTGATAGATGCGATGAAATAAACAAAGAGATGCCACATCTCTACGCAGTGCCAGTGAGTCAAGCCGATCGGAAAGAACTCAGTCGTCGATGACTCGAACCACTCTGCGCTGGATGCGATCAAGTGGAAGGAGCTGGCACTGGGTAGTCCCTCCCCAGAGATGGGAACAGTATACCATGTGAGGCCGAACCTGTGCCTTGTAAAGTTGCATGCGGTGTGCCGGCATGAAATACTGTCTCGCTCTGCTGAGCACGCCAAGCTTTTTAGAGGCCAATTAGGCCTTCTCTTCCAAGTGATCACGAAACTGCACGACACTCGATATGTTACTGGTTTGCAATATATCATTGATATGCAAAAGAAATAGCGTTGGTGATAGCATGCAACCTTGTGGAACACCAGCGTTAATGGGCTTGTAATCGGAGCATGGACCGTCTACTATGACCTTGATGCTCCAATCTGTAAGAAAACTAGTGATTCAATTGCACAATTTCTCGGGAAGCCTATAGAAAGGGAGCTTCGAAAGAAGCGTTTTGTGCCAGACTCGATCGAAGGCCTTCGCTATGTCCAAACTAACGGCCAACGCTCCCCCCTTGGACTCCACTGTCCTTCCGCCCATCTATGACTTAAGTAACCTAGAAGATCACCAGCTGAATGACCTTGACGGAAACCGTACTGGCGGTCACTAATCAGTTGGTGATTCTCAAGGTAACGCATGAGCTGGCAGTAGGTAATGCTTTCCATTACTTTGGAGAACAAGGAGGTGATAGCGATATGCCTGTAGTTGGACGGATCTGAGTGAGTTTTAAGGGGATCGGGTGCACAAAAGCTTTCTTCTATTAGTTCGGGCGTAGGCCTAGGGAGTAGGAGTATCGGAAAAGATGCGTTAAAACCGGTGCCAACTCCGGAATATACGTGGTAGAGCCATGCTGCAGCGATATTAGTAGTATAGTTGTAGCACGAATGGGTCGGCTCGACCGAGGAAGGACCACGCTCTCACAGAATACCAGCGTCAAATAGCAGCTTAACACTGGTATGTTTCGTATGGTAAGTGTAAAGAACCGGAGACCCTTTTTACTGGAAAAAAGGCATTCCATCTTAGTACTCACGGGTGACAACGCATCTGCATTTTGATTCGCAAACGAAGATAAATGTCAGGATAAATGTAAGATGTCTATGGGCCACAGCAATTACCATCAGGTGGACTGTGTGCTCGTTTGTCACCCTATCCTATAAAAATAAAAACATACGTCTTCAGCACAATAGGTGGGACTCCATCAGGCCCACTCGACTTGTTGACGTCCAGGGAGAGGAGTGCTTTACGCACCGAGCCCTTTGTAAACATCACTTCCTGCTTTGTGATGGTCGGCAGTGTGTTCCCCCCGTCATCTAGAATCGAGTTGGAAGCAAAAAGAGAGCTTAGCAGATAGGCATTCTTCTTTGCGCCATGAGCCAGTGAGTTTTCCACCTTGTGTAGAAATGGCAGAGATGGCTGACAGAAGTTGCCTTGGACAGCCTTGGCGAAAGACCAGAATGCACATGTTCTCGAATGGAGGCGAACTAGTTTCTCGCCAATTCTGCTGATTTGCTCTTACTTCGCCTTGGCAATGACACTTTTGAAGGACCTGGAGGCGGAATTATACTTCTTTTTAAGAGCACTAATATTTACATCTCGGGACGTTGATGCATCAGTCTAGGCGGGGTAGCACTCCTGCTTATAGCGTGATGCAATTTTACAGGAGTGATCAAACCATTGCTGTATTCTGCCTCCGATAGGCACCACAGCTGATGGAATATATAATTCCATCACCTGAAGTATCACATCAGCGACAGAATCAGCAACAACGTTGGGATCATCCGGCGAAAAGCAAACCTGCCTCCAAAGGTAGGATGCAAAAAAAGACCGCATCCCATCCCAATCGGCCGACCTATAGTGCCAAACACGACGGCAAGCTGCAGTTCGCAACGTTGGGAGCATGAGTGGCACCGTACTCCGGATTAGACAATGATCCGAAGAACGTAGATGGGCATCGACGGAGACCTGATATCCGTCCGGATGAGAGTTCAACAGAAGGTCCAACAGAAAAGGTACATGATCCTCCACATCTGGGATCCATGTAGGTGAAGTAATCAGTTGTATCAGACCATATTCCAAGGCAAAGTCATAAACAGATCTACCCGCATGATCGGTTAAACGGGAACCAAGCTATTCAGCGTGGTGGGCGTTAAAACCACCGAGCATCACGATCTCTGCGGATTGGACCTGTTGTAGTACGGAGTCTGCAGCCATTTGGACGTAGTCGATGAGTCGGTCTGTGTCCGCATTACTCCTATGGTACCTATAGAGTTACTCGTAGACGCTGGGATGGTCGTTGCTGTCTACGCGCAGCCGTAACCGACATCGACAGATAAAAACGACCCCATGAAGTTGTTACGATGCGTGCGCGCACTGACATCTCAAAGCGACAACTTCATTGGGTAACTGTCTCTCAAGTTTTCGTGGGAACTGATAACGATAGTTAAGGTTATGCTAAAGAAGTATAACTTCTTACGTATAAATACGTACAGTAAGTACAGTACATAAGTACACACACACATTTTTTGTAGCTTTAAACGAAAAACGTGTTTCGGTAATTAATAAAAGTAAATTGATTATTCAAAACATTATATGAGCGTTCGAGGTGTGCACTTTTGGAATTTTCCAATTTTTTTTCATATCATTTCAAATAAATAGAAATACGTATGCTGATTAGTAAATATTTGATAAATTTATTGATAGTATCATTCATCACCATCATTGTATATAAAAAAAAAATAATTATTATAAATATTACTGTATTTGTGTAAACTATAATAACATACACACAAATATTTCTTCCGGACAGTAATCGAACCCGCTACCCTAATCGCCGTATCCAACTTCTTCGCCATTGTGCTACCGTACTGTCATCTACAAAATATGGTTCCAACCAATAATTAGGTACTTATTTTCTTACTTTCGCTTCCTGCGAGTTTTAGATGATCGTCAGGTACTACACTACAAAAAAAGCTCCTATCGTGGTCACAGAACACTGGTACCACTATCAGATAGTCATGGTAGAGACTAGCCATCTGTGCAGGACAGGATTATAATGCCCAAGTGTATGCGCAAGCACAGGTGCACTATCTAATCCCTCACTCTCGTAGTCCAATGGAACGGTTATCTGACACGACCAGAGAGAGATCAGGCGTAAGACCAACGGCTTTACGTGCTTTTCGGGACCTCTATTGAGAATTTCTTAAGAGAAAAGTTCAATAAATGATTTTAGCCCGACACGGGATTCGTACGCGGGACCTCATGTAAGGCATTCGCGTTCATGACTACTACACCAACGAGGAACTCAAATATTATGAGAGGCTAAGTTATGGCTGCAGCATGAGTGGGTTAGTTAGCCTGTCAAAGGAGCGTTCGCACAGAATAGCAGCGTAAAATAGCAGCTTAATGCTAACTGTAGTAATATAGTATGTGTAGTGTAATTTAACAATAATGGTCTAGATCTCGGAGCAGTTTTTCTTTGTTTTACCGTCCTTGAGGAGTTTGAGCCTAAACTAGAGGTTGTCTCTGAATATTGGCTGTAATACTTTCATCTACTTCCTAAACTTTATTAATTATTATCAAAAATTAAGAGAAATTAAAAGCAAATGAGACTAACCACAGACAATGTGCGAAATTCTGATTATGATTAATATTTCTCTTTCTTACTTGTAACTGTATTAATTAAACTCTCTCGCTTCCGCGAAATCAGTTCTGTTATTATCACTACCACACAAAAAAGACGTCACTGACCTCAATACGCCGTCTTATTTTGACAAAGTTTTATTGGTTATATGCGACGTAAATTTCAACTTTGTTATTATGTGTTAGAGTTGGAAATCACATTGAAGAAAATAATAAGAACCGTATTAATTTATTAGTGCTGTCAATGTATTCCAAATGGTCAGCCCATTCAGTTGCGAACTGTTCGTTGTATTGGATACAAGTGAATTTATAATTATAAATATTTAATTTTTTATAATAAACAAATACTTAACCAGTGCTTAAATGATTTGGTGGTGACTAAAACTTATATTATTATTATTTTTTATTTCATCTTTTGGATTTGGTAGCAGTTCAACCATTCTTTTGTAAGTTTTTTTTTTCATATTATTTTCATCGACGCGGGAGCGCGCTTTATAACCACAAAGCAAAGTTGTTAAGTTACAACAACGCTATCTTTTATCTGTATTAATTTTGCATCATATGGTTGATTAAATATTGATTATTACAACTATTATTACTACTTATTGAACTGAATTGTTTTATAAAATTTATATTATCTTTCGATGAAATTGCTTTTAAATTGCTTTTTAAATACGTTTGCATTGTTAGCAAATTAGCGATTGCAAAATATTTATTAATTGATGAATGAATGAATTAAAATATTTGCCTAAATCGTGTTTTGGTTCACAACAACTTGAACCTATAGGTACCTACTTAAGTTTCTGCGTGCGAAACTGCCTGGCATAGTGTACTAATAGATAAGTTATTAGAACCACATTAGCACACTAATCACTACCGTATTGCAAAATATACTCTAGTGTTTATTTCTCGAGTTCACTTTACAATTATTTCTTATTTTGCCTTGTTTATTTTTTATTAAATAACGTCAGCTAACGTTGCCTTTTGACAGCGAATATTTTGCGACGTGGCCAAAGAGACAACGATACTGTGGACTTTCAACCATTCATTTTTCGATTTCTATGCGGTTGTTTTATAGGTAAAAAAAAAACTCCTGATAACCGTTTGGTTTGATTATTAACCCCAATTTACTTGTTTAAATAATGTACCTAACGTACTTTGATTATATAGGTACCTGTATATAATCAAAGGTAACGTATTGGAAAAAAATCAACAATAAATTCCCTTCATCACAATGTGATTTTTAATAAAGGTTTGAACAAAGATATTTTATAGGTGGTTTGAAATTAATAATACATGCAAATAAAGGAAAAAATTTTTTGCTTCAATACTGAAAAAATGCAGTTATGGAAACTAACACAAGTATATTTTTTGCGTTTATGAATCCTATTACAACGATATAAGGTTCATACTTTTTGAGAAGCTTTCATTGTTTTGATAAAACTATTTGGTGACAATAAAAACGCATCGGAATCCATGTATTGGTGCTTACGTGACCTAATTGACAAATAGCTGACGTGCTTGCTTTTAGTCTGTATCTACTATTATTTATTCTGTGTCTGTATGTAGAATCCACTAGTTAGGTATAGTCTGTGGCCTGTATCTTGATCGCTATTGTACAAGTATGTTGGAATGTTTAAATGCGTATTACAAATTCAGGGTTGATAGTTTAATATACAGGGTTACAGGGTTTATTCAAATCTGGATGATTTAATTTACGGAAAAAAACACAGCAGCGTTAAGCTGCTATTTTACTCTAGTATTCTGTAAGAGCGTGGTCCTTCCCCGGTCGAGTCAACCCATTCGTGCTACAACTGTAACAGTAATATAGCTGCAGCATGGCTCTACCACGTAAAAAAGTGGGGTCGTATTTCAATACCATCGGACTATAGGATTGATGGAATAGAGAGTGCACCTGTATTTGGTTATGGTGCATAAACCTGTTCCACGCAGATGGCTAGTTTCCATTGATAATGGCCGCCACGACCGATATTTGACCTGGACGACATTATTTATTATTAAAAAAGAAACATCTCCCGCAAATAATTTCTTTATTCAAGTGACGAAAAACAATAATGTGTTTCCGGGAAACTTGGACATTACCCGTCTATTACAAAAAGGTTTATTATCGGTATCGGATTCAAACTATGGTTTACGAGTCCCTCTAGCTAAAGTGACCTCTTGGCCACGGCGCTAATATCTTCATGAAAGTTGACATTTGCCGTCAAATTCATCTTTCGTGAAGCATATTCTAGTTGAACCCGAGACTTATTATAAACCACAGTTTGTAATAAGGCCGTTCTAGGTATCACAGTAAAGTTTACTGATCTACCTATCGAAAATAAGTTTGTTTTGCATCATTTTATGTGGTAGAATCACGCTGCAGCTAATAGCACGCTTACGCTGTAGCCCGAATGGAGCGGTTCGACCCGGAAAGGACTACGCTCTCACAGAATACCAGCGTAAAATAGCAGCTTAATGCTGCTGTGTTTCGTATAGTGAGTGTAGAGAATCGGAGACCCTTTTTTCTGGAGACGAGGCATTCCATATTAGTCCTCAGGGGTGCCAATAACGTATCTTTATTTTCGTTCTTGATCAAGGATATACGTAGTCAGGTGGAATGTGTACTCTTGTTACCCTTATTTTACAAAAAAAAAATACCCAAACCGTATCCAACAAGCCACTATATCGTTATTGACATAGCGGTAACCACAATACTACGCGTAGCCCAAGTCAAGGTAACTCACGTTTACACTGTGGTTTTGTGGTTCCAATGGTTAATTGATAAGTAAATCTTTATTGCGTATCAAATCTCGACCTTTTTTTTTATAGAATAAAGGTGACGACGTTTACACTGGTATTCTGTAAGAGCGTGGTCCTTTCTCAGTTGAGACAACATATTTGTGCTACAACCATAAAATAGATGCAGCATAGCTCTACCACGTAAATAACTTTCTTTGAGGTAGAGCCGTATTGCATGCCTTAAACGCAAATCGCGTAGGTAACGTCCAACGTTTTGTCGCATAAAATCGTATCTAACAATCATATTGAACATATAAATGATATAAAAAGCACATTGTCAGAAAGATTGTTTAACTTATTAATATATTTTCTTAATTAATTGCTATTTTACATAAAAAAATTGGTTTTAGTGGCTTATGGTGTAGATTTATCAAGTCCGCATGGAGTGGTAAACACGATAACTTTTGAATATATCAATTGTTTAACTCAATCTATTTTTAATCTCTCCATCTATCATGTGGAAAGCCATGGAATGTAAATGGCAGCTTAATTTTCTTTTGCTTAGTTGTAATTAACTGTTTTCGGCTGCGTAATGTCGAAATTTTCGGTGTTTTAGCAGCCTTGTATTAATTTATTTTACTAAATAAACTGCCTCACTCACTCATTTCGGCGTCAACCGCCGTCGTATGTAAATACTGTATCGGTTGTTTACAGCGGCTCCAAAAGATCACTGTACAAATACTAAATATTCGAAAAACCAAATTTGATACATACTTCATTATTATAATAATCACAAATTTTATTACAATATTTTAAAAGCACAGAATAAATAATAGTACTACATACTAAAAGTAAGCAAGATGTATATATTGAAGTATATTTACACTTAAATATATCATGGACTTTATGGAGTGACCTGAATGATGATATGATGATCATATGAGCATTATTAGTCGTGCACTTTTGAATTTTCCAAATTTTTTTTTAAATTGAAGTTTGACATAAATTATTGAAAAATTGGAAGTATAATAATAAGGTTATGTGTGAAAAGTTATGTATATTTAAACTATTTTAAAAAAAGTTACGTATAATTATGTTATACTTAATTTTCGTAATGCGCTTAGGGCATGCACAATTGGATTTACCAATAGTTTATTATGGATATTATAATAGATACATCATCAATAGTTCGGCTCACCCAGGATAGCACCGACGCTCATGCACGTAAAGAATAACAGCGTGAAATAACAGCAAAATACCGCTGTATTTTCTCGTCAAAGTTGTTTAAAGGCTTTAAAATTGATACTTTCCATTCATCCATTATAGCCTATAAATGTCCACTGCTGACCATAGGTCTGCCCCATAGATTGCCTCATAGTGTTAATTTTGCCATAGTTGGCCACGATTGGCATGTACCCACCTGCCAATCGTGGCAACTGCAGTTTCAGTTTTTCCCTGTCGCTTCTTAATATACTCACTGGACGATGTGGGTTAGTGGATATTCTTACACCGCGACTATGATTCAGTTTTGATTCTTTGAAGTCAAATAAATGCCGTGTAGTGCTTAAGATATTCCTGCATACCATTTCGATCCGTGAGTTTCGTAAGAGGCAACTTAGAGATAAGCCTGAAAGATATTGTAGCTTTCCATAGATGATGATACAACAATCTCGCTTACCCCAGGCCCAAAATTCACAGACCGGCGATCGGGAGAGATCAAAGGTGTGAAACGTCTGATACTGCGATTTGCTATCTACCTGCCAAGTGTGACGGTTAAGGCCATCTTCCCTACATTAAGAGAGAGACATGACCAGCAATGGAGTTTCCATGCTGATGATGAAGGAGAAGAGAGTAAATAAAAGACTTTTTTAGGTAATTCTAAGAATGAAAAGGGCATTACATATTTTATAATCATACATAATACCGTGTAGTGGCGATGTAAGAATATCCGCTACCCCATGTCATCCCGTGGGTGTCGTAAGAGGCGACAGAGGGAAACAAACCAGGAGATGGGCAGCAGCGTCTTCCTAATAATGACTAATAATATAAAACTGCGGTTGTCTATGAGGCAATCTATGTTCAGTAGTGACTTTAATAGGCTGTAACGGTATGTAATATAAGCTATACATACTAATCAATATCCGGCCTGATACGACTTAGGGACCTTCAAGAAAAGAGTTTACTCCTTTCTTAAAGGCTGCAACGCACCTGCAATTCCCTTGGTGTTGCTTTTGTTCATGGTGGTAGTCACTTACCATCAGGTGAACCGCAAACGCGTTTGTCCCTTCATCTTAAAATATATATATATATATGTATTCAATATTATATTAATATACTGGGAATGAGGTGATCGCTACCAGGTTATTTCTAATTTGTTTGTTATTTAAAAAAAAAGTCCCGCTGGGTTTCTTGCCCATTCTTCTCAAGAGAGTATTTTTTTCGAGCCAGTGGTAATAATAATTAAAAGTAACTTTCAATAAAAAAAGTATGAAATTTAGCAAATTTAACTATGGGTAACATTTAACTTAAAGGTTTAATAATAAAGTTTACTAAACTTTTAATATACGCCATTAAATATAAAGGCATCTAAGTAATCGTAGTAAGGTACAATCAACCTGACTGACACATTCTCTACATTCCATCAGTAACTGTGAGTCAGAACGCAATTAGGCGCCCGTCGCTTTCTACCTGTTATAGGATCCGTGACTCATGTCCTTTGTCCTCTAAGAATAATAATTAGAAAAAAAATCATTAAGATGGCACTTCAAATAGCCAGCACACATTTGAATTAGTATTGAAATGAAAGTATATATTAGGAAATACCCTGTTACACTCTTGTTTTGCGTTTTACGAGCAATTTTCTGCCATGCACGACCATCAAGCATTCTTTCCGGGCCGCTACAAAAAGTTGTACTTTAGGACGCTTTAAAAAAGAGCCTACTCCTTTCAAAAAGGATGGCAACCCATCTGCAATTCCTATATTCACTTACAATCAGGTGAGTTGATGCACGTTTTCGCCGTCTTTAAGGTAGTCGATTGACGTAGACCATGACGTAGGTATCGCAAAAACGTTGTCATCCCTAAGGAATACAATGGAGTACTTCATTACCAGTAAAGTCGCCTCCGCTTGTCTTCACATACCAGCGCGAAATGCTACTTCAAATGCGACTTCATGTAGTCCTTCCCCAGTCGACCCTTCCCATTCATGCGGCAACCTGGCTCTACCACGATATTATTTTGTTTTTGATAATCGCCATTCAATTAAAATAAAGATGGATTTAATCTTTATATACGACTTTTGGCCCAGGTACTAAGATAGAAGTATGCCATCTCAGTCATCAGAATTTTTTTATAGGATAAGGGCGACAAACGAACACACATTCCACCTGATGGTAAGTGGTTGCTGCGGTCCACAGACATCTACATCTATCCTCGATTACGAATCAAAATACAGATGCGTTGTCACCCGTGAGGACTAAGATGGAATGCCTCGTTTCCAGTAAAAAGGGTCCCCGGTTCTCTACACCCCCCATACGAAACACAGCAGTGTTAAGCTGCTATTTGACGCTGGTATTCTGTGAGAGCGTGGTCCTTCCCCGGTCGAGTCGACCCATTCGTGCTACAACTATACTACTAATATAGCTGCAGCATGGCTCTATGACGTAAATTGACAATGTTTTAGATAACAACATGTTCATGTTTCATTAAGGATTGATAGTGGTACCAATGTCATGGTTATTAAAAAGTTTTTTATTCGATGAACACGGTCAAAGAAAGGAAATTCAAAGTTATTCTATACAGTTAAGTTTGGCAAACGAGGACATACCTATTTTACACTTTATGAGAGAACGTGCTGCTTCACCAGTCGAGCCGATCTATCGTTTTGCAACCATAGTATAATTGCAACAAGTCTCTACCACGTATAAAGGGGTTAACTTAGCACTCAATATCGAAATTGAAAATTTCAATGGTGCTGACCGAATCCAGGTTTCTCGCATACTTATTGCGGTATTCATGGCAAACGTCTATCTTCTGAGTCCTGAGTGTTATTTTTAAACATAAATATAAACGTGGTTTTATTATTGCAAAGGATTTTCCAGATTAGATTCAATATTACTTTAAATTCCGCGAGTTAAAACCATTGACCGACTTTCTCCGAATAACATCGACATGTTTAACATGGGGCTTACCCCAAACTGTGCGTTGCGCAATAACTTGAGGACCTGTTTGCAACGCATCGAACTTATTAAAGTTTTAAGGCAGTATTCCGTCATGGCGTAACGTGGCGTAATCGAATAGATTACCATGTCCTTCTACATGAATTGGTCTCAAGAAGTTTTTTTTTTATAGAATAATTGTGACAAACGAGCACAAAGGCCTGATGGTGAGTGGATACTGTAGCCCATAGTTATCTACATCTATCCTCGATTACGAATTAAAATACAGATGCGTTGTTACCCTTGAGGATTAGACAGAATGCCTCGTATCCAGTAAAAAGAGTCTCCGATTTTCTACACTAACCATACGAAACCCAGCTTAATGCTGCTATTTCACGCTGGTATTCTGTAAGAGCGTGGTCCTTCCCCGGTAGAGCCGAGCCATTCATTCTACAACTATAATATAGCTATAACGTTGCTTTAGCACTTATAAATCTTCTTTATTACCTTCTTCTTCTCTTCTTCATCGGCCTATACAAGTTTACTGCTAGACGCACACATGCTCCTAAAACCATACAAACGCGAACGCGTGCTCTTAATAGTATATTACGCCACTAGGTATGAAAGTGTGACATAGCAACCCGCGTGGTATTGTGATAAGAACGCGGGTTGCGATGTCATACTTTCCTCCCGTTGTACTATATACTATTTTTATCATACCTTGATCAAAATGAATGTACCTTAAAATGTATCATGACATATACTTTTGACGTTTAAAAACAATAGAGCTAGAAATTTGACGCATCCGTACTAAATTAATACTCGTAAGTCGTTGAATCAGAAGGCAATGTGGCACTTTCGTCCCTAAAAGTAGGGTTGAAATACGGACTTTCGATCAAGGTATGATAAAAAATAATATTTTTAACGTGGTAGAGCCATGCTTCAGCTATTTATTTATTTATTTATTTATTTATTTATTTATTTATTGGCCATTTCGTTACATTACATAACATTGGTACGTCATAATTACAATTCAAATGATTTAAGATTACGCTAAATTATTAAAATCACAAATTAATATACATCTACATTTACATTTACATTATTTTACATGTCACGCAAGTCAGAAAATGAACATTTCATATATTCTTCTATATTATAGAAAGCGTGATTCAAAAAGAACGTTTTTGTCACTTGTCGAAATGCTTTTAATGGAAGTCTTGTTATTTCTAAAGGCAATTTATTGTACATTTTGATTTTGAATGGAAAACCTTGCTTGTACGCTTTGACTAATCTGGTTCTTGGAACAACTAATCTTTCGCGATTTCTTGAATTGTAGTTGTGTACGTGCATCTTCATTGATAGTTCACTTTTTTGCTGGTGCACTTCTAGAAGCGAACTGTATATATACTACGACACGACAGTCATGATTTTCGCTTTTTGGAAATAGGCTCTTGCTGATGTCAATCTTTGCAATCCATATAGGATTCTAATCGACCTTTTTTGACAAATCAGTATACTCTTTCAATTTGTGAAGCATTACCCCATATCGTAATCACGTAGCTAATAATTGAGTGACAATATGCAAAATAGACGGATATTAGAGTTTTCCTGTCAATAATGGGCTTAAGCTTAAATAAGGCGTAATTTGCACTGGATAACTTTTCAAAAACATTATCTATATGGGTTTCATAACTTAAAGTGGAATTGAGAGTACACCCTAAAGATGTGACTTCACTATTTATGACTTTATTTGGTTTTTTTCTTGCATAATTAATTATGGTACTTTTTTCTGCATTCAAAATTATTCCGTTTGCTTCAAACCATTTTCTAAGTATACTTAAAATTTCATCTGTCAAAGTATGCTATATCATAGTGTATGCATATTATATAAGTAGGGTAAGGTAACTTATTGCAGACTACATAACTTTTTAAATAACTGTATTGAAACAAAGACTCCATTGTTTAAGTTGCAAATTAATTAATTTGTTTGATCACCATTTGAAATGAACAATAGAATCTTCTTATACAATGTTATTGTTTTTCAATAATCATTGTAGAACCGTGGTGACTGAGTTGTTAAGCACTGGCTGAAAGTTTTCAGTACATGAGCTAGCCGGGTTCGATCCTCGCATGCATCAATAAATTTGTTAATTATTACTTTTAATTATCACATCGCCTATTAGGGGAAACATCTCGAGAGAACTGGCATGTTTGATAAATTAAAAATATAATATACGAAATGTTAATTTTTAGTATAAATAAAATAAATATATTTCATTTCAAAAAGTATCATATTTATTTAACTATATTTCACTCACTGTATTATGGGTAGTCAGAATGTGTCACGTATGGCAATTCACAATGCTGTGTTAATTTCTACCTTAATGTATGGCAGGGAAAGTTGATTGTGGCAGAAGAAGTATATATTTATTTGATTTTTGTACGTTACATGAGATATTATTAAATATTATGTATAACTTACTACATATTTTTAGTAGAATAGTACAAATAATGTAGAAATGCGGTTATTAAGAAGTATTTCAGGTCGGACTCTGAATGATAGGGTGACAAATTATGTGATAAGAGAAAAGTGTGGATTGTAGCACGATGTTTAATACTTGTCATAACATAAGTTTAATACTTGCCGTAACATCGTGTAAAAAATGCTTCGGTGGTTTGGACACGTAGAGAGAATTGATCAAGAAACAATGTTAAAGCAAATTTATGCCGCAGAAGCGAGTGGTAGTGGTAGAGTTGTCAAGGGAAGCCCTAATGCCCTAGACGGAAGTTTATCGACCACATTGACGATCTATTGAAGATGGACCCAACTAAAAGAACCCTTAACCAACGAACATTTATGCGTAGATATATGGACGTGAAAGAAGCGAGAAAGGTGTGTCAGGATCGTGGCAAATGGAATTCCAAAACCTCTGCATATCTCTATTGATTACAAGCGAGAGTTATAGATATAATAATTATAGTTATAGATATTGTAGAAATATATATATATATATATATATATATATATATATATATATATCATTACACTATTACATTACATTCCTTGAAATCAATCAATTTTTGTTCTATAAAATAACTTTAGCTATTTTTGTTATTACTTACAAGGCAATTTTGGATGAAAATTATTATATTAAATAAATCAACAAAAAAAATGTTCCACGTGCTGGGCGGTGGAGGAAAACATCGTGAGGAAACCTGCATGTCTGAGAAATAAATAAGAAAAAAAATATTTACCGCAGACATGTGCACTTCGCCAACACGCATTGGAACAGCGCGGCGGACACTGGTTTGCACTAAAACCCTCTCAGCAATGAGAGGAGGCCTTTGCCCAACAGTAGGACGTATATCGACTGTTACTTTAACTTTTTAACTTTATTTGCCGTGAAATTTATATTACGTATATTTTGTTTTTCATTTCATTTGAAGGTTTCACTTTTACCGCGTGTGAAGTGCGTACATGTTTCGTTTTCGTCTGTCGCCTCTTAGGCACGCCACATACATACGGAATTCCGTTTCGATATTCCGATTCGAAATTCCGAACGCAGCAAGTCCATGTAAAATCTATGACCCGTCACACACGTACGGTAGCTTACTGTTCTAAATTATGCGGGCAAAACGGGATTCCAAATGTGTGTGGCCGACCAGTTCGGAATTCCGAAACGGAATCCCGAAACGGTGTGGCGGGCCTTAAGGTGGCCACGGGACGATGTGGAGTAGTGGATAATCTTACATCGTCACCACACGCTATTTCTAGCCCTGTGCTTGACTATAATCTAACCATATATGGTGGTATATAGCGATGATGTCTTAGGTGGTATTGACATAACAAATGCTAAATTCATTCTTGCCTTGTAGACAGACGTCGTCAATGTTCTCTGGCACACTCCCTCTGCAGTACGTAATAAAGACGAAACGATCCGCTTGGTATGAGTGCGTGGTGGCATATGGAGTGTAATTTTATTAGAAATATTGCATAATATTGTTTTAGTATTTTTTTTTAGATATACATACACATGTACAATAAGCAAGCATTTGACGACACATCATCTATTAACAAACACGTGTTACTTTTCGATTAGTCATCCGTGCCGGGTCAGTGACCATTTTAACCATAAGAGCAAAAAAAGGATTCCGTTAAATCCGCTTGGTCTGTGTTAGTGTGCCATCAAATACTACAAATATGTTTTAATATGCTCATAAGATTAATAGTTATTTTTGATCTCGAATGAAATAAATTTATTAATTACTAGCTTTTACCCGCGACTTCATCTGCGTAGAGCACTTGTAGACTTTGATTGACGGCTCCGTGACGCAGTGACTTAGCAGTAAATTGCAACGCTAAGAGCCGCGGGTTCGAATCCCGCACGGAACATGTATTTGTATGGCTTTCAAATAATTGTTCTGGGTCTGGACGTTTGTCCTCGTGAAATCTATGTATGTAAACTGCCCCCGCGATACAGGAGAAAATCCTAGAGTGTGGGTAATATTTTTAAAAAAAGGAGAGAAAGATATATAATAATTATTTTTTTACAATTATCGAAAAATCGCTTTAAGCACAGGTTTTTGTTATTATCTAGAAAATTATGAGCAGGATGGGAAAATGATTAAAATAAAAATTGAAGATTTATCCATTTCACGAAAAAAAGGTTCCATACCATACCTTTAACACTCATAGTTTTGTTCTAAAACAGTGTTGAGGTAAGCGAAAAAAGTTAAAATTCGATTTTGCTTAAAAATTTTAAGGAATGAAAGACAAAATGGTATGACCTTATTTGTGTAGAATTAGAAACTAAAAGAGTTTTGTATATAACTGTACACTGGTGGACTTTTATTAGACAGTAACGGTAAAGTTTAACCATAATACCAGCAATAATATAGCAACGTTAATACAAGTGAAAGTATACAACTCTCGGTCAACCGGTCCTTTCCTTTTTTGACGCGGAATTATTAGTAACTAACATCTGCCCCCGAGTATCAAAGATTTTACCAAGTTTTCTATTATTGATGACTAGATCAAACCAGTAGAAAATATTTCAATGCCAGTTTTTATATATAACTTTTTACGTGGCGGTAGTCATGTGTCATTCATTTATTTCTAGTAACCAGATCATTCAAGTATTGATTCGTCTTACGAACCGGGTCATTCGGATCTGTCATTCAAACGGATCATTTCGAGTTGCAGTACTCTGTGATCTGTGAGACCCGCTCGATAATGTCGGCCCTCGGACATAACTATACTCTTTGGTCGTTGGTTCTGTCAATGGTTTGATCTGGAACGTTCATAAAATGTAATTACAATCATCAATCCTTTGATGTGACCCAGGTCAAATGAACAAATCATTCACAATTGACACATGTCTACGTAGTAGATCCACGCTGCAACTTCATAATGAAGAAACAAAGAACTATTTATTTGATACATAGATTTTACACACATTTCAAAAAATATATAAACGTAAGGGGCAAAAATATGTGCGCAACAGTCTAAGACTGCTCTGTAAGACTGTCTCACGCATTAACCAATAAGTACATGGACATCATTCGTTAATAATAAAACCAAAAAAAAAAAAAATAGAACTGAAATATAACATCAAATAGGTATCCAACTCAGCATAATAATGCAAAGGCAGCGCTGTTTTTCAATTGGAGCCTTGTGACTTCACTAACAGGTCGGTGTGTGACCCCCCAATTACGAACTACTACGATTTACAGAGTTATTAATAATTACGAGTTAGAGAGTATCCTTAACGTACATAGAGAAGACACACATACGCTAAGACTAACCTAGCAAACAGATGTATAAATATTATACAGTGAATTGCTAATAAACTAATAATTAAATTAATTAATTGTTAAATGAAACTCTGCAGCTATATCAGTAGTATAGTTGTAGCACGAATGGGTCGGCTCGACCAGCAAACGGACCATGCTAATGCAGAATACCAACGTAAAATAGCAGATTTATGTTGCCACGTTTTGTGTGGTTTTTAAAGAACTGGAGACCCTTCTACTGGTAACGAGGCAAGATGGAAATCTTATTCCTCGGAAGTGGCAACGAATTTACATTTTTTTATAGAATAAGGGTGACAAACGAGCACACAGTCCACCTGTGGACGGTCAGGGGATGCTGTTTCCCACAGACATCTACCTCTATCTTCGATTAAGAATCAAAATGCAGATGCGTTGTCACCCCTGAGCACTAAGGTTTAAACTTCTTTACACTCACCCTTACGAAATACATCAACATCGAGCTGCTCGTATTTCACGCACGTATTTTGTGAGAGCGTGGCTTTTCCCATTCGAGACGATCCATTTGTGCTCCAAAGCATTGCAAGTACGGCGAGGGTCTCAACAAACTATCTTGGCGTGTAAAATAATTCGCGGTAAGGTAAACGCTCTCAACCTGAATATACAAATAACTACTGTCGTAATCACAAGCATACATTTTTTGCCGTACCATGGGCACGCACCGTTGCGCGCGCCGACTCGCCTGTTTGCAGATGAACGGACGGTGATATTGTCTGAATGCCTGAAGTATTGTGAGCGAGAAGATAGAATATGTTGTATTTAATTATTGTAATTGGTTTAGCCGTTTTAATTAAAGGAAAAATAAATGAATAAATAAACACAACCATTATATAGCTGCAGCATGGCTGTATACCAAGTGTAGTTTCTAATTGAGGGTAGATGTAGATGTCTATGGTTCATAGTATCCTCTATCAGGTAGACTGTTAGCTCTTTGTACTTTTATTCTATAGAAAAAAACTATGCTTAACTAGGAAACATTCAAATAAACAACTATTATTCACCACTTGATTCGCTGTCGGTCAAGGGCACCTTATCGAATACTAATTGCCTATTAAGATCGACAAAGACCAACAAAGCAAGACCTTGATCTAAGTATAGTTTAAAAAAAATTAAAACACAATTTATTTATTAGTATTTGTAGAATTCCATTATTAGGGGTCTTTTTCAGCCTAGGAGCACTTCACTTCACTTTTTTAAACATTTTAAAAACTAATCAGTTGAGATCTGTGTAGTAAAATAAAATCATGATGTGTCCTAGTTTGAAGAGCACGTCCCGCTCTTTCTCAATGAGGGCTAATAACCTCCTCACCAAATGTCGCTTGGTTAACAGTGAGTTAAAGTTTTTTGATACACAGTGTCTATTTTTTATGAGAAGTAAGTTTCAAATAAAAGTTTATCAGTTTCTAGTGTATAATACAAAAAACAATGCCTCAGTAGTTTGCTTTTTAATTTTTTTTTGCACATTTTTATCTCTTTTTCTTTTAGTTTTGCTACTTTTATACATGTAGTTTGGTTTATTTATCCTGTCCTCGTCCTGGTGCCAGAATAAGTCGTGGTTAATTGCGTCCACTATGCCCGTTAACACTTACCCTAGCACCACTACTCCCAAAACCACTACACTAGGAACAACACACCACTAACAACAATACGACACGTGTTTCACCTCTACACGAGGCTTCCTCAGGTGAAGTAGATTCTGCGGTGGCTTACCGCCAAGATTAGCTAGGTTATTAATTTTTAACGTCTTTAATATAAAGGATTTCCGCAAAGTAACGACTGATTCTATTAAGTTTTTACGTGGTAGAGCCGTGCTGCAATTATATTACTGTTATAGTTCTAGCACGAATGGGTCGGCTCGACCAAGGAAGGACCACGTTCTCACAGAATATGAGCGTATGGTGAGTGTAAAGAACCGGAGACCCTTTTTACTGGAACAGAGGCATTCCATCTTAGTCCTCACGGTAGACAACACATCTGCATTTTGATTCGAAACGAAGATAAATATAGATGTCTATGGGCCACAGCAACCGCTTACCACCAGGTGGACTGTGTGCACGTTTGTCACCCTATCCTATAAAAAATCACCTGTTTCATTTCCTCTTATGACACGCACGGGATGATATATATAAGTGGAGCCACGTAGTGGTGGTGTAAGACAAATAATCTGGAGCACCTTCTTGGAACGAAGTTCCTTATCGGACGGTTCAAGTGTATCTATCTATGTTTGGTTAAGCCAGTAGCGCTGCCATTACAGGCTTAAACAAACATGGATACACTTAAATCACTGTGACATTTTTAGAAAAACTTCCCCTACTGCACATTATAATTAACACATAAAACGGAAGAATTAATAACTTTGTGTGAACTCGCTCTTGACCCAGTTCTATTTTCGTTTGCCCTGCCTCTGATACACTAACAACACAACTTGACACAACACAAACTTGAAACACATTTATAACAATACTCTGACGCTTTGTATGCTTTGATAGAGTGGAAGGTACCACCTACGGAGATGCATATTTAGGCACACGATATATTTATATGTGGTAGAACCACGCTGCAGCTATATTATGATTGTACCACGAATGGGTCGGCTTGACCGGGGTAGGACCACGCTCTTTCAGAATACCTGCTTAAAATAGCAGTTTAATACTGCTGTGTTAACGAATGGTGAGTGCTGAGTGTAGGGAAAGAGAGACCCTTTTTACTGGATAAGAGACATTCTATCTTAGTTCTCAGGGGTGACAATGCATGTGCATTTCGGTTCTTAATTAAGGATAGATGTAGATGTCTATGGGCCACAGCATCCACTTACCATCAGGTGGACTGTGTGCTCGTTTGTCACCTTTATTCTATAAAAAAAGAACCTATATTTTAAGCAACTTATGCTTAGTGCCCGTTCAGATTTCAAATGTTTTTTTTTGGCAAAGCCGACAAACCTGAACATCGTTCGTACCGAACTTGGCCTCTATCAACATTCTATATTTTTGATGGGATTTTAATTAATTATTCAATTTAATAAAATTTAAGAATTTAATGACAATAGTATATAGCTTTCACGTGGTAGAATACGATGAGAATCCAATCTTATAATCTTACATCTTATAATCTGTATCAGCAGATAATATGACTGTAGCACGGAAGGGAACGCTCGACCTGGGAAGGAACACGCTCACAGAATATCAGCGTAAAATAGCAGCTTAATGCTGCTGTGTTTCTCTAAGATTTCAAGTCAATACAACAAAAAAAATGATGGAGCGATGCATAAACAAGTGAGGCTAGAACCAAGCCAACACCATGCCCCGCTTTTTAATTACTTATTGAAAACTTTATCTGTCGACTTCCAAAAAGGAGACGGTACTCAATTCGACTGTATGTTTTTTTTATGCGTGTTACCTCATAACTTTTTACTGGGTGATTCGATTTCGATGATTCTTTTTTTATTTGAAAGCTGGTACTTCTCGTGTGTTCTCATATGAGTTTGATCAAGGTCAAACTAATAGTTTTTGAGTTATTCTTAATAACTTATGTTGAAGTCGGCTGTACAAAATTTTAAATTTTAAATTATTGTATTAACCATATAGGTTACGAAGATCTGAGTCAATACCAGTCAGCATTCCTTAACTGTGAACTCATGGTGTGATGAAAATAGTTAGAATTAATTGAAATATAAGCTAAATAAAAAGGAGGCATAGCTTTGACCTGGTTTCAAAGAAAATTAAAAAATTATGCAACGCTTTGTCTACCTTTCTTTGTTGGTTAAGGGCTTAGATATTTTTTTAAAATACTAGCAATGCTAATAACATTACTAATATTCCCTTTAACTACTCCTGCTAAGCTTAAAATGCTTGTGATAGGAGTGGTTCACGACAGTATTCGAATGGTGGATTCGAACCCACGATCTTTTGAGGTCGCGGTCTGCACCCTGCCATTAGGTTACTGTCGCTTCGTGTATCATTAAATAGGTCATTAAAAGGTCCTTAGGTTCTCGTCTCATAGCATACAGAACATAATAATAGTATGCTGCTATTTTACGATGGTATTCCGTTCAAGGGTGCAATTGCATTCTTAAAAAAAATAGAATACCAGTAACATTACTAATACTCCCACTGACCATTTCAAGTAAGTTTAAAATGCCTGTGTTCGAAGTGGTTCACGACATTAGTCAAATGTCGGATTCCAACACACAAGTTTCTGAGTTTAAAGCACACCATTAGACTAGTGTATTTTTCTTTGTATACAGTTGACTGCGGGTAAAATTACCTTGTAGTGGCTGTGTTAGAATATCCACTACCCCATACCATCCCATGTGTGCCGAAAGAGGCGACAAAGGGACACAAATCAGGAGATGAACTGCAGCGTTTTACTAATAACGACCTAAAATAAAAAAACTGCGGTAGCCTACCCGCTTGCCAAGCATGGTAACTATGGCAAATATCCCTCTATGAGGCCTATGGTCAACAATGGACTTGTATAGGCTGTAACGATAACGATGAGTAAAATGCAAGTGGTAGAGCCATGCTGCAGCTATATTAGTAGTATAATTGTAGCACGAATGGGTCGGCTCGACCGGGGAAGGATCACGCTCTCACTGAATACCAGCGTAAAATAGCAGCTTAATACTACTGTGTTTCGTATGGTGAGTGTAGAGTGTAGAGATGACTTCGCAAACGAGGATAGATGTAAATGTCTATGGGCCACAGCAACCACTTACCATCAGGTGGACTGTGTGCTCGTTTGTCACCCTATCCTTTAAAAAAATGTTTGGTGACTTCAAAAGTTGTATAAAAATATCAGTAAAAATATCTTACCACAGTGTTCGTTCAACCTTGTATGTGTTCGAACGAGTAACTGACTTGGCTGTGGTTCTAATTCTAAATAACTGTTGGATACGTCGGTTTAATTATTACTTTGGCTTCCAAGCTCATAGTCAAAATTGAACGTAGTTATGCTAGCAGAATTTCACGCACAAAAACTGCTTTTGAAATACAGACGCTTGCTATCTTATTGCATAACATGGTTTGTTAACGTCTTGGGTGGTTAATTTATGGTTTATTATATTCTTTCTCACGATTGAAGTCCCTCAAACGTGGCGCCATGTTTTCACGAAATGTGACATTTGCTCTCGAATTCCATACTTTATATTTTAGTTTAACACGTGGTAGAGCCATGCTGCAGCTATATTAATTGTATAGTTTTAGCACGAATGGTTCGGCTCGACCGGGGAAGGACCACGCTCTCACAGAATACCAGCGTAAAATAGCAGTTTAATGCTGCGTGAGTCTAGAGAACCGGATACCCTTTTTACTGGAAAAGAGGCATTCCATCTTAGTCCACACGGTTGACAACGCATTTGCATTTTGATTTGCAAACGAGGATAAATGTAGATGTCTATGGCTCACAGCAAATTCTTATCATCAGTCGGACTGTGTGCTCGCTCGCCACCCTTATCCTATAAAAAATAGTGATAGCACATTTTACACGGTACTTCATTTTATACGTGGTAGAGCCATGCTACAGCTATATTGTGGTTGTAGCACGAATGGTTCGGCTCAACCGGGGAAGGAATACATCAATTGATCTATATGATGAAAAATTATGAAATTCAAAGCGTAACAGTTTTATGAACGTATACGTTTGTTTATAATTAAATATTACATATATAAATATACCTAGGCTGAATGAAAAGGGACTTATCAAGCTATGTAACGGGAAAAATCAAGCTCTCAGTTCAACCGATTTTTTTTATTTGTACACCAGCGTAAAATAGTAGTTTAATGCTGCTGTGTTACGTATATTGAGTGAGGGGTGACATCGCTTCTATATTTTGATTCTTAATGGAGAATACATACATACACTTACCATGTGGTGAACTGTATAATATCCATTTGTTACCATAGTTTAGTTTAGTTTAGTTTACGACGGGCTGTTTTCCGCAACTCCACGTCTATGCGCGTATTTTGCGTGTGGGCAGGAATAATGTGATTATTCGAGCCATGAGATCTCTCCGAAGAAGCTCAACAGGCCCTTGATGTTGCATGCAACTTCGGGGAGTGATCCCGGCGTGCCGAGATGTTTAGCCCTGTATGTAGCGACCTCCGGACATTTCAGTAGCACGTGGGCCGCCGTTTCTTCCTCCCCCATACATGCCCTGCACAGGGGACTATCTGTAACACCTATAGTAAATAAATGTTTGTTAAAGGTGCCGTGTCCTGTGATAGCACTTGTTACTATCCTAATCTGCGGCTTGTTCAGTCTCATTAAAACTTTTGTTAAGCGACTGTTAATTTCAGGCAGGGCATCCCTAGCTTGTCTACAGTCTACTAGATTTTTCCAAAGCTGAGCGTGTTGATTAGTAAAGTGTCTACGTACCAGTGAACAAACGTTACCAAAGGGGATTGGTATGATCGGTTCCGGCCCTATAGTGGCCAAAGCCGATCCTCTTCTGGCAAGTTCGTCTGCTGCATCGTTGCCTCTGGATCCACTGTGTCCCTTTATCCATTGCAGGGTCACATTGTTGTTTTTACATACCTCATTTAATCGTTGATGGCATTCATATATTAGTCCCGAGTTCACCACATTGCATCTCAGGGCTTGGAGTACCGCCCTACTGTCGGTCAGTATTCTGATGGGGAAGTCATTAACCTTCCTAGCATCTATTGCTATGGCCGCTTGAATGATACCCATACATTCCGCCTGAAAGACCGTGTTATAGGTACCCAGCGGTGTGCATATGTGAATATTGAGGTCTTCAGAGAAAGCTCCACAACCTACACCTTCATTTGTTTTAGAACCATCGGTGAAATATCTAAGCTCTTTTGGGCTTAATCCTTCCGGCTGGCTGTTTTCATTTAACTGTATCTTGTATTTCTTATCGAAAACAAATTGTTTAGGAATCCTATCGTATTTGGCTTGTAGGATAGGAATTTTTGAGTGAATTCTATCAATTATGCCTGTATGAGGGACACTATTCTTACTCCAAAGATTTAGGGTTTTGAGTCTGATGGCAGCTAAAGTCGCTTCTTGTTGTATATGTAGATGAAGCGGAGTTAGCTCCAGCATCGCTTCTAAGGCTGCTGTTGGCGTAGTTCTCATGCAGCCTGTAGCAGCCATACATGCCAGTCTCTGGTAGCGCTGAAGCTTTTTAATTATGGTGGCTTCATTTGTCTTGGTCCACCATACCAGAGCGCCGTATGTGATCATGGGCCGAATTACAGTTTTGTAAAGCCACAGTATGATTTTTGGCGTCAATCCCCATCTTTTGCCAATCATGTTTCTGCATTGCCAGAAAGTTATACTAGCTTTGTTGATTTTGTTTTCTATGTGTTTATTCCAGTTAAGTTTGCTGTCCAAGGTAAGACCTAAATATTTTACCTCAGAGGATAGCTGGAGTTTTGTGCTAAAAAGACTTGGAGGATGATAGTTATTCAGCTTTCGTTTTTGTGTGAACATAACTAAAACCGTTTTATTTGGATTGACAGTTAAGTCGTGTTCCCTGCACCATCTCTCCACTATACGGAGAGCCGCTTGGGTCAGGTCGCACACTATGCTTGCTGTCTTTCCAGAGACCAGTATTGTCAGGTCATCAGCATAACCTACTGTATAGAAGTGATTGTCATTTAATTTGCTGATGAGTTCATTAATGACCATATTCCACAGGAGAGGTGAGAGAACCCCACCCTGCGGGCAGCCTCTCTTAATTTGGATTGGTTGAGATTCACCAGCAATCTTTATTATTCGTGTACTGAGCATGTAAACTATCCAGTCGATCAGTGCCGGTTCAACTTTGTGTCTACCGAGTGCACCTTTTATGCTGGAGAAGTTCGTTCGGTCAAAAGCACCTTCTATATCTATGAAGGAACCTAGACATATTTCTTTGTTTTGGATGGCCTCTTCAATCTTTGTAATTACCTTATGAAGGGCCGATTCTGTTGATTTGCCTAGACTGTAGGCGTGTTGCTTGTCGTGTAGTGGTAAGTTCATTAGCGCCGACCCCCTTAATTCCCTTTCACACATCCTCTCCATCGTCTTTAGGAGAAAGGATGTGAGGCTAATGGGCCTGTAGGATTTAGGGTCAGTGTAGTCGCTCTTACCTGGTTTGGGTATGAATGTAACTTTCACTTCCCTCCATCCCCTTGTTATCATTTGTCCATAAAAAAAAATAAAAATTAGTCAGACTTTACTTTGAACCTGAGACTAATTCACTACTTTTTGTATTAAGACGATTTTTGTAGTAAGAAGTTTAAATATGATTACGGCTTGTTTCCATTTGTTGGTGAATGTTTTACTTATAACTGTGACTTTTTCTGTTGTTAAGTCCACCTGACGGTAAGTGGACTGAATTGACAAACAATAATTACCGTCCACCTAATGGTAACCTTCTATAAACAAAAAATGTGAAACCTTTGTTTAAAACAGCGTTAATTAAGTCTTCCTTTGTAACGCTAGTTATTAAGAAATCCCTAACCTGAAACCTTTAGGTCGTTGTTTCCTTTTACTCTTCCGAGAATATCCCGCGCTTGTTTGAATAACGATGATTCAGTTAATTAATAAGCAGTTCATTGATCTAGATTTTAGTTTGTTTTAAATGTCTTTGTTTTATAAAGTTAACTACATTAAGTAGTTTAGTAACTGTTATACAACATTAACTAAAGAGTCCAACTGTATTAGTGGTGCATAGGCACCTACATGTGTTATCAATTAGAAAATAAAATGCAGATCCCATATCATCCCTGAGGACTATTACCCACTAGCCAGTATCACTATTGAGGATCTCTGTTTCTTCTCACAAATTTTCAGAACACAGCGGCAGCATGCTGCTACTTTCAATCATTACTGTGTATATTATATTAATAATTATCATTATTTGTCTCTATATTTATATATTTTTTTATAGGATCGGGTGACAAACGAGCACACAGTCCACCTGATGGTAAGTGGTTACTGTGACCCATAGACATCTACATCTATCCTCAATAAAGACTCAAGTTGCAGATGCGTTGTCACCCGTGAGGACTAAGATGGAATGCATCTTTGCCAGTAAAAAGGGTCTCCGGTTCTCTACACTCACCATACGAAACACAGCAGCGTTAAGCTGCTATTTTACGCTGGTTTTCTGTGAGAGCATGGTCCTTCCCCGTTCGAGCCGACCCACTCGTGCTACAACCATAATATAGCTGCAGCATGCACGTAGAGCCATGCTGCAGCTTATTATATTAATATACCTATTATATTTGTATATTATAATAATATTATCATAATAATATCATTATTTATAGACAAAAATGGTCCATAACTAACTAACATGGTAGAGCAACGCTACAGCTATATTATAGTTTTATTTATAGGATAAGGGTGACAAGCAACGCGTTTTTACGTGGTAGAGCCATGCTGCAGCTATATTATGTACGTGGTAGAGCCATGCTGCAGCTATATTATTTACGTGGTAGAGCCATGCTGCAGCTATATTATGGTTGTAGCACGAATGGGTCGGCTCGAACGGGGAAGGACCACGCTCTCACAGAAAACCAGCGTAAAATAGCAGCTTAACGCTGCTGTGTTTCGTATGGTGAGTGTAGAGAACCGGAGACCCTTTTTACTGGCAAAGAGGCATTCCATCTTAGTCCTCACGGGTGACAACGCATGTGCATCTTGAGTCTTTATTGAGGATGGATGTAGATGTCTATGGGTCACAGTAGCCACTTACCATCAGGTGGACTGTGTGCTCGTTTGTCACCCGATCCTATAAAAAAAAAAAAAAAAAAAAAGCAAGCACACAGTCTAACTGATGGTAAGTGGTTACTGCGGCCCATAGACATCTACGTCTATCTTCGATTACGAAATGAAATGCAGATGCGTTGTCACCCGTGAGGACTAAGATGGAATGCCTCGTTCCCAGTAAAAAAGGTCTCCGTTTCTCTACACTCACCATACTATTAATATATGAATGGAATAACTTGTAGCGTAGCTGTCACCAGAGCTCAAAAAATGTCGTCGGTCGTCAAGCAGTGCTACCATTTCAAACTTTCTGGGAGACACACACTGGGAGACGGCAAATGCCGAGCCGACAAATTAAAAAAAAACTGAAATGACCACATAAATTGCAACCTAATCTTTATTACGTACCTCCGTACTCTAGTAGCACAGATAAAAAGTACAATTTATATTTAAAAAAATATCTTTCATTCGCAATACGCAATATACCCTTTAACTAAGGAGACAGTTTATAAAAGAAAGGGGGCCCTTTTTGCACACCTCGAGCACGTAGGACGACCAATGATCCTAAATTAACGTCGCCAAGGGGCCTAATCGACCATTTTTTCCCGCCTGATTACCAAGAAGGCTAATATTGACCCCCCAGTCCCACCCAGCTCAAACAAATGTTAACCCTTTATTCGCGCCCGTTCCCTTTCGAAAAAAAAGCCCATAAAATATATCTAATTAAAAAATATCCCCGTCTCAAGACTGACGTTCATAAAGAATGTCAATTAAGGCCCCGGACGTTTTTTCTTCGGCTGTATTTTTTTCTTTCGGTAATATTTTCTGTCGTTCCGCGGCCGGCAAGGGGTTAAGATACCGAAATTAGTATCGGTATGAAATATTGAGTAATTTAATATTTGGCGTTGCAACCCTTTGTGAGGCGCCCTCTTTGTTTGAAGTGTACGGATTATATTTTTCTTTTTAATCTATATTAGTGTTTGAAACATCAAAAGGGGAGTCACAAGCTTTGGTGCGTATATTTTAAACGCAGATGAACAAAAATCTCTTCATATTTTTGGTTTAATTTAATATAATTGCAAAAGATATTCGATAAAATCTATATCTATATAAAATATAATATTTTTTATTCGACAAAGAATATAATTAATACTTACTGGAAGGCATTTTAAATTTTAAAACTGGTTTAGAAAACCTTTCTTCAGGGAAGAAACAGCAAGAATCCCAGCGGAGCTATTCTTTTCTTAACTAACAGCTTACAATAAGGTGTGCAATTAATGATTAAAATTATTTGAACTTATAATCCACCAAAAAATGCACATCCTTTCATCGAATAGTATAGGAGTATGACACGACTAACGATACTGAAATTTTGATATAGGTAAATTCTTGTCTTCATCTTGAATTTGCTTGTTCAAAAACACGATTGTAAAATTTTGACTCGATCATAATTATTTGCGAAAACACCTCCGAAAAATCACTATAGTTGAAATTACAACGAAATTACTTAATCTATGTGCTTGGTAACCACTCAAATATATTCATAATTTACTTGCTCATTATTTTAATTACTAAAATCAATATTTTTTTTAAATAATTTAAGATTCTAAGCGATTTCTGAGCGATCTAAATCGTCACGGGCGCTACGCAATTTTAAATCATATGACGGCGTTTTTGAAGTTTTCATAGAAAATATGCTTCACTCGGGTCAGTCCGGCGATAGCCCGCTTCAAAGGTTTTCGATGTGTCGCCTTTTTTTAATACGTCTTTGGTCGCCTTAATCTAATTTACACGTATGCGCATATAATTACAAACGTCGTCTAGTTGTAAATATTTTTAAATGTGAATTTAAATAATTTTAATATTATTTAATATTAGCTGTGGCCAGTATGCGTTGCAATGCCTTTTTTACCCGACTGCCCAAGAAGAAGGGTTGTTTTTCTAATTCGGAATGTTTTTCGAATATGTGTACTCGTATGTATATGTACATATATGTGGCACGCGGTGTAGCTAGGATTTTATCATATGGGCTGTCTTAGATTCGTCTTAGTGGTGACTTAACTTTCTCTGTTTAGTAAACTTTTCACGTAGTCCGTTTTTTTTAAACTAGTGTTTAACCATTGGGCTTGTTGTAAGAAACTTTCGCGATCGCTCGCACAACAAATTACCAAAGTTGCATCGTAATGGTATAGATACGCATACGGGATAGCATCCACATATATTATAATGTTCTTTTGTTTATTATTATCATAATAAAAAAAATAATAAACGTACTTGTTATATTATAATGCAACTATTTATCTATATTTAAGCAAAACATCACTGACTTAGTCACTCTTAAGAGATTTCCAAAATTATACCGTCCGATTGACTTGAAAGGCATGTAAATAGATGTACTCCTTTCTTGACGTAGACAATCACTAAGACAGGATTTTGGAAAATAATATGTGCTGTAATTTGAACTCGGCATTATAAAATATCTATGCTGGATTAGCAAAATTCTGGGCCTCTTCTCTCCCGTTATATGAAGGATTTTTCTTAATCTTCATGTTTCCAGGTGTATTGAGGTGATCATCTATCGAAAGCCATAAGATTTTATTGGTATTTCCCAAAGTGGACTCTTAAGACACCCACGGAAAGAAAGGGAGTGATTGACTATATTTTATTCCAAAGGGAGTGATGGGAGATTGATTATATTTTATTCCACCACTATACGATATTACAAATTTAATATGTAGAAAATAATGTTTGTTTGTTCGTATTTTATGCGCTACCACACCGTTCATCAGATTGCGGTAAAACTTTGTCAACTTATTGCTTGCTTACAGTTGGTGGCGCGCGTGTTGTACGGACAAAATTATTTCAAAGTTATATATGTATATCATTCAATTTCAATGAATGTATTATCATAATCCCTAATTAAATAATATAACTGTTCCAAATTTAAAACGATATTTCCACAATTATATCTTATGCGGCGAGTACCAGCTAGTTATCTATATATTTATTATCCTCGTAGATACAGCATGCGTCAGTTTAGCTATATTATGGTTGTAACGATCGGCTCAACAGGGGATGGACCACGCTCTCACAGACTACCAGCGTAAAATAGAAGCGTAATGCTGCTGTGTTTCGTATTGTAAGAGTAAAGAACCGAAGACCGTTTTCACTGGAAACGAAGCATTCCATGTTGGTCCTCAGGGGTGACAACGCTCTAAATTTTGATTCCAAATCTAGGATAGACGAGGTGGACTGTGAATGCGTTTTACACACTTATTATATTTAAAAAAAAAGTTATGTTTATTTTTTTATAGTGTAAATGTTTTCAGTGTTGTGGTTAAAGGTATCATTGACACAGAATTAAATAGGTCAAGTGCACATTGTACAATTACTGTATGGTGCTGTAAGCATTTTTTTAATAATCGTAACTTTAGCTCAATCTATACTGGTATGAAAATTTTTAGATTTTTAGTTTCATTTAGTTGTTAAATCCAGTGGTATGTCTTAGTATTCAATGTGAGACGTAAACTAGATAGACATATCTGTAGGAAACCTAAGGTTTTCATAGCATTTTTCAGGGTCGTATTTCACGATACCCCACGGGGCGGAATGTGGTATCTATGTATCTATAGAATCTATCATTCTATAACGCCAGCGCCGTTTAGTGTATGATTATGTTTTTATAGAATAATATGATATTGGTACGGTTTATTAAGGTATTAACATATACGTTTATTATACATAATATATACGACTTCTCAAGCAATGTCCAATTTTTTTAAATAGAATGAGAATGTTAAACGAGCACTCAGTGCACCCGATGGATGAGATAAATGAATGCTGTGGTCCATAAACATCTCCTCCATCATTCATCCTCAATTATGAAACAAAATACAGATGCGTTGTCACCGGTGAGGACTAAGACGGAATGCTTCGTTTCCAGTGAAAAGGATCTCCAGTCCTCTATAGTTACCATACGAAACACAGTAGCATTAAATTGCTATTTCACGCTGGAATTCTGTGAGAGCGTGGCCGTACTCTGGTCGAACCAATCCATACGTGATACAAACATAATATAATATAGCTACAGCTTAGATCTACCATGTATAAATCCAATAGTTTAATTTAAATTTATCCCTAAGATTTATTTATTTATTTAACTTATTTGAACCTTATAAAATATATAAGTACAAAAGGCGGACATAATGCTTAAAGCATTCTCTGCCTGTCAACCTTGAGGAGTGGAAAAACATCGAAGGCGGTTATTATAATACATAACAGTACAAAATAAGAAATATAATGAATTTAGGAATTATAGCATATAAACATAAAAATAAAAAATACAAATACCATACATACATATACATATATATATATATATATATATATATATATATATATATATATATATATATATATATATATATATATATATATATATACAAACCACATACACACATATATATATACACAAATTCACATATAAATACATATATACACACAAATATACATATATACGTAAAAAACATATTATGATGAAATTAACTATTAACACAGATTAACTCAGATGATGACGCCAACTTAGGAGTTCTTTATGACTTTCAGAAAATGTTCTTTAACATACTTTTTAAATGTTACTTTGTTGGAGCGTTGTCTCAAAGTTTCAGGCAGTGCATTCCAAAGTCGCGCAGCTCGTACAGCAAACGAGGAAGAAGAGAAACCGGAACGGTGAAGTGGAATGGAGAGCGTAAGAGTCTCCGAAGAACGTAGAGGTCTATTATGCGTATCAGATAGAAATTGAAACTTACGTTTCAAATAGTCGGGACAACGATTGTCGAATAAAATAGAAAAAAGTGTGAGAAGTGTCCTGACTTGCCTCCGTTGGCGAATGGGAAGCCAATTTAGCTGAAATCTAAAGGAGGAAACATGGTCAAACTTGCGAAGACAGAAGATGAATCGGACACAGTTGTTTACGAGACGATCCAGCTTGTCTAGAAGGTTCTCATTAAGATCAGTACAACACACATCAGCATAATCAATAATGGGCAAAATAAGAGACTGCACCAGAGTTATCTTTACCTTGACCGGAAGGAAGTTTCTAAGGCGATTTAGGGCACCTAACTTAGCAGTAACTGAAGCACTTATTGTTTGAATGTGAGTGGACCAATTGAGAGTTGAGTCCATACAGAGGCCTAGGTTTTTCACAGTGCTGGAATAAGGGATGCATGATCCATCAAACATGACAGGAGCGACAGAACAAATATCAAGTTTAGATAACTGACGAGCACTTCCTATTAAAATTACTTGGCATTTGTTAGGATTCACTAGAATGCCAAATTTGCTAGCCCAATTGCTTAAATTTAATAAATCTGTATTAATATTGATAACAGCATTATCAATGTGATCCACATCAGTCTGAGTATAAATTTGCAAGTCGTCGGCGTAGAAATGGTAAGAACAGCAAAGTTGAGAGGAAAGGAAGTTAATAAAAATAGAGAACAATAAAGGAGATAATATTCCACCCTGTGGCACGCCAGATACAAGCTGACACCAGTCAGACAAATGATTACCAACTCGAACAGCTTGTTGGCGACCACAAAGGTAGGAAGAGAACCAATTTAAAGCAATGGAGGAGAAGTTTAGATTACCGAGCATAGCGAGGAGAATATCATGGTCAACCATGTTGAAGGCATTAGAAAAGTCCACGAGAACAAGCACAGTGACCTTTCTATTCTCCAAGCCATCCCGAATGTCCTCTGTAACTTTAAGAAGTGCAGTGGTGGTGCTATGTCCGGGACGAAAGCCCGACTGAAATTGAGTGAGCAAGTTATTATTATATATAAAACCTGATACTTGCCGGTGAACTATAGATTCCAGGATCTTTGATAAGAATGGAAGAATAGAAATAGGTCTATAATTATTGAGTTGCAAGGGGTTTGAAATTTTAGGAAGCGGAATTATATAGGCTTTACACCACAAAGAAGGAAATACCCCTGACAACAGAGAAAAATTAATAATGTGAGTAATGACTGGAAGAAAGAGTTCGAGAACTAAAGAGATCATAGTACGACTCACATTATCACAACCCACTGCTTTTGATTTAATAGAAGCAAATGTTTTACGAACATCGTTAACAGAGACAAGCGAGAATAAGAAGGGTATTTGTAAAGGTTTGGCCTTGGAATTAATTTCTAAGATTGACTGGGACTTAATAACTGGAGAGAGTGAGGAACCTGTAAAAAAATAGGAATTTATATCATTTAGAGGGAATGGGATATTATGTTTCATAGTGGAGGATTTACATAGACCAAGAGAATTAAGAAATTTCCAAGTATCCGCCGAAGAAGCACTAGATATATTGTCAAAGAAGTAACGACGCTTTGCGGCCCTTACCATTTGGTTGCAACGATTGTTGCAAAAAAAAAAAAAAAAAACGATTGCGAGCAATTTTGTACAAGTCCCAATTCTCATTGCTCCTGTCACGCTTAAACCTTCTGAAAGCTCGGTTGCGTCGAGTCATCGCCATGCGCACACCCTTCGTTATCCACGGAGCTGGAGGCCGCTTAGCCCTAATAGATTTCACCGGTGCATGCGCATCAAACAGTTTCAGTGTTAATTTAGTGAAAATAGATACTTTATCATCAACTGATGACGCACAATACACAGGCGAGAAGTCGATGGCCTTTGCATCAATCAGAAGCTTCGTTGGGTTAACTTTATTGTAACAGCGAACCAAAAGTACCTCGGGTTCAACTTTTGCAAACTTCAACCTATATGCAAGGTAAAGTAAATCATGACGCGAAAAGCCGGAAGCTGACAACTGACCATATTTATTGACTAGATTAGGACAGGACGTGATTATTAGATTTAGCCAGGTATCCGGGGAGTCAAGGTTATGGTGAGTAGGAGAGCAGGGAAGGATGGATAAATTTACTGAAGACAAGATATTTATGAGCTTACTTGATTGCAAAGAAGTTTTGAGGAGGTCAGTATTGAAGTCGCCCATGATAATGTGATGTGTATAGTCTGCACATACAGAATCTAAGACCATTTCTAGGCTGGAGAAGTAATCGACAGAAGGAGGACAGTAAACAACCCCAAGTGCTAATTTGGAACGCCCCACCTGAATTTCCAAGAATAAATATTCAGCCGAAGCAGAGTATTGTGAAGGTGAGGATGCAATTACAGAATAACGTAAGTCGGACCGTAGATAAATTGCAACACCTCCCCCACCCTTACCTAATCTATCATTTCTAATCAAGACAAAGCCTGGTAAGCTGTAAGAAACATTTGAAAGAGAGGGTTTCAGCCAGCTTTCAGAAATTAGAATGGCCTGCACATTTGAAGAGGCAGAAGTGAAAGTATCTAAAAGATCGGAGTAATGAGAGGGTATGCTCTGTGCATTCAAATGGCAGACTTTAAAAGAAGAGGGGAGATGTTCCAAAGATTTATCAAGCACGTTGCGGAGAGTTTCCGGCTCATCGAAAGAGTCAAGGCTTGTTGAAGAATCGTTAGCAGAATAGAATGAATCATCATCGGACATTATAAACAAATATACATAAATAAGTACAATATAAAATATAAGTAAATATCAAAAAAACACGTATATATTATAATAAAAAAAAATAATAAAAAATAAAAAAGGCAATATTATGTCTACTACCAATCCCGCCGGTTAACCATAACAGAATATTTAAACAGCATTATTTTATTTTCAATTAGTGCAAAAAAAAAAAAGAAATCTGGACATCATTGATCACAAATAACAAATCAACAACATAAGTATTAAAAACTAAGATAGTGACATCAAGCAAGCGATTATTACAAATTAGTAATTATTTAGTGAAACTTTAGTACGATATCCTAAACATAAATAACTTATTACTTACTAAATAAAAACTTAGGAGAAACACATTAAAAAGAAAATTCGAAAACAAACTAAAAATTAAAATTTAAAAGAAAATTAACAAAAAAAATGGCCAGAAAATTATTGATATGGCTAACACAAAATCCAATGCATTAACTGAATGACAGTGAGGAATAAGCTAACTAAACTAGTACAAAGAGGAAAAAAAAAAAGCTGTATGGTCGTGCAATCTTTGCCTATCTCTGACAACTTACATATCATGACACTGACAGTATGTCAGTGTCAGATATGCGCCGATGAATATTGTTGACATACTTCACTATGTTAGCAAAAGTAACATTTTTAAATAAAAACATTCAAGAAAATGAAAAAGGTACCCACCACAGAAAGAAATTTACATACCTATAGATCCACAAACAAAAGTACCTATAAGGAAATATGTAATAAACAGTGACAATATGAAGTGCGAATTGTTGGAAGTGAATAAAAACTACACAGAAAGTATGCAAACAACAATGAGGATTATTTTTTATGTCTAGCGGATCTCTTAGCCTTCGACAGCTGGTCAGATGAGGCCGCAGCTACGGAGGAAGCAGATGGACACTTCTCGCCTCTGACAGCATCATTATATTCATTGTCCGAAGCACCAACAACAGCCGAAAGGTCTTCCTCAGTAGTAATGCGATGGCGTAACCCATTATGAGTCTTTATAATAATATTTCCGTCAACAGTCCAGCAGTTGCGGATGCCCAGACGCTTTCGAGCAAGCATGAACAGAGATTGTCGATGACGTGTGAGGAACTCTGACACTACAATTGATGTGCCCTTAAGTCCAGCCTTCTTTTTCCACACCGTTGACCTCACAGCTGAATCTGAGAAGCGGACCAAGACTGGTCTGCATTTGCCGTCAACTAATTTACCTAAACGATGGCACACACTCAGAGCATTGGAATTAAAGTCTTGAATTTTAAGTTTATCAGAGAACACATTGCCAATATAGCTTGACAAGTCGCCTGTGGTATCTTCTGGAATCCCATGAAACAAAAGATACTTCCTTCTGTGTCTCATTTCAATTATGTCCATGGACTTTGAGCACTCTGAAATTTGTTGACGAAGGAGACCCATTATACTCCAGACTTGGGCCTTAAATTCCTGGAACTCTTCTTGAAGATGTGTCAATGTTGTTTGTGATGCAGCTGGTTTTAACTGAGATTCAAATTCAGATAGTTTTTTCATTATATTTGACTCAATAGTCAGCTGTTTTTCAACTATGAGATCATATGAAGCCATTTTGAAGTGCAGTGAAAATGTGTTTAGAGGTTAGCCGGTGGATAGGTAGGACAAAAAATTATTTGAACATAAAACTCTACACCTTTTATGTCACTGAATGTATATGTAAGTAATCTACAACTGAATGTAAAAATAAAGAGTAATTACTCCATAAAAGCAATTTTAATTTATAATAAATAAGGAGCACACTGTCTACTTTTTTAACACCTACCGCCGAAAAAAGAAAAAAGATTGCCTGAAAGAAATAGCTCTATAACGTTAAGACGCCACTTATCGTACCCACTTAAGTTTTTCTTTCTGTAATATTTGTTTACAGTGTATAGTAAAAAAGTACATTCTTACAGCACAAATTTTTATACACTAAAATAAAAAGTAAAACCATAAATAGTAACTGCATGCCATTAACATCTATTAAGGTGAAAGCCGCAGGGTAACCAGCGAAATTCAAATTTTTTGCAATTTGTAGGTCAGTGTCAAGTTGTATGTTTAACAAAATATGATTCGCGACCGTAACGAGTATGTGTTTGCGTAACGAGAATTATAATCATTATAATCATCAATACAACCGTCTGTGTCCGTATAATCCCAATGTATAGCTATCTCCAGAAAAACTCATTCTAAGGGATTATATGAAGTTAGAGGGTTGTATTGGTGATTTTAATGATAATATTTTTATAAACACATACTTGTTACGGTCGTGAATCATATTTTATTAAACATGCAACCTGACCCTGGCCTGCAAATTTCAAAAAACGCAAGAAAATTTGAATTTCGCGGCCCACCCTGGACTTAAAAAACCCTAGTAAATCTACTAATCTAAAAACTAATAATCATTTATTACGCATCAATATTATAAAAACTTAAAAAAATATTGAGTGCAATTAAGTAACTATGCTTTTCTAAAATGATTAATAAGTTTTTTTTTATATTATTCTAAGCCAGCGCTTAACTACAATCCCACTTGATGGTAAGTGGTGATGTAGCCTAAAATGGTGAAGTGCACTGACTTATTAAGAGCTTATTTCACTTATTTCACTCCTTTGCTGTACGCATGATGAACGATGTAGCAAACCGTTTGGAATTTTGGTAAAATAAAACGGTGGTTTTGGTGGTAAGTCAACAACGAGGGGGTGGTGGAGACTGGCCGAACATCTGTCTGATGGATTATGACATAGTTTCTATGGTTTCGGCGGATTTTTTATTTTATTTTATTTTATTCTTTTTGGAAAACTTACAGCCAACATTAACAGTAAATAAAGGAATAACAACTAGAAGGCCATTTAAAAGTTTTCACCTGTAGACAATATGAACTTAAAAACAATAATTGTAGTCGGTATAAAATAAACATCGATTAAGAAAAATACAGTAAATTAACGAAATTAAACAGAAGAACACTCAACAAAAATAATTTTCCGTTAAGATATTTTTGATTCGAGAAACACTGATATTAAACAGATCCTAGTCAACGCTATTAGAAATGTCATTACAAGTTCTGCAAGCACGTATCATAAAAGAATTTTGCCTGCATTTATTCCGGGCATGCGGCACGTGGAGTAAGCGAGGCTTTCTTAATAGGGTAGCTGTTGTTATAAAGCCTATCTTAGTAACTCCGGACAGTCAACATTACCATTTGCCAATTTAAAAAGATAAATCATATCTGCTATGCGCCTACGTTCGTACAGAGGCAAAATATTTTTTTAACAGTTGTTGGTTGATAATCTACTCATATAAATAATATTAAAGTGTCTGTCTGTAATATTGAAATAACTGGCTTCTATTAAATCTCAGGATGTAATTTGCATGCTATTAGACATAAATGACCATTTTAAAGAATTTTGTCTGCCTGTCTGTCCGGGTTGATCTTCGGAATGGCTTAAGTATACGGAATGTTGAAACTTTACGTACAGAAAGAGAGCAATACCAGGGGGATCTATGCTATATTTTATCCGAAATACTCTTTTTTTTTTAAAAAAACGAAAAATTGGTGATTTTGTTGTTGGTATTTGATTATAACGCTTAATAGATTCTATCCAGGTGAAGCCGGGGCGGATCGCTAGTATTGAATAAGCCAACCGTATGGTGGTGACGTAAGAGAAGCCGTCTTCGTCGTCCCCACGGGGCGAAATAGGGTGACGACCCGTGGTAACGACTATAGGAAATGGAGGGTGGTTTGACCATTTCATTTACGCCTGACGTAAAACATGTGACTGAAAATATTTATACGACGGACAGTATAATACGGACAGTATACGGAATGGATTACCACCAGCGATTTTTCCGGACCGATACGACTTAGAGACCTTCAAGAAAAGAGCCTACTCCTTTTAAAAAGGCCGGCAACGCACCGGCAATTCCGCTGGTGTTGCAGTTGTTAGTTTTTCATGGGCGACGGTAGGCACTTACCATCAGGCGAGCCGTATGCTTGTTTGCCTTCTGTCCTATAAAAAAAACGGTATTGTCAAAGGTGCGAGACGTCTGGCAATCAAGACAAATCTTCTCTACGACGGGAGATACTCATTTTCTTCTACGGGCTGATAAGAAGGAAATGAAGTCGACCACGGAGGGACTACGCTCTCACAAAATACCAACGTAAAATAGCAGCAGAATGCTGCCGTGATTAGTATGATGTTTTTTTTTAATTCTAGGAAATGATATTAACGTTACTAATATTCCCTTCAACCACTCCTGGTAAGCTGAAAAATGCTTGAGTTACGAGAGGTTCACGACAGTAGTCGAACGGTGGATTCGAACCCACGACCTTTTGAGATCGCGGCCCGCATGGTAAGGCCATTAGGCTACTGTCGCTTAATTTAATATAGAGAACAAATGAAGAGAACCGCATCTATACTTCGTAATCACGGGTAGATATAGGTGTCAAAGGACCATAGTGCCACTCACAATCAGACTATGCTGTCGTAATGGTCAACGTATTCGTTAAACACAGAGGTAGATGAATAGATAACCTTTTTAAAGCAATAAAAACATTCGTTATATTTATTTCAAGTAACACCTTACTATTCAATTATAATTTGAGACTGTCCGTAATTCAGTCATTTTCCTTGACTCTCGAATGAGGTGCGTTTGTCGTGCACTAATTCTATTTACGAAGTGAAAATATATCTTTGGGATTAGTCGGGGCGAGAAAAAAAAATTAGCGAAGCGGCGGAGCGAAAAAAAATAAATATAGAAATCTTCGACGAAAACCGGGGGCTTCGTTGAAAAATCCTTATTAAATCCCGCCTCGGCTAAATAAGTTCGTTTGGCGGGCTTGAAGTTTTTCCTACTTCTTTTTGCAAATTAGCAAACATTCTTACCGATTTGTATGGCTTACGACGGTTGTAATTAGTGATTGTCTCTCTTAGGGCCGGCTCTATTGGTTTTTTTTTCTCGTTTGACTAATGAGAGGGGTCGACTAGAGAAATTGCCGGATAAAACAAATTACTTTAATAGCATAGATGTAATTGATTTTGGTAGTTACTAATTGGATATGAATTTTATAATAACACTGCACTTTCCGACGACCCTTTGCCCTATAAAAATCCTTAAATTCGCAATAATAATATTGAGGTTCACTTAGATTCACGAGGATTCCGATGCTAGCTGAGGCAGCAAAGGGAGTGCCTTGAAACTGAGGAGGACCTTGAGAGATCTTGAAACAATAGGTTTTTTTAGCGGTAAACGTGCAAACTTGTGTCTTGAATATAATTTATTTGTTGATTGTTTTAATATCCCTCGACCGTTTTCGATAAAATTTAAATTGGACAACCTGGGAAATTCTTTCTTTAAAACGAAGAAAGGATTTTCCAATCTTTGAGTAATCGGTGTAAATAAATAAAAAAAGATTCCGACGAATTGAGGACCTCCTCTTTTTTGAAGTTGGTTGAAAAGAATATACTAACTGCGTTACTTACCTAGCATGTCGCAAAAAACGAGTAATGGGATATTGGATTTGTGATTGCGAGGGGCTATCTATTCATTTTCTACGTGGTCCGAGTAGCTCGCTGCTTCTTTGACTCTTCCTACTATCTCGGGGATTACAAGCTTAATGATATGTATGTAAGTTTTATTAAAGTTTCTTTTCTGCGAATGAGTCCCTATTTACATATATTTTTCTTGAGAGGATCTTTTTAAGAATAGTAAAATAGTATCAAAACATGTTGAAGTGCAACAAATATCGAATCGAGTGTTAATAATGATGCAAACACATAAACAGCACGTTGTGTATGTACCTACATGAAAATTATATTAGCGACAGTGTGAGTTGTCTTCGCTATCATCACAACGCGACACAATCAAACATCTAGCGCTTTCCTCACGTAAACACACATCCCATCAAGTTGTATGATAAGCAGAATGGCTGTCGCCGATGAAAAGTAAATACATAAATAAATAGATATGCAACTTGTGCACCGGGAGCTAGACAAAGCTCTGCGACGTTGGATTATGAAGGATGCGACTTCTATTAGATTCATTACCTTAAATTTGTTCTAAAGCTAAATAATAATATGTAAAATTTTATGTCTGCTTTTATTTGTATTTACAGTTTTTTACGTGGTATAATAATACGATATAATACTACGTGGTAAGACTACTTTTTTTAAACGCTACTTCCACACTAGGATTTTCTCCTGTATCGTAGGGGCTGTTTACATATATAAATTTTACAAGGACTAACATTCAGGCCCGGAACAATTATTTTTAGGTGATACAAATACTAGTTCCTTGCGGAATTCAAGCCCGCGGACTTTTGTTTTTTGCTGAGCCACTGCACCACGGAGCCGTCAACTACTAAGTGGTATGACTCCTTTTCTGCCTGGGAGTCCATCTAAGTATGTACCACCCACCACCTATTTCTGCCTCCAAATACCAGTGCTTGCTCTCACGTGTTCTGCTCTAAAGGTATAATATAGAGAGCGATAAAGAGAGCCAGTATAACTACAGGCTGTGAGGAATTCCATCTTAGTTCTCAGAGGTGAGAACGCATCTGTGGCCTTTTTTGTTTGAAGTTAGATGCACGTGTCCGACTGAAGTAGCCGTAAATCATCAGGTGGATTGGTTCGTTTGTCATTTTAGTTTTATAAAAAAATTACAAAGAAAGTAAGTGGGCCTGGACACGGGATTTTGTTTTATTTTTAAAAAAAATGTACTACAAAAGCGTGATACCAGTAATCGTAAAATGAGGACACGTGTTTGTCACAAATAAATATAGTAATTCATTTTTATAACAATAAACACATAAGAACTCTACTTAACAGCAAACTTAATGATTACATTATTGTCAGCACGGTAGATTTAATAAAAATTGCAAACTTCTTTGTTCCTTTATCTATAAGTGCCTTAATGACTAACAAAACCTCAAAGTGGCGACTAAAGTACGAGTCCTTTAATAGTCTTGAATGCACGTAATACTTACACTATCTTCACATTTTAGCACACCCATTTCTTTTATCTTTATTAAAAATGTAGCAACTTCCGCACCTTGTTGATCCAAGAAGTAATAAGTGTGACAAATAAACAATCAGTTTTGCTCACGACATAGTGGCTGTTACCGTAACTTTGTAGTAGCGCATCACATTTCAAAAGTCGCTTAAATGATAACTTAGCATCTGGTAGCCGCCTAGAAGAATCCATCATCTCATTTAATTTATCTGGCATTTGCCTTAGTTGTCTCTAGTCAAATTCCATTCATTCTAGACAAATTCCAGAAAAATCTAATAGCTTTGATGGCGGTAAAAGCATTGCGTTCTTTGTCAGATGTAAATTACCCAGACCGGTGGTAGGGAGGAGCGTCAAACGTTCGATAAATCAGTGCTGTAAATTCACCTGCCAAGCGTGACGTTCAAGGCAAAATCTCCTTACAAGGGGAGAGAGCCATGTCCAGCTGTAGACTTTTATAATTATCTTCACGCACAATCCCTGACGGGGTAGCCAGAGAGAACAGATCGCCAAGTGTCACGATGATGATCATCAAGATGACCTTATCACAAAAATTGATAAGGGCGTGCTTCGATAGTTTGGGCACGTTGAGCGAATGAGTGAAGACCGAATGGTGTAGAAAATATATAGTGCGAAAGTAAATATTAAAAGGTGTCGAGGTAGACCGAGACTAACTTTGGAAGACCATGTGAGCAAATTGCTCGAATAGGGGAGGGTCAAGAGTACTCGGATACCTAGACGTGCATGTATGAAGAAGATAATGAATCTGAAAGAAGTGAAAGAGGTATGTAAGGATCGTGACACTTGGCGATCTGTAGACTTTTATGGGCTGATAAAGAAAAAAAATGGTCACTGATGTATATAAACAAATGATTTAATTCATTTATGTTTGAATGCCTGTCATCCTAACATATTTTGTAGACAAAGAGCTAGGGTAACGAGGCTCTGGCAGAATTTAAGCCCAAAAGCAGTGATTTAGTTACACACTCTGACAGAGGGCTAGCCTAATGCCTTATGCTATTGTGTTTCATATCTTAAGTGAACCGGAAAACCCTTTAACTGGAAACGAGGCAGTCTATCGTAGTCCTCAGAGGTAACAACGCATCTCAATTTAGATTTTTTTATCGACGATAGTTATCGGCGTCCATAGGACACACGGTCAGACGATTACTTTCATCATATTTACATTCATATTTGCATTCATTAAGTTAAACAATGATCTGCACACGGAAGATTTATGTTTGTATAAATACACAACTTACTCAGTTTCCTTCACAATTATCGGTTTTGTTCATTAGATATAAAGAAGCACGTTTGCAAATGAGTAAGCGATTCTGCAAAATATCCGCAGCCTACACAATAAAATTATAATGCAAAAAGGCACGATCGTAGTTCTTCACAAGCAGTGATAAACGTGAGTTAATTTAAATTAATATTAAATACAAACAGAAAAAACGCTGATAGGTTTCAATTTGTTTAGCTGCAGTCAGCAATAACAGAATAAATTAAAAGTATTATTGAATAATGCAGTTACGTGTTTATAGCTAAACAACCAATTACAAATAACCTTCATCAGCACGTTAAAGTCCACTGTCCACTCAATATCACCCATGGTACAGAGGATTTCCCTTAATCGTCACGTTTGGCTCTGTACTGACGATCGCAGTATATGCCATATGGCTGTTTGGGTCGATATATAACATTGCCTGAGTTAAATCGATCAGCAGCTACCTTAAATGAAACACACAAACAATCCAATTTATAATCGGTGTTATATTTTACAATTAACCAAAGTTTTAACTTAAGTTTTTTCTTCCTCGCACAACTTCCTTGTGGAATCGATTACCACCAGCGATTCCGGACCGATACGACTTAGGGGCCTTAAAGAAAAGAGCCTACTCCTTTTTAAAAGGCCGGCAACGCATCCGCAATTCCCCTGGTGTTGCGGTTGATCAAGGGCGGCGGTAGTCACTTACCATCAGGTGAGCCGCATGCTCGTTTGCCCACTCTCCTATAAAAAATAAATAAAAAATAAACCATGTCCATACTGTCCCAACCTCATCCAACGCAAGCACAAACCGAGGCAAACTTTCCACTGTGTTCGGTGTGAATACGCCCCGTTCCGATACTCTAGCTACCTTGTGCAAATATCAAGTTAACCCGCCTCTGTTGCAATGATTTTAATTAAATAAAACCCGGGCGTGGCATTCTTTTTTATTATAGAACTTTTGTTTAATCGGTTAAAAACGTTGAAAGCACAGTACCTGTGCCTTTTTCTTTTTTTTTTATTGAAATATAAATGACAAATGAGCACACAGTGTACTATGCTGGTGGCCCATAGACATCTATATGCTAGACTAAGATGGAATTTCTGGATGAAACCAGTGGATGTCCAGCAGCAATACGCAGACCACGCATATACACACGCATACACACACTAGAGGAGACTAGCTCATCTGTGTGGGACAGAATTATAGTGCCCGAGTGTGTGCGCAAATACAGGTGCACTCTCTATTCCCTCATCCTCATAGTGCAATAGGACGGCAATCCGACACAACCAGATTCAGATCAGGTTTAGAACCAACGGTTTTAAGTGCGTTCCGAGTCACAGGAGTGAAACACCGACAAAACCTGACTCCGGGCTATAACTGAGAATTTCTTGACAGAAGAAACCCAATAACTGGTTTTGGTCCAACCTGGGATTCGAAACGCGGACCTCATTTACTCACAAAGCAGTGAATTACAACAGAAGCCGCTAAAAGCGTTAATTACATACATATGTAAGGAAAAGAGAAAAACTAAAGATACAGTTAATTTAAATAACTTATTAAATATTCGTAACGTTAGATAAGTTTGTTAAATATTTAGGTAAGTCGCATTTACTTAATTTTAATTGTTAAAAATAATAATTGTGTTCCCGGCACTCCAAGTTTACTGATATGCTTGTTTTATTAGCGGTTCACGAAATTAAGTACTTGGTAGATTCGAAGCCACGACCTTTTAAATTTACAGTCCATACCCTGACCATTAGGTTATTGTTGTGAACCGTTACCGTTACAATTGCAGCCTAATAAAAGTTCACTGAACATGGATATGGGCATGATTGCTTCATAGGCTTTTTAAATGTTTTAATTAAGGAAGACACTATGGCCCATCTCCTGGTTTGTTTCCCTCTATTGCCTGTTACGGCATTCAGGGGACGATATGAGATAGGAGATATTCTTACACAACTACTTCACGGTGGACTGTCGGAAACTATCGTACGTGGTAGAGCCATAATGCACGTATATTATAATTGTAGCACGAATGGGTCGGCTATACTGGGGAAGGAAAACGCTCTCACAGAATACCAGCGTCAAATAATAGCTTAATGCAGCTGTTTCGTATGGTGAGTGTAGAGAACCAGAGACCCTTTTACTGGAAACAAAGCATTCCATCTTAGCCCTCAGGGATGATAATGAGTATCAATAGGCCATAGCATCCGCTTACCATCAGGTGGACTGACTGCTTGTTTATCAGCCTTATTCTATAAAAAGATACCATAGAAATCCAAATAATATTTACTTCATAAAACATTAAGATTTCTGTAGTCGTAAATATATTTACAGTGTAAAATATTTTGTATTTTAATTTAAATTTAGAGCACGCGAATTAATATTAAGACTTAAGCATGCAATATATAAGACAGCGTAATCCGGATTTCGTGTAGCATTAACATGCACTCAGCATGTACAAATTTTACGTTTATTGACAGTGCAAGGTAGCAGCAAAGTTAAACTTTTTTTTTGTAGAATAAGGGAGACAAACGAGCACATATTCCACCTGATGATAAGTGGATATTGTGACCAATATACATGTGTATATATGAGTATCCTCGGTTAGGAATAAAACTGCAGATACGTTGTCACCCTTCCAGTATAAGTTTGCGGTTCTCTACACTCACCATACGAAACCCAGCAACTTGATCTCTTATTTCACGCTAGTATTCTGTGAGAGCGTTGTCGTTCCCTGGTTGAGCAGACCTATTCGCGCTACAACCATAATATAGTTGCAGCATGGTTCTACCATGTGTGGAAACGTTAGTAGTTAATGTAATAAAAATAACAAATGTTATTAGTTATGTCAGGTTATGTGTTTGATTTTTAATCAAAGTATCTGCAACCTAAACGACCAGGTATTTAACTGGTATACAAAATGCCAAAATCACCGCATATCGATACCAACAGAAAACTTTTCGAAGAATCTTAAGATATTTAAAAACATTCTCTTTGTGTATTGGAACACGACTAATCGTTTAAAAGCCTTGCAGAGCCATATCGCGCTTATCTCGGATCCCTTTCTTTGAGGATTCAATTAAAATCGATCGCTTCACCGTTTTTCAGTATCAAAGCTAAAGGAGTACCATCAAAAGACGTCAAACGTAATCAATTTTACAAATATCCCCTTGTATACTCGCCTTTTTCTTTCGCCCAGATGAATCTCCGTAAACCTTCACACAGCTTAGCCGTGAACCATTTTGAACTAAACCATACCGGTTGATATTAAAATTCAATTTACAATTATCACTGCTGTGGAGTTACGATGTTTAAAATATTATAACCAAATATGATAACATTGTGTGAAAGTATCAAAGCTAACTTTATTAGTAATCGGAAACAAAGATAATTGCACGTAAATATGTGGATTTAAGAGCTATTCTCGCAAGAAACGTAAAGGTACTTACGCCGTATCGTATCTAATACGGCGTCATCAATACAGTATCGTTGCCTTATCGTTATAACATGGTATTAAGACGGAAATCGTTCAAGGAAAAAATTGTCTAATAAATGTACTGAGTTTGCGGCATCCTATTCACGATATTGATAGGCTTGTTTATTATAGTATTTCTTAATTCCTTTTAGATGGATTCTTTTTTTTTAGTATTAGGGTAACTAGCATCACAGTCCATGTGATGGTAAATGAATACTGTGCTCCATAGACATCTAAAAATATCTTTGATTCAGATCAAAATCCTGTCGCATTGTCATCCCTAAGGACTAAAATGGAATGCTTAGTTATCAGTGAAAAGGGTATTTGGTTCTCTACACGCACCATACGAAACATAGCAGTATAATATTCTGCTGTTTCACACCGGTGTTCTGTGAGAGCGTGGTCCTTTCCCGGTAGAGCCAACCAATCGTACTTCAGCCATATATAGCTGGAGTGTGGATCTACCACATAAAAAAAACTTATGTACGTAATTCCCACGAAAAAGATTACATAATGATCTTATGTAGACTTGATTTTGTTGTTCATTACATTGTAGGTACATAATGTTCTCCACACCGAATTTCGGTCACGGCGGCGAATCTGAACGGATACAAGCCATATGTATGCGCAAACATTCTTTATTCCCTAATTCTCATAGTCCAGTGAGACGGTAATCCGACACGACCGAAGAAAGATCAGACGCAGCAGCAACGTCTTCACGTGCTGTCCGAGGCACGGCGGTGAAACACCGCCAACTTCCTGACTCCGGGTCACTGTTGAGAATTTCATCTCAGAAAAACCCTATACCTGATTTAACCCAGCACCTCACGATCAACAACTGCGTTTACGACCACGACACCAACGGGGCAGTCAAAGACAAAAGGGTTAGGACCCCTGCATTGTGTATGTACTTAATTAGCGGCGCAAGTACACGACAATTCTTACCTGAATCAGTCTGTTGTCGATGCAAAAGCACTAGATGGAGTGACGACCTGGTTAGACATGCGAGAAGTCGATAGATACAAGCGGTTCGGGACCATCCTTTGTGGCATTCCTTGTGGGAGGGTTATGTTCGACAGTGAACTTTTGAAGTTGCAGGCGGTTCACGACCGTGTTTCATGACATTATTTGGGGAGATATTCGTTTAATAATGGATTTGTGATGGGCAATATTGATGATGATAACTATGAAATTTATTGTGGGTCATTTCTTTCATCTTGTTAGATATTAACTCTGCGACAATAGTTATGTTTTTTTTATCGAAGTAACAAAAAATGTTTAGAAGTTTAAGTTAGCTGAACATATTATAGTGTATAGCCGCCCTATAAATCGTAATCAGGATAATTTATATTGCGCCGATAGCTCAGTTCGGTACGATAAAGGCGCGTGTACATTATTAATGTGCCCTCAGATCGCTCCCGTCTTGTGATCTTCGATGATGGCCTCATAAATAAAGGCATTTCATATTAATTATACGTTATTTACTGTACCCCATTTCGCAAATGATCGGAAGGCTGTACTATACCATAAAATAATTTAAAATTAAAAATTTTGTACAGCCGACTTCAATATAAGTTATTTAAGAATAACTTAAAAACTATTGGTCTGACCTTGATCAAATTCATATGGGACCACACGAGAAGTACCAGCTTTCAAATAAAAAAAGAATCATCGAAATCGGTTCACCCAGAAAAAAGTTCTGAGGTAACACACATAAAAAAAAAAACGAAAAAAAAAACATACAGTCGAATTGAGTACCGGCTCCTTTTTGGAAGTCGGCAGAAAATAGATTAACTGTGATTTTTATCGATTTGAGATATTACGTGTATAGTATTTTTTAGACAATTCAAAAAGCCAATAATATCAGTAACTACCTGATTGTGAGTGGCTACTGTAGACAATTTACATTATAAAAGGTTGACAAACGCTGTCACAGAATACCAGCTTAATGCTGCTGTGTTTCGTATGTTGAGTGTAGAGAACCGGAGACCCTTTTTTACTAGAAACGAGGCATTCCTCCTTAGTCCTCAGGGGTGACAATGCATCTCCATTTTGCATCTTAATCGAGGATAAATGTTAATGTCTGAGGGCTACAGTAAGTTTGTCAAGTTATTTTATTAAAAAAAACCCACTAGTCCTCAACGGACACAATGCTTTCAGTTTAAAAAAGACATTGTCAATTTTTTAATATAAGAAGGAGCAAACGAGCATGCAGCTCACTTACCGCCGCCCATGAACAACTGCAACACCAGGGCAATTGCAGATGCATTGCTGGTCTTTTAGAAAAGAGGAGGCTGTTTTCTTGTGGGTCCCTAAATCGTATCGGTCTGGAAAAATCGATGGTGGTAGTCGATTAGCATCATACATCTACAAATTACATCTGTAGACTATTATTTTATTGTTATTTTTTCTTGTTTCAGATCAAAAATGCCTGCGACGAAGGATCACTCTTCCAAGTACTCGTACAGTCGATCCATTTCACACAGTAAGTATAAAAAAATATGGGCGGGGATCATTGGGTGGATAAGTTCTTGACGAATGGGTCAGCACGACCGGGGAAGGACCACGCTCTCACAGAATACCAGCGTAAAATAGCAGCTCAATGCCGCTGTGTTTCGTTTGGTGAGTGTAGAGAACCGGATACCATTTTCACTGGAAACGAGGCTTTTCATTTAACTCCTCAGGGGGGACAAGGCATCTGCATTTTGATTCTTAATTTTAGCATCCACTTACCATCAGGTGGACTGTGTGCTCGTTTGTCACCCTTATTTTATAAAAAAGATCTCATCTGAAGATAAGTGGTTGCTGTGACATATACATCTATCCTCAATAAAGTATTAAAATGCAGATGCGTTGTCACCCGTGAGGACTAAGATGGAATGCGTCGTTTCCATTAAAAAGGGTCTCCGGTTCTCTACACCAACGGCACGCTTACGCTGGTATTCTGTAAGAGCGTGATATTTCCCCTGTCGAGCCAACCCATTAGTGCTACAACTATACTACTAATATAGCTGCAGCATGGCTCTACTACGTATACATGGCTCTATCACGTTACAGTTTCTACCATACCAATAAATCAATGGTATCGATCGATGTCATGTCATGTAATCCAGAATGGATTAGTCGACGTCGATCGAGCTCCTTGATTATTCGAGAACCCGTCCCGCTCCACCGACCACTCCCAATTGTTCTCTTCTGAATACATTTTGAAAGATACTGATGATGAGTTCACAAGGACATCGGTTAATTGTCGATCGACGTTGCTCGATGATTGAACAACGTTTTATCGACCAGTACGAGTACCCGTCGATCACCTATTACCACACCAATCGATCGACATCTAGCAATGGCTTCGATCGACAATCGATCGTTTGGTGTGGTAATACCCTAAATGAGCCGGCTCGACCGCGATGGGACTATCATCGTCATCATTACAACCCTTCACAAGTCCACTGCTGAACATAGGCCTCCCCCAAGGAATGCCACAAAGCACGGTCCTGAGCCACCTGCATTCATCGCCTTCCTGCATATCTTCCCAGGTCGTCCTCCATCTAGTAGGGGGTCGCCCTATACTTCGCCTACTGGTACGTGGCCGCCACTCGAGGGCCTTTTTCTCCATCGGTTGTAGGTTCTTCGAGCTATATGGCCGGCCCATTGCCACTTCAGCTTACTAATCCGTTAGGATATCCTCATTTCTAAGTTTATCACGCAGAGAAACCCCGAGCATAACCCTCTCCATAGCTCGCTGAGCGATATAACTATACTATACTGATAGGACTATACTATCATAGAATTATGCTGTGTGTCGTATAGTGAGTATAGAGAACTGGAGATCCTCTTTTCATGTAACGAGGCAATTTTAGTTCTCAGGGATAACAACACATTTACAATTTGTTTCTTAATCGAAGATAGATGTAATATCTATGGACTGCAGAGGCAGAGTCCCACGTCCAGCTTCACTTTCGGGCTAATGGAGAACAAGAAGTGTTTAGTACTCGAGGCTCTTAACAACCATGGTTTAAACGTTGTTTTTATACTCTAAACAAATGGATTGGACCGGTTGGGTGGCATCACACTAAAAACACGTTGCGGTTAACCGCCCCAGCGGTTAACCACTATTTCGTGTGAACGATATCACTATGGCTGACTTTCCTGCAATCTTATAGATACTACAATATAAGGACCAGTCAATGCGTAATTTTACTATTTCAAACACTTATACACACACTAATAGTGTTGTAAACAGTAATCGTTTCTGACTTACTTCCGAAATTGATTTCGAATTCGATTCGGTTCTCAATTCAAATTGACATTCGAATCGAGAAACACGATCGAGTTACGATCAAGTGTATCAGCGCCGTTAGGCACATTCGGATATTATTTATTTAGATCAAGAAAGAACATTATCTTAGTTTGCGATTGCTAGCGCCATCTAGTGACAACTAAAGTGTTCCATTTTGATAATTCCAATTTGAACCACCATTCGATTGTGTGCTACGGTTTCAGGAGTACGAAATTACTTTGAGTTCGAGTGTTGATTCAGAACTCGATTCTCCCGGAAGTAGAACGGCTTTATAATCAGCGCTGTCTTCTTTCATGGTGACAATTAAAAATTCTTACAATTAAAAATGCTATGTTCTTTACAAAGTAAATATAATTTTCTAGGTGGAATGTCCATGTCAGCGAAGGTCTACCACCCGGCCACCAACTTGCTACCACCGTCACCACCTCAGTCACCAACCGGAGTAGCGCCGGCCTTCGGCTCCAGCACCAGATCAACCAACACATGGACCAGGCAAAACAGTCAAAGCAACGGAAAATATTCGTGATAGAATGAAAAAAGAAGAATCTAGAAATAAACTACTCGTCTCTTGATTTGTGATGCCTGATGCGCGAACGCGACATTAATTAAAATGTGGTATTACAAAAAAAATTAAAACAAATAAATGGCGGAAATTTTGACAGGCGCCATTTGCAAAAACGTACGAGAATTTCTTTCTAATTTTATATGTTTGTAATCATTAGATTATGCAATTGTGTATAGTAAAGTTTAACAAATCATCTATTTAAAACCTATTAAATAGAATAAGAACTTTGGTATGTAATGAAAATATCCAAACTTAGGTATTTATCTAATTTATTAGTTACAAAGAAAATAATTATCTATAATAATACAATCATACAAAATAATTGTTATTATGATGTTTGGATATTAGATTCTCAATCACGCATTTAATATGAGATTAGAATAGAATAGTATAGAATCATTTTTATTCAATATAGATTAGAATACATAATACTTATTGAAAGTCATTTTTACTTTTACCACTGGTTCGCAAAAAACCTCTGTGCTGTGACGAACCAGCGAGAAACCCAGCCGAACGTTTTTTTGTAAAAAGCACAATTTACAATATACTATTTTATACAATTGTTATGAAAACATTTAGAAACAACATGGTAGCACCATCATTCTATTATATGAAATACTATATTTGTTAAAAAAAAAGGTAGCAACCATAGGCGGAAGTTAGATTTTATTATAAATATATTTAATTTACTTTCTGAAAAAAATCAAATCAAATCAAAAATAATGTTATAGAATATAAATACAATAGGCGTATAATATAATATATTTTTTATGTAGGTAACACTTTTATTGAAGAAAAAAAAACATTGTCGGTTTGCAGATAAATTAAGTAAAAGAACTTTTTTAAGGTTAATATTAACGCCCATAGTATTTTATGATAATAAATCGCTAAATGATTATCAATATTATCTGTAATAATTGATTCAATGATAATTTGTCATATATCAGATACACATTAATGTATGAATGTTAAATTTCAATTATACTCAACATTAAATTACATCCGCAATGCTAAGGACTGAATTCCTAAATTTTGATTAAATTTTCAGTATTCCAAATATTTTTTACATTATTTAATGTCTTTGCAAAAGAAAAACAAATCGTTTTAAATCACTTAATATTTTGTGGGAGAACTCGTAGCTACTTAGTAGGAACTACGTCTAATTTATAATTACATAATATTGTAATATACTTGTAAGAAAGAAAAATAGAAGAAAATAATAAAAGTACTCGTAGAGCCTCGACGTAATCGACATGGTTATCATCGTCAACCTCATCATTGACCTTGTCGGAAGACGACAACAAGAATGGAAAACGACAGAACATTCTATTAAGTTCCTATGGTTTCCAGTAAATGGCGGTTTGCTCATCATGTATATATGCCATATTATATAAAATACCCAGGTCACTGGGTAAATGGGGCAACATTTTATGAAAAAAATTATCATGTTTTATGAAAAACATAATGGTAGAGATGCCTGAAGGCATCAACTTTTGCATTCTTTAGCAATAAATATTAAATAAATAAAAATAAACTTGTGATTTGTGGGCATAAAAAATTTAAAAAGTTACCGAAATAAATATTACAATGGTGTCGTGTGCTTAGCGTCACGTTTTAGTGACGTAATACATAATATAGAATATTAAGTAGTCTAATTTTGTTTATATTATTGAAATAAATTTGTTTCTTTTGTATAATTTTGTTTTAATTTTCCCTGTGTGTACTTATGTACATTGTAGCGATGTCCGAAAGGCTACCCATGCTTGCCTCATGTTAGACCATGCGGCGGCCCTAGGCCCTACAAAGCTTAAGGGATTTTAACCATAAATTGTTTATGATAGATACCTTCTTACTGTATATTATACGATAGACCTAGCAGATAGTGTGTTAAAAATTGTATGAGACACTGGTCAGATAAAGTTAATTTTGAAAATATATTTTTTTATTTATTTACCTTCACATTTTTACGAGCTAAATTAAAATATAGTTTTTCTTTGAAAAATTGTTCTGTGACGGGAGCACTGTCGCGCGGAGGCCTAAAGTCTATACTACGAGTACGCCTATTTCATGGCCCTAGGATACGTGGCAAAAAAACAATTTGTCGCACACCACGAAAGCATAAACAGCACGTGGTAGAGCCACGCTGCAGTTACATTATGATTGTAGCACGAGTGGGTTGGTTCGACCAGGGATCATGGACGCGGACCAAGGACCACGCTCTCACAGATCTCCAGTGTTAAATAGTAGCTTAATGCTACTGTGTGTCCTACCTTTTTTTTTACATGGCGATATGCCTATGCATACCCGCCTCGCCGGGGCAAGGACGGGTTATGTCGGACTCGCACCGACTAAAACCCCATGGTGTTCCACCGTCGTCGCATATTGGCAGGACCACGGGAACGCTTTCGCACACATCCGCGGCCCGACCTGCGCTGGCCACCGCATGGCAGCCTCTACTCGGGAGAGAACTACTCCTCCCCCATCTCCTTCTCAGGTAAGGCGCACCAGAAGCCAGAACACATGGCGCGCCCTCTTCCTCGGCCTCCAATTTCCAATGCGCAACAGACGACCCCGTGTCCGATGCGTGAAGGTCATGGGGCCAGGAAAAAAAGCACCGGCCTTCGTGACCCCAGCGGCGGATCTGGCCTATGGCTCCGCCGCCAGCCAAGATTCGGCTGCGGAGGGTAGGGAGAGCGGCGCCTCGCAATACCGACACTCCTCTCCCCCCAGCCTCACCACCACCGTATTAACGGTGCGGCCCCGCCTGAGTCGCGGAGGATAGGCCGAGTGGCCATCGCCATACCAACACTCCTCTTCCTCCGCGACTCCACTCGGCTGCAGCGGTAGAGGGAGTGGACACCCCTTTCACCGCAGCCCTCCGACACACATCCGAAGTGGGCTCGTCAAGCCCACTTGGAGTGGCCACCTCGGGCCGGCCCTACACCACGGGCCAGCCAAGGGGTTCCTCTTTGTTCACCGTGGGTGACCAAGCCACGGCTACTAAGCCCCCCGCCACGACAAGGCGGGAACCCGTTCGGGGGAGAGTGTGTGTCCTACCTACAGTGAGCGTAGAGGTCCGGAGATTCTTTTCACTGGAAACGAGACATTCGAACTTAGTCTCCAGAGGTGAAAACGCTTCTGGCTTCTGCATTTTGATTCTTAATAGAGAATAGTTGTAAATGTCTATGGGCTACAGCATCCACTTAGCATCAGGTGGACTGTGTGCTGCTTGTGTTTGTGTGTCTAAAAGATAAGGATCAAATAGTAATATTGAGAATTTCAAAACATCAAGTGTTATCCCATAATTGATCGATTTTATTTTGAAGCAATGCTTGTGTGGTATATTATATTTAATTTTCATATGCGAATACCTTTTAATAGATATGTAGATTTAAAATTTTGTATAAAGTAAAATGTATAAAAACTCTTAGTGTTCCGAATAAAATAAATCTGATGCCTGGTTAACAGAGGATTTTTTTATAGAAGTGGTGCAAATGAGCATGTGGATCACCTAATGGTAAGAGTCAACTTCCAGTCCTATCAGACTCATAAACAACTGCAATACCAAAAGAATTGCAGGATCTTCAGTTCCGTCACTTACCATGTGAAAAGCATGGGTGTTGTGCTGCTACTTTATGCTGTAATGTGATGTTAATTAATGAAAGAGGCACATTTATGCATATGCACTGCATTCCTTACAAAATCCTGGTGGCAGGATCAACCAAATGTCTCGCACATTTGAGTCTGCTATAATAAGTCCTATATAAATAGGTACGTACATTGACTTACTACAGGGCAATGGGTACGTATTTTATTTTACTACATCTGGTATAAACTAGAAACACAGAACCGTAATATATAGTTAAAGAGCCATCTATCGGAAATCTAATCTAATTTAAATCTTATTTAATACGTGGTAGAGCCATGCTGCAGCTATATTTCTGGTATAGTTGTAACACGAATGGGTCGGTTCGACCGGGGAAGGACCACGCTCTCACAGAATGCCAGTGTAAAATAGCAGCTTAATGCTGCTGTGTTTCGTATGGTGAGTGTAGAGAACCGGAGACCCTTTTTACTGGAAACCGAAGCATTCCATCTTAGTCCTCACGGGTGACAACGCATCTGCATTTTGATTCGTAATTGAGTATAAATGTAGATGTCTATGGGCCACAGCAACCACTTATCATCAGGTGGACTGTATGCTCGTTTGTCATCCTTATGCTATAAAACAAAATCACAAGGCCTACGAGGCATAATTTATTTAGGTCGCCTGTTATAAGTTATAACACTGACGTATTATGATGACGTGTATGTTGAATTCACACGATGATGATGATTAATCTAAAGTTGCAGTCAATAACATCTTATTGTCTTCCTTTCACATAATTACAATTTACATAAACGTATAAACGCCATCTTACAGTATTATCGGTACAATAAGAGGAAATCAATTTTTGTCTTTAATTTTCGGTACCACTTTATCTGATGCAGTTATTATTACTTTTAGTAGATAAAATGTAGACAAACGTGTACATTTTGTAAGCAATTTACTTCTAATTAAAGATAAGCCTGTAGAGAAAATATAATGATAATTTATCAAAATATATTATTTTTATCATTATTTCCTACAGTGCCATCTTACGTGTTTTTGTTAAATGTTTACAAATAATCAATACACCGAATAACGACTATTCTTTATTGACATCTAGTGGTCATAATATGGAGTTATTTCCATCTTATATAATTACATTCTTTACAGCGCCATCTTACGAGTCCCTGTAACACTTATTTGTACATCATCAATAGTGTCATAGAGAGGTGACATCTAGTGATTACATGAAAAACTATTTCCTCGTGATAAATTGATTTCTAAGTTATATTTTGTGGACGCCGCTAGATGTCATGTTACAATAATTTTTCATTATTCATCATTATCATTACAGTCTAATAAAATCTAATGCTTAAACATAGGCTATCTTCATAGATTGCGTCACTTGGCGGTTATTATCGGTATAAGATGCTGCTATTTCATTATTTTTGTTGATGTTTATAATAAATATTTTCAAATAAATTTCGAGTATTGAAAATGCAATCTTTCAATTTAATTTAGTAACTTTAATGTAATTAATTGCAAATAATGAAGTATATTGGCAATTAAGGCGATGTTATAGTGTTATTATAGCCGTTCAGATGCTAAGCGGTCGCTGTGAATTTCATAGCACTTGACCAACTCGGGTTTCATCCCGGTCGGCACGACTGAAATTGTTAATTTTACTAACAGTGCTAGAGCCAGGCAGCTTTTGCTGTCGCACGGATGGGCCGGCTCGAACCGGGGTGGTACCACGACCTCACAGAAAAACAGCGTGAAGTAGACGTTTACCTCTGCGTTTCACTTGGTGAGTGCAGGTGGCCGGACGCCCTTTTTACTGGAAATGAGGCATTCCATCTTAGTCCTCACGAGTGACAACGCATCTACATTTTGATTTGTAATAGAGGATAGATGTAGATGTCTATGGGCTGCAGCAACCACTTACCATCGGGTGGACTGTGTGCTCCTTTGTCACCCTTATCCTATAAAAAAAAATTCCAATTTTGGGTATTGATTTACCACGTGCTTGATGGTGAAGGAAAACATCGTGAGGAAATCTATCCTAGGAATTGAAAAAAATATATCGAAGACAAGTGAGGTTCGCCAACACATATAGGGACAGTGCGTTGGATAATTCCTTGCCCTAAAACCTATAATAAACTCTGATAAACTATCATCTAAGTATATCTGAAGGAGTATCTACATGATATTTCAACAGCTTAACGTGTACTTTACTTTCGTATGGATTTTTTATTTTCATTCAAAACTTACATTAAAAAGTATTTTATAGCATACATAAAAAGAAATATTTTTCAATCTGGATAGAAGCAAGTAATTAAAGTAACCCCTCACTGAATATCAGGCGAGAAAATGGCGAATTTTTGATCTGTTAATTTCCTTTACTTCTAATTAATATGGGTGCAACGGAAACCTATCATACCGAAAGATAACGGTACCCTGTACCCTTCCGCAAAGAGATTGGGCCTTTTTATTTAAAAATATCTGAAAAAATCATCTTTATATCTATGCAATAAAAAGTATTTTCGCTTGATTTTTTTGGAATATAAGCACGTTCTCAGTTCTATGTTGTAAGTCGTCGGCAATAATTAAGCTCTATCGCCTAGAGCTATAAATTTGAGGGAAAAAAAGACAACACTCTGCATTCATTATGGGAAATGAAAGCAATATTTGATCGAAAATATTATTTCATTGCTTTTACCACCACCAAATTATAAAAAATTGTAGTAATTTAAACGAAAGTAGGTAGATGACGTTGTATAGAATGGAATAGAATGATTTTTTTCAATATAGGTTCTTTCCTTTCTTTTTTAAATTTTTCTCTGAGGAACTCTTTACAATTTTAGTTATAAATCGCCCTCTTTTAATTTTATTATTTTATATATTTATAGATATACTAGCTGGCCAGGCAGACGTTGTTCTCCCCTTTCCTGAGATGACCCTTTCCCCAATAAAAAATCCTTAAATTCCTAATAAAAAATGTTAAGGGTCACTTATCGGGATAAAAACTATCCTATCTCTCAAGTTGGACCAAACTGCGCACAGTGTGCAAAATTTCATTGAAATCAGTTCAGTAGTTTAAGAGTTCATCGCGGACAAACAACGTGACACGTAATTTTATATATAAAGATTAATTATATTATGAATGTAATATGTCCTCCAGACCACTTCCAGAATTTTGGCCACGACGGCTAGTCTCAATGGAAACTAGCCATCTGCGCAGGTCAGGATCATACTGCCCAAGTGTGTGCACAAGCACAGGGCACCACTCTCTATTTCCTCGTGTAGTCCGATGGAACCGTAATCCAAAATGAGCAGGAAGAGATGAAGCGCCAGATACACGGCTTTGTGTGCTTTCTGAGGCAAGGGGGTGGAAAAGTACGAGTCGAAATGAGGGCGTGAGTCACTTATGGCCAAATACTCTATCACAAAGCGACTGTGACATCACGAGACTTGACGATATCTTAAAATTGAGTGGTATTTGAGTATTTGGCCATTTAAATTAAGTAATACAAGTGTCACATAGTGACACAACTAACCGATAAAACTACGTACTGGTAAATGAAACTAATATTATTGCGTTTAATTTGACTTATGTTTACTTTTCTTTTAATTCCCGACCTCGGATGCATTATGGTCCATGGTCACGGAAGGACTGAGCTTGAGTTCCAGATGTTATAGTTAACTTTAGCTTTCGAATATTAATATTAAGTCGAATCTACGCAAAATGAAATTAGTATATTTTGAAGTATTATAGTGGTATGTTTGGGTTTGGATTTATTTTAACAATTTTAGGATCCCATATAGATGACAGCATATCCATCCATATTCCCAATTGAAATCTGTATATATTTTTTTTATTTCGATAGACCTACGAATCACCCTTGGTTACGTAGTATTATTATATATTCTGTGCCTTGGTTGGATTGATGTTCTTTTGCGTGGATTTGTGGTATATCAAATCTGTTGTAACGGTGGGGACGATCTTGAACATGTTCACAGACTGCAGACTTCCGTAAGAAATTCGTCAAATTAGTTTTATAACGTGTAGTATTCGTGTAAATATAAGAAATCAATATTTATATATTTGAAACTTCATTGTATTATTCATATAGGCTACAAAGGGCGGACTTAATGCTGGCCATCATGATGTGAACTACATATTTAATGTTTTTTTAACGTTACTTTCACACTAAGATTTGTTCCTGTATCGTGGAGGCAGTTTACAAACATAAATTGCACAAGGACAAACATTCAGTACTAGAACAACTATTAGTATGCCATGCAAATACTTGTTCCATGCGGGATTCGAACTTGCGGTTCTCAGCGCCGTAAAGTAATGCTAAGTCACTGCGTCACGGAGCCATCAAACAAGCTAATTCGAAGGAATAAGGTACATTAACATTTTTTGTTGGTATTTAAAACTGTTTAGTGGTATCTAGACCCATTTTACTGGAAACGAGGCATTCCATCTTAGTCCTCACGGGTGACAACGCTTCTGCATTTTCATTCGTAATCAGTTCAGTTTTTTATTTTTAATCCTTATTAGGAAGACGCTGCTGCGCATCTCTTGATTTGTTTCCCTTTTGTCGCCTCTTACGACACCCACGGGATTATATGGGGGTAGTAGATATTCTTACAATTACAGGACACCATTTGATCTTATTTAAATAGACCTTTTACGTGGTAGAGCCATGCTGCAGCTGTATTAGTAGTACAGTTGTAGCACGAATAGGTTGTTTCGAACGGGGAAGGACAACGCTCTCACAGAATACCAGCGTAAAATAGCAGCTTAACGCTGCTGTGTTTCGTATGGTGAGTGTAGAGAACCGGAGACCCTTTTTACTGGAAACGAGGCATTCTATCTTAGTCCTCACGGGTAACGACGCATCTGCATTTTGATTTGTAATCGAGGATAGATGTAGATGTCTATGGGCCGCAGTAACCACACACCATCAGTTGGACTGTGTGCTCGTTTGTTAGCCTTATCCTATAAAAAAATCGGTAGATTGGAGATTCTCAAAGCGTAAATCAGTCGTATATTATATTATGTCTTCCGTTTGCTTCCCAATCGTAAAAGGCACTTCACTTAAATAGAATGTCATCGCTATATTTAGCGCCAGTCAATATGGTCAATGATACGTGATTTGATCAGAGCGACGTCTATTAATAGAAAATGCATGAGTACAGATCATGCGTATAGCGTGTGCTAGTTTTACTGAGAGCTAGCGCGGTAAACTCTTTATTCGTACCGTCTGTATTTGGGAAAAAAGCGCTCGTTTCTTTTTTTTTAATTTATTAAATATCTCTTTAATATTGTCCAATCGAATAAATTAGTCACTTCACAGTGAAATGAATATAGGTACCTATTGTTTACGGATTTTGTCGTGTTCTGTCCATAGTCCATAGTGATACGAACCGTGGTAGCTCAGGAGTTAAGCTAGAAGCACAGTACGCGAGTAACCTGGGTTCGACCCTCGCCGGCACCAATAAAATTGCTGATTGCAATTTTAAGCGCTGACCGGTGGTGAATAAAAACATCTCGAGATAGTTTATCTCGAGATGTTTTTGTTTGTTTGTTTTTGTTTGTTTGTTTTTCTGCATGCTTGAGAAATTTAATAAAAATATTCAATGAAAAGTGAAGTCTGCTAACACACATTGAAGCAGCGTGGAGGACTATTTCCATCCGCTAAAACCCTCCCAGTAATGAGAGGAATACTGTGTCCAGTGTATTATAGACTGTAACTTTACTTTTATAACAACATACAAGAAACATGAACGATACTCTACAAACCAAATTTACGGCTGTATCACTCAGTAATAACTAATCTATACAAATAAATAAAATTGAAGTGTCTGTTTGTAATGTCAAAATTACAACTTTTTACTAATTACATATGAAAGTATATACGGTGTTTATAACAAAAACACAATTTTTAAAATTTTTGTCTGTTTGTCTGTCTGTCTGTCTGTTTGTTCCGGCTAATCTCCGAAACGGCTGAACCGATTTTGACTAGCCCTTCACTGGCACGTAGCTGATTTCATAAGGAGTAAGTTAGGCTACTTTTATTTTAGAAAGAGAATTAGGGTTCCACGCAAAAATATAAAAACCCTAACACGCGAGCGAAGTCGCGGGGAACAGCTAGTATCAAATAAAATTATAATGTATAGATAATATAGGTAGCTAAAGTAAAAGTTTTCATTTTATTTCTCTATGTGCACGTTTGTAACCATTATTCTATAAGTACAAAAAAACGTAAGGATGTAACATTTTCCTAATATAATAAAAATCTATTACTTCTTACCCGACTATCCCATAAGGAGGGACATGTGATCAGGATGTATGTACTAGTATGTAGGTATAGTATTTGTACTTTTGTGACTTGTCGCTTTACCACTAATTGAAGAGACGAAAACTGAAAACTTGACCGTTATTTAATCTCTACGTGGTGGAGCCATGCTGCAGCTATATTATAGTTATATCACGAAAAGTTTACCTCGACCGGAAAAAGACCACGCTCTGACAGAATGCCAGCGTAAAATAGCAGCTTGATGCTTCTGCGTTTCGTATGGCGCGTATAGATAACCGGAGACCCTTTTCACTGGAAACGAGACATACCTCGTCCTCAGGAGTGACAACGTATCTGCGAGGATATATTTAGATGTCTATTGGCCACATCAACCATTTACCATCTCCCCCTGATGACTGTGTGCTCGTTTGTCATTATTAGACTATGTAAATAGAATATTTACCAAATAATATAAATTCGAAGCAGATGCACACCTTTCAGAATGGATAGTGATAGAAATTGACTCATTGCAATAAAACCGTGGCCGGAATCAAACGGTTCAACTAATTAAGACCAGCGGTGACCTGCGACCTGTACTGCTGTGAGTGTTCACATGTAACTGAAATATATTATTTCCTTTTGTATGACCATGAACTTGTTTAAACATGTTCATCAGCAAGGTGGATGGACTGGCCGCTATTCTTGACTGGCGGATTGGTTAAGACAGTATCAGATAACTAGTGGCAAAGACTTTGCTCTGGCATTCTCTAGGGGTTTCTGTGTTACTTGGTTGATCCACCCACGGGAAGACAGGTGCTGATACTCTCATATTTTTTTTATATAATAAGGGTGACAAACGAGCACAAAGTCCACCTGATGGTAAGTGGTTGTATGACCCATAGACATCTACATCTATCCTCAATAAAGAATCAAAATTCAGATGCATTGTCACCCGTGAGGACTAAGATGGAATGCCTCTTTTCCAGTTAAAAGGGTCTCCGGTTCTCTACACTCACCATACGAAACACAGCAGAAGCTGCTATTTTACGCTGGTATTCTGTGAGAGCGTGGTCTTTCCCCGGTCGAGCCGACCCATTCGTGATACAACTATATAGCTGGCTCTACCACGTACAGTACCCATACAGGACAAACAAAAAAAATTATTATAATATTACAAATATTAAAAAAACAGCAGAAAACTTCAATGCTCCATTAATTTTTTCAGCCTTATCAAGGGGCTAGCTCAAGTTTTTTTTTTAAATTTATTGCTATCTTCTTTTCAATTTATTCTCGCCGGAGCCATTGTCAAGGAGTTATCGGACCGGCACGATGTAGAAATTTTAATTTAAAGTAACCTAAAACTTATAGATTTATGATCGTCATCCCACTTTTAATTACCAAGTTCCTTGCTTGCGTAATCGGGCAACTTTTCTTGTTAATAATCTGTGGTTTTCCAATGTCGACACGTTGGGGGGAAAATTAATCATTTTTGAATATAGAATAAAAACACAGACCGGAACTTGATAGGATGCACTGTTTTATTGAATAAGGTGACAAACAAGCACACAATCCACTTTATTGCCGAGGCACATAGACATTTTCATAATGTCAAATCATAATTTTTTTAAATGCAGATATGTTGTCACCCCTGAGAGGTAAGATGGAATGCCTCGTTTCGAGTAAAAACGGTCTCTAGTTCTCTACACTCACCATACGAAAGGTAGGTAGGACTCTTTTTCTACTTGTAAATCTGTCTGTGTGTACTGCACTGCTTTCCGTTTTTCCGTTCTGAAGGGTATAGAGACTCAGTATAATTACTACAGGTTGTGAGGAATTCTATCTTAGAATTGAAAACGCATCTGTGTGGTAGATAGAAGTAGACAACGCATCTGTAGTTTTCGTTGTTTAAGATTAGCTACGGTTGTCCACAGACATGGAAATTGGTTGAAATATTGGTTATGGAAACTGTTTTACGAAACAGACGAGATGTTGAATGGGCTTACGCAAAAGATAAATTAAATCATAAACCAAAAGGCAAAGGATCACGTCTCAGATCCATAAGTCATCACTGGCAACACGCACTGGTTGTACAACGGATTACTAAGCTGAAGTGATAATGGGCCGGCCATATAGCTCGAGGAACGGACAACCAATAGGGAAGAAGCCTCGTACAGGTAGGCAAAGTGTGGGGCGACCTCTGATGTTTATGACGAACTGGTAAGACATGTAGAAAAAAGAAGAAAGTCGATGGATGCACGATGTTGTAGTTGTTGACAGGTAGAGCCAGACTGCAGCTATCTTATAGTTGTAGCACGACACATGACATCCTAATTCTATATAAAAAAAAAAAAACGTGTGCAGTTCACACGTGACAGAACTGAAACTTTATTTAAGATATGAAATCGTGGATTGTTATAAGTGGACTAGGTATGATGATTTTATTAAATGTGGTTAATTTTATTTATTTAATAAATTTGTTAATTTTTACTATAATTATCTAATTCTCTCGCAAGATAAATCCTATTGGTGTATGTTTGTCTCTTTTTAGTGTTAGTTTCAAATCACAACGATTCACTTCGAAAATAAATGCAGGTAGCTCAGAACCGTGCTTTGTGAGATTCCATGGGGGAGGCCTATGTTCAGCAGTGTACTTGTGAAGGGCTGTAATGATGATGTAACATGCATTAAACGTAAACACATCAATGAAAAAATAAGTTAGTACAAGTTTTTTAGGGTTCCGTACCTCAAAAGGAAAAAACGGAACCTTATAGGATCACTTTGTTGACCGTCTGTTTGAGTGTCAAGACCCTTTTTCTCAGGAACGCGTGGAGGTATCAAGCTGAAATTCATATCAAATAGTCAAGTCTACATACTGTCTCTTGAAGCTATGAAAAAATCAAACTTCTAAGCCAACGCAATTCAAAGATACAGCCGTTTATGCCACAAATCTTCGACACTCGCAAGGGAATCAAAACCTACAGGGTACTTCCCGTGAACTCAGAATCTTAAAATTTGGTACGAAGCTACGTATTATAACACAGATAAAGGAAAAATTGCGAAAAGCATAAAATTTTAGTTACATCATATAATAAAAATATTTTTAATAATTTTGAACTTATATACCTACGGATTTCTTCGGACCACTCGGTGCGCGAGTCCGACTCGCACTTGGCCGGTTTTATTTTTATTTAGATATAATTATAGGTAATAAAAAAAGGTAGTAATAAAAAAATAATGTAGAGTTGACTTGAAGTTGTGATACAGTCTAGTGCGAAGTTGTGATCTCAGAAGTGTCAATGTCTGTACCTGAGTCTTTTTTTATAGGATAAGGGTGACAAACGAGCACACAGTCCACCTGATGGTAAGTGGTTGCTGTGGCTCATAGGCATCTACATCTATCCTCTAATACGAATCAAAATGCAGATGCGTTGTCACCCGTGAGGATCAAGATAGAATGCCTCGTTTCCATTAAAAAAAGATCTCCGGTTCTCTACACTCACCATGCGAAACACAGCAGCGTTAAGCTGCTATTTTACGCTGGTATTGTGTGAGACCGTGGTCCTTCCCTGGTCTAGCCGACCCATTCGTGCTACAACTATACCAATAATATACATGCAGCATGGCTCTACCACGTATAAAAACGTCTGTCAAAACTATATAGTTATAAGTTATAAGCTTTGATTATAAGAGCGACATATTCGTGTTTAAGGATTGCAAAATGAATTATTGTTGTTTTATACACGCTTGATATAAACGTATTAAGACGACTATAAAAGATTTCTGGAGGATCTCGACACCAGCGCCACCTACTGGGTCCAAATGTAGCTAAGAACCACTCAAGTGACCCAATAAGTACCACGCCGTTTGGGAGGAGAATAATTACGAACACACATATACCGGAATTTTGTATATAATGCATTGATGGATGCAAGTGGTTTATGTACACGGTTTATGGCCATGCTTTGTAGCATTCTTTAGAGGAGACCTTGTTAGCAGTAGGGCTGTAATAATGATGAAGGTGAATAATAAATAATAAAATAAAATTATTCACAAAAATTTATGCCCCGGGTGAGGATCGAACTCACGACCTTAAGATTATGAGACTTACGCGCTGCCTACTGCGCTACCGAGGCTTCGAAATGTGATACGAAAAACACCATTACACTATTTTAAATTTTCTTTAAATTCCCAAATTTAATTTCCAAGTACAAACACGTTTTATATTATTCTTTACAGCTGCTTAACATAGTATGTGTACCTAACTTTATTTGTAGAATAAAACTGACAAAAATGTATATACAATTCACTTTAATGGGAAAGGTTTACAGTGGCCCATAGAAATTTACTACATCAATTCTCGATGAAGAATCAAAATGCAGATGCATTGTTACATCTGAGGCCTAAAATGGAATGCTTCTCTTTCCAGTAAAAAGGGTCTCCGCTTCTCTACACTCACCATACGAAACACAGCCGCATTAAGCTGCTATTTTACGCTGGTATTCTGTGAGAGCCGAACCATTCGTGCTACAACTATAATATAGCTGTAGCATGACCCGACGCTAGGGTGAGTATATCATAATCTGCTAGGTTAAGAATGCCCGATGGCGCAAAACCAGTGTAGTGGCTCCATATCGACCCGTGGGTGTTGTAAAAATGGCAGAGAGCAATAAACTAGGAGATTAGCAACAACGTCTTCCAATAACAACAAGGAAATAAAAAGACTTCGGGTCAAAAGTGCCGTGGTTGCCACGCTTGGCAGGCGGGTTGGCCTATATAAATACCATACCGAGGCAATTTATGGGCTTCCCCCATAAATTGCCCCCAATTTATGGGGGAAGACTTACTTGCCTCTACAGTGATTGAACGACGAGCGTTTTCGAGATAATCAAGTTAAAGATATTGGTAAATCCAATTGTGCATGCCTTAAGCGCATTAAAAATATTACGTATAATATGATTATATGTAAATTTTTAAAGTAGTTTAATTATACACAAGTCTTCACTGAAAACCTTATAATTATTACTATACTTCCAATTTTCCGAAAATTTTATCTCAAATTTCAATTAAAAAAAAAAAGCTTGGAAAATCCAAAAGTACACGACTACGATCATATATTATAATCGCGAAAAAATTTTAAAAAAGTAAATTGTAGTCTATTCGTCATAGAGTTCCGGTAGCAGTCACCGAAGTACACCTTCAAGTCACTCCATCAAGTCCGGAGGTTAGGTCTATTCATAACTAACAAAACGAGCCCAAACTCGGGACACCTAGTTCTCCTCGCCGAGGAGTTCCAGTAGCATTCACCGAAGTACGCCTTCAGATTACTCCATAAAGTCAAGGGTGACAGCTTTGATTGTTAATCGAGGAAATATGTAGATGTCAGCAACCATTTCCCATCTGGTGGATTGTGTGCTCGATTGTCACCCTCATTCTATAAAAAAAAAAAGTTTTGATTCGTTCGTTTCGTAATAGGGTCATTCAAATGAATATTGTCTGTACTTCGGGTTCTGAAAAAATGCAAGTAAAGTTCTTCAACTACAAGTCTTCAAATATTTTTTTCCTTTCTGATTATTGAAAACCATTTAAAGTGCAATAATATTTTTAAAGCGAACAAATTGAAAATAAACAGTTGCGAAAACAGAACGCCGTGAGCAGGGGCGCCATGACCGCAACTATTGGTACCCGCGTGCAATTGACAGCGGCGCTCAATTTATGGCCCGCGCTGTCTAGTGTGGTGCTTACTTTATGCGGCTACTGGAAGTGTTTATGTTATAATGTAATTAATGCTTTAATTTACATTCATAATATATTTTTTTATAAAACTGCTTAAGTCCGTGTACCAACCACAAATAAGGAACGCTATACAGATGCGTCACACCTGAGCACTAAGATCCTCACAGCCAGTAATTAAAATGGTTATCTATAAATTTCAGACCGAAATACAGCAGTATAAGCTATTTGGCAGCAGAAATGTATAATTTAATCAATTATAAAGCAAGCCGAATTCAAAAACTAAAAAGATTAAAATAATTTCCACGTAATAGCTTCTGAAGTAGATACTAAATTATAGTGTCTCGAAGAATTAAAACCCCGATTATATTTTGACCCTTTTGATAGTACTGAGCTGTCATGAGCTCAAGGTAACAACTAGAATATCTATGTCAAACGTTATCCCCTATTTTGCCTATAGAGATGGAAGATTTTCTCCAAATTCATATGGTTGTACTGTGTTGATTTCTACTCTATTTAATAAAAAAAATGTTTTTTTGGTTCTTTACCAGAATCGTAATTAAAAATTAAAAATTTTGTACAACCGACTTCAATATAAATTATTAAGAATAACTCAAAAACTATTGGTCAGACCTAGATTAAATCTATATTGGACCACATGAGAAGCACCAGCTTTCAAATAAAAAAAGAATCATCGAAATCATAACCCAGTAAAAAGTTGTGAGGTAACACATTTAAAAAACATACAGTCGAATTGAGTACCGTCTCCTTTTTGAAGTCGGTAGAAAAGAGATTTACTTTTCTTATTAGCTTATAATCGGCCCTCGGAGTGCATGAACCTTGTCTAACCACTCAACCATCCACGGTGACTACAGTCCCCAAAAACCATTATTGCCTCACCTGTCTAGGCACCAAACGACATCTTTCAGTTTAAAAGCGTACAGCGCAAAAGATAGCTTATTAATACAGTAAAAAATTATAAATGGTTCTATATGAAATTTGTCGTCTGTGAAAGTGAATTTTATCTGTATAATAGTAACAAAATATTTAGAAAAAAAAGTTAAAATTAAATTTCGCCATTTTTGTTTGCGAAATGTTAACGTGTGAGAAATTCGATCAAAGATGTGATAACTTTTCTGTTTTTATACGTTATTTCTAATCAAACTAATTGTGAAGATATTTTCTTTAGTAAATATGTATCATTACGACAATTCCAAAACGTTTACATATAATAATTTAGCTCTAAATTTTAATCACTATACGCGATCATCGTTTATTAATTATATGTTGTTTAAAATGTATTCTAATCAATTTTTTGTGTTAAATGAATGCAAAATATAAAATAATGATTCACTGTAAACACGTTGATAGCAATTCATGAACGAAATATCCGTTGAGATGTGTCTAGAAATTATTAAAACCTATTTTTATTCATTTATTTACTTATTTATTCAAATTTATATAGGGTAAACTTTATATACTTATGTATATTGAGTATATAAGATATTATTGATATTGGTGTCATTTTAAAGGGAATATCATGTACTATTATAATATAAAATAATTGTCTCCAGTAAGTATTACACTTTTCTTGTAAAACTCGTAATAAAAAATAAATACGATTTTTTTTTGATATTCCCATTTTTAAGCTTTATTTTCAAGCTTTATTTTTAATATGACTAATTTTCTTTTAACAAAATTAAATTTTGAATTTTTTGAGTCTTTTGAGAATATTTTTTCTTTGAATGTAGCTATAGTAGTTTTTCAGTAGTAATCGTTTTTGTTAAGACTGTCGTATAAAATAGTGACATTTAATGCGCGGACAGGTCAGGCGTGAATCACTCGCGCGGGGTGGACGATTAAGTGGCTAAGTGAATAATTACCATATTTCAAAATAATTTTTTTTTATTTATTTATTATAGTAATATTATAATCAGCGCTTGATTCTAATCCCAATGTAAGTATTGAAAGTTAATATCATAATCGATGTCACTTCCATCGACTCTATGTCCAAGTCACTGGCCAGTATTTAATTAATTCCCGCATTGGAATAGTGCGAATTTTGACTGCGACTGAAGCCAACGGTTATTTGTTTTGTCGTTTTAAATTAACGCCTCGCCGTGCGCCCATGGTGCGGACCGCGAGTTTTCCTCCCCTGATAATTGCACTAATAGTTCAGTTCTGTTTTATTATATCTATTAAAATTCCCGATAACTTATATATTCATTATTAATAATAATTATATGGTTTGCTAAGTGGATGCTCTGACCTATAGACAACTAAATTATCATGCATGAAGACTTAGTCCATCTAATAAGTATTATATTAAGCAAGAGAAGTTAAGGCGCGGATATTACTATATTTACCGTCCAGAACGAGCCCCTCCCCCCTTCCTCCGCTGTGTCATTGTTTTCACGCTGAGAGATTTGTAACCGTATACCTATTATAGGCCCTGAAATGTTTCTTGAATTACGCACAAACATCTTTTGCACATGGAGTCACTTAGATCAGTACGATACGGCATTAATAATGTAATAAACTACGTTTACAAAACGTTTTCTTCAGAAATAATAGTAAAATAGAGTATATTATGAAGAAGCGACATTTTAGCAAATGTCGACCTTAAAGGTCCATTTTGATAATCAAATTAATACAATTATCGAACTCTCGACAATCCCGAGGCCATCTTGAAAGTAATTAAAAATAGCTTTCAATCTTTTTAAAAAAAATAAATTCGCACGAGTCCTCGTATAAATCATCCGGTAGATAAGCGTTGAAATAATTAGCTCCCCGTTGGGGGCGAACGCTTTTTTGCTAATTAAAAAAACAAATATTAATTTAAGCGGTAATTTTACCAGTGATGCTTTGATTTTTCATTTTTAGAATTTAAAATAATAAACTTAAAAAAAAATGAAAATAAAAATGATTAAATGATTTACCGTTTAAAAGGACCGTAGTACTACTATACCTGTGAGTAGGTACTCCGCTCAGTACCAACGCTATAAAATTTTAATCGGTAAATAACAACAAAGCAAGAACGATACTGTCTGGTGACGGCGTAAGAAAACCCCTAACAGTTGGGAGTAGCGGTGCTGGGATTAGTGGTGACGGGGATAGTGCACGCAATTGAGGGAGGGCGGGAGGTGCTCTTCATACTAGGTAAGACACATCATTTTATTATATAACGCGGATATTTGCGAAGTAAATTTTTCTAAAAGCTTTTATAAACCTCTAACACTCCAATTTGTCCCATAAGTGTCGTGAGAAGCGACTACGGAATATTCCAGAAATGTCTCAAAGACTTCCGATAGAGGGTGAACGGAGAGATGACGAAGTTAAGTTGAATAACGTGTCATTAGTGTGTTTTATAAGCGGTAGAATGCTGCAGCTATATTATGGGTGTAGCTCGAATGGGTCGCCTCGATCGGGCCAGGACCACCTCTCACAGAATACCAGCGAAAAATAACAGCTTCATACTGAGTGTTTCGTATGGTCAGAGTAGAGAATCGGAGACCCTTCTTACTGGAAAAGAGGCATTCCATCATATATATAGATAAATGTAAATATCTATGGGCCATAGCATCCACTTACTATCAGGTGAATTGTGTTTCGTTTGTCGAACTTCTTCTAAATCAAAAACAAAACCTTGCTAAATACGTGATTTGTACTTTAAGTTCGGTAGAATGTTAATTTTGAAAATATCAATTAATTTTTTTTTCATAATTATTTATTCTAAGTCACGTTTAGTAAAAATAAAGTTAAAGTGATGAAGCATTTGGGTTTAAATTCAAAATTAAATTTCCCGTCTCAAATTAATTTATTCCAACTAAGCACTCATTTAAATAAAGAACCTAGCAACTAAATCTAGACCTAACTTCGTCGTTAGCGCATTGAAGGATTACAATGGAGGGAATTTGAAACATATCTAGATATTTGCATTCGTTAAAATGTGTTTCAAATTGGAATATTAGAGAATAGCAAGCTAAAGAGCTGGTAAACTATTACTACTCTGTACTGTATTTTTTAAACCACGCTGCAGCTATATTATGGTTGTAGCACAAATGGGTCGGCTCGACCGGAGTAAGAATACCAGCGAAAAATAGCAACTTGATGCTACTGTGTTTCGTATGGTGAGTTCAACCCGAGACCATTTTAACTGGAAACCAAGCATTCCATCTTAGTCCTCAAGGGTGGCAACGCATCTGCTTTTTTATTCTTAATCTAGGATTAACGTAGATGTTTATGGGCCTCAGCTTACTTACCATCACTTACCATCAGGTGGACTGTGTGCTCGTTTGTCACCATTATTCTATAAAAAAATCCACTATCCCATATTATACCCCGGGTGTCGTCAAAAGTGACAGAGGGGAATGAAATATGAGATCTTCTATATCTATGAGCGGCATCTTGATAAGAAGTCAATACTAATATAAAACTATTGTTGCTAAGCATGGCGACTATTGCAAACTATTACGAAGGCTTAAGATCAGGCGTCGACTTGAATATGGCTGTAATTAATGTATAACCACAAGCTAATAGTCCAATGGAAATGGCTACAGTATCCCACGGTAGATCTTCAATCGATTTCAAAATAGAAGGATACAGGATAGGATAGGGAGGTTAGATAGGAAGGATAATTATTCAAGGATAATTCCTTGCAGTCTGAAAACTTCACTAAATGTTGTATAATTATTCTGTTTAAGGTTTAGCTAATCTTTTAGCCTATATATATTTATTTATTTATTTATTTATTCAAAGTGGAACAGCTAACAGCTACATTATATATATATATATATTACATACAGATAGTACAGTAACATTAATATACGCAATAATGCAGCCCACAGTGCTGTTCACAGATTACCTCTTGATATAGATGATTAAGACGCTAGTAGACCTGCAGCTGTACAGAACGTATTATATAAGTGTCAAAGTATGGTCAGCAATGATATTATAATGTGACTGAGGTGACAAATTATTATTTGAAAAGTGTCTTGTATAAAAAACCACGAAACCTTTCCGTTGAGCATGTGAAAATATCTATATGCTCGAAGGTCTCATTGTATGTGGCAACCATACGTCGAATCGGTGAACGTATACCGGTATTGGATCGACAGGCACTTACGGCAAAGAGTTTACCCGCACGCACCTGTCGTCTATGGACAGTTCTGGGGACCGCATAACGTAACACATTATTTAATTCAATACAGTCAAACTTGCATCTTACTATATGGAACAGTGTCATAGCCTCTAATTGCTTACGTCTAGATTCGAGGGTTAGAAGTTTGTATCTACTGAGTATATTCGTCTATGTTTCGTCTATATTTATAGTATATTCGTCGTCTAATAGGCTTTTTAGGACAACGTAGCGTCCGTCGCACTGCATTAATGTGTGATGGTGGACTACGTACAGTATCTCCACTAACATTCAATCTAAAACTATTTAAAGTTAATTTATTTTTCGATTTCTTAGACACGCAGTTTACCACAGGGTATAAATCAACATAAAAAAAATTGTAACTGGGGAAGGATGTGGGGACTAGGGGAAGGATCACGCTCTCACAGAATACCAGTTAAAAATAGTAGCTTAATGTTGTTGTGTTTCGTATGGTGAGTGTAGAGAACCAGAGACCCTTTTCACTGATAAAGAGGCATTCCATCTTAGTCCTCACGGCTGAAAACGCATCTGCATTTTGATTCGCTAACGAGGATAGATGTAGATGTCTATGGGCTACAGCAACCACTTACCATCAGGTGGACCGTGTGTTCGCTTGTCATTATTATCCTATAAAAAAAATTGCTCCTATAACATTATGAAATTTAAGAACGATCCCTTAACCTCTGAGCTACCACGACTTTCATTCGTTCCACATAATCATCTGTATTAAAAATTTCAATTAGTATATAATCTAATAAATCTAAAAACTTAATCTAACTTAACTTGAGTAGGTAACTGAATTTTAGTTAATCTTAAAGAAAGACAAGAAAAACAGTATTGCTATAATATGTGTCTACTGAAGTGTTTCAATCGCGTCTCTAAAAAACTGAATTTTCGAAAGCGCCCTCATGCAACATTAACATCTTTATCGGCAGGGGAGACCGGGCGTATTAACTAGTGAAGGCATCAGATATGAATCTTTAATTTTCCAAATTTATTAAAACGCTAAGCGAACTCCGCGTTCAAACAGCAATATTTTTAACGACGGAGGTTAGGGATAGTGTTGTTCAGTGAAATATTTAATCGATATTTCGATTGTTAGGATAATATTGGGTTTTATTTTATTTATTTCTTTATTTATCAGACCAAATTTCGGTCATGGTCAATTACCAGTCACAACGGAGATAAGTCAACAGTGAAGGACAAGATTATAGTGCATGAGTGTGTGCACTTTTTATTCACTCTGATAATCAAATAGGACGGCAATCTGACATTATTGGAGGCAAATCAGGTGCAAAACCGTGTTTTCCGCGGCACGGGGGTAAAATACGGCCAACATTTTTTTTTAATAGGATAAGGGTGAAAAACGAGCACACAGTCCACCTGATGGTAAGTGATTGCTGCGGCCCATAGACATTTACATCTATTCTCTGTTACAGATCAAAATGCAGATGCGTTTTCACCCGTGAGGACTAGGATGGAATGCCTCATTTCCAGTAAAAAGGGCCTCCGGCCACCTGCACTAACCAAGTGAAACGCAGAGGTAAATCTCTACTTCACGCTGGTATTCTGTGAGGTCGTGGTACTACCCCGGTTCGAGCCGGCCCATCCATGCGACAGCAAAAGCTGCCGCCTGGCTTTACCACTGTTAAATTAACATTGTGACTCCGGGTCGCTACTGAGTATTTCTGAACAGCAAAGCCCAATAACGAATTATGCCCGACCCAAGTTTTCACTTTCTGAAGAAGACTTCATAAAGGAGAAGGTACTCAATTCGACTGTAAATTTTTTTGTGTGTTACCTCATAACTTTTTCCTGGGAGAATTGATTTCGATGATCCTTTTGTTATTTGAAAGTTGGTGCTTTTCATGTGGTCCTATATAAATTTAATCAAGATCTGACCAATAGTTTGTGAGTTATTCTTAATAATTTATATTGAAGTCAGTTGTACAAAATTTTTAATTTTAATTATTATTGTACGCAAATCACATGATTTCTAAAACATAATTTCGACTCACGATACTAGATTTGCAATGTTAGGTATATTATATATTTTTTATTTGTATAACTCTGTATTCAATTATTTATATATTATGTGTACAATTATAATCATATGGATTGTATTTAATAATTTAAAATGTGTTTATTCAAATCTTTTGTAATCTTGTAGATGAGACCGTCCATTCTAGGTATTACATTTCATTTTCGTGTGCAAAAATTTTTCATCTATTTGTAACTCTTTTTTAATTTATTGATAAGGTCCTCATTAGAATCTATAATATTATTTTGTACATAATATATTTCGCATACATATTTTATAAATATATAGTTGTCGAAACCCATACGACGAAGTTCACATGTTTCCGCGGAAATTCTTTCGAGAAACAGACTTATTATAAACAACGTTTTATTATAAAATGGTTTGTGAGTAAATTATAAAACATTGGTATAAATTTAAGGTTGGTAAAATTATGAAAGCTTTGCTAGATACATAAATGAAAAATTTGTCTGTCCGTTGCTAAAATCGGCACGAAGATAGCGCGTGACCTAAGAGATCTGAGGTCTTGAATCAATTTGACATCAATATGAAATAATTGAATGATAACAATGTGGGACGATTTTATCGAACAATCAAGCGGTGATGTCATACACAGGAGCATGGCGTCGAACTAATAGATAGGAATTGATTGTTTCGTGCTGTGCACGCATCAATTTGTGCATTCGAACGGTCGCGGTCACATTGTTTCGCGATAGTGTCATCCGGCTCATTGATATTTACTAGCGACAAATCAATTTTTGTATTGCCTTTTAAATAGATTATGTTTGTGGCCGTTCATTAAAGTTTGATGTTATGTTATTTATGGACGCTTCGTTTACGGCTTGGTCTCATTTATATATTACGATCATTCTATTATCATTCGACTGAAATAGAATAATGTTAAAATTACCATTACAGCCTACAAAATATCCACTGCTGAAGAATTCCAGAAATTCCATAGATGTTTGCCACAGTTGCCACGTTTGGAAGAAGGTTGGTAATCGCAGTTTTCTTAAATGATCTGTTAGGATCGAACTACAGCCCATCACTTGGTTCAGTTTACTTTTGTAACGACACCCATGACAACGACGGGATGATATTGGGTTGTGATTATTCTAACAACGCCACGACACGGTTCGAAGTAATGTTTATTCAATATTAATTATTAACTAGATAATAATACCTTTAATAGGTGGCACCACGCCCTTACTTATTTCTGTAGTCAAACAGCAGTGCTTGTAGTGTGTTCCCGTCTGGAGGTTATAGAGAATCAGGCATTCTATCATATCTTCAGAGGTAACAGCGCTTCTGTAGGGTTCTTTACTCAAATTATGTTGTTAATGAACTGCAGTAGCTATTTACTGTAAGATTGTTTGTCACTTTGATTTTATAAAATAAATGCCATCTTGCGTATGATTTATTGGACCCTGCAAGAGCTTCCTACATATTTTGGGACATGTTTTAGTTCTTTCATAATACAATATAATGCAACTTCCACTTCTACTTTGTCAGTTTGTAAAAGTCCACTGCTGGACATATACCTCTTTTGTCGTAAGGAGAATTTGGCATAATCGTCACGCTGGGCAAGTAAATTAACGATCGAAATATTGGGAGTTTCACACCACCGTCGTCTGTCAATGTATTGCGACTCTGTTTATATCTGACCAAAGATCTATCTGAGATATAATATCCATTCAAAGAATAAAGAAATACTAAACAGTATAGGATGTATTTTACGTTATTTTTTAATTTTGGCCAGAAATAACTCCAGAAGTTGGCGTGTAACTATTTTGAATACAACAGATGTAAAATACCTTTACATCTGTTGTATTCATCTTTGACTTAATGCAGCATCAACGGTGTATGTTTTCGTTTAGACCGGTTGCCTTGGCTGAAATTCGGTCTCGAAGGCGTTATCAGGTATAAAAAGCGATCATTTGGTTATCCACTATGTACTGCATCAATATAATTTAAATAGGCAGTTTAAATCAGTTATTGATCTTCAAATTAATAATAACTAACTCATCATTTTCTTATTTATACGTTGCGATAATAGAATTTAGGGAGACTGCACTGCAAATGACATGGACCTCCCCCGTCTTATTGAGGATTTGCCTTAACTGACATGTTGATAGGTGGATTGACGTTCACATTACTAGATGATCCGCAACTTTGGTATTACTGGTCATCAGCATTCTGTGTATTTTACTACTAAAATAAACAAGATGGTTATACCGTCACCTATCGAAAGTCATATGATTGTGGCGTGTCGCTACAACGCTACATGATCCTGTGGTATGTTCCATTGTAAGTGGTAGAGCCATGATGCAGCAATATTAGTAGTATAGTTGTAGCACGAATGGGTCGGCTTGACCGGGTAAGTACCACGCTCTTATAGAATATCAGCGTAAAATAGCAGCTTAATGCTGTGTTTCGTATGGTGAGTGTAGAGAACTGGAGACCGGCAAAAAAAACGAGGCATTCAATTTTAGTTCTCACGGGTGATAACGCATCTGCATTTTGATTCGTAGTCGAGTATAGATACAGATATCTAAGGGCTACAGCAACTACTTACCATCAGGTGGACTGTGTGCTTGTTTGTCACCCTTATCGTATAAAAAAGTCGCCTCTTGCAATGGATTACATTCGGATTCTCTAATGCATTGATTATAGACTAAGCTTTTACGCATACCAACTGGTGCATTCTTTAAACTCACAGAACACAAGCAGCATACGCAGCTCGTAAAACAGCTGCTTAACGCTGCTGTGTTTCGTAAGGTGAGTATAGAGAATCGAAGAGCCCTTTAACTGGAAACGAGGCATTGCATCTTAGTTTTAGGGGTAATAACGCATTTGCATTTTGATTTTAATCAAGGATATATGTAGATGTTTATGAATCATAGCATACACTTACCATCAAGTGAACTCTGTGCTTGTTTGTCACCCTTATTCTACAAAAAAATATCCGGTAATGAATTGATAATGTAGGTATCTAAATTTTATCGATATACAATAGGCGCATCACTAGCGTTGGTACGCGATAGGAAATTAAAATTTTCCTCTTCATTTAAAAAGAAGCACTGCCCCCGGCTAACTCCTTAATGCGCCGCTACATCTATTTTGGACCTGTACATGCTTATACAGCTTTTATCGGAGTGATGCGATTTTATTTAACTAGAGTTTTTAGATCGTGTCTGTTGTTAATGAGAATTTGTATGATACATAAATTAGGTGGGTACATTTAAAATATTAAAAAAAATATATCATTAAAACCTTTTTGTTGATAAAACTGACATTGTGGTGAACTTACATCGCATCTCATGCTAAGTGGTTGCTACAGTACACGGAAACCTGAACATGTCAAACATGACAATGTTTGTTATTGTCTACCACCAATAAATATAAACATATTGCAAATATTGCAATATGTTTATGTTTATTATTAAAGAACTATGAAAGAAATTTCTATAGTGCAGACTATCAATTGTAAAATTCACGTCGATTTTGATACGTGGTAGAGCCATGCTGCAGCTATATTAATTGTATAGTTGTAACACGAATGGGTCGGCTCGACCGGGGAAGGTCCACGCTCTCACAGAATACCAGCGTAAGATAGCAGCTTAATGCTGCTGTCTGTATGGTGAGTGTACAGAACCGGAGACCCTTTTTACTGGAAAAGAGGCATTCCATCTTAGTCCTCACGGGTGACAACGCATCTGCATTTTAATTCGCGAACGCAGATAGATGTTGATGTCTATGGAACAAAGCAACCACTTACCATCAGGTGGACTGTGTACTCGTTTGTTATCCTTATTCTATAAAAAAAAATAGACCGTAAGTCCGTTTGTCACTTCAGTTTTTATAAATAAAAATGATGAGATTATTCGAACAGAAGAAGAAACGGCAATATAAATCTTCCGGTAATTTTTTGGTCAAAAATAGTTATATTATTTATTATTGATTTGTCCTGGTTTCGCCTTGGTAGGCATTTATTTTACCCATTTTCCGATTTCTCAAGCTTTTCGGATGAAATATAAGTAGTGTAGTTGTACCACTTCTAGACCACCTGAGTCAGACGTGGTTCAACGACGTTCGTCGACGCCCGATCCTAAAAAAAAAAAAAAAACGGTTTTGGCATGCTCTGATCACGAATCCGCGGTCCATTTTTGTGTAGAATGCACGGTTCCGGAGATGTGTAGATCAATTAGCTAATATCTAATTGATATCCGGTAAGGGCCTCCACCGTCATTAGCGTCCCATTGTTCCTATTTCTATTGTTCTATTGTTCATTAATCACCTTCATTGCAGCGTGTGCGTCGACTATATCAGTGCTATTGTTTATTATAATTCTTTGTTTATACAACGCTAATCTGAATCATCAATAAAACACATTACATAATTTTGTTACAATTTTTATTTATAAAATACAAAATCTTATTAATTATTATCTATAAAATAGGAGCGAAACATCTCATCCACTAAAATATCGTTGTACAATGTGTTCCTTGTAAATATACTCGTAAAACTATGTATTGAACATCCTTGAAACTTATATAGCAAATACATTAAGCAATATTCGCCACAAACTGAAGTCCACTCATTCTGAATCCTATCAACATTCCAGTTCCATCTTTTACAATTCCTTTTTAAAAACTCTAGATGATATCGTACAGGTGATCGTCCATATGAATCAAAATATTGACCGACGTCATTCGTATCGATATATAAAGCTACCCAATGTGACCCTGGTTTATCATCTGTATCCAAATTACATATTATATACGTTGGTACGTGGGTATACATAGGCAGTCTATTAGCTGCATAAACATTATTTTCTAGACTGGGGTGAATCTTTTTCAGATGTTGTTGTACATCTAGTGTATCCATGATATTACTGCTATTAGTAGATTATTACAGTACCTAGCTACTCAATGAATAACATAGGAATGGTCAATTATAGTGATTTCTACATATTAAATTGCATTTTTGTGATATACAAATCGTACTTGAGTCATTGATCACCAAACAAAACACAATACGAAGAAATGTTGAGATAGGCAACGGAAATGTGAGATAAACTGATATGTTTCTAAATATTAAATTGCATTTTTGTGTTATACAAATCGTACTTGAGTCATTGATCACCAAACAAAACACAATACGAAGAAATGTTGAGATAGGCAACGGAAATGTGAGATAAACTGGTTGACGCATAAAGTAATTATCAACTCATTACGGAAATACTTTAGATTAGAATTTTTACGTACTGGTGGTATATAAGACCAACAAATGCAGTCATCGAGTTAGTGTACGGTCGTTTGGCTACAGTGGATCTATCAATAGTATATTTGTGTTACTTCAATACACCAAAGGCTATGGATGTAAGTGTTTATTCTATTGACTAAATTACTTTTTTTCTGTTATTTTCATGTGTGTGTATTATTTTATTTAAATATTGTGTATGTATATGATTAAGCCGTGGTAACTCAGATGGTTAGCGCTAGCTGTAAATTTCACAGTACGCGACCCGGGTTCGATCCCCGCCAGCACCAATTAAATTGTTAATAGCAATTTTAAGTGCTTATTACCACTTGCTTGGTGGTGAAGGAAAACATCGTGAGGAAACCTGCATGTCTGAGAAAATTTCGAAGGCATGTGAAGTTCGCCAACACACATTGAGGGAGCGCGGCGGACATTTCCTTGCTCTAAAACCCTCTCAGAAATGAGAGGAGGCCTATGTTCAGCAGTGGACTTTAATAGGCTGTAACTTTAACTTTTTTAACTTTTATGATTAAGTGTTAACAAATTGATATTAACATGATAACTGTGTTGTTGCAGAAATCATTGAGCTTCGATGAAGATACCTATAAACAGTATTACTACTCGCCACTCTCCCCTCAAGAAGAGAGTGATGACCTCGTCATTAATAATAACACATGCGATGGTGGAAAAAGAAAATCGCAATCGATTGATCATTTTTTTGAAGCTGAATCAAAAATAAAAAAGAGGAAGGGAAAACTTCAGTGAAGTGTGCACCAGTGCTTTTTTCTCCACAATCATGGAAGAGAATACGGAACTATTCAATAGCGAATTAAATCAGGAGTTGTCTAAAGTTTGTGAAGAAATGGAGAGGGGTCAACTGTTCGATTCGTCATACGATGATGAGTTGTATCATCACTGTGCGATGGTTGAAACACAGTTTAACTATGTAAAATAAACATTCATTTCGATCATAATTTACATATTGTCTTATACAGTTTTTAATAAATTTAAACATTTTAGCAGTCAACCACTACAACTTGGAAGAGGAACGAAGCGAACGTGCAGCAAAGAATCCAAGATCATCAAAAAACCAACAACGGAAGCAGAAGCGCATACCTCTGCAGGGAACAGTATCAGTAACGATGATCAAGTGGAATGTCCAACGTGCCATATATTTATCAAGAAACGGTATTTAGCTAATCATTTTAAAAGTAATGTTCATAAAAATAATCTTTTAAATTCACATAATTCTTTATCAAACGTTAGTGTTATTGAATCTGCTTTTGGAAATAGGATTTTAACTTATAAAATCAAGAGTAGAGTAGATCGTTCGACATGGGTAAATTTTGAAACTCCTGAACTATTTTTAAATTATATTAAAGATGATATTTTATTTTTATTACAAGAGTGTATTCATCAACACATAATTTTTAAGGTAAACTTCATATTGCATGCTGATTTTGTTCAACAAACTAAAGATATTCATGATACGTTCGATTTTCAAACGCTTAACTATATTATTTGTCAAGGAGATGACTTAAATATTTTTCTTTCATCTTTAAATTATACAATTACTACTAAAATTAGTGCTTTCGAAAAAAAGATAGTGGATGGAGTCTAAAAAACATAAAATCTATAGACATGAATGTTAATAAATTTAACCCCCTACGCGGTACTTCATACATAGATCTTCCTCGTGACATAAAATTAAAAAAGGCTGTTATAAATGTAAAAAACAAGGATTATTTTTGTTTTAAATGGGCGTTACTCTCGGCGTTATATCCTGTAAACAAACACACCGATCGGGTATCATCGTACGTTAAACATGCAAATAAACTTAAATTTGATGGTATTTCCTTTCCGGTTAAAATTTCTGACATAGCAAAAGTAGAGAAATTAAATGATATTAGTATTAATGTTTTTGGGTTAGAATATAATAAAGAAAAACGATGTAATTCTATAGTAGGTCCATTATTTTTAACAAAGTGTCGTAAAGATAGACATATCAATTTATTATTTTTTTCCAAGGATACAAAAAATCATTATTGCTATATAAAAAATTTATCGCGGTTAGTTAGTAAACAAATTTCAAAAGACGGTCACATCATGTACATTTGTGAAGCATGTCTACTTCGTTTTCCATCTCAGGAAAGGTTAAATAACCATGAACAATACTATTGTGCCCACATTTGTACAGTATTACCAAACAGTGAAACTTTAAAAAAAAAGAATTGGTTTGGTCAACCTATTTCAAATGATAAAATTAAATTTGATAGTTATGAAAAAAAGTTAAAGATACCATTCGTAGTTTATGCTGATTTTGAAGCATTTTTAAAACCAATAGAATCATGTTCTAACGATCCTTCCAAACCTTTCACTCATAATATTCAGAAACATGAAGTACATAGTTTTGGATATTATATAAAATGTTCATATGATGATAAATTATCAAAATATGTAACATATTGCGGACCCAACTGTGCACAAGTGTTTATGGAAAGTTTATCTAACAATCTAAAAGAAATAAATAGACTTCAAAAATATCCACCACTTCCGCTAACAAATGAAGACAAAAACCAAATTTCAAATGCAACCATTTGTCATATTTGTGAAACTGAGTTGGCAAAACATTTTTATGATTTTGATTGGTACACTGGTAGTTTTATAGGTGTTGCTCATGAATCATGTTGTTCGAAGATCAGAACACCTAGTTATATACCAATATTTTTACACAACCTTAGTCACTATGATGCTCATTTTATTGTTCACGCGTTAAACTTTTGTGATGGTGAAGTCGAAGTTATCCCTCAAAATAAAGAAAAATATATATCCTTTTCCAAAAAATTAAAAGTGAATAACCACGAAATTATATTGAGATTCTTAGATTCATTTAAGTTTTTATCGTGTAAATTAGAAGAATTGGCCAAAAATCTCAGTAATGATCAATTTCAAGAATTACGTAGAAATTACCCTAATGATGAAGATTTCTTTCGTTTAAAACGGAAAGGTGTTTATCCATATGAACTTATGACTAATTATGATAGTTTAAGTCTAACATCGCTCCCTGAACAAAAATGTTTTTATAGTTCACTCACAGATTCACATATTTCAAATGATGATTACAATCATGCTAAAGATGTTTGGGAACATTTTGGGTGTTGTAATATGCTAGATTATTCAAACCTATAGTTAAAAACAGACGTTTTACTTTTATCCGATGTATTTGAAAACTTTAGAAAGTTATGTATTAATACATATGATTTAGACCCTGTCCATTATTACACAGCACCCGGTTTAAGTTGGGATGCAATGTTAAAATATACAAAAATAGAATTAGAACTTTTAACAGATTATGAGAAAATTGCATTTATTAGATCAGGTATCAGAGGTGGTGTATCTCAATGTAGTAATCGTTATGCTAGAGCTAATAACAAATACATGGAGGATTATGATACAGGGAAACCAAATTCATATATCACATATTTTGATGCCAACAATTTATATGGTTGGGCTATGTCTCAATATCTTCCTACTGGTGGATTCGAATGGGTAAATCCAAATACAGAATTTAATGTGTCTAAGACATCAGACTTCGGTTTTATTTTAGAAGTTGATTTGGAATATCCAGATGAACTTCATGATTTACATTCGGACTTTCCTTTATGTCCAGAAAACATTTGTGTAGGCAATATTAATGAGAATAAACTAGTCCCAAATTTAAATAATAAAGATAAATATGTAATTCATTACAGAAATTTAAAGCAGTGCATAGAAATGGGGGTTAAATTAACTAAAATTCATAGAGTTTTAAAATTTAAACAGTCTCCCTGGTTGAAGATGTACATAGATCTAAACACAAAATTAAGAACTTTAGCAAAATCAGATTTCGAAAAAGATTTTTATAAATTAATGAATAATTCAATCTTCGGTAAGACTATGGAGAATATTGAAAAAAGGGTTAACATAAAATTAGTTACGCACTGGGAGAACCAGGGTAAAGCTTTAGGTGCTCAAGATCTAATCACTAAACCACAATTTCATAGCCTTTCAATATTTTCGGAAAACCTAGTTGCGGTTTAGTTGCGAAAAACGAAGTTAATATATAACAAACCAATTTATTTAGGGTTTTGCATTTTAGATATTTCAAAAACATTAATGTATGATTTTCATTATAACTATATGATTAAAAAGTTTAGTAAAATCAAATTATTGTATACAGATACGGATAGTTTAATATACAATATATTTACAAATGATTTTTACACTGATATAAAACCTGACCTTTCATCATACTTTGATACCTCAGATTATGATACAAATAATATTTTTGAATATCCAAAATTAAATAAAAAGAAATTAGGTTTTTTTAAAGATGAAAATAATGGTAAAATCATGAAAGAATTTGTGGGTTTACGATCCAAAATGTACGCTTTTAACTTAGAGAATAAGACTATAGCCAAGGCAAAAGGGGTAAATAAATGTATCACTAAAAAGATGACAATGAATAGTTATAAGTCTTCTCTATTTAATAAAAAAGTGCAATATTATAGTATGCTTAGATTTAAATCAATTAAACACACAATTTTCACACAAAAATTAAATAAGATAGGTTTATCATATAATGACACAAAGAGACATATTTTAGATAATAATATTGAAACATTAGCTTGGGGTCATTATAAACTGCGTTAAGTGTTGATAGTTTTTACTTTTATGTCTGCGTTTAAGAAAAATTTATATTGATTGTAAAATTATGATAATACTATAATATGACGTAGTTTATTACATATTTAATCATTGTTTTATTGTAAATAATTTAAGTTAATTGTTGTTTCTATTTATTTGAGGTTGAGTTAATTGTAAAATTATGATGTACTAATTGTTGTTTCTATTTATTTGAGGTTGAGTTAATTGTAAAATTATGATGTACTAATTGTGTTAGAAATAGTATACAGATAATTCTGTTTTATATAATTTTTGGAATATATATTAATTGTTTACACCAACACTTTCATTTTTTATTTCACCCCTTTGAACTTTAGACGTGTGTTATGTTTCACTTTATCCATCCGTTCACTGCTATTGTGGCAGGACCAAGTGGGTGTGGGAAGTCAAATTTTGTAACAAATTTCATAAAATCAGTTACAGAAATATGTAATTGTGATTTTAATCAGATCACATGGTGCTTTGATGAAATGCAACCATTATATAATTTACCAAATGTTAACTATCATCAAGGAATTCCAAATCTTAATATGTTTGATGGTGAAAACCCACATCTTGTTATTATTGATGATCTAATGAGAGAGTCCGATGGAAGAATTGTGGATATATTTACAAAAGGTAGTCATCACAGGAATCTTAGTGTATTTTATCTAACACAAAATTTATTTCATCAGGGTAAAGGACAAAGAGACATATCTTTAAACTCAAGTTATATAATATATTTTAAAAACCCTCGAGATAAAACTCAAATAAGATATTTAGCAAGACAAGTATCACCAGATAACCCAAAATTCATTGAAAATGCCTACAGGGATGCAACTCTAGAGGCGCATGGATATTTAATGGTAGATTTAAAACAGAATACCAATGATTTTTGTCGTATCAAGACAAATGTCTTTCCATTTAATGGTTTCTGTACAGTCTACGTCCCCACAAAAGAGTTTAAATACACCAAGAATCAAACAATTGAAATCATTGCTAAATGATGCATCGTCGACTCACAACGTATAAACATTTGCTAACCGCTTTGCATACGCTTAAACCAAAATTACAAAGAGCATTACTTAAAACGTGTGATGAAGAAGAAATTAACTGTATTTGTGAGTGTATTCATAACGTTTTACAAGGAAAAGTACCTCTTAAAGATCAGGATAAACAAAAATTGAATAAACATAAAAACATACTCCGTAAACTAGTACGTAAGTGTAAACATAAACTAAGAAAAAATATAATTATACAAAAAGGAGGGGCTTTCTTACCAACAATATTAGGTGCAATATTGAGTGGATTAGTGAGTGGACTAGCCAGTTAACATGGAAAATGCAAAGAAAATGATACTTATCGAACCTGGATTGATTGAAAAATTAAAACAAGAAAATAAGGTTAATAGTAATTTATCTCGATTAGATATTGAAATGCAAAATATTATGAATAGTAAGACGGAAGACCGAAAGAAATGGATATTATATTTACAAACACTGCAAAGATACCTTCATTTTACCGAAGAGGATCGTCAACCACTCAAATTACCAATTTATTCTGATACATCTAATGAAGATTCAAATGAGTCAAAAATTGGTTTTAAAAATAAAGATAGAGATCTAAAAACTTCAGTTGATATTGAATCTTTGCTGGAGGAGAATCGATCCATTAAAAGTAAAGAAAATGATGAAAATCCACTTTACACACCAGCTCAAATACTCAGTTTAATACCAAAAACTTATCATAAAAAAGGGCAGTTATTATTAAACTTAGTTGAAACAAGTAAAAGTAAAATACATTGGGATAACGAAGGTACAGTCATAATTGATAGTGAAAAAATTCCTGGAAGTAATATTGTTGATTTAATAAATGATTCACTAAGACCCCTAAAAAGAAGTGATCCGGTAGGGTGGGTTAGATTTGCTGAAGCATTAAAAGATATTAAAGTACCACTTACTTATATTGGAAATCCAAGGAGATGTGAGTTTATTAACCAACTTCAAGCAAAAGATCTGAACAAACCCTCTGAGATTGAAGTTCAAGAGTTTTCTACACCGTGCAGTAGAGATAAAAAGTCTACAACTAAAATACGTAAAGGACTTGAGTGGGAAAAATGGACTCCGTACTAGAAGAAATTAACAGGATTTATTATGATCCATCTAATCCCGCTGGTTTTGGTAGTATTGATAAATTATCAAAAGCCATGAAGGGTAAAATGAATAAAAAGCAAGTAAAGGAATGGTTAAAATCACAAGAAACATACACATTACATAAACCCATTCGAAAAAAATTCCCGCGTAATAGGTACATTCTATCAAATATTAATGAACTGTGGCAAGCTGATTTAAGTGATATGCGAACTTATTCTCAATATAATGATGGTTTCAAGTATATACTTTGTATTATTGATGTATTTAGTAAATATGCTTTTGCAAGACCAATGAAAAAGAAAAACTCAGAAACAACTAAAGAATGTTTTGAAAGTATATTTACTGAAAGTAATTTAACACCTACTCACATACAATCCGATAAAGGTACAGAATTTGTTTCAAAAGATGTACAAAAATACTTTAAATCCAAAAAGATTAATTACTATACCACTAACAATCCTGACATTAAGGCCAGTATTGTTGAACGATTTCAAAGAACACTAAAAATGAAAATGTGGCGTTATTTCACTCATAATAATACTTATAGATATAGATGTTTTACAAGATTTAATATACTCTTATAATCACAGCTTTCACTCTAGTATTAAGATGTGCCCATGTGATGTAAATTCCAACAATATTATGACAGTTTGGACTAATCTTTATGATAGACGGTCAAAAAAACTTTCTTTAGAAAATCCTAAACCAAATTTCAATGTGGGTGATTATGTTCGAATAACTAAATATAAACATGTATTCCAAAAAGGATATGAATCAAATTGGAGTGATGAAATATTTATTATATCTTCAATAATTGATAGATCTCCATGGGTTGTTTATACAATAACAGATTTACAAAATGAACCAATAATTGGTACTTTTTATGAAAGAGAATTACAGAAAATCACTTACAACCCCACCTCACAACATAAAATAGATAAAATAATTGACACTCGTTATTCAGGTAACAGAAAAGAAGTATTAGTGAAGTGGAAAGGTTATCCAGATAAATTTAACAGTTGGATTTTAGCTTCTAGTTTAAAAGAAATATGAATAAAGAAAGTTTCTATTTAACTTTGCTCAGCAATAGTTCAATGGAATACTTTCCTGATAACAAGACCACAAATTTTTCAACGAAATTACCAAAAGCTATAAAATTAGAAGGTGAATGGTCGGTTGGAGTTGTCGAGTTTCAATATCCATGTACCATGTTTACTGTTCAAGACCATGAAAATGTTATATACATTACAAAATCTATGTTAATGCCTAATGAAGATAAGCCATCCACAGTGTACTACAAAAAACATATTCCAGCTACCAACTATGATAACGTTGAGCATATTTTAAGAGTGTTAAATGGTATCGGAGAGAACTTGAAATTTCGCTATGATGAAATAACAAAATTTGTGTCTATTTCGGTATTGGATAAAAATATAACATCCGTAACATTATCACCCAAATTAAGTTTACAGCTAGGTTATGAACCAAATAAAAATCTCCTAGAGAGAAATTTTGGAAAGTGTCCTGCTAATTTACACTTAGGGTTACCATCTCAACTATTTCTATATTGCGACATTATCGATCCTCAGATTGTGGGCGATGTTATGACTCCTTTATTAAGAGTCATTTCATTAGATCCTACAAAATACATTTATGGTGCAAATAAAATGCACGTTTTCTCTCAACCTCACTACTTACCTGTTATGCGAAGAGAGTTCGATACGTTGGAAATAGTTATAAGATCGAGTACAGGACAAAAAATACCATTCCAGTTTGGAACCGTGTGTATTAAACTACATTTCCGAAAATTATAATAATGAATTCTCTTCGTGATCATCATAAATGTCCATATGAAAATTATTATACACATCAAGCTGGATCAGGAGTTGGAGTAATTTATAAGGGTTCACCATATCAACGCGGTCATGGTATTGGGAGCTTCTTAGGGGGGTTATTCAGATCAGTTTTACCTTTACTTTCAAGTGGTGCTCGAGTGATTGGTAAGGAGGCATTAAGCGCTGGAGTAGGACTTTTATCGGATATGGTTCAAGCCCGTCCTATGGAAGCCTCAATAAAAGATCGTCTAAAGCAAGTTAGTACAAATTTAAAACGAAAGGCTGATGAGAAAATTGATCAATTTAACATGACTGGATCTGGGTATAAAACTAAAAGAAAACGATTGACATCGTTCATTCCACCATTAACTGCTAAAGTGAAAGCTGCGAAAAAACTTAGTCTAAAACCAAAAAATATCAAAGATATATTTTCAAACTAAATATGTCTTTCCTTCATAATCATTCTTGCGAGTGCGTTAAGTCAGAATTGGATTTGTTTGCACTACCGTCTACACAAACTAGCATTGAAAATGGATTGTGGATTCATTATAAACCAATTTCATCTCTTGGTGATGATGGACCTATCGAGTTTCAAGTTCCTGGGACCGGCGATGACTACATAGATTTGTCTCATACATTACTCCACATAAAGGCAAAAGTATTAAATCAAGATTCAACTAACTTGGTATCTACTACAATAGTAGCACCTGTAAATAATTGGCTGCATTCACTTTTTAGTCAACTTGATGTTTATTTAAACCAAAAACTTGTATCACCACCTAATAATACCTATGCATATCGAGCATACATGGAAACCCTTTTAAACTATGCCCCTGCTGCTAAACAATCTCATCTTACTTGTAGTCTTTGGTATGAGGATACAGCAGGAAAAATGGATTCTACAGATGGTAAAAACATAGGATTTGTTAAAAGACAGGAATTGATTAGTGAAAGTAAGGAAATAGAAATGATTGGTCATCTTCACGGTGACATTTTTAACCAAGATAAATTTTTAATTAATGGTGTTGAAATGAGTGTTAAATTGGTTCGATCAAGAGAGAGTTTTAATTTAATTGTTGGGTCGAACGATGTAAAGTTTAAAGTTTGCATTACGGACGCAACTCTTATTGTTCGACGAGCACGAATTAATCCAAGTGTATTACTCGCACATCAAAAAGTTTTAGCTTCTACCACTGCTAAATATCCTATTACTCGAGCTGAAGTAAAAGTTTTAACAATTCCTTCGGGTGTTCAAGGAAAAACTCTTGATAATATATTTTTAGGACAGGTACCGAAAAGATGTATAATTGGATTTGTGAACAATTCTGCATTTAATGGTTCCCTTACTAAAAATCCATTTAACTTTGAAAACTATGGTATTAATTCTTTCAGCTTATATATTGATGGTCAACAAATACCTTCAAAAGCTTTGCAACCATCTTTTAATAATAGCATATTTACATCAGCATATCATACTCTATTCTCGGGAACTGGTATTCACTTTCTTAATGAAGGAAATGGAATCTCTTGTGAACAGTATGGCAAAGGTTACTGTCTATTAGCATTTGACTTAACTCCTGATTTATCAGCTAACTCATCAACTCATTGGAATCTCATAAAGCATGGTAGTGTAAGAATAGAAGTACGATTTGAATCCTCATTAATACAAACAATTAACTGTATAGTTTATGCTGAGTTTGATAATATTATTGAGATAGATAAAAACAGAAATGTTACTGTAGACTATAGTAGTTAAGGTTATAATATGTGTTGTGTGTTAGATTTTATGTGTAATGTGTAATGCATTTTGTGTGTATGTAACTATGTGAAACGTTATAAAATTAAATAAAACAAATTGTATGCAATATATTTTTTTTATTTCTTTATAAATCTTCTATTTAATCTAATACAAAACACTGTTCGAGTTGAAATTTTACATAAGCACACTGACTAAACCACTGAACATGCTGCTGCCAAGGATCATCATCATCTTCCCAATCTTTTAAACCACCACCACAATGGAAACACTTGGTCCCGTCTGCATGGCCAGTATAAAAGAAACCAGCTTCTGCAAGATCTTCAGGTTTCTGTCGCATAACGAGAGGCCAGTTTTCGAAACTAAGCAAACGGCTAGATTTTGAACTGAAGAATGGATATTCAGCTCTTGAGTACTGCATACTCTTCTCGTTTTCTTCTCCACTCAGTGTTGTAGTTTTGTTATTCAATGATGTGTTTTGTACACGTATGCCACACTCATCTCTTCCTTCCGCTCTTGTCTTCCTGTAATTGAAGTAAACAGAATCACATTCACTAATGATCAGCTAATGACTGTCATTGTTAAAAAAGTATTTTTTAACTTTTTCACTTTCTGCTATTGTCTTTGTTATATTGTATACGAGGGCGTTTGTGTTGTCGTAGATGCTATCCTTATTAGTCTTTACGTAATATTTAATTCTCGTGGAAGCATGTTTCCAATGATCAGTAGTTGGAATCTTGGATAGCTTCTTCATATCGTACATTTCAATTTTGATGAGATGCGTCGCTTGGTCTCCGTCGTCAGAATTAGTAGAAATGTATGATACACCATCTCTAGCGGCTCGTGCTACGGTTGATAATAACAGCTTCCTCTTTTTTATTTTTGATTCAGCTTCAAAAAAATGATCAATCGATTGCGATTTTCTTTTTCCACCATCGCATGTGTTATTATTAATGACGAGGTCATCACTCTCTTCTTGAGGGGAGAGTGGCGAGTAGTAATACTGTTTATAGGTATCTTCATCGAAGCTCAATGATTTCTGCAACAACACAGTTATCATGTTAATATCAATTTGTTAACACTTAATCATAAAAGTTAAAAAAATTAAAGTTACAGCCTATTAAAGTCCACTGCTGAACATAGGCCTCCTCTCATTTCTGAGAGGGTTTTAGAGCAAAGAAATGTCCGCCGCGCTCCCTCAATGTGTGTTGGCGAACTTCACATGCCTTCGAAATTTTCTCAGACATGCAGGTTTCCTCACGATGTTTTCCTTCACCACCAAGCACGTGGTAATAAGCACTTAAAATTGCTATTAACAATTTAATTGGTGCTGGCGGGGATCGAACCCGGGTCGCGTACTGTGAAATTTACAGCTAGCGCTAACCATCTGAGTTACCACGGCTTAATCATATACATACACAATATTTAAATAAAATAATACACACACATGAAAATAACAGAAAAAAAGTAATTTAGTCAATAGAATAAACACTTACATCCATAGCCTTTGGTGTATTGAAGTAACACAAATGTACTATTGATAGATCCACTGTAGCCAAACGACCGTACACTAACTCGATGACTGCGTTTGTTGGTCTTATATACCACCAGTACGTAAAAGTTCTAATCTAAAGTATTTCCGTAATGAGTTGATAATTACTTTATGCGTCAACCAGTTTATCTCACATTTCCGTTGCCTATCTCAACATTTCTTCGTATTGTGTTTTGTTTGGTGATCAATGACTCAAGTACGATTTGTATAACACAAAAATGCAATTTAATATTTAGAAACATATCAGTTTATCTCACATTTCCGTTGCCTATCTCAACATTTCTTCGTATTGTGTTTTGTTTGGTGATCAATGACTCAAGTACGATTTGTATAACACAAAAATGCAATTTAATATGTAGAAATCACTATAATTGACCATTCCTATGTTATTCATTGAGTAGCTAGGTACTGTAATAATCTACTAATAGCAGTAATATCATGGATACACTAGATGTACAACAACATCTGAAAAAGATTCACCCCAGTCTAGAAAATAATGTTTATGCAGCTAATAGACTGCCTATGTATACCCACGTACCAACGTATATAATATGTAATTTGGATACAGATGATAAACCAGGGTCACATTGGGTAGCTTTATATATCGATACGAATGACGTCGGTCAATATTTTGATTCATATGGACGATCACCTGTACGATATCATCTAGAGTTTTTTAAAAAGGAATTGTAAAAGATGGAACTGGAATGTTGATAGGATTCAGAATGAGTGGACTTCAGTTTGTGGCGAATATTGCTTAATGTATTTGCTATATAAGTTTCAAGGATGTTCAATACATAGTTTTACGAGTATATTTACAAGGAACACATTGTACATCGATATTTTAGTGGATGAGATGTTTCGCTCCTATTTTATAGATAATAATTAATAAGATTTTGTATTTTATAAATAAAAATTGTAACAAAATTATGTAATGTGTTTTATTGATGATTCAGATTAGCGTTGTATAAACAAAGAACTATAACACAATAGCACTGATATAGTCGACGCACACGCTGCAATGAAGGTGATTAAGGAACAATAGAACAATAGAAATAGGAACAATGGGACGCTAATGACGGTGGAGGCCCTTACCGGATATCAATTAGATATTAGCTAATTGATCTACACATCTCCGGAACCGTGCATTCTACACAAAAATGGACCGCGGATTCGTGATCAGAGCATGCCAAAACCTTTTTTTTTTTTTTTTTTTTTTAGGATCGGGCGTCGACGAACCTCGTTGAACCACGTCTGACTCAGGTGGTCTAGAAGTGGTACAACTACACTACTAATATATATTCGTCAAGTTTTATTGTTTTATTGCTATTTTATAGATTGGCCCTCAGACAGATAGATAGACATGCAGACAGATAAAAATTAAAAAAAAATGTTTATTAATGTCTTAATGACATGCAAATAACCGCTTCAGTTCAATAAAAGTCAGTTATTTCGATGATGAATTATGGAGTTGAGACGTGTTCTTTCACTACAGGCCGTATGAGGAAGCGCAAGTTCACACAGCGAGCTATGGGGAGGGCTATGCTCGGGGTTTGTCAGATATCCGCAGTAGATCCAGAGTAACCGAAATAGTTCAACGGATTAAGCTGAAATGGCAATCAGATGGAGTGACGACCTGGTAAGACAAGTTCAGGCTCAGAACCGTGCTTTGTGGCATTCCTTGGGGGAGGCCTATGTTTAGCGGTAGACTTGTGAAGGGCTGTAATGATGATAATGATGATTTCGATGTTACAGATAGACACTTCAGTTTGATTTATATGTATAGATAATACAGATAGAGATGTATAAATATTATGAAATACAAACTATTGAATAGATCTTACATACTGCACGCAAAAGCGGCTGTCCAATTTTAAATTCTAAAGCAACGAAAAGCAAACTTTTAAATATGAATGCTCAATCCGACTGATTCGGTTCAAACGTATAAACTTTTGAAATAAGTTCTGCACGAAATTATTATGAAGTCGTACCTATGCAGTCTTTGACGCTCTATTGAAAACCTTATGCGGGGAAGAAATTAATGGATTCTTAAGCTACGGCCAGACTTGCAAGAACGAGGCATGCGCGTGTCGTTGAATGCGTCCGGTAAACTTTCGTCCAAAGGAATCGACCAACTTTTTCTTATAAAATACTTAGCGTTTTTCAAACCGCTTTAAAAACTTTGAAAAACGTCTTGGTGAAGTTTTGTTTCACAAAACGATTACAGTCATGAGATTTAAAAATTTCATAATAAATAAATTGAAGGGATTTAATTTTATTTATTTACTTAACTGTAACACGTATTTGTAAAAAATATTTTCTAAAAATTTACAGCTCGTACATTTTTACAAGTTTCAAACATGTTATGTTATATCATTTTCAGTTATAGCCTTTATAGATTTACATTTTTTTTTTGCAAAGATTTTTAATATTTTTTTGTTACAATGTTGTATTAATGTTAACATTTAGGATTTTTATAATAAATTGCACGCATGATTATATCTATTGTCACACTGACTGTTCTGAACCCTGATCTGTGGTAATTGAGGTCCTTATGCTATTCATTACAGACCATCCAAATTGTACTTTTTTTTTATAGGAAGGGTGACAAACGAGCGCACAGTCCACCTGATGGTAAATGGTTGCTGCGGCCTCTAGACATCTACATCTATCCTCGATTACGAATCAAAATTCAGAAGCGTTGACACCCGTGAGGATTAAAATGGAATGCCTCGTTTCCCGTAAAAAGGGTCTCCGGTTCTCTACACTCACCATACGAAACACAGCAGTGTTAAGCTGCTATTTTAAGCTGGTCTTCTGTGAGAGCGTGGTCCTTCCCCGGTGCAGCTGACGCATTAGTGCTACAACTATACTACTAATATAGCTGCAGCATGGCTCTACCACGTAAAACTAATATAGCACTTCAGAACTTGGACTACCCACATAGATTGCCTCATAGGGGGGATATATGCCTTAGTCGCCACGATTGGCATGTGGGTTGGCAAACACTGTGCATTATTATTCTAAGTTAATATCTGGAATATGCTACTTATTTCCGGTTTCAATAAACTCTGTCGCGTCATTCAACACCCACGGTGTGATATGGGATAGTGGTTTTCCTTATGTCGCTATTACGCGGTATAGATCACATAATTGTTTCATATTAAAAGGGAAATAAGTTTTATTAATCGTGTAGAATACAATCAATCATTATATACACTAATAAACACAAATAAACAAACATATTTCAGAAGAGGAGACCCAAATCACAGCATAACACGAATTCCGAACTACCGGAGGCTAAGGAGGGAAATTACATCGCCTCCGTCAACCGAGTTCAGAAATCGATGCTGGTGTTTAATTAAATTCAAATCAAATTATAAAGCAAGACGATCGCTTTGAGACTGATTGGATCTATACAGAGCTGCCTCTCACCTCTTTTAACCGACTTCTAGAAAAGTTTTCAACATAACAACTGATATTCACCATACAAAAAAATTAACACACAGTACACTTAATATTAAGAGCCTACTCCTTTTTAAAAGGCTGGCAACGCATTTGCATTTCCCCTGGTTCCCCTGGTGTTGCAGTTGTTCATGGGCGGCGGTAGTCACTTACCATCAGGTGTGCCTCCTATAAAAAAAGTGGATCTGCGATTCAGAATCGAAATGAAACTGCGTTATCACCCCTGAGGATTAAGAAGAAATAACTCGTTTCTAGTGATAAGAGTCTCATATTAAGGTGTTATTTCATGCCGGTATTAAGTATTGTGAGTCGTGGTCCTATCGCGGTCGATCCGACCCATTCGTGTTACATCCATAATATTGCTGCAGCGTGGCTCTACCACGGCTAGTAGTAAATTAGTATGGACACAATTTATAATAATTAAGAAGCAAGGAATAAACAATAAATGAACAACACATAAATCTCACTTAAAGGAATTAGTAAGAAAGATTGGTAAGAATTTAAGGTAATCCTTATCTAAAATAACTCTAAAGTCAGGAAACAACCATTTTTTCTACCAACTTCAAAAAGGAGACGGTACTCAATTCGACTGTATGTTTTTTTTATATGTGATACCTCATAACTTTTTACTGAGAGAACCGATTTCGATGACTCTTGTTTTTATTTGAAAGCTGGTGCTTCACCTATGGTCCCATATAAATTTCATTAAGGTCTGACCAATAGTTTTTGAGTTATTCTTAATAATTTATATTGAAGTCAGTTGTACAAAATTTTTAATTTTTAATTTTTTTTTATTCATCATCATCATCATTACAGCCCTTCACAAGTCCACTGCTGAACATAGGCCTCCCCCACGAAATGCGACAAAGCATGGTCCTGAGCCACCTGCATCTATCGACTTCCTGCATATCTTACCAGATCGTCACTCCATCTAGTGGGGGGACGCATACACTTCGTCCGCCGGTACGAGGCCGCCACTCGGGAACCTTTTTTCCCCATCGGTTGTCGGTTCTTCGAGCTATATGGCCGGCCCATAGCCACTTCAGCTTACTAATCCGTTGGGCTATGTCGGTCACTCTGGTTTTACTGCAGATATTCTCATTTCTTAGTTTTTTTTTTTAATTTTAATTTAGTAAAGTTAATAATAAAATGACTTATCTCTTCATAATTACTTGTCTGAAGAATTCATATTTCATTCCTTCATCACTGCCTATCAAAAGTCTTAAACTGAATATGGATATATTTTCCATAGTTGCCTCGCTTAGTAGGGGGTTTGGAACCCACAGTCTTTTTGTTACTACTCGTATATAAGTTGTTACCAGGAAGATCCGAGCTGCCCACCTCCTGTTTTGGATTCCAACTGAAGCCTTCACGCCAAAATGGAAGCAATATTAATTTATTAGCAATATTTTTATTAATTTATGCCCTGCCCCTGTTTCGGTTTTCCTCTGTCGTCGTTACGTCACGGGATGACTTGAGTCAGTGGATACTTTCACACCACCACTACACAGCCAAATGAAGAAGCAATATGAATTTATATGAGAATTTTAATTACTTTTTCTTTAGTGGCGGTGTATCAGCTCTGTAAATATATTTCACTGACAGCTCGCAATTGAGCAGGCCGCTCCAATCAGCGCCACGTCACACTGACAGCTCCCGAACCCGACGCCTGTTCGATTTGCATTCGATACGCTGCGAAATCTCAAGCTCAAATCCCCTTCTATCGTGAGCTGTCATTGTGACGCGTCAAGGATACGGCCTCCGTGTGAAATACAAATAATCAATTCGTACATTTATCATGTATAGCCTTTAAAAAATCCACTGCCGAAAATGGGTCTCCTTCATATATAGCTTCATAGGGAGGGTATTTGATGTAATTGCGACGTTTGTTGGCGAGTTAGCCGCCGCATTTGTTCTATTTTTAAGTTGTTGTTGTCATGTTTCAGTTTCTCTCTGTCGCGTTTTATAACACCCATAGGACGAGGGTTAATCAAATAATTAATTTCGACATAAATATTTTTTATTCATAGTAGATGCTGCAGCAGCTGTATTATGGCTGCGGCGTGGGTTGGTTCTGCCAACACCAGCGTAAAATAGCAGCATAAGGCTGCGTTTCATGGGGCGATCGACGAGAACCATTTTTTTCAAACGAGGCATTTCGTATTCATCCCCATGGATGACAATTCATCTCTTCATCTTGTAGGGGTTACCGCACAATAGTAAATAAAACATGCATGACTCATTAATTTAGGTAATTTAGAAACTATTATTTGTTAATTAGGCACACATGTATAACTTCCATACTTCTGCTCATACATTATTTTTATAGTTCCTTTACAATAAAATCGAGCTGTGGTAGTTCAGGAGCTAAGTAAGCTCGCTGTAAATTTCACAGTACGCTAGCAAACCGGGTTCGATCCCCGATGGCACCAATTAAATTATCAGTTGTATTTTAAGTGCTGACTTACCATGTGCTCGGCGGTGAAGAAAAACTTCTCGAGGAAACCTGCATGTATGTAATATAAGATTAAAAAAAACTTCGAAATGAATTGCGCCAACACCCATTGGAACAGCCCGGCATTTTCTTGCCCGAAAACCCTCTCAGAAATAAGACGAGGTCTTATCTCTGAGAGACAAATCAATGTTAGAACGTCTTTCATTGGGTTTTTTTTAGGATAAGGGTGACAAACGTGCATACAGAGTCCACCTGATGGTAAGTGGTGGCTGCGGCCCATAGTCATCTACATCTATCCTCTGTTACAAATCAAAATGTAGATGCGTTGTCACCCGTGAGGACTAAGATGGAATGCCTCATTACAAGTAAAAAGGGCCTCCGGCCACCTGCACTCACCAAGCGAAACGCAGAGCTAAACCTCTACTTCACGCTGTCTTTCTGTGAGGTCGTGGTACCACTCCGGTTCGAGCCGGCCCATCCGTGCGACAGGAAAAGCTGCCGCGTGGCTTTACCACTGTTAATATAGGGTTTGTTTCGTACACTGTAAAAATATGTAAAGATGTAAGCTTCTCGTCTCTCACTTATCTTGTTAACTGTAGACACACCACACTTATTTTTTAAGTCATAATCGAGAATAGGTGTAGATATTATGAGTTGATCTACGTAAGATGATCCACTTATCGTCAAATGAACGGTGCTCATTTGTCACCATTAATTTTAAACACTGCTAAAGTTCATGTTTTGTGCAAATATTACGTATACGTGCAGTACGCAGTGTATTGGGGTAGAGTGTTTCAGCGTAATATGGCTGTACGAAGGGGTCAGCTCGACTTGGGAAGGACCACGCTTGCACAGAATCATCATCATTCATCATCATTACAGCCCTTCACAAGTCCACTGCTGAACATAGGCCTCCCCGAAGGAACGCCATAAAGCACAGTCCCGAGACTATCCCTTTACTTCCTGCATGCCTTACCAGGTCGTCACTCCATCTAGTGGGGAGACGCCTTACACTTCCCCCTTGCCGGTATGAGGCCGCCACTCGAGAACCTTTCTTCCCCATCGGTTGTCGGTTCTTCGAGCAATGTGGCCGGCCCATTGCCACTTCAGCTTACTAATCCGTTAGGCTATGTCGGTTACTCTGGTTCTACTGTGAATATCCTCGTTTTAAAGTCTAACACACAGAGAAAGCCTGAATATAGCTCTATAACTCGCTGAACGACTTTGAGCTTCCTCATACGGCCATCAGTAAAGGATCTCAGATCCATAGATCATCATTGGCAGTGATGACCTTGCATAGAATACCAGTGTGAAATATACTGTCTCCGTTACAAACTATTAAATAGGCTTTCCATATAGATTGTTTCATGGTGGATATTTGCTATACCACCTTTTTATTACAAGCTAGTTTTTACTACTACCTCTTTATTAAATTGCCACGTTTAGTAAAACTAGAGACACAGTACAAATATTAGAAACATTAAATCATCTGCATCCATTTTAAATTTGCTTCTGAGTTATAATATTCATATCTAAGTTAGTATTCTTGTTTTGAATGCAGTGGAGATGCGATCTCTTCGTAAAATGTGCGGCCTTACCATGGCCGACCGAAAGCGAAACGAAGAGATTCGCAATATGGCAGGTTTGAAAGATGACCTTATCACAAAAATTGATAAGGGCGTGCTTCGGTGGTTTGGGCACGTTGAGCGAATGAGTGAAGACCGAATGGTGAAGAAAATATATAGCGCGAAAGTTAATATTAAAAGGTGTCGAGGTAGACCGAGACTAACTTTCGAAGACCATGTGAGCAAATTGCTCGAAGAGGGTAGGGTCAAAAGTACTCGGATACCTAGACGTGCATGCATGAAGAAGATAATGAATCTGAAAGAAGCGAAAGAGGTTTGTAAGGATCGTGACACTTGGCGATCTGTTCTCTCTGGCTACCCCGTCAGGGATTGTGCGTGAAGATAAGTTAGTATTCTTGTTTTGCGCATGCTGACTTCGATGGAGGTTCAAGCCGTAACGGACGGGTACACCGATCATATCGAATAAAACATATAAATTGAAGTTAATTTTCTACTGCTTTATAATAAAGATCAATGTAAATATTTATACAAATAGCAGAAAACTTTGTATTGCCAAAAACTTAAATGTAGCAGTAGCAAAATATAAAATCCGACTTCAAATTGCTATATATCTTGATGCCTTTGAACTTGAAGCGGTGGGATTTAAAAAAAGTTTAAACTAAACGAGATAAAATCCGTAAAATTGGTTTCATTTAATATTTACCATTGCAAAAAGGAAACCATCGGTAATTTTAATATAGGAGACACATGTCCGGTCTATATCTAATAAGCACCCTAAGCCAGCTCCAAGATACATTGGTGTAGACCGCACGTCTGCATTACAACCCTCTAAATCATATATTAGCGGAAAAATAAGTCTAATGGCCGACTTATAATCAAAGAAAGAAAATTCTGTCCACACGTGGTGTAAGGCCTGTTGCACTATGAAAGCCATGCTAAAAATATCTTTAATAATTAGCAAGTACCTCATTATTCACCGTGTAGATACCTTGAAATATCATTTCGTGGGTATCGTAAGAGCGAAAGGGGAAATGAAACAGAAGATGTGCAGCAGCAACTTCCTGATAACCACTCAAAAAATAAAAAAAAATCCTGCGGTTGTCAATCCACCTGTCAAACGTGACAACTATGGCAAAATTAGGCTATCTATGGGGAAAGCAGTTTGACAGTGGGATAGACTGTAATGATGATAATGATAATGAGCTCATTATTTTCATTTCTTTGGCTGATTTGAGTCGATTCGAAAGTTTTTTGCCGTATTGTGTGGTATTTTCCGAGCCGATCAGAAAGGACTCGGTCGTCGTCGATTCGAGCCATCCTGCTCTGGATGCGGTCAAGTGGTAAGTGGTTTTATAAAGATAAGTCTCATTCGCGCTGTAATAATAATGATGATGACATATAAAAGTTAAATATTATATTACTAAGACACGAGATCATGTAGGTATATAAAATTTGTAATTTATGTGTAATAAAATTTATAAAATATAATATTTCTTAAAAATATTTTTGTATTTTTTTCATTTAAATTCTATGTGTTTCCTATATCATTCATATAGCGATAGAAATTACTTTCTGGCGAAAAACTGCAACTCATGCAAGAAACAATTAGTTATTAAATGAAAATATATAAAACTTCATGTATAACCAATAAATAATCCACCGCTTGACATTACATACATAATGTTCCAATTTAGACGATATTGATGTAACCAACGAGATTGAGTGAACGAAATTAGTGAGTGAGTTATGATTTTATATTCCTAGACAATTAAAATACTTCTATCTCTGTACAGTTGTACAAATTGGTCCGTAGTCGTTAACCGAAACTCAAATTTTAAATTCGCTAGCTATTTTTCATATCAGTCTCTTTAGTGTGCAAGCGGCATAGCCCGAAATAAAGGGGAGGCTGGGGCAGGGTGGACATCAAAAGCGTTAAGTGCTCCTTTGCTCATCGAATCCCATTTACAGCGGACGTCCCCTCGCGATAAATAAGATTATATTTGGCTACACGTTATTTTTGTTATTTGGTTTCTTACAGTTTTTTCTACTCTTATCTCCCCATAGATACTCCTCATTGACCTTACTAAAATATTTCACGTTTATACTCGGATATCGGATATACGCACCTGATGGTAAGCGGCTACTCTCATCTTTGAACACCTGTGGACAAGTTCAAGAAAGTAATGCAACAGGTGCGTTGTTGTGAGGACTGAGATGAAGTACTTTAACACCTATATTAAAGATATCAATTTTTTATAGAATAAGAGTGACAAACGAGTACACAGTTTACCTGATAGTAAGTGGATGCTGTGGCCCATAGATATCCACATCTATCCTCGATTAAGAATCAAAATGCAGATGAGTTGCCCCATTACCCCTTTTTTACCCCTGAGAACTAAGATTAAATGTCGTTTCCAGTAAAAGGGTCTCACGTTCTGTCCACTCACCATACGAATCAGAGCAGCATTGAGCTGCTATTTTACGCTGGTATTGTGTGAGAGCGTGGTTCTTCTCCGGTTGAGCCGACGCATTCGTGCTACAACCATAATATAGTTGCAGCATGGCTCTACCACGTAGAAAATTTAATAGGGTATTGTAGTAAATGTTTTAATGTAATGTTGCCGAATGTTGACGGCTCTATGGCACAATGGCTTAGCAATGAGCTACAGCGCTGGGGGGTGCGGGTTGGAATCCTGCACGAATAAAGTATTTGTAAGGACTACAAATAACTGTTCAGTGTCTGGATATTTGTCCTTGTGCAATTTATGTTTGTAAACTGCCTCCACCATATAGGAGAATATGAGGAGAATATTTTAATAAAATAAGTTATACTTCTGTCGTCATCGCCAACACAAGAATGTAGTTTTTAACGTAACTATTTAAACGACATTGAGATATTTGTTATTCCACTCAAAGGGGTGAAAAATGTTTTTTCTTTTTCTCTTCTTTTCTTACATATTATATGCACTAATACCTTTTGATCGAGATAGGTAAAAGACTACCTAAGAATGTCTCCCAGGTAGATATAGAGCTCTACCACCTAGCATAAAAATAAATTTACAGAAATAAATGCAATACAGTATCTTAAACATTATAAGCTCTATAAACCGACAAATATTCGTATAATAATGCTTAGAGACTGATGCGAAAAGTGCTTCGAATAATTTAAAAGCCATAAGCTTCTAACGAAAAATAACTAGAATACTTAACGGGAAATAGGAGACCACTGTTAGGTGGGGTACATATGCTTAAAAATTTTATTGTTTAGGTTTTTTTTATAGAATAAGGGTGACAAGCGCACACGGTCCATCTGACGGTAAGTGGATGCTGTGGCCCATATTACATTTATCTTCAATTAAGCATCAAAACGCAGACGCGTTGTCACCCCATCACTAAGATGGAATGGCTCGTTTCCAATAAAAGTGTCTCCGTTTCCCTACACTCGCTATACGAAACACAGTCATATTAAGCTGCTATTTTCCGCTGATGTTCTGTGAGAGCGTGGCCCTTCCCCGGTCGAGCCGACCCATTCGTGCTACTACCGTAATAAAGCTGCAGCGTGACTCTACCACATAAATAGTCTCAGTTCAGAGTACGCGAGTAACTCGGCTCCGATTCACACCGGCACCAATGAAGTATACATATTTTTTAAACTGATAATCCACCTGACTTTATGTGGCTTATAAAGTACACATGTTACCAACTTCAAACAAATAAGACTATAGATGCTTTGTTACCTCTGAAGACTAAAATGAAATGCCGCCTCACTAGCTCCATAGGTGCACCTCAGACCTGAACACGCCAGTGCTAGCAATCACTATTAATTAGTTACCGTGGTCGCAAGAATTAGTCGAGAGGCTATCTGATAGGTATGTGGAGGGCAAGAAGACTAAGAATATTAATTTGTGTATACAGTATTTTGTGTGTTGACTGCCTCGTTGATCTAGTGGTTATAGTAGTGCGACTGCTGATCATGAAGTCCCAAGTTCGAATCCTGGGTCGGGACAAAAAAGAAACAGTTATTGAGTTTTTTCTACAGAGAAATTCTCAGTAGCTACCCGGAGTCAGGAAGTTGGCGGTGTCTCACCTCCCAGGTTGACTGTGTGCTCTTTTGTCACCCTATCCTATAAAAAAAAACATGTGTGTAAACAGCTAAATTAGTTTCATTTAAGAATTTTTATAGTATAATGTCATATGGAATCTTGGTATAGGGTAAAGCGACTGACACTGAAACTACTTGGTTTTGCAGAAGAGAGCCATACGAGCAATTTATAATCTAGGTCCGAGAGAATATCTTAGAGAAAAATTTTAAGAAATAAATATATCTTTGGTCTCTTAATATATTCACGAAAATTTAATGTATTTACACAAGAACAAAAATAGCTTTATTATAAATAGTGATGTACATTCTGTAAATACTAGGAAAAAGCACAAATTAGTTATACCAGTTACTCGACTGCAAACAGTCGGTAATTCCTTGATGGGGCAGTGTATACGCTTTTACAACAAATTTCCAGAAAATATGCAGGCCTTATCTATCAAAAAGTTATTATACTACGAAGTAATACATGATTAATAATAACCCCTGGGAATAATGTGATCGCTACCGTGCTATTCCTAATGTCTTCATACCAATTGTATAAAATAATATATTGCAAAATTATTTTATCTAAAAAAAAAAAATCCCACTCGGTTTCTTGCTCGTTCTTCCCAGGACAGAGGTTTTTTTCCGAACTAATGGTAAAAGTAAAAAATGAATACCAATAAGTAATCTTGTAATCTATATTGAATAAAAATGATTCTATTTATTAATATTCTATTTATGTTGTGTATTTTAAATAAAAATCTATATTTCGACATTGTGCTCGCGCCTTAAACTGAAACCAAACACTAATTCCACTATACACATTAACAGATCCGAAGCTAAATCCGCCCAGATTCTCTCTGCACGAGCGTTGCTTAAAAAGCTACGGCTTTGAGAACTTTCCTTTAATTGAATAGCATGTCAAAACTACCGCCTGCTATCTCCGAACGTCAAAAGGTTTTTCGGCGGATATTTTATGCGTCTAGTATCGTTTTTGCTAGTTTCTATAAATCCTATGCTCTGTAAAATTTGAATGGCAGTCAAAAATATATCAAAGTTTACGCTGAAGTATTTTTAATTGAATGAAGTTGAATTAAATCTACTAGCTGGCCAGTAATATTTTATAAAGAGAAAGAACGAAAAAAAGACAACACGTTTATATTTAATTGTTTATAAGGTCTAGTATTGTTTAGTATATTATTATGATTTTAGACTGCGTTGCAATACTTTAACTTTCTTATATCTTTGTAAATCTAGTGGAATGTAATTATTGCCAGGCCATAATAATAAATCTACCAAAAATGCATTGGAGATAGCCTCACAGGTTTTACGTGTATTATAACAGAGATAATATGAGAGCTAGCGAATATTTGCCACGTACTTAAGTGTAGGGCGGCTGAAAGATGATTGGAAAATATGGAGTGACGGCTTTGTAAGACATGCAGAGAGTCGACGGATGCAGGTGGCTTATGGCCGTGTTTTGTGGCATTTTTCTAGTCTATCTTCAGCAGTGGACTTGGAAGAGCCGTAATGATAAATTACAGGTCATTTTGTTCGGTTTGAACATTTTTATGATAACGATGACGTGCCCAGCTGTGGGACGTATGAATGCTAATTTTAACCAACTTCAAATAGAAGGAGGTACTAAATTCAACTGTATTTTTTATGTGTGTTACCTTATAATTATTTCCTAGGTGAACCAATTTTGATGATTCTTTTTTATTTGAAAGCTGGTGCTTCTCATGTGGTTCTGCATAAATTTGATCAAGGGTTGACTAGTAGTTTTTGAGTTATCTTTACTTGTTTATATTGAAGTCGGTTGTAAAAAATTTTTAATTGTACCACTTGTTATCTTTTAATTTAACATTAGGTGGACTATAATTCGTTTGCCATTCGAATGGGAAGAACTGTTTCTAAAACTAATTATGAAGGACCGTATCGATTACTCTTTGCCATCATCGGCGCAATCCCCGAGGGTCCACACCAATATTTTCCAATAACACGCCGTAATCGACACGAAGATCATTACTGTCTACCTCTAACATATATTAATACGAGCCCCCGTGTTCTTGCCCCCCTGTTTATGGCGATCGTCTGGGGAGGCCTTAATAGTCGGCCGCGAACTCGTAAGTATTGATGCTGGATGCGTTTGTCTCCATTACTGTTTTATGCTATCGCAGATTGTTTTGTGGCGGCATATCTTGTGTCCTTTGCCTTTAAATGAAATTAAAAAAAAGTTCTACTTCCAAAAGTGTATAACATATTCATTTATAACTTATTAAATCTCCAATGCTACAGTAATACATAGAAAATTTACAAAATTACTTAACACATTTAAGGGCCGATGTATAAATCCTCAGATAAAAGTTATTTAGATGTAATATAAGGTAAATATTTTAAAAACAGTTGAATAAATAAAAATATACCTTTATAATAAAAAGTAAAAGGCGACTTCAAACAAATAAAATTAATAAAACAATTTCACGTTCTGAAGTCTGTGCTAAGATAACATAATATTTATATTATAGAACACAGAATTTAAAATTATTATCTTTATTTTATTATCTTCTATACGGCTTTTACTTTTTATGATTAGTTAGTTATTTTTTGCCCTTTTGAGTGGAGTAACGAATATCATATTCTCAATGTCGTCTAAATATTTTCATTAAAAATTATTTTCTTTTTGGAACGAAGTTCCTTATCTGACGTCCCGAATTTGGCGAATGGGGGCTAGGCGAGAAAAAGTGTAAGATTATTCCGTCACGAACCCTTCTGATGTAGTGTAGAACTTGACCATTAGGAAGCGAGATGGAATAATATCCATCTCCCTCGGACTTTTTCTTATCTTGCCATGAAAGACATATTATTTTATTTTAAATGACGCTTCATTTTAATAGACGCTAGTAATTCATTTCTTTGTATTTGTTGATCAATAATATAATAAGTTTATCAATAATAATACACTACGAAAGGAACATCGTTCCAACCGAGTGTTCCACGACATTCACGTATGTTTTTTCTTAACTCATCATTACAGCCCTTCACAAGTCCACTGCTGAACATAGGCCTCCCCCAAAGAATGCCACAAAGCACGGTCCTGAGCCACCTGCATCCATCGACTTCCTGCATGTCTTACCAGGTCGTCACTCCATCTCGTGGGGGGACGCCCTACACTTCGCCTACCGGTACGAGGCTGCCACTCGAGAACCTTTCTTCCCCATCGGTTGTCGGTTCTGCGAGCTATATGGCCGGCCCACTGCCACTTCAGCTTACTAATCCGTTGGGCTATGTCGGTCACTCTAGTTCTACTGCGGATATCCTCATTCCTAAGTTTATCACGCAGAGAAACTCCGAGCATAGCCCTCTCCATAGCTCGCTGAGCGACCTTGAGCTTCCTCATACGGCCAGCAGTGAAGGACCACGTCTCAGTTCCGTAAGTCATCACTGGCAACACGCACTGGTTGTACAATTTCGTTTACAGGTTTTGAGGTATGTCTGACGAGAAGATGTGTCGTAGCTTCCCGAACGCTGCCCAGCCGAGTTGAATCCGTCGATTGACCTCTCGGTCGAAGTTGGACTTACCTAGTCGGACTATTTGCCCCAGGTAAACATACTCGTCAACAACTTCGAGCTTAGTGCTCCCAACAACTACCGGCATAGGTGTGACATGGACATTGAACATGATCTTTGTTTTGTCCATGTTCATCTTAAGACCTATCCGTTGGGAAACACTATCGAGGTCATTGAGCATAGTGCTTAGGTCCTCCAGCGATTCTGCCATAAGGACTATATCGTCGGCAAATCGAAGGTGAGTGATGTACTCGCCATTGATGTTGATACCGTATCCTTTCCAGTCCAGAAGCTTGAAAACGTCTTCCAATGCAGCGGTGAAGAGTTTCGGGGATATGACGTCACCCTGTCTTACACCTCTCTGCAATTGGATAGGTTTCGTACTCTGGTTCTGTACTCGGATAGCCATCGTAGCCCTACTGTACAAGCACTTCAACACTTCGATATACCGACAGTCAACTTGGCACCGCTGAAGGGACTGCAGCACCGCCCAAATTTCGACGAAATCAAAGGCTTTCTCATAGTCCACATACGCCAGACATAGTGGCAAATTGTACTCTTCGGACTTCTGTACAATTTGCCGAAGGGTATGTATGTGGTCTATGGTGCTAAAGCCCTTTCGGAAACCGGCTTGTTCGGAAGGCTGGAAGTCGTCAAGTCTGCGCGCGAGACGATTCGTAATGACTCTCGAAAACAGCACGTAGACGCGGCTCAGAAGGGAAATCGGTCTGTAGTTCTTCAAGAGAGCGTTGTCACCTTTCTTGAAGAACAAGACCACCGCACTTCTGCTCCACGCCTCCGGTGTAATGCCACCATGGAGGACGGAATTAAAGAGCTTCTGACTACTACTAACCTTTTTTTGTTTCTTCAGTCAGTATCGGAATCCTCAACATCGACATATCCAATGATGTGCAGTTTCGTGGTCACTTAAAAGAGAAGGCCATATCGGACTCTAATAAGCTTGGCGTTCTTAGCAGAGCGAGACAGTATTTCATGCAGGTTCGGCCTCACATGGAATACTGTTCCCATCTCTGAGCTGGGGCTCCTCAGTGCCAGCTCCTTCCACTTGATCGCAACCAGCGCAAAGCGGCTCGAATCATCAACGACCGTGTTCTCTCCAATGCAATGGGCTCGATTTACTAGCGCTGTAAAGAGATGTTGCATCCTATAGCATATTCTATCGCATTTACCACGGGGAGTGCTCTGAGGAATTGTTCGGATTAATTCCAGCCGCCAAATTTCAGCAACGCACATCGCAACAAAACTTATATTACCATCCACATCACCTGGATGCTTGACGGTCCACTACTGTGACATTTACTAGGAGTTTTCTTCCTCACACGACTCTTTGTGGAATCGTTTACGGATTGTTAGTTGCAATTTTAAGTGCTTGACGGTGAAAAAAACTTCGTTAGAATTAAAAAAAGAAAGAAAAAAAAAAAGATATATTCCTGTCTAAGAAATGAAAATATTTGGAAGGATTGAAAATATTGTAAAGTTCGTTATTAATATTAAAATTACATCCTATATACATACGTCCCGTGGCTGAGCATATTTCATCTTTCATTTTTCAGTATTATGGAGCGAATAGTACGCCGCGCCGCGCCAGTGTTTGCGGCCTTTCTCCAAAAACAAAATATTTCTCACACATCCAGCCTTTTATGTATTATTTCCTTCCCTACCGCGTACGTGGTTAATTAGCAATTATTTGTCAATTTCAGTGGTAGCAAAGATCGAACTCAGGTTGCTCGTATATAATGAAATTTCTGTGAGAACCAATTTAAATGATTCCTTTTTCATTATACTTTTTTTTAAATTTCACTCCTATGAGAGGGAAAATAGGAAATAAAGTTTAAAATAAATTATTCCGATCAAAATCCAGTTGTTACAATGAGCTTATGATATTCCTTAAATTGGACAAGAGGGTAGAAAAATTTAAAAAATTAAATTTTTTAAAAAGTAAATCTGATTTCATCTTATCTTATTCAGACTCATTTTATTTTAAAATAATAAAATTGCTGACACAATAGCTTCTTCCACACACTAGACTTCAGAAGCGTTGTTTTTTTAGGTTTTTTCTTATGTGGTTGAGCCACGCTACAGCTGTATTATGGCTGCTGCACGAATGTGTCAGTCAGCTCGAACGCACACTCTCACAGAATACCATCACGAAACATCAGAATAATGCTGTAGTTCGTATGGTGAGTGTAGAGAACCGTTAATCCGTTTTACTGGTAACAAGGCATTCTATCTTAATCTTCAGGGGTGACAACGCATCTGCATTTTGATTCTTAATTTCGGATAGATGTATATCTTATGGGCCATAGCATTCACTTACCATTAGATAAACTGTGGACACTTATTTTATAAAAAAAAAACTCAGTATCTACCTAATCGTAAGCGGCTACTGCAGAACATGGACACCTGCAACTAATTTAAAACAAAGAAGGCTGCAGATGCCTTGTTATTTCTAAGGAATAAGATATTTTTTATAGAATAAGGGTGATAAATCCTTTGTTAAATGCCTCATAGCCTGTAATTGTACTGGCTCTTTATAACTGGAACACAGCAGTGCACGTACTGCTGCTTAGCGATAAATACAAGAGGATGGTAGCTACCCAAACGGTATAGGCAAAAAAGGAATCCTACCATTTCGTAACCTTACTAGGTGGTAACTACTTACGTAATTTCAGATATAGTCTTCTGCTGGATGTGAGCAGGGTTACAATGCCCCGATTTATAACACCAGACGCATCTGTTGTGATTCTTAATTGAGGATCGATGGAGATGTCTATGGGCCACAGCATCCACTTACCATCAGGTGGACTGTGTGCTCGTTTGTCACCCTTATTCTATAAAAAAGATTTTTGAAATCGGCCTGTTCTTTTTATTATAAGTTTATTTTCTTAACTTTTTAAGAAATCATTAACGATAAAAGAGATTCTCTACATAGTATAAAATAAATTCGCTTCCCGCCGTCTGTACGTTTAAATCTTTTAAATCACGCAACGGATTTTAATGCAGTTTACATCAATAGACAGAATAATTTAAGGAAAATGTTTATATGTATTATAAATGCATATTATATACGGATATATTATATAATTCTTCTGTCCTCGTGTATGTGACTGAACTCTTCCAAAACGGCTGGAGCGATTTTGATGAAATTTTGTGTGTGATTAAGTTGATTTTAGAGAACGGTTAAATTTACAATTGGACGCGGTAGGTGGCGTTGTTGTTGAGATCCAGAAATCAACCGTGCGAAACTGTGGCGGATCGTTAGTTTTAAATAAAATTATATGTTTCTTTTTAAATAATAATAGTAAGTTTTATAACATTATTTTTGTGTTTGGTGCGATCTACACTTCAAATTCTAAGTCTACACACACAAACAATATAGTAGACTTTTCCTAAGAAAACCCTCTTTCATGAAGAAGCATCAATTCTCGTATATCCGCATCATTAGCTCCCGCCCGCGGAGGACTATTGGAAGGCAACCATATTATCTTATTAGAAATTACTGTCATATGACGCGAGCGATAATGGCCCTTATCGACAAGTATCCCGGAGGAGTGGGGCTGATATTCCTTTGTTGGCAACTTGAATGGAGTTTATGTACCATACCGTTGTTATTACGCGTATTGGGATGAACAACGATTAAGAAATTTACTAAATGTGACTATAATTTGAATATAACATATTAAAGAATATTATAGTGCATATGGTTAGTTATATATTGCCGTGTAGGGAGAATTCACCCACCCAGAGTTATAAGAGGCGATGGAGGGAAATAGGAGATAGGCAACTGCATCTTAATAATAAAAACTTAATTATAATAATAAACTCAACTGCCATCAAACCGAATATCAGGCAATCTAAGGGGAAGGCATTTGTTTAGCGGCGTTTATTTTAATTTTGCTATCAATTATTATAGCCTTTCAAAGTCCCCTGCTGAGAACAAAGTTGGATATTGGAGATAACTACCACTTTTAGGCAAAACCAAGATGCAAAAATCTACCACTAAGCGCTTCAAACTACGCTTCAGTTTATAGTCTTTCTACGCTCTAGTCTCTTCCTGTTTGACTTTATATCAATACTTATAATATTGGCTTGTATTCTTACGTGTTAGTATTATGCTCGTTATCTCTTCTCGCCACACATCGGGAATGTTTTTGACATCGATGCCAGTTTTATAGGGGACACGTGTTGTCTTGTTATTGATATACGAAAACAAAATCTCTCGATATACAGATATTCATACATCCATTAGAGCCCATCAAAGTCCACTGCTGAACATAGGCCTTCCCATAGAATACTTCATCAGGGATGTTTGCCATAGTTGCCACGCTTGGCAAGCGGTTTGGTAACCACAATTCTATTTTTTCAATTGTTATTAGAAAGACACTGCTCCATCTCCAGGTTTCCCTTTATCGCCTTTTCTGCCGACTTCCAAAAAGTAGACGGTACTCAATTCGACTGTATGTTTTTTTTTATGTGTGTTACCTCATAACTTTTTACTGGGTGAACCGATTTCGATTATTCTTTTTTTAATTGAAAGCTGGTACATCTCGTGTGGTCTCATTTAAATTTGATCAAGGTCAGACCAATAGTTTTTGAGTTCTTCTTAATAACTTATATTGAAGTCGGCTGTACAAAATTTTAAATTTTAAATTATACAACTCCCAAAGGACGATATGGGGTAGATAATATTCTTAAACTGCCACTACATGTTTAATTGATTCAAATAATGCATATATCATTTATTTCAAATATACAAACAATTATATTATATTAACGTTGTACAGCGACGTTATAGATTATTATTATCAAGTGATATACCTATGATTGCAACACGAACGGGCCAGCGCGACCGGGAATCGACCAGTTTCGTGACGAATACTAAGGTGAAATAGCAATAAATTGCTGCTGTGAGTGGTGTGTGGCAGTGGATATTCTTACATCGCCACTACACGGTTATAAGTACCTAGTACTTGTCTACTAACCCACCTAATGGTGAGTGTTGATGTAGCTGAAGATTGTAAAACACACTCACTAAACATGATTTTATATATACTATATTATATTATATTACTATCAAACTAAATGGTAATCTGTATATTTGATAATCTAAAGTAAATTCTTATTAATATTAACAAAAGCTTATTCTCTCCTTTCTTACCAAGAACGCTGCACATCAATGCTGCTGTATCGTATGGTGAGTGTAGAGAACTGAAGGACCCTTTTTACTGGAAACGAGGCATTACATCTTAGTCCTCAGGGGTGACAATTTTTAATTTGATTCTTAACAAATGATAGATGTACTCATAGATGTCTATGGGCCTTATTAAAGAATAGGGTGACAAACGAGCACACAATCCACCTGATGGTAAGTGGTTGCTGTGGCCCATAGACATCTACATTTATCCTCGTTTGCGAATCAAAATGCAGATGCGTTGTTACCCGTGTGGACTAAGATGGAATGCCTCTTTTCCAGTAAAAAGGGTCTCCGTTTCTCTACACTCACCATACAAAACACAGCAGTGTCAAGCTGCTATTTTACGCTGGTATTCTGTGAGAGCGTGGTCCTTCCCCGGTCGAGCCGACCCATTAAGGCTACAACTATACAATTAATAGAGCTGCAACATGGCCCTACCACTTATAAAACATCAACTACTAATACATTCAGGTAGCCTGTGACGTACTCACACCTGTCTAAGGACTTGTCATCCTTATTCTATAAAAAAAAACATGATCCTCTTCCGTTGTGTGGATTTCCCTAAATCGTCCTGAATTGGGTATTTTTCGCCTGGAATAAAATATACATATCTTTCTGGCTTTTTCCTGTAGGCGCTTCCACCCACTGTGTAATATGGACGTTTACTTGTTATTTAGTAACGGATTAGAAAGCTGAAGTGACAATGGGCCAGCCATATAGCTCGGAGAACCGACAACCGATGGGGAAGAAAGGTTCTCGAGTGGAAGCCTCGTACTGGCAGATGAAGTGTAGGCGATTTAGTAAGACATGCGGGAAGGCGATGGGTGCAGGTGGCTCAGGACCGCACTTTCTGGCATTCATTGGGGAGGCCTATGTTCCGAAGTGGAATTGAAAAGTGCTGTAATCGCTTCCTGTGACACTTACTATGTAATAAGGTCGTTTAATTGTAATTTATCCTGAGGATTATCGTATTATGAGATTACGATCACGATGTATTCCTCAGGATGCATTGCAAATATTAAGAAAGTTATAACATATACAAATTAATAATTTTCTGGCATTTTGTATAGTCGCTTCCTACGACTATATATTATGTGTATAGTAGGTAATATGGACATTTAATTGTAATTTAACAAAAGGATTACGTCGAGGACTACGTAAAGCGCAGTTTGATCACTGTTCGAAACTGTAACCGCAAAAGATCTACTGATTACAACCTATTGAAAAAACAAATATATTAGAAAACTTCAACGTTAAATGTACGTCTATAATAAGCGTGAGCAATATAAAGTAGTGACACAAGGGAGGGTGGATACGCCATTTTATTTTTAATGTTTATTGCTTTTTGCCAGATAAATTCGACTCAGAGGGGGTGCGAGGCGAGGAATCAATGCGGTTGTTCGGCCTCTGAAGGAAGTCGCCTACTATTGGTTTTTAATATAAAATAAAATAAAATGGATGGTAGTTAAAAATTAAGGCTACCAAATTCTAGATATTTCAGTTATAATGTCTAAAAATACTTCTTTGTTTTATTTATTTTGTTTTATTATAAGCCAGTGCTTGACTACTATCCGATGTAATAAAATATAAATAGATATGTAACCAAAAATGGTGATGCACAGCTTGCCACAATAAATCTTATAATTACTACTTACTTAAATTACTGGAAACGAGGCATTCCATCTTAGTCCTCAGGGGTGGCAACGCTGCGTTTAGATTCTTAATTGAAGATAAACGTAGATGTCTATGGGCCACAGCATCCACTTTAATAGATAAGAAGTATCATAGATAAGTAGTAAATAGTAGTATTAGAAGTATATAGTAGTAGAAATATAATAGAGAAGTAGATTAATAGATCGAGACATTAAAAACACGCATCATATTCTATGTTTTATTTCTGAAAATAACTGACAACTACTTTGATTTTGTAAATTATCACTACTCGAACCTAAAATATTAATCTAGTTTTCGATTGATAAATCTTAGTAGGGGAGTTTGTAGCAATTTTCGGCGCAGATGTTTTCTATGTTAATTCTATTGTTTTTTTGTTAATTTTTATGCTTCCCTTCATGGTCGATTTAGTCCGTTCGGCCGTTCGTTTCAGGATTAACGATAATGTGGCGAGAGACTAAAATCTTTTCCAGCTTCATTTTCTTCAATCTTAAGATGGAAATCTCCTCTGACGAGAGAGCGTTTCGTTAATGGCAATTGATTTTTTATGTTAATTTCTGATTACTGTTTTTACTTCAATATTTGTGTCATCAAGTGGAATTAAGTTGAAAAGATTGACAGACGTAAACTTCGCCGAGATTAATTAATATAGTATAGATTGCTAATTAATAGAATCAGGCGTTACTATGCCGAAATGCATTTTATTAAAGATTTTAAAAAGCTAAGATCCGCGTAATAAAATAAAATAATGATGTGTCTTACTAGTTTACTAGTTCAAAGAGCACATCCCATCCTTCCTCAATAATTGCGAGCACTATCCTCGTCACCAAAAAGAAGCTTCTTAGCTGTCAGCCAGCTGATAAGGACTCGTTTAGAGACGTAACATGTGTCTATCGATGTTGGTGCGACTTTTCTTGGACTTACTTTGAATTGGGAGTAGTGGTGGTTTTTTTAAAAGGATAGGGTAACAAACGAGCACACAGTCCACCTGAGGGTAAGTGGTTGCTGTGACCCATAGACATCCACATCTATCTTCAATAAAGAATCAAAATGCAGATGCGTTGTCATCCGTGAGGACTAAGATGGAATGCCTCTTTGCCAGTAAAAAGGGCCTCCGGTTCTCTACACTCACGAAACATAGCAGCGTTAAGCTGCTATTTTACGCTGGTTTTCTGTGAGAGCGTGGTCCTTCCCCGGTCGAGTTGACCCATTCGTGCTACAACTATACAATTAATATAGCCCTAGATAGTATGGTACTTTTACAGAGCACCACCTTTTTATTGACCATAGGAATAAATATGCAAACCTTTTCATTGTGCATTCATGATAGTAAATATGCACAAACTTTTATAATAATTAAATTAAAGTGAGATATATTATTTAAACTAGTTATTAATGTCTCTATTGTCTGTAAGAAGAGGGGACAAATTCATATTCAACATACATTTACGTAAATTTTAAATCAGGATGCGCCCAAATGTTGCCAGTTAAAGATATAATAATGAGTAATATTTTAAATTATGAAAGCATTCGAAAAATGACAACCGTAATGCGTCTTCCCGCCGTCTCCCCAAAAAATCCATTCCGGGTATTAGCGTTAAAAAAAGTCGCGCATAAATAGAAATGTTGAAAAAATATTCGCAGAGCGGGAACGGGGGCTTGTTCGGATTTTGTGAGCGTTCGTCTCGAAGCATATTCATTTTGGCTAATTTTCAGGTTAATCTAGATTAGTTTGTCTTGAACTCAGTAAAGCCAGGTTCAGACGGATAAAGATTTAATGCATATACTTTCATATAAAACGACAAGGTATGTATACCGTGTTTTTAACTAGAATTACTGACGTGAAATTTAGTTTTTGAAATACAAGCGTATAGTAACCAAGGCTTTTCAAAATAAGAAGAGGTTATGCACTGTAGGTCAATGTCCCTATTAGTTCAGGGGCGAATTGTTCGATGTAAATTTCACGGCATGCGAACATCTTGGATTCTATCCTCACCGTCACTATTATAATTATTAATTGCAATCTTATATGCTTACGTGCTCGGCGATGAAGGAAAAAATCATGACGAAACATGCATGCCAGAGAAATCGAAAAAATATTTCACACGGCGAACATTTACTCGCTCTAAAACCATCTCAGATATAAGAGAAGGCTTATGCCCAGTTTATATAGCTTGCAATGACGATTCTTAGGATATAAAAGCGTTTTAATTTCGTACAATAATTCCCAGATACATATCGCATTATCACCCCGAGGTTTCAGATAAAATACTTGACAGCTTGTAACCCTATCCTTCAAATTGAAATACAGCAGCTTATTCAGCTGATTAAGCTATTGTTTATTCATAAAAGCGACTAAAACTACTCAACAATACACCTGGTAAGTTACTATTGCAATGGATACTGCAAATTTCGCATTACCGTCTTCGTCTATATCACCTCTTATAATCGGTTGGGACAGCAGTCAAGCACTGGTTTGTAATAAGAAAAAAAAGAAAATAAACAGTCTCACATCCTGTAATTGTATTGGCTATTACCTTAAAAACTGCAAATTACATACAAACAGAAAGAGAGCTAGTGTGGTACTAACGCAGATGTACCAGGAGTCCATAACTACTAGGAGCTTATATAAGAAGCCGGGTGTAGTAGAACATAGATATACTTGTTCATTAATTAGTTCATTGTTGCCTATGGTCCACTGGTCCCCTATTTGCCATCGTTATCACGCTTGGCAGTCGGGTTGGCAACAGCAGTTTTTTTATTTCTTAGTTGTTGTTAGGCGGATACGTCTTCCTATCATAAAATCATATCATAGGAGTGATACTTGCCAAAGTCGCCACACATAGCTCGAGGGTCAGCTGAAGTGTTTTATTTAATATGGATTCTTATCAGGAATATGCTGCTGTCATCTCCTGTTACAATTCCCTCTGTTGCCTCTTGTGGCACTCAGGGGATGGTATGGGATAGTAGGTTTACACTGCCTCTATACGGCAATATATATATATATATACAGACGCACTTGTAAAAAAACTCATAATAAAAACATTAATATTTCAATATCCAATATTGAGTAAAATATTTACTTACCTCCGTGGTAGAGCCATGCTGCAGCTATATTAGTTGTATAGTTGTAGCACGAATGGGTCGGCTCGACCGGGGAAGGACCACGCTCTCACAGAATACCACCGTAAAATGGCAATTCGACACTGCTGTGTTTCGTATGATGAGTGTAGAGAGCCGGAGACCCATTTTACCGGAAAAGAGGCATTCCACCTTAGTCCTCACGGGTGACGACGCATCTGCATTTTGATTCTTTATTGAGGATAAATGTAAATGTCTGTGGGTCACAGCAACCACTTACCATCAGGTGGACTGTATGCTCATTTGTCACCCTAACATATAAAAAAAAATTAAATAATTTTTTAAGTCTAAAAATATAAAAACGCTTCAGTCCAAAATGAACTACACTTAATTCCAAACACTTTTTTACGGTTTTGAGAAGATCGCTGCATTTCTGCCCTAAGGACTTATTTTTTTTAAACTGCCATTAATTCTAAGTATAATTTTCAACCCCGCCAAACACCCCCACAGCTTCCTGCGGGATCGACGGGGGGCGATTAAACTCTGTTTAATGTCGCCCCGAAAAATAAAAAGTAACCAATCAACAGATTGATTCAGATTTCCATTCGGCAGGTTGCCTTCCGGTAGGAAAGTTTTAATGTTTCGCCATATTGGAATTGGCGTGCTTAAAATGTTTTGTGTGCCTAATTTTGCCTGCATTTTATTACTCTGAAAATATTTAACTTCGTTATATTGCAAATATATTTATATAACATTTTTAAGTAACAAAATAATGCTGTATTAAGGTAAATAGGGAATATATTCCCTAACAGATGATTTATTTAAGGGAAAGGGTGGAAAACGAGCACACAGTCCAGCTGATCGTAAATGGATGCTGTGGACCATGGACACCTACATCTATCCTCGATTGAGAACCGTACGTACGTAGATGCGTTGTCTCCCCTGAGGACTTCATTACCTGTAAAACGCGTCTCCGCTTTTCTATACTCACCATACCGAAACACAGCAGCGTTAAGTTGCTATTTTACACTGGTATTCTGTGAGCAAGTTACTTCTCCTGACGGTCCAATTCGAGTTGTAGTGCTATAGCTACAGAATCCCTATACCACATGAAATTTTTTAAAACTATGTAAAAAATTCTCTGACTGGCCAGATGTAATGAGGGCTAATAATTTTCTGCTCACCAGATGTCGCTAGTTTTTTTTTTATAGGATAAGGGTGACAAACGAGCACACAGTCCACCTGATGGTAAGTGGTTGCTGCGGCCCATAGACATCTACATCTATCCTCGTTTGCGAATCAAAATGCAGATGCGTTGTCACCCGTGAGGACTAAGATGGAATGCCTCATTTCCAGTTAAAAGGGCCTCCGGCCACCTGCACTCACCAAGCAAAACGCAGAGGTAAACCTCTACTTCACGCTGGTTTTCTGTGAGGTCGTGGTACTACCCCGGTTCGAGCCGGCCCATCCGTGCGACAGCAAAGGCTGCCGCGTGGCTCTACCACTGTTTTGTTGACACTGAGGTAATTTTTTTGTTACACCATGTAATTTAAATGAGAAGTTGTTTTTAATAAAAGTTTATCAGTTTCTAGAGTATTATATTAATACACAAAACAACCCGTCAGTGGTTTGCTCTTTAATTGTTTGCACATATTTAACTTTTTTTTTCATTTTTCTCCTTTTATGAATATCTGTGGTTAATTTTATTTTTTTAATATTATTAATATTGAATATAGCTAATAATATAGAAAGAAACAATGACTTTTACATTTTCCGAACAAATTAATTTCCCCACTATGAAATATGTCAAATATTATACCTTACTTTCTAGTGTCGCCGCCCTGGTGGCAGAAAAGCCGTGGATGCCATCATTAATTACTTTCTAGTGTCGCCGCCCTGGTGGCAGAAAAGCCGTGGATGCCATCATTCATTACTTTCTAGTGTCGCCGCCCTGGTGGCAGAAAAGCCGTGGATGCCATCATTCATTTAAAAAATCTGACTGGCCACATGTTTTTTGGCAATAAGTTTAAAATATTCTCTGACTGGCAGGATGAATTTATTTTTTAAATCTGCATGAGTATGTAAGGCTTTAGTAGTGAGTAATAGTGTTTAACGAACAACAAATTATTTAAAAATGTTACTTTTATTTGCACGTGAACCCTGATAATGATCTAGGATGTAGTGAAAATCTATGATCTAGAAATGTTATCTAGGACGTAGTGTAAGCCGTGTAGTGGTAGTGTAAGAATATCAACTATCCCATATCATCCCGTGGGTTTCGTAAGAAGCGACAGAGGTAAACTGAAACAATTTTTTTACGTGGTAGAGCCATGCTGCAGCTATATTAGTAATATATTTGGAGCACGAATGGGTCAGCTAGATCGGGGAAGGACCACGATCTCACAGAATACCAGCGTTAAATAGCAGCTTAACGTTGCTGTGTTTCGTATGGTGAGTGTAGAGAACCGGACACCCTTGTTACTGGAAATGAGGCACTCCATCTTAGTCCTCACGGGTAATAAAGCATCTGCATTTTTTTAATATAATAATAATATTCCACAACTATCAAACAACGCCATCTAGTCCCAAGCTAAGCAGAGCTTGTGTTATGGGTAGTAGACAACTGATAAACATACTTATATATTTCTAAATACATAAATATTATAGATAAATTACACCCAGACACAGAACAAATGATCGTGCTCATCACACAAACATTTGTCCTGGGTGGGAATCGAACCCACGACCTCCGGCATAGCAGTCAGGGTCACTAACCACTAGACCAACAGGCCAGTCACATTTTGATTTTTAGTTGAGAATAAATATAGATGTCTATGGGCCACAACATCCACTTACCATCGGGTAGACTGTGTGCTCGTTTGTCACCCTTATTGTATAAAAAAAAACCAGTTAATTTAGCTCGAGGCTAATAATGTTAGACGAGGCTCATCAATTTATAAAATCTAAGAGCAATACGATAATCAACGGGAAATCGTCCACGAACCGCTCGACGGAAGAAAAAATTAAATTTTCCAAGTCGATTTCATTTTTCATTAATTCAACTTCTAGGGTGGACGCTGACGTTATGGCCACTAGAAGTGTCAAAGGAAGAAAAGAAACGTTTTGTTGTGTTTATGTTATGTAAGTATGACGTATAGTAATTAGATGTTGCGGCTAATACACGTCTACATCTATTCTCGATTAAACTTAAAACGAAAAACGACCAATTTTAGAAACATTCAAAGTAGGAAGAAACGGATGGGCAGAAACGTCCTAATAACACTTCAAAGTAATAAAAAACTGCGGTTGCCAGCTTTTCAAGCGTGGCAAATATGGCAAAATCCCCCCTATGAAACAATCTATGGCGTAGGCCTGTGTTTAGTTTTATTCATATTAAAATTATAAGTATATCATACTATATCTCTTTTGAGTGATACGATATGATTGATAAGATTTATGTAAAACTGTTGGATGAGGTGGCATTTTTTGGAACTACTTTAGGCGACAACAACTCATGCTACACTCCTACTCATATCGGCTTCGGAATGTCGCTATCTGATTTTATACCACATCCAGTATCTATATCAGTGTGTACCTTTAGTCGATACGCAGTTTCTATATAAAATTTCCCTCAGGGTTCGTCGGGAAAAAATTCTTTACACAAGCCTGTTTAACCCTCAAATGGTGGCTAATTTCGAGACGAGATGGGTGATTAATTATTGATGTGCCTTTTTTGAATTCGTCTGTTTGTCTTTGATGTTAATATTTTCAATTCCTAATCCCGCTTTCTATTAATTTTTAATGAAGGATGGTATATTTTAAGTTTTTGTCGTGTTTTTGTGCGTTCGTTTTTAAGTGTGTATAATTTACTTTACTATATACATACCTACTGAGAGAATAATCATTCTTTTTGTAACACCAAAATCCACGGGAATATCGATATAAAATTACTCGAGAGTAGGTATAAAGGTTATGTATATAAAAGACATATGTTAAAATTCGGTCGAGATCGAGATTAAGTTTTTGAGTAAACTGAGCAGAATTAATTTAGGGAAGTAGACCAATTAAAAAAAATCAGTAAAATCGTTTTAACAATTGACGAAGTAATGGCGTAGCATACATACAAAAAAAACTGTCACTCTGGACGGCACGTCAGAAGCGAAAACTTCTTAGCTTCACAAAAAGGTTGTAAAGAAATATTTTTTCAGGAAGTATTTTTATTAGAAATTATTTTTATCAACGTTATAATATAGTCATAAAAATTTGATTTATTGCGCTGTTTTACATGAAAAATAAAAGATTATTATCTATACAAATCTAATACAAACAAATTTATTAATACAAATATCAATTAAATAAAACTTAATCAATTGTATTTTCAACATTGATTTCATTAATTTTACGTAACTGAGCATGACGGTCACGCGAGTTCAGTGCTTTTTCTCCATCGCAAAAGTGCCCAACGTGCCTTGAGATGTTTTCACTTCAAAGCACACACTCACATACACAAACACACACACACACACACACACACACAGTGGAATTGTTAAACTACATTTTTAAAGTCGCCTTAAAAGGTAAGCACCATATTTATTATGGCGATTTCAAAACAGGTGATTGGATTGTTCTTTTATTTATCGGACCAGCCAGTTGTAGGAAGGATTTGTTTTAATCACCACGCTTGATGGTTGGATGATCTCAGTGCCAGATGTCTAGCATCTTTGAACTTGCTGCCCGTCGCCGGACTATTTTACGTATTTTTTTATAGAATAAGCGTAACAAACAAACACACAGTCCATTTCAAGGTACGTGGATGCTGAGGCTCATCTATCCTCGATTAAGAATCAAAATGCAGAATGCGTTATCATCTCTAAGGGGCCGCCTCCACGAGCGAGAGAATTGCCACGAGTCCGCGCTTCTATAGTCGGGTAGTCTCCTCGAATGAGAGATTATTCCGACAGCGTACCGTCGCGACTCGTAACGGAATCGCCACGTTTTCGCAACAAGGCGTTATGCAATAGTTTTGCGCGCTCCCGCTGCAAGAGCGCCACGATCAGTGGCGAGCGCGCGGCGATACGATGACGTTTCGCTCGCACTCAGCCACTCGTCGCATCGCCGCGATAACTTCGCCGTGTGTAGACACGTTCTAAGGGAGTGTATAGAAATACGTCGCACGACGATAATATCACCGTGTTTCTCTCGCTCGTGCAGGCGGCCCCTAAGGGTGACGTGAGGCTGTCCGGTTCATTACACTCACCATTAAACACATCAGCATTAAGCTGCTATTTTACTCTGGTATTCTGTGAGAATGTGGTCCTTCCCCGGTCTAACCGTCAGTGCCACAACCATAATATAGCTGCAGCGTGGATCTACTACGTTTAACAACGTCTAACGCGAACGAGATTGTATCACAAGCCACCACACGTTAGGGTTTCAAGTTAGGTTACACCAATTAAAGTGAAATAAAAACCTGTATTGGTTTCATTGCTGGGCATAGTTCTGTTCTAATTTTTGAAAGGATTATGGAGCAGGGAAGTGCATACTCACTATGCTATGCATAGTGTCCTCAAAATGTTTATTTATTTGATCGCTCAGTGGCGCAGTGGCCAAGCATTTGGCGCCGTGTGTTCGAATCCCGTATGATAAAAAAGTGTTTTTATATTTATCCGTGTGCATTTCAATTATGTAAGCTTCAACGATATATGAGAGAGGCCTTTTTTTTTAATAAATCCGTAACCTCCATACTAGGATTTTCTCGTGTATCGTAGGGGCTGTTTACAAACATAAATTGCACAAGGACAAACATCCATGCACGGATCAAATGTTTTCTCTCCGCATGATCACGGAGAAGCTTCTGGCTGCTAACCAGAAGATTTTCTGTGCTTTTATGGATCTTGAGAAAGCATTTGATAAGGTTGTAAGGAAGAAAATGTGGGAACTGTTGCCGGGGTATGGTGTGGATGGTCGATTGCTAAGGGCTGTGCAGTCTCTTTACTGTGACTGTAAAGCCTGTGTGCGCGTAGGACATGACCTGTCACCCATCTTTGACGTCCAAACGGGCGTAAAGCAGGGTTGTGTCATGTCTTCCTGGCTGTTCATACTGTATCTCGACAGCTGTTTACAGAAGCTGAAAGATAGCTGTTTGGGTGTGAAATTGGGTGACATTAAAGTAAATTGTCTGTTGTATGCTGATGATGCAGTACTTATAGCACAATCAGAGGCAGAACTGCAGGCATTAGTCACGTGTATGAAAGAGGAATGTGAAACTAAAGGTTTCCGTTTGAATGCTAATAAAACTAAGGTTCTGGTATTTGAAAGGGACGAAGAGAGAACGAAGTGTGAAATATGGGTAAATCAGGAATGTCTAGAACAGGTAAATGAAATTGTATACTTGGGGAGTGCTTTTAGCCGGGATGGAAGATGTGATTTAGATGTGGACAGGCGTGTCGCTGCCGGGAACAAAGTCAATGGTGCCCTGACTGCGTTAGTCAAAAGGCAAGGCGTAGCGAAGAGTGCACGCCTTGCAATACATAACGCAGTGTTGGTACCGACTTTGTTATATGGCAGCGAAACCTGGGTATGCCAGAAGAAGCATAAAAGTAAGTTGAATGCAGTGGAGATGCGATCTCTTCGTAAAATGTGCGGCGTTACCATGGCCGACCGAAAGCGAAACGAAGAGATTCGCAATATGGCAGGTTTGAAAGATGACCTTATCACAAAAATTGATAAGGGCGTGCTTCGGTGGTTTGGGCACGTTGAGCGAATGAGTGAAGACCGAATGGTGAAGAAAATATATAGCGCGAAAGTAAATATTAAAAGGTGTCGAGGTAGACCGAGACTAACTTTCGAAGACCATGTGAGCAAATTGCTCGAAGAGGGTAGGGTCAAAAGTACTCGGATACCTAGACGTGCATGCATGAAGAAGATAATGAATCTGAAAGAAGCGAAAGAGGTTTGTAAGGATCGTGACACTTGGCGATCTGTTCTCTCTGGCTACCCCGTCAGGGATTGTGCGTGAAGATAAGTAAGTAAGTAACAAACATCCAGACCCGGAACAATTATTTGTAGGCCACACAAATACTTTCTTGTTAATTATACTGGCTCTCTGTACAGTTCAGACCGGAACAAAGCACTGGTATTTGATGGCAGAAATGAGTAAGAAAGAGTACCTACCCACACGGACTCCTAGGCAGATAAGGGTCCTACTGCTTAGTAAATTATTTTGTGCTTGATAGAATTTAGTTTGTTCACGTTCTACAAACTTCAAAGACAGCGCTTATTCCCTACCGCGGCTCTATATCTATACAAATAAATAAATGTGAAGTGTCTCTTTGCAATATGGAATTAACGGGCTTCCGTTAAGCTCAGGGGGATATTTGCATGCATTTAATAAATATCTGTATGTGTATCTGTCCGTCTGTCTTTTCAGGCCAATCTTTGAAAAGGTTAAACCAAATATGATGATGCTGGAGGGATTTCTTATCAGAAAACCTTGAAGATTTTTTTTGTAAAAATGAAAAATTTATAAAACTAGAGGTCTGTGATTAACATAAATCTAAATAACACCACATTTTTTTATAGAATATGTGTGACAAACGAGCACACAGTCCACCTGATGGTAATAATTCTATTTCTTTTTAATAATATAATAATTCAATGATGTAATTAAGTTTTTATTCCTTACAAAATAATCAATGCATGTTGTGATTACACATAAAGAGAAATACAATTATAATGTGTTTAATTTGTTATGAAAATGATCTTTGTATTACTGTTGTAATTTCTGTTGGTAATCCTAATAAATAAATAAATAAATAAGTGAATACTGTGGCACATAGACATTTATTCTCGATTTAGGTAACATTTAACTCTAGTATTCTGTGAAAGCGTTGTCCTATCGCGGTCGTACCAAGTCATTCATTCTAAAACCATAACATGGCTGCAGTATGGCTCTGCCACGTATAAAACCACATTAATAGGTCCTAACCAAGAGAAGCCGACGCGGGTACATAGCGTCTTATAATTTTGAACTGACAAAAGCTAAATGCGGTGATTTTAGCATGACGTCATAGCACACTAGACTGAGATAGGTTTTGTATTATTAGGTAATAAGATCCGTGCAGTGTGGTGTGGAGCATGTAGCGAAGCGCTACGGGGACAATGACGATGTGCGTACAATGCTCGCGTGTCACGTGACACAAACCATCGACGCGATGTGCCATCACTATACAGAATGTGCATTTGTTATAATTTTATCCGATAATTTATTTATTTAAATTATTTATCTGGGAATCAGATAACTTTTTTATAGAATATGAGTAATAAAAGAGCATATACGTCATGGTGAGTGGATGCTGTGGCCCATGAACATATACATCTGATCTCGATTAAGTATCAAAATACAAGGTTTTTTTTATAGATAAAGGGTGACAAAAAAACACATAGTCCACGTGATGGTGAGTGTATAATGTGGCGCATAAACATTTACATACGTCCTCAATCAAGAATCAAAGTGCAGGTCACCCCTGAGGGCTAAGTTGGAATGCCTCGTTTCCAGTAACAAGGATGCATATAATATTATTAACATCTTACTAATGTATGAACGTGTAGTGGAGGTGTAAGAAAATCTCCTACCTCATATGTACAACGAAACACAGCCACAAGGACATCACATATGTAGGTAAAATAGACTTCAAATATTTATCTGTAATGTCTTACTGTGTAGGAGTCCTTCTAGGTAGGTACCAACTCTAACCTATTTCTGCCGCCATATAGCAGAATTTCTAATATTGTAATCCGATCTAAAGGTTATATATATATATATATATATATATATATATATATATATATATATATATATATATATATAACCTTTAGTCTTCTGACTTTCTATATATATAGAAAGCCAGTATTATTAGAGGCTGTAAGGCAATCCATCTTAGTCCTTCTCCTTTAGCCTTCATTGCATGTAGTTATGTGCAGGTGTCTAGGGCTGCAGTAGCCACTCACAATCAAGTGGACTGTAAGTTTTATTTATTTAATTTTATTTAATTAAGAAAAACTACAGCTTTACAGATTATATGTCTAATAACAATGTGTAATGCAATATTGCCAATAACAGGCTTCCCTTAAATTAACAAATGACAGTAACAATCAAACTTTGTTAGTGCTAAAGTAAACTCTCTAAATATACCAAGGAATTCAAGGATGCCATCCGCTTAAACCTATCAATATTATAAATAAATAAGTAGATAGTCTAAACTGTACACCACACAAAACAAATCAAGTAGAGAAATACATTGTACATGTTTGTGAAAGTAATATATAAGTACCACCCATTATAGACATAGACATAGAGATAATGACAGAAGATAAAGACAAAAAAGAAAAAAATGGTTAAAGTACAACTTTTGTTCTAATAGTATCGGCCGTCACATAACTCGCCGTCGTAGATACCGTCGTGAAGGCATGTTTCAGTAATAGTAATAACATCCAGGTCAGTACATAATAAGTTTACCTATTTTTTTTTCTTAAAACATTCAGTGTTGCTTGCAGTAATATTATTAATCAAACCTAAAAAGGACACCCTCTATTGAACTACTAGGTAGCAATCTAAGCGCCCATTCAATAAAATAAGAAGAACAAGGCACGGTCCGTATCGGTCATACATTGGTGGACGCATTCATACAGTCATACAAACAATCACGCGGCTAGACAAAGGGCCTAGGCCGTATTAAGTTTCTTTTATTTTATCTAGGTCACTGCATTTAATTATGTAGGTCCGGTGAAGCGGTAACCTTTTCATAGATATTGTTTTGCAGAACGTTAACCTAAGGATGAGGCCTAAATGTAACGTTCGGAGGGGGGGGGGGGGGGGGGGCATAGCCGCGAGATCGGTGTGTATTTTTTACATGAAAGCCAGTGCTTGAATACTATCCCATCTCTATAGTAAGCGGTGAAGTAGCCGAAAATGGTAAAGGGCACTTAATTCAACAAAAGCATAATCATTCTTGCATTGAAGACACCCACATTCTTATCAATTGGAAAGTGATGCTGGCAAATTCTTTCATACTGTACACATTTCGAATGGTAAAACTACAAGTGGTAAAATTAAAAATTTTGTACAAACGACTTCAATATAAATAAAATTAAAACATCATCAATGTAGTCAAACACAATTAAATACGCTTTATTAAGGATAACTCATAAAATATCGGTCAGATCTTGATCAAATTTATATGGGACTACATGACCAGCTTTCAATCAAAAAAAAAAGAATCATCAAAATCGATTCACCTAGAAAAAAGTTCCAAGGTACACACAAAAAAAACACAGTCGAATTGAGAACCTCCTCCTTTTTTGTAGTCGGTTGAAAACTGTTATGTTAATAAAACGATATAGACTCTCCAAGCATCTGGTAGTCCGATAGTCCGATGGATGGTTGCCCGAAGAAAGAGGGAGGAATTAAGCCATGTAATTCCTGCCCACACGATCCTAATATATAACACCGTAAGGCTGGCTATTTTACATATATATTTTTATTAATACCCGACGTTTGTGTCAACCACCTCAGTCACTCGTGGTCACGGGGGACTGAGGTGATTGACGTCCCGAGGTCAAAGTTAACCCGGAGTACCTTCAGCTTTTTAATGATTAATTTTGGTCCGATCTACGCAGAATGAACTTAATGTCTCTTGAAGTCTTGTAGTGGTATGGTTGGGCTTAGTTTTAATTTTATTAATTACAGGATCCCAAGCAGATGGTAGTACCCAGCTTCCCTATAATTTCAATAGAGAGGGAGGCTGGGTGGATGATGTAGGGTACTGGAATCTCCTCCGCCGTCAACAAACGGTGTTTATGCGCGCAAGTAAAAAATACGAAAGTCTAATTAAGGACCTAGATCGAGCAACACGTCTCTTAATTAGTTACATTGCACTTGCACGATCAGAACACATTTTGCATTTTGATCAACATAATCTAGGATAGTTGGAGGTGTCTGTAGACCCCAACACCACTTCTTATTAGGTGATAATTGTGAACGTGTATCACCCTTGCTTTTTAGAAAGCCCACACGACTTCAAGGAGCGTCACTTCTGCCTAACTCTCTCTCACTTCTGCCCACAGCCTCCTACACCATACTATGAAAAATCCTCTCCACTATCATAAAAACTAATCTGTAGACTACATACAGTTTGTCCGCACATCAATAATGGTTGCAATCAAAAATACTCAAAATTTTTAAATATTTAAACTATAATGTATTGTCATTTAGACCGATTTTCTGCACGGTGGCCAGGCTATTTTTTATAGGATAGGGTGACATCGAGCACACAGCCCACCTGATAGTAAGTGGTTGCTGTGACTCATAGACATCTACATGTATCCTCAATAAAGAACCAAAAAGCAGATGCGTCGTCACCCGTAAGGACTAAGATGGAATGCCTCTTTTCCAGTAACACAGCAGTATCAAGCTGCCATTTTAGGCTGGTATTCTTTGAGAGCGTGTTCCTTCCCCGGTCGAGTCGACACATTCGTGCTACAAGTAATACTACTAATATAGCTGCAGCATGGCTCTACCACGTTTAAAGACTCAACGAAATACTCAACGGAGAGTCGCCATCTGCGTAGGACATGATAATAGTATACGAGTGTATGCGATGTAGTCTCTCTTCCCTAACTGTCATAGTCTGATTCGCCGGCAATTTGACACGGAGTGATCAGGGCAAACGGCTTTACGTGCTTTCCAAGGTACGATTTGAGCCCTGGACTACACGAGGCAGTCAATTTTTCCATTCCTACGATATACGAATTACGAACAGCAAAGAAAACCTTTTGTCGTCATTTGACACAAGAAATTCTGAGTAGTACAGAATTTCTCGACCGAAAAATCCAATATTTAATTTTGCCCTGACCCGAGATTCGAACCTAGGCTGTTATAATCAGCAGTCGCGCTCATGAACGCTAGGTAATAACTACCGTACATACTAAGGCAGTCATGTAAACAATAATAATCTATGAGTGACGTTGATCGTAAGCACTTCTTAGCCGTCGAACGTCCGCAGCCACCTGGGACCGAAACATCTTTTTCCTTCGACGCTTAAAAAATGGCTCTCGCCGACCCCCAATCAATCCGATGCTCCCCAAAACCGGGGCTATTTACCCGAGCTTATAAGATTCACGGTATCCTAATATTGTTAGTCTGACCACGAGTGTCCCGCGGGTGAGATTTCGACATAAATTGAAGACGGTAAGTGATTCCCCCCTTTCAATCTTTCAATGCCTCGGCGGGTTTTTTTACGGGCGGACCGGATCTCTTCATTTTTCGACGTTTAAAAATTCATTGGTATATTCTCACAGGAATATCTCTATCGAATATTTTTCAAAGCGTTTGTTAACTTCAAAAGATTCGGTGTAACAATATTGAATATAAAAAAAATACTGCCGGTTAGTCCGTTTTTACCCGACCTCAAGGGAGGGTAATATTTTTGAGGGTTTGTACATATGTTATTTCACTGGCAGGCTCTGTAGTCTAAACACCTTGCTGAATTTTAACATAATAATATAAGCTGTCGTTAGATTCATTAGAGTTTAGTGTTAATTGTGGTAGTAATATGGGGTATAAAATTTTTCTCATTTCAGTAAACTTTTTTTTTTACTGTACATACTCAAATAGATTTGAATATGAAGATTATGTGTTACACTATTGAAATATATATAAACAGTTTTATTAAAAGCGACGATGAACAAAAGAAATAAAACTGTTTTATTGTTTATGGGTATCCATCGACTGCCGGACAATCTGATTTTTTCTATTGGCCAATTGGGGTTGAGAGGCTTGGGGATAACGATATAAGTGTTATCAACCCCTTTGGGAGTTAAGGGTTGTTTTTTTTATTTTGTTTTCACTTTTTCTTAACCTGAGGTTTGTCGAAGTTTTCTTAATATTTAATAATTTTATTGATATGATAACAATTTATGTCAGTAAATAAATAAAAGTAGGGAACAGATACAGTGTACAAAATCAATGTGTCAATGTACTCGTTAGATGGTTTTTGTTTATTAGACGTTATTTATCATTAACATGTAATTAACGATTAAGAACAGTGATCATAATGCACTCAATGAAAACGGTTCTGTTTTTAGAACCTTCTGATTGTTACTTTTGTCAGCATCATTATCAACTTGTCATTTTTATTACACACACTTCACATGTCTTCGAAAAAATATTTCGAAAACATGTAAAGTCCACCATCGTGCATTGAGGCAGCGCGACTGACTTTTCGTAGCCCTAAAATCTTCTCAGAAACGAAAGGAGGCCTGTGCCCAGGAGCGGGACGTAGTAGGCTGTTACTGTAACCTTTTTGTATTTATTTCGTGTACTAATTATTAATAAGAACACACCTTAATACTAATAATTTTATTAATGTGTTTTTTATATTTCCTTCAAATTATCATATTTTATTGATATCGCAGCCAAAGCACAGAGGATATATATCCGTGGCAAGCAAAAAGTGCTGCTTTTTGCAGTGGTAAACCAAAATTTACGTAAAGCTCTTCTAAAAACTAGAATTATTTAATACAACAATCTAGTGAAGGACAAAGAGTCGATAATGTCGTTAAATAAAATAACCGTTTAAACAAAATCAGACAGAACATTTATACAGTCATAAAAAAAGATTCGGCCTCAACAAATCAACTCCGACACCATAACGCGGAATGACCTGCCAAACATAAACTTGTTCGAGCGAAACAATATGGTGTATTAGTGAAAATCTCCTTATCAGGCCTCCGGGGAAAGCCCACTATAAGAAATAAATATACAGATAAAAATAAAGTTATTTTTCCAAACGTCGAATAAAACTGTGCGCCTATCACACCGTTACGAACCGTGTACAGCGTATTTTTTAGATTTAATGAGTACGTAAATAATATTTCCAATAAGCACCACAAACGAGCACACAGTACACCTGTTGGTAAGTGGATACTGTGACAAACAGACATCTACATCTGCAATCAAAATGCAGATACGTTGCCTCGATTCCAATGAAAAGGATATTCGGTTCTTTACACTCACCATTCGAAAAACAGCAGCATTAAGCTGCTATTTTACGCTGGAGATTTTTAAGAGCGTTGTCCTTAGCGGTTGAGCTGAACTATTTGTGCTGCAAAAATAAATAGCTAGACAGTGGCTCTACCACGTGAAATCCACTTTAAAGTTTACTGCTGGATATGGGCGCCTTCCATATTAGAGAGGAGTTTTTCATAATAACCATGCTTGGCTGATGGACTAGCAATTGCAGTATAAGATGTCTTGCACCTTTAACTTTTCTTTTTCGCTGGTCTGGGTATTCAAGAAGAACATGAGCGGGTTGGCTATACCGCTTCTAATCAGAAGCTATGAGTTCTTTGTGGTATATCTGATAGTCATTAGAAATCTTTTTACTCCACACCTAGTTACCGAATAATTATTTATATTAATTAACATTATATGAATTGTTAAAGGTCATTCACTGCCGGCTGTATATTGAAGTTTTATGGCGCTCAGCGAGCTATAAAGGGGTGACAGAATCTGTTATAAACCGTTACGTCCAAAGAAACCGATATAACCTAACGGATCAGTAAGCTGAAGTGGTTATGGGCCGGTTATATAGCTCGAAGAACCAACTACCGTTGCGGAAGAAAGTTTCTAGAGTGACAGCTTCGTACCGGTAAGCGAAGTGTAGGGCGGCCCCCCACTAAATGGAGTGATGACCTGATAAGACAAGGAAGTCATGGGATGCGGGGGCTTATTATTATGTTATATAATACAGTCCGTGGTGTCTGGTTGTCTTTAGGGGAGGTCTATATATATAGTCTATATTTATATATATCAATATATATATATGTATATATATTATGCGAGCGCGCGAGCGCGCGTGTGGATAGTAGCTTTTTCTGACATACCATACTGTTTTATTTTTATTTTTGGCACATATCACAATATTGACTGGAAGAAAATGTCAAAAGGCGTGGTTTTTATTAAGGTGTTTTACAATAAAGTATAAATAAATAAATAAATGCACTTGTATTAATGATGACTGTTTTTCACACATTTAGACCAAAAGATAATAGAAAGCAGTTGTTTTCTTTAATTACTCTTTGTAATTAAAAACAAAAAACAGAAATCGGTCAGTTGTTTCGTTTTAGCAAACAGATATATTCTTGGAAAAACCTAAGGACGGTGTGATATACGTGCTATAAAGTGCGGATGGCCGGGAGCAAGTGGGTTAAAATGGAACAGCTCGCAATAAAACACCCCTTCTGTCCATAAATATCCGTGTTCGGAAGTTGGTCTATTAGCGGTCGGATGTTTTTTTCCTTCTAGTCCACTTTTATTTATCGAAGATATCGTCTCAATGGGGTGCTTCAGCGTCCGTCTGAATTTGGAATTTCTGCTGAATTGAGATTTACAAGTATGATTCGTTTGAATTGATTTTTTTTCGGATCAGAACTTTTTTATTTTATTAACTGCCAGTTCGGAAGTAATTTACATTTATAAAAGATGTTTTTATAATCAATTTAAGAAATTTTCTTACTGTAAAATAATTTTTCAACCAACCTTTTAATATGAAATTTAAAGTATCGTTTTTATTAGCTTTCTTAAGTCATGTAGGTAAATTAAGCATAAGTGACTTTCAAAAAGTAATATTTATAATCTAATATTTAATAAAACAGTTTTTGTTTCTGTTTGCCTCTAATATCTTATATTTAAAACTGAATATTTACTTTATAAATTTGAATCATTTATTTACATAACATTGAATTATTCATAGCATTTCGGGCACAGCTAGAAAAAAAAATTCCATTCATATAATTTACCTGTATCATAGATTACGTAATCTATGATCCTTACAACAAAAGGTTGTTATAATTTGTGTCTATGTTTCATTCGATTTCAATGTGGGCGCCTTCAAGGAAAGAGTAAATAGGATTTTGCTAAGCTAAATTAGCTGGCGAACACTGGATAATGATTTAAAAAAATATCACTGTACAAATTATCATTATGTATAAAAGCCTTTACATGTCCACTGTTGAACATAGGCCTCCCACGAGGAATACGACAAAGCACGGTCCTGAGCCACCTGCATACATTGTTCACTCCTTCTCGTTAGGAGATGATAAAGAAGGACGTAAGAGCTGAAGCTCCTACGTCCTTCTTTATCATTACAACTTGGCCCATTGTTCACAAAAACACCCTGCCTCATATGGAGATATTACCTTGTAAGTTAAAACTACAAAAAAAAACTCTAAAAACTCAAATCTTTTGGGTTATGTATTTGTATTACATTACGTATACACGCGGAGAAACTCCCAGCATAGTCCTCTTCATAGCTCACTAAACGATCTTAAGCTTCCTTGATACCTAAAAAGATCAGTAAGCTGAACTAGAGCTAGTCTTGTAGCTCGAAAAACTGACAACCAACTATAAACCCACAACACAGCAGTGCACGCACTGGTTCTTGATATAACCTGCCAGGTTAAACGTGATAGAGCCACGCGGTAGCGAGTTATGGCATGATAGCCATATAAAACCAGAGTGAAATGGCAGCATAATGCTGCTGTGTCTCGTATAGCGAATGACGAAAACTGTAGACCCTTTTAACTAGTAATGAGGTATTCCATCTTAGTACTCTGGGGTGACAACGCATTATCATTTTAATTCTTAATTGAGTTTATATGTAGAAAAAAATACTACCTAAACATAAAAGTATAACCTACTTTACTACTCTTGATCAAAATGTTTTCTAACCTTTTCGTAATTAATTTACGCATAATTAATTTACGCATATTTAACATGCGTAATTTAATTACGGATGGCAGTGTATGTCGATCTTTGTAAGAATATAAACTCGCAACACCGCTTATAGACAACGGCCGCCCTGGGCAGTGTGTAAATCTGTTGGGATAGAAATAGGAAAAAAATGGCCGTTTAACCCTCTCCGCCCTAACGTTCCGCCCTACAACTTTGCCAAATAAAAGTAAACATTACTCTTAGCCCCTTGATATCGATAAAATATAACTTACGGTGCTAAATTTAAAAGTTTTGGCAAATTTTTCTTTTTTATTTTATTTTAGTTACAATAATGAGACGAGGTAGCTTAGGGGCTTAAGCGTTTGCCGTAAATTTCTCAGTGCTCGTAAAAATTGTGTCCGATCGATGCCGGCAGCAATACTTTTTATTCATAAAACCTAACCTCCCTAGGATTATTCTCCTGTATCGTGATGACAGTTTCCGTACATTAATTTCACAAGAACAAACATCCAGACAAGAAACAATTATTTGTAGGTCAGGTAAATCAGGAATGTCTAGAACAGGTAAATGAAATTGTATACTTAGGGAGTGCTTTTAGCCGGGATGGAAGATATGATTTAGATGTGGACAGGCGTGTCGCTGCCGGGAACAAAGTGAATGGTGCCCTGACTGCGTTAGTCAAAAGGCAAGGCGTAGTGAAGAGTGCACGCCTTGCAATACATAACGCAGTGTTGGTACCGACTTTGTTATATGGCAGCGAAACCTGGGTATGCCAGAAGAAGCATAAAAGCAAGTTGAATGCAGTGGAGATGCGATCTCTTCGTAAAATGTGCGGCGTTACCATAGTCGACCGAAAGCGAAACGAAGAGATTCGCAATATGGCAGGTTTGAAAGATGACCTTATCACAAAAATTGATAAGGGCGTGCTTCGGTGGTTTGGGCACGTTGAGCGAAGGAGTGAAGACTGAATGGTGAAGAAAATATATAGCGCGAAAGTTAATATTAAAAGGTCTCGAGGTAGACTGAGACTAACTTTCGAAGACCATGTGAGCAAATTGCTCGAAGAGGGTAGGGTCAAGAGTATACCTAGACGTGCATGTATGAAGAAGATAATGAATCTGAAAGAAGCGAAAGAGGTATGTAAGGATCGTGACACTTGGCGATCTGTTCTCTCTGGCTACCCCGTCAGGGATTGTGCGTGAAGATAAGTAAGTAAGTAAGTAAGTACAAATAATTTTTCTGGAAGTGAACGGAAGAGTGGGAAAGAGACGCCTTAGACGAAAGTTTATTGAACAAATTGGCGATAGATTGCAGATAACTCAGATTAAGAGTGCCCTTAACTGACGAGCATGTCTGCATACATATATGGATGTAAAAGAGGCGAGAGAGGTGTGTCAGGATCCGTATATATATAAATGGAAGTCCGTAGGCTCTGCCTACCCCTCTGGGTGACAGACGTGAGTGTTTATGTTTATGTTCCATTCGGGATTCGCAGTCGTAGCCATTAGCACCGCAACTCATGACACGCCACTTCGTCACGAAGCTGCCAATGAAATTGTTAATTGCAATTTTGTGTGTGATGTCACCACGTGCTTAGCGATTAAAGCAAATATCGTTAATAAACCTACTTGTTTGAGGAATAAAAAACATTTCAAAGACACGTGAAGTTTACTAGGTGGTAGGACTCTGTAGTTCCGGTTCCGATGTTAGGACAGCCAACACCGCGATTAAATATTTGGTATACATGAAATAAAAATCAATAACCAACCTCTCGAGTATGTAGAGGAGTACATATATCTGGGACAAATAATCTCACTAAATGATCTAACTACAAAATAAATCAAAAGAAGAATAGCCAATGGATGGAAAAAAAATTGGTCACTGAAGGAGATTATGAAATCTACAGATTTTAGTAAAAAATTAAGAGAAGGAACTTTAACATCTGTGTTTTCACCGATAGTGGTGGCACCAATTCCCTCATGTCTTACTTATGGCTGCAAGACTTGGGCACTTTATAAGCAGCACAGAGATATGCTCGAACAATGTCAAAAAGTCATGGAAAGGAGCATGCTGAGAATCAGAAAAATATATAAGCAAAGAAACATATAAGAGCAAGAACAGGTGTGACAGATATTCTCACTAAGATAAACTAAATGAAGTGGAGATGGAGAGCTCATATGCTACGGAGCAAAATATGTAGTGACAGAATGGTACCCCAGAAACGGGAAACGAAGAAAGAGAGAAAATAGACGTCGACAGTGCAAAAGATGGGAGGACAATTTAAAATTAACAGTGGGTTATACTAGAGAAGAGTCGAAAAAGATCGAAAACAATGAAAATAGTTAAAGCAGACCTTTGCCAAGGGGCACACCGAACAGATACATCTTTGTATATAAAAATTACATGTCACGTTGTTTGTCCGCGATGAACTCCTAAACTACTGAACTGATTTCAATTAAATTTTGCACACTCTGTGCAGTTTCGTCCAACTTGAGAGTTAGGATAGTTTTGATCCTGATAAGTGATACTCAATATTTTTTTATTACTAATTTAAGGATTTTTTTTATATGAAAAACGTCGTTGAAAAGCACAGAACAACGTCTGCCTGGCCAGCTAGTATTATAATAAAACTGAATAAGGAAAGAATAAGATAGGAGTTTTGGGATATAAAGGCTATATTATTATTATTATTATTATAGGATTCTATGGTCTGCGTAGGGAATACCCTCTTACCTACTTCTGCCGCTAATTAGCAACGCTTACAGTGCTGTGTAAGCTGGTCTGAAGGCTAAAGAGTGTCAGTGTAATTATACTTGCTGTATATATTCTATTTTAGCACTCAGAAGTGACAGCACATATGTAGATTCCTTTGCTGGAAGCTCGCCCCAGGTGTCCGTGGACTGCAATAGAAACTTGCCATCAGGTGGACTGTGAGTTCGTTTGTCACTTCATTTTTATAAAAATGTCCGCCAATGGGATGTATATGGGCTGTAACTTACCACGTGCTTGGCGATTAAAGAAAACATCATGTTTGAGTAATAAATTGTTTCAAGGATATGTGAAGAGAATATGCACTGCAGCAGTGTGGAGTAATTCCTCCATAATCCTTTCATATATGAGAGGGGGCATATCTGAGAAGGTTATGAAACTAGCAATGGAACGTATATAAGCTGTTACATACTTCATGTTTTACGTCACTTTATATAAAATAAAAAAAAACACTAATAAAAATTATAGCTATATTATTTTATTACGTTTTTTAATTCAGAACGCTCCTATTGGATGCTTTCGCAGTCGCTAAAATTTACATCTGTGTGTTCAAACGAACCGCAATTTCGAAGAGCGCGTCTCCTATAAAGAAGCGCCAAACGAGTGAAGAATGTAATTTAAATTTTTGATTCCGACTTCATAGCACTTTTGACCTTTCAGCGCTGCAATTTGTGAGTCCCCTTTAATAACGTTAGACTGTATATTTCCTTCAAGCGCCCGAATTTCGCTGGAACGGAAATCATAAAGTAAGAGTCAAGGAGTTGATTGAGTGAGAAATGGGTATTCGGTTGAAGCAATTATGGGGGGTTATTGGGAAAAATTGCTAATGTAACGGAGCTCAATAAAGATCGAGGAAATTAATGTCGGCGTTTCGTTCCAATTTACCCGATGTCACCCTTTGGTGACGCTTAATTGCTGATCAAGGTTGAATTATTTAAAAGGAAAATGCATGCTATACTTCTTTGTTCATTTGCTGTTTTCGATTTTCAATCATTATATATATCTATCGTACGAAGGTTTTGCATTTTTATAAAAATAAATGCTATAATTGTAAAAGTAGATAATTTATTAAACCATTTTTAAGTGGTAGAGTCTTGCATTGGTTGTAGCACAAATGGGTCGACACGAACAGGGAAAGACCACCCTTACAGAGGATACCAGAATCAAATAACAACTTAATGCTCGTGGGTTTCGTATGGCGAATGTCGAGAACCGGGGACCCTTTTTACTGGAAACGACGGGTGACAACGCATCTGTATTTTGATTCTTAATCGATGATAAATATAGATAGATATCTATTTGCCACAGCATCCACTTAACATTAGGTAGACTCACAAAACACCGTACTCCGTAAAAGAAAATTCGTTTTTTCAGAGAATTAAAACGCGGTCCGAGTAATGATATTAAAATTTTACATTTACACAGCGGTGGACATATTTGTTTGAGGAGACGCGAGTTTAACTCGTAAACTTATTAAAATTATTCCCGCCATATTTAATTACTGTGTACCGTTTGCCCCCGAAGCTCAGGTGCACCAGTGTTCAGGTGGGTTAGTATTGGAGTCTTGATTTTATTGTGGAGTGGATAAACTCAAGTTTTTATTTTTAACTTGATTTGAACATATGTATTTATATATGTGTGAATTGATGTAATGGTATTTTATACCTATTTTTTACCAACTACTAAACGTTTTTATAGGATAAGTGTGACATGCGAGCATACAGTCCACCCGATGGTAAGTGGTTGCTGTGGCTCATAGATATCTACATCTATCCTCGATTACGAGTCAAAATTGAGATGCGTTGTCACCCGTGAAGACTAAGATGGAATGCCTCGTTTCCAGTAAAGAACCGGAGACCCGGCTCTCTACACTTACCATACGAAACACAGCAGCGTCAAGCTGCTATTTTACGCTGATATTCTGTGAGAGCGTGGTCTTTCCCCGATCGAGCCGACCCGTCGTGCTACAACTATACCAGTAATATAGCTGCAGCATGGCTCTACCACGTAAATAAACGTCTGAAAAATCTAAAATTATGCAGACGTATAAAGGAACTGCTGAAAATAAAATTACATATAATCCTCTAGTACGAATGTCATGTCGTTCGTTCTCAATGGAGACTAGCCATATCCGCTGGACAGGATTGTTATGCTCGAGTGTGTGCGCAAGTTCAGGTGCACCCGCAATTCCCTCACTATTGTAGTCTGATGGCACGGAAACCGATATTGAACGGAGAGAGATCACGTACAGGACCGATCAGATTTAAGTGCTTACCGAGATATAGGGGTGAAACACCTCTCGACTTCCTATTTTGAGTTGCTACTGAAAATTTCTTGACCGAAAAACTATATATATATATATGTAACAGATTTTTAATCCAGTTATCATTTCTGGACGACTGAAAAATTTGAAATCCTGCAGACGTATTATTTAAAATCGAACCGAACTCACAAAATATCAGAATACTTAGTGCTGCTGTATTTCTTATGGTGAGTGTAGAGAGCTGGAAAAAAATTTACAGCAAGCGAGCCATTGCATCTTAGTCCTCAGGAATGAAAACGCTTTTGCATTTTGATTCTTAATCGAAGATAGATGTAGATGTCTATGAAGCTAGGCATCCACTTACCATCAGGCGTTTGTCTAAAAGAATACTATAAGTTCATGACTTTCACCTAGCCTAGTCAATGCTTACTAGAATTATAACATCTTATCATTTTGTTGTTAAAGTTGTGAAAATGTTTTAAACTCGATTGTTTTATATTAATATCCTATTGGAACGAAGTTCCTTATCTCACGGTACGAACTTGACGGATGGGGGCTAAGCGAGAAAATGTGTAAGATTTTTCCGTCACGATCACCTTTCTATAATAGTGCGAGCGAGATGGAATAATATCCATCTCAATTACACCTTTTCTTATCTTGCCATGAAAGAAACATTACTTTAAATGACGCTTGTAATTCATTTATTTGTATTTTTTAATCTATACATATAATAAAACTGTAAATAGCAGATGTCTGTACATTTTATATTTTTGTAATAAAAGTGATTGAGGGGTACTAAAAATAAGTAATTAAATACACTTCTACCATTTTTAGAATTTTCTGTCTGTCTGTCTGTCTGTCTGTTTGTTTGTTAACGTATCACGTATAAAGTACTAATTTATATCATAAGAATTGTTAAGGAAATTATAACGTGTATCTTCGGGTTACATTTAGTCTTTATTTCATTAAAATCAGTTCATTCCATCAAAAGTTATGATAAATATTCTGAAGTATGGGTAGGGAAGTATAGGTACGAATTTGCTCAACGGTGGCTTTGTTTGAGTCATCAAGTGCATTTTAAACTAATATCATATCATAAATCATAGTTAAATTATGTAAAATAATGATATAATTATGTATATCTAAAACGCAGTAAACAAAAGTATTAAAGAACGTATTAAATATATTATACAAAAGTATATTAACCTTATTAACTAAATCTGTAGCACAATAGTTAACCCATTTCTTCGATAGATGGTGGTGTTGTGAAAATGTAATGCAATTGCAATGTGGGTTTTTCCAGTAGATGAGTTTTCATATTTACTGCTAATCTTTATTATATTACTCGCTGTCCTACTGCGTGTTGACAAACTCAATTTATTCTTTACCGCCGAGTACTCTGTGGTAAATCAAATTTTAAAAGAGCTATTAACAATTGCGTCGGTTTTGGCGAGATTCAAACTTTATTTTTTGCTTACTGTGCAGGCACTGATTTATAAGTTCTCTTGCGTTTTATATAATGTATCAATCGCGTCAATTAATCTCTTTTATTTTTAGAATTGATGTTAGCAGCGCCATCTCTCTTTAAATATATACATATAATAAAAATGATGATAACATGTATGTCTCTTTCTGTACATTGTATATATATTTTGGTGGCTAAAATCATTATGGGGAACTGAAAATAATTAAATAAGAACATTTTATAATTTTTAGAATTGTCTGTCTGTCTATTTGTCTGTTATTATATGAACGCATCACGTCTAAAGTAAACATCTTTTATTTTCAAAGAAATCGTTAAGAAAATCATAAAGCGTATCTTCGAGTTACATTTAATCTTTGTTTTTTTAAAATTGGTTAATTCTATCGAAAGTAATGATTATTATTTTGAAATGTAGGTTCGAATTTGTTCAATGGCGCCATAAAATCTCAGAAATAGTAATAAAAACATTTGTGTGTAAAAAAAACGTTCCATAATAATTAATATACTTAAAACACAAAAAGAGATTTAAAAAGGATGTTTTCTCACACAAAGGACGTAATAGATGGAGTTGTACAAATTACAAACATTTCTGAATTGCTGTGTTGAGATTTTTCGCCGATGAATCGTATTGAGACTTATTGAAGAAATTTGTATCCATCGGAGCCATACAACGGAACCCGACCAAAAATAAAAATTTTGCAACGAAATGTCGTGATATTGTATTTATAATATACGCAAAATCAGTACTGCCATTTTAGCGCTTTGGGAACTAGATTTAGCGCTTTTTAGGAATGTATAGCGCGCATTTCGAAATTTTAGCACCTAGCTTAATCCAGCGCTTTTTGATGTATTTAGCACACATTTCAATATTTTAGCGACTAGCGGGTTATTAACTCTTTTATAGCAGCACTGTTAGTCCACATTACCGATAATAATAATAATGACCTTTATTATTTTTACCCACAAATAGTACATTGCAGTTTATCTTTTTCAAACATATTTTTTCCACAAAACAAAGAGCATGGGAGACGAGTCCAAACTAGGATACTCTGTGCTATGGATCTCCTGGCTTCCCCTTTAGGGTGATCAACTTGATTTTTTTACCGACGACTATAAGCGGGGAAATCTCCTTTATTAAAGTTTTCGTTCATGGTTTTGGCAACGCATTTATTTTGCTTTATTCAGTTTCAGTCAGTTGCTTAGAGTACAGCTAAGTTAAAAGTTACTTAGAAGTTATAACACAAAGAAACTGTGTAGCAACCGCAATCAGATGCTGACATCTGAAACTAAGTTGCGAAATACATTGCACTTTAAAACAATTAATGACATTTTTATTGTTCGTACAGTACTAACTACTGTTGACAGCAATTGCCATAATTATAAGTCGGTGTCCTGCGAAGTATTGATTTTTTTTTGGAATTTATGGCCTGGTATCTAGACCTTTAGGCCAAGTCTTAAGTATTTTTATTCGGTTTATTGTAATTTCCCCACTCCTTCATAGTATACTGCTTCACAATATGTTGATGCGTCACATTGTGCAGTTCTTGGGAGATTTTGGCGGCAACTTGATCCAGCAGACAGCTGATAGTTGGCGATGGTATCTAAAGGTGCCTATGCAAACAAACAGCTTATCTTGAGAATCCATCACCATCAGAGCACTTGTTTCACTGTTTCCACTAATAGTTCACATGCGTAGACACTTAATACACAAAATCGCAACACTTTTACATATCAAAGTCCACTTCAAACCATTATTTAAACAATAATACAGGAGCAGCAAACCGCCGCCGGTCAATTTCCCGCCAAAACTCTGCGAAGTATTGATACATCAAAAAAATATTGCCAGAAAAAAAAAACTTAATGTTGTTTTCTTTATTATGATTATATAAAAAAACACAAACTTTGTTTGTAGTTAATTTAGCGCGAAATCTAGGGCTTTTTTAAAGCGCTGTTTTCATGAAATCTAGCGCTTTTTGTGTTGTCCTAGAGCTGAATGAGTTTTTTTTTATCTGGCAGCACTGCCCAAAAACCCTCTATTAAGAAGTAACTTTCCTTTCAGTTTTAAGCGCGTTCAGTTCCCAGTTACAGTGAGCGTGTCTTATGCGATGACCGTAAATAAAGCGCAAGGTCAAACTTTACGCGTTGTAGGAGTGTACCTCAGTACTGACTGTTTTGCACATGGCCAACTCTATGTTGCTTTTTCCCGCGTTAGTAGCCCCCGTAACCTTTTTGTGTACACCCCGGCTAAGCCTACTTCTAACGTCGTTTACACAGAAGCTCTATCATAAACGACTTAGAACTTTGATGATAATGATTTATTTAGTTACCACTTATTGATACAGTAATGAAATAAATCGTTTAATATTCTCTTACCTAAACGACAAATTCTTTATGTAAAACCTGTATACGCGAGCTACGCCGCGGGCACAGCTAGTCAATAATATAATACGTTTATTAATAATAATAATATACTACGAAAGGAACTTCGTTCTCGCCGAGTGTTCCACGACACTCATGCATGTTTTTTATATATGGTTAGTAAACATTATCATAATGAAACGTAGTCGCAAAGTGATTGCTACCATAGTTACACAATTGCTGGTTGCCGGGTAGGGGCGGTGTAGGAATATCCACTACCCAATGCCATCCTGAGGGCGCTGTACTAGGAGACTGAGGAAACTGAAACAGGAGGTGGGTAATGGCATCTTCCTGATAATAGCTCAAAATAATTAAAAACTGCGGTTATAAAGCCGCCTGCCAAGTATAAAGAATATGGAGAACTATCCATATTCTGATTATGAGGCAATCTATACTAGAGACCTATGTTCAGCTGTGAACTTTTTTAGGCTTTGGCTTTTAGCAAATTTACACGGGACCACGTGAAATACACCAGCTTTCAAATGAAAAAGAATCATCAAAATCGGTTCATCTAGAAATAGATCTGAGGTGACACACATAAAAAAATACATTCCTTCCACGTGGTAGAGCCATGCTGCAGCTATATTATAGTTTTAGCATGAATGGGTCGGCTCGACCGGGGAAGGACCACGCTCTCACAGAAAACCAGCGTAAAATAGCAGCTTAACGCTGCTGTGTTTCGTATGGTGAGTGTAGAGAACCGGAGACCCTTTTTACTGGAAACGAGGCATTCCATCTTAGTCCTCACGGGTCACAACGCATCTGCATCTTGAGTCTTTATTGAGGATAGATGTAGATGTCTATGGGTCACAGTAACCACTTACCATCAGGTGGACTGTGTGCTCGTTTGTCACCCGATCCTATAAAAAAAACATTCGAATTAAGTACCTCCTCGTTTTTCTGAAGTTGCTTAAAATGTCAGAAATACTGCTTTAGGATTAGCCACTGTGTAAGCACCTACACGTATGTAGGCACAATGATATCATCAATCAATGTATACTTTTAATAATATTAATAAATGTTTTGTTTGGTGAGTGTAGAGAATCGGAGACCCTTTTTACTGAAAAAGAGGCATTCTATCTTAGTCCTCACGGCTGACAACGCATCTACATTTTGATTCGAAAACGAGGATACACGTAGATGTCAATGGGCCACAGCAACCACTTACAATCAGGTAAACTGTGTGCTCGCTTGGTCACCCTTAAAAAAACATTTAGTCTTAGTACCTAGTATTTTTTATACAAGTGCAGTGACTATCCAGGATAGAGTTCACCTAATGAGTAAGTGAATGCCCCTATCTAATATATCCTCGATTAAGAGTCAAAATGCAGATGCGTGGTCACCACTGAGGACTTAAATGACTCGTTACCTGTAAAATAGTTTTCTGGCTCTAGTCACTTACTATAAGAAACACAGCAGCATTGCTGCTATTTTATTTTATAAAAATATAATAATAATATAATTTATTTAGTTCTAAACATAAACACAAATTAACATAACAAAATAAATTAATGGAATGGAACTAAAATAGCGTCTACTCAGCTCAAATGTTATAGAAACCACATAGTGGTAACTATAATGCTGATTTTCAGTAAACGCCAGTATTTTAGTAGCATCTAAAAGTTTAGCCCCTCCCATATTCAAGTCTACTAACTCATTCGTGCATCTATAATATAGTTGTAGCATACTTATACCAGATATAAAAATAACTACTGCAATCTAGGCTGTATGTTTGTACAACAATGCATAGAAGTTACTGTAAGTCATGCATTAAAAAGTTTCTGAAAGCAACCGGCAACGAATTTAGTTAAAGTGACATAAAACAACAATCACATGCCTCTTACTTAGTGCTTTGGGCATGTTTTTAAGTTGAGGTGGAATTTATGAGCATTGGCTTTGGATTCTGTTCACACTCGGCGACTTTTCTGGATTAGAGAAGAAGTGGACATTGGCCAACATTATGCAAGAAATTTGAGCCGAAAAATGTTATTTAATAATAGTTCAAGCAAGAGGAGCTCATCATGATTGATACATTAGGCCATTAGTAGATGGAGATGGATAGAGTGCGTAAGTCGTAGTAAACCTAAGGTTTTATGTGACAGAGACATCGGGAAGAATCGAAAGAAATCCTAATTACAACTAAAATTTAAAAAAAAACTGCGTTTGCCTACCCGCGAGTCAAGCGTGCCAAATTACTCCCCAATGATCTTTGGCGGAGGTTAATAACAACAGTAACGAAAACCTACATTTGTATTCACAGGTGACAACGCTTACGGATTTCAAGGATAGGTCTAGGTGTCTATGAGTCCCCCGCCCCGAACGGGATCCCGCCTTGTCGTGGCGGGGGGGCTTAGTAGCCGCAGCTTGGTCATTTGCGGTGAACAAAGAGGAACCTCTTTGGCTGGCCCGTGGTGTAGGACCAGTCCGAGGTGGCCACCCTGAGTGGGCTTGGCGAGCCCACTTCGGATGTGGGTCGGTGGGCTGTGGTGAGAGGGGTGTCCCCTCCCCCTACCACTGCAGCCGAGGTGGAGTCGCGGAGAAAGAGGAGTGTTGGTGTGGCGATGCGCCACTCGCCCTATCCTCCGCAGTTGAACTTTGGTTAGCGGCGGAGCCATAGACCAGACCCGCCGCTGGTGTCGGGGAAGCTAGTGCTTCCAAGTGCTCGTTGTTCCTGGCCCTAGAGCCTCTGCGTATCGGACTCGGGGAGTCCATTTCGCAGTTGCAGTAAGTATAGAGGAAGGCACACCTTGCATTTCTGGTGCGCCTTACCTGAGAAGGAAGGGGGGAGGAGAAATCTTCACTGAGGAGGGGCTGCCATGGATGGCCGGCGTTGGTGGGGCCACGGATGTGTGTAAAAGTGTTCCCGTGGCCCTGTCAATATGCGACGAAGGTGGAATACCATGGGGTTTTAGTGCGAGTTCGACATAACCCTTCTTTGCCCTTCACTTACTTCACTCACTTCACTCATTTACGAGTTAGTGCCATGTTGCAGCTATATTAATTGTATAGTTGTAGCACGAAAGAGACGAATCGATCTGGGAGGGACCGCGCTCTCCCACAATACCAGCGTAAAATAGCGGCTTGATACTGCTGTGTTTTTCGTATGGTGAGTGTAGAGAACCGGAGACCCTTTTTACTGGAAAAGAGGCAATCTATCTTGGTCCTCACGGCTGACAATGCGTCTGCATTTTGATTTGCAGGCGAGGATGGATGTGAATATCTATGGGCCAGCACACAGTCCACTCGATGGTAAGTGCCTATACCATCGAGTGGACTGTGTGCTGCTTGTCACCTTTATCGTATAAAAAAAATCTTTCACTGTAATCGGAAACTTTTGTTATAAATTATATATCTACATTTAAAATTTGAACTTTATAAATCTAATAAAAGTACCCAAGTTGGAGCATGCAGGCATAAGGGTAGCTACACACGAGCTGTGATGCAATCGCGTTACTAAGGCCATCTTAGACGCCATACTTTATGCACACTCACAATTAGTTGCTGCGAGATGGCAGGTGAAACTATGACACTAGAAAATACGTGGAGCGTCTTACGAATAAATGTTTTATAGTCCGATCGATAACAGCGTTAGCTTCGTAATTAATTATTTGTATATTAAATTATTTACAAAAATAAATTGCGAGTTCCATAAACTATGCAAAATCTTAGAGTAGTTACAATAATTGTATTCAGGAAAAAGCTACCTTGCCTACAATTTTTTAATGTTTAGTTCTAACTTTATATTATATTAAATTATAGGTTTATATTTTTGTCAAATTATAAACGTATCTAATGTAAAATAACATTTCACTGCACTATATGATAATTTTGATAGAATTTATGTATTCGTTTACTCATGTATTCAATTATTTCATCATTGACTTTTAATACAGTATACTTGAATATCATTGAAATTTACTTAAAATCTCGAATAATATTTTCAGCGTGTATCGACTCCACGTCACCCCTGTTCGACGCGCAAACCGTCTCAGAGCAAAAGTCGTTAGTAACAAACTCCACACATTTGTGTCACCGGATACAATCCCATTATAATTTTAAATTTTAAGCCCATTTATTTATGTTTTCGCCCAATCTGCCGCCGACGCAGCGCCAGCGCAATCTTTGATGAGATTTTAATTCCCTACCTTCTAACAGGGAGTTTTTCGAGATTTTACTTGGGGTTAGCAACTTCTACGGTTTTGTACATTAAGTTTTCTACTTTAAGGCTTATGCATCGGAGAATGTCTGAGATAGTGTAGTAATTTTTTTATAGATTAACGTTGAAATACTAACACACACTCCACCAGATGGCACAGCAATAATTTTGTTAAATTAACACATTTTAAGCAATGGTACATCTTAATGGGTATTTATATTTCGTATGGTAAGTGTAAAGAACAGGGGAATATTTACTCGAAACGAGGTATTCCATTTTAGCCCCCAGGGGTGACAACGCATCTGCATTTTGATTTTTAATCGAGAATAGATGTCTATAAGTCACAGCATCCAATTACACAACACCAAACAAGCACACAGTCTACGTGTGTTCGTTTGTCACCCCTTCTTTAAAATATAATTTTAACGTAATATATAGTGTTGTGGCGGGATATAATTCGAGTTATTCAGTTTCTAGAACATATGATAAGTTTAGGTACTCCATTTACGGAGATTTTTTTTATAGGATAAGGGTGACAAACGAGCACACAGTCCACCTGATGGTAAGTGGTTGCTGCGGCCCATAGACATCTACATCTATCCTCTATTACAAATTAAAATGCAGATGCGTTGTCACCCGTGAGGACTAAGATGGAATGCCTCATTTCCAGTAAAAAGGGCCTCCGGCCACCTGCACTCACCAAGCGAAACGCAGAGGTAAACCTCTACTTCACGCTGGTATTCTGTGAGGTCGTCGTACCACCCCGGTTCGAGACGGCCCATCCGTGCAACAGCAAAAGCTGCCGCATGACTCTACCACTGTTGATTTGAGATTTAATTTATTTTTTAAAATTACTTGAAAATTATTTATTATCGGCCAGCAATAAAACGCTTATAGTAGCATCTTAACAACAGCTACATATTTTGACTGTACTCTATAATAAATCCATAAAATTATCCCATTAAGCGATCGCGTGTAGCGCCAAACGGTTCCGCTGGGCGCATGAGTTGTGGCCACTGCATCGCTCCATTAGCGATTATTGTTCAAGTTTTACGCTAACAGGCCGGACCTACAACGATATAAAGTTGCTGGAACTCGCAATCAAGAAGTTGAAATATTGTAAACGGTAAATTAAAAACTAAATTACTATTGGCCGCTTTTTATATACTCAGCTTTAAGATATCATTCTAATAAATTTACTAAAAATTGATTGAATATTAAACTTAAACAAATTAAACATTTGTAGGAAACATTGGGAATACATTAAAAAGTTAATTGTTAAAAATAATAATAGTATGAGAGGGGATGTTTAACTTGCTAAATTAATCATTATCGGTAATAAAACAGCGTAGTGCATTATACATTCAATATAGAGCAATTACAGTTTGACTATACCGTAATAATATGTCCCCGTTACAATTACACAGTAGCATAGAATTACTCGTATTACCCAGTATCAACGCAGTCTAGTTTAAAACACGAGCGTTAAAGTGACTCAAGGTCATTATGTTAGTGGGCGCGAGTCGAACGTGCCTACGCTCGTCACACGCACACATACACGCCATTCAGTGATACCAGTTTCTGACGTTTGCAATCAAATTGTGTAAATCATATTTTATTGATTAATTTTAAATAAACGATATAATAAAGATTACGTATTACGTACGAAGACATATTTAATGAGAATATAAAATGGAATAAAGTAAACACGATAATGATGGTACTAATATAACTTTATTATACATATTTTAATGGTATAAAAATGCAGAAGTAATAAAATTTAAGAATATTATTAAACGCAATTAATTTGGTCAAATAAAATAAGCCTATCGTGTAATGTTTAATTTTAACCGGCGCCAAAAAAGGAGGAGGTTCTCAATTCGGTGTATTTTTTAATGTTTTTACCTTAGAATTTTTTAATTGAAAGGATATACACACGGATTGATACAAAGTACGCGCTGAAATTTTAAAGGTTGTTTTCCCGAAGTCGAAGGATTTTTGTCTTGGTAGTACAATAGATTTATTAAAATAAAAATTAATAGGATGTAAAAATGGCAGATTTACAATTGAGAAAAACAAAAATTGAATGCGATATCAAGCCAATAGCAATATCTCGCAAGTAGCTGTTGTGTTCCGTATGGTGAGTGTAGAGAACTGGAGACCCTTTTGACTTGGAACAGAGGCACTCCATCTTAGTCCTCACGGGTGACAACGCATCTGCATTTTGATTCGCAAACAAGGCTAGATGTAGATGTCTATGGGCCACAGTAACCACTTATCATCAGGTGGACTGTGTGCTCGTTTGTCACCTATTCCTATAAAAAAAAGTAGGTCGGGCGTGCAGGCTAGCTTATGCCGTTTTACTATAATAAGGTCTGAAAAACTAATTCGCTGGACGTAACGCAGTGTTACGTCTATAGCATTTGCTACCACGCGCTGCCTACACAGTGAAGGGCCACTAATAAATGTTCAGAGCATGAACTCTCAAGTCTAGACGCCCGACTAGCTCGTGAGGTAAATCTCATCATCATCATCATCATCATTACAGCCCTTCAAAAGTCCACTGCTGAACATAGGCCTCCCCCAAGGAATGCCACAAAGCACGGTCCTGAGCCACCTGCATCCATTGACTTCCTGCATGTCTTACCAGGTCGTTATTCCGTCTAGTGGGGGGATCCCCATCGGTTGTCGGTTCTTCGAGCTATATGGCCGGCCCATTGCCACTTCAGCTTACTAATCCGTTGGGCTATGTCGGTCACTCTGGTTCTACTGCGGATATCCTCATTTCTGAGTTTATCCTCATTTAGGTAAATCTGCCCTTTTTTAATTGTAATATATTTTTATTTTAATAAATTGACTGTACTATCGAGACAGTATACTTTGCTGCGGGAAAACAACCATTAAAATTTCAGCATGTATATACGAACTGATCTAGAATGATCTTAGAAATCGTATAGTAGTGTACATATATAATTGATAACCTCTCCCTTTTGGGAGTCGGTGAAAATAGACTATATTTGGGTGTAAAGTGACATCTGGTTAATGTTTGGGTGTACAGTGACATCTGGTTAGTAAAGGCGTTCTAATTAATAATCTCTTGATGTTGTAAATAAAAAAAAAGTTTTTATTCTATACTCTAAAACGTCGACTTAGTCAATAAACAAAGCAATTAATATAAAATTGTTATGTTAAAATGGCATCGACGGATCGCGATCAACTGATCACTCCGTATTAGTTTTAAATAGGTACTCATTTTAAATACTATGTTAATACTTAGAGAAGTAGGTATCTATATATAAACATTAGAGTTTTACACAGAGCGTTACGATTAAACGTTTTAAACACAAATAGAAAATAAATATTTTTAAAAGAAAATTGTGACTTTTTTCCTCACAACTAGCAACATTTGCATTATTATTGATTAGGTAAGTATTTTTTTAGTTTTACGTATTTATAATGAATAATATATATGAAATCATATGTGAAATGTAATATCATCACTTTTTTATGTTTATCATCACTGTTGTGACAATATTTTACAACACAAACAGTCATTTTTACAATTTTTCGCGAGCTCTTCTTCGTAAGACGTGACGTTGCGCACTGACGCGTCGCTGCACTCAGCGACGCGTCAGTGCGCAACGTCACGTCTTATGCGGTTTCGCGTTAGTTTTACTTGCTTCACTTTTGGTGCGCGTACTAGTATTCTATACGTAATAATTCTATGCACAGTAGTATAACGTGAGGGTCGTTATTACATGATAACACCAAAGTATGCAAACCAACAGCAACACTACACATCTCAGTGTAACACAGAGCATGCTCTCAGGAACACCATCTTCACAGAACCACGATACTGTCATTCTCCGAGTCTTAGCATTCATTAATTTACTTGTGCAGAATCTCTTGTGAACTTTATAATGCACAAACGAGTGAGGATGGTATCTCGACATACCCTCAATTTCACCTTGCCACCTATATGACAGATATATCTATATATTTATATGACGCTTCGCTAGAGTGATGCAACCTCTCACTCACACTCGATGCAACCGGAATTTTATGGTAATTAACCGACTTCAAAAACGAGGAGGTTATCAATTGCGGTATATGTATTTTTGACGTATATTACGCGATATCTTAGTAGATTGTGAATCATTTTTGATGATTCTTTTTTATTTAATTAAAATAAAATAATTAATTTTTTAACAATTTGAAGTCGGTTTTTACTTTTTGTTAAAAGTTATAATTAACTGTAAGTTAGTTTGTGTTGTATTTTATCCTATAAAAAAAACCTTTATTAAATAACTTTTATCTCACAATTGTTACAAGATTATTCTGGCATTTCCCATAGTCTACTATTACAACACCCACGGACTGAAATAGATTAATGGGATCTTACCTCCCATCACCATAAAGTTAATAAATTTTGTTTCATAAATAGCGCAATAATTGAATTTTGAATAGTTTAATAATTGAATTAGACTTAGGTAAACTGTACTAAGATTTAATTAGTATTAAGATTTAATACCAAAGCTTTGTAGACTTTTAAATGTATATACCAGTTTTAAATAGTTATTTATTAAAACTATGTAATAACGGTAGTATCTTCGTGGTTAATTTAAATTTAAATTTTATTAAAGTTAAAAAGTGCCTATTTATTGTTGCTAAGCCAACGTAAAGTTTTCTAGTTGTACATGTGGTGCCCTCCTGTAAGTAATGCTACACTCAGTTATAATAATTATGATGTCAGTCTATATGTATGTAAAAGTGTACTCATTGTTGTGAAAACCTAATAAAATAAATAAATAATGCACGAAATAATCACCATAACTCTTTTAATACTTTGCGACACAAAAGTTATCAATTAATTTAATATTCTGTTTTTTTTTATAGGATAAGGGTGACAAACGAGCACACAGTTCACCTGATGGTAAGTGGTTGCTGCGGCTCATAGACATCTACATCTATCCTCTATTACAAATCAAAATGTAGATGCGTTGTCACCCGTGAGGACCAAGATGGAATGCCTCATTTCCAGTAAAAAGGGCCTCCGGCCACCTGCACTCACCAAGCGAAACGCAGAGGTAAGCCTAGTACTTCACGCTGGTATTATGTGAGGTCGTGGTACCACCCTGGTTCGAGCCGGCCCATCCGTGCGACAGCAAAAGCTGCCGCGTGGCTCTACCACTGTTAAAATTATTCTGTGGAGTATTTTTAGTATTATTATTATTATTATTTATTTAAGATCTAGTATTACGAATATTTATTAAAGTTTGTAAGAAAAGTTATCAGTACTAAACATGCCATGTTTATCTATTATTAAACGTACATTTAGTGTATAACATTAGTTAGTTTTAGAAATTAGCTTAAGTATGAGTGTACACTTGATGGCAAATCAAAGAAATAAATAAATAACTTTATTAATAAGGCACTTCCAGTGAACGTATCATCAAGACGAATGGACACAAGCGACTGCCAAATACTTTGTACTTATTTGCGCCGGTCATTATTTATCGCTTTCATATCAAGTTCGCTTTAGATGAAGTTGCCAAGAGCGCGCTATTAGTTTGGCAACTTCGTGCCGGTCTTGTTACTTCCCTCTAGTTTTTATCTCTTTGTTTTTCGACTCGAACATTTGAGTTACGGATTGCGTACTGCCAATTTTGTTTTAAACAATGTCAGTTAAATTTATTTTAACAATGAAGCTGAGTTTAATTGTTAAAAGTTGTGTTAGTGGCGTATTCAATAATGCTGTATTTCATTTTTTTTAATCAAATTTAATCCTTTCAGTTACGCTAACAGAAACTTGTGTTAGAAAAACCCCTTAACCGTTAAGGGTACTTTCTTTCTATATTTGCCTTACCATTAAGCTGGTATTTTAAATAGAAACTTTGTATAGAATATATTATGATCTTAAATTGTTTTAGCAGATTTTTCTTAATGTTCTGTTTGTCAATAAAATTAAGGTGGTAGGTGGACGCTGACATCAAACATCTTTATATTTTTTTCATTGTTTCTTTTTTTAATAAATACTAGTAATGCTATTCATTTTACTAATATTAACTTTAACTATTCCTGGTAGACCTCTAATCACTCCTCTACTACTCCTGGTCCTCTAATCCGACAATATTCCGAAGATATCCCGGACGTCAGTCTGAGCGAGATTAAAATGACTCTCCAGCACCTTAAAAACGGAAAAACCCCAGGTGAGGATGGAATTATAGCGGAGCTTTTGAAAGCGGGTGGAAAACCGGTACTTGAAGTCCTTCAGAAGCTTTTTAATTCCGTCCTCCATGGTGGCACTACTCCGGAGGCGTGGAGCAGAAGTGCTGTGGTCTTGTTCTTCAAGAAAGGCGACAACGCTCTCTTGAAGAACTACAGACCGATTTCCCTTCTGAGCCGCGTCTACGTGCTGTTTTCGAGAGTCATTACGAATCGTCTCGCGCGCAGACTTAACGACTTCCAGCCTCCCGAACAAGCCGGTTTCCGAAAGGGCTTTAGTACCATAGACCACATACACATCCTTCGGCAAATTGCACAGAAGACAGACGAGTACAATCTGCCAGTTTGCCTTGCGTATGTGGACTATGAGAAAGCCTATGATTCCGCCGAAATTTGGGCGGTGCTGCAGTCCCTTCAGCGATGCCAAGTTGACTGTCGGTATATCGAAGTGCTGAAGTGTTTGTACAGTAGAGCTACGATGGCTATCCGAGTACAGAATCAGAGTACGAAACCTATCCAACTGCAGAGAGGTGTAAGACACGTTATTATACGGGTGACGTTATATCCCCGAAACTCTTCACCGCTGCATTGGAAGACGTTTTCAAGCTGCTGGACTGGAAAGGATGCGGTATTAACATCAATGGCAAGTACATCACTCACCTTCGATTTGCTGACGATATATTCCTTATGGCAGAATCGCTGGAGGACCTAAGCACTATGCTCAATGACCTCAATAGTGTCTCCCAACGGATAGGTCTTAAGATGAACATGGACAAAACAAAGATCATGTTCAATGTTCATGTCACACCTATGCCGGTAGTTGTTGGGAGCACTAAGCTCGAAGTTGTTGACGAGTATGTTTACCTGGGACAAATAGTCCGACTAGGTAAGTCCAACTTCGACCGAGAGGTCAATCGACGGATTCAACTCGGCTGGGCAGCGTTCGGGAAACTACGACACATCTTCTCGTTAGACATACCTCAAAACCTTAAAAGGAAATTGTACAACCAGTGCGTGTTGCCAGTGATGACTTACGGATCAGAGACGTGGTCCTTCACTGCTGGCGGTATGAGGAAGCTCAAGGTCGCTCAGCGAGCTATGGAGAGGGTTATGCTTGGAGTTTCTCTGCGTGATAAACTTAGAAATATCCGCAGTAGAACCAGAGTAACCGACATAGCCCAACGGATTAGTAAGCTGAAGTGGCAGTGGGCCGGCCATATAGCTCGAAGAACCGACAACCGATTGGGGAAGAAAGGTTCTCGAGTGGCAGCCCCGTACTGGTAGGCGAAGTGTAGGGTGACCCCCCACTAAATGGAGTGACGACCTGGTAAGATATGCAGGAAGTCGTTGGATGCAGGTGGCTCAGGACCGTGCTTTGTGGCATTCCTTGGGGGAGGTCTATGTTCACCAGTGGACTTGTGAAAGGCTGTAATGATGATGATGATGACACCTGGTAAGCTTAATATGCTTGTGTTTGGACTAGTTCACGACAGTAGTTGGATGGCGGGTATAAACCCACGGCCTTTTGAGTTCAGTATCTAACGTCGATTAAGAATCAAAATGCAGATTTTCTGAAAAAGCGTCGGCCATAATATTTTGTAGATCTTCTCATAACCTCTCAAATCTATCACCTGGAGGTGAAAGCACAGACTACGGACGTCTATTTGGCACGATCCTGACACACCTCTTTCATTTCATTTACATCAACATCAACGCATACATGCTCGTCGGTTAAGGTTACTCTCAATTTGACCAATCTTCAATATGTATCATCAATTAGTCCGTTAAACATCCGCCTAGAGCGTTCCTTGTCGACTTGGTCACTTATTTCTGCATCATTAATTTGCTTTGTCACTCTTACTGCATTTATTACGTGGTAGAGCCATGCTGCAGCTATATTGTGGTTGCAGCACGAATGGGTCGGCTCGACCGGGGTAGGACCACGCTCTCACAGAATACCAGCGTAAACTAGCAGCTCAATGCTGCTGTGTTTCGTATGGTGAGTGTAGCGCACCGAAGAACCTTTTTACTGGAAACGAGGCATTCCATCTCAGTCCTCAGATCCTATCATTTGGAGTCATTTATTTATATAATCGACATAGATCGACATCTTATTGTGCGACCCTCTTCCTCTCAGTATGTCTCCCTCTCCCCGCAGCAAGTAAACGCCAGCAATGCATTGAACTCTCCAACCTACAGGATGGAAGATGGAATGACTCCGTTACCGTTACAGCCTATTAAAGTCCACTGCTGAACATAGGCCTCTCCCATAGATTGCCTCCTAAGGGGGATATTTGCCATAGTTGCCATGCTTGGCAAGCGGATTGGCAATTGTATTTTTTATTTTTAGTCATTATTAGGAATTTTATCTCTCTCTCTGTCGCCTCTTACGACACCCACGAGATGACATGGTCTTAATACGTGGTAGAGCCATGCTGAAGCTATATTAGTAGTATAGTAGTAGCACGAAGGGGTCGGCTCAACCGGGGAAGTACCACGCTCTCACAGAATACCAGCCATAAAATAGCAGCTTAACGCTTCTGTGTATCGTATAGTGAGTGTAGAGAACCGAAGACCCTTTTTACTGGAAAGTAGGCATTACATCTTAATCCTCACGGGTGACAACGCGATTCTGATACGTAATCGAGGATAGATGTAGATGTGTAGGGGCCACAGCAACCACTTACCATCAGGTGGACTGTGTGCTCGTTTGTCACGCTTATCGTATAAAATAATGGGGTAGTAGATATTCTTACACAGCCACTATACGGAATAAATCAAAGCCTCTGTAATTATACTGGTCCTTTTAAACAGAAAAACAGCGGGTGCACTGGTGTTTGACGTCAGTAATAGAGAGTAGAGAAACGATGCTGCTTTGTTATGAATTTTAATGGCTTGTTGGTCTAGGGGTCATAAGCACGAATGCTGATCATAAGATCCCGTGTTCAAATCCCTGATCGTGACAAAAACTCAGTTAACGGGTTTTACTGTCAAGCATTTATCGGTAGCAGCTCGGAGTCAGCATCGGTTAGCACGTAAAGCCGTTGGTCCTGAATTTTTAGGGTTCCGTACCTCAAAAGGTAAAAACGGAACCCTTATAGGATCACTTTGTTGTCCGTCTGTCTGTCTGTTTGTTGTCTGTCAAGACCCTTTTTCTCAGGAATGCGTGGAGGTATCAAGCTGAAATTTATATCAAATATTTAAGTCTACGATCCCTTAGAACTGTGAAAAAATTAAACTTATAAGCCAATGCAATCAAAAGATACAGCCGTTTATGCCGCAAATTTTCTACATTCGCAAGGGAATCAAAACCTACAAGGTACTTCCCGTGAATTCAGAATCTTGAAATTTGGTACGAAGCAACGTTTCATAGCACAAATAAAGGAAAAATTGCGAAAAGTATAAATTTTTAGTTACATTATGCAATAAAAATATTTGTAATAATTTTAAACCTATATATACCTACAGATTTGTTCGGAACCCTCGGTGCGCGAGTCCGACTCGCACTTTGCCATCTGGTCCAAGACATCTACATCTATCTGCGACTAAGAATCAAAATGCATATGTGTTGTCACCCTAAGATGGAATGCCTCGTTTCATACACCTCATAAAGCACGGTCCTGAGCCACCTGCATGCACAAACTTCCTGTATATCTTATCAGGTCGTCACTCCATTTAGTGGGGGGCCGCCTAGCACTTCGCTTATCGGTACGTGGTTGCCACTTGGAAACCTTGCTTCCTCATCGGTTGTCAGTTCTTCGAGCTAAATGGCCGGCACATTGCCACGTCAGCTTACTAATTCGTTGGCCTTTATCGGTTACTGTGCTTCTACTACTGATATCCTAATTTCTAAGCTCATCACGCACAAAACCCCGACATAGCTCACTGAGCAATCAGTCAGTCTCAGATCCATATGTCATCATTGGCAAATTTATAATTTCATAATTTAAAATTATATCCAAATAATTTTTTTTCAATATTAATAGTCAGCTGAAAATAGCTTGCGCCGTTTTCGCAGTCGAGCTATAAATCACCTCTAGCTCTCTAACAGCGTGTGACATTTTAACAAAGTAGTTTAGTTGATATAATTCATGTCTAAGATGAAATATAGTTTGACTATTTAAATAAAACTAGTTTTTACGGATTCTATCGCGTATTAACTTATTTTTCTACCGTCTGCTAAAAGCAGGAGGTACTCAATTCGACTGTATGATTTTTTATGTGTGTTACCCCTATCTGGTTAACCGATTTCGATGATTGTTTTTTTATTTGAAAGTTGGTACTTATCATGTGGTCCCATATAAATTTGATCGAGGTCTGATCAATAGTTTTTGCGTTATTATTAATAATTCAAATTCACATTGAATTATTAATAATAACTCAACTAACTAAACTTTGTATACGTGGTAGAGCCATGCTGCAGCTATATTATGGTTGTAGCACGAATGGGTCGGCTCGACCGGGGAAGGACCACGCTCTCACAGAATACCAGCGTAAAATAGCAGCTTAATGCTGCTGTGTTTTGTATGGTGAGTGTAGAGAACCGGAGACCCTTTATACTGGAAAGGAGGCATTCCATCTTAGTCCTCAAGGCTGACAACGCATCTGGATTTTATTCGCAAACGAGGATGGATGTAGATTGTCTATGGGCCACAGCAACCACTTACCATCAGGTGGACTGTGTGCTCGTTTGTCACCCTATTTCTATAAAAAAAATTGAAGTAGGTTGTATAAATTTTTTAATTTTAAATTATTTTATATTTCCGACGTTTCGTTCACTTTACAGTACCCATGGTCACAGGGTGGCGACAGTCCCCCTTGAACACGGGTGCTTTAAAGTGTATAAAAATCAGTTAATATACGGGATAGAATTCCTAAAAACTGGTTTTATTTAAATGTGTAGTGTTCGCGAAGATAAATAAGAAATCATAGTTTGACTATAATCATTTTTCATTGCGTTTAAAAATGTTTCTACTACAGGAATTTCTCCTATGGGGACGTTTTACATACTCATATAAATTTAAAAAAAAAATATACTCAAACACAAAACTCTTTGTAGGCCTTGTAAGTAATTGGTGCGTGTAAGAATCGAACCCGCGACCCGCAGAGTCACAGTCACCAAACCGTTAAATATAACTGCTAGAATAATAAAAAAAATCTCTCTGCTTTATTTTCATGTGTTAATTATATTTATTTTATATAAGTCATAGAACCACGCTGCAGCTATAAAATTAAGATTGCACGAATGGGTCGGCATGACCAGGGAATCACGCTCTCATAGAATACCAACATGAAATAATAGCTTAATTATGCTGTGTTTCGTATGGTAAGTGTAGAAAACCGGAGATACTATTCCTAGTCTATCTTAGTCCTCAGGAGCACAACGCATCTTCATTTAGATTCTTAATCGAAGATAGACGTAATGTTCAGTATCCATTTGCCTATAAAAAAATATTAACTTTTTCTTCACACGTAAATGATTCAATTCGAGAAATATCAATTCGTTAAATAATTCGATCAATCAGAGCAAATAATCAAATTTACCTCCTGTACGATGAGCATTGCATGTGCGAAATGTGCTTACAGGGTGCCTTTAGGGTTCTAGTACACTGAGTGAAAATTAAATCACATTAAAATACCTATTTCGATTAATTGGTTTCATTGCCTTGTTTATTTCTCCTTATTTACAATAATCTTACGAGAGTCTTTAAATAGCAGTTAATACATATTTGACCGAACTTCCAAGAATTAAGGTAAAGATTTATAAAACTGTTTATAATCTGATCACTCAAAGTCAACTGCTAACATTTATGGGAAGAACAGGCAATTTATGGTAAAAGATCTCCTATAAATTGCCTCATAGGGGAGATTTGTGTCATTGTTTCATTGGGTTGACAACGGCAGTTTTTTACTTTTATTCTGCTATTTTTAAGAAGATGCTGTTGCCCAACACCTGGTGCGATTTCCCTCAGTCACCACTTACAACTCCAATGGGATGGTATAGAATAGTAGATTTTCTTACACCGCCACTACACGGAATCTGTCAAAATGATATTTTCTGTGGAACCTTTATGGGCAACAGTAAATAGTTTTACTCGTGATGAAGTTTGTAAATTATTTTAATATTTTTGAAGTTACTTGTGTGAAAACAAGAAACAAACAAGTTTTGAGACACTACAAGATTTTTTTTTATGAGCTGTTGTTAAACTTTAAATCTTATAAATTATTTATAATTATAAATCATTCAGTATATCCACAACCTAACAATAGGGATAGGCGATCAGCCAGTTGACCGGTCGTTCCGTTCGGACACGATATCCGGAACTAGCGCCGCGTGCCGTTCGACCGGAATGATCCGTGCATATGGTGACTTTATTAATACTATAGTTTCATTTGCATTTACCCATATTCCTATATGAAACATATTCTGATATTATATATATATATATTTTTTAATTTTATAAAACGGCTGGACTGATTTTGCTGAAATTTTAGTCTTGGATGATTTAGATTCACAACTGGGCCCGGTAGGTGGCAGTGTTGTCGAGATTCGAAAATAACCCATGCGAAGTCGCGGATCGCTAGTTAAATATAAAATATTTCGGGACAACACTAATATAAACTCGACGTGCATTCTAAATTTTCAGGCAATAGCAGTAATAATATAGCTGCGGCGTGGCTCTACCGCAGGACCACGTACCACAGTGTAATCGCTTCAAAAATTTTAATACCTACTTTCAAAACACATTGTAACAATGGTGTTACGTGCCATTTGTTTCCTCGATGAAACAATCCGTATACCGTCGTTTTGTTTATCGTCAAAATATACCCGGACACGGGTCGCAGAATCCATCAATCCCGCCCTATCTGCAACAACCTGTATCTCGCACGGCTGTGACCTGGTTAACCGGGCGTTCTTAAGTCCGTCCGTGTCATCCGCCCGGTCATTTATCACCGGACGATTACCAACCCTTGCCCGGGCGCACGTCACTTGCCGTGGATTTTGTTAAGAAAAATGAATTGTAGTTCGTTCTATTATCAGTTCACTTAAGAAATTGTTTTACTTAATGTGTAAAAATAAAATCATCATCGTCACAGCCTAATGCCAATAATCATGAATGTCATTATCATTATATTATGTATGTTTTATACGCGGTAGAGCTATGCTGCAGCTATATTAGTAGTATAGTTGTAGCACGAATGGGTCGGCTTGATCGGGGAAGGACCACGCTCTCATAGAATACCAGCGTAAAATAGCAGCTTAACACTGCTGTGTTTCGTATGGTAAGTGTAGAGAACCGGAGACCCTTTTTACTGGAAAAGTGGCATTCCATCTTAGTCCTCACGGTTGACAACGCATCTGCATTTTGATTCTTTATATAAGTAGATGTCTATGGGTCCCACCAACCACTTACCAACAGGTGGACTGTGTGCTCGTTTGTCACCCTATCCTATAAAAAAAAATGTCAATAAGAGTTACATAACTATTTCAAATCATTCATCACTATGAAATTTATGTAAAAACCCATTCATTATGAAATATATGTCAAAACAAAATGTTAACACAATATAATACATAATTACTCACACATAATTTTACTAATTCATAATTTGTCAGTTAAATACTCTCGAACCATATAACAACACTTGTCCAAGAGTAGTCGGATTAGTAAGTTGAAGTGGTAATGGACCGGCCATACAGCTCGAAGCACCGACAACCAATGGGGAATAAAGGTTCTCGAGTGGCAGCCTCGTACCGGTAGACGAAGTGTAGCGATTGCAGGAATTCGATGGATGCAGGTGGCTTAGGAAAGTGTTTTATGGCATTCCTTGGTCTATGTTCAGCAGTGGACTTGTGAAGGTCTGTAATGATGATGATGATGATGAAGAGTAGTCGAAGTAATCAATGAGGGCTAATAATTTTCTGCTCACCAGATGTCGCTAGTTGACACTGAGGTAAAGTTTTTTGTTACATGATGACATTTAATTGAGAAGTTAGTTTTTAATAAAACTTTATCAGTTTTTAGAGTGTTATATTAATACACAAGTGTATAAACACAAGTAATGAGTCAGTGGTTTACTTTTTTGCACATTTTTAACTATTTTAAAAATTTTCTACTTTTACGTACATCTGTGGTTTGGTTTATTTATTTTTATTAATATAAAATATAGGTATTAGTACAGAAAGTAACATTAACCTTTACATTTTCCGAACAAATTAACTTCCGCGCTATGAGATCTGTCAAATATACCTCACTTTTAAGTGACGCCGCCCTGATGGCAGAAAAAGTCGTGGATGCCTTCATTCTTAAACATGTTCTCTTCTGGTCTGCTTCCCTCTGTCGCCTCTTACGAAATTTACCGCATGAAATAGGGCAGTGGATATTCTTACACCGCCACTTCTCGATTAAAATGTTAAATAACAGATCTTAAACGTCCCGTTGTTGGAATCAAGCACATTTTGTCACTTTGATTGTATGGTGTACGGAAGTTACATTGTAGGTACTCAAAATGTTTGCGACTTCTTACAAATGCAGAGCTAATCACGATATACGGTATTTTACTTCACCTACGAGAACTTTGTAAATTTTGAAAAGAAAAATGCGATTTATAATTAATAAAAATGTCCTCTGGATTTCGGTCTCCTGCCAGTCTCAATGATCACTCGTGCGGACCAGAACATTAGTGAATGGTATTTTTTTATAACTAACCCTGTTAGCAGAGGGCTAACAAATCACCAAACATATTAAATAATATTACGAGACACGGTAATCCCATCCAGGCATCTTTGACGACCATAAATAACCGTCACCCCACCCCCTATAAGAGGACATGCAAATCGTGGGGTCCGCGAATGATGTCTTTCTGCATGATATTTATAAATGTTGAAAGCTGTCAGATTTTATATTATATATGCCACGTAAGTATGACTTATGAGCGCGATTTGTGGTGTGTGGCATCTTTTGATATGTTTGAAGAATAAAGTACAATTTTCTTGGCCTTGTATTGGTATTTTTTTAATGTAGAGTATGCCCTATAAAAGAGTGCGGCTCATCTGATGATAAGTGACTACCGCCACCCATGAATAATCTTTCCGGTCTTTTAAACGAGAAGGCTTTTTTCTAAAAGTTCCCTTAGTCGTATCAGTCTGGAAAAATTGTTGGTGGTAGTAGATTCTACAAAAAAATTCACGCGAGGAAGAAAAGTTTTGGTAAAGTGTACAGTAGTGGACCGCAGAGCATCCTTAAAATAATAAAGTGGGATGGAAAGCAGCAAGTTTTTTTTTTTGCTTGGTATCCAGTTTTGTAATTATTTTGTTAAGTTTTTAGCACAATAATGATTTGTAAAAGTAAGTTGCAGTAATAAATAAATATGTTCTTTCTTTCTTTCAAGAGCTAAATAGTCCGTTAAGTCACCTTGCAGCTACCAGGGTTAAATTGCAGCTTGTTACTACTGTGTTTCGCATGGTGAGTGTAGATAATAAGACACCTTTTTTCTCGAAAGGAAGCATTCCATCTTATTCCTCAGGCTTGACAATGCATCCACATTTTCATTCTCAATTGAGCATAGATATGGCTCTGGTCACAATATTCCCTTACCATGAGGTCGTTTATCACTTCTAATGACATCCAAGGGACGATATGGGGTAGTCGTTATTTTTACACCGCCACAGCCGCTCAATTTCACCATCGCACATCGCGACAAAACTCGTGTTACCATCCATACCATTTGGATTATTGGCGGTCCACCACTGTGCGATTTAGAAGAAGTTTTCTCCCTCGCACAACTTCCTTGTGGAATCGATTACCATCAGCAATTTTTCCGGACCGATACGACTTAGGGACCTTCAAGAAAAAAGCCTACTCCTTTTTAAAAAGCCGGCAACGCATCTGCAATTGTTCATGGGCGGCGGTAGTCACTTACCATCAGGTGAGCCGCATGATCGTTTGCCCCCTCTCCTATAAAAAAAACGTTAAATTAATTACTAAACAAACTAAAATTAATAATGCTATTATACTGTTATAAAACTGAAAAGAAGAATAATTGTATGGCTTTCCAATAAATTAACCCTTCGTTCTAACACACTAAGCGTACACATCTAATATGAATAAGTACGACTTCTCATTTTTGTTATTTCGATTCGACTTCTTCGAACAGATTGTAATTTAAATCTAGCATCTTACTACGCGTTAGGACTACTCAACTAGGCGGTAGGACTACTTTACTAGGCGGTAGGACTACTCTACTAGGCGGTAGGACTCCTCTTCTGCCTGTGAGGATACCTACTACTGCCACCAAATAGCAGTTCTGAGACGGTACTCAATTCGACTGTATATCTTCTTATGTGTGAACCGATTTCGATGATTCTTTTCTACGGACATCAAAAAGGAGCAGGTACTCAATTCGACGTTATGTTTTTTTATGTGTGTTACCTCATAACTTTTTACTGGATGAACCGATTTCGATGATTCTTTTTTTATTTGAAAGCTGGTGCTTCACATGTGGTCCCATATAAATTTGATCAAGGTTTGACTAATAGTTTTTGAGTTATTTTTAATAGTTTATATTAAAGTCGGTTGTAAAAAAAAATTTAACTTTTGAGTTCGCGTTCACCTACCATTAAACTTACGTAAGTTCGTTGGTCACTTCATTTTTATATAAAATAAAGATCTTTAATCGAATGAAATATAACGAGGTCTGGTAAGCACGGTCCGCTCGGTCAATACGAATAAAAACAAAAGCTTCAAACAACTAATAAAGGAATGTATGTAAAACGTTTTGCATTTGTGTCCGGACTCCTCCAAGGGTCCATATGAGATATGGTGTCAATAAGTCATCCGGTATTAACGCCCTATACCTAATGGGTCACACTTGACTAATACAGACAGGAAATGTTGGATATTTGACTCCAAATTGTAATTTTCAATAGCGAGCAAGGGGGATTCAAGTTACCTTTGAGAGTGCTTACTAGGACAACTTTAATTTAAAAAAAATGTTGTTGCAGTTGTGGCACATATTTAAGGTTTTAGACTATTTATCCTATGTAAAGATACTCGTCGACAACTTCGAACTTAGTGCTCCCAAAAACTACCGACATAGGTTTTACTAACTACTAGGTTCGAAAACAAAATTTTGTTTATCTCTGGAATGTATTAGAAATAAATACCCGCGGTTAAGTAACCCAGTACTATAACCGCTTAGCTACCGATTCCCTACACAATATACAAGTACTATCAATCACACTGTATTCCTCGATATGAGCATACACTTTATCTCCGAATTTACATACCCTCATATCCATCTCGATACACTTCGAGGGCTCAGGATGTGTGTCCGAGGAGCTTTTGCCGATGACAAATAGTGTACACCCCATTCCCGTTGGCATTTTCACGATAAATAAGAGCTGATATCGAGGCACCGGGCCTCCCTAGCGATGCTCGGATTTTGCGGATAACAAATGACGTGAGATGGACTAGGGAAGGGTTATGCCATTAAGTATTGTGGGATTAGCATTCCGTTTCGCTCTGATTGATTATGCTTCTGTGTTTGTATGATAGTTTTTAGGAGCCCCTTGTCAAATGGTGGACACTTTTTCACTATTTCTAATAATAATAATTATTATTATTATGTAGTTCTAAACATAAACACAAATTAACATAACAAAATAAATTAATGGAATGGAACTAAAATGGCGTCTACTCAGCACAAATGTTATAGAAACCACAAAGTGGTAACTATAACGCTGATTTTCAGTAAACGCCAGAGACATAGGTGCAATAAAATAAACTTAGCTAATCACAGGCTCCAACATAAAAATAAAAATACACTCTTATAAAATTTATGAATAATAATAATTAAAAAAAACTGTTAACATTTAGGAAAAAAGGCACAATGACAAGCCAACGCAACAAAAAGCGTAACAAAAGGCATATGCGAGGCACAAGGCACACAATTAAATTATTTAATAAGATACAAAAGTAAAATAAATGGAGAATTAAGCTAGTATTTTTATAATATACAAACATTGTATACTTCATAAGAAAGGTGTGATACATCGACAGATAAATATACTAAATTTGCAAATTTAAAAGATATTCTTTTAGTTTTACTTTATAAGTGCCAACTGTTCCTACTAATAATAGTAATACCTATGTAATAACTCAGTGCTGAAATAAAGAAGTCCTTCCAAGGACGAAGGCTTTTTAACCGACTGAAAAAAGGAGAAGGTTCTCAATTCGACTGTTTTTTATGTGTGTTTCCTCTGAACTTTTTTCGAGTTCAACCGATTTTGATGATTCTTTTTTATTTGAAAGCTGGTGCTTTTTATGTGGCCTCATATAAATTTCATTACGATTTGAGCAGTAGTTTTTGTGTAATCCTTAATAATATGTATTTAATTGCCTTTGACTACATTGATGATGTTCTCTTTTTATTTATATTAAAGTTTGGAAAACTAGTGGTAAAATTTATTAAGAGGTAGAGTCACGCTTCAACTGCATTATGGCTACTTATAGCAGGACCATAATCTTACCAAATACCAGCGTGTAACAGCAGAATAATGCTGTGTTTCGTATGGTGAGTATAAAGAACTGAGGCCCTTATTACTGGTAACGCAGCATTCTATCTTAGTTCACTGGGGTGATAACGCATCTGTATTTTTATTCTTAATCGAGGATAGATGTAGATAATATAGGCCACAGCATCAGCACTTACGACTGTGTGCTCGCTTGTGACACTTAATCTTAATAAAAAAGAAAAAAAATCCAATAAGTATTTATGTTGAATAAAAATTATTCTGTATACTTCATGCAAATGTATTTTAAAAGTAATAAATAGATTTATAATAATAAATAAATAGACTATATCATCATCGTCATTACAGCTTGAAAAGTACGAAGCAGAGCATAGGTGTTTCCCAAGGTGCGTCACAAAACACGGTGCTGAATCTATCTGCATCCCATCGTTTTACTGGTAAGAAGTCGTAATACTTGGGGTTGTCTCTCCATCTACTCGTAAATGAGTACCACCCTAATCTATACTTACTGGCACGAGGCTGCTACTCAAGAGTCTTTTTAACCTTTTATATAATATTTAATATGTATATCAAGTTCAATTATAAATCTATATACACTGTTGCTTACAGGCCTCCTCTAATTTCTGAGAGGGTTTAAGGGCAAGGAAATATCCGCCGTTTCGTCGTTCGTCACGTTCTTTATTATTTCTCCTTTTAAATTTTTTGTTATCTTCTGTTTTTTTTTATTATTTGTCTGACATGCAGGTATCCTCACGATGTTTTCCTTCACCAGCGAACACGTGGTAAATCAGCATTTAAAATTGCAATTAACAATTTCATTGGTGCCGGTGGGGATCGAACCCGGGTTGCTCGCGTACTGCGTAATTTACAGCGAACGCATAGCCCCTGAACTTCCACGGCTCTTTATATAAAAACGGTTATTTATTTTATATTACGAAAATTGCAATTTCATTTATTATGTTTTAACTGATCAATGATTTAAGTTTAATTTAATATTTTAAAACTTATCCACGCAAGAAATAACATTCTAACCATCAGTACTTTAGTATTACAATAGATATTCATAGAGATATGTTTATAAATAGTTTCATAAACTCAATTAATAATTAATTAATTCTTAATTATTAGATAAAACATAAACTATTTTGGCGTGTAGTGGCAGTGTCAGAATGTACACTACCCCGTATCGTCCCGTGGGTGTCGTAAGAGGAGACAGAGGGAAACTAAAACAGGAAATGGGCAGCAGCATCTTGACAGAGGGAAACTAAAACAGGAAATGGGCAGCAGCATCTTTCTCATAAATAACCCGCGAAGTGCGAGTCGAAGTCGCGCATGAAGGTTTCTAGTAGGGGAGCACCTTTTAATTTTAATTTATTTATTTAATTTTTAATTTATTTTAATTATTATTATTATATATTATTTGTTGTTATAGCGACAGAAATACTCATTCTGTAAAAATTTCAACCGTCTGTCCACCTATAACGGATCATGAGTTGCAGCCCGCTGACAGATAGACAGACAAACGGACGGACGTACCCTTTGGGTACGGAACCTCAAAAACTACGGTTGCAATCCCGCCTGCCAAGTGTAACAACTGTGGAAAAATCCCTCTATGAAGCAATCTACGGCGGAGGCCTATGTTCAGCAGTGGACTTTTATAGGCTGTAATGGATGTAAACTATTTTATTTTTAGGCAAATTATGTTAATTAGGAAACAGAAATTCGTAAAATAAATTGTGATGAAAATTTATTTATAAATTACGAGTACATATAAAGGTTGTTGCTTGAAAATTCTATATTCTTTAGGTTTTAACTGTTTCTGATACTAACAACCAACTGCGAAAGGCTGCCGCTGCGGATGTGAGATCGTTAGAATATTATAATTCAGAAGTACTAGACGTATCACAAATAGTCAAAGTGATGGAACATTTAAAAGGGATATTGGATGTCACACTACGCGAAATGGGACCTCTGAAGGCTTCCGGTCTTTGAGCGATTGTCATCTACTGATGACGCTGCCAGGGTTGCCACATGTATATTTTAAAACAAATATTAGAATGTATAGATTGACAAAAAATTATAAATGTTGTTATATATGTGGTAGAGCCACTATAAAGTATTACGGGTGCGTCACAAATGTACGACACATTAGTGACAACATAACTTTAATAGGGTATAGGAAAATCATCTGGACAGAACCACCAGCAAGAGATAACTGAAACACCTATATCTATCGTCGATTAGAAATCAAAATGCAGATGCGTTGTAACCCCTGCGATGGAATGCATCGTTATTACTAATATGGATCTCCGGTATGATAAGTACTAAGACATTATTATAGTAATCACTACAACATTATGCTGCTATTTAACAGTGGTAGACATGGAGGGCATGGTTCCCCAGCCGAGTCTACCCATTCGTACTGCAGTCATATTACAGGCTCTACCAAGTTATACATATATTGAGATTCTAGTATGAAAAGTTAGAAAATATATACGTCCACATACGGTAGGTACAGGTTTCTTCTATTTTCTTGAACGGTTATGTTGCGATTAGTCAGCTCCGCTGTTTCAGACTTTACATGTCCTAGAAAAATATTTTCCTCAGAAATGCCGGTATTTCTGATTATATTAGTACTTAAAAATACAATTGAGTGATTTCATGGCTCATATCTCATTCATGGTTTAAAAACGATAAAAAGTTGCCGATCCGTGAAGCTAGACATTGATTGCGAAAATTAAAAATACATACATACAAAAGTTTTTTCGCCTGTCTCCCAGAGGCGTAGGTATACGTACTTTGGACTTCCGTTTGACATAATCCTAACACACCTCTCTCGTATTCTTCACATCCATATTATATCTACACATACATGTCCGCCAATTAAGGGTACTATAAATTTGGTCAATAGTCATTATATCGCTATATCTGAACCGTGCTGTGCTGAAATAACCCACAAAAATATAAAGTTTTACAGATTTGAAAGATAAAAGCATTATTCTTGTGGCAGAAGCCTTATTATATTATGTATGTAGATTTTGGGTTACTCATTTTCTTGAAGTTTTTCACACTACGAAATAAACTGAAAAAGAGCCTCTGGATTATAGTTTTGGGCAGTTTACTCGGTCCAATTATACTTTAATTATAAAATAATAGTAGCTTGAGATATTTCCAACATAATATATAGCCTAAGATATTTTAAATATTTTACAATTTATTCCACAACAAAAACCGCAACCATTACCGTAAACTCTTCAACTCCAAACCAGCGAAACCATTTAAAAATCCATCAATTAACCGTCCCCTTCAACGCTGCAAAAAAAAAACTCCACCCAAAGAATTTCCTCAATAAATATTTGTCATTCTGTTCGAACTGGCAACCCTGAAATTGTTAGCATGTCATGTCCGATCCCTTTTCAAAATGGCGGTTGTCAAGTTGGCGGGAAGGGTGACGGTCACTTCGTATCATAGATCTTTGTGCGAATGTCCCCGAAATATATTTATTACAAATGTTTGACATGAATATGTTAAGATGGAATTCAATTAACAAAATACTTACATGTATAGTTTGTTGTTTCAAGATAATCTTGCTTCAAATAATGTAGCTTACTTTGGAAATGTAATTACAATTAAATTAAAATGAAAACTCTTTATTTCTCAGCGTAAGAAATGAAAAGTTTCGTTTGGCAAGCGCTAATATGTTATTTTAATCTACTATCGTTTAAAATTCAGTTCCACTGCCCGGAGAAGAAATGACAAAGGAAATTCCGCGGGCTTTCTCATTCTTGTCAGTTTTTATACACTAATATCTATGACCGTTTCACTGGTTCTATTGCGGATATTCTGATGATGTTGGCGGGTGGTGAGTTTCACCTAGTTTAAAAAGCACCTTCCCTCTCACAATTGCGTGCACTCTCTCTGCCACCTTTAAACCCTTAGCGGTTAGCCATCGCAGAGTATTTCTCCTGATGATGCCTTGTTTAGAGGCGAAATACGTGTCGTATTATCGACGATGGTAGATAGCTTTTACGTGGTAGAGCCATGCTGCAGTTATGTTTATAGTATAGTTGTAGCACGAATGGGTCGACTCGACCGGGGAAGGACCACGCTCTCACAGAATACCAGCGTAAAATAGCAGCTTAATGCTGCTGTGTTTCGTATGGTGAGTGTAGAAAACCAGAGACACATTTTACTGGAAAAGAGGCATTCTATCTAGCACACAGTCCACCTGATGGTAAGTGGTTGCTGTGGTCCATAAACATCTTCATCTTTCCTCGATTACGAATCAAAATGCAGATGCATTGTCAGCCGTGAGGACTAAGATAGAGTGCCTCGTTTCCAGTAAAATGGGTCTCCGGTTCTCTACAGTCACCATACGAAACACAGCAGCATTAAGCTGCTATTTTACGCTGGTATTCTGTGAGAGCGTAGTAATTCCCCGGTCGAGCCGACCCATTCGTGCTACAACCATAATATAGCTCCAGCATGGCTCTACCACGTAGAGAAAATGTGGGAAGAATGGGGATGCTATTTAAACTAGATAACATACCGCCCTTTTATTTTTAGGTCTTCAATTTGACACATTGTCCAATTGCTACTTTTAATATTTTATCTGTTTCCTTTTATGCATTTTAGAAGTTCTTTTTTTATATATGTAGGATTAGGCTGATAAGCGAGCACACACTCTGATGGTAATTGGATATTGTGGCCCATAGACAGCTATATCAATCTTCGATTAAATTCAGATTGGTTATTGTGGCCGTAGGAAGGAAAAGGGGAGATCTCCCGCCGGGCAAGGTATTCTGCCCGGGGAACGGCTAACGCTCCGAATGGTAGTTCGGAGCTATTCTATATATACTGCTTCAACTTCGGAACTTTGTTAGCGTGATTTAGGCTTCGATATGTTTCGCTTGTGGCGCGACGACAGCGCCGCCACAGTTATCACCCCTGAGGACTAAGATGGAATGCCTTTTTCCAATAAGGATCTTCGGTTCTCTATACTCACCATACGAAACAAAATTATTCTGCTGTTTTCCGCTGCTATTCTGTGAGAGCGTGATCCTATGCCGGTCGAGCCGATCCATTCGTGGCTCTACCTCGTAAGTGACAATGTGCAGGATTTCTATGAATTATGCTTTTACTGTGTACTTAATCCGTTCAATGATTTGTATGACAATTCTCATTTCATCAGTCACGCAGATCCAACTTTGATCCAGTACTTAACAAGTTACGCAGCCATTTGCATATCAACACCTAATCACCAAATAACGTATTCAAACTCCAATAAGCTTGCGACCAAATCAATCTCATCACGTAATGCATCAATTATTTACCTTGTTACAAAACACGTGTATAGTGACGTACGATTAGGTACATCGACATCGATGATCTGAAGCGTGAGTCGGGTCGAATCACAACCGGCGTGTTAACTTTGCATTATTAATGATTCATTTAGTTCACACTAACCGAGCTGTTCGCTCGATCCCTTCGGGTTTTAAGTAGTGATGTACGTACGGAATAGTTTGGGCAAATATCGAAAGGAATTCATATCGATTTCATTAAAATTAATCCATTTATTGAATATAACTACTTTTACGAATTTTATCGCATTTAATTATACTAAAAATAGGAATTAATCGCGTTTAATTTTAATTTAAGCAGAATTGAGTTTCAATTTATAGAATCGAGTTTAATTCTACTTTAAATATTATTAAACAAGATAAAATCCGTAAATAGTTTTATTAAATGTGTAGTGTTTGCGTAAATATAAGAAATCATTGTAATCCATGTGTCCTATTTTACATGATGATGGTGACTACCACCTAATACTATGGCCTTACACTATGTCCGTATATACAAAGTATTGACATAACAACATTGAACAAATAAGTATTCAAAAACTTATGAAAAACACATTATTCACGTAGAAATTCGAGGAAGCTTATGTCCAGCTGTCAGAAGTTAATAGGCTGTTACTTTAGTACATACACTGTCCGCCAACACGCATTGGGATTTGGGACAGTACAGCGGACATTTTCTTACCTAATACCCTCTTAGAATTGAGAACTCTGTACCCAACTGTGGAATGTACATGGGTAATCTTTACTTAATTTACAGAAAGTAATCAAAGAAAGAAAATAAGTTTATTTAGTAACAAATTATAGCAATTTGCTTACAATAATAGAATTTGCTAATCACGTAAATGGTTACTAAAATGTTACCCAACTCTTCATAGTCTTGGTACCTTGGTACTGACAAAGTACTTCGACGCTGATCTTCCGTGGGTGCCAATAAACTTTTAATAGAAAATAATCGTAACAGTATTCATTATTATACAATGTTAAGTAAAATGCAGTACAAATATATACTATCACAAACATATTAATAATAAATAAATAAAAAAATAGTAAGTAAAAAATGAATGAAAAAAATACGTTTTTACATTATTGTTTATATGCTATATAAATTATATATAAAAATAAACCTTTGTAACTATATGATTTTATTATTAAATTACAAGCTTGGTGGCAACATCGATAATCGATAATAATAAACACTAATAGTGCATCACCAATCTAAATGTTTGAGAGTGCAATCGGCGATCTGATTAATAGTACTAGTGCGAAATGTTTAATCTTTCCCGCCGTGATTCCCCGTCCCTTCACACCAAAGCAACGCCGAGATCACTTTATTATGTACAAACTATCGATTGTTAATTGTAACTTTCCGTGTTGGTACATAACTAATTCATCAGCTTGTTAATTAATGCATTTTAATTTGTTCTTGTGGGTAATGTAAGTTGTGCTAGCTCAGGAATTAAGCGCTCGCTATAGATTTGAATATTACGAGTATGTGAGCAACCCGGGTACGATCCCCGCCGGCACCGATGAAATTGTTAACTGCAATTTTAAGTGCTGATTTACCACGTGCTCGGCGGTGAAGGGAGACATAAGGAAATCTGAATGAATGAGAAATAAAAAAAAATTCGGAGACAAGTGAAGTCCGTCAACACGCATTGAGGCAGCGCGGTAAACCCTCTCAGAAATGCGAGAGGGCCTGTGCCCAGGGGTGGGATGTAAACGGGCTGTAACTAAAATTTTTAAGTTAAATTTGTATGTAAATGAAGTAGTGATATACTTTACACTGCAAACATCGCATTGTAAATATTTCATTATCATCATCATAACAGCCCTTCGGAAGCCAACTGCTGGACATAGGACTCCTGTAAGTAATATCAGTCTTCTGATTTCCTGCATGTCTTACCAGGTTGTCTCTACTCCATGTAGTGAGGGGCCATCTTAATGTTTATTTATTTGAGCAGTTTTGAGTTTTTATTTTTAATTCTTGTACGTGTATTATATAATTGGTTCCTCAGAAATGGCTTTAACGTTTTGGATGAAATTGTGCTTTTAGATAACGTTTTACTATCCAAGTTTTTTAATTAGTTTTCATAGATAATATTTTTTAACGCCTAGAAAAGCTCGGTGGCCATGATATTATCTTGATATAGGTATCTTTATGGTGTGAATACGGTTGGAAACTAATATTAATATAATTTATTACAATTTTTTTATGATTATTTTTTTACTACGGCACCTTCGTTATTTTTTACATGTTAGTCCCATTGTACCTATCCCTTTTTACCTACCTTATATCTTTGTACTTATCTTATATTTAAATACCACAAAAAGTTTATTCAATTAATAGAAACAGAAACTTTTTTATTTAATATAAATTTTGAATAATACTTCTTGAAAGACACTCTTTTGTTTAATTACCACTGGTTCGAAAAAAACCTCTGTCCTGGGAAGAACCAGCAAGAAACCCAGCTGGACTTTTTTTATAAATAAAGCTTACAATCATGTATGTTACAGAATTAACCACACAAAACAAATAAGAAATAGCTTGGTAGCGATCCATAAATTTCTTAATATTATAATAACCCTTTTTATACAAACTTTTATAATATACCAACTAAATGATACACCGTTTGAGCGGTTGGTTTTCCATTTTAAAATTAGATTAGATTTCTTTAATATAGATGACTATCTGACTATAAAAACTATGGCTTTATTAAATTATTTTCGTATAAAATTTGTACAGAAAGGTTGTTTTTTTCTAGAATGAGGTTGACAAATGAGTACACAGTCCACCTGATGGCCCCATAGACATTTACATATATTCTCAATTAAGAATCAAAGTGCAGATGCGTGGTCACCCTGAGGCTAAAATGAAAAGGGCTACCCCGTTAACGCGAGGAGGTGGTGAATGCTTTATGCATACCACGACAGCCGGCTGTCGTGATTATGTGGGACTCACTGTGACTAAACTAACAACCTTAAGTGTACCCACCCATGGGACTGGCATTGACTTATTAGGCCTTTCTGCCGAATCGGAAGCGACCCTCTTTTGGGAAAAAAGGGCGCAGGGGCTCTGGTTCTGTACACTCGCCATATGAAACACAGCAGCATCAAGCTGCTATTTTACACTGGTATTCTGTGAAATGGTGGCCCCACCCCGATCAAGCCGACCCACTCGCGCAACAGCCATAATAATATAGCTGCAGCGTTCGTAAAAGCAGGGGATTTGGCATCCATAGGTTTTTTAGTTATTATTAAGGAGGCGCTGTTGCATATCTCCCATGTTTCCCTATGCCGCTTCTTACGACACCCACGGGATTATATGGGGTAGTGGATATTCTTTCATCGCCACTACACGGTCGTCAGTTTAATAGGTAAAACAGATATTGTTGTAACAGGCTGTGAGGAATTCCATCTTAGTTCTCAGGGACGCTAACGTGTTTTCTTTCTTTCTTAAGATGGTTGTATGCGTCCCGGTGGTTCTAACTCTTATATATTAACTCTTAGAACTTTGATTCATAATTTATTAATTACAGCCAATTACAAGTCCACTGCAGAACACTGGCCCCTCCATTTTAATTGCCTGTTAGGGTGGATATTTGCTTTAGTTACCAAGCTTAACAGGCGGGTTAGAATTATTTTAATTATTAAGGTGGAAGCTCCAGGGTGGCCCGTGAAATTCAAATTTTCTTGCGTTTTATGGAATTTGCAGGTCAGGGTTAGGTTGTATATTTAACAAAATATGATTCGCGACCGTAGCGATTATGTGTTTACAGAATTATTATCGATAAAATCACCAATACAACCCTGTAAGTTCATATAATCTCTTTGAATGAGTTTTTCTGGAAATAGCCATACAATGGGATTATACGAACTTAGAGGGTTGTATTGATGATTATAATGATTATAACTCTGTAAATACATAATCGTTACGGGCGCGAATCATATTTTGTTAAACATACAACCTGACCCTGCCCTGCAAATTCCAAAAAACGCAAGAAAATTTGAATTTCGCGGGTCACCCTGGAGCTTCCACCTTAAGTAGTTATCAGGAAGATGCTGCTATCATCTCCTACTTCAGTTTTCTGTCGCTTCTTCTGACATCTACGGAATTATATAGTGTAGTGCATTCTCTTAAGCCGCAACGAATAAGAACTTTACTCACAAATTTTAAAAATAAAACCAAAATGTGATTACAAGTTTTTTTTTTAAATAAATTAATATAAGCTCATCCAACAGTACAAAGTATTATAATGTATTAGCGGCTGGTTACCGCTGCCGGTTATAAGAAAGCTGGATCTTTTCTCCCTTAAAGAAAAAAAAATTCAAATAACAATTTCATTAGTGGTAATGAAGATCGAACCCGGTTTTTTTATAGGATAAGGGTGACAAACAAGCACACAGTCTACCTGATGGTAAGTGGTTGCTGCGGCCCAAAGACACCTACATCTATCCTCTATTACAAATCTAAATGCAGATGTGTTGTCACCCGTGAGGACCAAGATGGAATGCCTCACTTCCAGTAAAAAGGGTATCCGGTTCCCTACACTCACCATACGAAACACAACAGCGTTAAGCTCCTATTCTATGCTGGTATTTTGTGAGAGCGTGGTCCGTCCCCAGTTGAGCCGACCCATTCATGCTACAACTATACTACTAATATAGCTGCAGCATGGCTCTACCACGGTTTGCGCGTATTGTGAAATTTACGGTGAGAATAGAGTGGCTCATGACGTGTTTTTACACTAGCTATCTAAACCATTCAATAATAAATAAAAGCGCGAGTACGAGTTCCTGAAAGATGACTCATATTTGTGTCATTTGCTGCAGATTCTATTCAGTCCATGGTATCCACGTGCGGATACAGTTTCTAAAGAAACTGTATCCGCTACTTTTCCTTTCTTGGTGGCTCTTTTCTCGCTCAAAGGCTAAGTATAGCCATTCAGTGAGGAAACTCAGCCAGTGTTCTTGGCACGATACCAAGGAGAGCAGGACTGTGTGATAATTTAAGTTATTAGCTTTAATAATATTATTATAGTTTTTAATATTGTATATATTTTATACGTGGTAGAACCATGCTGCAGCTATATTGGTTGTATAGTTGTAGCACAAATGGGTCGGCTCGACCGGGTAAGGACCACGCTCCCACAGAATTTCAGCGTAAAATAGCAGCTTAGCACTGTTGTGTTTCGTATTGTGTGTGTAGAGGACCGGAGCCCCTTTTTACTGGAGAAGAGGCATTCTATCTTAGTCCTCACGGGTGACAACGCATCTGCATTTTGATTCGCAAACGAGGATAAATGTAGTCTATGGGACAGCAACCACTTACCATCAGGTGAACTGTATGCTCGTTTGTCAACCTATCCAATAAAAAAATATTTCAATGTTATGTACCTAAATTGTTGTATAGAAACAAATGAAAAATAAAACATATAATAAGAATCTTTGTAGGATAAAATATCCTAAAATGGCGCGTTTTATTCACTCGAAGATAACAAGTCGAAAATCTGACTGAGCCGAAATGTAAGAAAGACAAACGCGGCCAAATTCAGTGTAAGTGTGAAATCAACTGTATAATTAGACCAAATATTGGTCCAGGGCTTTGAACAAAGAAAACATTGGTAAGGGGGGGCGCGTCTTGGGGTAATCGGGGCGGCTAAAATGGCGCAACTGTTGGTGCTTATTTATTTTATTTGTTTCGCGTATTGAGTAACGAGTACTAGTTAAAAAAATCAAAAAGACTATGTGCTGCACTTTTACTTCTATAAAGAACAAAATTCCTTTTACTAATGCGTTATAATAATTGATTAAAAAAGTTACGGTATAGAGGCGTAGTGAAAGAGCCGCCAAAATACCACAAACTTTTTTCTTATTGAATAAGGGTGACCAACTAGCACACAGTCCACCTGATGTTAAGAAAAAACTGTGGTTCATAGACATTTACATCTATCCTCGAATAAGAATCGCTTTGTTACCCTCAGGACTAAGATGGATTCCCTCATCTGCAGCAAGAAGTGTCGCTAGCTTTCTACACTTACCATACGAAGGACGGTAACATTAAGCTGATATTTTATGCAGATATTCTGTGAAAACTTACTGAACAATAACTGAAGTTTTATCGCTCTCGAAGTTTTAAGCTATCACAGAGTCCGAGCGACGTCTGTTATAAAATACAGAAGCTCTATACTACTACATGAAGCATCAGCTGCACTGACGGGCTTGACAACTTGACCTGCGGGAGTTCACTCCTTTTCCACCGACTGCCAAACGTATTAAAATTCTTAAATGAAATATTTCGCAGAATTTATAAAATATATTCATAAGAAATACAAAACAAAAATAACATTTTTTTAATATTATCAAAGCTCCCAGCAGCATTTTAGCGGCCCAAAACAATAGAGCGTAAAACTCGAATCCCCATGTTTGTACACGATTCTGTAACGAGAAGGAGGTGTTTTACAGATTTCCAATGTTTTCGCAGGGCTCCGTCTCAACCGCTGGCTTTGTGTGATCTGCGAGTAATGTTTACACTTATTCCAGCCACTCAAGTGCACGAACAGATTTGATACGGAAAATAATATATTGGTTACCGTTATAGAAATACCGTTAAAGTCATAGGGAGAAGTTTTTCTTAGATGCCACGCTTGGCAGAAGCAATCGCAGTTTTTAATTTTTTTTTGTTGTTATTAGAAAGACGCTACTGCCATTCTACTGGTTTGTTTCTTTCTTTCGCCTCTTACGACACCCACGGGACAATATGGAGTAGTGGGTATTCCTACACCGCCACTACACTGTCAATACAATAACCAAGAGGCGACAGAGAGAAATTGAAACAAGTGATAGGCAGCAGCATCTTCCTGATAAGAACTAAAAATAATAAAAAGAACTGCGTTTGCCAACCCGCTTGCCAAGCGTCACAACTATGACAAATATCCCCCTTATGAGGCAATCTATGGAGGAGAATTGTGTCCAACCTCGCATAGTTATCGCATAGTTAATAAAAATCAGAATTAGCGGATATTTAGTTTGCTGCTCGGTAATTACCTACTAGGCTAAGAAGCTATGAGGTATATTGATAGAAGTTACTCTTCAAAACATTTGAAAGAGAGTATCATATCTAGGTGGCATTTTGCAGCACCAGCCAATATATGGCAGCAATATTCCATACACGACCGGACTTGCGCTTTATATAAAGTAAGCAGTTGTGTGAAGTATCGCCGCACTTTTGCAAGGACTGCCAGCTTTCTTGCAGCTGCTATGGCCTTGAACTCAATGTATTCTATGAGAACGTGGTCCTTCTCCGGTCGATTCAACTTTTGCACGCCGCATAACGCGAAGCGTTTCTACTCTCGACACGTCAAGGTGAAGCAATTTTTGTTCTTAAAATGCCTGTATCATAACCATATTGCACTTATACGATAATATAAGTAGCCGCATATCAAGAAAACACTCCTATTAAACCGTCTTATATTTTCTAAAAAATCATTTTATATTGCTACTTTTTAAAAAACAAAAACAGATTGAAAAAAATTTTACGTGGACGTCCGGATGTTGATTTTGTATGTGTTCACGATATCTCCCGAAAAAATTAACGTTACAAGACCGGTTTTTTTTTATTAGCTTCAGAATTACATCAACTGATTTCCTATTTCATATCAATAGCCTAGTATGCCTAGTTTGTAAATAAAATGATTTAAAACTTTTATAATTTTTATTGGTATTGAAAAATTAAAGGCGATGTCATATATTTTTTTACCATTTGATAGAGAAAGGTCAAATGTATCATACGGCCTATATCGATTTTATACTTTCTGTTATCGATTTATTTTGGTAATCTCTTTTTTCATCAAAATTAAATGAAACGCTCAGGAGGCGTGCACTTTTAGTTTTTCAAACTATTTTTTCCTACAATGAGGATGACAAACGAGCACACAGTTCACCTGACGGTAAGGATGCTGTGGCTCATAGATATCTACATTTATCTGAGGACTAAGATGGAATCCCTCGGTTCCAGTAAAAAAGGCATCCGGTACTCTATATTCACCATACGGAACACAGCAGATAATTAATAATATTCCATGAGAGTGTGATCCTACCGCGGTCGAGCTGACCATTTCGTACTCAAACCATAATATAGCTGCAGCATGGCTCTAACAAATATATAATTTATATACTTTAATTTTATAATATTATATACTTTAATTTATTTTCTTGTCTTTTAGCGTTTCACACACCTACTTCTTATTTTTATCTCTGCATCACCCAAAGGTTGACTGGTAGAGAATGCCTCAGGCATTAAGTCCGCCTATACATCATGTTGTATGAAGTGTAAATAAATAAATAAATAAATAATCAACTAAGTAAATATCAATTTATTCGTACTATCGATTAAAATATACTTTTTAAATTCTAAGCAAATAATGAAAAATCATTACACACTATAGTGTAGTAAAGGTAAAGAATGTTTCAAAATAATACAATTTAATATCCCGAGAGAATACCCCGATTGCATGACATCATTTGTCATCACAAGTTTTAATACCGACCCGATGTTATCAATACCCTCGCGAGAAAATATTCCAATATTGTGATTTACGATATAATACAAAATGGTATGCAATACAAAAATACCCCACAATACAAAGAACTAGTCTTGGTAACACGTGTGGATGTACTGAAGTGTCAATGTAAACTGGTTTTGAAGCATTACATATTTCTTTTCCCCTATGATATGCAAAAATATCGCCCGTATATTTCGTACTTAGGACAACGGTGAAGCAGCCACGTTATTTCTGTTGTCATAAATCTTATATGGGGTTAATACAGTGGCATACTCTCTTTGATAGGATTTCGGAGCTTTTCCATTCGTATGCGGATGAAATGCGACAGAAGTATTGGTTTATTTATTTTTATTTATTTAATGTTTATTGTAACACACCTCAATCTAACGGTAACAATAGGACCTATTAATGTCTTATGGCATTCTCTACCATTCAACCCTGGAAGAAATAGATAAATAAAAGTTGATAGGTGTTAAAACGGATAAAAATGACGAGACATATAATATATATATATATATATATATATATATATATATATATATATATATATATATATATTACGTGGTAGAGCTATGCTGCAACTATATTCGTGGTATAGTTGTAGCATGAACGGGTCGGCTCGACCGGGGAAGAACCACGCTCTCACAGAATACCAACGTAAAATGGCAGCTTCCACTGCTGTGTTTCGTATGGTGTCGAGTGTAGAGAACTGGAGACCCTTTTTAGTGGAAAAGAGGCATTCCATCTTTGCCCTCACGGGTGACGATGCGTCTGCATTTTGATTCTTTATTGCGCATAAATGTAGATGTCTATGGGTTACAGAAAACACTTACCATCAGGTGAGCTGTGCTCGTTTGTCACTCTATCCTATAAAATAAATTATGAGTATACATGTTGTTTATATATTCAAATTACATATATAATATGTAAAATAAAATAAAATAGGAATAGAAGGTTATAAATGGTATATATAATAGGAGTTTAATTATTTAAATGTAAAAATAGATCTTCATCGTTGAAACCGTAAAAATTTACTGTTGAATATTGGAAGACTATACCAGTTTGGCAGGTGGATGCAGACCACAGTACCAGAAACCTCGAACCGATGTTAGAAAAGATGCCAGAAATGATTTTTGACATTTCGCATAGTCATCTCTTGCAGCGCTTATGGGACGACATATATTATATTATATTCGTAAGTCCTTCTTTTAAGATAAAATATTTGATAAAATGACATTTGTTGATGAGTTTTACATTTCAATAAGTTTTCATTTAACACGTTACTAGTTGCTTCTGATATTATTATATTCTAATATACAGATTGTCGTTTAAATTAATGCATAATATAACTTTGTTTTCCTGTCCATATTTCAAAACGCTAGATGTCTCCTCATTCTAACCCTTACTTTAGAAGGGAACATTCCGTACCCCTGTGGAAAGTGGTGATTTATCAAAGAATTTTCTCACCTAATACAAACGTAAGAGTAATAAAAATAATATGGCGTTCAAATGAAAAATATTTTTTATTTGTGGTAGAACCACGTTATGTTTATATTATGGTTGTCGTACAAATGGGTTGGCTCGGCCGGGGAAGGAACACACTCACAGAATACTAGCGTAAAATATTTTTTGCTATTTTTATATAGTGAGTGAAGAGAAGATCAAAGTGCTGTTTTTAAAAAAAATGATTATTGAGAACCGAAGACCCTTTTTACTGGAAACGGGACATTCCATCTTAGTCCTCAGGAGTGATAAGACCTAAGCGCAAAGGGGCTACAACATTGACTTACCATCAGGTAAACTATGTGCCCGATTGTCATCCTTATTCTATAAAAAAGCCGTCAAGTAATTTATATATATATATTTCATCTGCCTCTCGAACAATAGTTTCAGCGGTCATACTTTTATGTTAAACGTTTATGTTTTTTTTTAATATGTCCATTAGATCCGCTTGTGCTCGAAATAGGGACCCACGAATGAATTTACCGCTGCATTATTGACTGTATTGGTTAAGTTGTCTACTTAGGGCAGCGTGAAAATTGCGAGACGTCTGATACTGCAGCTTTCAGTTAGTCAGCCAAGTTAGGTCACGCCATACGACCAAATGTTGCCTACGACGGGACAGGTCCACGTTCAGCAGTGGATTTTTGCGGGCTCTTCAATTAAAAAGTTTTCTCCTTAAGTACTTTATTTCGTATCAAGTAAATTGTTGATAGAATCAGGCATTACTTTGAGAAAATAAATGTTATCAACGATATCGAAATTGAAGAGGGCTGATAATTTTCCGCTCACTAGATGTCGCTAGTTGGGACTGAGGTAAAGTTTTTTTACACAATGTTATATTATTGAGCAGCTGCGTTTTAAAAGTTTATCGGTTTCTAGATTATCACGTAAACACATAAAACAATGTCTTAGTGCTTTGCTCTTTAATTTTTTGCACATTTTTCAACTTCTTTTTTTTTAATTTTCTACTTTTAGGAATATGCCTAGTTTAGTATATTTATTTATAATCTAATTACTAAAAATAAAACTAATATTACAGAAAGAAACGTTCACCTAACAAAATACCTTCCTATGACATCTGTAAAATATTTCAACTCATTCCTTAAGTAGCGCCAAGTGGCAAAAAAGTCGTGGGTATCATTAGCTCGTATCTACGCTGTAACTAAAATTATGTGTTATATTGCGTGCACTATCACTGTCAAAGACAAAATAATACAACATTGCTTAATACATAAATAAGTGAATAAATTTAAATTATTTAAATTAATACAATGGCAATTAAGACTACCCAATTAAGATACAGTGACAAATCAATATGCGACAATATCAGGAACATTGAAGTAAAACAAAATATGGAAGGTGCGGTTAACCCCCCGCGAGACGTGGGGACTGAGCTCTAAGAAATAAATGCCCTACATAAAAGCGGGAGTGCTAGGAAATGTACGTGAGTATTCTTAACACCCTATACGTGATGGACATGTATGGAGTTGAATTTACCGCTTAGGACATTATTAAAATAAGACACGTATCATTTCGAAAAACCAAAATCTTTGTTAGGGATACATCCAGAAGATTACAACCGTCTTCTTTGATTCGAATGGAATACAGAAGATTCTCATTCTTGCCGCGGCTTTGTACTAATCGTCAACTTTTTTACTGTCCTAACGTTAAATATGTATATTATACACGAAGAACTTCCTCAAGTAATTCTTTAAATGATGGTAAGTACTGCATCAAAATCCATACAGAAGTTTTAATATTTTAACAGTAAAATATGTGGCAAGATCGGTGATGCTCTTGCCTTAAGATTATCGACCAAATTGGCGATATATTGAAGTTAGGCCAAATTACGAGTACAGAGTAGCATATATGCTTAGATATATGGATGTGATAAAAGCGAGAGATTTGTGCGAGGACTGTGTTCAAATATAAGTCCGTACTCTGTTCCTGAGATTTCATATACATATGTTACAATACAAACTAACCAAGCATTTTCTTTTATGAAAAAATAATTTAATATATGATAATACACTTACTTATTCGCAGTTCTTTTGTGGTATTTAATGTAAAAATGTTGATTTCTCGTTTAGATACTGCTACTCATTAGGTACGTAAATCAATTCCACTGAAGCTAAAGAAACAGACATTTTAAAGCTGTATTCTCTTTTATAGAAGTGAAATTAACTTCTAAAATATACGAAGGCACAGCAAATAGTTACAGTCTACTACGTCCCACACCTGGGCACAGGTTTTCACTCATTTATGAGAATGTTTTAGGGCTAGCATAAGTCCGCCGCACTGCTTCAATGGATTGGTGGACTTCACAAGTCTTGGAAATATTTATTTTTATTTTTAAGACATGCAGGTTTCACACAACAATTATTGTTGCTGGCCGGTTTCAAACCCGGGTTACTAGCGAACTGTGTTATTTATTGCAAGCGCTTTAGTCCCCGAGCTACCACGGCAAATGGTGGAAGCCTTGAGATATTTCGGATTATCAGCTCTATGTAAATTCGTACGCGTACCGCACGACGCTCCCGGAGAAGCGCGTACAGTATCGCATTATATCATTTATAAACAAAATGTGTTGGAATAAATCGTAACGTCGACGGCCGCAGATATGTGGATTTAACGCAGCCACCGGAGCGCTATTTTCGAAACAATTTACCTTTACGTGTTGTAATTTATACCAGTGATCAATAAGGTTATTTTGAGTAAGGGCGTTTTAAAGATTATGACAAATTTATAGAAGTAGCAGTGACAAAGGAGCACACAGTCCATCTGATAGTAGGTGATTGTTGTGAGCTTGACACACATCTGTCCTCGATTAAGAATCAAAATGTAAAATAGTATCTTATAACATATCTTGTAGCAGGTATCTTAGTCTTATTTGACAAGTGAGGTATTTATGGGCTACAAAATCCGCTCTTTATAGTATAAGGTGAATTGTGAGCTCGTTTGTCACTCCTATTCTATAAAAAACATATTTTTTTTCCATCTAAAACTCATCTGGGCGCAATCTCTTCATTGGAGAAATAACAGTAAATTTTATATTTATAATATCAATAAGGCAATTCGTTCTTTGATAATAAAATACACTTGCTTAGCCCCGACCTCGTCCAACCATTTCCGACAAACTTTTGATAAAAAGATTGACAAATTTTTAAAAAACAAAACAACAAATCTAAAACAAAACAAACATTGAAACAGAGAGAGCTCTGACACCAGTCCATTCGACACCGTAATTGGCATAGGTAGGACACGCCTGTCATCTGTGGCTCGCGTTCGGAAATTGCGCGAGAGCACAGATTTGCAGGCTGTGGGTCACTGCTTTTGTGGATACAGCGAAAGTATTGTGTGGACATGCCTTCAATATTCATTTAAAAAAGTACTATGGGGATGCATTATTGTGTTATTGTATTTACACTAACCATTTAATTGGCTTTACTAGTAAAGGTACAACACACCCGCCATGACACCTAGCCGGCCGGCCTTAAACAGTCGCCTTGCTATGCGCCGACTTAAACTTTCTTTATGCAATTTATTTACATGCAGTGCATCCTACCAACTAATAACGAGTTCTGACATCTGATAAATAGCGAGTGAAGGAGTTTCACTGACGCCAAGTAGGATAAAAATCCTATTTGTTTTTATTGCGTTGCCATCATTTATCCCCGTATCAGTGAGATTACATGCTCATGGTAAATAAAAAAAAGCTGGAAAACGGGCAATATAGAGGAATTAGGAAGAGGCATATGTTTAGCAGTGGATAGTCCACAGTCGTTACGGCCTATTCAAAAGACCATTACTGAACATAGGTCATCAATTGAGATTAAGATTCTCCATAGAGGGCATTTTTGCCATAGTTGCCTCGCTTGGCAGGTGAATTGGCAAAAGCAGTTTTTTTCCTTGGTTGCTATAAGGAAGACGCTGCTGCCCATCTCCTGTTTCTTCTACTACTATCGCCTCTTACGACACCCATGGAACGATATGGGTAGTGGATATTCTTACACCGCCACTACATAATTAAAGTAGTGGACGCCGGTATGGTGAGGAAATAATTCATGTGCAGTTCACACACGATAGAAGTGCACCTTCAAGAAAATACTGTATACTATATTATATTTCGTGGTACGTGGTTACGTGGTAGAACCATGCTGCAGCTCTATTACTGGTATAGTTGTAGCACGAATGGGTCGGCTCGACCGGGGAAGGACCACGCTCTCACAGAATACTAGCGTAAAATAGCAACGAAAAGCAGCAGCTTTTGTTTTGTTTTGCGAGTGTAGAGAACCGGAGACCATTTTTACTGGAAACGAGGCATTCCATATTAGGTCTGAGGGGTGGCAACGCATCTACATTTTGATTCGTATTTGAGGATAGTTGTAGATATCAATGAGCTACAGCAACCATTTACCATCAGGTGGACTGTGTGCTCGTTTGTCACCCTTATCATATAAAAAAATCTCATTCTCTTGCAGGCTAAATCCTATATATGTATATGTGTGTCTCTTTTAGTGTCACTTATTCGAGTTTAAAATCACAACGATTATCTTTATAACTTAACTATTTCACTTCAAAAAAGAACAAGTAATATATTTATCTGAAATATTAGACGAAGTAGAATTGTCGTATCCACTTATTTCAACCGTGAAATAGACACGAAAAGCGCTATTACAGGTCCACGCGGTGTTCACTATTCAATATCGAACAAAGCGGCCTAATTGTTCGTGTATCCAGCTCGGGACTGCAATGCGGCCGAGCGTCAGTAATTCCCAGCCTAAATACGGACTGTGTGGATGGAGACAATGGACTGGGGAAATTACTATCGGTACTTCAAATTACTAAGTCTGTATGGTATATTTGATTAGAAATCGTCTAATTACTATTTTGTAATCTGTATGTTATGATTTGTGTTTTTTTTTGTTTAAAAAACTGATAATTCCTCAATCCTGGTGGTAGCAGCATGAGAGACACCATCACTTAATTTCGTCTCATGGGTCACGCAAAAGGTGACTATCGAAAATGTTAGAAACATTTTATGGCTTCCGATAGAACGAGGTACATGCACTTCTTTTACGTCTCACGCACAGATCGGTGACACGCAGTGGCGTCTACAGATGCGAGACGTATAAAGCTTCGTTCAGATCTACCAGCACGTAGTGTGCCCATCACGTAACGTGGCAGACACCGCACAGACAAGAGTTTTCACATCTCACATCAACGCACCCGGCATGAACAGACGTCATCAGGTAAATTATAAAGTGCACGTGCTTACAAGATTTCTCATAAATAAAATCCTTCTTACATGAAACTTGAAGTTTTTCTGCTATCTTTTTTTTTGGTTGTCACTATACCTGTGATCACACATATCATACCAAAATGTATATTAGACACCCGCAGACACGCACCAGCACAGACAAAACATTCTTGTTGAGAATGCTGGCCAGTGCCGGCCCGTGTCTGCACGGACACGTTCCGCTTGTAGTGTATAAAATAATATTATTTTCTCTGCCATGCCACGTGTCTGGCACGCTCAATGTCTGTAGATCTGAACGAAACTTAAGATTGCGATCGTCAATCTGTCTGAAATTTGTGACGATTAAGACAAATCCTTCCAATATAGTGAATACTTAATACCGCTGTGTTTCATGTGGTGAGTATAGAGAACCGGAGACCCTATTTGCTGAAAACGAGGCACTCCATCTTAGTCCTCTGGGGTGACAACGTATCTGCATTTTGATTCTCAATCGAAGATAGTTATAGATGTCTATGGGCGACAGCAGCTACTTAACATTAGGAGGACTATGATCCTTTTGTTATTACAGTTTATAAATAAAAATAAAACATTTTTCTTGCTCCTTTGACGTCCCTCACCCGTAAAATTGACTGTTACGGGTGATAAGTCCTCCATAGTTGCAAATTTACTCAACTGTTGGTGGAAATCATGTGCTCTTTAACTTTGTCAGATACTTAAATCATTTTTTTATTGCTCTATCTTAGATCATTATTTTTAAATATTTAATTTAGTTGATATGTATTCGACAAAACTATAGAGTTTCGAATAAATTTGAAATGTGTTGCAAACGTATATTGTTCGCTAGACTTAACATCGTTATAATTTATTATTAAACATTAATTATTAGAGACGCAAAGTGTTGTGTAAATGTTAGAGTTGCGATGCATGCGAACTATTCCTTTATAGTAAAGTTTGGGCCAAGCTTTGTCATGAGCGCCAACATCCGCTGCGGGCAATCTTTCCAGGTATTTGATAACAGAGGTTACGTGGTGCATTTTGATTAATGTCTGTTTATTAGACTCTATTGAATATTCCACTTAACTTTATTAATCCTTATTTGGTAGTTGTGAATGAAATATAATATATAGTTTTAACAAAATATGCTTTTCTACTTTATTTGATTTCTTAACCAATATTGAGCAAAGAAATTTCAAAAACGCGCCCACTAACGTAGCACCAATGCAGGTAATCTTAAAAACTCTATTTCTTTTTCATCTTGCAATAAATGTATTTTCAAATAATAATACCTACAAGTAATATATTAGTTAACTGTATGTTACGACATAATAATTTATTACTTTATAGTAAACTCATTGTAATTATTGGTTAGTTATATTATATAGGTTTTATACGTGGTAGAATCACACTGCATCTATATTGTGGTTGTAACACTAATGGGTTGACTCGACCGGGGACGGACCAAGCTCTCACAGAATACCAGCCTAAAATGGCGGCTTAATGCTACTGTTTCATATGGTTATTGTAGAGAATCAGAGATCCTTTTACAGTAAATAAGGTATTCCATTCTTTTTAGTCCTTTCCATTTAGTCCTCAAAGGTGACAACGCATCTGCATTTTGATTTAGTCGAGGATGGATGGAGATATGTATGGGCCACAGCATTTGCTTACCATCAAGTGCGCTGTTTTGTCATCCTTATTCTATAAAAAATACTGATTGATTGTATATAGATATTAGTTTAAATTTACAGTGGCTAATATACCGTCATCAACTGGAGACAAAGGAAAGTTATGCGAAATATCGCTCGATGTCCGCGGTACTTTCCGACAAAGAAGTTAGCCACACATCACTTAGCATAATAGTGGGATCAAACGAACGAAGAGCTTTAATTAAATAGACACCGCAAAAAGTACATATCGGTGTTAATGTTTTGTACTGCGTTATAGTTTATATTATTTAACGTGCAAGGATTCACTAAATTTTAGAAGGTAATTAAATATTTTTTTAATTATATTTTATTTATAAAGTAAGTTAATCATTTTATAGTCTCTAATAAAAAATATATCAAATCTGAGTATATTAATTTATAAAATACTACGATTCCAAGGCGCAGTGGCTTAGCAATGAGTTGCAGCGCTGGGGGCCGCAGCTTCGAATACCGCACGGTACAAGTATTTGTATGGTCTGTAAACATCCAGACCCGGAACAATTAATTATTAATTGCTCCAGGTCTGGGTGTTAGTCGTGGAACTTATGTATATAAAGTACTATGTAAAGGATACAGAAGAACATCTTAGTGATGACGTTTTTTTAATCAGTAAATTAAAAAACATATGCTACATATACATATTCATAAACAAAATTTGTTTATGTGTGATTGCGTTTATGTGGATGTTACATCCGCGCGCACATTTGTGTGTTTGTGTGTATATATGTATACGTATGTATATACGTATGGGTGTAAATAACATATAACTACAACTCAAATATCGTACAGAATAGTCTTCATATCACTTGAACAACTGGAATTATAAATCATTTAACTCGTTTAATGCAGGAAAACCACAGCTTCTTTTTTATTACATTCAAATAATTGACTATAATTTTTAGTCGCTGTATAAATAATTTTCAGTTGTTTATTACATTTTCGAATCACCATATTAATCAACAAACTCCGTAAAATTAAATGAATTACCTGCCGTGTCTACCACATCATTAGGTCTAGTTTCCCGCCCGAGGCCATATTTCTGCGGAGAGGTCTCACAAAGACCCTGATACGTGCCATCAGTACACTCCGGCGCACGTCCCTCAGTTATCTATTCGTGGCTAGTTTAGCAGCACTTTTAACTAGCATTAGCCTCTGCCGACGGCATTGTCTATTTTATTTTAAATACTTTTATCTCTGCTAGTCGTTATATATATTATATCAAAGAATAAGCGCTCGAGTAAATAAATAAATTTCACGAGCAAACTGAATTCGATTTCCACCTTCATCAATGAAATTGTTTGGCTATTTTAAGTTCAATGTTACCACGTGCTCGACGGTGAAGGAAAATATCATTAAGATGGAGAGAAGCAGGCGTGTAGGCTAATATCCTACCTGAGGCAATCTTATGGAGTGGCTTTACATGGGCCACGCAAGAACTAAGATGGAATGCCTCGTTTCCAGTAAAACGGTTCTCCGGTTCTCTATAATCACTATACGAAACCCCGCAGCATTTAACTACTATATCTATATCTTGCGTTGGTATTCTGTGAGGGCGTGGTCTTTCCCTGGTCGAGCCGACCCATTCGTGCTACAACCATAATATAGCTGTTGCGAGGCTCTACCGTGTTTGAATGTTGTTTTAAAGTTTTATTCTAACAGATGGACTGAAAGATCAGTTAAAAAATACAACAGCAATACGGCTGCTATTCTACACTAGTAATTCTGTGCGTGCGTGCTCCTTCCTAGCTGACTTACTTATCTGAAGCCATGATAGGACACAGCGTTGTTATAACGTGAGGAATATAATATGCATGAACGGCTATATACAACACGGATACGAAAATCATATATAATTAGAATCTTTTTAAATTTACCGGATTAACAAGAGTTTAACGATTAATTAAACTGTCCAAATTTGCACGCCCGTAAAGATTTTCCCGAGCATCTGCAATGTCCGCTTAAGCTGCGGTACGAAGCTTTGGAGCGCTAAGCTGCATCTTTATAAGGTCTAAATCCTCCTGGGGTATATTTTTAAAATATATGCAGATAATCAAGCAAAAGAAAATGAACGGATCAAGTATTTATATGACATACAAATATATTTATAATATATTATATCGATCAAAATTGGCGATATATTGAAAATGGGCCAAATCAAGAGTACCTTTAACCGACTAGCGTGTATGCGTAAGTATATGGATGTGGAGGAAGCCAGAGAGGTGTGTCAGGATCGTGCCAAATGGAAGTTCATAGTCTCTGCCTACCCCTATGGTTGACAGGCGTGAGTGTTTATGTTTTTTTTACAAATAACTCTTCCGGGTCCGAATGTTTGTCCTTGTCAAAATATATGTAAACACCTCCACGACAAAGCAACCCTAGTGTTCCTAGTGCGATCCTAGTGTTTTTTTTATAGGATAGGGTTACAAACGAGCACACAGTCCACCTGATGGTAAGTGGTTGCTGTGGCCCATAGACATCTACATTTTTATCTTCGTTTGTGAATCAAAATGCAGATGTATTGTAACCTGTGAGGACTAAGATGGAATGCCTCTATTCCAGTAAAAAGGGTCTCCGGTTCTCTACACTTACCATACGAAACACAGCAGTGTTAAGCTGCTATTTTACGCTGGTATTCTGTGAGAGCGTGGTCCTTTCCCGGTCGAGCCGATCCATTCGTTCTACAACTACACTACTAATATAGCTGCAGCATGGCTCTACCACGTATGTGGGAGAAAAGTTAACGCTACAGCCTATCAATACTCCACTGCTGAATATAAGCCTACTCCATAGATTGCCTCATAGGGGGGATACTTGCCACAGTTGCCACACTTGGTAAGCAGATCGGCAACCGAAGTATTTGTTTAAGTTTATAAACGTGGTAGAGTCGTACCACGAATAGGTCGGCTCGACCGGGGAAGGACCACGCTTTCATAATCAGAATACCAGCGTTAAATAGCAGCTTAATGCTGCTGTGTTTCGTGTGGTGAGCGTAGAGAACCGGAGATCCCTTTTACTGGAAAAGAGGCATTCCAGCTTAGTCCTCACGGCTGACAACGCATCTGTATTTTGATACACAAACGAGAATAGATGTCTATGGGCCACAGCAACCACTTAACATCAGGTGGACTGTGTGCTCGCTTGTCACCCTTATCCTTTAAAATTTTTTATTATTACGAAGACGCTATTGCTCATCTACTCGTTTGTTTCCCTCTATGGGTAACGTTATTCAAAACAAAACTAAGTTAAATAAATAAAAAAATAAATAAATAACTAAATGAAAAATTCATATTAAAAGTAACAAAAAGTAGTCAACATTTAGAGTTTTGGCGGGAATTTGACGAGCGGCGGTTTGAGGCCCCTGTTTTATTATTTAATAATGGTTTGAAGTGGACTTTGATACGTAAAAGTGGTGTGATTTTGTGTATTAAGTGTCTGCGCATGTGAACTATTAGTTGAAACTGTGAAACAAGTGCTCTGATAGTGATGTGATTCCCAAAATAAGGTCAGCTGTCTGCTGGCTCAAGTTACCGTTAAAATCTCCCAAGGGCTGCACAATGTGACGCATCAACATATTGTGAAATAGTATACTATGAAGAATAATTATTATAATATAATATTGTAACTTCAGGCTCAGAAGAGCTAGATCCCAGAGCCGTAAAGCCAGTTATTAAGAAGAAGAAGGTCTACATTTATTGTCTTACTATTGGTAGCTCAGATGGTTAGCGCTCGCTGTATGTAAGCTTCACAGTACTCGAGCAACCCGGGTTCGATCCCCACCGGCACCAATGAAATTGGTAATTGCAATTTTAAGCTCTGATTTACCACGTTCTCGGCGGTGAAGGAAAACATCGTGAGGAAACCTGCATGCCTGAGAAATAAGAAAAAAAATATTTCGAAGACATTTGAAGTTCGCCAACACGCCTTGGGGCAGCGTGGCGGACATTTCCTTGCCCTAAAACCCTCTCAGAAATGAGAGGAGGCCTGTGTGTGTGTGTGGACGTAAATAGGCTGCAACTTTACTTTTTTTTACTTTATTAGTCACAGGACCACTTATCTCTTAAAGTCCGCCTACTATAAAGAGGCCTACTATAAAAAACCATTCAACCGATGGGGAAGAATGGTTCTCGAGTGGCAACCTCGTATCGGTAAGCGGAGTGCAGTGTGGTCCCCTACTAAATGGAGTACGCCCTGGTAAGACATGCAGGAAGTCGATAGATGCAGGTGGCTCAGGACCATGCTTTGTTAGTTACGTTCCTTGGGGGAAGCCTGTGTTCAGCAGTGGACTTGTATTGTTGTGTAATGATGGTGATGATGATAAATAAATTAGAAGTGAATAGAATGGAATGGAAGAGAATAGAATAACCTTTATTTGTAGCCTTTTTTCTGTGTTTATCGTCTTTCCACGAATCTCGTCGAGATCAATCTCACTGTTTCATTCTCATCACATTGGAATTGACAAACACCATAACATTACACGTGATATTTCTAGTTTGGGGTAACCATTTTTTTTTCACTCAAAGGCTTAATTTAGCCATTCAGCGAGGAAACACAGCCAGTGTTTTAGCACTATACCACGGGGAGTAGGACTATGCGATAATTTAAGTTGTACGTTTATATCTTTTAAACAACGCAACGAATTTTGATGCGGTTTTCTTCGATAGACAGAATGATTCAAGAGGAGGTTTATATGTATAATACATGCATATTATATATTATTACTATCAGACTGATACGTTGGGATGTGTTACTCTGGTTCCCTTTCTCTTCTTCTTTCTTATCGACTTTTTGAATTATCGGTTGGATTTATACATTTTCAAAAAAAAAAATACTTTTAATATAAAGCACAAGCCGACTGAATATAATCATTTCCCCGTAATAACTTTTAAAGACGGTGCTAAGGAATAGTGTTTAGAAGAAAAATGAAAGCCGTGAGTTCAGAAGTTATTATGTGGAAACTATTTTTATCGTTTAAGTTCTTTAAAGTCGGCTCATGGTTTTTATAAATGCTTTTTTTTATCTTTTTGAGTGGACTTAGCTCGAGGTAACAATTTGAATATCGTCAAAATTTTAGTCACGTTAAAAACTTAATCCCCTATTTTTACATCCTTAATGATGGTAATTTTTCTTCAAAATCGAATGGACGTATAACAGTAAAAAGTTATGAGGTAACACACACAAAAAAAACATGCAGTCGAATTGAGTACCATCTCTTTTTTGAAGTCGGTAGAAAATTGGTTCATCCGTTGCGTTTAGGAGCTATGACGTCACAGACAGACATACAGATACACAGTACAAACATATAACCTTTTTTCTCTCTGTTATCGTCGGGAGTTAAAACTTGACTGCGCGAAAAGTTAACTGAAAAAAAAAACTCTATTTTACTTTCACAACTAAGAGAAATCTAACAACATACCATAATATGTTAAAATTCATCAGACCGTTTAAGCTACAGAGCGTGCCAAATAAATAGACATACATATGTATATACACTCGAAAAACATTACTGTTGACGACGCTCACGTTGCTTCTCGAATACCTGAAATATAAATAATATTAACCAATAATAAATTATATGTGTAAAATATATACTCATAAAAGATTGTTACCTACCTTATGTACTTGTTGTTTTTCTATAATAAATAAGTACATGTGCATACGGAGACGGTGGCACTTACCGCGATTTTTATAGTAGGGTGAAGGTATATTTGCAACATCGGTCTCCATTTTGGGACAGTGGGGTGAAAAGCGATAGGACTTCTTTTTTGTCTAAGACCCGTATTAATAAACGTTACTTAGCTCAAGTACACGCACTTGAGTACAATATTGAGGTTATGATCTTATTAATAAACATATCTCAAGATGTGGTTTAGGTTTACGATATCAGCCGAGTGCCACACTGATTAATAAACGCAACTCGACTCTCAAGTACAGTATTCCGAAGTACAGCGTTTTGAGGTACTGTTTTTATGTGTTTATTAATTAGCAACGTTCTTGAGATGTTGATATCGTAATGAGGGCGTATCAAATGATTACGCACTTGAGTTCGTGGTTGAGTAACGTTTATTAATACGGGCCTAAGAGTCAGTCTGGGTTGGTACCACCACCAACACCCTTTTACCTATTTCTACCAAGCAGTACTGCGTCCTACAGACTGTGAGACGTAAGTCTTAGTCCTCAGAGGTGACAACACATTTGAAGCCTTCTTTTCTTTGTTTGAAGTTTCAGGTATCTATGGGCTGCAGTTGCCACTTACCACCTGGTGGTAAAGTAAAATTACAGCCTATATAGGTACCCCTGCTTTGCACAGGCCTCTTTTCATTTATGAGAGGGTTTTAGGCAAAGAAACGTCCGCCGCATTGCCCCGTTGCGTTTTAGTGTACCTACTTCATGTCTTTAAATATTTTTCTTTTTTAATTTTTCAGACATGGAGGTTTTTCTTCACCACTAAGCACGTGCTAAATCAGCCCTTCAAATCACAGTTTACAATTGCATTATTGCCAGTTAGTATTAAGTAAAAAAAAGTAGTAATTAATTACTGTATATGGTCAGCAGTTAACTTCTTATTACAGTAACTAAGGCAGCAATTTCTCGATATATTAAAATCGATATGGCGTAGTAAATCGCTGATTGAAGCTTAAAGATAATATCGAAGGTAAGGCGTACGTACACTAAAGATGCCTCGAAGCAGTGCACATACCTCTTATTATATTGCGTACATAATTTAAAATTAACTCAAATGATTTTAAACTTAAGTGAAAGTTAACATTGACGTCGGTTAAGCCACTGTGACTATAAACAAGAGAAAAAATTGAATTATTTTTATATTCTTTGTTTTATTAAATTGAAAAGACGAACGAACTTACAACCAACATGAGGACAAATGTCTTTTTTTATAGAAAGAGGTTGACAAACGAGCACACATCCCAACTAATGGTAAGTAGACGCCGCCCATAGACATCTACATTTATCCACGATTAATAATAGAAATCCAGATGCTTTGCCATCCCTGACGACTAAGATGGAATGCCTCGTTTCCAGTAAAAAGGATCTTCGGTTCTCTAAACTCAATATACGAAACACAACAGCATTAAGCTGTTATTTTACGCTGGTATTCTGTGAGAGCTTGATCCATCTCCGGTCAAGCCGACCCATTCGTGCTAAAACCATAACACAGCTGCAGTATGACTTTATCACTTAATAAATTCTTCGAAAAGGACTTCTGGACGCCATCTCACGTCTGAAAACTAAGATGCAATGCCTTACAGACAACATTTTTAAGCGAATTCAAAAAAAGGTGGACTTTTGGTAGGTGAACGGATTTTGATGTTTATTTTTTTGCTTCTCATGTGGTCCCATACAAATTTCTAGATCTAGCCAGTAGTTGTTGAGTTATGCTTAACAATGCGTATTTAATTGACTTCACCTACATTGATGACTTTTTCATTTTATTTACATTTATTTATTTATTTATTTATTTTCACGCCATAATAAATACATAATATATCGAGTGACGCCCCGTAGGGGCATAGCAATTTAGAGGTTAATTATTATTTTATATACTAAATGTTTTGCTAAATTAAAGTGGGTAGTACAAAATTTTATTTTACCACTTGTATGTCATACGTGTGAGAAGGCTGTGGCCTCATTAATAGTCATTACTCAATGACCATAATAAGTGCCTCTCAATGGATACATTTTTAAATAAACATGGACAAAATAGAGATCATGTGTAACGTCTATGTCACACCTATTCCGGTAGTTGATGGAGTGGTATAACTGAAGACGTAGTTTATCGGTTAGTCAGCATATTATGAAATTAGGTACATATACACTAGCTGATACCCACTCGCTTCGTTGGGTGCTCGATAATATGAACCTAGAAAACAATTATCAAGAATTTTTTTGGTGGGACTATCGTAAAATTAGTTCTCAGTGAGCGTCTACATTGGGAAATGAGTAACTATAAAAAATTTCACGTCAACTGCGTGTATAGTTTTAGAGATCTCGTGATGAGTCAGTCAGTGGTATTTCGCTTATATATATATATATATAATATTTTTGTTTAAAAATTTTGTTTAAAAACGTTACCCCCACACTAGGATTTTCTCCTGTGTCGTGGAGGCAGTTTACAAACATAAATTGCACAAGGACAAACATCCAGACCCGGAACAATTATTTGTAGGCCATACAAATACTTGTTCCGTGCGGGATTCGAACCCGCGGCCCACAGCGCAACAACAGATTGCTAAGCCACTGCGCCACGGAGCCGTCAATATTTGTCTATGACATCGAAATAGCTGACTTAAATTGAGCTGAATGGGGTTATTTTTTTCTAGGACAGGGTGACAAACGAGCACACAGTCTACCTGATGGTAAGCGGTTTCTGTGGCCTATGGACATGCAGGTGTACATCTACATCTATCCTCGTTTGCAAATCAAAATGCAGATGCGTTGTCACCCGTGAGGACTAAGATGGAATACCAGTAAAAAGTGTCTCCGGTTCTCTACACTCACCATATGAAACACAACTGTTATTTTACGCTGGTATTCTGTGAGAGAGTGGTCCTGCTCCGGTTGAGCCGACCCATTCGTGCTACAACAATACTACTAATATAGCTGCAGTATGACTCTGCCACGTATAAAACTTTAACAGCTTATTTGCATGCCATTAAGATATGATTAATCATAATTTTATTTTTAATAGGTTTTATTAGATTTTTAAATTTTAGTCTGTCTGTCTGTCTGATCTAATCTCCGGAATGGCTGAACCGATTTTAATGAAACTTTACGGATAGGTAGAGATCAATGCCCTGAGTAATCTAGGCTATATGTTATCCGTAAAATAATGGTATGATTATCTCAAAACTAAATAACGTCACATTTATATCCTACCTAGGTAAAGTCAGGGCGGGTCGGTAGTATAATATGTAATATAAATACTTTTAGTTAACCCATATAAATTCATCCTCTAAGAGGTCAATCTCAAATTAACTGAGCGATAACAGTTAACCCTCATCCCTTTAAAGGGATTCTTCGATCACCCGTAATAGGTCAGTATCGGTAACTTTGTTCAAGGTTGCGGTAACTTCGACCTCCGATGGGGCGTGACCTTGAGTTAACTGTTACGGGTTACTTGTTGAGTTCTAATTGAAAGTGACGACGTAGTGTGATAGATCGTTTGATGTGCGAATGGGTTATTGTGGGACAAATATTTTGGTTAAATAAACACGAACACTGCTAATTTAATAAAATAATTTTTACGGATTTTATCATCTTTGGAGAAATCTAGAACACTGTAGACAAGACAGCAGTAAATAGTCGTTTAACCAAGAATATATTGAGACAAAACAAATCAAAGATCAGGATAGCAACGAGTGCTATGCAGGGTGCCTTTAACAAACATTTTTTTCACCATAGGTGTTACAGACAGTGTTGTAGTGCAGGGCATGTATGAGAGAAGAGGCAACGGCAGGCCACATGTTGCTGGTGTGTCCACCACAACTTCACGGGACGCCCAGGTCACTCTCCAAGGTTTTCGATGTAATTTCATGGCTCGAATAATCACAATTTTTCGGCCCACACGCAAAATGCCTGGATTTGTGGTAAATAGCCTATCGCAAATTAAACTACACTATAAAAATTCATTGATTTTCAGGCTCCCGTGTTACAGAAGCCAGGTGTAGTCTAGACAAAGGTCCTTTTAATTGTAACAACTGTGAGCATATTTTGAATGTTCTTATAAAATGACTTTTGAATTAACTTACACAGTTTTGTCACTTTTTTTTTTTTTATAGAATGAGGGTGACAAACGAGCACACAGTCGACCTGATGATAAGAAGATCAAAATATAGGTGCGTTAATTTTGATTTGTGACTCATAAATGTATTAATTTTAAAAGGAAATTAAACCAAATCCTTTTTTTTAAATAAGCCCGTACACTTTTAGTTTATGCCATTGACTCATATTAATATGGATATATGAACGTATTTTGAATATGAATGACAATCAAGTACAAAACATCTACATCTATCCTCGATTAAGAATCAAAATTCAAATGCGTATTCACCTTTAAAGACTATGATGGAATGCTTCATTTCCAGTGAAAAGGGTCTCCGGTTCTCTACACTCACCATACAAAATATAGCATTAATCTGCTATTTTTACAAGTATTTGTTTGGTCTACAAATAATTGTTCTGGGGCTGGATGTTTGTCCTTGTGAAATCTATGTATGTGAACTACCCCCGCGATACGGGAGAAAATTCTAGTATGCAGGTAACGTTATTTAAGAAGAGAAGATAAGAGATTTTATGCTGGTAATCTGTGAGAGCGTGGTTCTTCTACTGTCGAGCCGACCCATTCGTGCTACAACCATAATATAGCTGCATCGCTCTACCACGTATATAAAACAATATCGTTATCGCGTTCATGTGTTCAAAAACACGTAAAATCCTTCAACAAACAACGCGTATCTGGATTTAAAACTCACGTTCAAAACGTAATCGCCGCAAAGCGTTCGAACCAGGAAGTGATTTACAAAGTGAATTGACTTTTAATACCGTTACATGGGCTCACCTGCTATCGATATCCCGACACGGGACCGTCCCGTGAAGAGCAACCGATGTTCCTGAAAAACGAGGATTTTGTGCTAGGGTTGGCTCTTCATACATTTTTAAAACGGAGAAAATGATTCGATATTCTTATTATTTATTGCAAGCAATATTTCTTAATATTTATTGCAAGCTGTTCGTATATTGTACGTGGTAGAGCCACGCTGCTGCCATCATCATCATTATAGTTGTTCACAAGTCCACTGCTGAACATAGGCCTCCTCCAAGAAACGCCACAATGCTTTACCACGCTGCTGCTATGCTAACTATAAAATATAAATTGCTGCAGCACGAGTCGATTTGACTGAGAAAGGATCACGTTCTCATAGAATACTAGCGTAAAACAGCAGATTAACGTTGCTGTGTTTTGTATGGTGAGTGTAGAGAACTGGAGATCATTTTAATAGTTAACTAGGCATTCCATCTTAGTCCTTACGGGAGACGACACAACTTCATTTTGATTCTTAATCGATGATATATGGTTGTCATGGGCCATAGCATACAATCAGGTGGACTATGTACTTGTTTGTCTTCGTTCTTTTATATAAAATAAATATTAGCTTTAAAAACAATATATTAAATTGATTTATTTAATATTTGATGTAATGTTGTTACTACCATTTAGTTTTTTCGCATAATATTATCTTGTGTGGTAGATACTTTTGACCTACTTGCCTTATTTTAGGGCAAAGCACACGACAAAATTGCAATAAAAAATTTACTATCTACTATGTGTTTATGTACTATGTACGAGTACTACTCCTGGTCTTTCTAAAGCATTCTCAAAAATATAATAGAATAATAATCCTATAATAATTACTAAATTATAACAGTTACAAAGAGGAAGAAGTATTTTCAAAATAGCGAAAAAATGTATTTTCAGAAACCAATCAAACTGCCAACCCTGTCTCTAAAGCCAATACTACCTGTTGCATCGAACATTCGATATCCTTCAATGGAATGTGGGATAGGGACGATGCTATGGCCCCGGGTGAAAGTGTGAAGGGGACGGTGAATAGACGAGGGTCCCACTTGAGCTCACACGTTTCAATGGTTTCAGCGAATCTATAACTATAGGTTCGAACTTCGTTTAAAATGTTCGAGAGTTCGGAATGTTGCTCTACAATGTTTTAGGTGTTCTGTAGGTACCCATGTTTAATATTAAGTTCAAAAAATAAAGTTCACCCGGTTATTTTTTATATTTAAAATATTTTTAAAAGTGCTTGAGCCATGGTAACTCAGGGACTAAGCGCTCGCTGGAAATTTCACAGGACGCTAACAAACCGGATTCGATCTTTCAATTTTAAGTGTTGATTCACCACGTGCTCAGCGGTAAAGGAAAACATCTTGAGAAAACCTGCATGTCTGACAAATAAGAAAAAAATATTTCGAAGACATGTGAAGTTTGCCAACACGCATTGGAGCAGCGCGAGGCATATTTCCTTGCCCTAAAACCCTCTCAGAAATGAGGAGGCCTGTACTCAGCTGTGGGACGTATATAGGCTGTAACTGTAACTTCGGAAGTATACCCTATTTAGTAAGAAAAGGATCTATAAAATCGGATCACAATTGGCGAAGACGTTGCGTAATATACAAACAAAAAAAATACATTGGAATTGTGAACGTCCTCCTTTTTTTGAAGCCGGTTAACTTGCAGTGGTATTAACGTTTGTATAATACTGGTAGGAAATTTTGTTTAATGCATCGCTTATTTAATATTTATGTAAATATATATAAATGTTTTTTTTTAATGAAATAAGTACTTGTGAGCAACGCCACAGTAAAAGCAAAAAATGTAAATTTTAATAAATAAAGAAGTTATCTCCATACCGAGTGATGAGATAATTTTAAATCTTAAATATAATTATAGTTGTGGTCGACATTTTCCTGGTCGGTTTAGCCATATTGAAAATAAGGCATCATCAATTCCACAGGACATGTTATAGTACCTCATGTATATGTTCAAGCACAGAGGCACTTGACCATAGTTACCCGTGTCTGATCAAAGGTTTACGCCATAAAGTCGGAAGTCGTTGTAATGTTTTTGGAAATACATTTTTTTGGGGGCAAACGACCATGCGGCTTACCTGATGGTAAGTGACTACCGACGCCCATGAACTACTGCAATACCAGAGGTATAGCAACTGCATTGCCGGCCTTTTAAAAAAGACAAGGTTTTTCTGAAGGTCTCCAAGTCGCATCGGTCCAGAAAAAACACTGGTGGTAGTCGATTATTATTATTCGATATTCGACCGGGTCTGGACCCAAAAATAAATCATTGGAATTTGTTGTTATACCTAAATGGAATTTCTACCCAATGTACGAAACTCTATAGTAAGTAATTTTATTTTCATTGTTAAGAATAATTATTGTAATAATGCTTAAATATTTAGACGGCTCCATGGCACAGTAGCTTAGCAATGGGTTGTTGCGCTGGGGGCCACAGGTTCGAATCCCGCACGGAACAAGTATTTATATGGCCTACAAATAATTGTTTCGGGTCTGGATGTTTGTCCTCGTGCAATTTATATTTGTATAATGCCTCCAAAATACAGGAGAAATTCCTAGTGTGGAGGTAACGTTTTTTTTAAAAAAAGAACCAAAAAAGAACAATGTATAGAGCAACTTTCAGTCAATTTTCACTATTATAAAAAAGGGACGTGGAAAGCCTCGTACAACATAAAAAAGGCCTTCAAAAGCGGCGCCGGAACCTATCGATAGCTCGGACCTGTCTACGGGGTATTTTTCACCGACAATTTTTCGCTGGGAATTTTCCACGGGGTTGTTTTTTTTAACCCGGTGAATTCTCTCACGGGACTCCATTGGACATCGGGATTTCCGATTTGCATATTGTATTGAGTGGTTTTTCAATCGCTTTAAGCGACGAGTTAATTGAAACTGCGGTTTGTTTTAATTGTTTTATTGATGAATTGTAAATTGCAGCGGGCGTAGTTCTTTTGTTTTCGATTTTTTTTATAGGTGCGATATGAAAGACTTTTATTTCATATTCTCATCCAATCATGAACGTGTACAAAGCTTTGATTTATTTATGACACATGAAAGGTGCGTATACAGTCTGTCTTTTAAACAAATAAGGGTGACAAAAGAGCATAGAGTCCATCTGGAGACTAAGATGGAATGCCTCGCTTCGAGTGAAAAGGGGAGACCGTTTACGCTCACCTGAAACACAGCAGCATTATGCTGCTATTTCACGCTGGCGATTATGTGCTGGCATTATGTGCGAAGAGGAGAATATCCGCAGTAGAACCAGAGTAACTAACATAGTATAACGGTTTAGTAGGCCATATACCTCGAAGAACCGTCAGTGGGGAAGGAAGGTTTTAAAATGACAACATCGTACCTATAAATAAAGTATAGGGCGGCCCCTCACAAGGTGGAGTGACGACCTGATAAGAGTCGAGTGGATCGGGACCATGCTTTGTGGCACTCCTTGGGGGAGTCCTATTTTTAGCTATGCACTTGTGAAGGTCTGTAACGAATGCATGTATGAACGAATTCTGAGCGAGTCCAGTTTTTTTCGGTAAGTCTGACCGCCAGTGAGCTGAGAGAGCTAATTTAGAGAGCTTTTTATAAAGAATAGTAACATCACTGCGAGAGAATCGGCTTTACACTCACCATCTAAGCGCAGAGGGTATGAACATACCTTTTAAAAGACGGGTTATTAGCTCTAAATTCTCAATGCTCTTGAGGTTTGCTCAAGAGTTCTGATGAAATATCACTACATACAATTTATAAATATAAAAATAAACATAAACTCTCACACCTGTCACGCTGAGAGGTAGGCAGAGACTACGGATTTCCATTAGGCAGGATCCTGACACATCTCACATCCCCGACGCCAGAAGTATTTCTTAATGAGACGTAGTTATTTTTGCTAAATTACAAAATTTATTTGTTTGGCGGATTTACCAACGAAACAATTTTACTTGCTTATAATAAGCCAGTGCTTGACCACAATCCCAGCTGCTGGTGAGTGGTGATGAAGTCCTAGATAGTAAATTGCACTGCGTAACAAAAGCCTGTTCACTCTCTCCAATTTGTAATTCTCCAAATAGTAAGACGACTAGATTGTAATCGTATGGAAAAACAGACGCCGGCGGATTATCCCACTCCTTTGTGTACGCATTACGAAAGACGTAGCAAACTGTTTGGTTTGAATGTGTTTAATATTGATAACAAAGGCGTGAAGACATGTCGACCGCCTAGTTTGTCTGATGTTGATAACACTTCTGTGCCTGTCTCGTACAGACTTTTTTCTCAGAGACTATTTCTCGTCTTCACTACTATTTTTGAAGTAAAAACTTCTTTAGGCACGTTGTGCACTTTACTCAATACTCAGATACATAAAATTGATGAAAGTGATGTTCTGAAATACAATTGAATAAATTTTATAAAATTGTTATGTATTTATACATTGCATTACTATATTAATACGTTGATAAAAATAATTAATATTAATAAAAAATTCTTCTTAAAAAATATTTTTCAACAACCCAAAAACAATGTTTACAAGTTTGTGAAGCTAAGAAATTTTCACTTATGACGTGCAGTCCTACGACTGACAGTTTTTAGATTTACGTGTGGGATATCTATTAAATAGTATTTTTCCCATAAAAATTAAATATTTGGTGTATTACATTATTCTAAATTAAAATATATATATATATATATATATACTACCTGGCCAGACAGACGTTGTTCTGCACATACCATCGACCCGTTGTCTATTAAAAAATCCTTAAATTCGCAATAAAAAATATTGAGGTCACTTCATCATCATCATCAGTACAGCCCTTCACAAGTCCACTGCTGAACATAGGCCTCCCCCAAAGAATGCCACAAAGCACGGTCCTGAGCCACCTGCATCCATCGACTTCCTGCATGTCTTACCAGGTCGTCACTCCATCTCGTGGGGGGACGCCCTACACTTCGCCTACCGGTACGAGGCCGCCACTCGAGAACCTTTCTTCCCCATCGGTTGTCGGTTCTTCGAGCTATATGGCCGGCCCACTGCCACTTCAGCTTACTAATCCGTTGGGCTATGTCGGTTACTCTGGTTCTACTGCGGACATCCTCATTCCTAAGTTTATCACGCAGAGAAACTCCGAGCATAGCCCTCTCCATAGCTCGCTGAGCGACCTTGAGCTTTCTCATCCGGCCAGCAGTGAAGGACCACGTCTCAGTTCCGTAAGTCATCACTGGCAACACGCACTGGTTGTACAATTTCGTTTTAAGGTTTTGAGGTATGTCTGACGAGAAGATGTGTCTTAGCTTCCCGAACGCTGCCCGGCCGAGTTGAATCCGTCGATTGACCTCTCGGTCGAAGTTGGACTTACCTAGTCGGACTATTTGTCTCAGGTAAACATACTCGTCAACAACTTCGAGCTTAGTGTTCCCAACAACTACCGGCATAGGTGTGACATGGACATTAAACATGATCTTTGTTTTGTCCATGTTCATCTTAAGACCTATCCGTTGGGAAACACTATTGAGGTCATTGAGCATAGTGCTTAGGTCCTCCAGCGATTCTGCCATAAGGACTATATCGTCGGCAAATCGAAGGTGAGTGATGTACTCGCCATTGATGTTGATACCGTATCCTTTCCAGTCCAGAAGCTTGAAAACGTCTTCCAATGCAGCGGTGAAGAGTTTCGGGGATATGACGTCACCCTGTCTTACACCTCTCTGCAATTGGATAGGTTTGGTACTCTGGTTCTGTACTCGAATAGCCATCGTAGCCCTACTGTACAAGCACTTCAACACTTCGATATATACCGACAGTCAACTTGGCACCGCTGAAGGGACTGCAGCACCGCCCAAATTTCGACGGAATCAAAGGCTTTCTCATAGTCCACATACGCCAGACATATTGGCAAATTGTACTCTTCGGACTTCTGTACAATTTGCCGAAGGGTATGTATGTGGTCTATGGTGCTAAAGCCCTTTCGGAAACCGGCTTGTTCGGGAGGCTGGAAGTCGTCAAGTCTGCGCGCGATACGATCCGTAATGACTCTCGAAAACAGCACGTAGACGCGGCTCAGAAGGGAAATCGGTCTGTAGTTCTTCAAGGGAGCGTTGTCACCTTTCTTGAAGAACAAGACCACCGCACTTCTGCTCCACGCCTCCGGTGTAATGCCACCATGGAGGACGGAATTAAAGAGCTTCTGAAGGACTTCAAGTACCGGTTTTCCACCCGCTTTCAGAAGCTCCGCTGTAATTCCATCCTCGCCTGGGGCCTTACCGTTTTTAAGGTGCTGGAGAGCCATTCTAATCTCGCTCAGACTGACGTCCGGGATATCTTCGGAACAGTGTCGGATGAGACTCGCTTTTGGATCGTTACTCACACTTGCGTGTGGCTCCAACGATGACGTGTACAACTGCCCATAGAACCTGTCAATCTCACTCAAAATCTCAGGTGTCCCGGAAACGATGCTGCCACATTCTGTCTTCAGCTTTGACAGTTAGCTCTTTCTGGCAGACAGATCTCTGGCAAAGACTTTGGAGCCTTGGTTCTGCTCGATCGCTTCTTGAATACGAGCTGTATTGAAGTTGCGTAAGTCCCGTTGCATGCATTTGGAGATCTGTCTGTTCAGATGCCTGTATGCTGTCAAGTCTGTTGAAGAATGTAGCTTCATCTCCCGTCTAACAGCCATGAGATTAAGAGTGTGATCGGAGAGTTTTTGTGTTCTTCTGCGGCGGGTCTTGCAGAACTTAGCTCCGACCGCATGGACAGTTTCCACGAGCTTGTCATTCAAATCGTCCACTTCATTGCAGTCTTCTAGGCACTGAAAACGGTTTTGTAACTCGAGCTGAAAGGTTTCGGGACTTTGGATTAGAGCACGAGGGGGACGGAGCGTTGACTTCATTAGACGAGACCTCTCCAACTTAACGTTTAGGTTCAGTGTGCCTCTAACCATTCGGTGATCGCTACCAGTTTTCACCCTCGCGATCACGGAGACATCACTGAACAGTTGTCGTCTGGTCGTCATAATGAAGTCAATCTCATTTTTTGTCAAACCGTCGGGGCTCGACCAGGTCTACTTCCTGTGGGGCCGCTTCTGGAAGAAAGAGTTCATCATAAAGAGTCCCTCTTTCTCCATGAAGTCGGCCAGCTGCTGGCCCCTTGGGTTCCGTTGCCCTATTCCAAATTTCCCTACTTTCAGCTCACCATTTTCTCTTGTGCCTAGTTTTGCGTTGAAGTCTCCCATTAACACCGTATATTGGGTTTTGGAGGAATGCATGGCTCTAGAGATATCCTCATACATTTCCTCCACCTCCTCATCGGGGTGTGCCGAGGTTGGTGCGTAAACCTGTATGACCTTCAGCGAATACCGTTTGGTGATTCTGAGTATAAGGTACGCAACCCTCGTCGACACACTCCCGATCTTTACAACGTTGTTAACGAGAGACTTGTGGACGATAAATCCGACACCTCCTTGAGAAAGATGGTCGCCTTCCCGGTGATAGAGCAAGTTGCCGGATTCGAGGATTACCGTGTCCTCCCCCTCTCTTCGGACTTCGGATAATCCTATAATATGCCAGCGCAACTTGTCTATCTCTTCTTCCAGCTCCACAATCTTCTCGTCAGTCCTCAGGGTGCGTGCGTTGTACGTTGCCAGGTCGAGTCGTCTAAGGTGGCAACCGAACCTCCACCGGAGATTCTTAGCACCCCCTGCCCCGCCGTTACCATGGTCGCCACCGTAGCCAGGAATAGCGGGGCCGCCGGGGACTGGGGGCCGTTTCTTTGTTACTGTCATTCATAGGGGGGTATTTGCCATAGTTGCCACGCTTGGCGAGCGGGTTGGCAACCACAGTTTTTTTATTGTTAGTTTGTTGTTATCAAGAAGATGCTGCTGCCCATCTCCTGCCTGTTTCCCTTTGTCGCCTTTTACGACACCCACGGGAGGATATGGGGTAGTGGATATTCTTGACCGCCACTACACGGTTGTGTACGGTGAGGTCACTTATCGGGATAAAAACTATGCTATCTCTCAAGTTGGACTAAACTGCACAGAGTGTGCAAAATTTCATAAAATCGGTTCAGTAGTTTAAGAGTTCATCGCGGAAAAACAATGTGACACGTAATTTTTATATATAAAGATAACGGCTGATTTCTTTTATAGAAACAAGAATAACCAACGAGAATATACTTTGCTTCGATTACCGTCAATGGATGGTGGATGCTGTGGTCCACAGAATTATACACTTATTCTCGACTGAGAATCAAAGTGATCGCTAATATATACCAAAAAATCAATAAGAAAAGTCTATTAAGTTTTAAGTGTTAGAGCCTTAGGTGCTGCTACTACTTATGGCTGCGGCACGAATTAATCAGCTCGACCGGGAAGGACCACGCTCTCACGGAGCACCAGCGTGAAACAGCAGAATAATGCTGGTGTGTTTCGTATGGTAACTGTAGAGAACCGGAGACCCTTTTTATTGATAACGAGGCATTCCATCTTGGTTTTGAGCGGTGTCAACGCGTCTCCATTTTCTACCCGACTTCAAACAAGAGGAGGTACTCAATTCGACTGTATGTTTTTTTATGTGTGTTATCTCATAACTTCTTTCTGGGTGAACCGATTTCGACGATTTTTTTTTATTTGAAAGCTGGTACTTCACGTGTGGTCCCATATAAATTTGATCAAGGTCTGACCAATAGTCATTGAGTTGTTCTTAATAATTTATATTAAAGTCGGTTGTACAAAATTTTTAAATTAAATTATTATGTACATGTCTATAATTCATGGCATTTTTGGTTGTTGACTCATTAATTTATAATAAAGTTAATAGCAAAGTAAACCAAATGTTTTTCTTTTCTTTTCTTTATCTTTCAGCTTGTGCTATAGACTCACATTAATATAGATACAGGAACCTAGCTTACAGTTTTTTTTTGGTTTCCGCTGGAAGGTTCTCTCCCCCCCCCCTAATATTAAGCAATATATTGTCAATTTTTTACAAACATTTTACATTGGTCACACAATTTTCAAAAATTTATTACACACTGAGAGTGGAGAAACTTACGTTATTGCTAAATGCCTGGCCTTTTTTGCTGCAATTCATTTTTTTCTTAATATTTTGTTTAGTATTTTTTTTTGTTGTTTGTGAAACTAATGTTTTCTAAAAGCAAGTTGGGGCAAAATAAATGTTTTTTTTTAAGTGTTTCATTCGTCTTTAGTGTCGACTGTCGTACCGAATGAAAATCAATACTCCATTATGAAGTATAAACAAAAACGAGAATCACGTTAGCGACGTCATTATCTAGCAATAACAATTATAGCACAACCGAACCGAACCTAAATTGAGGACAAGAACAAACGATCTGGTATATTAACCGTGAAATGAACGGTTTCGTAAAACTGCCTGTCACACCGACGCGTAAGGCACCTTGCACTTATAGCTTACGCCATGCCTACATTTTGGAGCATCCTTGGATGTGGGAAAATTTGCCTTAGTCTTCATGCTTGGCAAAAAGATTAATGATAGCAGACGTCTTGCACCTTTGGCAATGCTGCTCATCGCTGGGCTGGATATTTTGCGTAGAACGTAAACATGATCTATACTATAGTATTAGAACCAAAGTGCAACTATATTATGGTTGTCGCATGAATGGGTCGGCTCGACAGTGGAAGGACGAAGTTCTCACAGATTTTTTTTTATAGAGGATTACAAACGAGCATGCGGCTCACCTGATGGTAAGTGACTACCGCCGCCCATGAACAACCGCAACACCAGGGAGGGAATTGCAGATGCGTTGCCGGCCTTTTAAAAAGGAGTACGCTCTTTTCTTGAAGGTCCCTAAGATTACTAGCGTGAAAATGCAGTTATGCTGATCTGTCTCGTATGGTGAATGTAGAGAACCGGAGACCCTTTTTACTGGTAGCGAGGCAATCAATTATAGTCCTCAGGGGTGACCACGCATCTGTATTTTGAATCTTAAACGAGGGTAGATCAATTAATAAGCTATTGTGAAGTGAAGGGCGATGAAATCGAAAACTATACTATATCATTAATGTTGATTACGACAGTAAAGTTATATAGTTAGCCGTTACGCCCCACTGCGTGGTACATGCATCCTTTTCATTTCTGTGCTGCCCCAATGCGTGTTGTCGGACTTAAAATAATCTACAACTTTGTTATTGCCTTGACGTGTACAGTGAAAAATTCGACGATGGATGTTAGAGATTGATAGACTACGACACTTTCCTTCGAATTTTTCATTGAGTAGGTACGTGATGAAACAGAACTTAAAATTGAAATTAACAATTCCATAATTGCCGGCGACGATCGAACCCGAGTTTCTGGCGTATTATGTTATTTACTGCGAGCTCTGAGCCACTAAACGCCTGTCTGTTACCAAACAGTAAAATGTCTGTTATCTGATTAATTGGTAGTAAAATACATTTTTATTTAATTTATTTAATGTTATGGATAACAATAGCATAACAAAATAAATAATGTATACAAACTTGATATATGATAAAATTAGTAAAGGCAATTACAGTTTTCCACAACTTACCTGTGAGTAGATAAGATGAGGAAGATTCAGTTAAATATTAATCAAATAAATACAGTTACAAACAGAATATTTTTTTTTTATAGGATAAGGGTGACAAACGAGCACACAGTCCACCTGATGGTAAGTGGTTGCTGCGGCCCATAGACATCTACATCTATCCTCTATTACATATCAAAATGTAGATGCGTTGTCACCCGTGAGGACTAAGATTGAATGCCTCATTACCAGTAAAAAAGGCCTCCGGCCACCTGCACTCGCCAAGCGAAACGCAGAGGTAAACCTCTACTTCACGCTGGTTTTCTGTGAGGTCGTGGTACCACCCCGGTTCGAGCCGGCCCATCCGCGCGACAGCAAAAGCTGCCGCGTGGCTCTACCACTGTTTAATATGGTTGGGTTACAATCTTAAATTATATATTTGTGTATTTTAAAGTAACGACGTGATTTATTTATTTACCTTACATAATTAATTGGTTCATTACATGTCTGTGTGACACCTGGCCTGTGTTCAAACATCTAAAAAACGCTTCAAACGCTGTCCCTTGAAGAAGTACAAAAAAGCCACCAGCGACCGAAAATTAAATAATGAAAAAATATAGCCGCCTCTTCCCTTGTACAGATGAAATTTGATTAAAAAATCACGATTATTAGGGGGCTTCCTTTGTGATATTTGTGCAAACGGATTGCATTAGCGCAAATTTTAAAGTTATACGATTCTGAACCGTGTTACCGTTCGATAAAGTCCATCGTGTTAAAGGTAGCCGCAACGGTATCGTAGTATTTTCACTAGAGCCGATGCCTCCCTATCCCCACCCTTTCGTTGTGACCCCCTTTCAATAATTTTTCATCGTTTTGATCCGCTCTCTTTGTGGTCGACTCTTTATACTTAGATTAACAAAGTTTTAAATTAAAATTGCTAGAACAAATATCACTTTTATTGTATTTGTGATATCAATAACTTCTAAAGCGCTTTCCTGTTATGAATCATTCAATCGCTTTTTTTATTTATTTCATTTTGCAATAACTCTTGTCATAGACCGTTATATCTAACCCCTGCGAATTAGGTGATCGCTACCATGCTGGTTCTATTATAATTAATATTAAAAAAAATACGAAATTATTGTATAGTCATATATGTGTCATTTATACGTGGTAGAGCCACGCTGCAGTTTTATTATGGTTGTAGCACGAATGGTTCGGCTCGACCGGGGAAGGACCACGCTCTCATAGAATACCAGCGTAAAATAGCAGCTGAATGCTGCTGTGTTTCGTATGGTGAGTGTAGGGAACCAGTGACCCTTTTTTCTAGAAACGAGGCATTCCATATATACTAATATGGGGTGACAGCGCATCTGCATTTTGATTCTAAATCGAGGATAACTTTAAATGTCTGTGGGTCACAGCATCCACTTACCATCAGGTGGACTGTGTGCTCGTTTGTCACCCTAATTCTATGGTGATATTTGTCATTTTTGCACGCTTAGCAGACGAAGTGGCAACCACAGTTTTCTTATTTTTTAGTTGTTATTAGGTAGACATGATTCCCTGTCTTGTGATGATATGGGGCAGCGGATATTTTTATACGGGATATTTTTACATCATGTCGTATTCGCACCGACTAAAACGCCATGTTGTTATATCTTCGCTCGTGGCAGGGCCATAGGAGCGCTTTCACCCGCACCTGCCTAACCGCTTTCAGCCCCAAAAGCACCAGCCGCTCCATGGCGGTACCTCCTCAGAGGACAATTTCTCCTCAGAACGAATATACACCTCACACACTTATATTCTACACATTGTAAATATCTACGTATATGTTTGTGTGTGCCGAACTTTGGTCACGGCGGACTGTCTGCACGAAAACTAGCTATCTGCGCAGCAAAGGATTGTAGTGCCCAAGTGTATGCGCAAGCACAGGCGCACTCTCTATTCCCTCAATCTCATAGTCCGATGGGACTGCTCTCACAGCTAACGGGTGGGTGCTTTGAGACACGGAGGTGAAACACTGCCAACTTCCTGACTCCGTGCTTCTTCTGAGAATTTCTTGATAGAAAAACATAATAACGGCTTTCGAGCCGAACCGGAATGCGAACCTGGGACCTCATTATCTGCAACCGCGTTTACGTTCACTGAACCAACGAGGCTGTACATATACATATAATATGTACTGCTTAGTTGTAGATATTTGTGACAGGAATTCCCTCTTAAACTATTGCTACTTGCTAGTGATAGATTGGATACATCGACAGTAGTCATTACAGATATCAGATCAAAGGCTTTCAATCTTGGCTTTGTTTTTACAGTTATGACACTTCAAATGTATAACGTCTGATCTGCAATTAATTATAATTTTTATTTAACAGTTTAAAAGAATACCAGCACAAATTAGTTGCGTAATACTGTTAACCTTTTTACTGGTAATGACTTATTATAGTTTAGTTCAAAGGGATAAATTACAACGCATCTACATTTTGATTCTAAATTGAGTATGGTTTTGTCCATAGGCGACAGCATCTGAAAACCATGGAATGACTTGTATGCTTATGCAACCAAATATCAAACATAACGCCACATTTATATACTGTATTGCTTAACCTTCATAATGAAACACTGCTGATAGAAAGTAAAATAGTTCTGAAATTTCTGACGAAATTTCTTTCAAATATTTATTAAATATTATATTGAACCGTAGCAGTCCACGGGCAAAGCGTTTCTTAAGTACACATCTAACCTGGGTTCGATCACCGTCAGCACCGACGAAATTGTTAATTGCACAATTTGAAATGTTGATTTAATAAAATCCTTTTTTCATAAGATTGCTTTTTATATTCGCTTCGAATTTATACAAAGATTTATTTTAAAATATTTTAATTTTGTTTTATAGATTTTCTAACGCCACACTAAGTTATAAGCAAAGTATTAATAAAATGATATATTTGTTTAAAAAAAATCAAATATTTTAAAATAAAAGAAAAATAAAAAAGAAATCAGTTGCAACCCTTTACCGTTCATCCCACCCTCATCCATATTCAAAGCGTCGATGACAACGAGCATGCATATGCAGCCATGCATCGCAATGCATTGTTGCCCTCCTATTTTACCAATCACGGATTCTTTGATCTCCATTTGTGAGTGGCTCCGAGTATCGTTCCGTTGTTTCAACGAGAGTCGTTCGTTGATTAAGATTAATCAACGGAAGATCAAATGGTAAAGTCGGTTTGATTTACGTTATGCAGAAGGGGTGCATAACGAGTGCATGAGGTCTGGTTAAATGTGTTAACTGATAGCCCGTACAGAATTTCAATATTTTTATATATGTTTCCAAAATTGATTCTTATAATATCTACTTAACCTGAGAGACGATAGATTTAAATTAAAATAGGCGTGAGTGTCGTGGAACACTCGGTTGGAACGAAGTTACTTTCTTAGTATATTATTATTAATAAACGTATTATATTATTGATTAACAAATGTAAATTAATTAATTATTAGCGTCTATTAAAATGAAGCGTCATTTAAAATAAAATACACTATGACACAAGGGGTAGTGACGAAAAAATCTTACACTTTTTGTCGCCTAGCTCCCATCCGCCAAACCCGTACCGTCCGATAAGCAACTTCGTTCCAAAAAAATATATATAACTTGAGCACTACTTAACTTTAATACTCAACGGCTTTAGCCTAGTGCTACTGCGCCGCGGAGCAACGGGTTCCAATCCCGCAGCAACAAGTTTTGTGTAAGTACCCGCAATATAATTGTTCCGGATTTGGATGTTTGTCCATTTACAATTTATGTGTAGGCGTGTAGTGGCAGTGAAACAATATCCACTACCCCATATCGTCCCGTGGGTGTCGTAAGAGGCGGCACAAAGAAACAAATCAGAAGATGGCATAGCAGCAGTTTTTTTAACAACAACTTGAAAATAAAATTAAGCTACGGTTATCAAATCACCGGCCAAGCATGGAAACTATGATAAATATTATAATTAAGCAGTGGAATTTGATGGACTCTAATGTTAGAGCAAGCCCCTCCACAATACCATAGAAAACACTAAAATGTAACGTTTTAAAAGATACACAAGTTTATCGGAGAAGTTTTGCTTTCAGTGGTAAAACGTATATGGTGCTTAACGAAGTACATGATATTTTTAATAATGATTTTAATATTTCCAAAATTAATAATTTAAAAAGCTGAAGGTACTCCGGGTTAACTCTGACATCGGAACGTCAATCACGTCAGTCCTCCGGACCATGGGTGCTGTAAAGCACCTGGAACGTCGGGAATTATTAAAAAAGAAGTTAATTAAATGCGTAAAAGTAGTTTTATTCAATTATATTTTTAGGTTCAAAAGGTACAGATAAACAGCAAAATTGTTATTTTACTCATAAGTCCCCACTTATCATTAGGTGCAATCAGCACCTGATGATAAGTGGTGATGAATCCCTAAATAGTAACAAAATCTTATTCACTCTTGCTTTGGAGACACTCACATTATATTTTAACGGAAGAACAGACGCCTGCAAATTATTCCACTCTTTTGCTGTACGCATGCAAAAGACGAAGCGGGCCGTTCGGTTCGAATGCGTTAGTTACTTTCAAAGTTTTGAAAATAACACTTTGGATTTTATAAAACTGGAGTGACAAATGAATTTACAGTCCAGCTGATGGTAAGTGCATTCCATGCATTCCTATAGCTAATTTCAAGCAAAACCCGATACAGAAGTGTTGTCTTTCTCAAGACTAAGGATGAATTGATGGAATGAATTTGACAGAATGAATGATGGATGAAATGATGGAATACCTAACAGCCTGTAATTAAACTAGATCTCTATACCGTTTAGACTACCTATCCAAAAGGACTCCTAAACAGAGATGGACAAAAAAGAGAAGTCCACAACCTAACAATGTTTTTTTGATACGGTTGCAGAATCTTGGTCACGAGCGTTAAGAACACGCCGCTACGCTTCACTAATCTGTTTGTTATTATATTTTTGTATTCCATACGCCCTACGTTATTGTCTCGTCACTGAGTTTTTACATTTAGTAAAAGATCACAGCTTTACGATATTACTTGAATATTTTACTTCACATATCATGTCGTATTTCCAAATTCATGTTTACATTAAAATTGTTATCTCCGTAAGTTTCTCGAAACAAAGCGGACTAAACAGTTTCGCTTATATAGAAAGCGGTAATAAAGCGATCTTTAACTTTTAGCCATCGACAGACAGAATGTCGTTATAAGCGGAACCGGTTTTGCTTTTGGGGTTCGCTAAGGGTACTCGTTTTGGAACCTCTTTTATTTCTTATTGTTACATTTGTCGTAGAAATAAGAAAATAAATGTTACTTAATTTACAAAAAATATTGAAATATACATCATTATTTTTAACTGTTATAAGCTAGTGCTTGACTAGCATCCCACCTGATAGTTTTGACGATGCAGCCGAAGATGGCAAACCGCACTGACTTAGGTTAACAAAAGCCTATTCAGTCTTGCCTTGAAGACGAAGACAGATGCTGAAAAATTAATTCCACATCTTAGCTGTACGCATTATTAACGTCGAAGCAATCCGTTTGATTCGAACGCGTGGTGTGTCTACAGCAAACATTTTTATCATTCCCAAGTACAAACACGAAATAAGACCTTCTTAAAAGGTTGACGCAAAGCACAGCCCTGAACCACCAACCTTTTTCCAAAATATGATGTATGATAAAAAACTGAACTGTATAAAAATGTCAAGCAAGCTGTGATATGTTCTAACATTTTGTACCACCTAACTTAACTAACTTTACGTGAAAATTGTTACGGAACCCATTATAACTTAAATTTGTGGTTGGCCGCAATAAATAAACGTTTATTTCCAAAACTGCTGAAACAAATGGTTATTACGCATATTCTTTTACGTACTATCTTGATCTGTGATACTCGTTTTATGTATTTTAACTGACTGGAACTTAAGGCGCAGATCTGATTTAAAATTTTTTTTTTATAGTATCCGTCTGATTGAAGTGGATATTGTGCTTCAAGGAGTACACTTACCCTTGAATAAGAATCAAAATGCAGATGCATTGTCACTCTTGGGGACTAAAAAATGCCTTGTTTCTAGTAAAATGAGGCTCGTTTCTCTGCACTCACTCGAGGTAGGACCACGCTCTTACAGAATACCAGCGTAAAATAGCAGCTTGATGCTGATGTGTTTCGTATGGTGAGTCTAGAGAACCGGAGATTCTTTTTACTGGAAACGATGCATTCTATCTTAGTCCTCGGAGGTGACAACACATCTACATTTTGGTTCTTAATTGAAGTTAGATGTATATGTCTATGGGTCACAGCATCTGATCCCAACAGGTGGGCTGTGTGCTCGTTTGTCAACCTTATTCTTAAAAAAAAACAGCAAGATGCTTTGCCCATCTTCTGTTTTAGTTAGGGGTTCCTCTGTTTTTGTTTGCATGGGATGATATGGGGTAGTGGATATTCTTACACCGCCAGTACACGGTAAATACGGGAAATTTACTTATTTATATAAAAATATTTCTTGAGTTCTGAGCCTTAACGCACTGTTAGACATAAAAATTATTTGCCTTTTCAATTGCTCAAATAAAAAATAATAATTCGCGTGAAACTCATTGCCGTCCGGTTGACGGTATGTTATTACTTATTATATTCATTTAAATTGTAAATCGCAAGTAAGATGACCATACCAAGGCACCGTGAAGGTTAAAATGAAATTGTTAAGCATCCTGGTAGCCCAAAAATGTAATAATGATTTGAGAAAGGATCTAATAATAATAATAATAATAATAATAATGTCCTACAGACCGAATTTCAGTCACGGCGGCCAGTCTCAACGGAGACTAGCCATCGGCGCAGGACAGGATTATAGTGCCCAAGTGTATGCGCAAGCACAGGTGCACTTTTTATTCCCTCACTCTCATAGTCCGATGGGACGGTAAACCGACACGACCGGAGAGAGATTAGGCGCAGGACCAACAGCTTTACGTGCTTTCCGAGGCACGGGGGTGAGACACCGCCAACTTCCTAACTCCGGGCAGCTACTGAGAGTTGCTTGATGGAAAATCTCAATAACTGATTTTTTGGCCGACCCGGGATTCGAACCCGGAACCTCATGATCAGCAGTCGCACTACTACAACCACTAGACCAACGAGGCAGTCAAAAAAAAGGATCTGCTGAAGATCTGACCATCAGACATGCAGACCATCTTCATCAGACAGAGAGTCTATTTAGTAGTTTTAGTAAAAAAAATATGGAATGCCTCATTTCCAGTAAAAAAGGTCTTCGGTTCTCTACACCTACCATACAAAACACAGCAGCATTAATGCTTCTGTTCTACGCTGATATTCTCTGAGAGCGTAGTCCTATCCTAGTTGAACCGACCCATTCGTACTACAACCATAATATAGCTCAAGCGTGGATCTCTCACGTATAAATTTAATATCTTTGCCAATTGTGAAAAGATTTCAACGATTCTTTTTCATCAAATAGTTTATACTTCAGATGTAAATTTGGAGAAATTGTCCCACCACTAACGGTGGCAAAATAGGGGATGAAGTTAATAATGTAACTATTTAGACAATATTGAGATTGTTAAATACCTTAGTCTACCCAAAAAAAAAAACTATTAACTAAAATTAAAAGCCAAAGGTGCCAAAAAGGCGACAGAGTGAAACAAATCAGCAGATGGGCAGCAGTGTCTTCTTTTTATTATCACTACCGCCCCCCATGAACAACTACAACACCAGGGGAATTGCAGATGCGTTGCCGGCCTTTTAAAAAGAGTAGGCTCTTTTCTTGAAGGTCGCTGCTAGCAGTCGATTCCGCAAGGAAATTGTGCGAGGAAGAAAACTGTCTTCCTAATAACGACTAAAAATATATAAAACTGCGGTAGCCAACCCGCTTCCCAAGCGTGACAACTATGGCAAATATCCTATAAGACTTTCTATGCGAGTGATTTACGTTCAGCAGTGGACTTTAGTAGGCTGTAACTGTATTCGTAACGCTAGAGATTTTGAAGTCGAGAATTTTATTCGTCTATATACGAGTACTATCTTAATAGCAAGTCGGCTTTTACTTTGTGTTGTGTTAAATATAATATTTTGTGAAGAGCGCGTTAATGCTCGCGAAAAATTTAAAATGAGTAGTCCCCTCACGGAACCGGCGACAATATCGACACCATCGATTATAATATAAATCGGCATATTTAAATTCTATCCCCCGTTTTAGAGTAACGGGGAATATGACAAACGTCATGAAACGCAATAAAGGGGCCTCATAAAGTATGAGAACTCGTTGTCGATATAAAACTCTGAGCAATGAAATATATTTCGAAGAATACTCGACACCCGCGGCGATGATGTGCTTCCGTTGAGATAGGAACGTTTAGATCTGGCGTTATCCAAAAAACTGTGAATGTATTAAATTATTGTTAAAGTACTTTAATAATCGTTGTTATTAAATTCTATAAATTATTTATCTATAGATTTCGAGAAATTAAAATGGTGTGATTCTCTAACACTACTACCACACGGTTTGACTAAAAAGTCGTATTAGTCGTAGTCGTCTGGTTCTTTTAAAAGCCTTATATTTCAAGAGATACAGTAATAAAAGATAAAAAAGACATTGTAAAACCTTACATATTCTTAATCTATAATTATATAATTTAAAATTTTAAGTTTTGTACAAACAAATTCAATAGAAATTATTAAGAATAAGTCACAAGCTATTGATTAGACCTTGATAAATGTATATGGGATTACATGTAAAGTACTAGCTTTCAAATAAAAAAAGAATCATTGAAATCGGTTTACCCAGTAAAAAGTTATGAGGCAACACACATAAAAAATATACAGCCGAATTGAGTATCGTCTCTTTTTGAAGTTGGTAGAAAACAAAGTTGTCTAGCTCTAACTTCTGAGATCAACATATATACGTCCCACATAATATAGTCATAGTCCTACATGCAGTGCTCAGGGCTTTTCTCATTTCCTGAGAGCTTTAAGGGCTAGAATATGTCCACTGTACTGCCCCGATGCGCGTGGGCAGACTTGACATGTCAAAATATGTTTTTATTTCTCATGAAAATTTCTTTCTCCGACGAGAACATGGTAAATCTACCCTTTAAATTGAAACTAACAATTTCATGTCGGGGGGGATCGACCCTGTACTATACTTCGCAATGTTCGAAATGTTCGCGCGAGCACTTAGTCCTTGAGCTACCTTGGATCATAAAATATAATAATTATTTTTTTTAGTTTGTGATGAGTCCAAAAAGTACCTACATAGATACATAATCTCTCACGCCTGTTACCCAGGACAACACACTATGGACTTCCATATGGCTCGATCCAGATACACCCCTTTCGCTTCTTTCACATCTATATATCTGCGCATACATGCTCGTCAGTTAAAGGTACTCTTAATTTGGCCCATCTCCAGTCCTAAAAGCGCTTTATAAATATGTAGTTACTTTCTTTGTATATGTGTTCGAAAACGTTTTTCAAGGCCCCTCTAAAAGTTTTCAACTCTGCAAATACTCTGTGAAAACAGGAAAAGGTTATTGCAACGCCCCCAATGGCTCAGTCTTCCCATTTGTCACGCCACTGTCCGACGTTTGATACCGCCCGAACGGCAAAGCCTTTGCTCTACAAAGAAGTGTGACAGATTGCTGCCTCTCACAGCCACAAAGACGCATGCATTGTTTTTATTCTCTGCATCGATATTTTGTGGGAATAGAGATTTCTTGTCCCATTTCAAATATTTTATCTTCTTTGAAATCTATTATAATATTGTCAAGTATTTAGTTATAAATTATGATAATACCTCCGAAAGACTTGAGTAACAGAAACAGAAACAGAAACAGAAACTTTTTTATTCAATATAGATTATAAATAGTACTTATTGAAAGTCACTCTTTTGTTTATTACCACTGGTTCGGAAAAAACCTCTGTCCTGGGAAGAACCAGCAAGAAACCCAGCGGGACTTTTTTTTAAATAACAGTAATTGATTATAATAAGAGTAATTGATTATTTCTGAAATATATTTATTTTTCACGACGATTGTTCATAGCTATGCTATAGGTAGAATAGGTCTTTACGTGATAGAGCCATGCTACAGCTATATTGGTAGTTAAAGCACGAATGAGTCGGCTCGATCGGGGAAGGACCACGCTCTCACAGGATACAAGCGTAAAATAGCAGCATAGCACTGCTGTGTTTTGTATGGTGTGTGTAGAGAAACGGAGACCTTTTTTACTGGAAAAGAGGCATTCCATCTTAGTCAGTTAGTTAGTTAGTGACAACGCATTTGCATTTTGATGCTTTATTGAGGATAGATGAACATGTGTGCTCCTTTGTCACCCCATACTATAAAAAAAGGTAGCACTAACGATGACGAACGAGCACAGAATCCACCTGATGGGTAGTAAGTGGCCTCCGGTTTTCTACACTTACCATAGAATAGAATAGGTACAATAGAATAGAATAATTTTATTCAATATACTTTACAAGAATACTTATTGGTAGTCATTGTCTTTTAACACTGGTTCGCAAAAAACCGCTGTCCTGGGAAGAAACAGCAAGAAACCCAGCGGGATTTTTTATAAATAAAATCAATTTGCAAAATATTGTTTTATACAATTGGTATAAACACATTAGGAATAGCATGGTAGCGATCACATTATTCCCAGGGGTTATTATTAATCATGTATTACTTCGTAGTATAATAACTTTTTGATAGATAAGGCCTGCATATTTTCTGGAAATTTGTTGTAAAAGCGTATATACTGCCCCATCAAGGAATTACCGACTCTTTGGAGTCGAGTAACTGGTATAACTAACTTGTGGTTCTACTTGTGTAGTATTTACAGAATGTACATCACTATATTTCATAAAAATATTTTTGTGTTTGTGTACATACACAACATTTTAGTAAATACTGAGAGGACAAAATTAATATATTTATTTACTTGAAATTTTCTCTCAGGGATTCCTTCGGATCTAGGTTATAAATTGTTCGAGTGGTTCTCTTTTGAAAAACGAACATGGTTTCAATGTCAGTCGCATTACCCCATAGCAAGATTCCATATGACAATATCCTATAGAAATAACTTAAATAAGCCATTGTAGATGTTTGATAGCCAGTTTAGATATATGGGTTACATACGAAGCATAGCAGCAGTGAGCTGAAATTTGACGCTGGTATTCTGCAAGATCAGAGAGATAAGATAGTGGTGTGCGAGCCAGGAATGTGGAGCTAAAACGTAGTAGGACGTAGTAGGTCACCTTTTCTGCCTCATATACCGTCTGGGTAGATACGACCATCTTTTCTATTCCTGTTTTTTTAATTAATAATTCTTATTAGCTCCTTCCTATAACGCATTGTACGGTTATTAACAAAATTGTCTGTATAATTTTCTCATTTTTGTTTATTATTATTATTACTAATCCATTTTAATTGATAATTGATAGTTGTTGTTACCACACACAATTATGTATAAGGTTATATTTAATGTCTTATACTGTACTTTTTTTTTTGCTGCTTTTTGCTTTATTTTAAATTTTGTGTTATAATTATATAGAAGGTTTAGGCTTTTTTCGTTTTATCGAAGGACTAAACTACACGTAACAGCTGTGCTACGTTCGTGACGCCAATGAATAGGTTTCTTGGCTGAAAATCAGCGCTGTGTGAGGCCATACTCACACAACACATGCTGAGCCAACCCCTTTTCGGCACAATGCGACCTTTTTTTATATATATCAATATGTGCTTTTACTTTCATGTGTATGAACCGCCTGTGCTGAATAAACGTTTTTTCTATTCTATTCTATTAACACTTGCACTTGCACTGCTGAGTGAGTTGAAAGGGTGTAGAGAACCAGTATAGTTGGAGGCTGTGAGGTATTCCATCTTAGCCCTCAGAGGCCAGCAACGCATCTGCAATTCCCTTGGTGTTGCAGTTGTTCGTGGGCGGCGGTAGTCATTTACCATCGGCTGAGCCACAAGCTCGTTTGCCCCCTCCCCTATAAAAAAGCGGCCAAGTGCGAGTCGGACTCGCCCATGAAGGGTTCTGTAGCAGCAAGTAACATAAGTTACGATTTATGACGTATTAAAAGAATTCCTTACTAGATCTCGTCCAAACCAATTTTCGGGTGGAAGTTTACATGGTAATGTACATCATATATTTTGTTTAGTTTTATCATTCTCTTATTTTAGAAGTTACAGAAGGGGGGGGGGGGACACACATTTTTCCACTTTGGAAGTGTCTCTCGCGCAAACTATTCAGTTTAGAAAAAAATATGTATACATAAGATACCTCCATATTATTTTTGAAGACCTATCCATAGATACTCCACACGTATGGGTTTGATAAAAAAAAATTTTTTGAGTTTCAGTTCTAAGTATGAGGAACCTCTAAAATTTATTGGTTTTTTTTCTATTTTTGTGTTAAAATCTTAATGCGGTTCACAGAATACATCTGCTTACCAAGTTTCAACAGCATAGTTCTTATAGTTTCGGAAAAAAGTGGCTGTGACATATAGATGGACAAACAGACAGACAGACATGACAAATCCATAAGGGTACCATTTTTTGCCATTTGGCTACGGAACCCTAAAAAGAGGTGACAACGTATATGGTTGAAGTTGGCTGCAGTGTCCATGGACTACGGTAACCACTTAACATCAAGTAAACTGTTAGCTGAGAGTCCGTTTGTTTGTAATATATTTTGTAATGTCTGCTATCTTCTCTAACCACTATAGTGTAACACAGGCTCGGCACGCACTTTAACTAAACAAGACGTCCACTCTCGCCCGAGGCTCTCGTGTAACTGACGCGGTGCGCTCGAGACAGTGACTTATATATAAATGTATGTTTGTGTATTTGTGCATGGTAAATTATTAGTAAATAACACAAATAACAATATTTACTGTATACTACATATATGCAAACACTACATCTCTTTCTTATCAAGATTTTTTTCTTTTTTTTCATTATAACTCATAACAATCACAAAGCAGCTTGTATTGTCTGTATTAATTATTTTCCACTGCTTTTACGTAAACCTTATCCCCTGTATTACATCTGAGTGAGTTGCTCTCCGTTTCCTATATACATACTATTTTCCTTTTCCTTTTTTGTATTTTGTCTCTATCCCTGATATCTGAATCTAAATGATTGTCTGTAATTTATTTCACCTATTGATGGAATTTTATCCCTACTTTTTTCGTTGAAAAAACAGTTCAGACGGTAACCTCCCGGTAACTGTAAGGAGGGGTGCTGTTATACATAAGAAGATACTGATACGAAGACGTTTCAAATATCTCTGTTTTGTCTTTCAACTTCGCCGATCATTTGAGGCCAATATAGTACAGTACTAAATAACTTAATGTTACATTCTTTGCAGAAGGATTGAAACTCTTCACTTACGAGCTGCTTGCCATTGTCTGCGGTGATAGAAATAGGATAACCAAGTCTACTGAACATTTCTTTTACCATTTTAATAATCTGTAAGCTTGTGATGTTTTTGTAATTGTTTACTTCTTTGTATCGACTATAGTAGTCGACCACTACTAACAGATACTCGTTACTTGGCAACGGTCCCATTAGATCCATTGTGACATCTATCCATGGAGCTGCAGGCAACTCTCGTCTCTTCATTGGTGCAGTTGGGTTTGGCAAACCCACTAACGTACAACCTTTACAAGCCTTTACTAATTGTTCTAAGTCTTTATCGATACGGGGCCACCATACCTTTGATCTCCAGCGTCCCTTCATCGCTACGATACCTGGATTACCCTCGTATGCAGCATCTAATACACTCTTGCAGAGTTGCTGTGGTATTACAATTTTATTTCCACGAAGTAGAATGCTATCATGGAAACACAACTCGTTTTCAAAAAATTTTGTAACTCTTAATCGAATCGTCTTAGTCGTTTTGATAGACACCTTTTTTCACTTTGTAATTCTCTTGTTATTTTTCTGAATATGCTGCAATGGAACTCTTTGGTATAGCAACTGGTCTAGAATTTTCCACTATTTGGTACACATGCTGGTCTTTTCCTTTTGGTGGGTTATCAGGATAGTTACATAATCGTGACAAGGGATCAGCTATATTTGTTTTTCCTGGCTTGTATATAACCTTGAATGAATAAAACTGTAACCTCAGTATCCATCGTTCAATCCTCGCACATGGTTTTGACTTAGACCCGAACAATATCTCTAGCGGCTTGTGGTCAGTGACTAAATCAAAAGGCTTTCCAAATAAAAATATTAAAATGTTCGACCCCCCAAACTAATGCTAGTGCCTCTTTTTCCGTTTGGCTATACCTGCGCTCGCAGTCTGTCAAAGTTCGATTACCATAGGCAATAATTCTAGGACCATTTGTATCGTTTTGTACAAGGACAGCACCAAGTCCGACAGGGCTAGCATCTGCTATCACCTGTCTTGCATCTCTGACGTCATAATACCCTAAAATCTGTATTTCCGTGAGCATCGGTTTGAGTTTTTGGAATGCTTTATCTTGTTCCCCAGACCATTGTTTTTCCAAGCTCTCCCTTTTGCTCATCTTCTGTCTTAACAGGTGCTTCAGAAGTTCTGTCATAGCGGCCATGTTAGGTATCCATTTGTTTATGTAGTTAAGGAGTCCTAAAAAACTTTGGAGTTCTTCTATGGTCTTTGTGACCCTAAATTAAAGGTTTGTACTTGTTGAAGGGTTTATTTACTCCTTCATGTGTAAGCCTGTGTCCCAGAAAATTCACATCCTGCGTTTTATATATGCATTTATTGCTATTCAGCACGGCGTTGTTTTTACTAAGTACCTGTAGAACTTTCTTTAGTCATGCGTCATGTTCTTCTTCACTGTTCCCGAATACCAGGATATCACAATAAAATTGACGACCCCTTCACAGTTTATCAGTATCCTTTTAATGATCTTCTGAAAAATCTCGGAAACGCAGGTAATTCCAAGCATTATTCTTTTATATCTATATAATCTTTTGGGGGTTATAAAAGTCGTTATGTGTCTGGATTCAGAGTGAATTTCCACTTCATGGAAGGCATTTTTTATGTCTTAATTTGTTAAAATATTTAGCTTTCTTCATTTTAGGCAAAAATGGTCCATAGTAGGCAGGGGGTGGTTTTCTTGCAATATAACGGCGTTCGTACATCTCATATCTACGCACAAACGTAATTCACCATTTTCTTTCATGATTGGAACATTGGTGAAACCCATTTAGACGGGCCTTGCACTTCTTCAATTATATCACTGTTTAGTGATTCCTTAATTTTGATTGCAACCTTCTCTTTAAAGGGGATCGGCTTGCTTTTACTCTCCACTTGATTTATCCCGATACCAAGTTTTAAGACACCCAGTCGGACTGCTGTGTTCTTACCAAACAGGTTTCTAGTACCCCCCGAAATCACGTAAATGGTTGTATTCCTTTCGTCCATCGACTTCGAGTATAGTTTCAAATGAACCCTCTATTGCCAAAGGAGAGTTACTACCCTATGCTAATAATGTCTTGTCTGGTCTTTACATTTGATTAAAAGCATATACTTTTTTGCTTTTTAACTCTTCCCACGTTTTGTAAGATATAAGGTTCTTGCACAATTTCGAATTACACTTTTCCACAATTTGATCTATGAAATGATCATCTTGCTTTTCAATGCACACTTTTCGGCTTGTTGACGCAATCTTATCAAAAACTTCTCAAATGTCTCTCCTTTTTTCTGTTTTAGCAATCGAAAAACATGCCGCTCATAAACTTTGCTCCGTTTAGGTTGAAAATACTCGTAGAGTTTTTTTTGCTACTTAAAATACATCAACGGTTTCTTATATTTTTTTTCCAATTTAATGCTGGTATTTTAATACCCAAAGTCCAATTTAATGGTAGTAACTTAGTACCCAAAGTCCAATTTAATGGTAGTAACTTAGTACCCAAAGTCCAATTTAATGGTAGTAACTTAGTACACAAAGTCCAATTTAATGGTGGTACATACCTTAGTACCCAAAGTCCAATTTAATGGTGGTACATACCTTAGTACCCAAGCTCCAATTTAATGGTGGTACCTACCTTAGTACCCAAGTTCCAATTTAATGGTGGTATCTTAGTACCCAACTCAATTTAATGATGGTATCTTAGTACCCAACTCAATTTAATGATGGTATCTTAGTACCCAACTCAATTTAATGATGGTATCTTAGTACCCAACTCAATTTAATGATGGTATCTTAGTACCCAACTCAATTTAATGATGGTATCTTAGTACCCAACTCAATTTAATGATGGTATCTTAGTACCCAACTCAATTTAATGATGGTATCTTAGTACCCAACTCAATTTAATGATGGTATCTTGGTACCCAAACTCAGTTTCATGATAATAATATGTTCCATAACACTCGCCCTTCTCTTTTGGTTTATTTGTTATACCGACTACTCCCATCGCTGTGCCATTTAGGCTTTGGGTAAATTCAATACCTATATTGCGCATTTACCATTATTGATAACTTAGACAGCAATACCCTCGAGAAACGCCGTGATATAAGAGATCAAATGTTGTTGTACAAATTGCTTCATAACATCATCGACTCTCCCCTACTTTTAGGCAAGGTGAATCTTGCGTGTCACAGGTTAGGTGCACGAAATAAACCACTTTTTGCATTACCTAAAGTTAAAACAAAAAAATGCCACAAATAATTTTGTATCTCGTACATGCAAAAAGTTTAACTTAAAATATTGTAAATATTAGATATTTTTCACCTTGAATATGATAGTTACAAATAAAATATTGTAAAACTTAATATATAATTGGTAGTATCACTTTGAGTTGTATATATAATGTTATTTTTAACTACTTACTACTTAATGTTTTAATTTATGAATACCATTTAGCTTGTTTTATTCTTTTATATTTTTAATTTTATACAACATAATATTGTGGTTTGCTTTTATTATGTATTAGATATCTGTGGAAACTTCATTGGTTTTTAGGATTACTTTTAATGTTTTATTATGTAATTTATTATTGTACTGTACGTTTCCCTTAAAAAGCAAATAAATAAATAAACAGTATTACTAGTTACCTACTTTGCAATGTACAGAAGTCGTGAAGTGTCCACGATTTTTTGTAAGACATATATGCCATGAAAGCAGTAAAATAGTATTTTCATTAAAGGCGATAAATATCACACCTACATGTAAAATGCCACTAAAATTTAGCTAACGACATTGTATTTAGGTTCGAATCGAGAGGAGTGATTAGTAACATCTACTATTTTTCCATCAAAAATCTTTTAAATAAAAGTTGTACTAATAGACATATGTTAAAATAAATCATTATTTTATCATTGCTACATAAAGAAAATAAATTTTTGCATACCATAAGCGTGGTCATTTGCGAACATATAATTTATATATGTTATTAAAATGATCAGAACAGGGTTAAAAACAATAAATCATAATTCATAATCCACAGTTTTTTTCCGCGGGTACTCTAGGAATTAATTTACTATTGCAATTCTAATAGTTGCACATTGCTAACCTATTTTTGATTATATCTTTATACTAAATAGGTACTTATCTTTTTCCTCGTCGCCACTTGTAATGTCTGCTATCTTCTCTAACCACTATAGTGTAACACAGGCTCGGCACGCACTTTAACTAAACAAGACGTCCACTCTCGCCCGAGGCTCTCGTGTAACTGACGCGGTGCGCTCGAGACAGTGACTTATATATAAATGTATGTTTGTGTATTTGTGCATGGTAAATTATTAGTAAATAACACAAATTACAATATTTACTGTATACTACATATATGCAAACACTACATATTTACATACTTTTTCATTTTTATATAAAAAAGTATGTATCTAAAATTGCTTTATTCAATATATATATTATAAAATATAAAAGGCTTTTGCCGATTGTTCCAAGATACTTCGATAGTGAGAAGGTTAGTAACAGCATTTTCGGCTCCAAGTCTCCGAGCGGCAGTGACCCATGCTTCAACACTGATAGTCACGTCACAGGCAAAAGAACACCAAGTGCGGGGGTAAATATTTAACACAAAAAATTTTAAACCTTTATAATACAATTTTTCAGTCATCGCAATTTAACAGACTGCTAATCGACGGCCTCAGCGCAATTGCTTAACGGAATTACGGCACCGAGGGCGGCGGGTTCGAATCCCGCACGGAACAAATATTTGTATAGCCTACAAAATAAATGTTCCGACTCTAGGTGTTTGTCCTTTTGTGCCTCCTCGGCACAAGAGAAAGTCCTAGTGTACTAACATTAAAAAAAGGAAGAAAAAAGACTTCTCAGTATTGAAATCGGGAGTTGATTCGCTAAACAAACAATACTATAAAAATGCCTGCACTGAATCCGCCGGCACAGAAATCGAAAATCCGCCCGATGCCTTCTGTCGTGCGAAATTTATGCGGATGAATACAAACTGCCTCGAATATGACGGCATCGGGCCGTATCGTCTGAAATATGTTTACAATAACGCTCAGTCAACAATATATGGACCACTTATGGTATGAAAGAAGGGGGTTTGGATATTACCAACGTTAGCTACTTAGACTGAAGGGGTTTTAATAAAATTGGATGGAAAATGGATTCAGTATTTCGAATATATCAGCAGTATTATAATGATATCGCTTGTTTACAGCTATGTAGTGTAATAATAATTCTTTATTACTATTACTGATACAACTGGCAAAACAAGTACATACATTTGTTTATTTTTTGTATCAGTTTTTTCTAAAATAAAAAATTATAAACCATTAATGTAGGGAGTTTGATCTAAGTAAACATATGTAACATAACAAATATAAATATTAGCATAAAACAAATAAAGGACATATGTAGAAACTGCATCATGCATTCGGAAACACAGTCTACCCTATGGTAAGTGGATGCTGTGGATCATAGACATCTATATCTATCCTCATTTGCGAATCAAAATGTATATTCGTTGTCAACCTTAAAGACTAAGAAAGAATGCGTTGTTTCCAGTAAAAAGGGTTTCCGATCCTCTATGCTCACTATAAGAAACAGAGCAACATTAAGCTGCTATTTTACGCTGGTGTTTTGTGAGAGCGTGGTCCTTTCCCGGTCCCAGCCCATTCCTGCTACAACATAATATATACCATGTATAAATTGCATATAATTGCCTTGGATTAAAATCCTTTTAGGAAGAGAGGTCTGTGCCCTGTAATGGGACGCATTTAAGCAGTTATATTACTTATTATTAAGTAACCACTATTCAGGTTGACTGTCAGTTCGTTTGTCACTTTATTATTATAGAATAGAATAGAATATTATTTATTCAATACAAATTTTGTATATATAGTTCCAGAGAGTCAGTTTTTCAATTTTATTATTGAGTCTGAAAAAACCTCTCCACAAACTCCTCGAACCAGCAATAGAGTACAATATTAGTATAAAAAAACCTTTAAAAATAGATTGGAAACGATAAACTAAAACCAGGCGATCTCAATCATTTATTCAATTATTTACTCTTTTAAAAAAATCTGTACTTAAAAAAATAACTTGGTAATAGAGAAACCTTTTATAGAAGAGCAAACATAAACAGTTTAAAAACTTTATTAATATACTGGCTGTTCCACGCGACTTTGCCCGCGTGTTATTTGGCGTTTTAATATTTTTCTAAAATAAAAGTAGCCAAAATGACTCCTTGTGGTATCCGCTATCTGCTAATGAAAATCCCGTCAAAATCGGTTCAGCCGTTTCGGAGATTAGCCGGAACAAACAGACAGACAGAGGGACAGACAGACACACAGACAAAAATTTTAAAAATTTTGTTATATAGTGATATGTTAAAAAGCTGTTATTTTAACATTAAAACAGGTACACTTCATTTTTATTTATTTGTATAGATGTAATAAAACACAATACATGATTATAAATGTATATTTTTTACGATTTATAGACTGAACATAGCCGATTAATAATAGATTATAATGAAATTTACTTGATAATATTTAGTAGAAAAAGTAAAGAAGACAGAAAATGAAAAACAAACAGCTAAATCTTGTACAATAGTCATTGAATATTTTGCCTCCAGTCAATAAGTGGAACAAAATCTCCCCCTTCCTTTGTTAATTGGAAATAAGAGTGTGTGCACGACTCTATTGTTACTATTAAACTTTCAAACTGGCTTTGATAAAATGTGACTGTAAAATAAAAATAAAAAGTATACGAAAAATTTTAACATGGTATTGCCACGATACATATATGGGTTATATAATGGGTCGGTTTGACCGGGAAAAAACACACTTGCACAGCGTATATTAACTTATTATATTAATTAATAGCTGATCAAAGACCAGGAGACGCGTTTTACTATGAGTCTTACTATTTACTTACAATCATAGTCGTCAGGGGTGACTAAACTTCTTCATCTACCGACTTCAAAAAGGAGCCGGTACTCAATTTGACTGTATGTTTTTTTTTATGTGTGTTACCTCATAACTTCTGAGTGAACCGATTTCGATAATTCTTTTTTTATTTGAAAGCTGGTGCTTCCCATGTGGTTCCATATCCAAATTTAATCAAGGTCTGACCAATATTTTTTGAGTTATTCTTAATAATTTATATTGAAGTCGGTTGTACAAAATTTTTAATATTTAATTATTTTTATCTCATCTTAATCGAGGATATATGTAGGTGTCTATGGGTCACAGTGACTACTGACCATCTGGTGGGCTTTGTGCTTGTTTGTCACCTTTCTATAAAGATGCGATTTTTTTACCCTCTACAATAATATTTATTTTTAAAAATGAAAACTATACAATACATTTTTAAAAACCTAATCTTATATGTATCACGCAAGTAAGCGTCGGATAAAATTAATTTTGAGCAAATATAATAATTCTTATTGCTTTTCTAAATACTAATAAACATAAAAACGTGGACAAGTGTTGAATGTTTTTTTTTTTATATAGACATCTTATATTTATCCTCAATTATAAATCAAAATGCGTTGTCAGCCGTGAGGACTAAGATGGAATGCCTCTTTTCCAGTAAAAAGGGTCTCCGGTTCTCTACACTCACCATACGAAACACAGCAGTGTTAAGCTGCTATTTTACGCTGGTATTCTTTTAGAACGTGGTCCTACTGTACCAGGTATAGAAGTTCATTCAACGAAGTACTACGATCACTATCGTCATAGAGACCTCATGGCCTAGATTGAAAAGATATACCATCTCGCCGATGGCAGATATTAAATACCCCGACCAAACTTAGTCTTCAATGGATTACCTACAATTAGTTGCAATCGTCATATGGATGTAGTTGGTACTAGGGTGCTAAGCCTGATATAAGAACCAGATACCTCTTTTACTGGTTATGAGGCATTCCATCTTAGTCTAATTTCATTTTGATTCTTAATTGGGGAATGATGTAACTATCTAGGGGCCACAGCATCCACTTATCTTTATGTAGACTGTACGCTCGTTTGTTACCTTATTATAAAAAAATCTACACTAAAAGAATATTTTATAAGTCCATTGCGACGAAGTCTTATTTCGTCATTGCCTGCGACACACGTACGCTAATAATTGTCCCTGAGCATGTGTGCGGTGGGTGGTGGGCGCCACCCTATAGAGCTCCGCGAGTGAAATCTTCAGTGGATGGATGTTCTAATATTCAAATGGGATACGGAACTATTATTGTTGGAGCTACTGTCGATATGAGTGCGGATCTAATGATTTTGATATTTGAAATTTTAATTATTAATATTAATTTGTGAGTAATATTGCGATGCTGCAACGTATTATGGAAGCAGGACCAATGGGACAGCTCAACCGGGGAAAGACCACACTCGCACAGTATACCACCATAAATTACAGCATAATGGTGCTGTGTTTTGTATGATGATTGACGAAAACTTGAGATTCGTTTTACTACTAACGAAACATTTCATATTGGTTTTAATCGAAGCAAAGACATTTACATTTTGATTTTAAATTGAGGATACATCAGTGTATTTGACCCACAGCATCCACTTACCATCAGATAGTTCTTTAAAAAATGAATCTCTCATCCTATATTATCCCGTATATTCAATACGAACTTAATGAACTTAAATTCCAAAATAATGTTGAGCCTTCTGATAAGTACCATAACACCATTTTATTCATCATTCCTCAAACTAGATATAAAATGTCTAAAGACAGTGTGTCTTCAGAGTGTTTTCAGAGTGTCTCGTGACAGTACTGTCAAAACCTAGTAGATCAATAAGCTGAAGTGGCAATAGGCCGGTCATATAGCTTAAGGACCAGACACCGATAAGTGACAGCATCGTACTATCAAGCGCAGTGTTGGGCGACCTCTACCAGATGGAGTTATGACTTAATGAATCACAAAGATAGTCTATGAATGCTGGTGGCTCCGCACCGTACTTTTCGTTAGTCTATAGAGCAGGCCAATGTTCAGCTGAGGATTTGTCATGGGCTGTAATGAAAGTGATATAAACACAATAATAGAATCGTCAAGAAAAGATCATGTGAACTGTGTTAGATGACCGTGATATAATTTTGAATGCAAAAATTCTGGCATAACGGAAAATCATTATTATGAAAGGTCTATTCTTTTTATAGAATAAGGGTGACAAACAGGCACACAGTTCACCTGATGGTAAGTGGATGCTGTGGCCCATAGACATCTACATTTATCCTCGATTAAGAATCAAAATGCAGATACGTCGTCACACCTGAGGACTAAGACGGAATGCCTCATTTTCAGTAAAAAGGGTCTCCGGCTCCCTCACCATACGAAACACAATAGCCTTAAGCTGCTATTTTACGCTGGTATTCTGTGAGAGCGTGGCTCTACCTCGATCAAGTTGACCTATTCGTGCTACAACTAATGTATCCCAACAGTATACTATTTACGGCCTACTAGAAGAGAAGAGAATTATTAAATAGCATAGGGAAAATGCTAACGAATTATTCCATTAATCACAGACAAAAAACTTATCTAGCTAATTCGTTGCCGTTCTTATGACATACTTACGAAATGTCAGTTAACAATGAACTGTCAAAACTTGAAAAAGCCCCGAGGCGTATGTCGCACGCAATCGCACGAGTATCAAAATTATTCGGCAGCGGTAGAAGCAACTTCTTTGCATACTTCCCGCGAACGCCTGGGTGTCAGTGTGCGATACGTCACTTATATTATATTGTCTGCCTACACATTGCTTAGGTAGTGATGGGAATGTTTCAAAAGTGTCGATTAGAAACATATTATAAGAAGAAACTTATTATAGACTAAACAAGTATGAATATAATATGATTTAATAAGCAGCAGCGTCTTTCTGATAAAATATTAAAAAACTACGGTTGCCAACGCGCCGGTCAAGCATAATTAAAGTCAAGGTTCTAATTCAAACATAATTAACTTCATTAATAAAATTTGCTTTGACTTATTATTAATTGTAAGGATTTATTTAGAATATACGTAAGTCACCGTAACCCGTGGGTGTAGTGAGAGGCGATAGAGGGAAACTGAAACAGAAAATGGGCAAGAGCGTTTTCCTGTTAACAACTCTTAATTATAAAATACTGCGGTCGCTATGAGGCAATTTAAGGCGGCCAACGTTCAGCAGTGGAGTTTTATAGGCTGTAATATTATTCTTATTTTTTTTTAAACTGTTACCCCCACACTAGGATTTTCTCCTACATTGTGGAGGCAATTTACAAACATAAATTGTTCAAGGACAAACATCCAGAATCGGAACAATTATTTGCAGGCCATACAAATACTTGATCCGCGCGGGATTCGAACCCGCGACTTTCAGTGCCGCAACTCAATGTTAAGCCACTGCGCCACGGGGTAGTGTATGTACGTATGTATTTATGTGGCATATAATATCCATATATAATGTTGAAACATATATCGATATTCTAAAACAACACTAGCAAGCGAGATATATCAGCTCACTTCATTTATCCGTATGCCCGTATCTTTTGTTTGCTATATTTTTGACAAGTACAAAGCGAAATCTGCTCTTGTCATATGTTTGACAGACGACATGAGGGATGGGGGGAGGGGGGCTCGAAGTGGAAGGGGTGCTAAGTTGTTATTAAGCACTGCACTTGATGTTGTGTAGGTTTTCCATAGTTGTATTCGGTTTTGCTATTTGCGATTGTTAAATGCAGGTGTAAAACGAGACGTCTATTTTCATTACTCTGTTTTATACTTATACAGTCAAACAATCACGTATGTTCGTCTGTACTCGAATGGGATGGTTAAGTCGGAGGCGCTTTTACTTAACATGAAAAGTTAAAAAATTAAAATAATTACATTAAAGTTATTGATAATAACATACTATGTTTCTTTGGAAATAAATACTGGTAACAAAAACAACGACCACGCTAATAAATATAACAATTCGTTAATTTAACCGACTTTAAAAAGGAGGAGGTTATCAAATCGAGTGTATGTTTTTTATAGAAAGTTTTTTTATTGTATGTATCTTCGCGAATTGTGAACGAATTTTGATGATTCTTTTTTATTAAATAGGTTATAATTCAAGGTTAGTCCCATATAAATATAGAATAAAAATTCTACCATCAAGAGTAGCAAACAAATAACTACTTTTTTTAGCAATTTGAAGTCGGTTTTTGACTATTAGTTAAAAGTTATAATTTAATTACAACTCATTACGAGCTCACTGATTATCATAGTACCAGTGTGTTTAGTCTAAGCACTGATGAAATTACTCCAGAGTCACAAAATTGGCATTTTAATAAGAGAGCGGATAAACACCCACGTGCCACAATTAAAAGGCGGCAACTACAAAGGAATTGTGGCAATACAAAAGGAATTGACGGGTGTCGTAAGAGACGACAAAGGGAAACAACCCAGGAGATGGGCGGCAGCGTCTGCCTAATAACAACATAAAATATTGTGTTTACCAACCTACTTGGCAACTATGGCAAATTTCCCCTATATCTATGCCTATGTTCAGTAATGGACTTTTAATAGGCTGTAACGGTAAAAGGAATTGTGTTTCGGTCTTAAGGATATAGAGAACCAGTACCTATAATTACAGAGTGTATTGCATTCCACCATAATCCTCAGAGGTGACAATGTATTTGTAGCGTTCTTTGTTGTAAGTTGGATGTAGGCGTCCATGGGCTGCAGTAACCGCTTACCATTAGCGGGGCTAGTATGGGCAAGAGTCAATTTTATCCCCGGGGAAAGGAGAAAATGTTTATACCCTCGCTTAGTTTCATCCACCGTTCGAGCAAGGGCACACCACTACTGTGAATATAATATCCGCAGTGGATAAAATGGGAGATAGACTTAGACTTGGATAGATTTTTTGTATGAATATAAGCTTAAACCCACGTCCAATGAACTACGATAAAATTCTCCCTTTCAAATGTCAAAAAATCATAATGTTTTATCTTTCATTTGGCTCCATGCTCTACTTGTTATGTCAAACGGGGATGTTGTCTCCCCGTTGCCGTGCTTTGGTATAAGGATAAGATAATTTAATCTCTTGTCAGTGGATATAATCGGGGGATAATTTTTTTGTCCCCATCCATTGCTAGCCGTGCAGGTGGATTGTAGGTTCTATTGTTCCTTAAGTTTATAGAGAAAGTGCTTTTTTGGCATTTTAGGCTTTTATTAAAGATTCCTTGTTCTTACTGTTCAGCAAACACCGTTAACTATAATACAATTTTCATACAGTAATCATGCATGACAGAAAATTCCTAGTTAAATGCACTGTTGTGGATTTGTAATTTTGTTGCAAAGTATGATTGGCAAACTTAGTGGCTGGGAATAATTTGAAAAATTTCTCGAACCACTCCTTCTGGTAAAAAATATACTTATCCTAATTAGAAACGTTTATACGTGGTAGAGACAAGCTGCAGTTATATTAGTAGTGTAGTTGTAGCACGAATGGGTTGGTTCGACCGCGAAAGGACCACGCTCTCACAGAATACCAGCGTAAAATAGAAGCTTAACACTGCTGTGTTTCGTATGGTAGGTGTAGAGAGCCGGACACCCTTTTTACTGGAAAAGAGGCATTCCATCTTAGTCCTCACGAGTGACAACACATCTGCATTTTGATTAACAAACAAGGATGAATGTAAATGTCTATGGGCCACAGCAACCACTTACAATCAGGTGGACTGTGTGCTCGTTTGTCACCCTATCCTATAATATAAATCCCAATGAGATGCAATGTCTCCTCGCCAAGCCAGTCCAATTCAAGCCAACAAGAAATAATTCTTCACTAAGTGGTGTTTTTGCCTATCTATGGGTATCACTCACATATTTCTGCCGCCAAGCAGTACACGCACGACGGCAGACGTGGTTACTTACAATATGGTGGACTGTTTGTTGTCACTTCAATATTATATAAAAAAATCGATTGTGACGATATAGAGTAATTCGACTTTCAAAAATCGTACTCATTATCGAATGGGGAGTTAATAATTTAATGCGACAAAAGCCTACATAAGTAAATTTGCCAAACAAACCAAGATTCCTCCGAGCGGGAGGCGGAAACGTATTTAACTTATCGATTGTTTCATATCCGATTGCGAAGAACGCTCTACTTCTGACACCCCGCGAATAATTTGATTAATTTGCCGACTGCTTGTGGATGCGAGCGTTAATTAAAACTAGTGTAAGTGGTTCGCACGATAAGAGAACATTTCTGGAAGTGCCTACTTACCCGCGGTGAGGTTACATCGGGAGTATCAGTTATCGTTGTTGGTAGCGCGTTCAACCAAAGTATGTGCGATTATTTACTTTTACTACTGCAAAAATATTTTATTTTTATTTAGGATGAGCTCTGTCATTTAATTCAGATAAATATAATTGATAATAATTTGATAAAAAAATTTGGGATTTAAGAAAGGTCACAGTGTAGTGGCGGCGGAAAAGAATCTATTATCCCATCTATGATCCCGTGGGTATCGTAAGAAGCGACAGAGGGTAACTTTTTTTTATAGGATAAGGGTGACAAACGAGCACACAGTCCACCTGATGGTAAGTGGTTGCTGCGGCCCATAGACATCTACATCTATCCTCTATTACAAATCAAAATGTAGATGCGTTGTCACCCGTAAGGACTTAGATGGAATGCCTCATTTCCAGTAAAAAGGGCCTCCGGCCACCTGCACTCAGCCGGCCCATCCGTGCGACAGCAAAAGCTGCCGCGTGGCTCTACCACTGTTAAACTAAAAGAGGAGATGGCAAGCAGCATCTTCCCGATAACAAATAAAAAAAATAAAAAACTGCCATTTCTAGAATGCCTACCAAGCGTGGAAAAGTCGGCAAATATCTACTATTAGGTATGTTCCCTCGCTATGGTACATCCCAGTTTATCTTCAATTTCTTTGCATGTTCTATTCGATATAGGTGAACAAGAATGCACGTACGCAAGCATTTTAGCTGCGAGAGCCGTGGCAGCTAAGGGGTTAAGCAATTGTTTCAAATTCACACTTCCCAAACAACCCATGTTTGAACCCCGCCGACATCAATGAAATTGTTAGTTGCAATTTTAAGTGCAGATTTACCAAGTGCTTGGAAGTGAAGGCAAAATAACGTGAATAACCTGCATAATTAATGAATACATATTTAAGGACTTGGTAAAGTCCGCCAATACGCACTTGAGTGATTTCTGGATCTTGACAATAGCGCCACCTACCGGAACAGAAACAGAAAACCAGCGTAAAATAGCAGCTTAACGCTGCTGTGTTTCGTATGGTGAGTGTAGAAAACCGGAGACCCTTTTTACTGGCAAAGAGGCATTCCATCTTAGTCCTCACGGGTGACAACGCATCTGCATCTTGAGTCTTTATTGATGATAGATGTAGATGTTCTATGGGTCACAGTAACCAGTTACCATCAGGTGGACTGTGTGCTCGTATGTCTCCCTATCCTATATTAAAAAAAAAACAGTATTTCTTTTTTCAATATAGATTATAAATAATACTTATTGAAAGACACTCTTTTGTATAATTACCACTGGTTCGAAAAAAAACCTCTGTCCTGGGAAGAACCAAAAAGAAACCCAGCGGGACTTTTTTTTAAATAACAGCTTACAATCATGTATGTTACACAAATTAACAACACAACAAATTAGAGTTAGCTTGGTAGCGATCACCTCATTTCCAGGGGTTATTATCATCTATAAATTCTTTAATATATAATAAAAAATATTAAATTAATAACCCTTTTTATACAAACTTAGTTTAATAAAATTTTTGAACTTTGGGCAGGTCAAATTTTGTATATTTTCTGGAATTTTGTTGTAAAAGCGTATACATCGTCGAAGAGTCGAATAACTGTTACTACTAGCTTGTGTCTGTTCCTAGTATTTACAGAATAAATATCACTTATTTTTGTAAAACTACTTTTATTTTTGTGTACGTACATTACATTTTCATAAATGTATTGAGAGGCCAAAGTAAAACTCTGTAAAACAAATATAATTTCAGTGTCAGCCGCGTGTCCCCATAGCAGAATACCATACGACATTATGCTATGGAAACAGCTAAAGTAAACTAGTCTAGCTGTTTCAACACTAGTTAGACTTCTAATATTATTTACGGCATATGCTGCAGAACTAAGTCTGCTTGCTAGTTTTGATATATGGGGGCTCCATTGAAGCTTCGCATCTAGTGTGATTCCAAGAAAAATGGTGGTATCTGCAAGACTCAGTTTCTCCCCATTTTAAATTACATTAGTATTTAATTGTTTGACATTTGGAGTCATAAATTTCATACATTTCGTTTTAGTGCCATTTAAATGCAAATTATTAACATTGAACCAATTTAGTAATTTAGATATAACATTATTTACTTCATCGTATTTTAGCAATTGTCGACTTAATTTGAAAATTAAAGAAGTGTCATCTGCAAATAATACTATATCATGGTTATCTCCTACTATGTAAGGTAAGTCATTAATATATACAAGAAACAGAAAGGGGCCTAGAATTGAGCCTTGAGGCACGCCCATTTGTACTAAATACAGATAATAAGAACTATTCAGGTCTCATAAGTACTTTTTTTATAGAATACGGTGACAAACGAGCACACAGTTCACCTGATGGCAGGCAGATGCGCTGTCACCCCTGAGAACTAAGATGAATTTGCCTTATTTCCAGTAAAGAGGGTTTCCGGTTCTCTTTCTCCACCATACGGAACAGCTGAATTGAGCTGCTATTTATTTTACCCTGGTATTGTGTGGTCCTTCCCCGGTTGAGCTAACCTATTCGTGCTACAACCAGAATATTATAGCGGCAACATGGTTCTACCACCTACCTCGTAAAAATGTCTTCAAAATTGGTCAGGCCATTGGAAAAATTTTTAACACTCGCACACCGCAATTTTATACACCTACATATAAGAATTACTCTCTCTTAATATGATAGAAGATACAGTTCTGTATCGATATATCTAAAAGCTATCTAATTGTATAATCAAGTGTGCTGCAGCTATATACCTAGTTAGGTCATAAATTCTGTCACATGTTTAATATAAAATAATTGAAACAAGTTTATTCATTATGTAACCATTTATATACCAAAATGAACTTAACAAAACATAGATTCTTATGACACTAAAGTTTATTCAAAATGACCTCCGTGATTTTGAATACAGGCCTTCAATCTGCGCGGCCAGTCGTCTATCGCAGCACGAACGAGGTCTATGTCAATATCGGCGGCTTCCTTAATCAAGGATGTCTTGAGTGACTCCAAATTGGGATGAGGCTTTGAGCACGCCTTTTTCTCCAAGTGTTGCTATACCTTGTAATCTAACGGATTCAAATCTGGACTGGAGGAGGGCCAGTCTTCGTGCCGGATGAAGTCGATTTCACGCGCCGCCAGCCAGTCTTGTGTGCTCTTCGCTCTATGAGCGCTGGCGCCGAATCTTGTTGGAACACCCAGTGCCTGTTATTGAACATGGTATGAGAAACAGGTTCCACAAGGTTCGTCAGGACTGTGTTTTGATACACAACTGCATTCGATTTTACACCTTTCTCACTAAAATGTACCTCTGTTAAGCCCCAATAAGAAACTCCCAACCATACCATGAGCGAGGATGGAAAATGACCTCGTTGGACACGCGGAATACGGTTGCTCGCTTCTTCACTACTGTGTGCGTACACCTTATCATTTGTTTGTTGTAGCTCTCTTCTACGGTAAAAATTTTTTCATCCGCAAAATAGAATTTCCCGATATTTTTTTCCCGCGTACCGCTTCAACAAAGCGCGGCATCTCTTCAGTCTCAGGTCCATTAGACGAGCATACAAACGATGTCCTGTTTTTCTTCGATATGCCCGAAACCCTAAGTCTTCATTTAACACCCTTTTCACCGCGGTTCTGCTTAACCCTATCTGAAGGGCCAACAGTTTCTGCTTACGTTTGGGATTTCTTTGAATTCGCGCCTTCACAGCTTTTATCACTGCTGGAGTCCTAACAGACCGAGGGCGACCACTTATTGACCCGTCATCTACACTAGAGTCTTCATTGTATCGTTTGATGGTACGATAAACGAATCTTTTGGTTATATTCAAATTTTTCAGTATGTCAAAAATTTGAATTGGCGCGTAACCGCAACGATGCAACGCAATAACTGCAACACGGTCTTCTTTAAGCGTCTACTCCATATTTAAAAATGAGTAAACTTCTAAAAAGTATACAATTTTATTTTCATGAACAATTCGAAATTCGGATTCAATAAACTTTTTTGTGCCCAGCATTCTAAAAGAAAAGTTTTTACTGTGTGACAATACTTATGACCTGACTAGGTAATAGCACGAATAGGTCGTCTCGACCGGGGAAGGACCACGCTCTCACAGAATACAGGCGTATAATAGCAGCCTAATGCTTCTGTGTTTCGTATAGTGAGTGTAGAGAACCCGAGATATTTTTGCTGGAAAAGAGGCATTTCCTCGTAGTTCTCACGGGTGACAACGCATTTGCATTTTGATTCTTTATTGAGGATGGATGTAGATGTATATGGGTCACAGCAACCACTTACCATCAAGTGAACTGTGTGCTCATTTGTTAAATCTGATATTAAAAGTTTAACAAAAATTAATAATTGCACTATAGATGGTCGTATGTACAATATCATAGCGCAACTATCGCTCAAACTTATATTATAGAATTTGACTTTGACAGGATATTAGAGGCACGTTAACAAAGCCAATTTTGCGTCGCGACGTACAACTTTTAAGTCCTAATTATTATCTATACGTTAAGTTAATTCAACCACTTAAAGTTGGAAGTGTTGCTTAAATTAGCTTAAACGTCATTCAAATTGCGGCAGGCGAGGAAGTGGGTGCTGTCTTACATCAAGAACATTTCAGTACTAATAATTAGACATAATAATATGCCCTTTGTAGTAAAACTCGGCGTTATTTAAAATGCTAATCATAAAAAGTGGTAAAATTAAAAAAAATGTACAAACGACTTCAATATAAATAAAACGAGAACATCATCAATGTAGTCGAAGTCAATTAAATACGAAATATTAAGGATAACTGAAAAACGAATGCCCAGATCTTTATCAAATATTTATGGAACGACATTAGAAGCACCAGCTTTGAAATAAAAAAAGAAACATCATAATCGGTTTACCTAGAAGAAAGTTCTGATGTAACACACATAAAAAATTCAGTCGAATTGAAAACCACCTCCTTTTTTTGAAGTCGATTGAAAAACACGTTCGCACAGGCACAGCATAAAATACGAGTAGCAACATGCTTCTGTGTTTTGTATGTTGAGGGACGTCAACCGAAGACACTTTTGGCTGGTAACAAGGCACTTCATCTTAGACGGTAACCATCCATTGCAGGTTATAACAGTCCACTGCTGAACAGTCCTCCAGTATATATTGCCTCATAGAGGGGCGTTATTTGCTATGGTTCCCAAGCTTGGCAGGTGGGTTTGCAACTGCAGTTTCTTTATTTGTATTTGTTATTAGGAAGATGCTGCTGTTCATCTCCTGGTTTGTTTACCTCTGTCGCCTCTTACGACACCATTATGGAGGACGCTTGGATCTATAACCATTGTATAGGCTGTCGAGCATAAATATCTCTAATGCCACAATACATTTCAACTCTACCACATTTTTTTTATAGGATAAGGGTGACAAACGAGCACACAGACCACCTGATGGTAAGTGGTTGCTGCGGCCCATAGACATCTACATCTATCCTCTGTTACAAATCAAAATGTAGATGCGTTCTCACCCGTAAGGACTAAGATGGAATGCCTCATTTCCAGTAAAAAGGGCCTCCGGCCACCTGCACTCACCAAGCGAAACGCAGAGGTAAACCTCTACTTCACGCTGGTTTTCTGTGAGGTCGTGGTACTACCCCGGTTCAAGCCGGCCCATCCGTGCGACAGCAAAAGCTGCCGCGTGGCTCTACCACTGAAACAAGTTAATTATCAAAATTCTTATTAGCTAGACATACAAGACTTTAAAATCCTCACATAAATAATAAATAAAAAAATTCATTACATAAATATATTCTGTTACATAAAAATAAATCCAAATTTACAAAGATATTCATAATCTTGAACCGTCAAATGCTATCTGACAAGCGATCCCGGCGGCGGAGACAAGTTCATATTGCAAAATAACCAGGCAATAAATCGTTACCAGAGACAAGAGAGGCTGCATGAGAGAGCTCGAGGTGACACACGCCTTTATTTATCTGTTCTGGCATACATATCTTCGTATCTGGTTGCACTTGCTTTTGATTAATTAATAATTTAATGAGAAATTTCATAGAGCTGTAACTGATATTTTATGGTTGCATCAAGAATGGGTCGGCTCGACTGGGAAAGGACTACACTTTCGCAGAGTACCTGCGTAAAATAGCATCGTAATGCTACTTTGTTTTGTATGGTAAGGTATTCAAATACCCATTTCCTGATAAGCCATTCTATCATAGCTCTCAGGGGTGACAGCGCACCAAAATTTTGAACCTTAATCAAAGATATAGGTAAGTATCAAGCCACAACATCCACTAAACTGTGCGCTCATGAGTTACCCTTGTACATACATACATAACAGCTTATAACAAAAACACCGGCTAATCTCCGAAACGGCTGGACCGATTTTGAAGAGATTCACTGGCAGATGGCTGATGTTATAAGGAGTAACTTAGGCTACTTTTGTTTTAGAAAGAAAATAGACAATAGTGGGATCTCGATCAATTTTCTAACAAATACAAACATCCCACGTTCGTTATTCATAAAAAAAGGTTATTGAATTACCAGCTTCTTTTATCCATTTGATAGGTGTGTTTATATATATATATAAAGAAGATTATTAATTGTTTCTTTCAATAAAATTCATTTCTCATCTTGAAAATAAAGAAGTTCTGAAACTCCGTAAAAAGTGTTGATTAATTAAGAATGCAACATACAGATCGACTACGAAACAATCTGTTTTATATAAACATTCAGCTATCGCAAAGTGTGAGCCGACGACACACGCTCAGAAATAATTCATCGAACGAAACCATAAATCAAAGACAATAGTCGAAACCAAGATCCTACTGCTATCCAAAATCCAGTACATTTTCCAATATGACCTTTACTACATTCAGATAAGACCTACTTATGGAAATTTCAGTTATATTGATAGCAAATATATAGTTGTAGGTGTAGCAATTCCAAATTCAAATTGCCGCCTATCGTTGCACGGTGATTGGTCGGGCGCGTGCCCGTGATATAAATAGTGCGGTTTGCACCAACGTTCGGATAACGTGGAATATTGTGCTGAAATATCGCAGTAATACCAAATTGCAGACGTAGAAAGATTTCTTCTCGAACAATAGAAGTACTCGTAGTTTATCAATGACAAACTACCAGCATAATAAAAAATAGCTAATAACTTCATTAATGCGTTTGCAAGAAAATCAAATTGTTTTGTTTAAACGTGAAATGTTTTCTTTTACAATCTACTTCTTTCTTTCGATAAAAAAAAAACTTAACGTCTTAGGAGACGTATTTTATATAGACAAAATACGTCACCTGAGAGGACTTTTGTAATTTTATTATAGGGATTTCTAATTTAACGAATCTTCCTTCAAAGAAATTGGTTTTATAGTCTCGACTGATTCATGTATAGTACCGCGAAGACGCAATTAATAGTTTTGGAAACAAGAATAAGTTAGAAATAGCCAAATCTGTGTGTGTCTCTGTCTGTATGAATACAGTTGCTTGATTTTACGAATTGAGGATTATCTGCTAATAAAGGAAGCCCTTAATAAACATAAATTATTGCGATTAACTCTACAGGTTCAAATTGCCGAAATTTTTGACGACATAAACCTTTGTTACTCGTACTGTTACTTATTAAAGACTATTAAAGATTATTAGTAAAGACTTGGACGCACTTTCAACAGCTTGAGCTCACCGCACTGTTCAACAATATAAGAAGGGTCTCATGGTTTACAACCTACAGTGGTACAATTTTTAAATAAAATAAATATCATTAGTGTAAAGTCATGAGGATAGTGCTCGTGTGTATGCGCAAACACAGGTGCACTCTTTATTTCCTCATTCTCATAACGTATACATTGCCAACTTGCTCCGAGCTGGTACTGAGAATTTCCTGACCGAAGAACTCAGTAACTGAAAAACCCAATAACTTCGAACCCGAAACCTCATGATCCACAACTGCGTTTACGACCACAAGACCAACGACACAGTCAATAAATAATAATTTGATAATATATTGTCATCAATTATAAATGATTTCACACAATTTTAGCATCACTAACTTGTTCTGCTTAATGCAATATCCACACAAATCGAACAGATCCTAAATATGTAGGAGGTCTCACGCGGCGAACGGATAGTGGGGTGACGTGTGTCGCCGAAGCCTGTCTGAATGCCACCATTGCTAATGTCGACACAACTTTACACATGTAGTGTACCTGTGACTGTACCTATGATTTAACGTGTGATAAACCTATGTATGAATGTATCGTGGAATTATTGGAACTAATTCTACAATTAGAAAACGGTTATTTTTTTTTATTATAAGCCGGTGTCTGACCACAAACCCACCTGGTGGTAAGTGGTGATGCAGCTCTAGATGGTAAAGCGCACTGTCTTAACGTAACAAAAGCCTATTCACTCTTGCCTTGAAGACGCCCAGATTGTATTTGGATAGAAAGACAGACGCCGGCAAACTATCCCGTGATTATGTGCTCTAATTACGAGTATTTGACTAGGTATTAGGATGTTGTCACAATAATCAATCTATTGTCAATCGTTATATAAAACGTTGTTCAATCATCGATTGAAAATTAATCGATGTAGGCTCATGATCAGTATATTTCAAAATGTGAAGAGGACAATAGAGAGCGGTCGGTGAAGCGGGGCGGATTCTCGAATAATTAAGCAGCTCGATCGACGTCGACTAATCTATTCTACCATCGATCGATGCCATCGATCGGTACGTGTGATAGAAATTATCGTCGTGACGACAACCAATCCGTTCCACCATCGATCAATCGATCGACGATCGATCAATCGATCGACGATCGATTAATGGCGTGGTAACACGATTAAAGATTAGAAGAGATAATTGGTAATTGGTACTTCACTGAGCTCAAGGGTCGTGAGTTTTTTATAGAATAAGGGTGATAAACAAGCACACAGTCTAAGTGGATGTTGTGGCCCATGGATATTTATATTTATCCTTGATTATGATTCAAACCGTAGTTGTGTTATCCCGGAGGAATAACTAAGCGGGTCGGTACCAGTAGAAAGGGTCTACAGTTCTTTAAGCTCATAAGACATACAGCAGCATTAATCTGCTGTTTCGGTCCTTCACCGGTCGAACCGATCGTTCGTGCTACAACCATATAGCTGAGCGCATTACGTGAAGTCTGAAACTTTTACAACTGGTAGGTTGTATGTTATATCTCGAGTAAACTTGTTTGTTTTAACGCCATCTGTCGGTAGTCATAAGATTTTGCTGATATTTGCCATCAGAAGTGACCTGTTACAATACCCACGAGATGAAATAATGTAATAGATTCTGTTACGCCGCTATCACTTAACTACTATCCCATCTGATGGTAATTGGTGATGCAGCCGAAGATGGTGAAGCACACTGTCTTAATAAAATCCTATTCACTCTTGACTTGAAGACACCCACATTGTAAGCTGATGGAGAGACAGATGCTGGCAACTTATTCCACTCCTTTGCTGTACGCATGACGAACGATGTAGCAAACCGTTTGATTTGAATGCGTGGTGAGTCGAAAACGAAAAGGTGGTACAGTTTCAGCATATTTACGTCCACTGTTGGGCATAGACCTCATCTCACTCTTAAAAGGGTTTTAGAGTAAGGAAACGTGTTTGCGAAATTTATATAATATTTTCGAAAGAATTTTTTTCTCAAACATGCAGGTTTCCTCACGATGTTTTCCTTCACCGACGAGCACGAAGCTCAGCACTGAAAATTGCAATAAACTATCCATTGGTATCGGTTGTGATTAACCCGGGTGCTCGCATATTGTGAAATTTACATTAAGTGCTGATCCTAATCTACCACGTTTTTTTTATAGAATAAGAGTGACAAACGTGCACACAGTCCACCTTATGATAAATGGATGACCCATAGACATCTACATTTATCCTCAATTAAAAACCAAATTGCAGATTCGTTGTCACACCTGAGTCTCGTACCCAGTAAATAGGGTCTCCGGTTTTTTATACCCACCATACGAAACACAGCAGTATTAAGTTCTTATTTTACGATGGTATCCTGTGAGTCCGTGGTCCTTCCCCGACCCAACCATAATATAGCTGCAGTATGGCTCTACCACGTAAATTATTAATGGTTGTACCATAACACGGCAAGTAAGTAAGGTATTATTGTAATTATTACTAATTGAATTGTAATTTAGTACACTTATGAGCGGATCCATGCAATCACACTAGCGGAGGTGGAAGTATGCGACAACGTATACGTCATGCGATTATCCAACGTTTGTCGGCTGGACACTCAACGGATTTATAGCGTAATAAATCACTATTTCAATATTAGACGCGGAGGGCACGATTGTACGACAGCTGGGCACGTTAGACGTAACGTGACGATCACGATACGAAGGGGTAACGATAAATTTTAGATATTATATTAGCATTTCCTCCTTATGATGAAAAACACAACCCACCAGTAAAATAGTCTCCCTTACCAGTTACGGATATCAATAAATTGAAATTAAAAATATTAGTGTAATTCTACGCTCTATTCAGTTTGCATTCCTGGCAACATTCTTTTCTATTCTGTTTTTGATAGCATGTGTGTAGTGTCTGTAGTGTTTTAAACGTGGTAGATCCATGCTGCAGCTATATTAGTAGTATACTTGTAGCGCGAATGGGTCGGCTCGACCGGGGAAGGACCACGCTCTCACAGAATATCAGCATAAAATAGCAGCTCAATGCTGCTGTATTTCGTATGGTGAGTGTAGAGAACCGGAGACCCTTTTTACTGGAAAATAGGCATTCCATCTTAGTCCTCACGGGTGACAACGCATCTGCATTTTGATTCGCAAACGAGGATAAATGTAAATGTCTATGTACCGCAGCAAGCACTTACCATCAGGTGTACTGTGTGCTCGTTTGTCATCCTATCCTATAAAAAAAGTTTCAGTACCTGCGGAAGTCCGTCTGTCTCCAAAGAAGTAAATCCACACAGATTCGTTTTCACTCACATCCAAGTAATAAGAAGGAAATGTCTCATAGTTAGTAAACATGCTGACTCTCTATACCACTACAGTCACAACAGAACGGTAGATACACTGTTGATTACTCAAAAAAGGTAGATCATGAAATCTTCTTGCTGGTTCTTCCCAGGACAGAGGTATATTCCGAACCAGTGGTAAATAAAATAATGACTTTCAATAAGTATTATGTAATAATCCATATTGAATAAAAATCATTCTATTCTATTCTATTCTATTCTACCTAGACCTACATTTACCTAGACTCAAGACTATTTTAGGCTTGCATTGATACAGCCTCCATTACAGCATATGCGTTGGAACACTACAAGGTTCGTCGCATTTTAACGATTAATCGTCAACTATAAACGACACTGCACTATGCATGTACACATCGCATTAGCGAGATGTTACATTATAAACTAAGATTTACTGAGTTCATAGGTGGTGCTTGTAATCTATCTTAGTCCGAACGCTTGAAATGTCTTCAAGATATATGCATTAAAAACATTTAGGACGATCTAATTAAAGTGCTACGGACGATATACGACGGTCGTAGGCGGACGTGAATCGCAGAAAGACAACAATTTGCACATTAATATTCCATATTGTAGCATAAACAATGATTGCGTCCTCTGAACTTCCAAAATAAATAATGTTTTAGGTCACTGTCTATTTATTGTGCCTTGTGAAGTGTAGAGTCTAATTACGTAAAGGTATGAATCTCTCCCGATACCGGTAGACGAAGCGTAGGGCATCCTCCTTCTACATGGATTGACAACCTGGTAAGACGTGCAGGAATTCGACATGCAGGAAGATGCTGGTGGCTCAAGATCGTCCTTTGGGGCATTCCTTGGAAGAGAGCTATTTTCAGCAGTGGCCTTGTGAAGGACTGTAACGATGATGAGTCTCTCCTATGATAGGAAGGGCTTGCTTCAATCGTCACACTTGCATCCAGCATTGACGATCGCGATAACAGACCAGAAGTGAGCACCTTTGACGGTACTCGCCTTCACCGGTGTGGGTATTCTACCATCACAGCTTACCAAAAGTCCATTGCTGAACATAGGTCTCCCTATAGATTCCCTCATAGGGACATCTTACGGGACATCCATGGCACGATATAGGATAGTGAATATTCTTACACCGCCACTATAAGATCAGGGTATTTTACGTTTGGTGTAAATAAAATGATTACATCACCATATTAATATCTCCCATCACTTAGGCGTGCCACAAGGCAGCGTCCTCGGCCCTAGTCTCTTCTTAATATATATAAATGAATTATGTAATCTTAATTTGAATAATTGTAAGATTTTTACATTTGCCGATGATACAGTGCTAGTTTTTCATGGTAAAACTTGAGAGGAAACTAGAATCAAGGCAGAAACAGGATTGCAACAGGCAACACAATGGCTTCAGAAAAACATACTGACACTAAACGCGTCAAAAACTAAGTTCATTACTTTTGGTATAGCACAAAATAACATTTCTAATAAAATTCACATTCAAGCCCATACTTACAATAAACTTCATCCACATATAACACCATGTCAGTGTATATTATTAGAACGTACAACCACAATAAAGTACCTTGGTGTAATTTTCGATTAAACTTTAACGTGGATACCACAAATGAAAATGAAATCAGAAAAAATTCGTAAACTGATTTATATTTTCAAAACGTTGCGGTATGTTCCTGACATTGAACTTCTAAAATCAGTCTACCATGCCATGGCCCAATCCGTAATATCCTATTGCATAAGAGCGTGGGGAGGTGCTAAAAAATATCATATAATAAGAGTTGAAAGGGCCCGACGTGCGTTACTTAAGGTTATCACTTTTAAACCCTACCGATTTCCTACTGTTGAATTGTATGCTATGTGTGATGTGCTGACGGTAAGACAACTGTACGTAGTTGATACGTTCTTATCCCAACTTAAGAAAGTCTCTTATGACCCAAAGCAACCCCTAACGCGAAGAAAGGACAGAGTGTGTCCTAATATTTCCTTTAGGACTTACTTTATTAAAAAGTTTCAATGTTTTTCTATATAATAAAATTAACCGAATGATTAATATACATCCGCCTAATAACTACAATTGCAAAAAAAAGTTGACAGTTTGGCTTAAATCACAAACCTATGATGACATTGAAGATCTATTTACAATAATAAAATGAGCTGAGTTCTAAAATTTAAACTTAAATTAAAATAAAACACTTTTAAATAATTATAAGCACCTTAACACGATATCAAAAAGTAGTAATTTGTAAAGCATTTAATTTAATTTACTTTAAAGAAGAAACTAACATTTAAGACACAGGCTTGGCCTAGTTTAAATGCTAGCAATTCGTATCTTTTAGTGTACACTTTTAGTTCCAATTTACCAAATATTAAAATTTAATTAAATAAAATTTCAATTAACTGTATAATTAAAGACACAACATAAATTACATTCTAAGAAATGTTCAGTCTTAGTGGTGAAACTTGATTTTTGTTCGAACGTCTTATGCATCCAAGTATCTATTGATTAAAAAAAATGTTTGTACTACCCGAAACTTTAATCTTAAGGATAAGATAATAAGTGTGTACTGTACTGTATTTTGTTTTATATTATTATTATATTCTTTTGTATATATCGGAAGTAATACGGGTTACGATAGTCGAAATGTAGATGCGTTGTCACCCCTGAGGACAGATTTGGATTATAAGCTGCTATTTTACGCTAATATTCTGTTAGAGCGTGGTACTTCCCCGGTCTTGCCGGCCCATTCGTGCTACAACCATAATATAGCTGCAGCATGGCTCTACCACGTCAAAACTTCTTCAATTAAGCTTAATATAGCTACAGAATTACCTACTCTACTCATTCGAGTAAATTTTAATTTCTAATGATATTGTTTCTATATAGAACTGTCGACAGTTCAAATACATCTCTACACTCCATCAATGTAACAAACAGTGATACATTAAGATTGAACAATGGCGTATCGATGTTGATAACTTATTGATTATCTCCAACCGGATGCTGGGTGGGATGATTAATTGCTCGGATGGCTGCGTGTTGTCAAATGGAATGGAGCCATCAGTTAGTAATTATTTGTCGATCGTTAATGAAACGAATGGTTGTGTAGTTAATACTACTAAAACTATATTATACGTTTTATACGTGGTAGAGTTATGCTGCAGCTATATTATGGTTGTAGCACGAATGGGTCGGCTCGACCGGGGAAGGACCACGCTCTCACAGAATACCAGCGTAAAATAGAAGCTTAACGCTGCTGTGTTTCGTATGGTGAGTGTAGAGAACCGGAGACCCTTTCTACTGGAAAACAGGCATTCCATCTTAGTCCTCACGGCTGACAACGCATCTGAATTTTGATTCGCAAACGAGGATAGATGTAGGTGTCTATGGGCCACAGCAACCACTTACCATCAGGTAGACTGTGTGCTCGCTAGTCAACCTTTTCCTATAAAAAGAAACTTAACTATTAACCAGAGGTGTAAGCAGAGCCAACGGACTCCCATTAAGGACGATCCTGTCACTCTCTGCCTCTCTCGCTTCTTTCATATTAATATATCTACGCATACATGCTCGTTGGCTGAGAGTACGTTTACATAATATAGGGAACAACTTTACCTTACCTGAATTAAAATGCTAATTTGCATACTTTACTATATGGCTGTTAACTTTTTTTGATAAATTACCTCTGAATATTAGAAATAAAAACAAACTGCTTCCATTAAATAAAAAATTAAAAAAAAATATTTAAAACAAAGAGGTTTATCTACAGAATTTAAAAATACTCTACAATCAATGTAATTTAAAAAACAAAAGAAAATTTCAAATGAAGTTAAATATAAAATAAGAATATTTCACGGCAAATTATTAACTTCCTTCTGCGTAGCATTGAAAGGAAGTTAATGGTTTTAGCTGGCAGTCTGTTAGTCTGTATGCCGACACGATAACTTCCGTTCCACTTGACCGATTGACTTTAAATTTGATATGTGGATACCTTGAGGTAGTAGCTCGGTCGAGTTTAAATTTGGGTCCTGTAGGTCAAAGGGCACCAGAGATATGGGATTCACGCAGAAGGAAGTTGTTTTTCTTGAATTTACATTCAACTCGTTTATTTAAAATGATCATTTTCAACCACAAGTGCGGCATAAAATATAAGATAAAATATTAATTTTACAGCAAATATTGTGGATTGGTATAAAAGGATTCGATTATCAAGATAATTTTATTAATATGTTTAATTTTATTTATTTAATAAATTTGTTATTTGTTATAAAAATAAGAAATATTTAAAAAAAAGAACAGTAGTCGAACGCCGGATTCGAACCCACAACTATAGATAATATACTATTTACAACCACTCACCTACAACCTTATTAGTTCGCGGTCTACCCTGTATTCTCATTTTCTCGCAGCATAACCTATAGATGTTTCTCTCTTTTGTGTTTTCATTAATGGTTTAATTTTTTTAACTAACAACTTTTTTCAGTATGTAACTTACATCAGGCACATATCTATTAAATATAATAAATATTGTAATTCCCGAAAAGGGTGGTTAAGTTGTAAGCCACATCATAAGGGTAATTTTAACAGCAATAACACTTAACTTACAATGTACATATATCTTGAATTTGAATTTAATTTGCCTACCTTCTTCCACCATCTTCTTTCATTATCAACTTCCTTCTTCTTTTATTAGCGTGTGCCTCGCCGACTCCGCCATACACTTTATCTACACAAGTTTTCCTCAAAATTTAAAACAAGAATGTACAACCAGTGCATGTTGCCAGTGATGACATATGGATGTAACACGTTGTCCTTAACTACCAAACGTATGAGAATGCTTAAAGTTAAAACTCATCCAGCTTCGGCAACTCAAAATTAGTGTTCAACCACTTTTTAACACTTTCACTGTTCAATTTACACACACAATAGTTCAATTTACAGATACAATAACAATGATCCAATGGTCATGGGACAGGGAAAGTGTTAATTTATATTAATATGTCAAAGAAACACTTTGTACCTATTTTTAAGTATATTGCGCGCACAGGGGAGTGTGGGATTTCGCAAAGATAAAGTTTATATGGAGAAGAAGTGCATAAACCTAAAATTTATACTGAACAAGTTGTGTTACAAATACATTAAATTAAATAAAACAAAACGTACATTGTTTACGTTCACACTTTTCAATGAAAAAAATCACAATGTCAAACACATAATTGTCTCTTGGAAAAATTATGTCGTTTGTTGACGTTCATACCATCTCTTTGGTTCATACTAAACGTAGTGATTATATACTCTGTGGTTCATACTACCAATGTCTCCAGATAAGGGTTTTGGCTGGAACATGACTGGCAGCGGGTTGCTGCTCCCGTTTTATTATTTAAATATAGGTTTAAAGTGGATTTTGATATGTAAAAGTGGTTCGATTTTGTGTATTAAGTATCTGAGCATGTGAACTATTAGTGGAAATGGTGAAACAAGTGCTCTGATGTTGATGTGATTCTCAAGATAAGGTGTATGTCTGCTTAGGCGCCTTAAGATACCATCGCCAACTCTCAGCTGTCTGCTGGCTCAAGTTGCCGTCAAAATCTCCCAAGGGCTGCACAATGTGACGCATCCACGTATTGTGAAGCAGTGTACTATGAAGGATAGTTATACATTGTAACTTCAGGCTCATAATGGCTAGAACCCAGAGCCGTAAAGCCAGTTATACAAAAATGTCTCAAGGTAAGTATCAAGGAGTCTATAATAACTAAGTTTTATATAATAATATGAATTGGAAAGGGAAATACAGCTTCCATAATATTCAAAGGTGAAATTTTTATGAATTATTTTTGAATTTCGACCACTAGGCAGCAACTGGAACAAATAAAATAATAAACTTATTTTTTTAGAAGTGAAGGCATAACAATACACGGCATACTTAATGGCAAGGGATCACCGTTGCCCTTGCTCATGAACATATGCAACACATTAGAAATTAAATGAATTACAAGTATATTGTAATTAGTAGAATTAAACAAATGAATGAAACATAGAAACAATAGAGCGGGCCTTCCTACTCACCTGCTCACGTCATCTGATAATAACAAGATTATTATTAGACATGAGTTATTGCGGCAATTAGACATGACAGTCAGGGAAATGGCGTCGGTACGGAGCGCGCGGACGGACAGACAGCGGTGGGAATAAATCAATCAGCACTCACGACTTGTCATATAGGTAGGTCACAGTGGAGCTGGGGCCTCAAGGCAGTGACTTCGATTTCAAATAATCGAGTGTTATGAGCAATAGCGCTTTGGAAATTATTTGTTTATTTTATTGCTCTATACATAAACGTTAGAAAGGGCGGACTTAATGCCAATTAACATTATCTGTCAACCCAAGGCGTGGAGAAAAGTTAGTGGCAGGTGACGTTAATAACTAAATATATTCAACATAAAAACACATACGAATATATAATAATATAAGTAGACACATAGGAATTTCAGAATTTAAAAAAAATCTGTTACGGGACGCTCGACAGTTGGGAACATCATAGTTGATGGTAGAATTTAAAATTTATGAAAACCAATAAAAATTCAAGTCAAAAACCGTGATTGTCTGAGGCTATCTCAAACTTCTATAATCTTCTTTACTGGCCTTTATCTGTCCACCTCTGGGCGTGAGCCTCTTACGTTGTGGAAAGCATTCACATAAATCGCTACGTCTGGCAAGCAGATTGGCAACCGTAGTACCATATATTTCTACTGTCCGACGTCGATATGAGTACTTTTACAACTGATATAAGGTAATGATGCCGTGTAGTAACGATGTAAGCTAACCTTTATCATGACTTGGGTGTCGTAAGAGAGGCGATAAAGGTAAATGAAACAGGGAATTGGCAGCATTATCTTTCTGGTCACAAATAAAAATAATAAAGAACCGTGCTCACCAACCCGCCCGCCAAGCTTGGCATTTATAGTATAATCGTGATAATGGTAGAGGCCAAAGTTCAGCAGTGGACTTGTGATAGGCTGTAATGATGATAATGATGATGAAAAATGAAAATGAATAATAATTTATTTGACAGTTAGCACCTTTACAAATAATTTAACAGTGGTTCTCACACTAGGCTCGCAGACCTGCATCGTGAGAGCCATATACACATATTTACAAAAACAGAATTAGTGTACGGATGACTTTACAAAGCTTTCCTTACTTTAAATATCTTCCTCATTTTATTTATAGTCTATAAACATAAATATATGCTTAAATACATATACACACCGACACACACACATATATATATATATATATATATGTGTGTGTGTATATATATATTATATATATACATATATATAATATATATATGAATGGATATATATATATTATATATATCCATTCATATACACATTTATACACAAATATACATATATATATAACATGATGATATAGTTACGATGGTATAACGAAATCTATACGAGACATAGTATTTAGGGCATTTTCTACAGGCTTATGAATTATGATATAATGTGTATTTATTAATTTAAGATATATACCATCAACAAAGTTCGCAATAGTCTTTTATCTGCCGACTTCAAAAAGGAGACGGTACTCAATTCGACTGTATGTATTTTATGTGTGTTACCTCATAACTTTTTACTGGGTCAACCGATTTCGATGATTCTTTTTTTTTTGAAAGCTGGTGCTTCACATGTGATCCCATATGAATTTGATCAAGGTCTGACCAATAGTTTTTGAGCAATTCTTAATAATTTATATTGAAGTCGGTTGTACAAAATTTTTAATTTTAAGTTATTATATCCAGTTTTGTCACATTTATATTAAGCCCTGACGAAAGCAGAGAGGTGTATCTGTAGTGTGTATCTGTATGCCTGTCTGTGACGTCATAGCTCCTGAACTGATGGACCGATTTAGATTAAGTTTTTTTTTCGTTTGAAAGGTGTCTTCATCGAGAGTGTTCTCTTAGCCATGTTTCAAGAAAGAGTAGAAACTCAGCCGTTTGTAGATCTACCGATTTTGTTGCGGGAGTTTTATAAATGTTTAATTTAAGTTATTGTATCTCTAATTATAGATGGTAAAAACATGACGCGTGATTCTCTCCATTTGATAAAAATGTTGACGGCTCTATGGCGCAACGGCTTAGCAATACGTTTCAAAGTAAAGGGCCGCGGGTTCAAATCCCGCTAGGAACAAGTATTTTTATGGATACAGGAAAAATCCTAGTGTGGTTAGTAAGTGATAAGTTAAGAAAAATAAGATTACAACCTACAAAAGTACACTGCTTAAGATGGACCTCCCCATAAATTGCCTCTAAGGGGGATTTTGCCAAAGTTACCATGCTGGCAGGCGGGTTGGCAACCGCAGTTCTTTACAATTATGAGATGTCATCAGGAAAATGCTGCTGCCCATTTTCTGTTTCAGTTTCCCACAGCCGCCTCTTACTCCACCCATGGGATAATATTGTGCAGATGAAATTCTTACACTGCCACTACACAGTCAATTCGAAATAAATGCTTCGGGTTCGAATCCCGCACAAAACAAGTATTTTTATGGCATACAAATAATTGTTCCGGGTCTGAATGTTTGTTCTTGAGTAATTTATGTATGTCAACTACCACACCCCCACGATATAGGAGAAAATCCAAAATAAAAGAATGAGAGAAATGTTCTTAACACGTCAAAAAATACCAATACACAATATTCAGACAAGCTGACATCAAACACATATCAATCCCTCCCTCTCCCGCCCAATAACAATCGGCGTCAAAGCAACGGCACGGAGACAACGGGATTGTCGCAATTCGCACAACCCTCGCAATTAGTTCCATGTTCACCAGTTCCGATATGATATACAGCCGACCGGATCAGCTAAGACATATAGATTAGCAGCGATACACACTGCCGCTACGGACGATTCGCGATTCGTGAATACTTTATTTTTATTGTGATAATTTAAAAAGCAAAGAGTATGTAATCACTGCGGTAAATATAACCCGAAATAAGTTGACCGTGTAGTGTCGGTGAAAGAATATCTACAACCCCATATCATCTCATGGGTGTCGTGAGAGGCGACAGAGGGATACAAATCAGGAGATGGGCAGCAGACGTTGCTAACGACAACTAAAAATAAAAAACTGCGGTTGCCAACCCGCTAGCCAAGTTTGGCAAGTATGACAAATATTCCCCTTTTAGGCAATCCATGGGGGAGGCCTATGTTCAGCAGTGGACTTTAATATGATGCAACGGTAATACGGTAATACTTCCATATTATTTTGTTAATTTAAAAGGTATTTATCATGCATGTCGATCTGAGATCAATTAAATCATTTTTAAGTAATATATTTTTAAAATTAAAAATTTTGTACAACCGACTTCAATATAAATTATTAAGAATAACTCAAAAACTATTGGTCAGACCTTGATATAGTGCCACATGAGAAACACCAGCTTTTAAATAAAAAAGAATCATCAAAATCGGTTCACCCAGAAAAAAGTTATGAGGTAACACACACTAAAAAAAACATACAATCGAGTTGAATACTGTCTCCTTTTTGAAGTCGGTAGAAAATCGATTTTACTTTGATTTATCTGGAAAACATACTAAAACCCTGAGATATATGATAGGAAATACCCCTCTGAAATTCCTGGTAATTTATACTTCGTGTATGTTATTCTTCGGCTCAAATAGAAAGAAGCATTTGTTTGTATTGTAGCTAGGTTAGGCTTTAATTTCAAATTTTGTTATAAGTTTAACATAAGTCCACTGCTGAACATTGGCTTCCCCTAATAAATTGCCTCATGGGGATATTTGCTATTGTACTTTTTCTTCTTACTATTGAGTTGTTAACACGAAGATAGTAAAAGATAGATAAGAAGTGGATTTTCTAACAATACCACGATCTGCAAAATTTTTGTAACAATCAATCAATTTAACAAGAAAAATTTACATAAAGAGATTACATAAAGATTTCGTATATATCGTACGGAACTGGCATCCTCATTACTGGCAACGATGTATTCCATTAGTCCTCAGTGGTAATTTATTACGTGGTTACGTGGTAGAGCCCTGCAGTAGGTATAATATGGTTGAAACACGAACTGCTCGAACATGGAAGGACCTAGCTCTCATAGCATGGTCCTTCCATGGTCGACCCAAGTAGTGCGTATGATGAGAGTAGAGAACCGGAGACCCATTTGAGAGGTAATGAGGCATTCCATCTTAGTCGTCAGGGATGACAACGCATCTTTATTTTTATTCTTAGTCGAAGATAGATGTAGTTGTCTATGGATCACAACACCAATAGTTTATCTATATAGTGGTAACGATAATTAAGTATTATTTATAATCTATATTGTATAAAAAAAATCTCTTTCTGTTTCTTTATATACCACTAACTCATTCACTCATCACGATCTCTAAACCTATACGCCCAATTCACTTAAAATTTAGCACATACTCCTTTCTCGACGTAGACAGAGACAGAAAGACAGAAAGGATTTTGGAAAATTCAACCACTGAGGGGGTGAAATAGGGTGTTACATTTTGTACAATATACATTACTTACTTACCCATATTATGTGTTTATCTAAAAATGAATGCTGCTACGTCGTGCTCGTCGGAGCTACGCGTGTAGCACGTAGCAAAGGACGCGCTTCATTGAAGGTATATAGATATTAATTATGCTGTATAAAAATATCTGAAGTAATTTAAAGGTTAGTTCATACTTCTTAAATGTCATTCCTATTGTGAAAATAGTTATTTTTGTCCAAATATATATTCCAGCCAAACAACATATCTCCACCTACTGGTAAATCCGCAATGATATCGGTGAAATCTAATGAATTTACTTTTAATTGAAATTTAAGTCTAGCGACGTCTATATAATAAAATATTAATATAAAATCTTCTTCGTTATCACCAACTTCTATAAGTCCACGGCTGGATATTGACTCCTTCCTTGAAGAGAAGATTTGCCCAACTCTTGGCAGCTGGATTGACGATCGAACTACCACCATATATATGTATATCGGGAACTAAGATATTTTTCTTTCATTTCCCATATTCGCCTCTTACGACACCTACGGGACGAAATGGAACTATTAATATACCACTATCTATATTAAAGGCTGTGAGGAATTCCATCATAATGCTCAGAGGTGACAACGAATCTGTAGCCTTTGTAGGATGAAGTAGGCCACAGCTGTCCATGGACTGCAGTAGCGACTTACCTTCAAGTTGACTGGAAGTTGGTCTCTTACTTCAATTTTACAAAAAACGCCTAAAATTAATGAACGATAAATACTTATTTCCGTCTGTGTGTATGAACAATAGTTACGTTATAACATATGCCAAATCCATGGTTCAACCATTTTGCATTCGACTGCGGACTCCCTTTTGGATGACGTCAATATGCAGCCTTCTTCCACGTTCTATAAGATCTTAACTACACTATCAATACACAAAGTAATTTGGATCATATTCCAATGTACATAAACTACATAAGCGTATGTTGATTGCTAAGTTTTAATCTGACTCGCACAGGACGTCATAGATTCGATGTCAGGTTGTATTCCAGTGAAATATAGTTTTGCCTTCATTGAATCCGTGATAAATTGATACGTGTAGGGGAAGGCGGTTATTGAATAACAAGAGTGTGGTTGGTTGATCACACGTCATTTGTAGGCTTTGTCGCAGCTACGTGCGGCGGTTCCGTATTACGGGACCGTATGATGAATTCCAAATTGGAATTTATAATCGCGAACCCCCAATTTTGTTAATACGATACAATTAATCATTAGTACATTTGTTTCGTTTAATAACAACACGCGCTGTTGATGCTCGATTCCTTTATTCAAGAAACGATTATTTATCTATAACGACGAGTTTAATTGAATAAACATGTAAACAGTCGTTTTAAGCGAGAAGGTTCTATCGACGCGTATGTTTTTTTTTTATTTATGTTTACCGACTTCTCGGAAACGACCGGACCGATTTAAATGATTCTTGTTTTATTAAATAGGCTTAAAATTTCACCCCTAAGAATGAAATAGTAAGGGTGACATTTTTAATGCGATTATTTAGACGAAATTCTAGTTGTCATCCTAGACGTGTCCTTTCCTAAGTCCAAGATAGTTGAACTATTTAAAAAAATAATACCGACACTAAAAACAAAAAAATTAAAATAATTTTCACATTACAGCCTCTAAAAGAGGCTTTAATTTTTCAAATCACTTTGTGTTAGCAGCGAATTTAAAAGATATCATGCAGAAATAAACAATATATTATTGTCGTTAAAGTCCGTTTTCATTTCTTTAATATAACAAACTGTTCGTACGTCAACTTAAAATGTATAAAAATGAATTAGTTGTTAAACACGTATTTAAAAAAAAAGAAGGTTTTTTATGCACATTGTTTTGTAAAACGGATCGTAATGGAAAACGTTTCGATTTTGATAAAACTCGGCGGCTTCGTGGCTTAGCAATAAGTGGCAGCGCTGGCTGCCGCGGGTTCAAAACCCGCACGGTACAAGTATATATATGGCCTACAAATAATTGTTCCGGGTCTGGATGTTTGTTCTTGTGCAATTTTTGTTTGTATATTGCCTCTACGATACAGGAGAAAATCCGAATGTATCCTAAAGTTTTTCAAAAAAGAAAATAATAAAAAGAAGAACAAAGAATGATAGCAATCTGGCATTAGAAATATAGTGTTATAGAATGCAGGATTAATTTTATATTAATATGTCATTGTAACACATATTCTTATTTTTACACGCATTTTACTAGCTGGAAATGTATATATGTATACCTATAACACGCATGCATGATATTTTACTGCTCGGTAGCGCAGTGGCTAAGAGCGTGCGAGCCGCGGGTTCGAACCCCACACTGAACAATTATTTGACTACAAATAATTGTTCCGTGACTAACTTCAATAATTTAAAATTACTTTTTCTAATATCAAATAGTAATTTACTTTCAACCTATAAATTGCATATAATCGGTACAGAAAATCACAATCTTCGAACACGAATTCATAGTTTCGAGTTTGAATTTCAAATCCGCTAAAGATTTACGCGCCAAAAGCCATTAGGCCGCGTACACATGGAAGACCGTATAATTCGTGCACTATCTTCAATCTTGTCCCTACCGCATGCAGTCAGTAACAAACAGCTATTGCGTACGGCGGGCATTAGGTACGCGAAAGCGTTGCACTCGTGACATCTAAATTTGGGGTAGCCGCACGGGCCGTGGTACATCAAGCTACGAAATGGCTTTAGGAATGGATAAGGCTTCTAAAGATAAAAACACATTCTAAATAAAACTAGTTTTTACGGATTTTATCGCGTATATTAACTTATTACTTATTATTTATCTGAAGGTAACCGTGGTTATTAACTATGACATAAGGACGTCGAACACCTCAGTCCCTCCTGTGACCGTGGGTGCTGTAAAGTGCTCGAAACGTCGGATATATAAAATAAGTTAATATACGCGATAAAATCCGTTAAAACTAGTTTTATTTAAATGGGTAGTGTTCGGAAACATAAGAAATCATTATAAATACATTGATTTATTTATTGCAGGTTTTTTCCAATAGATATTTTCTTATTTAGGTACATAACTTACTTGAATAATTTCTCATTGTATTGTATTGATTGGATGTTAGTCCTACTCCAAATTAATCCAAAATTAAGTTGCATGATTCAATCTGTGAATGTTATGTGTTCTTTTTTTTATAGGAGAGGGGGCAAACGAGCATGCGGCTCACCTGATGGTAAGTGACTACCGCCGCCCATGAACAACTGCAACACCAGGGAGGGAATTGTCGATGCGTTGCCGGCCTCTTGTAATTGATATGCAAATGCAAATCGGAAAGTATAAAAAGGTGTATGTTTTTATGAAAATATCATATATGTGTATTGTAAGCGTAATTGTTTGATAAATAAATAAGCACAACTTAGCCAGCGCTTCCTCCATAGATGAGGGCATCCTGCCACAAGTATATATTCATTTAAAAGGATGTCCCACTTACTCCCATACCTATCTAAAAAATGTATGTTGATGTATTATATCTCTCTAAAAAATAAACAATTTTTAAATTTTCATCGATAAGATATTTACCATAATTGCAAGGGGAATGGTACCACATTTTTCTATTATCAGGAAGATGCTACTCCTACGATATCTAAAGGATGATATGACGTAGTAAATTCTCTTTCATTGTAACTACACGGCTTATTTATATACTAACTAACTAACTATTTGTGCACACTACTGTACTCCAGTCTAGAGATCCGGTATAGTTACAGGCTGTGAAGGATTCCATCTTAGTCCTCAGAGATGATAACGCAACTGTAGCCGTGTACCATTTACTTACTATCAGGTGGGCAGTAAGTTCGTTTATCACTTCAGTTTTATAAAACAACATCTCAAATTAAAGAAAACTATCATTTCTTTTTTTTTATAGGATATGGTGACAAACGAACACACGCTTCACCTGATGGTAAGTGGTTGCTGTGGCCCATAGATGTCAACATCTATCCTCGTTTGCGAATCAAAATGCAGATGCGTTGTCACCCGTGAGGAGTAATATAGAATGCCTCTATTCGAGTAAAGAGGGTCTCCGGTTCTGTACACTCACCATACAAAACACAGCAGTGATAAGCTGCTATTTTACGGTGGTATTCTGTGAGAGCTTGGTCCTTCCCTGGTCGAGCCGACCCATTCGTGCTACAACTATACTACTAATATAGCTGCAGCATGAGCCTAAATATTTTTAATTTAATCCAGGGATTTTGAAATCTTATTATTTTCACAGTTCTGGCGTGGCTACTGTGGAAATATTAAGACTGAACGAGTCGAGTTAGAAGTCCATCAATAACTATGGAATTACCACGTACATGGCGGTTAAGAAAAACGTTTTTTTTTTACAAAAACTGAAGTGACAAACTAACTTACAGCCTGCCAAATGCTGACTACTGCCGCCCATGGACACCCACAGTAAACTTCAGACAGTTTAGGCTACTGCGTTGTCACCTCTAAGAGTTAAGATCAAATGCCTTACAACCTTTTATTAAACTGGCTCTATACCCTGCTATTTCACGGCAGAAATAGCGAAAACTGTGGTACCTACCTAGCTGAACTCCTGTCACCTAGGACAAACTAAGCGTCAAAATGAATAAAATGGTAAAATGCGTTTAATTTTTACACATTTTTAAAGTGTTTTAATGTTCAAAAACTAAATCTCAAAAACTTCAGTGAACAAAGATTGCTTAAAAAGGGTTATTGTAATATTAAATGATTTATGGATGACAATAATGACTGGAAATCAGGTGATCGCTACGAAGCTATGTACTCGTATATCTAGCATTATTTGTATAGTTAATTATGTTATTATGAACGCCCATTGGCACTAAAACGTGCACCATTGGGTATTTAAAAAACTATTCAAGAATCATTACCTCGCACTTTAAATTTTAACTTCGCTTCCACACTAGCCAAAAAATGCAAAAAGCAAATAGCAAATATGCAAAAAAGCAAAAAAAAAAAATGATAATAGCAAAAAATGTACTGGGTTTCTTTTAGCTCTCCACAGGACAGAGGATTTTCCGAACCAGTTTTAAGTTAAATAAAATAATGGTTATCAATAAGTTTTTTTTATAATCTATATTATATAGGAAAAATCTATTTTTAATTATAAACATCGCACAAAACAAACTAAACGCAATCCATACTTTCGTAACTCCAGTGCTCAGCTAGGAGAGGCCGGTGACCACGGTCTGCGAAGCGACAAAACATATCGGTCGGTTGTCGCCTGCCCAGCTCTACGTTTTACCTATTCTATTGTATTTACCTAAACGAGGCTTTAAATGCCTTTGTTTTGTAACGAATTAAAAGATGCATAACTAGATATATGAGTAAAACTTGCTGAAAGCTGAAGACCGAGTGTGGTAGCATCGTTTCAAAGACACCTGAGATTTTGAGTGAGATTGAGAGGGTTTATGGGCAGCTGTACACGTCATCGTTGGAACCACTCGCAAGTGTGAGTACCGATCAAATAGCAAGTCTTATCCGACACTATTCCGATGATATCCTAGACGCCAGTCTGAGCGAGATTAGAATGGCTATCCAGCACCTTAAAAACGGCAAGTACCCAGGCGAGGATGGAATTATAGTGGAGCTTCTGAAAGCGAGTGAACAACCGGTACTTAAAGTCCTTTAGAAGCTCTTTAATTCCGTCCTCCGTGTTGGCACTACTCCGGAGGCGTGGAGCAATAGTACGGTGGTCTCGTTCTTCAAGAAAGACGACAACGTTTTCTTGAAGAACTACATACTGATATCCTTTCTGAGCCGCGTCTACGTGCTGTTTCCGAGAGTCATTACGAATCGTCTCGCGCGCAGACTTGACGACTTCTAGCCTCCCGAAAAAGCCGGTTTTCTAAAAGGTTTTAAGTATCATAGACCACATACATATCCTTCGGCAAATTGTACAGAAGACTGAAGAGTACAATCTGCCACATATCCTAGCGTATGTGTACTATGAGAAAACTTTTGATTTCGTTGAAATTTGGGTGGTACTACAGTTTCTTCAGCAGTGCCAAGTTGACTTTCGGTATGTAGTGCTGAAGTGTTTATACAGTAGGGCTGCGATGGCTATCCTAGTACAAAACCAGAGTACGAAACCTATCCAACTGCAGAAAGGTGTAAGAGAGGGTGGCATTATATCCCCGAAACTCTTCACCGCTGCATTGGACTTGTGAACGTTAGATTGGAGGTGAACGGAGGATTATTCCCTCCTTTGTCACCGCATTGGTCACCTCGACCAGGGAAGCACCACGCTCGCATAACACCAACGTGAAATAGGATAATTCTACTGTTTCTAATAGGAAGCGCTCAGAACTGGAGACCCTCTTAAATGAAAAGTGGTTATCGTAAGTAGATTAACTATTAAAATACGTTTGCGTATACATCAGAGAGGATATCTGTTCTCGACGCCTCGGCGATCTTGAAGTTTCAGACCTGTCCATCCTTTGGCTACGCGTAGACAGTGACGACCATCCGGGCGTCTACAGGACTGCCTCTATAGTTCCCATAGCAGTAATGCCGAAACAGACCGACTCATCGACCACGTCCTAATCATCTTACATAATATTGATTCTTAATTTCTTTATATATGATAGACGTAGTTGTCTGAAATTACCTATTTTGAACTTTACCAGTATCATCATTACATCCCTTTATAATTCTACATAGGAATCCAATGAATGCCATAATATGTTCCGGATCCTGCATTTATCGACTTCCTGCATGTCTTACCAGGTCGTCATTACATTTAGTCGGTTACCACCCTACACTTCGTAAACCAGTACGCAACTCTAGGACCTTTTTCCCATCGGTTATCTGTTCTTCGAGCTGTATGACCCAGTGCTACTTCATTCTCCAGCTTAAGCACTTTTGACTTAATTAATTTACTTTTAAGATAATGTGTTATTGATTATGTAGCCAGTAATCGAACAATTTAAACTTGTACTGCTTTACATAAACTCGTAAATTATGTCTTACTTAAATTAGGTATTATTTATTTATTCTTTATTGCATTTCTTAAAAAAAAGAATACACAGTGTGGTCTTAATGCCTAAAGGGATCTTCTACCAGTCCACCCATGGAGTGGTGAGAATTTGATGTAGGTGTGACAATATAGAATAAATACAAAATAAAAGTGATCATTAACTACGTAATATAAATACATACATATTAATATACATATATAAATAGTGCATATAAATAATTATGAATAGTATTAATTATCTCTAATATATATCTACATAAGTATTAGTATCCTTATGTTGCTGTCTATATAGTATTATTATAAATTAATATATTGGAATACTAATTAGTCTGTTCTGAGAAAATAAGAAAAAACCTGCTGAATTTCTTTGGTTCTACACTTGACAGAGGCAGTTTTTCCGAACCATTCGTAAATAAAAGACTTTATATTTATTATTTAATAAAATATATTGAATAAAAAATATTCTATTCTTTTCTATCCTAACATCATTCATAACCCTAAAAAGCGGCCAGGCAAAACGACTGCACTAAATAGGATTGACAAGATACCCGACGACCAATAAAAGATGGCTGCCGATCCCATAAAACTATAAGGAGGAAATATGTCTAGAGGAAAATTTCTGAGCTATAACCGTGTCCATTCGGCGAAACCCCAAATGTCATACCAATGAATTCATGTCCGCCGTTTTTTGCTCGGTTTATCGCGTTTCTTTATTACGGTCGGGCATTTTTCGGCGTGTAGGGATGTCCCGGCGTATATTTTTATAGTCGCGTTCGAGGGTTGACGTACAAAGTACTGGTTTTACGAATAATTTGTTTACGACCATCATATTGGATCGACGGTTCCATATTTCCAATAAACTGACGCTTTATTCTCTAATAATGGATCTCTTTTTTGTTTATTGCATTTTTACTGGATATAACGTAAATTGATGACCACATATAAACATTCCTTATAATATATATGTAAATTATCTAATACTGAAATGGAATCATGTCACATAATCTAATTTCTAAACCATATAAATATAATTGCAGTGTCTGTCTGTAACATCTAAATAACTGCTTTTTATTGAGCTCAAGGGGTTATTTGTATGATATTAAATTATGAAATTTTCCGTACTTTTGTCTGTCCTTGCTAATCTTCGGAATGACTGAAACGATTGTAATGAAACTTGACGAAAAGATAGAGAACAAGAGCAGGAGTGATACAGGCTATATTTTTTTCCAAAAAACTTGATTTTTTTTAATTTTAAAAATCGAAATATTTAAAAAAAACTGTTGATTCGTGATTATCGTAAATTTAAAAAACTTCACATTAAGAAATCCTAACGAGGCAAAGCCGGGAAGCTGGTAATGAATATAATATGTTGGCCTCCCATGAATTACTTTACCATTCACTAGAATACAATGAAACATTGTTTAGTTGTTTTGTAAACGCCAGCAAAGTTCTTTTTATAGAATCATGGGTACAAACAAGCGCACAGTCCACCTGATTGTTTTTTTATGGGTTAAGGGTGACAAACGGGCACACAGTCCACCTGATGTTAGGTGGTTGCTGTGGCCCATAGACATCTACAACTATCCTCGTTTTCGAATCAAAATGCAGATGCGTTGTCAGCCGTGAGGACTAAGATGGAATGCCTCGTTTCCAGTAAAAAGGGTCTCCGGTTCTCTATATTCACCATATGAAACACAGCAGCACTGATCTGCTATTTTACGCTGGCATTCTGTGAGAGCGTGGTCCTTCTCCGGTCGAGCCGACCAATTCGTACTATAACTATACAATTAACATAGCTGCAGCATGGCTCTACCACGTATAAAAATTGGTCGGTAGTTTCCCATTACATTTTCACCGTCAGATATTTAGCCTTATAATATAAAAAAACGCGTTGTCACCACTGAGGGCTAAGATGGAATGCCTCATTTCCAGTAAAAAGGGTTTTCGGTTGTCTACACTCACCGTACGAAACACATCAGAATTATGCGCTAGTATTCTGTGAAAGCATGGTCTTTCCCCGGTTGACTCATTCCTACTACAGCCATAATAAAGCTGAAGCATGACATATAAAACAATTATTTGCACACCATAACTTCAATACCCATAACAGCGTTTCAAGATGTTCCAAATATCAATATCGTTCCCTAAGAAATTACGTAATTATGACACTATAGAGAAAAATGGGGAGACATCAAATACTTCAATAAAACAATGCCTGTGAATACAAAGGACGGTATTAAAAAAATGGATTGAAGGGTGCACTCAATACGAGCACTTTCGACGCGATCTCTGAGACATCCATTAGGTATTATTGGAGATTTTAATATCAAAAATTGCCGGAGCGATGAGGCGCCTTCAGACGTCACGACCATCTTACGACTGTTGTTTTCAATTACATTTTATTGTTTTTTTTTATAGTATAAGACTGACAAATGAACACACAGTCCACCTAATGGTAAGTAAATAACTGTGGTCCATAGACATCTACATCAATCCTCAATAAATAATCAAAATGCGGGTGCGTTGTGACCCCAAAGGACTAAGATGGAATGCCTCGTTTCCAATAACAAGAGTCTACACTCACATACGAAACACAGCAGCATTATGATGCAATTTTACGCTGGTATTCTGTGTTTTTTTATTTTCTACCGACTTCAAAAAGGAGACGGTATTCAATTCGACTGTATGTTTTTTTTATGTGTGTTACTTTTTTTTATAGGATATGGTGACAAACGAGCACACAGTCCACCTGATGGTAAGTGGTTGCTGTGGCCCATAGACATCTACATTTATCCTCGTTTCCGAATCAAAATGCAGATCCGTGAGGACTAAGATGGTATGCCTCTTTTCCAGTAAAATGGGTCTCCGGTTCTCTACACTCACCATACGAAACACAGTAGTGTTAAGCTGCTATTTGACGCTGGTATTCTGTGAGAGCGTGGTTCTTCCCCGGTCGAGCCAACATATTCGTGCTACAACTATACTACTAATATTGCTGTAGCATGGCGCTACCACGTGTAAAACCTACCTCATACCTTTTTACTGGGTGAACCGATTTCGATGATTCCTTTTTTTATTTGAAAGCTGGTGCTTCACATGTAGTTCCATATAAATCAAGATCTGACCTATAGTTTTTGAATTATTCTTAATAATTTATATTGAAGTCAGTTGTACAAAATTTTTAATTTTAAATTATGTTGAATAAGGTACACAAACAGACATTAGTTATATAATTTTTTTCGTGGTATATTCTTGCACATTGCAGCTTTATTATTTTACATGGTAGAGCCACGCTGCAGCTATATTATGATCGTAGCACAAATGGGTTGGCTCGGCCGGGGTATTACTACGCTCTTACAGAATACTAACGTAAAATTAGTCTCGGATTGGGGGCGACTAAATCTAGTCCAGTTTAATCCTCAGAAGACACAAGTTTGTGCGTTTACCGCTAAAAAGAACCCCTTTGTCGTATCTCCTCAGTTTCAAGGCACTCCCCTTCTTGCCTCAGCCAGTATCGGTATCCTCGGAGTCGACATATCGAGTGACGTGCAGTTTCGTGGTCACTTGGAAGAGAAGGCCAAATTGGCCTCTAAAAAGCTTGGCGTGCTCAGCAGAGCGGGACAGTATTTCATGCCGGCACACCGCCTGCAACTTTACAAGGCGCAGGTTCGGCCTCACATGGAATACTGTTCCCATCTCTGGGCAGGGGCTCCCCAGTGCCAGCTCCTTCCACTTGACCGCATCCAGCGCAGAGCGGCTCGAATCGTCGACGACCGAGCCCTTTCCGATCGGCTCGATTCATTGGCACTGCGAAGAGATGTTGCATCTCTTTGCATTTTCTTTCGCATCTACCATGGGGAGTGCTCTGAGGAATTGTTCGGATTAATCCCAGCCGCCAAATTTCACGAACGCACATCGCGGCAGAACTCCCGATACCATCCACACCATCTGGATGATTGGCGGTCCACCACTGTGCGATTTAGAAGATGTTTTCTTCCTCGCACAACTTTCTTGTGGAATAGTTTACCACCAGGGATTTTTCCGGACCGATACGACTTAGGGACCTTCAAGAAAAGAGCCTACTCCTTTTTAAAAGGCCGGCAACGCATCTGCAATTCCCCTGGTGTTGCGGTTGTTCATGGGCGGCGGTAGTCACTTACCATCAGGTGAGCCGCATGCTCGTTTGCCCCCTCTCCTATAAAAAAAAAAAAAAAAAAATTGCAGCTTGATGCTTCCGTGTTTCATATGGTGAGTATAGGAACCGAGGCATTCCGTCTCAGTCCTCAGGGGTGACAACGTTTGATCCTTTATTGAGAATATTTATGGGCTACAGCATTCACTTACTATCAGTTGGACTGTGTGCTCGTTTGATCTTTATTCTATAAAAAAAATGACAGACAACGTCGCTACACCACCAGCAGTATCAACGTAGGTACTCAGTAAAACACAAATCCTCACCAGCACGCCTATTTCAGCAAAGTTGTAAAGGTTGCAGAGCCAAAAAGAGAATTTTACTAGATTTTTTTATATGTAAAATAAATAATAAAAAAAACCCTACTCTCTGTGGTATAGTGCTGGTGAACGCTGCAGCTGAGTTTCCTCGCTGAATGGCTAAACTAAGTACTATAATATCCTCCAAACCGAATTTCTGTCACGGCGATCAGTCTCAAGGGTGTCTAGCCATTGGCGCAGGACAGGATTATTTATTTATTTTATTTATTAGTTACTCCAATAGATATAACACAATACATTTGAATAAAAAATACAAGTTCCAACATGTCTTAAACTAAGTGCATAACAATTTTTAGGGGAACACATCATACGTTTAATAATAATAAGTTACTTATATGTAAAAGAAAAATCATAAAACCTATTTGAAGTTATTTTTTTTAACAAATTACAGAAAATATTTTTTGTCATAAAGTCCTTGATCTGCTTAAGAAAATGTTTTAAAGAATCAAAATTAAGGTTTACCGATGTGCTGCATTCATTGTAAAGCACATCACACATCGATCGCTGACAAAACATCGATAGCACGGTCTACCTGAACTAATAAACGTGATTGCTCCAAAAACACTAGATCCTGGACTTCTCTCTTAGAATTCGGAATTTCGATGTACTGTTTAAAGTTATTCATACAAGCAAAATCAATTAGTGTCTGACATAGCGTTGATTGAGTTGCAGAGGATGTATTATTTATTTCGCTCCGTTGTATTTGGTTTAAATTAAAATCACCTATAATCCTAGGATATACATTATTTTCTACGTACTCTAAAATTTTAACTATTAAGAATAACGCGGTTAACAGGGGGTGGTAGGTATACCGCGCAAAGTACGCTATTATAGTTAGGGTTTGAGGCTAGGCTAATTTTGACCCACAGATCCTCGCAGGTAATTTCCCACTCACTTATATGCCTAGCAATAATTTTTTTGCGACTGCAATCAGTACACCTTCTCTCATGGTCAAAACCAGTGGTTTCCCTGTCCCTACGAACAACTGTGTATCTATCATCAAAAATTTCAGTACTGAATACACTCCTGTCTATCCATATCTCTGTTAAAATAATTACATCGTATTTGCTACAGCACAGATTACGGTCAAAATTATGCGTTTTAGTTCGCAGTCTACGAGCATTTTGATAACAAAATATTTAATTGAAGCTCGGTCAATGAAAATAAAAACCAATGCATGCACACAAAATGAAAAAAATTTAACTTAGTGCCCAAGTGTATGCACAAGCACTGGTGCACTCTCTATTTCCTCACTCTCATAGTCCGATGGGACGGTAAACCGACACGACCGGAGAGAGATCAGGCGCAGATCGAACGGCTTTACGTGCTTTCCGAGGCACGGGGGTGAGACACCGCCAGCTTCCTGACTCCGGGCAGCTACTGAGATTTTCTTGATGGAAAAACACAATAACTGATGTTTTTTGGCCCAACCCGGGATTCGAACCCGGGACCTCATGATCATCATTGGCACTACTACAACCACTACACCTACGAGGCAGTCTAAGTACTATTAAACTACTTATGCTATTAAACCAGTACTAAGTGTTATCTTTTTAAACATAATTCATCTGAGCGTGTATGTATTGAATTGTTCCCAAACAGCTGGTCCGATTTTGATAAAATCTTGTATGTGGTGATCAAGTTGAATCGAAAATGGCTTAGATTCACAAATGGTACCGGTAAATGACGCCCTTTTCTAAATCCAGAAATATCCTTTGCGAAGCCGGGTAGCTAGTACTATATGAATAGTAAAATTCGACCTCAAAGAACTAGGTACAAACATTTAATTACTTCCCAACAACAGCTTCAGAAGTCGGTGTCAAGACACAGCTCGTAATAGTGTTAAAGCCCCGACTTCTGAAGCTTATTTTTATAAAAAGTATAATTTTAGACCCTTTTGCATGGACTATAAAATATTATAACCACGGATATAGTGCAAATAGTAACAATGTTGTTGGATTTTTTTCTCCAATAATGGTATTTTATGGGACCATCCCTAAACTATAATATATTTAATATAATTTAAAATTAGAAATTTTGTGCAATATATTTTAATCAATATATGTTATTAAGGATAACTCAAAAACTATTAGTAAGATCTTGATTAAATTTATATGGGACCATATGAGAAGCACCAGCTTTGAAATAAAAAAAAGAGTTATCGAAATCGATTCACGTAGAACAAAGTTATGCGGTAACACACAAAAAAGACATACAGTCGAATTGAGTGCCTCCTTCTTTTTGAAATCGGTAGAAAAGGGAATTAATGAAATATGTCCACAAATAACGATGATATAGAGTTACATACATACATACATAAAAACATACACTCGAATTATGATCCTCCATGTAGATATCACCAGCACTACTGTCTTGACTCCGTATAAATATTCTATATATAGGTAAAAGACACTAGCTTCTAATACGTGTAATATAGTCCCCGCTATTTCAAGGGGCCTAACGAATTCCGCGATAAAATGTAAAACGATCCGACAAGGAAACGACTTTAGGAAGTTAGAGAAGATTTCAGTGTCTATAGATATCCAACGATCAGTACTTGTTTTAAATAAAAATTCTTTCTTTCTTTTAAAAAACTTTACCCCCACACGATTTTCTCCTGTATCGTGGAGGCAATTTACAAACATAAATTGCACAAACGCAAACATAATTTGAAACTATGTTAAAAAAAGTAAAGATACATATGACGGAAATCTTTTTGATATAAACCAAAGTATAAAAGCTTTTAGAAAAATTTACTTCGCAAATATCCGCGTTATAAAATAAAATGATGTGTCTTACCTAGTATGAAGAGCACCTCCCGCCCTTCCTCAAACGGTAAACGAGCACATATAGAGAACAATTACGTACCACGTAATTGTTCTCTATATACATACCACGTAAACACACACACACATACACACACACACACACACACACACACACACACACACACACACACACACACACACACACACACACACACACACACACACAATTAAATTAAACCGCTTACGCGTATGCTCTCTCGCAAACGGAAAAAAATGTCTCTTCTATATATAATTAAAAAAAAGAAAAAAAATCTAGTTGATCATCCTAAATGGGGAGCCGGGAGATCCATAGCACAGGGTATCCTAGTTTGGACTCCCGTCTTCCACAAATTTATGTACTCTTTGTTTTGTTTATAAAAAAAATATATGGTTTAAGATAAAATATGCAATGTACAATTTGTGGGAGAAAATAATAAAGGTTTATTTTATTTTATTTTATTTTATTTTATTACATATTCCAGCTGATGGTAAGTGGTTGCTATAACCTATAGAAATATACATTTATCCTCAATTAAGCATAAAAAGTACATGCGTTTCCACCACTGAGGAATGAGATGGAATGCCTCAATTCCAGTATAAAGGGTCTGAGGTTCTCAAGACTCATCATACAAAATACAGCAGCATTGACCTACTATTTTAGGCTGGTATTCTATAAGAATGTGGTCTTTCCCCGGTCAAGCGGACCCATTCGTTCTACAACCAAAATATAGCTGCAGAATGGCTCTACCATGTAAGTAAAAGCCTACTCATGTCCAGGCGTAAGCTTTACGGACAAATAAAAATAATTAAAAATTAAAAATTATGTACAACCGACTTCAATATAAATTATTAAGAATAGCTCAAAAACTATTGGTCAAACCTTGATCAAATTTATATGGGACCGCATGAGAAGCACCAGTTTTTAAACAAAAAAAGAATCATCGAAATCAGTTCACCCAGAAAAAAGTTATGAGATAACACTCATAAAAAAACATACAGTCGAATTGAGTACCTTCTCATCTTTGAAGTCGGTAGAAAATGTAAAATGAAACCTCGCGCTGGTAATCCTTCTCACAGAATGGGTGCACCGTTACAGTCTATCAAAAGTCCACTGCGCTAGCCGTTCCCCACAGATTGCCTTATAAGGAGGAGTTTTGCCACAGGTGCCACAATAGTAAGGCAACAGCAGTTTTTTATTAGTTTGGGTTATTATCAGAAAAAAAAACATCTTTCTGAGCTCCATATTCCGTTTCATTTCTCTCTCTCACGTCTTACTACACCCACGGGATGATATGTGGGGGTGACACGTCACTACAACTAGACAATGCCGTTTGACATTGCTATTTTGTAATAATAAAGAAGTTCCAGTGTGCTGACTCCAATGAAAGATCCAATTAATTGAAGAAGGCTCCTATCTCAGTGATAATATACTTCAGACAAGTCACTGCGGCCTGTCTCAACGGAGACTAACCATCTACGCAGCATGGGATTATAGAGTCTGAGTGTATGCGCAAGTACAGGTGCAATCTCTATTCCCTCTCTCTCATAGTCCTATTGGACGAAAAACCGATGTGACCGGAGAGAGATTAGGCGCAAGACTACTGGCTGCTACTTTCTAAGAATTTCTTGACAGAAAAACTCAATAAATGTATTTTTTTATTCTTAACCAGAGCCTGGATTCGAACCCGAGGCCTCTCGATCAACAGCCGCGTTTAAGACCACTAGAACAACGGGACTATTTAATTATCTTAGTACGAGAGTTATAAGTGTTATCTTTATTCTTTAATCTAGACTGGATCGAATATATTAATTGTGTGCTGAACATTGTGTCGCTATCGACAAAATTTAAAAGTTGTGATTATTGAAATAAAACTAGTTTTACGCCATTATGGTTAACATGAGTCAAGAAAACTCATGATGACTCTACTGTTGTTTTATCTCAATGTAATTTACACAACTTGCTAAAATATATAATTATTTTGCGCTGACATACTACAAGCTGCTTGGTTTGTTTACAAGGTTTGTAAAATCTATGAACAAAAGTCCAGTTTTTTTTATTTTTTCTACACTAACACCAAACTATTCTTGTATCTACACTTGTAGAAATCCCACGCAACATCTGTCTCGTCGTTCGCATCATACAAATCCACACGTCTATCGGGGATTAGGAAAAAAATCGATGCTACGGATTTCATAAAAATTAAGAGCCGAATCGGGCATCCAGCTGCGAGCTCACAATGTATCGAGCCTTTTTAATACCGCTGAAGTGAATCAAAGTGTTTTAGGGTACAGCAAGTGCAATGAGAAAACGTCAACACAAAACGAACAATCCTAGATACGCCAATAAGAATTTCATACAAATAGCCGACTAAAAATATAAAAAATCTATCTATTGTTTTTGGAATGAAGTTCTTTATCGGACGGTACGGGTTTGGCGGATGGGAGCTAGGCGACAAAAAGTGTAAGATTTTTTCGTCACTACCCTTTGTGTCGTAGTGTAGACGACCTTGGCGGCGAAATAAGGAAGTGAGATGGAATAATATCCATCTCCCTCACTCTATTTCTTATCTTGCCATGAAAGAATTATTATTTTATTTCAAATGACGCTTTATTTTAATAAACGCTAGTAATTCATTTATTTGTATTCTTAATCAATAATATAATACCTACGATTATCAATAATAATACTCGTATACTACGCAAGGAACTTCGTTCCAACCGAGTGTTCCACGACACTCACGCATTTTTTTTTTAGGAATAATGAGTATCAGATGTGTACACAATGTACAACCACCGCGCCATAATAAAAAATATTGTGAAAATATCCATCACTGTTCAGTCATAATGCAAAATGTGGAGTATGACTTCTAGAAGAAGTTATTACGTCCCATTTTGTTTAAATGTATTTTACGATGAGTGAAAGCTTGAAAATTCGTCCAAAAATAATCGCCCTCCTTATTTTTCATACGAATCAGCGAACGAACTGCAATGTCGTAAATATATTATTTTTATCAAACAGCCTACCAAGCCCATTACCGAATATAGGACTTCTCCAAGAAATGCCTCCAGGCCACATCTATCGACTTTCTGTATCTCTTACCAGGTCCACCATATATTGGTGCGCTCACCGTTTATTAGTTCACATGTTTAATATATTCTATATATAACCCTCCCGAAAATGAGAGGAGGCCTATGCCCAGCAGTGGGACGTATATAGGCTGTAACTTTAACTTTATACAGTCTATTGTCACCTGCATTCAAAGTGACCATACCTGAAGAATAACATGAAATGCGTATTTTCTTAACCTTTTAACCGGAAAATTGTAGTTATCGAACTGCTCCTTCCTGGCAGATAAGAGTAAAATGGTAGTTGTATTAATGTAAGTTCATATGTAAATATTATTATATAAACCTACTCTTTCCAACTATGGTGGTGTAAGAGGATCAATTTCCCTTTTGAAAATTATTCCAATCGAATTAATCCTCATTCAATATATAAAACTAGCTGACCAGCAGACTTGGTTCTGCCCTATCCGACAACCCTTTGACTTGACATAACGAGATAAAAACTATCCTATTTCTCAAATTGGAGTAAGCAACATCAAATAATCGCGGGTAATAATCGCGGTCAAACAATATGACACGTATTGTTATGTAAAGAAGATGTGTGAATTTGGAATCTGTACTTATCACTAAACATTCAAAATATACGTACGGAACCACGTTTAACCCACTTAATGCTTGTCGCAGTTTTTTAGTAACAAAAAAAGAGCTTTCGCGATACGACCTGCGTTTAACCGCTGTCAAGCGCTGCCAATCAACGATGCCCCGCCCGCGGCTCGTTCCGCTGCCCTACACTTATTTATTATTTCACTTGTTTTTGATTTTGTTAGATCGGTGCATTTATGACCCACCCACAGCATTGGAGGGTTTGGAGGGATCGTGATGCTGACCAGTTTTCTAAAAGCTATGTTTAATAGAGTTTTTAAATTGTTATTATTGATAAAAAATTTATAGAATAAAGGTGACAAAATTAACACACAGTTCAACTGATTTTAAGTGGATACTGTGGCCCATTAGGCATTTACATCTATCCTCGATTAGGAATCAAAATGCAGATGTTTTGTCTACCTTGATGACTAAGGTGGAATCATTTCCAATAAAAAGGGCTTCCGTTTCTTTACAATCCCCATACGAAACACAGCAGCATTGAACCGCTATTTTACACTGGTATTCTGTGAGAACGTGTTCCTTCCCCGGTCGAGTCGACTCATTCGTGCTACAACTATAATATAGCTGCAGCATTACTCTATCATATATCAATAATATTTGTTTTATAATAATATTTTATTTTAGCTTACAAAAGATTATCAAAATGTACGCAGTTGCGGAGTCATTCCCTTCGGTGAACCATTCCCATCGGAGTTATGCAATCGTAATGCTGTATGCGGTGCAGTAATGTTAAGATAATCTATCCAAATTTTCGACCTGCAGACTGGTTGTGGAGATCCTTACTATTTCATGGTTATAGAATCTGCGCTCTCCAACCCACAAGCCAAACGAGGCGGCGTATTAAACAACCCCATCAAGAAAACTTTAATAGGTGGTTTGAGTAACTTTCTGCAGCATAGGCTCCTGCCTGAGTAAGCACCACTCTCTTACCACTTTCTGCCTCCACATAACAATGCCTGCAATGCTTTTCTGATCTGAATCGGGTACAGTACAGGTGAGGTATTCCATCTTAGTTCCCAGAGGTGACAACGCGTCTGCATTTTGATTCTTAATGGAGGATAGATGTAGATGTCTTTGGGCCACAGCATTACCATCAGGGGGACTGTGTGCTCCTTTCCCATATTCTATAAAAAATATTCACTGCAGAAAGATATCTAGTGAGGCCTCAGCATGAGGCCTCAGTTTCTTTAGAGAAGTAAGGGAGCACTGTGTGCTCGTTTGTCAAAACGAATAATATAATAATAATAATAATAATAAATCCTTTATTTCGACCAACAATAGTCATAGATTGTTAGTAAAACTTACTTAGCCTAATGTTAGTATGCCAGATATTTTATTCCACAGACAGGTTTCCTCACGATCAAAATTAACAATCTCATTTTTATTTATAGGATAGGGTGACAAACGAGTACACAGTTCACCGGATGGTAAGTGGTTGCTGTGGCCGATAGACATCTACATCTATACTGGTTTGCGAATCAAAATGCAGATGCGTTGTCACCCGTGAGGACTAAGATGATTAGCCTCTTTTCCACTAAAAAGGGTCTCCGGTTCTCTACGCTCACCATACGAAACACAGCAGTGTTATTTTACGCAGGTATTCTGTGAGAGCGTGATCCTCCCCGGTCGAGTCGACTGATTCGTGCTACAACTAAACGATTGATATAGCTGCAGCATGGCTCTACCACGTACATAAATACGAGTACGTACGTATCATTGATACGTACTGTGAAATTAACGAAGAGCACTTATCTTCTTAGCTTCCTTTGTCACCATAAGTTATAAAAAAAAATTGCTTGAAATATAAGCTAATCTGTCACTGACTTTGAACCACTGATGGAATTAAAAAGAAACACTAAACATTCCACATTGCCCGCTGATGGCTCCAAATATTAATCAATACACACGCCCTGCAATTAAGCAGGTTTCTTTGATGCGCGCCTTAGTTTTGATTGATGATTTAATAATCTTTAATTGCTGTATCAGAAACATTTCGTCTGTCTGTATGTCATTAACATGACAACGAGGCTTCGGTTGTTTAGGGCAGGTGGTCTGATAAATCTGTCTCGTCCGAAATTATTATTTTAGATCTATAAGGAATTTTTGGTAATAAACTTTATGCCTAAGGCCTAAGTGGAGAATTTTCCACCACACATAAGTCCACTGCTGGATATGTGCTTGTCCAGTTGTAGAGAATATTTGCCTTATATGTCACATTTGGCAAATATAGAAGATACCAGTAGTTTTGCACCTTTGACGCTGGTGCCTGTCGCGGGTCGGGGTATTTATCATCATCTTCTATAGTGTGTCATTTTATATTGTGGTAGAGCCATGCTGCTGCTATATTATGGCAGTGGCATGGATGCGTCGACTAGACCGGGGAAGGATCACGTTATCACAGAATACCAGTGTAAAATAGCAGCATAATGTATGATGGGCGTAAAGATCTGGAGACTCGATTTACCGGAAGCGAGGCAATCTTAGTCTTCAGTGGTGTACCACCACGTTCATTCTATAAAGAAAAAACGAGCATTTCCCAATGTCGCCTCTTGCGAGCCTGGGTGAGCCATACTGCTTCTGTATTATGACTGCAGCATGAATGGATCAGCACGATCGGGGAAGGAACACTTTCTCACAGAAAACCAGCTTTATACTGCTTTTTATGGGAAGTGTAGATAACCTGAGAACTTTATAATAATAAATTCCCTCTCCTATAATATATCTCCTATAATAAGGCAAATTGTTAAGGTTCTGTGTGGCTAACTTACCTGTGCGTATGTGTGTCATTTTACCTCCTCCATCCACCTAGCTGTATGATTATTAATATTTTGTGATTTTTTTTAACTTCTTGTCTGATATGGATCTCATTCGTTATCCAAAATAAAAATTTTATTATTATTATTATTATATTCTCAAGTATGGATCTACTAGAGGATATTTCTCAATGTATTATGGTATAAGGAATGCCTTCGTACGAACCAATTAACAAAACCGAATAAATTAACAAAAGATAATGGAATGTGTAAAAACTTTTGATCATAATTTTAAAATAGTTTTTATTAAAATTTCCTAAGCATCGTGTAATCCGATCAAAAAATGGCATGAAATCAATTCTTTGCCCAAATGTAAAAAAAAAACTGAACGAAATTCTTTCTTAAGTTCTATGAAAGGCTACAAAAAATATCACGAGTATTAGCACCTCTTGAGATTTTTTTAGCAAATCCAGTGTATGATACAGGTACGACATTTCCACACCGTTCCATAAAAAGAACTTAAAGTCAACGGTATAAGGTTTAAAATTGTATAATTCAATATAGGGGAATATATACAGCAATGGATGACAACAATTGACAGAGGTTTAGCTCAGCGGGCCATTTGTGTTTGACCTCGTCTTACTTTGTTGTTTATTGTTATCGCGCATCGAAGGGTTAAAGGTATTAATGCGACGGTGTGTGAACGATATGGATACGGTTGATCCGAAAAAAAAAAAACTTTTTAGGTTTATTTCAACGAAACCGATCCCAGTGCAGGCACTTGAGGAAAGAAAAGAGATTGTAGAAATGTCTATAATTAAATATTGCTTTATTAAAGATCAATAGTACAAAAGTACACATTGAACATTTCTACCCCATAGCTATGCTGTAAATTTCACTACATTCGAGCAAATCGGGTTCGATCTCCGCTAGCACTAATGAAAATATCGTGAGGAAAGTGAAATTACAAACAAATACAAATTCCACCTGATGGTAAGTGAATGCTGTAGCCCATAGACATCTACATCTATCCTCGATTAGGAATCAAAATGCAGATGCGTTTTCACTCTTGAGGACTAAGATGGAATGCCTCGTTTCCAGTAAAAAAATTCTCCGGTTTTTTACACTCACCATACGAAGCACAGCGGGATTGAGCTGTTATTTTACGCTGGTATTCTGTGAGAGCGTGCTCATTCACCGGTCGAGCCGACGAATTCGTGTTACTACCTACCTATAGCTGTAGCATGGCTCTACCAACTAAAAATATCCTTTCTTCCCGTAGGTTATGCGTAATCGACGTTATAGGTAGATCAGGCAGAACTCGGTGACGTATTTAGGCAATGTGACCGCAATATAATGAAACTGCCCTTAGTGCGTGTCTCAGATACGTTCTCGAGTATAAAGATTGGACATAAGGGCTATAGCCCAATGTATTATTTCCAAGAGATAAGAATGTTTCTTTATGAAAGCGAATGAAGACAGAGATTGTATCTTCTTCCCGGAGAACGTTATACTCAGTATTGAAATAAAAGCTATCGCTTATGGCGGTGGTTCCTTAATGGTGTGAGGTTGTGTTTCTCTAAGAATACGGATAGCCCTAGTTATGTCAGTCAGTCTCATGATCCGTAATAGGTAGACAGTTGATATTTTCACAGAATATATATTTCTGTTGCCGCTATAATAACAAAATAAATAATAAAAATAAACAGTCAATTAAAAATCAAAGGGGACTCCCCTACTAGAAATGTGTTCTATGCGCGAGTCCGATTCGCACTTTTCCGGATTTTATTATCAAATTAACTCTCTAGGAATAGATGAATAATGAGCATCTTGATCACCATTTATACCATGAATGCCTGGTGGTCCACTACTGAGCGATTTACCAGAAGTTTTGCTCCTCGCAAGACTTCCTTGTGAAATCGATTCGGCTATTCGGATCGGAATCGACAATTTTTCGGATTGATACGGCTTGGGGAGCTTCAAGCAAAGAGCCTACTTCTATTTAAAAGGCCGGCAACGCACCTGAAATTCACCTGGTGTTGCAGTTGTTCATGTGCGGTGGCAGTCACCGTCACGTAAGTTAGACCGCACGCCGGCTTCCTCAATTTTCTATAAAGATCAAGTATTTTTAGTCGACTTCAAATAAAAGTGGAGGTTGTTAATTTGTTTGTTGCTAGGTTGTTGTTTTTTATGCATGTATGTATGTTACGCGATACCTTCGTCAGTTTATACCTTTTTTATATAAATAAGGAGACAAAATTTCTTGCCAAGGGTGGCGAAATTGGGTTTGTAGTTTTTAAATAACTTTTTAGACGACAATGAGATTGTTATATTCATTAGTCCACTCAAAATGGTTCAAAACAATAATTTTTAAAAGTAAGAACATACTTCAAATATCTAAAAGGAATAAATTAATTTCACATGCAGTATGGCTTGAACTAAAAAAGGTTTTACTTTTTATTTTGACAAAAATATTACAATAATTGCTTCAATTAATCCATGGGCTTCTGAATTCCTAGTAGTGATCCTTATACACTATGTCTTAGTTTCGACATTAGAATGTGATTTTTTTTATAGGATAGGGTGACAAACGAGCACACAGTCCACCTGATTGTAAGTGGTTGCTGTGACATATAGACATCTACATCTATCCTCAATAAAGAATCAAAATGTAATTGCGTTGTCACCCGTGAGGACTTAGATGAAATGCCTCTTTTCCAGTTAAAAGGGTCTTCGGTTCTCAATATTCACCATACTAAACACAGCAGTGTTAAACTACTATTTTACCCTGGTATTCTGTGATCTGTGATTTATTCGTCCATCACTATTTATTCGTGATAAAAATTAACTAGTCCGTATAATTATAAATAATGATCTTGTACATACATATAGGTATAAAAATAAACTAAACAGCGGTATAAATGTTCCTACCGCACAAGTAGATGGCTGCAACTCGATTGCTCTGTGTGAAACAATCTACATATTGGTTCTAACTTATTCAAAGCCCCTGATACGGGATCTTTCAAGTGTTTTATTTGCTCATCGGATAGCGATACTGCATCTATGGCATAAGTTATGAGAGGTTGTCATTAATTAAAAAAATATAATAGAAATATACTTCAATTCTGTGACATTCTTATTTGTAATATTAAGAACCAAATTGCCAAATTCGGGTACAAAGAAAACAAAATTTCACGAAAGTTGTGCAGCTGTCCATGGACTGCAGTAGGCGCTTACCATCAGGTAGAGTGTAAGTTTCGTTTGTCACTAAAATTAAAAAAAAATTATATACGAATGTAGATTTTAGATATGTAAGGCAATAAGTGTTTCTCCGATCACACACATTTAGTTGCAAAACTAGGTGTTATCTAGCTTGTTGCATGAAGTTACATACTATTAAGATCCTAAAGGACACATGTGTTCCAGTTTAACAAGTGGGTTCTAGCTTAGTGATTAATATTGCTCAGGAAACAACGCTGAATTATTGTACCTACCTACAACTTACAAGAAACAAAATAATCTCGTTAACAAAGTTCGTTTAAACAATGTTTAAAAATGGTAAAAATATAGAACAAAGTTATATTTTTAGGAATTTAGCTTAGGTATATATTTATTTCTTGCACCGCCATCTAAAGGGTATGTCAGAATACCCGTCAAACGTCATCGGTCTGGAAGACGGCTCTTCGGTTCTGATACACGTCTTATAAATATTACAGTCGTGTGCACGCGCCTTAACTCCGTAAATTCACGATCAATTTTGTGTTATAAATCTGTGCAATAAAGTCGAAATCTAATTAAATAAAAATCTTGGAAAAGGGGGCAAATGTCAGCAAGAGGAACGGCCAATTATGAGTCGGGTTTGATATTACACTTTAGTATTTTGATTTTTCGATTTTGTTGTATCGGTTTGACGGGAACACGTCGGTTGTTTATAATTAAAATGGCGATTCCATTTCTGATCTTGTCTGTGTTCAATTTTTTTTTAATATGCCTGTCGATCAAACGTTGGCGGGGGGATACGGCGTGTTAACATGTGGAGAGATAATCAAGTAAAAGTCTTTATAAACGTATATCTGATTACTAATCCTTATTGATAGCTATCTTCAACCTTTTTTATAATTTAAGATTGAAAATGCAATAAGTATGTGCATACTATTAAAACAGCGACATTTTAAGATGCAAAATGTAAGCTTGAATTGTATAAGGGCTTAAGATGAAACTAAAGAGCTACAAACACTTGTGGATTATTGTATTACATAATTCGAAATAGGCGGTAAGATGAATACAATATAAAACATTTTTACATATAATGTCATACATGCATGCACGTGCATGTATGAAGAAGATAATGAACCTGAAAGAAGCGAAAAAGGTATGTAAGGATCGTGACACTTGGCGATCTGTTCTCTCTGGCTACCCCGTCAGGGATTGTGCGTGAAGATAAGTAAGTAAGTAAGTACATATAATGTCCGCCAGACCGAATATGGGTTACGACTGCCAGTCTCAACAGAGAGCAGCCATCAGCCAGTGCAGGACAGGATTACAGTGATCGTGAGTATGCGCATGCACAGGTGCACTCTGTATTCCCTCATTCTTATAGTCCCATAGGATGGTAATCCCTCACGACCGGAGAGAGATCAAGCGCAGGGCCAAGAGTTTGAAGCTCTTTCCAAAACACCACCTACTTCCTGACTCCCGGCTGCTGTTGAGAATTACTCAACAAAAGAAATCCAATAACTCATTTTTGACCCGACCCGAGATTCAAACCAGTGATCTCATGATCAGCAACCACATTTACGACCACATATTATATGAGTGAAGGTAATCAGCGACCCAGTTGAAAGCCCGTTCTGAATTATTGTTACTAAGCTATTATAATGTAGACAAATATTATATCCAACCGGCACACCATATCCTTTCATACATATAAAATAATTTATACGTGGTAGGGCCATGCTGCAACTATATTAGTAGTATAGTTGTAGCACGAATGGGTCGGCTTGACCGGGGAAGGACCACGGTCTCACAGAATATCAGCGTAAAATAGCAGCTTAACACTGCTGTGTTTCGTATGGTGAGTATAGAAAACCGGAGACCCTTTTTACTGGAAAAGAGGCATTTTATCTTAGTCCGCACGGGTGACAATGCATCTACATTTTGATTTTGCAAACGAGGACAGATATAAATGTCTATGGGTCACAGCAACCATTTACCATCAGGTGGACTGTGTGCTCGTTTGTCACTCTTATTCTATTAAAAACAATTATGATAAGCATATTCTTCTCCTTCATCGCACTTAAACAGTACACTGCTATCGACCTCTTTAACAGCAAGGAGGTTTGGTCGTTTCAACTCCACACAACCCACTTGGCTGTCGGATGATGATCACATTAACAGACGTGTCAAGACTGTGACGGTTTTTACAGCTGATCTTGATATATTTTTTTAATAGAATAAAGGTGACATACGAGCACACAGTCCACCTGATGGTAAGTGGTTGCTGTGGCCCATAGATATCTACATCTATTTTCGTTTGCGAATCAAAATGCAGACGCGTTGTCAGCCATGAGGACTAAGACGGAATGCCTCTTTTCCAGTAAAAAGGGTCTCCGATTCTCTACACTCATCATACGAAACACAGCAGCATTTAGCTGCTATTTGACGCTAGTATTCGATGAAAGCTTGGTCGAGCCTACCCATTCGTGCTACAACTATACTATTAATATAGCTGCAGCATGGCTCTACCATGTGTAAACATTATTATATCTGGTGTTTAACAATAATTGTGATAGTTCTAAAGTTTATAAAGAGATCCATTAAAGCCATTGTAAAGTAAAGTGGCATTTAGGCCACTCCTCACTTACTCAATTGATCAGACTCATTGTTGGGGAATATTTGCCATAGTTACCACGATTGGCAAGTGTTTTTTTAATCGTTCTGTTATCTTTTGCGATACTTGCTGCTTACAATCGTCTATATCAGTTACCGTCAAAACTTCAAGATATGTTCTGGGATTTCCTTTACCGGAATTTTACTTTAAGGATTTTATGAGACTGATAACAGTGGTGACTTTTTAACAGTGGTAGAACCACGCCGCAGCTTTTGCTGTCCCACGGATGGGCCGGCTCGAACCGGGGTGGTACCACGACCGCACAGAAAACCAGCGTGAAGTAGAGGTTTACCCCTGCGTTTCGCTTGGTGAGTGCAGGTGGCTGGAGGCCCGTTTTTACTGGAAATGAGGCATTCCATCTTAGTCCTCACGGGTGACAATGCATCTACATTTTGATTTGTAATAGAGGATAGAAGTAGATATCTATGGGCCGCAGCAACCACTTACCATCAGGTGGACTGTGTGCTCGTTTGTCACCCTTATCCTATAAATAAAAACAAAATACTCAAACAGTGCTAATTTTAAGATGTAGTTAAGTTTCATGCTGTCTCTATCACTTTAAGTCAAAGTGTATGTGACACCATGATACTTAACGGCACCGATAAAATTGGATAGTGTTCGAGTAATTGGCCATGAGTGATTACTGCTGTAAGTCCAATTTACTTTTTTTATTATCAATTTTAAAGAAATTTATTAATAAATCATCTCATTTAAGTGCAAAATTATTCGCGGCTTGCTTAATGCGTTTAAAAACGATCAGCTACTTAGAGACCAATATTAATTCGATGTAAGCGGACAATCGAAGCAAAAGGACGACCACCAACGTTCATTGTATTGAAACGTCCTTTTGTACAGGTACGGTGGCAAGTTTAATTTGACCAGACTAGTTTTGTTGACTTTTAAACCAATATCCCGTGTAGTGGCGGTGTAAGAATATCCACTACCCTATATCATCCCGTGGTTGTCGTAAGAGGCGACAGAGGGAAACAAATCAGGAGATGGGCGGGTACGTGTTCCTAATAAGGACTTATAAAAACTGCGGTTGCCAACCCGCTTGCCAAACGTGGCAGCTATGGCAAATATCCCCCCCCCCCCCTTAGAAGGAAATCTATGGGGGAAGCCAATGGTCAGCAGTAGACTTTAATAGGCTGTAACGATAACGGTTTAAAGCAATAATATCTTCCTATTTTCCTAGTAATTATTCCAAAATTAATTCTTATATTAATATTGGTGACTCGCCCTAGCTTTGCCTGAATAGAATCTATTAATCTTATTTAGATTTAAAACAATCAGGGACCATAAGTTTTATCAATTTTAACTTTTTCAAGAAAACCCCAGGTTTAAAAATTTATGAAGATAAGATATAGCTAATATCACTCCTGGCATTGATCTCTATCTGAACGTTAAGTTTCATTACAAAAGGCTTAGCCATTCCAAAGATTCCGGACAGACATGCAGACAGACAGACAACATTTTGAAAAATGGTTCCTAGTGTGTTAATATGGCATGGAATAAACCCCTCAGCTAAATATAAGACAGTTATTGCGATGTTACAGACACACACTTTAATTGTATTTATATTTAAGGATTACAGAACATAGATCAATCTGTGGTTTGTCAATTTGTGTATATATATATATATATATATATATATATATATATATATATATATATAGTATAAGGGTGACAAACGAGCACTGTGGCACATAGACATCTACATCTATCTACGTTTGCGAATCAAAATGCAGATGTGTTGTCACGATTAAGATGGAATGCCTCGTTTCCAGTAAAAAGGGTCTCCGGTTCTCTACTCTCACCATACGGAACACAGCAGCTTTAAGTTGCTCTTTTACGCTGGTATTCTGTGAGAGCGTGATCCTTACCCGGTCGAGTCGACCCATTCGTGCTACAACTATACTATTAATACAGCTGCTGCATGGCTCTACCGTGTAAAAAAATAATATAACCTTAAATCTAAAATAAATATGCTCTTCCTCTTCACTAAGCCGTAAATGTCTATGGATTTTCAATGGCGTTAGTAGTACATAGTTACTACATATTAGTTTTATTTAATGTGTAAGTAAAGTAAAGTTACAGTCTATATAGGTTCCACTGCTGGGAACCTCTCAGTAATGAGGCCTCCTCCCATTTTCGAGAGGGTTTTAGGGCAAGGAAATGTACGGCGCGCTGCCCCAATGCGTGTTGGCCAACTTCACAACATGTCTTCGAAATATTTTTTCATACTCCTCAGGCATGCAGGTTTCCTCACGATATTTTCCTTCACCGAAGAACATATGGTAAATCAGAACTTAAAAATTACAACTAACAGTTTCATTGGTGCCGGCGGGGATCGAATCCGGGTTACACGCGTACTGTGCAATTTACGGCGAGCGCTTAGCCCCACAGCTACCACGGCTCTCATTTAATTTAATCTGTAGTATGATACTACAAATATCCATCTACACTATCAGATATATATACGATATAATTTATATCGATGTACCATCCAATACAGATATTATAAAGAGTTATAATTCGGCGGATGCAATACTGAATATATAGGTCAACTCAAAAACAACAGCATGTAACAGCAGAATAATGCTGTATGGTATGAAGTAGAGATCTAAGTTTTTCACTGGTAACGAGGTATTCTATCTTCCTCAGGAATGACACCGCGTCTGCCTTTTGATTCTTAATCGATAGATATTTATGGGCCTCGGCATCCATATGTGGGCTGTGTGTTCGCTTGTCAGTTATTCTATAAAAAAAATTGTAGTTTATTTAATCAAATATAACGTATTTTAGTCTTGAATCGAAAGGTTACTTAATCAGTCTTGTTCTTGTTGTATATTGTACTCTTTTAGTTTGGGTTTTTCTTTAAAATATTACACTACGATTAACTTACTTTCTTCAATCTATATATTTCGGATTACCGTGAAAGTCTATTGAAGTCCACTGCTGAACATAGGCCTATCCCTAGTTTGCATTATAGAGGGCTAAAAATTTCGGATAAGTAATGAAATTGTCGGAGCAAGAATTGAAAATACATTATATTTCAGAATACGAACCTGTGTTGTCTTCCGTACGCTCAACGGTAGGCAAATGAGTTGTACAATGCCGATACCTGTACGGCAGGAGTTATCTTCATATTTGTCTCTGCGATTGTTTATTATATTCCTATTAGGGTTGCCATTTATAAAGTTAAATTGAAAAGCGTACGTTTTTTATATATCTTTTTATTAAAAGAAACGTTAAATATAATATCAATATACTCTACATATTAATACGAGTAAGTAAGTCAAAGGAAAACTTTGTACCCTTTTTAAGCAAATTGTGTTTACGGAGGGGTAATCGAGTATTGCACATATTATGTAGACATTGATATTTTTTAAAGTAGCTGCACAGCTTAAAGATCTTACTTTAACTGTGGTTACAGTTTGCACTTTGTACACACGATATCTTCTCTGCTTAGCCTGGAGGTCGACTGGCAGACAATGCCTTATTGCATATGAGGTTTTACATGGAGAATTTTACATTACAAAGTTTATATGGAGTAAAAGTGTTGAATGCTAAAATTTATGTACATATATAACTTTATTCTATGTGTTACAAATACCTACATCAAATGAAATAAAATAAAAATACAAGTATAAAAATAGAAAATTAAAAAAATAATGTCAAAAACTATTTTATCTGTCGTCAAAAAGTCGCACAGAGTAAAGATTATCGCAAAAGAATTTTAAATATTACCAACTAATAACTACTGACATATTAAGTGAATAAGCTGTGAATTTAGTATAAATAAAATAGTAAGCGTTTTTTTTTTTTATAGAAGTAGAGGCAAAAGACCCTACGGCTTAACTAATGGTAAGTGATCACCATTGGCCATGAACATTTGCAACACCATAGTGATTACAGGTGCGTTGCTAATCTCTTATAAATTTATACTAACATTAGGCTAAGTAAGTTTTACTAACAATCTATGACTATTCTTGGTCGAAATAAAGGATTTATTATTATATTATTATTATAAAGGAGTAAGCACTTTTTTGATGATTGAGTTCCTATTCCCAATTGGGAATTGGTACCATCTTCTTAGATATTTCTTTCGTCAAGCAGTAAGCATGAGCTCCTCACACACGGTCACGGTCTTGTGGTTGTAAGAACAACGGCTGATCAAGTGGTCCCTGGTTCGTATATTAGACCGGGACAAAATCACTCACTAGGTTTTTGTGTCAAGAAATTCCCAGTAGCTAGGAAAACTAGTAAAATCGTTGATCTGAAACCTGATCTCTATCCATTCTCATATTGCGGTTCCATCTTTCTCCCATAGTGAGATGACAACCACAGTTCCCATGGTGTTTTATTAGTTTCCCTTTGCCGTATCTTTGGATACCCACAGGATCATTTAGGGAAGTTGAATCTCTAATACCGCCACTATACGACACAAGAGTTGCTAGTCGTTTTACCCAAACTTCCTTTTGCTATAACATCGAAAAATCTACGCACCATTTTCTGCCCCTTACGATTACACTGTGGAATATACTGTCGCAAACGGTTTTTCCGGGCCAATTTGACTTAGAAACTTTCAAGAAAAGAGCTTACTTTCTGGTGTTGTAAATACCTATGTGATCACTTACCATCACTTTTCAATAAAAAAATATAAGAAATATTGAATCAATATTCAACAAATAGCAAATACGAAGCCACCAGAAGCCACAACCATCGTCAAATTGACGTTGCAAAGTTTATTGCTCATATTTTTGCCGGAGGATCGCATCGGGACAAGATATTCAAATTAGGATGCCCATTGTGCGGTTCCTATGGACATTCGCCTTTGCCACAGCCATTTCTAAGGGTTCAGACAGTACGGCTTGTTAATCGAATGATCAATTTAATTATTTATCTGTAATCATTCCCTGTATTAGATAGGCTAGTAGAAATTGTGTAATTTAAAACGATACATATAATCTACACAAATAAATAAAATTGAAGTGTCTATTTGTAATGTCAAAATAACAGCTTTTTACCAAGTGCACACGAAAGTGTAAACGGTACTTATAAGAAAAAAAATTAAAATTTTTGTCTATCTGTCTGTCTGTTTGTTCCGCCTAATCTCCAAAACGGCTGGACCGACTTTCACGGGACGTTCACTAACATATAGCCGATTTTATAAGGAGTAACTTAGACTACTTTTATTTTAGAAAAATAATTAGGTTTCCGCGCAAAAAAATTAAGCCCATGAAATCCTATCGTAATAAATTTCACGCGGGCGAAGTCGCGGGGAGCAGCTAGTTTAAAATTAAAAATTTTGTATAACCGACTTCTATATACATTATTAAGAATAACTCAAAACCTATTGGTCAGACGTTGATCAAATTTATATGGGATCACATGAGAAGCACCAGCTTTCAAATAAAAAAAGAATCATAGAAATCGGTTTCCGTAGAGCAAATTTATGAGGTAGCACACATAAAAAACAATACAGTCGAATTGAGTACCTCCTCCTTTTTGAAGTCGGTAGAAAATGTACAAAAATACAAGTAGGGCGCGTCTATTTTTGGTAGATTTTATCACTTTTATGAAGTCAGATATAGTCAAAATGCTAAAATCTAGGTACTTAAACCCAATAGCAAGAGCGCGTAGATTTAGATTTTTAACACGTTTTTACTAGCTTCGCGTGTATCTATCTTGTATCTGTCTATGTAACACAATATTTTAATGTAATTTTCACAAACTTGTAGATGGCTGATAAACTTGAAAATTTGCACTCAAATGAAGGACCGATGACCATACAATAATTTACTAAATTAATCCCGGTATCCGGATCGGAATCACCAGGATAAAATAAAATAATTATTAGGATCATCATAGTTCATGATCAATGCGTGTTGTCTAAGTTTTTTTTTAAACTATTATATTATTTGACAGCTAATAAGTAAATATGACAAAAGCTTCCAAAAATTCAAGCGAGGCGCGTGCAGTTTTAAAACAGACGATCTTTACTACTCTTATAAGCAGATCAGTCGCTCCTAGAAGAACACGCAGCAGCTGTTACTAAGGCCATGATAGATAGCTACCATGAATCATGTCCAGAAATCACTCCACCAAGGCATACTGAGGTAAAGCAACCATGGTGGGATAAAGAACTAGATAGAAAACGTAAGAAGGCAAGAAAAGCCCTAAATAGGGCCTTGAATACCTCAATGGATGATGACTGGCTACTATACAAGAAAGCTAAGTCCGAATACAAAAAATGTATCAGGTATCAACGTTCAACAGGGTGGCGTAAATTCTGTGGCAACATAAAAACCTGCGAACAAGCAAATAGGATAAGGAATATTCTAGCTAAACAGGAAACGTCGGGATCCATCTCTCTAAAGTAACCCGACGGCAGCTACTAAACGTCGCCGGATGAAGCCCAACGCATCCTAATTGAAACGCACTTCCCAGGTTGCTGTAACTCAGGAGGCAAACCGGCATGACGACATACTGACACCAATAGTAGAAGACTGGAATTTAGCACAGAGAATGGTAACGATGGACAAAATCCATTGGGCCATTCACAGTTTCCTCCCCTATAAGGCGGCAGGACCTAACGGCATATTCCCGGCACTCCTACAGTGGGGGGGTAAAGACATAATAGTCAGAATTGTTGCCATAATGCGAGCCTGTCTGACTCTTAAATATGTTCCTAGGGGATGGAGGGAAGTGAAGGTCACATTCATACCCAAACCAGGTAAGAGCGACTATACAGAACCTAAATCCTACAGGCCCATTAGCCTGCCAGTTAAAGGAAATTAGTGGGGTCGGCGCTAATGAACTTACCACTACACGACAAGTAACACGCCTACAGTCTAGGCAAATCAACAGAATCGGCACTTCACCAGGTAATAACAAAGATTGAAGAGGCCATCCAAAACAAAGAAATATGTCTAGGTTCCTTCATTGATATAGAAGGTGCTTTTGATAGAACGAACTTCTCCAGCAAAAACCAGTACACTCAGTAGACATAAAGTTGAACCGGCACTGATTGACTGGATAGTAAACATTCTCAGTACACGAATAATAAAGATTGCTGGTGAATCTCAACCAATTCAAATTAAGAAAGGCTGCCCGCAGTGTGGGGTTCTCTCACATCTCCTCTGGAATATGGTCATTAATGAACTCATCAGCAAATTAAATGACAATCACATCTACACAGTAGGTTATGCTGATGACCTGACAATACTGGTCTCTGGAAAGATAGCAAGCATAGTGTGCGAACTGACACAAGCGGCTCTCCGTATAGTGGAGAGATGGTGCAGGGAATACGACTTAACCGTCAACCCAAATAAAACGGTTCTAGTACCCTATCACACAAAAACGAATGCTGAATAATTATCATCTCCCAAGTCTTTTCAGCACAAAAGTCTAGCTATCTGAGGTAAAATATTTAGGTCATACCTTGGACAGCAAACTCAACTGGAATAAACACATAGAAAACAAAATCAACAAAGCTAGTATAACTTTCTGGCAATGCAGAAACATGATTGGCAAAAGATGGGGGACTGACGCCAAAAATCATACTGTGGCTGTACAAAACTGTAATTCGGCCCATGATCACATACGGCGCTCTGGTATGGTGGACCAAGACATATGAAGCCACCACTATAAAGAAGCTTCAGCGCTACCAGAGACTGGCATGTATGGCAGCCACAGGCTGCATAAGGACTACGCCAACAGCAGCCTTAGAAGCGATGCTAGACCTAACCCCGCTTCATCTACATATTTCTTTATAGGATAGGGTGGCAAACGAGCACACAGTCCACCTGATGGTAAGTGGTTGCTGTTGCCAATAGACATCTACATCTATCCTCGTTTGCAAATCAAAATGCAGATGCGTTGTCACCTGTGAGGACTACGATGGTATGTCTCTTTTCCAGCAAAAAGGGTCTCCAGTTCTCTACACTCACCATACGAAACACAGCAGCGTTAAGCTGCTATTTGACACTGGTATTCTGTGAGAGCGTGTCCTTCCCCGGTCGAGCCGACCCATTCGTGCTACAACTATACTACTAATATAGCTGCAGCATGGCTCTACCACGTAAGTATAAAATATACAACAAGAACCAACTTTAGCTGCCATCAGACTCAAGACCCTAAATCTTTGGAGTAAGAATAGTGTCCCTCATATAGGCATAATTGATAGAATTCACTCAAAAATTTCTATCTTACAAGCCAAGTACGATAAGATTCCTAAACAATTTGTATTAGATAAGAAGTTCAAGATACAATTAAATGAAACCAGGCAGCCGGAAGGATTAAGCACAAAAGAGCTTAGAGTTTTCACCGATGGTTTTAAAATAAATGAAGGTGTAGGTTCTGAAACTTTCTCTGAAGACCTCAATATTCACATATGCACACCGCTGGGTACCTATAACACAGTCTTTCAGGCGGAATGTATGAGTATCATTCAAGCGGCCATAACAATAGATACTAGAAAGGTTAATTACTTCCCCATCAGAATACTAACCGACAGTAGGGCGGTACTACAAGCTCTGAGTTGCAATGTGGTGAACTCGGGACTAATATATGAATGCCATCAACGATTAAATGAGGTATGTAAAAACAACAATGTGACTCTGCAATGGATAAAGGGACACAGTGGATCCAGTGGCAACGATGCAGCAGACGAACTAGCCAGAAGAGGATCTGCTCTGGCCACTATAGGGCCTGAACCAATCATACCAATCCCCATTGGTAATGTTCGTTCACTGGTACGTAAACACTTCACTAATCTAGACGCTCAGCTTTGGAAATATCTAGTAGACTGTAGACAAGCTAGAGAGGCCCTGCCTGAAATAAACAGTCGTTTAACCAATGTTCTAATGATACTGAACAAGCCGCAGATCAGAATAGTAACAAGTGCTATCACAGGACACGGCACCTTTAACAAGCATTTATTTACTATACGTGTTACATATAGTCCCCTGTGCAGGGCATGTATGGGGGAAGACGAAACGGCGGCCCACGTGCTACTGAAATGTCCGGAGGTCGCTACGTACAGGGCTAAACATCTCGACTCGCCGGGATCACTCCCCGAAGTTGCATGCAACATCAAAGTACTGTTGAGCTTCTTCGGGGAGATCTTATGGCTTGAATAATCACATTATTCCTGCCCACACGCAAAATACGCGCATAGACGTGGAGTTGCGGAAAACAGCCCGTCGTAAACTAAACTACTGCTCTTATATAGCAACCATCGTAACTCAGTGGATAAGCGCTCGCCGTAAATTTTCAGTACGTGACCAACTCGGGTTCGAACCCCGTCGGAATTAATGAAATTGTTAATTGTAATTTTAAGTGCTAATTTGCCATGTTATTTGTGACTATGCAAAACATCGTGAGAAAAGCTGAATGTCTATGGAATTAAATATTTCTTAGACGTATGAAGCCTGCCAATTCATCTTCAGTAAAAGCGCACTGATTCAACTGTTCAATGGCCCTCCCAGAAGGAGGTCTGGCACGGAATCGAACCGGGGATTCTCGCGTACTGTAAAAGTTACGGCACGTTTTTAGCCCCGGCGATATAACGGCATGCACTAATTATTTTTTTTATAGGATAGGGTGACAAACGAGCGCACAGTCCACCTGATGGTAAGTAGTTACTGTGACCCATAGACATCTACATCTATCCTCAATAAAGACTCAAGATGCAGATGCGTTGTCACCCGTGAGGACTAAGATGGAATGCCTCTTTAATGGGGTTGTTATAAACTAATTTGCTTAATTCCGCGTAAAGAAAGAAAACGATGTGTCCTGTCCAGTTTTAAGTCCCTCCCTCAATCGCGCGCACTATAGACGTCGCCGTTAATCCCAGCACTATCACCCCCAGCACCAGCACACTAGGCACGATACACCACTCTCGAAAATATGACACGTGTTTCGCCTCTACACGAGGCATCCTCGGGTGAAGTAGACTCTGCGGAGGCTGGCCGCTAAGATCTTTCTTTAACGTTCTTTCTTTACGCGGAATTAAGCATATTAATTCATAACAACCCCATTATAATGGATTTCCGCAAAGTAACGCCTGATTCTATCAATTATGGAATGCCTCTTTGCCAGTAAAAAGGGTCTCCGGTTTTCTACACTCACCATACGAAACACAGCAGCGTTAAGCTGCTATTGTACGCTGGTTTGGGTATTAAGGGTTCTCTATCAGTTGGGATGTGCAGAGGTGTATCTTCTGAAGAGTTCTTATTTCATGTTACTTGTTATCAACGGTTAGGGTGTTTCAAAGCAGTGTGGACTGTACGATCGAAGAGGTACTACCCTCAATGATTTCTTATATCTACGCGAAGACTACGCATTAAATGAAACTAACTTTTACGGATTCTATCGCGTTTAATTAAACTTTTTGATACCCGACGTTTCGAGTGCTTTACAACACCCATGGTCACGGGGATAATTGAGGTGTTTGACGTCCCGATGTCATAGTTAGCCCGGCTACCTTCAGTTTTTGAATTTTGACGGCTCCGTGGCGAAGTGGCTTAGCAATGAGTTTATTGGCTGGGGGCCGCGGGTTCGAATCCCGCACGAAAGAAGTATTTGTATGGCCTGCAAATAATTGTTCCGGGTCTGGATGTTTGTCCTTGTGCAATTTGTGTTTGTAAACTGCCTCCACGATACAGGAGAAAATAATATAGGTAAATAAGGTATTACACCTTATTTACCTATATTATTACCCTTGTTATGTTCTAGAATACGAATGTGGAGACTGTTGTGGGAACGGGGTACTCGATTAATGATAGACTAAAGAAATTGATAAATATTATTTATTTTTTATGATTATGTATTGCTTAATACTCATATATTACCTTGTCTAACAACTGGATGCGAGCCTGAACCCTGGCAAAGGCATTAAGGAAAAAACTTTGAGTAGCACAGCGAGCAATGGAAAGAAGTATGACCGGATATAAACGACGGGATAGAATCATAAATACTGACCAAATAAATATGATGACATATGATGCGTGACAAATTGGGGAAGTGGTGCACGGAAGTAACAAAGTAGCGTCCAAGTAACAGAAAAAGAAGACGAGGAAGACAGCACACAAGGTGGGAAAATCAAATAAAACTTACAGCAAGACCTAACTAGAGAGGTGTTGCTCAAGATAGTTAAAATTACAGCCTTTATACGTCGCACTGCTGGGCACAGGCCTCCTCTCATTTCTGAAAGCGTTTTAGGGCAAGGAAATGTCCGCCGCGCTGAGGTAATGCCTTAATTCTTATTTATCAGACATGCAGGTTTTTTTTTATAGAATAAGGGTGACAAACGAGCACACAGTCCACCTCACACATCTATCTTTGTTTGCGAATTAAAATTTAGATGCGTTGTCAGCCGCTGGTATTCTGTGAGAGCGTGGTCCTTCCCCATTCGTATTACAACTATACTATTAATTGTTTCCGTTAACCGCCGAGCACGTGGTAAATCAGCACTTAAAATTGCAACTAACAGTTTCATTGGTGCTGCCGGAGATCGAACCCGGGTTGCTCGCGTACTGTGACATTAACAGCGAGCGCTAACCATCTGAGCTACCACGGCTCAAGATAGGCAACAATGGCATGCCAAACTAAAAGACATTTTGTAGTTTGTAGCTTATTGTATTTTTAGAGATTGAATGTAAACTGTTATTAGATCGGAATAAAGAACTTTATTATTTTTATCATATAAACAATTTAATATCCCATAAAAACATAAATTATTTAGTGTTGGTATGTGTGATTAAACAATAAAAACAATTATTATAGCAGGTATTTAAGAATTCATTGTTAATGATTGTCTTTTGAACTCTTAATGTCCGAGTTTAAAAAAAACATAATTGAGCGTTAAACCCCTTTATGGTCTTAATTGAATGAATTTTAGTTTGAAATTTTCCGGAAATATTTAAACACTTAGAATCGCAGCGAAAAAAAATAAACGGTCTTTTTTTAATTATATACAAAGCGACCAAACCACCCATAGCGCAAACACCGCGTAAACGAACAAAACAATCCCAGGAGAAACTTATTTTTTAAACACCCACTTAAAAACAAGACAACTCGTTCCTCCCCGAAAAAAAAAGAGTAACGAATGAAGTTCTAAAGCGCACGAAATAATTTCGGATATTCAACGAATGCTAACCGCTAACGAGACATCGCGTTATATTTCGAAATATAAAATTTAAAAAAAAAACTCTTTTGTCGGCCGAGGCGAGTGCCGGCAACTTTTTTTTTAAATGCTGCGGTCTGTTTGAGAGGGCAAAGGGAAAAATGCCCGCTTACCCCCGCGAAAAACTTTTTTTGCGGTAAGAAAAGGTTGCTTTGTGAGCGGCCAGGTTTGTTGATCTGACGTTTTTTTTTTTAATTCATTAATTGTATAATGTGCCGTGTAGAGGTGGCGTAAAAGAATCCACTGCATCATATCATTCGGTTGGTGTCGTAAGGGACGACTGAGGGAAACTGAAATGGGAGATGGGCAGAAACATCTTCCCAATAACTAAATCTAATATATGAAAATTAATGTTTGTTCATCAGATTGCGCTAAAAAATATTCAACTTATTGTTTACACTTGCTCAGAATTTATGGGCATAGTACAATTAACTTACAGTAGGTGGCGCGTATCGTGCCGACAAATTTATTTGAAAGTTATATATTATCATTCAACTTCAATGAATATATTATCAATCCTAATTAAACAACACAACTCTTCCAAATTTAAAAACGATATTTCCACAATTATTTCTTCTACGGCAGCAACGCGCGGTACCAGCCAGTAACAATTATAAAAATGCGGTTGCCCAATAAAGAATAATGTAATTAATTTGAATCCGTATTATCATATGCACTCCTAGCGTGTAACGTGATGTAGCGTGCCCGCTGAAAATTTAATAGTGCGAGAGAGAACAGGCTTTGATCGTGTTTCAGCATCAATGAAATAATAAAATGCAATTTTACGCAATAATTTACCACATGTTTACAAGAAAACTTTTCTTAATCCAATCATCAGATCTTAAAATCCCGATTTGCCTTATCTAATCGTTTTTAATTAATAGAATAAGGTCCGCGTAAGAAAATAAAATGATGTGTCTAACCTAATTAATCTCAGCTTATTAATTTTTAAGATTTTTAATTAATCGTCTTTGCTTTATCGTTGCTTGACAAGCATATGGGCTATCACACTACCAAACATTAGTAAAAAAATTGATGCAGACTGATAGTTAGGAAGAGGTAATAAATTCCACAAATATACAGTTGTTACTGTGAAAGATTTTTTCAAAATGGAGGAGTGTACAGAATTATGAAGAGAACGATCGAAAGCAGAAGTGTTGAACCGATTATTTAATTATTTAATCTGTCGCTTTACACTGAGCTTCAACCAATTTCCGAAATATTCCCTCGGGCATGTTTGAGCTGGAATTTTCGGCGGCGATCCGATGACAATAGCAGTCGCAGGTACATGACAACAGGTGGTGAAGTTGCATTGCAGTTGTTTGCTGCGTTTAGTTTGATTCTAGTTACTTGTCTAATATCGATAGTAAATATTATCGTGTTAGCAAGTAATCACAGTTTGGTAATTTAAACTGTAATCATCCCAGCAAATTAGTTCAGGGTATTAGTAATAAAATTATAATTTGGTTTTATTTTTAGTAATAAAATGAATGCTCGAAATAATACAAATTTAACAGATAATATAATATGTTCATTGCATTTAATTACATTTAAGTTTATTCATTGTCACTTTGTTTAATCTACAAAAATAATATACATTAATTATAATATAAATCAATATAATTATACGTTTTTCAATGATAAAGTTGATGTACATTATCTAGAAAACTAAAACCACACTAAAAATAGCTTGAAAACTATCCCTTACATTTTTGACTTTTATTATTTTTATATACATAACTCACCTTCTTGAAATATATTTTATTTAATTTATTTCAAAAATATCTACGTATAGTATCTATGTATTTATTTAGTAAAACTATATTAAATTGATTCTGAACTTATTATAAAAAAATCGTGCAATGTTAAGCTACTAAACACTAGGACTAAAAACGTATAAACGAGGCTTTATAAAACCCCTTTATCTAACCTCCGAGGGAATAATTCGGTGACATGTGTGCAGTAGTAAGTTAAAGTAGTTCGATTTGTATAAGTTAACAAGTAACAGATTCAAATCTCAACACCATTGCCGTGTCTTTATCATACATCATTACTCTGAAAGTAGCAGTGAAATTTTAAAAGCTGATGAAACATAAAAATTCAAAGTTGAAGGTAGCCTTCGTTAACTATGACATCAGGAAGTAATACACCTCAGTCCCTCCCGTGACATATGTTAAGCTACCAAACACTAGGACCCAAAACGTCAAAACTCATTATGCTGATGCTGAGCCGTGGTAGCTCAGGGACTAAGAGCTTGCTGTAAACTTCATAGTATACGAGCAACCCGAGTTCGATCCCCGCCGGCACCAATGAAATTGTTAATTGCAATTTTAAGTGCTGATTTACCACGTGCTAGGCGGGGAGGGAGACATCGTGAGGAAACCGGCATGTCTAAGAAATAAGAAAAAAATATTTCGAAGACATATAAAGTTCGCCAACACGCATTGGGGCAGCGCAGGGCAGGTTCAAAGCTTCCCTTGCCCTAAAACCCTCTCAGAATTAATCAGGAATATTCTACTACTCTCAAGAATATTTTAATGATAACAGTTTTCTGTTTTTTTTTTAACAAGTTTTTCATAAAAAAATATTTTCCCTCCCTTTCCCTTTCGCCTACCGGCTGCCGCACTCGAGAGCCTTGCTTTCGCATCGGTTGTCGGTTCTTCGAGCTATATGGCCGGCCCACTGCCACTTCAGCTTACTAATCCATTGGGCTATGTCACTTACTCTAGTTCTACTGCGGATAACCTCATTTTTAAGTTTATCACGCAGGGAAACCCCGAGCATTACCCTTTCCATAGCTGGCTGTGCGAGCTTGAGCTACTTCATATGGCCAACTGTGAAGGACCATGTCTCAGATTCATAAGTCGTCACTGGCAATACGCACTGGTAACACAATATCGTTCTCAAGTTTTATGGTATACCTGACGACAACCGCTTGAAACTTTACAAGGCGTGCGCCTGCGCGTTCGGCCCTACATGGAATACTGTTCCCATCTTCCACTTGATCTCATCCAGCGTAGACCAGCTGGAATCTTCGACAACCGAGTTGTTTCCGATTGGATTGACTCATAGCACCTGTGAAGAGATGTTGCATCTCTTTACGTATTTTATCGCATCTACCACAGGGAGTGCTCTGAGGAATTGTTTGGGCTAATTACAGCCGCTCAATTTCACTATCGCACATCGCGACAAAACTCGAAAGACCATCCATACCATCTGGATGATTGGCGGTCCACCACGGTGCGATTTAGAATTTTTCACCAGTGGTTTTCCGGACCGATACGACTTATGGACCTTCAAGAAAAGAGCCTACTCTTTTTTTAAAAAACTGGCAACGCATTTGCAAATCCCCTGGTGTTGCAGTTGTTTACGGGTGGCTGTATTCACTTACCATCAGGTGAGTCACATGCTCGTTTGCCCACTCTGCCTAAAAAAAATGAGAAGTTGTGTAGTAATCTCCCGAACGTTGGCCAGCCGAGTTGAGTCCGTCGATTGACCTGTCGGTCGAAGTTGGACTTACCTACTGGGATTATTTGTCCCAGGTAAACATATTTGACAACAAATTCGTGCTTTGTGCTCCCTACAACTACCAGCATAGGTATTATTACCATTACGCAATAGGTATTTTATTATTATTATATATTATATATTGGTACCTACCTACGAAGATTGACTCCGTCAGACTCAGCCAGAAAGAGACCTACTCGTAGTAGGCCAAAAAATAAAAAACTCATGTAAGATTTGTATACAAGTGAATTTATAATAAACGTCGTGTACAAGCCGATGGTTAATTCATTAGGCCAAATCAGTCGTACCTACCTTTGAAATCACTAGGCATTCGTACAAAGAATTTGAAACAATAATACCACTCTTCTAATACCGCTTTTATTCCAAGGACATTAAGCATATTTATCTTGAATTAACAGCAGATAAGAGTGTCAATTATGGAAAGCGGAATAAAATTTTCTTTAAGCAGTTGAAAGCACTTTAATTGTGTTGGAGTAAGGGATAATTTTGCTTGCACTGTTGCCGATGAAAAGTCGGTTGTCACAGACTAATGAGTATTTAATAATAGAGGTTTTTTCGCTTTTGTTCGACAAGCCCAGGGTGTATACGATTCTGATGGGGCGCTTCAGGCGATCTCTTATTTATATCGTAGATTAAATTACAAATAGAGACTCAGTAATAAACTAAAAAAAAAAATGATTTTTTTTATAGGATAGGTTGACAAGCGAGCACACAGTCCACCTGATGTTAAGTGGTTGCTGTGGCCCATAGACATCTACATTTATCCTCCTTTGCGAATCAAAATGCAGATGCGTTGTCACCCGTGAGGACTAAGATGGAATGCCTCGTTTCCAGTAAAAAGGGTCTTCGGTTCTCTATACTCACCATACGAAACACAGCAGCATTAAGCTGTTATTTTACGCTGGCATTCTGTGAGAGCGTTGTCCTTCCCCGGTCGAGCCGACCCATTCGTGTTACAACTATAACAGAAATATAGCTGCAGCATGGCTCTACCACGTATAAAATTCATTTTAAAACCTATTTATTTACTTGACGTTTATGTATTTATTTTATTTGGAGGTACATATAAAAGTTTATTTTTCATTTTTATTTATTTATTTCCCTTTTAAAAGTATCTACCTACTATGATGAACATAGGTTTCCTCCATATATTGCCTTAAGAGATATTTGCCATAGCTGCCACGCTTAACAAGTCGGTTGGCAACCACAATTCTTTATTATTTTCAGTAATTATGATGAAGATGCTGCTGCCCTCTTCGTGTTTTATTGATCTTTGTCACTCATCACAACACTCACAAGCTGATATGGGGTAGTGGATACTATTTTGATTTCACTACACTGCGAAACAGTTTATCATCACTACCTGAATTTTTTAAAAATTATATAAGTATTAAAATAAATTAATATACTTACCACTTCTTTTTTCTTAATATTCTTACATTTTAATCCGATACTGCACTATGTTTAAAATTTGAAGTCTCTAGCTCATCGGGAAGTTAAGTTAAAATCAATTACTAAATTCGACCCGAATAGACAGACACGAAAGCGAGTTAATAAAAAAGTGGTAATAGTAAAAAAAAGGAACCACTTTGTATGTATGTGTGCAATAAAAATAAATGATTAACCTTACTATTACTTGATAGTTGATGATATTACCTCGAACTGGAGAAGAAACGGAAAAAGAAACTTTGAGATATCCCTTTGCTTGTCACGCTTCATCATGCTACCCAAAGGGTAACCAACGGGACCCTATTACTAAGTCTCCGCTGTCCGTTCGTCCGTCGGTCCGTCCATCCGTCCATCTGTCTGTCAGCGGGCTGTATCTCATGATCCGTAATAGGAAGACAGTTGAAATTTCCGACTCGCACTTGTCCGGTTTTTAAGGATTTTCAAGAATACTTACTTACTTACTTATCTTCACGCACAATCCCTGACGGGGTAGCCAGAGAGAACAGATCGTCAAGTGTCACGATCCTTACATACCTCTTTCGCTTCTTTCAGATTCATTATCTTCTTCATACATGCACGTCTAGGTATCCGAGTACTCTTGACCCTACCCTCTTCGAGCAATTTGCTCACATGGTCTTCGAAAGTTAGTCTCGGTCTACCTCGACACCTTTTAATATTAACTTTCGCGCTATATATTTTCTTCACCATTCGGTCTTCACTCATACGCTCAACGTGCCCAAACCACCGATTTTTTGTGATAAGGTAATCTTTCAAACCTGCCATATTGCGAATCTCTTCGTTTCGCTTTCGGTCGGTCATGGTAACGCCGCACATTTTACGAAGAGATCGCATCTCCACTGCATTCAACTTGCTTTTATGCTTCTTCTGGCATACCCAGGTTTCGCTGCCATATAACAAAGTCGGTACCAACACTGCGTTATGTACGACTATTGCAAGGCGTGCACTCTTCACTACGCCTTGCCTTTTGACTGACGCAGTCAGGGCACCATTGACTTTGTTCCCGGCAGCGACACGCCTGTCCACATCTAAATCACATCTTCCATCCCGGCTAAAAGCACTCCCCAAGTATACAAGAGGTATACTTGGGGAGAGTATTAATTAATTATTTAATTTATTAAGAGTTTTTCAAGAATGCACCAACTACAATACCACGTACTTGTAAAATTTGCGCGAGGTAATGGAGTTGGTGAGCGCACTTAGCCGATTCTTGCACTCGTGATGCTGCTGTCGATTATCAATTTGTAGGATAATAGGTTTGGGATATTTGGATGAATTTTCCCCAATTATTACTACGCCAAACCCTCTTTCGATCGCCTAATAGACGTAACGGAACATATTTAACTACAGGAACAACTTTGCGAATACCGGTCTGCCTGTCTGTACGGCTAATCTTCGGAATCGTTTAACTACTGGGAATGAAACTTTACGAACAGACAGATACCAGTACTATGCGTGCTCTAGCCTATAGTTTATCTATACATATCAAAATTGGTAAAATAAGTGGTTTTTGATGATTATCTTATATCTAAATGACACCACATTAGTAGATTTGGGTGAAGGCGGGGCGGGTCACTAGTAAAAAATAAATGTAAAAAAAATCTTGATCGTATACCGCCTCTGTCGCTCTATTACTCTGTAACCGAACCGATGCGTATACCTTTCAATCATTATTCGTTTGCAGCGTGTAATCATTTAGATGCGCGTCTGCTGTCCCGGCCTGATGAGGCCCGAGGCGTCACGCACCCTCCTCCTTCCCGGCAAAAAATGTTTTAATTACCCCGTGATAATTTTGAACGCAAACCTCCGCGATTAGAACCATGCTTAATGACCCAAAATACTAGCGACCTTTGTGACCCAAGCGTTCATTAGAATTTACGTTTTAGTGTGACCCCGTCATGGGTAATTGAATGAACCATAACCAGAGGTAATATGCTGATAGTAAGTGACTACCGCCGCCCATGAACAACTGCAAAACCAAGGGAATTGCAGGTGCGTTACCGGCCTTTTAAAAAGGAGTAAGTTCTTGAAGGTCCCTAGGTTGTATCGGTCCGGAAAAATCGCCGGTGGTAAGCTATTCCACAGAGAGGTCGTATAGATGTCGAAACGTACAGTGGTAGACCGCCAAGCACCCAGATGGTGACAAGTTTGTTCCGGTACTCGGCGACGTTTTTCCGAGAAATTTTGGCACGGCCGGTGTATAGAGCATCACCAGTGCTGTCATCCGCATAGCAATGAATATTACCGCTTTGCAACATATCATTGATATGCAGAAGAAACAGCGTTGGTGAAAGCACGCAGCCTTGTGGAACACCAGCGTTAATAGGCTTGTAGTTGGAGCATGCACCGTCTATAACAACCTTGATGCTCCGATCTACAAGAAAGCTGGTGATCCAATTGCTCAATTTGGCGGAAAGCCCATAGGAAGGGAGCTTCGAAAGAAGCGCTTGGTGCCAAACCCGATTGAAGGTCTTCGCTATGTCCAAACTAACGGATAATGCCCCGTTACCGGTAAAAAGGATCTCCGATTATCATCAGTTACTATACGCTGCAATTTTACGCTGGTATTCTGTGAGAGCAAGAGTATTATCTGATCAAGCCAAACCATTCGTTCAGCAAGAATAAACATTCAAGTCGATTCGACTGAAGGATACTACGAACACAAATACCCGCGCAACATCTATTTCGGGTTATAGGCGTCTCCCCTTGTTGTATAAGTATGAGAAATAAAGTAATTCGCAGCACTAGATGGGATGCACTTCTTGATGTTGTTTTTCATCACATCTCTATGTAATTAAAAGGTTACCACCGTTATCTATCGAAAGCTATCAGATTTGGTATATCTCCTACACTTAGACTCACAAAATACAAGAACTGGTGATGTAAAAGAATTTATTACCACATCAAATTTCGTCGTTAGAAAACCTCATAGTCTCCGATAGACGTTGGTATAACCATCTAGTATTTCAAACAGATATAAAAAATTCAGTCCAGTGATTGGAAATAGTGTGCAAGTAAAATAAGGTGAGGGTAATATTATGGTCACCTTAAGCTTCGCCGCCCTATAAAACCAAAACTAGCAGGTGGACTGAGATAAAAACACAAAGTCGTGTATAACTAATATATTAAGAAAAAAAAAAACAGAATACAAGTTTTGACAATAATTAGGAACACTTATATATACACAATACTGAAATCGACCAAAATATTTATTATTTACAATGCGATTTTTATACGTGGTAGAGCCATGCTGCAGCTATATTGGTAGTATAGTTGTAGCACGAATGGGTCGGCTCGACTGGGGAAGGACCACGCTCTCACAGAATACCAGCGTAAAATAGCAGCTTAACGCTGCTGTGTTTCGTATGGTGAGCGTAGAGAACCGGAGACCCTTTTTACTAGAAATAAGGCATTCCATCTTAGTCCTCACGGGTGACAACGCATCTGCATTTTGATGCGCAAACGAGGATAGATGTAGATGTCTATGGGCCGCAGCAACCACTTACCATCAAGTGGACTGTGTGCTCGTTTGTCACCCTTATCCCATAAAAAAACCATAATGTCAACTGATGAAGAGTCATTGTATCACAGAGGCATACGCGCAAAACAAGGCTGTAGTTTTTGAGTTATAAGAACCACTACATTAACCGAATGACCATATTACCCTTACGTACTTAAAAATATTTTATTCTATTTAGTTTATATATAAACTTATTAGAAGTTATTTTATTTTAACCACTGGCTCGGAAAAACTCTATATTAGTAAGACATGCAAGAAGCACGAAGACACTTATTCATTGTTGCAAAACGTCTATTCTGTGATTACCAATAAATCAACCCAAAATGTTAATTATACAAAAACCTCTCAACTATGGCAACAGCATGATTTTTTTTTTATTAAACTAAAGTAGCAATCGAACTTATAGTCCACCGATAGTAAGTGATGCAGCCCATGGACAACTGCAACCAACTAATAACAAAGAGGGCGACAGATGCTAACATAATATATATTCATCATCATCATCATTATTACAGCCCTTCACAAGTACACTGCTGAACATAGGCCTCCCCCAAGGAATGCCACAAAGCACTGTACTAAGCCACATGCATCCATTGACTTCCTGCATGTCTTACCAGGTCGTCATTCCATCTAATGGGGGGCGCTCTACACTTCATTCGCCGGTAGGAGCCCGCCACTCGAGAACCTTTCTTCCCCATCGGCTGTCGGTTCTTCGAGCTATATGGCCGGCCCATTGCCACTTAAGCTTACTAATCCGTTGGTATATATCGGTCACTCTGGTTCTACTGTGGATATCCTGATTTCTAAGTTTGTCACGCAGAGAAACTCCGAACATAGGCCTCTCCATAGATCACTGAGCAACTTTGAGATTTCTCATCCGGCCGGCAGTGAAGAAATACGTTTCAGTTCCGTAGGTCATCACTGGCAACACGCACTGGTTGTACAGTCTCGTTTTCAAGTTTTGAGGTATACCTGAGGAGAAGACGTGCCGTAATTTCCTGAACGCTGCCCAGCCGAGTTGAATCCGTCGACTGACCTCTCGGTCGAAGTTGGACTTACATACCTAATCGGAATATTTGTCCCAGGTAAACATACTCGTCAACAACTTTGAGCTTAGTGCTCCCAACAACTACGGCAAATCGAAGGTGAGTGATGTACTTGCCATTGATGTTAATACCGCATCCTTTCCAGTCCAGCAGCTTGAAAACGTCTTCTAATGCAGCGGTGAAGAGTTTCGGGGATATAACGTCACCCTGCCTTACACCTCTCTGTAGTTGGATAGGTTTCGTACTCCGGTTCTGTACTCGGATAGCTATCGTAGCCCTACTCTACAAAAACACTTCAGCACTTCGTTATACCGACAATCAACTAGGCACCGCTGAAGGGACTGCAGCACGGCCCAAATTTTGACGGACGGCTTTCTCATAGTCCACATACGCCAGACATAGTGGCAAATTGTACTCCTCGGACTTCTGTACAATTTGCCTTTTCGGAAACCGGCTTGTTCGGGAGGCTGGAAGTCGTTACGTTTGCATGTGAGACGATTCGTAATTACTCTCGAAAATAGCACGTAGACGTGGCTCAGAAGGGAAATCGGTCTGTAGTTCTTCAAGTGAACGTTGTCGCCTTTCTTGAAGAACAAGACCACCGCACATCTGCTCCACGCCTCCGGTGTAGTACCCCATAGGGGACGGAATTAAAGAGCTTCTGGAGGACTTCAAGTACCGGTCTTCCACCAGTTTTCAGAAGCTCCGCTGTAATTCCAACCTCGCCTGGGCCTTGCCGTTTTTAATGTACTGGAGAGACATTCTAATCTTGCTCAGACTGACGTCCGGAATATCATCGGAATAGTGTTGGATAAGACTTGCTTTTGGATCTTATTCATACTTGCGAGTGGCTCCAACGATGATGTGTACAGCTGCCTATAGAACCTCTCAATCTCCATCAAAACCTCAGGTGTTCCAGAGTCTTTAGCTTCGACAGTTGGTCTTTCTGACAGACAGATCTCTAGCAAAGACTAGAGCTCTGATACCACTCGATCGCTTCTTCAATACAAGCTGTAATGAAGTTGCGTAAGTCCCGGAGCATGCATTTGGAGATCTGTCTGTTCAGTTGCATGTATGCTGTCAAATCTACTGACGACTGCAGCTTCATTTCCTGTCTAACAGCCATGAGATTAAGAGTGTAATAGGAGAGTTTTTGTGTTCTTTTGCGACGGGTCTTGCAAAACTTAGCTCCGACCGCATGGACAGTTTTTACGAGCTTTTCATTTATATCGTCCACTGCATTGCAATCTTCTGGGCACTGCAAAACAGTCTTGTAGCTCGATCTGAAAGGTTTCGGGACTTTTGATTAGAGCACGAATGGGACGGAGCGTTGACTTCATTAGACGTGACCTCTCCAACTTAACGTTTAGGTTCAGTGTGCCTCTAACCATTCGGTTATCGCTGCTGGTTTTCATAACAAGTTGTCGTCTGGTCGTCATTATGAAGGCAGTATAATTGCAAGCGGTAATATATCTTACAGCCTGCAATTATACTGGCTCTCTATACCACTGTAAGCACTACTTATATACGTGGTAGAGCCATGCTGCAGCTATATTTCTGGTATAATTGTAACACGAATGGGTCGGCTCGACCGGGGAAGGACAACGCTCTCACAGAATACCAGCGTAAAATAGCAGCTTAACACTGCTGTGTTTCGTATGGTGAGTGTAGAGAACTGGAGACCTTTTTTACTGGAAACGAGGCATTCCATCTCAGTCCTCACGGGTGACAACGCATCTGCATTTTGATTTGTAATCGAGGATAAATGTAGATGTCTATGGGCCACAGCAACCACTTACCATCAGGTGGACTGTGTGCTCGTTTGTCACACTTATCCTATAAAAAAATACTATTTGGCGGTAGAAATAGGTAAAACGGTGGCGTCTATCCAGACGATCCTAGGCAGAAAAAGAGCCCTACTATTATAGTAAATATGTTCAAAATGGCCTAATGAGTAATTTTCATTCACCGCTATTAAAATTTTCCTCACAGTTGACCCGATTGCACGTATCCTATGCAACTTTTACAAGTTGAACTATTATCAGCGCACATTACACGGGTGCTGGCAAATCCGATAATGTTTCTGTACAAAGTTGCGTCTATTACCGCAGCGAAAAACCCATTTTGCCGCTCGATATACCAGCCGTATCAAGATGAGAGCAATTAAAGGTCGGAGTGCTGTGATGTAGTATCCACGGTGACAGTTTTGGTTTTGGATGTGGTATTTTTTTTTTTAATATTCCTTCAGTACATAGAGAATTTTTCGTGTTGAATATACTCATCGCACACAGCCTACCTGATGGTGAGGGAAGAACAATCAAACCGACAAACTGTATATGTATATATTAGTGTAAAGGTAGAATTATTGTAAATAAGTATCAATATGTAAATATGCAAAAAATCTTGTGAATTCACATAAAATATATATACGTGAAAATGTATTTAATATATTAATTTTTTTTTTGCGTATGTTTGTGTTGATCGATCATATAGTTACTACATATGTAACTTGTGAGTAGCATTATGGGTAGCATCCTAATACAGAAATTGCAAAATAACTACATATCTCACTTTTTAGATTTTGTCGGGGATCCCCTTATCACAACATTTTAATTGTTCTCATGTCCTTGTATGTTAATTATTTTCATTCTAACACTACTCTCATTTCCTTTGTTTTCGATTGTCAGGTCTTTGTTTTTTATAATTATTGTATGTACTTTACTTTGTGTTTCATTCTTAATATTTTTGACCTTATCTAGTATTATTAACTAGATATCGGGAATCGGAGATTTAATTCACCTCTATATCCATATTTATACATATGGGCCCCACTTTAATTAGGTATTATATTACATTTTTATTACATTCATTTCATTTTATTGGTACAATTTTTTTATCGTACTATATCAAGGTAAAAGTGTACGTTGGGTTGTGCGCACAACGTTGAGGTCTACGTTTAAGTAATTTTAAAAGAACTCCAACAATTGTTACGGAGGAAAGCTAAGTTCACACTATTGCTTACTGTAGTACACTTAACACTATTAACCAATGAAGGATGCGACCTCCATGTTACATTATTAAGGGTACCTCACAAATTTAAGACTTCTCTGGTACCCAGTACTTATCTGGTACTTTGGTTTTTCTACGTGGTAGAGCCATGCTGCAGCTATATTATGGTTGTAGCACGAATGGGTCGGCTCGACCGGGGAAGGACCACGCTCTCACAGAAAACCAGCGTAAAATAGCAGCTTAACGCTGCTGTGTTTCGTATGGTGAGTGTAGAGAACCGGAGACCCTTTTTACTGGCAAAGAGGCATTCCATCTTAGTCCTCACGGGTGACAACGCATCTGCATCTTGAGTCTTTATTGAGGATAGATGTAGATGTCTATGGGCCACAGTAACCACTTACCATCAGGTGGACTGTGTGCTCGTTTGTCACCCGTTCCTATAAAAAAAACCCAACAGTACTAATATGAGTAAACTCGTTCACATGACTTGTAGGTGCTGAAAGTATTGTTCCCTAGTACCCGTTACTCCCGATTTTATCATCTAGATATTCATGAAAATATAGGGTATGGGTAGGGCTCGAGGACTATATACTATAATAGTGATGGACGTTCCTTTATCTCTGTATTATTTTATACGTGATAGAGCCATGCTGCAGCTATATTAGTAGTATAGTTATAGCACGAATGGGTTGGCTCGACCGGGGCAGGACCACGCTCTCACAGAATACCAGCGTAAAATGGCAGCTTGACACTGCTCTGTTTAGTATGGTAAGTGTAGAGAACCGGAGACCTAATTTACTGGTAAAGAGGCATTCCATCTTAGTTCTCACGGGTGACGACGCATCTGCATTTTTTTATAGGATAGGTTGACAAACGAGTACACGGTCCACCTGATGGTAAGTGGTTGCTGTGGTCCATAGACACTGCTGTAGCTATATTATGTTTGTAGCACGAAAGAGTCAGCTCGACCGGAAAAGGACGCTTCCACAGAATACCAGCGTGAAATAGCAGCTTTACGCTGCTGTGTTTCGTATATTATAGTGTAGAGATCCTGAGACTCTTTTTACTGGAAAGGAGGAATTCCATCTTAGTCCTCAGAGGTAGATATCTATAGATGTCTATGGACCACAGCATCCGCTTAGATTAGATTAGGTGAACTGTGTGCTCGTTTGTCACCCTTATCCTTAAAAAGAAAGATTCAACTCAAAGTGAAAGATATCACCTCCTTTCGTTTCGCAGATCGCCGTCACAAAACAGAATTGCGCTCGGCGTTTTTACGGCATTCGGCGGAACCGTATGACTAGACGCGCCGGATCATTAATCCGCGAGTTTCAGATGTGAGCGGAACGATAAAAATTACATCCACGGAGCCGGCGGAGTGTATCGGCACGTAGCTTTAAAGATCGACACGTCGATTTTGGGTTACAAATTTTTAAAATGATGCGTGTCTGTCTTCTTGGCGACAGTTTAACACGCTTGAGTTAAAATGGGTTTAATTTTGTTTTTGACTGTCACCGTCTTGGGGTTTTTTTTTATAGGAGAGGGGCAAACGAGCATGCGGCTCAGCTGATGGTAAGTGACTACCGCCGCCCATGAACAACTGCAACACCAGGGTAATTGCAATCTTTTCTTGAAGGTCCGAAAAAATCGTTGGTGGCAATCGATTCCACAAGGAAGTTGTGTAAGGAGAAAAACTTAATCTAAATAGCACAGTGGTAGACCGTCAATCATTCAGATGGTATGGATGGTATCGCGAATTTGTATGCGTTATGTCTAAGCAAATATTTGCAAGTTTCTTTACGTGGTAAAGCTTGGCTACAGTTTTGTGTCTGAAATACAAATGGGTCGGATCGACGAGACAAGGACAACGCTCATACAGAATACCAACATAAAATAGCAGCTTAATGCTGCTGTGTTCCGTATGGTGAGTAGGGGCCCGGAGACATCAAAGACCTCAGGGAAAAACGCATCTGCATTTTCATTCTTAATTATCGAAGATAAATGTAGATGTCAATGGGCCACAGCATCCACTTACCATCAAGTCCAGTGTGCGTGTTAATCACCCTTATTCGATTTAAAAAAAACCTACATCAAATAGTAGCATAGTGCTGCAGCGTTTCGTATAGCGAGAGATCAGTAACGGGAACTCGTGTCTCCAGTAACACGTTAATCCAACATAGTCCTCAGGGGTGACTACGCAACCGCATTTTGATTTTGTTTAAGTGTAATTAATGAGGAGAAAATGGTTATTTTATTTATTTATTAATAATCATATTGGATAATATTTAGTACAAAGTTAGTAACCTTTATATAGTTATAAGCTTATAAGTTAAAGTACAAGTGCACTCTCTATTCTATCACTATCATAGTCCAATGGGATGGCAAACCGACATGACTGGAGAGAGTTCAAGCGCAAGACTAACAGCTTTACATGTTTTCCAAGGCTCAGGGGTTAAACACTATCAACTTCCAGACTCTGGACAGCTACTGAGAATTTATTGACAGGATAGCCCAATAATTGATTATGCCGCACCGGGATTCGAAACAGGACCACATGATAAGTAGCCATGCTGACTGTTACTAAACCATCGATACATAACGTTCTAGTCACATTGATGCAGCGTACTCTACCACGTGTAGCATATATTATTTAAACATAAACATATTAGATATTTGAGCACGATCTTAACTAAGACATGTTCAATATATTTTATACATAATCGTGATAATTTTACAGAAGCATTGCGCTAATTTTCTGTCCGTAAATAACACTTCTTGGTACGTAACTATCCGTTTAAAATGTAGTCGACGAATCGTAACATTTACAAACAACACACAATTAGAATGCCATCAAACGCGCCGACTCATAAGTAGCCGTACGCACAAAATACTTAGCATATTAACGTCCGTTTAACAACACGATAATCCTCATTACCTGAGACCAGTCAATTCTACATTCCGAATCTAAAGATCGTTGACATCCATTTACAACTTCCCAGAAGCACACATAGTAGTATACATAGGAAAGAGTGGAAGATCTGCGTCGATCGGATCGATGAAGCGTGAAATTAGTTCGTCCCTTTCTAACACACGCGGGGTGGCGATAAGAACGAGCTGAATAGTCTGCGAGTACGCCCCGCCCACAAAATCGATCTGATAATGAAAGGAGACCGGTTCTGTGCGCAGGCGCATTCGATTTTTATCTCGTCGTGAGTGCACGTTCGCTTTGCGTTTGCGCGCGTGCTGCTCGCTCAGTATTAAAATTATCTTTATTGCGTTTCACGTTCGAGCGACGGATACACATTTTTAAATGTTATTACCTTATGACTCATAATTATAGCACGATTCGGCAGTGTGCGTGACTCTTCTTCTGTTCTTTATTAATGTTCTTTTAATGTCACTAACCGCGGATATGTAATGTCAACGTATATTGTCCAAAGTATCAGGCAAGATAATTTTTTGGTTGGCTAAAACGTAATATATTTAATGTCTATACCTATATGAAAACGTAACTTGGAAGTTATTGTAGTTAAAAAGTTAGATTTGCGCGAATTCACCATAAATAAATCTATCGCCTTCACCATTATACTAAAAGAAAGATGTAAAAATAGCTGGTTTTATTACGAGGCAAGCACTTCTTCTTGTTATTGTGCTTCTAAAAAAAAGTCCCGCTGGGTTTCTAGCTGGTTCTCCTCAGGGAAGAGGTTTTTTTGCGAACCAGTGGTATAAGTAAAAAAAAAATACTTTCAATGAGTATTATGTACCTACTGTAATCTATGTAGGTATATTGAATAAAATTTCGATTCGATTCTATTTCTATTTATTATATATATTATAAAGAATCAGATATTCCCACCGATTACAGCCTCTATAAGTCCAATTTTGTACATAGGCCTTCCACGTAGATTGCTTCATTTTTACCTATTAGTGAAATGTAAAAAATAAATCACTTTTAATAAAAATTTGAATCGAGTTCATTAATATAAAATAAAATAATTTTCATTTAGTAGCTGTTGAAGTCGGGACTTTCTATCCCTCTCTCTCTCTCTCTCTCTCTCTCCCTCTCGTAGTTCTTGGATACACTATGCCCATCAACGACTTAAGTATGTTTAATATGATTTATTCTTAATTTTCGAAGTTCAAAGAGTATTTCTTATTAAGTGGTTAATTATATTGCCCATATGTTTGTATTATTTTACTGCACACCAACGCAAAATGAAAGGTTGAGGCTTTCTGGCATTGAGTAAAATTTTTATCTCAATGCTTCATTGATATGGTCACGCTATCTGCTCTCATTAAACTTTTTTTAATTTAATTTAGGTTTAATATTTATGTACTGAAACAATACATGAAAATAACCATATCAATATTTAAAAAATATACACTAATAAATAAATTAGAATAATTATTAAGTATTATACTAATAAAATAATTAAAATAATTATTAAGTAGGTATTATTTTAATTTCTTTTTATCTGTATTGTTTGTAATAACTCATTTTTTATAGAATAAGTTTGCTTTCGTCCAGAGACATCTAGATTATCGAATAGTTTCTCGATTAAGAATCAAAACGCAGATGCGTTGTCATTCGTTTTCAGTGAAAAGGGACTCGAGAACGATTTCACGAAATGACTATTAAGATACGTGAGGGTAATATGGTCACCTTAAGTTTGCCGCCCTATAAAACCAAAATTAGGAGGAGGACAGAGACAAAAACACAAAGTTGTATACTACAACTAATATATTAAGAAAAAAATAGCAAACAAGCTTTGGCAATAATTAGGAACACTTTGAAAATTCAAACTTAAAAAGAACTAACTCCACTACTCATTACAAAAATCGGCAAAAATATTTACTATAATGTTGACTGTCAAAATGGCGCCAATAAAGCAGCGCCCTTTTAACCCTTTATTATTTCATTGACTGATAAAGAGTTCGTATCATAGAGCCTTTAACGCAAAAAAGGCTGTAGTTTTGAGTTATAAGAAAGTGACCATGTTAACCGAATGACCATATCAACCTCACGTTCTATATTTTCACTATCTTCGTAAACATGCAAAATTGTTTTTTTCTAATATCACTATTGTCCTCCTAATCGATTTTTTATATTATAATAACATCTCTATTCCTAAAACCGGCAGTCCATTACTTTGTTCATAAATTGTTTTCACTCACTGAATGATGTCCTTGACAATTTTTTCTCAGATTTTTATTACAATGTTATGTACAATGTTTTGCTAAAAGTAAGTAGGATTTATTATAATAATAATAATAATAATAATTTATTTGATACAGACAACACAGATCCATTACAAAATTAAAATTAAATTTTTTAAACTATACCTTATATTTTAATTATAATTATTGGTTAATCAATGATATTATTACATTTTATTAATTACATTTTAATAAATTTGTCCATCTATTAAATATTTCACTACATACATACATATTACAAATAATTTAATGTAATTGTTAATTTAATTTATATGTAAATATACTTAAATACGTCTTGGATTTTATGGAGTGACCTAAGCAAATACCGAAGTACACCTTACTTCGGTATGGAACTCCTCAAAGAGTAGGAATAATAATAGATGTGCCGAATTTGGGTTCGTTCTGTTAGTTATGATGAGACTCAACAGAGGCCTATACAGAATGTCTCATTAGGAGGATATTTGTCATGGTTGCAACGATTGGCAGGGAGTTTGCAACACAGTTTTTTTTTTTAATTTCATAATTATTAATAAGACGATACAGATCATCTCCTGATTTGTATCCCTCTATCGCCTCGTACGACATCAACTGGATCATATGGGGTAGGCAGTGGATATTCTTACACCGCCACTACTCCGTTTTTGTTGTTACCTATACTTATATAAAGAAATGAGAGTTATTATTTTAATGATGACGTTTAATGTGATCAAAACTAATGTTGCCGTTATGTTACATTTAAATCTAGGTTTATATGCTTTTTGAGAAAAGTCCGAATAATTTATAAAATTAATAAATTTTACGGCCTTACCCTAGTCCTACCGTCGCGTCGCTGACATAAATTTATTAAATGCCTTCGTATTTTCAACAGAACTTAGCATAGGGTAGGCTAGGCATACTTTTTCTTCTAGCATTACCCTTGACATCTCATTAATATTCTGTACTTTAAAATTCTGTACTATCTCAATTGTGTGTCAACGACTATGTAATACTCACGTACGACTCCGTGGCGCAGTGGCTTAGCAATGAGTTGCTGCGCTGGGTGCCGCGGGTTGGAATCCCGCACGGAACAAGTATTTGTATGGCCTACAAATAATTGCTCCGGGTCTGGATGTTTGTCCTTGTGCAATTTATGTTTGTAAACTGCATCTACGATACAGGATAAAATCCTAGTGTGGGGGTAACGCTTAAAAAAATACTCAGTATGCGAACCTAATATACTATATTTATAATCATGACTGGCTCATTGGTCTAACGTTTGTATAGTGCGACTGCTAATAAAAATGTTATTGGATTTTTCTATCAAGAAATTCTCAACAGCAACCCTGTAATGTTAGATATTATTTAAATAAAAGAAATGAATGCTTCAGTGGTTTTGATACATGGAAATAATGAATAAGGAAATAGTGGCCAAGCAAATTTATGCTGCAGGAGTGAATGCAGGATCGGCAAGGGACGCTCTAGACTTAAGTTTATCGACCAAATTGGTAATATTAATTTTTTTTAATAACTGGCTTTACGGCTCTGGGATCTAGCCCTTCTGAGCCTGAAGTTACAATATATTATAATTATCCTTCATAGTACACTGCTTCACAATATGCTGATGCATCAGATTGCGTAGTTTTTGGTACATTTTGACGGCAACTTGAGCCAGCACACAGCTGACAGTTGGCGATGGTATCTCAAGGCCCCTAAGCAGATAGACACCTTATCTTGAGAATCACATCACCATCAGAGAACTTGTTTCACAGTTTCCACTAATAGTTCACATGCGCAGACACTTAATACATAAAATCGCATCACTTTTACATATCAAAATCCACTTCAAGCCATTATTTAAACAATAATACAGGAGCAGCAAACCGCCGCCGGTCAAGTTCCCGCCAAAACTCCCTGGTGATATTAAGAGTATCCTTAACCGACGAGCATGTATAACTACGTAGGTAGGTATACATATGACAGAAGCGAGGGAGGTGTGTCAGTATCGTACCCAATGGAAGTTCGTAGTCTCTGCCTACCGCTCTGGGTAACAGGTATGTAATTGTTGTCATACTGTGAACACTCCACAGTTAGATATAGGGAATTTCTTTATTTCTTTATCAGCCCGTAGAATCCATTGCTTAATATGGACCCCTCTCGTTAGGGAGGATTTGTCCTGCCACACTTGCAAGCATTGGTGCTTACAAAGACTGGTTCTGGCGTAAACTGGTTATATCGCCATCTATCGGAAGCATTCTTTCTGGCATTTTCCATGGTCACCTCTTACGACACCCACGGGACAAAATGGGGCGATGGATTCTCTTACGCCCATACCACATCAGAAAGCCATGCTGCAGCTATATTACGGTTGTAGCATATATGGTTCGGCTCGACCGGGTAGGACTACAATCTCTCATAATACCAGCGTAAAATAGCATCTTAATGCTGCTGTGTTCCGTATGGTGAGTGTAGAGAACCGGAGACCCTTTTACTGGAAACGAGGTATTCCATTTTAATCCTTAGGGGTTACAACGTATCTGCATTTTGATTCTTAATCGAGGATATACTTACTCGTTGGTCACCCTTATAGTAATATAGCTTATTAAATAGCTTAGCAAATACTGTAATTCTCATTAAATTCAATTTAAATCTACTGGTATTAAAAAAGGAGGTGACTACGACGTTATTTTAACCACGAAATGCCCATTGGTCAATTGTCAAATGAGTAAAGAGTGAACAAAGTAGCTCACAATACGGCCAATTGTAAGTGAACACTAGGACTCTTGGATACCCATTGTTGTAACATTTAAAGGTAACAAAACTGTAGCTAAATCTTAAGTAAGAAACTGTAGTTTTGAAGTCAATGCCTAAAACTGTATCCCTTGACCTTCAAACCGGATCACACAAGTAAATTAACTGCTCCTTACTGGAAGAATAGGTTGTCATACATACCTTCGGTAGTAGGTACTAAGTAGGATCTATTCGAAGGAGTTATACCACTAAGTTGAAATAAGAAACTCCTTTAAATTTCGGTGTCAATTTATTTGCCTTTTACTTGTGTTCATTTATCTAATTCTTATTCTAATTCTATTCTAGTTACATAATATTCGTAGAAAACAATAAATATTTTAAATACGGCTACTCATCAATAGATGGCAGCATGGGTAAAGATTTTACCTTAATCCACTCCCGCGCAACTTCACAACGCCATCTTGTGAAAATACGATCGATTTAATCTTTCATAATATGTCCAGATTAGTGTGACCTCTTCTTAATAATAATGTGTGTTGTAAAACAGCTCAATGTTAAACGGTGGTTAATAATTCGATTTTAATGGGAGGCGAGGCTTTGAAATATCGAGATCGGTAGATATAAGTATGCTATTACTTTTATAACAAATGATTGCGTGAGTGATGTCCGATAATTCGGTCTTTGCGTTCAAGGCCTCTGATTATATCATTTCTTTGAATTTGTAAGAAGCTTGATCATTTCGTAATAATAATATGAATAAAACAACCTGTAATTATAATCCAATATATGAAATGTATTAACTTAAAATATGTTTTCTGAATAAAAATTATGTTATTACATTGAGAACTAGAATTAATATAATTAATAGAGCTAAATTTTAATAACTTCATATGTAGTAGAGCCACGTTGCAACTAAGTATATTATGGTTGTCAGCTCGACCGGGGTAGGATCACACATTCTAACAGAACACTAGCGTGAAATAGCAGCTTGATGCTGCTGTGTTTCTTATGGTAATTGTAGAGAACCGGAGACCCTTTTTCTGCGCATTTTAATAAGCGAAGCATTCTATCTTAGTCGTCGGGGGTGACAACACATCTGCATTTTGATTCCAGACCAGGAGAACTGTGTGTTCGTTCGTCACCCTAATTCTATAAAAAAAATTAAAGATCACCGTCTAAAACAAACGTATTTCGCTGATAATGTAAATGTCTGTTTGTAGACGATAGTAGATAATAATATAAGATTAATTCGAAAACAACGTGCGTGCAATAAACAGCATTAATGCGGTCGATTCGTTAAGACGGTAGATATATTTAATTCAGTTCATAATTTTCACATCCGTACCTACACAGAAAAGGACCCGATTTAAATAAGTATTATCGAGTTACGAATTGACGTTGCTCATCCATAGATGCGTTTAGTAATAGAGATAACAAACAAATAACAAATAACATCTAGATCAACATCTAATCTTGTGGCGCTCTTATTATTTAGGGGCTAAGCTCGCCGTAAATTTCACAGTACCTACACGAGAACGAGTTTGATCCGTGGCGGCACAAATGAAATGTTTAATTGTTGTAAGAAAACATCCTGAGGCAACCTAATGGAATGAAAACAAATATTTTCGAGGAATGTGTACCTAGTCCGCCAACATGTAGGTACTAGAACAGGGTGCTGGACTAATTGCGCTATAGTCCTTTATGAAAAGAGAAGAGGGCCTATACATACTTCTCATAGCCGGGTGGCTGTGAGAAGTATGTATGTTGGTTGTATTTTAACTTTACTTTGTTACTACTTGTGAAATATTTTTGAATCATACAAAATTTTCAATGATAGCATAGAGTATAGATAGTATTTTTCGTTATAGTATATGGACGTAATAAAAATATATTTTCGAAGACATATTGTGAAGTCCGCCAATACGCTTTGGGTCAGCGCGGTGGACATTTCCTTGCCTTGAAAACCCTTTCAGAAATGAGAGGACGCCTGTCGCAAGAACTGGGACATATAAAGGCTGTTTCTTTACTTTTACTTATGCCTTCTTAGCCCTCAAGTTGGCTAAAAATAATAAAATGTTTTGTTTATAAAAAAACCACGGGTATTCGACTTTAGATGTCTTTACATGTTCGAGGAATGTTGATACTAACTTTTATAAAAAAAAAAAACTGAGTGTAAAAAAGAGTGCAGGGACCTGTCATTCGTATCTATAAGAGATTAATTTGGACTTCGGTAGCCGCGTAACGTCAACGGCTTGAGTGCTATTGAATTATTGGATACGACTGCGTTCACGAAAGTACGGAGCATTCACATTTTTTTTTTTATAAAACTGAAGTGACAAACGAACTTACACTCCACTTGATGGTAAGTAGTTCCTGGAGTTCATAGACCTAATAATTATACTATACCTAAATTAGTAAATTGGTTTAGATGTCAAACAATTAGATACTACTGTAATTTTAAATGGGAAGGAACTGAGTCTTGTCGATACCTACCGATTTCTTGGGATAAGACTAGACGCGAAGCTTCAATGAAGCCCCCATATATCAAAATTAGCAAGCAGACTTAGTTCTGCAGTATATGCTGTAAAAAATATTAGAAATCTTACCGGCGTGGAAACTTGTTTACTTTAGCTATTTCCATAGCATAATGTCGTATGGTATTTTGCTATGGGGACACGCGACTGACACTGAAATTATATTTGTTTTACAGAAGAGGGCCATAAGAGCAATCTATGAATTAAAACCTAAATAGCCTAAATTCGCTCCGACAAAATTTTAAGGAAATTAATATATTAACTTTGGCCTCTCAATACATTTATGAAAATGTACGTATACAAAAATAAAGGTAGTTATACAAAAATAAGTGATATTCATTCTGTAAATACTAGGAACAGACAGAAGCTAGTAGTAGGTAGCAGTTACTCCACCGAGTCAATAATTAATTTTTGGATCGATGTATACGCTTTTACAACAAAATCCCAGAAAATGTGCAAAATTTAACCTACTCAAAGTTCAAAAACTTTATTGAACAAAGTTTGTATAAAAAGGGTTAATATAATATTAAGGAATTTATGGTAGCAATAACCCCTGGGAATGAGAAGATCGCCGCCAAGCTATTTCCAATTTGTTTTGTGTGGTTAATTATAATTACATGATTGTAAGCTGTTATTTAAAAAAAAGTCCCGATGGGTTTCTTGCTGGTTCTTCCCAGGATAGAGGCTTTTTTCGAACCAGTGGCAATTAAACAAAAGAGTGACTTTCAATAAGTAAGGTACGTGAGGGTAATATGGCCACCCTAAGCTTTGCCGCCCTATAAAACCAAAACTAAGAGGAGGACAGAGACAAATACATAATGTCGTATACTATAACTAATATAGAAAAAATAACAAACACGCCTTGACAATAATTAGCAACACTTTGAAAAATCAATTTAAAAAATAGTAACTATAGTACGTGAGGGTAATATGGTCATGCGGTTAATATGGTCACTTTCTTATAACTTAAAAACTACAGCGTCTTTTGCATAGAACGCTCTGTGATACGATAGCTCTTGATCAGTCTACCAAATAATAAAGGGTCAAAAAGGCGCTGCTTTATCGACGCCATTTTGACAGTTGATATTGTTGTAAATATTTTAGTCGATTTTTGTATTGTGTAGTGTAGTTAGTATTTTTATGTAGATTTTTAGAATTGTTTCTAATTATTTCCAAAGCTTGTTTGTTATTCTTTTTAATATATTAGTTATAGTTTACGACTTTGTGTTTTTGTCTCTGTTCTCCTCCTAATTTTAGTTTTATAGGGCGATAAAGCTTAAGGTGACATTGTTACTCTCACGTACGTACTTACTATAATATCAACTGTCAAAATGGCGTCGATAAAGCGGCGGCCTTTTGACCCTTTATTATTTGAATAACTGATTAAGAGCTATCGTATCACAAAGCCATCTATGCAAATTAGGCTGTAGTTTATAAGTTATAAGAAAGTGACCATAATAACCGTATGACCATATTACCTTCACGTACTCTATTATTTATAATCTGTATTGAATAAAAAAGTTTATGTTTCTGTTTCTGCTTCAGACCAGGTGTCTATGGACTGCAGTCAACTTCAAACAAAGAAGGCTATAGCTGTGTTGTCACCTCTGAGGTATAAGATGGAATTCTTCACAGCCTGTTACTATACTGGCTCTCTATACACTTCGGACCGGAACACAACAAAGCAAACGCTGCTATTTTGCGGCAAAAAAGAAAGAAATTGGTAAGAATGTGGTACATATCCAGATGGACTCCCTGGACATAAAGCCGTTAGTTCTAAGTTCCGAACCCAGCTCTCAGCTTAGTGCTAGCACATCTGTGGTAGAACTACGTAGCAACGGAACGGAAGGAGCACTTTCGCAAAGAATATAATCATAAAGTAGCAGAATTCTTCAAATTGACCGCTACCTTAAACAGGCGTATTCTATAATATATTATATTTCTTTTAAATAAATAAATAAACTGTCCGGACTTTCTTTAGTCAATGCATGACAATATATCAGATCAAAAATCATCCTGATTAATTCGATTTCAATATAAAGGTCGAGACACATAACTATAAAAAAATTACACTTCAAAATAATTTATTTATTTATTATTTTTTTAAATAAATTCATAAAATAAAGTTTTTGCTGATATAAATAATAAAAATAACAATGTCAGATACAGGCCTATTCCTAATATTGAGTCTGAAATGAAGCAAGAACATGCCAACAGTCTCCATTTTTTTTAATGGAATTAGGGTGACAAAGGAGCACACAGTCCACCTGATGGTAAGTGGTTGCTGTGACCCATAGACATCTGCATCTATCTTCGTTTGCGAATTAAAATGCAGATGCGTTGTCAGCCTTGAGGATGTTGCTGCCCATCTCCTGTCTTACGCCGTCGCTATACGGCGAAGATAATAGAAATAACAAAATAATCTGAAAATATTTAGTGTGTCTACACCTTTACACAGCCAGGACTTCGATTCTTATTGAATTATTTTGAATTGATAAAATTCCAATCGGTTTTTAGGTGACCATTTTTTCTTTTATTTTCAATGATGAATCGGATTTGTGAGCGTGTGATTGATAGTTCGCCAAATCTCTCTCTCGGCTCTCGTTAAACAAAGATGCTAAACTTAGAAAAGACTATTGCTTAAGCTCTAGCTATAGGTAGGTACCTTGGGAAATAATGTTTCGAGTCACTATCCTCACAGCTAAATTAATAAAGATTAATAGAAAAGTGCAGTTTTCTACGTGGTAGAACCATGCTGCAGCTATATTATGGTTGTAGCACGAATGGGTCGGCTCGAACGGGGAAGGACCACGCTCTCACAGAAAACCAGCGTAAAATATCAGCTTAACGCTGCTGTGTTTCGTATGGTGAGTGTAGAGAACCGTAGACCCTTTTTACTGGCAAAGAGGCATTCCATCTTAGTCCTCACGGGTGACAACGCATCTGCATCTTGAGTCTTTATTGAGGATAGATGTATATGTCTATGGGTCACAGTAACCACTTACCATCAGGTGGACTGTGTGCTCGTTTGTCACCGGATCCTATAGAAAAAAAGTTACTGCCGATACGGGTACGTTCCAGAGCTAGGCCCAGGTCTCCTCTTACTTCTATAAATTAATGTTGATTTTTTTAAACCGCTCGATCCACTGGGAAGTATACCCGTTGAAACAAAAAAAGAATTTTAGTAATCGGTCAACATACATAAAAGAAGATTCCGACGAATTGAGAACTTCCTCTTTTTTGAAATCGGTTGAAAAGTATTTAAGAGCAAGGAAATACCGACCATTAACCAAACACACATTGGGGTAGCCAATGCGTCTCGGCGGCGACGGTCTCTCAATTTGTGTACGGGCGACCTGGTAAGAGATTCAGAAAGTTTATAGATGCAAGTGGCTCAGGATTTGCTGCATTCGTTAGAAGAAGCCTATGTTCTCCAGTGGACTTATGATGGGATGTAATGAATTAATGATTATGATGACGATCTAACGAATATTTGCTACGAATGGGAATAAATTCAAACCCGCGCTTGACGTCATTGACGTCATGCTGCAGATTTATTATAGTTGTAGCACGAATTGACCGAGGAATAACCACGCTCTCTCAGAACACCAGCGTGAAATAACAACTTAATATTGCTGTATCCTGTATGGTGAGTGTGATAAGCGGAGACCCTTTTTACTGGAAACCAGGCATTCCATCTTAGTCCTCACGGGTGACAACGTATCTGCATTTTGATTCTTAACTGAGAATATATGTAGCATAGAATACAATAATTTTTTATTCAATATTGATTACAAGTATTTGTCATTGAAAGTCATTTTTTACTGTACTACTGTTTCGAAAAAAATCCCCTGTCCCGGGAAGAACCGGCAAGAAACCCAGCGGGAATTTTTTTTAAAATAAATTTTACAATATAAATGATTACAAACTATTTACAAAATTTATAGAAACAGCTTGGAAGCGACCACTTCATTCCCAGGGTTTATTATCAACCATGTATTCATTTATATTACAATAACCCTTTTTATATGGCGTTTGTTTAATTAAAAATTTAAACTTGGTAATAGAGATACCTTGTATATTTTCTGGGCCTTTGTTGTAATAGCGTATATACATTGCCCCAAGAATGAATTACCGACTCTGTGGAGTCGAGATACCGGTATCACTAGCTTGTGTTTGTTCTTAGTGTTTACAGAGTGTATATCACTTCTTTTTTTACAAATGTAGATGTTTATGGGCAACATACAGCTACAGCATCCACTTACCATCATGTGGACTGTGTGCTCGTTTGTCATCCATAGTCTATAAAAAACAGCGCCTCAATCATTATCAGAACAGAGACCACTTAGAATCGGCTCTATGCTCCCTTGTCGCGACTGCAACAAAGGAATACAGTTCAACCAATTTACAAAACTAATTCCAGATTATCCTCGTAGCGATATGGATCGATCGGTCATGACCAACAAAAGGATTATTCGTTACGTTATAGAAACAATACCACACACACTCCTCCCAAATTTACCACCGTTGACGTATGTAAATGAGATGAGGCGACGATGCTGCATGATCAGATCAATTTTCTGACGCATTGTATGGTAAGCACGAGGCATTTAACCTCACAAAGCAACGCACGCGAGAGGAAATTGGGAAGTACCCTTTCCTGTATGATGTTTTTTTTTTTAATTTTATACTAACTGTTCCCCGCGAGTTCGCCCGCGTGTTATTCGGGGTTTAAATTTGTTTGCGCGGAACCCTAATTCTTTTTGTAAAATAAAAGTATCCTAAGTTACTCCTTGTGACATCAGCTATTTGCCAGTGAAAATCCCGTCAAAATCGGTCTAGCAGTTTCGGAGATTAGCCGGAACAAACAGACAGACACACGGACAGACAGACAGACAGACAAAAACTTTAAAAATTGTATTTTTTTTATTATTACCGTATATACTTTCATATGTATTTAGTAATAAGCTGTAATTTTGACATTACAAACAGACACTTCAATTTTATTTATTTGTATAGATGTTCCGAATGGTTCTTAAAAGTCATCTCGATTAAGTAAAGGATGTTCAACACTGAGTTGGTTTGTTGATAAGAAATATAGTGTATTTAAAGCTGCTAGTTATTTATAAAATAATCTATAGTATTTTGAAACGATTAATATTAAGTAGAAATGGACTTAAAATCTTTAAGGTTAGAGTTTATAATGGAAATACTGTTATTAATTACGGTCTTCAATTTGTTTTTTTTTTCAGTTTTACGTTACCTCCACACTAGTATCTTGCCCTTAATTGTGGGAGCAGTTTATATTCGTAAATTTCACAAGGGTAAACCCGGAAAAATTATTATTTGTAGGCCATACATTAGTATTTACTTGTTCCGTGAATTACCATTGATTTAGATTTTTTTTTTCAAACAATTAAGTTGCGGATATCTTAATTTCTAAGTTTATCACGCAGAAAAATCCCGAGGATATTCGCAGTAGAACTAGAGCGACCGACATAGCCCAAAGGATAAGTAAGCTGAAGTGGCAATGGCCCGGCCATATAGCTCGAAGAACAGACAACCGATGGGGAAAAAAGTTTCTCGAGTGGCGGCCTCATACCGACGGACGAAGTGTAGGGCGTGACGATGCCCACTAAATGGAGTGACGACCTGGTAAGAGTTTATGTTCAGCAGTGGACTTGTGAAGGACTGTAATGATGATGATGATGATGATGTATCAGTATCAGTCATCATTTTTGTATGTATGTTACGTGATATCTTCGTCAATTGTGAACAGATTCTGATGATTCTTTTTTATGTAATACAAGTACATTTTCCTTCAGGGTAAATTCTATATAAATTCAGAGAGTGAATTGAGAGAAAAATTCAAAACTAAGGTAATCATTTTCAATTATTTCACTTTGCACACTTTCACAATTATTCATTGTGATAATTTATAGTCCACTCAAAAAGGTAAAAAAAAATAACTCTTTTTTTTTCAATGGACACTTTTAATTAGAAGTAACGACTTTAATTTATTATAAATAATCATCATCATCATCATCATTATTACAGCCCTTCACAAGTCCACTGCTGAACATAGGCCTCCCCCAAAGAATGCCACAATAAATAATAAATGTCTTTAATTCTTCTATAGAGTATATTTTAGCACCCATTTCGGTCACTTTATTTTTTTTTAATTACTTGAAGACGACTTATATATTTATTTAAAATTTTTTTCATCAACATTTATTATTACCCACAGATAAACAAACAAAGGTCTCCTCCTTAGCTGATACGTATGAGTATATCCACCATATTTGCTACAGTTGCCACGGTTTTGTGCTGGTTTCTCAATCGCAGTAGTTTTATTATTATTGCGTTCTTATAAGATAGATGCTGTTGATCTCTGGAAGAGCTCATCTCCTGTTTTAGTTTCTTTCTGTTGTCACTTACAGCAACAGCATGATATAGGGGAGTGAATTCACTACACGGCAATCAACCATCATTACACTTCAAATAGCCACAAAGACAAACAAATAAGATGAATTACGATTAGTTTCTATGTCATCTAACGTATCGTTTCCTTTAACGACCTTTTTCACAGTACAATAATTGTAAGCAATGCTTACTTTTAAACAAACTACAGATGCAACTATTTACGACTTAAAGTTTTTTTGCATTATTATTAAATTGTAAATTACCAACAACAAAAGTTTCTTACAACGCCGTTTAGTGGCGGTGTAGGGATATCCATTACCCCATATCAGCCAGTAGGTGCCATAAAAGGTGACATATATAACCAGCGTCGTTATAATAACGACTAAAAATAAAAAAAAGCAGTTGTCAACCAGCTTCAAGCCAAGCATGGCAACTATGGCAAATATCCTCCCTATGAAGCAATCTATAGGAACGTATAGTTTATAATGTGTAATGGTGAAATAATAGATCCACTTCTCCATATGATCCCGTGGGTGTCGTAAGAGTCGGCACAGGTAAACAGAAAGAATATAGGAGATAGATTACAGCATCTTACTGATAACAAAATATCAAAAAACTGTGATTGGTAATCCGTCTGCCAGATGTGGCAGCAATGGCAAATATGCACCCTATGAAGTAATCTACATGGAAGGCCTATGGAACAGAAACTTTTATTCAATATAGATTAGCAATAATACTTATTGAAAGTCACACCTTTGTTTAATTACCACTGGTTCGGAAAATGACCTCTGTGCTGGGAAGAACCATCAAGAAACCCAGCTAGAAAAAAAATACAGCTTATAATCATGTATGTTACACAATTAACAACACAAAACAAATTAGAAATAGCTTGGCAGCGATCACCTCATTCCCAAGGGTTATTATCATCCATCCTTAATATTATAATAACCCTTTTGTGTTGAGCAGCGAGTGATGTTCTAATAGAAACGAAGAAGCACTAAATCTGGTTTTATTAGTAGCATTTTTTAAGTCACACCTAAAGATACCTATATATTACCAGGTGAGAAATGTTTATGTACGTGGTAGGGCAACGCTACATTAGGCCTGCAGTACGCATGGGTTGGTTCAACCAGAAAAGGACCCGCTCGACTACTAGCGTGAAATAGCAGCCTAATGCTGCTGTCTTGTATGATGGGTGACGAGAGCCAGAGATCTTTTTACTAGTAACAATGCATTTAAGTCCTCAAGGGTAACAACGCAGCTACATTTCGATTCCCAATCGAGGATAGATGAAGACACTATGGATTACAAAATCCATCAGATAGAATGCGTGTTCGTTTGTCACCCGTACTAAAAACGAAACGATTCATGTATATAGGAATTAGACAAAACGAACAGGCTCGTTAATACAGTTGACGGTTCTGAGACTAAGCAATCTATTCGTATACATCCTCGACTCGATAGCTGTGTGAATCACTAATTATAAGTTCGACGCCTCGGCCGTCTCGCGGCCATTAAGCCCAATCTAATCTTGTTAATTTAATCCGATCTGGCAGCCCACGCTAGAGGAAGTCAATCATCAGTGTTTTTAAACTGTACACTATTGGCGTTTACTGGAATTAGGATGTTCAGAATTTATTTTATATTACCATCGTAATTTTTATTGCCTAGACCGTTGTTTTACATATTAAGGATAGTTAGATTGATTTATGTTTGGATGATAGTAGTGGTGGCTCAGTTAAATGGTTTATTTAAAAACAAATGCGATATATTGAAAATAGGCTAGATTAGGAGTACCCTTAACCGACGAGCGTGTATGCGTAGATATATGGATGTAAAGGTGGCGAGAGAGGTGTGTCAGTATCGTATCAAATGGAAATCCGTAGTCTTTGCCTACCCCTCCGGATGACAGGCGTGAGTGTTTATGTTATGTTTATATATAAAAATAAAGAAATAGCATTTTTATATATAAGAATATAAAGATTAATATAAGGGGTCATTGTAGAAGCGTGCTCGTCGCGACCCCTGCCAGCCCTTTTCAGGGCTGCAATTCTACTCAGCTGCGCACCCATGTCAACGAGGGTTAGGGCGTCCCCCCAAGGCGACGCACACCAGCTCGTCCCCGTTGGTGTGGAATGCAGCGCGCAAAGCGGCGATGGGGACCGCCACCCGTCACGCACAGCCCGACACGGCGGAAGGTGGAGGACGGAGTGCAGAGTTGGCACGTGGAATGTTAGAGGAGGCATGAGAGATAAGACGAATGAGTTGATCGAAATAATGAAAGAAAGAGAATTAGATGTCGTGTGTATGTCGGAGACCAAACGGAAGGGCAGTGGTACTGAAGAGCTCCCTGGCGGGGCGTTAGCTCTATGGTCCGGAGTCCCGGAGAGCGAGAACGCCTGCCAGGGAGTGGGGGTGCTGCTGTCTTCTCGGTTGGTCGATGTTATGACTGAATATAAGTTTGTGAACTCAAGACTTCTCTGGGTTCGCTTTAAATTGGGACTGACGAAGTTATTCCTTTTGGCTGTTTATGCGCCGGTGGCTTCGTCGTCCAGGGCTGAGCTGGAGGAGTTTTGGGAGAATGTAAGAGAAGTTCTAGATTTGGCTAGGGGAAACGAAAGGATTGTTGTATGTGGTGATTTGAATGGATGGGTTGGTACCGCTCGACCAGGGTACGAGTCGGTACTTGGAAAGTTTGGCGATAAAAGGGTTAATGATTCTGGCAAGCTTATACTGGCGGTATGCAAGGAAAAGGGTCTTCTTGTGACAAACACTATGTTTAATCACAAGAAAATCCATATGTATACTAGAGAAAGAAAGAATGAGAGAAGTATGATCGATTTGTTCCTGGTGGATGACCGACTGCGAAAACAGGTTATGGATACGCGAGTGTTCAGGGGTGCTGACCTGGGAACGGATCACTATCTAGTGATTACTAGATTTAGGGGTCTGTTCGCGGGTTGGCGCTACCGGACGACAGTGACAGAACCACAGTCGGTCTGTCGCATCCGAAGCTGGAAGCTTCAGGAAGCGGATACTAGGGACAAATATCATGCGAGGGTAGCCGAAAAGCTTGACACCATCGATGGCAGAAACGAATGTGTAGAAAGAACATGGCAGAACCTTAGGGATGGAATGGTAAGTGCAGCGGAAGAAGTGTGTGGAACAATAAAAAGAGGCAGTAGTAACAGAAGAGATGCATGGTGGAATGATGAAGTGAAAGAAGCTGTAAAGAAGAAGAAGAAAGCATGGTTAGACTACTTGGCCTCTAGTAATGATAAGGATATGAGAGAGAAGATGAAAGAAAGATATAAGCTGCAGAAAGTTCACACGAAAGCATTGATTGAGGAAGTGCGTGAAAGGTGTAGAATGGAAGCGGATGAAAGGTTGTCGCACAACTTTAAGGAGAACTCCAAACTCTTCTGGAAAGAGGTTGGAAGGACCCGAAGTGGTGCGACGGCCTTAAGAATGAACAAAGTGCTTTCGAGAACTAATGACGTCCTCTCAGAAAAATCGGACGTCATGCAGCGATGGAGCGAATTTTATAGAGAAATGTATGCGTGTGATGATCTTAGTGAGGGATCCGGGGATGATGCCGTGACTGGCACGCCAGACCCGGACCTCGATGACACCGAGGTCATCAGTATGAAAGAGATTGAACGTGCGATTCGAAGTTTGAAATGTGGTAAGGCTGCGGGACTAGACAGAGTTACTGCTGAAATGGTCAAATATGGTGGGCCTCGCGTCTGGGACAGCTTTCATCTGCTGTGCAATTTGTGCTGGCGGACGGGGGATGTCCCGGATGATTGGCGATCCGCAGTCATTGTGCCTTTATATAAAGGTAAAGGTTCACATTTTGACTGCGGGTGCTATCGGGCGATCAGCTTGACCAGTTTAGCAAGTAAAGATTACTCGAAGGTTTTGACACGTAGAATGCAAGAGAAATCGGAAAGATTTCTATGGGAGGCACAATGCGGATTTAGACCTGGAAGAGGATGCACGGATCAAATGTTTTCTCTCCGTATGATCACGGAAAAGCTTCTGGCTGTTAACCAGAAGATTTTCTGTGCTTTTGTGGATCTTGAGAAAGCATTTGATAAGGTTGTAAGGAAGAAAATGTGGGAACTGTTGCCGGGGTATGGTGTGGATGGCCGATTGCTAAGGGCTGTGCAGTCTCTTTACTGTGACTGTAAAGCCTGTGTGCGGGTAGGGCATGACCTGTCACCCATGTTTAGCGTCCAAACGGGCGTAAAACAGGGTTGTGTCATGTCTTCCTGGCTGTTCATACTGTATCTCGACAGCTGTTTACAAAAGCTGAAAGATAGCTGTTTGGGTGTGAAATTGGGTGACATAAAAGTAAACTGTCTGCTGTATGCTGATGATGCAGTGCTTATTGCACCATCAGAGGCAGAACTGCAGGCATTAGTCACGTGTATGAAAGAGGAATGTGAAATTAAAGGTCTCCGTTTGAATGCTAATAAAACTAAGGTTCTGGTATTTGAAAGGGACGAAGAGAGAACGAAGTGTGAAATATGGGTAAATCAGGAATGTCTAGAACAGGTAAATGAAATTGTATACTTGGGGAGTGCTTTTAGCCGGGATGGAAGATGTGATTTAGATGTGGACAGGCGTGTCGCTGCCGGGAACAAAGTCAATGGTGCCCTGACTGCGTTAGTCAAAAGGCAAGGCGTAGCGAAGAGTGCACGCCTTGCAATACATAACGCAGTGTTGGTACCGACTTTGTTATATGGCAGCGAAACCTGGGTATGCCAGAAGAAGCATAAAAGTAAGTTGAATGCAGTGGAGATGCGATCTCTTCGTAAAATGTGCAGCGTTACTATGGCCGACCGAAAGCGAAACGAAGAGATTCGCAATATGGCAGGTTTGAAAGATGACCTTATCACAAAAATTGATAAGGGCGTGCTTCGGTGGTTTGGGCACGTTGAGCGAATGAGTGAAGACCGAATGGTGAAGAAAATATATAGCGCGAAAGTTAATATTAAAAGGTGTCGAGGTAGACCGAGACTAACTTTCGAAGACCATGTGAGCAAATTGCTCGAAGAGGGTAGGGTCAAGAGTACTCGGATACCTAGACGTGCATGTATGAAGAAGATAATGAATCTGAAAGAAGCGAAAGAGATATGTAAGGATCGTGACACTTGGCGATCTGTTCTCTCTGGCTACCCCGTCAGGGATTGTGCGTGAAGATAAGTAAGTAAGTAAGTAAGAATATAAAGATAGGAAATAATTGTTTCGAACTCATGACTCATCAGACCACCAGGGACGGCGAGTTTTCACTCAATTATTGTTAATAATAATAAGAATAATATGCGTACACTAAAGGAGTGGAATAAATGCCTGAAGATGACCTCGTAAAGCTAGTAAATTTCTGTGAAAGTACTGGACTAGAGGTTGTGCTAGGAACTGACTACAACGCGCGTCATCCTCTCTGAGGAATGGAAAAACCTAACGAACGAGGTAAGTTATTAGCTGAATGTTTCTTTAACATTAACCTATATTGACTATTTTAAACTTGAACCAACCTTCATCGACAAACGTAGTTTATAGATGGATCAATTTAGTACTAAACGTTGATATTCCCGCTACAATACCATGGAGAAGTCCCTGCAAGACAGATAAAATAAAATAGCTTAGTAAGCTAACGTCTTCGCTCGCATGTTTTGGGGGGACAAACACTATAACAGATCATTCTCTCCTAGAAGAACATGTAGTAGCTGTAACTAAAGCCATTATTGATAGCAACCATGAAACATGTTCAGAAATCACTCCACCAAGTGCAGGGGCAAGCAACCGTGGGCGGGGAAAAGTAGATACTAAATAGGAAACGCAAGAAGGTAACAATAGCCCTAATCAGCGCCATAACAACTTCTATGGAAGAAAACTGGCTACTATACATGAAAGCTAAGTCTGAGTACAAGAAATATAGCAGGTATCAACGTTCGACAGGGTGGCGTAAATTCAGTGGTAAAATAGAAACTTGTGAACAAGCGAATCGGATAAGGAAAATTCTAGATAAACATAATACGCCAGGATCCATCTCTCTAAAGAAACACGATGGAAGTTACTCAACATCGCTGGATGAAATCCAACGCATCGTAATTGAAACACACTTCCCAGGTTGCTGTGTAACTCAGGAGGTAAACCAGCATGAAGATATACTGATACCAACAACAGAAGACAACCTATTTCTAGTATTGTGTTTCTCAACCTGCCTTAGCCAGGGAACACAACATCCGTATTTTGATTTTCCAAAATGGGTGTACGTGTTTGCGGGCCACAGCATCCTACTAATTATACTTGTTATACATATATAAGCCAGTGATTAACTACAATCCTACCGGGTGGTATCAAGTTGATTCAATATATGAAAATGATGAAGATTTAAATGATAAAAAACCACAACTAGTATTCTCCATATAGGCCCATTTGTTATGTAGTGACAAACTATTTCTATCATAGTACGTAAACATATTACAGACATACAAAATAATACTACTACTTAACTACTATTTAATTTTATTTTTATAAAAATACACATATTATTTAATAAAAAAAAGTGATTAACAATCTCGAAGTACGTCTAAACGATCTATTAGCATATAAATCACGAAATTATAATACAGTTTGTGGACAATTTGTCATCTAGCATCAGACCCGGCTCACTCATGACGAATAGAATTAATAAAATTACAAAAAGACGTCATCACAAAGGCTATAGAGATCCATATTGAGAATCTGTGATGTTGACGAATTATACTGACTTTCAATTCAAATATAAACATTGGTGTGGCTTGTATGAGTTAAATTGTAGTATAGTGAAATAATGCAGATTAAACCGCGGAACTCCCATAAAATTTCGCAATAAAGAGGGCTAATAATTTTCTGCTCACCAGATGTCGCTAGTTGACACTGAGGTAGAGTTTTTTGTTACACAATGTAATTTAATTGAGTAGTTGGTTTTTAATCAAAGTTTATCAGTTTCTAGAGTATTATATTAATACACAAAACAACCCGTCAGTGGTTTGCTATTTAATTTTTTGCACATTTTTAACTCTTTTTAAATTTTTCTACTTTTATGAATATCTGTGGTTTTGGTTTATTTATTTTTAACCTTATTAATATTAAATATAGCTAATAGTACAAAAAGAAACAATAACTTTTACATTTTCCGAACAAATTAACTTCCTCGCTATGAAATCCGTCAAATATTATACCTCACTTTCTAGAGGCGCCGCCCTGGTGGCAGAAAAAGTCATGGATGCCCTCATTGCATCGCATCCAGAAAGGTTGAACTGGCAATTTGTCACGATAATGAAAATTGTATTTAAGTAAAATTTTGTGTTAATAATGTAAAAAGTCTATTAACGATCATTTTCTGTTGTATAGTATATTATTAACACACCTAATAATTTGCCTTATTTACGTGAATAGGTATAACACAATTTTAACGCATTTTATCACGTGTCGTTTCCTTACTTTAAATAATATATTATAATTAATATGATATTCTGACGCTCCAGAAAAAGTGCAGTAGTTACTAAATTTACAACATAAACACTCACGCCTGTCACCCAGAGGGGTAGGCAGAGATTATGGACTTCCATTTGGCACGATCCTGACACACCTCTCTCGCTTCCTCCACATCCATATACATACGCATACACGCTCGTCGGTTAAAGGTACTCTTGATTTGGCCCATTTTTAATATATCGCCAATTTGGTCGATAAACTTTCGCCTAGGGCGACCCTTCCCGACTATGCCGTTCACCTCTGCAACATAAATTTGCTTTGTCACTCTTTCCTCATTCATTCTTTCTACATGGCCAAACCACCGAAGCATTCCTTTCTTAATTCTGGTCACAACATCATCTTGCAAACCACACTCTTCTCTTATTAAACAATTTCTCACTCTGTCATTCAGCTTCATCCCTAACATACTCCTTAATGACCGCATTTCTACAGCATTTATTCTACTCTCATGCTTCTTCTACCACACCCAACTTTCACTACCATACATTAAAGTAGGTACTAACACAGCATTGTGAATTGCCATACGTGCCTTTTTGGACACATTCTGACTTTTCACAATAGAGTGTAGAGCCCCATTCATTCTATTTCCTGCATTCACTCGTCGTTCTATATCCTTATCATATCTACCATCCCTGCTAAACACACATCCCAAATATACAAACTCATCTACTTGCTCTACCAACTCCCCTTCTATTCTTATTTCACATATCGTTTTACTTTCTTCTCTTTCAAAAACCATAACCTTCGTCTTACTTGCGTTCACTTTCATTCCCTTTTCTTTTAATGTCCTGTTCATTAATGTAACCATCATTTGCAACTCGGCTGCCGACGACGCAAGTATGACTTGATCATCGGCGTACAAAAGGCATTTGACGGTTAACTCACCCATTCTTAACCCGCATTCTTCTACTTTCAAATTTTCCAAACAACTGTCCATAAATAGGTTGAACAACCACGGGGAAGCCACACAGCCCTGTCTGACACCTTTATGGATGTCAAACCAGTCCGAGTAGGCCCCATTGATACTGACACAAGCACTAGAGTCCCTATATAGAGACTTCAATGCCTGTATCAGACCAGCGCTCAACCCAAATGAGTTCAGTGTTTGCCATAACACATCCCTGTCCACTCTGTCATAAGCCTTCTCCAAGTCCATGAACGCACAAAAAACTTTTTGGTTTTTGGCCAAAAACTTCTCGGCGATCATGCGCATGGAAAAGAACTGATCCGTACATCCCATTCCCTTTCTAAATCCCGCTTGCACATCCCAAATTTTTCCGTCAGTTTCTTTCATAACTCTTTCAATTAGTACCTTAGCATACAGTTTTCCCACAATGCTAAGAAAGCTGATACCACGGTAGTTTTTACAGTCCTGCTGTGATCCTTTTCCCTTATATATTGGGACTATCACGGCTTTGCACCAGTCTCCCGGTACCCGCTTAAGTTCCCAACATAAATTAAACAAGGTGTACAGCAGGTCTGCCACCACTCCTTCTCCAGCCCTTAGCATTTTGAGAGATACTCTATCATAACCAGCTGCCTCACCTGCTTTCATACTTTTCATTGCTTTCATTATTTCATCTATACTTATATCTCTATCTATTTCCTCTTCTTTCGGAATTTCTATTTCATTTAATTCAAACGTCTCATCACTCATAAACACGCTTTCAAAGTATTCCTTCCATCTCCTTAAACTCAAAACTTCGTCATTCAGAATACAGCCATTTTGGTCTCGTATAGCATTCATTCTAGGCTGTTGTGAATGTCCCCTGGTAGTTCTTACGAGTTTCCAGAACATTTTAATGTTTTCCTGGAAGTTATCCGATATTCTTCTATCATTCTTATCCGCTCTTTCTTGCTTTTTCCTTTCAACTACTTCTTTTACTCTCTTATTTAGGTGTCTAAAAACTGCCTTTTTCCTTTCAATATCATCATTCATACTGCTAGAATTACTAGCCTTGGTTGCTAGTAAATCTAGCCATGCTTTCTTCTTTGCTTCAACTTCCATCCGTATCTAAATTACCACTAATTACGTTACTAAATTTAATAGATACTAAACACAAATATACACAAATATTGCCTCATAGGGGAAAATTTGATAGGCACGTTGGCCACCACAGTTTAGTAATATTTTCAGCTGTTATCAGAAAGATGCAGCTGCCCATCTCTTGTTTCAGTTTCCCTCTGTCCTCTCTTGTGACACCCACGGGACGAAGTATTTACTACAAAATCTATTTAATAGATATTAAATTATATGGCGTTGAATTTTAATATTTAGGTAATAATAATAGTTAGTGTGTTTTGTATTAAAAAAAAATATTTAAAAAAAATTATAATAACGGTCAGCGTCGAGCAGGTTAAAGATAGTTTTTTTTTTATAGGACAGGGTGACAAAGAGGCACACAGTCCACCTGATGGTAAGTGGTTGCTGTGGCCCATAGACATCTACATTTATCATCGTTTGCGAATCAAAATGCAGATGCGTTGTCACCCGTGAGGACTAAGATGGCGTGGCTCTTTTCCAGTAAAAAGGATCTCCGGTTCTCTACACTCACCATACGAAACACAGCAGTGTTAAGCTACTATTTTACGCTAGTATTCTATGAGAGAGTGATCCTTCTCCGGTCGAGCCGACCCATTCGTGCCACAGCTATACTACTAATATAGCTGCAGCATGGCTCTATCACTATTTTTAAGTCGGAAATTACTTGTGTACATTTTTCTAAGAAAAACTTCAAAAAGCCTTTGAGATAGTAGTGTTTGGAAAACAATTAATCATTAAAAGCAACAATAGCTTATTTTTACAAAAATTGATGATGATTTAATATTGTTACTTCTTATAATATTCTATGTAATAAACAACAAATAGCCTTTAAATTATTAACTTGATAAAGTTGCGATTATAAATGAGATTAATTAATGAGTAAGTCAATTCATATAATTAGAAATGTTTAATCTGAAGTATTTGATTATACTACCAAGAGAGAGTTATAAGAAAACTCTTAAAGGATTAGAGGCGGTGACAGAATCAGTTTCCACAATAAAGGCTCGGCTTAAGCATTCATTGATTTATGATTTCCATGCAAATAAAGCAGCTGAGTGCGATACAGCCTTATTATGTGATGCTTACGTTATTTGTGCTGGGAACCGAGTGAATGAACGAGGTAAGTCATCGACTTTGAGATAATAAAGCTGCGGTTACAATGTCTGCATATTATTTGAAAATTTAAAACGTGTTTGGAAGTAGATGCGACCTTATTGATTCTTTTTTTACTGTGATCATGAATTTGATGAGAATTCAATATAATTTTAATAACATAATAAGAGATTGAAATATATGCAATATTAAAAATCTATAATAAAAAAACTAAAACTAAGTACATACAGTTATATCCCCGTGGTATAGTGCCAATAACGCTTGCTGCGTTTTCTTGCTAAATGGCTATACTTAGCTTTTTAGCGAGAAAAGAATAAGCCTTGTTATCTATCACCAACAACGAAAACCAGTCGCGGAATCTTGAATCGAGAATCATTATTTTTTAGGTTATACAATAATTGTATTATCGCTGATACTATTCCTGAATTATTATTTATTTTCTATATAGCTGTGGCTTTTTAAACAAGTTTCATCTACATGTATGTGTATGTGTGTACGTGTGTGTGTGTGTGTGTGTGTGTGTGTGTGTGTCATCTCTCACTAACATTCCGGTTGGCTGGTAGAAAATGCCATATGGCATTAAGTCCGCCGTTTGTACCTTTAGTACCTACAATAAAGTGTATAAATAAATAAATAAATAAATTTCTCCGAAAATAATCATATTAATAATCTATTACACCTGCATCAAACTAAATATTGTTTTTTAAATTTTACACATTACAACTATGATGATGATGAAGTTTCTTATTCCACAAATAAAGCTACTTTTTCACGTGGTAGAGCCATGCTGCAGCTATATTAGTAGTATAGTTGTAGCACGAATGGGTCGTCTCGATCGGGGAAGGACCACGCTCTCATAGAAAACCAGCGCAAAATAGTAGTTTAACGCTGCTGTGTTTCGTATGGTGGGTGTAGAGAACTGGAGACCCTTATTACTGGAAAAGAGGCATTCCATCTTAGACCCCACGGCTGTCAACGCATCTGCATTTTGATTCGCAAACGAGGATAAATGTAGATGTCTATGGGCCACAGCAACCACTTATCATCAGGTGGACTGTGTGCTCGTTTGTCACCCTATCCTATAAAAAAAAACTTAAATACAGTTAAACAAAAACTAAGTCACATACCGGAAACAGCGTCAAATGTATAACAGCTCTGAGACACAGAGGCTTAGTAACGAGTTGCAGCGCTGAAGGCCGCGATTTTGAAACACGCACGGAACAAGTATTTGTATGGCCTTCAAATTATTGTTCCGGGTCTGGAAATTTGTCGTTGTGAAAAATGTATATATGTAATCTACCCCTACGATACAGAAGAAAATCCAATTGTGAGGGTAAAGTTTGAGTGTTTGAAAAAAAAAAAGATGCAGGCTGTATAATGACAAATTCTCCCTACAACATCCCGTTACCAAGACCAAGTTAATCAGTGTTCCTGCGGGCTGGTGACGAAGCTAAACACAGCTATCACATGATTCATAAAGACCACATAAATTTTCCCAAGAAACTTTAAAATTACAACCCGAAGTATTCATACGAAGTAGTGAATGTATTAGTAGAGCCGGTATTGTCGCCTGGACCACAATACTGCTCTGAATCAAAGCGTATAGTTGAGGGTTAAAAATATCGCAGAACACTGCGTGCATGTTGTCGAGTTCAGGGCTGGACACGTGGAAATATAAACTATATATTATAAGGTGTAAATTTTAAAGCAACTATTTTATAAATATAAATTATCATTATTATTATCAGCGTCACTACAACCCGTGACACTTCTACTCCTCAAAGAAATGCCACCAATAACGGTTCTGAGCCACCTGCTCATCAGCTTCCGGCATCTTTCACCAAGTCGTTTACTGGAGAGGGCTATTCAGTATATTGTTCAGATTTCCTCTGCGTTATTGATTTTGTATATGAGGATATCTGCAGTAGAACCTGAGTAACTAACATAGCACAAATGATCAGTAAGTTGAAGTAGCAATGGGCTGGACATGTAGCTCTAAGAACCGACAGTCTGAAAAGATAGGTTCTTGAATGACAGCTTCGTACCGTTAAGCTAAGTGTAGGACGGCCACCGTTGGCAGGCATTTCTTTGGCGAGGCCTATTTATATCTATTGACTTGTGATGTTGTCCCTTTGTTGTTCCTCTTATACCGTTAAAAAATCGATATACAGTTTCAAAAAACCAAATTCGAATCGAAAATTGGTTTCAACGGTAACAAACCAAACTAGAAAAGATCCTTGAACGTGATGATAAGTAAATACTTTATAATTTATTAATCAAAGCGTTAAGCGACAATCCTGCGACGGAGTTACAGCGTAGGCGACAACTCGACGGGCGACATGCGATTGCTTCGTGAAAGAGGCCCTTTACACCTTCAGGAATACTCGAGAGTTTAAGCCAATGTCTTTTATTCGAGGTTATGTTTTAAGCATTTACACCACACTATATATTCTTACATGCATAAATTGCACAAGGATAAATATCCAGTAATAACAACATAGTAATTGTCACTTGAAAATAAAAATAAAAACATTAAATTATTTTTTTTATATTATGTTGGTCTACAAGGCTGAATACTGATAATACTTTTGCCTCAGTTGTATTATAAAATTTATTTTATCTTAATTTTATTATAATTTATTTTATATAAAATATTAAAAACTATAATAAAAAAACTCCTACTTCCATAATTGAGAAATATCAGTAAAGTCATTCGTACCAGGTGTGCATAAATTGATGAAGATCAGCATTGATTAAAGATAACCTTACGAATTTTATCGTGTTTCATTTAAATGATTTCATTTTTTATTCCTACAGTTTCGGGTGTTAACAGCACTCATGGTCACGGTGGGACTGAGGTACTTGACGTCCCTATGTCATATAGTTAGTCCTTGCTTCCAGTAGCTTTAGAATATTTTTTTTGTTTATTGTAATTTAAAATAAGTAAAATCAGTAAAATTAAACGCGATAAAATCTATAAAATAAGTTTTTTTTTTCAATATTTATTATTCGTGTAAATATAAGAAACCACTATGAGATCAGCATTATAAACATTAACTCGAATAAAAAATCTATTAAGCTAGACTTTCACATCTAGTGTACTAAATTGTTTTTAATCCTGAAAAATTTTGCCACAATGTTTACTACTAAGTATTTTAAAAAGTTTGCTGAGTTAAGGTGCCTAAAGAAAATACGCAGTTAAGCTACTATTAAAATTATTTGTGGGTGTGTCAAATGTCTTAAAAGTCGAGAAATGTCAGGAAAAGGGAAACTTAGGTGCCCATTATAGGACACACCACAAAAATTTACTAAAATATACCAAACTAGTTACAGCTACCAACGTAAATATATTTTACAAGTTAGTTCGAAAGACTTGGTGGTATAAAGGTCTTGAACAAGTACCACTGGATATTCCTTATGGTTATCATAAATTATACTACAATACAAACAAGCGCACACATACGCACTATCTACTAATTTCAATTGTGTGTGACTTTGATTCAATTTCTTACGTGAATTAATATTCGCTTTTTTCGTTTTGTCCTCAAATCCTTTGTACTTCTGAATGTACACTATTATAGATAGTATTGTGTGCACTCACAGACGACAATTGAGTGTGAAATTTTGACAGATATGACTTATATTAGTTATTGTTTAAATAATAAAAACACTTTAAGTTGTTTATTACTACGAGTTCTCGATTGTAGATTTTGTTTTTAAATTCGAAACAGGTATTTTTAATACATTACATATCACAGGATACTTTGCAATGATAATGTATTTAATTTTAGGATTTAGTCTCTTCAATGTAAATAGTTTCTTTAGTGTAAAAGCCTTATTTTTTAGATTACCGATTTGTGAGCTGGACCTGGACTGTCAATAGACGGTACACAGTTTCTTTTTTATGGCATTAGAGTAATATATAGTGAACGTGGGTAATGTTAATGAATTGTTATTACTTTTAACCGGAACACATCATGTTTTTACGTGGTAGAGCCGCATTCTATATTAGTTGTATAGTTCTCACAGAATACTAGCGTAAAATAGCAGCTTAATGCTGCTGTGTTTCGTATAGTGAGTGTAGAGAACCGGAGACCCTTTTTACTGGAAACGAGGCATTCCATCTTAGCCCTCACGGGTGACAAAATACAATTTTGATGCATTTTTATTCTTCATTGAGGATAGGTGTGGATGTCTTTGGGTCACAGCAACCACTTACCCTCAGGTGAACTGTGTGCTCATTTATCACCATGCCCTATAAAAAAAAAAAAAAATGTAGATCATTTCGGATTAGCAGCATATATGGGAAGAGCGAGGTATCAACTCAGTTTGGACTCCTACCTAGTAAATCTTTAAAACTAAAACACAAACACTCACGCCTGTCACCCAGAGGGATAGGCAGAGACTACGGACTTCCATTTGGCGCGATCCTGACACACCCGATCCTACACAAAACTGAAGTAAGCAAAAAAACAATAAACGCATTCGAACCCAGACCGAAACAGATTCTGTAAATATATAAGTATTCAACATTGTTTACTTAAACTAACGTGAGTCAAAATAGGTTAAACGAAAAAACAATAAGTATTAGAATTAATATTAAACTTTACTTTACCTCAAGGTCAGTGCAGTGATAGATCGAAAATCCATAGATTTTATCGAATCGCCTTCGAGAACAACAAGTATGGGAGTTAATTTTTGTCTTTCGAAGATACGCCTACCATTGTGCCCAAGCCCAAAGTGGTTTTTGTTGCACCACAAACAGATTGAGGTTTGACGGGCATTGTGTAAAGAGACATAAGCCGTGATTTATTGCATTATTTCATACGGGTCCTATTAATTACAAACTTAGTATGAATGAATAGCAGCGTGAAAAGATGCTTTAGTATCTTATAAAAAATGCTTACTATGTTATTGAAGCTGTCACCATGCTTGTCGTAATCAATCTTTAAATTATATATAGATTTTAAGGTAACCGTATGTAAGAATAACCACTACCTCATATCGTCCCATAGGTTTCGTAAGAGGTGACAGAAGGAAACAAACCAGGAGACGAGGAGAACGTCATTATACGAGTAACTAACCTGTAAGAAAACTGCCGTTGCTAAGCCACCAAGCGCGGCAACTATGACAAATATGAGGCAATACAATACAATACAATACTCTTTATTGTACACCAAGAAAATATAAAAAAAACATCAAAAATAAAAAATAAATAACTATTGAGGGAAATACAAAGGGCGATCTTATTGCTACACAGCAATCTCTTTCAGACAACCCAGAAGAAGAAATAAATAAAAATAAGAAAAAGAACAATGGGTAAGGTACACTAAAATAAAAAATATAAAATAAAAACAAATAAAAATAAAATAAAGATACAAACTATGAGGAAGGCCTCTTTTCAGCAGTGGATTTTTAATAGGCTGTAACGGTAACTGTCTTCTATATGATCGGTATTTGTCATGGTTACAACTAGAAGTGATGGCAACAGAAGCGCACAGTTCAGCTGATAACACATAACTACTATTCTCGATTAAGAAATTCTTAACGTGGTAGAGCCAGGTTAACTAGAGAAAGAACCACAATCTCACAGAATACCAGAATAAAGTAGCAACTTAATATTGCTGGGTTTCTTATAGTAGGTGTAGAGAAATGAATACCCTTTGTTACCGCTAAAGAGGATATCTATATTAAATTTAAGGGGTGACAATGCACCTAAATTTTGTTTCTTGATCGATGACAGATGTAGGTTTCTATGGGATACACTATCCAGGTGGACCTTGTGGTCGTTTGTCACACTTATTCCACTGTTTGATTCGAATGCGTGGAATGTCAACAACAAAATATTACCGTTCAATAATTTGCAAAATATCACGTCTGACAAGAAACTCCTTGTTGAAAATTTAATTAAAATACGATTTTTGATCGACTGTACAAAGATAATGCAAACAATCGCAGATGTACCAGTGACTACATAAAATAAAATGGCTACGAATACTTTCTGATATTTCAAGAAACGTGTCGTTTTCCGATACAATTCGTTTCGTTTTATGTGAAAGTATGTTTTACTAACTATTCGTTTGGTAATGAAATATGATTTAAGAGGGAACAAATAAATTTTCTGTTATTTATAACCATTAATAACAGAAAATCATTTCTACAATTAGAGAGACCAATATCTAGTATTGGACTTTAACTGGCTGATAAAAAAACAGAATATGCATATGAATAACTATGTTTCACATTGTAGTAATTTAGCAGTGACAATGAACGATCCGTACGAAGTATTAAGAAGTTATGTTACAGACTTTAAACGTTCCACTATTGGGCACGAGTCTCCTCTCATTCAGGGAGAATTTAAAGACAAGGATATGTCTGCTGTCTCCTATGCGTGTTGACGGACATCACATTTCTTCATAAAAATTAAATTTCGTCACGATATTTTGTCATTCACCGCTGAGCACTTAAAACTTAAAATAACAATTTCCTCTTTGCCTACGAGAAGCAAACCTGGGTTGCTCGCGTATTATGAAATTTACAGCTAGCACAGCCTCAAGCTCTAGTAGGCTCTAGGCCTACCACGTTTTTGTATATCTCTGATCTGTATATGATCTATATATCTCCGACGTTTCTCTATTTTTTGATTATTTAATATTAGTTTCTTATACGTGGTAGAGCCATACTGCAGCTATACTACTAGTATAGTTGTAGCAGGAATGTGTCGTCTCGGCCGGAGAACGACCACGCTCTCACAGAATACCAGCGTGAAATAGCAGCTTAACACTGCTGTGTTTCGTATGGTGAGTGTAGAGGAGACCCATTTTACTGGAAAAGAGGCATTTCATCTTAGTCCTCACGGGTGACAACGCATCTGCATTTTGATTCGCAAACGAGGATAAATGTAGATGTCTATGGGTCACAGCAACCACTTACCGTCAGATAGATGGACTGTGTGCATTTGTCACCACATTTGTCACCCTATCCTATAAAAAAGGTTTCATATGAGTTATAGTAAAATTTAAAAATTAAGAATTAATTACTAAATTACTCTTACATAATTCTGCCGCCAAATAGGTGTAGACAGCCAGTATTTTTATTATATTATTATATTATTAGGGCATTCCATAGATAAATATATATGTAGCAAGCTAGGGCATCTTTGTCCTGTGAGGTGACAACGCATACAGATGCATAGTCACCTCACAGGCAAAGGTTACAGAGCCTTCTTTGCTTGAAATTGGTTGCAGGTGTCCATTGGCTTCAGGGGTCATTTACCATCTGGCGGACTTTAAGCGTCATTGCCTTTTTACTCGATCGATTTACGATACTAATGAAGAGTTGCCTTGCAAAATTCTACTTGGCTGCCACATCGATTTATAAATAAAAACAAAAAGAACCCCATCTTATTGTTTGTTACATTAAAAATGTTGAAAATAATATTATTTATTAAATGAGATATTTTATTACGTACTTCTTAAAGTATCATTCGTTGGAATGCATACTCTTTGTTTTCCCAGCTTAATTTTATTTGACGTTTTGACAGCTTCATCAAGACGTTAGAATGAGATGGAATCGTTATAAATTAGAGTGTGAGATAGGGAGGGCTAATGAAATCGATAAACATCGACTCATTTTGAATTCCTTTTAACAATGAGTTGGGAGGATTATCGTAAGCGCGTATCGTAAAAGGATTTGCTATCGCAGACTCAGACAGCTGACAAAATGCGGCGAGTGTACCTAAGATTTTTAGTAACACCACACTGTCAACAGTTAACAGTCAAGACTGCATTATGATACGAAGAAACCCATCTATACCAATTGCGGTGGACTTTTGATAGGCTGTAAACGTAAAAATATAAAAAGGTAATTCCATTGTACTGTCATTTGGTACCTAATAAGAATGGAACCCCATTTTCAGCAATGAACTTTTGTAAGGTTATAATGATGATAATGATGGCTCTAATTTCTATACTTTACGATCTGCTGTCACTTGTAAACTCATGTTCCACATTTTTGTTTTCTGCTACGTCTCTCTCTTTACACGAGTTTTATTTCATTTGCCGCCAATAAAAACATTACTCCATTTGTTGTTCTTTGATAAGGTTTCATGTATTTGTTGATTGAGCATAAAGCCAATGAGTTTTTTTTCGTACGAAACAAACAAAAGATCGCGATAAGGGGCTAACTCACTCCATCGAAATTTATGGTCCCGATACAATGTCTCTATTCGTATTTTTACGACGTATTCGTCTGACGGCCATCAGTCGATGTCAGCCAATCTAACTTTGTCGGGACGAACCAACACATTTATGGAATTTACAAGTGACGCGAACAATTTGCGCAAATTGACAATTTCGGAAACGACCGGCAATAGCTTTTATCTCATATATATACAACTCCTACGGGTTTTTGGCGTTAAATGTAATTTATTTTTAATTAGATACGTTATGTTACTCTTGACCATATTTCGCAGCACCCATAATCAAGGGAGCTAAAGCTTTTGATGTCATGATGTAGTTAACCGGGTTTACCAACAGTTTCTATGTCCTTAGTTATCGTTATTTAGCGCTTAATTTAATTAAGTAGGAATTACCTATATACCTGTCTCTTTCTATTGTCGTATATTGAAGGGAGTGACAGCAACTTTAGGAAGGCATTTGTTAAACTGACGTTCTTTTACTCAGAGTCAGGGCGCTATTTATTACGTTTGATTAATTCTACGAAGCATCTTGATGACTTTCAGAGGTATATTTGAGTTTGGATTTATTTAATAAATTTCCAATAGATTGACTGATCTTTAGTCATTCTAATATTATAAAAAATCATTACATATCAGTGGCATAATGGCCAAGAACTCTGCCTGCGTTTCCTCGATTAATGGTTCGGGAACTTAGCCTTTGGGTAAGAAAACAACCAGTGCTCTTGTTACACCGGCAACGACCAGTCATGGATACAGTACCCATAACAACTTTACGGCATCTGGTCTTCAAGAAATTTCTGACTTTCCATGAAATGTCTTACGTCAAACTGATGACGACAACACAATGCAGATACAAGTTATCTTAAGTTTTTAATGAAATATTCTTCGTTGAACCCGAACTTAGGGCCGTAAAGAATAATTTAGTGGCTTGCAGAAAATCCAAAAGAAACTTTCTTTACGGGAGATTAAAATAATACAGATAGAATTATTACTAGTCTATGTACGAACGTTACTCTTTACAATGTTACAAACCAATTATAAAGTGAATTTAAAGTTGATAATGAAATTTATGAAAACTATTAAAAGAACAGAGGGTACTTTGATCAAATCATATATAAATACATACATAAACGCCTATCACCCAGAGGGGTATTGCCCGGAATAATTTGGCTTGCGTTGGCGTCAGCAGATGGCGTTGGGCGTTGTTTGTGAACGGTATTATTTGATACACACGGTTTGCTAGAATAACTTGTGTTTAGTGTGTTCGTAACTCACGCCCCCTCACCTAAGGGGGGTCGTTTCCGATGCGGCGAAGAGGCCACTCAGACCAAAGCCAGTCCCACAGGTGATTTTTAGTGGGTAGGCACTTCTTCAAAGTGAGTTTCAGGTCTCACATAACCATGCAGCCGGTTGTGTGGTATGCTATGAGCATTCACCACCTCCCTTCCCCGCTTCCGGAGGGTAGACTTGCATAAGGCGCCAAAAAAGGGCTTTTAGGAGAATAAGCTATATATTACTCTCTCAGTGGACTTGTAAAGGACTGTAATGATGATAATGATGATACTCTCTTATGAATATAATATATGATTCGATTTGCCAATGATATAGCCATTACTCAATGACCCTAATAAGTGCCTCACAATGGACAGATTTTTAAATAAACATGGACAAAATACAGATCATGTGTAACATCTATGTCACACATATCAAGAATTTCTTTGATGGAAATGTTGTAAAATTAGTGCTCAGTGAGCGTCTACATTGCGAAATGAGTAACTATACTAAATTTCAAGTCAATCGGGTGTATAGTTTTAGTGATCTCGTGATGAGTCAGTCAGTGGTATTTCGCTTATATATATATATATATATTGTTATATTGCAGTCTCATTTCATCGATCACAACATGGTTCAGGGCATCGTGACCAAATTTCAACAGGTAGACTGATACTAGAGACTTCCATTTGGCATGACATGATCATTGATCATGTGGTAGCGTTCACAACGTCGCAATAATAATGGTCTCGCTAGACCTGCATAGCCTACACTAAAAAGAAGGCTATTCTTGACTCTCTGCACTCTCTCTTCACTGAGGTCTTAAGACAGCCGTATATTATAGAAAATTTTCTGTTTGATTATTAATACCTCTCTTGTACTCAGGTATACCTCAAAACTTGAAAACGAGACTGTACACCCAGTGCGTGTTGCCAGTGATGACATACGGAACTGAGACGTGGTCCTTCACTGTTGGCCGGATAAGAAAGCTCAAGGTCGCTCAGCGAGCTATGGAGAGGGCTATGCTCGGAGTTTCTCTGCGTGATAAACTCAGAAATGAGGATATCCGCAGTAGAACCAGAGTGACCGACATAGCCCAACGGATTAGTAAGCTGAAGTGGCAATGGGCCGGCCATATAGCTCGAAGAACCGACAACCGATGGGGAAGAAAGGTTCTCGAGTGGCAGCCTCGTACCGGCAGGCGAAGTGTAGGGCATCCCCCCACTAGATGGAGTGACGACCTGGTAAGATATGCAGGAAGTCGATGGATGCAGGTGGCTCAGGACCGTGCTTTGTGGCATTCTTTGGGGGAGGCCTATGTTCAGCAGTGGACTTGTGAAGGACTGTAATGATGATGATGATGATGATGTACTATTTTTAATACCTCTCTTGTTTCTTTCATATCAATAATTCCATATATCTATGCATAAATGCTCGTTGGTTAAGGTAATTACTTAACCTAGCTTGTCTCATCTTCATTATATCGCCAATATGATCGATAAACTATCTTCTAGAGTATCCATTTCTGGGTTTGGCACTCACTTCCGCAGTATAGTTCTGAAGTTTATAGTTTTTATTACGCGGTAGAGCAACGCTGCAGGTATATTATAGTTGTAGCACGAATGTTCGACTTGACCGGTGTAGGACCACTCTGTCACAGAATGACAGCGTAAAATAGCAGCTTAATGCTGCTGTGTTTCGTATTTAGACTGTAGTGAACCGGATACCCTTTTTACTGAAAACTAGGTATTCCATCTCAGACCTCAGAGGTGACAACGCATCTGCATTTTGATTTTTAAATGAGGATAAGCGTAGACGTATATGGGCCACAGCATCCACTTACCATCAGGTGGACTGTGTGCTCGTTTGCGACCCTCATTCTATATATAAGAAAAAAGTTCTATCGATCAATGCTGTTGTCAATTTTCCTTCTTCCGTTGTCAAATTTCTTGTAAACCCATTATTACATACTTAGCTACCTCGGTCCTCTTTCTGCTGTTCGAAGTTATTTATGCGTTGTTTTCGCCAATCCTTCAGGATGCAATCAAAAGTTTCAGCCGGTCGGCGGTTCAATCAAACTTTTTAAACGGCCCTTCGTTCACCCTCCGAATGTCAAGCACCCATTTTTCCATCAGCAATAATTTCATTTTTTTTATATCGCGTTCTCATTTTGCAATATAATACTTTTATTGGAAGGTTGTTTGGTTTAATGGTGGCTTATTACGAAGTTCTTTTTATAGGAAATACGTGTTGTATAGGGTCGGTATGGGAAGCCATAATAACGATAGCAAAGTAAAGTAACAGGCTATAAATCTATAGCCTATTGCAGAATTATATATATATATATATATATATATATATATATATATATATATATATATATATATATATATATATATATATATCAAAAGCTTATCAGCGAAAGAGCAACATAACTACCAAGGACATCGTTTATATAGGTAATGTTATTAATAAAGAAAAAATAACTAAAAACGTCATCAAATAAAACAAACTATTTTAAAATGACTAAAATAATACGACTGCGAAAATTGTGATAACCTTATTTAAGTTATCCATGTATAAAAATTTTAACATAAACACACACACACACACACACACACACACACACACACACACACACACACACACACGCACACACACACACACACACACACACACACACACACACACATACATTGTTTTTTATGTTATAAGTACATGTAATATACTTTCATATATCATTTAGTGAAAAGCTGTTATTTTGACATTACAAACAGATTAACACACACACTTTAATTTTATTTATTTGTATAGATATCCTACTTTAGGTTAGAGGCCTTCTCTAATTTTTGAGAGGTTACGGTGTAGAAGAAAATCCGCCTAGTGGCTCCTATCAGGCTGTTGTTTAATAGGTGGTAGGACTCATTTGCCTGGGAGTCGGTCTCGAGCACCACTCTCTTAAATTTTTTATTGAATTTGAATAAACTGTTAAAAATCGATGGACTGCCTCGTGCGTCTGGTGGTCGTAAACGCGTCTACATATCTTAAGGTCACGGGTCCGAATCCCGGATCGGGTCAGTATAAATAATTTATTGTACTCGTATTTTTCTGCCAAGAAGTTTTCAGTGGGAACGAAATCAGAAATTTGGCGGTGTTTCACCCCCGCGCCTCGAAAGCACGTAAAGCCAATGGCGCATGCTACACACTCGATAATTATCACGATATTTAACGTGATTTTTATCTTGCAATATTTTGGATCGAATCTACATACTAAACATCGATACTAATGGCACCAGTACAACGGTAGATTTCATTCACTAAAGACGTGTACGTTACATAATCCGAAGCCAGTAACGTAATGAGTGACTATAAAAGTAAAGCTTGCGTTGCTATTATATTAGCGATAGCATTAAAGAGACATGTAAAGAGAAAAAATAATTGAAGCATTGGCTCTTTCAAGTTTTTGTGGTCATTCGTTTGAGGTACGGCTGGCACCGCCACCGCATCAAGAAGCACGTCCTCCTCCATCGCTGACAATGAATAACACGATAAATATCGACCAGAGACTAGACACTCGATATTTATCGACGATACTTGATACAGATCGTTGGATTTCTGGATTTTTAGAAATCCAGCGATACGTATCACGATCCGTGCTATGCTGTACTACACACTCGATAATCGTAATCCTAGATTATGATCCAAATATCGTGATAATTATCGAGTGTGTAGCATGCGCCAATGGAATTCCGCCTGATCTTGCTCCGGACGTGTTGGTTTGTCTTCCCTTTGGACTATGAGAGTAAGTGAATAGAGTACATACACGCGGGCACTATAATCTTGTCCTGCATAGATGTGCTGTAATTCGGTCTGGAGGACATAATTATCATTATTAATAATCGATTATCAACATCACTTTTTTAACAAAAACAAAACAAATAAAATGAGATATTATTTTTCCATTTTTGGAAATCACACAAACATAAGTTTACCTTTCGTAAATAAAACCATTATTACAATTTATACAAAACGTTATTTGCGTAAATCCGAACGTCAAATTTATTGACTTTGAACATTGTTAAACTGGCCAATAAACATATTTTTTTAAACGGCCAAGAAGATCGTCGTAAAAACAAATTACCAAACACAGAATCGGTATTGCATTTGGACAATAATTATTGTATGTTCCTTAAATGGCGGAATGGGTGTAAGTTATAGACGGAAAGTGTTTTTATATTTTCATTCTATTTAATTTTCGGACCGATACGATTTAGGGACCTTCAAGAAAAGAGTCTACTCCTTTTTAAAAGGCCGGCAAAGCGTCTGCAATTCCCCTGGTGTTGCAGTTGTTCATGGGCGGCGGTAGCCACTTACCATCAGAGCGGCATGCTCGTTTGCCCCCTCTCCTATAAAAGAAATCTAGGTGCTAGGTCCTTTCCTGCCTAGGAGTCGATCTGTGCTAATACCACCATTTTACCTATTTCTGCTGCAAACAGTGGATGCCTGCACTCCTGGGTTTCGTTCTAAATGATATAGAGAGCCAATATAATTGCAGACTGTGAGGCTTTCCGTCTTAATCCTCAGAGGTGACGACGTATATGCAGCCTTCTTTGTTTGTAGTTAGATGCAGGTGACCACAGACTGCAGCAGCTACTTCCAGTTAGTTGGACTATAAATTCGTTTGTCACTGTAATTGTATTAAAAAAAAACTTGACCCTGGGTGATTGCAAGCACGCATACAATTTGCGTATACGATCGATAAATGCGCAAAAAAAAAGAGAAACATAAAACACCTACGTTTATTTGGTACAAACAATTAAAACAAAGGAAACCTAACAAACACTGGGAAAGAAAGGTTCTCGAGTAGCAGATTTGTACCGGTAAGCAAATTTCAGGGCGGCTCTCCTCTAGATTGAGTAAGAAATGCAAGAAGTCGATGGATGCAGGTGGCTCAGGACCGTGTTTTGTAGCATTGGGGGACGACTAAGTTAACAGTGAACTTGTGTAGTATTGTGGTGATGATGAACAAAGCAAAGATAAAATTTTACATAAAACAATATTTTCCATATTTACCAAGAATAAAAAAAAAATATGCAACAAACTGATCTCCACTCAACGTTAGTTCACGATTTGAAGTTAGGTAACAGTTCGTGACGCTGTAGTATAACCACGAGTGTGAGATCACCGAAGTAAAAAACGAAATTGCAGTCCACTTGATGTTAAGTAAGTACTTCAATCAATAGACACCTGGAGCCGACTTCAAATAAAGAAGGATACGGATCCGTTGTTACCTCTTTGGACTAAATTGGAATGCCTCACATTATATTAAAGTTATTAAAAACTAATTTGCCTAGATCCACGTAATAAAATTATCTGTCTTACCTAGTTTGAAGAGCACCTCCCGCCCTTCCTCAGTTGCGTGCACTATCCCCGTCACCACTAAACCGCCACTACTACTCCCAACACCACTTCACAAGACGCTGCGGTAGTTGACCTCTAAGAATTAGCGGTCAGTCACCGCAGAGTCTAATTCACCTGAGGATGCCTCGTGTAGAGGCGAAACACGTGTCGTATTATCAACGGTGGTGTGTTTCACTCGGGAGGGAGGGCGGGAGGTGCTCTTCAAACTAGGTAAGACAAATTATTTTTACGCGGGTCTAAACAAATAAACTTTTAACAACTTTAATTATCGATGAAACAAAATCGATAAACGCTTATCACTTTATATCTCTACTTGCATAATGTCCACATTGAATTATAATAATGACCAATTAAATATATGTCTTCTTCAGTTAAAGCGCTGGGGTGTCCCCATTTTTTGCTTGTCAAATCGCGGGCCGAACGCGACGACCTGCTGTGGGTCAGAAAAACATGCATTTGAGTGGGTGACAACACGTATGGGTGTGACCGTAGTGAAAAGCTAATATTTTTTATTAATTTTTATTAACTTGATTTCTTTGGTCTTTTCGGTTCAAAATTTGTAATCAAATTTTAAAGCACTTGTTGACGTCCGATTAAGTTGAAATTCCGCATATTAATGTAAGTTCGATGACAATGAAATAATATGTACCATATTAACTAATCTAAATATGACATAATTTATAATTTTAAATTATTATAAATTCTAGATTTAAATACATAAATAAAAATATATGAATTAGTTATGAATATAAGATTAGTTAATATTAACCATACTAACTTTTGTTTCTATAAAAAAATTGTTAACTAATCTAAATGTGGGCACGGATGCAGAGCCTATTAAGCTTGTTTTTCATTTAATATATTTATTTCAGTTTATTCCATTTATAATGTTTATGGTGGACGCGATGGCTCTGCCATTTTCTACCTACCGTCTTCAAAAAGGAGACGGTACTCAATTCGACTGTATGTTTTTTTTTTACCCTTTTAACCGATTTCGCTGATTCTTTTTTTATTTGAAAGTAAAAGTCTAAGTAAAAGTCTCATATGATCCCAATTAAATTTGATCAAAGTCTGATCAATAGTTTTGAGTTATTCTTAATAACTTATATTGAAGTCGCTTGTACAAAATTTTTAAATAAATAGATTTAAGATAAAGACTATTTACTTATTTTATCCTGAATAAAAAGCATTACAGTAATTTAATAAGGATTTCTACTTTTTCGGCATTAAATTCGCCTTTGCACCAAATTGTTTTGAGTGCAATAAATAATTTTTTTATCAATCTATCTATGAATATGTACTTTTTACTCAAATGGCTCACATAAATGTGCATAGTTGCGCAACGGATGAGTAACCTCAAGTGGAAATGGACCGGCCATATAGCTTGAAGAATCGATATACCGATGTAAAGTGTAGGGCGGCCCTCCACTAGATTTATACGTAGTGGAGAGCCATGCTTCAGCTATTTCATAGTTGTAGCACGAATAGGTCGGCTCGACCGGGGAAAGATCACGCCCTCACAGAATACCAGCTTAAAATATCAGTTTCATACTGCAGTGTTTCGTATGGTGAGTGTAGAGAACCGGAGATCCTTTTTACTGGACCGGAGGTCGATAGTGCAGTCCGATTGCCGGTGCGTCCTTAATGCCGGTGGGGAATGCATGCTGTGTGCGTAAGAGCAAGTGACGCCGGTGCGAATGATATGCCGGTGTGTAATGCATGCCGTACTACGCACTTGCAAGTGATGCCGGTGAGAACGAAGAGCCAGGGATTGCCTTGTAGTCTGCGGTGAGTCGAGAAGAAGGCAAGTAATCTGCGAGAGTGCCGTGAAGCAGAGGCGAGCAGTAAGGCTCAGAGCCGTGCCGAACACTGTAGCGCAGAGAGTAGCTTGAAGGAACAGGAAGCATTATTATTCCAGTGCTGCGATGAACCTTTGTAAAGCTAGATGGCTTGCAGAATGTGAAGACTGCAGACAATGTCTGCTCGGGAGCGAATGAATGGGGTACTTGAGTAAGATGACGAAGTTTTTGAAATTGTAGTTTCCGAAGATTGTTGGTTGCGTGTTCATATCACGTCGGGGTCACCACTGTAGCGGGTTGAAGGAAAAGGGGAGATCTCCCGCCGGGCAAGGTGTTCTGCCCGGGGAGCGGCCAGCGCTCCGATTGGTAGTTCGGAGCTATTCTATATATGCTGCTTTAATTTCGGAACTTTGTTAGCGCGATTTATGCTTCGATGTGTTTCGCTTGTGGCGCGACGACAGCGCCGCCACAGTCATGATAAGAAATGCAGGCAGACGACGTATACATATGGATTAAGACTGTGTTTTGTGACATTCCTTGGGGGAGGCCTATGTTTTACAGTGGATTTGTAATGAGCTGTGATGCTGATGACGATGATGATTCAGAAATTTGATGATTCAGGGATTTGAAACCGCTGCTCCTCGCCGCAGGTAACGCACGCAACACCTAACCGAGACGCAAAACTTTTTCAAACTACGATTGTAAACTTCATATTATTTCCCGCTAAACCGGGTTATTGCAGACACACTCTTAAACTATTCCTTGGGTCACAAATGTTTGACTACCTGAGTCTTATTTGCTGTAGGTTAATTCGTGGTGGCTACTGTATAAATAGCCCGGTTTAGTACAAGTTGTATCCATTAGATTTGTAGTTTTACTTTATTAAATAGTTTTTTTTAACCTATGATAATTTTTAAGAAATAAGGGTGTAATGAGCATATGATCCACCTGATAGTAATGATTTTATCCTTAGTGTAAAATCGCAGCATAATACTGCTGTATTTCTTTATTATACTGAGTGGCGACAACAGATTCTTTTTGCTGGTAACGAGGCATTCTATGTTACTCTTCAAGGGTGACAACGCATCTGAATATAGATGTGGGTGTTTATGGGTCACAACATCCACTCACCTGGTGTACTGTACGCTAATTTGCAATCTTTTTTGCCTGGATCTATGTCCATGTGTATTTATGAGTACATATATAATATTAAGTAACACTTCCACGATACAGGAAAATTTTAAAAAGCAATAGAATATTGACAGTCTGTAGCACAACGATTTTAAAACAAGAATAACTAATAAAATTACATATTATGTTTTTAATTTTGGAATCAAAATGTACCTGGCACGTTAATAAAATAAAAAATAAAAGAAGTGAGCGTTGAATTGACACGTTTGAATTTTTAATTTGATTTCGATTGACGCGTTCCAATCACGGATGAATGAACTTGCGCGTTCGTGTGAAAATCGAATATAATAATCGAAAATGCAATCGACAAACAAACATTAAGATATTTTTCAAACCATCACAGCTTTTATACACTTATAATAAAGTATAATTTCGAACGAGTTTTAACTACAGAGGTTTTAAGTTTATATTTGTAATACTATATTGACAACGTTAACAAGAAACCAATTTAACTTGCGATAGAATTTATGGCTATGCATTAAGGTTCACATTACATAGAAAGTATTAAGACGACTGCAAATAAAAAATGGCAAGTGACATGTTCGCCTTGATTCGATTTAGGTCCGGTAGCGATGTGCAGCCGATTGGAAAGATGGCATCATAAAAATTACATTCCGAATGTACAATGTGGCGAACAAACGTATTTGGACCGTTTTTAAAAAAGACATCACCTATATGAAGTGACAATGGATAACTTCACTCGGCAGACAAGACAACTGTGTGTAACAGGTTTCTGATGGTCAGGTAGTTTCAAATTTTGATAATACTTTAAATAACAATTTTTATATTCAGTATCGATGTTTATTTATATTTTTTATTAATTATAAAAATATTTTATTTTGTTATCGCTACATTAGGATTTTCTCCCGTTCGAGACCCGGAACAATTAAGTTAGGCCATACAAACACTTTAAAACAATTTACCGGATATTGGCAGGTTTGAGAATTCACTACGCCATATTATCCCGTGGGTATCTTAAGAGGCGACACAGGCAGACAGAAATGAATTCATAATAATAGAAAAAACTGCGATAGCAAGGGAAACAAGCATCCCCTTCACAATCTATGTTCAGCATTAGACTTTCATAGGCAATAATAATGCTGATGATGACAAAAACTTGTTCCATCAGGTATTCAAACCAGTAACCCTGCCACGTTGCAGGCAAATGCTTAGCCAGTGCGCTACTCGTGTCTAAATTATTTCTGTGCCATGGAGCACATTTCAACGAAGGTCACGAGCAAAGGTTGAAGGTACTGTGACCCGAGGAGGCTCATTTGAAAGTGGACTCAAATCGTTGTAAAAGAACTGCGGACGGACTGTTGGTAGCAATAATAATATCCTAGATGGCTCTGCGCCGGACAGGATTATAGCGCCCGAATGTATGAACAAACACGGGTGTCTATTTCCTCACTATCATAGTGCGATAGGACGGCAAGTCAGAATTCAGCCGGGGTTGAAACACCACCAACTTCCTGACTCCGGGCTTCTATTGGCCATTTCTTGACATAAAAACCCAATAACTGATATTGGCTCGACCCAGGGTTTGAATCTGGGTCTTATGATCGGCAATCACGTTTATAAACACTAGACCAATAAGGCAATAATTACCCTCGGGGACGTGCTAAATAATCAATGGAGGGCCTCAGGTTGTGTTCTAAACAGAGTGTCCCGGGACCTCTTGACTGCGCTGCTGGTGACCACCATGGAGTTATATTTTTTGGATAGCTGGTATGGTATACACATACCTAAAACAAATGGCTGGTGTGGCATACGCCTTAAAGTGGAGAGTATGAATTATAATAAGAATATATGAATATGCCTTAAAATTAACATAATAATATGACTTAAAGATAATATAAGATCATATATATATATATATATATATATATATATATATATATATATATATATATATATCATTTCAAACAATCTGCCAAGCCAACTGAGCGCTTTATTGAACCCAAAACCTTTTTAGTAAATATTCAAGTGGACTTACACAAACGTATGGTAAAGCCGCGAAGTGACAACGAAACTACTAACAGACGCGTCTAGTAAACGCCATTATCTCTTAACGTTAATATATTTTCCCAGTAGAGGTCACCATTCCGAGAAGAGAACAAACTATGCCCAGTTCCGATGCTGCGGCTTGATTGTACAAAGGTCTGACGTGACAATCACGTGCTACGTGAAAATGAGGAACACTCAGGAGTTTTAATCGACCTTTGTCATAGCTTAACCAACTGAATAAATTTAATCTTCTAATACATAAAAATAGTACAGGCATAATTTCAACAATTTTGTCAAAAACATGTCATTAGGCTTCTAAATATTCTTAGATCAGAATTAATCTTCTCTGTCACGCTTAAGTTGTAAGCTTGGAATTTTTTCCGAACCGATACGATTTATTGACCTTCAAGAAACAAGCTTACTCCTTTTTTAAATTCCGACAATGCACCTGCAATTCCCCAGTTGTTCATGGGCGCTGGTCGATACTTACCATCGTTTGCCCCTCTTCTATGAAAAAATATACTAGAAGATTCAGTGACAATCACAACATAACCTAGTTATTTTGGTCTACAAATAGGAGTGCTTGCATTGCTGTACTTCACATACGCCCTTTTCAGCATCACGTCACTCATGCAATCGGATCATTTGATGTCTGCTTTTTCTTATTTACTTTTATCTTTGATATTTTTATGTATCATTTTATTTTCTGTACCAAAACTGTATGAGTGTAAGTTGCTGAATAAATACATGTTTATGTTTATATGGAGGGTATAGAAATCCAGCATAATTGTGGCAAAAAAGCCTTGGATCATATTATTGAGCAACAGTCAGGATCACTTGCATCATACTCGTATTATTTTTAGACGTGGTAGAGTCATGCCACAGTTGTATTAGTAGTATAGTTGAAGTACGAATGGGTCGGCTCAATCGGGGAAGGATCACGCTCTCACAGAATACCAGCTTAAATAGCAGCTCAATGTTGCTGCTGTTTCATACGGTGAGTGTTGAGAACCGGAGACCCTTTTTACTGGAAAAGAGGCATTCCATCTTAGTCCTCACGGCTGACAACGCATCTGCATTTTATTCGGAAACGAGGATAGATGTAGATGTCTATGGGCCACAGCAACCACTTACCATCAGGTGGACTGTGTGTTCGCTTGTCACCCTTATCCTATAAAATAAAAATATACTTCTCAGTTTCAGAACACATGTATAAAGCCAAATGTCACCTCTTCTCTGTAGTCGAGTACACTGCTGTACACTTCAAAGCATTTACAGCGTGTAATGATCAATTCACGATCCCGTACAAAAGCTCCGTGGTATAATGGCGCATAATAAAGGATAGACAAAGAATAAATAGCGAGCGGTGACCACACCACGCGACCACAGGGTGTAGAACGTTGACCTAAGATTAATGGAAGTGGCACGTCAGGTTATACCAAATGAATGCATTTTTTTATATAACATTTGAAGTGACGTACGAACTTCACACGTGATAGAGCTACGTGTACCTACATCATGGATGCAGTATGAGTGGGTCGACGATCGCGGAAGGTGGTCCTTGAAATGTATCGGCTCTACCGGGGCAGGACAATGCTCTCACAGAATACCAGCGGAAATAAACAGTTTAATGCTGCAGTGTTTCGTATGGTGAGTGTAGAAAACCGGAGACCGTTTTTAATAGAAACGAGGCATTTCATTTTAATCCAAAGTAGTGACAACGCATCTGCATTTTCATTCTTAAAATGTAAAAGTAAAGTTAAAGCTTATATACGTTCCACTGCTGGGCATAGTCCTCCTCTCATTTTTGGGAGGGTTTTGGGGCAAGGAAATATCCGCCATGCTGCCCCAATGCGTGTTGGCGGACTTCACATGTCTTAATGACATGCATGTTTCCTCACGATGTTTTACTTCACCGCTGAGCACGTGGTAAATGAGCACTTAAAATTGCAATCAACAATTTCATTGGTGACGGCGGGGATCGAACCCGGTTTACTAGCGTACTGTGAGATTTACAGCGAGCGCTAACCATCTGAGCTACCACGGCTGTTTTGATTCTTAATTGTGGATAAAAATGTAGATTTGTATGGGCCACTGCATTAACTTAACATCAGGTGGACAGTGTGCTCATTTGTCACTCCTATCCTATATTAAAAAAAAACCTTTTCGTACTACTAACCATGCATATGTATTAGGAGTTCCCCCATATACTACGTTTTCAATGCATTACTACAAAAATCCCAGAATGAGTTTATAAAATACATGCACAAATATAAAGATTTGCGACAATTACTAAGTGGCGAAGCTTGCGAAGTCACTTATTGATTTCACGATGTCTGTCCGTCTGTCCCACGATTATCTCGAGAACGGTTTCGAATTTTCAAATTCTGTTTTCAGCAATCGATTACTGATCACCCAGGCATCTGAACCTCCTATTTTGAAACTTGCTCAACGGCAACCGTTAGAAACCGCTACAAAGCTGATTGCTTCGCCACTTTGCTATGCTGTTAGCTTCTAGGTTTATTAAGTTATGATAATGAGAGATTTGACTAGAATTTTACGATAATCGTTGTTGCAGTGTAACCTTTTGCTATATAATATACGCTTTGACGTTCTATCATCTAGCCACTTCTAGATAAACTTTATGACCTTCATACATTAATATGTAACCTTCCTCTATCCATGTACAAAAGCGTGGGTGCTGTTCTAAGAATAAGGAGCGGGTAAAAGTAAATAATAACGTTCTGCCTCAGAGATCTATCTTGGTCTATAAATTGATATGTGCGTCTAAATGCGCAATGAGTACACGCTTCCTCTTAACAGGCAGCATCTATTGATTGCTTCATTCAAACATTTCCTGATAAAGTGACTATGTATTGTCCATTTTTTTTATAGGATAGGATGACAAACGAGCACACAGTTCACCTGATGGTAATTGGTTGCTGTGACCCATAATAGACATCTACATTTATCCTCAATAAATAATCAAAATGCAGATGTGTCGTCACCCGTGAGGACTAAGATGGAATGCCTCTTATCCAGTAAAATGGGTCGCCGGTTCTCTACAATCACCATACGAAACACAGCACTGTAAAGCTGCCATTTTAGAGTGTGTTATGAGAGCGTGGTCCTTCCCCCGGTCGAGCCGACCCATTCGTGCTACAACTATACTACTAACATAGCTACATCTTGGCTCTGCCACGTATATACGTATAACTACGGCAAATATCTCCCTATGACTACAGCGGACTTTTGATATGCTGTAATGATGATAATAATATGGAATTATATCTCTAAATAATATTTTATTCCATCGAAATAAGTCAAAATAGGTACCAACACTTATATAATAGCTACCAATAATTACCAATCTGCTTCGAGCTTTATTTTATATTAAAGTATTTTTATTTCTCTTTTATTTGAATCAAAAACAGCCATTTACTTAAGGGTACTTATTTCATGATATTACAATCTTGATAGTTCAATTGTAGCTATCCACATACTTTGTTTTATATAAGAGGGGACAAACTAGCATGCGCCTCACCTGATGTTAAATATCGACCGCCGCCCATGAACAACTGCAAGATCAGGAGAATTGCAGGTGGATATAACTATATTTACGTGTTCCAGTTTTAAGAGTATAGTACAGCTTAAGAATAAAGCCAGTATAACTGCAGGCTACTCCATCTTAGTCCTCAGTCGTGACAACGCATTACAGTTGCATTCTTGAATATTTACATTTGAAGCTGAATGTTGGTGTTTTTGGGTTGCAGTTGGCAGTACTAATTAGAAGGCTATAAGTATACGTTATGGAGCCATTCATATTATAGTTGTGGCACAAATTGGTCAGGAATTGAATTTCGTCGTTTGGTCGGGAAGCGAATTGAACGGGAAAGGACCACACTCTCATAGATTAGCACCGTAAAATAGCAGCTCAATTCAGCTTTGTTTCGTATGATGAGTGTAGAGAATCGAATACACTTTTTACTGAAAACGAGGCATTTTATCTAAGTCCTCTGGTGTGACATCGCATCTGAATTTTCATTCTTAATCGAAGATAGATATTAATGTCTATGGGCTACAGCATCTATTTACCATCAGATAAACTGTGTGCTCGTTTGTCCGTTAAATTTAAAATAAAAAATAAAAACAATTCCATCTTCATCCCCATCCGTGATAATCTGATAACATATTACAGTTGCATTTTTGCATATTCTTTTTTTTAAACAAACTGTAAATGTCCTTGAGATGTAGAAGCTATTTCTGTTTAAGGGGACTCTTAATTTGTGTCTCATTTTGTTAAAAAAAATAATTAAAACAAACACTAAGTATGGTCATATGACTCATACACATGCCCTAAGACACTCCACAGGTAAAACTTCTAAGTGTATTAGTCACTTGGTCGTTTGTCTTTAAGTAAGAAATGTTGCAACTTTTTCTATATAGGAGAGTTTTGTAGTTGTTACCAACCTCATACCAACTTTTAAATAATTAAAAAAATAATTAAAAATTAAAAATTTTGTACTCCGACTTCAATATAAATAATTAACTAATAACTCAAAAACTAATGGTCAAACCTTGATCAAATTTATATGGGATCACAAAAGAAGCACCAGTTTTCAAATAAAAAATAATCATCGAAATCGGTTTACCCAGAAAAAATTTATGAGACAACACACATAAAAAAACATACAGCGAATTGAGTACCTCCTCCTTTTTGAAGTCGGTAGAAAAACAAACAGTATCTCATGTTATCTATTATAAATGCATTCCCTTTAGTTCTTAGGGGTAACAGCGCAACTGTGACATTCTTGTTTAAAGTAGATTGCAGGTCCATGAACTTCAGTAATATTAATTCGAATATTAGTAACAAATCTAAATATTGTTTTCGGCTTATATATATTTTTTCTAGATTCAAGTAACAGTCTGTGTGTGATAGTAAGTAACTATATCACTCTTTTTAACAGACGTTCTATTAAGTGCTAGGAGTCTTGTCCTATTGGAACGTCTAAGTCACTAGTATTTATATATATATATATATATATATATATATATACGTGGTAGAGCCATGCTGCAGCTATATTAGTAGTATAGTTGTAGCACAAATGGGTCGGCTCGACCGGGGAAGGACCACGCTCTCACAGAATACCAGCGTCAAATAGCAGTTTAACACTGCTGTGTTTCGTATGGTGAGTGTAGAGAACCGGAGACCCTTTTTACTTGAAAAGAGGCATTCCATCTTAGTTCTCACGGGTGACAACGCATCTGCATTTTGATTCGCAAACGAGGATAAATGTAGATGTTTATGGGTCACAGCGACCACTTACCATCAGGTGGACTGTGTGCTCGTTTGTCACCCTATATTATAAAAAAAAATATTTTAAATCTGGTATACACTAAACAGTATATTTAAGAGCCGTAGTAGCTCAGATGGTGGTTAACGTACGCTTTTTCACATACTGTGAAATTAATTTCTCAGTACGCGAGAACCTGGGTTCGATCCCAGCAACAATGAGATTGTTAGTTGCAGTTTTAAGTGCTGATTTACCAAGTGTTCGGCAGTGAAGGAAAATATCGTGAGAAAGCCTGCATGTCTGAGAAATAAGAAAAAAAAATCGAAGACATGTGAAGTTCGCCAACACGCATTAGGGCAACGCGACGGACACTTCCTTGCCCTAAAACCTTCTCAGAAATGAGAGGAGGCCTGTGCCCAGCTGTGGGATGTATTAGGCTACATCTTGAACTTTTTATATATTAAATAATTATATCACCTAGGCCTTGAGATTTTTCTATTAACCCTCATAATCGTTTCTTACGACATCCACGAGTTGAATTGAGTCGACGAATTCTCTTATGGGTGCCATACACGATCCAGTTTACCATCAAGTTTGCAGCGCGCTTGAAGCGGCGTCCGGTAAACTTGACGGTGTATGGCTATCAGTGTGCATGACAAGTCTACTTGAAGCAAAAATTGAATTTCGATCCTGCCGACTTGATCAAGCTTGCAGCGTCATGCAAACTTGAACGTGTGTATAAGCGGTCAAGTATGCATGACGATAGTCGGAGCAAATAAGCGAGAGACGCCATGGTTTCAACTGATGCATCATGCAAACTTGAGGGCGAACTTGAATGTGAGTGGTCTATACGGATGCACTGCAAACTTGAGGCCGCTTCAAGCGCGCTGCAAACTTGACGGTAAACTGGATCGTGTATGTCATCCATTACGTGGCCACCCGCTGAAAGCTGGTATTTCATTTTCATCATCATTACATCCTACAACAGTCCACTGCTAAACAAAGGCCTCCTCCATAGAGTGCTTCATATCCCCCATATTTTGCAATATTTGTCCTGCATGACAGACGGGTTAGCAACCGCAGTTTTGGATTATTTTGAGTATTTATCAGGAAGTTGCTACTGCTCGTCTCCTGTTTTGTTTACCTCTGTCGCCTCTTCCTACACCCAAGGGATGATATGGGGTAATGGTTTCCCCACTTCCATATGGTCATTGGTGTAAAATTTAAATATGTTCTGTATCTGAAGTTGGTTGGTATATAAATTCTCAAGACATCCAAAATGTAAATACAGAACAAAATACTACACATTATGTATAACCTGTCGCAGAAGTTCAAGTAAAAAAACAAAATACCCAACATGTTCAACAAACAAATAGTGACATTAATAAAAGTAACTAATGATCAATTAAAAAAATGGAAAAGCCATAAAACATATAAAACGGATACATTCGAGAGTCCGTATAATCTATTAACACTTAAAAACGGTGGCCCCGGTCCAAACGATCCGCGTATAGATTTTAAATTTATTTCTATTTAACAAACTGATTTTAGCAATTTTACTTAGGATCACGTAATATTGAAATTTAAACCTTAACATTATACAAATAAGAAACACTAAGTAGCAAGTCTAAATTTGCAGTGCTAAAGACATAAGCAAACAAGAAATTCACACTTGCATGTGATAATCGAATTTTAGCCAGATTTTATGACTTATGCTAATGAACAGAAGGTCGTGGGTGTGCTAATGAAGTGTAAAATTATATTGGCTTTTGTGTAATCGGTCAGGTATTTCTTACGCGCGGAGGGTCCGTAATAAATAAATATCCACACGGCTTGACAAATGAGCGAACACTGCCTTTATGGAGGCGGCTTTACAGAGCCCACGGGGCCTGGAAGGTCCAAAACGTATTCGTGTTTACTATAACGAATAATAATAACACGTATTATTTGATTTTTATTATTTAATGACTCGTACAAAGTACTTTTTAATTATCTTTATTATAATAAATGTATATTAGTTACTATAAAATATTTCATTTTAATGTAGCACAGTTTATCATAATATAAAGAAAGTGGCCAGCAGCGTCTTTAGCGTTTTGCCATAAACAAACAAATTTAAAAAAAACTTGGTAACTATGGCAAATATTCCCCTTTATGAGCCAATCTATAGGGTAGCCCGATATTCAGCAGTGAACTTTGATATGTCGTAACAGTGTAACGGTGTGATAATAATGGTGATAATGATAATGATAATTATCACGATTATGATGTTGATAATTATTATTATAATGGTGATGGTGATGACTGTATACTTTATAAAACTTTTATCCACACAAAAAACACTGTTCGATTATAAGATTGTTGATCTATTACTCAATCAAAATTAGTTCAAAACAAAGTCTAGTCAAGTATTTGACTAGAATCGAACAAAGTCTAGTCAAGTATTTGAACTATCAAAAGGGGGAACATCACTAATCATCGAAACAGTAATCAGAAAATGAAATTTTATCGAAACGAATCGATTGACACGCCAACACTGCAAGCAACATTACCCGAACAAAAATATCAGATTCGTTTTGGTGAACCCTAAAACACACACAGAATTCATATTAGCCGATTAATAAATTCCCAGAAGTTGGAATAAGACATAAATTTTAATAAAATATACCATAACGTATTATCGGTCGGCGTGATCTTAAGTGCAGTTCGTGTCTTATTGTTTCAACGCGCCTTTTAGATGTCGAGATTTCGTGATGCTTGGAGAAATAAAATTTTGAGACGTTATTGGGTAAAGAGACGCAGACAGGTGGGTCGTTGACATGTAGTACGTCTTGGAATTTTTAGTTTGCATTGGGCAATCTACTATTCCGATAGAGCCTGTCAAAGACCTACAATTATAAAATCGTTATAAAAGCTAAATGAAAGATAAAGGTCATTTCATTTTCATTTAGTTTCGTCTTACATCACATCAAGAGTACAATATGTTAAATTATACGTGGTAGAGCCACCAGTTAGAGCAGCCATCTACATTGATGAGGCTCTCATTTTATTTATATTGAAGTCGGTTGTACAAAATTTTTAATTTTACTACTGTTTTATATAAATATATCACCACATATATGCTCGATAGTTGAGGGTAATCTTGATGTGACACATCTTCAATATATCGTTAATTTGGTCGATAAACTTATGGTCCTTCTAAAGTTATTTACAGGTACCCATTAGGTGGGAATGTTAATAATAGTTTGACTGTTAGTGTGTTTTTGAAATAAATGTGCTTTCTGCTAATGAATGAATGAATGAATTTAAAACAAATCAAAATAGACAGCTAGAAATTCATCGTCATCATAGCGTGGAATAATAACACTATATTAATTTCTTTATTTAAATAAATTTAGCTTTTTAATATGGTAATGTTTGTAATGATTCGAACACTACACATTTAAATAAAACTAGTTTTGCAGATTTTATCGCGTATATTAACTTATTTTATATTCCCGACGTTTCGAGTACTTTACAGCACCCATGGCCACGGGGGTGGGTGTGGGGGGGGGGGGATTGAGGTATTTGACGCCCCAATATCATAGTTAACCAGGGCTACCTCCAGATTAAAAATTATTAACTTTTGTTTCGATCTACGCAGCATGAACGTATAGTATCTTGAAGTCTTGCAGTCCTATGCTTGGGTTGGGATTTAATTTTATTAATTATAGGATCCCAAGCAGATGGTAGCACCCAGCCATCTTCTCTATTCAAATAAGGATGTTTTTTGATTTCAATAGCCTCGCGAATCATCCTTGGAAGGAATCGGTGTTCTTTAGCGAGGATTTGTGGTCTATCAAATCTAATGTAGTGACGGGGGCGATCCTGTACGTGTTCATAGACTGCAGACTTTCCTGAGCGCCGATTCCTCACATGAGCTACGAGTATGTGTTGTTTAACGCAGGTTTTATTGATCTTTTAGTTTGTACTATATAGGAGAGACCACATTCACAATCAAACTTGTACACTCCTGCATCTTGCACAGGGACATTACACTTGACTGATGGTAAAAACTGACTAATCTTCTTCGGCGGCTTGAAGTATGTTTTAATGGAAGCACGCTTCAAGATGTAGCCAATCTTGTCAATGACACGTCTGACATATGGCAGTACAGCAGGCACTCGCTCTACTGTGGCCGGCTTCACTCGTTCACTGTGACTTTGGCGCGGGACCCGAAGCTTACTGTCGTGCAAAACTTGCTTGACGTGTTTCAGATCGGCGACCAGGTGTTTACTATCACAGATCCCTCGTGCTTTCTGAAACAAAGATTTACCCACGGTAGCTAACTGTGAAGGATGGTGATGAGAATCACCGTTTTAATATATATCTGTATGGATCTTTTTTCTATGCACACTGTGACTCAAGGTGTTGGCAGGATTCCGAATTAGTAACACGTCTAGAAAAGCTAAAGAATTGTTTGCCTCTAACTCCATTATGAACTGAATTTTAGAATTTATAGGTGGAATTGTGAAAGTGTCGTATACGTAGCGCTTGTAGAATCTTGGATTTATGGGAGAATTAAGCAGGGCTTTTGCCTCAAAGTCCTCTATGAATATATCGGCGACAATGGGAGATACAGATGAGCCCATCGCCACGCCATATACTTGCTTGCAGAATTCTTCCTTCCACAATAGTTAGCCAGATGTAAGGCAGTGTCCGAGTAATACTGCATACGTAGAGCTATGCTGCAGCTATATTAGTAGTATAGTTGTAGCACGAATGGGTCGGCTCGACCGGGGAAGGACCACGCTCCCACAGAATAACAGCGTAAAACAGCAGCTTAACGATGCTGTGTTTCGTATGGTGAGTGTAGAGAACCGGAGACCCTTTTTACTGGAAATGAGGCATTCCATGTTAGTCCTCACGGGTGACAACGCATCTGTATTTTGATTCTTAATCGAGATTAGAAGTGTAGATGTATATGGGCTGCAGCAACCACTTACCATCAGGTGGACTTTGTGCTCCTTTGTCACCCTTATTCTATAAAAAAAAAACTCTACGGGCATATTGTTTTCCTCCAGCCTTCTAATTACAATCGAGATGCAGTCTTCAACAGGTAAGCATGTGAATAGAGACTGCACATCAGAACTAACCATAGTTTCATTATCTGCCAGGTGTAGGTCTTTAACCTCGCTGACAAAATGGTAGGAATTCTTTGCGTGTGCTCTTGTATGCCCCTGAGCGGTGAGAGTATTTTCGCTAAGCATTTGGCTTGTGTATTTTTGGTAACCCATATCACCGAAGTTGTATGGGTTACCAGATTCACCAACTTACAGATTGGTTTAACACTTAGCGAAAATACTCTCACCGCTCAGGGGACATACAAGAGCACACTTCTGCTTGGGATTCTATTAATAAAATTAAATCCCAAACCAAGCATACAACTGCAAGACTTCAAGATACTGTAAGTTCATACTGCGCAAATCGGAACAAAAATTAATAATTTTTAATCTGGAAGTAGCCGTGGTTAACTATGATATTGGGACGTCAAACACCTCACTCCCCCCGTGAACATAGGTGCTGTAAAGTACTCGAAACGTCGGGAATATAAAATAAGTTAATATACGCGATAAAATCCGTAAAACTAGTTTTATTTAAATGGTAATGTATATTTTTATGATGATGATGATGATGATGATGTATATTTTTAATTTATTATTATGTAATATCAAAGGTATTAATAAAATAATTGACTATATTGCGGTACAAGTTTTGATTGCCTGTTTGTTATAAGAGTGCATTTAATTTTAAAAAAAACTTTGCTTGCAAGAACTTCTATACTTACGATAAATTATTTTAAAATCGATTCTTTGAATATATATATATATATATATATATATATATATATATATATATATATATATATATATAATAAACAAAGCGGTTTAAACTCAGTTCGTTCAATCTCGAACAAAATTGCCAAACACCTTTTAGTCATTTCGATCGAAGAATCATTCAATGACATCGAAGATCAGGATAATTATCCTTTGCCTTTATCTCGAACTGCAGACCAATCGTCCAAGGTAATCAAAATAATGAAGCAACACGAACCGCATGCATTTTGATTGCTAACGCAGCCTAATTAAGGCCGTATAGAGTAGTAAACATCAAAATTGCCTTGAGACCGAAATCACCGTAATTGTGATCTCGCTACCAGTATTACTGACGGACTTGATCTTGTACTCTCACTCTCGCGCTCGCTCGTTCATATATTTTTATCTCTTTCTGCATTACGAAGATAAATAATTACGAATGTTACTAGTAATCTTCTTCTTTATATATAAAAATCAATTGCCGTCTCGCAAAATCTCCAAAATGGCTGGACTGATTTTGGTAATTTTTTTGTGTGTTTAAATGGGTGAATGGATTAGATTCACGATTATACCCGGTAGGTGGCGATGTGTCGAGATGCAAAAATTACTCGTGCGTAGGCGGGCGGGTCGCTAGTCTTTATAGAGAGGGCTATGTTCGGGGTTTCTTTGCGTCATAAACTTAAGAATGAACATATCCGCAGTAGAACCTGACATAGTCCAACGTATTAGTAAGCTGAAGTGGCAATGGGCCGGTCATATATCTCGAGGAACCGACAACAGATTGAGAAGTAAGATTCTCGAATGGCAGCCTCGTACCGGTAGGTGAAGTGCAGGGCGACCCACCACTAGATGGAGTGACTACCCTGGTAAGACATGCAGAAAGTCGATGGATGCAGGTGGCCTATGTTCAGCACTGGACTGTAACAAATAAATTTATATTAAGGCAGACTGTACAAGATTAATAAGCAAAAGAAACGCCTGATTTTCGGCATTTACATTAATTGCATAGAAAGAATATATGTTCTATCTTTTCTATTCTACTATATTTATTTATTCTGGTTCAAAGATATACAAGGCGAAAGCTGGAGGTGCTCATCAAACTATGTAAGACACATAATTTTACGCGGATTTTAGCTAATTAACTTATAACAGCTGTAATAGATTGTAAATTGCCCTCGCGATGCATGAGAGAATCATATTGTGAAGGAGAAAGATTAGTTTTAAAAATTCTACTGAAATATCAGACTGATTTAATAGGTTCATTGAACCCATAGCAGACAATTGTCTTATTCAAAATAGTATTAAATGAAACAAAAGAAAACGTAACTAAACGTGAAGCGCTTTGAAGATCTCGCCCTGTCAAAGGCACCGACCGCATCGATGGCCGATTCGACTCCCGACTCAATTTGTCCGCAATTATGTTGTCCATTCGATTTTATTTTGATTTATCGTTGCCGGCTCTCGCTTCCGATGAAATGGACCGTGTTTACTTTGAAGTCCGTAACTCATTAAGCCACTTTGATTTTGGCGGTAATTTTAATTCTGGTTGGATAAAACTGGCTACTAACAATTTTTTTAGAATATTTTATTCAGATAGTAACTATGATGGCTTTCCCAAATGCGTAGAAATGAATGATTCTAAAATAATTCAAGTTACATTCCAAATTTAAAATTGTTCTTCTACTCCTATAAGAAGTTTTACGTGGTAGAGATGGCTCTATATTAGTACAGCTGCAGCTATATTAGTGGTATAGTTGTAGCAGGAATGGGTCGGATTGACCGCGGAATACCATGTTCTCACACAATACCAGGGTAAAGCTGTGTTTCGTATGGTGAGTGTAGAGAACCAGAAACCCTCTTTAATCGTATCGAGGCATTCCATATTTGTCTTCATGGGTGACAACGCATCTGCATTTTGATTCATAATCGAGGGTAGATGTAGATGTATTTGGACAAAGCAACTATTTACCTTCAGCTGGACTGTGTTCTCGTTTGTCACCCTTATCCTATAAAAACGACACGTGATGTCCACCAACTTACCTTATAGCAGCGCGTATCTTTCCTGTTCCATAATCACGCCCAGAAAATATACGAGTATGCTATCATAAATTATAAACTATGGGTCGTCACTACATTTTGTGGGCTTGTAAACTTCGGTCCATTGCCACATCAACTAACTGATTCGACACAGATTTATGAAAGTTTAAATCAAAAGCTTATTTAAAAAAAAAACGAAAGCTTGAAAAAAGCATTACAAAATCCAGCTGGATAATGAAAAATCATCAAAAGCGAAGTTTTATCTTTTGTACACATTGACAGAATTGGTCGGCTTCATCAGATATGGCAACAAAAAACCTTTATTATCCGCTCAGCACGGTAGCTGGTGGGCAAATGGTCAATGACACTAATAGATGGCGCTAGCTCGGCGGTTCGATTTACAAATTAGAGAGCGCGGGCGCACGCGGCGCCAACATGGTGTCTTATCCTGGAAAACACCAAAAATAATTGTATCATTTTTATTTCGATTACAATATATTAATACGCTGTTAATACGCTAATTTTATATGCTGGCCTCAATTTAAGGATTTCTTCTAATTCTTTATTATATATATTATCTTTTTAGTATCTATACAAATAAATAATATTGAAGTGTCTGTTTGTAATGTTAAAATAACAGCTTTTTACTAAATGCATATGAAAGTATATAAGGTACTAATAACAAAAAAACAACTTTTAAAATTTTTATTGTCTGTATGTCTGTTTGTTTCAGCTAATCTCTAAAACGGCTGGACCGATTTTGACGGGACTTTCACTGGCAGATAGCTGATATATAATATAGGTACCTTACTTACTTTTATTTTAGAAAAACAATTAGAGTTTCGCGCAAACAACAACCCACGAAAACATAGTAAATTCCACGCGGGGGACAGCTAGTTTATAATAAAGAGCTTAAGACACAAAATAATAGTAATATAAACCGAGGTATAAAAATTGTAATACATTAATCTGAATAATTAAAAAGAAAACACTTGTAATAATACGTACGAATGTTTTTTTTAAATGATTACGTCAAATATAACATAAAGTTCAAATATAATATATATAATATAAAATTAAAATAATAAACGTGTTGACTTAAAAGAAATTAAATGTTTTATTTTTTTATTTATAAGCTTCACCTTAAATGACAGATGTTGGTATATAAATTTATGAGAATATAGTATAGTAAGTACTAGGACTTATAAAAGTACAGATAAATAATAATATGACAGTTTAAAAATCTTAAACAATACGCATTTTCATGAGCTGTGATGAACCTCTTGAGAATAGGTAATAGTCATGCATTTTTTTATATTATGTATGTCATCAGTTCTTAATACGTTTACAAAATTTCAAAATATTCGGACGTCCGAAAGTGAATGAAAACTGAATCACAAATTTACATTAAATTTGTGTACACATTCATTCATTCATACATACACATATACATATATATTACATACATACATGTTAAGCATTTTTTAAGCTGTTACAAACAGATCGTTCGAAAATATATCGCACGATGTCAAAATAGGGCGTTCAGCAGATTGGACTTTATTGCCTTAGTAGGCTATTATTACAGAGGATTGCTTACTGTATTGATTCTATATCCAGCTTTTTGTAAAGTTAATGCGGTGGGAGACCAGTAAAATGAATTATCTTGATTGATTCACTTTAGAATCAATTTATTATATATAGCGTCCAGAACGGACAATCAGCAAAATTTTAATTAAATCAGTTGACTGGGTAGTGGCGATGTAGGAATAACCACTACTATATAATATTATCTCGTGGGAGTCGTAAACAAATCAGGAGATGGGTTACAGCGCCTTCCTAATAACGACTAAAAATAAAAAACTGCAGTTGCCAACCCGCTTGCTAGTCGTGGCAACCATGGCAAATATCCCTCTGTGCAGCAATCTATGGAGGAGGCCTATGTTCAGCAGTGGACTTTATACTTGTAACGATGATTAAAGTCCAACCAAATCTAATCGTCATTCTCCTGGTTCAGTGAGGACTACCTGATACTTTTGCCTGGTAACGAAACATTCTTTCTTAGTCCTTAAGGGTGGCAACGAAATTGATGTAATTGAAGACGATGTGTAGACACACTGATACAGGAGCTTGCGTCATTCACTTTTTTTTATAGGATAGGGTGACATACGAGCACACAGTCCACCTGATGGTAAGTGGTTACTGTGACCCATAGACATCTACATCTATCCTCAATAAAGATTCAAGATGCAGATGCGTTGTCACCCGGGAGAACTAAGATGGAATGCCTCTTTGCCAGTAAAAAGGGTCTCCGTTTCTCTACCCTCACCATACGAAACACAGCAGCGTTAAGCTGCTATTTTACGCTGGTTTTCTGTGAGAGTGTGGTCCTTCCCCGGTTGAGCCGACCCATTCGTGCTACAACTATACTACTAATACAGCTGCAGCATGGCTCTACCACGTAAAAACTTATCAACAACGTTAGAAAAAAACTGACTTACGTCGTCATCTCGCAACAAAAGTAAAGACGTTTCGAATTTTGTTTAGAACACCCATTTCAACACTTGAACTTAACGTTCGACACCCAAGTTGAGGGGGCGGTTAAAGCGATCGTATTGGAGTAATGAGCCGGTATTAAAAGAAAAAAAATCAAGTTTTTTTTTCCTCCGCTTTACACCGCGCAGGATTTATGGCGGCATCGGCGAGATTTATACAATGCACAGGCGCGTGTAATACAATAAATTATCACATACGGACATGTTACCGGGAAAACGGGAATGTATACCACTATACGATTTACGATCGCACTTTGATGATTTCTGATGATTGCTGCGGTTTGCGAGTTTTTCACGTTGCACAAACGTTACCGATACTGATATGTGTGGTTAATTATGCCATTATATCGGCAAGATTTTTTTTTAAAGAATAAGGATGACAAACAAGCACACATCTAATGGTAAGTGGATGCTGTGGCCTACAGACATCTACATTTATCTTCTGATTGAAGATCAAAATGCAGTTTTCGTCGCCCCTGTGAACTAAGATGGAATGCCTCGTTTTCAGTAAAAAGGGTCTCCGGTTGTCTTCAATGCGCTATGCTATTTTGCGCTGGTATTCTGTGACAGTGTGGTACTTCCCTGGTCGACCCGACCTAGTCGTCCTACAGCCATAATATAGCTGCAGTGTGGCTCTACTACGTAATAAAGTTAATTGACCGAGAAAAATAATAAATTAACTAGTTTATGGTATAGAATGAGTAGAAATACTTTTTTGCATTCTCGCTCATCACAAGCAATTAACGGTAAGCTAGTAAAAAATGATCATGTCTTAAAACCCATTAATCGGAAAAATATCGAGCTGAAAATGCAATGGTGTGTATTAACCATAAAAGTAAACTTTTTTGACACCGTTAAATAATAAATAATAAACCGTTTGTAAGGAAAAGTGTTCAATAATACATGAAAATAATAGATACTAGTTTGTTTTAACTTAAAATACAAAAAAATGGTAAAAGGCATGCAATAAACTTTCCCAAATCAACATCATCATCATCATTACATCCCATCACAAGTCCAATACTTCAAGAATATAGGCCTCCCCCAAGGAATGCGACAAGATGCGTTCCTGATCCACTTGTATCCATCGATTTCCAGCAACTCTTGCCATGTCATCACTCCATCTAGTGGGGGGAGGGGGGGCTTAATTTTAATTATCAGTCGAGTCTGTCAATCAAGAACCTTTCTTCCCCTTCCTCAATTATAAATACATAAATATTAAATTCTTTATAACAATTAGAGATGGCAGCTTAAAAAGTTTTCCCTGATAAAGGTTTAAGAAAAGTATAAAAAAATTTTGAAAAGCGAAAGATTCCTTATTTTTCTATATTCAATACCGAAATCATGTAAACCATGTAAATTTATACATGGTAGAGCCATGCTGCAGCTATATTAATAGTATAGTTGTAGCCTGGGTCGGCTCAATAGGGAAGGACCACGATCTCACAGAATATCAGCGTAAAATCGCAGCTTGACACTGCTGTGTTTCGTATGGTAAGTGTAGAGAACCGGAGACCCATTTTACTGGAAAAGAGGCATTCCATCTTAGTCCTCACGGGTGACGACGCATCTGCATTTTGATTCTTTATTGAGGATAAATGTAGATGTCTATGGGTCACAGTAACTACTTACCATCTGGGCTGTGTGCTCGTTTATCACCCTTATCCTATAAAAAAAGGAACGTGTCTGAGCTCGAAGTTGAGGATTAATGGAATTAAACATTCTTTGCAAAATATTAATTGCGGTTGGTCACCAAACAGGCATAAATTAATCCAAGACAGAACATAAACTCTAAAATCTGTCACCCAGAGGGGTAGGCAGAAGCTACGGACTTCCATTTGGTTTGATCCTGATCCACCTCTACCGCCCTTTTCACATCCATATACTTGTAGATACAAGATGCATACACAATACGGAATAGTTTACAACCGGCGATTATTTCCGGACCGATATGACCTAGGGATCTTCAAGAAAAGAGTTTAAGCCTTCTAAAAGGCCGGCAACGCACCTGCAATTCCCCTGGTGTTGTTCTTGGGCGGCGATGGAGACTTACCATCAGGTGAGTCGTGTGCTCGTTTGCCCTCTCTCCTATAAAAACAATACATAAGAATGGTTAATTTCCATCTTTAAATTATTTCCATTTTATTTTAAATTAAATCCTTTGTCCGAAACCAGTGAAAATTATAAGATTATCAAAACTACAAGAGGAAATTAAAAAATGTATAAAAACCCGTACAAAATTACTCTTTAGACTTCGGACTTATAAAACTGTCCATTCTAGTATAAATAAATGAGCCAATAAAATCCAGGTAAGCAAATATTTGGAGTCTTTCTTTCGCTTTATAACATTTTTTTTATATAAGAACAGGCAACGGTATCGATCGATGATTCTCAATAGCCACGAATCTCGATTATAATCCTCTTAAAGTAAATCCGGAAAACACAAAGGACAGTCAACAATAGAGGGTTTTTATCGTCACTGACTCAAAGCAGGCTGACATCGACGTTGTTGTCGTAAAAAATGACGAGGACAGTATCGTGGGAGTCGTAAATAAAAGATATCGATATCAATTGTAATGTATCGATTTTGTGTTTGATTTCAAAAACGGCATAATCTATAAACAAATAAAAACAATATTTATTTGTTATGTTTTTAAGTTTTATTATTTTCTGTTTCATTCTAGTCTTTATTTTCTAATTTTTGTTTTTATTTCTATCTAGCTATTCTCCGCGACTTCGCCTGCGTGTAATTTATTATGATTGCGCGGAACCCTAATACTTTTTCAAAAACAAAAATAGCCTAAGTTACTCCTTATAACATCAGCTATCTGCCAGTGAAAGTCCAAAATCCTTCGAAATCGGTTTAGTCATTTCGGAGATTCGGAAGCCGGAACAAACAGAAAGACAGACAGACAAACATTTAAAAAATTGTGTTTTTGTTTTAAGTATCGTATTTACTTTCATATGCATTTAGTAAAAAGCTGTTATTTTGACATTACAAATAGACACTTCAATCTTATTTATTTGTATTGATAGACACAACACACTCATTCTCGTGAATTCTTGAAAAAGACAGAATATCAGCGCTGTAGTTGTTACATCGCGTCACAATACTGAGTCAAATATTTAATTTAATTAAGATGTTTCTTTCTTTCAGTAAATATCGAAACTGATGAAAACAATAAATATCGGAAGTCATAAATAAGAAATAATGCAATGGTTTTGTAATTGTTGGCGGTTAAAAGAATATCTACCATCCATTGTAATGCGTAATTATAAATTTGTTTTATTTTTTTTAATACAAAACACACTAAATATAATAATACCTGTTAAAGTTTTACTTCTTATAATTTAATTTGTATTAAATAAATATTGTAGTAAATACTTCTTGACGATGGGTGGCGGTGTAAGAATATCCATTAGCCCATATCGTTTCGTGGATGTCGTAATCTCTTACAGATATATATCGACACAGAGGAACTAAAAACAGAAGAGATAACAAATGAAAATAAAAAGAAACTGCGGTTACCAACCTACATGCCAAGCGTGGTAATTATATCGAATATCTCCCCTATGAAGCAATCTATGGGGGAGGCTTATGTGCAGCAGGGGACTATTGATAGACTGTAATTTATACAAATAAATAAAATTGAAGTATCTGTTTGTAACGTCAAAACAACAGCTTTTCACTAAATGAATATGAAAGTATATACGGTTCTTATAAAAAAAAAATACCACAATTTTTATAATTTTTACCTGTCTGTGTCTGTTTGTTCCAGCTAATCTCCAAAACGTCTGGACCGATATTGATGTGATTTTCCCTCGCAGACAGCTAATGTTATAAAGAGTAACTTAGGCTACTCTTATTTAAGAAAAAGAATTAGGGTTCCGCGCAAAAAAATTTAAAAACTAAATTATACGCGGGCGAAGTCGCGGGAAACAGTTAATAATTGAATAAATGATGACTGTAACCAAATAAATGCGGCGGGACTTACGCAACTTTAATATTGCTTGTATTGAAGAAGTAATCGAGCGGAACCAGTCTTTGCTAGGGATCTGTCTGCCAGAAAGAGCCAACTATCGAAGCTGAGGACCGAGTGTGGCAGCGTCGTTTCTGGGACACCTGAGATTTTGAGTAAGATTGAGAGGTTCTATGGGCAGCTGTACACGTCATAGTTGAAGCCACACGCAACTGTGAGTAGCGATCCAAGATTAAGTTTTATCCCAGACTATTCCGAAGATATTGCGGACGTCAGTCTGAGCGAGATTAGAATGGCTCTTTAGCGCCTTAGAAACGGCAAGGCCCGAGGATGGAATTACAGCGGAGCTTCTGAAAGCGGGTGTAAAACCGGTACTTGAAGTCCTTCATCTTCTTTAATTCCGTCCTCCATAGTGGAACTACACTGGAAGCGTGGAGCAGAAGTGTGGTGGTCTTGTTCTCCAAGAAAGGCGACAACGCTCTCTTAAATAACTACATACCGATTTCCTTTATGAGCTGTATCTACGTGCTGTTTTCGAGAGTCATTACGAATCGCCTCGAATGCACACTCGACGACTTCCAGCCTCACGAATAAACCGATTTCCGGAAAGGTTTTAGCACCATACACCACATACATACCCTTCGGAAAATTGTACAGAAGTCCGAGGAGTACAATGTCTGGCATATGTGGACTATGATAGAGCCTTTGATTCCGTCTAAATTTGGGCGGTGCTGCAGTCCCTTGTCCCCAGTGCCAAGCGGACTGTCGGTATATCGAAGTGCTGAAGTGTTTGTAAAGTAGGGCTACGATGGCTATCCGAGTACAGAACCAGAGTACGAAACCTATCCAACTGCAGAGAGATGTAAAACAGGGTGACGTTATATCCCCGAAACTTTTCACCGCTGCATTGGAAGACGTTTTCAAGCTTCTGGACTGGAAAAGATACGGTATTAACATCAACGGCGAGTACATCACTCACCTTCGATTTGCCGACGATATAGTCCTTATGGCAGAATCGTAGGTGGACCTAAACACTATGCTCAATGACCTCAATAGTGCCTCACAACGGATAGGTCTTAAGATGAACATGGACAAAACAAAGATCATGTATAAGATCATATATGTAATGGCGCCTATATTGACAAAAAAAATGCTGAAATAAATAAAAATCTTTTCAAATTATTATTACTCTTATTAAATACATGAGTCAATACTACAAATACAGATGCGTTATCAACTCTGAGGTCTAAGATGGAATGCCTTGGTCACCGGTTCTCTACACTCACCATACGAAACACAGCAGCATTAATCTGCTATTTTACGCTGATATTCCGCGAGAGCGTTGTCTTACCCCGGTCGAGCTGACCCATTTTTGCTACAGCCATAATAAAGCTTCAGCGTGGCTCTACCACGTCAAAAGTATGTTAGAAATTGGATTGCCATAGATGACGCCGGTAGTAGGTAGTGGATTACATGAAGGGACCAAGGCACATATGTTCAAAATGAGTATGCAAAAAGCAGATCATAATCATAAAATTTGTAAGTATATGTGGGTTTTGCTATGTAGTGGACTTGTATGAGAATCTTAAGAGGGCAAATGAAACATGACATACACAGTAAAGTAAAAAAGAGTAAAGTTGCAGCCTATTTACCTCCCACTGCTGGACACAGGCCTCCTCTCATTTCTGAGAGGGTTTTAGGGCAAGGAAATGTCCACCGCGCTGCCCCAATGCGTGTTGGCGAACTTCACATGTCTTCGAAATATTTTTTTTTCTTATTTCTCAGATATGCAGGTTTCCTCACGATGTTTTCCTTCACCGCCGAGCCCGTGGTAAATCAGCACTTAAAATTGCATTTAACAATTTCATCGGTGCCGGCGGGGATCGAACCCGGGTTGCTCCAGTACTGTGAAGCTTACAGCGAGCGCTAACCATCTGAGCTACCACGGCTCGACACGACACGAGATACACAGACTCAATAATAATTTAAAAACTGCCGTTGCTCACCCGACTGTCATGGCGACTATGGCAAAAAAATTATTTAAATTTATCTTAATTTTTTTAAGGTCGACTTTTTTGAAATATAGTCATTTCTGACCATTATACGTCTGAATACTAATTCTGATAACGCACTCAACGGGAACCACATTATTTTTGTCACATGTTGTGTAATGGAGGTGGCCTATGATCAGCAATGCACCTACGATAGGTCGTAATGTATGTAATGATAATTTAAAATTAAACATTTTGCACAACCGACTTCAATATAAATTATTAAGAATAACTCGAAAACCATTGGTCAGACCTTGATCAAATTTATAAGGGACCACATCTGAAGCACCAGCTTTCAAATAAAAAAGAATCATCAAATCGGTTCACCCAGAAAAAAGTTACGAAGTAACACACTTAAAAAGAAAAGAAAAACATACAGTCGAATTGAGTACCTCCTGTTTGAAATCGATAGAAAATAGGATGCCAACATTAATAACGCATATTTTCGCAAACCTGTACACTAATCTAATCTTTGCCTTTGTATTGGTGACTGGAATTAGTTATGTTTATTTATTACAACACTAGAATACATGTAATAATTATACAATTTTCTAAAATTTATTCAAAATTGCCAAACTAAAATAGAGATATTTATAATGACGACTGACATCATTTTAGTAATCTCTATTTTAGTTTATTCAGGATCTTCTCTCTATCTTACTTATATCATATTGTCTCATAATATACATTATATTCATATACAATATTTGTGTGTAATATATTTATATGTATGTGTGTATATATTTACTTTTTAAATATAACCGTAACCGTCTTCATTGTGTAATCACTGATCTACACGCCTTTTCATCCTATACTGTTTGTAAGGTTCAATAAAGTTTAAATAAATAAATTTAAACCTACTGTTTCTATACTAAAGCATTGTAGAACAATTTTTTATACTAAAACAACGCAGCACTTGAAAACCAATTCACTACGAATCCGCAAATTGCTCACAATAACTACATTAGTTTTGCATTAATCTTTCAAGTGCGAACAGTTTATACACCATATAACAAGGGATTAAGAACTAAATTGCTAACAACACTATAATCACAAGCGCACCGAACGTTGGTTTTAAAAGACTGCGTATGGTCTTTCATCGAACAGCCGATTTACGATCAATAAAACCTTTATTACAACAATCTTAAGTTCAAAACCGTAGAAAAGAGACGTAAATAAAAGCCGGTTTTGTGTGAAACAGTGTCGCATCCATACCATTTCTTTATCAATCACGTAGACAGACAAAAAACGTCCGTACATCGAACGGAGCGTCACTTACAGTAATGGAAGAGGCTACCCCTTGCCACATCGCAGTATCGTCAAAGAGTAGAGACTTTAGTTGAAATGGACTTCCTACGTCTATACATGTATATAATATGTATGATTATTTTCTTAATAAAACCGTATAATAATGGGCATATTCAAAATCTTCTGTAAATACTGGATAAAAGAACGTTAAAAAATCAGCTTTTGACTGGTAAACATGTAATTTTCTTGTTACTAAGAATTAACAATGCGTCTGTATCTTGATATAGGACAGATGTCTGTTTACCATAGCAATTTTTTACCATCAGGTGGGATATGTACTCGTTTAACACACTTGATTCTATAAAGAAAATCAGAATAAGAGAATATTCAGTGTATAATTCCTGCAATCGATGCATAAGCAATAAATTCAGACATAGAAATTGTTTTACTATGGGCTTAGCATCGATATAATATACTACCGTAAGTAGGCCATCAGAAACACTAGGATACTCACAAAAAACAAAACAGTTAAGTTTGGCACTATATATAAATGATCTTCTACTAAATCCACATTGAGTTTGCTCTATAATACTAACATATTATTTTTGTCTTTGAGCAAAACGAGCATTTTACATTGTATCGTAATGTGTTTTATTAAAATATTATTATTTTGTTATTTTATTTTATTTTATTGGGACCAAAACATTTACACATTAATGTAATATTCTCAATTAATTTATACTATAGAAGTACTTAACGTGTAACCCACATCAATGCTCACAATGGCGCAATTTATGAAAGTGTAGTAAATTATGCTAATTATTAATATTGTACATGAACAAATATCCCGACACGAAAAAAATATTTGTAGACCGTACCTATCCTTGTTCAGTGCAGTATTCGAGCATGTGGCCCTCTGCGCCGCAAATTTATGTTTAACTACTGAGCCGAGCCGTCAATTCGATTGCGTTGTCAAAAGTCGTCGTTTATAACTTGTGCTGTCTATTTTGCATTTATTCTTTGTCCAATCGTCATTTGGTCGCATTAGCTGTGCTCGAATCATTTGCCGATTGTTTTCATCGCAGCGCGGGAATGTTGAGGAGAGATATTGTTTTTTTTTTGTCTTTGTTTTTAATATATTGAGTGTTGCTAAAACTAGAGTAATCACTCTCTAGGGTTTCGAAAACCATTGTCTCGATTATAAACTATTTGATCATTGAGGTATACAATTCAATGGCACTATAAATACAGATTTTTAAACGAAATATTAAAAAAATACTTTATAATATGCAAACGGTTTTAGTTAGATTTTTTTTTTCATTGCCAATACTCACAGGACTAAATATTCCTTTAATACGACTTATTCTGCTTCGAATTAAAAAAGGTCACTCCTTTTTTAATTCTAGTTTTCGTTGGTTTGAACACGTGGAAAGAATGAAAGGGGAAAGTGTGGCAAGTTTACGTGATAGAACCATGCTGCAGCTATATTAGTAGTATAATTGTAGCACGAATGGGTCGGCTCGACCGGGGAGGACCACGCTCTCACATAATACCAACTTAAAATAGCAGTTTTACGCCGCTGTGTTTCGTATGGTGAGTGTAGAAAACCGGAGTCAATTTTGACTGGAAACGAGGCATTCCATCTTAGTCATCATGGGTTAAAACGCATCTGATTTTGGTTCGTGATCGAGAATAGATGTAGATGTGTGTGGGCCGCAGCAACCACTTACAATCAGGTGGGATATGTGCTCGTTTGTCGCCCTTATCCTATAAAAACAAAGAAAATTCAAGCTGCAGAAGTCACAGAGCCAGCAAAGGATGTCTTAGATGGAAGTTTAACGACCAAATTGATAATTTATTGAAGTCAGCCGAGTACCCTTACGACCGTAACGTATGCGTAGTTATATGTTTTGTAGCATATGTTGTAAAAAGATTGGAGGCCTCACATGTGCTGAAACAGCTAGATTAGTTTCTTTTAGTAAAGTATTTCCATAGCATAAAGTCATATGGAATCTTGCTATCTCATCGTTGAAACTATCGCTTTTGTAGAAGAGAGCCAAAAGAGCAATTTATAACCTAGGTCCAAAGGAATCCCTTAGAGAAATAATTATAGAAATAAATATGTATATTAACACCGTGTAGTGGCGGTTAAGAATATCCACTACCCCATATCTTTCCGTGGGTGTCGTAAAAGGCGACAAAGGGAAACAGGCAGGAGATGGGCAGCAGCATCTTCCTGATAATAGCCAAATTACAATAAAAAAACTGCGGTTGCCAACCCGCTCGCCAAGCGTGGCAACTATGGCAATATACCCCCCATGAGCAATGACAATAATAAACGGCCCCCAGTCCCCGGCGGCCCCGCTATTCCTGGCTACGGTGGCGACCATGGTAACGGCGGGGCAGGGGGTGCTAAGAATCTCCGGTGGAGGTTCGGTTGCCACCTACGACGACTCGACCTGGCAACATACAACGCACGCACCCTGAGGACTGACGAGAAGATTGTGGAGCTGGAAGAAGAGATAGACAAGTTACGCTGGCATATTATAGGATTATCCGAAGTCCGAAGAGAGGGGGAGGACACGGTAATCCTCGAATCCGGCAACTTGCTCTATTACCGGGAGGGCGACCATCTGTCCCAAGGAGGTGTCGGATTTATCGTCCACAAGTCTCTCGTTAACAACGTTGTAAAGATTGAGAGTGTGTCGACGAGGGTTGCGTACCTTATACTCAGAATCACCAAACGGTATTCGCTGAAGGTCATACAGGTTTACGCACCAACCTCGGCACACCCCGATCAGGAGGTGGAGGAAATGTATGAGGATATCTCTAGAGCCATGCATTCCTCCAAAACCCAATATACGGTGTTAATGGGAGACTTCAATGCAAAACTAGGCACAAGAGAGAACGGTGAGCTGAAAGTAGGGAAATTTGGAATAGGGCAACGGAACCCAAGGGGCCAGCAGCTGGCCGACTTCATGGAGAAAGAGGGACTCTTTATGATGAACTCTTTCTTCCAGAAGCGGCCCCACAGGAAGTGGACCTGGTCGAGCCCCGACGGTTCGACAAAAAATGAGATTGACTTCATTATGACGACCAGACGACAACTGTTCAGTGATGTCTCAGTGATCGCGAGGGTGAAAACCGGCAGCGATCACCGAATGGTTAGAGGCACACTGAACCTAAACGTTAAGTTGGAGAGGTCTCGTCTAATGAAGTCAACGCTCCGTCCCCCTCGTGCTCTAATCCAAAGTCCCGAAACCTTTCAGCTCGAGTTACAGAACCGTTTTCAGTGCCTAGAAGACTGCAATGAAGTGGACGATTTGAATGACAAGCTCGTGGAAACTGTCCATGCGGTCGGAGATAAGTTCTGCAAGACCCGCCGCAGAAGAACACAAAAACTCTCCGATCACACTCTTAATCTCATGGCTGCTAGACGGGAGATGAAGCTACATTCTTCAACAGATTTGACAGCATACAGACAACTGAACAGACAGATCTCCAAATGCATGCGGCGGGACTTACGCAAATTCAATACAGCTCGTATTGAAGAAGCGATCGAGCGGAACCGAGGCTCCAAAGTATTTGCCAGAGATCTGTCTGCCAGAAAGCGCCAACTGTCAAAGCTGAAGACAGAATGTGGCAGCATCGTTTCCGAGGCACCTGAGATTTTGAGTGAGATTGAGAGGTTCTATGGGCAGCTGTACACGTCATCGTTGGAGCCGCACGCAAGTGTGAGTAACGATCCAAGAGCGAGTCTTATCCGACATTATTCCGATGATATCCCGGACGTCAGTCTGAGCGAGATTAGAATGGCTCTCCAGCACCTTAAAAATGGCAAGGCCCCAGGCGAGGATGGAATTACAGCGGAGCTTCTGAAAGCGGGTGGAAAACCGGTACTTGAAGTCCTTCAGAAGCTCTTTAATTTCGTCCTCCATGGTGGCATTACACCGGAGGCGTGGAGCAGAAGTGCGGTGGTCTTGTTCTTCAAGAAAGGCGACAACGCTCTCTTGAAGAACTACAGACCGATTTCCCTTCTGAGCCGCGTGTACGTGCTGTTTTCGAGTCATTACGAATCGTCTCGCGTGCAGACTTGACGACTTCCAGCCTCCCGAACAAGCCGGTTTCCGAAAAGGCTTTAGCACCATAGACCACATACATACCCTTCGGCAAATTGTACAGAAGTCCGAGGAGTACAATTTGCCACTATGTCTGGCGTATGTGGACTATGAGAAAGCCTTTGATTCCGTCGAAATTTGGGCGGTGCTGCAGTCCCTTCAGCGATGCCAAGTTGACTGTCGGTATATCGAAGTGTTGAAGTGCTTGTACAGTAGGGCTACGATGGCTATCCGAGTACAGAACCAGAGTACGAAACCTATCCAATTGCAGAGAGGTGTAAGACAGGGTGACGTCATATCCCCGAAACTCTTTACCGCTGCATTGGAAGATGTTTTCAAGCTTCTGGACTGGAAAGGATACGGTATCAACATCAATGGCGAGTACATCACTCACCTTCGATTTGCCGACGATATAGTCCTTATGGCAGAATCGCTGGAGGACCTAAGCACTATGCTCAATGACCTCAATAGTGTTTCCCAACGGATAGGTCTTAAGATGAACATGGACAAAACAAAGATCATGTTTAATGTCCATGTCACACCTATGCCGGTAGTTGTTGGGAACACTAAGCTCGAAGTTGTTGACGAGTATGTTTACCTGGGACAAATAGTCCGACTAGGTAAGTCCAACTTCGACCGAGAGGTCAATCGACGGATTCAACTCGGTTGGGCAGCGTTCGGGAAATTACGGCACATCTTCTCGTCAGGTATACCTCAAAACTTGAAAACGAGACTGTACACCCAGTGCGTGTTGCCAGTGATGACATACGGAACTGAGACGTGGTCCTTCACTGCTGGCCGGATGAGGAAGCTCAAGGTCGCTCAGCGAGCTATGGAGAGGGCTATGCTCGGAGTTTCTCTGCGTGATAAACTCAGAAATGAGGATATCCGCAGTAGAACTAGAGTGACCGACATAGCCCAACGGATTAGTAAGCTGAAGTGGCAATGGGCCGGCCATATAGCTCGAAGAACCGACAACCGATGGGGAAGAAAGGTTCTCGAGTGGCAGCCTCGTACCGGCAGGCGAAGTGTAGGGCGTCCCCCCACTAGATGGAGTGACGACCTGGTAAGATATGCAGGAAGTCGATGGATGCAGGTGGCTCAGGACCGTGCTTTGTGGCATTCTTTGGGGGAGGCCTATGTTCAGCAGTGGACTTGTGAAGGGCTGTAATGATGATGATGATGATGATTAACTTTGGCCTCACAATGTATTTACGAAAATTTTATGTACGATTATGTTATGTACACAAAAACAAAAATATTTTTATTAAAAATAGAGATGTACATTCTACTGGTATAGCAGCACAAGTTAGTTATACCGGTTACTCGATTCTAAAGAGTCAATGGGGCAATGTATAGATACACTTTTACAACAAAGTCCTAGAAAATATGCAGAGTGCACCAAGAAAGATAAAACCACTATATTTCTATCACAACAATACGTGACACTGCTGGGCAAGTGGGCTTTTGGAAGTGTCCAAACAAAGAAAGCTGTACTCATCTCTGCTCCAAATTCTTTTCGGTCATAAGAGAGACCCATGCCCCGGAGTTAACTAATGTAATGGTGGTATAAGAATATCCACTATGCCGAATCGTCCCATGGGTGTAGTAAGAGGTAACAGTGGGAATCTGAAACAGCAAATGGACAGCATTTGCTGCGATTTGCGTCAAAACATCCCTATAAGGCAACCTATGGGAGAGGCCTATGTTCAGCAGTGGAGTTTTATAGGCGGTAGGTAGTGGATAATGAATGGTGCCCAACAGTGTGACGTGTGAGGGCTATTACTCAACTTTTTATAACTAAATGATCATAAATGATCTATATGATTTTGATATTATATCATAAAGTATATTTATAAAGTTATATATGTTTTTACTGTTTTTTTTTTTTTAGTGGAACAGTACCTAAATAGAATAGAATTTTAAGAAATATAATAAGAATTTAAATCGAAATGTGAATTCACTTTCCACCATGATTGTTCCGAACAGACTTTATTTGGGAAGGAACCTATTGTTAAACGATTTATATCTTTGCATATTTTACAACCAGAGAACGTCCAACAGCAAGAATATTACAATAACACTCATTTGTTACAGCGATTCCGATTCTATGCGATTTGAACGGTGATTTCTCAATATCAGCTTTAAGACATCTTCATAATGTTTTTTTATTCACAATATTAGACCTTATTGTCATAAAAAATCAAACTATTACAGTATTCGTGATGTGGATGGGATTGTGTACTTTACTGCCTTGGAGATAAGAGAGTCTACATGTGTTAAGTTCCATCATAAGTCGGATAAGTCCGTCAAAGGTTACTTAATAAAGTGTGGCCAGCACAATCGATTTGTCTCGAACTCAGGCTCGAAGTGACAATAAAAAAAAACTCGAAACGAAACCTTCAATCAAAATAATGACTTTATTTAACATTGACAATGAAATATCGCGCTCCTATTGTGTTTGACGCCGACTATAAGTAGGACGTAGATTTAAAAAAAAAACGTAGAAATAAAATCAGAAAGCAAACGACTATGTAAATCAAGTAAACGCGCTTTTTAACTTTTGTAAAGCCACGCTTCAGTTACCTATATTATGGTTGTAGCACGAATGGGTTGACTCGAGGATAGGACTGCGCTCTCGCAGAAGACCGGCGTAAAATAGCAGCTTAATGCTGCTGTGTTTCGTATGGTGAGTGTAGAGAACCGGAGATCCTTTTTACTTGAAAAAAGGTATTCCATCTTAGTCCTCACGGGTGACAACGCATCTGAATTTTGATTCCTAATCGAGGATAGATGTAAATGTTTATGGGCTATATAGCATTCACTTACCATTAGGTGGACTGTGTGCTTGTTTGTCACCCTTTTGCCATATAAAAAAAAAATTACGGGAGATCTGCAAACATGCTACGGATCGCCCCAGATGCCGTATAAATTACGGTCTTACTCATAATGTCGATAAATTAAATTGTTTATCGGTTACATAAATGAAGTATTAATTATCTCTATACCTGTCTTTTCCTTTTGTCATTTAGTAAAAAGAGAGAGAGCAACTTTAAGAATTCCTTAAACTACCGTCGATTTTGAGTTAGACCGTATATAACTACAGATATTTAATTACGTGGTGCCCTTACAATGAAATATCGATCCTTTAATGCACTATTTTTTTTACTACTATAAGCCAGTGCTTGGATACTATTTAACAGTGGTAGAGCTAAGTGGTAGCTTTTGCTGTCGCACGGATGGGCCAGCTCGAACCGCGGTGGTACCACGACCTCACAGAATACCAGCGTGAAGTAGAGGTTTATCTCTGCGTTGCGCTTGGTGAGTGCAGGTGGCCGGAGGCACAATCCTCCCCCCCCCCATCAACTTGGTAGTGGAATTAAATAAAAGACTACCCCAGGAAGGTACCAGCACCCCTGGAGAATCCCTCGCTGAGCATCCACGACCAAACTACTTCACTCCTGAGCGTGGGTGCTCAGGCTGCCCCGCGTATTCTGGGGGGGGGGGGGGGCAATCCGCTCGCGACTAATGCTGCCCGGGGCAAGCGTAGCAATACAACCACGGCGACCCCTGTCACGCTATCCGTGAATTTTTTCAACATCAGGGGACTTCATTCCAACCTTAACGCTGCCCATTACCATCTAGAGACGGCGAAGCCGGCCTTGCTCTTTTTAACCGAGACTCAGGTGTCCTCTCCGGCCGATACTTCATATCTCTCCTACCCGGGGTACAAATTGGAACACTCCTTTGTGCCCCGGGCTGGTTTGCGTATAAGTCAGAGAGGACATCTGTTTTCGACGCCTCGGCAGTCTTGAAGGTACGGACCTGTCCATCCTATGGCTGCGCGTAGACAGCGACGACCATCCCCGCGTCTACGGGTGCCTCTATAGGTCCCATAGCGGTAATGCCAACACAGACCGACTCATCGACCACGTTCAAATGGCTGCAGACTCTGTGCTACAACAGGTCTCATCCGCAGAGATTATGATACTCGGTGATTTTAACGCCCATCATGCTGAATGGCTTGGTTTTCGTTTAACCGATCATGCGGGTAGATCTGTCTATTACTTTGCTTTGGCATATGGTCTAACACAACTGGTTACTTCGCCTACGCGGATCCCAGATGTGGAAGACCATGTACCTTCCCTGTTGGACCTTCTGCTGACCTCTCATCCGGACGGATATCAGGTCTCCGTCGATGCCCCTCTGGGCTCTTCGGACCATTGTCTGATCAGGAGTACGGTGCCACTCACGCTCCAAGCGCAGTTGCGATCTGCAGCTTGCCGCCGTGTTTGGCACTATAGGTCAGCTGATTGGGACGCGATGCGGTCTTTTTTTGCATCCTACCCTTGGGGGCGGGTTTGCTTCTCGCCGGAAGATCCCACCGTTGTTGCCGGTTCTGTTGCTGATGTGGTACTTCAGGGTATGGAACTTTTTATTCCATCCTCTGTGGTGCCCATCGGTGGCAGATCCCAGCCATGGTTTGGTCGCTCCTGTAAAATAGCATCACGTTATAAGCAGGAGTGCTACCGAGCCTGGGCTGACGCATTAACGTCTCGGGATGTAAACACCAGTATAACTCCGCCTCCAGGTCCTTCAAAAGCGTCATTGCCAAGGCAAGGTCTGAGCACATCGGCAGAATTGGTGTGAAGCTTGTTCGCCTTCCTTCGGGAACCCGTGCATTCTGGTCTCTCGCCAAAGCTGTCCTATTATTTTACAATTAATTAATTTATGATTATTAATTTTTGTTGTAATGGATGGATACTATTTCTGAAAAAAATTTTTTGCATGTAAAATTTAACCTTGTGCGCGTGTTGGATTTTCTGTAAGCCACAAGTTTATGAATTAAATAAATAAATAAGGGAACTTCTGTCAGCCATCTCTTCCATCTCTGCACAGAGAGGACGACTCACTGGCCCATGCCGCAAAGGAGAAAGCCGATCTGTTGAGCTCTCTTTTTGCGTCCATCTCGACTCTAGATGACGGGGGGAACACACCGCCGACCATCCCGCCATGTGAGTGCTCCATGCCGGATGTGCGGTTTACACATCGCTCGGTTCGCAAAGCAATCTTCTCCCTGGACGTCAGCAAGTCGAGTGGGCCCGATGGAGTCCCTCCCATTGTGCTGAAGACGTGTGCTCCGGAATTGGCACCGGTTTTAACGCGTCTTTTCCGGTACTCCTACTCCCAAGGCGTAGTCCCGAATTCATGGAAGACAGCTTTGATCCACCCGATCCCTAAAAAAGACGACCGCTCAGACGTGTCCAACTACAGACCTATTGCCATCACCTCCTTGTTCTCCAAAATAATGGAATCTATTATAAACTGCCAGCTCATGAGGTACCTTGAGGATCACCAGCTGATTAGTGACCGCCAATACGGTTTTCGTCGGGGTCGATCAGCTGTGATCTTCTAGTCTATCTGACTCATAGATGGGCGGAGGCAGTAGAGTTCGAGGGGGAGGCATTGGCCGTTAGTTTGGACATAGCGAAGGCCTTCGATCGGGTCTGGCACAAAGCGCTTCTTTCGAAGATTCCTTCCTATAGGCTTCCCGAGAAATTGTGCAAATGGATCACCAGTTTCCTTGCTGATCGGAGCATCAAGGTCGTAGTAGACGGTGCATGCTCTGATTTCAAGCCTATCAACGCTGGTGTTCCACAAAGCTGCGTGCTATCACCAACGCTATTTCTCCTGCATATCAATGATATGTTGCTAACTGGTAGCATTCATTGCTATGCAGACGACAGCACTGGTGATGCTCTATACACCGGCCGTGCCAATATTTCTCGGGAAAACGTCGCCGAGTACCGGAACAAACTTGTGTCTGAAGTCGAGTCTTTGCTGAACAAAGTCTCGGATTGGGAGCGACTAAATCTAGTCCAGTTTAATCCTCAGAAGACTCAAGTTTGTGCGTTTACCGCTAAAAAGAACCCCTTTGTCGTATCTCCTCAGTTTCAAGGCACTCCCCTTCTTGCCTCAGCCAGTATCGGTATCCTCGGAGTCGACATATCGAGTGGCGTGCAGTTTCGTGGTCACTTGGAAGACAAGGCCAAATTGGCCTCTAAAAAGCTTGGCGTGCTCAGCAGAGCGGGACAGTATTTCATGCCGGCACACCGCCTGCAACTTTACAAGGCGCAGGTTCGGCCTCACATGGAATACTGTTCCCATCTCTGGGCAGGGGCTCCCCAGTGCCAGCTCCTTCCACTTGACCGCATCCAGCGCAGAGCGGCTCGAATCGTCGACGACCGAGTCCTTTCCCATCGGCTCGATTCATTGGCACTGCGAAGAGATGTTGCATCCCTTTGCATTTTCTTTCGCATCTACCATGGGGAGTGCTCTGAGGAATTGTTCGGATTAATCCCAGCCGCCAAATTTCACGAACGCACATCGCGGCAGAACTCCCGATACCATCCACACCATCTGGATGATTGGCGGTCCACCACTGTGCGATTTAGAAGATGTTTTCTTCCTCGCACGACTTCCTATATATACCGGCCGTGCCAATATTTCTCGGGAAAACGTCGCTGTGTACCGGGACAAACTTGTGTCTGAAGTCGAGTCTTTACTTAACAAAGTCTCGGATTGGGGCCGACTAAATCTAGTCCAGTTCAATCCCCAGAAGACACAAGTTTGCGCGTTTACTGCTTAAAAGAACCCCTTTGTCGTATCTCCTCAGTTTCAAGGCACTCCCCTTGCTGTTTCAGCTAGTATCGGAATCCTTGGCGTCGACATATCGAATAGTGTGCAGTTTCGTGGTCACTTGGAAGGGAAGGCCAAATTGGCCTCTAGAAAGCTTGGCGTGCTCAGCAGAGCGAGACAGTATTTCATGCCGGCTCATCGCTTGCAACTTTACAAAGCGCAAGTTCGGCCCCACATGGGATACTGTTCTCATCTCTGGGCCGGGACACCCCAGTGTCAGCTCCTTCCACTTGACCGCATCCAGCGTAGAGCGGTTCGAATCGTCGACGACCGAGTTCTTTCTGATCGGCTCGATACACTGGCACTGCGTAGAGATGTTGCATTTCTTTGGGTATTTTATCGCATCTATCATGGGGAGTGCTCTGAGGAATTGTTCGGACTAATTCCAGCCGCTCAATTTCACCATCGCACATCGCGACAAAACTCGCGTTACCATCCATACCATCTGGATGATTGGCGGTCCACCACTGTGCGATTTAGAAGAAATTTTCTCCCTCGCACAACTTCCTTGTGGAATCAATTACCACCAGCGAATTTTCCGGACCGATACGACTTAGGAACCTTCAAGAAAAGAGCTTACATCTTTCTAAAAGGCCGGCAACGCATCTGCAATTCCCCTGGTGTTGCGGTTGTTCATGGGCGGCGGTAGTCACTTACCATCAGGTGAGCCGCATGCTCGTTTGCCCCCTCTTCTATAAAAAAAATCTCATCTGATGGTAAGTGTGATAAGGCTGCAGATGGTAAAATGCACTGAATTGGCTTAAAGTTAAAGTTAACAAAAGCCTATTTACTCTTGCCATGAAGACACCCAGATTAATTGTCCTCCAGACGTAACTTCGGTCACGGCAGCCAGATTCAATGCAGACTAGCCATCTGCACAGGACAGGGTTATATTGCACGAGTGTGTGCGCGATTATTTATTCGCTCTTTATTCCCTCACTCTCATTGTCCGATGGGATGGTTAGGGGGAATTTCTTGACTGAAAAACCCCATAACTGATTTTGGCCCGCGCGGGATTCGAACCCGTGACCTCATGATCAGAAATCGGGTTTTCAACCACTACAACAACGAGGTAGTCAAAATCACGCCCAGATTATAGTTGAACGGAAATATAGCTGCTGGTAAATTATTCCACTTCTTTGCTGTACGCAGTATGAACGACAAAGCAAATCGTTTGGATCGAATGCGTGATATGTCTACAACAAGTGATAAAATTAAAAATTTTGTACAACCGACTTCAATATAATTTTTTAAGGATAACTCAAAGATTATTCGTCAGACTTTTATATGAGACCACATGAGAAGCATCAGCTTTCAAAAAAAAGAGACATCAAAATCGGTTCACCTAGAAAAAAGTATTTAAAAAAAACAAAAAAAAAATCAGTCGAATTGAGTACTTCCTCCTTTTTTTATAATGGTGACAAACGAGCACACAGTCCACCTAATGGTAAGTGGTTGCTGTGACCCATAAACATCTACATATATCTTCGTTTGCGAATTAAAATGCAGATGCGTTGTCAGCCGTGAGGACTAAGATAGAATGCCTCTTTTCCAGTAAAACGGGTATCCGGTTCTCTACACTCACCATACGAAACACAGCAGTGCTAAGCTGCTATTGTACGCTGGTATTCTGTGAGAGCGTGGTCCTTCCCCGGTCGAGCTGAACCATTCGTGCTACTACTATACTATTAATATATGTAGGTGCAGCATTGCTCTATCACGCAAAAATTAAAATCCTTTTTGAAGACGGTAGAAGAGTTGGAGACCAGCCGAGCGTCTGGTGGTCCAATGATGGAATGGAGAGGGAGGAATTAAGTTATGTAATTACTGCGTACATAAATTCATTGAAACAAATACATACTTCTTAATATACTAATAACAATATTATTTAAAAACACCGGTGGTCCACAATAATCGGTGACGTTACCTTATTAGGACTTGATATTCAAAGATCCGGATAGCCTGTAAGCCGACAATACTGATTGCTTCCAATAAAGCATCGCATTGAGAGATCTGTCATTGACGAAACAATGGACCGTGGGTTCGATCCCGGCTCTGATGTATGGGAGGTGGATTAAGCGCTACGATCTTGCATAATCAACTTGTTCGAGTTGTAACTCTTTAGAAACGTAATATAATATGTTAGAAGTATGAGGATATGTAATATATTAAATAAATATTAACATTTGACATAGATTTATTCTTTCATAACAATTAATTTTTTTTTATAAGATAAGGGTGACAAACGAGCACACAGTCCACCTGATGGTACGTGGTTGCTGTGGCCCATTGACCTCTACATCTATATTCGATTACGAATCAAAATGCAGATGCGTTGTCACCCACGAGGACCAAGATGGAATGCCTCGTTTCCAGTAAAAAGGGTCTAAATAAATAAAGTAAAGTTAATCATTTATTAGAACGAAATTCGAAAACATATTTTTAGATGTAGGTATATCATTCATCATTATCATCATCATTACAGCCCTTCCCAAGTCCACAGCTAAACATAGGCCTCTGGGCCGCTCTACACTTCGCTTACTGGTACAAGGTTGCTACTCGAGAACTTTTCTTCCCCATGTGTGATTGTAGCACTCACTATATAAATTATGTAACAATTCGCTATGTAAAGAAAATTTTGGAACCGTTCTGAGATTATTTATTTATAAACCCTATTTAAGGATCTTAAAACTAAGGAAAAACACTATATAAATTATGTAACAATTCGCTATGTAAAGAAAATTTTGGAACCGTTCTGAGATTATTTATTTATAAACCCTATTTAAGGATCTTAAAACTAAGGAATGGCATTTATTTTATCTTTTTGAATATTATTTCAAATCCAAATTATGTTATAAATTATACTGAATGAAGTAAAGTCGATATCTAGTAAAAGAACACCGATTTTTACCAAAGATGATTCCCGAGGTTATTGAAATTTAAAAAAAATATCCTTATTTCAATAGAGAATATGGCAGGGTTCGAAAATCTGCATTGGAGCCCACAATAAAAAAAAATACAAACCCAAAAATATTACTGCAAGACTTCAAGAACTTTAAGTTAGTTTTGCGTAAGCGTACAAAAAATTTGAAGGTAGCATGTTAACTATGACATCAGAACTTCAAGCACCTTAGTCCCCGTATAGATATTGTAAAGAAATAGGAAACACTGGGAATTTAAAAAGAAATTAATTGCAATAAAATCCGAAAAATTTGTTTTATTCAATCATTTAATTGATCATTATATGCTGCTAGTCTTATAAAGTTTAGATTTATTTTAATTATCAACAAGATTGTGCAAGGTTACTCCGTCAATTAATACCAAGTTATTTACGCTACCGTACATACATTTTTTAATATATATTTTTTTAAATTAACCGTTTTTCTCTTAGTCATTGGCATGGCATTGTCATTGACCAGTGAAAAATAACAAAGAAAACAATGTTTGTATTTGGTTATAATTTAAATAAAATTACCACGTCATTCAATGTAAAGGTCCATTTACGAGTTTATTAAAACTTTTTTATGCTTGGCAAAGGTAGCGAACTCTTCAGCCTACTTTATGACGTCATCGAGTAGAAAAAACAGGGTTTTTCCTAATAACATTATGTGTATGTTTTCTCATTGTTTCCATTGACACGAATATTAGTTAAAATTTATCAGTGTTAAAGGTTGGAAATTTCGCCGTATTACAAAAAAAAATTTTTTTTTGAGATATCTGTTTCTTTCAAGAACAGGCAATAATGACGATAGCACCGTTCAATGTAACAAAGTGCACAGATGTTGAAACAGCCGAAGTAAGACGACAGGAGCTACTTATTAAATTAATGACGTATTAGCCGGAGGGCGCTCCGCGTCGAACGCTGTTCGATTTCAAATATTATCTATCAAAGCGACAGTATCGAGACTTTCAGATCTACTAGACGATGCGACACATATACAGCGTGGTTAATAATCTAACGAAGTTTAATTAGTATGTGGAAGTCTGCAGTATTACAACATGTTCAGGATCGTCCCACCATAATATTAGATTTGATAGAAAACAAATACTCGCCAAATAACACTGTACGATATTACTATATTGTATAAAGAAATTATAGATTAGAGTATCACAAACTTCATTTAATATATTTGATACAATTTACAATATTTTATATTATATTTTTGGGGACGTGCTAACAGTTTGAGTTATTATATTAGTTAGTGTATTATATTTTGACGACATATGAAAACGTAATGCTATTGGTAGACTAATTCACAATGTTTATGCAATCTAAACTGATCTTTAAGCGTTATATTAATATGGTGAAAATATCCTTAACAATTGTATATCTAACTAACACTTATTTGCACGTATGACTTAGAATATAATTAGTATATAAAACAAGCTTATATTTATAATAAAGTTCAGATATGTCTGCGGCGTGAACAAACACTGATTCCTACCAAAGTTGATTCGCGAGGCTACTGAAATTAAAAAAAAAACATCAATCAATCCGCCCACTTAGCGTGATGATCGTGGGGAGAGATTCACGTCAATCAGTAAACTCTGTTACGCTAGGCATTACGGCTAGATATGTTGCGGTGCTATAAAAGATTGGTGCTTACCCAGACACTCTGCAAGGCAAAAAGGTGTCCTAACAACTAGAAAAGATGATAATAATCAAGTAATGGGTTTATTTGTAATTTCATCGTTCATAAATTATCTGTCATGATTTCTGTAATATTATAATAAGCCTTCATCATCATCATTACAGCCCTTCACAAGTCCACTGCTGAACATAGGCCTCCCCCAAAGAATGCCACAAAGCCTTATCTAGCAATAACTCTGCGCCTATATCCATTACTGCCTACAAACGTTCTATTATGAACAAATAGCTCCCAGATAGATTGCCCTATCCCCAGTTTTTTTATTTTTATTATTTTGTGTTGTTCTCAGGAAAATGCTGTTGCCCATCTCCTGTTTCAATTTCCCTCTGTCGCCTCTTACGACACCCACGGGACGAAATGGGGTAGTGGATATTCTTACACCATCATTAAAAAAACTTACAGCCTATACACGTTCTCTCTTTTCTACCGATTTTAAAAAGGAGCCGGTACTCAATTCGACTGTATGTTTTTTTTATGTGTGTTACCTCATAACTTTTTACTGGGTGAACCGATTTCAATGATTCTTTTTTTATTTGGAAGCTGGTGCTTCACTTGCGGTCGCATATAAATTTGATTAAGATTTGACCAATATTTTAGTTATTCTTAATAATTTATATTGAAGTTGTACGGTTGTACAAGATTTTTAATTTTAAATTATTCTAAGAGGGTTTTAGGGCAAGGAAGTGTCCGCAGCGTTCGCGTCTCAATGCGTGTTGGCGAACTTCACGTCTTCGAAATATTTCACCACCACTATATGGTAAAATATTTTATAATATATCTATAGTATAGATTAAAAAAAATTATGATTGTTTATTAAAGAGAGTTTTGTATCCAACCTGTACACGCTAAACCTTTCCGATCGGCTCAACCACGAGCAATATCTCCAATACTAGTTATCTTGATCTCCGAGGCGAGACTAATCATTTTTATCTCTGGATCGTCTCGAAATAACAACACTGATGGATCAACATCGCCAACCGATATTTGTCTCATCGCATCGACCTTTTTCGGTAATTAGTTATTTTTATTATTTCTTCTATGCACGACAGTATTGATTGATTTTTTATACAAGTAAACTCGACAAACGAGCACAAAGTCCTGCGATAGGTAAGTGGATAATGAGGCTCATAGCAAAAACTTTTATGTATGGTACTAGAACGGCAATTTAAAACAAAAACTGTGTCACACCTGGCACATACTCGTAGTTGGTAAATGTGCCACGCTGTTGTATTTTTATTTACGACAGTTACTGTTTTTAGGCAAATCTTCTATATAAATAAGATGATAGAGGTTTGCAGTTATGCGCGCATCACGGAAAAACTACTGGATTGATTTCAATTAGATTTTCTATGTTTTATTTCTCAAACACTTGGCTTTTATCTAAAAAAAAATATAGCAATATCTTAATTTAGCATAATAAAAATTTATAATTCAGTTTTAAAAAACAACTAGTTTTATAAGCACTATGTGTTCACTGATGTGTGTAAGCAACGCGGACGAAATCGCGGGTATCAGCTAGTACGTAATAAAATTACATACTTATCTGAAATAAACTGTTAATAATATTGACGAAGTGCGCACATAAATAACGACAGCGCATTATTAGTCCCATTTAAACAAAATCAGTGTTAGATTGTCAAAAATAGCGTTAGCGATTTACAAAACAAAGAAGTGTTCTCGCCGGCTCGCAGCCGACTAAAGGAGTTATGGAGAATTCACCGTAACTTTGTGCGCAATGCATTAAGTCGGATAGTCCGTAGTATACATAAAAGTTCACGCATAAGCACCTACATGCAATTATTGTACTACATACTACATACAATAATTATATTTATATTTACGTGAACACTAAAATTAACCAGGGTTAACTATGTCATTAGTATGTTGAACACCTCTGTAAATCTGAGGCTTGGCACCATATAGTAAATGGTATTATTCACAAGAATCATTCGGGTTTTATCGTTTAATGGGAGAAATAATTTAAGAAACTGTTCAACTCAGGTGAAATAGACATCATATTGTCTTTAAAAAAAACTACTCCAAAAAAGATGACCAACTTTGCATTGATTTTTATCGAATCCCACACGAAACAAGTATTTGTATGGCCTACAAATAATTGTGTCGGGAGCTGCTGCTATATTATGATGACAGCACCAATGGGTAAAAATGGGTCGGCTCGAACGGAGAAGGATCTCTCACAGAATACTAGCGTGAAATAGCAGCTTAGTGCTGCTGTGTTTCGTATGGTGCGTGTAGAGAATCAGAGATCCTATTTACAGGAATGCATCGTCATTCCATCTTAGTCCTCAGACAATCACTCCGTGTATTCTGCATTTTGAATCTTAATCGAGTGTAGATGTAGATGTGTATGGGCCACAGCATCTACTTATTAAGTGGACTGTGAGCTCATTCGTCATCCTTATATTCTATAAAAAGATCTGCCCAATAATATATCAAAGAAATAACGGAAAAAATAGATCCACGAAACATGCTTCAGTGAATCTTGGTCGGCGTAATAAAATTCAATATAAAACTTACTTCGATCAAACAACGTGCGATCTGCTTAAAGACCTAAATACTACTTACATCTCTTAACATTTAGGCAGTGTTAAATTTAGTAAAAACATTGTATTCGTAAGGAATATTTTCGAAAGAAAATCTAATTCACATGTTTTTTATACAAAAATGAGGCAAGGAGCGTTTAAACCCCAAGACCCTTTGATGGTATGTGGCCTTTGTCGTCTATCAACATTTGTTGGTGATTTACCTAAAGGTGTCATAGTAATGACGTTCTGAAAAACTGTTGTACCGAAAGTAAATACCACACTAGTCGTTTGTGGCAGAAAACTTAGAATATTGTAGGTATAAGCATAGTGAGTGATTGCAAATCATCAAGACAATGTGGATAGAATAAAAAATTGTGTCGCAGAGTAAGATGGTAAAGTTTGACGTCTGGAATTAATCCGAACAACCCTTTTTACCAACCAACCTTTTTAGATGAATCTACTATCAAAATAAGTATAATATTGTAGTGTTCCTAAATTCCTTTGTTTCAAAAATTTTATAAATTAACATACTACTAAAAAGGATTCGTACTTGAATTTGTAAAATAAATTTATTAAAATGCAAATTCAAATTTACGCTCAATGTGATTAATAGTTAACTCATTCTACGAATACTTGCTGCTAAAGTTACATTCAAATCGATATTAAATTTTCGATTCAATCGATTCATAATGAGACACATTGACAAATGAATCTGGCCATTCACCGGACGTTTCGAGAAAAAAAGTTTATTGAAAAAAATGTGGATGCTACTGGCAAGCAAAACTATTAATCAATTTCTTTTAAATTGACAAAGATACACAGACCATCATTATTTATCTTATCTTGAGGTCTTAGAGCTTTTATTCCAATATTATATTGGTGTAATAATGCTTGTATGAGAATCTTTCGAATTGTCATTTGCTGTGAACATGATTTTATCACGGACAGTTTAAGGTAGAGAATAGGTAAACACATAAACGTTCACACATGCTCCTTATTGCCATTCATAACTATTTTTTGTAATTTATTCCTGATAAAGAATGTAATAAGTTTCTGGAGATTAACCCAGGATTTTCTAATACATACCCAATTTTTTATTAAGCTTTTTAAGTTCTTTTAGGCATGTCTTAATTTCATTCTGGATCTTCGTTTTTATAGATTTTCAGCATCAATTATACACTGCTTCACAATATGCTGATGCGTCACAGTGCGTAATTTTTGGTACATTTAGACGGCAACTTTAGGCCAGCAGAAGGTTGGCGATAGTATCTCAAGGCGCCTAAGCAGACAGACACCTTATCTAGAGATTGACATCACTGTCGGAACACTTGTTTCACCGTTGCCACTACTAGCTCACATGCAATCGCACCACTTGTATATTATATATCAAAACCCACTCCAAAACATTATTCAAACGATAATACAGGAGCAGCAATCTACCGCCGCTAAAACTCCTTACATTCCCAATTTTTATTTTTATCACAGATAAAATCAAAAAAGCTTCTCTTTTGAAGAAGCATATAACAGTAATGTACCTATTTTTGATATACGGCATACGAGTTAATACCAGTAAATTATATCAAGTTGCACTTTTTTCACTGCCATAGTTGAAAAATTGCTATTAGAAAATATTTGCGGGAATTTATGTCTTAATTTCCACTCTTCCTTCCAATATCAGACATCTACACGCACAGTAGGTCGCAACCTCCTTTTTATTGACAAATCACGTTCATACCAAACAGTTTGATACGTCTTTCGTACAGGAAACTAAAGGAATAATAAACCAGTATCCGGTTTCATATCCGATTACAATATGGACATCATCAAGGCAAGAGTGCATAGGCTTTTGTTAAATGAATCCAGTGCAGTGTGCTCTACCATCTTTGACTGCATCACTGCTTACCATCAAGTATGAACTCTGGAGTTATAATAGGTAAAAAAATATAATCATTATCGTTAAGCCTATCACAACTGAACTCCTATATTTTTGTATTACTCCTATTTTTTTTCTCTCTCTGTCTCTCTTCCTCTATCTCTATCTCTCTCTTTCACATTTTACTTTCCTTAAATAACCTTATTTATAAGGCAGCTAGTTATTCTAAAAACTCACAAATACCTTATTTGAAATTTGTAAAAGAGTTGTTCGAACGGGAAAAGGGTTACGTGTTCCTTCAAAAGCCGAACAGCTCGGATCCAATGCAATTATCGCGACAGATCGTCCATCAATTGATTTACAATCCTCTACACTTATTTATTATCGGTAACTTTACAGCGGTCCGGGAAAATGACATAACTTCAAAACATTGAATATTCATTTTTATGTAGCTTTCGCTGCAGACAAGAGGACAAATTAGTCCTATTAATGAGACTGACCTGTACCTAGTACCTGTACCTAGCACCTGTACCTAGTACCTGTACCTGGTATTTATACCTAGTACCTGTACCTAGTAACTGTACCCTAATGTACCCCACACAAGCTTCAAAAATCTTACAGAAAAGCAGGCCTTTCACATGCACTGGCTGTCATCTATATTTTTGGACGGATTTAAGGTCATAATTCGATAAAATGCATACTTACTTTAGACGTGGTAGAGCCATGGCTCTAGTATCTATACTACTAATCTATATAATATTCTCTATACTATTAATAAAGCCGCAGCATGCTGCAGCTATATTAGTAGTATAGTTGTAGCACGAATGGGTCGGCTCGACCGGGGAAGGACCACGCTCTCACAGAATACCAGCGTCAAATAGCAGCTTCATGCTGCTGTGTTTCGTATGGTGAGTGTAGAAAACCGGAGACCCTCTTTACTGGAAAAGACACATTCTATCTTAGTCCTCACGGCTGACTACGCATCTGCATTTTTATTCGCAAACGAGGATAAATGTAGATGTCTATGGGCCACAGCAACCACTTACCATCAGGTGGACTGTGTGCACTGTGTGACGAACGATGTCACCCTATCTTATATAAAAAAAAACTTTAAAAAGTACTGATAAAAATAGTACAAAATTTTCAAATTTTAAATTTTTTTACATATACGCTTCTACTGTTTGAACACGCAAAATAATATTATTTATAAGGAGACGGAATCCGGCCTTTCATGTCGCCCCATGAATCTTCGACATCCGCTCTGGGAGGCACTCAATTAGTCATTTCTGTCAAAATAACGTTAAATCGCTTAAAATAATCGAATTCTATATCGCTTATATGGTATAACGGTCTATATTAGATGTAAACGATAATAATGATGCTTACTACTCGGAGTACCTGACTACGGAGTAGCATGTTATATATACAAGTTTTATCTATGTTACTGATTATTGGTTTTCAGAGCAGTTAGCAGAGTAGACTTTGTACAATCGGTCACGCTAATACAAACCTATAAAATTAAATGGAATTACATAGTCATGTAGGTTTAACGTTGAGATATGTACTTTCAAGTTAACGTCGAATTCATTAATTTTATAGTTTTCTATTGGCGTTAAAGATTGTCCAAAGTGTATGCTGGACTCGCCGCTACGTCGCACGCTCAATCAAACGCCTCTCACTGGGTCTTTACATTTTCACTAAAGCCGTCAATAGTGAAGAAAATTTAGTTAAAAGTACGTATGTTTAACATGCACGCCGAACGCTCCACCCCTCTGGACGCTCTTTTTTTTTATAGAAAAGGGAAAAGAGCTTGCGGCTCACTTGATTGTAAGTGTCGACTGCCGTCCATGAACAATGTTAACACCAGGGGAATTGTAGGTGTGTTGCCGGCCATTGAAAAAGAAGTACTGTTTACCCCGAGCAGTGTTAGTGTTGAGCGGGACTTCACCCCAGAACATGAGGAAATCTCCATTACGTGTTGGGGTACTCTCTAATATTATTCCGCTACTATGGGTGGAGGGGTGGACCTGCGGCCTCCTGCACATGCCAGGTGCAACATAAAAGTTTAGCTAAGTATACATCAGTGGGACGTATAATATAGACGGCAACTTTAACTACGAAGGGTGTTGTAGTTAGGAATAAAGCGACGTAAAAAAAATTAGTACCCCTTCCTCTCATCCTTCATCAGCCCTTAAAAGTACACTGATATGAGCCTCTCCCGTCCAAGAAAGCATTTTTTTATATGATGCTGTGGCCCATAGACATCAGATAATCTACATCTATTTCTTATAGTCTCTTTAAAAAACGTTACCTCCACACTAGGATTTTCTCCTGTATCGTAGAGGCAGTTTACAAACATAAATTGCACAAGGACAAACATCCAGACCCGGAACATTTATTCGTAGGCCATACAAATACTTGTTCGTTCGGGATTCGAATCCGCGGCTTCCAGCGCAACAACTTATTGCTAAGCCACTGCGCCACGGAGCCGTCATATAAATTATACTTGCGATTGTTGTCTCTTGGTGAAACTTCATCATAATTTTTGTGGTTTAAGTACTTGTAGGTACTTGTTTCACAATATTTATTTAAAACTACTAATTTATTGATATTAAAGACCGACCGGTTTCGCCTCACTGCATCATCATAATATTAAATACTCTAATTACAAAAATCTACATATTATATTTTTTAATATAGTTTAAGAATAAAAATGCAGAATGGGTCACCTCCAAGATGGAATCTTTCGCTTCCAGTAAAAAGTGTATCCGGTTCTCTACACTCACCATACGAAACACAGCAGCATTAAGCGGCTTTTTCTTGCTGATATTATAAAAAAGTAAAAAAAAACTTAGTAAACTTTGAAGAAAATGTTTTATTACAAATATATAAACACAATTTACATTACATTAATTCATATTACATTACAATATATATATATATATACATACATATCTTTATATATTAAAATTACGTGTCACGTTGTTTGTCCGCGATGGACTCCTAAACCACTGAACTGGTTTCAATGAAATTTGGTACATTTTGGTCCAACTTGAGAGATAGGATAGTTTTTATCCCGGTAAATGACCCTCAAAATTTTTTATTGCGAATTTAAGGATTTTTATAGGAAGTGTCGTTGGAAAGGGCAGAACAACGTCTGCCTGGCGAGCTAGTAGCCTAATGGCACGGTGCGGACTGCAAACTCAAAAGATCGTGGGTTCGAATCTCCCAATCAACTACTATTGTGAACCACTCGTAACACAAGCATTTTAAGCTTACCAAGAGTGGTTAAAGGGAATATCAGTACTTTTAATAGCATCGCTAGTATGTATTACAAAAAAAAAGACACATATTAAAATGTTTTTGCTCTTTATTTTATTTATGTATTGATTAATGTGTTAAATAAGGTTTACTTCATTCAACTTCCTGATACTGTTTTGTGCTGAACGCGTAAATCAAATTTAGTTATTTTCGTATTTATAAAGACTTGTCACAATACGGCTCCCGCCCACGTACGCTCGAACGCGAAAGCGCTAAGTAACAATAAATAAAATTAAAATAACAATCTTTGATTGAACGGAGCCCTAAAATGTCGCTGCCGTTTATTTTAAACATTAAAGAAGCATGCACGAAATATATTAAGGAAAATCAACTATTTAATATCTTATATTAAAATTAGAAATATAACTGGAATTGACGAAAAACTTTCAGCAATTGTAATATATAAAGTAGATCATCATTATCACTGCAGCATATACATACAGCCCATCACAAATCCACTGCAAAAGATAGGCCTCCCTCATAGCTTATTAGTAAGTAGAAAACAAAGTAGGGCCTTTAGCTGCCTACTACTGAGCTCCAGCAACTACCTATGTTGTTTATCAGTGCGTCGCTTTCCTGTATATGGCTGCTACTTAGAACCTTCTTGTCCAATATTTCTCAGAATCTTAAGACGAACGTATCTATTAAAAGCAAATAATACATATTCCTTATTGATTGTACACCAATAATCATAGACTACTGTGTAGTGGCGGTGCAAGAATATCCATTACCCCATATCGTCCCATGGGTGTCGTACGAAGTGACAAAGGGAAACAAACCAGGAGATGGGCGTCTTTCTAATAACAACTTAAGAAACTGACGTTACCAACTTGCTTGCCAAGCGTAGCAACTATGGAAAATATCCACCCTATTGTGTCATCTATGGAGACTAATGTCAGGCAGTGGACTTTGATAGGCTGTAACGGTAACGCTAACTATAGACTAGTAACACACACGTGTTATCAAATTACAATTTCAAAACAAGCGACATTTTAGGCGTCCATTCACAAACCATATTGTCAGAATCGATGAATTATGAGTTGCAGAGTCATAGGCCGCGAGGTCCCAGAATGGGTCGTTCTGCCTTACCTTCGAAGGATTACGTCCGTCGATCGGCAGCCGTTGAAAGGTTAGATCGCTCCTAATTATGATTTATAGTCGCTCAACACTCCGCGGAGGTAAGTACTGGTGGGACGAGAAGTCTTTTGTTAAATGGTTATCGATTTCCGGTTCAAAATATCATTCGGTCGTATTGGTAGAATTTTAGAGTGTTCATCGTATCATAGACAAAATATATAATTTAATAAAACTAATTTTACGGATGTTATCGCGTTTAATTGAACTTATTTTATACTTATTTTAATTCCCGGCCTTTCGGGTACTTAACAGCACTCATACTATAGGGGATTTCGAATATTATATTCTATACAAAAGCTATAACATGATATAATTTATATTCAAAAACTGAAGCTGGTCCGACTTAATTATGTCATCGGGGCGTAAAACAACTCAGTGCCCCCGTGAAAACGCCGGAATTAAAATATAAATCTGTAAAATTAGTCATTTGTGATAAGAACATGTGTTAGTACGGTTTTTAATATTGTTTTACACAACAAAAAAAAACTATAATAAAGAAAAACTGAAACTAAAAATTTAAATTATCATACAGTCCTACACCCTGCCGTATCGTGAACGTGGTGTCGTGCTAAGAAGGCTGGCTGGGTTTCCTCTCGAAATGGCTGTATAGCCTTACTACGCGTCGCTATTCTAGCGTATGCCATACTAGACATGCTCGTAGTGCCTTTAGTAGCATGTCGAGGTCATCGCTGACATGCTCCCATAACTTTTTCACCTACCAAAAATCGCTCAATCTGGCTAGTTTTCACTTCGAAAACTGCACTTGCTAAGCGTAGCAACTATGTCAAATATGAAACATGGAAAATATCCCTCCTATGAGACAATCTATGGGGGAGGCCTTTTTTATGTTTAAAGTTTTTGATGACTATATGCAATGTCAATAATCTTCGTGAAATATTTACAGTTTAACTCCTCCATGTGTGTATGTGTGTAACTATTTCGTTCACTGGAAAGCGCACACCCATTGTATTATAGCTATGAGGTACCACTCTCTCACTCTTACCAATGGTAAGAGGGAGAGAAAGGAAACATATACCCTGATGCTGCAAAAAAGCAATAAAATTGCGTTTTATTTTTCGCACAGTTCACGGCTTTACGATTATTATAACGATCGTCATGTAATATAATACTCTGGTAAGAAGCAATCCATAGTGTAATGCGGTGGTATGGTCACCGCGTGAAAACAAGAGCAGCGTAAAGTGAAATGCTAGAACGTGTGCAAAAGAAATTTGTAAGATTTTTTTTATTTTCAAACGAACTTACCGTCTACCAGATGGCAAGTGGCTAACTGTTGCGTGCAAAACTATGTATGTCATATCTGACGACTAAGTAAGAAGGCCTCACAGCTTGCAATTATATTAGCTCTCAATATCCCTCATCCCGGAACACCGCAATGCAAGTAACAAGTGACATTTGGCGCCAAAAATATGTAAGAAGATTTGAAGTTTTGATTTTTACGATTAAATTACTGAACATTATCAAGATTATTTGTGAAACAAGAATTGCCGAATGTTTTTTTTTTATTGCAAACAGAATATATAAATGATAACCAAATTATTTAAATGCTATCTGTTTTGTGGCTAACATTTAATTACTTCTCTTTATTTTATGGAATAAGGGTGACAAACGAGCACACAGTCCACCTTATGGTAAGTAGTAGCTGTGGCCCATAGACATCTACATCCATCTTTGTTTGCGAATTAAAATGCAGATGCGCTGTCAGCCGTGAGGACTAAGATGGAATGCCTCTTTTCCAGTAAAAAGGGTCTCCTGTTCTCTACACTCACCATATGAAACACAGCAGCGTTAAGCTGCTATTTTACGCTGGTATTCTGTGAGAGCGTGGTCCTTCCCCGGTCGAGCCAACCCATTCGTGCTACAACCATACTATTAATATAGCTGAAGCAAGGCTCTACCACGTATAAATCAACAAATTTTAATCAACAAATTTCGTTCTTAATCCTTACTGCTTATATAAATCACATGCATAATCTCCATACAATATAGGAAACACTGTACTAGTATAATATCTTCTTCTCTTGCAGGCTAAATCCTACAGATCTATATGTTTGTCTCTTTTTAGTCGCTTTTTATAAATGGTTCTAAAGTATTTTTCATTTCAATAAAATATTCCCTGCGATATTCGAACAACGACCCGCAGTGCTTCAGCCAAACGCTAAGTTTAAAGTCACTTTTCTACCGAGACGTCCAAATATCGAATACATTAAAACTGTAAGAAGTTCTCGTCAGAACTGTACCGGAATATCAATGCCAATACGCGTGGGCGATCATATCGATGTCTCTCAATGCACGTCTGTTTGAATTAAAATACGTGCATACAATTTATTGTTGTATTTTAATCATATTGCGTAGTAAAATATGTGAAATAAGTTTTACTTCATACTAGCTGATATGGGTCCTTGGACTCTTTCTATGTTGGTATCATTCTCTAACCTATTTCATTTTTTTCTTTTCTTTCTTCTATTAAAGCTGAACTGACAAACGAATATTCTTTCCGCCTGATGCTAAGTGGCTACTGCAGATATAGGTCACCTGAAACTTTTATAGGTATCCATGCCATATATATGACATGGATACAGCCATATATATGGCATGGATACAGATTGTTACAGAAAGTGACTACGAGAAAAATATACAATATGTGAATCGACATTCATACCTGCCATCAGTACACGAAACCGTCGCCAATATTAAAATAGACTTGAATATCATCATTAAAATACAGAACAGTATAAGTAATGCGACAATCTATAATGCATCCCACTACTGGGTAAAGACTCTCAATTCCGAGGGAGAAAAATTCTCATACAATCCCATTACTATTACAGATTATCAAAAGTCCACAGCTAAACATAGGCCTCCCCCACAGATTGCCTCATAGGGGGATATTGCTATAGGCGCTTGGCTTGTCAAGCCGGTTGGCAACCGCAGTTTTTTTTAATTATTTTGAGTTGTTATCCAAATAACTGATGCTGCTGCCGCTCTCCTCATATGTTTCCCTCTGTCGCCTCTTACGACACCCACGGGACGATATGGGGAAGATTATATAGTAATTATTATACAGTAAGTAGCAATTTACGTGGTAGAGCCATGCTGCAGCTATATTAGTAGTATAGTTGTAGCACGAATGGTTCAGCCCGACCGGGCAAGGACCACGCTCTCACAGAATACCAACGTAAAATAGCAGCTTAACACTGCTGTTTCGTATGGTGAGTGTAGAGAACCGGAGACTTTTTTTACTGGAAAAGAGGCATTCCATCTTAGTCCTCACGGGTGACAACGCATCTGCATTTTCATTATTTATTGAGGATAGATGTGGATGTCTATGGGTAACGGCAACCAGTTACCATCATGTGGACTGTGTGCTCGTTTGTCACCCTATCCTATAAAAAAGTGGATATTCTTATATCGGCACTGCATAGACAGATAAGATCTTTTATTCATCACTTATTGTTGTCCTCCGTGTTCACTGATATAAGCAGGTGATTTTTGTAATAAATAAAAGCTTTTACTGTTCTACGCGTTCTGTACTAAATTGGCATCGCTTAGGTGGCAGAAAAAGTGATTGATGCCCTCATTTTCACAGTAATCCAGGAATCAATCACCGTCAGCACCAATTAATACTACATTTTTTTTATAGGATAACGGTGAAAAACGAGCACACAGTTCACCTGATGGTAAGTGGTTGCTGTGGCCCATAGACATCTACATTTATCCTCGATTACGAATCAAAATGCAGATGCGTCGTCACCCGTGAGGACTAAGATGGAATGCCTCGTTTCCAGTAAAAAGGGTCTCCGGTTCTCTACACTCACCATACGAAACACAGCAGCATTACGCTACTATTTTACACTGGTATTCTGTGAGAGCGTGGTCCTTCCCCGGTCGAGCCGACCCATTCGTGTTACAACTATACCAGAAATATAGCTGCAGCATGGCTCTACCACGTTTAAACACATGCTCGGCAGTGAACGAAAACATCCTAAGAAATGCTGAATGTCTTACAATATTAAAAGGGATGAGAGCCTGTTATTTTTTGTGTTCGGACACTAAGGCTAAACATTCAAACAAAACAATATTCAGAAAGGAAAGAACAGTGTTTAAGTTAATTAATTGAAGCTCCTGCTGACCTACAATGAGATGAAAACAATTTATTCGCATTCGAATAAAACAATAAGTGTATTCATAAGGGTGTGTACACACTGCGTGTTTTAATTTGGGACACAATAACCAAGATCAATAAAGTATTCAGTCGATTAATTGATAAAATTCTTTAAAATAACGCGCAATGTTTTGTCGTTGAAGAAAAAATGTTCTCCAACATATTTGTTGTGTTGGCCACTGATGGAATGACGAATGGACGGTTTCCCGCGCAAATTATGGATTACGTATGCATCAAATATTATGGCGGTTGGTGTGGAAATAAGAAATTTCAATTAAAGAAGACCACAGATGCCTTTGCAATGCTTCACAGCCCGTGTTTATATTACGTCTAGAAGCACTGAGAAAATAGAGTGATACATAACCTGAAAGAGTTCTCAGCACAAAGTGAGCGTAGTAAAACAAGATTAAGTTAGCTGGACTAAGTGTTGACTTTCACTTAAATAAAAAATTAGGGACACAAAAGTGCGGGAGATTTAATTCCGATTGGCTATACACTGACCAAAATTTGACGATTAAAGAAAATTCTCCGTCTTACAACAAAATATAGAAGAGACTGATGCGCATCTGTAGATTGTTTACTTATCAATGAAGTCGAAAATATGTTTATAGTAACTATGTAACCATAATCAATATCATAATATAGCATAATCGACCAAATCGGTGATACATTGAAAATGGGCCAGATTATGAGTACCCTTAACCAACGAGCGTGTATGCGTAGATATATGGTTGTAAAGGAGGCGAGAGAGGAGTGTCAGGATCGCGCCAAATGGAAGTCTGCCTACCCCTCTGCCTACCCCTCTGGGTGACAGGCGTGAGTATTTGTGTGTTTTGTGTGTGTGTGTGTGTGTGCGTGTGTGTGTAACCATAAATACATAACTTTATCTAAATATTATTAGGAGTTCGATGTACGGAAGAATATACCAAATTTTTCTTGAAGTGACATCGTCCTCTGTGTACAGCAACGTACAGAAAGGACCAACGTGTTTATCAACAACTCGAGCTCAACTCTACTCTCTTAGCTCACTGAACGGTATAATATCCACTTTAATTTACGGAACTAAGATTCCACAAAGTAGCAATTGGAAGCAGCACTATAAATCACGCATTGTGTGTCCCCAGCCTAACGACAACAGTTGGAAAGCTTCCAACAACCTTGTCACAATAACATGAGTCACAATGTTCCAACGATATTTGAGTTATTAATAAATTAATTTGCTACGAATCAAACAATGTGTGGTCGATATCTCAATTGTCAAGTAGGACAAAGGACGTGGAACTCAACGAATCATTTTTTAAAAACTTTTTGAGAATATAAAAGATTACCTACACAAAAATTCTGTCCCTAGAGCGTCATAAGAGGCGCCTATCTTCGATGCCAGAAAGAGATCATGGCATTCAATAGATAGGGATATAAAATAAAGTACTCTAACCGACAATGTGGTCTAACCATTGAGTTATATGTACTACTAGAGATGCTATTCCAAACGAAAATTGTGCGCTACTTTACGTCTTCGCGCATTGCGCATGCGTTCGTTACTTTATATGAAATAAAATATATATATAAGAATTTAATATAAAATACTCTTATTTTAATCTAAACAAACATATTTCTAAATAAAATGTAATAACAATTATCTTATGGAATTCACAAATCTTCAATTTACGCAATATTTAATTTAGTGTACGGATTGTACAGTTCAGTTGAACATAGTCAATGTTAGGAATGCGAAATCTAGTGCGTAGTACATATAATATATGGATGGATCTAACCAACAACCGATCGTCAAGCCACCTGCCAAGCGTGGCAACTATAGCAAATGGCATAACTCACCTGAAACGGAAGAGGCCCCGCAATAGCCGTTCACGGGTTGAAGAATGCCAAACACTCTTGGACCGTGTAACGGCGGTGTAAGAATATATACTACCCCATATCGTCCCGTGGGTGTAGTAAGAGGCGACAGAGGGAAATAATCCAGGAGATGAGCGTCAGCGTCTTCCTAATAACTACTAAACAATTATAATATTTAACAAAAATAATAACCGACTTCAAATTGCTAAAATGAAGTTATTTATTTGCTACCCTTAGGGGTTTATTTTTTCTCGAAATTTGAAGTATACTACCCTTGAAGTATAACCTATTTAATAAAAAAAGAATCATCAAAATTGGTTTGCAATCTGCGAAATTATCGTGTAACATACATACAACAAAACATACACTCGAATTGAGAACCTACTCCTTTTTGAAGTCAGTTAAAAAAACTTGCCTAGCGTGGCAACTATGGCAAAATCCCCTCTATAAAGCAATATATGGGTCTATGTTCAGCACTGGACTTTTATAGGCTGTAATAGATGGATGAAACACTCTCTTAGGTACACATTGAGACATAACCGTTTTTAGGGCGTGTGGTGTAGCAACGCGTTTGGCAAACATGGAATACTTGTTTGTAGAAATATATAAAAATTAAAAATAATAGATAATAGAATAATAAATAATAGAAAAATTTTTATTCAATATAGATTACATATAATTCTAATTGAAAGTCATTTTTTACTTTTACCACTGGTTCGCAAAAAAATCTCTGTTCTCGGAAGAACCAGCAAGAAACCCAGCGGGACAGTGTTTTTTAAAAGCACAATATACAATATAATATTGTATACAATTGTTATGAAAACATTTAGAAACATGGTAGCGGTCACGTCATTCCCAGGGGTTATTATCAGTCATGTACTCTTTAGTAGTATAATAACCCTTAAAGTTAAAAAAAATAAAGTTACAGCCTATATACGTCCCACTGCTGGGCACAGGCCTCCTCTCATATCTGAGAGAGTTTTAGGGCAAGGAAGTGTTCGCTGCACTGCCCTAATGCGTGTTGGCAAACTTCACGTGTCTTCGAAATATATTCTTTTCCTCAGACAGGTTTCCTCACGATGTTTTCCTTCATCGCCACCATTAATTTTTCAGCATTCATCGCACGTGGTAAATCAGCACTTAAAATTGCAATTAACAATTTCATTGGTGCTGGCGGGGATCTAACCCGGGTAATAACTCTTACTACACAATTTTTGCTTAATAATATTTTAAACCTTTTGATAGATAAGGTCTGCATATTTTGATGGACTTTGTTGTAAAAGCTGTATACATTGCCCCATGAAGGAATTACTGACTCTTTGGAGTCGAGTAATTGGTATAACTAACTTGTGCTTGTTCCTCAATTATCAACATTACCACTACGGCCTTAGCCTTATAAAGAACCAGTCTCTCTACTTTAAGTTAATTTTTATAAATACTAGCAATTCTATTAATATTACTGGTATTCTCGTTAACCACTCCAGGCAAGATTTAAAATGCTTGTGATAGAAATGGTTCATGACAGTAGTCGAATAGCGGATTCAAACCTACGACCTTTGAGATCACGATCGGCAACCATTACCATTCGGCTACTGTCGCGTCAAGATAAAATTTTGAATCTTTTATTTTTAATTTATGACGCTATTTAGGAATATTTATTCTTAAAAACTGTACAAAAACAATAATTTTTAGTATCAGTTATAAATCAATGCGCCCACACTGTCGTCTGTTACTGGCACAAAACAAAATATAATTGCAGGAATGCATTGAAATTAAAATTAAAACTCAAAGCGACGATCTCTAAATAGATTTATCCAGAACGCATTAGCGATTAAAATTGTTTTATTATTTCATAACACGTTTAAAAAATTTGTTTTGGCAGACATTTTGACTGCAAAATTGATTGTGAACAGTTTTTATTACGAATATAAGCATTATTAGTCCTTTTCATTACTGTTCGTAAATTAAGAATTTCATTATGTAGTGTTTAACAAACTGGTAAGAAGTAATATTGTCTTAATTCTTAGTATTACTCACACATCCTTACTAATCCGACGCAGTGACCACAAAGTGGGTTAAGTCTTAAGGGTCCTGTGCTATCACGTATCCGTTTTGACCGACGGGACGGGAAAGCGCACAGGTTATTTTTTTATAGGATAAGGGTGACAAACGAGCACACCGTCCACCTGATGGTAAGTGGATGCCGCGGCCCTTAGACATCTACATCTATCCTCGATTACAAATCAAAATGCAGATGCGGTGTTACCCGTGAGGACTATGATGGAATAGGATGCCTCATTTCCAGTACAAAGGGTCTCCGGTTCTTTACACTCATCGTATGAAACACAGCAGTGTTATGCTGCTATTTTACGCTGGTATTCTGTGAGAGCGTGGTCCTTCCCCGGTCAAGCCGACCCATTCGTGCTACAACTATACTACTAATATAGCTGCCTTATGGCTCTAGCACGTATAAAATATATATAGGTTATACTTTGCATCCGGCTAAGAGTTACAGTGAAACATAACATCTTTTTTATAGGAGAGGGGGCAAACGAGCATGCGGCTCACCTGATGGTAAGTGACTACCGCCGCCCATGAACAACCGCAACACCAGGGGAATTGCAAATGCGTTGCCGGCCTTTTAAAAGGAGTAGGCTCTTTTCTTGAAGGTCCTTAAGTCGTATCGGTCCGGAAAAATCGCTGGTGGTAAACTATTCCACAAGAAAGTTGTGCGAGGAAAAAAACATCTTCTAAATCACACAGTGATGGACCGCCAATCATCCAGATGGTGTGGATGGTATCGGGAGTTCTGCCACGATGTGTGTTCGTGAAATTTCGCGGCTGGGATTAATCCGAACAATTCCTCAGAGCACTCCCCGTGGTAAATGCGAAAGAAAATGCAAAGAGATGCAACATCTCTTCGCAGCGCCAATGAGTCCAGCCGATCGGAAAGAACTTGGTCGTCGACGATTCGAGCCGCTCTGCGCTGGATGCGGTCAAGTGGAAGGAGCTGGCACTGAGGAGCCCCAGCCCAGAGATGGGATGAGTATTCCGGCCGAACCTGCGCCTTGTAAAGCTGCAGGCGGTGTGCCGGCATGAAATACTGTCCCGCTTTACTGAGCACGCCAAGCTTTTTAGAGGCCAATTTGGCTTTCTCTTCCAAGTGACCACGAAACTGCACGTCACTCGATATGTCGACGCCGAGGATTCCGATACTGACTGAGGCAACATAGGGAGTACCTTGAAACTGAGGAGATACGACAAAGAGGTTCTTTTTAGCGATAAACGCGCAAACTTGTGTCTTCTGAGGATTAAACTGGACTAGATTTAGTCGCCCCCAATCTGAGACTTTGTTCAGCAAAGACTCGACTTCAGACACAAGTTTGTCCCCGTACTCGGCGACGTTTTCCCGGGAAATATTGGCATGGCCGGTGTATAGAGCATCACCAGTGCTGTCATCCGTATAGCAATGAATGCTACCGGTTTGCAACATATCATTGATATGCAGAAGAAACAGCGTTGGTGATAGCACGCAGCCTTGTGGAATACCAGCGTTAATAGGCTTGTAGTCGGAGCATGCACCGTCTACAACGACCTTGATGCTCGGATCTGCAAGAAACCTGGTGATCCATTTGCATAATTTCTCGGGAAGCCTATAGGAAGGGAGCTTCGAAAGCAGCGCTTTGTGCCAAACCCGATCGAAGGCCTTCGTATGTCCAAAATAACGGCCAATGCCTCCCCCTTGGACTCTACTGCCACCGCCCATCTATGAGTTAAGTAGACCAGAAGATCACCAGCTGATCGACCCCGACGGAAACCGTATTGGCGGTCACTAATCAGCTGGTGATGCTCAAGGTACCGCATGAGGTGGCAGTTTAAAACGGATTCCATTATTTTGGAAAACAAGGGGTGATGGCGATAGGCCTGTAGTTGGACGGGTCTGAGCGGTCGCCTTTTTTAGGGATCGGGTGGACAAAAACTGTCTTCCATGATTTCGGGACTATGCCTAGGGAGTAGGAGTACCGGAAAAGACGCGTTAGAACCGGTGCCAACTCCGGGGCACACGTCCTCAGCACAATTGGGGGATTCCGTCAGGCCCACTCGACATGTGGATGTCCAGGGAGAGGAGTGCTCTGCCAACCGAGCGCTGTGAGAACCGCACATCCGGCATGGAGCACTCACACAGCGGGATGATCGGCGGTGTGTTCCCCCCGTCATCAACAGTCGAGTTGGACGCAAAAAGGGAGCCTGAAAGGTTGGCTTTCTCTTTTGCGTCGTGGGCCAGTGAGTCGTCCTCCCTGTTCGAGATGGTAGTGATGGCTTTAAGAAATTCCCTTGGACAGCTTTGGTGAGAGACCAGAATGCACGGGTTCCCGAAGGAAGGCGAACTAGTTTCTCGCCAATTCTGCCTATGTGCTCTGACTTTGCCTTGGCAATAACTCTATTGAAGGACCTGGAGGCGAAGTTATACTTCTTTTTAAGTATGCTGGTGTTTACATCCCGAGTCATCGAAGCCGCAGCCCAGGCTTGATAACACTCCTGCTTACTGCGTCATGCAGTCTTACAGGAGCGACCAAACCAAGGCTGAGATCTGCCTCCGATGGGTACCACAGATGATGGAATAAATAATTCCATTCCCTGTAGCACCACATCAGTGACAGAGTCAGCAACAGCGCTGGGATCATCCGGCGAGAAGCAAACCCGCCCCATGGGTAGGAAGCAAAGAAAGACCGCATTATTATGGAATAGAATAGACTGAATAGAATCATTTTATTCAATAAAGCTACTAATCTTTAGGTGAGCTCTCTGTTTGTTGCCTCAATTTTATTAAAACTAGCGATCCGCCCTGGCTTCACGCGGTTGATTTTTGGATCTCGAAAACAACGCCACCTACCGGGTCCAATTGTAAATCTAAACCATTCTCTAAATAACTTAAGCGCACACAAAATTTCATCGAAATCGGTCCAGCAATTTAGGAGGAGCTCAGTCAAATACACACGGACAGAAGAATTATATAATATGCGTGTATTATAACATATAAACTTTTCTCTTGAATTATTCTGTTTATCAATGGAAACCGCATCAAAATCCATTACGTAACTTAAAAGATCTTAGCGTACAGACGGCGGGAAACGACTTTGATATGTAAAGATATATTCATGTAATACTTATTGAGTCATTTTTTAATTTTCCTGACAAAAACGAGCAAAATACTCAGCGGGAATTTTTTAAAAGCACAATTTACAATATAATATTTAATACAATTTTTATGAAAACACTAGCTGTTCCCCGCGACTTCGCCCGCGTGTAATTTAGGGTTTTATTTTTTTTGAGCGGAAACCTAATTATTTTTTTAAATATAAGTAGTGTAAGTTATTCCCTATAACATCAGCTATCTGCTAGTGAAAGTCCCGCCGAAATCGGTCCTGCCGTTTCGGAGATTAGCCGGAACGAATAGGCAGACAGACACACAGACAAAAATTAAAAAAAATGTGTTTTTGTTATAAGTTCCCTATAAACTTTTATATACATTTAGTAAAAAGCTGTTATTTTGACTGTACAAACAGACACCTTAATTTTATTTATTTGTATAGATTTCTATGAAAACAAACAGTAACAATGACATAATTCCCAGGGGTTATTATATATCAATAATAGTATATTTACGCGAATAATACACATCGAGTAAAACTATTTTTACGGATGTCGCCCCCGTGACCATAGGTGCTGTAAAGTACCCGAAACGTCGAGAATTATAAATAAGTAAATTAAACGTGATAAAATCTATAAAACTAGTTTTATTCCATTAAAACAGTGAAGTTACAGCCAAATTAAAATAATAAAAACGTTCTCCAGACCGAATTTTAGTCACGGCGGCCAGTCGCAACGGAGAGTAGCCTTCGGCGCAGGGCAGGATTATAGTGCATGAGTTTATGCGCAAGCACAGGTGCACTCTCTATTCCCTCACTCTCATAGTCCGATGGGACGGTAAACCGACACGACCGGAGAAAGATCAGGCGCAGGACGTGCTTTCCGAGACATGGGGGGTTAAACACCGCCAACTTCCTGACTCCCAGCAGCTACTTAGAACTTCTTGATGGTAAAGTTCATTAAATGATTTTATTTAGCCCGACTCGGGATTTGAATCCGCGACCTCGTGATCAGCATTGGTACTAATACAACCAATAGACTAACGAGGCATTCACAGTCAAAAGCACGAATGGATCGCCTCAATCGGCGTAAAACAACTCTCTCACAAAACACTAGCGTGAAATGGCAGCTTAGTGTTGCTGTGTTTCGTATGGTAAGAGTAGTGAACCGGAGACCATTTTTACTGGAAACGAGGTATTTCATCTCAGTCCAAAGGGGTGACAGCGAATCTGCATTTTGATTCTTGATTGAGGGTCAATGAAGATATATATGAGCCCACAGCATTCACTTACCATGAGGTGAAATGTATGCTCATTTGTCACCCTTATTCTATAAAAAAAATTAAAATCATGTTATTAAATATACACACACATGCACTCACACGCACTCACACACACATATACGTAAGGTGCGCATAGTCCTATACATTTAGTGCAATATGTCCTTACATCCTAAAATACTTTAATAAATTTTGCGTCACCAAGTGCTGGCCACCTTCGGTGGTGTAGTATAAACTCAGATCAAAAGGCGCTGAAGGAATATAATGGGTACGTAGTCACAAATTGGACATACAATTAACGTCATAAATTACAAATATAACGACACAGTTGATAATTAGTGAGGCTAAAGAAGATACTACTACGCGTTCTCGGCTTACATTCTCGTTAGGAAACTAGACGTGATTGCAACGTGGGTTATGAATGTAAAGAAATTTTATAATTCAGATTTAAGCCACTTCCAAACTTCTGAGTTATCTGAAATTTTGCCGACGTATTAATAACCGACAACAAAACAATAATTTCACAATTATGACATATCATTCTCACTAGAATCATCATAATTTATGATCATTGCGTGTAGTTTAGGTCAGCCAGGAAATGCAGCCGGTGCTCTAGGCACTATACCACCGGTGTAGGACTGTATGATAATTAAAGTGTTCACTATTAGTTTTTTTTTATTATACCAAAATTATTATATATTTTAATGTTATTTATACTCAAAAATATAATATTCTCTTTATTTATTTATTACGGCCTTCTGTCGTATTATATACTAGATGTTCCTCGCGACTTCGCCCGCGTCTTATTTGGAATTTTAATTTTCTTCGCGGAACTCTAATTCTTTTTCTAAATAAAAGTAGCCTAAGTTACTCCTTGTGACATCAGCTATCTGCTAATGAAAATCCCGTCAAAATCGGTCCAGCTTTTTCGGAAATTAGCCGGAACAAACAGACAGACAGATGGACAGACAGACAAAAACTTTAAAAAGTGTTTTTGTTATTAGTATCGTATATAATTTCATATGCGTTTAGTAAAATGCTGTAATTTTGACATAACAAACAGACACTTCAATTTTATTTATTTATATAGATTAATTCAAGTCAATCTGTCTCAAAAGATTTCGATCGTAAGGGCTCTTGCATTCATAGAAATAAGGCGCATTCTAATTATAAACCTTTATATGGACATTTAAGCGGTTAATTAAACGCCAGTTCTGTGGTAACAGATATTATTTCACTTGAAATGGGCCTGATGTCATAATTTGTGAAGTCAACGCTACTTTTTAGTAGTCGATTAGGACGACGTCGCTTAATTCTATTCATGGCGTGCTTAGGCCGATTAGGAATAAAGGATCAATGACCTTTTAATTGGTTGGCATTAAAATACTATGAAAAAAATACAATAAAATTTATCATCACCGTTCATCGTCACTTGACGTGTAGTGGCGGTGTAAGAATGTCCACTAACCTATTTTTTCCGGTTGGTGTCTTAAGAGGCAATAGAGAGAAAGAAAATAAGAACAAATAAGAATTTACAGTGGTAGAGCCACGCGGCAGCTCTTGCTGTCGCACGGATGGGCCGGCTCGAACCGGGGTGGTACCACGACCTCACAGAAAACCAGCGTGAAGTAGCGGTTTACCTCTGCGTTTCGCTTGGTGAGTTCAAGTGGCCGGAGGCCCTTTTTACTGGAAATGAGGCATTCCATCTTAGTCCTCACGGGTGACAACGCATCTGCATTTTGATTCGCAAACGAGGATAGATGTAGATGTCTATGGGCCGCAGCAACCACTTACCATCAGGTGGACTGTGTGCTCGTTTGTCACCCTTATCCTATAAAAAAAAGAAGATGGGCAGCAGTATTTCCCTGATAACAATTCAAAATTGTAAGACTACGGTTTTTTTTTATATAGAATAAGGGTGACAAACGAGCACGCAGTCCACCTGATGTTAAGTGGATACTGTGGCTCATAGACATCTACATTTATCCTCGATTAGGAATCAAAATTCAGATGCGTTGTCACCCCTGAGGATTAAGATGGAAGGCCTCGTTTCCAGTAAAAAGGGTCTTCCGATTCTCTACACTCACCTAAACGAAACATATCAGATTTAAGCTTTTACGCTGGTATTCTATAAGAGCGTGGTTCCATTCCTGCTACAACCATAATATAGCTGCAGCGTGGCTTTACCAGGGTTGTTACGCCGATTATTAAACGTGGCGACTGTAGCGAAATCCCATATGAGGAAATGATTCCACTCTTTCGCTGCATTACAAAATACGAAGCAAATGAATGTAATGATGAATAACTTTTTTATTTTAAAGTTAATATTTTGCTTAACAAGAAAAACAGCAAATCGATTTTTGAATCAGTACTCAAATAAATTATCGCACAACCTTGCTATGCCAAATAAACTAACGCCGAGGATCCATAATTTACATAAACATAATTGTAATTTCAAGCACGATAAACATATATCGATATAACATAAAGAACTGTTTGCAGCGCGGCGCGTTCCTATCTCATGTCTTAATTTGTACGGTGAACAACGAGACAGTATAAATAATGTAAAAACAATGAACGACGCGTCCAACACTACCACATTGTGCGAGCGTGTGCACGGGACTTTAAATTTTGCAGAGCTACCAACATCATCTTATTCAGCCTATAACAGATATAAATCAGTATATTATACAAAAATACTAATGACGATTCACTCACTTACTCACTCCCTGTATTCACTAACTGACTCATCAACTCCCAACCCAAACTCTTAGTTAAGTAACTGTGAAAGAATTAGACATAAAGCCAGAAATTTTGTAATTTTATAAATTTTGATTAGGCTTGTGTATCGTGGCAGAATTCATGACCCCATTTCATTCAGTGGTAATCGTTACAGCGACTATGGAAAATACGAAGTAATTCTATGGCTTACGAAAGATGGAATAACTATCTTCTTAACGCTGCCGGACGTAAAATACCCTCACTGGCGACGGGGAGCAGCGTGAAAGGCGCGGGACGTTTTAATATTGCGTTCGCCTAGCCGTTTGCCACGCTTGACTTTTAAGGCCAATCCCAAAGCCCATGTTCAGCTGTGGGCTTTTTTACAAAAATTATATGTGCAATAATGCATTTTCTATCTTCACCTATCACTAAACAGTAGGACACTTTTTGCCAAGTTGTCCGTCTGGTTCTTTCCAAATTTCTGCCATCAATCAGCAGTCCATCACTGCTGATTTACATAGGTACATAGAAATCTGCAATCTGCATCAATTTTCTAAAATCAAAACGCAGTTGCGTTGTCACCCCTGAGGACTTAGATGGAATGGCTCATTTCCAGTAAAAGGGTTCTTCGGTTCTTTGCACTCGCTAAGCTGCTATTTTACGATGGTATTCTGTGAGAGCGTAGTCCTTCCCTGGTCAAGCCGACCTATTTGTATTAATATAGCTGCAGCGTGGCCCTAAGACGAGAAAATTATGTTACATCTATTTAAGAGGGGATGAAAACAAAAAAATAGTTTTTCATACCAAGACTATTCTATATATTCAAAGGCTGCAACAACGTATGCTGCGGCGACTTTGACATATATACAGAAAAATCTAAAATCATAAAGCACAAACTCGGGGCCGCATCGTATCGGGTTGCGATTGCTCCTTGAATGCTAATCATCTACTCTCTCTTTCACCCTCACCTTTTTGCTGTAACAAACGAAAATAAACCACAACATCACACAGTAAAGTACAAAATCGATTGCTATCCTATTATTTAGTGCCTAGCTCTTCAAAGATATCTGCGTTCATCGGCAGTCTAGATGACTTTTCTATTAAGGGAACTTTATATTCTATGGTTCATATAATAATTTCTTAGAATCGCACTATCCATTCTTTAATCTCAATTACCATGAAGAAAATGTAAAGTTAGTACGTCGCCGAGATGATAGTGGAAAGGAATAAATTTAGTCACATCTTAACAACTTGAAGTTTTTATTAGAGCATTTACATTAAATGGTAATCTATGCCCAGCCAAACACAGCATCCTTATTTTTTGGTACAGCTAATCATTAAAACGGGAGAAATGAAGAAGAAGGTCTATTAAGAAATAGTTCCACACGTATATTAATTTTAATCTTGCAAAGTGGCGGTATAAGAATATCCACTAACCCATATCGTCCAATGGGTATCGTAAAAGGCAACAGAGGGATACTAAAACAGGAGATGGGCAGCAGCACCTTCCTGATAACAATCCAAAATAATAAAAAACTGCGGTTGCCAACCCGCCGCAACAGTGGCAGCAGTGGACTTTTATAGGCTGTATCATTACATCACATTACAGATAATTATTTCATCCATTCATATAGATACTAAGTCGTATCGGTCCGGAAAATTCGCTGGTGGTAAACTATTAAACTAGTAAACTAGTAAATTATAAAACCATGAGTTTCTGTAAACTGTGTATTAGTCACCATAAAAACTGATCACATAATACAATGCCAATTAAAAAAAAACAGCAAAGTTTAGGCGCAGTATGAATTAAAAACAATTAAAGTAAAAATAAATATTAGCGTTTTAGAAGAATTACATTTTACGTGGTAGCCATAAGTGCTCACGGTAAACTTCACAGTACGCGTGAAATCCGGGTTGCTGATATACCACGTACTCGATGACGGTGAAAGATGTCTTCGTTTGCCGCCTTTACATCTTATAAAGAGTGTTACCAAGCAGCAATACACTCACTGCTGTTATCCGGCTTATTGATAAGAGATCCTATATAATCTATACATCCAATAAATCTGTAGAAACATTGTGTGTTCACGATTCACGCAAAAACTACTGAACGAATTTCCATGAAGTTTTGTATGTAGGCTGTAAATGACCGTGTATAACATATAGGCAACTTTTTATCTGCTAGTAAGAGTAAAAAAAGGATAAAAAAAGAAAAAAAAGTAGTTTTTGTGTGTGTATATATATAATATGGTATGCCTGACAGCCGGTTTTTATACCTTATACCCTATCGATTGGAACACAGCAGAGCTCGCACTGATATTTTTCGGCATTAATAGGTGAGAGGCTGGTACCACCACGAACTTCTGTGCAGTGAAGGAGTCCATACACTTAGTAAAAGTCGTTTGTTTGGTTGCAGTTGCAGGACGCTGGAGTTCACGTAATACTAGCCACTTACCAACCAGTGACGCACGGTAAATAATATAAAAAATACTACTATTAAAATTATAACACTTGTTTACTAAAACACTGAATTGAATAATGTCGTCATAAAGATATTTTATAATAGTCTCTGAAACGCATTTACAAGTTCATTGACCGTTTTATTTCTAAATGAGTAAAGTCATTACGAGAAGCCATTTTTATAATTACCTTTAATATCACAACATTTCTTTATGTAAGTATGCACTTAAGTTTTGCGGACGGATTTGGTAATTTTTTAATTATTTTAAAGTACAATCATCGCACCGTGTACTGGTGGTGTTTACCATGTAAAATGTAAGAATCCCACTACATCCCGTGGGTGTTGTAAGCAATCAAGAGATGGGCAACAGCGTCTTCTTAATATCGACTAAAAATAAAAAAAAACTGCTGTTACCAACTCGCTTGTCAAGCTGGTAACTTCCACGGACTGCAGTATCCACTTACCATCGGGTGCACTGTGTGCTCGTTTGTTACCCTTACTAGTATAAAAAATAAACGCGCATCTACAAGTAAATGCAGTAGCCCATAGACAGCTACTTCTATCTTCAATAAATAATCATCGAAATGCAGATGCTTTGTCACACCAGAAAACCAGTAAAAAGGATTTACCAAAGATTCAACCCATTAATGAATCAATGAATGATTTTTTTTATATAGGATAGGGTGACAAACTAGCACACAGTCCAACTGATGGTAAGTGATTGCTGTGGCCAATAGACATCTACATCTATCATCGATTACAAATCAAAATGCAGATGCGTTGTCAGCCATGAGGACTAAGATGAAATGCCTTTTTTCCAGTAAAAAGAGTCTCCGGTTCTCTATACTCACCATACGAAACACAGCAACATTAAGCTGCCATTTTACGCTGATATTCTGTGAGAGCGTGGACCTTCCCCGGTCCTCCGGTCCCATTCGTGCTACAACTATACTACTAATATAACTGCAGCATGGCTCTACCACGTAAATTACAGGCTGTGAGGCATACCATCAGTCCTCAGAGGTGAAAACGAATCTACAGCCATTTTATCAGATATTTGTTTCAGGTGTCCATGGGCTGCTGTGGCCACTTACCATTTGAAAAACTTACATAGAACTGACTTTTTCCTATTGACTCTTATCCGATGGAAAGTCGGGATGATATAATCTGAGGACGGCTGAAGAACGCTAATATCTAGTAAATTAAGTCACACACAACGCTCATAACAGTTTTATTGTACGGACTAAGAGAATACAAAAAGGCATGCGTTCGCGCGGACATTTAATATTTTCGAGAGATACGACCGCTCTGAGCCGACTGATCTGAGATAACACTGCGACAGATTTGTGCGAAACCGAACGCTTGCATCTTGGAAACGAAGCCTACCACTTTGTTTCACCGAAGTAATCATAGAGGACATTGAACATTTTCTCAACATTAAAAATAATACTTAAATAGGTTTAAGAAATGAAACATGGTTCAATTTTTATGTGATAGATCCACGCTGCGGTGATTTTTATATACATATTCTTTATAATTTTAAAAGATGTTCGCGTACCAGCCATTTGAAGGCTGTCTTATTAGGTGCTTTTAGGTAATGATTATGACTATGTAACGGCTGCTATCTATCTGAAACTACAGATACTAAATACCTATCTAATCCTGTTACAAGATAATAGACTATTATTTTGTAACGTGCTACTGGAACCGTTATTTCAAAAGAACAAAAAAAGGCGGATCAGGTATATATATATAACTTTACTTAGAATAGGCTACTTCTACTTCGAGTGGCGAGAAGAAATCAACCACACTGCTTCACATGCAAGAGCGCGTCCGCGTCAAGACGATATCTATCAGAGAGATGAAACGGAGCCGTTGATTCCTCGTCGGGCGTTATGAATTTAAAACAGAGGTTCTCTGTGACTGATCATTACAATCGCGAAAATTTCTCCGCCGTGTCTTCGGTCTCTAACTAGATAAAAAAAACCGTCGTTAGTCGTATAGCAACTGAGAAAGTACTCATTTTAATCGAATAAATTGTGTATTTTTATGTACAACATGTAACAAAAACAAAGTGGTTTCCGTTAAGTATTCAAACGTATTGAAATAACAATACTTCCGAAAACATGACATAAAAAAAATTAATGAAAATATTTTTGAAGTTATACTTCTTTTGGCGCGTTTGTGAAAAATTATTACAGTGAATTTTATACGATGCGCGCACACACCGAAACCTAAACGTGACAACTTCATTTGGTAATTTAACTCTGTCAACTGTCAAGTTTTCGTGAGAACTGATAACTAGAATTTATTTACTGACTTGACACTGGCAGAATTCTATCAAGAGAAGCCATAATTTAAAAGAAGAAGAAGAAGAAGAATTTATTTATTAAAATTAGAGAATCACGTGATTAACATAATCTCTATAATATATAAAAATCAATTGCTGTCCGTTAGTCTCGCTAAAACTCAAAAACGGCTAGACCGATTTTGATCAACTCTTATGTGTGTTTGTATGGGTCCCTAGATGGATTCGATTCACATTCAAAATCAGAACACGTCTCATCGGACTATGAGAGTGAGGAAATAGAGAGTGCACGCACTTTTCACTATGATCCTATGTTGCGCAGTTGGCTAGTATGATGACCGCCCGCCGTGAACGAAGTGCGGTCGGGAGGACGTTAGTATTATTTAACTAGCAAAACCCCGGTTTTGTACGGGTGATTTTTTAATCTCGACAACAGCGCCACCCACCGGATCCAAATGTGAAACTAAACCATTCTGTAATCAACTTAATCACTTACACAAATTTCATCAAAATCGCTTCGGCCGTTTAGTAGTAGTTCAGTCGCATACATACGAACAGAAGTATTATATAACATAAAATATACATATATTTTACTTACAAACTTTTATCTTAAGTTCTTCTGTTTATTAATTAAAACTGCATTGAAATTCATTTCGTAGTTCAAAAGATCTAAGCGTACAGACGGCGGGAAGGGACTTTGTCTGTAATGTGAAAATAACTCCCTTTTATTGAGCTAAAGAGGTTATTTGCATGATATTAAGATGTAAATAACCATTCTTAAAATCTTTGTGTCTGCTGTTATGCTGCCTTTCCACGCAAATTTTCCAAATGGCTGAACCAATTGTAATGAAACTTGACGAACAGATATACGGAAATACGAGGAGTCATATAGACTAAATTTTATTCGAAAAATTTGTAGATTTTCGAATAAAATTTAGTTTTTTTTTTAATAATAGATAAAATAAATAATCTTTGATGATTACCTTAAATCTAAATAACGCCAAATTAATAAAAATATTACGTATGTCATACGTGGTAGAGCCATGTAGGCGACACATCGAAAACCGTTGAAGCGGGCTATCGCCGGACTAACCAGAGTAAATCATAATTTCTATAAAAACTTCAAAAACGCCGTCATAAGGTTTAAAATTGCATAGCGCCCGCGACGATTAAAACCGCTTAGAAATCGCGTAGAATCTTAAAATATTTTTAAAAAATTATTGATTTTAGTAATCAAAATAATGAACAAGTAAATTACGAATATTGATGTTATGAATGTATTCGAGTGGTTTCCAAGCATATAGATTAATTAATTTCGTTGTAATTTCAACTATAGTGATTTTTTAGAGGTGTTTTCGCAAATTATTATGATCGAGTCAAAATTTTACAATCGTGCTTTTGAGCAAGCAAACTCAAGATAAAGACATGAATTTACCTATATCAAAATTTCAGTTTCGTTAGTCGTGTCATACTCCTATACTATTCGATGAAAGGAGGTGCATTTTTTCGCGGTGTCGCCTTATGGGTCGGCTCGACCGGAGAAAGACCACGCTCACATAGAATACTGCTGGTATTCTGCGTGAGCGTGGTCTTTCTAAATTAAAATTAAAAATTTTGTACAACCGACTTCAACATAAATTATTAAGAATAACTCAAAAACTATTGGTCCAACCTTGATCAAATTCATATGGGACCACATGTGAAGCACCAGCTTTCAAATAAAAAAGAATAATCGAAATCGGTTCACCCAGTAAAAAGTTATGAGTAAGAATTGAGTACCGTCTCCATTTTGGAGTCGGTAGAAAAGCAGCTCATTGCTGTTGTGTTTCGCATAGTCCGTGTGCAGAACTGAGACCCTTTTTACTGCATACAAGGCATTCCATCTTAGTTCTCAAGGGTGACAACGCATCTGAATTTTGATTTTTAATCGAACATTGATATAGAGGTCTGTGGGCCACTGCATCCACTTACCATCAGGTGGTGGCTGTGTGTACTCGATTGTCACCCTTATTCTACAAAAAATAAGTTAAATAAAAACAACAATCTGTGATATTTAAAAATATTGTTACGACAGTGTGAACACCGCGAGGTGACTTAACGCGCGCGTCAGGCCCCTTCTCGAAACTCATAACTCCTATATTTATGTCTTACTTTACCCGGCTCCCGGTTCGGGGTTATATTACCTCAGGTTTTACCATTGTTTATGGGTTTTGTTAACCATCAATTGTTACCGCTTGTAAAGGTATATCGGTATTAAATAATACATGATAAACAACTTATTTATACGCCGATGAATTATTGATTTGAGTGGAAATATTCGGATGATATTAATTACGAACTCAAAGTCAAGGACATATTTATCTACGTAACAGAAACTTAATGCAATTTTCCCCAACTTATAGACGGCCATTTGGCTTGAAAGTTTTACTCGTATCAAGGACCGGTGACAATACAAGAATTTAATAAGTTTATCCCAGTGCAGTGTCCTGATCAGGATAACCAGGATAAAATAAAATAATTATCGGCATCATCACAGCTGATGATCAATGCATGTTGTTTAATCTTTAGTTTTGAATGAGGGTGACAAACGAGCACACAGTCCACCGGATGACAAGTGGATGCTGTGGCCCATAGACATCTACATCTATCCTCGATTAACAATTAAAATGTAGATGCGTTGTCACCCCTATAGAATGAGATGTTTTAAGATGTTCCAGTAAAAAGGGTCTCCAATTCTCTACACTCAACATCGAAGCAGCATTAAGCTATATCATGCTGGTATTCTGTGAGAGCGTGGTACTACCCCGATCGAGCCGACCTATTCGTGCTACAACCATATTATATGTATGTAGCTGCAGCGTGGCTCTACCACGTAGAAGTTTTTGTAAAGTCTTATATTATTATTCAACAAAACACTTTTTAAAAGTCTAATGCTATGCCATCGCTTCAAAAAGTCCCTACTCCAGGAAGATCTTGTAAGTAGAACCGGCATGAGACTCACAAGAAGACTATCTATCTATATTTCTACCTATGTACTGACTCATCACAATATCTCTGGAACCATAAGGCCTAGAGACTTGAAATTTGATTGGAATATTTCTTTCGCCGGGTAGAGGTAATCTAAGAACAGATTTTACGAAATTCCACCCGCAAGGGGGGTGGCGGGGGCGTCAATTTAAAAAATCACATTTTCAAACTACAGCACTTATAGGTATGAAACTTGGCCAGAATATTCTTGTTGGCTAGTTAAAAATTACCAAGAACGGATTTTATGAAATTCTACCCACAAAGGGCGTTAAAAATTATATATTAGGTAAAATAATTCTTCTGTCCGTGTGTACATGTGACTGAACTAAACCTCCTCATAGGGAGGATATTTGCCATAGTTGCAACGCTTGCCAGGGTGGTTGGCAATCGCAGTTTTTGATTATTTTAAGCGCTGCAACTATGGCAAATATCTACCATATATTATATGCTATAAAGCAGGAAGACGCTGCTGGCCATCTCTTGTTTAATTTCCCTCTCTCGCCATTCACGACACCGATAAGATGATATGCCTAGTATATTCTCTTACAACGCCAATAATATAGTTAAATATAAATGGCATGGCACTGAATACAATGAGGGCATCTACGAATTTTTCTGCCACCAGGGCGGCCCACTTAAAAATAAGATGTAATATTTGACAGATTCCTTGACGGGTAAGTTAATTTGTTCGGAAAATGTTTCTCTCTCTATTATTAGTCATATTTTATATTTTATATCAGTTAGATTAATAATAAACGAGTTGAATGTAAATTCAAGAAAAACAACTTCCTTCTGCGTGAATCCCATATCTCTGGTGCCCTTTGACCTACAGGACCCAAATTCAAACTCGACCGAGCTACTACCTCAAGGTATCCACATACCAAATTTAAAGTCAATCGGTACAGTGGAACGGAAGTTATCGTGTCGGCATACAGACTAACAGACTGCCAGCTAAAACCATTAACTTCCTTTCAATGCTACGCAGAAGGAAGTTAATAAACCAAACCACAGATATTCATAAAAGTAGAAAATTTAAAAAAGAAGATAAAATTGTGTCAAAATTTAAAAGCAAACCACTGGTTTATATAAAACTTACTTCTCAATTAATATTGTGTAACAAAACACTTCAGTGTCATCTAGCGACATTTGGTGAGCGAAAGATTACTAACCCTCATAGAATATAAATAAATGTACCACATGATATATCTTGTACCACTTTGTTTCCATACGAAACAACTCTTTATACAGCCTACTTTAACTGAAGGCGGTCAGTGTACACCAAGGAAATAAGAGCCATGGTGAGCTTTTAGCAGTAAAAAGACACGCTTATGTTTTGTAGGCGTTAAATCTCATGAGATTGGCATCGCCCCATTTGGAGAATGCCTGTAGTGTGAGATTCACACGCTCAACCATAGCCTCTCGTTCGGACTGGATTTGATCTCCACTGGCCCGAGCACTTGGTTGGTATCTCTCCACAACTGTGCTGTTGTCTGCATACCCATAGATGCCGGGAATGAGCAGATCATTTATATGCGGCAGGAAGAGAGTTGCAGAGAGAACGGACTTCTGAGGAATTCCGGCGTTTGTCACGATAGGACAGGACGAGCAGCCATCGATGACGACTCGGAGAAATCGTTCAGAGAAAGTCCTACAACTAGTCATACAGGTCAGGGGATAAGCCGTACGCTGAAAGATTTCTCAAAAGACTAGCGTGCCAAACCCTGTCGAAAGCCTTCAAAGCATCTGCTTCACCACTGTTCTTGAGGGCTTTGTCCCATATGTGAGTGGCATACGCTAGAATATCCCCAGTTGATCGATTTCGGTGAAACCCATACTGGCGGTCACTGAGGAGATCATTCTGCTCTAGGTATGCCATGAGGTGGGCGTTCAATGTACGCTCCATAATCTTGCAGAGCATGGAGGTAATTGAAATTGGCCGATAGTTAGCAAGGTCAGTACGGCTACCTTTTTTAGGCACAGGTGCAGCCTGTGGCTAAAAAAGGTAGCCGTACTGGCCAGCTTCCAAGATTTGGGCACTACTCTAGTCCTGAATGAGAGGCGAAACAAGCGCCTCAACACAGGAGACAACTCAGGTGCACAGATCTTTAGAACTATAGCTGGTATACCGTCAGGTCCACTAGCTTTATTCACGTCTAGACTTCGCAAGGTCTTAAAAACCTCCTTGTTGGTGATACGGACCTCTGACATAGAGGTACCGCAGTGATGTTATTGAGATGGTACGCTGTTGCTACTGTCCAGACGCAAATTGCAAGCAAATAGAGAAGCAACTAAGTCCGCTTTCTCCTTAGGTGCATGCGCCAGTGAGCCATCTAGTTTTACCAGCGGAGGCAGTGTAAACCGACAGAAATTTGTCTCGACCGCTTTGGCGAAAGACCAAAAAGCTCTACTGCCAGATGGTTTGTGTTTTCAGCACAAGCGCACTCGACGTTGAACCATAGGCGAGCTTTACTACCAAAGGGTACGTCAGCAAAGGGGATGAAATACTCCATCGCTTGACATATCACATCGGTTATGGCATCCGCGCAGCTCGACGCGTCTTCAGATGAGAAGCAGACCTGTCGCCAAGGATAAGATACTAAGAAATGCCGCATCTCATCCTAATCTGCTGATTTGTATCGCCACACTCGCCGCATACCGTGGAAATCGTAGTTAGGTGGGGAATATAATAACACAGATTTCAGCAGACAGTGGTCAGAAGTTCCCAATGGTGAGGTAACCTGAACATCATACCTGTCTGGATCGGTTGTCAGCAGAAGGTCGAGACAGTTGGCTATGTGCCCATACACATCGGTACTCTAGTCGCTTGTTGTACCAGCTGGGAGAGTCCCAGCGACAAGGTAAAATTTCACGCCTCTCTCCCAGCGTGGTTGGTCTTCTGGTATGGGAACAGCCAGTCCTGATGACAGGCATTAAAGTCCCCCAGAAAAACCAACTGTGCATTAGGGTTCCCATTTAGAGTCACATCAATGGTTTCACTGAGGTGTTCAAATAGCCTGGTTTTCTCCTGGTCACCGCTATGCGATCGGTAGACACAAGAATAAATCATTTTATCCATTCCTGTTTCTATTAATACCCAGATCGTAGAGAAAGTGGGGTCTTCAAGGTGACGGGGACGCTTACAGCAGATGTCGTTGCGGACGTAATCACAGACTCCGGCGCGCTGATGGAAATTATGCTCCAATGTGTACCCAGCGTAACAAAGGTACACCTCATCTAGAGGACATCTGATCTGCGTCTCTCGTCTGCATTGATATTACAGTGCAGGCCTCGGATGTTTGTGAGGTGCACTTTGATGGAGAGGGAGTGCAACCGCTGTACAAACTTACTCTTCTTTTTCCTTTTATATGTACTTAAATGAATCGGGAAATATTTACATAGGTGAGTATCTATGGGCCACAGCATCCACTCACCATCAATTGAATTGTGTACTCGTTTGTAACCCTAACTTCTGTATTCGACGGCTCCATGGCGAAGTGACTTAGGAATGAGTTACGGCGTTGAGGGCTGCGGATTCGAATCTATGGAACAAGTATTTGTATGACCTACAAGTAATTGTTTCGGATCTGGATGTTTGTCCTGGTTCAATTTATGTATGCAATTTATTTAATGAAATTTCAATAAGGTATAAAATAACACTAATTCGTTAAAAAGCATAACTCTCACTTTATTCTGTATAAAGCAGCTACAGTTATGATGTTTGCACATTGTTACAAATAAAACGTTAAAAATAGAACGTTATTACAAATTCAAATGTTACATTAACTGACATTTAAATTTAACAAATTACATCCATGGTCACGGACTCATAACTCAAAGCGGACGACCAGAAAACGCACTCGAGCTACCTAAAATATTGTACCACAAATGACCATAAGTTCTTTGAAGAGATAAACTTTAAGCCAATTATGGCAAGGGAGCGGCGTTTCCAAAAATTCTATATACATTTTTATATCTATCATCAAACTGTTTGGTTGACGTGCTCGATGCAATCTCGACGTTTGGCAATAATATTTCTAGAGCCCTTTGACATTCTCGGACACTTTTATTACCAGTTCCTTAAGGAACAATTTAGTCTATCGCTTGTCTGTATTAACTGTAAATCATCGTGGATTTATTCTTAGATTGTTAGTCACGAATGAGATGAGCTTTCTGTTTACAAGTTGGTATTAAAAGTTGACACGCCGTTTTAATTTCGATAGTTCTTTTTTAATACGCGTTGTAATGTCTGTTTTATGTTGTTTATTCTATTTCTTTAGGACCTTAGATACTTCTGGGTGTTAAACGTTAACTTGGCTACTGTATTTGATTAATGCTTAAAATATTTTTTTGTATGTGGTAGAGTCACGGCAGCTATATTAGAGTTGTAGCACAAATGTGTCTTGCATGATGCGTTGAAGAGAACCGGAGACCCTTTTTACTGGAAACAAGGTCTAAAGGGTGACAATCCATCTGCATTTTGAATCTTAATCGAGGATAAATGTAGATGTATATGAGCCTTAGCATCCACTTACCATCAAGTGGACTGTGTGCTCGTTTGTCACCCTTATTATATATATATATATATAATTTTTGTTTTTATAGAGGTGGAGGAAAGCGAGCATGCGCTTCACCTGATGGTGAGTGACTACCGCCATCCACTGCAACACCAGGGGAATTACAGGTGCGTTGCCGACCTCTTAAAAAGGAGTCAGCTCGTTTCTTGAAGGTCCCTAAGTTTTATAGGTTCCGAAAAATCGCCGATGGTAAACAATTCCACAAAGAAATCGTACGAGGAAGAAAATGAATAGTAAAACGCACAGTAGTGGACCGCCAAACATCCAGATGATTTGTATGGTGGCGTGAGTTTTATCGTTTCGTAGTTTATATTTGGCAGCTCGAGTTAATCTGAACAATCCCCCAGTGCACACCAAGTGTTAAATGCAATAGGAAATGCAATGAATGTAACATCTCTTCGACGCGCCAGTGAATCGAGCCGATCATGGAGAACTCGTTCGTCGACAGTTATATATTATTTATTACAATTACAATTAAAGCGGAAATTGCGTCAATATTGGTTTCGGAAGAATGACGATATTATTATTTAGAAACCTACGATTGATGATATTTCTTAAAATAGATATACTTTTAGAAATTTCTAGATTGGAATATATTCTTTCCATTCTTTATAAATTCGTGAAAAGTTCGCAGTCGAACATGGGTTTATCCCATTAAAGGAAAATAAAAGGTTAAAGTTTATGGGACAGTCTTTATCTATATAGATTATACATGCGGTTGTTGTCGCTGGGTGAAACTCCATCATTACTGATTGTAGTAATGTCAGTTGTTTTTGTTTTACGATAATATTGTAAACTGATAACTTAAATCAAAAAAAAAATATTAAAAAACCCCTAAACAAAAAGAGCTTATAATCTTTAAACGGATATAATCTTAGAACTGATTTTCTTGATACTAAGAACATTCTCGATTAAGATCCCTTGCAAACGAAAAAAACTTAATCAAAGTCGGTTCATCCGTTCAGGAGCTATGAAGCCACAAACAAACACACAGATACACACTACAAACTCATAACACCCCTCCGTCTTCGTTTGGGGCTACAAATGCTAGAAACTTAGTTGCTTTTAACTCACGTATACATAGGATACTATAAGAAGAAGCCGATTAGTTTAAATATTAAATTAATCAAAAAGTACAAGTGTCATAAAACTTATAATTACTATATTACGATATTGGCTTTAGTAGGTAACCTTTAATAATGTCAGACCGAATTTCAGTCACGGCGGCCAGTCGCAAAGGAGACTGGACATTTGCGTAGGTCAGGATTATAGTGCCCGAGTGTATGCGCGACGATAATCCGATACGGCCGAAGAGAGATCAGGCCCAGGACCACTGTCTTTACGTGCTTGGCACGGGGCTGAAACACCGCCAACTTCCTAACCACGGGACGGTAATGAGAATTTCTAGTCAGAAAAACCCAATAACAGATTTTGGGTTCACCCGGGATTCGAACCTATGACCTCATGATCAGCAACCGCGCTTATGACCACTGTACCAATGGGGCAGTCATCGAGTGATGTTAGCTACAGTTAGTACAGGCGTTCTATCATATACGAGAGTGTTATAAGGTTAGTAAAGTGATTGCTGCCTTGCCTGTGGTTAATTAGCACTTAAGATTATTAATTAACGAAATCATTGGTACCATAGTGATCTAAATAGTTTTCTTCGCACACTGTGAGATATAAAAGCTATCGCTAGAATGTTATTTAACGGACTTCAATAATTTAAAATTTAAAATTTTGTACAGCCGACTTCATTATAAGTTATTAAGAATAACTCAAAAACTAATTGGTCTGACCTTGATCATATGGGACCACACGAGAAGTATCAGCTTTCATATAATAAAAGAATCATCGAAATCGGTTCACCCAGTGAAAAGTTATAAAGTAACTAACACACATAAAAAAACATACAGTCGAATTGAGTACCGTCTCCTTTTTTTGGGGATAGATGTAGATAGATGCGTCACAGTAACCACTTACCATCAGGTGGACATTGTGCTCGTATGTCACGCGATCCTATAAAAAAAATAATGTTTGTTACCTTATAACTTTGAACTTCGGTGAACCGATTTTAATAATTCTTTCTTATTTGAAAGCTGGTACTTCTCATGTGGTCCCATATAAATTCGATCAAGGTCTGACTAGTAGTTTTTAAGTTATCCTTAATAATTCATATTGAAGTCGGTTCTACAAAATTTTTAATTTTACCACTTGTATAAAATTAATAGTAATTAAAATACAAACTTAAAATTAATTCTTCTTATACAATGAAATTCTTTTATCAAAAACTTATTCATAAAACAGAGAGTAAAATCACAAATGGAGATTAAAAAAAAGAAACTGTAACGCAACTCCCTCGACTGAGTGCTGATCAAAGTGAAAATTTTGAAATGTTTAAAAACAAAATAAGCAAAACACATTAAACAAAGCCTCCCGCATTCCTCTTCCATCCATTTGAGTTGAATTTTTTCTTAGGGCCTTCCCAACCCTTCTTGTTTGAAGGGAAAGGGTAACCGTAACAATTCATATCTGTTTAAAATTACAGCGGCCTTTTCTAGAAGAGGTATTATATTTTTCTTACAGCTTATATAATCATGACCCGTCACCACATATCATCCCGTGACTATAGAAAATGCCTGAAACTATCATGCTTACAATGGATATAAATTATTCAATGATTTTATTTGATTTGATATAAACTATTAAGAACGACAACGGAGAACTTTATCAAATGTGATACAGTCCTAGTACTGCAAATTTGTCAGCCAAGTCTGGCGATTATTAAAAAAAATCCTAGGGTTTTTTTTAAATTACGTTTAGACAGTGTATGTAACATTAATTGCACGAAAAAAGTTTTAACCATATTAGTTTTCTTTGTAATTTCTTTTAGTTTATTATGTTCTTTAAATTTTTTTTTTGTTTATTTGGTTCTAGAAGTATATAATCAAGTCATTCAATAAATACCATTTATACAAGTAATACATTATTTTCATTTTTATGCAGTGTTTACGCATCTTATCCAACACATCCATATCAACAATTTATTATAGACCTCTCATATACTTGTTCAGTACAAGATTTGCACCAGCGCAGCGACCTTTAGCGCCACAACTATATACTGAGCCTCTGCGCCACGAAGTCGTTCCTCCAATAACGGGAAAAGTAAATTGATAGATAAAGAAGAAAGTAACCACACCACTATGATCCATTTTATTCTTGCCCTATTCAACCAAGTTAAAATTTTCCGAATTATATCAGATATAGATAATTGTATGTAGTAGAGCCACGCTGCAGATGTGTTGTTATGTTGGTTAATGTCAAGTGAGGGACGTGGCGCTGTTTCTGTCTTTAATTTGACTATTCCTTGCTTTCTACAATTATATACATACTAGCTGCACCCCGCGGTTTCACCCGCGTCATAACGTGTCGGAGGTGCGCGCCATGACCTAGCTCAAGCATTTTATAATTGCAATTAAATATTTTATTTGATGGCAATGGATGGAAAAATTGGCATAATTAATGGAGTACTTTTATCTGTCGGCATATTATGTATGATGTAGAGCGAAGTTAAGTTTTATCCACTTTCCCTCCCCTCCCGGTTGAGCGTCCTCCCCCCCTCCCCCTCACGTCCAAGAAAGTGTCCCGAAGCACGGTTTTTTACAGTTTTAAAGAAAACCGTACGCGATACATGAAAAGTATGTCATGAACGCGAGGCATGAAATGATTCTTGATAAATTTGCTATCAAACTCTTATACTTATTAATCAATAAAATTTTCAAAATACCATAGCAACGTAAAATGAAAGAGTTCAGAAATAAAGATGGAACTAATTATTGTCATAGAAGAACTCAATTAATTTTTAATTTATTTTAGCTATAATGATTGATCTAACCTCGCTCATAGAAGCTTTCTATACTGGCTTCTCGCTGTTCTTACCGGGCGGCTAGGGTATATGCGTAGTTCGCGCGCCCAGCCAAGTATTGAGTTATTTTAATTTTACATTATCTCTTAAACTATGCGTCCAAATAACATGGTACAAAGAACAAAGTTTATCTTCATAAAATTGTCTTGATAATGAAGTAACTTTCGTTCGTAAGGATAAATAAGCCATGCCTAATAATAACGCTCATAAATCACTTTTAAATTTTCAATATTTTTTTGTCACAAAATACCAAATTATGGGTTATGTATAAGAAATAGACATATGGTATCGCGGACTTTTTTTAGATGTAGTAAAGATCTATATTTTTCTAGAATATTGTATTTACGTATCCCTAACGATAACACCAGCTTACGCTGATAAATCGTTTCGGGAGTGCTTTTTCTTCTGACTTGCTTAACAAATATCCATATTTAAGGCTAGCTGAGTGATATAGCTTAGTGCTAGATAGCCTATACTATTCCACATGAATCTGGCTATAATATACAAAAAGAATTTTTCAAATCGGACTGGTAGTTCCAGAGATTAGCGCGCTTTACAAAATATAGAAATATAAACAATGATAAAGACAATTATTATTTATTTTAAGAAACCTTTTTCATTTTTATTCTTTACATCTTGTTTTTTCGTCACGTCCTGTCTAATAAGACAATTTAATTTCTTTCAATATTTTTTTTTCACTATATTTTAAATAGCTGCACAACGCCAGGCAGGTTCACCAAGTTGGATGTAGGCAAATAGTCGGAACTTGTTGCAATTCCTATGCCTTTAATTGGACTGAACATTACATCAGTATAGCTACAGCACGAATTGATCGGTTGGACTGGGAAATGACCTCGCTGGCACAGAATACCACCGTGGTATATAGGCATAGTGCTGCTGTGTTTCATACGGTGAAAGTCGGGAACAGAATAAGTATACATTTTACACCTTACTTGCCTTTTTAGACAAAGACTTATTTACAAAAAAAAAAAAACAATAAGATGGAAAGTACCTCACGCATCTGCATTTTGATTCTTAACCGATTGTAGATGTATGACCATAGAATCCACCAGATGGACTGTGTGTGACCTTGTAACACTTACTTCTACTACTATATACTACTACAATGATGATCCACGCTTTTTTCTATCACCAGGCCGGCGCCACTAGTAAGTGAGGTATAATATTTGACAGATTTCATAACGGGGAAGTTAATTTGTTCGGAAAATGTAAATGTTATTGTTTCTCTCTGCACTATTAGCTATATTAAAATTAGATACACCAAACCACAGATATTAATAAAAATGTGCAAAAAATTAAAGAGCAAACTACTGACGCATTGTTTTGTGTATTAATTTCATATTGTAGAAACTGATAAACTTTTATTAAAAACCAACTTCTCAATTAAATTACATTGTGTAACAAAAAACTTTTTCTCAGTGTCAACTAGCGACATCTGGTGAGCAGAAAATGATTAGTCCTCATTCATCACAAGTGTACTGCTGAATATAGTCTGCCCCTATAGATTACCTCATAGTGAGTTAGCAACCGTAGTGTTTACTATTTGAGTTGTCATCAGTTAGATGCTGCCGCCCATTACCTTTTCTTTAGGATAAGGATGACAAACGATCATACAGTCCACCTACATGCTTCTCGAATACAAATCAAAATGCAGATGCGTCGTCACCCGTGAGGACAGATGGAGTGCTTCGGTTCCAGTAAAAAGTGTCTCCGGTTCTCTACACTCATCATACGAAACACAGTAGCGTTAAGCTGCTATTTTACGCTGGTATTCTGTGAGAGCGTGGTCCTTCCCCGGTCGAGACGACCCATTCGTGCTACAACTATACTACTAATATAGCTGCAACAGGGCTCTACCACTTAAAAAATCAATTACCCCCTGTCGCCTCTTAGAAGACCCTTGGGACGGTAAGTGATAGTGGATAATATTACACTGCCACTACATGGTTACACGGTTGCTTCTGCATAACAAATAAAAAATAATGTAATTCAAACCGAATTTAGATCAAGGCGGCCTATCTCAACGGAGACTAGGGTTACAGTTCCCGAATGCACTCCCTATTCCCTCACTCTCATAGTCTGATGGAGCGGTAATCCAACACGACCGGAGAGAAATCAGGCGCAGGACCAGGGGCCAAACGTGCACCGTGGGCACGGGGATGAAACACCGCAAACTTCCTGACTCCAGGATTCTACTGAGAATTACTTGGCAGAGAAACCCAATTACTAATTTAAAACCGATCTGGGTGGGACTCGACACTTTTTATTGTAAAAAAAAAAACAACATATGTTTTTTCAGTAAAAAGTGTCAAAGACATTTGAATTTTGATTTTGATTCTTGATCGAGGATAGATATAGACGTCTATTGACGGCTCCGTGGCGCAGTGGCTCAGCAATAAGTTGTTCCGCTGGGGGCCGCGGGTTCGAATCCCGCATGGAACAAAAATTTGTATGGCCTACAAATAATTGTTCCGGGTCTGGATGTTTGTCCTCGTGCAATTTACGTTTGTAAACTGCCTTCACGACACAGCAGAAAATCCTAGTGTGGGGGTAACTTTTTTTAAAACAAAAAAATATGGTGCACAGTATTCACTTACCATCAAGTGGCCTGTGTGCTCGTTTATCTCCCTAATTCTATAAAAAAAAGCTCGAACCCATGACCTCATGATCAAAAACCGCATTTACGACCAATAGACCAACGAGGAAGTAAAAAAAAAACAGGTAGACAACTGGGGACCAGCACGGGGCTCGGAACCCCGTGTTAATTGTTTGTCCTTCATTATTTCACCTTCAATTGCCCTTTTGTTTTGACTATTCTCTTCACAATTTCCATTATTCCCTGGGCTTTTTCTTCCAACCAACGATTCGGTTCATTTTTCAGGTCTTTTCAATTGTTTTCCTGTGTCATCATTAACTTGCCGAATTTTTCGCTTAATACTCTTTACCTACGTCCGCTCTTTTGTAAATGAAAACTCGACTCGGATGTCAACATTATTGTTTTTTTTTTATAGTGTGAAGAATATCAAATTTTCGACATTTAGTGCAATTTTTATATTTATTATTAACTAGCGACTCGCCCCGGTTCCACATGGGTGTGTTTCTATTAATGTTGCATTGTTTGGACTTAAGGTAGTGATGACATACGGAACTGAGACGTGGTCCACTGCTGGCCGGATGAGGAAGCTCAAGGTCGCTCAGCGAGCTATGGAGAGGGCTATGCTCGGAGTTTCTCTGCGTGATAAACTCAGAAATGAGGATATCCGCAGTAGAACCAGAGTGACCGACATAGCCCAACGGATTAGTAAGCTGAAGTGGCAATGGGCCGGCCATATAGCTCGAAGAACCGACAACCGATGGGGAAGAAAGGTTCTCGAGTGGCAGCCTCGTACCGGCAGGCGAAGTGTAGGGCGTCCCCCCACTAGATGGAGTGACGACCTGGTAAGATATGCAGGAAGTCGATGGATGCAGGTTGCTCAGGACCGTGCTTTGTGGCATTCTTTGGGGGAGGCCTATGTTCAGCAGTGGACTTGTGAAGGGCTGTAATGATGATGATGATGATGAAGGTAATCATCAAAGACTAGTCCAATTTTACATACATTTTTCGGTAAATTAGCATTTAAAATTGGTCATAGTTACGCAAAAAGGATCCAATGTAATTTGTGTCAAAAATTTTCAGTTGAAAAATAATGTTTGTGGTCTATACTATTATGTGATGCAACAATTTTAGCGAAAGTAACACAAATAACAAGAAAAATTACAAACGCAAACATGAACCACACAGATCCATTCTTCAAATTTCATAACCTCAAATTAGCTTTCTTCTTTAGGGTTGAATCCTTTTTGCATAACCACGTCCAATTGCAGTAGACAATGTCATTAGTGCCGGCGAGGATCGAACTCAAAATGCTTGTGTACTGTATAAATTACAGCAAACATTTAGCCCCTGAGCTACCACAGCTCTTAATTCTATACGTATAAATAAAATTGGAGTGTTTCTAATATCAAAATAACTGCTTTTTATTGAGCTGCTTTGCATGACATTGAGACATGAATAAACATTTTTAAAAAATCTGTCTGTCTGTCCGAGCTAATCTTCGGAACGGCTGAACCAAATGTAATGAAACTTCACGAACAGTTAGACAGCAATGCTAGTAATGATTCAAGCTATATTTTATCAGAATAACTAACGAGATTTTTTATGCAAAAAAAAAACAAAAAGTTTATAAACGCCACATTATAACTTATTAAATAGGCAAAGCTTGGGCGTGTCACTAGTATTACACTAAAAGGGCGTACGATATCAAGAGACCAAGACAATCGAACATTCGTAGAAAGTTAGGGGCTGAGTTATTCCGCGTTACCTTTATTGTTCACAAGCAGGCCCGTTAAGTACGTCCCCTGAGACAAAGCGAATTTGGCATTTGGAAAAATTGCGAAAAACAAAATGGGAACGCAGCTAATCTAAATTAGTACGGTGTGCAAATTAATTTTTGTTTTAGTCATATTTTTTTCTATAGAAAGTCCAAAAACTAATTAATTACACTAGCGACCCGCCTTGGCTTCGCCTGGGTAGAATCTATTAATGTGGCGTAGTTTAGATTTAAAAAAGTCAAAAATAAATTATTATTTTCGTTTTATAAAAAAATATCCAAGTTTCTCGAATAAAATATAGCCAAGATCTTTCCTGGCATTACTTTGCGTACTGTGTGTGAAAGCTGTGCGTAAAGTTTCATTACAATCGGTTCAGCCATTATGGTTCCCACACGGAACAAATAATTGTTCCGGATCTATGCTCGTCCTCAAAATGTATCTAAACTACCCCACGATACAGGAGGGAATCCTAATATGGAGGATAAGTTTTTCAATAGAAAAAAATAAACGAATATTAAGGAGTAATTTGCTGACGCTACCTCAATCAAAACCAATATCAACCTGTACATTTTTATCAAGTAATTAGTATTAGCACGAGTACTCCATTAAGATTACAATGTTTTTTTTAAATAATATTTAAAAAAGTCTCTACTGGTATTTTAGTGACAGGTGTTTTGAAAATAGAACGATGTTTAAAAATATTAGACAGCATAAGTTTATAAAGCTTATCGTTAGGATGAGGGCTAGTAACATTCCGCTCACCAGTTGTCTTTGAGATAAAGTTTTCTACCGACTTCAAACATGAGGAGGTTTTTTTATAGGATCGGGTGACAAACGAGCACACAGTCCACCTGATGGCAAGTGGTTACTGTGACCCATAGACATCTAAATCTATCCTCAATAAAGATTCAAGATGCAGATGTGTTGTCACCCGTGAGGACTAAGATGGAATGCCTCTTTGCCAGTAAAAAGGGTCTCCGGTTCTCTACACTCACCATACGAAACACAGCAGCGTTAAGCTGCTATTTTACGCTGGTTTTCTGTGAGAGCGTGGTCCTTCCCCGGTCGAGCCGACCCATTCGTGCTACAAACATAATATAGCTGCAGCATGGCTCTACCACGTAGAAGGTACTCAATTCAACTTAATGTTTTTTTATGTCTGTTAGCCCATAACTTTTTTTTGGGTGAATGGGTTTTTCGGGATGATGCTTTTTTGAAATTTACCAATAGTTCTTGAGTTGTTCTTCATAATTTAAATTGAAGTCGGTTGTAAAAAAAAATATTTTTAAATTATTTGTTACACAATATCATTCAATTGAGTAGTTTTAAATAAAAGCTTAACAGTTTCTAGAGTATTATATTAATACATAAAACAATGTCTCAGTTATTTACTCTTTAATTTTTGACAAGATTTTGACTCTTTTTTTTATTTTTATACTTTTATGAATATCTGTGGCTTAGATTATTTATTTTTAATCTAATTAATATAAAATATAACCAATAGAAAATTAACTAATTCCAAATAAATAGAAATGAATAAACTTCCTTGCACTAAAATCCTCTCAGAAATGAGAGGAGGTCTGTGCTCAGCCGTGGAACGTATATATATATAGGTTGTAACTTTTATAACTAATAGTACAAAAAAATAGCCTTTACACTTTCCGAACAAATTAACTTCCCTGTTATGAAATCTGTCAAATATTACACCTCAATTTTATGTGGCGCCGCCCCGGTGGCAGAAAAGTCGTGGTTCATTGTTTTTGGGTATAAAATTTGTATTTATCTATTCTTAAAAATAAAACTCAAGTGTCTGTCTGTAATACTGAAATAACTGGCTTGTATTTAGCTCAGCGGGCAAATATCATTCCATCAAACAACCATTTTTAAATGTTTGTGTCTCTCCGGGCAAATCATCGGCATGGCTGAACCAATTGTGATGAAACTTAACGAACAGACATCTGGAGCATTGCCATGAGATGGGCTATATTTTATCTAAAAGTCTTGAAGACATTTAAAGAAAATGGTCTTTGATTATCTTAATTCTAAATAACACCACATAAATAGATCCTCTTGGTGTTTTATTGCGAAACTAGAAGAAGAATAACTGTCTATAGAAATAATAGGATAAAGTCTAACCAAGTGACAATAATCAATTGTCAAATGAATTCTAGGGCCATGTTGGTAACAACTTGTGTTATTGATATTATCGATAACACAATTTTATTAAATATCAATTTGATAATAATCGACAATTTCCCTAATAGGTATGAATCGGTTAGTAATTCTTTAAAATATTGCCACCCATTCTACTATTGCAGCCTATAAACTTCTACTGGTGAACATAGGCTTTCCCAAAAGATTTTACCAATCCATTAAGAATCAAAATGCAGATGCGTTGTCCCTCCTGAAGACTAAGATGGAATGCCCCGTTGCCAGTTAAAAGGGTCTCTGGTTCTCTACACTCACCATAAAAAACAGCAGCATGAAGCTATTTTACGCTGATATTCTGTGAGAGCCGACCCATTCGTGCTACAACTATATTACAACTCCGGCATTGCTCTACTACATACAAACGAAGTTAGAAGCGTCAATAGCCTAATGGCAGGGTGCGGACTGCGAACTCAAAAGGTCGTGGGTTCAAATCCACCATCCGCCAACTGTAGTGAACCACTCCTACCACAAGCATTTTAAGCTTAACAGAAGTGGTTAAAGGGAATATCAGTAATGTTATAATAGCATTACTAGTATTTAAAAAAATGCCTGAACCCATCCAGATGGTCGATTGTACCGTTACCGTTACCGTTGCAGCCTACCAAAGGTCCACAGCACAGATTGACTCATAAGGGGATTTTTTATATAAACAGAAATGATAAACGAACTTATAGTTCACTAGATGGTAAGCATTTACACGTGGTAGAGCCATGCCGCAGCTATATTAATAGATAGTTGTAGCACGAATAGGCCACCTCGACCGGGGAAGGACCACGCTCTCACAGAATACCAGCGTAAAATTGCAGCTTAATGCTCCTGTGTTTCGTATGGTGAGTGTAGAGAACCGGAGACCCTTTTTACTTGAAAATATGCATTTTAATTCGCAAACGAAGATAGATGTAGATGTCTATGGGTCACTGCAACCACCACCATCAGATGGACTGTGTGCTCGTTTGTTATCCTTTTTCTATAAAAAAGTGGCTGCTGCAGTCCATGGACACCTGCACCCAACTTCAAGCAAATAAGGTTACGGATCTGAAGTCCTGCAATCTCGTGTAATAACGTAATAACATACATATGTAGGTCACCTCGCTGTACAGTGGAGTTTGCAACCTCAGGTTTTAATGTTTTAGTTGTTGTTAGAAAGACGCTGTTGCCCGTCTCCCGTTTGTTTCCCGCTGTCGCCTCTTACGACACCCACGGGACGATATGGGGTAGTGGATATTCTTACACCATCACTACACGGGTAATAAATACATGGATTGCAATATTTTTAATTATTTTATGTATATGTCAATAAAATCATTTTTGTAAATACAATTAATTAGAAAGTCAGAAATATACGAGCGTATAAAGGACTCAAGAGGATTGGAGGATCGATCCCTCTCAAGTGCCCTCAGGCACAATCTGTTGGAAAAGTGACAAGTGAAAAACAAACTGACAAGACGATCGGCTTCTTTCGTATTACGTATATGATAGCTGCCATTACTATAAAATATATAAAAAATAATAACTTCACCATTAAACGGGATACCCATTTTACTGGAAACGACACATTACGTCATAGTCCTCAGGGGTGATAACGCATCTGCGTTTTGATTCTTAATCGATGATAAATGTAAATGTCTATAGGCTACAGCGTCTCTTACCATAAGGTAGACTGTGTGCTTTTTGTCACGCTTATTCTATAAAAAAAAATTAAAACACGAATGCACAACCAGCGCGTTCTGCCGGTGATGACATATAAAAATTTGACGTGGTTCTTTGCAAGGAGGACGAAGTACGAGGACGCTGAAAATCACTACACCGGCTATGGACAACTATCCTCGGAGTATTTCTGCTTGATGGAATCTGTATGACGTTAATGAGCCGGTCAAATAACGAGTTTCAGTGGGCGAAGTGTAGGGCAACCCCGCACTAGATGGAGTAACGACCTGGGCTGTCACATATCGTACCAATACATCGTAACCAGTGTTTTAATTCAATAAAAATTAACAACACTTCACCTATTGCGAATATTTATTTAGTACTGTCTAGAATCTTATCCTGCCGTATTCCGGTCTAAAGGGTGTAGAGAGCCAGTATAATTAAAGGGTATACATGATGATGATGTGATGCATCCCATCTAGTTCTCAGAGATGATAATGCATCTGTAGCTTTCTTTCTTGAAGTTGGTTGGGAATTTCCATGGGTTTTAGTAGCTATTCACCATTAAATTGATTTTAAGCTCGTTTGTACCTTTAATGAACATAAATGGACAAATAACACCTACTGTTATAACAGTGTAAATTTCTATCGCCATCAAGAAATTCCTATCACCGCACGTAGCGGCGACGGCTGGAGTGCCAATTGGAAAATTCTACAAATCAACTGTTGTAAAATTTTCGAGATCGACTGTAACAACCCTTTGCAGCGATGGAGGGCCCTCCGTGACCCTCTGGATGTCGTCCCGACAGTTCGAGTGCCCGTCGGCTTGATTGTTTACTCTTGAAGACTCGCTCCACTATTGTAATGTTACGGGATTTGATTTCTTCTCTTTCATAATCGTAACCCTATTTCATAACTTTGGGATTTTTTTTATTTACTTCTCAAATTTCTGGCTTATAATCTTTTTTCAATTCTGTCGCGGTTACCTTAGATTTGACTTCAGCTAAATTTGATTTCAATATCTGAGAAGAAGAGTTGTAAGACTTTTAAGATTAGAGAACACTGCGTGAACATTGTAGATGTTAACACTATAACGTGCATAGGTCGGTTCGACCAGGGGTGAATCGCGCTCACACAGAATTTCAACGGTAATTGATCGATGTTAAGGGACTTCGGTCCGTGGACTGCAGAAACCACAATACAATGTCATGATCCAGAAGTAATAATCTCTTAATTAATAATTTTAAACTGAAGGTAGCCGTGGTCAACTATGATATTGGGACGTCGAACACCTCAGTCCCCTCCGTGACCATGGCTGCTGTAAAGTCGTCGAAACTTTGGGAATTTAAACTAAATAAATATACGTGATAAAATTCATCAAACTTAGTTTCATTTAAAAACAATAATTACACAATTACAACATTAACGATATAATTTCCACCGAACAATAATTATTCTATCATTAACGATATATTTTCCAACACCATTATACGCTGCTACTGCGTCATATCATCCCCTGGGTGTCGGAGTCAATAAAGGGCAAAGTAAACAGGAAATGGGCAGCAACATCTCCGTCATAAGGACACAATATTAATAAAATAAATGTCGTTAATAACCCGCCTATCAATTGTTGTAACTATGGCAAATGTCAACCCTATGAGTTATTGTATGGGATTTATACCGTCAAATAGTATTCAAGCCACTTTCACGCAAACTAATTTCTTAAATTCCTCGGCATAAGTCGGCATAAGTATTTCGCCGTAAAGTAAACAGTTGAACTTTAATAAGCTAAACTAAAAATTAAGTTATTTTTTTTTTGGTAAGATTTTTTTGTGCCTTGGTATCTGTCTGGGTTAATGTCATCTTCTTACTTTCTGGTCTATAAAGAGCCACTAAAATTAGAGACTGTGGGGCATTCCATCCTCAGAGGTGACAATGTAGTTTTATTTATTTATTTAAGCACACCAACGATTGCTGCAATAATGTGAAAAGAGTATGCACACATCAACTTAGGCACTAATGACACAATCAATAAAAAGTCTACCGCATGCTTTTATTTATATAGGATAAGGGTGATAAACGAGCACAAAGTCCACCTGATGGTAAGTGGTTGCTGTGGCCCATAGATATCTACATCTATCCTCGATTACGAACCGAAATGCAGATGCGTTGTCACCCGTGAGGACTAAAATTGAATTTTTTGTTTCGAGTAAAAAGAATCTCCGGTTATCTGCACTCATCATACGAAACACAGCAGCATTTAGCTGCTATTTTAAGCTGGTATTCTGTGAGAGCGTGGTCCTTCCCCGGTCGGACCGACCCATTCGTACTACAACTATACCAGTAATATAGCTGCAGCATGGCTCTACCACGTAAAACGTCTTTCTGCTTATAAAACAAAATATTATGTGTATAAAACATGGACTTACACCTAGTTACTTAAATAATGTATCGTTTATGGTAGGCTTAAACTTGGCTTAGAGTCGTAACATGTACTTGGCTAGAGACATAACTTTATTTGAAGTTAGCTACAAGTGTACATGGACTGCAGTCGCCACTTACTGTCAGGTGGTCTTTAAGGTTAGTCACTACCGTATTATAAAAAAGGAAAATCTCATAATTTTTTAAGGTTAGTTAAATTACGACCTTTGAACATTCTTGAGTAGCATATTTAAGGTTATTAGCGTGACCTCACAACAAAACCTGGCACCATCAAGCAAAACTGCTCGTCAAAAATAAATAAACGAAGACGTGAAATGAACATCGGAGGTAATTTGGGGTCGTTTCGATCGACGTTCGCCTGCCAAAATCAATTAACTGTTTGTAATGACAAATGCTGCTAAAACCTACGTACAAGCAATATAATGAGACCTAAATATGACCCTTGGGATAAAAACATTAAAGACTTATAACCAGTTTTGAAACTGCAAATATAAACTTGCAATTTTTAATCTTTGGTAGGCAATACAGTCAACGAAAAATTTTCGGATAACGCGAAATGTCTACCGAAGCAAAACTCCCAAACACAATCATTTCGTCTTTTACTTTTTAGTTTTCGATAAAAACAACGAATGACGAATAACTTATGCGATGCAATGACCGCAGCGGCGACATCAAACGAGCTACTTGAAGTATGATACATCTCTTTTCTTTCATAGCAGTAAAAGGAGGATGGGGTATGGTAAAAAAACCCTTTGTGCGACGCAAAGCCGACGCATTCGCTACGTCGCGTTTATCGCCTCGCAAATAAGCGTGTGTGATGATCTCAATGCGAACAAGAACATCTAATGTTTAACTTGCATTTATTATAACCTATTTTAACTTTTCTAAGCATAACTGTTAACTACATATTTGCAGGATATATGTTTGAGTTATTATGGTGAATGATCGACTTGTCAATTTCAAATACACGCTTCTTAATACTTTTAAAGAAATTTAATACTAAAAACAACAGACCCTATATGTTTCAGATACGTATTGTTTCTTTGTTCCATATCTATTTCGGGTGACTCTCGGTTTGGATCTTATTGGATCTTAATTCATGTGTCATGCATTTCTTTAATATAATAAAAGTGACAAGCGAACAGACAGTCCACCTGATGATAAGTGTTTGTTGTGGCCCATAAACATCTACATCTATCCTTGTTTGCAAATCAAAATGCATTGTCACCCTTGAGGATTAAGATGGAATATCTCATTTCCAGTAAAAATTATTTCCGGTTCTCTACTCATCATACGAAGCACAGCAGCGTTAAGCTGCTATTTCATGCTGGTATTCTGTGGGAGCGTGGTCCTTCCCCGGTCGAGCCGATACATTTGTGCTACAACTATACTACTAATATAGCTGCAGCATGACTCTATCACGTTAAAATGCACGGCGTACATAATCAAACACATAGTCCTTACAAGCACTGTTTATTATATTTCACTACTTCTATCGCTTCCCTATCCCTTAAAAATTACAAATTACTTTAAATATTCTTACAGGTTCACTTACTATCAAATATTTCGTAATAAATAATTCTGATATAGATCGTCTAATTTAAAACTGCACATGCCTCCCCTGTATTTTTAGTAGATTTTATCACTTTTATCATATTAAATATATTCTGAATGCTAAATGTAACTACAAGTGAAACATAATAGAAAGAGCTCGTAGATTTAGATTTTATGGTACTAAATACGGTAGACGAGACAAAATCTACCAACATAAGGGAAGCGCATGCTGATTTAAATTAGACGATCTCTAATACTGTATCATTTTATTTCTTTCAAAAATTTAGAGGTAATTGGCAAGGAGCATAGTTTTCAGTAATAATATTATGATTATAAAAATTATTATATTATTATAAATATCTGACGGCTTCGTGGCGCAGTGGCTTAGCAATGAGTTGTTGCACTGGGGGCCGCGGGCTTGAATCCCGCAAGGGACAAGTATTTGTATGGCCTACAAGTAATTGTTCCGGGTCTGGATGTTTGTCCTCGTGCAATCTATGTTTGTAAACTGCCTCCACGATACAGGAGAAAATCCTAGTGTGGGGGTAACTTTTCTTTAAAAAAAAATATCATTATTATTGTTATTACTATAATCACAAATTAATACATGTATATAAAAACGATATAAGTATTTACCCTACATGATCATAAGCTTTTTTGAATTCTAATTATTATTACTTAAAATAATCAGCTACTTACGATAATTACTTTTAAATTTAATATATTAATATTATTTAATTCTAAATCATATTAAGAAGTTAAAATCATCAAAATATTTCAAATTCAAATTTCAAAGTAAATCAAACCAATTAGACATTATTTACATATTATTTGACGATACAATTATTTAAATTGTGTATCATTTTTTTTAATTGATTTACAGTACATTTTGTAAGGGGTAACGCAAATTTGATATTTTATATTTTATAAATTTCCTTCACATATTTTATTACACTAAATTACATTAAATTTATAAGTAATATTGATTTTAAAATTTTTTATCATTTAAAAGGATTGTACAAGTAAATATTGAATAAATAGAAAAGAGATTTTTATTTTACTTATTTTCATTTTTTTTACTCGCACTGTTTATTTTAATTCAATACTACGAGTACAATCACATTAAGTGCCTCGGTGATTTAGTTTTAATTTTTTTTTTCAAAACGCAAGTGTAGCTGCAGTATAACTTTAACACGTGCAAAGTTGGTTGGTTGGAAATGTAAATAACCATCCCTGTGATGAAAGCAGCGTTAAACGGTGCGAGATATCAGGTACTGTGACCACCAATCCACCTGTCAAGCGGCAAGAGTTAAGACAAATATTTATTTATTTATTTATTTATTTACTAACTCACAATTGTTATTACAGGAGTGGAGCCTAATGCAACAATGTGGCCACTAATGTAAAAAAGACAAATAGTTTAATGTCACCGTCTCGAATTCCGCCAATGTACAATTAAATATGTGTAATCGTTGTGCTACGATGTTAAGCATTCTAGCTGCACGAACAACCGGTGCGTACTTTAAGATATTTGTACGAGCAACTGGTACGTCCAGCAACCCCCCCCCCCCCCCCTCAGCCCCCGTCGCAGCCTAGAATTAGGCACGAGGAACCGCAGTGATTGCAGAATTTCCGGATTGTTTAATCTACCACGTAATATCAAGTATATGTACTTAAGTAGCGCAAAGTTCCGTCTAACCTCCAACTTATAATATCCAACCATTCCTATTACGAAAAGGGTTGGATACATAAGAGGATAAAAAGGGTACACCCCGTATTGCTTTAAATAGAGGTACCGCGTAAACTTATTCTGTATTTTCTCCAGCATGAGGTCCAATATGTCCGTGCAATGGCGTTAGGGGCACCAACAGTGGACTATAGACGTAGCGAATTAAAGTGAAATTCTATTCAATTCTATTGTAGTGAAATTCTATGATCTGGTAAAGAAGAAGTCAGATATAATAATTATTTATTTTTCAAGAATACATATAACACACGACCTAAACAAAGACAGTACTCTATTATTCTAATAATTAAAAAATAATGATAAAACTTTACGATTACTTTTAATTTCCATACCTTTCTAAATTAAACTTATAATCATTGAAGATTTAAAACAAAGTGAAAAGCTATCCTTTAAGCCTGACACAGGTGAATGGTAGATAAAAAAGGAGTTGCGAAACGTAGAAAGTTTTTTCAAATAATTCAATCCCCGCTCCGTAACGAAGCCTGGAGGAATTAATTAGGGCCGAAGATCGTAATTTATGCCTTCATTTTTAAGCTCGATGTCCCCAAGAGCTGAACGGTTACTACGGTCTCAGTTCTCAGCGTTATTACGTGTGATGAGAAATGCTGAGTTCACCGTTAAAGTTAGTGACTTCTCACACTGCAATCTAATGTCCGATGGTTTTGATTGATGCTTTTTTTATATAAGAGAGGCCAAACGATCATGGGGCTCACCTACACCACACGTAAGTAACTACCGCCGCCAATGAAAAATTACAACTCCAGGGGAACTGCAGATGCGTTGTCGGCTTTTTAAAAAGAGTAGACTCTTTTTTGAAGGTCCCTAAGTCTTTTTTATAGAAGAGGGGGCAAACGAGCATGTGGCTCAGCTGATGGTAAGTGATTACCAACGTCAATGAACAAGTCGTATCGGTCGATGCTGTCAGATGGGTAAATTTGAACCAAACAGGAACCAAATTTACTCGTGTTAAACTTATACTGCAGCTATATAATGGTTGTAGCACGAATGACCCCGAATGAGACTCGACCGAGAGGACCGACACACAGAATTCTCACAGAATACTTAAAATAGCAGCTAGTGCTTGGTTTTGTATGGTGATTGTAAAGAAACAGAAACACTTTTACTAGAATTGAGACTTTCCATCTTAATCCTTAGCAGTGACAGCGCTTTTATTTCTTAACTGACAATAGATGTAGATGTCTATGAGCCACAGCATCCCTTTACCGTAATGTATTAGTTTATTACCCTCATTCTACAAAAAGTCACAGCTATTAACGAACTGGATTCTATGCCTCCTTTACAGTAAAAATGGTCAAAACACTTCTAATTTGCTGCAACAATAAACCAGTTAGTGTCTAACACTAGGTGGCAATTTTCAGAGCAGAGTTTGCTTTTTGTAACATGTTCACAAAACGCCAACTATTTTCTAAAATCCTTGCAACCTTTCTCAAATATCTTTAAATGATAATGAAGACCCTCTCTCTTTATCAACTAGTTTTACTGTAACTGTACGTAATTATTTTTGTCATAAAATTTCGTGGTCGAATCGAGTCGAGTTTTGATAGTAATCCAGATGGTGCCTGATTAAAAGTTTCCCTGTAAAACCTTTTTACGTTCTGAGAGCTAAGGCGTGGAGGAATTCGTTTACTTTGCCATTGACGGTGCACGGTTCGTTGGTTCCAAGTTCTACAACTAGTGGGAGGTGGAACAATTAATTGCACTGTATTCACAATTAAATGCCTTGTAACGTGATAGCAGTTTAGACCCTATTTTGAATGTATATTTTTAATTGTTGGTTTTGGACTTAATAATGATGACTAATGAGACGTGACAACTGAATTTTAATTGTGACCAAAGCTGTTAGTTTTAGATTTTTTGTACGTCACTGATTTAGTAAATTAAACAACTTTGCAAAGGAATAAGATATTTTTGGATGTTTAATAGTGAGTTATCATATTTATCATTGGTGTGTTCTGCCTGAATGCAAAAATACGATAATAAGAACGCTGGGGAAGTTATGGATTCAAGTGACAAATAATTTAAATAAGAGAAATACTTGGTTAAAACTGACAAGAAGGGACCTGAATACATTGTCTATAACAATTAGACTATACTTCTGTGGAGATCACTTTGATGTAAATATGACTTATATTTAACTATATTTTGTACAAAACAATATGTGGTGATAGATATTGCAAGTCAAATTTTGTAATAGATTAGGTATGCACATAATTATGTATGATCAAAATACACTCGGACCTGTTATTGTATGAACAAAAGTTCTTCAATAGGTACTTACATTGATGTTCTAACATTTCTCAACTCGGCGAAACAAAAATCTGGATTCCATGCAAAAAAAAATTGCCACAATCAATTTACTTATTTTTGGTAGATTAGTACTTTCTGGTTTTACGATTGCATCTTTCATGATGCCATTTCAATAAAATACGGAATAAAAGTCAACAATCATGATGATAACTTGAAAAATTTCGAAATAATACACAGGACATTAACTTGTTTACTATAGAAGTGACGTCACAACGGAATCTAATAGAAATCAATATTTCTCGTTTAATTTTTACGTATAAAGACGTATTTTTACATTACACTGGCACTCTTTACTCTTCAAACCGGAACTCAACAGTGCACGTACTGCTGCTTGCCACCATAACTAAATGGTACCTAGGTAGGTAGGTAAATGGTACCTACTCAGACTGATTTCCAGGCAGAAAAGGAGACCTACCACGTAGTATTCATTGCATTTTCACTAAAAATATCTACATATATATCTTAATTACTTTATTCTTCTTCTTTTACTTCTTTCTTTGCATTTTTTTTTTGTTTTTTTTTTTTACACAAACCTAGCTTGGTTAGATGATGTCAGTATCAAGCGTCTTGCATCTTTGACGTTTTGTATATTAATTATATAATATATCTTCTTATATCGATTATGGGTGATAATTGATTATGTGGCCTATATATTAAGAACCATACCCTAATAGAGTACCAGCGTAAAATAGCAGCTTTATACTGATGTCCTACGAATGGTGAGTGTATAGAACCGGAGAACCTTATTACTGGAAACGAGGCATTCCATCTTAGTCCTCAGAAAGAGAAAGAGAGAAAGAGAGAGAGAGAGAGAGGGAGAGAGAGAGAGAGAGAGAGCGAGACTATAGATATAAGTGTCTATGGGCCACACTTTCCACTTACGATCAGGTGGTTTGTATGCTTATTTGTCAACCATATTCTGTAAAAAAAGTTATGTTTAAGAGTTATAAAACCGTGTAGTGGCTGTGTAAGGATATCCACTATTACTAATATATTATCATCCCGTGAGTTTTGTAAGAGGCGACAGAGGGAAACTGAAGTACGAGATGGGCAGCAGCGTCTTCCTGATAGAAAAATCAAAATGATAAGAAGCGCTATGTTCAGCAGTGAACTTTTATAGACTGTAATGGGCTATATGGATTATTCAAGAACTATAAAACCACTTACTACTGCCGTTTTGTTCAATTACGAGTATTAACCAGTTGAACACCTGGTCGGTTGAACAACGATGTTCAATTAAAGGCTGATAATAGGTTTCATAGCGTGCCAAACCGATTAACCTGTTATTAAATGAAAAAAAAAACATCGATAAGCCTCGCAAATCCAACACTATTTGGACTTTTCACATTTGTTCGTTTTTTTTCTTTTTCAGCTAGGTTTGGTCGTGGCAGTATCAATTGTCTTGTATCGTTGATGTTGTTTATTATATAAAATATATTATTTACATGGAATAAAGGTGACAAATTAGTATAAAGTCCATCTAATGGTAATAAGTGAATGGCCCATAGACATCTACATATGGTTGTAGCATGAGTACGTTCAACTCGACCGGGGTAGGAAAAAGTAGTAACGTAAAATAACAGAGAGAAACTGAAACAGAAGTATAATTAAATAATAGTGAAAACTATGGTTGCTATCGTGCCTGTTAAGAGTAGCACGTAATCTATTAGGTAGGTACATAATCTATTGCGGAGGCCTATGTTCAGCGTGGAATTTTTTTAAGCTGTGATGAATTAATAAAAAATATTTATAAATATTTTTCTCGTAGAAGTTTTTCCTTTCTTGATTCAAACAAAACAAATAATACCAGTCAATCAGACACTTTTAACTTTTTATGATTTTTCAATTGTACAACGGTACACTCATTTAGTTTTCTATAAATCCATCATGGCCAACAAAAACCTAATCCATCTCACAGTTGAGGGGGCATGAATGCTTCGATACGAGCATCGATGGGAACCTCCCGATTCGAATCTACGATTCATCGAGCTTTTTGTATTCGGCATGTAATAAAGAAATTGTCTATGCATTGACAAATTTATTTCTACCTTCAATAGACATATTGCCATTCGAATTTAAGCCTTGATACTTCGTTATAGGATGCTTAATGAAGTTTCATGTATGTATATGTGTTATTTCTTTGGGTATAAATAAAACGCTTATCAATTGCGCGGTAAAGTCGAGAATACCTTGGATTATAATTCAATTTCACGTCATAGTTCAGTGGTAACTATTCTCATTGAAATGATATCGCTGCTGATAGAAGCATCGATGAGTTACGATTGGATTCAATCAAAGCATCGGTAGGTGGCTACTGTGTACTGCTAATTCATTTTTTTTTTTATAAATTAGAAGTGACAAACGAACTTACCTAATGTAAATTAGTTTCATCAGTATACTACGTATCTTTATGTATCTTGTATTATATTATATTTTCTATTTTTTAATAATATATAAATTTATATCTTTGTGTATATGGATGTATGTATATATGTATGTTCTATTAGAAAATCACTCACTGCTCAACACAAAAGGCTTATTATAATATTAAGGAATTTATGGATGATAATAACCCTTGGGAATGAGGTGATCGCTGCCAAGTTATTTCTAATTTGTTTGGTGTTGTTAATTGTGTAACATACATGAATGTAAGCTGTAATTTAAAAAAGAATTCCCGTTGGGTTTCTTGCTGGTTCTTCCCAGGACAGAGGTTCTTTTTTCGAACCTGTGGTAATTAAACGAAACAATGACTTTCAATAAATACTACTTATATTATATATATTGAATAAAAAAGTTTCTGTTTCTGTTTCCTGTGTTTTGTTTATTTTTACTTGTAAGTTTAGCTACGCGCATTTCTGTAGGGTTCAGAAACTATGTTCGGCGTCGAAATAGGTAATATGTGAAAGTTCCAAACGACCTTATGGCCTCCTATAGTGGTATACCATCTTATATATGCTAGATATAAAATACCCAGACGGTCGCCACTTAGATCATTCATGTAGGCATCTTTTTTTAAATTATTTTTGTACACACAACAAGATACAGAAACAGTCTTATAGTGAGTTTGTACAAAGGTTCTAAAAATACTATCTATATTTTTTTTTCTTTTACATTACCACCACACTAGTATTTTCTCGTGTCTCATCTTTTATCATATCGCCACATTAGCGACAACACAAGTCTACTGTTGAACATAGGACCAAGGAATGATAAAAAGGTCCGTCAGTCATCACACAAGCCTTCATTTTGCATTTACATTATAATCCTCCCTGTCAATAGTTATGATAATAATGTCCTCCAGACCGAGGAACTTTTACGCAAACACTGATGTAATCTCTATTCCCTTACTCTTATAGTCCGATCGTACGGCAATCCGACTCGACCGGAGAGAGATCAGGCGTAGGGCCTACGGCTTTCCGAGACACGGGGATAACACTCCACCAACTTTCTGGCTCCAGATTACTACTGAGGATTTCTTGACACGCCATGAACCACACGACAAGCATTGGCGCTCGTGATCACTCGACCAACTTAACATACTAACTGACTATATCAATAATTTAAACCGACTTCAAAAAAAGGAGGACGTACTCAATTCGACTGTATTTATTTTGTGTCTCAGAACTTTTTTTCTATGTGAACCGATTTTGATGATTTTTTTTATTTGAAAGCTGGTACTTCTCATGTAGTCCCATATAAATTTGATCAAATTCTGACCAGTAGTTTTTGAGCTATCCTTAATAATGCGTATTTAATTGGCTTCGACTGCATTGTTGATGTTCTCATTTTATTTATATTGAAGTCGGTTGTACAAAATTTTTAAGTTTACCAGTTGTCTTTGCTTACAAACAGTGTGGATTAATATAGAAATATGTTCAAAAATAAATTTCGCTTGATATAATTTCTAGGTATGATAAGGTAAATGGCGCTAACATCAAAACTTTCTACTCGATACCTAGCTCTAACAGACTGGCCATTAAACATTCCACAAAAAATAAAACTTAAAATTATAATGAAAACAAGAATAATTGGCGCATGTATTTATATCGTGTCTATAAAGAGCATAGTAGGTTCTTATTTACGCTTTAAAAATAATTCCATATTAAGAAAGAAAAAAATATAATTTTATGATACAATTACTTGAAATACTAACCGGTAAATGGCGCTGTCATCAAAACATTTTACTTGCTTTAGCAGACTGGCAATCAAAAATTCCGAACAAAAAAAAATTAAAATTAAATTAAAAATAAAAGTCAGTATACTTGATGCACATATTCTACCGTGTGTTTAAATAGTATATTTACTTAAGCCGTCAAGTGTCGTCAATGAGAGATCGTTAAGTCGAAATCGGTAATTAGAGTTGAAGGAAGTCAACGAAATAAGGTATTGGCCATCACTGTGAGTGCATTGTTAGTGACATTCAGATATGGGAAAGAAACTAGTGGATATGCTTTTGAAGACTATGATGTTAAAAGAATAAGTTCTGACTATGAAGAAAGTCATAAAGAATGCTATTTAGATTCAATAGTTTCAGTTTTCAATAGTTAGACAATAAAAAGGAAAGTCGTCGCTTCCGCCAATTTTTCTTCGGTCAGAAGAACCTCCTTTTGAAAGATTTGAAAGTTTAATTTCTTAAGTAGAAATTTGAATTTTGTACTTTATATTTTATTTTATTACTATTTAATTTTTTAACGATTCCCTACTTTACACGTCATGTGCTGTTGTTAAAATATTAAATGAATATAAATGAACAAGCTAATGAATATCAATTTTTCCAAAGGATCTTTCTAATGGTTTATAATTAGCCATTTTATAATTACATTATATCACGTGATCGTCTTACTTAGGACCCTTCTTAAGCTACGTGCGTTGTTTGTTTTGTAAATCAATTATTTTAGGTGTCTTTTGAAAGAATTAATATTCACTAGAGCAATCGGAATTCAGTGGTAGTAATGCCTATTAAAATTTAAAAAACCACGATCACAAGGAAATTGCTCAAATATTAAATAGTTCCTTTTCCCCTTGTATTTAGTTCATATCGGTCAATTCTATATTAATCTCATCTTGCTTGGAAAAAGCTCACAACTTCACATTCAATAAATGACACGCAACGAAATCATATCCATAGAAAGCTAGCACTCGCGTAAACTTGGTCCGTCTGAGCAGGTGATACGGCGCATTGGATGCTCGGCATAGCCCGTCGGTTAACCGTTCCCATCGGTACACAAGCACGCGACGCTCTGATATAATTCAATCGCTAATTACACGTGTGAATAGCCCTTTGATGTTTCTGAATTGGCCGACGTTTTTATGTTCGTTATAATCGATATATACCACCTTCTGATAAACTTAATAATTGGGTTCATTAAAATTCGTTAATGATAACGTCAGCGTGGCTCTACCAAGCTTAGACGTGGTAGAGCCACGATGCAACTATATTATGGTTGTTACACGAATGGGTTGCCTCGATCGGGAAAGGACCACGCTCTCACAAAATACCAGCGTAAAATAGTAGCTTAATTTTAGTCTAATGGTGAGTCCGCAAGAGTTACAACGCATCCGCATTTCGATTTAAGATAGATCTAGGTGTCTATGGGCCACAAGCATTCACGTAAGTGGACATAGGGCACACATACAAGGATCTGGTATACGAGTACACAGTCCACCTTACTCGTTTCTTAGTCGAGGATAGATGTAGATGTCTATGGGCCACAGCAACTACTTACCACCGCGTGGACTATGTGCACGATTTTCACACTTAACTTATAAAAAAAAAAACAGTGGTATTTATTCGGGTGGACTTCTAGGCAGGAAAGTAATGTTAACTCGCAGTATTTATTATATTATTAATTTATTAAAGTCTGTTGACATTTGCCGTTGGCGTCCATTCATTTAAATTCCTAACTCAATATATCAACTTCCCGCAATTCGATGTATGGCGGCTATGTTTAATTGGCAATAATTAGTCAGAGAGCTCACGAAAAAATATCGCCGATGCCTCATATCCCGGAAACGGACGGATTGACCTCGTATGGACAATTAGTATGGACAATTATGTTACTTGGTCACGAAATATTCTGCGAATCAGCAAACTATATCAATAAATGATACCCAGGTGACAAATTGAGGTTAAAAAATAACAACGCGTCTTTCTGTTTGAAATACGTCGCTAAGGACATGGTAGCAAGATACTAAAGTATAAATTGCATAGCTCTAAATTTTCTAAAAATAATTGTATTTTTCGGAGTTGGTTTACTGTGTAGTGGCCATAAAAGAATATCTAATAAATAGCGTTTCGTGGGTGTTGTAAGATGCGACACAAGAAAACTGAACCAGGAAGTGGGCAGCAGCGATTTCCTGATAATGACACAAAATAACAAAAACTAAGCTTTCCAACCTGCAATTCAATAAACATCTAAATTTCAACAGACAAGATGGCTGGGTTGCTTGGAATCCTATCTATACATAAGTGAAAAACCACTGATTGACTGACTCATCACGAAATCTCTAAAACTATATATCCGATTGACTTTAAATTCAGCGTAGTTTCTCATTTAGCAATGTAGACTCTCACTTAGAACGGATTTTACGATAGTTGCGTCAAAAAAAAAATTAATAGGTTCCGCTACAAAATATTATCGTGCGCCTAGCGAAGCAAGCGGGTATCAGGTAATAATTAGTAAATTAAATCCAAACCCAAGCATACCACTGAAAGACTTCAAGGTACTCTGTGCTCGTTCCACGTGGATAGGAACAAAAATTTATATTCAAAAGCAGCAAAAGAAGCAAACACCTCTGTCCCCAACGTGACTTTTCGGGTACTTTGCAGCTTGCTTTACAGTCCGGAATTAAAAAACAGGTAAAATAAGTGAAATTAAACGCGATAAAATCTGTTAAATTACTTTAATTCGATGCCCAGTATTCGTGTAAATATAATGATTTTCTAATATTTACGCAAATACTACACATTTAAATAAAACTAATTTGACGGATTTTATCGCGTATATTAACTTATTTTATATTCCCGACGTTTCGAGCACTTTACAGCAGCCATGATCACGGGGGTTGGCTGAGGTGTATGACGTCCCAATGTCATAGTTAACCACGGCTACCTCCAAATTAAAAATTATTAATTTTTAATTTTTGTTCCGATCTACGTAATATGAACTTACAGTATCATGAAGTCTTGCAGTTGTATGCTTGGGTTGGGATTTAATTTTATTAATTATGGGATCCTAAGCAGATGGTAGCACCCAGCCATCTTCTCTATTGAAATTAGGATGTTTTTTGATTTCAATAGCCTTGCGAATCATTCTTGGAAGGAATCGGTGTTCTTTAGTGAGGATTTGTAGTCTATCAAATCTAATTTAGTGACGGGGGCGATCCTGTACGTGTTCACAGACTCCGGGAAATCTGCAATGCACTTACAGTCACCTGATGGTAAGTCTTCTACAGTCCATAAATACCTGGGGTAAACTTTAAACAAAGAAGGTTACAAATACGCCTCTGAGGACTTAGAATATCTCACAGCCTGTAATTATCAGACTGGAATATAGAAGCACTGCTACTTGGCGACAGATATTTCTACTACTTTCTTCTTTTTTACCTATTGGTAAGAGAGTGGTAACTATCACAACTTATGCGGTCTCCTAGGCAGAAAAAGACTCATAACACCCACTACACACACAACGACACACACACACATGCACTTATATGTATAAAATAAAACCATTAACGACGTATTATAATTCAGTCACAGCAGACGAAGTCGCCTACAAATACTAGTCAGTAGACATGCAGTTATAATGTCTAATTTAAAAATGTTCTAAGTGCATGACCATAGACGAATACAGTGCACATTTGCGTGTGTGTGAGTTTGCTCGATGCAAAGTTGTATGTGTGTGTAATAATGTTCCTCCTTTGGATCCAGTTCGCAGCTGATTAATACGCTTTTTCGTTATAAGTAATCGCTTTGTCGGATTTAATTAACAATAGTAATTACAATAACTTTCCGATAGATTTATTGTTATATTAATATTCTTGTTTATTAAAATGCTTATTCGTTTAGAAAACATACGATATTTATTGTTTTATTTGTTTTGATTTTTTTTTTCAAAAACGCGGCCCTACACGATGATTTCTTCTTTATCGTGGAGGCTTTTACATGGTAGACCCACACTCCAGTTATAACTATTATAATTGTAGCACGAATGGGTTGGCTCTACCGAAGAAGATCCACGCTCTCACAGAATACCAGCGTATAATAGCAGCTTAATGCTGCTGTGTTTCGTATGGTGAGTGTAGAGAACTGGAGACCCATTTTAATGAAAGCAAGGCATTCCATCATAGTCCGCAGGGGTGACAACCCATCTGAATTTTGATTCTTAATCGAAGATAAATATAGATGTCTATGGCGCACACCATTCTATTACCGGTAGACTGTATGCTCATTTGTTACACCCATTCAATTAAAAAAAAGTTGATCTCGCGTAGGCGATTGTCAACTCGCATTTGCCTTTCATATTAACAACTTTAACTCCACTTAGATAAAACCAGCCTCCTTCATAGACTATTAAAACAGCATATCAAATAAATTCGAAGATAATAGCGTTCCACAATACACTAAATAACATCAACATTGCTAATCGCGATCGTGTAATATCGATACGTTATCGAATTAGCATAATCGTAAGAACTATTATACACTTGCATTAGCATGATTTGTCAAAGATTAATAAATAAAATAGATGCGACATTTTGAAGTTATATTGTTAATGTATGTTCTTGTTCATCGCTACGTAAAATTCCTTTGCTGTGTATGGAACTCTACCGATGTAAGGAGGACTTATAGTCACGCTTGACGGGTGTTGCTTTTCACCTTTGCGTACTTCACGTGTGCCGTAAATGAGATAAGTATGCCACTGTCTATTGGAAATGATTAGATAGTCTAGCGTTTCCTATAGTTGCCTCTTAGACGATCATTCGCAGAAATAGTGACATATTACCACTATCACACGTTAAATGTATAAAATATTAAAGGCTGATTAAATTGAGAGACTATGGCAGAAATATAAGACGACGTCTTAACAGCTCCTAGGAAGAAAAAATATCCTCCCCCGAACGGGTTCCTACCTTGTCGTGACAGGGGGTGGGGGGAGGCGCTAAGTAGGCTTGGTCACCCATGGTACATTCTTGCAAATAAGATACGCGCTGAGACTTCAGAGAGTCAGATTAACCTGTGACAAAATGACTAAAATGTTCAACTCGACAATATCCAAAAAAAAACTTTCCATAGTCATAGTAGAGCTTTCTGTAGGTCAAACAAGATACGAGCTGTGACATAGAGTCACATTAACCTGTAACAAGCGAATTAAAACGTACGTCGACTCCATATCCAATAGTTAATCTGTGTCCTCTTATCTACAATCGCTGGGCCATTAAACGAGTCAAATAATAAATCTAACCAGCTGTTACGATCGCTCAAATTGACATCGATCGGGAACATAAAATATAGCGTGCTTGATTAAATTATACATTGTAATTATAAAATTACATGACCGCGTCACTACTGACGTGAAACGTGTGTTAGAATCCCAACAAAAACCGCCATTTGTGTATAGAATAGAATAGAATATAGTAATTTTAAACAATATAGAAAATATTTTTTTACTATTAACACTGATTCGGAAAATACTTCTTCCTTGGGAAGTACCAGTAAAAACCCAGCGGGACTTATTTTTTTACCGACATCAAAAAAAGCAGGTACTCAATTCGACTGTATTTTTTTTATGTGTGTCACATCAGAAATGTTTTATAGGTGAAACGATTGTGATGACTCTTTTTGATGATTTTTATTTCAAAGCTGGTGCTTCTCATGTGGTCCCATATAAATTTAATCAAGATCTGACAAGTAGTTTTTGAGTTAACCTTAATAATGCGTATTTAATAGACTTTCACTACATGTTCACGATACTGTTCACATTGATAATGTTCTTATTTTATTTATATTAAAGTCAGTTGTACAAACTTTTTAATTATCACTCGTTTCAAAATAACATTTTACAATAAAACATAGGTTGTACAAAACTTATTTAAGAAACAGCTTAGAAGCGTTCTATAGCTATATCGTATAGTTTAGAAGCGTAGCTATTTTACGTGTTAGAGCCACGCTGCAGCTACATTATAGTTGCAGCACGAATGGGTCGGCTCGACCGGGGAAGGACCACGCTCTCACAGAATACCAGCGTGAAATAGCAGCTTAATGCTGCTGTGTATGGTGAGTGTAGAGTACAACCGGATACCCTTTTTACTGGAAACGAGACACCCCATCTTAGTCCTCAGGGGTGATAACGCTTCTGCATTTTGATTCTTAAACGAGGATAAATGTAGATGTCTATGGGCCACAGCAAACACTTATCATCAGGTGAAATATAGTCTGTAGAATATAAAACCCAGTACACTATACTTACTATATAGTATATAAAGTGTGTAAGTGTGAATAAATAAATATATATTATTACATATATTTATTCACACTTTTAAATTTTTGGGTATCTAAGCATGTTTCGTATTATGTATAGTACAAAATGTATTTCTGTGTTTATATGTGGGCTTAGGTTGTGTATTGTTTTATATTTTCTTTTTTATTCTTATCTTAATTATTTCTAAAAGATGACCTGGTAATAGATTAACAAAGAATGTCCTAAAGCATTAAGTCCGCATCTTAGATTTTGTACGCGTTAAAAAAAACATAAATAATAAACATGAAAGTAGAGAAGACTTGGTGGTTGCATGACGCTAAAAGGAAATTCTTTCACCAATCGCTTGTAGTGTTTGCTTACTCTGTATCAGGATATGCGGCACGATAGATTGGTACGCGTCATCGTTCCCTAAGTGACTATTTACAACGTGTGAGATTAGGAGAAGTGACGTCTTTATTCAGTTTTATCTACGGTTCTTTAGTTATTTATTTATAACATGATCTGAATGCCTTGTCTAGTGGTCGTAAGCGTGACTACTGACCATGTGGGACATGGTTCGATTCCCAGATCGGGCCGAAATCAATTTATGGGTTGGTCTGTTAGGAAGTTCTTAGTAGCAGATAGGAGTCAGGAAATTTGCTATGTTTTACTCCCGTGCACGTAAAGCTGTTGGCCCTGCGCCTGATCTCTTTCCACTCGTGACAGATTGCCGCCTCTTCGAACTATGAATGTGAGGGAACAGAACGTGCACCTCAGCTTGCGCACTCGTGCACTAAATACAGCGTAGAGAGCTAGCCTTCGTTGAGACTGGCTAACATAACCGATATTTGTTCAGAATGATATTATATAATCACTGCTATTATCCTTTCTTTAACATAAATTAAATGCTTTACATTATCACTACCATTGATTTAAAAAGTAAGTGAATGAAAGGCGCAATTAGGACCTGTCCAAAATAACCGCGACCAATTCTTTAATGTGTCATTATACACTACAATTATGTTAAGCATTGATGAATTATGCTTGTAATATTCAACGTTGTCCGTCAAGAGTTATATGTGAAAAGCTTTATAAAATATTTTATTTAAAAACGCGTTCCAAATTCAAAATTGTTTTTTAAATTGCATAATATTAATATAGCCTGATTATTATCTAAAATAAAAATAAAACTAAGCTGCCAGCAATAAAAAACATTTTAAATTTTAACTTGTTTTCTACTTCGCCATTTGGTATATTGGCGTCTGCTAAAAAGTGTGTGCAGTAATCGACCTAAATGGTGACAAACTGGGTAACCTTAAAAATAGTCCGCGGATGAGTGATAATGTGAATTGATAGCGGAAACGGGTCTTGTGTCAAATTATAACCACTGACGACACCGCGTGCAGACGTAATGATCCAGCCGAGACTTAGACAGATGACTAAGCTGAGGATTTTAACGCCTTTTTTTCTGAAATAGACGTTTTTTTATTACAAAAAAAACATAACTCCCATACTGGGATTTTCTCTTGTATCGTAGAAGCAATTTACATACATAAATTACACAAGGACAAACATCCAGACCCGGAAAAATTACTGTATATATACAAATGCTTGTTCTGTGCGGGATTCGAACCCGCGATCCTTAGCGACGCAACTCAATGCTAAGCCACTGCGCTACGGAGCCGTCAAAACAAATTTACATATTGTTTCAGAAATAGTAGAGGCAAATATTTCGATAATTGTTTTAAAAAGAAAAAGTAAAATAACACCATACATAAATCCCATAAAGAATGAAATCAATAGCTTTAATACGAATTAAAGCAATAATATAAAGTCATATCAGTAATATAATTCAATAGAACCAACGCATAAAAGTGCCAAAGAAAATGTCATAACAAGCATAGGTTCATAATTTATTTTATCTCGGGAATTTACATAAAATTTGCATCGCAGTGCCTACGTTACAAATCAATACCACGAACAAAAATTGTCGAGGACCCCGCATAAGTGTAAGATTAATTGCCAATACGAAACCAACATCGCGGCGTGGAGCAAGCAGACAAGCTAACAAACAAATAAACGAACAGGCGTGCGACACGATGCGCCAATATGCGGGCAATAATTTTAACGTTCTGCTACACCTACATAGCGAGCGATTATTCTGGATGCAACCACTACAAACTAAGTTCAATTTAAATTAACAATTCTGATCGCAAAAAGACTTTTATCGTTTGTTTTTAATTTCTGGTTGTCAAATTTAAAAGTGCCAGTTATATCTCGGTAAAAATTATGTAAATCAAAAAGATATCTTTAAATAAATAATCAATTGTGATTAGTTTTCATTAAAGTAAAAAGTAAAAACACGCTTATTGAATGTCACTCAAGGGTGACAACATATCTATGGCCTTCTCTGCTCGAAAGAGGTCGCAGTGGTGGTTTTGCTTTGACACACTAATATTTTGAAGACCAACCAGCCTGCGAAGCACATCTTCTCCAATAAAATTAGTGAATAAAATTAATAGTAATTGTTATATTTAATTCAATAGCCTTACGAAACAGCCTTGTACTTTTTGGAAATCGGTGTTCTTTTCGCGTTCGGTCTATCAAATCTGATCAAATAGTCTTTGGCGGCGATCCTAAACATGTTCATAAACTGCATAAACAAAGTTTTATACAATAATCATATTTTTAAATCACAATCATCTTCTCTACTAAAACAAGCGAATTATAAATTTGTAGTTTTTTTAAACATTAGAATAGCTTTACGAATCATCCGTGTGGGTATCAGTATTTTTTTGAAGAATTTATAGTCTAATCTAATTTAATATTGAGGGCAATCCTAAACATTTACACGTAATAGAGCCATGCTGCAGCTATATTAGTAGTTTAGTTGTAGCACGAATGGGTCGACTCGACCGGAGAAGGACCACACTCTCACAGAATACCAGCGTCAAATAGCAGCTTAACACCGCTGTGTTTCGTATGGTGAGTGTAGAGAACCGGAGGCCCTTTTTACTGGAGAAGAGGCACTCGATCGTAATCCTGACGGGTGACAACGCATCTGCATTTTGATTATTTATTAAGGATAGATGTAGATGTCTATGGGTCACACAAACCACTTACCATCAGGTAAACTGTGTGCTCGTTTGTAACACTAACTTATAAAAAAATAAAACGCGTAAAAATGCGTAAAATTTGCGTTTAGTTGCGTTTTAACTATTTATATTTTTAAATCACATTCGCCTTCCAGAATAAGTATGCACGCGCTGGACGTATCGACTTGAAGGATTGGCTTGGCCGCAAGCATTAAATCAAGCAGTCGATAAAAAGCTAAATGTTGCCCGATTGCGAGGCGCGAACTCTCTCGCATAAATTTCCGCGGAACTGATAAATTAAGCGTCTTGAGTTATGGTCACTGATTCGCTCTATTCCTTGCACTGTCTCGCCGACGACGATATTTGGTTGCATTGCAACTGATCCTTATAAATAATGGAGAATATAGCAGTATTAAAGTTGACAACACAAAGAAATATCGTATATTAAATGCCACGTTATGTTCGGTAAATAAAGAGGTAACTCAATATTCATATTAGGTTAGTTTACTTTAAAGAATAAGGGAATTATGGATGTCGCCGCCGGAGGACCCAAAAAAAAAAAAAAAATTACTTTTATTAAATTAAATTTAAAAGATATTACATTTAAAAGAAGTAATACTAATTAAATCTAATTAAACCTACACCCCGGCCGATGTTAGGAACGAAGTGTCTTGGCATCGTGGAGTTTCGTATATATAATGCTGGCGGGTGACGCCGCGTGCGTCATTGTGAGTCCACGGCGACCGCGTTTCCCATCAAGTCAGCAAAACTGCCTCGTCCACGAGCAATGTTGAAATGTTGTGTGGGAAAATGAGGTAGCTGCGTAGTTCGCGGTTTTGTAAGGGGCATCCATATATGTCACAAGGGTGACAAACGAGTACACAGTCCAGTACAGTGGATGCTGTCCACGGACATAATGTATCTAATCAGTTCAGCCATTAAAAACATTATCCCGAACGGACAGACAGCCAAAAATTTTAAAAATGATTATTCTAGTCTATATGACATTTAGCTAAACTTCTCAGCTCAATATTATTTTTGAAATTGATAAGGCAATTATTTTGATATTACAAACAGACACTACAATTTTATTCATATGTATGTTGTAGATTTAATTGAATACTATTGCATACTTAAGGTTCCATAAACTGTATCATACCAATCGGCATATTTGTTGCAAATGCCATCCTTAATTTGCGCGGGAAACCGTCCATTCGTCATTCTGTCAGTGGCTAACGAATATGTTCAAGAACGATTTTTCAAATTACCAAACATCGCGCGGTATTTGCAGGCTCTTTTCAAATAAGCGACTGAATTCTTTATTGATCTTGATTATTTAGTATCCCAAAATTAGGACGGAGAGCTTCGAGTATGGTAACACAATAAAAATAATCTGAAAACCAGCGTGAAATAGCAACATAACGCTGCCATTTTTCGGATAGTGAGTGTAGAGAACTGGAGACCCTTTTCTGCTGACTTCCAAAAAGGAGACGGTACTCAATTCGACTGTATTTTTTTTTATGTGTGTTACCTCATAATTTTTTACTATGTGGACCGATTTCTATAATTCTTTTTTTATTGGAAAGCTGGTAGTTCTCGTGTGGTCCCATATAAATTTGATCAAAGTCAAGCCAATAGTTTTTGAGTTATTCTTAATAACTTATATTGAAGTCGGCTATACAAAATTTTAAATTTTAAATTATTACTGATGACGAGGCATTCCATTTTAGTCGTCAGGGTTGATAACGCATCTATATTTTGACTCTTAATCGAGGATAGGTGCGTATGGGCTACAGCATCCAGTTACAATCAGTATGATTTACCTGATGTTAAGCGGATGGTCGTTTACTACCCCTACTTCATATTATAATACCCTAGCTGTGCCCCGCGACTTCACTCGCGTGGAATTGTTTTGCGCGGAACCCTAAAATAAAAGATGACTAAGCTACTCCTTATAACATCAGTTACCTGCCAGTAAAAGTTCTATCCAAATCGATTCACAGGTTTTTGCGTGATGCGTGTTCGCGCCAAAATAGCTCGCAGATGACAGATTTTTTTTCAAACTTACGTAACATTTATCGTTATATTTTAGCCAATTCACACAACATGTTTATGAATTATAACTTATGTGTTATTCAGATGTATAAGCTATATTATTGTAAAGTTTCATTGAAATCCATTTAGTAGTTTTTGCGTGAGAGAGTAAATGGAGTAAGTAAGTCATACGTGGTAGAGCCATGCTACAGCTATATTAGTAGTATAGTTGCAGCACGAATGGGTCGGCTCGACCGGGGAAGGACCACGCTCTCACAGAATACCAGCGTAAAATAGCAGCTTTATGCTGCTGTGTTTCGTATGGTGAGTGTAGAGAACCGGAGACCCTTTTTACTGGAAAAGGGGCATTCCATCTTAGTCCTCACGGGCGACAACGCATCTCGATACCTCCCACGTAAGTTGTTGTATCCCCAAAACTGCAATTTTACAGTAGAGCATTTTAAAGATTCAAATAGGACTAAAAACTGCATTTATTATTTTATCTTTGTGAAATTTAGTATGTGTATATAATTTTTAGTATTTTAGACAATACTGAAAGATAATTTTAAAAAATATGTATATTTTCTGAGATATCGTTCATACAACTTTTTACCGCGGAGTACAGGCTGCGTCAGTTGTTGTATCTCATACTTACAACATTACACCGCGGAGTTTAGATTTCGTCAGTTTTTGTATATGATAGTTACAACAATATTCACTGAAAAATATAAGTCTAACTCCACTGTATGTGGTTATAACTATATGTATATTGGTTAAAAATTAAGTGTGTATTATTGTCTGTGCACAAATACAAGCTTCAGAAATAAAAAAAAAATATTATCAAGTATGAATTTCTTTACTTTTTTAATAGGAACGACTCTTCTAAATATATTTATGATCGTTTTTATGAACATTGCAATAAAAGTATTTAAATTCATATATTTTGCACTAAGATCTTAGAAAACATTAAAAAAATTAAAAACAAACATTAGTTACACTTACAGAAATAGATTACGTCTTCCATTACTAGAAAATAAATTGTAAACAAAACAATCAGAGTAACTTTACTTAGAAAGATAAAAAAGGCTTTTGTATATACTTAAATTTGTATGTAAAAAAATCAAAACATAGCTTACTAACTTAATTTAGCTATATTTTAGTAATTTAACAAATTCTTCTTAAGAACTTATTAAAATATAATCGTAAAAAATCAACATTATGGAATTTTAATTATAAAATATTACTTATACTTTGATAATTTCTATGAGATAAAATTAAAATCAAGATAACTAGAAATCAGTAAGTATTTATGATTATTGGCATTGTAACTATCCTTGGTTTCATTTGAAGTTTAAAATAAAAACAATTTTCAAAATTATTATTGAAACATTAAGCAATTGAGTTAATTTCAATTAAAGAAACCTAAGTTTTGATTTAGCTTTAAATCAGTTTTTACTGATTTAAAGCTAAATCAAAACTTAGATTTACTAATCAATTATAAAAACAAAGGTACATAGTTAAAATAAATTTAAGTATGTTAAAATAGAAAAGACTAACTGTGTATTACTCTGAATTAGAAAAATTAACATCATTATGAGAGTCTCCAATAAAAGATAGACTCCTGAAAAAGTCATGATATGTAGCTGGAATAATTCCACTGTGACAGAGACTCATTAAATCATCATATTTTGCATTTGTTAGGGGAAGATGGTTGGAATAGAGAGGACATAGCTCAGTCACACTATTTCTTTAGCGTCGTCGGGTATGTGTTTTAATGGCAATCGTCACTGAATAATCAATTGTACCGATAGTCAATTTTAAAAGGATCTTCTGCACATACCCGCACTTCATTTATTTTGTTCCGAACAGACGTAGTTAAACTACGTCTGTTCGTATATTTTTTGACCAATTACACCCGTTCAAAAGTTTCATTCCTATGACGTTATATGGTTTTTCATCCTGTTTCAATGTTAAGTTTATGCCCAATGTAGGCATAAAACGCAAACACCGGCACAATTATCAGACCAGAATCTAAATTCTTTTGCGCCCCATTTATGAATGTTTTGTTTAAAATGAGAAAGACAGCTGCAGCTTGCAGCTCGGCTAAAACCTTCTTTCTTTCTTCTTCACTTAATTTACTAAAACACTTCTTGCGGCAGCAACATGGTGGGCCCAATTTTTTTACTTGCTTCTGTTTTATCTTTTCTCGATATATATTGATTTCCCAAATTACGTAAACAATTTTTCTTATTTATTATCTATCCATCCATTAAAACGTCTTTTTCTAATATTCCTTTTATTTTTCCTTGATTATCGACGGCGACCGCTTGTGCTGCGACTATTATTTGAAATATCAGACAGTGGAGTATTGTTCATTGTTGGATACGGCAAGCAGCTAGACAGACATGCTAGTGAGGGTTGATGTGAAATATAGAACGCTCATAAATTTTCCTTTTGCATATTATAATATGGGCAGAAATCATTATCGCAATCGTCGTCCAAGTGATTGATAATACAAGTAGGGGAAGGGTGTAGTGTCTCAAGATTTACAGTACCAGAATCTGTTGCTACCTCTAAGTTATTGTTAGAGATGTCTCCATTTATTATATTCAACTACTCATTTAGTTTAGAATTAATACAACTTATTGTTAATGAATACTCTGAAACAGTTATAAAGTTTTATTTCTATTGCTTCTAAGACCCAATTTTAGAATAGACTTTAGACATACAACATTAATTTTAAGTAAAAAAAAAAGTAATAGCTACGTAAAGTATGGCATGTAATCATACAACAAAGTTTTGAATAACAACTCCCGAAGTAAAGTGTTGTATTTATTACATCCAACAAATTTTTTATTTTAAATGTAAACGTAAAAGGTTGAATGTATCACATACAACATTTTTAATGAACGCTCAACAACGTAAACTATTGTAAGTACATACATACAACATTTTAGGTGGATATCACCAGAAAAAATTTAACAAACCAAATTAATGCCAATAAAATAATACAAAAAGAAACACACTTCTGATATTTTGAAGGTTTAAATCATGAAAACTGTTTAGTTCTATTTGATCTAAAGAAACATTGTTATTTTTAATTGGTGTTTCGGATTTACTATTTTGTGTAATCCAATTATTGACCAAATCACAAGGTCTACGCCCTCTACTTATTATTACAGAAAGTTCCATATTTATTTATCTGAATTACTGCTAATTACGTAAGTTTATTTTTAGAGAACTTAAATGCTTCCTACATAAGCGCGACCGGATGAGAGTCCGACGTGGTTTGTTGTATGTGACCGATACGAGACGCGAGCGCGTGATTCTCCCCGCCCCGCATTCAGCGCAAACCATTGCAACGATCTATACAATGTTTTAGTCTGTTCTCGGTCTAAAGTTACAACAATTTACGTCTAGCAAATCCTTGAAAAAATTGTGTTTACGCAATTTTTCTACTTCGAATGCATTAAATAATGTAAATAAGGATAGTTTTCAGTGTAAACGCCAAACGACATTTTTGTGGCATACAACAACCTACGTGGGAGGTATCGATCTGCATTTTGATTCTTTATTGAAGATAAATGTAGATGTCTATGGGTCACAGCAACCACTTACCATCAGGTGGACTGTGTGCTCGTTTGTCACCCTATCTTATAAAAAAAAAAGTAAAAACAACCATACACCCGCACAAACTTTCACGTTTATGATATTAGTACGACTGGATAAGATAAAAATCATTAGAAGAAAATATAATAAATTTTAATTCAACATAGGTTACAAGAAAACGTATTGAAAGTCTATTATGCTTTACCATTTATTTTAACCGTGTACTGGCGGTGTACCTAATAATATCCACTACCCCATATCATCCCGTGGGTGTCTTAAGAGTTGTCTCTTACGACAGAAGGAATCAATTCAGGAGATGCGCAGCAGCGTCTTCCTAAAAATACTAATACGGTTGCAAACCCGGTTGCCCTATGAGGCAATCTCTGGGGGAGGCCTATGTTTAGCAGTGGACTTTAATACTGTGACGGTAACGGTATGCTTTTACCCCGTTTGGGTTGGAAAAAAATATCTGTCCTGGGAAGAACCAGCAAGAGGAGGGCCCAGGAGGTCTTATTTTAAACATTAATTTACAATATAATATGTTGTAAAATTAAGTTTCTGAGGATAAAAATTATTCTATTCTATTCTATTGAAAGCCATTCAATATTGTATCATGAAACATCTACGACATAACAAACTGAAGACGTAGCCCGCATGACACCTATCATCATCATCATCATTACAGCCTTTCATAAGTCCACTGCTGAACATAGGCCTCCCCCAAGGAATGCCACAAAGCACGGTCCTGAGCCACCTGCATCCATCGACTTCCTGCATGTCTTAACAGGTCGTCACTCTATCTCGTGGGGGGACGCCCTACACTTCGCCTACCGGTACGAGGCTGCCACTCAAAAACCTTTCTTCCCCATCGTTTGTCGGTTCTTCGAGCTATATGGCCGGCCCATTGCCACTTCAGCTTACTAATCCGTGGGGCTATGTCGGTTACTCTGGTTCTACTGCGGATATACTCATTTCTAAGTTCATCATGCAGAGAAACCCCGAGCATAACCCTCTCCACAGCTCGCTGAGCGACCTTGAGCTTCCTCATACCGCCAGCAGTGAAGGACCACATCTCAGATCCGTAAGTCATCACTGGCAACACGCACTGGTTGTACAATTTCGTTTTAAGGTTTTGAGGTATGTCTGACGAGAAGATGTGTCGTAGTTTCCCGAACGCTGCCCAGCCGAGTTGAATCCGTCGATTGACCTTTCGATCGAAGTTGGACTTACCTAGTCGGACTATTTGTCGCAGGCAAACATACTCGTCAACAACTTTGAGCTTAGTGCTCCCAACAACTACCGGTATAGGTGTGACATGGATATTAAACATGATCTTTGTTTTGTCCATGTTCATCCTAAGACCTATTCGTTGGGAGACACTATTGAGGTCATTGAGCATGGTGCTTAGGTCCTCCAGCGATTCTGCCATAAAGACTATATCGTCGGCAAATCGAAGGTGAGTGATGTGCTTGCCATTGATGTTATTACCGTATCCTTTCCAGTCCAGAAGCTTGAAAACGTCTTCCAATGCAGCGGTGAAGAGTTTCGGGGATATAACGTCATCCTGTCTTAACACCTAATTCTACAATAATAAGCTGAAATTTAAGGGTCTTAATAAATTTCCTCATTAAACAATACTGTCTTTAGTTTATCTTTGTCGCCTTTGATAGACATAAAAGGAATCTATAAATGTCAAAGAAAAAAATGTAAATTAAAGTCATATATGTTAAGTAGGGAGGCGATGCTATCTCGTGGAATACCGATCCAGCCCGATGCGAGTCGTTTGAACCGATAATAAAATACCGTAAAACAGTAGTCGGCGATTTTTCTCACTTCAACGACAAGTCTTGATCTCAGATACAACTGGTTAATGTTCGTCCGCCCGTTTTGGGACGATGCTAATTACTTGCCGCGTGTTTGTTTAATGTCTTGTACCAGCAAGAATTTATTGTAAAAAATGTTTACTTGCATGTCATTTAACATAAGAATATTCTATGACAATAGGATGAAGTTATTTTATTGCAAGCTGGAACACTACTTCACCTTCAACCACTGAGGTTGATTTTCCTAAATCCTTTCTTAGTGGGGGTCTACGTCGCAAAAGGGTGTACAGTTTTGGAGAGCTCATGGTGAGTGTTTGGGTCAGTGGTATTTCGCTAGATTTTTATAAAATATAAGCCCGAAGCCGGTTTTGATTTGAAGTAGTAAAACATTCGTTCTAATCTTTTTACTGACCACTTTCTTCTTTTAACATTTATTGTAGAACTTGTGGTGGTCCCAGCAGATGTACCGACAGAGCATTCAGTGAAAATTTCTCACTCTACAAGATATCATCTATTCCCTCCATAATTAAATACTACAGTTAATCAACGGGGAGGCCGTCGATCAACTGCAGTATTTAATTATACATTATTATTTAACCTATATTATTATTATTTTAATTGCATATGATTTTGTCGCCTGATTTTATATGATATATTAAATCTTAAAACACGTTTATATGTAATATGTCATATATTTACGGGAATACTTCACACACAAAGCATTACAAAACTAATTTTACAAATTGTTTTAATAAATTAATTTTAACTTTTTTAATTTTCGGCGTTTCGGGTGCATTGTAGCAACCATGGTCACGGGAGAAACTGAGATGTTCGACGTCCTGTTGGGTGTTGCAAGGCACTCCGATACGTTAGAATTTAAAAAGCTAAAATTAAACACGATAAAATATTCAGTCTATAAAATAAGTTATAAAGTAAGATACAATAAATATTCACTCATGTACGGAAGTGAAACTTGGGTATGGCAGAAGAAACATGAAAGCAGAATAAATGCAGTTGAGATGAGAGCATTAAGAAGTATGATAGGAGTTAAACTGAGTGATAGGATAAGAAATAGTGAGATAAGGAAACGTTGTGGTCTGAAAGAAGATGTAGTGACAAAAATTGAGAAAGGTATGCTGAGATGGTTTGGCCATGTCGAGAGAATGAATGAAGAACGATTGACGAAAAAAGTGTATAAGGCGAGTGTGAATGAAAGTGTTGGAAGGGGTAGACCTAGGCGGACATTTCTAGACCAAATCAGGGACGTCTTGAAAAAAGGCCAGGTCAAGAGTACCCTAAACCGTAGAGCATGTATGAAGGGAATAATGAAAGTGGACGAAGCAAAACAAGTATGTAAGGATCGTAGCAAGTTGAAAGAACTGGTCTCTGCCTACCCCTACGGGAAAGAGGCGTGATTATATGTATGTATGTATGTATAAATATTATATATTAAGCAAATATTTAACATAAAACGTCAACGTGGAGCTGTAGTAGCTCGTTGTCGTACGCTATCATTGTACGCGAAGAACCCGTGTTCGATTCCCATCAATCAAAATGAAATTGATAATTGCAATTTAAAATGTTCATTTACACAATAGTTCGACGGTAAATATCGTAGAATTTAAAAGTATATAATATAATACTTTTTATTTTACATACATAAACAATTGAATTGAAAATTACAGTTATATCAATCAAATAGATAAATATATAATAAATAATCAACATCTTCCTGATAACAACGCAAAATAATAAAAAAATGCGGTTGTGAAACTGCTGATCAAGCGTGGTAACTATGGCAAAATGCCCCTTAAGAGGCAATCTTGAGGAAGACCTACATATGTTCAACAGTAGACTCTTATAGACTTATAGATGGATGGAATAAAATAGTTCAACTGTTTCTCTTTTATATCCAGACAAGTTATAATTTATTTTACGGATAACTCATATCTGATGTTTGACTATATTATGATTTTAGCACAAATGAGATAGCTCGACCAGGGAAGGATCACGCTCTCACAGAATACCAGCGTGTAATAGCTGCTTAACGCTGCTGTATTTCGTATGGTGAGAGTAGAGATCCGAAGACCTTTTTACTGGAAACGAGGCATTCCATCGCAGTCCTCAGGGGCGACAACGCAACTGCATTTATTTTATTCTTAATTGGGTATAAATGTAGATGTCTATGGGCTACAGCATCCACTTACCATCATGTAGACTGTGTGCTCGTTTGTCGCCCTATCCTATAAATAGTAATAGGGATCTAGGCTATAATTGTCCGAAGAACTTGTTTTTTTTTGCTTGATAACAATATTTATGACTAATATAAGTTAGTAGATTCATCTTGAAAGACCATGATGATATGGCTTGTTGTTCTTTTTTTATGGAAAAGGGGCGACTATCGTGCACACAGTCAACATGATGGTAAGTGGATGCTGTAGCCCATAGACATCTACATTTATACCCAATTAAGAATCAAATAAATGCACTTGCGTCGTCACCCGTGAATGCCTCGTTTCCAGTAAAAAGGGTCTCCGGTTCTCTACACTCACCATATGAAACACAGCAGGGTTAAGCTGCTATTTAACGCTGGTATTATGTGAGAGCGTGGTCCTTCCCCAGTCGAGCCGACCCGTTCGTGTTACAACTCTACTACTAATATAGCTGCAGCATGGCTCTACCAAATAGAATGAGGATGACAAACGGGCACACAGGCCTCCTGATGCTAAGTGGATGCTCAGGTCCATAGACATCTACATTTATTCTCGAATGCCTCATATCCAGTAAAAATGGTCTCCGGTTCTCTACACCCATAATACGAAATGCATGACGAGCAGAATTGAGCCGCTATTTTACGTATAGTATTGTAGCACGAATGGGTCGCTTCAACCGGGGAAAGACTACGCTCTCACAGAATACAAGTGTGAAATAGCAGCTTAACACTGCTGAGTTTTGTATGGTGAGTGTAGAGAACCGAAGACCCTTTTTACTGCAAACGAGGCATTCCATCTTAGTCCTCACGGGTGACAACACATACATTTTGATTCGTAATCGAGGATAGTTGTAGATTTCTATGGACCAGAGCAACGACTTACCATCAGGTGGACTGTGTGCTCGTTTGTCACCCTTATTCTATTAAAAAAAACATTCATTAATGATTTGAAAATTTTGTTATCGTTTAACAAAATCAGAATATCTATTACAAGATCATACACTGTGTAGCAAAGGGAAATATGATGTGCTATCTAAACATCATTCACTAAAACCTGAGCACAGCATCCGTGACCTATAACAGATTGGCATCAGACGTTTCATGAGAGCTTGAGTCTCCCATCGTGCACGTCGTGAATGTACGTTAGGAAAGTAAACATTTATCGTTATTTTTGATCTTCAATTCATTCTGATCTTGCCCACTTCTAACCGTGTAGAAGCGGTGTAAGAATATCCACTACCCCATATCGTCCCGTAGGTGTCGTAAGAGGCGATAGGAAACATACCTAGAGATGGGCAGCAGCATTTTCCTTATAACATCTAGAAAATACAAATACGCTGCACATATGTTATTGTATATATGTATATATACGGGGAAAGACCACGCTCTCACGGAATACCAGCTTAATGATGCTGAGTTTCTTATGGTTAGTGTAGAAAACCGGAAATTTCTTTTTACTGTAAACGAGGCATTTCATCTTAGCCCTCGGGGTGACAACGCACCTGCATTTTGATTCTTAATAGAGAATAATTATAGGTGTCTGTAGGCCAAAGCATCCACTTACCATCAGGTGGTCTGTGTGCTCGATTGTCGCCCTTATTCTATAAAAACACCTTTTACCATACTGATATGGCAATATGATAGAAACAACCTAGTAATTCATTTTCGTACAACGCTGCACTCTCTGGCTAATGTTACCTGGTGTCCCTGGTGTCCCTGGTTGCATATCAAAGGTAAATGATTTAAGGAGAGAACACACGGTGTATTGTAAGGGCGAGTGCCGCCCACAGTAGCGGCCCACGGAACGATCGCTAGATCGGCCCGCACGCCTTGACCGCTGCGGCGTACAAGTATGGAAGCTACTTTTTTGTATACCTTATAAATACACTCTGAAACAAATCAAATTGTTTAAAGCAACGTCTGATTCTATTAATTATGTAAGTGGATATAGGCTTACATAACTTACTTCATATGACGATGAGTCATTATGATGATTTCATTAATGATGACAACTCCCAACCTTTTAATATACTAGATGGTTGGACTCCTTTTGAACCTAGGAAATAGAAATAGGCTTTTTATTCGTTTTTTTATTTTATTAGTTTTTTATATTATTTTTTTTATAGGATTGGGTGACAAACGAGCACACAGTCCACCTGATGGTAAGTGGTTACTGTGACCCATAGACATCTACATCTATCCTCAATAAATACTCAAGATGCAGATGCGTTGTCACCCGTGAGGACTAAGAATGCCTCTTTGCCAGTAAAAAGGGTCTCCGGTTCTCTACATTCACCATACGAATAACACAACAGTTATGCTGCTATTTTACGCTGGTTTTCTGTGAGAGCGTGGTCCTTCCCCGGTCGAGCCGACCCATTCGTGCTACAACCATAATATTATAGCTGCAGCATGGCTCTACCACGTCTATAATTAATACTTATTGAAAATCAATCTTAATATTTAATTTACCACTGGTTCGGAAATATATTTCTCTTATGAGAAGAATTGTGTGTGCATGTGTGCGCGCGTGCTGTGTGTGTGTGTGTGTGTGTGTGTATGTGTGTGCTTGTGTGTGTGTGTGTGTGTGTGTGTGTGTGTGTGTGTGTGTGTGTGTGTGTGTGTTTGTGTGCGCGTATGCGTACGTGCGTGTGTGTGTGTATGCGTGTGTGTGTGTATGTGTGTGTGTGTGTGTGCGTGTGTGTGCGTGTGTGTGCGTTTGTGAGTTCGCCTGCGTCCGTGCGCGCGTACGCGCTAGTTAGTGTGTGTGTATGTGCAGATTATTATTATTTTTATAGCTTTGAAATGTCTACTGGCATCACTAGCAAGTTAAGTCAGGCGCTAACTTTCTTTCCCAAAATGACGTTCATCCCCCCGCTATAGTTTTACCTTTGACTCTAACATAAAGAAGGGGGGATAGCCTCCGTGCGCAGGTATTATCGGACGGCATCATGCAAAAGAAAACTCAGCTCGTCAGTAGTTGATAAAACAAAACAAATCGTTTTCCATACTTAGCGAGCTTCAGGCGACATCTACACAGTACAAGCAAAAGACTGAATAACAAATATCTTAACATTTATTGAGGCATTGTAAAAGGAACTTTAAGTAACAATAATTGAACCAATCGCGAGACCGACATATCGGACGACTGATTAATACCCATCGGTGATAGTCTATTGTTGTTGAAGCTTGAGTTATAGCGCGGGTTTGTTCGATTTGTACGTAATTATGGATGTTTGTCGTGGGTGGACAATGGAAGGTACGGTAAAACACATTATATTTTGATATTATTTAAGTAAAATTGTTATTTAAATGGCGCAAATATGAGTCTTTGAAAGACGACTACGTATTTGTGCCATTTGTTATAGATACTGCCGGTCCGTGGGATCCAAGTGCGGTGAAGTTCCTAAAGGAACATTATCCGCGACTGGTTGTCGCTGCTGGTGATAAGGGGGCTGGTTTTTTTCTAGTTCGATCTTTTCTCACTGAAAGACTGAAAAGAATAGGGGTAACAAACGAGCAGACACAGCAGAGCTTGGTAGATTTTTTATAGGATAGGGTGACAAACGAGCACATAGTCCACCTGATAGTAAGTGGTTGCTGTGGCCCATAGACATCTACATTTATCCCCGTTTGCGAATCAAAATGCAGATGTGTTGTCAACCGTGAGGACTAAGATGGAATGCCTCTTTTCCAGTAATAAGGGTCACCGGTTCTCTACACTCATCATACGAAACACAGCAGTGTTAAGCTGCTATTTTACGCTGGTATTCTGTGAGAGCGTGGTCCTTCCCCAGTCGAGCCGACCCATTCCTGCTACAGCTATACTACTAATATGCAGCATGGCTCTACCACGAAATAGATAAGACGGTCGTGTAAAGTATCACCAAGCAAATTTTAGGCATTTACTTTGGACTAGCGATCCATCCCGTTTTTCACGTATGATATATGGTTTACGACAACAGCGCCATCTACCGAGTCCAATTATCAATGCAAGCCGTCCAGGACCTCGCTCAAACACACACAAAAAAATTCATCAACATCAGTCAAGCCATTTTCTTGTTTTTGCGAGAGTAACACCAGCTCTAGCGACCCGCCCCAGCTTCGCATGGATAAGATAATAAAGCGTTGGACCATTTATTTATTTATTTTTTCAAAAAGAAAAAACTAAGTTTTTCTGATAAAGTATAGCCTAGATCCCTCCTGGTATTGCCCTCTATCTGATTGGTAAAGTTTCATTATAATTGGTTCAGCCATTCCGAGGATTATCCCGGACAGACAGACTTAATAGACTTAATAGAAGCCAGTTGTTTCAATATTACAGACAGACACTTCAATTTTATTTATATAAACAGGTTACAGCTATGCGCTTGTGTAACTCCTTAACCTCTACCGATATGTTTATTGACGTGCTTAGTCCGTATTCTCCTTCCAAAATTTACTCATAGCAGTACCGTGGCAAGAGAGTGCAGAAGGGCACGATCCATGTAACTAAACATTATATTCTTTAAACTAACATAATCTATTTATCCTCAATTACTTTTATTTTGTGTGTGTTTTTTACTATTATCAAGTTAGTGCTGGACCGACTACATAGTAAGTGGTGACGTAACTGAAGGAAACAATGGTTTCTTATATTTACACGAATACTAGAATTTTTGGAACGAAATTCCTTATCGGACGGTACGAATTTGGCGGATGGGGGTAGGCGAGAATAATTGTAAGATTTTTCCGTCACGACACCTTCCGACGTAGTATACACGGCCTTGGCGGCTATAAGGAAGCGAGATAGAATAATATCTATCTCCCTCGCACTTTTCTTATCTTTCCATGAAAGAAATTTTAATTTATTTTAATCCAGATGTTCCCCGCCACTTCGCCCGCGTGGAGTAATTTTTCGCGGAACCCTAAAATAAAAGCAGCCCAAGTATCTCCTTATAACTTCAGCTATCTGCCAGTGTGTATAAATATTGACAAATATTGACATCATAGATTAATAATAATATAATAAATCCTTTATTTCGACCAACAGTAGTCATAGATTGTTAGTAAAACTTACTTAGCCTAATGTTAGTATAAAATAAAATAGAAGTTAATATTAAAATGTTAGTCAAAAAATTACTTATCCTATATTAGTAGCTTAACCTACCCCCAGCCTCACATAGCGAACTCCAGGTGGAATTCTCCTCATGCTGGTGTGTGCAACATTCCAAGCCCTCCAGAGCGGGCAATCCAGCTTCACAGCCAATGCGCTGAGAAGGGTGTTGGAGCTCCTCAATAGCCTGCTCATCATGGACGCGGCACGCTTGCGCATGATCGCGTAGAAGTCGTCCACACGAGCATCCGCAAACATTAATGATAAGTCATCTGACTAGATACCGCCGGCGCTCATGTAAAATGCGGCAACAAATACTACGCCGAAATCGGCGTACCCGAGCCAGTCGCGTTGCAGGCAACGTGTGAGGTGAACGTACCGAATGTTTTATCAAATTTTGATCATAATCCGAAGTAAAATACCAGTTTACGTATTGAAACTGTGTAAAAATAATACTACAAGAAATAAGAAAGACACTGGAATAACATACTATCATTAAGTATCATACAATTTCGAAATTTTAACATAAAATAACACGAGCCATAAATAAGTCACAAAATATCAATGACGCTCTTCAGTGTTGCCGCGAATGCAAAAATAAAGTTCCCCGTGGCTGAGATTTTTATATGTGAATTTATTATTACTATATTTTATAATATAATATATTTAACTTATTATAATATAACCTAATTCTATATTATTTAATGTTTATTTCTGTAGTATTGCTCAAATGACATAATTGCCATTTATTAGGGTTCCGTACCCAAAGAGTATCAACGGGACTCAAGTCTCCACTATCGTTCCGTCTGTCTGTCAGTAGGCTATATCTTATGAACCGTAATATGTAGAATTTTCACGGAATGTGTATTTATATTGCTGTTATAAAAAAAAAATAAAAAAAAAAATACATCATAAAAAAAAACAAGTAAAACATTAAAGGACCCAAAAAAATCACGTTTCTTCTATGAAGACAATACAAGAAACGTGATTTTTTTCTGTATTGATATGTGTTTTGTTTACAGACTAAAGCGAAACCTGGATTAACACGCAATAAAATGATGATGTGTGTATGGTGGTATTAAAAGTTTATCATGAGCTTTTACCGCCGGATAAAACCATCGATTCGGATCTCTACTACAAATAAATAATGAGACAAGCAAGAAATAGAAAAAAAAACGGCTGGCATTGATAATCAGAAAAGGAGTGGTCTTTCATCGTGATAGCGCCAGATCACAAGATTAGTTATCTGTTTGAGACTTTCAATACATACTAACATTCCTAAAAATCCAGTATTTGCTTGAGTACTTAAAACTGGTTTCAAAGTTTTAGTCATTATTTTCTTTTGTTGCTTGTGTTCTTTAAAAGAAAGCTTTCTGGAGGTTTTAATATTTAAGTTTATAATTTTTTTTCATTATAAATAGGATGACTAAATCCATGTTCCTTCAAATCTTTGGTATTTAATATATCAAATAAAACTACTTGTCGCATTTTTTTAATCAAAATCCCAAGATTTCTACAGCAACGTTTATTTTTTATTATGTCACTACCTACAAGATGGTAACAAATTATCGAACAGAATGGACCCATATATATTATAATTAAATATAATAAAACTTTAAAACAAAACGTCTGGAATTTGTATACAATATACGAAGAAATTTTTTCCCCAGTCTTATATACGAACTAAAGGTGTAACAAAATAGTACTTAATAACTTAGGGAATGATTCTGCCCGTCAACATGAATATTTTTTATTATGGGATCATCTTCGAAATTTTCAATTTATACGTGATAGACCCATACTGCAGCTATATTACTGGTATAGTTGTAGCAAGAATGGGTCAGCTCGACCGGGGACGGACCACGCTCTCACAGAATACCAGTGTAAAATAGGAGCTTAACCCTGCTGTGTTTCCTATGGTGAGTGTAGAGAACCGGAGAACCTTTTTACTGGACACGAGGTATTCCATCTTAGTCCTCAGGGGTTGCAACGCATCTGCATTTTGATTCTTAACCGAGGATAGATGTGTATGTCTATGGGCCACAGCAACCACTTAACATCAGGTGGACTGAGTGCTCGTTTGTCACCCTGATCCTATAAAAAATATCTCAAAGTCAGTTATTCCATACAAAATTTCGTACAAACTTGCTAAAAATGTATCGAAGACCTGATTTTTCTTGCGATTAGGAGGATAGACCTATAGTAAAAGTTGTTCATATTGACGCGTAGAATAGAAAGCCCTATTTTGATTACACCATATATGTAACTATTTTTTTAAATAATTTGTTAATATTAGTTAGACATGTAAATAAAAAAAATTAAACTGATAAAAGGAGGCCTTATCATTTATATGTCATTTATTCAGAAGAAAAACCTATACATAATATACACAAATATATTGATGCATTCGTTATTAATATACTGTTCATTTTTAAGTATTTCTGGTCTACATTCATAACTATGAACTTAACTACTAAGCCATAGCATAAAATAAATTTTCCCGTTAATCGGATAATAGTTAAGCTGCTGGCATATACAATTTTTCACGCACACTAGCATCATGCAAATTGTCTTATACACACTACAATATTAAGATGCCGCACTCACGGAGATGTTACTTGCAGGGAGCGCGGTATCTAGTCAGAGCGCGCGATGACTTATCATTAATCCATGATTGACATTAATATTTTTATACGATACTAACGTCACTCAATACTTTTGACTTCCCGGAACCCCTCCACTAACACTTAAACTTTATGGTATGGTATTAAAGTTCAAATTGACTTTTAAGTATTATTACGAATATATTGTATGGGAATATAGAAAAGTGTTGTTTTTAGACTTTTTCAGGCAATTTTTTAAATTTTTCTCTCCATAAGAACCATCTTCGTACTTACATACAAGGAATATTATAAAAAAAGAATTAGCGAAATCGGTTCAGCTGGTCCCGAGATTTGCGCTTAGCAGCACATTCAGCGATTCATTTTTATATTATAGATGACGCTTCATTTTAATAGACGCTAGTAATACATTTATTTGTATTTTTTTATCAATAATACAATACGTTTATCAATAATAATATACTACAAAGGGACTTCGTTCTAACCGAGTGTTCCACGACACTCACGCATTTTTTTAAATTTTATACGTGGTGCTTCAAATTGTTGTTTCACTGTTGGCCATAGGAGGAAACTCAAGGTCGCTCAGTGATTTATGGAGAGAGCTATGCTGGGAGTTTCTCTGCATGACAGACTTAAAAATAAATAGAACCATAGTAACCGACATAGGCCAACGGATTTGTAAGCTGAAGTGGCAATGGGCCGGCCTCGAATGGCAGCCTCGTACTGGTAGACGATGTGTAGGGCATCCCTCCTCATCCATTCTATCGTGGAATTTCTTGGAGAAGGCCTATGTTCAGCTTTGACCTTATTATGGGTTGTAATGATGTTGATGATGAGGTATATTTTTTTACAGAATAAGGGTGACAATCGAGCAAAACGTCCACCTAATTTTTAGTGGATGCTGTGACCCATAAATACATACGCTTTGTTTCACATAAGCGCTAAGATGGGATATCACGTTTCCAGTAAAAAAGGTTTCCGGTTCTTTGCATTCAGCATAGAATAGAATAGAATAGAATAATTTTTATTCAATATAGATTACATGTGTAATTCTTATTGAAAGTCATTTTTTACTTTACCACTGGTCACTGGTACTTTACATCTGTCCTGGGAAGAACCAGCAAGAAACCCAGCGGGACTTTTTTTAAATAAATTTTACAAACACAGCAGTATTAATTTGCAATTTTACCCTGGTACGCTGTGAGAGCGTGATCATTCCTCGGTAGAGCCAGCCCATTTGTGCTACAACCATTATATAGCTGCAGCACGGCTCTACCACGCACATATAAACCGACTGATTAATAAATATATATTAATAACTAAATAAGTATATTCTTCATTGAGAGCTGTAAGTAGTGACGTATTTGATTATTTCCACATCTAAACAAGCTAAAAAAAAAGTTAATGTTACAGGTCGGACAAATAGAGGGAGCCCACAAAGCAACTGGCTCGATAAATCTCTTCCTATCGGACATAATTTAATCGTACCTCTCGATTTTGGCCTCATAAATAACAGATTTTAACATTTTAAAAAGGTAAAAAACAAAACTTTTAATATGCCGTATCGGGCATAAATCACTCTAAAGTGTCTTATTCGTCTTTGGTGGTACAAAACTAACGCACAAGCCATTGAAATATCAATCTTAATACTTGAGCAATAAATAACGAAACTGTCTAAATACATTTTAATGTGATCTTTTAACTATTTGCATAGAAATTTAAATTGAAAGACAGAGTGTTAGGGTTCGATTTAGATTGTTATGGAAATTCACATATAAATCAATTCAGGATCTTCGATAGCCAACTATTGATACGGAACCAAGGTGTTGTGGAGAGCTTGTCATGGATTTAGAATTAGTGTTGTTATTTTTTTTTTATCAAAAAAAGTCAATGCCAATACAACCTTAATATGATGTCGGTGCCTTGTGAGTAAACAGATGGATTCCAGGACTTTTTGATACCCTAGTGATTTTGTTACACTAACAGATTCCATTCCATATTACTCTCAAAATACAGATGCGTTATCACCCCTGAAGACTAAGATGGAATGTTTCGTTTCTAGAAAAATCTCCAAATCTCTACATTCACCATACGAAATACGGTATTAAGCTTCTATTACAATGGTGCTTTGTGAGAGCGTAATCTTTTCCCGGCTGGGACATTCGTGCTGCAACCATAATACGGCAAACCATACCATGGGATGCAATAATAAGCGTAATGGTGAATGGAATCCTTTAGTGAAACAAAATCTCTAGGGTATTAAAAAGTCCTGCAATACTCACAAGGCACTGACATCATATTAAGGTTGTATTGGCATTGACTTTTTTTGATAAAAACAAAATAATAACAATAATTCTAAATCCATGACAAGCTCTCTACAACACCTTAGTACCTATCAAAAGTTGGCTATCGAAGATCCTGAATTTATTTACATGTGAATTTCCATAACAATCTAAATCAAACCGTAACACAATGCGTTTCAATTTAAATTTAAATGCAGACAATTAATTGATATGATTGTGTGCTCATCATCAGTGTCTTTCAAAATGTTTTCAGAAGAGGACGCGTAGCGTAAAATAAGGCACGCTAGTAAAGTACGCTCTTGTTCGTTTTATTATTACAGAGACGCAAACGCAGAAGACTCTGGATGCGACCGTTTTTAAGGCCAAAGATAGCTTATTTCATTTAGACGAAATTTTAAATAACGGTCGATGGAGCGGAGCGGGTTCTCGAATAATCAAGTAGTTTGACCGACGTGGACTAATCCATTCTACCATCGATAGATACCATCGATTGATCGCTGGGGAAGAAACTATCGATCAACGTCGACTAATCCATTACACTATCGATCGATGCCAGCGATCAGCGATCGATCGATGCCATCGATCAACGATCGATTGGTGTAGTAACGCCCTTATGTTCAGCAACCAAATGTTGATAATTTGTTTCTTATACAATAATTTAATAGATGTCTAATATTTAGCCTATAATGAAGAAAAGCAAAACTTTCTATAACAAGCAAAGCATTTGCAAAAAAACCTCATACACAATATACTGTAATAATTTAAAATTAAAAATTTTGGTACAACCGACTTCAATATAAATTTTAAGAATAACTCAAAAACTATTGGTCGTATCTTAATCAAATGTGTATGGGATTACAAGAGAAGCACCAGCTTTTAAATGAAAAAAAAAATCATCGAAATCGGTTTACCCAGTAAAAAGTTATGAGGTAACACACATAAAAAAGGACTTACAGTCCCCCCTCCTTTTTGTAGTCGGTAGAAAACTAGGCTAAGATATGGAATAAAGAATTATGTGTTTTGAATTTGAACTTTGTCTCGTAGTTGTCATAAGATGTGACTATAACATATATCATACAGATCTTATGGCTTCCGATATGTCACGGCATAACTATCGTGTTTACGACAGGCGTTAAATAATACCAATACCTTAGACTAGGCTTTAACAGTATAAGGCTCAACATTCAAAATAGTTTAGTAGATAATAACAATTTAGCCGATCTCAACGGATTCTAACCATTTGCGCCGGACAGGATTATAGTGCACGAGTGTGTGCGCAAGCACAGATGCACTCTATTCGCTTATTTAGTGCTCGACCGACGGTGAGCGCTAACATCGGTTGAGCGTAGCTATATCAATGAAAACTACAGTGCAGCGCTGATGAAGTACTACGCGCGTATGGTTACGTCGCGCGTACGAGGACTGTCGGTCGAGCTCGTCGATCCGGCGTACGTCGGTTTACTGACGCGCTATGGAGGTACCTACATGCGTGCGTTCAGTGCGACGCTGACAGAGCGACCGACTGTACGCGCGTACGCATTATCGCGAACAAAAATGAACATTGATACATGAACATTATTCTCGCAATTTCGAAAACAATGAACAAAATTCTCCTTCAATTAAACGGTCTACAATTATTGGGTGCACATGATATCTTGTCCGTCTTTTATGCCGTAATCGTTTGCGTAAATAGTACGCACATATTATAGAGTTAACAAATGGATTCATTTTTCTTCGTATTTGTACACATCTGACAAAGCTTGCCGTCAGTTAAGCACTAATCGACCGACGATCAGGACGTACCGTCAGCGCGTACAGTATGTGCTGACCGTCGGTCGAGCACTAAATCCAGCCAACTCTCATAGTCTGATGGGACGGACAATCCTACAACGCCGGAGAGATATATCAGGCGCAGAACCAATGGCTTTACGTACTTTTCGAAACACGGGGGTCAGAACCTTTCTGAATGCGGGCTGATTAAGAATTTCTTTACAGAAAAACTCAATAAATAATTTTGTATCAGCCCAAATTCGAACCCGTAAACTCATAATCGGAAGTGCGCAACCCACGATCACTAGACTAATGAGGTTATTAAAAAGAATGATATCATTAACACTCCCAGTTAAATATGCTATACAAGTTGATTTGTAATATCTAGTTAGACTTTTTTTTCTATAATAATTCTATAATAAGAACGACAAGCGAGCATGCAGTTCACCTGAGGGTAAGTGCCTGTGAGTGCCTGTAGTCCTTACCCTCAGGTCATCACATCTATCATCTATATCTATCCTCGATCAAGAATCAAATTGCAGATGCGTTGTCAACCTTGAGGACTAAGATGGAATGCCTCGTTACGAGTTATCTCTCACACGAGGATCTCTCACACCATGTGTGCTGAGCTGCTATTTCACAATATTTTGTAAGAGCGTGGTCCTACCCTGATTGAGCCAATGTAGTCGTGCTACAACCATAATATACTTGGTGCGTGGCTCTGCCAAGTACAAAGTAAATTCAATAGAGTTCTAGCACTAGAAACATTATGTTTGAATATTGGAATAGCTGTGGTAGCGAGAAATCCGAGTTCGATCCCCGCCGCCACCAATGAAATTGTTAATTGCAATGTTAAGTGCTGATTTATCACGTGCTTGGCGGTGAAGAAAAACATTGTGAGGAAACCTGCATGTCTGACAAATAAGAAAAAAAATATTTCGAAGACACGTGAAGTTCGCCAACACGCATTGGGGCAGCGCGGCGGAACTTTCCTTACCCTAAAACCCTCTCAGAAATGAGAAGAGGCCTGTGCTCAGCAGTGGGACGTGTATATTGGCTGTAACTTTAACTTTTTAACTTTTATTGTAATAGAGTCTCAGAAGATGTCATTATAACTATAATTTAAAATGAAATATTTTGTCCAACAGACTTCAATATAAATTATCAAGAATAACTCAAAAACTATTGGTCAGACCTTGATTAAATTAATATGGGACCACATGAGAAGCATCAGATTTCAAATAAAAAAGAATCATCGAAATCGGTTCACCCAGAAAAAGTTATGAGTTAACACACATTAAAAAAAACATACAGTCGAATTGAGTATCGTCTCCTTTTTGAAGTCGATACAGAAGAGGAAATATTCTTCTTTAAGAAAAACGTTGTACGTGTTCGTGTACATATAAAATCAAAAAAAAATCAATCAAAACTTATCCTAGAGTTTATATTATTATAAATTAATAATAATGTCCTCCAGACCTAATTTCGGATATTACGACCAGTCTCCACAGAAACTAATCATCAGCACAGGACACGATTATAGTGCCCGAGTGTTTGCGCAAGTAATTACAGTTGCACTCTCTATTTCCTAGCTCTGATATTCCGATGGAACAATAAACCGCCGCGACCGGAGAAAGATCAGGCACAAGACCGCGGGTGAAACACCACCAACTTCCTGACTCCAGGCTGCTACTGCGAATTTCTTTTCGGAAAGACCTAACTAATTTGGACCTGATCCGGGACTTCAAGGTCATCAGTCGCGTTATCGACAACTAGACCAATGAGACAGTAATATTCATATTATTTATAATTTTAGAATAGAATTAATTTAATCTTACGCCTGGCACATGCGGACAAATCCAATTCCCTAGCAGTGGAGAATCCCAGCCATCTGTGAATGCCTATTCATGCTTTCTTTTTAACCCCATTTAATTTCAAATTTATGGAAACAGAAATACAATTTAAATACAATGAATATTTACATAGTTTTCTTTTCCTATTAATCAAGTAAAGTTTAACATCGGTCCAACCAAACACTCGGACAATACGACGAACAGTTTCAATTGCCAAAGGGACATCGACACGAACATCCTTATTACGCGCACCGCACTAATGGCGTGTTGATTATTAATTAAAAATAATTACGATTACGACCATATTCAATGACTGTGGTGTTATAGCTATTAACACTTTAGTGCTGTGACACGCTTCGATTGCTTCGTCAGCTATCGATAAATGTATCACAGATCCATAAAATTTAAGAAAATAATAAGCAGTCTACTCTCCCACTTCTTGACAGGACTTCTGTACATTTGCTATTGATCTTCACGTACGGTAAAGTTCCTAATGAAACTGTTACCGTTACAGTCTATCAAAGTCCACTGTTGAATATGAGGCTATGGGGCAATCTAAGGGGAGGCCCTTGGATTGCCTCATATGAAGGATATTTGCCATAGTTACCACACTTGCCAACTAGCTTGGCAATCGCAGTTTTTATTTTTAGTCGTTATTAAGAAGATGCTGCTGCCCATCTCCTGATTTGTTTCCCTCTGTCGCCTCTTACAACAACCACGGGATGATATGGGGTAGTGGATATTCTTACACCGCTACTACACAGTAGTACATGGGTGTACAGGGTGGATGAGATAATGGATTTTTTTCACCGCCACAACAGAGTAAAAAAACTGTATCCGCGACTAATCGTCCTCGCTGGTCACAAGAGGACTAGTTATTTACCCACACAAAAGCTAAATATTGCGCTGTGTACGTATATGCGCTTTAATGCGTGAGATTTAGAGGTTTTAGTTAGTTAATTTTATTATATTATAATAATATATCGTGTATAATATTATGTCAAATAAGAAAAAATTATAGCAACAATATAAGAATTTAAAATAATCGATAAACGATCGATATCTGATTCATCACGTATCGATGCGGGTGCTTCACTAGTAACAATTCTAATTAAAGCATCGACCGTGCACCGAACGATGTTTTTAATCAAGCGCGTAGCCGCCACCGCGTGTTTGCTTTGGAACTGGTGCGCGCGCGCATGTGACGCAGTGCCTTGATGAATGCCCCATTTTTAATTTTAGCTCTAATGTATTCCATATCCTTTATCCGCTATGTCCCCTATCCATTGTTAAACATGATTGTATTATGATCTCGAAAAACTGAAGCAAGGGATTTTATACTGACAGATTGGTAATCCGTTACTTTTATATTACAAGGTCTTGGTGAACGACAACCATGGAGCTAAGATATCAGATCATCAGATCTAAGTCAGTTTTCTTTGGGTTCTACATCCACAAATAGTACAGAAAAGGTTAAGGTGCCGGTCGTTAAGTCTGACTTTGCTTCTAAGCCGTCCTTTAGGTAGTGAAAGTAACGTGTGGCAGAAGAAGCACGAAACTGCATTCTGCATGCTGTAGAAATGCGGTCATTAAGGACTAAGCTGAATCTGAATAGAGTGAGAAATTGTGTGAAAAGAGAAAAGTGTGGTTTGTAAGATGATGTTGTGGCAAGGATTAAGAAAGAAATGTTTCGGTGGTTTGGTTATGTAATAAAATTAACGAGGAAATAGTGACAAAGCAAATCTATATTGCGTCTGCAATTAAAAAAAATAAATTAAATGAGCGGCAGAGTCGGGAAGGGACGCCCTAGATGAAGGTTTATTGACCAACTTAGTGATATATTGAAAATGGGCCAGATTAGGAATACCCTTTACCGACAAGCATGTATCTGTAAATATATGAGGTATAGGTGTGTCAGGATCGTGCCAAATGGAAGTCCGTAGTCTCTGCCTACCCCTCTCGGTGACGTATTGTTTTCTTTAGTTATGAACTCGTTAATCTTTTGCCAGTGTCAAGTAATAAAACATTATCCTTTAATAAAATTCGTATAAAAAAATTGTCACAATATGTTGATGAGCGAGTTTTTGGGATATATAGACGGCAGCTTGAGCCAGTAGGCAGTTGATGCTGATAGTATCTCAAGGCACCTAAGCGAACACATTATCTTGGGGTTCACATCACCATCGGAGCCCTTGTTACACCGTTTCCACTAATAGTTCATACGTGCAGATATTTAACGCACAAAATCGCATCACTTTTAAATATCAAAATCCACTTCAAACCATAATTTAAACAATAATACAGGAGCATTTACGCGTAGGTAGTACGTATTTACCGTACTCAACGTGGGTAGGACCACGCTCACACAAAATACCTGCGTAAAATAGCAGCTCAATGCTGCTTTGTTTCTTATGGTGAGTATAGAGTATCGTAGACTACATATGCATTTCGATTCTTTATTCAGGATAGATGTGGATGCCTATGGGTCACAGCAACCACTTACCATGCGGTGAACTGTGTACTCGTTTGTCACCCTATTCTATAAAAAAAATGCGACGCAGAACCTTAATATTTGTTATTCTCATAGTCCAGGATATTCGGAGCATAGGTCTGTATTCCCACATTTCAAATGCTTCAAGTTTTGAACATAACATCGAGGTTAAGGTCCAAATTTCAACCCCAAAAAGTAGGACACTGAATACATAACAGCGCACCAGTGAAAGCGGAATTTTAGGTTAAAGCATTTACAACACAAAAACTTTTTAGCTTCGTAAAGGCACTGCGGGCTTGTTTTATACGGACTCGGATTTCCTAGTTGCTACTCAATTGCTCATTTATGTAGTTTCCTAGATATTTCGTTTTTTACGCGTTCTATTGGTTATTCTCCAAAATTAGATAATCATTTGTCACTGGAGTCTTGGATACTATCATAAAATTAATCTTTTTCGTGTTTAGTTTTAGTCCGTATTTGTTGTTCGTCACATTTACAAGATTCAACAACTTTCATAGACTTACAATATCCTTCGCAATAAAAATTGTGTCATCAGCATATCGTATATTGTTTACGACTTCTCCGTTTATGACTATACCTTCATCGGCTCCATAGTGAGACTCGGTCATGATTCTTTCGGCATATACATTTAATAAGTTAATTTTAGTTTATTTGGATAATTTGTCTTCTAACCATTGCTTTTTTAGCCCAGTACAGATTAGTAATCACTCTAAGGTCATGTATGTCGATACCGATATGTTCGAGAATCTCGGTTAGCTGTTTATGTCGTACTCTGTCAAACGCTTTTTCGTAATCAATAAAGCATAAGTACACTTTTTTATTCATATCAAGACATCTCTGAACTAGAACATTTAGAAAATACTGTGCATCTCTGGTACCTAAGCCCTTTCTGAAACCAAATTGTGTTTCTGATATATTTTCTTCGCACTTCTGGTAAATGCAAGCGTGAATACCTTGAAAAATATCTTGAGAACATGGCTCATTAAAATAATCGTTCTGTGGTCTTCGCAGCGCTTTGAATTTAGTTTGTTGGGTATAGTGATATGGTAAAAGTAGATTTCAACCAGTCATTGGGGAAAATACCAGATTTGTAAACCACGTTGAATAGATTTTTGAGGACTGGGGATGATCTTAAGGACATAATCTTTATAACTTCAGCGTAGACATTATCAGGAACTACAGCTTTATTTATCTTTGAAGCTATTATCGCATTTCTTACTTCTGACTCTAATATCTCTAAATATTCTTCCGGCACTTTTATTAATAACATCGTTTCTCTTATCCGCGAAAAGTCTATCTATATATTTTATTAATTTTATTTATTAATTTTATTGATTAATTTTATCTTGAATTGTGTGGATTTAGTCACCATTATCATTAACCAGTGCTACATCATTTCATGATTATTAAAGGTTTTATAACTGCGTTTATTTTCTTAAACATATTAAAACTGTCATGTTTTTGTGCCAAAGATTCTATTTCATCGCATTTTTCATTTAGTCACTTTTCTTTTGCCTTTCGTATTTTTGCATTTATTTCCTTATTTAACACTACATGTCTTTCTTCATCCAACTGTTTCATCATTCTTCGTTCATCATATAAATCCAATATTGTGACCGTCATCCAGTTCTTTTTAATAACCATTTGAGGGGTTTTTAAAAATTTCTCTTCCAAACTTACTATCATTTCCTTTATCTCTTTCCAATTTGGATTTATATCTTCACCTTGCATAGAGATAAAGTCTCCTTTATAGTACAATGTTTCAGTAAACGCATATCTAATTTTGGGGCATTGATTTCCTAACTAACTAACGCATCTGCATTTTGATTTGATTGTTGATTCTTTATCGAGGATAAATATAAATGTATATGAGCCACAGTATCCACTCACTATAAAGAGACTGTGTGCTCGTTTGTTACCCTTATTCTATAAAAAAGCAGCAATCCGCCGGCGGTCAAGTTCCCGCCAAAACTGCCCACTTAAATATTATAAAAAGGTTTGCAGTATTAAGTCTTATTCATCAAAGTAAAGTCTAATTTAAAGATCCCGGACACTGCGCGGGCGCAGGTAACGAGTATAAATACGATTAATGTTTATATTTCTGTTCGTTTGATCGTTAATTCCAAAATAACGGCCGATAATAACGATAACGATAAATACAACGATGCGACGTACTCGATATGCTGCGACAATAAAAATTATGTGGACATGCCCCTTTAATTTTCTACTGACTTCAAAAAGGGAAACGGTACTCAACTGTATTTTTTTATTTATTTTTTTATGTGTATTGCCTTATAACTTTTTGTGGGTGAACCGATTTCGATGATTCTTTTTTTATTTGAAAGCTGGTGCTTCTCTTGTGGTCCCATATAAATTTGATCAAGGAATCATTAATAGTTTTTAAGTTATTTTTAATAATTTATATTGAAGTCGGTTGTACAAAATTTTTAATTCTAAATTATTAGAATAATTTTTAATAGCTAGTCAACTTGAGGCTCTTTTTACTGAAAATGAGGCATTCCATCTTAGTCCTCACGGGTGACAACGCATCTACATTTTGATTTGTAATAGAGGATAGATGTAGATGTCTATGGGCCGCAGCAACCACTTACCATCAGGTGGACTGTGTGCTCGTTTGTCACCCTTATCCCATGAAAAAAAAACTTGTGCAGGTGTTGAAGGGGATTCAACTCAGAAACTCAGCAGTTTCCACTTGCCTACTCAGCATCTGCCTATGCTATGCACTCAGATTATTATGCTGACGCGGACATTTTGGTGGATCTCGACATCCGTAACAAGTCCGGTTCTAATGTTTTCATCACTATTTTGTTTGTTTTATTTAATGTAAATTGATGTCCGAATTCTTAAAGGGAATTAACAGTACCGGCAACGCTGTAGTTGATGCATGACTGCTATGGTAATATGCTGAGATTTTTTCACTCTGGACAACTGGCTGGACATGGGCTCCATCCTTTGGTTTCCTTAATTACTACGCTTGACAGGGGTATTGGCGATCGCAATACAATATGTATTACAACTAGAAAATAAAAAAAAATTGCAGGTTGCACATCCAACTGCCAAGAGCGGGCGAGGCCTAAGTTCAGCTGTAAACTTTAATATGCCAAAATGTATAAATGAATTATTTAAGTTGTACTACTATCTATTTTAAGCAGTGTGATTCTTCGAATATTTCTTAAAATCGATAAAATGTAACACTGAACTCCCTTGCGTCAAAATTCATCCTTCATACCATGTCCTACGGTAAACTGCTACGGGCTGACTAAGAAGGATTTATATTTATATAGAAAGAGATATTATGTTTTTTATGAATATAGTCATCATACACCAATCGGGTAGACAGGGAAAGAATGTCCCGCGGTATTAATTCCACTCTTTGTAATCTTTTTATTGCTTTCAATACAATAAAGTGATAAAAAAAATTAATAAAAAATAACGAAGACGTGTCCACTTTATTCTAGCCGATCTTAAGTTACAGCACCAATAACTATAAAACAAATCAATAGCACAGCCAAACAATCATTTGTCGTATGAGCATCTCGTTTCCGAACGGACCGATACAATAAATATTTAAAAAAAAACTTTGTTCAAGAAGAAAATAAAATGCATTTATTGGAGCCTTAGAGTAATAACATATGTTTTCAGCCATACGAGTACAGGCGATAATGACTTTTTGGTGCAACCAACCGACTGCGACTGTTGGAATTTTATAATGCTCATTTGCGTAGTTTATGTTTTTTTATACAAGCAGCGGTACTGTATCGACAAGTAGGTCAGTGACGTGGTGGGGTGGCTTAATAGCCGTGGCTTGGTCAGCCGCGGTGAACAAAAAGAAACCCCTTGGCTCGTCCGTGGTGTAGGGCCGGCCCGAGGTGGCCACTCCGAGTGGGCTTGGCGAGCTTACTTCGGATGTGTGTCGGTGGGCTGCAGCGAGAGGGGTGTCCTCTCCCCATACCGCTGCAGCCGAGGTGGAATCGCGGAGGAAGAGGAGTGTTGGTATGGCGATGCACCACTCGCCCTATCCTCCGCGACTCTGACGGGGCCGCACCGTTGATGCGGTGGTTGTGGAGCCGCGGGGGGAGAGGAGTGTCGGTATTGCGAGGCGCCGCTCTCTCTCTACCCTCCGCGGTCGAAACTTGGTTGGCGGCTGAGCCAGAGACAAGATCCGCCACTGAGGTCGGGGAAGCGGGTGCCACTGAGCACTGGATTTTCCTGGCCCCATGGCCTCCGCGTATCGGACTCGAGGGGGCCCGTTACGCAGGTGGATTTAGAGGCCATGGAGGGGGTGTGCCTTGTGTTCCTGGCGTGCCTTTCTTGAGAAGGAGAATGGGGAGGAGAGGTTCTCCCTCGAGAAGGGGCTACCATGGAGCGGCCAGCACTGGTTCCGTAGCCCTGCCAATATGCGGCGAAGGTTGAACACCATTGGGTTTAGTCGGTGCGAGTCCGACATAACCCGTCCTTGCCCCCGCGAGGCGAGTATGGGTAGGCATTTCCCCATATATAGACATAGACATACAGAGATACAAGTGTAATTTTAGGGGTATTCATGGGAATTTAACCGCATGGCGGTGTAAGAATATCCACTACCCCTTGTGGATACCTACCTCATACCACTCTGTGGGTGTCCTTAGAGAACAAATCAGGATATGGGCAGTAGCATCTTCCTAGTAAGGAGTGATTAAAAAAATTCGTTTGCCAAGCATGACAACTATGGCATGAGGCTTCCCTATGAGGCAATCTATGGAGGAGGCCTGTGTTCAGCATTGGATTTTAATAGGCTGCATCATAAAGGTATCACGACTGAGGGGATAACGCAATCATCGATTATGTACGATTTAAGCTATCGTATAAAACATATTAAAATAAGCTAATATACGCGATAAAATCCGTAAAACTAGTTTTTTTTTTAAATATTTAAATCTTGAAATTCCCACAAAGTGATGCATATATTCGGTGAAAAATAATGTATTTCACACAAAAATTTCGAGCGTATTTGTGATCTATCAAATCTGATGTAATGGCCGGGCCATCTAAGATGGTGTTAAGCTGGTGTTACACGTCAGTAACACATAATAGTGTAATAATTTTATAATATATTTTAAAATAATTTTCTGGTTGGTAAAATCCGTAACAAATGTGTTCATAGTTGAATCAGAGTAACTGATATATTCAAACGGATCTATAGGCTGAAGTGGTAATGAGCCGGTCATACAGGACAAAAACCAAAAACCGATGATGAAGAAAGGTCCTTAAATTGGCAGCTGTTAACTATAAAAGTCCTAGATTAGATGGAACTGCGACCTGATGAGATGTACAGGAATTTGATGAATGCAAGTGGCTTAGACCGTGCTTTCTGGTAGTGTATGACTGTGATTATATCACAGATATTATCTCTTGAAATACTAACCCAGTAGGTAATCTGTTGCAAAATCGGCTTAAGTTTTGTTTTAAATTTTAAATTTTTTAGCATTACCAAATTGTACTTTTGACATAATATGCTATGATTGATGCAACATGCTTCTAAATAAGGTTTACTTTCCATTTTATTTGCTTCCGATCTATACATTTGCACTATATTTGAGAGAAAACAACAATATTTCACATCAAGCTTGCACACTCGTGATAAATATTATTTTAATCTTTGATTTTGATAAGATTTACTTAAGACCATCATCATTACAGCCCATCCACAAGTCCACTACCTTAACCAGACCTCGGCATACATCACAACATAGCACAGTCCATCTTCATCCATTGACAAACTCCATTTTTTGTCGGGTTAAGATGTTACAATTAAATACCAAGAAATTTAGATTCATCCTAAAATAATTATAACTTTAAAGGAAAATCAGATAAGCGACCAATAATAAAATACACAATTTCGTTACCTAAGCAATGTGTTACTTTAAATATCTTAATTTGGTCGTATTATTGCCAGTCGTTTTCAACAGTTCATTAAAGCTGCCCTTTTTAGCCGCATTAAATAAGAAAGAGGTTGAATTGTTTTAAATATTATATGAATATAACTGAACATGTGTGAAATTACTTCAAACCATAAGGTTTACATTTACATTTTTTTTATAAATTGATGGTGACAAACGAGCTCACAGTCCACCTGATGGTAAGTGGATGTGGCCTGTGGCCCATAGAAATCTACATTATCTTCAATTAAGAATTGAAATTCAGATTGGTTGTCACCCCTGAGGACTAACCTCGTTGGAATGCCTCGTTTCCAGTAAGAAGGGTATCCGGTTGTCTACACTCACCATACGAAACACAGCAGCTTTAAGCTACTATTTTATGCTGGTATTCTGTGAGAGCGTGGTCCTAAGCCAGTCAAGTCGAGCCATTCGTGCTGTAACTAATATAGCTGCAGCGTGACTCTACCACGTGATAACATAACATTTACAAAAAGTCACCATTCTATTGTATGTTTTTATATGTGTAACGTACACAACATAACACACATATATAACGCGATATATTCGACAAATGTGAATCGGTGTTAATTTTTTTAAATTAAATGGGGCCATCTATTTATATATGTAGAAATTCTAACCCTAAGGGTTGAATGATAGAGAATAAAATTTTTAATGTAACGATAAAGACGACATTCTAGTCGTTACCTTGAAGTTTTTATATTGCTAAGTCCACTCGAAAGGGTCAAAAAATTTAACTTTAAAATGAAGTTAAAATCGACTTCAAAAAATTTAAAAGAATACATTTATTTCATCATTTGACAGCTTCTGATGTCGGTGCTAAATTATGATGTCCTCCAGACCAAATTTCAGTCACGGCGGCCAGCCTCAACGGAAGCGAGCTATCGGCGCAGGACAGGATTATAGTACCCAAGTTCATGCGCAAGCACAGGTGCACTCTCTATTCCCTCACTCTCATAGTCCGATGGGACGGTAAACCGACACGACCGGAGAGAAGCGTCAACGTCGCCAACTTCCTGACCCCGGGCTGCTATTGAGAGTTACTGTTGTTAGGTTTCTCTGTCAAGAACAAACTGATTTTGGCCCGACCCGGGATTCGAACCCAGGACCTCATGATAATCTACCGTGTTTGCAATCACTAGAGCTAGACCAACGATGCGGGCATAGTGTATCGAATAATTAAGTTTATGAAATCGTTTTTTTTTTACATTTAAATAAAGTTATTTTTTATGGATTCTATCGCGTGTATTATTTTTTATTACTGGCCTTTTAAGTGCTCGAAATGTCGGAAATATAAAGTAAGTTAATATACGCAATAGAATACGTAAAAACTAGTTTTATTTAAATGTATAGTGTTTGCGTAAATATAAGAAATCATTATCGTTTTTTACGTTTAGATATTGGTTAATGATTGATTACGTGGACTTATCCATGTGTTTTTTTTTTAATATTATACTGACAAAAAATCTAAACAGTTCTACTAAGTGAATAGGTACAGTAATCGGTGGATTCTTGTAACTAAAATACAAAGAAAGCCAACAAAAGCGTTATCACCACTAAGAACTAAGATGAAATCCGTCAATTCATCCAGTCATGCTAAGCCTATCAAAAGTTCACTGCTGACAAAGAGATCCCTCATATTTGCTACAGTTGCCACGCTTGGCAAGCGGGTTGGCATACTTTGAATTGATATCAGAAAGATGCTCAGGCAGAATCGATTCAGCGAGCGATCTCTATGAGATCGTAATACCAGAGATCTTTTTAGCATTTATATGAGAATTCTACTAAGGCCCCACCACACGGCACAAAAAAGAAGTAAGAAATTCCATTTGAATATCTTACCTATTTTTACAATCACCGTGTAATAATACAAACTGGTCTAGAGATCATCATCAATTTAAATCTTATTACAATAACTTTAAATTTCAAATTTTCATGGCACTTGCAAGTCAGAACAGTAATGATCGCATTTAAATTAAACAAAGAGGTATTTTTACATTAAAAGATAAAATAATAAGAGATTAGGTAGTATATAAACAATCGAAGACACCCCAATGTCTCGCTCAACCCTTCAGCGCATAAATCTTGACTCTGCCCACCCTTTAATGGCTTGCTTTTTGCTTTGGAACCGTGCCGATACTGGAGCCTTAATCAAACAGGTCTCATGGTAATATTGTGGATGTTTGTTAATTAAGAGTTTGAATAAATCTGCTGATTTATTAGTTAAACAACGAGAGGGAAGCGAATACGTACGTATAAATATATCTTACGCTAAAGTTGGAATTATACGTAGAAATAATTTACGTGGTAAACCCAAGTAGCACCATGAAGCAAAACATACCAAATTAAAAAGGAAATGACAATAACTTCTTTTTTTATAGAATAAGGGTGACAAACGAGCACACAGTCCACCTGATGGTAAGTGGATGTTGTGGCCCATAGACATCCACATCTATCTTCGTTTGCGAATTAAAATGCAGATGCGTTGTCAGCCGTGACGACTAAAATAGAATGCCTCTTTTCCAGTAACAAGGGTCTCCGGTTCTCTACACTCACCATACGAAACACAGCAACATTAAGCTGCTATTTTACGCTGCTATTCTGTGAGAGCATGGTGTTTCTCTGGTCGAGCCGACCCATTTGTGCTACAACTATACTATTAATATAGCTGCAGCATGGTAGAGCCACGTAACGTACTCATTAAATACACAGTATAAATTACCCTGTTTATGTAATATACACCTAGGTATGTATAATATACATAATCGAAATTAGTGCATGATTAAAAGATATAATATATAATATATTTTTAAAGAACAACAACATTCAGACAAAGCATTATAAACTAACATAATACACAACATAATGAGATAATACGACCTATGAGCTCTATTCTGACTGCAATACGAAAGAGTTGGGACCTACCAGGGAAGGACCATGCTCGTACAAAATACCAGCGTGAAATAAAAGCATTTATACCGATAATTAAGGTATTCCATTTTAGACCACAGAGGTGACAACGCACACATTTTTGTTCTTAATCAAGGATCGATAACAGTAATATAAATTGAAAAGTTATCAAAATAAAGAACATTAAAACCTTCCAAATTACTGTCCACTTGTGAGTCCACAAAGTGAAAAAAAATAAAGCCACAATGCACCTGAATTAAAATTCAAAAACGTCATCGTAAAATCGATATAAATATGGAAACGAATCGATTACACAAATTTAAAATGCATTTAATTTTAATTTCATACATTCGTTTGTCTTCACGGGCCGTGTTTATGGGCAATAAATGTTTTGGATTTAACGGCCTGTTAGTATTTATGGAAAATCGAACTTTGTCCCTCGGATTACCTCTTTTTAATAAGAAAATGTCGTAATTTTTAAGGTTACGTCAGAAAGCTCGTTATACTGCGCGGATAAGATTATTTTATTGGATTTTATTTATCGATAATCTAAAATAGGTTCATGGTAAGTTTTATGATCATTCACATATTTTGGTATATATGGTTTTCTCTTGTTACTGGGTGGGTTTTGGCATCATATTGCATTTGTACAAACTTCACATGTCATCAAATTTTTTTCTTCTTTGTTCGTGCTTTTTTAAATAAAACAGTATTGGAAAACGAATTGACAGTTCACTTAATGGAAGTAACTACTGCACAGTTCACTTAATGGACACCTGTAATCAGCAACATCAAACAAAGGAGACTACAGTTTTTTTTTTATAATATATTTTTACGTGGTAGGTGGTAGTATAATTGTAGCATGGATGGTCCGGCTCGACCGGGGAAGGACCACGCTCTCACAGAATATCAGCGTAAAATAGCAGCTTGACACTGCTTCGTTTCGTATGGTGAGTGTAGAGAACCGGAGACTCATTTTACTGGAAAAGAGGCATTCCATCTTAGTCCTCACGGGTGACGACGCATCTGAATTTTGATTCTTTATTGAGGATAAATGTAGATGTCTATGGGCCGCAGCAACCACTTACCATCAGGTGGACTGTGTGCTCGTTTGTCACGCTATCCTATAAAAAAATATACAGAAGGGGGCGCAAACGAGCATGCGTTTTACCTGATGATAAGTGTCGACCGCCGCCCATGAACAACTGCAACACTAGAAGAATCGCAGGTGCGTTGCCGATCATTTAAAAAAAATAGGCTCTTTTCTTGGAGGTCCCTAAGTCATGTCGGTCCGGACAAATTACTGGTGGTAGTCGATTCCACAAGGCAGTTGTGCGAGGAAGAAAACTTCTTGTAAATCGCACAGTGGTGGACCGCCAACGCAACTGTGACTACAGTTGCGTTTTCACTTTTAAGGACTAAGATGGAATGCCTGTAACTATACTGACTCCCTATATACTTCAGACAAACCAAGAGACATTAGTAGTGTGATGCCTATCCAGATGATTTCCTAGGCATAAATAGGTAAGACAGGGGTACCTACCCTCCGACCAGGTTCCCACCTTGTCGTGGCAGAGCGGTTAGGAGCCGTGGTTACCCGAGATGAACAAAGAGGAAACCCTTGGCAGGCCCAAGGTGTGACCGGCCCGAGGTAGCCGTTCCGAGTAAAAGAAAACATCGTAAAGAAATCTGGTTGTCTGAGGAAGGTAATATTTCAATGATATTTGGAGTCCGCCAACAAGCACTATAGTAGCACAGTGTGCCCATCTCTCAACCTAAATACACTGTCACTCCACTAGAAAGTTTTATGTTGCCGTGTGATAACAGCGGAACAGAATACGTTAACCATTTGATGTCGATATGTATACCACAAGATGTCACTATGGATGATGTCAGTAGAACTTTAATTTCAACCAGATCAGTAACAATGGGTTGTTAAGAACAAAGAATTACTAGTTTGTAGGATTATTTTCTGCCAAGGCGTCTTCATCGTCCGTCTGGAAATACCACCCTCTGAACTATTTCTGTCACCAAATAACAGTGCTTGCATAGGTGTGTTCCGATCAGAAGGGTATGAAGTGGACTTTTTGGATAAATAATGTATAATTTTTTTTTAGTACAATCATTTTAACAATAACAGTCAAAGTACGGGACCATTAAAAGGTAGCCAGCCCGCTCTCTTATTAATTCGGCAAAGTAGTGCCAACTGAGAGGTCTTTCTTCGGCTGTTTCTTTAATCCGAAACTCCATTCACACCATGTTGGGTTCGGGCGGTCAACGAGGTGGACGTGAACCCCGTGAAGGAGTATCACTAGAAAGCGTCTGAAGCCCCTTCCTGGAAAGAAAGGTCAGACGACTAAGAGATTACAGGTCCTCTTGAAGTGGTCCCGGTCCAGCCGTCCGTAGATGTGGACTGTATTTTACAGGTGGGGGAATATCCTTAAGGAATGAAACAGCAATTATCTTCAAAATTTAATAAGACCCATAAGAGTGCAATTGATTACTCGTACTTTGACTGTTTTTTGACGGGCAGTTATATTATGGGTACAGCAAGAATGGGTCGATTCGAAGGACCAGCGTAACATAGCGACTTAATGCTGCTGTATTTCGAATGGCTGGACATCCTTCTGACTGGAAACGAGGCATTCCAACTTAGATCTGATTGATGTCAACGCATCTGCATTTTGATTCTTAATCGAGGATACATGTAGATGTCTAAAGGCCAGCATCCACTTACCATCAGGTGGACTGTGTGCTTGTTTGTCACCCTTATTGTATAAAAAATAACCCTTGGCTTAAGAACTCTCACAGCACTTAACAGGCGGGTCAATAGACACTAAAACTCGCGACCTCTCTATATCCGAAACTCAAGACAATATTCGAACTTATAACGCATTGACACATTAGATGGCACTTATATAGCAGCGGAGTTTTGGCGGTAACTTTACACCTGGCGGAATGCTTGTCTTGTTTTAATGTATGAATAATGGTTTGAAGTTAAATTTGATACGTGAAAATGGTGTGATTTTATGTATTATCTGCCCGTGTAAACTAATAGTGGCGCAAGGTGGCTGCAGTGGAAGGCAAGCCTTGTGTTCTGGTACACCAGACCTGAGAAGGAGAAGTTTTCTCTCCCGAAGAGGTACTGCCATTGGGCCATTGGGCTAGTGAGGCTGCGAATGTGTGCGAAAGCGTACCCGTAACCCTGCTAATATGCGGCGTGGCGACGGTGGAACACCATGAGGTTTTGGTCAGTGCGAGTGCAACATAACCCGTCGGTGCCCTCGGTAGGCCGGCTTTTCTCTATATAAAAAATCTACCCAGAGCTAATAGACACAAAAGGAGTACTACCACTATGAAACAAACGATCCGATGGTAATAGTAACTTAAAGATAATGTATCTGCTCCTTAAAATACTGTCGTCATCGACTGTCGGTTGACTTACGAAGTCGTCAAAATTTTTCAAAAACTTCACCACATTTGACAAAATCAAAAGTTTTTTAAAGAAATTATTAAAAAGAATAATTTTTTAATACTTGACTGGCAAAAATTACAACAGTACGAGTCCATTACCAAAAAAAAAAAAGCAACAGTCCACAAACCTTCCACACCGCTTGGCACAATGCTACTATATAATCCTTACGGTTCGACGTCATCGTCATGCTTGATATATTTTTATTTCTCCAAAATTTAAATTTCCTTAACTTGTATGCACCACTGAACAAGCGGCTGAAATTTTAATTAATAGTTTCATTAGTGTCAACGAAGGTCGAAGACCATTTGCGCGTTGTTGCTTTAAACAATTGAGCTCAACATCCAAGTTGAAATTTCGAAGTTAAATATTGAAACATAGTTTAAGATATAGTGATAGTGATGGTATAACTGTAAACTCCTTTCTTAAAGAATACGTCATAAGAGCCAATTAAGACTTCAAGATCTTCAAAAGATGACGACATAGTCATCTATATACAGCTAGACTAGCGACGGGAAACAGCGTCAAGGTTACGAGATAGAACGGAAAAAAATAGTGTTCTGCTAAAATAGAGTTCCAGTTAACTTGTGTATGAGAGAAAAGGGTAGAGCAAGAAAGACAGAGAACATAAAAATACCTAAAATAAAGTTGAGTAAAACCCAAGAATTCATAACAAATTATTGGTTTCAAATTTTTTTGTAGGATAGGGTGACAAACGAGCACACAGTTCACCTGATGATAAGTGGTTGCTGTGACCCATACACATCCACATCTACCCTCAATAAAGAATCAAAATGCAGATGCGTTGTCACCCATGAGGACTAAGATGAAATGCTTCTCTTCCAGTAAAAAGGGTCTCCAGTTCTCTACACTCACCATACGAAACACGGCAGTATCAAGCTGCTATTTTACGCCTGTGAGAGTGTGGTCCTTCCCCGGTCGAGCCGACCAATTCGTGCTACAACTATACTATTAATATAGCTGCAGCATGGCTCTACCACGTATGAATTTTTATTAGTTATAGATATACTGGTCGCTACAACAATATAGACCGCATGTAATACGAGTGTGGCATCACACTAAGCGCAATTATTAATAGATTTGACCCCTACCAGCGTCGTCAATTAGTAGGAGCTATAAAACGAGACACATTCGAATATCGCGCGTTAATTGCGACACGCTCAAAATTTAGTGCTAGAAAGGGTACACATAATTACACTAGGAATTTCAACCCGATTAGAAACAATGGGTTTTTGGGACCAAACGGAGTCCATACACGATTAATGGCGAATCGGTAAATTAAGGATTACACGCTGAAGACAAAAGTTTCGGCTGCAAATTAAAATCATTTGTTTGCTAATGACGCAGTGTGACAAATCCTCCTTAAAACGAGACAGATCCATGTTTAGTAGTGTACTTTTAATTACATGAATAACTGATGAAAAAAAGTCATCATCATCATCATCATCATTACAGCCTTTCACAAGTCCACTGCTGAACATAGGCCGTCCCCAAGAAATGCTACAAAGCACGGTCCTGAGTCACCTGCATCCATCGACTTCCTGCCCTACCCTTCGTCCGCCAGTACGAGGTCGCCACTCGAGAACCTTTTTTCCCCATCGGTTGTCGGTTCTTCGAGCTATAGTGCCACTTCAGCTTACTAATCTGTTGAGCAATATCGGTCACTCTGGTTCTACTTCGGATATCCTCATTTCTAAGTTTATCACGCAGAGAAACCCCGAGCATAGCCCTCTCTATAGCTCGCTAAACGACCTTGAGCTTCCTCATACGGCCGGCAGTGAAGGAACACGCCTTAGAAAAAAGAGTACTTGTTTTAAAATATAGCCCCTTACAATTTATAGCAAACTATATAGGAAATAATGATTTAAGCGTCAGTAGCCTAATGGCAGGATGCGGACCGCGAACTCGAAAGGTCGTGGGTTCGAATCCGCCATACGACTACTGTCGTGAACCACTTCTAACACAAGCATTTTAAACTTACCAGAAGTAGTTAAAGGAAATATTAGTGATGTTTAGTAGCATTACTAGTATTTAAAAAAAAATAATAGTAATGTTCTGGAGACTCAATTTTCACATTCTAAGCCGTTACCTTGAAGTTTTGATTTTGCTAACTCCATTAATAAAGGGTCTAAAAATTTAACTTTAAAAAAGTTGAAATTGACGTCAAAAAAATGAAGCAATTTATTTCCAGATCATTTGATAGCTTCTAAAGTTGGTTCTAAGTTATAATGTCCCGCAGACCGAATTCGGTCATGGCAGCCCGTTTCTACGGAAACTAGTGATGTGTGCAGAACAGGGTTCTATATTGCCTGAGCTTGAGTGTATGCACAAGTACAAGTGCATTCTCTATTCCTTCACTCTCACAGTAATATTGGACGGTTATCCGACAAGACTGGAGAGAGATCATGTGCAGGACCAACAGCGCTTTCCATGGCACGTGGGTGAATCACCGCTAACTTCCTGCTACAGAGAATTTCTCGTAACAAAAATCCAAATAACAAATTTTCACAACCGCTTTTATGACCACTAGATCAATGAGGCGCTAATCTATACAAATAAATAAAATTGAAGTGTCTGTTTGTAATGTTGGACGAAGTTGCAGGGTACAGCTAGTTTTTTATATATTAGACTAGCTGTTCCCCGCGACTTCGCCCGCGTGTTATTTGGGGTTTTAATTTTTTTGCGCGGAACCCTAATTTTCTAAAACAAAAGTAGCCGTACAAATAGCTGACACACGGCTACGGTTACTTTAGCCGTGTGACATCAGCTATTTGCCAGTGATAATCCCGTTAAAATCGGTCCAGCCGTTTCGGAGATTAGCCGGAACAAACAGACAGACAGACAAGAAAACTTTAAAATTTTATTTTTGTTATTAGTACCGTATATACTTTCATATGTATTTAGTAATGAGCTGTAATTTTGAAATTACAAACAGACACTTCAATTTTATTTATTTGTACAGATATTTTGATTGTTCGTGTTTTATTCGCTGCTATACGGTTCATCAGATTGCGCCAAAATTTTGTCAAATTATTGCTTACACATGCGCGAAGGTAGACATTACATTATAGTACAATTTACTTATATAGGTGACGCGCATATCGTACCGATAAATTTATTTGAACGTTACACATCACTCCACTTCAATGAATCACTCTAAAATAACTCTTCCAAATTTAAAACGGTATTTCAACAATTATTTTTTTCTGTGGCAGCAACGCACCGGCTAACCAGCTAGTATGTTATATAAACCATTATCTTAGTAATATTAGAGTTTGTAGAACTTATACAAGACGCATTGATCATGATCTGTGAAGATCCTAGTGAGAATACTAGGTGACAGTCAATATATTATTCTTTCATACGTGGTAGAGCCATGCTGCATCTATATTATGGTTGTAGCACGAAGGGGTGGGCTCGACCGGGGAAGGACCACGCTCTCACAGAATACCAGCGTAAAATAGCAGCTTAACGCTGCTGTGTTTCGTATGGTGAGTGTAGAGAACCGGAGACCCTTTTTACTGGAAACGAGGCATTCCATCTTAGTCCTCACGGGTGACAACGCATCTGCATTTTGACTCTTAATCGAAGATAGATGTAGATGTCTATGGGCCACAGCGACCACTTACCATCAGGTGGACTGTGTGCTCGTTTGTCACCCTTATCCTATAAAAAAATGTCATCCCCAGTTAATACGTCTGGAAAATTTCAGATTATTCTGACATCTGGAAGCGAGTGAAAACTTTTCAAAATTACATTTCAGTTTCTTTGCATTCTTTACGTAGAGCCACGCTGCAGCTAGCCATAGCTATATAGCTCCAGCATGAATGGATCGGCTCCATCGGAGAACGAACACACTCTTACAATACCGGCGCGGCGTAAAAAAAAATATTGCTGCTGTGTTTCGTACGGTGAGTATAGAGAACCAGAGAACTCTTTAACTGGTAACGAGACATTCCAACTTAGTTCTCAGGGAAATCTACGCATCTGCATTTTGATTCCTAATCGAAGATAGATGTATATACATAGATATCTACACATATCACTTATTCTATAAAAAAATTAATCTTATTTTGAAGATTTCATACCATCATTGGATGTACAAAATAAAATAAGATGAGATACTCATATCCAAGCTGTAAACTTTCAACTCGCGCTGTGATAGCCGATCTACACAAAACTTTCGGATTGTTCTCCGCGGGAATACAGTCTTAAATTTCGAATTTTCGTCGGTGCCCTAATACACAATAATACTGGCAATAAACAAAACAGAAACATTGTAGGTAACATTATCGCGGGACGAAGAGCGTTCGTATTACCATAAGGTGTTTGCGGGGACCGAACTTTGTGTGCCGAGAGCAATAATTTACCACTTCTTGACTGTTAATAGCCAATAGGATTTTCTGTCGCCAGGGCGGGGGTATTCGGGAAGTCATTAGGGGAATAATTCTCATAGTAATAAACACCCGGCGATAAATATCAACCCCTTCTGTTTATGAGTCTGGGGTAACGTCTCGTCGTAGACGTTGCAGATACGTTTTTGTTGGAGAGTTTCAAGTTCACTATGGAGACTCAATCTTCGATCTTCATTCTATAACACGCATCAATCTTACCTTCACACCTAAAGTCCACTGCTCAACACAGGCATTCCCCATATATTACCTGAAGTGGCAATGTGCTGGTCATGTCTGCCGAAGAAATGATAACTAGTGGAATAGACGTGTTATGGAGTGGAGACCGCGTTTCAAACAGTGTGAGACGCCCCCTGTCTAGATGGAGCAACGCTCTGAGCAAGGTGGTTGATAGAAGCTACAGTGCGCGTGTAGCTGAAGACCGGGCTAAATGGCGCACTTTGGGAGAGGTCTATATTCAGCAGTGGACTGCCGCAGGCTGATGATGATGAGTATATATTGCCTCATGGGTGTAATATTTACCATAATCACCACGCTTGGCAGGTGGGTCGGCAACCGCAGTTTTAATTTTTTACTTGGTGTTAGGAAGACGCTGCTGTCCATCTCTTGATTTATTTCTGTCGTCTCTTGCTGACGCATATCCATTACCCAATAACGCCCACGGGACGATATGGGGCAATGGATATTCTTACAGCGCCAATACACGTTAACAATATAAGTCTGTTAGTGTAATTTCCACCATATTTTTTATAAAATAAAGGTGACATACAAGCACACAGTCCAGCTCATGGTAAGTGAATGCTATGAACCATAGACATCTGCATCTATCCCCGATTAAGTATCAAAATTCAGACGCGTTGTCACCCCTGAGGACTGAGATGGAATGCCTCGTTTCCAGTAAAAAGGATCTCCGGTTCTCTACATTCACAATACGAAACAATTATTTAACCCTTAGATCATTGGACCCTTTTTACTGGAAGCGAGGCATTCTTAATCGAGGATAGATGTAGATGTCTATGGGCCAATATCCACTTACCATCAGGTCGACTATGTGACGTTTGTCACCATTATTCTATAAAATTGGTCGGATGTTTGGTATACGTGTAAATATAAGAAACATAACTTTTAGTTTATTTTAAATATTTCGTTTTTAGTCTCGTTTATGTGTTTGAGGTTAAAGGAATTAATAACTAAGAACCTTTGGATACATGACTTATTAATAATGATATGTAGCATATAGTTTAAGGTGTGGTGATACTTAACCAGATTTATCAATATGTTTAATGATTTTTAAGTGTTAAAAAATTGTATAAAATTAAATCTAACTTAAAAGTTAAACACAATATTACAAAAAAATTATAGTAAAGAAAAACTAACATTAAAAATTAAAATTGTCATACACTCCTACTCCCTGTGGTATCGTGCCAAGAATTCCGGGCGCGTTTCCTATATTATATTATATTCGTTTAAGCGAGAAAAGAACCAGAAAAGTGAAATAAGTTTAATTAATTCGATCCTTTAGTGTTTCAACTTAAAACGCTCAGATAGAGTTCGCATCCAGCAGTGTAATACATATAAATAGAAAAAAAGAAAGATTTTTTTACAGAGGTAGATAATAGTGACAAAAAGATAAAGATGTATAAACACAATCGAGCACACAAATCACGTGATGGTAATTTAATGCTATAACTTATAGACATTTGAATTACTTCGACTAAGAATCTAAATACAAAATGCGTTGCCTTGAGTACTAAGATGGGAAGTCAAAGTCAAAATACATTTTTTCAAAAGTGGCCCTTACAAAGCAATTTTCGCAATTCTCGACACTTACCACACGAAACGCAACAGCATTATACTGCTTTTTGAGCCTGCTAGCTCACTCGTGACGTCAGTCTCTACAGTATGGTCGTACCACATACTGAAAGTAAAAAAAAAATTGTACATGATAGTGCCTTGCTGCAGCTATATTATTGTTGTAGTACGAATGGGTCGGCACGACCGGGATGGACTACGCTCTCACAGAATACTAGTGCATAATAGCAGCTAAATGCCGCTGTGTTTCGTATGGTGAGAGTTATGCATTTTCATTTTAAACGAGGATAGATGTAGATCTTGCCCATAGACATCTATATCTACTCTCGATTAAGAATGCCATAAAATATTTGTAATGGGCTACAGCATTCACTTACAATCAAGTGGACTGTGTATTTTTTATCATCCTTAATCTATAAAAAAAAGGATAAAATTTATAATATTTAGAGATTTTCTCTTTGATTCATAATTACAGTCACGCGTAAGTAAACGTTTCATTTTGATACATACTGCATTTGGACATCAAATTAACACAGACTTCGTGTAAACATGCCAGTGTCAACAAAAAATCGATTTTTATCACACTCGATCACACGAACTTAGATAGAGACATAAAATTTTATTGTTCTTCGAACTAACGTCGAGATTTTTAATGTTTTACCCCAAACCCGTTTCGATTTCGATAAAAATCGGTAAAGAACCGATGCACGTATGCCTTGGCCTAATATTCTCGGAAACGTCCAGTCCCGTGGCACGGTACGGAATATAAAGAGTCATTAATAAATGTTGTTATTGCTTTGATAATTGACTCCGATTGCCGGTGTGTGACTTACTGAGGTAGGGTAATGAGATCGAATCGAATCTCGGAGGTTTTTGGAAGGCTATAGACATGGGTTTTGGTGATTTAAATACGATATCTTAACGCTGAATTATCACCGATTTATACTTAAGTTTATACGAAATTGACTGTCAACGCACTATGTTTATGATTATCCGTGGAGGTATAAATTTGTAAAAACGATTTCATTATTGCTCGGCTCGGTGTAATGGTTTTGATTACTTCCGTTCTTCAATTTTATATAACGTGAAAGAGTCTTATGGTTATATCTCTTTTCAATGTAGATTTGTATTAATACAACAGTACGTAATAACTACTAATAAAAATATAATACGACTATAATAAACTAATAACGTAGTAGAGGTTACGTTAACGTTAAGAATAATGTTTTTTTTTAAACTCTCTCACAAAATAGAAGAGACCTGTGCTACGCAGTAGTAAATAGGATTTTTTAGCTCTACTTTTAAGATTTTAATACATTCTACATTATAGTGAGCTAACTGCACTCTACGCAAGCATCCCGGATCATTGGATCCGGGATGCTTGCGTAGGCATAAATGGGGATTGCCCCGTTGGCATAAATGAATTTGGGAAATGCAGTTTTAAGTGCCGATTTACCATGTGCTCTACGGTGATGGAAAACATCGATGTAACTAACTATAAGGTACGTGAGGGTAATATGGTCACCTTAAGCTTTGCCACCCTATAAAACCAAAACTAGGAGGAGGACAGAGACAAATACATAATATCGTATACTAAAACTAATATAGAAAAAAATAACAAACAAGCCGTGGCAATAATTAGCAATACTTCGAAAAATCAACTTAAAAAAAAGGCGTCGATAAAGCAGCGCCTTTTTGACCCTTTATTATTTGATAGACTGATCAAGAGCTATCGTATCACAGAGCCTTCTATGCAAAAAACGCTGTAGTTTTTGAGTTAAAAGAAAGTGACAATTTTAACCGGATGACCATATTACCCTCACGTACTCTATATACAATTCCAGATCACAAATCTTACCTGATGGTAAGTGGATGCTGTGGCCTATAGACATTTACATTTATCCTCGTTTTATAATCAAAATGCAGATGCGTTGTCACCCTTGAGAATAAAGATGGAATGCCTCGTTTCTTGTCACTCACTATACGAATCAAAGCAATATAAAGGTGCTATAATACGCTTATATTCTGTGAAAGCTCTACCACGTAAAAATACAGATTATAAAAAAAATATGATATAATTTAAAATTAAAAATTTTGTACAACCGACTTCAATATAAATTATTAAGAATAATTCAAAAAATATTGGTCAGACCTTGATCAAATTTATATGGGACTACATGAGAAGTACCAGCTTTCAAATAAAAAAAGAATCATCGAAATCGGTTCACCCAGAAAAAGTTATGAGGTAACACACATAAAAAAAAGAAGAACATACAGTCGAATTGAGTACCTCCTCCTTTTTGATCCCCGACAAGATTGACTCGCCCGGGGAGGCCAATGAGGTGATTAGCGCCCTATCGGCCCACCTCACCTCTACAGTTGAAGAATGTTCTCGTAGGGTTCGTGTGTCAAGCAATCGACTCATGAAGCTTCCTAGTGATATTCGACGGCTGATTAGATCGAAGAACGCGGTCCTAAGACATTATGTTCACTATCGTACTATAGATAACAAAATCTGACTGCGTAGCCTCCAAAACGAGGTCAAACAGCACATCAAAGAGTTTAGACATGATAAGTGATATAATCTGCTGGAAGATATCGAGCCATCTCAAACTGCCTTCTGGCAGTTGACACGAGCTCTGAAAGCAGAATAATCCCCTATGCCGCCTCTCATTAAGCTAGGAAACCCCGATCTCGCCTTTGACGATTCTGAAAAGGTTGAATCCCTCGTGGAGAGTTTAGAGAGCCAATGTATTGGACCAATTGGACCAATAAAAAAAAGAATAAGAAAAAATTGCTTCGCCTCACAGAATACATAATGAAAGGATTCAACCTCCCATAAAGAAGTCGTAGAACAGTCATGACCGGTGCTGTCTTCTTCGATGTCACGAAAGCTTTTGACAAAGTCTGGCAAGACGGCTTGCTTTACAAACTGTATAAGCTCAACGTACCTGATAGACTCGCCCATATCATCAGAGCCTTCCTTGCCAATCGCCACCTTTGCTATCGAATAGAGGGTACTCGCTCCACAAAGCGCCCTATTAAGGCTGGAGTCCCACAAGGCTCCGTCCTCTCCCCACTTCTCTTCACACTCTTCACGAGTGACATCCCGAAAGACCCAGTGGTGAATACTGCTCTCTTCGCTGATGACCCGGCACTTTTCGTCGTCCATCACAATAAAAAATCCTAACCGAGAAGCTCCAAATAGCAGCCAACCGCTTAGGCGATTGGTTCCGCTTATGGAGAACCGAAGTTAAATCCTGAGAAAAGTGTAGCAATACACTTTCAAAGGAGCTTCACTTCCAACCATCAAATCAGAAACTCCAAGAAATCGTTAAGTACGATCACCCTATACGGCCGCCAGATCCACTGGCAACCAACGGCCAAATATCTAGTACCCATATTCAAGGAAGGTATAATATTTGCGAAACATTCACAATGTTCGCAATCGAGCAAAAATCGTCACTAGTCGCCTCCACCCGCTAGTCAACAGAAAGAGCAAACTGTCCTTAAGACACAAGCTCCATCTGTACAAAGCATGCGTAAGACCTATTATGCCTTACGCAAGCGTAGAATAGAATAGAATAGAATATAATGATTTTTATTCAATATGGATTATTACATAATACTTATTGAAAGTCATTATTTTATTTACCACTGGTTCGGAAAATACCTCTGTTCTGGGAAGAACCAGCAAGAAACCCAGCGGGACTTTAAAGTAGTAGTAGTTTTGTAGTTTTCGCGCACGTGGCACATAGACACCTGTACGACCTCCAAGGCGTCCAAAACGGATTAATTCGCATAGCCACCGGAGCCTGGTGGTACCAGCGAAACTCCGACTTACACCGAGATTATCAACTTCCAACGATCTCTGAGTATCTCAAAGAAATTTCTCGGCTCTAATTCGAGAGAGCCGATACACATCCGAACCCGCTAGTGGTAAACGCAGCCACATACGCTCCGACTCCGAACGTCATGGAAAGCCTCCGGAGGCCCCGTAACGTTCTAATCGAACCCTCCGTTCCACTGGATGCCGACGACAGAAATTTCACTGGCCATTTACACACAAACACTACACACTCACCTAGTGCCACAAACACAGTTACGACAAGAACGGATGGGACGCAGCGATTTCGTAGACGGGCGCGCCGCACACCCCTCCATACCGCGTACACGCCGAACACCCGCGTCTCTTGGCCGTTCTCACCGCCTAGAACATCGAACGATACGAGTTAGCCGTCAGAGCCGGGGCCCGTCACCCTATGTTAGGACGGCCGTTAGATAACTCATTTACGTGCTCTGTAAACTGTCCTAGGAGTCGTCGTTACGTAACTAACAACGCAGAATAATAAAAATTTTAACTTTTTAGCCCTGAATTCAATGAAGCTGTACAAACCAAAAGACTTACAGCACAAACATCATCATCAACCAGAAAACCTTATTTTTGAAGTCGGTAGAAAATGATGAATATAATATTGTGGTAGTTTATGAAAGTTATAGCTACAGTCCATATTCATCCCACTGCTGGACGAAGCCCTCGTGTGATTTCTGAGGGGCTAACGGAGCAATTTATCCGCCGTACTGTTCCAGATGTTATGACGAACTTCACATATTCTCGAAATATTTTATTCTTCAGACTTCGCCAGTAACAAACAGCCGTTTGACCAAGGTTTTAATGAGATTAAACAAACTACAGCACAGCAACAATGATATTACAGGACACGGCTCTTTTAACAAATATTTATTTACCATAGGTGGTACAGGCAGCCCCTGTGCAGGGCATGTATGAGGGAGGAGGAAACGTCGACCCACGCGTTGCGTATTCAAAGATCGCTGCATACAGGACTAAAAATCTCGGCACGCCCATATTGCTCCCCAAACTTGATGGCAACATTAAAGGACTGCTAAACTTTTTGCTGAGATTTCACAGCTCGAATAATCACGATTTTCCTGCCCATAAGAAAAGTACAAGCTTAGACGTGGAGTTGCTGTAAATAGCCCATCTTGAACTAAAGTAACTAAACTAATGGAGGAAAGAATACTTATCACACCTACCCCTCCCCATGATCCAAATGCTTACCGTTAATGTTGACTGATCTCATTAAAATGCTTGCTGACGTAACGCGTGCGGCATTTCCAAATTATCACTCTTCCGCGAAAACAAATTACTGAGCGCGCGAAACTTGTCAATATACGTAATACTGATGGCGGCGATAAGGCTGTCCACAGGCTGGACAGTCAAATGTCACCAGCTGTTAGCACAACCCGTCCTCACACTAATCGGTGTGATATTCGTATTACATAAAAGTCTTATAGCTCAAAAATAATGTCCACTTCTCGGAACGACGCGACGCGATGAGTAAGTTTTGGACACACGTGCACGAAAATGTTTTGTGACGTTTTCAAATTAAATACGATAAATATAAATAATTTAATGGTTTGCGTTGAGCAAGGTTTGAATTAGCCCGGGTAGCACCCAACGCTCCGTGCGGTTGTGCAGAGCTCTCCTTTACATACCGCAATAATTTGGAACTTCGATAGCGTCATTTAAACTTCGTTGCGTTTCGCTTGTGGTGCGACGACAGCGCCGCAACAATAGGATTTTCGCGGTCAACTACAATTTCTATAAACCCTTTTTTCGGTTATTGCTAGCGACTTACCGAGTGACGAACAAGCTAGGAGTCCACCTGATTTTATGTGACTGTAATAGTCAAAGAAGGCCACAGACGCGTTTTCATCTGCGATAATTTGGATAGAATGTCTCACAGCATGTAAACATTACTGGCTCTTTATAACCTTCCGAGCGAAAGACAGCAGTGCAAACATTGCTATTTGACAGCAGAAATAGGCAATAGCGTTGTACCACTTAGTAGAAATGCCATCGTCATTCTCGTCACTAATGGCATAAAACACATTATGCTGCTATTTTAGAAAAAAATGTATATATAATATTTGACATTTTAGTATCGACACATGATAAAGCAACGTAAAAATTAGGAAAGAAATATGAAAGATGTCATATTGGGTTCTTATTTGAGAAAAATGTTGCTGTACATTACAGCGCTCATTTAGAAATGGAGCCGGATGAAATACTTAAACTACGTATAGTGACGTGAAAAAAAAATGTATTTTACACTGGTTTCAATAAGTTAACCGTGTAGGTAGAGGCAATGTAAGAATATCCACTACTCTATATCATCCCGTGAGTGTCGTAAGAGGTGACAGAGGGAAGTGAAACAAGAGATGGGAAGTGAAGAAACTGCAGTTAACAACCCGCCTTTTAAACATGACAACTATGGGGAATCCCAATTACCCAATCAATGAGGGAGCCGTATGTTCAGAATTTAAAGATTAGGGTTTTTCTGATCAAGCTGACCCATTTATGCTGCTGGTAGGGCAACTACCATATAATTTCATGTCTCCATGGCGCAGTGGCTTAGCAATAAGTTGTTGCGCTGAGGGCCCGGAACGAAACAAGTATTTGTATGCCCTACAAATAATTGTTCCGGGTCTGGATGTTTGTCCTCGTACAATTTATATTTGTAAACTGCCTCCACGACACAAGAGAAATTCCTAGTGTGGGCGTAACGTTTTTTTTAAAGAAAAAAAAATTGTGGTAATTCTTCTTACAGTGGCTCTCCCAATGTTTGTCCATGTTCAATATAATTTATTACACCAGTATGCAGCTAATTAACACACACTACACTTTATTAGCACACATAATTATTATCCATTAGGGTTTATTTCACTTTTGCGCTTACCTGTACCCAGCACATCGACACGTCCGCGCGAACGGACACTTTCGAGATGCCGAAACTAGATAACGTTACTGCGTAAGGCGTAAAATATACGCCGCTTATTGCTTTTATGAGAGCTCACTGTAAAATTGTCCACGCCACCGCACCGGTTTACGGGAACTCAAGTAGCCTTCGTTATGGGAACTTATCCGCAACGAGTGAAAATTCAAGTATCAGGTTCCTTAAACAATTTTCTGACAAGGTTATTAAAATACTGAAGACTGGCAAAGTAAAATTTATTTCTTTGTCAGTCTTTGATTTTTTTTTTCGTAGTAGTCAGTCATATTTACTCTGTGGGCACATGGCAGAGGAGCTTAAGGCCCCCAGCCTCACAGAGGCCTGACAGCCTAAAAAGGTATATCTACATATTTTTATACAACTAATTATATTATTTATATAGGGCAGCTGAGAAGTGCTTGCCTTAAATTTCACGGCAAACGATCAACTTGTGTTCGTTCTTCGCCAGCACCAATTAAATTTTTATTTGTAATTATAAGTGCTGATTTACCATGTGCTCAGCGGTGAAGGAAAACATTATGAGGAAACTGCATATCTGAGTAATAAAACACATAATATTTTAAGTCAGCATACAGCACCAAAAATGCGCAACAGGCCTGTGAACAGGAAAAAAACGGACGCTTTATTACCCTCCCGGGAATAAGAGGATGCTTATGCCCAGGAGTTGGACGTAAACAGGCATTAGCATTAAAAGTTAAAAGTTAAAGTTACAGTCTATATACACGTCCCACTGCTGGGCACAGGCCTCCCCTCATTTCTGAGAGGGTTTTAGGACAAGGAAAGGTCCGCCGTGCTGCCCCAATGCGTGTTGGCGAACTTCACATGTCTTCGAAATATATATTTTTTTCTTATTTGTCAGACATGCAGGTTTCCTCATGATGTTTTCCTTCACCGCTGAGCACATGGTAAATCAGCACTTAAAATTGCAATTAACAACTTCAGTGATGCCGGCGGGGATCGAACCCAGGTTTCTGGCGTACTGTGAAACTTACAGCGAGCGCTAACCATCTGAGCTACCACGGCTCATTAGCTTTACTTTTAACTAATTCTATTTAAACACTTTTTATGAATACTAAGCTAACTATATCTAAGACCTTTTTACTGATAACGAGGCATTTCATCTTAGTCCTCAAGGATGACAGAGCTTATTTAATTTGATTCTTAACAGAGGATGAAAATGGCTTTTTTATAGAATATGACACACAGTCTACATGATGGTAAGTGGATGCTGTAGCCCATAGACATCTACATTTATCCTCGACTAAGAATCAAAATGCAGATGCGTTGTCACTCCTGACGACTACGATGGAATGTCTCGTTTCCAGTAAAAAGGGTTTCCGGTTCTCTGCACTCATCGTACGATACACAGAAGCATTAAGCTAGTATTCTGCAAAACCGTAGTACGTAACCATAATATACCTGCATTGCTCACCACAGCATCTACTAACTATCAGGTGGATTGTGCTTGTCCTACTTTTTCTATAAAAACATTATTGAATTATGACTTTAAAATATGCCACCGATCCCAGTATGAACATGATCACTTTGCTAAGAGTGCGAAAATTAAGAGGGATATGGGACGATTATGTTAAATTGCCCATGTTCATACATTCATTGAGCTGTACATCACAATTCTATACATTGTCATTCATAGTGGAAATATTTGCTATAGTTGCCACGATTGGTAGACTGTTTGTACAATGATACCTCCATTATCCATTACAGCCTAATAAATTCGCTACCGAACATAGGCCTCCCCCATGGATTACCACATACTGTATTTATAAATAAAAAAAATAATGGCGATTTCCAGTACTGATTTATCACGTGCTTCGTGATTAAAGGTGTGTTCCGATATACTTCTGTGGTCAATTCAGTACACTGTGAAGCCTTTCCTTTTTAGTTTGCTATACTGGTTACTGTTTAAACCGGAACGCATTTTTGGAAAAAAGGAACGCTGTTTTCAAATGAAAATATTTATCATGTACACGTTTACTGTTCAACAAGAAAAATTATTGTTTGATATCGTTACTTTTAAAACTTAATGTCCGAATTTATTTGAACAACAATATTAATTCATAATAATAACAAATATTCGTGGAAGCTGTTAAATCTCTAGGCGCTGTTATGTTTTTTGATCACGTGATCAAAGTACTGAGAGCACCTTACCTCGTAAACGCCAGTGCTCACAGTACAAAAACGGCGGCGATTTATGACGTCATATGACGCCCAATGGTGCTGCGACAAATACTGGCAGTCCATTACGAAACGAACTTTTCACCAGTGAGAGCACTGAGCAGTGCTCGCAGTGTATATCGGAACATACCCTAAATATGTCAGTGGTAGAGCCGTGCGCCAGCTTTTGCTGTCGCACTGATGGGCTGGCTCGAACCGGGGTGGTACGACGACCTCACAGGAAACCAGCGTGAAGTAGAGGTTTACCTCTGCGTTTCGCTTGGTGAGTGCAGGTGGCCGGAGGCCCTTTTTACTGGAAATGAGGCATTCCATCTTAGTCCTCACGGGTGACAACACATCTACATTTTGATTTCTAATAGAGCATAGATGTAGATGTCTATGGGCCGCAGCAACCATTTACCATCAGGTGGACTGTGTGCTCGTTTGTCACCCTTATCCTAAAAAAAAATATGGTTAGGAAACTAACCCCATCCATTCATTCGTTACAGCCTATAAAAGTCCAATGCTGAAAATAGACCTCTCCAATATATTTCCTCATAGGGAGGACTTTGTCATAGTTGCTACCCTTTTAATTATAATTGTGTTGTTACCAGAAAGATAACGCTACCTATCGCTCTTTTCAGTTCCCTCTTTCGCCTCTTGAGACACCCATAGGATGATAGTTTAGGTACGGTATAGAGTCTCTAACACAGCGTATGCGTAGGAACCTAAGATCTACTTTCGAAATGCAACAGGGCCCCTCCATCACTTTGATTGACTATTAGCACGTCCCGAGGTAACCTTTCGTACTTTTTTTTATAGGATATTGGTGACAAACAAGCACACAGAGACATCTAGATCTATCCTCGATTACGAAATAAAATACATATGTGTTGTCAGCCGTAAGGCCTAAGATGGAATGTCTCCTTTCCAGTAAAAAGGTCTCCGGTTCTCTACACTCACCAAATGAAACACAGCAGCGTTAAGCTGCTATTTTACGCTGGTACTCTGTGAGAGCGTGGTCCTTTCCCGGTCGAGCTGAACCATTCGTGCTACAACTATCCTATTAATATAGCTGTAGCATGGTTTTATCACGTATAAAAGTTAAATTTCCCTCTGTCACCTCTTGCGACACCGACAGGATGATAGTTTAGGTACCGTAATAGATTTTCTAACGCAGCGTATACAAAGGGTTCTAAGATCTCCGTTCGGTCCGCAATCCGAGGCCCCTCCATCGCCTTGCTTGACTACGCTGATAGTGACCACCGTGAGGCTTTAGCCGATAGAAGCCCAGCCTAACCTTTTCATACCCCCACAGCGGAAGGTATCTATTAGTATTTTCCAACGATAATAATTTGAAATTTAAAATTTTGTACAACAACTTCAATATATATTATTAAGAATAACGCAAAAACTATTTATCATACCTTGATGAAATTTATATGGGACTACATGACAAGCACCAGCTTTTAAATAAAAGAATCATAGAAATCGGTTCTTCCAGTAAAAAGTTATGAGGTAACACACATAAGAAAGAAAACATGCAGTCGAATTGAGTACCGTCTCCTTTTTGAAGTCGGTGGAATAAAAGCTTCTTTAACGGAGTCATAATAAATATAATTCTTATAATTACGTGAATACACTTCTTTCCTTCTATTTCGCTATAATGAAGCTTATTTTGTAAATTTTATCGCGTTTACTCAAAATGAAAGTAAAGTAAAAAGTAAACGTACACCGTACATACGTCCAACTCCTGGGCATAAGCCTCTCATTTCTGAAAGGGTTTACTGTAACTTATTTTTAATTATCGATGGTTCCAATACTATGCAGCATCATAATTAACAGGAAAGTGCCTGTTAAATCTATACAGTATAATACAAGAAATGAACAAGATAAAATCTATATACAAAAGAAAATGTACCCTATTTTAACGATACTGAGCGCACAGAGTAATGTGAGATTAGGCCTAATTAAAGTTTATAAGGAGATGAAGTGCAGAAAGCTAAAATTTATATCTATCTAATATGTATTACAAACACATTAAATTAAATAAAAACTAACATTGTGTACTTTGAATAAAATTAATTTTACGGATTTTATGGCGTTAAATTTAATTTGCTTTTAATTTCGATCGTTCGTCACATATCACGTCATAGGCACGGGGGGCTTATGTGTTTGACGTCAAGATGTCACAGTTATCCTGTGTACGTAATACTTTCAGCTTTTGAATATTAATTTTGGCCAGATCTACGCAAAACGATGGCAGTACACATCGATCTTCTCTATTGACATTTTTAATTTCAATAGCCTTGTGAATCATCCTTGGTAGAAATCGCTGTTCTTTTGCGACCTACTACTCACGACTACTACTACGACCCATTTTACTGAAAATGAAGCATTATATTTCATTGATGTAGGTGTGTCTGTGGGCCACAGCATCCACTTACTATCAGGTACACTATGTGCCCGTTTGTCACCCAGTTCCAGTACCATCAATGACTACGTTTAACATTTTATGGTATACACATAATTTATCTCAGCTGCATACAAACCTGTTGCGAACAGAATTAAAGACGTGAGTGGTTGATGGTGATGAGTCACATAATTTAAATTTTGAGTAAATCGAGATTAAAGTTTTACTTTTGTTTTTTGAGATAAATCTAACTACTTATGATGCAAAGTTGTGTAAATAACCTAAAATATTAATAGCATGATAACAATTAAACACATGTAATATTTTTATCATATAATTTGAATAAAAGTGAACATAACTCTTTCTTCCATTAACACAAGTTGAGTTTTCTGCACTTTATACTATTTAAAATTAGGTGTTAAGTTGGAATATAGGTAAAAATTGTCTCATTGTATCTTATACTAAACGATATCAATAAAAACGTAGAGTAGTAGCAGAGATCACTTAGTATTGTGTGCAATGTGTTAACTTGGCTTGGCTGCTTGGCTTAAAATCAACTCATACAAGTAGCGATATACTAGTTTCACATACTTAAGTTGATTTCGGAGATTCTCTTTTTTCCACTGATACAGTACCATACTTTCCGTTCATACGTGGAATTTCTACATCAGTGGGCACCTGAGCATCTGATTTCTTTTTAAATGTCCACCTTTTTAAAGTGTGTTATTTCATCGTGTTTCTTTGTAAAGATATGGAACTGTGCTCATCCATTTACGTCCATCTCTAAACCTTACTTTTTATTGTTGACATCTTTTTTCCTGTTTATCAAATTAAGTTTCGCTTGTAGCTCACCAATTTTTCTGAAATGTTCGAATGAATATGATGCTTCGGTATTGGTAAGGACTGTATCATGTTTCCTAAGGACTTTTTCTATCCTATCAAAATCACGATCCGAATCTAACTTCAACCCCTGAAGTTCCTGAACTTCAGGAACTCCGTACTTGTGATCGATTTCTTTGAAATATCCTTTTCATCATCATCATTAGAGCCCTACACAAGTCCACTGCTGAACACAGGCCTCCCCCAAGGAATCTCACGAAGCACGGTTCTAAGCCTCCTGCATCCATCGACTTCCTACATGTCTTACCAGGTCATCATTCAATCTAGAGGGGGAACGCACTACACTTCGCCTGCCGATAGGAGGCTGCCACGCGGAACCTTTCTTCCCCATCGGTTGCTGGTTCTTCGAGTTATATAGCCGGCCCATTGCCACTTCAGCCTACAAATCCATTGGACTATGTTGGTTACTCTAGTTCTACTGCGGATATCCTTCATTTTTAAGTTTATCACGCAGAGAAACCCCATTTCCATAGCACGCTAAGAGACCTTGAGATTCCACAGACGGCCAGCAGTGAAAGACCACAAGAGGTGTAAGACAGGTTGACGTAATATCCCCGAAGACGTTTTCAAAGTACTGGACTGGAAAGGATACGGTATTAAGTATTAACGTCAATGGCGAGTACATCACTCGCCTTTGATTTGGCGATATAGTCCTAATGGCAGAATCGCTGGAGGATCTAAGCCATATGCTCAACGATCTCAATAGTGTCACCCAATGGATAGGTGTTAAGATGAATATGGGCAAAACGAAAGTCATGTATAACGTCCATAACACACCTATGCCGGTAGTTGTTGGGAGCACTAAACTCGAAATTGTTGACGAGTATGTTTACCTGGGACAAATAGTTTGACTAGGTAAGTCCAACTTCGACCGAGAGGTCAATCGACGAATTTAACTCGACTGGGCAGCGTTCAGGAGATTATGACACATCTTCTGATCAAGTACACCTCAAAACTTGTAAAAAAAGATTGTACAACCACTGCGTGCTGCCAGTGATTACCTATGGATCTGAGACGTGATCACTGCTAGCCGTAATATCCTCTTAAAATAAGATATTGATAAGGTGCAATCATGTTAAGGTTTTTGTTTTATCCGGCACATGAATCTGACCATATCAATAAGTAACCTAGTTTTATCGACTTCGATCTACCTCCAGAAATCTTAGAAGTGCCCTTGCGAGTTCAACACTTCCGGGTTCCGCTACATCTGCAGTCCATATACAAAAGACGGCTTTTTCATTACCTTCATCATTAACATGAATAATCCAAATTGTGAAACTACATTTGGTGTAAGTAGAACGCTTTTGAAGTGGTCAGTTTTGGTAATCCTGGCTTGGTTATTTTTCTGTCGATATTCATAGCTTCAACGGCAGCATAATAATTTGATTTATGTTCGTCATTTTATTCTCCAGTATCGCATACGTCTTCGTGTATCCAAAAGACAAGTTAAATTCTATGACAAAAATATTTTGTATGAACTGTTCTTGATGCGATATTCAAGTTAGTGAATGTAAGTGTTACGTATCTCACATAACACCTTCATTCACTGAAAAGTGACGTTGGGTTATTCGACATTCGTAAGCTGAGTGGATATCTACGGATATAACACCTTATTTCACGATTAAAAAAATACATAGTTTTTACTTTATTTATGTGGAAGTAGGTGATATAAGCCCCTACCTCTTTAATCCAGTGCCATTTTCAAATTGAACAGAACTAACACACCTTTATAAACTTCCTTTTTTAAAGTGTGACTTAAATCAACGGTTCTAAGTGCTGTTCTCATTTTGTATCGACATGTCATCTTCATCTACGCAAAAAACACCAAAACCCGAAAATGCGATATGTCACCTTCATTCACTCATGTATTCAAGTAAATATAGTACATCATCTAATTTGACGTTTCCTGCATTGTAGTTGTTGTAATGATTATAAAAATATAGTAATTGTGCAATCGTCGCATGCGTGTTCTACACTAATAATTGCACATACCCAATCAATTTTCTGTCACTTTAATGTGTACTTTATGATTCAACAATAAAATCGAATTCAGAAAAGCAAATAACAACAATAGCGCAGTACACAGTTGCAACAACATCGGACGCATTATTTAATATAATTTTATTAAAGTATGTACTCAGAGAAGCGAAGCTATCTCGAAATTAATCGTCGCCAGCGATGATAGAGGTCTTCCGTAATTATTTCAAGAGTCTCTGTCGTTATGCACACTGATATATGGACGCAGAGACTGGAAGTGGCCTAGTTACTACGGACAATTTCATAAATGCGATCTATAGGGTATTATGTCGACTCCACACTATCACTATCACTATTTCCTATCAAAGTCTACTGCTGAAATAGGCCTCCCTATAGGTTGCTTCGTAGGGAAGAATTTTTGCACAACTGCCACGCTTGCATGTGTGTAAATCACAGTTTTTTGAAGTGAAAACTCCTAAGAAACATTGTGATTTAGAACTTGATGAAAGGGAAAAGCGACACTAAAAAGAGACAAACATATATAGAAACTAGCCTGTGAGAAAATGAGATAGAACACAGTATAGTCTTTATTATATATTTATTTACATTTTAATTACTTATGCCCTACAATTATCCTACTCCTACTCCTAATACTCTACATTCGTCTCAATCTCTCGAAGTTTAGTTTTCTGAAGGTTACACTTCTACCGCATGTGAACTGCACACATGTTTTTATCGTTTTGAATAGTTATCATGAACATACTGCTGCTATCTCTTTCTTTTAATTCCCTCTATCGCTTATTCTACCACATATGGGGTATGGGTATATGGGCTAGTGGATTCTCTTACCCAATCTTCAATGTTATCCAATTATTAAAGTTGCATCGAAAACTTATTAAACGAAAGTCATCTTCTTCCTACAGTTACTATTTTTTATAAATGATACCCTCCACTTGATAGTAAGTCAATAATGTTGTCCATAGACATCTAAATTAATCCTCGATTAGGTGTCCAAATGAAGATATGTTGTTACCCCTGCGGATTAAGATAGAATGTCTCGTTACTAACCATACGAAACACCACAGCATTAAGTTGCAATTTCACGCTGGTATTCTACGGAGTGTGGTCCTTCCCCTGTCAAGCTGATCTATTCGTGCTGCTATTATTACACTGCACCGCGGGACTAACGTACTTCTTCTGCTCTTTTTGGTGTCTCTGTGACTAGCGAAAGTTGGGAGTCAGCTTAGTGAACTCCGATCTATTCTTCGCGAGGTGAAACAATTCGGCAGCATTCGCGATTCCCATTCATTCCCGGATATCTAACATACAACGCACCTTAAAGGATGCTACCAAGGATGCCACTTCCAGCGATCTATACAATATTGAAAATTATTTTATTACTGTATTCGTAATTTTTCCGTAATGACAGTCACCACTTGGCTGAGCGTGATCGTATCAGATAGACTTCAACCGCGAGGCCTGATTGCTAAACTTTACGACTTGACGTACCCACGCCCCGTGCCAACTGAGCTAGGATGAATAACCTTCTTCATAGAGGTGGAAGCGATAAATGGTAACAACATACTAGTAAGTGAATACCGTCGCCTACGAACAACTACAACACGAGTGGAATTGCAGGTATGTTACCGGCCTTTTAAAAAAGAGTATGCTCTTTTCTAAAAGGTTTCTAAGTCATTTCGGTCCGAAAAAATCACCGGTGGTAGCAAATCCACAAAGAAATCGTGTGAAAACCGACCTTTTAATAATCTCACAGTGGTGGACCACCACATTGTGTCGCGATTTGCGAAGATGGAATTTGGCGACTGGAATTAATATGAACAATTCCTCTGACATCATCACTCTTGTTCGTAAATGCGATGGAAAATGCAAAGGGATACAACATCTTACTCGGACGTCGACGGTTCGGGTCGCCGGTCGCTGGACGCGGTAAAGTGGAAGGGGGTACACTACACACGATACTACTAGGGTGGACCAGACCAAAGACGAGAACAGTATTTTATATGAGGCCGAATTTGCGTTTTTCAATGTTGCAAGCAGTACAGCATTTTCTTTTATAGGAGCGGGTGCAAACGAGCATGCAGCTCACCTGATGGTAAATGATTTGCAAAATAAAGTTTTCTTTTTATTGTTTTTAGGAAAATTTACGTTTTTAAAATCAATTGTTTTTATCCATTTATGTAGAAATTGACCATGACTAAATTTTCACTTGTAGATATGTAGATATGATTTGATAGAGATATAAAAAGAAGTGTTAGAAAATTATTATTTAAACAAACATCCTAAATTCCATTTTTTTATAGTAGAGGGGGCAAACGAGCACGCGGCTCACTTGATGGTAAGTGACTACTGCCACCCATGAACATCTGCAACACCAGGGTAACCAGGGGAATCACAGATGCGTTGCCGGCTTTTTAAAAAGGAGTAGGGTCTTTTCTTGAAGGTCCCTAAGTCATATCGGTCCGGAAAAATCGCTGATGGTAATCGATTCCACAAGGAAGTTGTGCGAGGAAGAAAACATTTTCTGAATCGCACAGTGGTGGATCGCCAATCATCCAGATGGTGTGGATTGTATCAGGAGTTCTGCCGCGATGTGCGTTCGTGAAATTCGGCGGCTGGGATTAATCCGAACAATTCCTCAGAGCACTCTCCGTGGTAAATACGAAAGAAAATGCAAAGAGATGCAACATCTCTTCGCAGTGCCAATAAATCAAGCCGACCGGAAAGTACTCGGTCGTCGACGATTCGAGCCGCTCTACACTGGATGCGGTCAAGTGGAAGGAGCTGCCACTGGGGAGCCCCTGCCTAGAGATGGGAACAGTATTCCTTGTGAGGCCGAACCTGCGCCTTGTAAAGTTGCAGGCGGTGTGCCGGCATGAAATACTGTACCGCTCTGCTGAGCACGCCAAGCTTTTTAAAGGCCAATTTGCCCTTCTCTTCCAAGTGACCACGAAACTGCACGTCACTCGATATGTCGACTCAGAGGATTCCGATACAATACATAACATGAACACAATCCAATTACAATCTCAAGGTTCGCTTAGATTCGGAATTATTTTACACGATTTATTTAATACTAGACCAAATTAATTATCCAATAAATATCTTAATAACGATAAATATATAGTTACGAATCGTCTCACACGCAGACCTTACGACTTCCAGCCTCCCGAACAAGACTTATACAGAAGACCGAAGAGTACAATCTGTCACTTTGCCTTGCCTATGTGGACTATGAAAAAGCCTTTGCTTCCGTCGAAATTTGGACGGTGCTACAGTGCCTTCGGCGGTGTAAAGTTGACTGTCGGTGTATCGAAGTGTTGAAGTGTTTGTACAGTAGGGCTACGATAGCTATCCGAGTACAGAGTCAGAGTACAAAACCTATCCAACTGTAAAGAGGTGTAAGACATGATTACGTTATATCCCCGAAACACTTCTCCGCTGCATTGGAAGATGTTTTCAAGTTACTGGACTGGAAAGGATACGGTATTAACATCAAGAGCGAGTACATCACTCACCTTCGATTCGCCGACGATATAGTCCTATGCTGTGACCTCAATAGTGCGGTGGTTGTTAGAAATGACGATATCCGCAGTGGAACTAGAGTGACCGACATAACCCCCAACAGATTGGTAGCTCAAGTGGCAATGAGCCGGCCATATAGCTCGAAGAACCGACAACCGTTGGGAAAAACAGGTTTTCGTGTGGCGGCCCCATACCGACAGGTGAAGTGTAGGGCGCACCCCACTAGATGGAGTGACGACCTGGTAAGACATGCAGGAAGTGGATGGATGCAGGCTGCTCAGGACCGTGCTTTTGAAGGGCTGTAATGATGATGATGATGATGATCTAAATAATTTAAAAAACGTGTGTGTGTACTTATGTACGCACGTAGGAAGTTATACTTCTTTAGCGTAAGAAACAAAAATAACTACCTTGAATATAGTTATCAGTTCCCACGAAAACTTGAGAGACAGTTTGCCAATGAAGTTATCGCTTTGGGTTGTCAGTGTGCGCGCGCATCGTAACAACTTCATGGTGTCATTTTTAGCTGTCGGTGTGCGCAAGCATCGTAAATCATTCACTCCCATAATTTATTCAAAACGCCCCAAAAGAAGTATAACTTCAAAAACTCCCTTTTTTATAAAACTGAAGTGACAACTGAACTTACTGTCTATCTGATGGTAAGTGGCTACTGCAGTCCATGGACATCTGCAAACATTGGCTACAGATGCGTTCACACCTCTAAGAGTCATCTGAATGCCCCACAACCTGTAATTACATTGACACTATCACAGACCTGAACACAGCAGTGCAAGCACTGTTATTGGCCGCAGAAATCGGTAAGACTGTGGTGCCCACCCTGACAGACTCCTAGGCGGAAATACCTACCTTCCACCTATCAACATCTTAGCATAAATAAAATCTAAAATCATTTAGAAGTCGTTTTTTACGCGGTAGAGTCAAAAGAAAAGTAAAACATTTAAAAACATAATCCGATGTAAACATAGCTTGTGTTAGTCTATATTAGTGTGCAAACATAATTTATTATAGTAATAAAAAATATCACTTGTTATAATTAGATTGTATAAAGAGAAAAATATTAGTACTTCTTCGAAGATCACTTTTCAAATTTACAAGTAAACTACTTGCTAACATTTATTTAAAAAAAAACTAATATTAACACGAATGACATACTACTGTTTTTACTTATTTTATAATGAGTGATTCTCTACAGTCTACACAGTTTGAACGTGATAGACAGTATTGAAATCGCTATGGCTATAGAGTGCCATTGTGATGTGATATCATCATACAAGACATTTAAAAAAGTGACCTTACAATTATATCGTAAAGTATACGTAGAATTTACTGTAACTCTGATGATTTTCTGATAACACTTTCTAGTTTACCTTTTTTACCTGATATTTTCGTTCTAACTGAATGTAGGCTCACTATGATTAAACCTATTCCACTACTAGATAATTATGAAGCCTTGGATCACTCCAGGCATTTTACGTTGTATAAGAAATCGTAATAATTTACAACAAAAACTACGAGAAGAAAACCATATATTAAAAATAACATACATTCGGTACAGGAACTACTGTAATAATCCCATCAAAAAAATTAAATAAAACGTAAATATGAAAGGGAACTCTTTTCTTAATCTGTCAATAATATGTTACTCCAGTGTACAAGAGTGGCGATCGAGGTGTAGTTGGTAACTATAGACCTATTTAAATTCTCCCGGCAATTTAAAAAATAATAGAAAAATTTATAAATACTAGACTCTTAAATTACCTAAACAAATATAAACTTCTATCTTTTACACAATTTGGCTTCAGACAAGGTAAATCCACAGAGGACGCAGTAACTGTCCTAAGTGAAATTGTAACTGAACAGTTGGACAAGGAAAATAAATGTTTGTCCGTATTCTTGGACCTCAAAAAAGCCTTCGTCACAGTCTCTATTCTTGTACATAAACTGGAAAGACTTGGTATAAGAGCCACCTTACTGTCTCTTTGTAAGAGTTATCTCTCGGATCGAACTCAAAGAGCGAATGAATCTCAATACATTCATGAGTGATTATGTCACGGTATCGTACGGCATACCACAAGGTAGTGTATTTGGCCTCACACTTTTTCTATTCTATATTAACGATCTTTGTTGTCTGAAAATCGATAAAACCCGTATTCTCTCGTACGCCGACGATACTGTTGTTATTTTCACTGGAAGTGATTGGAATGATGTCAACAAAAATCTGAGTTAGGTATGAGCTTAGTTGCTAACTGGTTAAAGGACTTCTTACCTTAAATACACAGAAGACGAACTTTATTTGTTACAGTATTCTTAACCAATCACAACCTCGTCTTGATTTTCAAATCAAAATATACTCTATATAAATAACTAATCTACATATATGGCATTAGCACAGTCTCTACTAACTGTACCCATCGCTCCCCAATCTGAGGAGGGACGGGTACAATACGGGTAAGTAAAATGTTGGAGGTGGAAAGTTCACAACGTGCTCTTTTAAAAGTAATTTACTTCAAAAAAAGAAGGTTTCCAACTGATAAACTTTACTTCATCAGTAAATTCCTATCTATGAGAAAGCTGTATATTCTACTCACTGTATTAAAAAAAAAACATAAAACCTTAACCTACGATGACAGCATAAAACAAACAAGAATAAAAGCTGTTGTTGTATTAAATAAAACCAAAACTGCATTTGCTAGTAAACAATACTCAAGTCGCTCCGCTATATAACAAGTTGAACAAAGAACTAGAGATATACGGCAAAATATATAAGGAATGTAAGAAATTTATTAAAAAAATTTAACGCTCTTAAATTATAAGGAAACAGAGACATTATTACAATACAAATACGAAAAGAACATATACACAATACATACTCGTATACACCCATACTTAGTACATACTCAGACACTACTCATACAGCATGCACAAATTTATATAATATACAACACCACATAGTATAACTACCAAACACAACTTACACACTATATATATATATATATGAAATACAACCTAATAATTATTGATTTATTGATGTATAAATGCTATGGGACTGATGGTAGGTTACTAAAGTCATGTTTTTGCTGTCTTTATTATTTCTTATTAGTTACTTTATTTCGTTAATAATACTGTAATTTTTAGCTATGGAAGAGCGAAGTCACATGTTACATGCATTATTTTTCTTACTAGGTAACCTCGATCACTTCTTTCTTTCTTTCTGATCATATAATGTAACTTTAATGTTTGACGACATAAATAATTTATTTATTTATTATTATTATTACTGTGCCTATAACCTTCTGGCAAGTGCAAGCAATAAGTACAATTTTTTTAACTAAATTCGATGAACGGTACGGTAGCGCATAAAATACGAACAAACAAACATTAAGTTAGATTGCATACCCTATTATAAAATAATACAAATAGCGGCCTTTATGCCATCAGGCATTCTCTAAAATTGTTATTACATACATACATAAGCACTCACGCCTGTCATCCAGAGGGGTAATCAGAGACGACGGACTTCCATTTACTATCCTTCAAAAATGTATCGTGATTCACGTTTCCCTCCGTAGTTTTGTTTGTATACTACATTCTAAAACAATCATAGTAATCAAAACATTACAGTCAAAAACACCTCACTCGGATCCCTCCACTGTCAATAGATGGCGTTAGAGTAGCACCCAAGCGCAGCAGGAAGGCCGCAATTACCGCATGCACGCATCGCTGGTGTCGCCTCCATCGAAATTTATACTTCGAGGGTAGATAGGAATCTAAACGGCTACGTATCGACGGAGACCTGCGATGGACCGATACCCGGGCTAAATATAACTTCGACTCTATAAGTATGGCTAATTAAAATTTGAATATAGCTACTGACTTAATTGAGGGAGTCGAAGAGAAAAGAAAATGTGTTCTTTATATGTTACCGTTACGCTTACTACTTAAAGTCCAATGCTGAACATAGACTTCCCTCATAGTTTGCCTCATAGTTGCCACGCTTGGCAAGCAGGTTGGCAAATGCAGCTTTTTTATTTTTAGTCGTTATTAAGAAGACGCTGCTGCCCGTCTCCTGATTTGTTTTTCTCTGCCGCCTCTTACAACACCCACGGTATGTTATGGGTTAGTGGATATTCTTACACCGCCACGGTAGGTTTTATAAATGTGATAAATTTGAAGTTTGAATATCTTAAACAGCTTAATGATGCAACTATTGTTTCCAGTACTATTATAATATAAACTTTGACTACCTCGTTGCTCTAGTGATCCTAAGCGCGATAAGCGCGACTGATGATCATGATTTCTCGGGTTCAAATACTGAGTCGGACCTAAATCAATTATTTTGTAAGTATGTGTTAAGAAACTCTTAACAGCAGCCCAAAGTCAGGAACTTCGCGATGTTTCATCCTTGTGTCTTGGAATTCACGATATCCCTCCGGTCGTATTAGATTTCCGTCCTGCCGTAGGTACTATGAGAGTGAGGGAATAGAGACTGCACAAACAAGTTTAAGCAAACACTTGTATAATTATCATCGGAATTAGAAAATTTTAAGTTAATCGTATTTATATGTGAAAATGAAAAAAATGAAAATGAAAATGTTTATTTGTCTCAAAACAGTTACATGAATTAGAAATGAGACATCCCCAGTAAGTAATTGATAATACTTGTGTTGGGGCTATCTCGCTCTTTCCCTTAATTATTAACAATATTGAGACTATTATACAAAAGGTAAGTAAAGATAAATTTATGAAGAAAAAATAACAGTAAGTGACTTATAAAGTAATTATTAGCTCTTTGTGTAACTGTAGTTGTACGCCTGTGTGAAACTGTAGTGCATCTTGTTTTTAAACGTGCGTGCGTGCGTGCGTGTATGTGTGTGTGTGTGTGTGTGTGTGTGTGTGTGTGTGTGTGTGTGTGTGTGTGTGTGTGTGTGTGTGCGCGTGCGTGCGTTTATGTGTGTGAGTGTGTGTCTTCTTTTTAGTGCCGGTGTGTTCGAAGTGCATGTAATAGATTAAGCTCGGTGAGTACGTACATTATTGATAAGAAAGAAGAAAAAAAAAATTGCTTAACTAAGTCTATCTAAAATTTGTTCAGTTTCTTCGTATGTTAAGGTTTTTAACCACTCAGTTATTACCTTTTTGCATACGTGTAGTACCTCATGGTGGAACTTTAATTTTACGTTTATTTTATTATAAATGTAGACTGATTGGGTTGCATACTGACGCCGTGCAAAAGCGGTTCGGACCCTTAGGGAGTAAGCCACTATGTCTTTTCGTCTCCTCTCCTGACTGTCTTGGTTAAATGGAATAGATTTTTGTAAGTATAGGACCGTAATTAAGTAATATAGTTTTCTAATTGAAAGTAAGCCACTGATTCTATATAGATCGTCGGTGGGGTATCTGTATGGTTTATAGTACAATACTTTTATAAGTGACCTTTGGGCTCTTTCTAACTCAAGGAATTTAGTTTTAGTGGCTCCTCCCCAGACTGGTAAACAATATGTAAGAACTGATTGCGTAAGCATAATATAGATGCTATTTAGTGTCTTCTGAGGCATCACATATCTTAAATTTTTAAAAATCCATATAAATTTGCGCACCCGTGATGTAACAATCTCAATATGTATTTATATGTATGTATTTACTTTGTATTTATGTATATTTATATTTGTTTATTGACATATAAATATATTTTTATTATGAATATGTGTTAATATATGTAAATGTGTGAATATATTATATTATATCATAATCTTTTTTGTTAAATATAATGTGTATTTTTTTTCTTTTTTTTTAATTGCTATACCTACGACAAACTCTCACCACTCCATGGGTTGACTGGTAGAGAATGCCTTTAGGCATTATGTCCGCCCTTTGTATCCTTTTTTTTCTAAAGGGACGCAATAAAGTTTTTAATAAATAAATAAATATATTTCCTCGTAGAAATAATAGTGAAGATCTAGCACACAGTCCATCTGATAGTGCACTGTGGTATATAGACCCCTTCGTCAATATCCTCGTTAAAGAACCAAAATGCAGATATTTTGTCACCCCTGAAGATTCAATTGGAGTGCCTCATACCGCTTTTTTTTCTTTTTATAAAATTAATGCAGACAAACGAACTTAAAATCCACTTGGTAGTTGGGTAACACAAACGAAATTACAGTCTACGTGGTAAATAGATACTGCAGCCCATAGTCACCTGTACCAACTTCAAACAAAGAAGGCTATTAGATGCGTTTTCACCTCTGAGGACTAAGTTGTTTTTGTATGAAACTGAAGTGGCCAACGAACTGCAGCCTATAACTATACTAGATCCATACACTTCCCAGTCTGGAACACAGGAATGCAAGCAGTGCTATCTGGCGGCAGAAACAGTAAAGAGTGATGACTTACCCAGACAGACCACCAGCGAATTTTCCGGACCGATACGACTCAGAGACCTTCAAGAAAAGAGCCTTCTCCTTTTTAAAAGGCCGGCAATGCGTCTGCAATTCCCCTGGTGTTGCAGTTGTTCATGGGCGGCGGTAGTCACTTACCATCAGGTAAGCCGCATGCTCGTTTGCCCCCTCTCCTATAAAAAAGACTGCTAGGCATTGAGTTATATGTACTACGTACTAGAGAAGCCATTCCAAACAAAAATTGTGTCCTACTCTATGTCTTCGTGCATGCGCGGGAGTAGTAGTCGCGCATGGGCGAAGACTTTAATTTAATATAAAATAAGATATTAATATAAAATAAATATAAGAATTTAATATAAAATATCTTAATTTAATCTAAACAAACATATTTCTAAATAAAATGTAATAATAATTATTTTATGGAATTCACAAATCTTCAATTTACGCAATATTTAGTTTGTATGGATTGCACTACAGTTCAGTTGAACATAGTCAATGTTCGGAATGGCTTCTCTAGTACGTAGTACATATAACTCAATGCTGCTAGGCAGAAAAATAATCCTGCAACCAAACATACCATCCAATTATTTTGTCTTGTCGTTTGTCTATTGCTCCAAGAAAAAAACACAGTTATTTGGACCGTCAAAACTTCATCGATCTGATACTCGTCGTGCTTTCATTATCCATTACGTAATCGTATGCAAACAATATTGCCGCTTTTGCTAGAACCCGCTTTCCAAAGCATATATTACGCGAACAATACATGTCACCTGGAAATGACGCAAAACTGCGGAACGATGGCGGAATGATTTTTAATAGACAACATAAGCCATTGTAAAAGTACAATTGTATTGAGAAATATCGGGTCTGTCACGATACGGAGAAGCATTGTTCATTATTACAGTGTTTATTATCTCTTGTGTCATCCGGATTATACTTTGACAATTCTTGATGTTTACCTCGACTCGAAATCAGATGATTAGGCAAATAGGACATTTATTGTTGTCTTCTTGCGGTTTTAAACGATCTGTAAAAAGGCTGGACAAGGGCCTGTGACGTAAAATGACAAGAGATACGACCTGCTATCACCACACTATAATGACATATACAGACTGAAGTACAACTAAATCCTAAATCACGCTGTAGAAAATACTGGAGAGTTGGCCGCTTCCGAGCTAAATTGTTTGTCCAGCGGATCTAACCTATTCATTTGCTGGATAATTTGTTGTAATAAAATAACAAACGTAAATTTCGTCCGAACTGCCTCATCACATATCTGAAAGGTTTTAGGGTAAGAAAGTGAAATTTTTTAAGAAATCCTTTACGGTACAGCAGTAGCTGTGCGTTTGTGGAACTTTTTACCTCTTCACATTCGTCGTGATAAATCTCTTCATTCTTCCAAATGTATCGTCACATCGTATTACTTAGAATTATATTAGATAAATCGCATTTCCATTTTTGGAAATCTTTTCATTTAACTGCTTTATCATCTTTATATATAAAAATTACGCGTCACGTTGTTTGTCCGCGATGAACTCCTAAACTACTGCACTGATTTCAATGAAATTTTGGACACTGTGCAGTTTGGTCCGACTTGAGAGATAGGATAGATTTTATCGTCGACACTCAATATTTTTTTATTACGAATTTAAGATTTTTTCAATATGAAGGGTCGTCGAAAAGGGCAGAACAACGTGTGCCTGGTCAGCTAGTGTTATATATAATTTGGACTTGTATATATTTCATATGTATTTTCATTTTTTTTTGTACGCCCCCCTCTATTTTAACTATTGTTTGCATCAGTTTTCTACGCAAAGGTTGTCTGGAAGAGATCCCTTTTGGAGCAATAAGACCGTCTGTTGTACGTACTAATATACTTTAGATTTGATTCTACTCATTATTCTGTATGATGGTGTAGAATATTAAGGAATAAATAATTAAAGTGTCCGTCGCTCTATCCCAAAGCATGTTACCGGACTACACGCGACTTAGATTTTTTTTAAATATCTCAACAGTTGACTTTTGATTGGGATGTAATGTATGTATACATAAATTCAAACTTAGTCACGTCTCCAGTAAAAAGGGTATCCGGTTCTCTACACTCACTATACGAAGCGCAACAGCGTTATACTGCTATTTAACGCTGGTATGTGTGAGAACATGGACCTTCCTTGTTCGAGCCGACTCATTCACACCACAATCACAATATAGCTGCAGCATGGCTCTACTACGTATTAAACGTGAATCCGTTAACACGAATGACCTTCTACTATAGCACGGGAGCTCTTACAACTTCTTCAAGGCGTTACAATTCTATAATTTTATTCTAAGCTGGAAAGGAAGATGGCGGGTTTGGTCATCTCTTTTACCGCCATCGTTACAGCCTATTAAAGTCCACTGCTGAACATAGATTGCCTCATAGGGGGATATTTGCCATAATTGCCACGCTTGGCAAGAGGGTAGACAAGCGCAGTTTTTTATTTTTAGTTGTTATTAGGAAGACGCTGCTGCCCATATCCTGATTTGTTTCCTTCTGTCGCCTCTTACGACACCCACAGGATGATATGGGGTGATGAATATTTTTACACCGCCACTACACAGTATGGCGTTTCATTTTAACTTTTTAAATTCCCGACGTGATACTTTAGAGCACCCATGGTCATGGGGAGGAAAGAAATGCTTGAAATCCCGATGTCATAGTTAATGATACTACTTTCGACCCTCAAAATAATATAAATTTTTCGCTTATTATTAATTTTTCGTCCGATCTACTCAGATCCGTCTTGCAGCAGCATGCTTGGAGCAGATGGAAGCTCCCAGCCAGCTTCTATATTCAAATTAGGATGTTTTTTTCATTTCAATAGCTTCGCTATCATCCTTGGTGTTCCTTTGCGATGATTTGTGGTCTATCAAATGTGATATAATGGTTGTTTGTGAATTTAAAATCGCGTTTAATTTAAACATCTTTAACTGCTGACGTTTTGTGCGCTTTACAGCACCCATGAACACGAGAGAGACTAAGGCGTTTTGATGAATAAGTTGATTAACAGATGCTTTCAGCAATTTTAAATACTTCTAAATTATTATTTGAAATACAATTTTAGACTCTTTACTTGTTTACCGTTTAGTGGCGGTGTATTAATATCCACTACCCCATTATAGTCCCGTAGGTGTCAGAAGAGGCGACAGAGGGAAACTAAAACAGGAGATGGGCAGCAGCATCTTCCCGATAACAAATAAAAATAATAAAAAGAACTGCATCTACCAAGAATGGCAACTATGGAAAAATTCAATCTATACGGCAATCTACGGAGAGGCTTATGTTCAGTAATGGACTTTTATGTTCTGTAATGCATGTACATGTTTCAAAGAAATTTCATCTTTGTTATTTTATGTCAGATTCCTTTCTTGAATTCAGTTAGGCAAAACAGCCACATTCACAATCGTGCCACGTCTACATTTAAACACAGGAGGCTCCATACGAATTGAATAGGGCAGTGGTTAGCCACGCTCCGGTGGACCTCGATAATTGTCCAACTGATTGACAAGGCCCGATGCCTACTTTATAATGCGAGAGCGTATCACATACGAGCTTCATAAATGTCGATCAAAAAAATAAATTGCATCAGAAATTTTAATCTGAAGTTTGCCGTGGTTAACTATGACATTGGGACGTCGAATTCCACAGTCCCATAATATAGTCCGATAAAATCCGTACAATTGAGTTTCATTTAAATGTGTAGTGTTCGCGTAAATATAAGAAATCATTATAAATTGTATGTTTAGTAACATATTAATTTAAAGCATATTTCGAGCTATCTATGTTAAAATGTCATCGTACAATTTAAAATTTTCGGATGTTTTTTTTTTTAAATTTACTAAAAATAAAATGTTTATCATATATTAAATTAGTTGTAAAATCTAAAATTTACACTAAAAATAATTAAGTACTTAAACTTCTTGCCATACTAACTGGTGCTATATCTATCGTGTTATTGTTACACCAAAATTAAAATATACATGTTTGCAGTTCAATCTATATACCTTTATCTTATATTTGGTCACTATCTAAATAAAGGGCGTTGTTTTGTCTTAACTTTTCAGGTTTATAAAGAATTTATCTTTGAGAATTATGTTTTCTTTTAAAATTATTTATTTGTAAGTTTCACTTGATCTTGAACCTTAAACTTCAATAATATAAAATGAGTAAATCATTTTATATAAATAATAATATAAAATCATTTATTTACATAACATTAAAAAATCTACAATATTTATTACCTTACTAAGAAAACTAAAACTAAAAACTTAAATTATCACTTAGTCCTACTCCCATGATGATATCGTGCAAAGAACATTAGCTGCGTTACCACCCTGAATATACTTAGCCTTTGAGCGAGAAATCACCAGCCCTCTTATCACAGCGGCGGCCAGTTCCGGATACAGTTCCTTTAGGAAGTTCACCGCACGTGAACATTATCACATATGTAACTCATTAGTATAAAAACAACAACAGTCTACTCACAGCCGTACAATAAAATGCAACTTTACAATTTGTTCTATAATATGTTTAAAGTTCTTATTGGCAGTGTGTCAGCCAGCATTAGGTCATTCCTGCCGTCCCTCTCCGACCACTGGAGCGTATCCCAGCGAATTGTTTAAAAATTCTGGTGGCTTGTTCGACATTATTTGTGTTTTTTGTTAGCATGTATTTACATTCCGATTACGCCACCGCGGCGATTGAGTGGCGTTTGCTTTGTCACTTTATATGTTTAAAAGTGCCAAGCCGTAACAATGACTAGATTTTTTTTATTATTATTTTATTTGTTTGAGATCTAGAGCGGTAGCTCATTGGTACGCTCATTTTAAACTAAAGAGTGGACAGAAAGAATGTTATTCAGGAATCGTATGGCCTCGAGGAATACTGAATTCTCCCTTCTACTATCGGACAACCAATCATTCAACATATTTAACTGCCTCTTTGACCTAGTCGTAAACCCGAGTCCCGGGTTCGAATCCCAAGTCGGGGTAAAATCAGTTAATGAGTTTTTCCGTAAGAAATTCTTAATAGCAACCCAGAATCAAGAAGTAGGCAGAGAGTTCCATCCCCGTGTCCCAGAGAGCACGTAAAGCCGTTTGTCTTGCATCTGATCTCTCTCCGGTCATGTCGAATTGTCGTCCCATTGGTCTTTGAGAGTGAGGTAATAGAGAATGCACATGCGCATACGCTTGAGTAGGTACTATAATCCTGTCCTACGCAGATGGCTGGTCTTCGTTTAGACCGGCCACCGTGACCGAAATCGGTCTTGAGGACATTATTATGTCGACACACCACGAGTCTAAAAATTGTTTTGCTTTGTCATTCGTTATGTGTATAGCGATAGAGTGGAATAAATTGCCAACATTTACCTTTGTTTTTGGCGATTTTTCTATAGTTTCAATACTTGACTAACGGGTTGGAAACAGAAGTTTCATTATTTTAGTTGTTATGAGGTAGATGTCGCTGCCTCTTTCCTATTTCATTTCCCTGTGTCGCCTTTTAGGACAACCACGGGATGATATGGACTAGTGAATTATTTTACGTCGATACTTTAGGGCAATCTGGCATACGAGATGGTTGGTATAACCACGTATTAGGTAGTATGTCAGATATTTATATCAGATGTTTATATATCAGATTATATATTACATATTTCCAACAATTCGCATAGTCAGTTCTTACGACGCTAGTGAAGCAAAATATAGAATTACTTAAGTCAATGTTTTCTTATTTTCAGAACAACAAACACTGACAAGATTCACTTTTATTGCCGTATCATTATTTTTCCCTAGAAATGTTACTCTTACAGAGATAATACCACACCACCAAACTGTCAAAAATATTCTGGCACGTTGGTATTACTTGTCTTTGAACACCGACACAATAATAACAGTTTGAGGGACATTTTTTCTCAATAGAATTCAACAAAGCTCCTTTGTCGTAAAAAAACCTAAGCAGTGATGTCCGCCTATCACACCGTATTTATGATTTTTTATTCAGCTGTTTTTCTAATGACCTGCCTCTTTTGGCAATTCAGAAAAATTATGATAACAAAATGGGGGGATACAGTTTGTTTGTTTCAGCTACATAACTATCATCTACTTCCAAAATTTAATCACACCACTCGATAGCTAAAGGATCAAAAAATCCGTTAGGTTGAGTGAGAACTGTGACTTTTTGCGCGCGGCGGACGCGAGAACGCCTCCATTTTTAGGTAGTTTCGTTACGTACACATGTTCACGTGTAACACCCGGTCGTATCCACGACACAGCCACTTTTGTATGAGAGATGAGTTGGTAAATAGCTACTGCACTTTATGAACAACTACAAACCTAATACGGGAGGTATTAGGTTTGCAGTTGTTCTTCGAACCATTCAGTTATACGCATCGAACGAACTTTGTACGGACCTTGGAAGGAGCACGAGGTACTTGCTTGAAGCTCTTTCGCGCATGATCTTTCTTGAGTCTCTACAAACTTTTCTATTTTAAAAAGGAATGCTAATAATACTTTTATCATAACTAAAATCGTAAAAAACGCTTGTGTTAGGATCAGTTTACCACACTAGTCAAATGGCGGAGTAGAACCCAAGACCTTACGAACTCAAAGTCTCCACCCCCAACTATTAGGCTACTGTGGCTTTATTTCTATTTCAGTCCCTTTTCTTATTAAGTTCTCCCCTAATGAGAGGGCTGACACTTACAAATATGTCTTAAGCTAATACTCTTTGCAGCATGAACATGATTTTGAACTTCGATCGTGCCATCTCCGCGCAAAGTTATGAACAACTACAAACAACTTCAAACAAAGATGGCCAGAGATAAGTTGTTATTTCTATGAAGACAGAGGTGAAGAGCTATGCCACCAGCATAAAGTAATAATACCGGCTCTTTTCCGCTTCCAACCGGATTCAGAAGTTTTAGCAATATGTACACTCACCATACGAAACACAGCAATGTTAAGCTGCTATTTCACGCTGGTATTCTGTGAGAGCGTGGTCCTTCCCCGGTCGAGCCGACCCACAAATTCGTGCTACAAATATACTATTAACCCATTCAGTTCCTCAAACCTTTTTATTCGCATGCCTAGCCCGCCCATGGGCGGGCGGATTTCAAACCTTAATAAGTATGCCAAATAACATGAAAAAATTATAAGATTTTGTCTGATAACTCGTTTTATTATGATTGATTCGTTACCAAAACGGCCTGCGGATATCTAAGATTTTAGAAAAGGACAATTCTGACCTGTCATGCCGACCCCGCCCATGGGCGGGCTGTACGCGGATTCAGAATTAACAAACCTTTTGTGGAAATTTTAATCAGAAACTATAAAGTATATTTACATGTACTGATAATAAAATATAAACGTTATTGTTCCTTGTACCTTATTATTAAAACTATAAAACCGTAACCATATACAAGCTGTTACAAAAAAGCGGGTAATCCTTTTAGGGAGTGATTTTATTGCTCAAATACAACAACTTCTTCCATGGGATCTACATCGAAATCTCAAAAAAGTTAGCTTCCCCATACTAAACCACCGATCAGCTGAAACGAGTTTGTGTGGAGAAGTATTTTTTTTCTTTGAGCTTTCAATGTAGGTCCCATAGAAGAAGTTGTTGTTTTTGAGCAATAAAATCACTTCACAAGAGCATTACCCGCTTTTTGTAACACCTTCTAGATAAGGTTATGTACTGTCGGTACATAGGAAGCAAGATAAGAATGCAGATATAATCTACAAAAAGGAGCCGATCGGTATTCGTCACTTTGAAAACGGACAAAGTGCAGACACCTTTGTTTTGGTCACCGACAATATTAGACATGGGACGAGTACTAGGTTTGGATTCGGTTCTCGGCGGATTCGGCCTTTTTTTAGGGTTCGGTCGAGTACCGAGTATTAAAGGCCGAGTACCGAGTACTCGGCCTTAATTATATCCCATAGAAAAATTGACAAAAAGCCAGTTTTTATCATTATTATTATATTAGACACATTAGAATATCAGGAACATGAGAAGCAGCAGAAATATTTAGAACTTACATAAGAACCTATAGTAGAAATTATTATTACTAATATTTAAAATGTGATGCAAAAACGCTAGTTTTTCGGCCCTATTTGGGTCTAGTTTGTAAGGGAAATAGCCGCACGCCGCCCGCTACCGTTTTTTAAAAGCCGAGTATTCGGCAGAGTACTCGGCCCAATCTAGGCCGAGTACCCGTTGGCCGAGTACTCGGCGAATCACTACTCATTCCATGTCTAGACCATATACAATTTTTTGGGTATGATTTATAATTTAATTTTGGCTAATGACCTGTTTCGGATTGTGGTTTAATACAGATAAGATCATAAACTGTCGGTAAATAGGAAACAAGATAAGAATGCAAATCTGAACAAAAGGATCTGGTCCGTAATAGTCATTTTGAAAACAAAAGAAGTGCCGGTACCTTTTGTTATGGACACGAATAATTTTACAACTTGCATGATTTATGATTTAACGTAAGTAGCATGTTATAGAAAAAAATAGTCTACGGAAAAAAGCTTTCACTCGCATTTGACGTTCGTGGTTTTCACAACTTGAGTTTTGCTGAGCGTTTTGGAATTTCGTTTGATGTTTGAGCTTGCTACATATTTATTTATATATGATCTCCTCTGCCTAATTCCTACCTGTGATCGAATATTTCGTTCACAGGTAAGAATTAATGCAAAAAAGGTAAGACGTGGGAAAAAAAATAAACATACAAAAAGGTAGACTACGCATGACTTGAAAAAAAAGCCCTAAAATGTATGCTTTTATATTTCATTTTTGACTTCCTTGTACTAAGCTCGTGCTTAAATATATGTTATACGCAGATTAAGATACATTTACTTCGTCGTAAATTAGACATTAAAAATATCTCACGTCGAAATCTACGACCTCATGCCGAAACCGCCGATGGGCGGGCCAAGTAAATTTATCGAGATGCCAGGTCCGCCGATGGGCGGGCTGAATAACAATATAAGGCGGCATGGGGGTAATGTTGTTATTTCTTAGGAAGGCAGTGAATGGGTTAATATAGCTCCAGCATGGCTCTACCACGTATGAAATTCTAATTGTAAGTATCGGTGTAATACACCGCCGCTTTTATTTAATGGCGTTCCTATTGTAACGCAAAATGCAAACGACAGGAAGGCAGACATAATTTGACGTTTGACATAATTCCGGCCAACCATTTTATTGTGCCCGCGATATCTTCACTGTCACTCTACCATCGCGTAATGGAATGGATTAATCAATAATCTTCGAATGTTATTACTTATTTATTCAAAGTAAATGTAGTCATTTTTTATTAGAAAAAAACACATAATTTTTAGAAACTACTTTCACTATACTTTTTTTATAGGATAGGGTGACAAAGGACCACACAGTCCACCTGATAGTAAGCGGTTGCTGTGGCCCATAGACGTCATCTATCCTCGTTTGCGAATCAAAATACAGATGTGTTGTCACCCGTGAGGACTAAGATGAAAGGCCTCTTTTCCAGTAAAAAGACTCTCCGGTTCTCTACACTCACCATACGAAACACAGCAGTGTTAAGCTGCTATTTTAAGCTGGTATTCTGTGAGAGCGTGGTCCTTCCCCGGTCGAGCCGACCCATTCATGCTACAACTATACCAGTAATATAGCAGCTGCATGGCTCTACCACGTTTAAAACTACTAAGAAAAGAATCATTATTTTTTTATAAAAGTAAGGGAACGAGTACACAGTACTCGTATACTTATTATAAGTGGGCAAGGCGAGAAAAAGGGTAAGATTTTTCCGTTGCGACACCTTCTGACAGCTCCACGATGTTAGCACCTCATGTGCGGAATTTCGATTTACCAATTATACCATCTGAAAGGTCAGAAATCGGTCATAAAAGGTCAGTTGATCTTATTAATTGGTCAGCGTTAGAAACATTTTTATGAAGGGTTAGTTTTTCAAGGTCATTGAGAAATTTTAGCACCTCATTCGCGAAAAAAATAAAAAATATGCGCGATCGAGAAGCATTCGCTGATAATTGGTCAACTTATATAAATATTTGGTCAGTTTAATTTAATATTAAAAAAATTAAATAAGTTGGCATTGTCGTAACGCGCATGTTTTGGGACGGTTAATTGTAACTTAATCTATTTTTAAAACTTTTCATCTATCATTTGGGAAGTCATGGAATGTAAATGGCAGTTAAATTTTGTTTTGTTTAGTTATGATTATTTTTTTCAATTATACAATAATTGAAAATAATAATTATTGCTATTTAACTATATATTGTTAAGAAATGGAGAAGTTTTCTGTGTTTTAAGCAGCCTTGTACTAATATATTTTAGAGTATTAATATAAAGTTAGAGTTGAAAACTTAAATAATAATAAATGTATTTTAGAAATTAATTTTCATGGTAATCTTTTATGTAAATAAAATATTTCTAATTTAAAAACAAACCGGCCAAGTGAGAGTCGGACTCGCGCACCGAGAGTTCCGAACAAATCCGTAGGCATATAAGTTTAAAATTATTAAAAATATTTTTATTATATGATGTAATTAAAAATTTATGCTGTTCGCAATTTTTCCTTTATCTGTGCTATAAAACGTTGCTTTGTACCAAATTTCAAGATTCTGAGTTCACGGGAAGTATCCTGTAGGTTTTTATTCCCTTGCAAATGTCGCAAAATTTGCGGAATAAACGGCTGTATCTTTTGATTGTATTGGCTTAGAAGTTTGATTTTTTCACAGCTCGAAGGGTCAGTAGACTTGAGTATTTGAAATGAATTTCAGCTTGATAACTCCACGCGTTCGTGAGAAAAAGGGTCTTGACATACAGACAGAGGGACAACAAAGTGATCCTATAAGGGTTCCGTTTTTCCTTTTTGAGGTACGGAACCCTAAAAATCATGTTTATATAAAATTATTATAAAATAAGTTAGTTAACTATCATCCCCCAAATTCCATGCATGTACTTTCACCTTCACGTAGTTTAAAAAAATATCCTATTTCTTTCTCCACTATTATATATTTGATAGTAGAAAATGTCTTAAGTTTTTTTTCTCAAAAAAATATAAAAAATATCCTCCCCCCCTCCGTTTCGCTCATAGTAAAGAACTGTGCGTAAGTGCTCACTGTCCTGATACAATTAACCGTCCCAAAGCATGCGCGTTACGACAATGCCAACTTCCAATTATCAGCGAATGCTTCTCTAAAAAATCTGCTAAAATTTCTCAATGACCTTGAAAAACTTTAACCCTTAATAAAAATGTTTCTAACGCTGACCAATTAATAAGATCAACTGACCTTTTATGACCAATTTCTGACCTTTCAGATGGTATAATTGGTAAATCAAAATTCCGCACATGAGATGCTAACATCGCGGCGTTCCTTCTGACGTAGTGTAGACGGCCTTGGCGGCTATAAGGAAGCGAAATAAAATAATATCCATCTCCCTCGCACTTTTTCTTATCTTGCCATAAAAGAAATATTATTTTATTTTAAATGACATTTAATTTCAATACGTAGATGCTAATAATTTATTTATTTGTATTTGTTAATCAATAATGTAATACGTTTATTAATAATAATGTACTACGAAAGGAACTTCGTTCCAACAGAGTGTTCCACGATACGTCAGGAAGATGCCGCCACCGATCTTCTGGTTTAGCTTCCCTCTGGCACTTCTTACGACACCCACGGGACAAAATGGCATAGTGGATATTCTTGCACTGCCAGTACACGGTCATAGCAACTTAATGCCCGGATTTTCACTGATTTATCACTTGCGCGACGTTGAAGGAAAACTACTTGAAGATACCATCTATAAATTTAGAAATACTTGAATACTTGACATGTATTAGAGCAACGGCGGGACTCCCCTGCTCCAAAAGCCTCCCAGAAGAGGCCTGTGCCCAACTGTATCACATGTATGGGCTTAAAGATTTGAAGGTAAAGGTCCAAGCATTCAAATCAACTGTCTTGTGAATTTTGCAACACAAGATACGGGATATTATTTATTTTAAACGTAACCCCCAGGATTCAGTCTAGGATTTTCTCTTGTATCGCGGAGGCAGTTGATATGCATAAATTGCACAAGAACACACATCCATGCTCGGAACCGTACTAATAATTTTACTGTGGATTCGAAACCGCAGCCATCCGTCTCACAACTTCAAAATATAAAATTATAGCCGTAAATATATCCTTAATGACGTTTTAACTCAATAGCCAGCGTAAAGTAGCAGCTTAATGCTGCTGTGTTTCGTCCGGTAAATATTGAGAACCAGAGACCCTTTTTACTGGAAACGAGGCATTGCATCTTAGTCCTCAGGGTTGCGAACGCATTTGCATTTTGATTCTTAATTGAGGGTAAATGTAGATGTCTATAGACCACAGTATCCACTTACCATCAGGTGGACTGTGTGCTCGTTTGTCACCCTTATTCTATAAAAAATATTTATATAATATAATAAAAAAATCATATCAAACAATCACTTTATTATATCATATTTAATAAAGTGATTATTTCTTCTTTCTTTGTTATATTTTTTATATATTACTAGCTGGTGCCCGGTGCGTAGCTGCTGCAGAAGAAATAATTGTGGAGATATCGTTTTAAATTTGGAAGGGTATTATTGTTTGATTAGGAATGATGATACATTAATTGCAATTGAATGATAGTCTCACTTTCAAATAAATTTGACGGTACGATACGCGCGCCACCTACTATAATTTAATTTTACTTTTCCTATAACCTTCGTGCAATTACCAGCAATAAGTTGACGAAGTTTTACCACAATCTGATGAACGGTACGGCAGCGCATAAAATACGAACAAACAAAAATTATTTTTTATATATTACATTACACGTGCCCGTCTGATTCATTCATAAATAGTGTGATAGGTACATGTCACAGTATATAGGACCTACCAAGCATTTATCCGCCGAAACCTGAGCTGAGTCTGGAGGCAAATTACGTTAATTCGATCATAGTTCCACTTCCGTTAACATGTATCATCTTCTACTGTTACGTAAACTTTTTCAATGTGAGTGTGAATTATCTATCAGACATGTTCCTGAGACAGGATTAAAATAAACTTAGACAAAATTGAACACTATGCCCATCATAATAGGTAACATCTGAAATTAATTTTCTTCCATTTTTTTTATAGGATAGGGTGACAAACGAGCACACAGTCCACCTGATGGTAAGTGGTTTCTGTAGCCCATAGGCATCTACATCTATCCTCAATAAAGACTCAAGCTGCAGATGCGTTGTCACCCATGAGGACTAAGATGGAATGCCTCTTTGCCAGTAAAAAGGGTCTCCGTTTCTCTACACTCACTATACGAAACACAGCAGTGTTAAGCTGCTATTTTACGCTGATTTTCTGTGAGAGCGTGGTCCTTCCCCAGTCGAGCCGACCCATTCGTACTACAGCTATAGGTACTACTAATATAGCTGCAGCATGGCTCTACCACGTAACAAAATGAAATAATTAAAATAATTAATTTTCCGCCCTTTAAAGCTTGTTATTAAACTAGCTGCTCCCCGCGACTTCGCCCGCGTGTAATTTCTTACGATTGGATTTCATGGATTTAATTTTTTTGCGCGGAACTAATTATTTTTCTAAAGTTAAAGAAGTCTAAGTTACTCCTTATAACATCAGCTATCTGTCAAAATCGGTGCAGCCATTTCGGAGATTAGCCGGAAGAAACAGACAGACAGAAAGATAACTTTTTTTTTAAATATTGTATGTTTGTTATAAGTACCGTATATATTTTCTTATGCATATGGTAAAACGCTGTTATTTTGACATTATAAACAGACGCTCCCATTTTACTCATTTGTATAGATATACATGTATAGATGAGAAATTGTCTAACTTAAAACTGCACGGGAGTTGCATCTCATTTTTATTTACATTTTTATCGTGTAATAATAGAAGGGGAAGTAGATGTAGATTTTATAATACCGTAAATATACAATACCGTATATCGTTTACCCAAGTCAAGAGGTTGGTGGTTTTTTTCACCCCCTTGCCTTGGAAAGCACGTAAAGCAATTGTTACAAATTGATCTCTATACCGCACCATCGGACTACGAGAGTGAAGGAATAGAGAGTGCACCAGTGCTTGCGCATACACGTTGGCACATAGTTGCGCATATGGTTAATCTACAGTTTGAACTGGCCGCCGTGACCGAAATTCGGTCTGGAGGATATTATTACATTATCTAGATATTATAGAATAAATGTAACAAAACCTGACAATAATACAAAGGAGGCGCGTGCACTTTTAAATTAAACGATCTCTATGATTAAAATAATCCTCTAGAGTCTTTCTTTATTTAATTTTAATTTTAAAAACGTTACCCCATACACTAGGATTTTCTCCTGTATCGTGGAGGCAGTTTACAAACATAAATTGCAAGAGGAGAAACATCCGCCTAGACCGAAATTCAGCCACGGTGGCTAGTCTCTGGATAAACAAGCGCACAATTGCGTGGCAAATACAGATGTACTTTCTATTCTCTCACTCTTATAGTCTGATAGGACGGCAATGCAACAGAATCGGAGAAAGATCAGGCGCAGGACCAACGGTTTTTTGAGGTTTCCGAGGTACGGAGGTACAAAACCGCCAACTTCCTGGCTTTAGGCTACTACTGAGAACTTCTTGACAAAAATATCCTATATAATTTTGACCTGACTCGGGATTCGAAACCGAACTACATGGTCAGCAGTGGTGCTCACGGCTTCCAGACCAACATAGGACCCGTTCCTGTGCACCAAACTCATCTCTTTTTTGCAGTGACGCACAGCGTCACAGCCAAACTCAAAGCTTTATCTAAATTATACTTTTAAATAAATACATAACGCCACTCACCCAGAGTAGGCAGAGACTAAGGGCTTCCATTTGACACGATCCTAACACACCTCTCTCGCCTCCTTTACATTCATATTCCTACGCATACGTGTTCGTCGGTTAAGGATACTCTTAATTTCGCCCATCTGCAACATATCGTCAATTTGGTCGATATATATAGTTTTAATTGGTCATAAAACAAACATGTCGACCGCCGAGAAACAAGTTGTGGAGCCACTAATTCAATAAATGATTCAGTGTACCTTTAATTCAAAAATTCGGTCAAATAGGCGATGTGTCATGGGGCAGCCGCTATCCAACACTGTGTGAACAAGATCATAATGCAAATTGGCATCAATTCAAAAGGAACTGACAATTTTACAATTTCAACTTCGACCGAATGACTCACACCAGACGCGATCATTTTTGAAACACTCATAGATAATTTTAACAACCTTATTCCATAAAAAATAAAGGACATAATCGTCTAATTTGAAATAAGTGGATCGCAGAAATAACTTTGCGAAAGATCTCTAGTTTCACAGTGTCAATGTTTACGCATTAAAGTAGGTATGTTGTAGTACGAGTATCTCAAGGATTTAAGGCGCATCTACTATGTCAACTGCATTCTTGTAAAAGAATCGTCCACAAATTTTATTTTTTTACTACTCCATGTTTGGGCCTTTTGTTAGCGTAAGTTCGCTTATGCATTACAAGGGTATCGTAAGCAGCGTCTATGGGAAAGGCAGGTGTAAGAATATCCACTACCCCATATCATCCCGTGGGTGTAGTAAGTGACGACAGAGGGAAAATAACAGGATATAGACAGCAGCGTCTTCCTAATAACAATTAAAGAAATTGAAACTGCGGTTGCCGACCCGCCTGCCAATTGTGACATCTATGGCAGATATCCCCTCTATTATCCAAATTATGGAGTAGACCTATGAAAAAAGAGATCAAAAAGATCGCTTTCGGTAAATAGCGGTACCTCCTTACCATTACCGTTATATACTATTAAAGTCCACCGCTGAACATAGGCCTATTCCATAGATTACCTCATAGGGGAGTCATTTGCCATAGTTGCCACGCCTAGCAAGCGAGTTGGCAGAAGCAGTTTTTTTTTTATTATAGTCGTCATTAGGAAGACACTGCTGCCGCTCTCCTGATTTGTTTCTCTCTGTGGCCTTTTAACCACCCACGGGATGATATGGGGTAGTGGATATTCTTAAACCGCCACTATACCCTTACACCATCGATATATATGTACTACGTACTAGATTGCGCATTCCGAACATACACTATGTTCAACTGAACTGTACTGCAATCCGTACAGTGTGTCATTTAGTGTGGTCTCAATCTACTAGTTAGTCTGTGGTTTCGATATTCATGCAGTGTAGAGCGGCGCTAATAATACAAGATTTCCAATTAAAGTTTAAATTAAAAACTGTCCGCGCAGACGTAACGCGTTTATATCAACTGCGCATACGCGGGTTTACTATCTCCCGCGCATGCGCGAACACATAGAGTAGTGCACATATTTTGTTTAGAATGGCTTCTCTAGTACGTAGTACATATAACTCAATACCTTACACCAGATGTAAAATACTTCAACCAGCGTAAAGGAGCATCATCAAAGGTCACGTCTGGTTCTCATGTCAATACACCGGCCAAGTGTGACGATTATTGTAAATCCTCAATATTATGGAGAAGGTCCATATACAGCAGTGGCTAATGAAGAAGAAGAAGAAGAAAAAAAAACTTTTAGGGAAGCATTTTTTTTTTTGATATGATTTTTTTACTGTCAGTATGGACTAAGATGAAATGCTTCACGTTCACAGCCTATCAGCACACCGGCTCTACGGACCTTTCAAATGAGAACACAGCACACATATGGTGCAGTTCTGCTAGGTGACGTAAATAAGTTAGAGATTGGTACCTACCTAGATTCCTAGGCTGCAGAGGAGATCTACCTTATAAGGTACGTGAGGGTAATACGGTCACCTTAAGCTTTGTGGCCATATAAAACCAAAACTAAGAGGAGAACATATACAAAAACCCAAAGTCGTATACTCAAAGAGATTTAAATATATAGGTATAACTACTCAAATGTCTTTGCATATACTATAACCATCGATGTATATGTACTACGCACTAGATTTCGCATTCCGAACATTGACTATGTTCAACCAAATCTTTATATATAAATATTACGTGTCACGTTCTTTATCCGCGATGAACTCCTAAGCTACTGAACTGATTTCAATGAAATTTTGCACACTCTGAGCAGTTTGGACCAACTTGAGAGATAGGATAGTTTTTATCCTGATAAGTGACACTCACTATTTTTTTATTACGAATTTAAGGATTTTTTATATGAAGGGTCGTCGAAAAGGGCAGAATAACGTCTGCCTGGCCAGCTAGTATTTAATAAATTAAATTGAAGATCAGTGAATTACATAAGATAATTATGACATTTTATTTAGAAATATGTTTGTTTAGATTAAAATAAGAGTATTTCATATTAAATTCTTATATTTATTTTATATAAATATCTTATTTTATATTAAATTAAAATCTTCGCGCATACGCGACTCTACTATCTCCCGCGCATGCGCGAAGACATAGAGTAGCGCACAATTTTTGTTTGAAATAGCTTCTCTAGTACGTAGTACATATAACCAATGACTATAACTAATATATTAAGAAAAAAAATAGCAAACAAGCTTTAGCAATAATTAGGAACACTTCGAAAAATCAACTTAGAAAAGCCACAGAATAAATAATAGTACTAGAAGAAAAACTAACTATACTACACAATACTGAAATCGATTAAAAATGTTTACTATAATGTCAACTGTCAAAATGGCGTCGATAAAGCAGCGCCCTTTTGACCCTTTATTATTTAATTGACTGATGAAGAGCTATCGTTTTACTGAGACATCTATACAAATAAGGCTGCAGTTTTTGAGTTATAAGAAAGTGACAATTTTAACCAGATGTGTAAATAAGTTTACTTCATAGAATTGCTGCTTCAAATAAAGAATATAAATTTGATTTTAATATAATATTTTCAATTTAAAAAATCTTTGTAACCTGAATTTATTATAGGAAACTAGGAGGTAGAATTCCTCTTCTGTTTACGAGTACGTCTGTATATGTATCATTCTCTTATCTATTTCTGTCGCCAAATAGCAAATAATTTGTTTGAAGTAGGCTGTAAGCAACCATGTTCTGCAGTAGCCATCAGGTATATATCCATAAGAAACTTCAAGTTTTTGATCCGCTTAGGCGCTTTTAGATATTATCGTTATTAACAGTCCGCTGGGTTAAGCTCTTGTCGATTCTACCAACATCGCAATATGACGCATCAGCATATTGTAAAGATTTTTGTTAACAAAATACACGACAGACTAGACTGTATGGTCCAAGTCCTTTACCAGGCATGAGAGGTGAATTTTAACAACACAACTTAACACAATAATCAATAACAATGAGGGCTAATAATTTTCTACTCACCAGATGTCACTAGTTGACAATGAAGTAAAGTTTTTTCGTTACAGAATGCCATTTAATTGAGAAGTAAGTTTGAAAGAAAAATTTGGTATTCAATTTCAGTATCTAGAGTATTATATTAATACACAAAATAATGCCTCAGTGAAAAGCTCTTTAATTTTTTGGACATTTTTAACCTTTTTTTTTAATTTTTCTACTTTTGTGAATATCTGTGGTTTGTTTTATTTATTTTTTATCTAATTAATATAAAATATAAGAAATAGTATGTACACAAAGAAACATTAACCTTTACATTTTTCGAACAAATTAACTTTCCCGCTATGAGGTGTAATATTAGGCAGATTTCGTCTACTATTACACCTCGTTTTTAAGTGTCGCCGCCCTGGTTTCAGAAAAAGTCGTGACGTGTCCCAGTTACGAGGAATTTTGGCGGGCACTTGACTGGTTGCTGCTCCTTTTTATTGTACAAATTTTTTGATTGAATTGAAGTGGATTCCACACATAAAATTGGTGCGATTTTGTGTATTAAATGTCTGAACTTATTAGTGGAAATAAAGTGTGTGCCTCAAGTCATTGGGTTTGCCCTGACGCCTTGAGATACTATCGTCATCGACTGTCTGCTTGCTGGGGCCGCCGCGAAAATCTCTAAAATACTGTGCAATGTGACGCAACAACAGATTAAAGAAATTTTGAAACAAATTATACTAAAGAATAATTTCTTATAACTTAACACTGGCAAAAGACCAAAGTACGAGTCCCTTACCAAAAAAAAACTTAGTGTTGCTTCCACATACATAGTCAAATTTCAACACAACGTAGTGTAAATATTATAAGTAAGCAGTATAAGTAAGTATTAACCGGTACCAGTTAAATATTAACCTACGTCACAATTCCCGCGGCCTTACAATAAATCGGTTTGTGGAAAATATAAAAGAGTGAGTCACCTGTGAATCGTCTCGCATCTATCTTTTATCTCTATTCCCTTACATTTTACTCGCAGCGAAGATAGCATCAAATCTGCGATACATTTAATACTTAATAGGTCTCTTGACCGTGGGAAACATAACTCGCCGCCTTATGAACTTTTCGACCATTTCAAACAAACACTAATTTTTGTTCACACATTATAGATACTTATGACTAGTAGACTTGTGAAGGATATAGCCCTGTTGAAGCTAGGTCTCCCCCAAGGAATGCCACAAAACACGGTCCAGAGCCATCTGCATCCATCGACTTCCTGCATATCTTACCAGGTCGTCACTCCATTCAGTGGATGTACGCCCTATACTTTGCTTACCGATACGAGGCTGCCATTCGAGAACCTTTCTTCCCCATCGGTTGTAGGTTCTTTGAGCTATATGGCCGGCCAGTACAGTTTCAGCTTAATAAAACATTTAAACTTGGTGATAGAGAGAGCCTGTACACTTTCCGGGACCTTGTTGTAATAACGTATACATTGCTCCAAGAATGAATTACTGACTCTGTGGAGTCGAGAAACTTGTATCACTAGCTTGTGTTTGTTCCTAGCGTTTACAGAATGTATATCAAAGGATGATTAAACAAGTCCAAAGGCTACACCCTGCCTGCGTAATAAAGTTTACTGAAAAGAGAAAAGTTTTATAACCCCTGTCACTTCTATAACTACTCGAAAGACGATTTCTAACAACAGCCCATATATTTAAGATTCATCAAGCCATACATACATACATACTCTCGAAAAACGTTACCCTCCTGAGGCAGTCGGGTAAGTATTTCATTACACACCAACCTTGACAAAGCTGCGATTATGTCCATAATTGGCAATTTTTGCTTCGCGATTTCAAGCTAACAATAAATTTGATAACGTCTGTACACCTCACAGCAGATAGCGGCGCGATAATAAGCAGTCGTTTTTCGAGACTATAAATTCCAGCCGCCATTCAATACAGCTATTAACGCATTTACTGAAATGCCATTCTAACAACACGACCCTATTTCGATGTAAACACAAAAACATGTAAAATAACTTACTATCAACATAACAATAATCACGCAATATTAAACCTTAACTGTATATGTAATAATATGAAATTATGAATAGCAACTGCAAAACTTAACTTTGCTAACACGCACTATGGCAAATGATCAGATTCAAAATCGAACCTCGCATCTTTTACTTCGACGCTCTTATTACAATGGTGGAAGATTTAAATTAAAAGATTTGGTATTTTACCAATGGCAAATGTTGGAGGCTTGATCGGACTGTACTATGCAAATATGCGTAGGGAAGTTCACATGGACGCGAGGCAATTGTTTTGTGCAATGGGAACAGTGTCAATATGTATGTATTGTGAACGCAGTCCTGAACTGCAATTGAGTGAATCGCCTAACAATGTACCCATGTGACTACTGTGTGGCGCAGTAGAACGTGTTTAAAGATTAATTACAGTAAATATATATAATAGAATAAAATAACTACAATCTGAGACATCGAATTTAAGGTCATTTTTTATACGTGGTAGAATGGGTTGGCTCGAATAGGACCAAGCTCTCATAGGAACAGCAGTGTAAAATAGCAGCATAGTGCTGCTGTGTTTCGTATAGCTATTGTAGAGAACCGGTGACCCTCTTTACTGGAAACTAGGCATTATTTTTTTGGAAATATGTTAGTGATAAAAAGAAAGAAAGACGACATACTGAAACGTTTAGTTATAAAGGTGCAGAAGTAACAGGTCAAGATGCGGCTAATGCCTTTGCTGAATATTTTGGCTCAGTATTCCATAATGAAAAGCCCCTATTAAATTATGTAGATGCCGAAAATGCGGCTAACTCACAAAATAACGTGATGCCCATCTCAGTCAGGCAAGTAGACGAAAGTGATTTTAGATTGGCAATAAGACGCCTAAAACCACGATCTGCTGGTGGCCCTGATCGCATTCCCGCTTTTCTGGTCAAGGATTGTGCGCCAGCTCTTCGTTCACCGCTCTTGTTTATTTTTAATCTGTCTCTTAGACAGGCTAAATATCCAGAACAATGGAAACTATCTAGGGTGACACCTGTTCCAAAGGGAGAACCTGGAAAAGATGTTTCTGCTTTTAGACCTATTGCGGTGCTTTCGGTTCTGACGAAGATATTTGAAACCATGTTGGACTTTCGCATTAGGAATCAGGTAGATAACATTTTGCATGAAAGTCAACATGGGTTTCGAAAGAATCGTGCAACGACTACTAACTTGATAGCGCACGTAGACTATGTCTGTGCTGAGATGGATTCTAGGAGACAGGTAGACGCCGCCTATTTCGATTTTAGGAAGGCTTTTGACCTGGTGAGTAATGACATACTGTTACATAAGCTAGCTAAGTTGGGCTTTACTCCGAAACTTCTTCAACTCTTTGCTAGCTATTTGGATAATCGTCGTCAATTTGTTAGAGTGAATGGTTTCGAATCCGCTGATTATTTCACTAGATCTGGGGTGAGTCAGGGTAGTACTCTTGGCCCTACGCTGTTTTTAATTTTTATAAATGACTTGCCTACCAAAGTAAAATTTGCGAAGTGTTTGTTATTCGCAGATGATCTAAAATTAAGTTTGGCGATTGGTAGTATTGCTGATGCACAGGCTCTTCAACGAGACATAGATGCGGTATCGAAATGGAGTCAACTGAACCATCTTCCTCTTAATGTGACTAAATGCAAGGTTATCACTTTTGCATTAAAACAGAATCCTGTCATTATTAATTATAACTTATACGACGCGCCTTTGGTAAGAGTATATGACATACGTGACTTAGGTTTAATATTAGATAGTAAATTGAGTTTTCACAATCATATGACATCCATTTGCAAGTTAGCTAGTAAGACTTTGGGTTTTGTGATGAGGACTGCAGCTGACTTTGATGATATAAGGGTGGCTAAAACTTTGTACAATGCGTATGTTCGTAGTAAGCTAGAGTATGCATCTGTGGTCTGGAATCCTTACGAGAAAAAGTATACTCTCTTGTTAGAGAGGATACAACGTAAATTTGCTCGTTGGCTTTATAAGAAAGTTCATGGGTACTACCCTTATTTGTATCCTTCTTTATTCGTCTTGGGTAGGGCGCGTCTTCTAGATAGACCAGTTACGCGTACCAAACGTGCTGCTTTTGCACCAACAAATCGTGCATTAATACTTATAGGGGACATACTCACTCAGCACGATGAAATTGACCTATTTGCAGACAGTATAACACGTCTGCTGACTCTTTTTTATAAAATCATTGATGATATGACAATTAATAATTGGACAATTTAATTTCGTTGACTATGTACTATTTATACTTTATATTTAAGATGTAATTTTAATTATGGGCATATTAAGATTGTTATTAGTTTTTATTTACATTGCATTATAAATTGATATGACAAAATGTTTAATTATTAATACTTTATGGTTTTAATTGGCTTTATTACCATTTTAATTTCTGACACGGGCTGCCAAAAGCTTCGAGATTTTATATTACTATTATTTTATAATTAATTAATTTATGATTATTAATTTTTGTTGTAATTGATGGATACTATTTCTGAAAAAAAATTTTTGCATGTAAAATTTAACCTTGTGCGCGTGTTGGATTTTCTGTAAGGCACAAGTTTATGAATTAAATAAATAAATAAATAAATTCCATATTAGTCCTCAGGGGTGACAACGCATCAGCATTTTGATTCTTAATTGAGGGTATATGTAGATGTCTATGGGCCACAGCATCCACTTACCATCAGGTGGACTGTGTGCTCATTTGACACTCTATTCTATAAAAGAAAAGAAACTTGACAACTACACTTATAAACTACACCCTACGAACTACTTGTAAACTTGAGAACTTTCCAGAAAATGATTTCAAAGTCCTCTACGAGGCTATCTTTGTAGGAGGCTTATGTTCAGGAGTGAACTTTTAATAGACTTTAAAGATACTCCCATCCGAACGGCTTCCCGCCTTGTCGTCGTGGCGGGGGGCTTAGTAGCCGTAGCTTGTCACCTGCGGTGAACAAAGAGGAACCCTTGGCTGGCCCGTGGTATAAAGCCAGCCCGAGGAGGCCATTCCGAGTTGGCTTGGCGAGCCCACTTCGGATGTGTGTCAATGGGCTCCGGTGAGAGGGGTGTCCTCTCCCTCTACCGCTGCAGCCAAGGTGGAGTCACGGAGGAAGAGCAATGTTGGTATGGCAATGCGCCACTCGCACTATCCTCCGCGACTCTGCTGGGGCCGCACCGTTGATGCGGTGGTGGTGGAGCCGCGAGGGGAGAGGAGTGTCGGTATTGCTAGCGCCGCTCTTCCTACTCGGACTCGGGGGGATCCGATGCGCAGGTGGAGATGGAGGCCGTAGAGGGGGGCGTGCCTTGTGTATTGGTGCGCCTTGCTTGAGAAGGAGAATGGGGAGGAGAGGTCCTCCCCCGAGAAGGGGCTGCCATGGGGTGGCCGGCGCTGGTGGGGCCGCGGATGTGTGCGAAAACGTTCCCGTAGCCCTGCCAATATGCGGCGAAGGTGGCACTGCATGGGGTTTTAGTCGGCGCGAGTCCGACATAACCTGCCCTTGCCATGTAAAAAAAGTAGGCATTTTCCCATGTAAAAAAAAGGCTTTAAAGGTACTCTAATGATAAACTGAATGGGAATGACATAATATATTAGCTTAACGTCGTCGTGTGACATAACATTGATTTCATTCTTTACAGTTTTCTATTAGGAATAACGATTATCGAAAGAGAACTTAGCTATCCCCGCAGATCAATACTCGTACTTCTAAAGAATTAATTCAAAGTCGTTGCAAGGCAGATATCCCCTCTACAAAGCAATATTGGGGTATCCATCTAAATTCAATCACCATCTGCATTCAGTCATCATCTAATAAAAAACTATAAAATGAATGGGAACAACTTTATCTTAACACTGTCACGTGATAACCGCGGACACCGCCGTACACGGGCGTACCTGGGCGGTTCTCACCGCCCTGAACATCGACCGACACGAGCTAAGCAGTCAGAGGCGGGGGATCTATGCACCCCCACTCGGACAGCGGTTAGATAGCTCAATAAACCTCAACAGAGGGGACATGATGATTTTACAATACCAAATCATAAACCATCATCATCATCATCATGATTGCCTTTCCCTTTTTTAAATAGCTCGCAGCCTGGAAGGCACTGCGTCAGATGAAGCTGTGAGAGCCGTATAGGCTAACAGCACCAACATCACTGAACAAAGACGACGACTGTCACGTGATACTTACGTTAACATTGATATCATTTATATTTATAGTTTTCTATTAGCTTTAACGATTATAGAAAGTTATCTTTTGACGCCCACAGATCAATAGTTCCAGATGAACGAATTCAAAATCATATTAATCCATTGTAATTGAACTTTTTGGTAACTAAATACGGGCGCTGACCGCCGTCGTCATTGTACCGTGGACTAAGGATGTGCTACAAATCAGGTGCTGCCCGGTTGGACGCGGTAATGACAGTCATCCACACTTCAATTATTTGCGGCTCAATGCAGAGAGCCTTTAGAGCTGACATGATTTTTGTCTCATTTTTGTACCTTTACTACATGCTTTTTGTTATATAGTGTGATTTTTGGAAGATTTTAACTAACATTATGAATGTATTTTTCCGATTTTTTTTTGTGTTCAGTACCTCAAAAGGAAAAAAGGAACCCTTATAGGATCACTTTGTCGTCCGTCTGTCTGTCTGTCTGTCAAGACCCTTTTTCTCAGGAACGCGTGGAGGTATCAAGCTGAAATTCATATGAAATACTCAAGTCTACTGTCCCTTGGAGTTGTGAAAAAATTAAACTTCTAAGTCAACGCAATCAAAAGATACAGCCGTTTATGCTGTAAATTTTCGACATTCGCAAGGGAATCAAAACCTACAGGGTACTGCTCGTGAACTCAGAATCTTAAAATTTGGTACAAAGCAACGTATTATAGCACAAATAAAGAAAAAATTGCGAAAAGCATAAATTTTTAGTTATCGTATAATAAAAATATTTTAATAATTTGAAACTTATATACCTACGGATTTGTTCGGAACCCTCGGTGCGAGAGTCCGACTCGCACTTGGCCGGTTTTTTTTATTGAATAGGGACATAATGTTATACGAGCATAATGTTCACAAGATATGTCAAAGGTGTGTAGATTACTGACTTTTTGTGGTGACGGTGTAAGAGAATATGTTTCCCTATTCCATCCAGTTGGTATCCTCAGAGGCGACCTTTTTTACTAATATAAGCCAGTGCTTAACTACATCCCACCTGATGGTGATTATCTCAAGTGGTAGCACAGGGGCAAACGCACGCTGTAAATTTCATAGTACGCGTGAAACCCAGTTTCGATCCCCGCTGACACCAATGAAATTGTTACAATTTTAAAGTTTACAATTTTAAGTGCCGATTTCTGAATATTTGAGATATATATATATCTGTACGTGGTAGAGCCATGCTGCAGCTATATCAGTAGTATAGTTGTAGCACGAATGGGTCGGCTCGACCGGGGAAGGACCACGCTCTCACAGAATACCAACGTAAAATAACAGCTTAACACTGCTGTGTATCGTATGGTGAGTGTAGAGAACCGGAGACCCTTTTTACTGGAAAAGAGGCATGCCATCTTACTCTTCGTGGGTGACAACGCATCTGCGTTTTGGATCGCAAATGAGGATCGATGTAGATGTCTATGGGCCACAGCAACCACTTACCATCAGGTGGACTGTGTGCTCGTTTGTTACCCTATCCTATAAAAAAAATATCTCTAATATTCAGAAATGTTTGAATGACTCAAAGACGTGTGAAGTCCCCCAACACGCATTGGGCAGCGCAGCTGATACTCCTTGCCTTAAAAACTCTTAGTAATGAGAGAAATCCTGTGGCCAGTGAAATATATACAGTGAAATATATTTGGCAATAACCGGCCAAATTAGCAGAAATGGTTCAGAATAAGTAATATATGCAAATGGTGAAGAAAATTTAATTAAAAAAGGTCTCAAACATTCTGTACTTTTTATCTAATATATTAACTGATTTTACTGCATTCGTAAGGGTCGATCGGTAGACAAAAACGTTGTTGCCCATAAATCACATTCAATTTGGGATAATTACAAATAAAAGTAGAAGCCTTATTTACTTGTATTTTCTAAAACTGCAGTAACGGTATATCATTATTTATATATTTGAACTTAACTTTAAAATTTGGCTACTCTTTACAAAATAACTCTGTATAGGCTGTAACTAACACGCACTTGGCCAGTTATTTATATATTAAAAACTAGCCAAGTGGGTGTCGATAGGGTTACGTAGTTGCCCGTCACAATACGTGGGCTTTCTTGATACTCGTAATGAGCATATTATATAGAGATATTTGCTATAGTTGCCACGCTTGTCAGGGAGGCTTGCAACCGCGTTTTTTTTTTAATTTTTTGTCGTTATAGGAAGACTGCTATTCTATTCTACTCACATCTCCAAATTTTTGCCCCTCTGTTGCCTCTTACGACACCCACGGAATATGGGTTAGTGGATATTCCTACACCGCCACTATACGATATAAACGAATAGATGATACACAGTATAAGTTGTGTGAATTTGGCTTGTACCTTTTGTTAAAAGTTATTTTTAAGTGAGTTATTGGTGCGGTAGGTAGTAAAATTACAAGTGTTCAGGTCTAATAGTTTTTGAGTTAAAAGAATTCGAGAATGGCATGAAATATTTCAAGTACAATACATATATATTTCAATTATTATTACTATTAAAAAAAATAAACACTGCAACCAGCCAGCAACATTTTTTTCTTCTAACTATAATTTTACACAATAATAAATCAAATTTAGTACCCGCCGATTCAAAAATCGAATAAATCAATTCTAAACACCATTCGTATCAATTCAAAAATCCACAAACGCGAAGTACATCGAAACGCTATTAGACGATCCCGTTAAGTCACACTCAGAACGTCTTTAGTACTTCCGAGATCCCATCTTTTAACAGACAGGAAGGAAGCGGGATTTCGATATCGTCGCGTCAGTCGCCATTATATCATCACGCCGATGCCAAGGGAGCCAGCTGAGCGTGTCGCCCTCATGACAGTATACTATCGGGTAATATACGCCGAGTTTTTAATGTGTTCCGTTTGTGATTTCGTTATTTTAACGAGGCTACATGTTATTGAATCGGTTTTACGTGATGTTTACAAACAGATCGCGTTATAGTTGCGGTATAAGAATATACACTACGATATATGGTGTCGTGAGGAGCGACAGAGAAAAATGTAACAGGCAATGGATATGAGTATATGTATTTACAATAGTTCAAAAAATTAAATCCGGGTGCCTACCCACCCACTTAGCTTTTAACGTGGTAGAGCCATGCTGCCGCTATTAATAGTATAGTTCTAACACGAATGGGTCGTCTCGACCGGGGAAGGACCACGCTCTCACAGAATAGCAGCGTAAAATAGCAGCTTAGTGCTTCTGTTTTTCGTATGGTGAGTGTAGAGAACCGGAGACCCTTTTTACTGGAAAAGATTCATTTCATCTTAATCCTAAAGTTCCTAGTAGGTATAATGGTTGAGAATATTAGGAAGAACAATAAAACTATTAAAGTCTTTTTCTACCGCCTTCAAAAAGAAGGCGGTACTCAATTCTACTGTAAGTTTTTTTTATGTGTGTTACCTCATAAGTTTTTGTGGGTGAACCGATTTCGATGATTCTTTTTTTATTTGAAAACTGGTGCTTCTTATGTGGTGGTATATAAGATTGATCAAGTCTGACTAATAGTTTTTGAGTTATTTTTAATAATTTATATTGAATTCGGTTGTATAAAATTAAAAAAAATTAATTTATTTGTTTTATATGCGTAATACACAACATGCTGAGTATAGAGACATGTTTTAGTAGATTAGTATTGGCAGTTTCTACAAAAATAATGTGGCAACACTGACTAGTGACTATCGCGAACGAACGGAAGCGTGTATCCCTATAAATAAAACGATTTCTGCAAACGGCGGGAAACGTCAAACTCAAAGAAACAAAAGGACGTTTATTCAAATGAGACAGCCCTGCGTTCGGTTCCACGGCTCGTATAAAGACATATTGTATTAAAAAAAAAAACGATTGCACGCACGGGTGCCCGCCTAAATGGTAATGGCTTGAAATCAATCAAACACTCACCTTTCTGCGGCGGTTGTGGGACCTAATGACCCGTGTCGCATAGTTTTGGTTAGTTTAACATCAATATTACATCGGATAGGTGACGGGTTAACGAAGCGAAGCGATTGACGAGGAACGCTATAAAGGACTCTATGGAGAGCGGTGCAATTGATTGAGTGATAGCTAAAGCGAATGGTGTTAAAATTATAAAGTTAATTAACCAAGAGATTATTCAATTAAAGATACGTACTCAGGTGCTAAAAGTCGGCTCGACCGGAGTAGGAACTCACTCACGTGTTTCGTATGGTGTGTGTAGAGACCCTTTTTATTGGAAACGCAGCATACTGTTTACGTTCTCAGGGGTGACAACGCATCTGTTTCTTAATAGAGAATAATTATAGGTGTCTGTAGGACAAAACATCCACTTTTTCCACGTTGTAGAGCCATGCTGCAGCTACATTATGGTTGTAGCACGAATGGGTCGGCCCGACCGGGGAAGGACCACGCTCTCACAGAAAACCATCGTAAAAAAGCAGCTTATCGCTGCTGTATTTCGTATGGTGAGTGTAGAGAACCGGAGACCCGTTTTACTGGCAAAGAGGCATTCCATCTTAGTCGTCACGGGTGACAACGCATCTGCATCTTGAGTCTTTATTGAGGATAGATGTAGATGTCTATGGGTCACAGTAACCACTTACCATCAATCAGGTGGACTGTGTGCTCGTTTGTCACCCGATCCTATAAAAAAAAACTTACCATCAGGTGGACTGTGTGCTCGATTGTCACCCTATCCTATAAAATAAAATAGTTACAATTGTAAATATCTTTAAAACATTTAGACTGCCTCATTAGACTAATTGTCGTTAGCGCGAACGCGTTTCAGATTCGAATCCCGATTTGAGCTAAAATCAGGTATTACTTTGCCTGTCAAGGAATTCTCAATAGTGTAGTCAGCAAGTTAGCAAGGCTTTACCACCGAGCCTCGAAAAGCATATAAGCACGATCCTATGCCTGATCTCTTTTGCCTTGTCATATTTTCATCCCATCGGACTATGAAAGTGAGGGAACAGAGAGTGCACCTATCCTTGCGCAGAAATTCATCATCAATCATCATCATTACAGCCCTTCACAAGTCCACTGCTGAACATAAGCCTCACCCAGGGAATGCCACAAAGCACGGTCCTAAACCACATGGTTCCATCGACTTCCTGCTTGTCTTACCAGATCATTACTCCATCTAGTGGGGGGTCATCCTACACTTCGCCTATGAGGCTGCCACTCGAGAACCTTTTACATCGGCTGAATTGGAAATCGGTTCTTCGAGATATATGGCCGGCCCATTGCACACTTCAACTTACTAATCCGTTAGGCTATGTCGGTCACTCTAGTTCTACAGCGGATATCCTCATTTCTAAGTTTATCACGCAGAAAAACTCCGAGCATAGCCCTCTCCATAGCTCGCTGAGCGACCTTAAGCTTCCTCATATAGCCAGCAGTGAAGGAGCACGTCTCAGATCCACAAGTCATCACTGGCAACACGGACTGGTTGTACAATCTCATTTCAAAGTTTTGAAGTAAGAGACACATATTAGTGCACTATAAATCTGTTTTGCGCAGATGACTAACAGCCGTGACTAATATTATTTCTGTATAAAGTTTAATACCTAAATTTCTTTAATGATCCGCTCATAAAACATCATTGAGGCGTTTCCCTGACCAAATAACCTTGAGCATGCAGTACACTACCACCCGCACTCTGCGTACGCCCATTTATCATAGAATTCACACAATTTTTGGAATTAATATTAATTAAAAAAGAAAAGCGAACTTTAAAAATTAAATAAAACGTGAATAATATAGATATTTAAATTATCTATCCATTAGTGTAATCCTCAAATGATTAGAGCGTTGCCTTTAGCAACAGCTGCATGTAATCAATAATTTTAGTCATTTTTAGAAGTAGATTTTAAATGTATTTATAACACATAAAAACAAATTAGAACGTGGAATGTGATGATAGGATATCGAACATTAATAATGTGCTTTTAGATGTAGTTTATTTCTCATAACTAATGAGATAATTGTATCTGAATAACGAAGAAAAACGCACTATCGCAAGGTTTTGGTCGGGGTATCGCCTTAAGGCAGTGGTTATATAAATCATCCGACTGTAGCATCAACGGGGACTGATTCCGTATCAGATATCGTCAACTGTAAATCTTAAACTGAAGCGGATATTATGCAATTAAATATTATAATGTTGATTCACACTTATTAAGTGAAAACATTAGAAATCCGCCATTGTTTTAGGCCTGCGTGACTGAAGATAGTAGTAGCTTTATATCTAAAATATGTTCTCTTGTTACAAACAAGGTGATCGCTCAAATACCAACAGAATATATTTCATTATGAACACCTGTTCATGACTGCACTGCATTTTAACTACTAGTAATCATAGTGAACGGCAGGGTCGGGAAGGGACGCCCTAGACGAAGGTTTATCGACCAAATCGGCGATACATTAAAAATGGGCCAGATTAGGAGTACCCTTAACCGACGAGCGTGTATGCGTAGATATATGGATGTAAAAGAGGCGAGTGAGGTGTGTCAGGATCGCGCCAAATGGAAGTCCGTAGTCTCTGCCTACCCCTCTGGGTGACAGGCGTGAGTGTTTATGTATGTATGTATATGTAGTAATCATTATAATTTACGTGGTAGAGCCAAGTTGCAGCTGTATTATGGTTGTAGCACGAATGGGTCGGCTCGACCGGGGTGGGACCACGCTCTCATAGATAACCAGCGTAAATTAGCAGCTTAATGCTGCTGTGATTCGTATGGTGAGTGTAGTGAACTGGAGACCCTTTTTACTGAAAACGAGGCATTCTATCTTAGTCCTCGGAGATGACAACGCATCTGCATTTTGATTCTCAATCGAGGATAAATGTAGATGTCTATTAGCCACAGCATCCACTTACCATCAGGTGGACTGTGTGCTCGCTTGTCACTCTTATTCAATAAAAAAATTAGGAATCGTACTTCAAGATATGTGCGTTATGGTTTCTCTCCTATATCGTTTACTATCCATACCAATTCAAATAAGACATTTAAAATAATATATTTTTATATTTGTGATTTCAGATAGTTTCACCAAATGACAATAATCGCTTGTAAATTATGAGCCTTACTAATAAAAATCGACATCAGGTTAAGAAATGATGAAAATCTAAAGATAATTAATACCTAATCTCAATGAGCAATAATCAATGATTCTAAGTAAGACCGTACATAATTCTTGTTTATTTAGTAACAGTTTTTTAAATAATAAGTTAAAATTACCTGTTCATTATTATAAACTACTAAATTAAAAAGTTGCTGATTTTTTCACGATCATTATCATCATTGTTATTTATAGTCTTTGTTTTATTGACTTTTTATAGAATTAGAGTGACAAATGAGCACACTCCCCATGTGATGGTAAATAATTACAGTAGCCCATAGACAGACTCCTTCATCTATCCTCGATTAAAAATCAAAAGGTATGTAGATGCGTCGTTATCCCTGATACAAAATCCCTGAGGACTAAGTTAGAATGCCTCGTTTCCAGTGAAAAGGGTCTCCGGATCTCTACACTTATAATACGAAATACAGCAGCATTAAGCTGCTATTTTCCGCTGGGATTCTGTGAGAGCGTGATCTTTCCCCGATCGAGCCGATCCATTCGTGCTAATAGTTGCAGCACGAATGGGCCGGCTCGATCGGTAATTTAGCTGCAGCATGGCTCTCGTAAGAATGCCTAGTGACCAGTAATCAGTTATTTCGTGCAGGTATTCTTATGGTATATATTTAAGACTAGCTGTTCCCCGCGACTTCGTTCGCGTGTTAGGGTTTTTATGTTTCTGCGCGGAACCCTGATTCTTTTTCTAAAATAAAAGTAGCCTAAGTTACTCCTTATGAAATCAGCTATCTGCCAGTGAAAGTCCCGTCAAAATCGGTCCAGCCGTTTCGGAGATTACCCGGAACAAACAGACAGACAGACAGACAAAAATTTTAAAAATTGTATTTTAGTTATAGGTATCGTATTTACTTTCATATGCATTTAGTAAAAAACTGTAATTTTGACATTACAAACAGACACTTCAATTTTATTTATTTGTATTGATGTCTATGTAGGCGAAAGCGGATCATCCTCAGGTGCACTCCTGACGGATGTCGCAAATATGCACGCGTTACAACATATAATACAAGAAAATATAATAAACAGATCGTTAGCAATTTGTTGTGTTTCTCAAAAATCCTATAACTAACAACGGTTTCCACGTTACCATAGTTATGACGCTTTTCTAGAATAAAAATTACTCTCGATCTAACCAGTATTTCATAGACGTGCTGACATATATATTCCAAATTATTTACTTACATGATGTTTCTCAATACCAATATCATTTCTTGGAAGTCACGCAACAGTGGAACATACGATAGGATATGGGTAAGATGGATATGGGTCTGATAATGACTCAAAAAGTAAAAAGCATGGCAACTTTGTCAAATATATCCCATATGTAGCAGTCTATGGGTGAGGCCTATGTTCAGAAGTGGGCTTTTGATGTATGGATAGATGAATGGATAGATTTCATCAATATAGTTTTAACAAGAAAGTCTAATACAGTCTATTCATTAAGCTGGGCAGGCGAATGTGTAAACGCAAAGCTTGTAGTTTTGCAGTTTTGAGGCTCTAATAGTTTCTGAAATTTAGAATCGCTCTCTTTTATTTATAGAATAAGGGTGACAAATGTACACACCAGATAAGTGGTTGGTGTGGACACCTAAATCTATCCACGTTTGTTACTCCTGAGGACTTAAATGGAATGCCTAGTTACCAATAAAAAGGGGAGTTATCTGCACTCACCATTTGAAACACAGCAGCGTTAAACTGCTATTTCACTCTGGTACTTTTTGAGAGCATGGTCCTTCCCTGGTCGAGTCAACCCATTCATGCTACAACCATAATATTTAAGTAACATTAAAAACTAATTCTTTATTCGAATTAACAAATAAATAAATGAAAATCAAAATTTTAAACACAGAAATCCATTGAGTCAAGACACAAAGCAATACTGGCTCAGGCCACCTGACAGTAAGACCCAATCTCCCAAGCATAAACAATCCTAATCAACAAGCCCCGTTAATGTTTAAGCAGGTCTAACTGTAACCATAACTGAGCATAGGCCTTCGCTCACAAATGTACGAACAATTACGAGGAGCCCACCGGTAACAGATAACATCGCATCCTGATTAGACACGGCTAATACCATTGTTGACGCCTAGGAAGCGATGCGGTGCCTAGATCGGACTTACCTGCTGTATTACCTGATACATTGCCAACTCCGTTTCCGGCTTGGCTCACTTCATCTGCATAGTTATTGTGTTCGTTTAACTCCTAGAGTTTACGGTGATAATTTGAGGTAGCAAATGAATGGGTGATTCCGGTCGGACTAATTTTGAATTGTGTTGTGCTAAATGTGTAATACATGCTTTGAATTATATAGGTTATATTACGCATTTCTTTAAATGTGGCCCCAGTTGCGGAAAAGTTGAGAAGTGTTATGCTAGCGTGGTATAGTATGCGAAGTGAATTAAGCCATCTAACAAGAAGAATGTTGACTTTAAAAGTGGATGAATATAACAGTAAACGGAGAAAACATAAAATTTTTTGGGGATGACGATATGCGTAATAAAGGAGTGAGTGAAAATATAACGGCTAATAGAGGAGAATGGAAGAGGGAGACATGTTTTTTTACATTGGGAAATGCCAACGTAATCCCACCTCGCGGAGATAAGGACGGTCGAACTTCGATTGGAAATCGAACTAACACCGACTAAAACTCCATACTGTTCCACCTTCGCCGTATATTGGCAGGGCCAAAGAGTGCCTTAACCATCACGCTTGGCAGGCGTATTAACGACTACAGTACCAGACGTTTACGACATTAATTTAACATTACAAACAGACACTTCAATTTTATTTATTTCTATAGACTATAGATGTAATAATGCTTCTCAGTACCTAGAGGATTTCGATTCCACACAGTATACTTTAACCTTAAAGTGCTACTCCGAATAGGTGCTGGATATTTTATAGCTCCATAGGTACCCGTTTTACCTCATTAGTAGAGAAAAGGGACAAGCAGAGGAATTCGTAAAAAATCAACCGTGTGCATCTCCCAAATTTCAATCCCTATGGCACAAGGGTGACACAAAGGCTAAGGTATGGCTCTATGGGGTGGAGAAGAGAATGCCAGACAAACACCTTCCATAAGATGCGCGAGTTGGCAAAGCATTACCTATAACATTTGCCCAAAGATACTCATAACGTTTGGCAGTTGGATTGTCTTGTCATCGCCATCATTAGGTTTGTAAGTATGTTTGTCCTTATACAAACAATTATTTAGTTGTGTCTCATTGTTTGCTTAACTTTAAAATGATCGCAATCTCTTAATAACACGTAACAACTAAAGGACGGACTGACTTCCGTAATCCGTATTAGATGACGTTCGCAATCAGATCATTCCACTTCATTCCAACCGATGTAACTAATCGAGAAATAATAGCAAGAAAATGGCGGACGATTCTTAGCGATCTAATAATTGAAGAGCACCTCACAATGCGGACTGCGTGAGAATTGCATATGTAGATAAAGTAGATAATCGACGCACACAATACGTGGGACGGAGTCCGCACTTTTCTTCTAGCAATTAATCGTGGTCATATTAAGGTTTGAAATTACGTAGGACGAGATTCATTTGTAATTTGGAAATTTTTGCACGAAACTAGTTTTTACCGATTTTATCGCATATATCAAACATCATGGTCATGGGTTAGCTGAGATGTATCACGTCAAAATGTCATTGTTAATTTTTAAAGTGAAGGTAGCCATGGTTAATTATGGCATTGAGACGTCTAACACCTCAGTCCCTCCGTCATCGTGGTTGCCGTATAGTAGTCGAAACGTTGGGAATATAAAACAAGTTAATATACGCATAAAATCCGTAAAATCTAGTTTAATTTAAATGTGTGGTGCTCGCGTAAATATGTGAAATCATTCTGGAAATTTTATTTGTTTAGAAAACATAAAAATATTAATTCATTAATTCATTCATACATTACATCTTATCAAAGGTCAACTGCTGAACATAGGCCTCCTTCATAGATTGTCTCATGGGGGATTTTACCATAGTTGCCATTCTTGGCAGGCGGGTTGGCAACCGCAGTTTTTTATAATTTTGAGTTGTTATCGAGAAGACGCTGCTGCCTATCTCCTGGCCTGTTTCCTTTTGTCGCCTCTTACGACACCCGAGGGGCGATATGGGGTAGTGGATATTCTTACACCGTCATACAGTCGGTAGTAGTGCGACATAATATATTGCAAACTAGCTGTTACCCGCGAATTCGCTCGCGTGTAATTTATGCTTTTTTTGCGCTGAAACCTATTATTTTATCTAAATAAAAGTAGCTTAAGTTACTCCTTATAACATCAGCTATATGCCGGTTAAATTTCCGACAAATCGGTCCAGTCATGTCGGAGATAAGATGGAACAAACAAACAGACTGATAGATAGACAGAAGAACAGACAAAAATGTTTAAATTGTGTTTTATTTATAAGTACAGTTTAGACTTTCAAATTCATTTAGTAAAAAGCTGTTATTTTGACATTACCAACAGACACTTCAATTTTATATATTTGTATAATTAGATGTAGATTTAAATCGATGTTTATTCGACTTTGGTTAATAAAGATATTTTCGCACATAATGACAAATTCATTGTCAATGTTATCTATAAAACTTTTTATTATAAAACTAAATTATTTAATGGTGGTTGAATTGACTTTTTTTCAATATGGCCGCCAAATATTCGATGCGAAAGCGATGGTTCTTCCCTGGACAAACATTTTTTTCGATCCAGTGGTAAAATCAAACAATATATTTTTATATATATATATATATATATATATATATATATATATATATATATATATATATATATATATATATATATATATATATATATATATATATATACGGGGTGGCGATAAAGTTATCACATTAAATGAAGATTAATCCTATATAACGTTCTTTGAGCATACACAACAAGAAAAAATAACAATTAACATTCTAGTCGCAATTGCCCTTACAAGCCCTTGCTTTTACATGTCACTACTGGTCAGTACACTAATATTATCAAGGTGATTTATTTCGCGTCAATTTTTTCGCTATTTATTTTGTTTGAAAGATGCATTTTTTTATTTTTGGTAGAATTAACTGGAAATCAGAAATTCAGAAAATTCGTAACAAATTGTCTAGCTTTGTATATGCATTAAGTGAAATAAAAAAGACAACTGACCTCCAGACTGCGTTAATTACTTATAATGCCTATGCACAGGCGTGGCTAAGGTATGGTATTATCCCGTGGGGCAACAGTACAGATGCACCCACCATCTTCATCTTACAGAAAAAGCTAATTCGCATTATGTCTAACACAAAACTACTGAAAGTTGTCGTCCTCATTTCAAGAAACTTAAACTTCTTACCTTAAGTTGTATTTATATATTGGAAATATGCAAATTCGTGCGAAAATACCCTAATTTATATGTAAAAAGAGAAACTAAAAATACGGCTTATAGTTTTAGATATGAAAATAAATTATTGCTACCACCCTCTAAAATGAAGCTCTTCTCATCAGGCCCTCACGCAATGTCCATAACTGTCTATAATAAACTACCAAACTCATTAAAAAACGAAACAAATGATAATATTTTTATAAGACAATTAAAAGTGTTTCTAATCAATAAATGTTATTATACTTTATATGATTACCTGAATGACAAAAGCAATACTATAAATAAATGAATGATTAATATGAATAATTATGGACTAATAAATGATATAATAATAATGAATGATATAATAATAATAATGAATTATAAAACATCTGTGCGTCCTCCTCTGTTCTAATTTTCTAATTTGCTATACCCAACAGGGTCCATATTGTGATAATTTAATTTATTAATTTGTACATTATGAAATGCAAATAAATATTCAGTATTGAGTATTGAAATTGTATATTTTATTATTTTAACCGACATATATGAACTTGTACATATCGCTGTGTTATTTAATATTATAACCTAATTGCCACCCAGTACATACTATTAATTAAAATGATTATATTATGTTCTGTTCTATTCTATTGTATTAAAATTTAGTATTTTGGTTTGCGTCAGATTTCTTTCAGTGGATTTTTATGAAAGATTGCAAATACCCACATACATATGTGCATGTACAGCCGTTTGTAATTAAATAATATTGTTCATTTTGGATCATATAAGCTACAATAAAAAATGTAACTACTAAGGAATTTCAATTATAAGGATGTCTTCAGACGCAAAGTATAAAAAAGATTTTTTTTTTAATTATTGCTGTTGCATTAATTTTAAGTGAATAACTAATTGCTGGCACAAAACCCTAATACTTGCGATTATGTTTTTTAAATACCACTGCTAAACGTATGCCTCCCACATAGATTTCCTCATAGGGGACATATTTGCCATAGTTGCCACGCTTGGCAAGTACGGTGACAACCGCAGTTTTTTTTTAATTTTCTGTCTTTATTAGGAGACGCTGCTACCCATCTCCTGATTTGTTTCCCTCTGTCGCCTCGTACGACATCCAAGGGATGTCACGGGACAGTAGATATCCTACATTCCCACTACACGATTCACGATTACAGCTCAATCAATTTCGATGCAATTCTCTTCATAGTCTAGCAAGCTTCTTGTTGTTATTGGTTCGATTAGAATTGTAAAATGCATCCAACCATGTATTAGAACATTTACCCATAAACACCATACTGGGCAGACAGGTTGGCTAACGTAGAGCTGATGATATCGCGACATCTTCACACCGATTTTTATAGAGGAACGGTGACAAACGAGCACACGGTCTACCAATTGGTTACTGGATGCTATGACCCATAGACAACTACATCTATCGTTGATTAAGAATCAAAACGCAGATACCTTGTCACCTTTGAGGACTAAAATGGAATGCCTAGTTTCCAGTGATAAAGGTCTCCGGTTCTTTTCACTCACCACGCGAAACACAGCAGGTGTAAGCTGCTATTTTACGCTGGTGTTCTTTGAAAGTGTAGTCGTCCCCGGTCAAGCCGACCCATTAGTGCTATCACCATAATATAACTGCAGCGTGGCACATAATCTACTAATGTAACCCTTATTTAGAATACGAATAGTCTGAAGTGAACTTACTTAAGCCTAAAAGCATACAATAATCAGAACAGTGACCAGTTTATCATTGCACAGTCTTCCGTCTGTCACCAGCCTAACAACTGATCCTAATTAAATACGCGGCCGACTGTACCCGGGCGAGCGCGGCGCCGAATGATTTAGGGTTCCGCAAAAAGTTGAGGAATTATTGCCATTTTCTCGGTAGGTGAGGTGAACGAAGAACAGAGTAGTTTGCTCCGCGAATAATTAGTGAATCGTTCTATATTCGTATTTCCGACACTTTGTTAATTCATATGCGACGCCTGACTTAGTTTACGTTTCAGGAATTGTACCTAGTAATCACATAAAAAACTGCATTTTGTAAATGTGTATATACATATAATTTAGAGACATCATAGCAAATTAAACAAGAATATAAGAGTCGTGGTAGCTCAGATGGTTAGCGCTCGCTGTAAGTTTCGCAGTACGCGAGCAACCCGGGTTCGATCCTCGCCGGCACCAATGAAATTATTAATTGCAATTTTAAGTGCTGGTTTACCACGTGCTTGGAGGTGAAGGGAAACATCGTGAGGAAACCTGTGTCTGAGAAATAAGAAAAAAAATATTTCGAAGGCATGTGAAGTTCGTCAACACGCATTGGGTCAACGGAGTGGACATTTCCTTGCCCTAAAATGCTCACAGAAACGAGATGAGGCCTGTGCCCAGTAGTGGGAAGTATATTTGCTGTCGACATATCGAATGATGTGCATTTTCGTGGTCACTTGGAAGAGAAGGCCAAATAGGCCTCTAAAAAGCTTGGCGTGCTCACCAGAGCGGGACAGTATTTCATGCCGGCACACCGCTTGCAACTTTACAAGATGCATGTTTGGCTCCAAATAGAATACTGTTCCCATCTCTGGGCAGAGGTTCCCCAGTGCCAGCTCCTTCCACTTGACCGCATCCAGCGCAGAGCGGTTCGGATCGTCGACGACCGAGTTCTTTCCGATCGGCTTGACTCACTGGCACTGTGTAGAGATGTTGCATCTCTTTGCGTATTTTATCGCATCTACCACGGGAAGTGCTGTGAGGAATTGTTCGGACTAATTCCAGCCGCTCAATTTCACCATCGGACATCGCGACAAAACTCGCGATACCTTCCATACCATTTGGATGATTGGCAGTCCACCACTGTGCGATTTAGAAGAAGTTTTCTTCCTCGCACAACTTCCTTGTGGAATCATCAGCGATTTTTCCGGACCGATACGACTTAGGAACCTTCAAGAAAAGAGCCAAGTCCTTTTTAAAACGGCGGCCGGTAATGCATTTGCAATTCCCCTGGTGTTGCAGTTGGTCGTGGGTGGCGGTAGTCACTTACCAGTGAGCCGTATGCCAGTTTTTCCTATAAAAAAATTGACGTTAAAGGTTTTGGTGGGTAACATAAAAATGTATTTCCACTGAAATCGGAATACTGAAAGTTGAGACACCACTAAAAGTAAAAAATTCATTATACGAGTAGCATGTTATTTTATTTATGTTGACAATTTCCCAATTTATCGCATTTCGGATAATGAGATCTATATGAATTTACTACGTAAAAGGACGCTTAACTATCACTGCCGCCAAATTGCACTGCCGCTCAGTCTCAACTTTTGTAAATTGTATTTAATGGTAAACGATGTGATCGCACTATTACATTATGTTTCGTTACTAACTGGTGATCCACCCCGCTTCGCACAGGTAATTTCTGGAAAGAATTCAGTCTAGTGAGAGCCAGCTACTGGGTCCGATTGCAAACCTAAACCATTCCGGAACCAACTTAATCACACATACAAAATATCGTCGTAATCGGTCCAGCCGTTTAGGAGAAGTTTAGTCACATACACACGGACAGAAGAGTTATATGTATACAGATTTAATTTAGTTTACTAAAAATAGTAAGAACTATATGTTGATCCTAATATATATAAAAAAAGATCATTACCAACTTTTATAGCATTATTGTAGCATAAGGGTGACAAACGAGCACACAGTCCACCTGATGGTAAGTGATAGACATCTACATTCATCCTCGATTAAAAACCTAAATGCAGATGCGTTACCACCCCTAAGGAAAAAGATGGAACGCCTCGTTTCCAGTAAAAAGGGTCTCCGTTTCTCCACACTCACCATACGAAACATAGCAGTATTAAGATGCTATTTCACGTTGGTATTCTGTAAGAGCATGATCCTGCCACAGATGAGCCAACCTATTTGTGCTGCAACAATAATATAGCTACAATGTGGCTCTACCACGTAATGGCGTGTGGTGGCGACATAAAATAATTCATCACCGCATTTCGTCCCGTGGAGTCGTAAGAGTTTACTATTGGAAATGCCAAAGAAATCTTATGGCTTACAGATGGCGGTATAAACGTCTCGTTTACGTCAGATACAACATATTTAGAGTGAGGAGATCTAGTACTGCGATATTAAAGCCACCTGCGAGGGTCTATGTGTATGTAAATCTAGTCAAAGCTTATCACTTGGAGCTCTAATATTTCCCATCATAATTCCTCTCCTCAATTATATCTATCCTATCTAACTATCTAGTTTATGTACACCTTCCTTATTCTCAATTCGTTATAAATAACAGTTCTTTGCGCAAAGAGGTTGTCTGGAAGAAATCGCTTCCAAAGCGATAAGACTCTCTGTTGTGCCGTACTTATTTTATTTTGTTTGTTTTGTTATATACTTCATTTTGTTTTATTTTTATGTCTAATGGTGCACAATAAAGAATATATTAAATGATTGCTTATCTGCAACAGTGGAATTTGCACTTTTATGGGTATAAACGTGAAGAGATTATATGCCTAGCGGCAATGATGTCAAGCGTATTTATCGATACAGCATTGTGGCCTTGGTTCAAATATAGGTTTATCCATTTCTCAAAAATGAACCTGAAGTTTCACCAGGTGACAACAATCGCATGTATAAGTTATAAATTTTATGAAATATAGGTGATTATTTAACGTGTCCATGGCGTAGTGGCCCAGCACAGCGCTACTCGAGAAGCTTTGTTCCCCATCGGTTTTCAGTTTTTCAAGCTATAGCTTGAACAATTAGTAAGTTGAAGTGGCCATATATGGCGGCCCATTGCCACTTCAACTTAGTAATCTGTGGGGGTGTGTTGGTTAATTTAGTTCTCCAGTGGATATCCTAATTTCTAAGTATTTCATACCTTTATATCCGAGAGATTATGACATTAAATAAATGATTATGTTTAATTTGGTGAAAATCAATGAAAATGACATTAAGTGCAAAATAATATTCGATATCATCAAAAAAAAACGTATGAATTCGGCTCATTTAAAAGCAGTAGCAACGTAAGTTAGATACGGGTGCTGCATGACAAGCTGTGAAGTAACATCACGTGGAAACTCTCTTAAACAATAATCTAATAGCGTCCATACGAGAGCCATCTGGTAGCAGTCTTTAAAAACTGTTTTTAGAGCATCAACCTCTTTTCAGGCCGATGAAGATGATATCTACGTGACATTTCTTAAATTTATTAATCTCATATTAAGATGTCTGTAATTTTACGTCAGTGAACTATTTCTTTACATATTTGTTTTTTAAATATAAAGAACATAGGGCTGCGTCAAAAAGACTATAAATCATAAAACACTGTTAGTGTACCCTTTTGAGCATATAGAATATAAATTCATTTCTACGATCTTCATTTATAAATCATTGCGTTCAGCACCAGCATCAAACCTGCTCGAAGCCACTGAGTTATAGGGCATCCATTTTAATCTTCGCCCACATAAGTTTTGTTGAAATAATAGCTGTTTACGCTTATCCTATAAATCCGCTTGCCGGTAGCATCACTTGACATAATGCTCTGAAACTATTTCAAATATGCGCTCTTTATTTATGTCTTCGTAGACTTGGAGCGCTCTTTGAAGCTCTCTGTTAGATTAACATTATTTTTTTTAAACAAACTCTACTTCGAATTCGAGTTTAAAGAGAAGTTTATTGTGAAAACATTTGCCATACGCGAATTAATTTCTTATATTGACTCATTCTATTTTCTGTGATGTAAATGCTGTTACCCTATGCAGCTCTTACAGCTTCATGTGACTCAGGGTTCGCGGTCTACAAGGCTGTGAGCTAATTAAAAAAAGGGAAAGGCAAGTGAGGATGATGAGGGTTTATGATTTGGTATTTTTACCAATCATCGCGTCCCCTCTGTTGAGGTTTATTGAGTTATCTAACCACTGTAGGAGTGCGGGTGTGTATACCCCCGCCTCTGACTGCTTAGGTCGTATCGGTCGATGTTATTCATGATTGTGAATTTGATTTCTCTTATATAGTGCAAACAAAAAGTTTTCTAACATCCCGCATAAAAGAACATGGCCAACAACAACGGCCCCCGCCATTACATCAGATTTGATAGATCACACATCGTCGCAAAAGAACACCGATTCCTACCAAAGATGATTCGTGAGGCTACTGAAATCAAAAACATCCTAATTTCAATAGAGAAGGCGGGTAGGTACTAACAACTGCTTGGGGTCCTATGATTAATAAAATTAAAAACAAACTCAAGCCATTCCACTGCAATACGGTAAGATACAATAAGTTCATTCTACGTAGATCGGACCAATATTAATAATTAAATCTGTAGGTATGGGTTAACTAAGATATCGAAACGTCAAACACGTAAAGTACCCATGTGACCATGGACACTATAAAGCACTATAAACGTCGAGAATTAATAACGTTAAAATCAACGCGATAAAATATTGATATTTGTTTTATTCAACGTGCATTATTCGTGTTAACATAAGTATTTGATAATATTTCTACGTTCTTCATTAATATCTTAAATTTATATCAAGAACTGAACACTTGTGATTAATAAATGTATTAGCGTTGACGTTTTGATGCATTCATTTGCTGAATGCATCACTGTAAAAACAATCGCAACGGTAATATACACGCAGATGAAAATAACAAGAAGGTTATTTATGAAGTGTTTGTAGCTGAGACCCAAAGAAATTTAAAAAGAATAACAAATTCTTTAATTTAAAAGTGGAACTAAACTCCTTTTTTTTTCTTTTTTATTCAAATTCACTACAACCTATCAAGAACCTGCTGCTAGGGCTGGCTCATAAGGAGTATTTGTATTAGGGATATTTGTCATGTTGCCACATATTATTTTCAGTAGTTATCAGACAGGTGGTGCTGCCCATGATGTGTCCCACCTGCGGGATGATATGGGGTAGCAGATTCTCTTATGTCGCCAACACCGTGGTTATAGGTCAACTGGAAGATATTTCAAGTACCTAATACTTTTCCACGAACTCACTGTATAAATGTTTCTATGTATTTTTGTGAGTACGAAAATTTTCACAATATAATCTCTTATTTAAAAATGGAACTACAATTCTTATTGGTTTAAAGTAGGTGTACCTATAATGAAAACGAGTTCTACCATCAAAATATTTCCTAAATCATCTTATAATATTGAAATCATTATCCTTAAACATTTCCTTATTGCAAAGTATATCTTTGACAACATTACTACTTTTACGTAGTAGAGCCACGCTGCAGCTATATTAGTAGTATAGTTGTAGCACGAATGGGTCGGCTCGACCGGGGAAGGACCACGCTCTCACAGAATACCAGCGCAAAATCTAATATCTTTAAATTTTCATGAAATTTAGTATGCAGGCGGTTCGAGGGCGATAAATCGATCTATCTAGGATTAATTTTTAGAAAATGTCGTTTTAACCGTGTTTTCAGGCAACTGCTAAAATATCATTAGAATACAAAGGTAAATTTCGCCACTATACAAGGTTATAATAGCTCAGGTGGGAAATCGGGCGGTCCCAAAACCAGAAGACCCCCAGTGCGAGTCCAAATGTCACCAGTACGATATTTTTTCCCCTTTTGTGAGAAAAACTATTATTGGGAGCCCTTTATCAACGCATCTAATTTGTATCTAAGTATATTTAAAAAAAATGATAAAAATGACCAAGATTTTAAAAAAATAATACGGTAGTAATTACATTAGTAAAGAAACCGACTTTGTGCAAATATTTTTATCCTATTGGCGATGTTTCGTTACAAGTATAAAAGTCATATCAATAGCTCTTTATTGATAACCAACTTCAACATAAACTGAAAAATATGACTCTTCCTGAGGTCTATTGGCGAATAATAATAATATTATTTTTTAATTGAAATATAATTTCCAAAAATAAAATACCGAGCAAAGCTCGGTCATCCAGGTATAGCAGCTTAACGCTGCTGTGTTTCGTATGGTGAGTGAGGCATTCCATCTTAGTCCTCACGGGTGACAACGTATCTGCATTTTGATTTGTAATCGAGGATAGATGTAGATGTCTATGGGCCGCAGCAACCACTTACCATCAGGTGGACTGGTGCTCGTTTGTCGCCCTATAAAAAAATATCTATCCTATAAAAAACACTACAGGCTAAAGAATTGTCCCCTAAGCGAATTAGAACAATCAAGTCATTATTTTCAAGTGTACCCGTTATTCGAAGTAGGAACTCACTGTGCGTAAAGATGGTGGCCAGATACGCTGTAATGTTCTACGGGCTAGATCTGCCGTGGATCGTGCGATCAATAGATCGATCTGACGACGAGAGTGCACCGACGCGTGTATGCTTCCTTGCATTGTTCGCGCAGTTGCGTTTCTACCAGCGACTAATCTACTAAATTATACACAGCGCTAACGTTAAATATTATTTAACTCAGATTTAACTGTGTTCACACTTGTATTTGGTATTCCTGCGCTACTTTTTGCGATATTCTGTGAGCACCACTGTGTTGTGGGTGAAGAAAATGAGTATGATTACAAACTCATAAGACATCCATCTTATAATACCATCATTAGAGGTTTTAAAGCTTGTGTAGGCTCCTTTATTGTAAGTTACTGGTAGTAAGAAGCCACTTATACTTTAGATGGGCTTTTTTTATAGAATTAGGGTGACAAACGAGCACACAGTTCACCTGAGGGTAAGTGGTTGCTGTGGCCCATAGACATCTACATTCATACTCGATTAAAAACCTAAATACAGATGCGTTACTTAGGGGTGCTAAGGAAAAAGATGGAATGCCTAGTTTCCAGAAAAAGGGTCTCCGGTTTTCTACACTCACCATACGCTGCTATTTCACGCTGCATTTATTCTGTGAGAGCGTGGTCCTTCCCCGGTCGAGCCGACTCATTCGTGCTACAACTATACCAGTAATATAGCTGCAGCATGGCTCTACCACGTAAAAAAAGATTGTTTGTTGCTTCAATTTTAAAAAAATTAGCGATCCGCCCCGGCTTCGCACGTTTGATTTCTGGATCTCGACAATAACGCCACCTACCGGACCCAATTGTGAATCTAAACCATTCTCTAAACAACTTAATCACACACACATAAAATTTCATCAAAATTGGTCCAGCCGTTTAGGAGAAGTTCCGTCTCATACACACGGATAGAAAGATTATATAATATACAATATGCATGTATTATATAATATATAAGTCTCATTCATCATTAAAATAATTCTGTCTTTTGATGAAAACTGCATCATAATCAGTTGCGTAGTTTAAAAAATGTAAGCGCATAGACGGTGGGAAGCGACTTTGTTTTATACTATGTACAAAAGAGAAGGTAGAATCCCGTGGGTGTCGCAAGAGATGACAGAGGGAAACAAACCAGGAAATGGGCAGCAGTGTCTTCCTAATAACCATTATAATAAAAAAGTGCGGTTCTAACCCGCTTGCCAAGCGTGGCAATTATGGCAAACATCCCCCTATGAGGCAATCTATGGGGCGGGTCTATGTTCAGCAGTGGATTTTAATAGGCTGTTACGGCATTTTATTTATAAGATAGGGTGACTAACGAGCACACAGTCCACCTGATGGTAATTGGTTGCTGTGGCCCATAGACATCTACATTTATCCTCGTTTGCGAATCAAAATGCAGATGCGTTGTCACCCGTGAGGTCTAAGATGGAATGCCTCTTTTCTAGTAAAAAGGGTCTCCGGTTCTCTACACTCACCATACGAAACACAGCAGCGTTGAGCCGCTATTTGACGCTGGTATTCTGTGAGAGCGTGGTCCTCCCCGGTCGAGCCGACCCATTCGTGCTACAACTATACTACTAATATAGCTGCAGCAAGGCTCTACCACGTATAGAAGAAGTATTGGGAAATGTGTTTTTTTTTTTCAAATTCAATAGCACGTATGTTATAGAGTTACTACAGTTGTGTTGTGGCTGCATCAAGAATGAGTCAGCTCGTTCAGTAAAAGATTATGCTCCCACTGAATACCACCGAAAAATATATTTATAAAGCTGCTGTGTTTCATATACTGAGTATAGAACCGGATACTCAATTTAACTAGTAACAGGTCATCCATTTTAGCCTCCAGGACTAACAACGCACCTAGTTTTTGATTCCTAATCGATGATAAATAGGCCACAGTATCCACTAACCATTAGGTTTTTTTTTATATAGAAGAGGGGACTAACGAGCTTGAGGCTCACCTAATGGTAAGTGTCGACCGTCGCCCATAAGCAACTGCAACGCCAGGGCTTTTGGATTGTGTGCTCATTTTCCACCCATTTCATTGTAAACAATCAAAATTACCGAAGTAAATTACACAAACTAGTCATGCGAAGCATCAAAACCAGTGCAATAATATTAAAAAGGCTTAGTGCAGAGTGAAAGAGTTATGTGAGGAATATTTGATCCAAATATGCAAACTTCTTGTTTCTGTTCTGTTTCTATTCCAATATGAAGTTTTTTGGTAATTTCTGATTCGTTAATAACAATAACTATCTACTTCCTATAGCCCTATGAGCAATTCCCTACCATCAAAGAGTTGTTATCTATGAAATTGCCTTAGGTTGTTGCATAATAACTATCTATAGTAAAAGAGAAAATCAGAAATCATTTAAATTCCCATTACGGTCACACTTTAGTTTCACCATAAGCTACCCGAAATGAGTGTTAAGCGGCATTTATGTTAAACAAAAATGTATTGTCACCTTTTCAAGAAACAATCGAGTGATTTCTTCTTCTGCAAAATTAACATTACCTTCGTTTAAGTATTTACTATCTCTAATATCGCATTTATTTACAAGCATGTAAGGTCGTTTGGTGGTTTTACGAAACGAAAATATCAATTTGTTATTGTTTGTCGGTTGTGTCGCATTATTTTGATCTTTATTCTTTTGACATAATAGAAGATTTTGTAATATACAATGCTCGCTTTTCTTAAGTGTTCAATACTATTTGTTTTTTTCTATCTTACAAATGAGTTGTATAGGAATTTGAACTTTGATACCTTGTAGTAAGTATTAAATGAAATTACTAAGACTGCAAATGCAGCAGCAACGAATACTACACTTGATGATAATGACGTCACGGTGCGTGATCGTAGTCCTATTAAAATGACATTACTAGTTGTACAGAACAGTTATGTTGATAATTCACGCCTCGAAACTATGAATACAGATCTATTATATTTCTAAAGCTAAATAACAATACCTTATGAAAATCTTCTAACCACAGAACAAGATTGTAATATTCATTGATTAATTAGTTCATTCAACACAGCGTATCTAAGTCACCTGCTGAACATAGGTCTGCTCCATAGTTTGCCTTATATTTGCTATACGCCACACTGGACAAGCGGATTGGTAAAATCAGTTTTTTGTTTATTATTTGAGCTCTTAACAGCTAGATGCTGCTTGCCCATCATCGGTTTCAGTGTCCATCTGTCGACTTGTACTACTCACGGGATGGATTGATGTAGTGTATTTTCTATGTGACTGTAATATTATATTTATAATATTACTACTAATAATATTATTATGTTTATTGCATCTCTCATAGTCTGCTCCTACAACACTCACAGGATGAAATAGAGTGATCAATTCTCTAATATGAATACAAAACATTTAAATGAAACTGGTTTTTAGGGTTTTTACGCATATAACTTCTTAGATTTTTATTTTACCCATATAAAACACTCGAAAAACATGCGAGCCCCCCTGTGACTATGATGCTGTAAAGTACTCGAAATATGGAGGCCCTTCCGGGACCATGGGTAGATTACTTGAAACGTCGGGAATATAAGTTAATATACGCGATAAAACCGTAACTGAATAAACTGAATCTCGGCCACAGCGACCAATCCCAACGGAGACCAACCATCTCCGGAGGACAGGATTATAGTGGATGTTTATTTGCGCTAGCGCAGGTGCACTCTCAGGCAGGAGGAGTCTTCCCGCTTAGCAAAGTCTAGGGAAATTTGTTGAAGTATATTTTTATATAGAATAAGGGTGCCAAACGAGCACACAGTCCACCCGATGGTAAGTGAATGCTGTGAACCATAGACATCTACATTTATCTTCGATTATGAATGAAAATGCAAATGCGTCGTCACCCGTGAGGACTAAGATGGAATGCCTCGTTTCCAATCAAAAGGGTCTCCGGTTCTCTCCACTCACCACACGAAACACAGCAGCATTAAGCTGCTGTTTCACGCTGGTATTCTGTGAGAGCGTGGTCCTTTCCCGGTCGAGCCCACCAATTATATTTGCATATCTTTTTAATTAATACGAAATAAATACTAAAGGAAAGTCCACAACCCAGTGACATTATCTTTAATAAACAAAGTGTGTCACAATTTATTTTTGTCTATTGTAAATCTCACTACTTCTCATTCACCTTTGTTTCTAGATCAGGAAGCGACATCGAGGCCAACTGATCTATCGGATGTCGAAACTGTGAAGATCGATGTGCCGTATTGGAATCCAGATCGATTGGGGCGTTGATCTTTTAATGGGCTATCAAAATCGTGGACGGGTGTCGGTGCACTTCGTTTTCCAGGTCGGACTTCTTCCGACTACAAGCGGGTACATTTAAATTTATTCAGCACATAAAGCCTAAAAATATAGCGGAATCAATGATGCAGAAACTATGTAATGCAGTATTGCTCTCGAGACGTATGCTCGCTGCCAAGACAGCTGCTCCATTACCATCAATAACTGTCACCCTGTCTATAAGATAGGGAGCTCGTGATGAAGATTATATTGGCGGCATAAAATCGTTGAGTCAAAATCTAATAACGATTTACTGAGGTGTTTATTGCATCATGTAACCATGTTCTTCATAATAGATATCTCGGTTTTAATTACGATTTAAGAATGAAACAAATTAAAAGATATTTCATGTTACAATATCAAGCAATACGCAACAAAATGTTTTGATTGTAGATATCTATACAAATAAATAAAATTGAAGTGTCTGTTTGTAATGTCAAAATTACAGCTTAATGAATTTTACTAAATGCAGATGAAAGCATATACGGTACTGATAACAAAAATACAATTTTTTAAATTTTTGTCTCTCTGTCTGTCTGTCTGTCTGGCCGTCTGTCTGTCTGTTTGTTCCGGCTAATCGCCGAAACAACTGGACCGATTTTGACGGGATTTTCATTGGCAGATAGCTGATGTCTATGAAGAAAAGAATTAGGGTTCCGCGCAGAAAGATTAAAGCCCCACATAAAACGCGGGCGAAGTCGCGGGGAACTGCTAGTAATTTATAAAAAAAAATGCTCACTTGATTTCTAGTTAAAAATACACAGGATTTAGATTTTCTAACATGAACAATTCTGTATATTGTATGTTATGCTGCAAAGCCTATAATTTATATTATATTATTTGTCTATGATTAATACACTATTACCATTTTGTACTTAATTCAATTTTAATTTGACATTATTAAGTTCCGTGTTCCGAGGATATTGATTGCTTGAGACGATGTAGACAGCTTTCCGAATTATGAATTAAAAGATAGCAACAGGCATAATTACTTCGCTATGATTTTTTTTTAATTAGACTGAGGTGACAAACGACCTTACAAACCACCTGATGATAAGTGTCTACCTACTGCAATCCATGACCACAGTTAACTTCAAACAAAGAAGAGGGTTAAGATGAAATGTCTCACAATCTTTAATTTTACTGGCTTCATATCCTTCACTTTGGAACACAACAGTGCAAGCAGTGCTATTTGGCGGTAGAAATAGGTAAAACGAGTTCTATCAACTAGAATATTCAAAAATGTCTCTGCATTATCTTAAACGTCGCTTTAGAGTTTTTGAGATACATTAACGTCAACTATAGGCATCTGAATACGTATTTCTTTTATAGGAATGGGGTGACAAACTAGCACACAGTGCACCTGATGGTAAGTGGTTACTGTGACCTATATACATCTACATTTATCCTCAATAGTGAATCAAAATGCAGATGCATCGTCACCCGTGAGAACTAAGATGGAACGCCTCTTTTCCAATAAAATGGGTCTCCGGTTCTCTACACTCACCATACGAAACACAGCAGTGTCAAGCTGCCATTCTACGTTAGTATTCTGTGAGAGCGTGGCCATTCCTCGGTCGAGCCGACCCATTCGTGCTACAACTATACTAATAATATAGCTGCAGCATGGCTCTACCACGTATAATCATTACTTCGTTTTGTCTCGTATATTAATCTGGTATCATCCATTCCATTCAACTAAAAGGACCAAAGCTTTACGAGTAGTTCGTTATCTTTAAAATGTTACTAAGGTACAAACTCATTCATTTTTATATTATAGTATAATGAAATCAAAACTCGATTTTAGAGGACGCTTAAAAAAAGAATCGATATAGCACAAGTCGATGTGTAGTAGATGATGCATCGTCGGCACGTCGCAATATCACCGGGCGGATGATTTGTGCCCGGACAGGTGCGCGACGCAAATACATCCCGCTTCGGTTTCACGCTCCCGATTGGCATTTGACGTCGCTGCTCAAAGTTTGATGCGTCCCGCCTGATTAACATTATGCCCAGGCTAATTACCTGTGGTGATATAGGATGCTTAATTATTGGGACAAGTATTAATGAATAATGATACTGTAGACACGCTACTGCTTGAATTCACCGAGGCGTATAACAAAGGTTTTCTTTTTAAACTTCCAACGAATTTTCGGCTATTGTATGGTATTCGACCTGTTCAACTACTTTTATCTCATTCGGTCGAATACTAAATGCTTAAGTAAGATGTTTCGTTGTAGTCGGATAATTGGTAAAATGTAAATATTGATTTATTTTAAAATAATGTATTTTTCTTGTAATCATTAAAGTAGTCATAGATACATAATCAATTTCCATATTTTAATAATTTCCATATTATTAAAAAAAAACAAAAAAAAAGGATTATGTTGCCGAAAGACCAATTCTTCTGCATTTCAGCAGTAGTTTACTTCTTTTCTTCTCGTATACAATCTCAAAATCAATTAAAATCAAAAATACATATATCAATCCCAGCTTCAGAGAATAAACGCTCTGAATAAACATTACCTTCACTCAGGGCCGAATACTTTTGCTTAATATTCGGGTATTCGGCCAGGAAGCCCGCAGAATATTCGATATTGGTGGTAATAATCGTTGCAAGTCTACTTTGTTTTCTTTTTAAAACACAGTAACACAATCGTGGTTCGAGTTCGTAAATAATTCACTAATAGATATTAACAAAATTTCTACAAATTAGGTAGGTTTTCATACCGCAATTTCACATCACATGTCGAGTTAACATTTGTCTTTCCGAGTAGAACCAGACATTCACCACAAGGACTAAATAATAATAGATATATTTATACAAATTTGCTAAATGTTTTGTAAGCTAAATGCTTGACGCAATAGTCACACTACGGAAGCAAGCCGATGTCCACTAGCTTGATCTCCGCCGTCATGGGATATTGTTGATTGGAATTTTACGTGTTGTTTCACGTGCTCGGCGGTGAAAGAAAACATCGTGAGGAAACCTGCATGTTTGAGATATAAAAATACTGCAAAGACATATAAAATCTGCCAACACGCACTGAACCTCCATAACCTTAATCTTAGAAATATGAGAAGCCTGTGCCCAGGTGTAGGAGGTCCCACAAGCTATGAACTGTAACTTTAAGAATAAGTAATGTAATGTACTCGACCTACGCAATTTGTTACACCAACTATAAAATATATATCAACTTCAAAATTCAAAAAATTCAAAAATTATTTAAGATTATTAAATACTGGTAATACACAACTGATCTTTTTTTTCTTTTTTATACGATATAAATTACACACGAGCACACAGTCCACCCGATGGTAAGTGGATACTGTGGCCGATAGACGTTTACTTTTACCCTTAATTAGGAATATAAATGCAGATGCGCTGTCACCTCGATACGAAACACAGTAGCATTAAGCTGCAATTTCACGTTGATTCAAACCATTCGTTCTACAGCCATAATCTGGCTGCAGCGTAGCCCTACTACGTATAATCTGCCTAATTGATCCGATTGTAAAAAAAAGTTTAACGGCAAAAACTCTTTAGAGTAATCTCCCTATAGCTCAAAAAGTGGTTGCAAATGAAAAATTATTGCAAAGGTTGCAAACATTGGAAAATCTCATTCATCACTCTCATTCTCATTTATATGTCCACCTCATATCTCACTCGCCTACACTTGGGCACTATAATCCTGTCCTGCGCAAATGGCTAGTCTCCGTTGAGACTGTTGTTGTGACAAAAATTCGGTCTGGATTATAATTAATGTTAAAGCGTACAAATAAATTTTTTAAACGGCAGATCTTTTGGAAAATTATTTTAAAGTTTAAGAAACTCTAATCATAAGTTCATTCGCGTCGATAAATCTATGAAAATGAACGCCAGTTTAATGTCGCGGGAATGCTTTCATGATCTGATCCGTACAGGGTCGGACTTCTCTTGCTTTATATTGAAGGGCTAGTTGACGACGCATTTTACTTCTACAATTTTTCACTTTTATTTGTCCAGACGTGTACATTATCAATCAAACAAATCAATTGAATGTTCAATTAAAAAAAAACAATATTTTCATCCATCTATTACAGGCTATAAAAGTCCATTGTTGACCATACTCGTAGTTTACCTCATAAGTTGGATTTTGCTACAGTTGCGACGCTTGGCAGGCGGGTTGGTAAACGAAAATTTTTATTATTTTAAGTTGTAATCAGGAAGATGATGCTGCCCATCCCCTGATTTGTTTCTGTTTGTTGCCTCTTTCCACTACCACGGAACGATATTATAGAATAATAAATATTATTACACTTGATTGATGATTGAATCTTCTGCTATATTATTACGACGTAAGATAATACATCCTCCCATTCATACCTTCAGAAATGTAAGAGTTCATTCTCATAATAGGAAATACTAACAAAATCTTTTAGCTCTTTCTAGCTAGCTAATCTTTTAGCCTCTGACAGATGGTAGAAAAATAAAAGTTTGTGGTTCCTATAACGTAAGAATATTTTCAGGATATCATCATCAACAAAACAACGACGACTTTTTTTATGACTTACTTAAAACCATTTAATATCGACCACTATTCTGATAAATGTATGGAGAATTTTTTAAAAGGACTATACCCGCAGCTGGTCATCATCCTTTTGTATTTTCTTTCGCATCATCCACGGCGAATGCTCTGAGGAATTGTTCGGATTAATCCCAGCCTCCAAATTTTACGAACGCACATCGCGGCAAAACTCCCGATACCATCCACACCATCTAGATGCTTGCTAGTGTGCGTTTCACTAGGAGTTTTCTTCCGCGTACGACCTCTCTGTGAAATAGTTTACCACCAGCAATTTTTTCGGACCGATAGAACTTAGGGACCTTCAAGCTTACTCCTTTCTGGAAGGCTGGCAACACACCTGCAATTCCCCCTGGTCGTCGCCCTTTGGTAACGATGGGGCTGATCTCTTCTTGCTAAAAGGCTACATATAGCAATTCAACGAGAAAACAAAACCAGCGTTCTTGGATCTATAATACCGGTTACAGGGATTTTCGTGTTTTTGTGTTTTACGTTATAAATACTGTTGTAACTTTTAAAAATCCATATATTAATACATGAAGGGTACATTTTGTGGCCTTTTTTATGCATTTTGCGCGCATGGAGGATCGTGAGATTTGGCATAGTTAAACTTTATATGGAAAAGGAGAGCAAAAAGTTGAAATATGTATATAACATATGCTACAAACGCTTTAAATTAAATTAAATAAAACATACTTTGTTTACATTAATACTGCCAATGTTTCATACTGTCAATGTCAAACACATACTTGTCGCCAAAGAGAATATAATCACTACGTTTACTTGTCGCATGGACAAATTATGTCGTTTGTTGACCTTCATACTGCCAATGTCTCGGAGTAAATACATACAAGCATATGTATGCTACTAATCTAAGGTAAATTTCAAATACATAATACTCTGTGGTCAAACAGGCGCACAGATTAGAGGTTGTCGCTAAAGAATTTTTAAATGTTGACAACAAATAATTAGACATATTGACTGACAAAATTGTGAATTTTGTGTGATTTCATAATTTTTTTTTCAATGATGTGTAGATTGTTTGTCTAGACATAAAAGAGTTTATTTTAAATTTAGTGTATTATGTATCTGTGTTTTATATATTAATGTGCAGTTGAAAGTGAAATACAAGTTGCTTAATAAACAAACCTAAAATATTTATAAATTACAGTAGAATTTCGAACACTAGGTGATCACTAGTAAAATATTAATATTACTAATTGATTTTTCAATTAACGTTTTGGTCCTCCCAAGTTCGTCCCCGGAGTCATAACTAACCCGACCGTCACGGATCGAAGTGCAAATATACACGTTGCTAAAATTAAAGCGGCCGAAGGAGAGGAGCGCTAAGAACACTTCGATGTACGACGAATTAATCAGGATTTTCTCCGAAAGTTATCACGTTGTTTACATTTCTTTCAATTAAAAAGGTAGGAATGTTAATCTAACATTAATTTATCTTTATATACACGCTGCCTCGTTGGTCTAGTGGTCGTAAATGCGGTTGGTGATCATGAGGTTCCGGGTTCGAATCCCGGGTCGGGCGAAAATCATTTATTGGGATTCAGGAATCAGAAAATTGGCTGTGATTCAACCCGTGCCTCGGAAAGTACACAAAGCCGTTGGTCCTGCGCCTGATCTCTCTCTGGTCGTGTTGGTTTATTGTCCCATTGGACTATGAGTGCGAGGGAATAGAGAGTGCACCTGTGCTTGCGCGACTACTATAATCCTGTTCTACGCAGATGGCTAGTCTCCGTTGAGACTTGCCGCCGCCGAAATTTGATCTAGAGAACATTTTTTTATATATGTACGACTGTTTGTCACTGAACTCCTCCTTAACAACTGGATGTGTTTGAATGGGTCTCTGCATGACTAATGGGCCCTATACACGATCGGCTATGATGGACAACCACAGAATGGGCCATGATTGTCACAATCATTGCGCGGCTGTCCACACAATCGTGCATCCTACATTTTTGTATTGTCATCTGTCCGAGATGGACGTTGAAACGGTTGCAGCTGCTGGTATTTATTTACCTAATTAGTTTATATGTATAACCATTATTTAAATGTACGCCTATAAAGAGTGGTGAAAAAAAAAGTAAGCAAAAAGGTGGATGTTAACTATACACCGAAATAAAATAAACCTAGCAAGCTAACAGCATGGCAAAGTGGCGAAACAATCAGCTTTGTAGCGGTTTCTAACGGTTGCCGTTGAGCAATCAGTTTCAAAATAGGAGGTTCAGATGCCTGGGTGATCAGTAATCGATTTCTGAAAACAGAATTTGAAAATTCAAAACCGTTTTCGAGATAATCGTGGGACAGACGAACAGACGGACAGACGGACAGACATCGTGAAATCAATAAACCTAGCAAGCTAACAGCAGAGCAAAGTGGCGAAGCAATCAGCTTTGTAGCGGTTTCTAACGGTTGCCGTTGAGCAATCAGTTTCAAAATAGGAGGTTCAGATGCCTGGGTGATCAGTAATCGATTGCTGAAAACAGAATTTGAAAATTCAAAACCGTTCTCGAGATAATTGTGGGACAGACGGACAGACGGACAGACGGACAGACGGACAGACGGACAGACGGACAGAAGGACAGACATCGTGAAATCAATAAGTGACTTCGCAAGCTTCGCCACTTAATAAGTGACTTCGCAAGCTTCGCCACTTAACAAGGTAAGTTCATAGAGCACTGGCGATCATGTAGACGCGCGCACGATCATGGCCGAACTTTCTTTGATGATTGTCTAAAAAACCGACACAGCGGCGATTACGCTCGATCATAACCGATCGTGGGCGATTACAAGCGATCATGCCCTCCACACGATCGTATTCGTCCATCATGGCCGATCGTGTATAGGGCCCATTAGATTAACAATTGGACCCGGTAGATGGCGCTGTTGTCAAAATCTAGAAATCACCTGTGAGAGGCCGACGCTTAAGCGTTAAGTTTCCAGTCAAAAGGGCCTCCGGTTCTCTACACTCACCATAGGAAATACAGTAGCATTAAGCTGCTATTTTACGCCAGTATTTTGTGAGAGCGTGGTCCCACCCCGGTCGAGCCGACCCATTCGTGCTACAACCATAATATAGCTGCAGCATGGCTCTACCTCGTAAAGCATGGCACTACCACGTAAAACGTGTTTGCTCGTTCGTCACCCTTATTCTTTTTAAAAGAAATCTTCCTATCCTTTTTCAGGGGGAATCCCCTTACACAAATATATACATACTCGTATTACATATAACACTTACTTAATACTGTACATACTAAATTTAAAATTAACTCAAAATATGAATTATCCTAAGGTAATTGTCTATACGCAAAAAATTACAGTTCACGCTTACATGCACTTAAATTATTTCACAGTGCCCTCATAATATATACTTATGTAGCCTGGTAGTCTTGGATGCCTAGGGATAGATCGCCGGGCGTCTCCCACCCCCACCTCCCGCGCTGTCGCCTTCGGGTAGGTTTTTCTTTTTTGCAGGGTGCTACGTACCCGATATTAAAGACTAGTTGATGCATCTTATGTTGCTTGGAATCATTAAAATAAATACTTGTTACATACTTGCTTCTGCCCGTGACTCCGCTCCTGTGGACACGGTAACGCCTTTGTGTTTCTATTCCTGCGGTAATTAATTTCGTGTGGGAAATGTATCAATGAACCTGTAATGGTGAAGTAAGAATATCCACTACCCTATAGTATTCCGTGGGTGTCGTAAAAGGCGACAGAGGGAAACAGGAGATGGGCAGCAGTGTCTCCCTAATAATAGCTAGAAAATAAAAAACCGTTGTTGGCGAACTGCCTACCAAACGTGGCAACTATGGCAAATATGTTCCCGATGTGGCAATCTATGGGGGAGAACTATGTTCAGCAGTGGAGATTTGATAATCTGTAACGGATATTAGAAAGGTATTCTAAATAATCCAGAACATTTATAAGATAAATTGAACAAACCTAAAACATTATACACCATATACCTTCGAAAGCGTATTAATTTATGAATTAAATTTTTTTAATCTTTTTTTTGTATATTTTTTTATTACGATACATGAAGCTCGTTTCGTAAAAATGGATAAAAAATATCGCCAGCCAAATTTTTTTAATATATTATCTTGAATTGTGTTGTGAAGTCTCAAAAATAATTCCTGTACTTTTCAGCCTGATTTTAGTTACAAGGTACGAACAATTCGAACAGTACTGAATAATAATGTTCGAGACTTCATAAGAACTGAAGACTGGCATCCACGCGGTCCAGAATCGAACCCGATGGGGCTCAAAAAGTAACTGAAGAAATATTTAGAGCTACTCGTAGCAGGGGATCAATTTACCATAGAGGCAATAAATATATAGATTCGTAATCATAGATCCTGACACATACCAAAGCCCCAGACGAATAGTTGTAGCACGAATGGGTCGGCTCGACCGGGGAAGTACCACGCTTTCACAGAATACCAATGTAAAATAGCAGCTTAACACTGCTTTGTTTCGTATGGTGAGTGTAGAGAACCGGAGACCCTTTTCACTGGAAACGAGGTTTTCCGTCTTAGTCCTCACGGGTGACAACGCATCTGCATTTTGATTCACAAACGAGGATAGATGTAGATGTCTATGGGCCACAGCAACTACTTACTATCAGGTGGACTGTGTGCTCGTTTGTCACGTTATCCTATAAAAAAGAGAACTTTGAATTGCCGTCCCATTGAACTATGAGTGTAAGGAAATAGAGAGAGTATCGGTGCTTGCGCATGTATTTGGGCACTAAAATCCTGTCCTATGCTACTTTCCTCTTGAGAATGGCCGTCGTGACCGAATATTAAGTTTGGAGTACATTAACTATATCCGTGCGATTATCTCCATTATGCGACCATTTCTTGAATTTGACAAGAAAACAAGCAAACAATCATGAGTCGTTCTTCTTCATTACTTCCCATTTTGACGCGCACACAATGTTTGTTCGTCCGCTCTGTAAGAAAATTCGAAACCTATTGCTAATAAATCCAATTGCTGCGGGTACAATGGACGCAATACCGCAAACTGATCCGTTTGATACAATCCATTCAATGCGTACGATGCGAGTCTGTGGACATTTTTTTTATAGAATAAGGGTGACAAACGAGCAGATAGTCCAACTGATAACTGGATGCTGTGACCCATAGACACCTACATTTATCGATTAAAAATCAAAATGCAGATGCGTAGTCACCTCTGACGACTAAGTTGGAATGCCTCGTTTCTACTGAAAAGGGACTCCGGTCCTCTAAACTCACCATACGAAACACGGCAGCATTAAGCTTCTTTTTTACACTGGCAAGAATGCTGACAGAAGTGAGAACGTAGTCCTGCCCCGGTCGACCCTACAATTGTGTGCTACAACCATATACAGTTGCAGCATGATTTTTTAAGCATATCTTAAGGCAACATATTCGTAATACATACGTTTCTTCAATTTTGTATGGGATGTTTTGAATTAAATATACTTTTGCGTACAGAAAGACGTCTCTATTATATACATCTCTATTATATATCGTCTCTATTATATACATCTCCTGGGGTGTGACGTCGGACGGTGCGATATTGCTTCGTAGTTGGATTTCCAGTTAACTTTGCAGTTGAAATTGAAATTCCATTAAGTAGATTGCTTTTTAGAGTGTCGACTCTACGCTCGGGGATTTAATATCGGATAGTTACCCGTTGTCATTGGTTATTATTCTTACTTCTTTCACTATTCACGCTTTAATTTAACAAACGCCTGGCCAATCTCTGCAGTTATTGGCTCCCTGTTTCGTGTTTTCACGTTGTAATTTAAACTATATTAAATTTGGGATATTATACGAGCTAGAGCCACACTGCTGCTATATAGGTTAAAGCATGAATAAGGAAGGAACACGGTCTCACAGAATACTAGCGATAGCAGATTAATGCTGCTATGTATGGTCGGTGTAGAGAACCGGAGACCCTATTAACTGCAATCGAGGCATTCCAACTTAGTCCTCAAGAGTGACAACGCGTTTTTATTTTCATTTTTAATTGAAAATAAATGTAGATATCTATAGACCACATCATCCACTTACCATCAGGTGGACTGCACGCTCCTTCCTCAGCCTTATTTAAAAAAAAAATGCTTTTTATATTTTTCACACTCGGCGTAATTTTTATAGTATAAGGGTGAAAAACGAGCACGTAGTAGATATCTACATATATTCCCGCTTAAGAATTAAAAAAATGAATTTATAGCCTGTATACGCACAGAGTAATTAGCTCAACGTGCTACTAGGGCGCGAGCACGCGGATTTCACGTGTCCTCGAAATATTACGTACCCCAAACATTAAAGTTTCCTCACATTGTTTTCTCTCTTTTCACTGTTGTATGTGGGGATTGAACCTGAGTTTCTGGCGTACTGAAACATACGGCTAGCCCTTAGGCTCTGAGCTACCACGGCTTTAATTGATGAATAATTTGTTTCAATTTAAAAAATAATTTGGAGTCCATTATGTAGAGCTGTGGCAGCGCTAGCCTTAATCAAGTGCTCGTCGGTGAATGAAAACACCACGAGAAAACAATCATTTCTGAAAAAAGAGACCTATCTCCAGCAATGCGATGTTTAAAGACCGTCAATGGTTGTAATATAAATACGAATAATTTTTATTAATGTGTATTCGAATTATTGTATCGATAATATAACCTTTAATGGACATACAGTGATAATGATAATAAAAAGTAACAAGTAATAACATCAAAGAAAGTAGCCCAACGAATACCCATACATTCCTATACGAAGCTTTACCAATCGGAGTCTTCAACACCGTGCTATATCCGTAAACGGTCTATGTACATAGGAAAAAACTCAAGGAAAATCTACGTGACGTGACGTGTGACCAATAGCCAATCGCAGATCGAACCTTCATTTTCCAAACGACAATTCAAATCGACCTTTCACACCGTTAATAATGAACTCTGTACCAAAAGTCGACGACCGATGAGATGCAGTATTACAGGTCAAGTTAAATTGGTCGAACCGTATCGAGAGCATATGGGGCCTTCGGATTGGTTGATCGATTCCACGCCATTGGGCACTACGGCGCACACTCGAACCGATAGCCGCAGCTATCGACATTTTAACGCGTACGTAGGTGCGATTTGAAACCGCCTTCGATAGGTATTTTACGGTATCTCGATCGACGTGACGCAGCGTAGGTATGACACGGTATATCACGTACACAAATCTATGTTGTAACCGGCCACATGTAACTCATGGAGATTTTGGCGAGAACTTAACCGGCGACGGATTCTGCTCCTGTATTATTGTTTAAATAATGGTTTGAAGTGGATTTTGATATATAGAAGTGATGCTATTTTGTGTATTAAATATCTGCGCATGTGAACTATTAGTGGAAACGATGAAACAAGTGCTCTGACGGTGATGTGATTCTCAATATAAGGTGTCTGTATGTTTAGGCACCTTGAGATACCATCGCCAACTGTCAGCTGTCTGCTGGCTCAAGTTGCCGTCAAAATCTCCCAAGGGCTGCAAAATGTGACGCATCAACATATTGTGAAGCAGTGTACTATGAAGGATAATTATACATTGTAACTTCAGGCTCAAAAGGGTTAGAACCCAGAGCCATAAAGCTAGTTATAAAAAAAACGTAAGTCATGAATTCAAACACTTTTTTTTAACTGTAGAAAACTTTTTCACTTTCAGTCAGTGTCAATAATTCAAAGCCGCTAAAAAAAAGAAATTGTGGATTTTTAGCTTACCTTTTTCGACAGTATTTTACTGTTTTTTAATCAAACAACAGACAAATTGATTGTTCAATTAAAATATCGTTATTTCATACAAAAGAATGCAATTAATGAGTCATATAATTTCGTGGTAGAGCCGTGTTGTAGCTACATTATGGTTGTAGCACGAATAGGTTGGTTTGACCGGGGTGGGACCACGCTCTCACAGAATACCAGCGTAAAATAGCAGTTTAACACTGCTGTGTTTCGTATGGTGAGTGTAGAGTATCAGAGACCATTTTACTGGTAAGGAGACATTCCATCTTAGTCCTCAAGGGTGGCAACGCATCTGCGTTTTGATTCTTAATCGAGGATAAATGTAGACGTTTATGAGACACAGCATCCACTTACCATCAGGTGGGCTGTGTGTCTGTCACGCTTATACTATGGCTCTACCACGTTCAAAGTTAGTCACAGATGTCCATGGGCTGTAGTAGTATCTTTATGAAACTAAAGTGAATAACGAACTTACAGTCTGAGTCTCATGGTAAGTGGCTACTGAAGTCCGTCAGTTAACCTGTAATTACGTTTCTCACTTTATTTTATGTACACTAAGTACCTACCTATTGATACTCTTCTTCACTTGAGTTTTGGCGGGAACTTGACCGGCGGCGGTCTGCTGCTCCTGTATTATTGTTTAAATAATGGTTTGAAGTGGACTTTGATATGTAAAAGTGGTGCGATTTTGTGTATTAAGTGTCTGCGCATGTGAACTATTAGTGGAAACTGTGATATAAGTGCTCTCATGGTGATGTGATTCTCAAAACAAGGTGTCTGTCTGCTTAGGCGCCTTGAGATAGCATCGCCAACCGTCAGCTATCTGCTGGCTCAAGTTGCCATCAAAATCTCCCAAGGGCTGCACAATGTGACGCATCAACATCTTGTGAAGCAGTTTACTATGAAGGATAATTATTAATATATTGTAACTACAGGCTCAGAAGGGCTAGATCCCAGAGCCGTAAAGCCAGTTATTAAGAAGAAAGAAGAGTCTTCTTCATTTTAAGTACTCTATTCTTGTCTTACACGGTACTTTTTATGTTGTATATATCTTGAATTAACACTCTTCTAATTCATTTGTCACATATAATTAATTATAACAGAAGTAATGCACATGACATATAAAAAAATATTCAAAGAAAATAATTATAATAATGAGTACGCTGTACCCTTTTCAGCGAGCTTTTAATAAATTAAAATGAATCTCGATTCATACGTCCAGTTGCCAGACACAAAAAAAATCTCGCACAGATAAAAAAAATCCCGCTTGAATCAAGCGAACATTCTCATCAACACTCTGGCTATTAATATTTAAAAAAAAACGTGCAATTCTAGTTCACTGTTCACTACCTAACTAATATTTAACCATCTCCAGATAAGGCAAATATATGCGCTTTTCCGTGTACTTATTTAAAATGGAAAAATATTTTCTGTACGTCGGGCTGACGGCTTCGATGTAGTTGGAGTAAGTGAAAATTATGTTACTATAATTATATCACTTTCATGCTTTAGTTTATGTTGTTGTTCTGGCATTAGCAACACAGGTTTTCGCCATAACAACCCAAACTTATACCTAACACATTACTTTCGTTAGTCGTTTTTTAACGTGGCTCGACCGGGGAAGGACCACACTCTCACAAAATACAAGCATGAAAGAGCAGGATAGTACTTATTTTTTTAAGTTTCATATGATCTATGTAGAGAATCGGAGACCCTTTTAATTGTTACGATTTACATCTTAGTCCTCAAGGGTGACAACGCATATACGAGTATATTTTGGTTCTTATTTGAGGATAAATAAAGGTGTCTGTGGGCTACAGTATCAACTATCAGGTGCGCTATTTGCTCGCTTGTAGCTCTTATTCTTAAAAAAAAATTTATATAAAACAAAAGTCAATAAGGTAATTATCTGCCCATTCATCTATACTTTTTATAGTTGAGTTAACGACTCCGTGGCGCAGTGACTTAGCAATAAGTTGCAGCACCAAGTGCCGTTGGTTCAAATCCCGCACGGAACAAGTATTTGTATAGCCTACAAATAATTGTACCGGGTCTGGATGTGTCCTTGTAAAATTTATGTATGTAAATTGCCCCCACGATACAGGAGAAAGTCCTAGTGCGGAGGTAACATTAAAAAAAATACTTTTCATTGTGATAATCATAATCACACGATATAAATTAAAAATAGGTACCTAGAGACTACGGACTGCCATTTCACATGATCCTGATATATATAAGCATAAGCGGTCCTGGATTAGGGGGTACGTTTAATTTGGCCCATCTTCAATATATAGTCAATATAAAATACTAAAATAAATGGTTTTCAGTTACGTACTTCTGCGATCGGCTAGTGTCGTCGTTATGTTGATTTTCACCGTTCGGATGGTCGATTCGGGATATGAAAATCGAGAACTCCATCAAAACATGGCATGCCGAAATCAACCAATAACACCAAAAAAAGTAATTGAAAATAGAACAGGCTTTCGTGTATAATATAAAGTAAAAAAAAGTAAAAGTAAAGGTATACAGCCTGTATACGTCCCTAGCTGGAGAAAGGACTCCTCTCACTTCTAAGAGGGTTTTAGGATAAGGAAGTGTCCGTCGCGCTACGCCAATGCGTGTTGGCGTACTTCACATGTCTTCCAAATATTTTTTATTTCTCACCCCGCCTATACACCATCGACCATGATTGACAACCACAGAATGGAACATGAATGTCACAATCATTGCGCGGCTGCCCACACGATCGTGCATCCTACATATTTGTATTGTCATCTGTCCGAGATGGACGTTGAAACGGTTGCAGCTGCTGGTATTTATTTACTTAATTAGTTTATATGTATAACCATTATTTGAATGTACACCTATAAAGAGCGGTGAAAAAAAAATCAAGCAAAAAGGTGGATGTTAACTATACACCGAAATTATAGAGCAAGTTTATAGAGCATCGGCGATCATGTAGACGCGCGCACGATCATGACCGAACTTTCTTTGATGATTGTCTAAAAAACCGACACAGCGGCGATTACGCTCGATCATAACCGATCATGGGCGGTTACAAGCGATCATGCCCTCCACACGATCGTATTCGTCCATCATGGCCGTTCGTGTATAGGGCCTGTAGCCGGTGGAAGGAAAAGGGGAGAACTCCCGCTGGGCAAAGTGTTCTGCCCGTGGAGCGGCCAACGCTCCGATTGGTAGTTCGGAGCTATTCTATATATGCTGCTTTAACTTCGGAACTTTGTTAGTGCGATTAAGGCTTCGATGTGTGTCGCGTGTGGCGCGACGACAGCGCCGCCACAGGCCCATCAGACATGCAGGTTTCCGAATTTTTCCTTCACCGCCGAACACATGGTAAATCAGCACTAAAAATTGCAATTAACAATTTCATTGGTGCCAGCGGGGATCGAACTAGATAACTTACATATTTAAAAAACAAGAAGCTGTCGCGACATCTTTTTCTGGCATCGTAAAATAATCCAGCAACCCATTTCGTCCCGTGAGTGTCGTAAATGGCGTCTTAGGTGTCCACGCATTTGTGTCACGTGTCACGGTTTGCAGAAACGTTTTTCTTATACGATATCCAGTGGTGCATGTACGTATACAAATATTGGTACTCCTACCATACGATCAAACTTAATGTACAAACAAAAAGTTTCATTTTTTTAAAGAAAAAAATAAAATAAAATATTCGTAGTCACAACACAATACAGTAGGTACTATAAAATTAACACAAAGAGAAAAATAAATAAAAACTTTTGGTTGTAGCAACGAAACGATCACCGACAATTGAAAAAATTGAACAAAAAGAAACCTGAATCAAAAACGTAATTATGTTAAGCTGTATCAAAAAATGACTCACAAAACTATTTATGTGAAGACTTTTTTAGCTTTTGCTTTTACGTATACGGGGTAATTGTAATAAAAACTGAACCAAATAAACCGTAAAAGTGTGAAATCGCTGTTTGTGGAATTTCCGGAAAACCGCCGATCACAGTCTCCAGTCAGGGTTTCTTTTTTATATAGAATAAGGGTGACAAACGAGCACACAGTCCACCTCATGGTAAGTTGATGTAGTGACCCATACACATTTACATCTATCCTCGATTATGAATTAAAAAGCAAATTAAAATAAAAGTTCAACACGTGGTAGAGCCATGCTGCAGCTATATTAGTAGTATAGTTGTAGCACGAATGGGTCGGCTCGACTGGGGAAGGACCACGCTCTCACAGAAAACCAGCGTAAAACAGCAGCTTAACGCTGCTGTGTTTCGTATGGTGAGTGTAGAGAACCGGAGACCCAATTTATCTGGAAAAGAGGCATTCCATCTTAGTCCTCACGGATGATGAAGCATCTGCATTTTGATACTTTATCGAGGATAAACGTAGATGTCTATGGGTCACAACAACCACTTACCATCAGGTACTCGGACTTAGTTGGAATGCCTCGTTTCTAGTAGAAATGTTCTCCGGTTTTTTGCACAAACCATACGAAACATAGCAGAATCAAGCTGCTATTCGACGCTAGTATTCTGTGAGAGCGTGACCCTTCCCTTTTAAGCCGACTCATTCGTGCCACAACTGTAATATAGCTGCAGCATGGCTCTAACACGTAAAAATCTCTTTGTTTACAAGATGAATCTTTCCCCATCCATTCTAAGTCACAAGATCTTCCTGACATTTCTCTAAATCGCCTATGGGCATTAGACACACACACAGAATTTCATTGTATGATATAGTCACTTATATCGCCACCATACGACATTATTTCTTATAATTAAACTACTTAAATAGATAAATTCAAGTATTTCATAAATTTAACATTCCTTCTGTGCATATTATATTAGGTGCATAGCCCGAGATTCATATATGACGTTCGGGCCGCAGTCGGAACACGCTCGATATATGGCCGCGTCGGTCCCACTCGATCCTGGTAAAATATCTCTAGAGCTTACACTTACACATCGATATAGTTACGTAAATTACTTGTCTATCAAATTTTTATTTTATTTATGTTCTTTTTTTATATGATATGGGTGACAAACGAGCACACAGTCCATCTGATGGTAAGTGGTTGCTGCGGCCCATAGACATCTACATCTATTCTCGATTACGAATCAAAATACAGATGCGTTGTCACCCAGAGCCATGCTGCAGCTATATTAGTAGTGTAGTTGTAGCACGAATGAGTCGGCTCGACCGAGGAAGGACCACGCTCTCACAGAATACCAGCCTAAAATAGCAGCTTAACACTGCTGTGTTTCGTATAGTGAGTGTAGAGAACCGGAGACCATTTTTACTGGAAAAGAGGCATACTATTTAGTCCTCACGGGTGACCACGCATCTGCATTTTGATTCGCAAACGAGGATAAATGTAGATGTCTATGGGCCACAGCAACCACTTACCATCAGGTGGACTGTGTGCTCGTTTGTCACCCTATCCTATAAAAAAAAATATTACTTAATTTTTTTTTCTTTTTCACAAAAGGTCTTATATTACTAATAATTACAGCATTTAATAATCTATTATCTATTAATGCGTCGACTGGTATCTTTACAAGGTTGCTCTGTGAAACAGATTGCCTTATCCCTAAAAAAAATACTTAAAAATGTATCTCGTATTTTCCTTTATTACTTAAGATTACTTAGAGATAACTTACCCACCGGCTTAAACATCGCATCAGTAACTCTTTTCTTTTTTATTGACGTGTGCTTATTAAGTACTGTCACTATTTAAAAAGAAAAGCAGGTCCCTACAAAGCATTCCCAAGCTCGATAAAAATACTATCGATATACATCACCTCACTATGGGACTTCCGATATTATATTCTGAAATAAATAGAGATGCGCTGCGAAAAATTCCCAACAGTCTCTCGACTTGTAATTTTTTACACAAATTAGTTTCACTACGCTCTGATACTTCCCTGTTGAACGTAGGTAGGTATACTACAAAATTTACGGTTCACAAAAATGCCAATTAGTTATCGCAAACCTACATTTGCTAGGAATTAATCAGATTTTTTAAAATTACTTCTTTTTATATAGAATAACAGTGACAAACGGACACACAGTACACCTGATGGTAAGTGGATGCTGTGGCCGACATAACTATCATCATAATCATCATCATTACAGCTCTTCACAAGTCCACTGCTGAACATAGACCTCCCCCAAGGAACGCCATAAAGCACGGTCCCGAGCCACCTGCATCCATTGACTTCCTACATGTCTTACCATAACTATATTTATCCTCAATTAAGATATGAAATTCTGATGCGTTCTCATCCCTGAGAACCAAGATGGTATGCCTCTATGCTTTGGCAGCGAAGTATTTCTACGAATTACCGATGGGAAAGAAAGGTTCTCAAGCGAAATATAAAACGGCCGCCACAAGATAGAGTGAGGATGTGGGAAGAGATGCAGGAAGTCGATGGATTCAGGTGGCTCAGGACCGTATTTTGTTTCTAGGGGGAGGATTTTTATTTTTGTCGATCTACCTATCCTACTTTAAGCTTCTTTCTACTTCTTCAAAGCCTATCAAAGTCCTTTACTGAACGTAGACTTCTCCAAAGATTGCTTCTTAAGGGGAAACTTGCCATAGTTGCCACGCTTTGCAGGCAAATTGGTTGTTATTAGAAAAACGTTGCTGTCCATCTTCTGCTTTGTTTCCCTCTGTTGTCTATTACGATATGCACGGGAGGACATTGAGGGGTAGTGGAAATTCTTACACCGCCACTACAAAGTAACCTTAAGCTACAATCATTTTACGTGATAGAACCGACTAGGTACGAGTATATAGCTGTAGCACCGATGGGTTTGTTCGATCGGGGCTCTTACAGAATAGCAGCGTTAAACAGCAGGTTATTTCTTTTGTGTTTGTATTGTGAGTGTAGATAACCGGAGACCCTTTATACTGGTATGAAGCATTCCATCTTAGTTCTCAAGTGGGGTAACGCATCTACATTTTGATTCTTTTTTCTTTTTTTTTTATATAGAATTCTAAATATTTTGATCGATAATAGATGGAGATATCTATGGGACATAGCATTCCATTACCATCAGATCAGGTAAGCTATGTGGTGATTTGCAACACTTATTCTGTGAAAAAATTCGTTCCGAGTTCTCATAGAGTTTTCAGCGTAGGGCCACGAACAAACATATATTCAGATATTTTTATAGAGTTCATAAAGAACGGTCAGGATCTCGCTGAGCGCTTACACTTTGATTTTACTTAAAAAGGTGTGGATAAGTTTCCGTTAGAGAACATTGAAAAATTATGAAAGGAGAAAACTTGTTCCTTATTCAAAATTAAATAAGAAAATATATTACCGGACGGTTGATTAATATTTTTATAATTTCTCAAATGTTTATGGCCAGTATTGTGACGTATATGAGCGGTAACTTTATTATACTTTTCTTTGTCTAATTATTTGATTAAATGATTAATTATTAATCTGGGTCGGTACTAGTCAGTCTACACCTAATGTTGTATTTCGAATTAAAGGTTACTTGAGCTGTTATCATTACCGTTACAATCTATTAAATTCTATATACATAGGGGGGATTTTGCCATAGTTGCCACGCATGGCAAGCGGGTTAGAAACCGCAGTTTTTTATTTTAGTCATTATTAGGAAGACGCTGGTGCCCATCTCCTGATTTGTTTCCCTCTGTCGATCTAACACCACCGCTACACGGTAGGTTAAGAAAGTCGTGGTAAAGTGATATCCTTTATACCGAATTTCGGTCACGGCGACCAGTCTCATCGGCAATCAGCATCCACAGGCGCACATTATTTTCTCGCTCCCATAGGATCCGATCTGATGGCAATCCGACACGACACGAAAGAAATCAGATACAGGACCAACGGCGTTACGCCATGGGGGTGCACCGCTGACTTTCTGACTCTGGGCTGCTGTTGAAAATGTCTTTTATAGAAACACGACACTGATTTCTCCCGACCCGGGATGATTCAGTCAAATTAAATAAGAAGTTCTGTACTTCTGTACCTAACAGAAATTGAATGACGAGCATGCAGCGAGGTTGCGGGTAATAAACTCATGATCTTATTATATTACCAGCTGTTCCTCGCGACTTCGCCCACACGTAATTTATTATCATTGGATCTCATGGGTTTTAATTTTTTGAGCGGAACCCTAATTCTTTTTCTAAAATAAAAGTATTCTAAGTTACTTCTTATAACATCAGCTATCTGCCAGTTAAAGTCCCGTCAAAATCTGGAGGAATGACTGAATCGATTTTATAGCCGGAGTTATATAAGCTTATAGACGGAACAAACTGACAGACAGACAAAATTATAAAGTGTTTTTTTTATTAATACCGTATACATTTTCATATACATTTAGTAAAAAGCTGTTATTTTCTGCCAACTTCCAAAAAGGTGACGGTACTCAATTCGACTGTATGTATTTGTTTTTTTTTGTTTATGTGTGTTACCTCATAACTTTTTACTGGGTGCACCGATTTCGATGATTCTTTTTTTTATTTGAAAGCTGGTACTTCTCATGTGGTCCCATATGAATTTGATCAAGGTCATACCAATAGTTTTTGAGTTATTCTTAATAACTTGATATTAAAGTCGGCGGAACAAAAATTTTAATTTTAAATTATTGTTACAAATAGACACTTCAATTTTATTTATTTGTATAGATAATAATAATAATAATAATAATAAGCTTTAATGATAATTATACAGTAAATATATGAAGTCTCTGATTACTGAACTAGGAATTATACCTGTATATCAGCAATCAGCGCCCTCTCCCAATTTTATGACCTAATAAATTAACAATAAAGGTTCAAAATAACAAGAATGTTTCAAAAGTTATAAAAAATAATATACTACTTAATTTACGTACTAACTGTGTGTTGAGTGTGTTAGGGTTCATGTGTGCGTGTGCGCGCGCGCGCGTCCGTGTGTGTGTATGTGTGAGTGTGTGTATGTGCGTGTGCGTGTGTGTGTCAGCAAGCGTATTTTTGCGTTTGTGTATGCGTGTGTTTTATATGTACTTATAAATAAATGAAAATAACAGGATTCATCTAGCGGATTACATTATAACATCAAACAAGTCCTCCGTTTCTTCATAATTTAATGATAAAAACCATTTTTCTACCTTCTTTTTAAATTTGTAAAGTGGAAGTGGATAAAAATCAAAAATTTTGTTTATTTTGTTATACAAATGTACACTAAGATAACCATGTTGGCGCCTGGCAAAGGACGTGCGGAAAGCGGTTGGAGTCAATACATTAACTATTGTCCGTTTTCTTTCTATTTTGTCTTTGTCGTATGCAGTAGCAAGATGTTGTCTGCTTATAAGTTGTAAAAGGTATAACTGCCGAATAGTAAGAACTTGACAATCACTATAGAGTGTTCTAGTTGGGAATCTAAACGGCTTAAAAGTCATCGTTTTAGGCAACGATCTTTGGGCTCTTTCAAGTCGCATAATGTGGGTTTTGCATGCGCCACCCCAAACTCTAATACAATAGTTTATTACTGACTGAGCAAGCGCGTAATATACTACGCGAAGTGTATCAAAATCAGCCACATACCTTAGATGTTTAAACGCCCAAATTAGCTTCCTTACTCTAGAGGTTTGTAGATCTATATGACTAAGCCAGTTTATTTTACAATCTAAAATAACGCCGAGGTATTTGACACTATCAGATTTATGGAGCATATGGCATGAACATTGTTGATCTTTCAGTAATTAACAACAATGTAGCTTGATTGATATATTTTCAGTGTAGTTTTTCTTGATATTAAACTGGATAAAAGCTGTTTTTGACAGGTTTAGAGTAAGTAAATTCAATCTTAACCAGCAGTTTACCTTGTGTATTCCAACTTCAGCATTTTTACAAGCCTTATCCCAAGTCTCTCCATAAAATACCAGCGCCGTATCATCAGCGTACGTAAATATTTGTCCATTACATAATGGCTGTTGGCAAAGATTATTAATGTAAACCAAGAAGAGACTTGGGCCAAGTATGCTTCCTTGTGGAACACCATATGTAACTGCGGCATAAGAACTTACTATTCAATCGATCTTAACACACTGTACACGATCACAAAGAAAGTTCTTAAAAATGGAATGCACTACACCACGAATTCCTGTTCTTTCTAGCTTGTCTCCTTGGAGAGAGGGAATCGAAACAGTATCCTTAGCCTTGGCTAAGTCTAGAAAAACACCAATACATTTTTGTTTATTATCAAGCTTAGTGGTAACGTAATCAACCAAGTCACTAACAGCATTTTCTGTACTTTTTCCCGACCTGAAACCATATTGATGACGTGACAGAATATTCTTCTTTTCTAAAAAATTTATCAACCGAGTATTTAAAACTTTTTCCAAAATTTTTGAGAGAGCAGGCAATACAGATATAGGCCGGTAATTATTTATATTATCTTTTGAGCCACTCTTGTGTACTGGAGTTATAATGGAAAACTTTTGGAAATATATACCCTGATCTAGACAGATATTAAATAATTTAGTTAAAGGCAGAACAAGAATATTTCTAGCTAGCTTTAAAAGTTTGTTAGAGATAGAGTCCCAGCCTACAGCGCAGTCATTTTTAAGGTTGATAATAACAGACTCTATTTCCGCTTCGTCGGGTGGAATGAGAACGCAAGAATTGACAACACAAGGTAAATTGAAGTTGTACCGATAGTTTTCGGTTTTGTCTTGACTTATTTCGTTTGCCAAATTTTTACCAACGTTTGAGAAAAAATCATTTATACTCTCAATTGTACAAGACTTATTATCTATATTATTCAGCAACTCTTTAGCTGGTGCATTAATAGTATTTTGATTTATAATAATTTTAATAGCTTTCCATTTTTGTTTATTATTATGTGCCTTTTTAAGAAGAGATCTTTCATAGATATACGTATGTAGATAACGCCCTGAATAGTGACCGTGCGGTCGCGTTAGTGTCGTATTTTTTTAAACCAGTGACAAACGATCTTAGAGTCCACCTGATAGGAAGTAGCTGCTGAAGCCCCTTGCAGCCAACTTTAAACAAAGCAGGTCACAGATGTAATTTATTTATGCTGGCACTTTTTACCCTTCAGATCTAATAGCAGTTCACGCACTGCTGTTTGGTGGCAGAAAATGTAAGAGGCACTTACCCAGACATACTCCTAAGCAGTAAAGGACTATTACCACCTTGTGAGAGGCGACTATGGGATTTGCGAGAAAAATCTTATAGCTTCCGATAGCAAAATACAGTGAAACCTGGATAACTGTGACCTTAAGGGACCTGCAAATTTGTTTCACTTAAAGAGGCATTCCACTAACCCAGTGTCTCAAATATCCAGGTATAAATAAATATCTGTCTCATTTACAGAGGGTTCCACTAATAGATGTGAGAATAGAGGTTATTTCAGTAGAAATGTGATTATTAAATAAAATAACGTATTTTGTAAACATTCATTCAAAACTGAACTCAAACTGGGGGTCACTTTTACGCAATTAGCCAAGTGCGGAATTTGCGGGTAGAATAAGAATTAGTAAAGAAAACGCTACACAAATAATTAAAAATGTGTACTACCGACTTCAATATAAACTATTAAGAATAACTTAAATACTATGGATCAGACCTTGATCAAATTTATATGGGACCACACGTGAAGCACCAGCTTTCAAATAAAAAAAGAATCATCGAAATCAGTTCACCCAGTAAAAAGTTATGAGTTAACTAACACACATAAAAAAACATACAGTCGAATTGAGTACCGGGTCCTTTTTGAAGTCGGTACAAAATATAGTCTCAGTAACAGAGGTAAAATACACTCGCTGTCTCAATTATAGAGGTAATTATGACGATAAAATCGAAAGAACTAATCGCAGATACAGAGGTTTGTTTTGTCCCACTAACAGAGGTAATTCAGTGCTAAAGTGTCGGGACCTAAGCATGAATTCCAGCTATGGAAGTTACTTACTTATCTAGGTACCACTTAACCAAGTTTTACTGTACATATTTTTTAATTTTTAATTCACATTAAAATAAAATAAAAATCTGAGCTGTCTTTTAAATACATAATTGTTGAGCTAGATAAGACCGCTCTTCTATAGCAACATAATTCACTACACTATACACACATATTACACTAGACTACATATTATATTCGACTGCCTCGTTGGTCTAGTGGTTGTAGTAGTGCGACTGCTGATCATGAGGTTCCGGGTTCGAATACCGGGTCAGGCCGAAAAAATCAGTTATTGAGTTGGCGAATTTGGCGAGCGAATTTGGCGATGTCTCACCCCCGTGCCTCAGAAAGCACGTAAAGCTGTTGGTCTTGCATCTGATCTCTCTCCGGTCGTGTCGGATTACCGTCCCATCGGACTACGAGAGTGAGGGAGTAGAGAGTGCACCTGTGCTTGCGCATACACTTGGGCACTATAATCCTGTCCTGCACCGATGGCTAGTCTCCGTTGAGACTGGCCGCCGTGACCGAAATTCGGTCTGGAGGACATTATTATTATGACATCTTAATACTACATACAAACATAAACACTCGCATCCGTTACCCAGAGGGGTAGGCAGAGACTGCTAACTTCCAGTTGACACGATCCTGACACACCTCTCTCGCATCCTTTACATTCATATACCTACGCATACGTGCTTGTCGGTTAAGAATACTCTTAATTTGGTCCATCTACTATCTATCTCTACTACGATAAAAGTAACACGACGTCTGTCTGAACACGCATTACACAAAAACATGTGAACCGATTTGGATGGGACTTTCACTAGCAAATAGCTGTTGTTATAAAGAGTAACTCTGACTACTTTAATTTTAATAAAAGAGTTAGAGTTCCGCGCAAAAAATTAAAGCCCATGAAATCCAATCGCAATAAATTCCACGCGGGCGAAGTAGTGAGGAATAGCTAGACTTCAAAATATTGCAATTTGATCTATAAACTTATTTTTTTTAATAGGATTGGGTGACAAACGAGCACACAGTCCACCTGATGGTAAGTGGTTACTGTGACCCATAGACATCTACATCTATCCTCAATAAAGACTCAAGATGCAGATGCGTTGTCACCCGTGAGGACTAAGATGGAATGCCTCTTTGCCAGTAAAAAGAGTCTCCGGTTCTCTACACTCACCATACCAAAACACAGCAGCGTTAAGCTGCTATTTTACGCTGGTTTTCTGTGAGAGCGTGGTCCTTCCCCGGTCGAGCCGACCCATTCGTGCTACAACCATAATATAGCTGCAGCATGGCTCTACCACGTAGAAAGACTTTAGTCTAGGGCGTTCCTTGCCATGATATATTAACATATATAAATAAATATATTATACTTCTATATTTTATTTATTAATTTAAAATATAAATTAAAATTACTGACGATTTCTTATATTTACACAAACTATACATTGGATAAAACAACTTCTATCGCGTTGCTGGAATTAAAAATAAGTATAATTAAACGCGATAAAATCTGTAATAGTAGTTTTATTCAATAAATTTAATGATATAATAAAAAATTGTTCATTATAAATTCGAAAATCTGTTATCAAAGACGCGCCTTTACACCGCGCAGCAGAAGATGTACTAAATAACCCCTTTTGATAACACGCCAGGGTTGCCAGCGACTGCGAGGGAATACGTTGCATTTTAACAAGTTTAAAATACTTTATGCATAGACATTACGGGAAGCTTTCTGTACCGAGGAAATTTCGCCCAATGTAAAATACCACCCGGCGGCATCCAATAGCGTCGGCCAATTTGAATATAGAACGCGCGCTCAGAATTCATAACGGACATGGGAAACTTAAATGCGCCATTTTGTTGCCATTTAATATTTCTGAACGTTAAATTTCAATAATCACGGCGCTATTTCAAAAGAAGTTACGTGAGATATCAGTTACGATCGTTCCTAAACAGAATGTAGAGAACATTATTCATTTGAAATATTGCTTTAAATTTCACAGTCTATTCATTCGTAATTGGCGCGCCGAATGAACCAAATTCTAAATCACGCTATTGAAGTTTCCAAACGATTATGCTTATATATAACAAGCTATTTAGTACTCGGAACGTTGTGCACTAACCGGCCTGAAAACATTGCCCGGGTGAGATCTCTTCTCCATCGACGGCTTAAATAGCCCACATATTATGATTCGATTGCCTTCATTGACTCCTACCATGTGTGACAGGACTCCATTTAAGCCCATGAGACCGTGTGGGTACGTATTACTCTATTACCTATTCTGCCTCCAAAAAGCAGTATGTACACCGCTGTGATCCGGTGTGGTATAGTTGAGCCAAATTACAGGCTGTAAAGATTCAATCTTATTCCCCAAAGGTATGCAAGCATTCCATCTTAGTCCCCAAAGGTCTCATCTTTAGCTTTCTTTATTTCAAGACCAATGCAGGTGCCCATATGCTGTAATAGCCCCTAACCATCAGGTGGACGTAAGATCGTTTGTCACTTCTATTTAATTAAAAATAAAGAAATATTTTATTTTACAGACAGAGGTTTCCTCTAGAAATTTTCTTACATCGCCACTACCTAGTAAATTTATATACTTCAGTGATACCGTTGAGCATTGAACTTGGGATACTCGTGTACCTTGAGTCTCTCTCTTGCTGAGCTCGCGGATGTCGACGAGCACGAGCACGACACACGACGAGAAGACCTTATCATTACTTCTGCCTCGCGCAAAAGTGCTACCACAACATTTCAGTTTGAATGGGAAGAGACACAGGATCACTGCAGGCTGTGCGGCATACCATCTTAATCCTCAGGGGTGCCAACGCATCGGTGGCTACCTTACTCTGGCTTTTTCGTCATCTACTTTAACTCGCAAATTAGTCTGAAATCTTAACACAAAGCATGCTCCTAAAAGAGACTTTGTTATGTCATCACTCCTTCCCACCATCGGACAGCCAGATGGTCGGCGAGTCCACTCCGTTTCTATCGATATTCTACGTATTCGAACCAGACGTACGTAAAGCATACATCAAAGTTAGTGTAATAATTTGCCGGCGTCTGTCTTTCAGTCGATTACCACCTACATAGGTGTTTTTAGGTAAAAGTGATTAGGCTTTTGTTAGGTAACTGCTGCTAAGTAATTGTGATTTACCATTTAGTTAGGCACCATCTTATAAATAAAATAGATGTGTCTGTTATCTATTTTCTGTTTATATGCAATTTATATGTAAAGATTTTAACGTGGTCGGTAGCTATATTATGGTTGTAGCACGAATGAATCGGCTCGACCGGAGAAGAACCACACTCTCACATACGAGTATTAAATGCTCAGTGCTACTGAGCTTCGTATGGCGAGAGTAGAGAACCGGAAACCTTTTTTTATAGGATAGCGTGACAAACGAGCACACAATCAATCTGATGGTAAGTGGTTGCTGTGACGCATAGACATCTACATTTATCCTCAATAAAGAATCAAAATGCAGATGCGTCGTCACCCGTGACAACTAAGATGGAATGTCTCTGTTCCAGTAAAATGGGTCTCCGGTTCTCTACACTCACCATACGAAACACAGCAGTGTCAAGCTGCCATTTTTCGCTGATATTCTGTGAGAGTGTGGTTTTTACTCGAAATGAGGCGTTTCATCTTAGTCTTTAGGGGTGACAATGCATCTGCATTTGGATTCTTAATCGAGAATAAATGTAGATGTCTGTGAGCTACAGGATCCCTTACATTACTCTATAAAAAGAAAAGTCCTAACACAAGAATCGCGGTTCGGTCGCTTTTAAAGTAATAACAGAATACAGTAATGCATATAACAGAGTATTTCAGTTTCGTTGAGTTACATCGAACATCTGCGGTTTCTAAGAGACGTCGGGGCGCTCTCTGCGATTTATTCAGCGTTCATTCCGTCCTGGAGAGGTAATGTTTAAGGAATAGAAGTGTGATTTAGTGCGAAATATGAATAGGCACTTTTCGTTTATAACGGGTTGTTGAGTTACATATAATTTAAGAAAAAACATAATAATATAATATGCTAGTTGGCCTTGCAGACGTTGCTCTTTCCGCTAAATGGAACGAAGAATTTTAAATTTCGAATTCACTTTTTAATGTAAATAAATAATTTATTAATAACTGAACCACAATAAATTTTGGCGGGAATTCACACACCCATTGATTGTTGCTCCTGTTTTATCGTTTATGTGTGTGATTTGTGTATTTCGTGTGATCCGATGTTGATAGATTTGTTGATGACACTTCATTAATTTTCATATTAAAACGACTATTATTAAAATATGACGAAGTAAATAATGTTATATCTAAATTAGTAAATTCGTTTAATGTTAATAACTTGCATTTAAATGGCACTGAAACGAAATGTATTAAATTAATGACTCCAAATGTAAAACAATTAAATACTAATGTCATTTTAAATGGGGAGGAACTGAGTCTTGTAGATACCACCATTTTTCTTGGCATTACACTAGACGCGAAGCTTCAATGGAGCCCCCATATATTAAAATTAGCAAACAGACTTAGTTCTGCAGCATATGCTGTAAAAAAGATTAGAATTCTAACTAGTGTTGAAACAGCTAGACTTGTTTACTTTTGCTATTTCCATAGCATAATCATCATCATCATCATCATTACAGCCTTTCATAAGTCCACTGCTGAACATAGGCCTCCCCCAAGGAATGCCACAAAGCACGGTCCTGAGCCACCTGCATCCATCGACTTCCTGCATGTCTTACCAGGTCGTCACTCCATCTCGTGGGGGGTCGCCCTACACGGTACGAGGCTGCCACTCAAGAACCTTTCTTCCCCATCGGTTGTCGGTTCTTCGAGCTATATGGCCGGCCCACTGCCACTTCAGCTTACTAATCCGTTGGGCTATGTCGGTCACTCTGGTTCTACTGCGGATATCCTCATTTCTAAGTTTATCACGCAGAGAAACTTTGAGCATAACCCTCTCCATAGCTCGCTGAGCGACCTTGAGCTTCCTCATACGGCCAGCAGTAAAGGACCACGTCTCAGATCCGTAAGTTATCACTGGCAAGAAGCACTGGTTGTATAATTTCGTTTTAAGGTTTCGAGGAATGTCTGACGAGAAGATGTGTCGTAGTTTCCCGAACGATGCCCAGCCGATTTGAATCCGTCGATTGACCTCTCGGTCGAAGTTGGACTTACCTAGTCGGACTATTTGTCCCAGGTGAACATACTCGTCAACAACTTCGAGCTTAGTGCTCCCAACAACTACCGGCATAGGTGTGACATGGACATTGAACATGATCTTTGTTTTGTCCATGTTCATCTTAAGACCTATCCGTTGGGAGACACTATTGAGGTCATTGAGCATGGTGCTTAGATCCTCCAGCGATTCTGCCATAGCATAATGTCGTATGGTATTTTCCTATGGAGACACGCGACTGATACTGAAATTATATTTGTTTTACAGAAGAGGCCCAGAGGGAGAGCAATGTATGATTTAAAACCTAAAGAGTCGCTCCGACAAAAATTTAAGAAAATTTATATATTTACTTTGGCCTCTCAATACATTTATGAAAATGTAATGTACGTACACAAAAATAAAAGTAGTTTTACAAAAATAAGTGATATTCATTCTGTAAATACTAGGAACAGACACAAGCTAGTAGTACCAGTTACTCGACTGCACCGAGTTAGTAATTTATTCTTGGGGCGATGTATACGCTTTGACAACAAAATCCCAGGAAATATACAAAATCTGACCTGCCCAAAGTTCAAAAACGTAATTAAACAAAGTTTGTATAAAAAGGGTTATATAATATTAATGAATTTATGAATGATAATAATTCCTGGAAATGAAGTGACCGCTTCCAAGCTATTTCTAATTTGTTTTGTGTGGTTAATTGCGTAACGTACATGATTGTAAGCTGTTATTTAAAAAAATAGCTCCGTTGGGTTTCTTGCTGGTTCTACCTAGGAGAGACGTTTTGTTTTCGAACCAGTGGTAATTAAACAAAAAATTGACTTTCAATAAGTATTTATAATCTATATCAAATAAAAAGTTTCTGTTTCTGTTATAAAACTCAAGTTTTTTTTTGTCCGCTTAGGCGCCTCAAGAATTTGAGACACCGTCATCATCGAATACCCGTTGGGTTTCGCTGTCCTCCAAATCTCCTAAAACTTTTCAATGTGACATCGGCATATTGTGAAGAAGTTTTGTAAACAATATTACATAGGATATTTTCTTATAAGGTGGCACTGGCAAAAGTTATTATTATTATATTATCGTTCGATTCCATAACCAAAGAAAAAATTAGAGCGTAACACCACCTATCGCATCCTAGCCTCGGGTTAAGTTCAGAAGTTACACGATCACCTATTGATAGATGCACCGACGATTGTAAATATACAACTATATTACTATATATAAGTGTATAGAATATATTAATATGGCTTTATTTACATTTAAGGTATTAAAAGTTCATTTATTTTATAAATTTTTCGTTTTATTCAAAAAAGTCTTCAAATTTTTTTTGATAACTTGCTTCAATCCCTCCTGCTAGCTCTCTGTCTGGTCAAGTTTCATCGCAATCGATTAAGCAATCGCGAAGTAGCTGGGACAGACATACAGACAGATTTTTTTTATTGTTATTTATATCAATATAATAGGATGCAAATAACACCCTGAGCTTAAAAGACAGACATTTCAATTTTATTTATCAGTATACATATAGATTATTTTAGTGACGAACGTACGTGGATGCTGTGGCTCATAAACATCTACATTTCTATTCTCTAATCTCACTTTCATCCCAATACCTTTAGTCTAAATGTGTGATCGAAAAACTTGCATCCAAGCATCTCCACAAACGTTCGCATTATTTTTACAGTCCTTTACAAGTCCACTGCTAAATGTGCATGCATCCATCGACTTCCTGTATGTCTTACCAGATGGTCAATCTGTCTAGTCCTACACTCCACTTTCCTGTACAAAACTGCCACTCCAGATTCTATCTTCATCGTTTTTTTCTTACTTTTTTTATAGAATAAGGGTGACAAACGAGCACACATTCTACCTGATGGTAAATATATGTTCATAATAATATGGCCCATAGACATCTACGGAGGACTAATATGGAATGCGTCGTAAACAGTAAAAAGGGTCTCCGGTTCTCTACACTCACCATAGGAAACACAGTAGCATTAAGCTGCTATTTTACGGTGGTATCCTTTTAGAGCGTGGTCTTTCCCCAGTCGAGCCGACCTATTCATGCTACAACAATATTATAGCTGCAGCAAGACTCCACCACGGTTGACAGTCCGTCATGCTATATAGCCGATGCATTTCCATTTCACCTTACTAATCCGTTGGGCAGTGTTTGTTATTCTGGTTCTGCCGCGTAGATCATTGTTACGGGTTCTATTACGCGAAGAAACTCCGAACATAGTTTTCTCTTTCACATAATAAACAATATAAGTTTAGATAAAGCTAAGATTTTAAGTTAAGTTCGAAAACTAAGCAAAGTTAGCCGGAACCTCTGCCAATAGCAGACGTAAGTAATAATGCAACAGCCAGTCGTTACAGATCGCAATACGTTGCACCTGGCCGGACGGTTGGAACGGTAAAGTGGGCTCTTGTCACCCACGGGCGCCCGCACCCCCCACCTCCGTACTACCCACGCCGGAGGTGGGGGAGGGCCTGATATCAACTCTAGCGGGGAACGTGTGAAACGATTTTTAAGAATATATTTTATTATGTACTGGGAATTCTTCTCGTGAATTTTTCACGTACGCTGTAGAGTTCGTGCTACTCTAGAAATTGTTGCGCTGCAGATTTTAAGATTGTGCAGTAAATTGTCTCTGTTCCTATTCTTTATTTTATAAAACTTCATTAGTTTAATACTATGTACTTCTGTAAGTAATATCAAAGGTGTCGAGTCATTATTTATTTATTTATTTAATCTTTAATATACACATTATATCCCTTCCATTTTCCATTTCTTTATACTACTTGTAATCCTATGCTGATAAAATATAAAGAGAGCTGTGGTTGCTCAGGCTTAGACGTTTGCCGTAATAGTCACAGAACGCATACGGCCCGAGTTCGATCCACGCAGACACCAATGAAATTATTAGTTGCAATTTTAACTTCCCTTTCCTTTACTTTGTTCTTATTTTTATTCTTTAATGTGTAATGGCGAAGTTCTAATCAAAGTACAATAAAATGCAAATAAATAGAATATAGTTAGTAAAATAATCTACTATATAATAAATAATAAATATATGAAAAATCGTTAAAAATAATATAAAACAAAAATAAAATAACACGAGATACATATTAAAATACATATTATACAAAAATATCTATTATAAAGCGAAAGGGTTAATACAAAGATAGACATACACACAGATATAGGTAGGTATATATACCTTTTATTGGCATCATTACCAAATGGTATACATTTAGAAGTAGACAGAGAACATACAAGGTAAGGGAAACATAAATAAAAATAAATAGCTGCAAGAAAATACACGCCGTGAGTGACGTGATGCCAAAAAGAACTCAGCGTCTCAGCGTATGCTACGCAGAGATACTGCAGCGGTGCTGTTTTTCAGCGGTGCCCTGATATACATTGGTTTTAGTAGTAGTTAGGTACGTAAGGGTAATATGGTCAAATTAAGCTTTGTCGCCCTATACAACCCATACTAGGACGAGGACAGAGGCAAAAACACAAAATATTATAACTAATATATGTGGTAAAATTGAAAATTTTGTACAACCGCGTCCAATATAAATAAAATGAGATCATCATCAATGTCGAAGTAAATTAAATACACATTATTAAGGATAACTCAAAAACTACTGCTCTGATCTTGATGAAATTCGGACCACATGGGAAGCACCAGCTTTCGAATAAAAAAGGAATCATAAGAATCGGTTCACCTAGAAAAAGTTCTGAGGTAACACACAATAAAAATACAGTCGCATTGAGAACCTCGTTCTTTGAAGTCGGTTCAAAAACATCAAACAAGCTTTGTCAATAATTAGGAAAACTTCGAAAAAGTAACTTTAAAAAAAAACAGTTAATAACTATATTTAACTATATTAGTATCAACTGTCAAAATGGCGTCGACGAAGCAGCGCCATTTTGACCTTATTATTATTATATTATTCGATTGACCGATGAATAGCTATCGTATCACAGAGCCATCTATGCAAATAAGGCTGTAGTTTTTGAATTGTAAAAAATGACCATTATTAGTCGGATCACGTACGCTAGTAACATGAAAAGGATCATAATTTTTTTTCATCCCTTACAGCCTAGTCCACTAATGAATACAGGCCTCCCCCATAGATTGCTTCATAGGGGGGATATTTGCAATAATTAACACACTTGACGGACGGATGTTGACAACAGTTTATTTTTATTTTGGCTGTTATTAGGAAGACGTTGCTGCCCGTCTCCTGATTTTTTTCCCCTGTCGCCTCTTACGACACCCACGGGATGATATGGAGTAGTGGATATTCTTACCACTACACTGTAAGATAAGGAGTTGGCTTAGTATCGAATTTTTGGCATTTCAGAACAGCCAATGTTCAGCAGTAGGCTTGCTAACTGCTCGCAGGTCTTGTAAATAGTGCAATAATAGCGCAGCAGTATGCTGAATCGTTGTCATACCGTTGCTGCAATTCAATAAACTATGTATTTAATATCAATCCCCCAAATATTTTTTCCCTTACTTTTTAAAAACGTTATACATAAGGATTTTCTCCTGTATCGTAGAGGTAGTTTACATACATAGATTGTACAAGGACAGATATCTAATCACAGAAAAACTAATTGTAGTTCAAGCAAATACTTGTTCCATGCGGGATTCGAACCCGCGCCGCGGCAATGAGCACTACAGCTCATTCTGATGCCACTGAACATGGAATCATTGTTATTGGACTTATTCGTCGTCTGTACGAGGCATCGCCTGTCCAAGGAACCACTCACCTACTCAGGTTGGTGAGTGTTAGGCAAAAGATCAAAGTTATTTTTATGATTACTAGAACTTTACTACGTGGTAGGGCTTCTTTTTTGCCTAAGATACCTAAGTGGATATCTGGGTCACTCTGTCACCAAATAACAGTGCTTGCATAGCTGTATTGTGATCTAAAGATATTGAGAGACATATAGTTATAGGTTATAATGATTCTTAATCGACTCTCACAGAGTACCAGCGTAAAGTAACAGCTTAATGTTGTTGTGTTTCATATTGTTAGTGTTGAGAACCGAAGATTCTTTTTATTGGAAACGAGGCATTCTATTTTAGTCCTCAGGGGCGACAACGCATCTGCATTTTGATTCTTAATCGAGGATAAATATAGGTGTCGATATGCCACAGCATTAACTTACCATTAAGTGGACTCTCTGCCCGTTTATCATTCTTTTTCTATAAAAAACACATACGTGAGACGCGAAGTTAGTACAACAATCCCCTGGCAGGCGTGGCAGTGGTGATGACAAATTTAATACAAAGTGAGTTCCCTATTTAGCAGAGTGGAGGAAATTTGTTAAAGAAGAAGACAAAGAGAAATTATTATGTAAATAAAAAAAAATTATACTAGTAATATAGAGCCATGCTGCAGCTTTGTTTACTAGTTTAGTTGTAGCACGAATGGGTCGACTCGACCGAGGAAGGACCACGCTCTCACAGAATATCAGCGTAAAATAGCAGCTTAGCACTGCTGTGTTTGGTATGATGGGTGTAGAGAACCGGATACCCTTTTTACTGGAAATGAGGCATTCTATCTTAGTTTTCACGGTTCACAACGCATCTGCTTTTTAATTCGTAATCGAGGATAGATGTAGATGTCTATGGGTCTCAACAACCGCTTACCATCAGGTGGACTGTGTGCTCGCTAGTCACCCTTATCCTATAAAAAAATGTACCATTCATTCATCCATTACGGTCAAAATCCCCTGCTTCAGCAATATCAGGCTCACATAAAACTCCCGCATAGATTGTCTCAATAAGAACTCATATCGCTCTACTCGTAGAAGCAATTTCTTTGATCTTTTCACGCAAAGAACTGTAGTTCACAAAGTATTTCAAAGAAGGAGGTGTTATAACTTCGGAAGGTGGGGATAGTTGCACAATGAAATTAAAAACAAAAAACGTGTCATTTAAATGAGAAGATATAATAAATACAACGTAGGTGATCAAACGACAGTTTGCAGAGACAAAGTGAGGTTTCGAGAAATATTTGTTTTAAATTATACCGATTCTAACAATGTTGGCGAGGGAAAAAAACTTAAAGCCCGGTTGAAGCCCGGGCGTCGGTAGCTGGGATCATAAGGCATTTTTCCGAACACACACGCTGTTCCATCCCCCCCAACTCCAACGCTGACACCCCCACTGATCTGGGCGCTCGATTTCGTAGAGTAATTCGATGAATGTATCTACAGAGACTACAAACATGCGAGACGCTGTACTTTATTGAATATTTAACTATTGTATTTTTATGTTTGACCTAAACTATAATAAATATGTTGTTAAATATACATTACACTTTAACAGTCCCATGTCAATCTGGAACTAATCCATATAATGTGGGACTTGAAATGAAAAATTAATACACCAACTGTGTTCCTTGGTAATAGGATATTGGGTTTGTGTTTGTGTAGAAGATAGGCTACCAACAATCGATTCTTTCGCAATTTTCAGGTTAAACTTATACAATAAGCTAAACGTGCTCCCAGTAAATCGCTGCTTTTTGTACTCTGCCAACCCCTCAAGGATTATGAGCGTGTTCCTATGTAAAAATATTACATACTTTTCCAAGTCAAACAATGTTTCTATAGTTTCAGTTTACTACGAGGTAGGATTCTTTGTAAGCCGTCGGGGTAGGTGTAATGGTCTTACCTGATAACTGTCTAATAGCAGTGCTTGCAGTGCTTGTACTGTTGTGTTCAGGCGAACCGTTATAAATACATGCTGTGAGACATTTCATCTTAGCAAGCAGAGCTGGTACCGTATCTACAGAATTATTTATTTACAGTTGGCCGCAGGCGTTCACTTACCATCACATGGACTGCAACTTCATTTCTCACTTTATTTTTATATAAAACTAATCACGAAGTACGCTAGTGAAATATGTAAACAATGTTTTAATTATTATGAAATACAATTTATAATTAAAATCTCTGTTCATGACTACACTGTGCTCACTCTTTGCTTCTTCGCCTCACCGATACCCGGCAATGTGTGCGGCTTCGGAACGCTGAAAGACGCCCTGTGACGCCGGGGCTTTCCTGAAAATGTACGTCACCCCCACGCCCCCCCTCTCATCCGTGCGAGAAACACACACAGCTACATCCGAGAAAAAACTCACACTAAAACGCCAATGTGTGCGTAGTGAAAGATTACTCCTATATAACTGCAATACATATTGCTCTAGCGAAAGGTTTTGCGTCAGTGTGCGTTGCGTTGCCGTTGTGTGCGTGGAACGTGGCCCTGTTTTGTATTTTTCGTAGAGTGCCCGTCTATGTGTGAGTTGTATTGACATTTTTATATGTGAACTAGCGTCGTCCACGGATACGCCCGCGTTGATGTCGCCATTCAAATTTCCATTTCTTATTACACTATTCAGATTATTAAGCGTCTTGGGGAGAACGTTGTGTAGTCTGTACTTAATCTGGTGAAAATTAATCTGTTTCCGCGTTCCTTGCTGTATGTTTTATATTTTTTATTTTATAGAACGAGGGTGACAAAGATAATAAATAATAATAATAATAATAAATCCTTTCTTGCAGAGATAAAAGCTTAAAATATATTTTAGTAAAAGTAGACCCCTTTTTACCAGATACGAAGCATTCTCATTCGCTATTACAACAAAGTCCCAGAAAATATACAAGGTATCTTTATTACCAAGTTTAAATATTTAATTAAACAAACGCTATATAAAAAGGTTTATTATAATATAAATGAATAAATGGTTTATAATAACCCCTGGTAATGAGGTGGTCGCTTCCAATATGTTTCTAAAATAAATTTTGTAAATAGTTTCTAATCTGGGTGCTGGATTTTTTGCTGGTTATTCCACACAAAGGTTTTTTTCGAACCAGTGTTAACGAAAAAAAAACTTACTTTCAATAAAATTACTTGTAATCAAAAAAAATATTCTATTCTATTATATTATATTCCATCTTAGTTCTCAGGGGTAATAACGCATCTGCATTTTGATTCTTAATCCATGATATGTATCTATGGCATCCATTACCGTCAGGTAATAAAAAAATATAACTAATTAAATAAACATTACTTCATGTAACTGAAAAACGAACACATAGTCCATCTGATGATGAGTGGATACAGTATCCATCCACAGGCACATAAACATTTACCCTCGATTAAGAATCAAAATGCAGATGCGCTGTCACCTCTGAAAAAGGGTCTCCAGTTCCATGCAATCACAATATAAAACACAGCCGCAATCAAGCCGACCTACAGCATGGCTCTACCAAAGTTTATCTCAAAATTTTATGTAAAGTGACAGAAAAAATTACCTTTATACGTCCCACATCTGGACATAGGTCTTCTCTCATTTCGTGAAAGGGGATTTAGGGCAGGGAAGTGTCTTTGAAATGTTTTTTTTTTTATATTTCTCAGACATACGGATTTCCTCATTATGCATTCCTTCACAAGCTAGCGTGGTAAACCGGCACTTAAAATTGTAATTAATTATTTTATTGGTGGAGGATTGAACCAGGGTTGATCGCGTACTTTAAAATGTACAGCGCTTATCTTATTATTTATCACGGCTCCAACCAAATCAAGAAAACCAGCCTAAAATAGTAGCATAATGCTAGTGCGTAAGCCCAGTTTCGAGGAACCGATTATGTTTCCAGGAATGCACCAAATAACGAATTAAAAAAAGCAGTTTTTTAACAGTGGTAGAGCCACGCGGCAGCATTTGCTGTCGCACGGATGGGCCGGCTCAAACCGGGGTAGTACCACGACCTCACAGAAAACCAGCGTGAAGTAGAGGTTTACCTCTGCGTTGCGCTTGGTGAGTGCAGGTGACCGGAGGCCCTTTTTACTGGAAATGAGGCATTCCATCTTAGTCCTCACGGGTGACAACGCATCTACATTTTGATTTATAACAGAGGATAGATATAGATGTCTATGGGCCGCAGCAACCACTTACCATCAGGTGGACTGTGTGCTCGTTTGTCACCCTTATGCTATAAAAAAAAAGTTTTCAAACAGCATGCGATTTGTATACGAGCTGTATTGAAGTTAGTTTTTATACTAGAGACTGTATTTTCAGTCTGTATAAAGGCTGTATAAGCGCTTATACGGTTGTTATAAGTAAAAAATTGGCACAAATTATGCAGATTTATGCGTGAATAGCGCTGTATAACTGCTGTATTACAGATGTTATTTGGTGTGCAAGGAAACTATTACACTATAGATATTGTCTTATAAGTTACTATTAAAAATAATCGTTCTAAATTGGTTACGATCGGAATTATAAATAATGTTCTTTTTGTTTTATATAATAAATGAATATAAAACAAAAAGAACGTTATTTTTGGTGACCAGATTGTATTTATATACTTTATTGAATGATGGCAACATTTAATGTTTTAACGTATTAATATCATATTTGGATTGGAGTTGAAATTTGACGGTGATAATTGTTGAATTGTAAGTGCAAAATTAGATTTATGATAAACTTGTATATGTTTTCTTTCAAAAAAATTACCGCGTCAGCAAAATAACAAAATAATATAAAGACAAAATAGTAAATACGGTAACAAAATATTGGTTGCATAGGTTAGAATAAAAAAATATATATTAAATTAATAGATATGACGACACATTTGGGCACAGTGATCATTAGTCGAACTGAAAGCAATGGTATAGGCCAAGACTAATGTCTAATATTCCCAAAATTTAATTTAAAATTTTACTTTAATGGGTTTTAAAATGGCGACCACTTTCTAAACAGCTGTACTATGTATGTTATGAATTAGATCATGCAGCCATTGGTTTTTAATCCGTTCCATAATAGGATATTTTTATTACTTACGGTATATAGCAGTTTTTTTAACATAACTCTTTAGAGATACGTATAAAAGATGAAAAACCTTGTTTTGGGTACAGTGTTGAATAAATTTAATTTAACCTAACTCTAACTGCGCCAGATCTTTTGCTTTTTTCCACATATTGATAATTTTGTTTTCAAATTTATTCAAATTAATTTTGTTCACTAGCGCAATATAAGCACACAACGCTTTATTTTTTAGTTTTATATCACTGTCACAGACACAAGTCATAAAATTGCTGTATTTACAAAAGTGTACAATGACGCCTTAAAAATAAGTTTTAAAAGGGAGTTTGCATACACCATTGTTCAGAAATAAGATTTTAGTGTTAGTATTATAATAACGCTAAGAGCTCGATATGCAAGCGTGGAAACATAAACCACTCTTATAAGGATACAAGCTCTTTTCAACACTCTTATACGCTTCTAAAAGAACTCTGAGTTCTATATGGGCTGGTATATTGATGTTCATAACGCTTGTATGCTGTTTGGTTTATCACTAAAGTAAAGCGAAATCTAAATGAAACTGAAGATCGCTCAGCGAACTGTAGGGAAGGCTACACTCGGGGTTTCCCTGCATGATACCGCAGGATATCCGCAGAAGAACCAGAGTAACCGACATAGCCCAACGGATTAGTAAGCTGAAGTGGCAATGCGCCGGGCATGTAGCTCGAAGAACCGACAACCGATGGGGTTGAAACGTTCTCGAGTGGCAGCCTCGTATCGGTAGACGAAGTGAAGAGCGACTCCCCACACACTAGATGATGTGAAAGACATCTACATCTATTTTCTATTAGAAGTCAAAATGCAGATGCGTTGTCACGCTGTTGTAAAGTCTACTTTAAAATGCCTCCTTACCAGAATAAAGGGTCTGTGCCCGCTTATTAAACATTATTTAAACTTAAACAAACCACCTCGAAACTTAACTTAAACAACTTACTGTTTAGTGTCGGTGTAAGATTATCCACTACACTATATCACCCCGTGGGTGTCGTAAGAGATGACAGAGGGAAACATATCAGGATATGGGCAGCAGCGTCTTCCTAATAACGACTAAAAATAAAAAACTGCGGTTGCCAACCCACTTGCCAAGCGCGACAACTATGGCAAATATACCCCCTACGAGGGAGGCCTATCTTCAGCAGTGGACTTTTATAGGCTGTAATGGATGGATGAATGGTCGTTATTAGTAAAGATTAACACAAATATATTCTATTTAACAATGTTCAATGCAAATAAATGCGATAAACTCAATAAAATTAGTTATACTCGTTATAACAACAAATGTGAATTCAATATATCAATGATAAAATATCAATGTCTAATAGCTACATATTTTTTTATAGGATAAGGGTGACAAACGAGCACACAGTTCACACGATGGTACACTTACCTATATATGATAGATGGTAAGTAAAACACCTGGAATGACTGATTTTAAGAATTTCAATATATTAAATTGAGAGAAATTATGTTTTATTATACTTCAATGCACAAAGTAATACATATGGTGGACTTAATGCCATAGGGCATTCTCTATCAGTCAACCATTAGGCCAAAAAAATAAACATACAGAGATGTAAGAAGCGGTGCACCTAATATCTAAATATAAAAGGATAAACATATGCACATATATACATAGGTATATGTAAATAGACAGCCGTGTAGCGGAGAAACTCTAATAACATTATGTCATGGGTATCGTTAGAAGCGATAGGGGAAAATGAGACATGAAATAGATAGCAGCATCTACCTGATAAAATTTCAAAATAATAACGAAACTATGGTTGCCTACCCGCTTACCACGCGTTACAGCTACCTACAGCATATGATACTCCATGACACAATCTATGGGGGGAGGCCTATGTTCAGCAGGGGGCTTTTGATAGACTGTGAATGATTGTCACCCCTGAGGAAAAAGAATCCCCAGTTCTCTAACTCACCATACAAAACATAGCAGCATCAAGCCGCTATTTTACGCTGGTATTCAGTGAGAGCGTGTCCCTGCCCCGGTCGAGCCGACCCATCCGTGCTACACCCATAATATAGATGCAGCTTAGCTGTACCACGTAAAAAATAGTATGCCAATACTAATAGTAAACATATTGTATGTTGTGTAAATGTTACCGTTGCAGTGCGAGTTGATGTGCAACTACTTCCGATGTCGGCGGAGTTTCGAATGGCTGTAATTAATTAGTTTCACATGCTGCGGGTCCATGTTGTTTTTCCGCGAACGCTCCGGATTCTATTTGTCTGTTAGTTCGGCTTTAATGTACGCTCTCTGTTTATTATACTTTAGTATTTTAATTTAAGTAGTGATATAAACAAATGCACAGAAAACTACAAATGCGACAATGTAATAATGCGGCAGTCTACGGACCGCGAATTCAAAGGTCGTGGGTTCGAATCCGCCATTTGACTCTTATCGTAAATCACTAATATAACGTGAATATTAGTAATGTTAATAGCATTGCTAATATTTTCTACAGACTTCAAAAAGGAGCCGGTACTGTTGGCTATTTTTTTCTTAATACAATATTATATATTATATAATATTGTATTAAGAATATTATATATTAGTTATATATATAATATAGTATATTAGTTATAGTATAGGACATTGTGTATTTGTCTCTGTCCTCCACCTAGTTTTGGTTTAATAGGGCGGTAAAGCTTAAGGTGACCATATTACCCTCACGTACCTTAATCATAATATTATTCTTATTTATTCATAAGGTCTTTTTCTAGAAAGATCAATTTACTGGAAAATTGAGCGCGTGTGCTTAATGTTTTTTTACCTACGTAATTGCAAATTTTATCGATCAATGAACATATTGATAGATCAATAAAATTTACATCGAGTAAAAGAAACATCGAATATTAAAACATGATAATAGCTAGACGCGTAAGGATTGGCATGCAGTGCGAGCGTTTTCAGCTTGGTTGGGTAGTTATTACAACATTACTAATGTAAATAGATAGTGTGATAGGCGTACAGACACCGACGTGTTTCCATAAGTGTTCCGCGGCTCTTTGGAACATACATTCTCGAATAAAAATCGTGTCACCGCTTAGGACTAGGATAGAATACCTCGTAACCAGTAAAAAGGGTCTACGGTGCTCTTTACTCACCATACGAAATATGGCAATATTAAACTGCTATTTTACGCTGGTTTACTGTGAGAGCATTTTTATACTTGCTATGGTGACGAATACGTTTCATCGTCCAATCGGTATCGATTACGGGATTAGCGAACTATCTCTAGGACCCTAGGAGACATGTTTCATTCATTCATTTCCAGCAACCCGATACAAGTATTGACTCGTCTTACGAACCGGGTCATTCTGGTCAATTATTTAAATGAATCGTTTCAAAATTCAATACTCTGTGATCTATGAAGCCCGCTCTATTCTGTAAAAATTTACTAGTTTTAAATGCAATATTAAATTGTCCATAATGTTTGTAAATTCCAACAATCTCTATTTGCAATAAACTTTTATATAGTTCTTGCAATTTACTAAATAGAGCAGGCTTTACTTTGGTAAACACGTATCTGTGCCTACATATCAAAGTTTATGTGAAACCACATCTCACATCGCATATATGACCATAGCGTTATGTTATTTTTTCGCCTGGTATGGACTCTAGTGTTCATTGATACTCATCATCATCATCATCATCTTTACAAAACTTCAAAAATCCACTGCTGAACTTAGGGCCTGCCACAAAACACGACCCTAAGCCACATGCACCAATCAACCATCGTGCTTGCCTTACTCTATACTACGCTTACCGGTACGAGTCTGCAATTTGAGAATCTTACTTCGTCATCGGTTGTCTGCTATAAATGGTTTTTAAAGGCCGGCAACACATCTGCAATTCCCTCCCTGGTGTTGCAGTTGTTCATGGGCGGCGGTAGTCACTTACCATCAGATGAGCCGCATGCTCGTTTGCCCCCTCTCCTATAAAAAAAAAACTCCACTACCCCCATGTGTGTCGTACATCTCGATCTTTCGTTAGTACTCTTCAATATGATAATTGAGAAGATTCCGTTTTTACTGTTTATATATACGACTTATAATAAAATAAAATATAATATAATGTACTTTTTTTATTTGACTCAACAAACTGTGAACGAACCTTACTTATATATATGATTAAAAAAAAAACTATTTTAACAAAAAACTACCGTTACCGGTACAGACTTTTATAAGTCCACTGCTGAACAAAGGCCTCCATAGACTGCCTCAGATTGCCACTATATTTTTAATTTAATTTACAGGGGCCGAAAATCGATCTAGCTTGGTCTCATTTCTAGGGGAATTATGTTGTCCATGTTTTCACACACAAAGCAAGAAGCTTGAATGGTTCGCTCAATATGAATGGTACTTTCGCCATATACATGTTGCATCTCTTTGCGTACTTTATCGCATTTACCACGGGGAGTGCTCTAAGGAATTGTTCGGACTAATTTCAGCCGCTCAATTTCACCATCGGACATCGCAACAAAACTTGCGATACCATCCTTACCACCTGGATGATTGGCGGTCCACCACTGTGCGTTTCAGAAGATGTTTTCTTCCTCGCACAACTTCCTTGTTGAATCGATTACCACCAGCTATTTTTCCGGACCGATACGACTTAGGCACCTTCAAGAAAAGAGCCTACTCCTTTTTAAAAGGCCGGCAACGCATCTGCAATTCCCCTGGTGTTGCGGTTGTTCATGGGCGGCGGTAGTCACTTACCATCAGGTGAGCCGCAAGCTCGTTTGCCCCCTCTCCTATAAAAAAATACATCATGTTTTCAGCAACCTTATAACAAGTAATTCTACATAGGTGTAAGTAAAGATCTAAAAACTAAAAATAAAAAAATAATGAAAAATCTAGAAACTAGTCTTAAATGCAATATTTAATATTCCATTCCAACAATTTCTGTCTCTATATATAAAAACCAATTACCACAAAAACTCAAAAATAGCTGGACCGAATTTGATTTTTTTTTTGTGTATGATTCCGTGAGATTTAGACTGTTCACAATTGGACTCGGTAGGTGGCGCTTTTGTTGAGATCCAAAAGTCACCCGTGCGAAGCCGGAGCGGGTCGCTAGTTTGCAATAAACTTTGATAGTTATAATTATTATTTCACCTAGTACTCTCGTCACCAGTGTCAATTCACACTCAATGTCATCATCATCACACAGTGTCCCGAAACACGGTCTTTAGTCACCTGCACCCATCGACTTCCTGAATCTAGACAGAGGAAGGCAAGTTGCAGAGGGTCGCGAGATCAAACGTGGAAATTTCTTTTTTTATTATTATAAGCCAGTGCTTGACTACTATCCCATGTTCTTTATAAACTTTTTACTGTCACCATAGATTTTTTTACCATTCGAAATTCAAAAATTTCAATTCCCTAAGGAACAATAGCTTTTTCTTACGCCAATGAAACAACAAACATGATGTGTCAATACAAATCACAAATGTATTTATTTATTTAAACCGCCATCTTTTTGGCATAGTTTATAGTCATCTTTTACTACACCTACAGGACGAAATGAAGGGATGGATACTCACGGCGCCATTTGAGTGGCGATGATGAATTGGTGAAGAAATCATTATAGTATATGCGTAGTTGTTCAAAAAAATCAGTCTTACTATCTATCTAGATGTCTAAGCAAACAGAAACCACCATAAAGCTGGAAGATAAAACGTCGTATTACTTAAGAGCCTGTCTCGAGTGTCATCGAGGTCGCCTCGTGCTGACAGTCGCTCTCAGCGAATGCATTTCTTTAAATCGGATTTAATTCAAATGTTCACATTTAAAACAACTTTCACTTCTTCAAGAAAAACACATTCTAAATTAGCACATACATAAAAGCGATCAATGCAGTGGGGATTTTTTATTAATTTAATTGATTTAGCTCGGTAACGCAGTGACTTAGCGTATGGTTGCGTTGCGGTGCTACAAGCCGCAGGTTTGAATCTGGCTCGAAATAAGATTTTTCTTTTGTTCATATGTAATTTTAACCTTTATTTATTTATTTATTTGCTTTTAAGGGAAACATACAGTAAAATAATAAATTACATAATAAAACATATAAAAGTACCTAATTAAATGAAACAAAAAATGAAATTTTTACAGATTTTATCGTGTAAAGGGTATCTCTTAAACGAATTAATTATCCCACGAGTCGAGGATAAACTAGTAACGCAATACGACGAGCGCATCGTTCTACGTCAGAGCCAAGACTGACTTAACGGCGGCCGCTCAGTCCGTTTTATACAAGCAGGACGGGCGGCGACGCAGGTGCAATGCCCAGGTGTGCGGTACACGTGTCGTTTACAAGAATTCTGTCTAGCTAGACTGACGTCACCGCATCTACAACGGTGCAGGTGCAGTCAGATGTAAACAACTACTCTAATGGCAATGCTTGTTACAGTCGGCCATCCTTCAAAAACGAGTCCCTTCGTTTCTTCTTAGCTTATAAGTTAATATACTGATACTGTTTTTATTTTTAATACATTGTATAATAATTCACATTCCATAAACTTACATAAATTGTCACACAATTTTAATTAATAGTGGTAACCATAGTACAATGTGTTATATCTATATTTTACAGCTGTGCAAAGTGAGAGCTACTTTTCTTCCACTCTCACAACGCTATCACTTATAATAATTGAGCTATTCATGGGCGGTCAATTCATAAGTCAATCATGCCCGACGCGCAAAATTCTCACTAATTCTTAATTATAGCCGTGCGGTGTGAGGGTTACTTCCTTCACCGTCACTCCGTCATCGGCTGCGGTACTTCAAGTCAATCATGGGCGATGAGTTCATACGCCAATCCTGCCCGACTCTAATACCCGTCACTCAATATCTATAGCCATGTGGTGTGAGAGTTACTTCCTTCACCGACACACCATCATCGGCTGCGGTACTTCAAGTCAATCATGGGCGACGAGTTCAAACGCCAATCCTGCCCGACTCTAATACCCGTCACTCAATATCTATAGCCATGTGGTGTGAGAGTTACTTCCTTCACCGACACACCATCATCGGCTGCGGTACTTCAAGTCAATCATGGGCGACGAGTTCAAACGCCAATCCTGCCCGACTCTAATACCCGTCACTCAATATCTATAGCCATGTGGTGTGAGAGTTACTTCCTTCACCGACACACCATCATCGGCACAAGGCGTGCCACACTCGCACACCGATTCGTTGCGCCGCACCAGCGCCAGCGAGACGCTGCGCCGCATCACGCACTCGAAGCGTCAACGGGAGCAGCAGGAACACCTAAGGGTTCACAGGCATCGTCGAGGTTGCAGTCATCGTGATCTCAAACTCGCGAACATGTAGTCACATCACACGTGCTTCTTTAACACAAAAGAACACATTAAAAAGATTCAGTTGGAACTTTAAAAATGCAACAGTACTCTCAGGACACTATTCATCTTTCCAGGGCACCATATACTGATCTGCAGCTACACGACAACCTCTGGTACGTTCCGATCCGCATGTAAACTTAAATACTCACTTCAATGTCAGAACTAATTTGCTCTACTTCAATTTCGTCTGTTATACTTTGGTTTTCTGGCATTTTTCGCAACCAACTCGTGTATCAAATGGTGATCCGTAGCAGCGGCAAATAATGTGTCCGCGGCATCATAAGCCGACAGCATAGTTCCACTCAAGAGCGACAGCTACAGCTCCACGCTCTCCACTAGACCCTCAACATCAAATTCCAATTTTATCGACTACGTAATACTCGCAGTAAACTGTAACACTTATCAACACATTAGAACACAGAAGTACAAATTAGTGTTTTTAATTAATAGCCCATTAAAGTTAAACTTTTTTTTTTTCGGTACATCGTTTAACATTTTAATCTTTAAATTAGCCCATGTAAATCACACCTCGTATCAAATTATAGCATAACTAGAGCAAGTTAAACTTCCACTGAATGCAAACTATAACTCATTTAGAATACCTCCATTTTGGGTACGTTAAGAAATAATGAAAGTACTTGCGGGTACTTTTTATTACAAATCGACCAAAAAGATTTAATTTTTGGCTTAAAACATTTCACTTTAAACTTTTACTCTACACTTTAATGATTCGTCAGTGTCGTAAATACGACAACAAACTTGATTTAAGAAATTAAACACAAAAACAAACGCGAGGCGTATAATAGTATTTCACCAACGTAATAACCCTCACACTATTCTAAGTTTATAGGTGGGCAGTAACAGGGACTTTATCCCACTTCTGAGATGTAAAGGGTATCTCTTAAACGAATTAATTATCCCACGAGTCGAGGATAAACTAGTAACGCAATACGACGAGCGCATCGTTCTACGTCAGAGCCAAGACTGACTTAACGGCGGCCGCTCAGTCCGTTTTATACAAGCAGGACGGGCGGCGACGCAGGTGCAATGCCCAGGTGTGCGGTACACGTGTCGTTTACAAGAATTCTGTCTAGCTAGACTGACGTCACCGCATCTACAACGGTGCAGGTGCAGTCAGATGTAAACAACTACTCTAATGGCAATGCTTGTTACAATCGCGTGCAATTTAACTTTTTAATCCCCGACGTTTCGGGTGTTATTTTAGTTATTCGTAATCGGAAATTAAAAAGTTAAATTAAACGCGATAATATACCGTAAAAATTAGTTTCATTTTATGTGTAGTCTTCTCGTAAATATAAGAAATCATTATATAAAAGTAATCCTAAAAACCTATGAAGTTTCCACAGATATCTAATATCTGTATTTTATATCACTTTTTTTAAGAACTTGATATAACATTAACAAACGAACTAACAGTCCATCTGATGGTTAGTTGGTTTTTACAGAATAATTAAATACAGGTGACAAGCGAGCGCAGAGTCGACCTGATGGTAAGTGGTTGCTGTGGCCCATAGACATCTACATCTATCCTTGTTTGCGAATCGAAATGCAGATGCGTTATCACCCGTGAGGACTAAGATGAAATGCCTCTTTTCCAGTAAAAGAGTCTCCGATTCTCTACACTCACCATACGAAACACATCAGCATTAAGCTGATATTTTACGCTGGTATTCTGTGAGAGTGTGGTCCTTCGTCGATCGAGCCGACCCATTCGTGCTACAACTATACAATTAATATATCTGCAGCATAGCTCTACCGCATATAAACATTAATATAAAAAACAGCATCACGCAGCATACACTTTTCAATCATCTCACTCAGTAGCAATAATACGCGTCGATCTCGAAGCATGCCCGCAGTTAGCCCGGCGTGCAGTTTCAGAATTGTAAATCTAGAGAAAAAAATATATAAAAAAAACTCCCAAGAATACAATGGCAATTGTGAACCAGCGTGCGTTTTATCACAACTGAACAAAACAAAACACCTAGCGCCCGCTCCACCTAGGCACTCCTAACAAAACCTAGGAGTCGGGGCTCAAAGCGTGCGAAAGTAGAGCCCTCTTTATCTAAGAGGCGTCTGAGGGGGGGCAGCGGCGTAGTGGGGGGCGGGGGTTGGACAAGTGCATCTCAAAGAAATGCAGATTTTACACGTCGCTACACTTCGGATGTGTCGGATGTGTCGTGTTGAGTTGTTTGTAAGGTCAGCAAAATCTTGAGACGTTACAGCGAACGAGATTGGTTAAATTAAGTTTCTTTATATAGTGTTCAAACAAGCATGCGGCTAACCTTATTGTTAGTGATCATTGCCTTTCGCAACACCAAAACGTCTGCTCACACACACGCACATAAGCACACACACACACACACACACACACACACACACACACACACACACACACACACACACCACAAGCATGCACGTTGTTTTTAATATATTAGTTATCTAAAAGTATTTCATAAGATTTTGTTTGTGAAGTTGTGGAAGAGCGGAGCCTCCTACTACAGGCGCTCTGTGCTTAAAGGGAAGTTCTAGCCACTTAATTATGTTAAAATACCACGTGAAGTAAATAAGAATTATTATTATTATTGGCAATAGCAGACGACATTTATGAACAAGTGTGAAAATTTTGGTGGTTACATGTTTACATAGACTGTTGTAATAACTTACCATCTGGTGAATCGTTGACTCGTTTTTCACTCTAATAGTTATACCGACGTCTGTTGGAGGAATTGAGAGCTTACTGGCTTTACCCGAAGTCGTCTCTTACGACACCAATAAACAATAATAATAACACAACAACAATATAAATAGTGACAATACCTTGTAAAGGTACTGCAGCTATATTTTTGTACTTGGTAGAGGCATGCTGCGAATGGGTCGACGCCACCTAAAGACCCGGAGAGGACCTCGCTCTCACATAATACCAGCGTAAAATAGTCACTTAAAGCTGCTGTGTTCTGTATGGTGAGTGTAAAGAACCGGAGACCATTTTCGCTCATTCTCAGGGATCACAACGCATCGGCATTTTGATTTTTACATATATACATACATACTTTTACCAATGGGACACAGAATCAGAAGGGCTGTATGTTCGTTTGTTACCCATATCCTATTAAAAAAAATTTCAAACTCCAAAATCCGTGGGTTCAAATCTGCCATTCGAACACTTTCGTAAACCACTCCTAACTCAGGTATTTTAAGCTTACTTGGAGCGCTTAACAGTACTATTAGAAATACTAATAGTGTTACCAGTATTATTTTAAGAAAAAACTATTTTTATTTTAATAAAATAAATTTAATTATATTTCTATTCGATTTCATCTTTTTGCTGTCCCTACTCACCGAATATGACACTCATTATAGCGAGAAGGAAGGATTTCTCTAAAATATTTCAAACGTAAGGCGACACGACGTGATTCCCTTTCGTCTTACCCTTTGTGCAGTAATGTACATGTAATATTAACTAACCTGCCGAGCTGTGTCCCAAATAACTTGTTTGTTTTTAATAACAACATTTGTACAAGTAGCGATTATACGTTGTATTTTAAATTGTGTCGAATTTGCTTTCTTTAAGATCTGTTTGGACTACGGTATCCTCTACAAGTCATATAAAGCATGACCGATGATGACGTAAACAGCGCAACATCGATGTTCATTGTTCAATGTTAATCGAAAACAAGAATCGTTGTGAACAATACATCGATTTTGCTACGTGGTAGAGCCATATTGCATAGCTATATTAAAAATATAGTTGTATCACGAATGGGTGGGCTTGACCGGGGAAGGACCATGCTTTCACAGAATACCAGCGTAAAATAGCAGCTTAACGCTGCAGTGTTTCGTGTGGTGAGTGTAGTGAATCAGAGACCCTTTTTACAGGAAAGGAGGCATTCCATTTTAGTCCTCAGGGGTGAAAACGTATCTGCATTTTGATTCTTAATTGAGAATAAATGTAGATGTCTGTGAGCCTCAGCATCCACTTACCATCAGGTGAACTGTCTGCACGTTTGTCACCCTTATTCTATACAAAAAATATCCATTTCGACTACGGTATTCTCTAGAAATCAAATAAAAGATGACCGACGATGACATCAAGAGCACAACATCGATGTTCAATATTCATCGAATACAAAAATCGATGTAAGCAATACAATATAAATTAACAAAAACCGCAAGCCATATGACTTTTTAGTACTTTTAAATGAATACACAAACCACCTGCAGGTGAATGAATGCTGTGGCCCACAGACATCGTCATCTATCCTCGCTTAAGTATCAAAACAGAGATGCGATGTCACCCCTGAAGACTTAGATGGAATGCCTCGTTTCCAGTAAAAGGTATCACCGGCTCTCCACACTCTACGATACAAAATAAAACTAATCTGCTATTTTACATTGGTGTTCTGTGATAGCGTGGTCCTTCCCCGGTTGTATCGCGTTCTTGCTTCAACCTTAATGTTGTTGCAGCATACTCTACCACATAAATTTTTAATAGAATATCATACCCAATATATTAATTAAATAATATATTATATCATACAATAATTAAACAATCAACAACAAGTTTTTTATTAATTTTTTTGCTATAAGAACTATTTCCTTAACCAAAAATCCAAAAAGCATAATTGTTTAAATCAACCCTAAGATGTAGCGAAGGAAACTCATTGAGACTATAATCGTAATGCTGGGGTTCGGATGCTGGCGGGCATATTGGAAAATTTTCAATAACAATGAGCGTTAAACTTGGCACATTACACGATCGTAATGTAAAACGATTAAAAGGAAAGTTTTTCCGAAAGGGTGTGGCGCGTGTCGCGGTACTGTTACGTATATCTACAGAGATGTTACAACCAACGTAACAAAATCTTCACGCAAACCTCAAACCTAAAATTGACATAAAAATCTTATAAATATCTATTAAAAATAACATAAATTAAGAGTAAATACGTTATTGGTTTCGTTAAGAAAAGGGAGTGCGCTTGTATAGTAGCATAGTAAAGAGCGCATGTTGGATACTAGTCAACAGTCATACACTGGCTTATAATACTTAGTTGAAAAAGTGGATTGCTAATCACACTATCGGATGTTTCTTTTTTATAAATTGTTTCGTACCTTTAACACTATTTCTTGTCGTAGGCTGCCATGTTCTGTACTTTTACAACAACATTTGTATAAAATGGTGCGATAAATTCCCCTAAGCCACAACCAATCAAAAAAATTGTAATAAATTGAACACATTTAACACACGTCGATTGGCAATCATCAAATCTGTTTCCCATTGACATTTCCTTCTTACCCCAAATTGCGTAATGAATGTAGAATCATGTTAAAATATGTAATTCCGGTTTCAATTTTTTGACGGCACCATGAGGGGGGAGGGGTTGGAGGGGTCCGAATCCCTCACGAAACAAGTATCTACATGTAATTGGTCCGGGTTTGTTTGTCCTTGGGAAATTTATGTACGAAAACTGCCCTCACAATACAGAATAAATTCCTAGCGTGGAAGTAAACTTTTTAAAAACAATAAAATAAAATTCAACTATAGTACAGCGTTTCAGGTCTGGCCTATACTGTCACACCAAAATGATTCGAGTCACAGTCGTACAGCTCAATAAGTATTTACAATTAGACAATCGGCGCATCGGCGGACCGTGAGCCATTAGGGTTTTAATTGAAAATAGCGTAAAGACTGTAAATTGTACGAGTGCACCCCCAGACTGCAATGTCTCACTGTCCTCTTCGATTTAATTATTGCGCGGACTCGCCGAAGGTAATGAACAAAACTCCGATCTTTCTGTGCAAACTGTGGTCGGTGATGAATATTTGTTGCTTATTCTCAAAGTTTATTATTGCGTCATATAGCTCAATGCTGCTGTGTTTCGTATGGCGAGCGGGTACGCTATTACGGTTTAAGACAATTTTTTTTTAAACTCAAATTTTTTATTTGTGGGTTCAGGGTTCACTGGATGCAATCCTTAGGTATATAACTATTATAGTTACAATTAAATCTACTACATTTCTATAGTTAAATTATTTCATTATATTATTTATATTATAATTATATTAGCGAGCTCAACAATGATGTAATTATTAATAATTAGAATTAGAACAGAATTACAATATATTTTAGTCTAATCGAATTTCAAAATATTATATGTTTGACACATATAATGTACCTGTATATGCAATTTCATAATAATATATATGCTCGCATAAGCGTCGCTTAAATATTCGTTAGTTGAATAGTAGCGTTCCTCAATTACAAATGTTTTAAATTCTATTTTAAATTTATGAATATTTTCCATTTCATGTAACATAGATGGAACTTTATTGTAAATTTTTAATAATATACCGACAATAAGACATTCAAAGACTATTTGTTTTAGCAATATTTCTTTTTTTTTAATACTTTTCTAGTTTTTCGGATAGAATCTAGCCTAGACCCTATCTGGCTCTCTATCTGTTAGTAAAGTTTCATCACAATCGGTTCAACCATTACGTACAGACATAATTTTTTGAAATGATTATATATGTCTTAATAGTATGCAGATCATTAGCTTAATAGAAATCAGTTATGTCAATAATACAGACAGACAATTTTATTTTATATAAATGTATACATATAGATTTATTCTTAACTATAGAGTAAAATATAAAGTGCAAATAGAAGTACAATTTCAAATATAAGTAAAACAAGCGGTCTTATCATTCTGAAAGCAACTTCTTCCAGATAACCTTGAGTTTTTTATATTAAAGCGAATAAATCCGTATCCGACTTATTGTTCAACAATCGACATCAAGTTTTATATTTCATGCATACTGAACTATTACTTAAGCAATGAGTCAACACCCATCATGCATAGTTATTGAAAGTAACACTAAGATACCTTTTTTTATAGGATAGTGTGACAAGCGAGCACACAGTCCACCTGATGGTAAGTGGTTGCTGTGGCCCATAGACATCTACATCTATCCTCGTTTGCGAATCAAAATGAAGATGCGTTGTCACCCGTGAGGACTAAGATAGAATGCCTCGTTTCCAGTAAAAAGGGTCTCCGGTTCTCTACACTCACCATACGACACACAGCAGCGTTAGGCTGCTATTTGACGCTGGTATTCTGTGAGAGCGTGGTCCTACCCCGTTCGAGCCGACCCATTCGTGCTACAACTATACTACTAGTATAGCTGCAGTTTCGCTTTACCACGTAACAAACTATAGCAAAATCACCCTTATTAATCACATATAATACCTACAGGTGGTAAAGCCACGCTGTTGTAATATTATGGTTGTAGCACGAATGGGTCAGCCCGATCGGGAAAGGACCACGTTCTCGCAGAATACCAGCGTAAAAGAGCAGCTTAACGCTGCTGTTTTTTATATAGTGAGTGTAGAGAACCGGAGACCCTATTTACTGGTAGCGAGGCATTCCATCTTCCACCTCAGGAGTGACAACGAATCTGCATTTTGATTATTAATCGAGGATACATATATGTAGGTAAATATAGGCCACATATAGACTTACCATCAGGTGAACTGTGTGCTCATTTGTCACCCTTATTCTATAAAAAAATATGTAGCTATTAGACATTGATATTTTATCATTGATACAATGAATTCACATTCGTTGTTACAACGAGTATAACTAATTTTACTGAGTTTATCGCATTTATTTACATTGAACATTGTTAAATCGAATACATTTGTATTGATCTTTATTAATAGCGACCATTCATCCATCCGTTACAGCCTATAAAAGTCCACCGATGAAGATAGGGCTCCCTCATAGATTGTCTGGGAGGATTTTGGCATTGTAGTCATGCTTGGCAGGCGGGTTGGCAACCGCAACTTTTTATTATTTTGACTTGTTATCAGGAAGATGCTGCTGCCCAACTCATGTTTAATTTTCCCTCTGTCGCCTCTTACGACTCCCACGGGATGATATGGGGTAGTGGATATTCTTACACCGCCACTACACGGCTTGTTGTTTATAACGACCGACTTAATTAAAAATGACCAGAAACCAGTCCTAGAACATTTATATGAAGGCCATGAAATAGTTGTTATGTACCAAAACCGCAGGACTGTAATCACTCTTTGGCGCCAGCGCGCCGCCAAATTCGTCAGTTTCGTCAAAACCATCAAATGTCTTCAAAACTTAACTTTTTTTGTTGTAGGGAAAATTTGCCATAATCGCCACAAGTTATTCATTGTCACCCCTGAGGACTAAGATGGAATGTCTCGTTTCCAGTTCCAAAGAATCTCTGTTTCTCTATACTCACCATAGGAAACACAGTAGCGTTAAGCTACTATTTTACGCTGGTTTTACATAAAATAGCTGAAGCATGACTCTACCGCGTAAACGTGATTATACCGTCGTCTGACGAAAGCTATATGATCTAATACAAAACTATTATCTTATATATAAAAATTAATATTTGTTTGCCCGTATTTTATACGCTGCGATACCTTTCATCGGATAGCACTTAACCTTTGTCAACTTATTGCTTGCACTAGCGCAAAGGTTAGAGGCATAGTACAATTAACTTACAGTAGATGGCGCGCGTATCGTACCGAAAAATTTATTTCAACGTCATATATTATCATTCCTAATTGAACAATATTACTGTTCCAAATTTGAAACGATATTTCCGCAATTATTTCTTCTACGGCTGCAGTGCACCTTGTACATTTTTATAGATTTCTATCAACGTTGACGATTGTAGAAATACAACTTAGCAAGTGAAATATACCGTTAAATTTATATATTCATACATACTGATTCAATTTATAGATTGGAAATACTGAGCAAATTACGTTGTACTCTTCTATTGACAAATATTATCTAAAAGCAGTTTCTTCACGAAAGAAATTACCCACAATTTGTACGTTCACCCACAAAACAGTCCATTTCTAACGATGGCCATCGAAAGACCGAGGGCCCGGGTCAATCGGCGGTCGCCGTCAGTGTAATCGGCCGCTATCGGTCCGCCGATCGAAGTTCGATTCCCGCGGGTTGTAATTAGATTGTTAGTCGCATGCGATATCAACGTGTCACGTACCCGGTGCGATAAGTCTTGATCGTTGAAGCTCAAATAAATAACTTTTTGCTTTCCCTTGTTACGGGAGCGCTTGAATTATGGATGTATTTATTGAATTGAGTCGATCGTTTAATTTGCGTCAGACACGCTATAGGAAAAAATGGACGAAGCTATCGGTAAATATATCTACCATTGTTTAAGCTATGGATAATTATGAAACATGGAAAATTGGACCGTTACCGTTACAGCCTTTTAAATCCATGAACTGCTGAGTAGGCCTGCCTCATAGTGTGTATATATGCGATAGTTGCCACGCCTAGCAAGCAGGTTGGCAACCGCAGCTTTTTATTATTTAAGACGCTGCTGCCCATCTCCTGATTTGTTTCCCTTTGTCGCTTCATCCGACACTAACGGGATGATATGGGATAGTGGATATTCTTTCAATATATATGTTATATTAATAAAACAGTAAATTAAAAAACCCGACTGCGTTAAAAAGTTTACTGTAAAGAGAAAATTTTATAGCCTATATCACTTCCACAATTAATACAAATGTAACAACATCTCATAAAAAGAAGCCTGCCGTAGTGCTAATTTACTTTGCAAACGGTTATTTTTTTATAGGATACAACGGAACAAACGAGCACACACTCCACCTGATGGTAAGTGGTTACTGTGGTCCATAGACATCTACATCTATCCTCGTTTGCGAATCAAAATGCAGATGCGTTGTCACCCGTGAGGACTAAGACGGAATGCCCCGTTTCCAGTAAAAAGGGTCTCCGGTTCTCTACACTCACCAGAGGAAACACAGAAGTGTTAAGCTGCTATTTTACGCTGGTATTCTGTGAGAGCGAGGTCCTTCGCCGGTCGAGCCGACCCATTCGTGCTACAACTATACTACTAATATAGCTGCAGCATGGCTCTACCGCGTATAAAATATTATATCAATATCAAATCAAAACGATTATTATTATCATCATCATCATTAAAGCCCATCACAAGTCCACTGCTGAACATAGGCCTCCCTAAGGAACGCCACAAAGCACGTCCTGAGCCACCCGCATCCATCGACTTCCTGCATATCTTACCAGGTCGTCACTCCATCTAAGGGAGGCTGCACTACACTTCGTTCACCGAAACGTGACAACCACTCAAGAACCTTTCTTCCCCATCGATTATCCGTTCCTCTAGTTATATGGCCGACCATAGACACTTCAGCTTACGCCTGTTGGGCTACGTCGGTTACTCCGGTAAACATATGATGAAATATTATTACAACTTAAATAGATCCGTGCATTCCTTTTTTGAAAATTAAATAATTTTTATGTGTACTTTGTTCATAACCTAGGCACTAACCAATCTGTTGCTATGTTTTGGTGAGTTGACCACAAAACGCCAATTTTTCTCCACTTTCCTTACTTAAAATATACATGTTTAATAAAATCTTCCTCAATAAATTCAATAATGCTGAAAATCGCATCAATACGATGGTTTTGATGTTTGATGAAGCAAGGTTTCAAATTTGAAAGAAATACACAGAGAGACGAAAGTTTTTTTAATAGACAAGCGTGATAAACGTGCACGCAATCCACCTGATGGTAAGTAGATACTGTGATGCATAAAAATCTGCGGGCCGCCGATTCTCTACAGTCTACACTCACCATACGAAACACAGCAGCATTAAGCTGCCATTTCAAGCAAGTATTATGTGAAAGCGTGGTCTTTTGCCCATCGACCCGACCCATTCGTGCTACAACCTCAATATAGCTAAAGCATGACTATACCACGTACAAAATAAATTACTTTATTTTAATATACGATTAAATGTTTAATACTGCTTATGATTATAAAATAAACTGATATTATTATTTTAGATCCTTAAAATCGAAATAAGTTTTTTTTTAAATGACATAATATAATTTCATTCGATATAGCAATGGGTATTGTATTGTATCGTATCGTATCGTATCGTATTTGCGATTTTAGAGAATACTTTTTAATTCTTAGTTTGCATTAAAAAAATAGCCATTAATTAATAATAAACAACCCAATATGCAAATTTAATAATCGAAGGTAAAGTGTAACTTACGTAATATAGTAAATTGTTTGTTTGTCCATGTTGTTATAAATAACAAACTAATAACCTTTTAATTTATTTGCTATTCCGCAAACAAGAAAAGTGCTGCATTAGCTAAGAATTATTAATTACTAATTCGAATAGAAAGTTGTTTACGGTGTTGTTGTGGTACAATAAAGTTCAACATAAAGTAAAAAAGAGAATAACAATCTTAAACACTACACACAGACAGACATTCATTTAAAGAGCCACCAACAACCAAACACGCAACTCTCGCTACGTAACGACAATGAAATACTGCTATTGGTTCTTTTTACGAAGCATCAAAATTACTAAAGCGCCACATAACCGCAATTTGATGTCGATAAGAAAGTCAGTTGAGAATTTAATATACATAATTTCTTTTAACGTATATCGGGAACAGTGGCCATTGCTGTTTAACTATAGTTTTATTACACCTTGGCGGTCAGACGATGCCATTGTCTATATTACGATAGAAAAATAACATGGCCGCGTTTTTAAGCAGGTGTCTTTTTAGGGTTAATTATAATGATTATGATTGCATGATAGATATTAATACAATCGTTTTAAAATTATAGATTAGAAATTAAAAAAAGAATTTGATCAGTGTTTGCACACTAAAATTAATAGTTATTTTTAATTTGCTTTTAAATTAGCTAATTCTTATGTGACTCCTAAACGGTTGAAAATTTTGATAAAATTTTGTGTTTGTGATTAAATTGATTTGAAAATGGTTTAGATTCTCAGTTGAACCCTGTTGGTGACTCTGTTATCAAGGTCCAGAATTCAACCGTGTGTTACTATGTTGGATCGCTAACTGAATATAATACTTTAAATGTTAGGCAACTTTAAATAAACGAACTTTCAAGCCTTTTGTCTATACTATAAGCAAAGGTAATCTATAGACTCTATAGATTACATGCTGTATCTCGTTTAATTTTGCAGCCATGCTACAGCTGGCATTTTACAGCCATGCACAGCTAGCAATTGGCTCGACTAGGGAGGGACCACGCTCTCACTGAATACCAGCGTAAAATAGCAGCTTAATTATGCTGGGTTTAGTATGGTGAGTGTAGAAAACCGGAGATCCTTTATACTGGAAACAAGACATTCCATCTTAGTCCTCAGGGGTGTCAACGCATTTGCATTTTCTGCCGACTTCCAACAAGGAACCGGTACTCAATTCGACAGTATGTTTTTTTTATGTGTGTTCTTTATTTGAAAGTTGATACTTCTCGTGTGGTCCCATACGATACGATTTGATCAAGGTCAGACCAATAGTTATTGAGTTATTCTTAATAACGTATATTGAAGTGGGCTGTACAAAATTTTTAATTTTTAATTACGAGTATTCATCGAGGATTGCTGTAGATGTCTATGGGTGTCAGCATCCACTCTCAAGAATGTCTCAGCAGAGGTCCGAAATCAGAAAAAAGCATATATAGCCATTGTTTCTGCGCCTAATAACTTTCGGTGGCCAATTGCCGTCCCATCAGACTATCAGAGTGAGGGGACGTGTGCACCTGTGTATTACAGTCGCGCACAATTATCCTGTCGTATTGAGATGGCTAGTCTCTGTTGAAACTGGCCACTCTAACCGAGATTCGTTCTAGAGGATATTGTTGTTATAGGAAGTTAAAATAAAAAAAAATGCTGCAACTATAAACACTTATAGGTACGTGGTAGAGCCACGCTGCAGCTATATTATGGTTGTAGCACGAATGGGTCGGCTCGACCGGGGAAGGACCACGCTTTCACAGAATACCAGCGTAAAATAGCAGCTTAACGCTACTGTGTTTCGTATGGTGAGTGTAGAGAACCGGAGATCCTTTTTACTGGAAACGAGGCATTCCATCTTAATCCTCACGGGTGACAACGCATCTTTATTTTGATTCGTAATCGAAGATAGATGTAGATGTCTATGGGTCACAGCAACCACTTACCATTAGGTGGACTGTGTGCTCACACTTATTCCGTAAAAAAAAAACTTACAACTATTCTCAATTATGGATCAAAATGAAGTTGTTGTAATAAAACGAATATGAAATACCTTATTATAAATAAAAATATTTTCATCACACCAAATGAAACACAACCGCATTATGCTGCTATTTTATATCAGTATTCTGTACAAGCGTGGTTTATCTTTGGTAAAGCTGATAAATTTTTTGTATTTTTTTTTAAAACGTTACCTCTACACCAGGGTTTTTCTCCTGTATCGTGGAACAGTTTACATACATAAATTTCACAATTATAAACATCCAGACCCGAAACAATCATTTGTAGGCCATGCAAATACTTGTTCCATGCGGGATTTGATGTTACAGAGTGGCTCTGTGACGTAAAAAGTACGTCTGCTTTGCTTTTATAGCTCCCTCGGTATTAGTTCCGTGTTCATTAGTAAAACCGCGATGGACATTCGATTTATAAGTGAAATTAATTGCGTCGCAGTTAATTGATTCGGCACCAACGTGGAGGGGAGTTGGCGATGCGTTACTTTTATCGAAGTCGGACGATCGAATAAGGTTGGAGGTTGGCAGATGGCGTTATGACTTTGCCAAAGCTTAATTGTATTTGGGGCTAAGTAATCCTAACTAAAATTCAAATTGGAATAATTAGCTAAGATTCAGGAGTAAAACTAAAATGATGGTATAGTGAACATAGCTCTTCAAGTTATGCCATATTTTAGTGCCTAAAACAATGCAAACTGTTATTATCAATGGCAGTAGTTTTTCTTGGTCGTTAGTGTTAAGGGTGTTCCTTAGGGTTCAATTCTTGGTCCCCACTTGTTCTTAGACTATATTAATAACTTACTTTTATTGAAAATAATATATTCGCTCCACCTTTACCTTTAAGTCTTTATGTAAGTTTTCAATACTGCCTTCCAATTATATAATTTATAAGATATAAGCACAGAACTCGTAGTATTGTAAGTCAGAACCTCGACCTTTCTTTGCATTACTCAATACTTCAAATTATATTCCGATATATTTTTCTTTTCTTCAAAATCAACCAACTTGCAAGTAAGCATCCTATTTATCTGTGTTGGCCAGTCATACATCTCCGTCGCACAGCCAAATAATTTTATCTTCTGCACTGACCGCTTGTCTCGCAACGGTGTTGCCAACTCGTTAAAACATAAATGTGTCACTAAGGATAATTTTCTAACACTATCTAGTAGAAAAATAATAATATAGCTGTTTTATTCGATACTATGAAGCGCAACACCACGAACTCCAACACTAATTTAAGAAAAACACACTAGCCGGGCAAGCATGGGCAGGAGACAATTTTATCTCCGGGGAAAGGAGAAAATGTTTATCGCTCGCTTAGTTTTATCCACCCTTCGAGCATGGGCACACCGGTGGATATAATATCCACATTAGATAAAATGGGAGATAGACTTAGACTTAGAAAGATTTTTGTATGAATTTTATATTAAACCCACGTTAAATGAACTGGGATAAAATCGTCCCTTTCAAATACCAAAAAAGCATAAAATTTTTTATCTTTCATTTGGCTCCATGCTACGGACGGGGGATATATGTCTACTCGTTATGTCAAACGGGGATATATTTCTCCTCGTTGCCGTGCTTTGGCATAAGGATAAGATAATTTTATCCCTTGTTAATGGATATTATCGGTGGATAAATTTTTTGTCCCCAGCCCATGCTAGCCGTGCAGAGTCAAAATACGACGCATGTTTCGGCTCTAAACGATGCATTAGAAAAAATAAATTGCGAATAGCTAAGATACATCTATCTTATCTCGTATTCTTTTTATTTATTTTTATTATTTTCGTCAAGCTTGATTCCATTTATTATAGTATTCTTAATATACTTAGGTTGGTTCAGATTAATTAGCTCATTTGCAGATATGTTTTAAATGACTTCAGACGCGATGGCGATTCCCGAATTATTATTTTTTACGTTTTATCAGCCAGTTCCTGACTACGGACTACTACCCTGGCTGATCATAATCATGTATGCACAAAAGCCTATTTTATCTCTTGCCTTGTACCCACAATGTAATCGGATAAAAAGATACTCCGGCATATAATTTCACTCTTTTAAGCAAACTGTTTAGCTGCCATACGTGATAAGTCAACATCAAAAATATGGAAATATACCTAATATCAGTTTTTTTTTTCTAATTCATAAAAATTACGTTTTCCCATCAGTAGGATGTATAATGGTGTGTGCCTATGTGTAATAGGACGTTGCGCAAACAATGTGTATGCACGAAAGACATAACCAAAAAAAAAATGTATCGTGCTTGTGTTATTGTTGGATTTTGTCTCTAACTGGGACTCAGTCAGGATCTTAGCTGATCCATAAACCCTTCAGAAATAAGCAGACCTATGCCCAAAAGTAGGAGCATTAGTATGGAAGGACAAGGAGGAAATCCCCTTTGGCAAAGTCACCTTATGACTTTGCCAATGCGGATTTCGGATAGATTTTCAACCATCAGTCAATAACCAGGGTCGAATACATCAACTAGCAGCAGGAAAGGGGGATTAGTAAGATAAAATAAAAAAGGATTATATTTCGCTATACACCAAACATTATTTCTGTTGTAAGTATCATAATGATAATCATCATTACCATCATCATTATGATATTGCCTAATGAATTCGTTATATTTTCCATAGTTGGCACGCTTAGTAGGCGGCCTGGCAACCGCGGGTATTCTTTATTTTGACTAGTTATCATGAAGATGTTGCTGCCCATCACCTGTTTCATTTCTTTCTGTATTTATCCGCAAAGACTTGAATCCAGGACTCACTATTCAGCATTGAGGTACGTTGAAGTTCATGATCATTTTAACGACAAATTATTTTTTTTTTAAATACTACCCTTCTTAATACGTAACTAATAATTTCAATACAAAATTGAAAGGGCTATCGGTAATCAAAAAAAAAACAGGTTACATGTACTATCGATTTATTACAATTATAGGCTCCTCCGGGCTCCTTTTGTCCATACTTCCTGAACTCGAACCGCAGACTTTCTTATTCAACCGTACACACACACGTGTAACCTCTAATTACATTCATATTGGTGACCACCTTAGCAGGTGAACAGCCGACCGTGACGGACATCGGTGATGCGGAACACCAACCTAATTTCGACTCTACCGCTCAATTTCCAGAGTTTAATTTCAAACACAAGCCTTTCAAGGATAGGTAAACAACTGCATATCGATGGATAGGTTTTATTTGGAGCAGGTTATGGTCGATAATCGCGTGCTGATTTTATTTTCGGTGTAACAATGACATTACGTTTCCCTTGCCGTAAGGTCAATAGCATGATGGGCGAATTCGCGTCTGCTTAATTAGTGTTCGAAGGATTTTTGGGACACGTCACTGTTCCATAGAGGAAAACATTTTTAAGTATAAAGCAGTGAAAACATAAGCTGGAGATTAAACAGCTTATTGCAATGACATGAAACGAACTACGAAAAAATGGTAGAAACATGCTGGAGCTATATTACGGCTGCAGTATGAACGTGTTGACTCTTCACTCGCGGCGGCGGCATGCTCTCACAAAATACTGCTGTGTTTCGCATAGTGCATAAAGAGAAGAAGAAATCCTATTTACATAATTACGAGGCATTACATCTTAGTCCTCGTGGATAATAATGCATTTCTTTTATAAAATATTGATGTCAACCGAGCACACAGTCCATCTGATGGTTAAAGGATGCTGTGGCTCTTAGTCATTTATATCTATCCTCGATTAAGAATCAAAATGCAGATGCGTTGTCACCCTGAAGACTAAGATTGAATACCTTGTTTCCAGTTACCTGGTATACCTGGGATACCTGGTACTTTATACTCACCGTACAAAATACAGCAGCATTAAGCTGCTTTTTCAGGCCAGTGTTTTATGGAAGTCACGCTCTTATTCCGCTTTCTCCTTAATATAACTGTAACGTGGCTTTACCACGTTAAACCATTCACCGTCATGCATTTGTATCTTATGTGTGTCTATGGGCCACAGCATCCACTTATCTTCAGGTGGACTGTGTGCTCGTTTGTCATTCTTACTATTATAAAACACATATCTATAGCGGGAAAGTGTGTGGGGTACTGTACTGTGGTACTGTAGCCAGTCGAAAGAAATGGGGAAATCTCCCGCCAGGCAAGGTGATCGGCCCGGGAAGCGGCCAACGCTCCTAGTGGTAGTTCGGAGCTATTCTATATATACTGCTTTCCCTTCGGAACTTTGATAGCGCGATTTAGGCTTCGAAGTATTTTCGCATGGGATCACTGGTTTTAATTACACCTGTTTACGCGCGCCGCTGTGATGTTAATTCGCTTTGATACAATTTTAAACATTCTGACATTAATGTTACAGATGTTTATTGCTTAACAATGGATGCGTATGGACAACATTCATTATTACCAAAAATCCACTGCTAAATATATGTTTTTCTCTTAGTTTTCCCCATAGATGAAATCTTTGCTATAGTTGCCACACTTTTATAATCATTATTGAGTTATCAAAAAGATGCTGCTGCCCATCTACTGTGTCGGTTTTCCCCGGTCGCCCCTAACCAAACCCACGGGATAACATGGTAAGTGGATTCACGTACACCAGCACTATACGACACAGTATGTATGATGTTCACGTGTGTCCGCATCACCGATGTCCGCCACATCTTCAACTTATCATTAGGTGGACTGTGTATGTTGTTATCTTTACTTTTATAAAAAAAATATTACTATGAATTAAATGCAAGTCATTTATTTGCTCTATCATCAACAATAGCAGCGATTGCTTAGGTAGGTACTGAGCGCTGGTCCTAATTACTTAGTTAAATTAGTCATTTTATCTGCAATAATAAGTGAGTGCTGATTTACCAAATAATGATTTCTTATATTCATACTATGAGGTAGTCTATGTTCAAAAGTGGACTTTACTTCACGCCCTGGCAGCTTCTATCCATAGCGCATGTTCCTCGTGAACAAAATACTGCTGCCACGTATGGACTGGTGTTGTGAAATGCCACCTATCAGCTTTCAATCTAGTTGAAGTCTATCTTGCCTGTCGCGAGCAAAGACGTAAAGTAGCCAGCCTCGCCCTATTCTACAGAATGAGTTTTGAGTATTTTTTTCTTCTTCATCATCTTCATAAGCTCTTAAAAGTCTACTGCTGAACTTAGTTATCTTCTCTTATAGAAAGAATTCACACTATCACAAATTCGGACTGGGAATCATAACACCAGATGACTCACACCTTTGACACCATTCCAAGTCACCTCTTTGAGTATTTTTGTCTGGGTGATAATGGTTCCGTGGCACAGAGGCTTAGCAATAAGCTACAGCACTAAAGGCCGGTAGGTTCAATCCCCGAGGAACAAGTATTTGTATGGCCTACAAGTTATTGTTCGAGGTCTAGATGTTTGTCCTTGTGCAATTTATGTAATTTAAGTAAACTACCCTCACGTTACAGGAGACAATCAAATAGAAGTGTGTGGGTAAGGTTTCTTTCGAGAACAATAATTTTAAAGAACAAAATAGAAAGAAATCTATTGGACAACACGAGTACTTTCTAATATTTCTCCCTCTTACAAAACTTGCGGGACATAAATTAGATCGATGGCACGGTAATAACGTGACATAGCATGTTACAATTCTTATAAATGCAGCTAATGATATACAGTTATATTGAAGTGAAAAAAGTCAATAGCAATTGCCCGTTTCTCGTATTTAGATATTATCACTTGTTCGTTACAACCACAATTACCTCTTTAACATTATTCAAAAACTAACTTATAACATTTACAATTAAATTAATATAGCAAAAGAAACTGTATTTTAGTTTATTCTTTAAAATATAATATTATATGATATATTATATTTATGACAGTTTTACGTGATATTTATTACTCGCTCATTTAATTTATTTAATGTTCCTAATTTGAATTTTTGATTGCTTTTTATTCGGTATCAGTGGTCATCTATCATGTTATGCTGGCACTACACGATCGTCCAATCCTCCTTAACATCAAATGTTCGATTGAAACTGTGTAAACTCGTTCAAACTGTAATCTATATCTATAAATATATTATACTAGCTTTTTCTCGTGACTTAGCCCGCGTGTAATTTAGGGTTTTGATTTTTTGCGCGGAACCCTAATTATTTTTTTAAATAAAAGTAGCCTAAGTTACTCCTTGAATCATCTAGCTTATATCTAACTGCCAGTGAAAGTCCCGTCAAAATCAGTTTAGTCATTTCGGAGATTAGCCTGAATAAACAGACAGACAGCCAATTATTTTAAAAAAAATTGATGTTGTTATAAGTACCGTATATACTATATGCATATGATGCGTTAAGTAAAAGGCTGTTTTTTGATATCTCAAACAGACCACTCAATTTTATTCATTTGTATAGATATATTGAACGTGAAAACGATGACGGCTAATTATACATGGAAAAAAATCAGTCTGATGTCTATCTCTATCTTCTGAGATGTTGGTACTGTTAGCCTATGCGGCTCTTACAGCTTCATCTGACACGACCTTTCAAGCCTCAAGCTATTTAAGCCGCGAGCTATTTCAAGATGAAATCTAGAGGGTGACTCTAGAATGTGACGGAGTTGTCAACTGATACCAGTTGACAACTCCGTCACATTCTTTTGACGTGTTGTTGAGCTTAGACCCATATCGCCAATCGAAGTTTCATGAGAAGTAAGTAAGATATGTGTAGAGCCAGCATTACAGTTTTATTCCCGAGTATAGACATTGAGAAATAAAAGAGCCTTCGCCTAGTTCTCCTTACTAAATTATTGAATATTTTCGAAAGTTTTTATTTACTTTATTTATATATTTAATTTTCTGCCTAAAGGTCCATCTGGGTAGAAACCATTCTCCGTCCTATGAACCATAGCTACTTCTATATTGATGTCTATGGGCGCAAAAGCCACACAACGCTGATTGGAGTAAGTAAACGAGCAAGGGTAAGTGTAAGGGTGTGTACTTATATAAAAATTTCGCGTTTGATCTTTACCCGATAGGTGGCGCTGTGATCAAATATATATTTTTTATTTACACTCTAAAACGTCCGGAGTGCTTTCGAAATGAAACTCATTGCGAACTCATCAATGTCTGCCACAGGGCCTAGTATTATATGTAATTCATACTTCATACTATATTGAAGGATAAATACTTATACGGTATCATGCACGCACAACATCTTAATACGTGGTAGAGCCACGCTGCAGCTGTTATTTATGGCTACAGCACGAATGGGTAGGCTCAACCGAGAAAAGACCACGCTCTCACATAACACCGTAAAGCGGCAGTTTAATGCCGTGTTCCGTGTGGTGAAAATGTGCCGGATAACGAAGCATTCGATCGTAGTCCTCAGGGTGATGCGATTCTGCATTTTGGTCCTTAATCGAGTGTGGATTTAGGTATTGATGGGACCACAGCATCCACTTACCACCAGATGGACTGTGTGCTCGTTTGTTATGCTTATTCTATAAAAATTTACACATATTTAAGGTAAATATGTATATAAAATTAAAAATAAAATAAAATTACAACCAAAACATATTAGTCACTAAACAGTCACAGTATCGGTAGAGTTGTTAAAACATCTAGCACGCTGCAACTATGTCATATTATTTGTTATTGCAGTGAAGATATATGCATTGACAAAGATTTCCTATCGACTTGGCACAAAAAAAAATCGATAAATTAGCATACATCGATAGGATCGACGTAAAAACTGACCGCGGTAATTAAGAGTTCCCATCAGCCACATGTCACTAAACAAAAGCAACTATACATGAGAAGCTAATTACTATAACACACAAGAGTGAGACAACGATACCCTTAACCCTCAAGTGCGAGCGGTGGGTAGCTTGTGCCCAGATCGGAAGCAGATTGGCACGCACCACTGCTTACTGACCGAATATGTTTTTTTTAATAATTAAAAATACAGGCGGTTTGATAAATGGTAACTCGGTCGATTTATTTAACTACGTTTCGAGGTCGCATACGCCGGCGATTTAACTGAGCAGGGAGATTATTTGTTAGTTAGCTTTCTTCTATTCTTTTTTTCTTATCATAATTTTCGTCTACGTGTATAATATGATTAAGCTTAGTGAACTTTACGTGGTAGAGCATGCTGCAGCTATATTAGTAGTATAGTTGTGACACGAAAGGGTCGGCTCGACCGGGGAAGGACCACACTCTCACAGAATACCTGCGTAAAATAGCAGCTCAACACTGCTGTGTTTCGTATGGTGAGTGTAGAGAACCGGAGACCCTTTTTACTGGAAACGAGGCATTCCATCTTAGTGCTCACGGGTGACAACGCATCTGCATTTTGATTCGTAATCGAGGATAGATGTCGATGACTATGTGTCACAGCAACCACTTACCATCGGGTTGAATGTGTGCTCGTTTGTCATCCTATCCTATAAAAAAAAAGAATCTTTTTCACAATAATGTATTACAATAAGATAATTATTTTAACAATAATTGTGTAACTGATTAATAAGCATTATAAATAATGGATTTTATTGAATAATGGATCTATATATCCAGGTTCTAAGTATTTAATAATAATTAAAATAAATAAATTTTTTAAAGAATTTTGCCTATAAACAAAGTTTTAACTATGAAACGCGGCTTTGATTCAAATAAATTTTGTAATTCAAGATTCAATAATATTATCACTAAATCCGTATGAAGTATCCGTCTTAACGTTTATTTATAGCTCGTTATGTTATGTTATTTGTACATTATTATTAATGTGAAGTATCATTTCGACTATATAAATGTTTTCTTTACTAAAATATTAATCACAGATTACTAAATTATTCACAGTTAAAATGTTGTAGCATGACTTTTGTTTTTAGTTTTTACATCTCTAAATGCAGATATTGTTTTTAATTTGTATATATGTTATGGATATACTAGCTACGTAATTAAACTATCCCTAAATAGATACTCAAAATGTTACAATAAGAATATTATGCATACCATAACGATAACCGATTGAAAGATTAGAAGTGCATTTACATGGAAACCATAAATCCAGAACGGATCTGTATGAAAAATAAACTGTAAATCACAATCATGCAAATCAACCCCTCGAACTCCATCGAGATTTAAAAGACGACCATAAAATCGGTCTCGTCACAATAACACAAACGTATTCAGATATAACATTTACAAAAAGAGCTTAAAACCTGCGCCACTTACGCCCGGATTGGCTTTAGCGTCCATTAATGAGCTATTGAAAAATGATAGCAAAAATAATTCGCTGCGAGGAAATTATCATAAACCATTCGAGGGTTAACCATCGTTCCCATACTGTCACAATGTAAGCAAATCACAAACCGACTCAGTTACATCGAAATAAGAGCTACTTTTGTAAAATGCACCGATTCGAAATCTTTCAAAAGAGCACCTAGCTTTCTGCATCGTACTTCGTCTCCATAACGATGCTGTTTCTGTATGTTACTTAAACCGAATGGCACAGAGTTGAAATTCACTGCGCAAACCTGTCTAAAGTAATCATATGGTAATTTTTTTAACCCATAAATGGCGTATGCAAATTTTTTCGCTCGCATTGTCAGTTCGAATACGCGTGCAAGGATTTATTTGAGAGCCGGCATTTGAGGGTTGATTCAATATGGCGATGACAGATGCAGAGATGATAGAAATAGAAAACATCGTATCGTATTACAAGAAATGATCTACATGGATAAGAGCAATGAGTTCTCAGCATTTATGTTTGGTATTTTTAAATATACTTTAGAATTTCATGCATGTCTGTTGGAGCTTTGTTTACGTAAAGCACGTGGAAATTTATATAGGTCGAAGAAAGCAATGTGTGCAATGACTTGTGCTGCTGTTCACCACCGATCAGGGGATAAAAAAATAATAAAAAATGGTCGGTGTCAGCTTGGATGCGGTCGGTCTTTCCTTCCGATTGAAATGTGTCTTTAAGACAAGAGTAAATAGACTTTTGTTAAACTAAGACGATGCAGGTTATCTTCGGTTACATCACTTCTTGACATCAGGTAAAATACTAGTCAACTACCGGTTTATAATAAATAAATATCTGATGTTCATTGCACATGAATATTTTTCTAATACTTACCAGACTAAGCTTAAAAAGCATTGGTACAGATTACTGATACGTGATGATTATACTTTTTGTCGTAATAGACGACTTAGTGAAAAGGTCAGAAAAAAATTATGGCTTCCGTCAGAAGGCAGTATTATCAACTCATTTACGTCAGACGAAATACCCAGACCGGCGAAGGACAGCAGCGTTTAAAGTGGGAAATGTCTGAAATGCCCTGCAACGTGAGAGGCCCACGTCCAGCAGCAAACTTTTACGGGTTGATAAAAAAATAACGCCATGATATATTCAGGGCATAGATTCTTATTCTACAACCTTATTAATCCAGTGATGGACAAAGGCGTTTTCTAGAAAGCGTAACGAGACAGCATAATGTTATTGTTTCGCAATGTGGGTGATGAAAATCCAGAGACCAGTTAAAAGTTACTGGTAACAATGCATTCCATCTTAATCTTCAGTGATGATTATGCATCTACATTTTCATACTTACTTATTATCAGGTAGACTGTATGATCGTTAATCACATACTTTTTACTTCTATTTAAAAACAAACAAATAAATGCAGTCGATAAAAAACAAAATAGAGTTTTAGCGGGAACTTGACGGGCGGCGAATTGCTGCTCCTGTATTATTGTTTAAGGTAACGTTTTGAAGTTAGTACGTAATAGTGGTGTGATTTTATGTCATGTCTGCGCATGTTATTGTAGTGAAAACGCTGACACATACACGTTCACTGACGGTGATGTGAACATCAAAATGATGTGTCTGCTTAAGCACCATGAGATACTATCCTCATCGACAGTTTGTTTTTTCAAGATACCGTCAAAATCTCCCAAAAACTTCACAAGGTGACGCATCAACACATTGTGAAGAAGTTTTAACCAAATTAACAAATTATTATACACGATTTTTTTTATATACCTACTCGACACTGACTATAGTACGAGTTCATTACTAAAGAAAAAACAAAGTCACATCCGAGTTGAAGCAAGCAATTATCATCAATTATCATTGTGACGTTCAAAACTTCTAACGTCAATATCTCAAAAAATTGTTTTTCGCAAGAATGGCTCCACCGAACCGAAGAAAGACCTTTTTCTGTAACTTCGTCCATTTGACATATAATGCGAGGACAGTTTTTACTGTATAAGTGCATAATTATTGCATAATAAAATTATTAACGGACGCTCTCTTTCTCCAACGGAGTGCGATGCGAACAGATCGAATAAATCGATAGAGTCATTAAAATAATTGGAATTCGTTACATTCATCGAGTTAGCAGCTGGCTCTTTAATTTATGGATATTTTACTTATCGATAGACAAGCATATTGCATACTTAGATTATGTTTTTGTAGCTACATTCGGAAATGAAATCTTTATTATTATAGATATTTTGTTATTTCTTTTCTACTGCTGACCATAAGATCCCGTATTCGAATCCCGAATTGGATTTAAAAAATCAGTGGTTGAGTTTTATGGAAAGAAATTGTTTGTAGCATCCTGGAGTCAGGAAGTTGGCGGTGTTTATATGCGATGATGATAATACACAATCACAACTCCAATATATCAGTCGTCTTTTACGCTATGCTAGGCAAGTAACACAGTTGGCATATTTTTTTATCACAAGTCTCGTAAATAGGTATGAGATATTTCAGTCGAGACCAACATGGGACAGTATATAATTATAAATACTAATACAATTTTTTTATTATAAAATACGGATGGCAAACAAGCACACATTCCATATGATGGTAAGTGGATGCTGTGGCCCATAGACATCTATATTTTTCCTCGATTAAGAATTAAAATGCGGATGCATTATCAATGTCGAGGAGCCAATCGATACAATGTATCCAAACCGAAAAATCACCTTCAAAATTTTGTTACAATTTGATTCTACCCAGGACTCGAATCAAAAACCCTACAGACCAGTCCTACATACACTCACTGCCCTTATAATAAAGTGTACGACGGCACGCAGCATGAGACGTTTCACTGTTAATTAACTAACATCCGTAAGAACATTGTAAGAAAGCTTAAAATTGCATAAAAGAGAATTCAGTTTACAGCGGCGCGCGTTCGAACAGACGGACACACGGAACTAGACGGACTGGCATGTGTGTAGGGTTATTTTTTTATAAGTAAAAGTGATAAACGAGCACACAGTCTTCCTAATAGTAAGTGGATGTCCACAGATATAATATACAGATATACAGTCTATCAAAAGTTTACTGTTGAACATAGGGCTCCCCATTAGTCATTTTTATATATACAGGGACTGACTTGACTACCTCGTTGATCTAGTGGTTGTAAACTGGACTGCTAAAGAGGTCCCAGATTCAAATCCAGGGTTGGGCCATAAAATCTATTATTGAGTTTCAGTAGTTGCCCAAAATGAAGAAGTTGGCGGTGTATCACCCTCGTGCCTCGGAAAGCACGTAAAGACGTTGGTCCTGCGCCTTATCTCTCTCCGGTCATGTCGGTTTACCATCCCATCAGACTATGATTGTGAGGGAATAGAGAGAGCACCTGTGCTTGCGCATACACTTGGGCACCGTCTTGCGCCGATGGCTAGTCTACGTGAAGGTTGGCCGCCGTGACCGAAATTCGGCCTGGAGGACATTATTATTATATAGAAGGAATATTTGTGATAGTTGGCACGCTTGGCAGGCGAGTTGGCAACCGCATATTTTTATTATTTTGAATTATCAAGAAGATGATGCTGCCCATATTTTTTTTTTATAGGAGAGGGGGCAAACGAGCATGCGGCTCACCTGATGGTAAGTGACTACCGCCGCCCATGAACAACTGCAACACCAGGGAGGGAATTGCAGATGCGTTGCCGGCCTTTTAAAAAGGAGTACGCTCTTTTCTTGAAGGTCCCTAAGTCGTATCGGTCCGGAAAAATCGCTGATGGTAATCGATTCCACAAGGAAGTCGTGCGAGGAAGAAAACATCTTTTAAACATTCCATATGTTTTATTTTCCCTCTCTTACGAAACCCATGCGTTGTTGTGGGGGGTGACATACGCCATCATTAAACGGCAGATACATACCTATATATTACTACTAATATTTAAAATTAAAAAAAAAGTTCATATTAATATGAGACCACATGAGAAGCACCAGCTTTCAATTAAAAAAAAGAATCATCCAAATAGGTTACCTAGAACAAAGTTATGAGGTAACACATAAAAAAAAAACACAGTCACAGTGAGAACGTTTAAAGTTGGTTAAGAAACAGCAAACAAGCTTTGGTAATAATGTTTTATAGGATAAGGGTGACAAACGAGCACACAGTCCACCTGATGGTACGTGGTTGCTGTGGACCATAGATATCTATATCTATCCTCAATAAAGAATCAAAATGCAGATGCGTTGTCACCCGTGACGACTAAGATGGAATGTCTTTTTTCTAGTAAAAAGGATCTCCGGTTCTCTACACTTACCATATGAAACATAGCAGCATTAAGCTGTTATTTTACGCTGGTATTCTGTGAAACCTTTGTGGTCCTTCCCCGGTTGAGCTGACCCATTCGCGCTTTAAATATAAATAGCTGCAACCTGGCTCTACCACATGTATTAACGTTAAAAGAAACTATTATTTAAGAATTATAGTTGTAATGTGAATAAAATAAATTTGTGATTCGATTCTGATAAGTGAACAAAAAACGCAGCAGCATAAGACTGCTATTTTGCACTCGTAACTGTAACCCTTTCCCGGTCGAGCCGACCTATTCGTGCTAAAACCATAATATAGCAGCCTTGCTCTATCACGCTAAAAAGAACTATTATTAAAGAATTATAGTTGCAATTTCTTTATGATGCGATTCCGCTAAGTGAACGGGTTGCGAATATAGATTAATGATGGGCGAACGTGGTTGACAAGCAAATCGAAGCTTTTACTCGTATCGGTTCGACCATCAATACGAATTACACGGTCCGATTGCAAACGCAATATTTTTTTTACTTCTAATGATGTACGTTTTACGTAACAAGAGATGCAATGTCGTGTATTCTTTTAGATACGTGGAAGGGATGCAACAGCTGTCTGTTTAGGTGATATTGTAATATAAAAGAACAGATGATAATTTAAAATGGCTAACATTAATACTAAAACGTTTACTTTTGTATTTAGTCAATTGGGAGATCTGATGACCTGAAATACAGGTCCGTCGCATGGTTTAGGCATCAGTCTTTCACATTATTTTGAGCATATTAAATAAAATTTCGATTTAAAAAAAATATTATATTAGGCTCTTATTATATTACTATATTAACTGCCTACAACAAGAGAGAAACATCACCAGCAATGGACTTTAACGGGCCATTAAAGTACATTTTTTTATTATATAATGATGAAATTAATGTCACGAATAATTCTCACCTAACGTTTTTTCTCTAAGTTCTGTAAACTGGACAATACCAGCCCAACTGTAGCATACTTGAGTAATAAAGTAACTTTTTTTTATAGGATAGGGTGACAAACGAGCACACAGTCCACCTGACGGTAAGTTGTTGCTGTGACCCATAGACATCTACATTTATCCTCAATAAAATATCAAAATGCTGATGCGTCGTCACCCGTGAAGACTAAGATGGAATGTCTCTTTTCCAGTAAAATAGGTCTCCGGTTCTCTTAACTCACCATACGAAACACAGCAGTATCAAGCTGCCATTTTACGCTGGTATTCTGTGAGAGAGTGGTCCTACCCCGTTCGAGCCGACCCATTCGTGATACAACTATACCACTAATATAGCTGCAGCATGGCTCTACCACGTATGAGATTAAGAAACTGATAACTACCGTCTCAAACACTTCGTACTGTAGAGGATAATCTTCTTCTTTCTCCTTGAGCTGTGAAGTTTCACTTTTATACATGGCACATAGTACCTAGAAATAATTTACCATATTTGATACATTTAGCAAGAGATTTGGCAATCGCAGAACTAGATGTATCTTTTCCAATTAGTTAGGTATTTATTTAATAAGTTTAACATTTCGAGTTTGGGATTTTTAGCAAAAAATTTAAAGGACTGATGAAACATTCAGGACGAAAATAAAACTAAGAAAAGCCAAATACAAAATTCGAATACCATTATAACCCGAACAAAAAACATTGGCATACCATTTGACGCCAGTGCGTTCAAGTCATCATTAAAAAATCCCGCACACAATATAGACTATAAAAACCGTCAAATCTATTCAATCGGAAGTGGTGTTAAAAAACTTCCACATCCGATTCCAAATTTAAAAATTGAAAAAAAATCCCTCGAGGCACCCATCAATTAGAGTAACTCAATACTGTGTCATATTCAAAACGGCGAACCGCTAATGGAACTCCACATTTGAATTACAAATACGTTTCGAACGGTTCGACAGGACATCATATTACTATACAGAGATGAATATTCGATTATTTTATATAGAATAAGGGTGACAAACGAGCACACAGTCCACCTGATTATGGTGAGTAGGTGCTGTGGTCCTCGATCAAGAATTAAAATATAGATGCGTTATTAGTAATAATAATAACTTATTACCCTTGAGGAGGTGAATAGAATGTAAAACTAGTTACCAGTAAAAAGTATTAAGCTACTTTTTCACGCTGGTATTCTATAAGAGCGTGGTTTTTCCTCTGTCAAGCTACCTAATTAAGATACAAAGTGATTAAATTTAATAAAAATAAATTATTAAATATCGAATTATGTGAACAAACATAAAATAAAAGTAATAATTCGATTATTATAAAAATACAAAGCAACCATAAACATTCATTAATTAAATACAGCCTATCATAAGTCCACACCTGAATATAGGCCTACCCCATTGATTGCCTCATAGCCATTAGATTTGCCATAGTTGCCACGCATGGTAGGCGCGTCGGCAACAGGAATTTTAATTACTTCGAGTTGATATCAGGAAGATGCTGCTGCCCATCTTCTATTCGACACCCACGGAATAATACGGAGTGGTGGACTCTAATGTCGCCACTACACGGCGTACCGTAAACATAATCTGGTTGAATTTTCATCAAAAATAATTAGGTATATCAAATGAAAAATAAAGAAACATACAATCAAAACATACGTGGTATAGCCATGCTGCAGCCATATTAGTAGTGTAGTTGTAGCACGAATGGGTCGGCTCGACCGGGGAAGGACCACGCTCTCACAGAATACCAGCGTAAAATGGCAGCTTAACGCTGCTGTGTTTCGTAACGGAAACGAGGCATTTTATCTTAGTCCTCACGGTTGAAAACGCATCCGCATTTTGATTCGTAATCGAGGATAGATATAGATGTCTATGGGTCACAGCAACCACTTACCATCAGGTGGACTGTGTGCTCGTTTGTTACCCTATACTAATAAAAAAAAATCAATAACCTCCTCAATTTCTTAATTTGGTTTAAAGCAAGCAGTCAATAAAAAATATATGAAAACCACATACGCAACAAGACACACATAAACAGTTCATCGTGCGTACAGCAAATGAGTGGAATAAGTTGCCAGCATCTGTCTTTACATCCGATTAAAATGTGACTGTCTTCAAGGCAAGAGTTCACTCTATTCATAGGCTTTTGTTAAGTCAGTGCCCTTCACCATCTAAGGCTACATTATCACTTACCATCAAGTGGCATTGTAGTTAAGCGCTAGCTTAGAATATTAAAAACACACACACAAACACACACAGATATAATTTAAAATTAAAAATTTTGTACAGCCGACTTCAATTTTTTTATAGGATAAGGCTTACAAACGAGCAGCCTGTTGGTAAGTGGTTGCTGCGGCCCATAGACATCTACATTTATCCTCGATTACGAATCAAAATGCAGATACGTTGTCACCCGTGAGGACTAAGATGGAATGCCTCGTTTCCAGTAAAAAGGGTCTCCGGTTCTCTACACTCACCATACGAAACATAGCAGCATTAAGCTGCTATTTTACGCTGGTATTCTGTGAGAACGTGGTCCTTCCCCGGTCGAGCCGACCCATTCGTGCTACAACTATACTACTAATATAGCTGCAGCATGGCTCTACCACGTATGTAAGTTTCAATATAATTTATTAAGAATAACTCAAAAACTATTGGTCTGACCTTGATCAAATTCATATGGGACCACACGAGAACTATCAGCTTTCAAATAATTAATGAATCATCCAAATCGGTTCACCCAGTAAAAAGTTATGAGGTAACACACATAAAAAATAAACATACAGTCGAATTGAGTACCGTCTCCTTTTTGGAAGTCGACAGAAAAATAAAACGTGCAGATGAAATAGAACACAGATTATTAACCCATAGCTTACAATACTGAAATAGTCTATATAAAGGGTAATATAATGTGAATTTAAATACGTAAGAAACAACCGTGGAATTCCTTATCAAAGAAGTTTTAAAGGAGATTAGTGATGCGCTAATAGACAAGACGCCTACAATAATTTATAATTTTTAAAACACCTTGGATTGTTATTTTCAAGAATTTAACAAATATTATATAATATGTATATTTTACTTTTAAACGTGGTAGAGCCATGCTGCAGCTATATTAACTGTATAGTTAGAGCTCGAATGGGTCGGCTCGACCGGGGCAGGACCACGCTCTCACAGAATACCAGCGTAAAATAGCAGCTTCATGCTGCTGTGTTTCGTATGGTGAGTGTAGAGAAGCGGAGACCCTTTTTATTGGAAAAGAGTGTATTGATTAATAAAACAAAATCCGTTGCATTGTTTAAAAGATCTAAGCGTAAAGACGGCGAAAAACGACTTTGTTTTATACTATGTAGAGAGACGAATTAGTAGCAGAAAGAAACTGCTGCCTATCTCTTGTTTTATTTCCCTCGGTCAGCATTTTATTTTATGACATCCCCACGGATTGATATGGAGTAGTCGATTCTCTTGCGCTATCACTACATGACAAAATATTAAAGATAATCAACTTAGATTATTGATAAGTCATCGTGCGCTCTGACTTATTAATAATCTAAGATAATTAAATAATTATTTTTTATCTTATATTTAAATGAAACTAATTTTACGAATTTTATTGCGTTTGTTTTAACTTAATAATTCCGGACATTTCGTCGTCCTATTCAGCACAACACTTTTAAAAAAGGGCACGCGTTGGCAACACTATACACGCACACCTCCGCCCACAGACAAGCAAACAGACAAACCGATCTCGTTACTAACAATGCGCCATATATTACAACGTTTCCGGTGAGAAATGCGACCACCCTCTCTTTCGCACTCGCACAACTTGTATCCTCCGTCTCGTTTCACGCAATCACTACGACGCATCAAGATCATTAGGAGGCGATACAGTGATTTGTATTGTGTTTGTTGTGTTTTTTTGTCTGTGCCTTCGATTCGCCAGTAAACTGTTATGGGCATGAAGTTATGGATCATTGTACCATATCTGTAAGTTACTAGATTATCTGTAGCGTTGTAATTACCTCTTTAAAAAAACACTAAGCCTACACTAGGATTTCCTTCTGTATCGTGGAGAACAAACATTCAGACCAGGCAATTTATTGTATGCCCCACAAATACTTGTCCCGTGCGGGATTCGAACCGGCTACCCTTAGCGCTGCAACTCGATGCTAAGCCACTGTGCCACGGAGCCGTCACGAACCCTTAATTATTAAAAACTTTTATTTCTAAGTATTAATAAGAATAGTCAAGCACTGGATTAGAATTTTTAAAAAATAATGTCCTTCAGTAAGAATTTCAAACACGGTGGCCAATCTTAACCGAAACTAGCCATTTGTGCAGAACAGGATTATAATGCACGAGTGTATGCGCAAGCCCAGTTGCACTCTCTATTCACTCACTCTCATAGTCCGATGGGACGGTAATTCCACACATCCGGAGAGAGATCAGGCGCAGGACCAACGGCTTTCCGAGGCACGGGGGTAACCATCGCCATCTTCCTGACTTCGGGCTGCTACTGAGAACTTTTTGACAGAAAAACCCATTAACTGGAAAAAACCAGTTAGTCTGATCCGGGATTTCATGATCTCCAATCGCTTACGACTACTAGACCAACAACGCAGTCAAAATGTTTAAAAATAGCCGATATAAACCCCATTGCCGGTCACAGGCCTCTCATTCCTGAGAGGATTTTATCAACATCATCAGCCTGCGGCAGTCCACTGCTGGACATAGATCACTACCAATGCGTGCCACTTAGCACGATCTTTGGTTAAACGTATCGAGTTTCTACTAGCCACCTTGCGCAGACCGTCGCTACATCTGCTCAGGGGGGTCCCACACTATGTTTACCTAAACGTGGTTTCCACTCCATAACACGTGGCCAGCCCATTACCACTTCAGTTTACAAGCACGGAAGGCTATGTCAGTAATCTGGGTTCTCCAGCGGATTTCTTCATTAGAAATTTAATTAATCCTAAGAGGATATAAGGAACACTACTCCTGTTCGTGTTAGCCAATATCCACGAAATATTTCAAGCCTCAAACATGCAGATTACTCACGATGTATTCACCAATATATATATGTAGCTAGGCAGACGTTGCTCTGCTCTTTTCGACGACACTTTGTCCTATAAAAAATCCTTAAATCCGTAATAAAAATATTGAGGGTCCACTTATCGAACTAAAACCTATCCTGTCTCTCAAGTTGGACCAAACTGCACACAGTGTGCAGTTTCATTGAAATCTGTTCAGTAGTTTAGGAGTTCATCTCGGACAAACAATGTGACGCGTAATTTTTATATATAAAGATATACATTAATGGACTGATTAGCTTTAAAGCCACCACGGGTCTAAATAATTTTAATTTTAATAAATTAATATCAAACAAAATTACATTTTGTTAACCGACTAAGAATAAACAGATGAAAAATTTAAACTTACAAGTATCTGACATGCATTATCCATAACCGTAAAACATTAAGTGACATTAAACCAATAGATCCTTTGAATAAAAAACCAACAACCCAAAAATCAAACATCGGGACAATAAAGCGAAATGGACCCCGTTCATATGCAAAATAGAATCGAGAAATTTTGACACAACCATAAAAGATGGATCGCATACGATGAATGGGACGTCCGCCTTACAAATATTTAAACAATGCGTTTTTGATCTAAATACACATTCGATATTTAAAATTATTATTCTTTTTTTTTTCAATATCTATTCTCTATATGAATACGAGGTTTAATAACAAAGGATATGCAGAGAACTTCCTTTTCGTCCTAAAGCATAGCAAATGTAGATTCCTTAGTAATTAGTAGTGTAGATAGCCTTAGCAAATGTAGATTCTATAATTTATGGAAGAAAGAGTGACAAAGGAGCACATAGTCCACCTGATGGTAAGTGGATGCTGGCTATATCTAACCTCGATTAAGAATCACAATGAAGAATCCAGGAGGACCACGATGAATCACGTATATCAGCAAAAAGAATCACAATGTTACACACTAATTTTCTATGAAAGCGTGAACAAAACAAATCAATCGGTAATATTTATAACATATAACCTTTTTGAAGCGGACTGAACAGAATAAAAGTTCTTCCTTTTTTTTTTAATTAATCTAACATTGTCATCTGATTGTGAGATATGATCAAAATTTCAAGTCACTAGCTCATCATGAAGTTACTTTAAAATCACTTACTAAATTCGCCCGAACAGACATACGAAAGCGATTTAATATAATACAACTATAAGTTTAGATAGGTCCTAGCTGAAGGTCTATAGGGAAAAGCTGTGAACGAAGATGGTTAAAATTTTCATTCGACCTTATATATAATATAAAAATATAATATACGTACTTAAAATAATAAATTTCGCCCTATAGTTGCTTAAAAGTATTAATATATTACAATTAATGATGTCATGGAAGGTAACGAGAGATGCTATATCGCACAGCAGTTTGTAATTTCGCCTCGTAAGACGTTTACATGAGTGAAAAATATAAGTCTTCAAAACAAATAACTGATTAATCTTACTCTCTTATGTAAGATAGGTAAATAGCCCGCCATGTTATCATTCGTATTGGCCTAATTCAAATCATCATCACCGTGATCATTGGAACTACCCAAACTCATCAAATGTCTCCCCATAGATTGCTTCAAAAGGGTGATATTTGTGTTGTTGGCATGCTTAGCAATGCGGGCAGTTTTTAATTTTCTAGTTATAAATAGGTAGATTCTGCTGTCCATCTTCTGGTTTGTTCCCCTCTGTCAACAACCGAGGGCGATATGAGGTAAAGAATATTCTTACACTGCCACCACACGTTCAATTTCACATATAGGTATCTCAAACATGCCAGCCTCCTTACAATGTTTTCTTTATACCGAGCATTTAGTAAATCAGAACTTTAAATTACGAGTACAGTTTAAGGACTCGGATTGCTGGCCTTCTATAAAAGTGTCCAGACCTTGCCCTTCTATCATTCTCATGATTTTATACGTGGTAGAGCCATGCTGCAACTATATTATGGTTTTAGCACAAGTAGGTCGGCTCGACCGAGTTAGAAGCACGCTCTCACAGAATACCAGCGTTAATAGCAGCTTAATGTTTCTTATGGTGTGTGTGTAGAGAACCGGAGACCCTTTTTACTGGAAAAGCGGCATTCCATCTTAGTCCTCAGGTGTGACAGCGCATCTGCATTTTGATTTTTAATCGAGGATAAATGTAGATTTTTACGAGTCACATTACCATCAGGTGGAATGTGTGCTCGAAATGCAAAATAAAAGTAATTACTAATTATACAAATGAAAATTACATTGATCTAGATGAACATAAACATCTTTTTTTATATAGAATAGGGGGCAAACGAGCATGCGGCTCACCTGATGGTAAGTGACTACCGCCGCCCATGAACAACTGCAACACCAGGGGAATTGCAGATGCGTTGCCGGCCTTTTAGAAAGGTGTAAGCTCTTTTCTTGAAGGTTCCTAAGTCGTATCGGTTCGGAAAATTCGCTGGTGGCAATTGATTCCACAAGGAAGTTGTGCGAGGGAGAAAACTTCTTCTAAATCGCACAGTGGTGGACCGCCAATCATTCAGATGGTCTATCTCTAAATAGGTCATGATTAATTTAAGTTTAACAACATCCATTGTTGGTGATAAGAAAAGTAATATCAATACACAAACTATAGAAAAAACCAACATTTACCTATAAAGAAGCCATACCTTTTAAAGAAGCTATACGGAACATTACACAAAACATGTAACTCGCTCTTGACATTTTTTTTTAAAGTGACAAGCAAAGGAACACAATCGTACGTCCTATCAAACATGTAGCCGAACCCTTTCGACAATGGCGTCAGTAATTACCGGATTTGAATAATAAAAAAAAAACATTTCTACAGGGGAGAGCAGCTCAGTCTTGCATAAGTAATTATAACAATTATTTTTTGATAGATAATAAATTATTTCTGACGGGGCGTCTGCGTGTTTTATTCGCGTCGGTTGTAGTCATTTTGCGATATTTAAGGTTACGCTCAGTAATATTATTTTTTTTTTGGAGTTTATGGCCTGGCATCTAGACCTTTAGTCAGTAATATTATGTACAATATATTCACAGATTAAAAATATTAGCTTTGCATTTAAATATTCCGTGTGTAACTTTTATTGTAAATTATTTGACATAGTAACATTTAAATCATTTTACAAATTATCAAACTCAACAAAGAGTTACCTATTACTCTCTGAGGTGACTTTTTGTAGACTTACATACATGCTTCCCATAAACCAACGAAATAAGGACTATAGGGTGGAATTCTGCGCCAGTAAGTTCCATTATTAGCAAGCCAATCAGTAATATCAACACCTACGCTGGACTTTGTTCCTGTTAGGAGGGCCTGAAATATTCGATCCGCACTTATCGAAATCGATACAATCTCAACGCCTGGAAACAGACCGTTAAAATGCTGCAATAAAAGCCTCAGATGTAAGATCACTTATTCTAGGTGCACATCTCTAATAGCCATACAAATAAAGAGACATATATAACCCTTTGTCTTCTGCCTTTTGCTATTTTTACTGCAATTGTACCAGCGTAATCTGCTCCGCTATGACTAAACGGTCTACTTGCTCTCACTCTGGCAGCAGGTAACTGGCCCATGATTGGATTATTAGCTTTAGTTGTAAAGCGCAAGTAAGCAGTACATTTATGTATATAAGATTTTACTAAATATATAAATGCAAAATACAACTGAATCACTCACCCATCACGAGGTCTCCAAAACTATACGCCGTATTGACTTAAAACTTTTCATATAACTCCTTTCTCAACGTTTCTCAGCCCCTGAGGGAGTAAAGTAGAGTGTTACAGCTTATAATAATGCAATAATATTTATTTAAGAATGAGAGATATTGGTAATGTAACGCCAGTGCCACTCAAAGCGGCCGACGATGGAAAGTAGTTCAAAGGGGCATAACGTCTGGCAATACTATCGTCAATCTACCTACCAAGCGCGATAGTTAAGACAAAACCTCTCTACGTTGAGAGGAACCCAAGTCAAACAGTTCACTTTTACGAACTGATAATGATGAAGAAGAAATTATGGTCAGTAATATAAATTTTTTTTTATAGAACAAGCGAGCACACAGTCTACCAGATGATAAGTGGATCAATAGACAGAATGCCTCTTTTCCAGTAAAAAGGGTTTCTGGTTCTCTACACTCACCATAAGAAACACAGCAGCATTAAGCTGCTATTTTACGCAGGTATACTATAAGAGCGTGGTCCTTCCCCGGTTGAGCCGACCCATTCGTGCTACAACTACGCAATAAACATAGCTGCAGCATGGCTCTACCACGATATCTTGTACGTGTCTTTTAAAAAGCTTTAAAAGACATCTCAGACAAATTGATCGCAGTTTAAGACACTAAGTGCAGTCTATCTGTTCTAAAGTCCACTGCTGAACACAGGCCGCCCCTAGATTTTCTCTTGAGATCACGAGATCTCCTTTGCTGGTCTGTTAGTCCGTTTTCAAATTAATAATTAGCATCGCTTTCAACAATTATTGTTTTATTAGCTGACATCAAAGTTTATTCCTTACAATTATCTACGATACGTGTTATCTTCGTCAAATGAAACCGATTTTTGTGATTCTTTTTAAATAGTTTATATTTCAGGGGAGCTCCCTTATAAATTTGTGGTAAAAATTCCACACCTATGTTTGACCAAATAGGAGATGAATTTTAAAGTATCTATTCAGACATTGAAATTGTATTAATCCTTAGTTCATAAAGGTAAAATAAATAACTTTTCATAACAATTAAAATGCTAAGACATAGTGAATTAAAGTGCTGACTTCAGAATGTGAAATTATTTTATTCGTTTTAGTTTTTTAAAGTCGGAATTTACTTTTTATTATTTTCTTTTTAAAGGTCGGTGGGTAGAGGAACAAGGCCGAATAATTATATTGACTTTTACATCTCTACAAAACTTTCATTTAAAATCGAAAGTTGCCTACGCAAACACAGACCGCGGGGATCAGCTGTTAAAACAGGGAGCGTGAACATGGCGTAGTTTTTTTTTACCCATTGTTAGGATAAAAATAAGATGATCTAAATATAATAACATCTTGATTTGAATGTGAAAGGGCGACATCTGTCTTGAGAATGGGAGGAAACGAGGCTGAGGTGATAAAAAACACGTGTCCCCGCGCGGATCGACATGACATTTTATAATGAAGCGTTATCAATGTGTTTTATTCGTGTAACTGGTCTTAATCAATGGACACGTATTTTATCAACCCATTTAAGCCCACTGGTGGGCATAGAAAATAAAAGAATATTTTCTTATTCAATATAGATTACAAGTAAATTAAAGGTTTTTTTTTTACATTTGCCACGTTTTTTTTTCATAGAATAAGGGTGACAAACGAGCACACATTCCACCTGGTGGTAAATGGATACGTTGGTCCATAGAGATCTACATTTATCCTCAATTAAGAATCTAAATGAAGATGCTTTGTCACCTTTAACGACTAAGATGGAATGCCTCGTTTCCAGTAAAATGGATCACCGGTTCCCTACACTCACCATACGAAACACAGCAGCATTAAGCTGCTATTTTACGCTAATATTTTGTAAGAGCGTGGTCCTTCCCCAGTCGAGTCGACCCATTCGTGCCACAATCATAATATAACTGCGTGGTTGAGAGCAGCATGGCTCTACCACGTTAAAAAGATCGTCACTCCAGTTAGTCGAGGGTCGCACAATCAGTTCTTTGTGCTTTAGTTCGTTTTCTCGAGCGACGAGTTGACGAACAAACTGACAGTACATCTAACACTAAGCGGCTACCAGTCTACGGACACCCATAGCCAATTTTTTTTTATAGGAGACGCGGCAAACGAGCATGCGGCTCACCTGACGGTAAGTAACTACCGCCGCCCATGAACAACTGCAGCACCAAGGGAACCACGGGAATAGCAGATGCGTTGCTGGTCTTTTAAAAGGAGTAGGCTCCTTTCTTGAAGGTCCCTAAGTCGTATCGGTGCGGAAAAATCGCTGGTGGTAATGGATTCCACAAGGAAGTTGTGCGAGGAAGAAAACATCTTCTAAATCACACAGTGGTGGACCGCCAATCATCCAAATGGTGTGAATGGATGGTGGAGTTCTGCCGCGATGTGCGTTAGTGAAATTTGGCGGCTGGGATTAATCCGAACAATTCCTCAGAACACTCCCCGTGGTAAGTGCGAAAGAAAATGCAAAGGGATGAAACATCTCTTCGCAGCGCCAATGAATTGAGCCGATTGGAAAGAACTCGGTCGTCGACGATTCGAGCCGCTCTGCGCTGGATGCAGTCAAGTGGTAGGAGCTGGCACTGGGGTGGCCCGGCCCAGAGGTGGGAACATTATTCCATGTGAAGCCGAACCTGTGCCTTGTAAAGTTGCAAGCGTTGTGCCGGCATGAAATACTGTCCAATTTTGTACGAAGTAGCCTACAGATGCGTTTTCACCTCTGAGGAATAAGATGGAATGTCTCACGGGCTGTAACTATACTGACTTTCTAAACCTTTGAGGTTTTGGCGGAAACTTGAACGGCGGCGGATTGCTGCTCATGTATTGTAAAGTGGTGCGATTTTGTGTATTAAATGTCTACGCACGTGAACTATCAGTGGAAACGGTGAAACAAGTGTTCTGATGGTGATGTGATTCTCAAGATAAGGTGTCTGTCTGCTTAGGCGCCTTGAGGTACCATCGCCAACTCTCAGCTGTCTGCTGGCTCAAGTTGCCGTCAAAATCTCCCAAGGGCTGCACAATGTGACACATCAACATATTGTGAAGCAGTGTACTATGAACAATAATTATACATTGTAACTTCAGGCTCAGAATGGCTAGAACCTAGAGCCGTAAATCCAGTTATAAAAAAAATCTATACCTTTCAGACTGGAACACAGCAGTACAAGCACTGCTATTTGGAGGCAGAAATATGTATATAAGAAGGTGGTACCTACCCAGACAGACCTTAGTCAGAAAAGGATTCCTACGACCTAGTAAACGGTCAATTAATCTTGTTCTTCTGCAAAATTTATCACGCAGAGATATTACGAGCATAGCCCACTCGTATTTTTTAAATACTACCATATTTCCAAGACTGTTTAAGTACCCAGAAAAGTCATTGAGCGTTGGGCGCAGTATAAAGTGCAACATGCAACGTGCGTCAGAAGTGCATCGGTAGAACAGTGCGCCCGCATCATCAACTTGTAATTATTACAGTCGCGCCATGAGACACACAGACTTTGAAACATTTAGAAAATACAATTATAATTATAATTCGAAGCGTCAGTAGCCTAATGGCAGGGCGCGGACCGCGAACTCGAAAGGTCGTGGGTTCGAATCCGCCATTCGACTACTGGCGTGAACCACTTCTAACACAAGCATTTTAAGCTTACCAGAAGTGGTTAAAGAGAATATTAGTAATGTTTAATAACATTACTAGTATTTTTTTTAAAAACAAAAAAAAATATTTTGGTGTGTTAAACAATTAAATTAAAAAAAACGCTAGCAACACCTTTGGTCAATACTGTAAGTAAATAGGGGTTGTAGCTGGTAAACGTGTTCAATCAGGGAAAAATAAGATAACTCAGGATACCATAGTAAAATAGCAGATAATACTATCGCACTGTCTTTAAATGGTATGTAACACCACCGGATATAAAAAGTCTTATTATATTATTAACCCGTGCGTATAGTAAGAATCCGGGGCAATATCAGAATAACCGCACAGCCAGCGATAGTTGGTGGTAGAGCTACATCCTTTAGGCCGTGAGACGACCCATACTGTAAATTAAGGTAAAACTTCCCTAGCTCCACTATATAAGTATTCAATGGGCAGCAATTAACAATTTATGGGTTAATCTTAGTCCCAAGAATTTTAGAAAGACTTTATCGTTTTCTGCATATAAATTGAATTATTTAATTTTTATTATGAATTAAAATTATTTCAAGAAACATTGGAAAGATTATTTTTCGTTTTCCATAAACTTCAAAATTAGTTACAAATATGTACACATTCAGTCAAACCGTCCTCAAAATAATGTCACGTCTGTCGACTTTTAACTCTATAATGAACTCATTTCATTACGAATCGTCAATTCTGAGGCATATTTTCGTGAAGTATATAATAACATCGATTAATTAATGATGGCTGATTGTGGCTAGAACAGGGCCCTGGATGACTTGCACCATGGGGGCAGTATGGGGTTTTCGGTAGACCCATTGTTTTAGTTTAATTGTTAAAATTTCACATTCAAATAAGCAAGATTACTGTTAACAATAATTATACGTTTATTTATTCATAGAAAACATGTCGATTATGTGATCTTGGGGTTATTCAGAACCTCTACTAGGTGATAAGTCTCTCTTTATGGTAAGTATATGCGTGGTAAAGCCATGCTGCAGCAATATGGTTGTAGCTCTCTCGCACAGAATACTCAATGTATAAGAGTGAGTGTAGAGAACCGGAGACCCTTTTTACTGGAAACGAGGCATTCCATCTCAGTCCTCAGGGGTGACAACGCATCTGCATTGTGATTCTTAATTGAGGATATATGTAGATAGATGTCTATGGGCCACAGCATCCACTTACCATCGGGTGAACTGTGTGCTTTTTTGTCACCGTTATTATATTTAAAAAAAAAACTAAACAACTAGCCGACGAATAAACCTCCTGGTTAAAACATCGAGATACGAAATAATTTTTTTTCTACTTACTAATAGATACTTCTGTCTAGTATAAATATTCATGAAACATAGACGCGGTATACGAATTACAAATGTACCAAATAAATACTTAGCAATAAGACAAGACATAAAAAAAAACATTTGCCTATTGTAGGAACACACAATTTCGGTAATGCGAACGGTATAAAGGAGTATCTGTGTAAATATCGACAATCAAACCTAAAAGGATGTTAACAGCTATTCCATTTCGAACTCTATTTCAACGTGTTACGGACACACATTATAATGCAACGTTTTGTTACCAAGTTTAGTACAGTATTCAACCCTCAGTAAAACCGCGATGTGCATTTCGATAATAGTCCACAGAGTAGCTACAAATCAAAATCAGAAAACAATATTATATTAATATATTTTTAACTATTATAAGCTTGACTATACTATCCCCCTAATGGTAAGTGTTGATGTGTATGAAAATGCTAAAGCGCTCTGACTTAGATTAACAAATCCTATCAAGAATTTCCTTGTAGAGACGTAAAAGACACACATTGTAATCAAATGGAAGAACAGATGCTCGCAAACTGTTTCACTTCTTTGCTAAACGTATAATGAACGACAAAGCAATACTTATTAACTACAATTCCAAGAATTTATTGAAATATTTTACGTAAAATTCACTAATTTATTTATATTGTTCATTGACGTGACGCAACTCCTACGATGATATTCAATCAGCGTCATAATTAATACATGGTTTCAATTGGTATTTACTATATAGTTTTAACATATTACCTTTTTTTAAATGTTTCTCCACACTTCGCTTATAGAGGCATTTTAAAATCCCAAAACAAAAAATTGTACATTGTGTGCGTGCTGGTTTCGAGTCCGCGGCTTGAAACTAAACGTAAGGCCACTGCGGTAGGTACTGAATTGTTATGTTGGTAGACATTAGTTATTTCAACAAAATTTTTTCCTAAATATTAAGAAATTGTTATACACACAAGGTGACAAAAAGTATAAAATTACTTTCATCAGAGGTAAATATAGTTAAAATAATTAAAAGTTCTCTGTGTTAGTATTACTCTGTGCAAATCGCGACCATCAAAGAGCTGAAGACGTTCCCCGTCACGGATTATTGCTCTCGATCCAGAGTCTCAATTACCATAAAAGTGCATACAGACCGACTGAACTGAGTTCGAATTCAAACATCGAAAGCATAATGTATATACTTATTTGTTTCATTCTCTTTGTTCTTTATTGCATACTCTACCGAAATGAAGAAAGCCAGAGTGAACTATTTTTTTAATGTAAACTGAACTGAATTGACAACCGAACCTTGAGTCCAGCTGATGGTAAGTGGCTACAGATGCGTTGTGACTGGAGGACTGAGATGGAATGTCTCACAGCCCATTTCTGCGAGTATAATAACTATTTATTATAGATAATATATAATATATTACAGATAATATAAATGAGAAATAGGTAAATTTCAACCCAGGCAGACTCCAGGTCAGAATAGTAGTCATACCAGTTTTAACGTGGTACACCCATGATGTAGCTTTAGTATGATTTCAGCACGAATAGGTTGATTCAACCGGGCAGAACCAAAGAACCACACTCTCACGAATACTAGCGTAAAATAGCAGCTTAACACTGCTGTGTTTCGTGTGGTGAGTGTTTACTGGAAACGGGGCTTTATTTTAGTTCTCAGGCGTGACAACGCATCTGCATTTTGATTCTTAACTGAAGACGGATATGGGCCGCAGCATCTACTTACCATCAGGTAAACTGTGTGCTCGTTTTTCATCCTTCTCTACATAGTATAAAACAAAGTCGCTTCCTGCCGTCAGTACGCTTAGATCTTTTAAACTATGCAACGAATTTTGATGCGGTTTTTACAATATACAGAATAAGTCAAGAATAATATAAAATTGAAATTTGTGTATGTGATAGTTGTTTGTTGTTTAATGGTTTAGATTCACAATTATTTTTCAAATTGTTGCCGAACCCAGAAATAAAATATGCAAAACCAGGGTGTATCGCTAGTATTCTCTAAAAAAACTCGTATTGCATTCTTAACACGAGAACGTCGTCTAAAAGTAGAAATGAAATATCTATTTTATGAAAACTCCACACAGTATAAATCACTTTAGTTTTAAAACGTAATATGCGTCCAAACCAGACCACTATTCAAATCGAAAAAACCGAACCGGGTTAGGCTTAATATACGTATTTCATGACTCACGGAGTTGCCTTCACGGGCAGTAATAAAGTTCTTAGAGTTCATAAATTATTTAGAACTATCCGTTTATGCCGGCACCCGGTCGCGGCGCTTTGATCGACTTGTACGTAATACGTCAACGTACTGACAGACGACATGTAAAGACCTGTTATTGTTAGCATAAAGACAAGCTCTACGACAGTAACTGGCTTACCGATGTTGGGTCCTTGTGACTGTGTAACTCTGGTAGGAATCGTGATTAGATATGTTTTTAAATTTGACTTTTGCTCTTGTTGTATTGTTTTTTTTTTTATTGCCTCGTTTACTACTGGCCGTAAACGCGGTTTCTGTTCCTGAAGTCACGGGTAGGTACAAATCGTCGGGCCAAAATCTTCGTTATTGGGTGTTTCGGACAAGAACCTCTCGGTAGCAGCCCGTAGTCAGGAAGTTGGCGGTGTTTGAACTCCGTGCCTCGAAAAGCACGTAAAGCCGTTGGTGCTGCGCCTGGTCTCTCTCCAGTCGTGTCGATTTACCGTCTCAATCAAACTATGAGAGTGAGGGAATAGAGAGTGCGCCTGTGCTTGCGCATACACTCGGGCACTATAATCCTGTCCTGCGCCCGCTGATCTCCGTTGAGACTGGCCGCCATGACTGAAATTCGGTCTGAATTCATTATACCACCTGATGATAACTGGTAATGCAGCCGAAGATGGTGAATAACGTGGAAAGAGACACAGAGTAAATACGTTTTTAGGGCACAAAGTAAATTGCGCGTGTTGCAAACAAACAAGTATCTCCGTCTCTTCTAATCCCTATTACATATTACTTCAATATACCCACCGTAAAACGCTCTTTCGCTGAATTGTAGGAAGGATTCGTCGTAATCATAAATCATAAATCTTTATTTGCAAGAATCACGGTATAAAAAATGTTACAATTTAGGTATACATTGCAGTCGTGTTTCGCTAACAATTGTGCATAGCATGCAAATTATAATTTTCAACTGTTCAACTTATGACAATATTAATTAATTGCTATCTAAAAATCTCTTACGTCATAAAAACATTCAGTTTTATCAAATTATACAATAATGTTTCTTATATATGTAATCTTTCGCGTAATAATTTAAATTTTTGTGGTAGTTTATTATATACTAGGTGTTCCTCGCGACTTCGCCCGCGTGTGTTTTAGGGTTTTAGTTACATCAGCTATCTGCCAGTGAAAGTCCCGTCGAAATCGGTCCAACCGTTTCTGGGATTAGCCGGAACAAACAGACAGACAGACAGACAAAATTTTTAAAAATTGTGTTTCTGTCATAGGTACCGTATATACTTTTATATGCAATTAGTAAAAAGCTGTTATTTTGACATTACAAACAGACACTTCAATTTTATCTATTTGTATAGATATTTAACGAGCCTAGGAATGACATTTAGGACAAGTTTGTCTGAGCCACGTCTGCATCGGGTATATACTTTCACCACACTTAGCGGGCATTTTACACTACATCTGGCATCTTATACTTATGATATGGTCAACCACCGTAAATCAGCTAAGCCCCTTTTAGACATAAATGTGATAAAGCCTTAGGAAAATATTAAAAAAAACATTGGTACTAACAAACTGTAGAAAATTATTTATTTGTCAAAATATCAAAATACGCTTTTTTAATTATGCAATTCTTTTATGGCGCGAAAATACATTTCAAATACAGAATGCGTCACATCGTCCATTTCGTACGCGCTAATTAATTCTATTGAGAAAAAATACAATTTTCGAACGAAAGGAAAAGCATTGGAGCGAAACCCTTTCAATGAATCTCACGTTTATGTTTCTAATTAACTTTTATAGAATTTTTCATAACTCCGAAAGGAAAAAAGGAGCTAATAAATCATTTGAAAATTAATAATTAATAACGCAACACTCGGAACCGACGGCCCGTTGAAATCAAACCTAAATATTCGAAAGGGAAATTTGCATAAGAAGGGATGTTTCGGCCCGTTCCGCGTTTTTTCTTTAATTTTTTTTCTCTGGCCATAGATTTGTGGTAAAAGAATATAGAGGACAAGTTTGAAAACATTAAAATATTCTTGGCGGCGGCTAATAAATCGGCGATTAAACTACTGTATGTACATTGCGTTCAATATTGCTAATTGTTTACGTGTTATTTTTTGTTTACGTGGTAGAGCCATGCTGCAGCAGTATTGTGGTTGCAGCACGAATGGGTCGGCTCGACCAGGGTAAAACCACGCAATCACAGAATACCAGCGTAAAATAGCAGCTCAATGCTTCTGTGTTTCGTATGGTGAGTATAGAGAACCGGAGACCCTTTTTACTGGAAACGAGACATTCCATCTTAGTCCTCACAGGTGATAACGCATCTGCATTTTGATTCTTAATTGAGGATATCTATATGTAGATGACTATGGTTCACAGCATCCACTTACCATGAGGTGAACTGTGTGCTTGTTTATCACCCTTATTATATAAAAAATAAATTGTGAAAAATAATTTAAGATATGTTGGTAGCAATTTTAGTACCAATGATTACGTGTTTTACAGTTAACTTCACCTCTGCCTTAGCAAGAATCTAAAAACAATCGAGATTGTATTCTATTTATTAAAACCTAATCATTTATTTACTTTGTCTAGCAATAAATGAAGTCAACTATTCCATGAATGTAATCTTAGACGTCTTATTAATGTCGTAATCTATATTCCGTTCAATGTACTGGTGGGTCTGGTGGACCAGGCCATTGTCTCTTTGTCACTTCAATTAAAAAAAACAATAAAAACAATTTATTAATGTTGACAATTGATTGTTACATGTCCATATTAAAAACAACTCAACCCTTCACCAGTCGGCGGGTGTAGGAGGCGAAAGTCGATATCGAAGGGATCGGAATGAACAGATGTTTTAATGTCTAAGCAAAAGACAGCCCGGCGCGGCGTCTTGCGACGTTTGCGTTCCGCCATTGTTTTCTCCAACGGAAATCTTTGGGTTTATTGTTAACACTTAAAAATGTTTACCTTTTATACGGAAGATAAATAATTTACATTATCAAGCGTAAGATTATCTAAGAAACGTTTGTATAATTGGTTAAAACTAAAAGCATTTACGACTTAAAATATTTTGGTGATATCTAGTAATTAATATTGTCACATGAACATTGAACAGTTTAAAACTACACGACTGGAGTGGATAAATTGTAACAACTCATAAGTACCGTGAATTTTGAAAATGAAGGACTTTATTGCATGCCCTAATAAGCGCCAAGCGCATAGGTATGTTCTACTAGCGCCTAAAAATCAAGAATCCAACGTTTTGTCGCATGAAATCGTATCCAACAATATATAATTGATATAAAAAGCACATTGTCAGAAAGATAAGTGATTGTTGAATTTACTAAATATTTTATATATATATTTTTTTCGGTTGAGAAATCCCAAAATTGTCTGTGTTTTGAGCATCCTTGTATTAATTTATTTTACTAAATACACTTTGCTTTGCCTCACTCCGCACCACACACGGCCGCCGTCGTGAGTGGATTAATGTATTATCGCTTGCTTACACAGCAGCGGTAACAGACAGCAAAAATATCGATCGCTGTAGAAAAATACAAAATATTCCAAAAAACCAAAATTTGATACATACCTACTTGACCAAGATTATTATTTTTATAATCACAGATATTTATTACAATATTTTGTTTCGCTAAAGGTATCTACGTAGGATTTATATAAAAATATACTTATACGTACCGACAAGCGAAGTATAGGTGGTCCCCCCACTAGATGGAGTGACGACCTGGTAAGACATGCAGGAAGTCAATGGATGCAGGTGGCTCGTGACCGTGCTTTGTGACATTTTTTGGGGAGGCCTATGGTTAGCAGTGGACTTGTGAAGATATGTAATGATGATGATGATGATGATGATACGTCTTGGACTTTATGGACTGAAGGTATTCTTCAGTATCTGCTACTGGAACTCCTTGTCGAGTAGAACTAGGTGTGCCGAGTTTGATCTCGTTTTATTAGTTATGATGAGACCTTACCTCCGGACTTGACTGAGTTACCTGAAGGTGTACTTCGGTGAATGCTACTGGAACTCTTTGAAGAGTAGAACTAGGTGTGCCGAGTTTGGTCTTGTTTTATTAGTTATGATGAGACCTTACCTCCGGACTTGATTGAGTTACCTGAATGTGTACTTCGGTGAATGCTACTGGAACTCTTTGACGAGTAGAACTAGGTGTCCCAAGTTTGGGCTCGTTTTGTTAGTTATGAACAGACCTTACCTCTAGACTTAATAGAGTGACTTCAAGGTGTACTTCAGTGACTGCTACTGGAACTCTTCGACGAATAGAAATACAATTTACAATTTTTTTTCACGATTATATGAACATTATGAGCCATGGACTTTTAGATTTTCCAAGCTTTTTTTTTTAATTGAAATTTTACATAAAATTTTCGGAAAATTGGAAGTATAGTAATAATTATAAGATTTTTAGTGAAAACTTGTGTGTAATGGAACTACTTTCAAAAATTTACGTATAATCATGTTATACGTATCTGATATTTTTAATGCGCTTAAGGCATGCACAATTGGATTTACCAATAGTTTTTTTTTTTAAGATTTATAATGTTTTGTGAAGTTGTATCCTTTATTTATTTATTTAAAACATTACCTAAACAGTAATATTTCGCCATTTATCACGAAGGCATATTTTTTTAATTGAAGACACAAACGAACTTACAGTCCACCTGCACTGTGCGTCCTGCATCCCATGGAATTTAAATAAAATAGGATACAGATGCGTTGTCTCTAAAGACTAAAATGGACATACTTCCCAGCCTGTTTTTATAAACAATGTTTTAAAACATACAAACAAGCACTCGTTCCGTGAGGGATTTAAGACCGCGGCCAGGCACTCATCGGGCGGAAGATCATGGTAACCTCCTCCGCAAAAATGAATACGTCACCTACCCTAAACTACCTCTAACTGACACATGCATCGGTAAAGCGGGGTCTTGGACAATACTCTTACTCCATGTCCTACATTGGTCTTGGAAAAGACAAATAAAGGGTAGGTAATAATTTAAAATGAAAAATTTTATACAACCGACTTCAATATAAATTATTAAAAATAACCCCCAAAACTATTGGTCAGACCTGGATCAAATTTATATGGAACCACATGTGAAACACCAGCAATCATCGAAATCGGTTCACCCAGAGAAAAATTATGAGGTAACACACATAAAAAAATATACAGTCGAATTTGAAGTCGGTAGATAAAACCACATACAATAAGCAAATAAAAGAAACATTGAATTTTTTTACAGTTATTTTTTCTGAATCTAAGTTATTTATATGCGAATAGTGATTCTGATAACGCACACTTAACGGAACCACAGCGTTTTTGTTATGTAGGTACCTATCGTTTTGTATCGTTTTGCACTTTACCGAAATGTGACATTGCGATGAAAGAATAGCGTAGCGAGAAACTTCAGTCCCTGGTCCCCTTTTATAAGCGCCCGCCCGTGGCCCAAGCTAAATGCTTAAACACTTCGCCACTAAGCTGTCTGTCCAAAAGGCCGATAAATCCTATATCAACGTAAATTGACCTATGCCATGATATAATATAATATCAAACATAAGAACAATTGTTAAATTCACATAAAGATAAATAATTAATTATCCAAGGTTTGATTTGAAGATAGAAACAAAACAAATTGAATGCGTGATAGAGTAACGCTGCAACTATATTATGGTTGTAGCACGAATAGATCTTCTCGTCCGGGAAAGGATGACGCTCTCACATTATAATGGTGCTGGTTTCGTGTGGTGAGTGTAGAGAACCAGAGACCTTATTGCTGAAAATTATTCATTCCATCTTAGTTCTCAGGGGCGACATCGCATCTACATTTTGAATCGTTAATCGAGGAAGGATATATATATTAGTACATCACTCACCTTCAATTTGCCGACGATATAGTCCTTATGGCAAAATCGCTGCAGCACCTAAGCACTATGCTCAATGACCTCAACAGTGTCTCCCAACGGATAGGTCTTAAAATAAACATGGACAAAACAAAGATCATTTATAACGTCCATATCACACCTATGCCGGTAGTTGTTGGGAGCACTAAGCTCGAAGTTGTTGACGAGTATGTTTACCTGGGACAAATAGTCCGACTAGGTAAGTCCAACTTCGACTAAGTCAACGGATTCAACTCGGCTGGGGAGCGTTCGGGAAATTACGGCACATCTTGTCGTCAGGTATACCTAAAAACTTGAAAACGGGACTGTACAACTAGTGCGTGTTGCCAGTGATGACCTACTGAACTGAGACGTGGTCCTTCACTGCTGGTCGGGGAGGAAGCTCCAAAGTCGCTCAGCGAGCTATGGAGAGTACTATGCTCGGAGTTTTTCTGCGTGATAAACTTAGAAATGAGAATATCCGCAGTAGAACCAGAATGACCAACATAGCCCAACAGGTTACTAAGCTGGAGTGGCAATGAGCCATGTAGCTCGAAGAACCGACAACCGGTGGGGCAAAAAGGTTCTCGAATGGCGGCCTCGTACCGGCGGACGAACTGTAGTGCGGTCCCCAACTAGATGGAGTGACGACCTGGCAAGACATGCAGGAAGTCGATGGATGCAGGAGGCTCAGGACCGTGCTTTGTGGCATTCCTTGGGGGAGGTCTATGTTCAGCAGTGGACTTGTGAAGTGCTGTAATGATGATGATGATGATAATGATGAAAATAAGATATTAATATAAAATATATATAAGAATTTAATATAAAATACTCTTATTTTAATCTAAACAAACATTCCAAAAAAATTTTTTTTATAGGAGAGGGGCAAACGAGCATGCGGCTCACCTGATGGTAAGTGACTACCGCCGCCCATGAACAACTGCAACACCAGGGAGGGAATTGCAGATGCGTTGCTGGCCTTTTAAAAAGGAGTACGCTCTTTTCTTGAAGGTCCCTAAGTCGTATCGGTCCGGAAAAATCGCTGATGGTAATCGATTCCACAAGGAAGTCGTGCGAGGAAGAAAACATCTTCTAAATCGCACAGTGGTAGACCGCCAATCAAATAAAATGTAATAAAAATTATCTTATGGAATTCACAAATCTTCAATTTAAATGCGCGCGTGTGTGTGTGTGTGTGTGTGTGTGTGTGTGTTTACAGGCCACAGCATCCAGTTACCATCAGGCGGACTTTGTGCTCGTTTGTCACTCTTATTTTACAAAAAAAAAACAAATGCGTAGGTATATGGATGTGAAAGAAGCGCGAGAGATCTGTTAGGATCGTGTCTAATGAAAATCCGTGGTCTCTGTCTACCCTTCAGATTAATGATATGTGAATTAATGATTTCTTATATTTACGCGAACACTACACATTATTAACTAAAACTAATTTTACGGATTTTATCGCGTATATTAATCTATTTTTATATTCCCGACGTTTCGGGTGCTTTCCAGCACCCGTGGTCACAATTTTACCATCTGACAAAGTAACTGCATTTTTAAACCACCTTAATTTCATAAACCCTAAAATACAATTCACAATGGAGTTAGAGGCAAACAATACTTTAGCTTTCCTAGATGTTTTAGTCATCCGAAATCCTGATAACACTATTGGTCATACTGTGTACAGAAAAAATACCCATACCAACCGATATCTAAATGGTGAATCTCACCATCATCCTTCACAGTTAGCTACCGTGGGAAAATCTTTGTTTCAGAGAGCACGAGGGATCTGTGGCAGAAAATATCTGGCCGCCGAGCTTCAGCACGTCGAGCAAGTACTGCAAGACAACAAGCTTCGGGTCCCGCGCCTACGTCACAGTGACCGAGTGAAGCCAGCCACAGTCGAGCGTGTGCCTGCTGTACTACCCTATGTCAGAGGAGTCACAGACAAGGTTGGCTATATCTTGAAGCGAGCTTCCATTAAAACATACTTCAAGCCGCTGAAGTAGATTGGTCAATTTTTACCATCCGTCAAGTGTCATATCCCTCTACAAGATGCAGGAGTGTACAAGCTGGATTGTGAATGTGGTCTCTCGTACATAGGACAAACAAAAAGATCTATTAAAACCCGCGTTAAAGAACATATAGCTGACGTGAAGCACCGACGTATCGGGAAGTCTGCAGTTTGTGAACATGTTCAAGATCGTCCCCGCCATTACATTAGATTTGATAGACCACAAATCCTCGCAAAAGAACACCGATTCCTCCGAAGGATGATTCGCGAGGCTATTGAAATTAAAAAACATCCTAATTTCAATAGAGAAGATGGATGGGTGCTGCCATCTGCTTGGGATCCCATAATTAATAAAATCAAATCCAAACCCAAGTATACCACTGCTAAACTTCAAGATACTGTAAGCTCATTCTGCGTAAACCGGACCAAAAATTAATATTAAAAAACTGAAGGTAGCCGGGCTAACTATGACAGCAGGACGTCAAACACCTCAGTCCCCCGTGACCACGGGTGCTGGAAAGCACCCGAAACGTCGGGAATATAAAAATAGATTAATATACGCGATAAAATCCGTAAAATTAGTTTTAGTTAAAAAAAAAGATATGTGAATTTTCTAAAGGAATTTTATCTTCACCGCGGGTGATAAGAGTGCTGTATCTTTTCTAGCCCAAAGGCATAGCGAGGTATATATGTAGGTACAGCAAGGAAACGCAGACATCCAGGCTCTATGCCACAAGAGTAAGACTGTTAATTTTAGACTTAAGTTTCCTTTTTATTACAATAAATATTGTAGGTATTTTATTACTTTGAGATTAATAATATATAACAATATGTTTGTACCTTAGTTTGTATGTAATGACATTTATACTCAAAATGAAAGTATTAATGTAATATTAACACTTTACCCGTAATCTTACGTTGTTTATAAAACAGTTTGATTACAATTCCAAAAGGAATTTGTAAAATAAATAACGATATAAAGCCGATGTAACACCGTAATTTATAATTACTGAAACATAAAATCAAAAAAAAATTACTACATCATTTTATACGTGGTAGAGCCATACTGCAGCTATATTAGTAGTGTAGTTGTAGCACGAATGGGTCAGCTCGACCGGGGAAGGACCACGCTCTCACAGAAATCCAGCGTAAAATAGCAGCGTAACACTGCTGTGGTTCGTATGGTGAGTGTAGAGAACCGGAGACCCTTTTGACTGGAAACCGAGGCATTCCATTGTAGTCCTCACGGGTGACAACGCATCTGCATTTTGATTCGCAAACGAGGATAAATGTAGATGTCTATGGGCCACAGCAACCACTTACCATCAGGTGAACTGTGTGCTCATTTGTCACCCTATCCTATAAAAAAATTATAAAAACAGTTTGATTACAATTCGAAAACGCATTTGCAAAATAAATTACGATAGACTCGACTCATTGGCACTGCGAAGAGATGTTGCATCTCTTAGCATTTTCTTTCGTATTTACCATGGGGAGTGTTCTGAGGAATTGTTCGGATTAATTCCAGCCGCCAAATTTCACGAACGCACATCGCGGCAGAACTCCCGATACCATCCACACCATCTGGATGATTGGCGGTCCACCACTGTGCGATTTAGAAGATGTTTTCTTCCTCGCACAACTTCCTTGTGGAATAGTTTACCACCAGCGATTTTTCCGGACCGATACGACTTAGGGACCTTCAAGAAAAGAGCCTACTCCTTTTTAAAAGGCCGGCAACGCATCTGCAATTCCCCTGGTGTTGCGGTTGTTCATGGGCGGCGGTAGTCACTTACCATCAGGTGAGCCGCATGCTCGTTTGCCCCCTCTCCTATAAAAAAAAAATATAGGGCCGATCTAACACCGTAATTTATAATTACTACATCATAAAATCATAAAATAAATACTAAATACCTACCTATATCTACTTTCTGTAACGTCCTAAAACTTGATTTTTTCTTTTAAGTTATACTTCTTACACTTTTATGCTTTTATACAAAAAAGATATGTATTTGCACATATATAAAAAACTATAATATTACAGGTAATCCTACAATGTTATTATATAAAAAAAAGTTAGTTTTAGCAAATCGTTAAAAGGATTTTAATTGATTCAAGCGTCTAGTACCGTATTGATACCCATTCAATTACAATTTTCTATTATTTTGGCCGTCATTACCTTATGAAATCCTTGTTCATTGTATAGCGCTTAGATACGAACCTCATGACAACTAGTTACTTGCCAGTCTGGGCGGTTTGCCTCGGAAAATTGCATGAAAGTAAAGGAAAATGACGCTTACTGCCATCTAGCGGCGAGAGGCTATAAACTAGAAAATTATTTTTCCGAGTGCACCGAGTGAAATCGCTTACGCTTTTTTTTTGTTGAAAAGTATCTAACGCCTAATCTATACATTTGTTAGTAGTAATTAAATACGAGTATGATCCGAAGGAAAATATCCTGTAAAAAAAATGACCGATAGAAAAAAAGTTGTTAATTGAATGATAACATATATTTGATATCGACACCCAGTAGATAATTTAAATGAAATTCCTTATTAAGTGTACAAAACATATAAGAATAGAATGTACCTAATTTAATGGATATCTGAGTTATCCTACGTTTATAGAACAGTTTTGACTTTTTAATCTCATTTAAAAGATATAATACGTATGTAGGTATACCTACATTTTAAAATATTCATTGATAAGCTTACTTAGAATTAAATTTTAAAAAAATATTGTTCTGGCCGCAATCCAAGATTTAACAGAAATACAAAATAAATACAAATAACTTATTATTTATTCTGTGCTTTAATACCTATACCTAAAATCTCATACCGGTCGAAATTTTATATGTTTAGTGTTTTCAAAAATAGCGGAAACCCCCCAAATATGCGTCTCAATTCGGGTGTATAGGGCCGATCGTAGCGCGAACGAACCTAGTAACCGAATTTCGGGTGGCGCGAAACAAAAACTGACCTACATCTGCGCCCTACCGAGTTCAGCCACCCCTGCCGGCAACTGAGACGATCGCCCTACGCATCTTGCCCTTTGCGATTGTATTCATGCACTTTCGATTACTTCAAAGTGACGCGTGCCACTAACCACTATTGCATTTCTTTTTTGTATTTTGCTCCCAACTTGATATTCGATAACAAAATAATATATAATACAAATACAATAATATAGTAGGTATAAAAGTGTGCAGGTAGATAGTTCCTTCTTTAAAATAATAGACAATGAAATGTAACACAATTTACAATTATTTAGTTGTGTTACTATTAATGTACCTATTAGTAAAAAAAAAACAATTTGAAAGCAAAATGTAAACAAATTAATGTCACCGCAAACGGCCAGTTTCAGGAGTCCGAGCGTCGGCCAGTCGATAGCGCTGCAAAAAAAGCGCATCCTATTATCGACTACAACAAAAGGACTTGTGCAGCGATACCTAAGTACACATCTCGATTCATCGTCTCGACTCGATCCGCCGAACCGATCCTATTGGCGCGCCCCACTGTCGCCGCGCGGGAGCGAGATGCAAAGCGCGCTCCTAACGGCGAGGGATAAGGAGGGAGACGGTCATCTTAGCTGCCGAGTGGCGTCCCACTGGGCGGGGCCGCGCCAAGGAGTGAACCTCAGATGCGCGTAGTGTTGGTGGGGTCTCGGCCGAAGGATCGCACTGCAGTCGTCTGTCGCGGCAACGACGCGCGCCCGCGACTTTGCCGTGTACAGCTCCATTAAGGATAATCTTACGTAATAACTCATCGGATCGAAATCGTTCGTCCGATAATCGATGGTGAAAAGTGAACTCTCGATAATTGTGCATTAATTTTTTTTTTGTTTATATTTTTTTCCCACCACTAACCGGCCGTCAGTGAACTCGAGTTGTGCGCACGGTGACATGTTATTGTTTTGTTTTCGCACGGACTTGTAAGATATTTTTGGGCGTAGACTGTGTTTATTATGCTTTTGAAATTTTTTGTTTGAGACGTTGTGTGCGACGCGGTAGTGGTTCAAACAATTTATGAGTTTTTGTGGCGAATCTGGACTAAGTGATATGTGGACATCGTTCAGAAATAATATATCTGTTATTTGAACAATCATTTGAAACTGTAAGTACTTACTATTATGAGTGTATGGTGGTGTATTATTCTCTTAAATATATAAGCAGAAATTTTATAAAGCTAATAGGAGTTAAATTTAAGTCGTAATCAGTTTCTTATTAGAACAGGTTAATTAGAAAAAGACAACAAATATTATCTACCTTATACAAAACACTATAACATAAATTGTAAAACTTTTAAATAAACATCGTGATGTTTTTATTATAATGAAAATATAAATATTCAAAACATTAACGATTAATATCGTAGTTTGTTGACATAACCTATTAGAAAGCATAATTTATAGACGAAGAAAAACTTAAATATGCAGCGTTCCCGCTCTATCACAAAAAGTAATTATTGGAAATTTAATGCGATACGAGCGATCAATAATTTTTTTTTTAAATGTAAATATAATTGCCGGGAATAAATAAATGTGTAAGTGCAGTCTTTACGTGCGTTTTGCGTCGGATAAACTCGATCTTCGGACGCGTTTGAGTATCTGTTACGATTTCTACCGGTGATTGATCACTGTCAATTAACGATATTTCTTACCCTACTTCCGCGCTTAGCTAGCAATCATTCTAAAAATTCCTGTCATAGGTAGTTTTCGTGTTCCGTGTTCCTCAGATTTTTAACTCGTTGATCAATCAAATGTTTAGACCGGAATTTATATCACAACATAAATACTTAGTACCTACTTACGTGTAATTTATTGAAATTATCTTGTGCGTGAATTGAAATGTTCCTTATAATACAGTTGGCTGTGTTACTTATTTCTCGGTCAATTTAAATTATAGTCTGATAATAACGAAAGTTGATAAATATCTGGTACGTACTATTAGATACATTTTTTAAATGAAAAATGTAATATGTTAACCTAAACTAAATACTTCATTGGAGATTCCTAGAAGAGTACCTAAGATATAGTAAACTATAATAGTCTCACCTATTACAGTATTCCTTTTATGTGTTTTAACCGACTTAAAAAGGAGGAGGTGCTCAATTCGACTAGCTATGTTTTTTATGTGTATTACCTCAGAACTTTTTTCTACTTGAACCGATTTTGAAGATTCGTTTTTAATTTGAAAGCCGGTGCTGCTCATGTAGTCCCATATGAATTTGATCAAGATCTGACCTGTAGTTTTTGAGTTATCCTTAATAATGCGTATTTAATTGACTTCGACTACATTGATGATGTTCTCATTTTATTTATATGGAAGTCGATTGTACAAAATTTTTAATTTTACCACTTCCTTGCGTTATTCTTTCGTAGTTTTATTATTTTCAAATAAATCCAAATAATAAATTAGAAATGTTTTCCATGAAAAAAGTTTCATCTTTAAAATACACATTTTTTTGACATCAGTGAAAGACGGTGCCTTGATTATGTTAGAGTTTGTTGTTTTACAATTAGCGCTTACTAATTGACATATGAAAATCTAACATAAATCTTCTAAAATACATGTCTAATAAGATATGCTTGATCTTATTAGATTTTTTTAAATATATATATAGATACAAATAAATAAAATTGAAGTGTCTGTTTGTAATGTCAAAATTACAGACTTCTATTAAATGCATATGAAAGTATACACAGTACTTATAACAAAAATACAATTTTTAAAATTTTTGTGTCTGTCTGTCTGTTTGTTCCGGCTAATCTCCGGAACTGCTGAACCGATTTTGACGGGACTTTCACTGTCAGATAGCTGATGTCATGAGGAGTAACTTAGGCTACTTTTATTTTTGAAATCTAATTAGGGTTCCGCGCAAAAAAATTAAAACCATAAATTAGACGCAAGCGAAGTCGCGGGGAACGAAAGGGTTAATTTAAAAAATATTATTTTAAAAATATGTTGTTTATCTATGGTCTGAGATATATTTAGATGGTTAATTTTGGTAGGTAAGCAAGTACCTACCTAGGTATATATCGCGATTTTTTCTCTCTCATGGCGTTACAGGTTAATTAATGAATATAGATAGTACTATTATACCTATATTGTGTGATAAAAAAGTAAAAAAAAAAGTTACAGCCTATATACGTCCCAGTGCTGGTCACAGGCCTCCTCTCATTTCTGAGAGGGTTTTAGGGCAAGGAAAAGTTCGCCGCGCTGCCCCAATGCGTGTTGGGGAACTTCACATGTCTTCGAAATTTTTTTTGTTATTTCTCAGACATGCCGGTTTCCTGACGATGTTTTCCTTCACCGCCGAGCACGTGGTAAATCAGCAATTAAAATTGTAATTAACAATTTCTAAAAAAAAAAATTAAAATTGTATGATATAGGTAGAAATATTTTTACATAGTCCATAGCAAAGCTACCATATCGAATGATATTTTATGAATAAATATCATAACATTAAAACGTCTAGCATTCTGATTATCTGTTTATTAATCACAATCAAGTGTATTTATTCAATAAGCTGTAATTATAATTTCAATAAACAACTAAAGATGGATAATTATCATTGACAGTAATTATTGTGACCTAAGTTTGAAAAAAAAATACTTAGTATAACTTTTCCGTAGTCGCGTGCTATTTTATCATCTAATGAAGTACCTAATACTTAATAATTGTATTATATAGTTGTAATGTATACAAGAAGTTATAAACATATTTTTTGTAATGTTTGCAAAGTAAATTTATAGTATGTATTATGTACGTACCTTACGTACCTACTTGTCGTTTTAGTGGACTGTCGAAATTCAAGTATTATTACAACATAAATAAATTACTATAAAATAAATTAAAAAAATTAATATCATAAAATTTAAAGTCTGTCACCAATACGACACAAATTAAATTTATAACTTTCAATATGAAAATTGAAAATAAACTCCTATAAAATAATCCGTAGGTAGAGGTATCCACCTACACCGAAGTGATTTTTATAAGTTTGCATGGTTTGATTTCGAGACGCCTACAAGATAATATAACGATACCTATATCCTAAGTTATAGTTTTTAACTATATTTTAAAATCGTTATTATATACGTTTTATTCGTTATCGTTATTTATTTTAATAAGATTTTAATACATAGGTAATTCGAGTAGTTAATATCTAATTTGTTTTATTTTAATCTTCATTGTATTCATGTTAAAAAAAAAAGATTTTTACTTTTGAAATCTAAAAATGAATACACATATATAGTGATTAATATTATAAATAGTGAAAATGAGAGATCTGCCCGCGAATGAATTAAGAAATGAATTTTGAATTAATAGGTAAAGAAATATAACTCACTTAAAAAGACTAGTTACTAAAATATCGAATGATGAAAATATTGATTTCATGTACGATTATCTGTGAAAACACGATGTTGACCGTGTAGTGGAGGTTTAAGAATTTCCTCTAGGTGACCCATTTCGTCCCGAAGGTGTCGTAAGAGGCGACAGAGGGAAACAAAGCAGGAAATGGGGAAAAAGCGTCTTCGTAATAACAACTATAAAATCAAAATACTGCGGTTGCCACCCCGCCTGCCGAGCGTGGCAACTGTGGCAAATATCTCCCTTACGAGGCAATCTAAGGAGCCCTATGTTCCGCAGTAGATAGGCTGTAATTAATTGTTAAATGTTTGACAAACAATTTGCACACATATCTTTGTGTTTAAATGTAAGAGAATTGTTATAGATATTAGTTATAAAACTACTCAAATTAGTAGATACACAACTTATTAGTAGAAAAAACATATGGTTAGAATTAAAATATTTTACAAAAATATTCATTCCATTACGTCCGAGATTTCGCGAATAGTTATTTTTATTTAAAACTAGCCGTTCCCCGCGACTGCGATCGCGTGTAATTTATGGTTTTAATTTTTCTGCGCAAAATCCTAATTATTTTTCTAAAATAAATGTAGCCTAAGTTACTCCTTATAACACCAGCTTGCTGCTGTTATAAGGAGTAACTTAGGCAACTTAAAGTACCGTTAAAATCGGTCTAGCCATTTCGGAGATTAGCCGGAACAAACAGGCAGACCGGCAGACAAAATTTTAAAAAAAATGTGTTTTTGTTTTAAGTACCGTATATTATGTTCATATGAATTTAGTAAAAAGCTGTTATTTTGGTATTACAAACAGACAGTACTTATTTTTTGTATAGATATATCCGTATCCATAGTTTTAAGCATAGCATAGTTTTTTTTTCTATGTCGATAGCTTCTTAATACAAACATTTCTAAAACTAAAACAAATAACTTTTATTAAAAAAAAACCGTTTTTAAAAACTAAAAAGTATAAGATAATTACAAACTTAAGTCGGGGTTCTGATTCTTCTAATACATTGTCTTTTTAGTTCTCTGTAATCGACTTTTACTTTTATTAAAAGTTAATTGTTACCTTTTTCAGTTGTATAATATATCTATCCTATTAATGTTGTATAATTACTTATATTAATAATTTAAAATTTTGTACAACCGACTTCAATATAAATTATTAAGAATTACTCAAAAACTATTGGTCAGAAATTAATCAAATTTATATGGGACCACATGAGAAGCGCCAGATTTCAAATTAAGAAAGAATCATCGAAATCAGTTCATCCAGAAAAAAGTTATGAGGTAACACATATTAAAAAAAACACAGTCGAATTGAGTACCACCTCATGTTTAAAGTCGGTAGCAAACTTCTTCTTGATTCTCTAAATTTGTATGGGACCACTTCTCAAATATAAACTATTTAAAAAAGAATCATCAAAATCGGTTCACAATAGACAAAGTTCCCGCATAACAGAACGCAGAACCTTCTCTTTTCTTTCAAGTCGGTTAAAAATGAATTAACAATACGTATCATGTATCAACACTTTATAATCGTTAACGCTCTGTTTTTACAAAATGCATGGGAAAGATAAACGTCTGCCTTTGTCTTTGACTTGGGGGATTTGTTCGGATAATACGAGTCTAATAGGAATCGAATAGACATAAGAACGCGAATAAAAACATCGATTAATAAATCGTTTATCTGTCTTCGTGTGAGTACTCTATTTATTCAAGTTTGAAATTAACCTATGTCGGTAAAATCATAAGATTATGCGTACCTATTATTATAATATGTTAATTTATATTTTATAATCAAATACTTTGGACAAATTTGAAAAAATTAAGGCGTAACAATGTCTTCCTGTAACTGTAATGGATGGGCAGAATTCCCCCTTTGAGGCAATCTATGGGGGAGGCTTACGTTCAGCAGTGCACTTTTATAGGCTGTAATGGATGGATGCATATGTGTCCCTAGCTTTTAATTCTACTACTTTTATAAGGAAATCTATTGGGGAGGCCTATATTGTTTATAGGTAGTGAAGATGATGATGATGATGATAACTTGTGATGCACGTCCAACTGTGGACAAATACGGTCTGATGATAATGAGGTACAGTATCCCCACGTACCTATGTTTGCTGCAGTACGAATGCTTCTACTCGACAAGAGAAGGTACGCTAGGGCAGAATGCTGCTGTGTATCGCATTCCATCTTATGCACAAAGTTATAATAAAAACACCCCTGTATTTATAATTCTTAATCGAGTAGATGTCTATGGGCCACAGCACTTACCAGGTGAGCTGTGCGCTCGCCTGTAACTAATTAACAACTTTTAGGTGTCTCTTGCTCAAAATTATTCCGAAATATTAGTAATTAAGTAATTTTTTTTAATATCCTTATTTTAACACCACATTTATTTGCTTCAGATTCAGTGGTTCATTGGGTTAAAATCCCAGCTGGTACCAATATTTATGATAAAAAAAGAATATAATATAAAGAATCAAAACACATACAAAGTTTAGACAAATACAAAAATTGCAGAAATATTACACTCAAGAGCTTTTGGCCACTATAAAAATCTTGGTTCGTAATTTTATACGTGGCAGAGCCATGCTGCAGCTATATTAGTAGTATAGTTACAGCACGAATGGGTCGGCTCGACCGGGGAAGGACCACGCTCTCACAGAATACCAGGGTAAAATAGCAGCTTAATGCTGCTGTGTTTCGTATGGTGAGTGTAGAGAACCGGAGACAGTTTTTAATGGAAAAGAGGCATTCCATCTTAGTTATCACGGGTGACAACGCATCTGCATTTTGATTCGCAAACGAGGATAGATGTAGATGTCTATGGGCCACAGTAACCACTTACCATCAGGTGGACTGTGTGCTCGTTTGTCACCCTATCCTATAAAAAAAGATATATTATTAAATTTACTATAAATATTAAATTTGACGTGGTAGAGCCACGCGACAGTTAAACTGTGGTCGCAGCACGAATGGGTCGGCTCGACCGGGGACCACGCTCTGACGGAATACCAGCGTAAAATAGCAGCTTAATGCTGCTGTGTTTCGTCTGAGAGAACCGGATACCCCACTTACAGGTAACGAGGCATTCCATGTGAATCCTCAGTGGTGATAAGCTAACAACGCATCTATATTTTGATTCTAAATCGGGAGTAGACGTTGAGGCCTATGGGCCACAGTGTCCACTTACCATCAGGTGCACCGTTCACTGTGTTACATAAAAATAATAAATTTATATACTAAATTAAAAAAAAAACATAATGCCAAATTTTATTATAGTTTTTTTGGTCTCAATGTGCTATAATTGTTTTCGTCATTCTATTTACCTTTCTATTACCTCTCTCAAAAACATTTCAGATACTGACAGTTTAGCACATAATTATGTCGCGTACACTGAAATAAATGTTGACTAATAAATTAAATTAACTAGTTAAATACTATAATATAACCTGCTCAGTTGACACTGATGACAGTCATAACATTATCATTACGGCACTAGAATGTCGGCTTTTGGCCACTATAAAAATCTTGGTTCGTAATTAAAAACTAACAAGAATCATAATGTCTAAGAGATGGAGATATAATTTCAGTTTCCACTATTGGCACTATGCCTACACCGCAAGCGATGAGTAAAAGCCAATGTATGAACTTGTCGTTATTATTTAGTGTTAGTCTGTCTACTTATTTGGCTTTAAAAGTAACTTAAATATGTGACGTTGAATTTGCTTTAATAATATAAATAAAAAATAAATAAAAAAAACATTTAGTTTTCCTGGATTACAATAAAATGAGAAATCTTCAAACACATCCGTCATATCAGTAGTGGTTAGAACTAAACTATAGCCAAATAAATGTTTGCACAGTTTAAAAAAAAAAGCATCGACCGTTGTTATTGTAATGGTCCCTAAATATTGCTTATTAAGCATTAACTTTTATAAACCCTTTGCCAACTTTCATTTTAAAAAAAAATTGTCTCGTTTATTTTTGTGTATTAAAAGTTTTTTGAGAGACAGGTAGAGTTTATGGTGGGCTATCTAACCGATGGATAATATATGTGAGAATGACACTATATACTATACATTTCTAAATTCAAAAATGGTCCATAAATAGGAGTAATGGTGAGCTAAATGTCGATCGCAATAAAATAGAAATCAGTAAAATTTATCTAGAGTTCTCTTTAAAACTATTGTGTAACTGGTTGCTGTACTAAATAAAAAATTAAATTAAATGAGAATCCTTCATTATCATAGCATTGTATTAATATATTTTTTTATAAATTTGAACATTATTTATTCTTTATAACAACTTAAACAAGATTTAGAATTTTTACAATGAAACGGCCGCAAGGACCGATGAAATATAAATCACGTTCATTATTATTTTTAAGCGAGCAATAATTACGATCATTCGATGTTGATAACACATGGCGTTAAGTACTCCACCATATTATGGACCGATGACTTCCGCAGCTAAACTACATAGTACATACATAGTTAAATTAAGATGGCGACTACAATGCTTAGAAAATATCACATTTGATATTTATGTCTATTTAGAAATAATAATGGTTTAGCGACTGAACAGTTGAATCTACGATAAAAACAATTGATTCATTACAAACAAAAATATATTTGCTACATCTAGGTTTCATATTGTGTTATAAGTAGACAAATTATATGTTACAGATTAAATTTAAAAGTACTTAATGAATATTTTTATCGGCTAATTTACTTAGGTCCAGTGTATGACAGAATAAAAAAAAACGATTAAATCATAATAATATATAGGTATGTAGAAATTGGTGCTTTAAAAAAATTTCATTTAGTACTGCTAGGTAAAAAAAAAACTCACTGCCCAAAAAATGCCAAAAATTACCCAAAAAAAGTCTATACTAGGTACATTTCCAAAACGGCATAACAGATGGCGTTGTAAGCTTGTTCATAAGGAAGTTGTAACTTCTTTATCCCATTTTATTTACTTATCCTTATTTTTATATCACCATTATTATATTAAATGATAAAACTTTTCCTTTTATAATTATCATTCAAGTCATGACTACGACTATATTGGGCTACCAAAAAATAAAATTTTCTTGGATATCAAGCAGATTGGCAGCCGTCCATCTTGAATTGCTTTAAATCCCTCCATCGGTGACCACACATGGTTTGGTAAGTTATTTCCACAACCACACGGCAAATATTTATAAATGAAAAAATCCAATTGCACTCCTAAAAAACTTTTAATAACCGTGTGGTAGCGGTGTAAAAATATCCACTACCCCATATTGTCCTGTATATGTCGTTAAAAGGCGAAAGAGGGGAAAAAACCAAGAATGGCAGCAGCGTGCTCCTAATAACAACTAAAAAGTACTACGGTTGCCCGCTGATGTTATCTATGGAAAACCTTTTTTATATATTAAAAAAATGTTCAGCTGGGGGCTTCTGATAGTCTGTGACGGTAACGGTAAGAACTTTTAAAATTAGCACAAAACAAAACTAAAACATCCGAGGTGATGACACATCAGTCAGCCAATAAATTTAATCACCTACTTAGTGTTGTGCGTAAAAAATATTATGTCTTGTCGTCTGGTACAGCCGATAAGCCCGTGGGACACTTCCGTTAGACCTACTCCCATTACTTCGATTAATTGTGTTGTGATTATTGGCATTATTTGTACAGCGTGTTCCGAAAGTTATATATGCTACATTGAAAATAAAATAAACGCACAGACAGATACAATAATTAATTTAATATGTCGTCTATACAAATGTTAAACAGAGATTGACTTTTACTTACTTTCATTTTAGATGATTTATACGTGGTGGAGCCATGCTGCAGCTATATTAAATAGTATAGTTGTAGCACGAATGGGTCGACTCGACCGGGGAAGGAACACGCTCTCACAGAATACCAGCGTAAAATAGCAGCTTAATGCTGCCGTGTTTCGTATGGTGACTGTAGAGAACCGGAGACCCATTTTACTGGAAAAGGGGAATTTTAATTCGCAAACGAAGATATATGTAGATGTCTATGGGCCACAGTAATCACTTACCATCAGGTGGACTGTGTGTTCGTTTGTCACCCTTATTCTATAAAATATCTTCAGTATAAATTACCAGGAACACATAAAAATTAAGATATGTACAGTTCTATCTAATACATACAACAACAAAAATATCCATTCTTGTCAAAGTCAATGTCGTCCTATAACAATAAAAAAACTGCCGTTGACTGCCACATATGGCAACTATGGCAATCTTATAAAAGGTCTATGTTCAGTAATGGATGGTAACTTGCTACTACACATGATTGAATTAATGAGGGCTACAAATGGATTACAGCTAGCGCATAAATAGGTTAGGGTGTGGTCCACCAATCTATGTTTTTATAGAATAAATCTGACAAACGAGCACATAGTCCACCTGATGGTAATCGGATGCTGTGGCCCATAAACATAGTCTACATTTATCCTCAATTAAGAATCAAAATGCAGAAACGCTTTCACCCCTGAGGTCTAAGATGGAATGCCTATTATCCAGTAAAAAGGTTCTCCGGTTCATCCACACACAAACTCACCATACAAAACACTGCAGCGTAAAGCCCCCATTCTACGCTGGTATTCTGTGATAGCGTGGTCCCATCCCCGGTGGAACCGACCCATTCATGCTACAACCATAATATAGCTGCAGCATGGCTCTATCACGTATAAATAAATCTAGACGAACATATTCTCAAAATTATGGGATAAGTATGTCCAAAATCCAAATAATTTATTATGATACTAAGTTAATTATCCATTACTTGTATTAATTTAAAGTTCTAGTTGTCGTTTTCACGGCTTTTGAAGAAGAAGTATTAAAAAAATCCCTTCATCAAGAAGACGTGACTGAATCTATGAACTTTTGAAGTACCAGGGTGCCATGATTGCTAAAGGGGCTAGCGATATTAAAACATTCTGTAGCTATTTCACGATGTTTACGATTTGAGTTTATCTAACGTATTGTAAAACGACTCGGTAAGGAGATGCGGAGTTACGTAGCGGATGCCGGTCAGTAAACATGGTTACAAGTCAATTATGTCGATGGTATTGAATTGTTTTAATGCTGTGGCTACGAGTCAATTATGTCGATGGTATTAAATTGTTTTAATGCGTTTCTCGATTAATTGTCCGAGGAACTTATTGTTAACATAGTCTACACTTAGCTTTTAAATATTGAACTATATAACTTATTTTGATCTTTTTATTCCTATCTTAGAGCTTCTCAGCGCGGCGTACATAAAGAGTAGTGACTTGCAATGCGATAAATTAAGTCTTTATTTGGATGTAATATTTTGCTACCTAAAATAAGTTATGAATATAAACAAGTTGAATTCAATATAAATAAAATGAGAATATCATCAATGTAGTCCAAATCAATTAATTAAGGATTTTTCAAGGATGACTCAAAAACTACTGGTCAGATCTTGATCAAATTTATAAGGGGCCACATGGGAACCACCAGCTTTCAAAGAATCATCGAAATCGGCTCACCTTGAAAAAAGTTCTGAGATAACACACATCGTATTGAGTACTACCTTTTTTTGAAATCGGTTTAAAAGACTTACTTTCGGAGCCTGCTAGAGGAATAGTAATTAATAATTATTGCATAAGAAATTCATTGACCATACGTGGTAGAGCCAAGCTATAGCTATATTATGGTTGTAGCACGAATGGGTCGGCTCCACCGGGGAAGGACCACCCTCTGACAGAATACCAGCGTAAACTAGCAGCTTAATGCTGCTGTGTTTCGTATGGTGAGTATAGAAACCGGATACACTTTTTACTGGAAACGAGGCATTCTATCGAGGCAACTAAGAAGTTCTCACGGTTCACACCGATTCTGCCTTTTAATTCTCAATCGAGGATAGATGTAGTTGTCTATGGATCACAGCATTTACTACTTAGGTGGACTGTGTCCTCGTTTGTCACCCTTATTCTATAAAAACCAATTTACATAACCTAGAAGGAGCGGTCCAGTAGAAGTTATTGTATAAAAGCCTCCCACTGCTGGAATAAGGCCTTATTTCTGAGGGGGATTTTAGTGCAGGGAAGTGTCCGCCGCGCTGACTTAATGCGTGCTGGCGTACTACACCGTCCATCAATTACAGCCTACAATAGTGGCCGCTTCAGAACAGGTGCTTCCCCCCTATATTATCTTATAGGGCAGACTACAAAATATTTTCGAAACTGTTTTTTTTAAATTTATTAGACACACAGTTTTTTTCACGATGATTCCTTCCACTTGAGCACGTGGATCCCTCTTACAACACACACTGAACGAAAGAAGGTAATGGAAATGGATAGAAATGGAACCGCAGTTTTTTTTATTTTTAGCCGTTATTAGGAAGACGCTGCTATTCATCTCCTGGTTTGTTTCCCTCTGTCGCCTCTCACGACACCCACGAGATGATATGGGGTAGTGGATATTCTTACACCGCCACTACACGGTAAACTCTCTCTTACGCATTAATTGCTTTTTCTTAATTAAAAATAGTGCGTTATTTGTTTACTCAACGATTATTCGTCATTCAAGACGCGATCGTTATGCTGAAACTATATGCTATTAATTGATACATCGGACCGACAATTGTTTACTTTAGCAATATTGTGATACCCTACACTGTGGTGTATGGACCATGTTATAAGCAAAAGCGATTAGTTAAACTTACGCGTTCTATCGCTATTTAAAAGAAATGTGGATCTCTTTTTTCAATAACTTTTCGCGCGTATGCTTTAAATAGTTGGTACCTTCATATTACATAGGCTGCACCAAAAGTATCGGGAATAGAATATTTCCACTGTTCCTGTCATATTAAAATATTTTTAATTGAAAACTCCTTGGTTTTAAAAATCGAATACCATTTATTTATTTAAAAAAAGATTCTCGGTCTTGTCACAAGGTTGTTGTGTTGTGTTGTTCGTTCACGGAGTGTTGCAAAAAAAAATGGTGGCCACGTTTGTCTCCAAAACCGGCCATGTTACGACTATTCCTCTTGAGGGACAAAGAACGGTTAATGCAGAATGGTATGCTAGCATTTGTTTGCCACAGGTCGTTTCTGAACTCCGTAAAGAGAACTGCAACCGCCGCATCATCCTCCATCACGACAATGCGAGTTCTCACACCGCACACAGAACAAAACAGTTTCTAGAGCAAGAAAACATAGAATTATTAGACCATCCGCCGTACAGCCCCGACCTAAGCCCTAATGATTTCTATACTTTCCCTAAAATAAAGAATAAATTGCGTGGACAGAGATATTCATCACCTGAAGAAGCTGTGGACGCCTACAAAACGGCCATTTTGGAGACCCCAACTTCCGAATGGAATGGTTGCTTCAATGATTGGTTCCATCGTATGGAAAAATTTGTCAAATTTCGCGGAGAATACTTCGAAATGCAATAAATACATTTTTAAATAGTAATGTTGTGTCACTTCCTTGATTCCCGAAATTTTCAGTGCCGCCGTGGACCCACCTCTCTCTTAGATGATGTTATGTAGATTTTATGTGTTAGCTGAAGCACCAAATTTCAAGTAATAAACAAAGTTTGGGAATTTATAATAATTTAATTAATTAATAATTTAAATATTATAAATTATATTAAAAGCTTAATTATTAATTAATTAAGCTTTTAATATAATGTAAAAGCCGTCTTCAGAGAATTAAAAGGAATAAAATAATTGCTTCTAAAGTCGGTGCTAAGACATAGTGCATATAAGTGTTAAAACCCAGGCGTTTACTATAAGTTTAATTTTTAACCCCTTTGAATGGAATAGAAAATATCATAAGTTTATGGTTACAACTAGAATGTCGTATAAAAGTTACATTAAAAACATCATCGCCTATATTACACTTAAAGATAGATTTTTTTACAATTTTAATGAGATCTTCCCTGAATTATATAATAAAAAAATAATTAAATCGTTTCACGATTGACTTTTGATTTGTATTTTACAAATAAAAAAGAAAAAAAAAGTTACAGACGAATTGAACACCCACTTCTTTAGTGAATTCTACTAAAAATCTACGCACTTCTTGATACAAATACTGTTAATATATAAAAAAGTTTCTGTTCGTATCAATTTTCAAATAAATTTTAAATTAAAGATCTCGGCTATTTTATAAAATTTTTGTAAAATGCGCAAAATATTAAAAAAAAATCAATTCTAATAAAAACACAACACGCTTATGCTTAGAACCACGCAGACCGGCCTAATAAAACGTTTTTTACAACAACACACCCTAATACTAAAGGATAAGGTTCAAAATGGGTTGTATAAAGCGTGAGAAAATATGCCGAACGGCCGTCTAGTGATAAGGAACAGCCGATCATTGAAATGCTACCTGGTGTTACGTGTCGATATTGTTTTTAATTTCTCTTTCCGAGAAACTTCTTGTGACGTCAGCAAAGCCAGCGACTTTTTTTAGTTTCCGTACTTGAGGCAAATGTTTCAGATGTATTATTATGTAGAATTTATGGTAACGGCTCAGAGTTTTGGTATTCGCTTAAAATGTCATAGCGACCCGAGTTCGTACCCCGCCGGCATTATCGCTGTTGTACTTGTCAGGAGTGTAGTAAGTAAAATCGACGCCCAGGAAACGAAACCTTAAGTTGAAAATTTACTTGCACTAGTTTCTAGTTTTCCCTACACAGATATTTTATACGTGGTAGAGCCATGCTGCAGCTATATTATGATTGTAGCACGAATGGTTCGGCTCGACCGGGGAAGAGGACTGCGCTCTCACAGAATACCAGCGTAAAATAGCAGCTTAATGCTGCTGTGTTTCGTATGGTGAGTGTAGAGAACAGGAGACCCTTTTTACTGGAAACGAGGCATTCCATTTTAGTCCTCGCGGGTCACAACGCATCTGCATTTTGATTCGTAATCGAAGATAGATGTAGATGTCTGTGGGGCACAGCAACCACTTTACCATCAGGTGGGCTGTGTGCTCGTTTGTGACCCTTATCCTAAAGGAAAAAACACCACACGGCATACTTTTTCAAATTTGAAAATATTCACATTTTCTAGGCCTTGGAGGCAATTTTTTAAACAACCTTAACTCATTATTGTACTACATTAAATAACAAACCTACCATTAAATTTCACTTCATCGTTAGACTATAGTTATTACTATTTTTTAAAAATAAACAAGTAAAAATAGCTCTAGCAAAATAACACGCTAAATGCGAACCACAATAGCATTCCGAACATTTATTTTTGCACCAAGCGAGTTACCGAAAAATTCACACGCGATACTAATTTCTTCCGCAGTTGGCTGCAGACAAAAATTACATTGACTGCATTAAAAAAAAACTAAGCACCACTAAAAATTTATAATAAAACATTGGAAATGAAAGAAAACAAATTTAATGTTGAGAATATTAATAAAAAAACCGTATAACGCTTTTTTTATCAATATTCTCAACAACTTCGAGCTTAGTACTCCCAACAACTACCGTCATAGGTGTGACATGGACGTTACACATGACTTTTGTTTTGTCCATGTTCATCTTAAGACTTATCCGTTGGGAGTTGAGGTCACTGAGCATAGTGCTTAGATCCTCCAGCGATTCTGCCATAAGGACTATATCGTCGGCAAATCGAAGGTGAGTGATGTACTCGCCATTGACGTTAATATCGTTTCTTTTTCAGTCCAAGTAGCTTGAAAGCATCTTTCAATGCAGCGGTGAAGAGTTTCGTGTATATTACGTTAGCCTGTCTTACACCTCTTTGCAGTTGGATAGGTTTATGTTTACCTGGTACAAATAGTCCAACTAGGTAAATCCAACTTCTATTGAGAGGTCAATAGAAGGATTCAACTCGACTGGGCAGATTCGGGAGATTACGACACATTTTCTCGTCAGGCATACCTTAAAACTATTGTACAACCAGTGGGTGTTGCCAGTGTTGACATATGGATCTGAGATGTGGTCCTTCATTGCTGGCCGTATGAGCAAGCTCAAAGACGCTCAGCTAGCTATGGAGAGGGCTATGCTCGGTGTTTCTCTGCGTGATTGACTTAAAAACGAGGATATCTGCAGTAGAAACAGAGTAATCGACGTAGCCCAACGTAAAGGATTAGTAAGCTGAAGTGGCAATGGGCCAGCCATATAGCTCGAAGAACCGACAACCGATGGGGAAGAAAGGTTCTCCAGTGGCGGCCACGTACTGGTGGACGAAGTGTAGGACTTTCCCTCACTAGATGGAGTGACGACCTGGTAAGACATGTAGGAAGTCAATGGATGCAGGTAGCTCGGGACCGTGCTTTGTGGCATTCCTTGGGGGAGGCCAATGTTCAGCAGTGGATTTGTGAAGGGCTGTAATGATGATGATGATGAATAAATCACTAAATTCATTAAAAAAAATATATAAATCAACTGCAGTGATCTTTGTTCTTATATGAGATATATTTTTACACCATTGGAATGTGCTCATTAACACTTTTCATTTGTTACTATTTTTTTGCTTATTTCATATTTTGTACGTCACAATTTTTGACAGTTCATATCCGCCATATTAATTTTATGGTGACGTGATATTTTATATATGTTACCGTCCTAATAGTGATAAATTGTTTTTATATTGGTCAAGATAGAAGATACGCTTAGGATTTTTCGAGCGAACATAAATAAATAGATATTATTTTGAAGTGACAAACGAACGTACTATCCACCCGGTAAGAACACATATCCTCCAAAGGTGTCAAAGGAAGTGTTAAAGGAAATAAAGGAAAAGTGAAACAGGAGATGCACGAGCATTTTCTGATAACAGCTAAATATAATAAAATAACTGTGTTAACCCTCCTGCAACCCGTGGTAACTATGGCAAATGTCTCCCCTATGAGGCAATCTACATGCAGCAGTTGCTTTTTTACAAACTGTAATAAATTAATGAATGAACATATTTACATGCAATGCATATATTTAGTATTTTCTAAGAAACAATATCAGACAGACTGAAGATCACTAAAGATTGATCTCAGTCCCGTTGATATTATTTCTTAGAAAACCGTAGATATCAATAAAAACAATGTCATATTCAATTCACCCCGTTTATTTGTCCATAAGTCCCAGTAACCAATTTTATATCCATCAAAGCAACATGTGGCAAAATCGCTGCCGTTATAAAAAAGAAAAAACGCCCTCCGTCTCCCTCCCTCGTACGGCTCCGTCCCTCTCTGGATACACATGTGTTGCCCGAATGCGATCAATGGATATTGTTTTTTTTTTCGATAGTTTCATCAACGGGTTGGTTTATGACGCTGATATCGGGAATTGATGCAGTTCTATTACACTTCAAATGCGTTTCAAGGAAACATATTTCAGATTATTTGAAATCGAGTTCAATGTTATTCTAATAAAATAGTTAAATACATTTTTATTTTTATGTAACTGAAGTGGAAAACGAACATATTATAAGTTACCAATACAGCTCATAGACACCTGCAACCACCTTCAAATAAAGAAGGATAAAGATGCTGACTCTCTATACCATAAAGTCTGAACATAGGCTTCATAGATTTCCTCAAAGGGACTTTGTCATAGTCGACACTCGACACGTTTGGCGAGCGGGTTCTCAACCGCAGTTCTTTATTATTTCGAGTTGTTATCAGGAAGATACTGCAACCAATCACCTGTTTTAATTTCCCTTTGTCGCCTTTTAAGACATCTACAGGACAATTTGGGGTAGTGCATATTCTTATACCGTCCCTACACGGTCAACGGCAGTAGTATACGTCACGTTGTCACGGCAGTGTAAACACTACTATTTAGCGGTGCAATGGGGATACGTAACGTGGCTGTACTTATCCGCAGAGGGTGGTACCTACCCCAGGTCTGTTTAGGCTAGTAGTTCTCTTACTTTAAACCAGTCATCACTAATAAATACTAAACACAAATCCGCTGAAATTATCTTAAGCATATTGTACAGCCTCTCCCATTGTGGTAAGAGTTTGTCTTAATCGTCACGCTTCGCAGGCGGTTTCACGCTCGCAGGACAAAACCAGACATGGGTAATATGAATCTAAGTATTTTACGTCTGACATTAAGGAGATGGCTTATACCGCCATCTATCGAAAGCCTCTTCCAACACCTACGGGACGAAATTCTATACTTTCGATATTTGTAATATACTTATACGAACACGAAAACTGTCTATAAAATAAACGTTTAAATGATGAGGAAAACCGCATTGAAATCAATCAAGCAGATTTAAATTTTTTAGTAAATGCACAGACAAATGGACAAGCGACTTTATTTTAGTGCTGCCAACACTGAGCACGTTCGATGTCAATTGACAAATTACAACAAGGACATCAATACACGAATTTAATGTAAAAGAAAGAGAGGAACTCATCGCAACAGTGTAATACTAATATATAGATTCGCGTTTGATCTCGATGAGAACAGGTGACGTGCCGTAATGATGGACTACATTATTTTGAGTGCTCTAAATTTAGTTGCGAATCCAGAGTGATGCAGTGGCGAGTTTATAACCCGTGACATGAACATGACACGTTAGCGACTTGATGACTAGTTAATAGGAAATTATTGCCACAGATTAAAAAATATCAAAAAAGATACCTGCAGAGTTTCTTTCGTAGTTTCTTCTGGTAGAGGAACCTCATTTTGAAACGGTACTATATTAATAATAATAATAATAATCTTTATTTGCAAGAATATGGTTTTACGTTGGTGTGTAAATATAATAAGCTATACATATTCTATACAATAGTGGTGTGTAAATATTAATAGTCAAGTAATTTAATGCTGCTGTGTTTCGTATGGTAAATACGAGTAAGTATAGAGAACCGGAGCCCCTTTTTACTGCAAAAGAAGCATTCCGCCTTAGTCCTCAGGAGTGAAAACGCATCTGCATTTTGATTTCTAATCAAGGATAGATGTGGCTATGGGACTCATCATCCACTTACCTTTGGCTGTCTGCGCGTTTATCAACCTTATTTTATTTTAAAAAAAATCTCTACGAACGATTCATTGAAAGTGTGAAAGACGCAATTGTTGTTAGTAAACGGAAAATTTATTTTTTTATTGAGGTCCGGCATTATCTAGGAAGCTACGAGTACATAAAATTATTTTAATTTATAGCAATGTATTTTTAAAACTCTTTTTTTTATCATCTCATAGAAGTCTACTACTTGGTATGGATCTATGTCAGGGGGATTTGTCGCAATTTCGACGCTGTGCAGGCTTGGCGATTACAGCACCAGACGCCTCGCACATTTTGACGTTGCTTACCATCGCCGATCTTGTTCGTTAACGAGATGGTTAAATGTCTACGTAGTATAAAACAAAGTCGCTTCTCTCCGTCTCTACGCTTACATCTTTTAAACTACGCAACGGATTATGATAATAATAATAATAATAATAATAATTATTTATTGGCAAATAAAGCCTTAAACTTAATACAATGTAATTGTAGATAAATTGTAACAAGATGGCTAGCCTAAGTGACAATAAGTTGATCCCCTGACTTTCATGCTAGGGTAACCTGTGTTATGAAAGTCGGTGGTTCGGCTCTTTATAAGATATTTTTATGCGGTTATGGCGGTATTATGATGCGGCTTACATCAATATAAAGAATAATTCAAGAGAAAAGTTTATATACATAATTATGTTTTTAATTCTTTTGTCCGTGTGTATGACTGGACTCCTCCTAAAGATCTGGACCGATTTTGATCAAATTTTGTGTGTGTGTGTGACTACGTTGATTCGAGAATGGTTTAGATTCACAATTGGACCCGGTACGTGGCGCTGTTGCCGCGATACAGAAATCGCCCGTGCGAGATCCATGCCATTATCCATGATGTTTTATTTCACCTTAGTAAATACTTTCTAAACCTTTAATAACTTAACCAGGGAAACAGAAAGTCGAGTAAAGCAAGCGTCTATCGCAAAGATCTCTCTATCATTGGTGATAAAGGCCAATTTCCAGCTCTGGGCTTCTTACGGGCTGCTGATGATGATGATGACAAGTTTATTTCATATAGAGATTATACCAAAATAATAAAAACAAAATTGTTGACAGTAAATTTACTTAAAGTTGCAATTTAAATTAATTTACTGGCAACTATATTTTTTTAGAAATGTTTGACTACACACGCAGTTCGTTACGTGAAATTGAAATCATGCAATCGCCCCTCAATGGAATAAAAACATTCAAATGTCAAATTTCGTTACCCGATGTCTTTTTCGGGCTCCCCTCGCCTTGAAGACACCGATATATCGAATAAGAAATTTCACTATAGTGATGATATCAACAAATTGTCGCGTGAGTTGTATTAGAATAATTAAAATTTCAAACGATTCTAACATTATTTTGTATGTAGCGACAAAATCATTGCCTTATAATAAATTTATTTTATTTTATTTTATTAAGAAAACCAATAGATTTACAGATTATATATCTTATAACTATGTGTAATGTAGTATTGCCAATAACAGGCTTCCTTTAAATTAACAAATGGCACTGCAACAATCGAACTTTGTTAGTGCTAAAGTTAACTTTATAAATATACCAAGGAATTCAGGGATGCCATCCGCTTAAACCTATCATTATAATAGATAGTTAAGTAGATACTTTAAATAAAAGTAAATTATATTTTTCCTAACTTTATTGCTGGAGGATAAGGGATGCAAACAAGCACACCATTACACCTGATGGTAAGTACTGTGGCCCATCGACATCTACATTTATCCTCCATTACAAATCGGAATGCGTTGTCATGCTTGAGGACTTTTAAGACGGAATGTCTCGTTCTAAGTAAAAAGGGTCTCCGGTTTATATATAATAGGAAAAACAGCGACATTGATCTGCTTCTTTACGGTGGTATTGTGTAAGATCGTAGTCCTTCTTCAATGCAGTCGACCCATTCATGCTACAACTATAATATAACTGCAGCATGGTTCTACCAAAATGAAACACATTAATGTTAAAACTGTCCAAAATAAAAATAAATACCTCAGTAATGACTATGACTAACATAAACATAGATAAGTATTTCAAGTAAATCTGATTATGACATCTTCTGAAACAAATTCCGTTGAATAAATCGCTCATTTCCTGTCGCCTTATCGCGTCGGAGGTAAGCTCAGCCAACAAAAGCCTATCTCATCGTAATACCGAGCATATAAAGCTGGAAGCGTAGGTACTCAGATTTGACTATCATTTAATGAATAAAAACATTAAAGGTACAATTATTGAATCGTTTTCGACGTAATTAATTCATAGTAATAAATTATTAAACACCAATACGTAACATTTCTCCTACACTCAAGGTGCCACTGTTTTATACTTCGATCATAAACAATTTTTTATCTATGTAACTTTCCCGCGTTTTTAACCGCCATAATTATGTCATCTCACACTGTTTTAAATCCCTAATGAATTATAAATTGTCTAATTATTATCCCCTAGAGTGTCTTTTGATATATTTGTGTTTAGTTTTAAAATAACCGTACGCTATCTGAGTTATTTATCTTTGGTTAAGTCATAACCTATTTGATGTATGGGAAGATGGCGGTAAAATTACATGGGGGAATGAAATGGTTATTGAATATTCATGTATTAGTCAACGGTTTTAGGAAACTGACCGGAGGTTATACAAAATAATAAAATACTTTGTCAGAAATATAATTCGCTTAGACCGTAGTCTAAGCGAATCAAATTTCTGACGTATTCCTATCGAATTAATATTAAAACCCCTTTAATATAGTTTAATTATTTTTTTTCGTTCATTCTTAAGCCGTTAGTTGTTCCAGCGATGCGTAACTGTAACAACAACATTATGAAAATGACCGGGGCAATTCCAGATTGCCAGTTTCAACGAATCTGGGTAGAGATCGCGATTTGCATAAAATAATAATAAAACATAATAATTATTATACACACATAAATACTAACATCACTGACTTATAATTATTGTCATTAAGAGATTTCATTTTCATTTTCAAAACCAACAGTCCTTTGCTGAACGTAGGCCTCCCTAATGAATGCCACATGGTACAGTCTTGACTTCCTGCACGTCTCACCAGCTCGTCACTCCATCTAATGAGGGGCCGCCGTACGCTTGGCTTACAGGTACTTTCTTCCCCATCGGTTGTCGACTCTTCAAGCTATATGGCCGGTGGATTGCCAATTCAGCTTACTAATCTGTTGGACTATATCGGTTTTTCATAGTATATGAGTGACGAACGAGCACACAGTCGACCTGATGGTAAGTAGATGCTGTGGCCCATAGACATCTATCTACATTTATCTTCGATTAAGAAACAAAATGCAGACGCGTTCATCCCTGAGGACTGAGACGGGATGCCTCGTTTGCAAAAAAAGGGTCACCCTTTCTCTACACTCACCATTCGAACACACAGCATCATTAAGCTGCTATTTTACGCTGGTATTCTCTGAGAACCTAATCCTTCTCCGGTCGAGCCGACCCATTCGTGCTAAAATCATAATATTGCTCTGCATCTATTAAAAACTTGACCTTCATTGTATTTATTTTTGAATTGACACAATTCTTCAAAAAAGAGACTCGATATTGGCGATAATTAAGGTAAAGATAAAAATTTAGCTGCTACGTCAGTGTGATATCAGTCTTAGTACCTAATACATCAGTGGCTATACCACGTAAATACATCGGTTACTCTGGTTCTACTGCGGATTACGTAAACTCGTCCATTATGAACAACGATCACGCGCATCGACATATCATAATAACGGAAATCGAAGGCGATAAAAACATCGGCTTAAACAAATCGACAATATCAATTTCGTAGCGCCATAAAGGCGACACTAGTTATTTAATGCCCGCCAAACACGAATAGAGTCGAGACGAATACAAACTGTCGATTATCGATTCATTTAATTCGGTAATCGCATGTCGCCGCTCGTATTTTTTAATTACGCAGGTGTGTTTGACAATTTTGGGTCTGGACAAACGTCTTAAGCTTTTAAAGTTACGTCAAGTAACGTAGAAAAACAATGAATGAATAAAAATGGTCATATCTATACAAATAAATAAAATTGAAGTACCTGTTTGTAATGTCAAAATAACAGCTTTTTACTAAATTCTGCTTATAACAAAAAAACAATTTTTTTACAAAAATTCTGTCGGTCTGTTTATCTTTCTGTCGGTCTGTCTGTCTTTCTGTCTGTTTGTTCCGACATATCTACGAAATGGCTGGACCGATTTTGACGGGACTTTCACTGGCAGATAGCTAATGTTATAAGGTACTCCTGATCCTAATTCACTTTCTAAAATAAAAGTAGCCTAAGTATTAGTAGAAAAAGAATTAGGGTTCAGCGCAAAAAATTATAACCCCTAAAATCCAATCGTAATAAATTCCACGCGGACGAAGTCGCAGCGAACAGCTAGTATTTAATGAAACGGTCATAATTGGCAAGAGGAACTTATCCTTCTTTCATGACTACAATTGGAGTCATGGAAAACAGTTAAGATTGCGAGAGAAAGAGTTAAAGGGGCTAATCGTTATCATCATTATAGATCACAAGTCCACTGCCGAACGTAGACGTCCCCTAAAGTATGCCACAAAGCATGGTCCTGAGCCATCACAACATCGACTTCCTACATCTCATACCATATTGGCAATCCATCTAGTAGGGGACAGCCCTACACTTAGCTTACGAGGCTGCGATTCGAGAACCATTCCTCCAGTTGCCGGCTCTTCCAGCTACATATAACCGGTCCATTACCACTTACGGGACAAGAAAGGATTAAACCATATTTTTTTAATAGTGGATCAAAATCTGTTTTGTAAATTAAAATCTCAAGAACGTGTTGCACTCTGCCTGTGTACCAGCGGCAAACCTTTCAAAGGTATTGAGTATGGACAATATTGTCAACAATGAGACGCCTGATGTCGCATGACACGTTAAATAGAATGACGATACGATACTTTGAGCAATAACGTAGAATCTATATAACAACAAAAAATATTATCACCATCGGTACTATTACAAAAATCCACCGATGAATATAGGCCTTCCTAACCGCCTCATATGGGGCATATAGCTGCCACGCTCGGCAAGTGTGTTAGCAACCGTTTTTTTTTTTAATTTTATAGTGTTTCCCTCTGCTTAATGCGACACTCACGTGACGATATGAATAGTGGATATTTTGTTTTTAATCTATCGTTAAAATACCACAAACGATCAAAACAGTACGGCTATTTGCATCAGTAAATCTTAATCCAAACCCTCTCAACGTCAAAGTAAACGCAACGCAAAAACAAAGGAACACACAAAAATCCATCAATCAAAGAACTGCAATGGTATAATCAAATTTTCGAAGCTTTCCGAGAGCTCTAAGGGCACAAAGATTTTTGAAAATAGAAGCGAATAAAACCGAAAAATATGGCTTATATTCGGTGCAAGAATCGCCGATAATTCTGTCGTGGTAAGGACTCATTCACACTTAACCAATTCTTTCAACTTACTCGTAATTACATACGTCATTCATTCATATATCTGGATATATGTAGGTAACTTATTTACAATTACATGTATATAGTTTTTTTTTAATACTAGTGTAGTGGCGGTGTGAGAACATGCATCACCTCATTTCGTCCCGTAGGTGTCATATGAGACAGTTATGGAAAATGCTAAAATAAATGTCTTTCGGTAAATGACGTTATAGCCATCCCTTTACGCCTGGCTTAAAATACCCAAACTAGCTACGGGAAATAGCGTCAAATAAGCCAGAAGCCAGTATGATACTGCGATCGTTAAACCGGCTGCCAAGCGTAAAGATTAAGGCAGAACCTTATTACAAAAATTCTCACAGAATACCAGCGTAAAATAGCAGCTTAATGCTGCTGTGTTTCATATAGTGAGTGTAGAGAACTGGAGACCCTTTTACTGGAAACAAGGCATTCTATCTTAGTCCTCACGGCTGACAACGCATCTGCATTTTGATTCGCAAACGAAGATAGATGTAGATGTCTATGGACCACAGCAACTGCTTACCATCAGGTGGACTGTGTGCTCGTTTGTCACACTTATTCAAAAACGAACAAAGGTATGCCCAGCAATAGACAATGATGTAGTAAGAAGAAGAACAAAAGTATAGTATAAAAGTATTCTATGCCGATTTTTAATAGGCCACCGCTCCTCACTTTCGTCGTTACCCTACATTTTTGTGTGCATATGCCTTTACGAAAATACGGAATATTCAACAATTACCTACAACAAAAAAAACTAAACTCAACCCACGTATTGTTAACTTTCATGTTTACAGTCTAGTTGTTTAAACCCTCAATAAATCTGGCGAGGTGAGATCACTTCCTAACGAAACAAAAGGAGGTCAGAATCGAAAAGGGGAAAGAATTCAAAGAGGTGAATTCCAAACGCCAGTCATGGTTGCTGTACAAATTGCAATTTTTGATTTCGCAACGTTATCTCCCTTGATCGTTTGTTATTGACAAATTTTACCGATTCGAATTTCCTTCCCTTTTCATTAAAAGCATGGACAGACGTTTTAGTCTTTTCCCGCGCTTTTCATTTATGTTGCTCTTTACGTATTTCAGTTGTTAATTAACACCTGGCTATTTCAGCCTTTAAGGCGTAGTGCTTAGTTACTGATTTAGATATTTCTGTACATAATTCAGATTCGTTTCTGAAGTAGTTGAATGTCATTGAATTGCTTACGCATATTCAGACGCAAACTTTAATGGCTGTTCTGTTGCATGTCTTGATTAGTGTGATCAAATGACACATAATATAAAAAATAGTTTGATCTCAAAATGTATGTATGTTTTACTAGGTGGTAAGACTCTCAGCTTAGAAGTCCGCCTGGGCACGTACCACCTTCTTACATATCTTGGTCGGTAATGCAGCAGTTCGTGCACTGCTATGTTCAGGTCTTTAGGATTTGAAGAGTCAGTGTGATTACGGGCTCCGGCATTCAATCTTAATTCTCAGGGGTTTCAACGCAACTATAGCGCTCTTTACCTGAACTTGACTGCGGTTTTCCACGGTCTCCAGTGAGTACTTACTATCAGCACAGAATAAATAATAGTATCTACAAGAACTATCAGTTGGATTGTAAATTCGTTTGTTACTTCAAATTTTAAATTTGTAAAAATTGACGTCTTTATAACTAGGATAATGCATGTTTACTATTTTCTTACTTTTCCCGAAATTAAAACATACACTTAGCATGAAAATGTGTAATTATTACAAAATATTATAAGCCGTTAAAACTACGAACAAAAGACATCGATTGAAAGCGAACTGGCAAACTTTTGTCACGAAACCTATTTCTCAATGCACGATATATTTTACTGCCATTTTGATATTGAGTTCCCTTTAAAACGAAGTTTCATTTTTACACTCGCTCAATACAAAGCATGAATAGTTTTCAACTTTAATCCTATGTGATACGGTTATTGAAGTATTCTTGTATACGTATCTGTAAAATTGCCAGTTTATGAAGAAACAAAGTTTTTTACGCACTCGTGAAAACAAATCGTATCGAAATTTGAACTTTATGTAGTCGACACACGACATTTGTCATTTCATAATATCCGTAGGCGTAAACACATAATTTCTTTTAATGTGGTTAAAAATATTTACGTGTGAGGGTGTCTTAGTTTTTTTTTTTATTTATGGCAGTGATAAAATTGTTTGCGGCCATGTTCAGTTCGTTTAATATCGAGCACCTGTCTATTTTAAATTTTATTATCTGTTATCGGAGTTGGAAATGTTGGAATAAATCACGTGGTGACCCCCGCATGGAGTTGGGGCGCTAGACTTACGTGTATCGTTTCGAAATATAGGGGAAATAGCGTTGTAGGTTATAACATTGAGTGTAGGCCCTTCGCACTTAAAATGAAGATAACACCGGCCGATATAAATATTAATTAACCGTGTCTCCTAATTAAAATATTTCATAAGTCGGCAATTATAATTATTTTTGGTCAAAATTATTTATGACTCCTGTCTGCATATTTCAAGTTCTTTTTTATAGAATAATGGTGACAGTCCATCTGATGGTAAGTGGTTGGTGTGGCCCATAGATATCTACATCCATCTTCGTTTGCGAATCAAAATTCAGATGCGTTGTCACTCCTGAGGACTAAGATGGAATGCCAGTAAAAAGGGTCTCCGGTTCTCTACACTCACCATACGAAACACCTACACTCACCATACGAAACACAGCAGCATTCAGCTACTAATTTGCGCTGGTATTCTGTGAGAGCGTGGTTCTTCCCCTGTCGAGCCGAACCATCCGTGCTACAACTATACAACACAACTGCAGCATGGCTCTACCATGTTCAAATGACCACCATGAATTACATAACTGGACAATCTGCTATAACGAAACTAGTAATTAAGGATAGTTAATCATTACTCAAATATTTGTATAGATAAGTAACCTGTGAAAAATCTCTATATATATAAACATCAATTGTTGTCCGTTAGTCTCGCTAAAACTCGAAAATGGCTGGACTGATTTTCATGAAATTTTTGTGTGTGTTTGTGTGTTTGTTGGTTTCGAGCCCTTTGTGATTTTGATTCACCATTGGACCCGGTAGGTGGTGGTGCTTTTATCGAGATCGAAAAATCACCCGTGCAAATCCTAATAACCAATATTTTTTTTAATCAACCCATGTGGCTAACAGAACGCATTCCAAAACGCCAACACACAATCTTAAAATACATTTACATTCCTTATATGTCACGCAAACTAAAACAATAAATTATATGTACAAATTAGATATTAGGTAGTATTTCCAATAGAAAAGATACATGTATAATTGATACAAAATTAGAAAATGGTAATATTATATCGCTTACAACACAATCTTCGACAATCGCATAAAAACTTATATTTACTGTATTATAAACTTCACATTTAAAGTCAACCTCTGTCTGAACTGTATGCATGTCTCGTCACAATTCACAGGCTAACAAACATCACGTTTTCAATAATCCACGTTAAAAGACATTAGGTGCGTGTAACGCCTGTCAATCGCTCTGATATTTTACGTCAAAATAATGTAACAGTAGAAAATTATGGCTTCTTCACTTTTTCATAACGTTATAATCTTTTAAATAAACTAAAATAATGTTAACAAGAAAAGTAAATAAATTACAATCAAACCAATTAAAAATTTTATGTTCGTGCTTTATTAATATATAAATAAATAAAATATTGGAAATACATTTTAGCCTTCAATTTGAAGTGGGTTAAAATTTATTTTTACCATACCATTTTTAATTATTGTGTCTGACCAGTAAGAAATTATTAAGTAAACTTTTTAATTATAGATATGTCCCAGCTGTTTCGATTGGACGAAAAATAAAGTTGTTAAGATTTTTCGGTTAATGACAACGTAACCTGCGACACGCACGCGAGCGCTTCCGCGAAGATCACTATCAATAACCAATTTATTACTTCCCTTTAATAAGTTAATGATTTGAAAAACTATACTGTATGCTAAAAGAAATAAAGGCGATAGCCATATCTATAAAGTCTCAAATAACATGAAAGTATAAATTTGTCATTCACCCCAAGACGTTCGATTTTCAACTCTTCTTTTTTCATAGTTCAGTTCGGCTTCGGTTCAAAATAAGATTTTTAAATTTCTTTTACTTCATAGGAGACACGTGAATTCCATTTTTAAATTGACAGGCCTGAAACGTAATATTCTATCGATATCGACACATACTGTTGTAATGTTCAATCGCAGATTGAATAATAATCATCGTAAATTTATTTATTTGGTTTGACATGAATACACAAAATAAGAATTATACTCGTTTTTTACCTTGACTTACAAAGTTTTGACTTGATACCACTAGCTTTTGAGCTAGTGGTATCAACTATCAAGTCAAAGCTACGTGAGAGATAAATAAAATGTACTGTCTATAATATATATTACGGATCGCCGTAATGCCGTGCGAAAAATGGAATAAAACGCGCTGGTCTTGCTTTTAACTGGAGGCAAGCGGCGGTGAGGAGGAACTTGTACTTTTTCTTTTCTTGCTGGTGCCTTTTCGGTGGCTGGAGAGCGACTGCTGACCCTAGCGGCCGGCCCGTCTTTTATATGATTTGGCCGCTGCTGGCCAGCGGACCCTTGCCTCACCCCCGCGCCTATCTTTATTTATTTAATAACCTTACAAACTAATAAACATAATTCACTATATAATATTCTTATAACTACTTGTTAGACTAGGGTGTACATATCAATATTTTTACTTATTTACAGGTTTACATTATAATTTTCAGCTGCTTTAGGCGGAGAATCCTTCCCCCCGCCTCAGCACTATAAATATAAAACGTCGTGGCGCGGTGCGCGTGGCTTCATTTGCTCCGCGGCCGCGTCACGATAACATGCTCTTTGGTTACACTACTACTATTATTTTATGTGCCTAACGGCCTAATATATTTATTATATAATAAAGTAAACATTTATTATATTTAACAATTACAGTTTTCATTAGAAGACTATGCTAACTCTCCCTGTTCATACGGTGCCTTTATTTGGGAGAGTTATTGCACAGTTACAACTCAACCTTAAACTTAGTTATAATACAATCATTATTTTTTATCGTTCGATACAAGTAATACAATTATTTACACAAATTATAATTTAAATTCAACATAAGGTTGCGCTAGTCCCGCCGTATAACCCTTGCTAGTTGTCGAACCAGAGGCGTGGCCTGATAATTACACCGTCGTCATGGCTCCGCCCACCGCTCCTAGGTTGTTCAACTAGCGCCGGTTACAATAAGCATTTTCTTTCGTTTGTTTAATATTGTTGCGTCGTGCACATTCTCCCGCCGTCGCCACGCTGCGATCCCTCTGGTAGCACGACGATCTTCTTCGTTGGTCTTCTTAGTATGTGCCCACTGCCGGTGGTTACGTCCACTACTCGTACCTCTCCGTCGACGCCAGGATATACCTTACTTATTTTCCCTCTGGGCCAGGTGTTGCGTGGTAGATTGGAGTCACAAATGATGACTAGGTCTCCAATCTTCGGCGATACTCCTATGCTGCTGGGCTCCCGCCGGTGTTGGAGTAGGGGCAGGTATTCTTTAACCCATCTTCTCCAAAACACGTCGGCTAGGGCTTGAGCTCGTTTCCATTGCTGGCGGGCCGTCACGTCATTCTTGCTGAAGTGTCCCGGCGCAGGTACGTGCGAGTTGGGACCGATGAGGATGTGATTCGGCGTGATGGCTTCAGGGTCTCCTGGGTCGACTGAGACGTGTGTGAGAGGTCTGGAGTTTACAGTATTTTCGACCTCGGCGAGCAGGGTCCCCAATGTTTCGTCGCTGGGATAGCGCTCGTTGAGGGTGACGCGTAGGGCTTCTTTTACGGAGCGAACCATTCGCTCCCATACGCCGCCCATGAACGGTGCTGATGGCGGTATGTACTTCCACACAATCTGTTGACACGTGGTTTCGTGCTCGAGGGCTGCAAGTGCTGCTTCGGCCATCTCCTTGTCTGCTGCCTTGAAGCACGTAGCGTTGTCACTCCATATTTCTTTTGGGCATCCTCTTCTGCTCATAAAACGCCTAAGTGCCGACACGGCTGAGTCTGCGCTCAACGAGTGGGCTACTTCTATGTGTATTGCTCGCGACGTCATGCAGGTAAATAACGCGCCATAGCGCTTTTCGCGATGTCGTCCCACTGTGACTTCTATTGGCCCGAAGTAGTCTAGTCCGGTGTATGTGAACGGACGTGCGTGATGAGCGAGGCGTGCGGACGGCAGGTTTCCTGTAGACGGTGATGCAGGCTTGGCTTTTCTTAGACGGCACGGCAGGCATCCTTTGACGACAGTTTTCACTACTGGACGTATTTTTCTTACGTACAATCTCTGTCTTAATTCATTCACAACTGTTTCTACGCCTCCGTGATGCAGCCTCTCGTGTACGTGTGCTATGTACAGGCGAGTGTATGCGTGCTTCCCGTCTAATATGGGAGGGTCGTACATGTCGTCCTCCACTTCTGATGCCGCTTTTATTCGACCTCTGAGGCGTAGGGTCCCCTCTTCATCAATGTATGTGCTCAGGTGGCCTAGTTTGTCGTCGCCTCCCGGAACACTTCCGCTGGTGATTCTCTTGAGCTCCTTCGTGAAGCTTTCCCGCTGACTGGCTTGCACCCACAGTTGTTCGGCTCTCATATGATAAGCGGCCGGTATTCCTACAAGCGATGAGGCAGTAGGAGTCGCCTTTTTCTCCTTGGCGGGGGTGTTGCGTTTGTTTGTTCTCTGCCAGCCAGGGTCGCTACCTTGTCTTGCTTTGTTGCGTTTACGCCCAGCCTTCACTACGTGCTTGTTTGGTCTGCACATGTCGATGAATAGGAGGACTCTCGCTGTCGCCCTTATGAGGCGAATCCATTTAGAAAATCTTCCTATCTGTGGAAGATGTGTTGTTGTCGAGTCTTCACTTTTAACAGCGATGTTACATATTTCTCGCTCTTCCCCGGTGTCATATTGTGTCGTTTTCTCTTCCTGCGGCCATTCTGCCGGTGGACGCTGCAGAAACGGGGGCCCTCGGAACCATCGGTGCGACTCGTCGAACCCTTCTGGTGTGGCTCGGGTTGCGTCGTCTGCCACGTTTTCTTTAGACGGTAGCCAACGCCATTCGTTCTTTTTGGTCGTATCTTCTATCTCCGCCAGGCGATGAGCGACGAAAGCTTTGTACGCGCGAGGCTCCGATCTTATCCACACCAGTGCAGTACGGGAGTCGCACCAGTATGTCTTGCCTGCTATGTCGCCATCGTGTTCATCGATCACGGTCTGCGCAAGACGAGCTCCCAGCAGTGCCGCTTGTAACTCGAGCCGTGGTATGGAAACTGGTTTCAGTGGTGTTACGCGGCTCTTGGCGGCGGCCAATGATATGTTAACGCTGCCGTCTGCTCGCTCCGTTCTCCAATACACTGCTGCTGCGTAGGCCTCCTCGCTTGCGTCGACGAATGTGTGTAGTTGGCGCGTCGACACCGGGTTGTAATCGTAGCATCGCGGTATTCTTAGTTGTTCTATGGCGTTAAGTGAAGTAATCCAGCCTTCCCATTTTTCTTTTAATTCTGTTGGCAGAGGGTCGTCCCAGTCCGCCTTGTAACGCCATGTGTCTTGAAATATTCTCTTCGCTGGGGTGGTCACCGGTGATATTAACCCCAGCGGATCAAATAATGCCATTATGACGCTCAACGCTTCTCGTTTAGTTGGCAAGCGTTGTTTTTCTTTTACGTCGGCAGGCATCTTCATATTGTTAGTATTGAATCCAATATGATCGTTTTGTACATGCCAGAGCAGCCCTAGCGTCTTCTCAGTTTCTTTTCCGCCCAGGCACACGGTCGCGTCGTGTTGTCTATGCTCTGTCGTTATTTCTTCTAATGTTTTTTCTTCGTTCGATGTCCACCCGCTGAGTACGAATCCCGCTTGTTTGTGGACGTGATCGACTGCTTTTACTGTTTGCTGAGCTTCCGTGACAGAGTGGAAGCTCTGCAAGTAGTCGTCCATATAATGGTTTCTTTTTATGGCGACCGCAGCTTCTGGGTACGCTTCTGCATGTTCTTCAGCATTTTTATTTTTGATGTATAATGCTGTGCATGGTGATGATGTCGCTCCAAAGATGATTGACGTCATCCTATATTCCTCCGGTTGGTCCTCCCGCCGCTTGCCTCTCCACAAGAAACGTAAAACGTCTCTATCTTCTTTGCGCACTTTAATCTGCATGAACATTTCTTTTATATCGGCGCTCACTGCATACGGATACTGTCGGAACCTCATGATCACTCCGGGCAGTGATTGTAATAAGTCGGGCCCCGAGTGAAGCATATCGTTGAGACATATTCCGGCTGTCTTCGCTGCGGCGTCGTGTACCAATCTCGGCGGCTTGTTCGGTTTCGCAGGGTTGATGACTGGGAAGTGTGGCAGATACCATGTCCTTCCTTGCGGCGGTGGCATTGGCGCGCGCTCTGCGTAACCCGAGTTGAAGAGGTTCTCGATGCGTTCTTCGTACTGTAGCTTGAGATTGCTGTCTCGGTCGAGCCTCTTCTCTAAGGTGTGCAGGCGCCTTTCCGCTTCCTTATAATTATTTGGTATTTGGAAGTCCTTTTGTTTCCACAACAACCCTGTCTCGAATCTGCCGTCCGCTGACCTCTGGCTGGTTTCGTCCAATATTTGCATGGCTCGCTGCTCGGGATCTTCTTTCGGTCTTCTCGGCTCGATGCACAGCGACTCCAATTTGAAATAATTTTTTATTTCTTCTTCTATCGGTGGTGCATCTTCCCTCTGATGTAGTCTGCCGCAGAAGGTGACCGTCGACGTCAATGAGCTATGACAGCCATGCAGAACCCAGCCCAGGTTGGTGTATGAGGCGACTGGTTGGTCTCGACGGCCGACGCGCAGTTTTCTAGACACTATGAGGTGCCAGTTATCTTGCCCGATTAGTACTTTCGGTGAGGCGCGTTCGTAGGTGATATCCTCTTTGATATCCAACAGATGTGGGCAATTCCCCAAGTGATCTTCATTCACGGATTCTGGCGCGAAGTCCAACCGCTCTACAGTACGCGCTGCTTCTATGTTGTGTTCTTCTTGCGCGTACGTTCCTCTTATTTTAAAGCTGACGATCTTGCTCTTCTCGTGTTTCACCTCCGAGCCGACCCCTTGTATCCACATTGTGTGGGCTGGGCCGTCGGCGCCGATGACGTCGGCGATTGAGGCATCGACTAAGGTGACCGTGCTCCCTTCATCCAATAATGCGTATGTTTCGACGCAGCTTAGCGGCCCCCTTATTGTTACGGGCGCAATCTTTAGGTAAGCGCGGCGGTGCTTGTACGGTCGAGTCGCTGTGTTGACCTCCTTTGCCGATGTTGCGGTTTCCATAGCGGGTTCTTTTTCCATTACTGCTGTTCTGTCGTGATGCAACAATTTATGGTGTTTCATCATGCATCCGCCTTTTCCGCACGGTGGAGCTTTGCACAGTAATCGACGATGTTTGCCTCGCAGACAGCGGTAGCAGATATTGTACTTCTTTGCTACTTCCCATCTGTCATTTGTGGACAGAGCGGCGTATGACTTGCAATCGGGCAGTTTGTGTTCTTGTTTGCATTGAGGGCAGCGTTCTTCATATGGTTTCTTGCTTGTGGCGAAGGCACGTTCTATTTTTCTTGGTCTTCGCTCTCTCGTTTCGCTGTCCTCTGCGATGAACTCCGGCAAGGCATACGCGCTGCATTTATCCGCTTCTTCGTTTAAGAACATTGATATCTTCTTAAGCTCTGGGATATCTTCTTTCTTTCTGGCTGCATAGTCGTACCATTTGCTTTTCAATATGGGCGTGAGTTTGTCTGTGATAACTCGCGTCATTTCTGGACTATGCAGATAGTGTGCTTTCTTGAGTGCTTCCACGGTGCCCACTACGTTCGCTATGCGATTTGCGAATACGCATAGCTCCCTGGGATTGTCCGTAACTTTGTTCAGCAGCTTCAGCTTCTCTATTTCCAAGTGAATTAACGCTTCTGGTCGTCCGAATCTCCTTTCCAAAGCTTCTATTATAATTCTGGGATCTGGTTGGCTTATAAGTAGGCAACCTGCGGCTTCTTTTGCTGTCCCTTTTAAGCTTCGGCGTATTCTCGCTATGTTTTCGTTCGCCGTGAAGTACTTTGAAGATTCTTCGTACATTGTCTTGAAGCTGAGCCACTCCTTGCTGCTACCATTGAATGAGGGCAGCTCTTGTATATATTTCGGCGGCTCCCTTGTGCTTCGTACTGCTTGTGATAGAGCAGCGGCTAAGGTAGCGACGTCGATTTGCTGCTGCGCCTGTCCATAGTCTTCTTTCTGCGGCGCGGTATGTTGCGGAGCGTATTGCGGCGCACACTGTTGAAGTACGGGTGGTGCGATCTGCAGTGCTGGTTGCGGCGCGAAGTACGACGTGGGTTGCGGCGCAGGCTGCGGCGCGGGTTGTGGCGCGGGCTGAGGCGCGGGTTGCGATGTAGGTTTTTCTTGCAACCATGTACTAATGCGCACTGATGCCAAATCGTCTTCTATTTCTTCATCTTCATCGGTTGATCCGGCTTCTGCTTGTAGTCGCTGCACGCGTATTTCTTGCAATTCTGTTCTTGCTTGCAACTGAGCCTGCTCGAGCTTGAGTTCGGCTAACCGCTCTTTCGCCTCTAACTCCGCGAGGAGTCTCTTGCGTGAGGCTACGGAGCGGCGTGACCTAGTCTCGCCGGGCTTCAATGTGCACTGCGATCTTTGATCACCCTCTTGCTGGGTTTCTTCCGTTGCGGTTGTTCTATCGGTTGCCGAGGTAGCGGTCGTATCGCTGACCGTTGTGGTTTCGCTAGTGGTGTTTGTTGAACCACTAGCGGCTGAGTCGCCCCCGGAGGCCTCTTCTGTGGCCCCCTGGGTTGTTTGTTCATCCTTGCGACGCTTCGATGATTCTCCGTTGTTACTACGCGTAATCACCATTTTTCTTCACAATAATATTTTTTCGTTCTTGCGGTTTGCTTCTTTCTTCCGGCAATACCAAGACCGATATTGTCTTTTTCTTCTAGTAATCCGGCTTCTCGAAGGACCATTAATATTACGGATCGCCGTAATGCCGTGCGAAAAATGGAATAAAACGCGCTGGTCTTGCTTTTAACTGGAGGCAAGCGGCGGTGAGGAGGAACTTGTACTTTTTCTTTTCTTGCTGGTGCCTTTTCGGTGGCTGGAGAGCGACTGCTGACCCTAGCGGCCGGCCCGTCTTTTATATGATTTGGCCGCTGCTGGCCAGCGGACCCTTGCCTCACCCCCGCGCCTATCTTTATTTATTTAATAACCTTACAAACTAATAAACATAATTCACTATATAATATTCTTATAACTACTTGTTAGACTAGGGTGTACATATCAATATTTTTACTTATTTACAGGTTTACATTATAATTTTCAGCTGCTTTAGGCGGAGAATCCTTCCCCCCGCCTCAGCACTATAAATATAAAACGTCGTGGCGCGGTGCGCGTGGCTTCATTTGCTCCGCGGCCGCGTCACGATAACATGCTCTTTGGTTACACTACTACTATTATTTTATGTGCCTAACGGCCTAATATATTTATTATATAATAAAGTAAACATTTATTATATTTAACAATTACAGTTTTCATTAGAAGACTATGCTAACTCTCCCTGTTCATACGGTGCCTTTATTTGGGAGAGTTATTGCACAGTTACAACTCAACCTTAAACTTAGTTATAATACAATCATTATTTTTTATCGTTCGATACAAGTAATACAATTATTTACACAAATTATAATTTAAATTCAACATAAGGTTGCGCTAGTCCCGCCGTATAACCCTTGCTAGTTGTCGAACCAGAGGCGTGGCCTGATAATTACACCGTCGTCATGGCTCCGCCCACCGCTCCTAGGTTGTTCAACTAGCGCCGGTTACAATAAGCATTTTCTTTCGTTTGTTTAATATTGTTGCGTCGTGCACAATATATATACTCTTATAACAGAGCAAAGACATGACGAAGTTACAGCCTCTTGACATAATCATACACTGTCAATAAAAATATATTTCTTTTTATTTTGTAACATTATACAAAATGTAATTCAACAGTTAGTACTATCGTTGCGCTAATAATCCTTATGTGACCCGCCTAGCCTCTTATCTGCCACATCTGGCCTCCCCCTAATGAATATTAACTAATAACAAACTGTTGTGTAAAGCGAGCGAGTTGAAGTGGGAATAATTTCTATTTGTATGACTCATTTTCAATGACATACATTAATTATATTTTTTGTAATCCGTTAATTCAATTGACGCGGGTAACGCATATTATGGGTTGTATAAAGCTTTTTCTAGGAAACTTGTAATCAAACAAACCTAAGTAGTTTCTTTTTTTAAATTTAAGTGAAATTGACGAAGACCATACAGCCTACGTGATAGAAACCGATCATTACCGTTCAGTGTAAGCACGCAAAGGCTAGAATACAATGACAATGGTTATAATTCCTCTATGCTAGAATAGGATAGAATAGAATAATTTTATATTATTCAACTAGCTGTTCCCCGCGACTTCGCTCGCGTGTTAGGGTTTTTATGTTTTTCGCACGGAACCCTAATTCTTTTTCTAAAATAAAAGTAGCCTAAGTTACTCCTTATGAAATCAGCTATCTGCCAGTGAAAGTCCCGTCAAAATCGGTCCAGCCGTTTCGAAGATTAACCGGAACAAACAGACAGACAGACAGACAGACATAAATTAAAAAAAAAGTATTTTAGGTATTTAGGTATATTAGGTATAAGTAATACTTTCATATGCATTTAGTAAAAAAACTGTAATTTGGACATTACAAACAAACACTTCAATTTTATTTATTTGTATAGATATAGATTACAAGAATACTTATTGAAGGCATTCACTTTTAACCTAAGCCTAATTACTCGTTGTTTTTTATAGGAGTATGGGTGAGAAAGTAGCTTGTCGCTCATCATAAAGATCATAGTATGCGAGCAACCCAGGGTTAATCCCCGACGGCACAGTTAAAATTGTTATTGATTTTTCTACCACGTGCTCTGCAGAAAACTTTATGCTATGGCCCACAGACACCTTCATTTATTCTTGTTTAAGAATCTAAATGCAGATGCGTTGTCATAACTGAGGACTAAGATGGAATGCTTCGTCACCATTAAACTGCCAAACCAAGAGCGTCCGGTTCTCAGCACTTACCGTACGAAACACAGCAGCTATTTCCCATTGTTAATCTGTGCAAGCGTGTCCCAATCGTGCTGCATCCATAACAGTCTGCAACGTCACTCTACCACAATAAAAGTGATAATCACACCGCAAACCAAAATTGCGATTTGTTCAGCTTAGATTTCAGTCGAGATTCTGCAACCTATTGTACAGTATTGATTTAATGGTTATTGCTTCATCGATCTAGAATCGAAGTGACAGCTAAACTGACCGCAGTCCAGTGGGGTTAATGCGGCTAGTTCGTGCGACGAGCTCATGTTTGCATATCGCCGCACGAAACTCGCACTTATCATGTTTATTGATTGACACGCCAGTAATTCACCGTTTCAGACGTGCCGGTATTGCTGCGTAAGTGATACGCAGAAGCGGGAGCGTTAAGAATACGCTCCCGCTTCACAAATAAGCATAATAAACAATGAGTGTTTATATCGAAACGAATAAAACAATAATGCTAAAAAAAATATTTTGTAGTAGATAATAATTGACCCTAACCACCTATTTTATGAAACACTAAGAAGTTAAATAATTATTTACACTTCGCTATGTATAACTCGTAAGTAAAACAAGCAAAGTAAGATGATTATTTAAATTTACGCGAATTACACATTGAATAAAACTATTTTTACGAATTTTATCGTTGTAATTTAATGGTAGTCCACTAACTATGACATCAAAACATTAAACATCTCATTATCTTCGGAATTACAACATTATCTCTATAACTTCGGAAATTTGCTAGTGATAAAATTAAAAAAATTAAAACCGACTTCAATATAAACAAAATGAGAACATCAATTAGTCGAAGTCAATTAAATACGCATTATGAAGGATAACTCAATAACTACTGGTAGATTTTGTTCAAATTTATATGGGACTATAAGAAAAGCACCAGCTTTCAAATAAAAAAAGAATTATCAAAATCGGCTCACCTAGAAAAAGTTCTGACGTAACATACATAAAAAAGTTCAGTCGAATTGAGGAGGTTTTTTTGAAGTCGGTTGAATGAGTTAAAATAAAACGCAATAAAATCCGTAAATTTAGTATTATTTAACCAGCAAAGTCTGTTTGAAGTAGGATCGACTCTTCAAGTATTTATGTATTCTCAAAAAAATATCTGCAATAAAAAAAATAAAAATACTCTGTAATATGCGATGGTAACTGAAAGGCCGACCGTAAATTTCAAATTACATATGCTGTGACAGTTTTATTAGTCGGAATTTTTAGTCTTCAGTCGCCAGTGTGGGACTGAAGCAGCGTTATATACTTCCGGCATCAATTTAAGAAAAGTCCATAAGTTGTGACTTTAATTCTGCCAATTTATAACAATTTAACACACTATTATAAACAAAAATTAATTAATGCAATCTAAATTATTCCATTATCCGCTATCTCTTACAACTCAGGATGGATGACAAAATTTACAAGTCGTGGTTTTACTGTTCTTTGTTTTAGGTGGCGATAAGTTAGTATTTGGGCGTTACACCGCTTAGGAGGGGTCGTGGATACATGCTAAATGCTTATAGCATAATTTGAACGCCTAAATTTTTTATTTTCTTGTGTGTTGAGTGAGCTCTTTCTTGGCTTAGTCCTGCCACTTGCGTAAGAATAAATGATTAAATACATTGATCTCCGTTTGTTTTCTCATATCATCTTTTTTTCTTGCCAGTTAGTACAGCAAAAATAAATATAATTAACATAAATAAATATAAGTAGAATAAAGTATGTAAAGTTATGGGGAGCTGGTGTGGAAAATATTTTTAATGATTTGGGTTTCATTATCTCACATTTAAAAATAGTTAGTTCATATCTTCACTTAATACTTGGAAATGAATCATTGAATATACTTTGTAATCTTACTTGTAGGTATATAACAGATAAAATTTTATTTATTTTCATTTAATTTTACTACACGTGTGAAAGACCTTTTATCTACAGACCCGTCAGTTTCTTTTAGCCCCTGAAAACTTTCCGTGCATCAAACATAACCAAATTAGTTTCGACACGAAAACTCCAAGTGGCCGTTTGTCTGACACAATGGAATCGATACAAAACTTCCCCTTTCAATAACTTTTTTTCTGTTTCAGGTCGAACAGGGGCACATCACAATAAGAAACAACCAAGACAAAGAAAAAGGCCGTTGTAGCACGCGACGCCAAAAGAACAATCGATTCGACACTGGCAGCCGAGTGTTTGATAGTTTTGTACCTACCTATACCCGGCTTTAGTTTTAAAAATGGCGGGGTCGAAGTTTGAATTTGCCGCGCTGCGGGTGGCGTGACGGGTCATTATGCGCCGAGACTGAGCGCGGTGCGGACGTCCGGATGCACCCGACGGGCGCGGCCAGCCTGCCCGCCGCACCTGAGGCGGAGGTGCAAGCTATGCACTCGATGGACTGGCTCTTCAAGAAGGAAAGGATATATCTCCTCGCACAGTTCTGGCAACAGGTGGGGTTAATGATATTGAAGTCGAACGTCTATTCAAATTTTGCTACCCCAAGAATCATCATATAATTAAACATTTTTATTTTAAGTAGAACGTCTATCAACATTGAAGAATCAGGACTTAGTTACTTTCATACAGAACACCTTTCAACCAGCAATTCTTAGACGGTACTCTCGGTAAACACTTAGGTACTATCAAATAAGCCGCATCCTCATTGGCTTCCTGCTCTCGAAATAAAACTATTCAACATGATATTTTGCATAAACAAGCTTTTCCGCACCTATTTACATATCAGAGGCAATCTTACTACAGCATTGAATTCGTGCAAAATCCCTTAACTAATTATTTCATGATTGATAAGGTAATATCGCCACTAAACAGCCTTGTATCTAAGATACAAGATAACAATTCAATAGACATTAGTGGAGACCTCAACGGTAACAAAGCAACGGAATCAATTATTAGTTTAATATAAGGTGCAATTAACCTGAGGGACGAGGGCGACCGATTTCCGAGCCCAGCTTCGAAACAATTACATCTATTGTTGTTGCAATCCCTGTAATATCTGATTGATGTTCAGTTTCTATAAACCCGCGATGAATTGAAATTGCGAGCAGATAACGAAACCCGCCTAAGTTCAATTTAAACTTACAGTTTTATTTCCATATTTTTGATTTTAAAAGTCATCTTACATTTCTATACTTAAATATTGTTAAATGTGACGGACCAAAGTCTAAATAGATTTTTCTAGAATCTATTCAAATACAGAAAAAAGAAATCATAATAGTCGTAATACAAAAGTCACTTACTATTTTATAATTATCATCATCTTACAGAAACTACAGAACGTGTAGACATGGCCATTATATCCGTATTAGTCGAAAATATTTTAAAAGAAATCCGTAGAAAGCTAAAGGTAATTACAATTTTGACAAACGCATTAAAACAGTTATATATTTCAGGATCTGAATTTTTACTTGTCTCTAACTCTTCATCCAAGCTTATCACATATAATATGGCATAAGTATTATATAAAGTACGATTGGAGATCAGTAAATGCTCTAAATATTTGATAACTTCCGGACAGTATATCAAAGAGTTGCCGACGTTGTAGAAGATGTAGAACGTTATACATAGCAGAGCCATGTTGCAGCTATATTATGGTCGTAATGCTGTTGTGTTACGTATGGTAAGTGTAGAAAACCGGAGACCCTTTTTACGGGACACGGGGCACTCCATCGTAGTTCTGAGGGGTGACAACGTGTCTGCATTTTGATTCTTAAACGAGGATAGATGTAGATGATTATGGGCGACAACATCCACTTACTATCAGGTGTACTGTGTTATCTGTAACTAACTTTGCTATCCTGATTTTGTACAAAAAATATCTTCCATTTCGCAATTAAGATTCGATCGCACTACGAAGATAAACTTCTTAATAATAAAAAAGACAATACAATGCAATAAACATGCATTAAAATTTGTTCGCTCACTCAATGTTAGACAAGAACCGATAATCTACGTGCAATTATAATAAATGGATAGATATGTATCAACGCGTTGCGGGCCTCGCGAAGATACGGGGGAAGTTGCGAAATGTATTACCAACAAGATGCTAGCGTTCTAATGGCTTCTATTGTAATTTTCAAGGTACAGAGCAATGGTAGTTCAATATGGCGGATGTTTTTTTTCTTTAATAAAGCTTGATTTTTGAACCAATGTAAACTGCACATAGAGCCAAGACTTTGGTTCGTGGAATTTTAACGTATATTACAAATGATAGTTTGGCGGCCTAAATAACTTCGTTAGAAATTTGTCAAAAATCTATGGTAAAATTTTTAAATAACTTATGTTCCGATTGGAGCAAAAAGAATCTAAAGTATTCAAATTCTTGGTGGCACCCAGTCGTCGACTTTAGGTAATACAAACCTGCATCACGCCTGTAATCCCCAAGGGGATGGTCAGAATCCAAAAACCAGCGAACTACTCGGATCATGTTTAGCCAAAAAAGCCTTTAATAAATAGAGCTACTTTATTCCTTAACTAAACAAAAAGGTTACATTCTTTTACTTTACATTAATACTCGCAATTCATTTTAGCGTAGAAAAAACTCATTGTACTTAGCTGTTTTCAAACAATTCGTCATATTGTTGCAAGCGAAATTTTCTGCAATCAAATCAGTTGCCACATCACGTACAAATCGATGCAATTATTCGATACTCGACGCTAATCGACAAACCCGTAATTGACTTCGATAGCTGTTGACATCGCGACATCGAATGTCGAGTCGAGTGTCATAGATCGCGCATCATTAGCCGCGCCTTTGTATTGTGAGTATAATTGTTTGTTTATAACCTAATAGCAAAAGACTGATGTTTTTTTACAAAAAAAAAACCTTGTTAATTTATAGGCAATAATGCATTTTGCATAATAAACAAACTACTCTTGACAGAATATCTTCTTCGTCAACATGTTGAGGCTTTGTGTGAGCCTTAATACCATTTTACGTAAACAAATTTGTCGGCTCCGTCGCGTCGGTTTGAATCCCGCTAGTAACAAGTATAGTTCTTGTGCAATTTATATTATAAAGTGCTTCCATGATACAGGAGTAAATCCTGGTGTGGTGAAAACGTTTCTTTTTTTTTAAACTGTAATTGCAACTTTGCAGACAGTCTAGTAACGTACTGATATGGTACAATGATCCATAACTTCATGCCCATAACAGTTTACTGGCGAATCGAAAGCACAGACAAAAAAAACACAATAACTGTGGAGTTACTTCAGAACTTTCAAAAAATAGATATATTATTTAAGGTGTTAAGATGCCATCTTTCGGAAGCCATAAAACCTCCCTAGCATTTTCTATAGTGATCTTAGTTTTTAATATCTTTTATAGAGTAAGGGTGACAATCGAGCACACAGTCCACCTGATGGTAAGTGGATGCTGTGGCCCATAGACATCGACATGACACATCATTATAAGAATCAAAATACAGATGCGTTGTCACCTCTGAGGACTACGATGAAATGCCTCGTTTCCAGTAATCCCGATCGAGCCAACCTATTCGTGCTACAACCACAAAATAGCTTAATAAAATAGCTTTAACAAAATAGTTTCTTTTCAAAAACAAAGTTCGTGAACACTTTAGAGAAGCATTGCAAGTGTGAATTAACGCTTTTTTTTTCTAAAGAATGATTCTATCGTCACATATTTTCCTTATTTATCATGGAATAAATATATATAATATTATGTATATATGTTTATATACTCCATGTATTTAAGTAGATTTATGTATTTGTATACGTCTGTATTAATATATTAATATTATATGTAGATTTGTATGATATGCGTATAGAATACCTTATAAACAAGTATATATATATATATATATATATATATATATATATATATATATATATATATATATATATATATATATTATACGAGTATATTCTGATTTATCCGAACTTCGTAATGGCTGCAGCGTGGCTCTAGCACGTAGACTATATACTATAATTATACAACACCCCACGGGATGAAATGGGACAATCGATTATCTAACGCCTCCACTATAAGATAATCAGAATATCATTTTGAACGCATTTTTCAAGACCATCTTAGTTATTTACTCAAATACTTCTTCATCAGTCCGTGACCAGTCTATTAGGCATGAGGCTCTTCAGGTGAATTTGTCATATTTCCGTCGACTGCCATAGCAAAGTACCACATTTTGAAATTTTTAGCAATTAAAATATTATTGTAGAACATACAACAATGCCTCTAACACACGTTCTCAAAGTAAGTTTACGTGGTAGAGCCATGCTGCAGCTATATTAGTAGTATAGTGGTAGCGTGAATGGGTCGACTCGACTGGGTAAAGACCACGCTCTCACTGTATACCAACGTAAAATAGCAGCTTAACGCTGCTGTGTTTCGTATGGTGAGTGTAGAGAAGACTCTTTTTACTGTGAACGAGGCATTCGATCTTAGTCCCCACGGGTGACGACGTATCTGCATTTTGGTTCGTAATCGAGGATAAATGTAGATGGACCTCAGGACCGTGCTTTGTGCATTCCTTGGAAAGGCCTATGTATGTCGAGTATTGGACTTTTGATGGACTGTAATGATGATGATGATGATGTAAAATGGTATTAGGGCTTAAACCAAGCCTCAAGTAGGTATTCTATATGAGGTAATCGCTGTCCCAGTGGTAGTTCAGAAGAGAGCAGCAGTAAGAGATGTCACCATCATTCTACTGCTTGATTTCTTCCCCTCAGCTTCCAAACGGAAACCGGCAATCAAATAAGACGGGGTTGTAGAAGAAATCAATATCTGTAAAAAACAATATTAAACTACAATTATAAAACAAACATTAAATTACAAAAGACTTATTCTGGTATTAACTCAATTAATGGGAATAACATTAATAATAAAAACCAATCGGCTTTAGTTAATACAAGTACGGTATTAGTCATACTAACGACAAATATGAACAATAGGGTTGCCATACTAAGTCCGAAGCGAAATAAATATTCATTCGCGTTCAAGGAACCGTCGGGAGTCGATTCGTCCCGCAGATACGCCACATTTGAATGCCGAGTCCCGATAGTATTGTGGACTAAACCTTATATTGATTAAAAAGCATATTTACATTGAAATTTACATATGCCGTGCCTCGCATCGCACTTATCGATTTGAAACCGCAAGGACGTTTTGTATTTGTAATGTCTCGTACGATGGCTGGATATTAAGAACATTGTTTCTTTAGAAATGATTAAAGCCCTGTCAGCTATTGAGTGATATTTTCAACATTTACCAATAGAGATGCGTGCTTGAACTGGGAATTTGATAAATTTAAAATTGGCAAAGGCATCCATTTAGGACACTTTGTTTTATTATTTGAATATTACTAACCGTGTCCTGCTCTCGTTGCAATTTCTCTTTAGTCAGAAATCTTTGCGGGCACACACACAACAACACACCTAAGATTCATCGCAATTGGATGAATGGTTATACCATAACGCATACGGGACAAACAATTGAACATTTGTATAACTAAACGCACAGCATCCCACCTCATCGCAGAATCAACTGCTGACCACGGACCACTTCTATAGTGGTCAGTATTTTCCGTAAGCATCTTGCTCGACAGCCGGATCGGTCATTTAGAACTTTTTTTTATATGATAAGGGTGACAAATGAGCACACAGTCCACCTGATGGTAAGTGGTTGCTGTGGCCCATATATATCTACATCTATCCTCGATTACATATCAAAATGTAGATGCGTTGTCACCCGTGAGGACTAAGATGGAATGCCTCATTTCCAGTAAAAAGGGTCTCCGATTCTCTACACTCACCATACGAAACACAGCAGCGTTGAGGTGCTATTTTACGCTGGTATTCTGAGAGAGCATGGTCCTTCCCCGGTCGAGCCGACCCATTCGTGCTACAACTTTACTACTAATATAGCTGCAGCAAGGCTCTACCACGTATAAAATTCTCTATCTAACCGAGTATTTTTTTTAATGCCACAAGAATCTGGGGATATTCCTTAGTCGACTCGTCTTGTGCCACTACCACACGGCAATTGCCACGGCACGGCAATTCAATTATTCGAGTCATTCAGTTCATTAATAAATACAGACTGCCTGGGAAGGACTAAACATAAAAATACTTACTGGGTATAAGACATTTATTTTGTTCCTCATAGGTAACAACTAATCTCTATTAATTTCATCGATTGTTGAGGCATGATCCATAATAACTGTTCCCATCAGGTAGGTTCTGTGTTCGCCATACACAACCAAACCTTTTTTAATTACCAAAAATATTCGAATAACTCTGATTCTATTTTTAATCCTCGGTTACCTGATTTGATCACAAAACACCAATGTTCTTTCTTTGATTTTTTGTGCTTTTCGTGTCTGAATTAAAAAAAAATCAAATATCGAATATCATAAAACAATTTAAAAAATAAAAAATTGCGTTTTATCTGCCAGTATTTCAAGCGATAAGATTTCGAGTATCGTTAGCTATCATACGTCGATAGCGATCGCCGGTAAAACCATCATAATCTCTTTCTACCAAAACCAATAGCAATAAATGCGCTATTAGCCACCCATCTCGGCAGAAGGCGGCGTTTAAAACCACATTAAAACAGCCGAGTAGGCTTTCCGAAGGAACCCGTTAATAAAACTAACAATTAACGTCTATAAAACGAGTCCGACGCCGCGATCTCGGATTGAGATCGTTTATTGTTCTCGAAATACGGTTGCGGCGTTCGATCGCTTTATGGTTTATTATCGATAATTGTTTGTTTGGAATACGATCATTTAATTATACATTGATTAAAGTGATAGCTATAGAAGCAGCTTTTTAACTTTATAAAAAATCATCCCAGGGTGGCTTCCTCGGTTAGCCACCGGGCGAGGGGACCCGATGGCGATCTCTAGGAGGAGGGGGGGGGGGGAGTTAAGGCGTACATCGTTCCGTGGGTGTCGTCAAAGCGACAAAGAGAAACAAACCAGGAGATAGGCAGCAGGGTCTTCCTAATAACAGCTATAAAATAAAAAACTTCCAGTTGCCGACCCGGCAGCTATGACAAAATATGAGACAATCTATGGCTAAGGCCTATGTTCAGTAGTTGACATTTTTGCTAGGCTGAAATAGAAAACATGAAGCAAGTTATAACAGTCATTAATAGGTACTGATTTCAGTGCAACATATTAACGTCGAACGCCGTTAAATTCGCGACCGCGTTGCACTCAATTATTAAGGCAGAACGAGCGTCACCGCAAATATTCGTTATTTTATAGAACAAAAGTGACATCAGCATACAGCACGCAGTCCGCCTGGTGGCTAGATACTGTGGCCCATAGACATACATACACATCTATACATATCCACATTTTAGAATCAAACGGCAGATGCGTGGTCACCACTGAGGACTGAGATGGAATGCCTCGTTTCCAGTAAAAAGTGTCTGCGATTCCCAACGCTCACTATACGAAACACACCAGCATTAAGCTGTTATTTGGTCCGAACTTAGTAATTAATCGATGCGAGCCTTAGTCCGATAGTATCGGCCCGGATCTTAAAGGAGCGCATTACCCTACCACTGTTGGAATGCAATCGGTTCCCACAGTCCTCACGTCCCGGAATTCGTCCCCCTTTTTGGGGCAAAAAAGTCGCATGCTTTCCCATGACTTGATAGTCGTTCGCAGTGAGAATTTCACAGAGAAAGTCATTTGAGAACCTAAAGCTCGGCCACCGAAATAGAATAAAATAAAATTCGATCGATCGCGTCTCCTTTTATTAATCTTTATTTTTTATCTGTGACGATATGGTTTGTAATTTAGTAGCTGTTTAATGTTCTTCTGTCTGTAAGCTGACGGATTAGTAAGCTGAAGTAGTAATGGGTCGGCCATTTAGCTCGAAGAACCGACAATCGATGGGGAAAAAATGGTTCTCGAGTGGCAGCCTTGTACCGGTAGGCGAAGTGTAGGGCGACCCTTATTAAATGGAGTGACGACCTGGTAAGACATGCAGAAAGTCGATGTATGCAGGTGGCTCGGAACCGTGCTTTGTGGCATTCCTTGGAGGAGGCCTATGTTTAGCAGTAGACTTGTGAAGGGCTGCAATGAAATGAAATATGAAACGAAATTATCATGTTCGTAAGTTTCAATTTAAACAAAAACCTTGTTACACATCCTATCTCGGTTGTAAAACTCCTTTCCTAATCTATGAGTTGCTTTGGGAAGGTACCAACCTCTCTATTTCTCCCTCCAAGCAGCAATGCCTGCCCTGCTGTGTTACCGTATAAAAGGTAATATATAGCCAGTTTCAGTCTACAACGCATCTTTAGTATTCTTTGTTTGTAGTGGCATGGACACCTGCCCATGGCCTGCAGCCCCACTTACCATCAAGTGGACTTTAACTTTATTTTAGTTCAATTTTATAAATAGCTGTCAGGAGGATATTTGCCGTAATCGCTCAATCAATTATGTATATGTTTCTTACACTACTTATTATCTTGTCCCCATAAGTCTACATTATAGAATAATTATAAGCGCAACTCCCTGTTCCGAGAGTCACGTGCGCTTACACTGGCAACACTAAAGTAAGGCTACTGCAACGCATTAGTTGCGTGCATCACTTATGCACGCAATTGTGCGAGGGATGGAAGTTCTCCTCAAACTAGATAATATACACCATATTATTTTCCAATTAGCTGATTAACTTCCTTACATGTTACGCCTGATTTTTCATAAATTTGACACGCTGTACTTGTATAGATACAGTATAAATGAGTCGACTCGACAGGCGAAGAACCAATCGCAGAATACCAATGTAAAATAGCAGCATCAGGCTGCTATGGTTCGTATAATATGAGGCATTTCATTTCAGTTCTCATCTGTGATATATGTATTGGACAGTGTTCTCTTATCACCCCTGCCTCTATAAAAATTATAGTGGTCAAGTCCCTGGTCTACACTACATAAAGAGGAATCTCCTACGACTCATTAGAAACATTGATATTTGCTTAATTCGGCTAGAAGGACTTCATTAACAAATATTAAAACCACGAACGTGTACGTGGTAGAGCCATGCTGCAGCTATATTAGTAGTATAGTTGCAGCACGAATGGGTCGGCTCGACCGGGGAAGAACCACGCTCTCACAGAATAGCAGCGTAAAATAGCAGCTTAACACTGCTGTGTTTCGTATGGTGAGTGTAGAGAACCGGAGACACTTTTTACTGGAAAAGAGGCATTCCATCTTAGTCTGGCTGACAACGCATCAGCATTTTGATTCGCAAACGAGGATGGATGTAGATGTCTATGAGTCACAGCAACCACTTACCATCAGATGGACTGTGTGCTCGTTCGTCACCCTATTTCTATAAAAAAAAGTTTCATAGAAAGTTACTTTGGGGAGATCAATTAATTTGAAGATGTTAAAAATTGATATTCCAAGATCCGCGTAATAAAAGAAACATCGTCTTACCTAGTTTGAAGAGCGCCTGCTTCCCACCCTCTCTTAATTGCGTGCACCGTCACCACTAATGCCAACATCACTACACTAGGAAAGATAACACCATCGTCGATAATACGACACGTGTTTCGCCTCTACACGAGGCATCCTCAGGTGAAATCGACTCTGCAATGGCTGCCTCATAATTTTATTTTACTAAATGAATATTAGCTAATTAATTTTTAAGATCTTTAATCACTTAGTTTCAGTATAATCTATATGTGAAGTGAAGCTTCCACCGAGCTTAAAGCGAGTCACAACTGAATACATTAAAGCATTAAACACCATAATTATCGTTTTAGCAAACAAAAACGATTCGAACAACCGAAAACGAGGAATTCGACCTCGAGGCTGCAAAAAATCACCATAACCTGTATTTAAAAATCGATTGCGACCAAAAAATTGTCACTGACAAATGATTCGAACGCCTTGCGGTTGAAATTACGAATTCAAATCTTCGACTTTCGAACAAAAACCGCCATTAACGGTCGGCAGTTGCCTTTTTTTGAGCTGTCGATGATTTTCGGGGCTAATCGGGTTTTTTGTCGATTTAAGGCTAATCGATGCATCGGGTGCGCTAATTCGATTTGCGCCCCACCCACCGTATCTATAAGTAGGCGGTACCTATCGATCTTCTATCTGAATCATTACCGCTACCTAAACAAAATGTGTGGTTATTGAGTTATGTATTTATTTTTTTAAGTACAAAGTTTATTTCTAAATAGTAGTGAGTTCAGTCGATTCCACAGCGCAGTAACATAACCCTTTACTGGGGCACTGAAGATCGCAGGTTCAGTTCCCCCACGGAACAAGTATATACGCGCTGTAAATAACTGTTTCGGGTCTCTTCACTCACTAAACATCTCCACAATACAGGAGAAATTTTAGTGTTGCTTATAAAAGAGTTTTAGTTAAAGTAAAATCGGTACCTATTATCACAACAGAAAATCCTAAACCTATGGATTACTCGGAATTTAAAAAAAAATGTAACATGTCCTGCTGGTTTAATGTTTTAAAATGAAAATCCTTAAAACTTGAACAAGGCAATATTTACCGTATGCCGTACTAAAGCTCTATTTACGAACTCAAATGTAAGTTCACAAAATCGAGCGTGTATTTCAAGTACGGCAAATGCATCTCGATAATTTAATAATACAGATTAAACAGAAAAAAAATATAAAGAATCGATTGCGGTTGATGACGGCAACGCTGTGCCACAGTCGAATCATCAAGCGCTGATGGTTTTTTAATGATATTTTTCACAATCGGTCTGATCATTGATGGTTATTAGGTATAGGCGGCCGCCTCGAGACACGAAACTGCCTCGACGGCTTCAACAACTATTTCTATCAATGCCAGCACGATTATCGGCTTAACTCGTTTAGTCATACGATAAATAATTGTTTAAAACATTCTTATTCCCGCGTCTGGGACAAATTGTTTACGTCCACAGGCGATTATTACACTTATAGGTACTATTAAACTTCAATTTTTTTTTTCAAATCGTTGTGAGTATCAATACAGGTTTTTGAAGCATTTTTGTTGTATTTATTATAATATGATGAGTGTCAACCAACTCATCTTCACTAGAAAATCTACTACTTACCTAATTCTTTTAACAATTAGGTGTGCCTGCAACAAAGTAACATAATGAAAAATACAAATAAGCAAACAACTGTCAAAATCGCGTCACAATCTTATCTTCTTGTAAGTAGATATATAAAAATAAATTGCTGCCCGGTCTCGCTAAAACTCAAAAACGGCTCGACCGATATCAATGAATTTTTGTGTGTTTTTAAATGGATTCCTAGATGGATTATATTTACATTTGGAGCCGGTAGGTGGCGCTGCTGTCGAGATCCAAAAGTCGCCCTTGCGAAGCCGGAGCGGATTCTTTTTATTTTAAAAAAAAAAACGTTACCCCCACACTAGGATTTTCTCCTGTATCGTGCAGGCAGTTTACAAACACAAATTTCACAAGGACAAACATCCAGACCGGGAACAATTATTTGTAGGCCATACAAATACTTGTTCCGTGCGGGATTCGAACCCGCGCCCCCTAGCGCAGCAAGTCATTGCTAAGCCACTGCGCCACGGAGACGTCTTCGGATTGCTAGTTCTATAATAAAAATAAACTATGGGTCATGTTGAAGGTCCTGTGGTGTCGGCGTAGAATTCACTACCCCATATAAACCGTAATAGGCGTAGCGTGGGTAGGCAACTGAGATAGAAGGAAATGTAACAAAGGATGAAATAATAAAAAATTGCGGTTGGCAGCTCGCCTGCAAAGCGTGACAAATATGGCAAGCATGGTGTAATCTATGGGAGGCTTATTTTCAGCAGCGCACTGTTGACATTCTGTAATGAATAAATGAATAATGTCGAAATGAAAATGTATAAACACACTTACATTTATTTAATTCTGGCAACTTGTACAAAAAAAATATTTAAAAGTAAACTTTGACAGAAGCTCAATAGCTGTCGGGTGATTTCGCGCCAAAATTCGCACTCACGGAAAACAAAACTATCCTGGCACGCCGACGGGAGCGCGGAGTTAGGCAATTAGCATAATCTTAGCCGCTTTCGGGGCTAATGCCTCTCCATCGCGTGCCCGCCCCGCGGCCCTCTGTTTGTAAACACTTTTGTGAATGGACTTACAACTAAAGAGAGTTTCTAAAAGTAACGCTAAAATGGGCGCCAAATATCAAAAACGTTCGTGAATCATAATAAACTTGAAATTCACCCAATGAAATACTACGGCGCACCGACTAAGTATTACCAAATTTAAAAAAAATGGTTCACTCTATGATGTACTCGTATATTTTAAACAAAATAATACACCTACCTTTTACTTATATTTATAAACACGAGGTACATATATGTCGATGTAAGTAAGGCATTGAAAACTTTTTTCTTAATCCGTGTTGAGCTGTTGAGAACACAATGAGATTGATATTTTAAAACGGGGTTAAAATATAATTTTATATCGTCATCAGTCCGCGAAAAAAATTAAACAATACAATACAATACAAACACTCACACCTGTCACCCAGAGGGGTAGGCAGAGACTACGGACTTCCATTTGGCGCGATCCTGACACACTACTCTCGCCTCCTTTACATCCATATATTTACGCATACACGCTCGTCGGTTAAGGGTACTCCTAATCTGGCCCATTTTCAATGTATCGCCGATTTGGTCGATAAATCTTCGTCTAGGGCGTCCCTTCCCGACTTTGCCGTTACTTCTGAAACATAAATTTGCTTTGTCACTCTTTCCTCGTTCATTCTTTCTACGTGACCAAACCACCGATGCATTCCTTTTTTAATCCTAGTCACAACGTCATCTTACAAACCACACATTTCTCTTATCACACTATTTCTCACCCTGTCATTCAGATTCAACCCTAGCATCTACGTAATGACCGCATTTCTACAGCCTTTATTCTTCTCTCAAGCTTCTTCTGTCATACCCAACTTTCACTACCATACATTAAAGTAGAGACTAACACACCATTATAAATTGCCATACGTGCCTTCTTTGACACATTCTGACTCTTCATAATAGCATGTAGAGCCCCATTAACTCTATTTCCTGCGTTCACCCGTCGTTATATATCCTTGTTATATCTACCATCCCTGCTAAATAAACATCCTAAATATACAAACTCATCCACTTGCTCAATCAACTCCCCCTCTATTCTTATTTCACATAGCGTTTTACTTTCTTCTCTTTCAAAAACCATCACTTTCATCTTACTTGCGTTCACTATCAATAAAAAAAATTTCATTTGTTCAGTTTTATATAATTTTAACGACATATCAGAAACGCAAGATGTGTAACTATCCTTACTCGTTACGAGCACGAACTTTCACTAGAGCTGACCTAACATATCACGCGATGTATCGATACATCGAATAATGATGATTGATCGAGACACAGTAATCGAAATATTAATTGTTGCTTCATTTTGTACAGAAACGGTCGCCTTGTTTTTGTTTAAAGTTCGTGCTAATTAACCTCCGTTACAAATGTTAGGTAATAAAAAATAAACGTAGCCCTTTTTATACGTCTGGTTGTAATCTTAGAAGCTTAAAGTCATGTTTTTTTTAAATATATAACATTCTATTTATTTATTGTTTTAGTAACGTCCGTTAAGCAAGTTCTGAAGTTAATACAAGCAAATATAAAAAATAATATTACTATCCACAATAAAAATAGTTCAATATCAAATACGTCTATAAATAGCCACATAAAACTTTTTATGTCAGGCACCAAAAAACGGTGGCACGAAAAAACTTCTGTCAGTACCACAAAGTTTATAAATAATATGTACATATTAAACTCTCACGCCTGTCATCCAGAGGAGTAAGCAGATACTATTTGGCACGATCCTGACACACCTATTTCACTGTCTTCACATCTTTTTTTTATAGAATAAAAACCACAAACGAGCACACAGTCCACCTAATGTTAAGTGGTTGCTGTGGCCCAACAGATGCGTTGTCAGCCGTGAGGACTAAGATAGAATGCCTCTTTTCCAGTAAAAAGGGTCTCCGGTTTTCTACACTAACCATACGAAACACAGCAGCATTAAGCTGCTATTTCACGCTGGTATTCTGTGAGAGCGTGGTCCTTCCCCGGTCGAGCCGACCCATTCGTGCTACAACTATATCTACTATTAATATAGCTGCAGAATGGCTCTACCACGTATAAATTATAATGTAATTATTATGTAAACAGTTTACAGTCAAAAAAACATACGCTGATACCTATAACTCTAGATTATTAAAGACCGAGGGGAAAAAAACAGTAAAAGTTGTATGGCAGCTGCATCTTCCTGATAACAACTATATTAAAATATTTCACCAACTCGCCTGCTAAGCACTGTGACACATTTTCATCTCCTATGAGGCTGTAATGATTAAAAAAAAAGCAATGAAGAATGTAAAACACTTAGGCTGGTAGTGTTACTTTATTATACCATGTTTCTGTTACCTTCGTGATTGTTTATAAAATTAGAGTGACAACCGAACTTACATTCTACCTGATGGTAAGTGGCTACTGCATCCCATGGACACCAGCAATGAACTTTAAACAAAGAAGGTTACAAATGCGTTATGACCTCTAAATATTATTATTAAGATGGAATGCGTCACATTTAAATAAAACTAATTTTACGGATTTTATCGCGTACCTACCTATATGAACTTATTTTATATTCCAGACATTTCGAGCACTTTACAGCACCCATGATCACGGGGGGGGGGGGGGGGGGACTGAGGTGTATGACGTCCCAATGTCAAAGTTAACCACGGCTACCTCCAGATTAAAATTATTAACTTTGTTCAAATTTGATTAGATTAAAAATTATAAATTTTTCCCCTCTCCCCCGTGGTCATGTGTGCTGTAAAGTGCTCGATACGTCGGGAATATAAAATAAGTTCATATACGCGATAAAATCCGTAAAATTAGTTTTATTTAAATGTGTAGTGTTCGCGTAAATATTAGAAATCATTATGGAATGCGTCACATTCTGTAATTATCCTGGCTCTCCAATGTATATAGCCTTTAGACGGAACCAAAACACTGCTGTGTACGCACCTCTGCGCGGCGGTAGAAATAGGTCAGAGGTTAGTTGCTACCCTGACGGACACCTAGATAGAAAGAGAGTCGTAACTCCTTGTAAAATTATGAAATTTCTACAAATACTTTTACAGCGCCTCATTCAAAACGGCTGCTGTTTCGTGTTCAAAATAATCATAAGTCATTACACGATTGTGTGTCTAACGTCTATGTGTAGACACGTCATATTTCAACATATTATTATCATTCTTTGTATCAAATGACAATTCCGTTTGACCTTGGGCGGCTGCCATTAAATATTCCCGACGTTTTTTTTTCTTCAGACAAACTTCGATGTCGATATTATACGCTACTTTATTTGCAGCCGTCACAGATCTAATATACCGGCCATTAAAACAGAGTGGCGTATACTATTGAATAGCGAAAATAGAATGCATTAGTAAGCCTTTCCAATAGATAATCAGAACAATGACAGTTATTTCAAAGAAATCTCTTTCTTGTAGAGTTTTAAAAAATTTATATTTTGTGCTAGTCCTATCGATCACAATGTACTAAAAAGGCTGCAGAGAAGTTTCACCAAATAATTAGTTTTAAATTCACTCCTTGCATTTCTCTTGCTCAAGCTTGTTGTGTATTATTTATTTATTTATTAATAAGTACCAGCAACTCCAGTACAGAATTCAAAAAATAAAATGTTTCTAATTACGTAATCGTTGCATTTATTTCTTGTTACCTTAATAAATTTAAATAATGACTTGAAATTTTAATATGCTTGGATGCAATTCGGGGGGTGGGGACGGGGTTGTACTAGAAATTATAACATTGAAAAATAATAGTCAAACAAAAAACCCTACAAAAATTTCCATAGTTATGGCATGGATATAATATGTAATAGCCTCGATTAATTATAACTTGAGACGCTTTTAAAATACAGCTACACAAATTATGTGAAATAAAAATACTTAAGAATTTTGTTGACTGAAAAGAAATGCGCGGTTGTGCTTCGTCGAGACAGGATCGATTAATTATCGATCGATACCGATGTATCGCGAGCGTATACAAATGGCCGCCGCATCGAGTCAGAGATTTACGATCGCATTACCGTGAGCGACATTAAAACCGTTGTCACACGAACTTAAAAGGTTAATTGGGAACATCTTTACGCCAAAAATAGCCAACAGTAAATTTTTAAAAAGGCATACTTTTCGGGTTGATGGATTCGGTTACTGCCTTAATCCATTACAACTGCAATGACAGCAGCTGTTTTGGCGCGAAAATATGTCATTTCAAAATAAAAAATACATAAAAGTAATATCTGTAATATTATAATAAGATTAAAACTACCTACCTCTTTATATTATGTACATAGTGGAACGTATGATTATAGATCATACGTTTAATATTAAAAATTTTATATTAATTCAAAAATATAAAAAGCAAAACTACTCCATAACTGGTGAGAGCGATTCAAACGTCATTGTGAAAGATATTAGGATCACTTTGCGTGTAACGAAATCATTGCTAAACAATAGCCAACCTAAGTGCATTGTTATAGAGGTGAAGAATTGCGAACTGTTATTGTTTTTTTATTGCGAAACTTAAGTTGTAAGTTGTGTCAAAAGCATAAAATGTCATACAACGTGTTGTATGACTGATTTTTATATATAGGTAGATAGAGTCTGATAAATAATGCCTAGTGCTATGGTAGTGGCACGCTGTCTTTAATTCACATGTTAAATTTTATTTAACTCAAAAACTCTATATAACGCTATATTGTGTGTAAAATACATTTTTTTAACTCGTTTGCCTGCCTTTCAATTTCAACCTTGCGGTATGTCTAACGAGGCTCTAGCATCACTGGTGTTGAATTAGTCCTAGCCCACTATCCCACCCGCTCATGTTCCTTACATTTATGTATCACAACATCTACTTAAAATCAGGTAGATTCTGTCCTCGTTTGTCAATCTTCTATAAAAACAAGCCTAAATAATGCTTGTCAGCTGATGCATTCTTGGTACGGCTTCTTGCACATAGATTCAGTGGACTTAAAAAGCTAATTAACGATGTTATTGTTGCTGATGATACATTATATATAGTATGCGGTTTTTTCCCTAAATAAACCATAATTAAAAATGAGTCGGCGTTAGCGAAAAACTAAGCTACGTTGCGACGTTGTTGAGCTAAAGATGAAATTGTGCGCAAAAAGGTTTTATAAACGGTCAGTTTACGTTTTTTTGTGCAGACGCTACCGTGCGCATTCACCATTGTTCGCGCTGATACGCATCGTGTATGAAATTACTCGCACGCTTAGCTTTACTTGCTACTTGTGTCTAGTTCGATACTTACAAAACTTCATAATAGTATTTAAAAAAAAACACAAATAATTTGCAATGTTCGCTGTGTGATTTCTAAAAATTAACCTACATTCTTTTATATCTAAGAGCCTACGGTAACGAAGCCTTAAAATATCTCTTTCTCATTATAACTTTTGAGTGCAGTTTATACGTGTATGATATTACTTACAAATCTTTTTGCTATTGCAACACTGTGACAGTGTGATTCTGTCACAGTGTTGCAATAGCAAAATCAAATGTGACTATTAATAAAAAGTAAAATAACAACGGCTAAGAATGTATGTTGGGAAAGAATAATTTTATCAACACACAAAAAACAACGGATTTCCTAATTCTTGCTATTTCTCGCCATTGACGTGCTGCAGCAGCCGTTTGAATATTGAAAAACATTTCGAATCACAAAATTAGAATGAATATCCGAACTCTTTCTAGCGCGCTTCGGAATCGAAAACAGCGATTAGTTTTAAGTGTCGTTCGAACTTTTAAAAATATGTCGCTCGTTGGGATTCGGTTTTAAATATAAACGCGGGAGAATGCGTTCCATTTCGCCGCCATTTTACGATGTTTGCTAGTTAATGATTCTCGTTACGAAACTGTCCGGCGGCGTAGTGATACGATGTTTTGCACTAACGATTTCCCCTGGTTTTGTTTATGTGAGACTAATAGACGTTGTCTGACGCGAAAATGTCTTTTAATTTGTACTTGCACTATTCTCTATACTTTTTCTATTTAATAAGTAACCGTGTTGTGTACAATTTATTAGATTGTTGCAAAGCATCAGATAATACGGAGGAAATTATCGTTATTTTAATTATTGGTCAGTCACATATTCACGCGAAAGGTTTATCTGCTTTCAGATTCCTTTGGTTCGGACATTCGGACGGACATTTTAATACTGATCTCGATGCTTTTGACACTTCTGAGCTGTGGATTTGTATCGGCGACATTTCCGTAATCGGTTCGGACTTTACTCGGAGACCGGACGATGTGAATTGCTTTGGTGATCACCAGCACGGTTAATTAACTGCGGGGAAATAAATAATATAACAAGTATATTAATACAAACATGGGTGAATTTTTTAAGATATGGCAACCTTCCGAATGTTTTACTTTAAAGAAAGCTTTATATAGACCCATAAGTTATAAATTTTTATAAATATTAAAAAAAACTTTTGGTAAAGTTGGTTTCAATGATATTTTATTCCATTTGGAATTCTACACAAAGCCGATTATCATTAACTACTGTAAGTCAAACTGCTAATTAGCGAGAAATAATAGAAAATTTCGAGGTAGAGTCTGTAAACGCGGGAAAAACAGTGACACAACAAAAAACATGTAACGTCACCTTTAATAGAACATCATCTATGTATTGTTGCAAAATGATACAAAATTTTAAAATAATCCTGTAGTGTTTGATTAAAATTAATGATTATACAATGTTATCGCATTCGGTCATTTATCACGAGTGTTATTCAAAGACAATGAAAAATTCCATAATAATAAATTGCCGCGTTCCATTGACACTCACCTACTTGGCACGAGTTTAGACGAAAAAGCAATAGCAATAGTGGATTTGACAAAAATATGATTAAGTATATAAAAACCGTCGCTGATATTTTGGCTTTTATTAATTCTCGCCATTGCTAATGATTTTAAAAATATATTATTCAATGATTTTAAACACCGATCGTTTAAAAATCTGAAGTATTTGGGATGGTGAAAAATTAAATTAACGAGAATTTAGTGCTTAATGATTTAAAAGAAAATTAATCTTAGTAGTAGTTTTCCATTAAGTCTAATATATTTAATTTTCAGACGAAAGAAAGCTAGGGGAATAATAAATGTTTTCTTGCTCTCCTGTAATTTTTTAAAAAATTGAGGTTCGCCCCTTTGCGGGGTCAACGACGCGTTATAATCCTAAACTGATGTCAAACACTAATCTGTAGTCAAAAAGTCGCACAAAGTAGAAATTGTCGCGAAATAATTGTGTAATGCTGTGTATGTATGATTTCAAAAGTTCCTTTTTCAATAGTGTCCGGATGTTAAGGCAAAAAAGGTTTTTTTTATATATTTATGTGTAGTAGTGTGTGAAAGTGAAATACAGCTTGTTTATACACAAATACAAAAATTTAATAAATTACGGTCGGTACTCTATAGATTTTTATTTATTTATAACCCAACGTTTTTACATAAATTATTGATTCCCAGACCCCTGAGCTAGTATAACTGTATTTCAGGAACCAGTTCCTCCCCTTAAATAAACCTAGTCAAAAGGTCAACTTCGATATAATAAATTACAGCTATTAATTAGTTAAATATGTATAGAAATATGAATAAGACATTAAATTTAAATGTTATTTTAAGCACATGTGTGTACATGCCTATGTGCGTTGGTGTGTATTTGTGAATTAACATTAATTCAAACATTCGAAATTTAAAATCTGCGTGATATTATCCCTTCGCGGTTCAATGATGTTCGATTTTCGAAAGCCCGCTCGTTCGGAAATAGCGCGCGACAGCTGAAAGACGACATCGGACTTTTTTTTATTACCTCCTTCGTGTTTATGAGCACTGTATGAGTTTTTATAGATTTTATTCTCCCTCTTATCTAATGAATGTCACTCCGCGTTTCTGATCGGATACACTCTTCTATTTCTGATTGGAACTGTAAGCAACTTATATTTAGAGGCAGAGTTTTATGACTTCCAAGTGATCGGAGTTCAAGTGATATCTCACATTCCAATTAAAATGTTTTATTATTTTTATTTGTGCTTACAAAAATTAATAGCATCCTAGAAACTTGTCTAAAGCTGGTAAAAATGACTAGTTTGAAGGGTATATTTTGCAAATCTTGCAGGTTATTATAAAATTAAACTGACAAACCAACTTACAGTACCTACTGCAGCCCATAGACATTTGCAACCAACTTCAAACAAAGAAGGCTACTCCGAGGACCAAGATGGTGCCTCTCTCATCCTGTAATTATACAGGTTCTAACTCTCTATACCTTTCAGACCGGAAAACAGCAGTGCACGCACTGCTGCTTGGCCGTGAGACGTGAGAATAAGAGTGTAACAACTACCCAAAAAAAAGTTGTGCCAGCTAATAAAGCTGTATAGTAATTTAAAAAAAACTTTATTTCGTTTTTATTTTTAATAAACATAATACCAAATGTCATTATTTACTTATGGTTCTAATACAAATTGTACATTAAAATAATTTAAATATTTCTAAACACCATTTAAGTGAAAATAAGAAAGGAAAAAATTCTCGGCAACTCGATCCGAATTTACTTAATTGGATCCATATTCTTTTTATTAGATCATTCAATTCCCGATCGATAAAATAAGCTATATCCTTTACTTCAAACGAGGTCACTTATCGAATGAATCTATAATCGAAATTCGAGACCCACTCCCGTATTTGAATTGACGATCAAGCTCCGTACTTTAGGGCCTTAGTTCTTTATATTAATATAATATAAATAATACTAAAAAACATTAAAAGACGCTCCTGTTCGAATTGAGAGCGGAAATCAACCGTCGCGACTGCTTGTTCGAAGTGTGAAAAGATCGATTCAAAATGGGGTTGGTTTTTTCTACAGCTCCTGTTTATTGACATGTCGTGTGTTCTTTTTTTTTGAACAATCGGCATTGTTTTAATGCCGCTGGACGCAAATGCGTTCGGAAATTAAATATGCTTTATTGCCAAATGGTTATTAGTTTTTTTTTTGGAACAAAAATACTCATGAAGGAATTTAAATATGATCATTTTAAATATGTATTTATTCAGTATATGTATGAATTTAAATTTTAAGATAGTTATTCGAATTCAAGTATTTATCCAAATCCATACTTAGATCTTCATAAATTTTCTATCTCACTTCCTTTCAATTTCATAAAAGTTCTGTACTTAAGACACAACACATTGAGAAAGAAAGTCCACTGCTGAACATAGGCCTCCCCCAAGGAATGAGCATTAGGTGTGTTAAAAATAGTTGTGGTTTTATATTATATTTTATTTTGTATTTAATGAAATTTATATATAATTCTCCATATTATATATTCTCCGTATTTAGTGAAAGAAATGAACATAATTATCAGACTGATATAAATAATAAATTTGTCAATTGTAAATTTGCACGTAGCTGGGAGGTGCGTCGCACGCTTCCTCCATATCAATGATGTCATCAAAACTAAAGAAGATGGTAGGTAGCTCGAACATGTTTTACGGGCATATTTTGGGCGGTAATCGCCAGATTATAAATTAAGAACGTCAAGTATCGTTGACATATGTAATTGCGTTCTGGAACGCGCTTTTGATATTCCCTCCAATTATAATAGCAGGCGAAGGATTTTAAGCCCAAACCAATAAAATATAATTTTATTGTTTCTCGAGCACTTAATGAAGTTAAATTAGGCATTTTCGACTTCACATCACCGGATCGTAAAATGACAATAAAATCGTTGGTATTGATCGCAGCCAAGTAAACTATTTTATGTTGTTTTTATTGTTATTTATAGTGAAATAAAAACTTTTTATTAATGTCATCATGTGTTCATAAAGGCCGCGCTCGATTTTTGAATATCATCCTTATGAATTGTAATTAAGTGTGTAGACCATTTAAATTATGCGTGTGTGTAATAGGTTTCGGATTAAATACGTCCAATCTTACTTAGTTGTAGAATAATGTATATGATCATACAAAATGATATGTAGGTATTCGTAAAATAAAATAACAATACAGTGGCACAAAAGGGCGGGAGCCGGGGGCGGCATTTTGGGAATAAAAGTCCAACAAACTATCCAAAACCACACAAAAACAATCTCAGCCTTATCTTTTTCAATGATATCCGTAAAGGATTCAAAAAGTTTAAATCTTTATAACTGTTATTAAATACTTTTGATGATGTAAATATTACAAAATACGTACTTGCCAAGTATAGAAATTAATATAAAAATATATTACGAAATACCAATTTTGCTTTTAAGACATACCTACTTTGAAAATGAGAGGGAAAGTTTTGAGGCGGCATTTTTGGCTCCAGCGGCCCCAGGCGGCACAGTAACGCAAGTTACCATTGCAACAATAATTTTCCAATTGATATTATTCAATTGAAATTTTATGTACGAATATAAAATAATTCATAGACCATAAAGTGAAATTAACGTTACGGTATTAACTTTAAATTTTATTACTTCGCCCGCATTTAGTCCCAAATCATAATCCTCAATATTCATTTATTTAAATTCAATTTGTTTATTGAAGTACTGTGCATTAACAGCGTTAATCTTCTTTTCCAGGTAATTACAAAATTGCGGTTAAAATGAGCGGAAATTGTATGTGACAGCGATTTTCTTTTATTTTTAAATTTATATTGCATAATTGGAAGTATCTAGTTCCACAAAAAGGATCATTATTTTGATGGATGCCAAAATTACCTTAAGGGCTTTGAAGTACACTATACTTACAATATCTCAATACCTAAGTGTAGTTATAGTTTCACAAAGTAAAAACACTTCTAGCAAATGTAATGCCAAAAGGCAATAGCAATAGGCAAGTCCTTGGTATTGAACGCGACCTGTGTACAAAATTCCAAAATTAATCTTTAAAATAACCGTTTCTGGGTTGGATTTTAATTGCGATACTATATACAATTAAAGTTGCTTTTGATAACTCAGACATTATTATACATTTAAATATAAATCCTAGCCCGGACTAGACACTAGGTATGCGGTTTCTGAACAGGTACGCTACACAAGCGTCAATACTTAATTGACTTGTCAGAAAATGGCTGTATTTCAAAACATTCCGTAAAGAATGAAAACAAAGTAGAAACACGATGACAAATTTTCAACTCTCACTCTACGATTGAATGGAACAAAACGTGCTCGAACAAAAATGCCCCAAACTTCGGCGCGGGTTCGCCGCGTGAAAATTAATTATTAATTGTTGCCATTGCCTGCGTCTCCGGGGGAGACGTGTGCTCTCTTGTCTATGCCTTTTTTATTTTTTTCTCCCAATTTGTTTTTTCACGCCTCAATGATGGCAAAGGTAATTTATATCAATGGTTGCATTAATATAATTTTTCATAAATGGGATCTATGGCTCCCCTTAATCAACGTTGAGAGATTAGATTTTTTAAACTTACCATCTTTTATGGAATATAGCATTCTAAGGCAAAATTATTATTATAAATTAAGCTAAGAATCCTTGAAAAAAGTGAGAATTTAAACTTTAAAAAATTGATTGAATTACAATTAAGTACCTACTTAAGTGGACGCTATAGGCACAGATTACTTAATAGTTTACTATAGGTCAAAGACACCTAAAACCTTATTTTTCTTTCGAAGAATCAAAATATATAATGTGCGTTGTTACATATGAGAATTAAATGAAATGCCTGGTTACCAGTAAAGAGAGACTCCGGTTCTCGTCATGTAACAAAACAGCATCACTATGCTGCTAACTTACGCCGGTATCAATCATACTCATATACAAAACCAGTGTTTTATACAAAATTTTATGTTTCGTTTAAAAACCGATATTAAAACAATACGTAAGTATGCACGCAACCAAAAACATCAGTCGCTCCAGTTTTGTTTTCTTCTTTTCCTTTTTTTTTTTACGTATTTTCTTTTACGTGCGGTTTCTTCTCGGCCAGTATGTTATATAATTATATAAATATACATCATAATGATTCAAAAATGAATTTGCAGTCGTAAGAGGTAACAGTAAAAGAGCGTGGCTATACAACGCACCAAAAACATGTACTCCGTGTTATGTGACGTTTTAAAATTTTCAGAGCATAGCAACACTGGCATTCGTACAACCGCGCACTTCACTCTTAAATATTGACAAGGAAGGAAGTGAAGCGCATTCGAACTCGGTTCACTCAATTTAGCCATCCCCGGCGGGACTGTAAAACATCAAAAGAACGAGATAATAGTAGTTCCAAAGGGAAACCAACACTTTTTATTGTCTCGGTGTGTGATCCGACCTTAACAGGGTGTTAGAGAATAGTCACGATAAAATAATCCACAACACTAGGTTTTTTTCAAAGGACTATTTTAAATACTTAGAATAAGGGTGACAAACAAGAAAACTTTTCGTCTGATATTAAGTGGATGACGTGGTCCATGGACATCTACATCTGTCCTCAATTAAGGATTTAAATGCAGATGCGTTAGCAACCCTCAGGTCTAAGATGGAATACCTCATTTCAAGTAAAAAAGGTATCCAGTTCTCTAAACTCAAGCTACGAAACGCGCTGATATTCTGTGCAATCGTGGTCCCCGGTCGAGCCGACCCACTCATGTCACAATCATAAATCAGCTTGACTCTACCACGTACCCATGGAGGATTATTGTTTTATGAAACAATCTTAGTATCTAGTAATTCTTAAAAATCTTAGTTACCAACAAACATAGAGTTGTGGATTTGTATTGTTGTAAATAATTACTCCAAATATCTAAAATTACATTTAATTAGAATAAACATTTGCATATAACATTTATTATAATAATGTATTTTCATATTTAACGGTCAGCTATATTGGAATCCAATAAAATCATTCTGTATAAGCAAAGAAACGGTGTAAAATATATTAGCATCGACGCGCCGTCAAAAAGTTTTCAATATCGAATGATCCAGCGACTCCCCGCCCTCTACAAAGTGTAATAAACTGATGCGCCAAGACGTGTTCGGATTTTAGCACTTTATTTTCACATAAATGAAACAACATGAAATATGACATCGGCTTGCCGTGTCGTAGTTTTATTTTTTGTTTCGATAAATTTTAAATTTTTATATTTAATAACAATTATTGTTGGTTCGTTTTAATTCTGCTAGTAGTTATTGTGTAACTTCTGAACGACATGAAAGACTATAGATTATATTCACAGAATATATTTGTTCAAGACGATGGTTCATAGCTATGGAAGGATCCGATAGGTGGCGCTGTAGTCAAGTTATTACCAAATTCTATATTTTTGAACCAAAATTACTCATATTATATACAATAGTATGTTAGTTAAGCGCCAAAATAAATAACAAAATCCGGACACGAAAGGTGGTGCTGTGCTCAAGAGCCGTAAAAAAATTACGGAGTGTATGTAATATTATGTCTCTGAGAAGAACATTTGTGACAGGCACACAGACACACTGACAGATGACAGACAACGAGGTGATGTCGAATATTGGCATGGAACACTAACGATGTTAGTAAAGCAAGTCCTTGTGAGCAAAGCCACGGAAAAAAACTAGTGTTTTTAGAAATAGGTATTTTTTGATATAGGTAAAATTTGTCTGTCAAGGAAATTTCAATAATTATGATATTATTTCTTAAATGATCGTATAGATACACACCATAGAAGCCTTTAGTCGAAGAAGTCAGTATCATAAAATTACCGCTTAAATACTCAACTTATAAATTTTTGCGAAGTTGGCATAGACTACCATATTTTCTGTAAAAAATTTTAAAAAGCCAAATTTATAAATATAGTAAGTACGTAGGTACTTAATTATAAAATCGAATTCAATGAGATCACAACTTTAATTATACTTTTAAAAGGTCGTAAGTGACCTTTACACAGAACTCGGTGTGTCTAAGTATTTTAATTCGAGTATTAACATCTCGCTCCCGTTAGCTTATTGTTAAAGTTTTAAGAAAACTTTAATCGTTGTGCAATTGTGTGATTGTATTTAAATGTGCGAGAGGTTTTACGTTAATATGCTCATTGTGCTCTCCAATACGGAATTTTATGTCCCTTGAAGAATTCGTTATTGAGGCTTATTGCGCGTATGCGAAGAAATTTTCTTGGTGTCAATTAAGGAATGAATTAAAAGTATGTTTAACATAATATAGGTACGTAATGTCGTCCATTTTAGTGACATTCCGTTATTTATACTTGAGATTACAGTTTACTTGTAGTTGCGGTCAAACAAAAAAAAAAGTAGACATTTGAAAATTTATACCGATAACGAAGATTCAGCATTGTACGACGATAAAACGCGTCTATTATATAAAATGTAAAGCCGGGTTCTACATTTAGAAAAAAAAAAGTTGAGGCAATGACATGCATCACAAGTACAAAAAGAACCTTCTTTATTCCAATAAAATTTCCAAGTAATAACCAGCACGTAATAAGAAAAAATGACCTTTAATTAAGAAAAGCGACAACACAACTTCCAAACTTCGCTCCGTTACAAGTAACAACAAAGTCTGTGAACAAAAGAAAGGCAATCGAAGTTTACTAACCGCACCGATTCTCCGACATCTTTCAACCGATGTTTACAAGCTGAAAAGAAAACTCGCGAACCCCTCGGAGGGTCCCGAACACAGGTAAAGAGGTGCTTAAGGTGTTTTTTTCGCAAACGGATCACGTTCGATGTCCCGGCCTTAAGTGAGCCATCTTTGTTTCCTTCGCGCCCTTGGCGCCGATTTACGCGCGCAAAAATTTCGCTGAATGCGCCATATTGATTTTCGTGCTTGTTCGGCATTCGGAATTGTCTCTTTATTTAAAGTTCCAATTCGGATTTTTCCAATACAGAAGAAAAATTCTATACAAATATTTGTAATCTGTGCATTAATAAGTTAATCTACAGAATTCGAGAATATTTTAATGACAATGCTGTGTAGTAGTAGGGGAGAAGTGGCATGAAAGAGCCAGTTTACTAAACGGAGCAAAAAAACATACTTTTAGTGAAAGAAATGATGATATTTTTTTCTTCAATTATTATTTATTTATTAAAGTGGGTAATTGCATACGAAAAAACTTTAAACGCTATGAAAAAATCAACAAAATATTCATTTAAATAAAATGTGTCTTTTGGCTCTTTCATAACATTTCGGTATTGAAAGAGCTACTAAAAGTTATGAAAGAGTCAGTCTGTATTATAAAGTGTAATTGTGAAAATTAAGCAAAATAATAATAGTTCCACTATTAAAAAAATAAAAAGACAGTACTAACAAATCCTTTTTAAAAAGTAATGACATTTTGAAGAAATTTTTAATTCTATCAGTCATTTTAAGTGATTCTAACAAAGCTTAAATCTTAACATATTATTCAGTCATACCTATTATTCATTATATATATATATATATATATATATATATATATATATATATATATATATATAATCTTAAGATATTAGAGGCGTATTATTTTTTATTAATAACAATCTTAAAATTTAAACAAAATAACAAACATCTATCAAAAACAACATAGTTAAATCTTTAAGAACTTTAAAAAAAATATTGCTCACTTTGAGCTTCAAAGTCTTTACTATCTATGTGCTTAAGTTTTACATTCAGACTTTTTAGGAACTTTGGAATATATATAATGTAATTTGCTTAAACTTGAAACTTGAAAACATGTCTTTCAAAAGAAATTAAATTTTCCCTTAATGCCGCAGGATTCATAATTTCAATCAGAATACATTTTGCACTAAAACCAATCTTGATCACTGTTTTCACATGATTTGCTGCAATGATTTCCCTCCATTTATTTGGAGTGATATAATTAGCCATGGCATAATCAAATCCCAGCTTTTAGTTTGTTACCTTGTTAGACAATAGCACATTCTAGAAGCAGTCTTTAAATAATCCGCAAACATATTTTCTTTGTCTGTTGTGAAAATACGCTTATTTCCTATATTAGGACAGTGTTTAAAAGCTGATTCACCAGAAGCCTTTACTTTTTTAACTATTTTAGCTAAGTTTGCCCTCAATATATTAAAGATGCGTGCAGTTTTGTTTATTAGTTGATGTTTCTCCAAAACTTCATTAACTGCTTCTTCAATTATCGATTTTTCTGGTCAATTTTCGTTTTTTTGTTTTGGACCAGGCTTCCCTATAATGCAATATCTGAAGCAAATAATTTAATAATATATGAAAAAATGCATATTTACTATTATTTTAATTTTATTTACAATATTTAAATGCAGGGTTATGAAAGAGCTGGTTATGAAAGAGCCAGCTCTTTTAAGGCCAATTCACCCGGCTCTTTCATAACTTATTCTTTAAAAAAATATAACATTTAAAATAACAACAATATCAAAACTTTTGCGGCTCAATTTTTACGCAGCTGCAAGGCCAAGTATATGCACAAACTCAATCTACAATCCATTTACCGATATCTCTTTATAATAAAATACCAAAAAACGAGTTAAATGAAGCAAACTCCTTACTTTTTAGTACCAAAAACTTTGACTCGATGTACCGGCGTCCGCTGGTTTCGGCGGACTGTCAAATGTTTGTGGGTGACGGGGAATCAATGTAGCCACTTAAAAATAAAATTACCAATCAAATCCCTTCATAAACTAGCAAAATAATGTAAGTGGCTCTTTCAAAACCTGGCTCCTTCATGCCATTTCTCCCCTAAGTATATCATTCTTTCGAAGGTGTGAATCAACTTTCGAAAATATTTTTGTCTTTCTTTTTAAAAGTCTCGCTGTAGGTATTCACTTGAATTTTTAATCCCTAAAATTTAAGTTTATTCGTATAGATTTTATAATTATTTATTTAGAATTTACGTTTTCTTTTTATAATATGACGCTCTCTTCAGTCCTTCTCCCTGATTTGGAAACTTAAGGATTAGCAAAAATAATGTACCTATTATATTCATAATTATGGATAGGTAACACTTTTTGATGATTATCCTATTAGTAGTAGGATGTAGGCAATACCCGTTCTGAGCTACGCGGCCTTTTGTTTTTAGAAGTATTTTTGAAATATTTTAGAAGTATTCTCTAAGACATAAGTAAACAACTATCTATCTGTCTAACTATCTATATAAAGTATTAACATGCTTTTGATATATTACATGTAGAAGATTTCACCAAATCATTTGTGCTCGTAACAAATGACGGGATATAAGCTACAACTGGGACTCTAATCCGGACGGGACGCCGAGATAGAGGTCACTCGGCACGCACGTGATTGTGACCCACAAGAGCTGCAGTGGACAGCTCCGTCAATTGGCCGCCATTATCAGATAATACAGATCAATCCGTCCTGATTGCATAGCCAATCGTTAGCCAATTGAACTCGATTTAGTCGTTTCGCTGCTTCGAGCGGACCGATCGACGTTACCGCAAGGGAGCTGCCTTGTTAGAACTGGCACACAGAATACTATAATGAAAAAAAAAATTAAGCAACATTTTCTTCATTTTATTTTGTAAAAGTCCGCACAGATGCAATTTTTTTTTTCAGAACCTTAATATAGTTCGAAAATATGCTCAGAAAGGTTGCTGTTTGTAGAAACAATAAAAATATGGAAAACGAAGCTTAAATTACTTTGGATTCATAATATTTTAATAAAGGCGCATAATTACTACGTGCTGTGTATTAATTGACAAAAAGTCCGATCGAAAAATCGTACCCGAGCTTCGGAATCCGAACGTCATGTCGTCGGGCGTCCGTCGGCGAGATCAAAGCGGCCGCCTTGCAATTTTGACAATTAAAACGCTAGGCATCGCGCACATTGTCTTCTCAAGACTCCAGTGTCCTTGGCAGGAATTCAAACGCAGATCGCACAGCTTTCCTGCTTTCCGAACCGGTCCGATTTGTAAACGCCTTTACCTTTTTCTGCTCATGCATGTCATGCTGCATTTAATTTTTAAATTGCAACAATCATGTCAATCAATTCATCCATAGGACAATGAACACTGGAATATAATACTTGCAACTATTTTTTCCATTTTCTCAACGAGCAGTACCTAAAGGTTATCTCAATTTTTTATTAGAAACAGTTTTAAAAACTGATAAATACATTGAAAATATTAGGTGGGTATAAATAATGAATATCAAACAAATAATAGTTATATTACAATACGCGTTTCGAAGTTAATATAATGTGATTTGATTTGAATTTTGAATAGAATGAAAAGTTTTAATGCCTGTTACAAACAACACCTATGCACTTAAACATATACAATTTTATATTGCGTTTACAAAATTATTTAATCAATTTTAAGATGCGATAAAATGTATTTGTATTTTATAGTTATTTCCTTGATATCTTCTATAATATATTATAAATAAAAAAGCCTGTGCGTCGTTTAGTTTCAAACTGACATTAAATTGGAGCTATCGGTCGTAATATCGAATTTTAATGTAGGGTTTCTAGTTCGATACGTGGCAAGTCCCGGCGGAATCCGAATAAGTCACCGTTTTATGGCTCATAAAATTTTAGAACTCATCGGTAGTTGAGTCTAAACGCTTTGTCAAACGTTCGATTTTAAAAAGGCAAAGCGGAATGGGAACGACCCGGGTTTACGACTCTAAATATGGTCGTAATTATAAAAAAAAAATGTTTTTGAAATGAAAACATTAAATGTTATCGGCTAACAAAAAATATAAATGTGATTAACGATATCTTTGAATCCTATGAAAGGTCCGATAGCAGATTCTATAATGGAACACAAAAAATTATTTGTTTTGAAACTTCTTTTCGATTAAATAACTATTATTTATTTACTATTGAATCAGTAACAAAAGAACAAACTTTTTTTTAAATCTTAGTACGAACTGTATTATTACAATTATAAAAGAAAACTGAAACATTAATTAGATATTAGTCAACACGCGTCGTATTAGAAAGAAAGAAGAAAGAAAGAAGAACGCTTAACGCTGCTGTGCTTGTGTGAGTGTAGAGAACCGGAGACCAATTTTACTAGAAACAAGGCATTTTATCTTAGTCCTCACGGGTGGCAACTCATCTGCATTTTGATTCGTAGTTGAGGATAGATGTAGATGTCTATGGGCCACAGCATCCACTTATCACCAGGTGAACTTTGTGCTCGTTTGTCATCCTTATTCTATAAAAAAAAAACTGTTATTCCACTCTTGTTATTTCACAAAACTCATATTCAGATTTCAGATTTTTCCAGTGTTGTAACACACGGCAATATTTTCGGGACTTACGGCATTGCGTCTTTGACTACGAAAATAAAAAAAAATCTTAAAAAGGAGCAGCGAAATTGAATAGCAGGAACAGCGCTGCTAAATTGGCGTGCTATAACGACAGCACTGTCTAGGTTAGCGTGTGGAGTTTGGCCGTGACCCCGCTGCGCGCGCGCCGAACGAGCAGGGGCTTGAACGGCTTGATCGATCGCCGCCTCGGATGCAATCACTACCGCCCGGCTTGTAAACTGCACGCTACCGCAATAGCGTCTGCAAATTATATAACCCGCCTTTTTTGCAACGAGCGGGATTTTATTAATGCGCAAAACGGATATATACATTTCCTTATTATTTTTTGCGAAATATTGACTAATTTATAACGCCACACTTAAAGGTTTTAAATACATAAACAGATCTGGTAAACATAATGATTTCTAATATTTACGCGATTACTAGACATTGAATAAAACGAATTTTCCGAATTTCATCGCGTTTAATTTTAACTTTTTTAATATCATAAGCTCTGATAATGATACTGTAAGTAATAAAGCCTCAAACACCTCAGTCTCCCCCCCCTCCCCCCTCCCCCGTGACCATAGGTGGTGTAAAGTGCTCGAATCGACGGGAATTAAATAAATTAAAATTACACGCGATAAAATCCGTAAAATTATTTTTATTCCAGATACTGGTTGGTAAAGCTTAAATGATTTTCAATAAGTGTTATTGTAATCTAAATTATCTAAATAAAAATGATTATATTCTATTCTATTCTATAAAATTTCTTTCACGATGTGTAATCAATAGCTCCTTTATCATTATTTACATTTTACAAAGAGGTCATTATTTTCTGTTTTAATCTCGACAAAACTTAACTACAATAGTTAAGTTTGATACGAGACAAACTACATCTAATGCACGGAAAATGAAATGCGAGTGGAGACAATGCATTGCTGCCACGAAATAGAGGTTAGAATCAAACGTAAATGATCTGAGATGGCGGAAAATGTAACATGTGCGCATGGAGACGTCCACGGTCGCGCACAACGGCAGCTTTTTGCCCGGATACCGATTATTCTACGTGACGTTCCCACAGCCTCCGATCGCCGGAGCCCTCGGCGGCATTAAGACGGATTCTTTTTGCGAATTAGCGAATCACCTGTCTAATTACCGCGCGGTTTGATTTTTAATCTTGAACATATTTTGACGTTGCCGGTTAATTGGAAAAAATACACATTTTTTTTAATTAACAAATGAAAATAAAATTATGCAATATAGCACGAAAAACAGTATGAAACGACCAAGGGATTGTCGTTTTATTTCATATTCATATAAAAAAATATCAAACACAATTGTGTATTCACCTTCAATAAACTGATTCGCCAATTCCAATGGCAAAGCGGCATATCTCACAAACGAGGCAAAATCGTGTTTAAGAAACAAACATTAACATAACAAAAGTGTCGAACAACATTCGCTCCGAATTGACAATCCGACAAATTTACAACCGATAGCGGGGTGAAAACACAAAAGTGGGCTTTCGAATGTAAATTTGGCAGTAGGGGTTTTTCTTTAGCGGATTTTTTCAACGGAAAACTTCCGCCTATTTTCCCGCTCGTCGCATCCTGTGGGGCGCCTCTTCCGCTATCGGTTGCGTTCGGAAATCGGTTGAACTTCAATGAAACGCCTTTTCTTAGTCATCGCCTCATTGAATGCATCTAAGGAGGTCGTAATTTCTATTTCATGTATCTTGTTAGAGAATGTAAAGAATTGCTACGTGTTATTTTTTTATTTTTATTTGCCATAATAACAGCAGTTAATAGATACCAAAACACATCGTCATCGTCATCATCATTACAGCCATCAAAGTCCACTGCTGAACATAAGCCTCCGTTAAGATAAGCCTTATAGAGGATATTTGTCATAGTTGCCATGCTTAGCAGGTGGGTAGGCAGTGGCAGCTTTTCAATTTCGCCTTGTTGCTAGGAAGACGCTGCTGCCCATGTCCTGGTTTGATTTCCTCTGTCGCCACTAGGTAGGTGCGCGATAGGTACGCGGTGACCATATTTAAAAACAAGTTCATAAAACATCAACCAAAAAATAATTTACACATTCAAAGCTTTGAACAATGTGCCAGATAATTGGAAAGAGACCCAATGTTTTAAATTAACGAATGAAAATTAAATTATGCAACATTATGAAGAATAATCAAGTGATTAACGTGTTATTCCAGTATCATAATTATAAAAAATCCATTGAGACAGAAGACCAGATATACACAACTTCGGTACAAGTTTATTTATAAATTATTTAGATCTTTATGATCTATATATTTATTAAAAGTATTTATTCTGTGGTTAAAGTTACAGCATATATACGTTCCACTGCTGGGCACAGGCCTCCTCTTATTTCTGAGAGGGTTTTAGGGCTAGCAAATGTCCACCGCGCTGACCCAATGCGTATTGGCGAACTTCACATGTCTACGAAATATTTTTTTTTTCTTATTTCTCAGACACGCAGGTTTCCTCACGATGTTTTCCTTCACCGCCGAGCACATGACAAATCAGCCCTTAAAGTTGCAATTACCAATTTCATTTTAGCCGTCGGGGAACGAACCGTACTGTGAAATTTACCTGTCATAACCCTAATTAATCAAAAGTCAATGATACTACTATAAATTATGTATTTTAGCTTAAATATTGTAATGTAACAAATATAATATATAAAATAGGCATTGCCTATGCAATTAAATTATTGAAAGGATGTGTGTAAATGTCGAAACTCCAGGGGCAGTCACAGAAATAGTTAAGGATCATAAAGTGTTTATGTACGGTTTGCTCAAAGATATTTTACAGATAGCTGGATAATGAATGTAATCCAGATGATATACATAAATATACGTTCAATACCAAGAAAACAAATGTAAATTTCGATTTATAGTTTATTACATTTCATGACTGATGCTCAAATACTCAACGATGCTCAATTTTAAGATGCCGTTAAGTCTTGTGCTGTCTCTATCACTTTAAGTCAAAGTGATAGAGACAGAACGAGACTTAACGACATCTTAAAATTGAGTAGCGTTCGAGTATTCGGCAATTATTGATATAAACTTTATTTGCACTAATAGTTCAACAATGGCTATAAAGGAGAAATCGTTTCAATTCCCATGTGTTTTAAATTTTTTTGTATAATTTAAATTGACAACATGATTTCTGTCTGTAGATACTTTATAATTTTACGCTCACAATATGAAAATATATAAACCCTCAGCTATTAATATTTAGCTTAAAGCCGTTTGTCCCTAACCACACAGTTTAGGATTCGAATTCGAACCGACGTAGGGGACGGAACGTCCTAACCGCAAATCGGCCGCCGATTGTCAGATATCGATGGTTAACTAAACCATGTTTAACTACGTGAGGTTAAATATCAGATAAGGATTATTTCTCTAACATTTATTCTAATTAAACTGTTACGATTATGAGAGATGCAAAAAGAGATTAGGTAACCTTCTTCAGACGATTTTTATTATTTTAGGCAAAATTTGTGACCTAGGCCTCTTGTTGAAATTTTTAAGAAATTGTAACCTATTTTATAGACGAATGATTTTGAAACGAATTTAAATTTAAAAATCCTAGTGTGCTTTATAAAGAAAAAATATTATACCTAATAAATATATAAATATTTTGAGAATTTACGATTGAAAGACAGCCTACTACCTACAACACTTATGACAGCTTATAAACGAAATGCAGAAGTTCGAAGAAGTTAAGAAGTTCCAATTACACTCGCTCTGACATCTCACGAAAATAGATTAACGTCGATATTGACGCAGATGCGCCTCGTAACTGTCCGTCGCGGGTTTGATTCCCGGCACCTGTTGTTTTCAAACGCTTCGATTACGAACCATTAGCGCCGACACTCGATATTTAATACCATTGAGTTCGTACTTCAGATTTCGTTTATTATTCGAAATTTAAAATAAACTTTCAATAATCATAACGTCATATTATTTTTTAATTAGTTTTTTTTGGTCAGTAGGTAACCGGCTTACTTTGTCAACAGCCAGATTAAATCAAAAATAGTTCTTAAAAGGTTTTTATCTACACTTGCATCTACCGCAGGTGAGGCCACAACGATATGTCAATAACAGTTTTCGAAATACTTTAAAAACATAACCTCGTCTATGAAAAAAAATGTCCCAAATTAAAATGTTAACGCAAGCAATTAACGGCCAAGATAAACAGATAGCGCGTGTTATCGTATTTTACTTTCAAGCGAAAACATTTCGAACTCCAATTAATACACCTTTGTACCACAGATGTCACTTTCACTGTAATTAAAATTATACTTTAATTGTTTACGTTTAGGTATAATGTTAAGTACATCTCTAATTACTAATATAACACCTTTCTATTTGAAATGTCAAATACTAAATATTATAAAATAAACTTTGCGTTGATGGCATGAAGTTTGTTTTAGAATGGCATGGAAAACAAAGGTCCGATAGCCAGAAGGGTCAAACTCACAATAAAATACTTTTGGTTAGCCGCAGCTCAATAAATACTTCATAGTATCGGTTTGAGGGCGACTTGACCGGATGTCCGGCCTTCGATCTCTTGCCCTCCGGGAGGGCCCCCGCTACTAGGGTGTGCTTACATGCGATTTGAATATATTTCGAGTGTTCTTACTTAAAGTTTTATTACTTTATGAAATGAAATAATGCTGTTGTATTATGATTAAATTATAACAAGCATTTCCAAGGATTTCTTTCTTAAGAATATTTTTGTAAATTGAGGTTAATATATAAATATGCAATGAATTTAAATTCTATACTTATTCTATAACTTCCTCTTCAGTCGTGTTCTGCTGCCTTACTTGTAAGTTCCCTTTTCTTTCCTTAAAATTCTGTTACTATTCTAAAAAAAAAACGTAGAAAAGTGTAAAAGTAAGGTAAAGTAGGTAAAGTCATAGCCTATAGATGTTCCAATGATGCGCACAAGCTTATCATTTTCTGAAAGAATTTTAAAGTTATTAGTTCGCTACGATGCTCCAGACATGCAGGTGTCCTCACGATGCTTTCCTTCACTGCCGGGTACGTGGTAAAACAATCTCATTGGTGTCGTAGAAGATCCAATCCAAGTTGCTCGCACATCTATAGCGAGCCTGTGCCCGTGGGTCACACATCATTCTGTGGGTGTCGTAAGAGGTGATAGAGGGAATCAAATCAGGATATGTGCAGCATTGTCTTCTTAATACCGACTAAAAAAAATACTGCGGTTGCCAACCCGCTTGCCAAGCGTACAAACAGCAAATATCCCCCGTATGAGGCCATCTATGGAGGAGGCCTATGTTCAGCAGTGGACCTTAATAGCCTGTAACGGTAATTATACCGTATAAGAAATGTATTCCTATTTTAGTGTTCAATAAAACATCTTAACATTTTACAAGTATTTATCAAAACATAATTCATTCAGACAGTTATGTTCTTAATTGTTTGATGTTAATCGGATTAGTATCGACCTAGCGCAGCGTTTAAATATTAATTACTTATCGATTTCTGGACACCAAAGTTTAGGGTAAAGTGTTGTTTTATTGGGATAATCCCGTATTACTTCTGTATCCTGTCACGGGTCAGTTTGTTAGTAAGGGTCAATAGTTTTGAATTTGCCAGGCATCGGTTATTCTATCTACTTGGAGAGAGTGGTAACATTGCGAAATGTTGAACAAGGCCTGCAATTACATTAACAACAAATAAATGTATTACATAAGTAACATTACGGACAATAATTGCAACATATGGAAGGTCGAACAATGTTGAAGTTATTTTTTACTAATAAACATTAAAAAAATCACTCGTTAAATCCAAATATTTATGAAAGTACCGTATGGTCATTATAGCTTGACACGGGTTCAGTTTGTATTAATATATGTAAGTTGTGTAGTTTTATTCCATTTTTTCTTGATAAGTCATTAAACAATCAGCCACTTGAAATGGGTATCTCGAATCACGAAGAGGATTTATCGTGATTACCAGATTGGTGAACGTCATCGAATGTCAAGCACCTTTGACGCTGTTCTCCGTTGCCGCTGTGTTCATTTTAGATTGCTTATACCAGAGCAGGGAGAGACAGGGTGGTTGATGGATTCTCTTGTCCGCCACACCACGGCAATTTCAACTTAGGCTTAAATAGGTAAAGCTCACGCTTGAATATAGAGTTTATGATAAGTTTTGTTAGTTGTTTACTAGCTTGTTAGTTTTCCTTTTTACTTCAACAACTCCATTGTTGACTTGATATTATCATTTGTTTCCCGATCCACGAAAAAAGTGTAAAAAGAAACTATATCTACCACTCATAAGTCCATTCATTAACCTCACGACACCTATTACCTATTGATATCATTCATTGATCTGTAAAGTTAAAAAGTACATTAAAATATATAAGTTATTTCAAACTTTATTATAATGCAGATAAAGTTTATTTTAGTCTGATAATGTTATGACACGTGCAATCTGTATAAAAGGTTAGCGGATATTGCTTATTAATGCTACAACTGAATCCGGCTATTGGTAATAAAGATGATTGAGCCGGCTATAGACGATTGCACAGATAAAAAAGTCCCGCTTGTACGCCGTAAAAACAGTGGCGTATTGTGGTATTAATCACATTTGCATTTGAATTATAATTGCGCACATTAGTATCGATTTCCACTTCTGATCATTATGCTATTAACTTCTTTTTATAAGAAAAAACAACTTCAAGTATTAATAAAGCCATGCTACGTCTGTATTATGGCTACGGCACAAATGGTTGTTCTCGACCGCGAGAATACCCGCTCTCACAAAATATCAGCTTAAACTGTTTCTTATGTGAATGTCAAGAACTGGGGGTTTTTTAATTAGTAACGAAACATTCTAAATATTCCTCAGAAGTGACAATGCATCTGCATTTTGATTCTTAATCGAAGATTGCATTCTCTTAATTTCTAGTGCAGAAATTCCTAAAGTGGGCTAAGGGTTCCGTGGAAAAAATTACCAGGGTTCCGCGAAATTATATATTTTAGCTTGTTAAATAATTTCACACTTAAGTACTAATATTATTTTTAAATAGCGCGAAATATGTGATAAGAAGAACCCATTACTGATATGTAGATACGTAGGTAGTTAGCTAGAATTATATTATAATACTTCAACACTGTCTATGATATGAAATCATTTGATGTGGGGATCCATAAGATAAAAGGGATTTGGTGAGTGTTCCATTATGTTAAAAGTTTGGGAACCCCTGCTCTAGAATCAGCATTTGTCACCCATACCTACTTGTATAGCAAAAATAATATTAGCATACATTATAAACAGGATTATTATTTAAGGACAGCCACTTAACTGTTTAGCAGTCCTTCTAAGATGGTGCAACCATCTCATCTTTCTCATCTCATCATATCATCATATTTCTGCCGCCAAGCACCTTGTACCGATTGTGTTTCAGCTTGGACGGTATTTAAGAGTCAAGCTCTAACACCTGATAATCGAAAACTTGATGGTAAGGGGCTACTACAGCCATTTTGCACACATTGTGAAGTTGGATATACGGTTAGCTCTTATTTCATAAAAAGAGATATAATGCCTACCACAGTCGAAATAGGCACATAAAAAAGCAATTAATAATTTTATCGTCTTAAAAAAATCGATGTTACAATATTTATAACATCGGTTGCAATAAATGCATTGCTTTCACACTCTAAATGATATCCAAAAGTTTTAATTTAACGACCAACATGCGTATTTTATGTATATAATAGTTACATAGTCATAACTAATATGGACCGAACTAATTACCAACAGAAAACCTCCTAACATAAGCATAATATAATCGTAATATAAATAAATCACCAAACAAAAAATCAAATACGCCCGGGGGATTGAGACGGCACATGTATCTTATTTATGTTTAGAGAAGTTATTTCGAGGTTGTATCGAAATAACACATTAAATTTCTTATGAAAATATTCGTTTGGAATTACGATATCATAATAAACTGCATCCGAAACGTTGACGGTTATATTTTGTATCCGTTACAATTTATTTATTTTTCCGACTTATATCGCTTTAACTTAGGGATCGGGCGGTAACAGATTATTATAAAAAGGAATTAAGTAATTTTTTTAAAGACTTACTACTCATCGTAAATAATTGTAAAATATTTAACAGTAGCCTTGGACAGTTTTCTCATAAACAGAAACCTTTTTTATTTAAATATAGATTACAAATAATACTTATTGAAAGTCACACTTTTGTTTAATTTACGACTGGTTCGGAAAAACAACCTCTGTCCTGGGAAGAAACTCGCCGTGAATTAATTCCACAGTGTTCAAGCTCGGGTTCAATCGCCACCGGCACCAAGGAATTATTACTTAAGTGCTGGTGAACCGCTTGCTTGGCGGTGAAGGAAAACATCGTGAGTAAACATATACACCTATGACTTAGGATAAAAATATTTCAAGGTCATGTGGAGTGCGCGAGGAACACGCACTGGAGCAGCGCTGCAGACAAATATCACATACTTATTTCAATTTGAGCAATTTATCTGCATTGTATTTAGAAAAGGCCTGTGCCCAGCAGGGTGACGTATTACCTATAGATACCTATAGGTTATAAATTTACGTTATACATTTATTTTAGGTTATATTTTTCGCACCTCAAATTCAAAGAAACATCACTCGACACACAAAATCTGTTACATCATCACCATCATCATTACAGCGTACATCAGTCCACTACTGAACATAGGCTTTCCTACAGAAATGCCGCAAAGAACGATCATGAGTGGGATACCTGCATCCATCAACTTTCTGCATTACTTACTATTCTATCTATTGGAAAGCCGCCTTAGACTTCACTTTGCGGCACGTGTCTGCCAATCGGGAACCTTTCTTCTATAAACATGATCAACATTATCAGAAGCTCAAAGCCCAGATATGGATATGCAAAGGAAGGCTTTTCCAAATAAACACTGTGATGTACCTTTTAATTGTTTAAATAAAATTACTTTTTAAGGATTTTATCGCGTATTTTAAATTATTTTATATAGCCGACGTTTCGAGCACTCTACAGCACTTATGGTCACGAGGGGGGCTGAGGACTGACGGTATTTCTTGACGGGAAAACTCAATAACTGATTTTTTTTCGGCCCGACGCGGGATTCGAACCCGGGACCTCATGATCAGCAGTCGCGTTTACAACCACTAGACCCACGAGGTAGTCGAGAAATACCAAAATAAGAAATACAAAAAATATAACAGTTGAGCCAAGTGGTAGTCATCTCAACACTCACTAGATACGTCTTTGTTAACACTTAAGAACTTTCTTTAGCTAGTACCTAATTACTAAAAGATAATAATAACTAATAAAAAAATTAAATGAAAAATCTTTATTTTTCTACGTATGAAATTAAAATTTCGTTTGTCAAACGTCGACATGTTACTTTAATGCACTACTGTTTACAAATTACAAACGAAGTTCCTTTGCCCGGAGAAGAAACGGCGATACTCCACAAATATTCTCTATTTATTACGTGTATGTTTATTTTACTAGATACATATCTATATTCTTAAATGAGAATAAATATTTGTTCATTAATCTTATATATTATAACAGCGTAGTAATTAAATACAAGATCTTCTTGAAATTAAATGAATATGAATCTTCTTGAAACCAAATCAGCTGCGATAGCTGCCGCGAAATTTTCTTTATTCGTTAAAAAAGAAATGCGCGGACATTACTAAGAAGGCGCCCGTCTTCGTCTCTCCGCGACCTGCGCGTTGAAAGGGATGTACATATAGGCACTATGTTAGCTAGAAAAGGACAAAACCACCTCCGATAACACGTCAATACATTCCTTTTACATCGCACATACGACTACGTATCTTATGGTTTAGCAATAAAGTCGAAATTCAATCGAATGCGCTAATGGAAAACCGATACGACGTCAATATGTTTTACTGCGAATCATTATGATCGAAACCAAATTTTATTCATTGGTCTTAAGGTTTGAATTTGTGCAGGCGCTGATTTTAAGAAGGCGTCCTCGATATCTTGTAAGATAGTGAGGGCGTTCGGAACCGATCGAAGACCGATAACCGTTTATTGGAAAAACACCTCTATTCGGTTTCTCCCGAAGGTTTCCCTCCACGAGGCGTTCCCTATCACAGGCACGCCCATATCTTATGTGAAAACGACAACTTTTTCCAACGAATCCCCGCGATAACATTCATATCGACTGATATTTTTTTATTATTGCCTGCCTTTATCTCGGTGATACTAAACAATACGTTATCTTTCAGGTACGTTTGGCTGGAGTTCGGTCTATTCAAGGTAAATTTTCTTTAATTTAAGGCTGTTTGTTGCGCTGCCTTTGCCATTTAAAAAGTAAGTTAAAGCTTTTTCCTAACTATAGCATTCAATGTTTTTACTTTTTTTTGTTTTAAAAACATAGAAACGGTTGCCTGGTGTGTAGGAATTATTTTTAAAATATGATATAGGAAAAACAATCGTTTGCATGCCCTCTCAAAGTATTATACAAATGTCGGTAAGTTTTTTTTGTCGAAAATGAATTTGCTTAACGAGGGTTGACAAATCAAATCGTGTTCCGTTAATTCGTATTGAATTACACTAGCCGTCTAAACAATTGATTATAAAAAACAATTAAGAGCACGGGCGAAATAAAAATCGATTCCAGTTGAACGTCAACGCAATTCGAAACCAGGGCTACCATCTAAAGTTTTATACGTGTTATTTAAAGCCATAATAATTTAAACGTTGTATATATGATATAATTAAGTATACCTAATTAGAAGCTGTGAGGATTTAATCTTGGGAGGTTGCTTGCGTTCTTTTTTTGAAGTTGCAGGTGTAGATAGCTGCTTCGCGAGTGGATTTGTGTTCAAGACTTAATCGAGACTTGTACCAAAGCGCAATATGCCCACAGATACCCGGGTTGTATACACGGGTATCTGTGGGCATATTGCATCTTATCCTAGCTTGTAATTTTGGTCTTATTGCTAATTCGTTGCATCGATGGCGGTTAGCTTCCGACAAGAGTGAAATACATCGGTGCTTGTGACGCTACAATAAGTAGTTAGATATCACGCAGTTGAGATTTCCAATTGTATTCGAAAGTTAATGTTGTGATAAAAATCGATAAGCAGATCATCTACATTTTATTTTCTAATAGATTGCTAATACTAATTAAATATAGGTAGGTATAGATATTTTTCATAATTAATGAAATTATTGATAGATAGGTACTAATTTTTTTTTATATATGATATATTGTATATCTAGGTAATATATCTATGTAATATTTTTTATAGAATAGGAGGCAAAGAGCACAGCTCGTCTGATGGCAAATGACCATCACCGTTCATGAATAACTGCAATACCAGAGTAATTTTGTAGGCGCGGTGCCGGCCTTTTAGAATGGAGGAGGCTCTTTTCTTAAAGGTCCCTAAGTCATATCGTTTCGGAAATACCGCAGGTCAAAAACTACCTAGTAAATGTAAGGTGGTTGACTGCCAACCATCGAGAGGATGTGGATGGAATTTAGAATTCTGTCACAGTGTATTATAGAATTTTACATCTAGAACAATTACTCAAATAACTCCTTGTAGCATTTCACATTTTTAATTGTTATATATTTGTAAATATTACATGGTAACCCTGGTCGTGTGATTGTAAACGAGTAAAAAAATAATAATCGGTAAGCAAATGAAGTGAAAAAGCTCGATCAACGATTTAGCAAAGGAGCGAGCGTTCATTATGCGTTCTGATATTAAAACAATGCGCCATTCAGAGATCGGCCGCTGAATGCGGATTTTGACGGACAGTTCCGGACTCACACCGTTTGGTTTTAAAATAAAAAAATCATTTCGTACAATTTTTGATATCTTTTAGTTACCACCAGTTTAAAAATAGAACTGTTAATTAATATCTCTTGACTATTATCAAATACTGGTTAGTCAACATATTAAAAATAATATGTTAATTGCCAGTATTTAAAAAAAGTACCTACTTATTATTAAAATTAGTATCTAGTGATTTCTTATATTTACGCGAACACTACACATTTTTAAATAAAACTAATTTTACGGATTTTATCGCGTATATTAACTTATTTTTTAACTTATTTTTATTTTTATATTCCCGACGTTTCGGGTGCTTTCCAGCACCCGTGGTCACGGGGGACTCTAGTATCTAGTATTAATGAAAAAGCATTCTTTAATTGCGCAATCAGCAAAGGCATTTGGCGTAAGCGCACGCATATAAAACTGAAATTGATCAATCGTCCTAATTTGTTCTAATTCAAATCGAAAAAAACTAAACAAAGACTTCTGGAGTCGAGCCATTTGGCCCGTACAGCCTCGATACCGGGCTCACAAAGAGCAATTTGTTATATACAGTGATTGATTCGGCCGATACATCACTAACGCGTTTTTCTATGAAAAATTGCTATAATCGACTTAAAAACTCATTAGGGCCGAAGACAAAGAAACCTTCCGACCGCCATCCGTCTAATTTGAGTCGCGATCGAAACGAATCTCGGACGTGATTGCGTCGGGAAGTTTTTATGTAATTCCTCATCAAAAAGCCACGATTCCTATGTCCTCGGGATATTTACGTCGCCCCAGTTCGAGTGTACTCCGTTCGAAATGTTATTTAACTTTAATTATATAATTTATTCTTACTTTTAACTTTTTTTGTTGCCATGGATCAGTGAGCGGCTTACCTGTTGACGGTAAGTATTCCGGGGTTCGAGTCTGAGCAAAAGAAAGTTTATAATTTTTGCGTAGAGATAGCGTATTTGACCCTCTATTCCCCGATTTACTTGGAAAAATGTAAAGGCATTAGACACATTGCATGCAATTGTAAATTATCTAATAATAGAAAAATACACGTAATTTTTCATTCTGTTTACATAGGTTTCTCAACTTTATAATAAGACTATAATGATAATATAATGAATAATAAGACTTTGAGCTAAATAGAAAAAAGTAATATAAAAATAATTATAACACTGTCCTCTTTTAAAAATAAAAATCATTGATACAAAATCAAGTACTTATCTATAGAATTAATAAAAAAAAGCAACAACAACTTGCACCGCGTACGCGCAGTTGGCTCAGTGTCGCGCGCTCACGCACATGTCCTACATCATCGGCGCTATATTCATTACCGCTGACAGCACAGGAAACGGCAATAAAGCCCGCTCGGGGGACAAAAATCATAAACAAAATTAATAAATTATTCTTTTAAAATAAAACATTCCGAAATTTGAATACGTCGGACGATTAAAGGTGCGCTGCTGAGGGGAGGCTGAAAAGAGATTCGGTGACAATGCCTTCGATAATTCTGTCAGAAAAAAGTTTGTCGCCGTCATTCAAATTAAGCGACAAGATACATTTTTTTTTTGAATATGTATCGGCGTATTTGAATAAGTGTGACATTAATATTCTTTTGTGATAATTCCGAGTTCGGAACGCCCACGCCCGGCTATTGTCTCGCGAGTTATTGGCTCATTAGGCGATACGTCGCGTTGTCCCGACCGATTTAAATATTTGATTTTTAAATCGAATACTATCGATACATCAAAACAACAGTCAGTATACCTCTTTACAGTAACAGTTACAGCATTTTGTTATTATTTTAAAAACAATTTTTGTATCAAGTGCTTATATTTATTAGGCAAGACTATCCTGACATAATTACTATAAGTACTAGAATGGCTAAAAGATAAGTCGACATGGCAAAAAGACGAACTTGTTACTTTGTTGACATTAATGGACTTTAATGATATCTTAAACAATGTTCCATTCAATTCCTTTGATCATTTTTAAATATCATATTTAAAAAAAACGCTCATTTTACCGATTCTTATTAAAACATTTTCAAAGGTATTATTAAAAATCATCAAATCATAAACACACAAAAGAAGTTATTACAAAAACATCGATTCTATCATTCCTATCTCCGGAATGTATCTTCTCCACCAACTTCCGTATTACGCGTTATCTCAAAATCAAAATGCGATTCCGAGCTGCACAAAGGAAGCGAAATGATATATTTGTACAATAAGAAAGCGAGCGTCACCCACGTGTGCCCGGGGCAGATGTGCCCACAAATTACGTATGCTAATGTGTTTCGTAATCCTTTCGTCGGACCTCCCCGTCGCGTCACCTTGTCTCGGCATAAACGGTATTCAATGCAGTCACACTCGATAGTCCAACTACTCGTTACTTTCACAAGGTATCAATTATAAGTATAATTTTTTTTAAATAGAATAAAGGTGACAAACGAGCACACAGTCCACTTGATGAACACATAAACATCTAGGTACACTTATCTTCGATTAAGAATCAAAATGCAGATGCGTTGTCACCCCTGAGGACTAAGGTTGTATGCGGTTCTCTACACTCACCATACGAAACACGGCAGCATTAAGCTGTTATTTTTACGCTGGTATTCTGTGAGAGCGTGGTCAATCCCCGGTCGAGCGGACCCATTCGACCTAAAGCCATAATATAGCTGCAGCTAATTAAAACTTTACCTTCTTTGTCTTTATAGTGAAGTGTAACAATTCTTCAACATAGAGACTCGATATTTTCGATAGGCAGTTACTTCGACTAATTAATTAAGGTACAGATAAAAATATCAGCTGTTACGTCAGTGTTTCTACTTTTTTAAAGATTATTGTGTTCCTGTTTACATTGCTGAATGTTTCAAGGCACTGATCACATGCGTGGGAGCTTTATGGATCGGGATGAATTTCTGGCACAAAATTTAACATTTAGATTTATTAACAAATTAGTTTTGTACTATCTTGTTGTGTATCTACAAATCGACAGAACTATTTACATAATGTTTACCACACAATGATTATATTAACGAAAACGCTGAGAACTTAATTTTGTCGTCTAAAGGTCCTGCTATAAAAACAGAAATAAAAATGCCTACTCGCTAATGCAATTGCACACAACGACCCATAACAAGTCATTATCGTCAAATTTCCGTTCAATATAATAGCACCGCTGTACCACAAAATATTATCAATGGCAACACTGCGATACTTCGTTTGAAATTAGAATCAGTACCGTACCCGCTTCCGTTCGATATTCGAATGTGCGTTTGAATTAAGAACGCGTTCTAAATAATATGATGCCGGCAAATAGATATCACTTTTGTCGTTTAATTTATTTAGACAAAGGTCGAAAGACTTTCAGCTTTGTAGTAATACCCTAGAAGTAAATAATATACAGACCGATTACAGCTTCTTTTCTTATACGACTACACAGGTGGATTTTATATTTTACTAATTTGATTTAATACATGTTTCTGTAATTGTATCGCCTACTTTCATGTTATTTGAAATTAAGTATTTAGTTTTCTTAGTCAATTAGATATTTAATCAAATACTTACCTAATAATCAATGGCAAAATATGTATTTTGAACTCTACATTGATTGAAGTTATTTGTATATTCGCGGTAGCATAACTAAGTATATAAAACGTATTCCAACCGTCGAGTGCCTATTTACGAGCACGTAACGCAAACAAATGTCTAAATATTCTGTCTGTATAACTCAAGAAGAATTTTGATAAACGCTGACAATTTTGTATCAATTCTAATAGCAATAAGTACACGCTCGATGTATTATTATTACCGTACTCGTAAAAAATAAATCTGGTACGCAACTACTAAATTATCTGCGTCGTAGATACGTACCCTATTTAATTCGGGAAACATTTTGCGAAATGTGCGATGGAAAAATCTGATTAGCTTTGATGATATATCGCTAAGAATTCCTCGCTTTACCGCTTCTAATTTGAATATTAGACGTGTTATTGAAAAGAAAAGTTTTTGAACGGCCCTCGTCGAGCTTTTAATGGTTATTGCTTCTTCCCTTGCTATCTCGTTTCCGAACGTACCCGGTTCAGGTGTGCGAAAATCATTATTTTTATTAATTCCTTTTTTAAACGTTTTTTTTTAATAATGCATGCATAGGAAAAGACTGTGTTGTTTTCTTTTGGTACACAAACACTTTATAAATGTTTGACTCTTTTTTTTATAGAATAAGGGTGACGAGCACACAATCCACCTGATGGTAAGTGGTTGCTGCGACCCATAGACATCTACATCTATCCTCTGTTACAAATCAAAATGTAGATGCGTTGTCACCCGTGAGGACTAAGATGGAATGCCTCATTTGCAGTAAAAAGGGCCTCCGGCCACCTGCACTCACCAAGTGAAACGCAGAGGTAAACCTCTACTTCACGCTGGTTTTCTGTGAGGTCGTGGTACTACCCCGGTTCGAGCCGGCCCATCCGTGCGACAGCAAAAGCTGCCGCGTGGCTCTACCACTGTTTTACTTCTTATAACATCAGCTATCTGCCACTAAAAGTTCGGTAAAAATCGGTCCAGCCATTTCGGAGATTAGCCCGAAAGAAAACACACAGACAGACAAAAAAAAGTACCGTATATACTTTCATATGCATTTAGTAAAAGGCTTTTATTTTGCCATTACAAACAGACACTTAAATTTTATTTATTTGTAGAGATAGATTGTACGCGAGCGAATACCTACTAGGCTAGCAAGACCCTCATATGACCTATACCTACGAGTGCGACTGTGTGCGTTCGTTGATTTGTACTGTGACCAAAAGATTCTTCTACCATTCTACCACTACTCTGGCACTAATCCAGCGTTGCTGTAATACATTTTTTTATGAAATAAGTAATGAAAGTAATTTTACAAATGAATGTGACGTAATGCAATAACGGAAATCATTAAACTGTTTATTTAAACGCTTGTAACATAAAAATATTAATTTTAAATACTGATTTTTAATAATTTCAGCACTCCGATAACTCAAAATCATGTTAGAAAAACTTCATTAATTAGTATCTATCTAATTTTCCAACAGTGTAATCATATTCTTTGATTCATATTTTCTGGCCATTAATATCTAAGTAGATTTTTAAAATAAGATAAGAGCATTAAAATTTTAAATTCGCCTCCATTCAAAAACGTTCGAAACAGCAACACAATAACTGAAGCAATTTCGATGAGCAGCGATCCCGCGTTACTTGGCCAACTCTCAATACACTTGAGCGCCATAAAAAATAATTTAAATTGCTCTTACAGTGACTCGCTATCGCAACCGGCATTTGCATACTAAAATAATGCAAAAATCTATGCGAGGAACGCACCCAGCGCGCGTTTCTATTGTTGTGCGATAATTTAAAATGGCGCCAAGGAACTTTTTTATATCGAACCCATTAATGTTATAGTTAAGGCTTTGGCTGATAAGGAAAATAATTTTAAAAGCAAAATAATTAAGATTTTTGATTACATTAAATTATTTTTATGACTGTGATTATTTTTAGCCGTGGTCGCTCAGATGGTTAGCGCTCGCTGTAAGCTGCACATTACTCGAGCAACCCGAATTCGATCCCCGCCGGCACCAATGAAATTGTTAATTGCAATTTTAAGTACTGATTTACCACGTGCTCGGCGGTGAAGGAAAACATCGTGAGGAAACCTGCATGTCTGAGAAATAAGAAAAAAAAATATTTTGAAGTGGGACGTAAATAGGTTGCAACTTTACTTTACTTTTATGTTTATGATTACATAGATATCTCTTCAATAGAAGACTATATTAAAACCGGTATTCTAAATCTTGGAAAATCCTTTACTATTGTAAAACAAGACATTTTCATCACCATCATTATCATCATCATTACAACCCTTCACAAGTCCACTGCTGAACATGCTCACAATGAATGCGACAAAGCGCGGTCCTGAGCCACCTGCATTCATCGACCTCCTGCATGTCTCACCCGATCGTCACTCCAAGACATTTTACTATTGTATTATTAGATATGCTAATTACTTAAATATAATTTTTTATTGCACGAACAACGAACAATAATTCTTATAAAACCCAACGTTACACTATCGCAAAAATTCGTATACTTACATGACGTAAAAACAGGCGTTAACCATTGTTTGTAGCACAATATTTTTAACAAATTTAACGGAACGTAAGATCACGCGTCACTAGCGGCTGTGGAAACGTGCCCTAACATTAGACGCGTGGGGTAAAGAAAATTTTATGTGTTATTTTCTTCTTGTTATGAAATATGCGCGCCGTTAGGTTATTTATGGCCTCAATGGAGGTTATATTTCGGGAAGTAATGAGGTTCGGTTCGGAAAGGGCAATTTGAATGTGCTTAGATTGAGTCGTTGAGGGTGCGTTCATCGGTTATCCGACCACTTCTAAACTGCTTTTACGTCTCAAAATTTCTTTTACTCAGTTGTTAATACTTTAAAAGGATGGTGTGATGTTCATACCGTGGCAGATGTCTTCACATCGTTAATTCCCAAGAAGTTCACAAGGTTGTAGGTTGAATAAGTTACCCACCACTGCCTTCCCCAAAGATTGCCCTATAAGGGAGATATTTGCCATACTTGCCACGCTTGGCAAGCGGGTTGGCAGTCACAGATTTCTATTATTAGTTGTAATTAGGAAGACGCTGTTGCCCATCTCCTGGTTTGTTTCCCTCTATCGTCTCTCACGACACCCACGGCGATATGGCGTTGTGGATATTCTTACACCGCCACTACACGGTACACCGGTTCGGTATCAAAAACCCGCCAGTGTATCCTTTTTTTAAGCTAGATATATTAATAATAAACGCTATGAACGCATTATTTATTATATTAATTAAACAATTATTAAGCGTGGTGCTAAGTGTACCGTGTCGAGGTCAACGCACTGCTCAGTTACTGATACGAGACGGCACGTCCAAAATTTCACATTTCGGATTTGCTTTGTATGACCGAGCGCGAACTTTCAATGATTTCTAAAGTTCCGTATAAAACAATAATACAAATTATTTCTTAATTACAAAAATTGGAATACATTTGCACAGACAATGCTATATTTCAACGTGCTAGAGCCATGCTCAGTCGGGGAGGATCACGCTCAGACAGAATAACGGCGTAAAATAGCAGCTTAACGCTGCTGTGTTTTGTATGATGAGTGTAGAGAACCGGAGACATTTTTTTAATTTAAACGAAGCATTCCATCTTAGTCATCAGGGGTGATAACGCATCTGTATTTTGTTTCTTAACTGTCCATAGTCACGCTTATACTGTAAAAAAAATTTCGTCATTCATTAGAGGATTCTCGGCCTCGTTTTCCGTATAAACTATACGTTAACATGAATGTGTTTAGTCGATTTATAAATAACCCAATGTAAGTAGAGACGCTGAGAAATAAAGTTCATACTCTCTTATTTAAAGTCTAAAGTTCGTTTAATCGAAGATTTCTGTTCCCAAACAATTAATGATATTTCCAGTTCAAACATTTCAAACATATAATAACATTTCACATCTTGATTGCATATAAATCGTGTAACAACGTTTTTCTAACAACACAACGGTACCCTAATCATAATTCGAACGCGTAAATTTGAATTAACGTTTACAGCACTACTTTTAATTCTAATTTCAAAATTGTATTAATACGAACAATAACCGCTCTGAGCGCATTCAATGGATAAAACAATAATTTTCTCATAAAAACTTCAATCCATCCTATTTAATACTGAGCTCTAACTGATAAGTTAAAAGTGCTAAAATTGCTTGATCGCCCGCATGCCACTCACGATCATAACACTGATAAATGATAATTAATTAAAAAATATGTATTCAGTAAGGCGGACCGTTTCCAAATTCTCTCGGAGTCAACGATTCGTGGGCTCGACGTGAGACTCGACTTTTAGTTGCAATTGTGTTTTATTATAACAGTGTTTAAAGATTTTCAATTGTTTCATTGATTTCAAAAGTCAGTTTAATTGAGATATTATATAATTTTGTAGTTACAATTAAAAAAAAATTATAACAGTGTTTAACGATTTTGGATTGTTTCATTGATTCAAAAGTCAGTTTAATACAGATAGTAAATACTTTAATGCTTCTAATTAAAACAAAAATGTTTTTTCGCAGTGATAAGTTTTGTGTAACTTTCTTCAAATTATTATAGAGGATTATGCACGTTTCTTTCAATGTGGTATGTATAAAATATAATGAAATTGTTTTGTTCCTATTTTATTCCATTTTTGAATTGTTAAACGATTAAATACTTTCCTTGGTTTTCATATTGATACACATGATATTAATTTGCTTACTCGTAAAACAGTCAAAGTCATTTATTTTAAATTCCAAATCCTCCACCAAAGACTTAATAGCATCCACCCTGACCGCTAAACCACGTGAGAGTTCAAACCGAACAAATTCGTATCCAAATGTTTATATTAGGACAGATGTGACAAAATTTATGTAACTGAAGACGTATTATAAAGAACGCGGTTCAATCACGCGTTAAACAACAGAATCCGGCGAGGTTCTCACACATCGAGATATTAAAAATGCGTCAATATGCAAATAAATGCTATCGAAGGATCATATCCTCAACCCTATATAGGTCAATAAATTAGAGAAGAAAAATGGTGTGTGCATTAAATAAACCAGTTCTACGAATATGTTGCGTATAAATCCTTCACCCTTCAATTGTTCTATGATTTATTCGTCTTCGAATCGAACTGCATATGCTAATATGCCGTATGTCACTGGGGTTCCGCGGGTAGTTCACGGACCCCTAACCTTTAACACATCTGCTTTTATTTAAGAGTTAAACTAAAAAAAATAACTTAAATTTGGAAACTATAAAAATTCCTAATTACACATTTGTTGCTAAATAAGTTCACAATGCTGTTTTGACGAAAACTACTGGTGACGTCATTCATGTATAAAATTAATGTTTTAATTAATACAGAACCCGGTGTCTGTGATGTCGTAACGGACACGACCGATATTTTTAATAATGATTCGATATTATTTCGGGACCGGTTACTTTAGCTGTTTAATATGCGAATAATAATTAATATTTCCTAATTTTCTTAGGGGCTTTCGTTCTCACGCGAGGGTTAGATTGATCGAAACTACCCGATGTGCTAATTAAGTGACTTAATTCCATTTAATACAAACTTTCTGGAGTCATCTGTTGGATTCCCAAGTATGTCAAATGTCAACCCATAGATGAAGTTTGAAATTAAAATGTTAATTTATCCCCATAGTGTTTTTTTTAATACAATTTGTTTTCATTACTTGCTTAAAACTTTCGAATAAAATTTAAAATGTATATTAACGATTTCTTATGTTTACGCGAACACTACACATTTAAATAATGGTCCCCCCATGGGTAGTGTAAAGTGCTCGAACGTCGGGGAAATAAAATAAGTTAATATACACGATAAAATCCGTAAAAGCTAGATTTAATTAAAAGGTATATTGTTTTAAATTAAGTCCTCTCTCTCTCTCTCTCACAGAATACCAGCGTAAAAATAACAGCTTAATGCTGCTGTGTTTCGTATGGTAAGTGTAGAGAACCGGAGACACTTTTTACTGAAAAAGAGGCATTCCATCGTAGTCCTCACGGGTGACAACGCATCTGCATTTTGATTCACAAACGAGGATAAATGTAGATGTCTATGGGCCACAGCAACCACTTACCATCAGGTGGACTGTGTGCTCGTTTGTCACCTTATCCTATAAAAAAAAGTCCTAAATTAATGAATACATTACCAAATTAGTTAATACGAGCAGTTTTTAAGCCGTGATAGCCCAGAGAATAACCGTAACCTTTTAATGTTCACACGAGCGAACCGAGTTCGAGCGCCAACGAAAATTATTTATTTGCAATTCTATACGTTTGGAAACAGTATCGCCAGCAGCTCTTTGCTGCCCCTAAACCCATGCAGAAATAAGAAGAGGCGTGTACCCAGCTGTGGAACTGATTTTTTTTAAATAGAATTAGTCCACCTGATGGTAAGTGGTTGCTGTGGCCCATAGACATCTACATCAATCTTCGCTTGCGAATTAAAATGCAGATGCGTTGTCAGCCGTGAGGACTAAGATAGAATGCCTCGTTTCCAATAAAATAGGTCTCCGGTTCTCTACACTCACAATACGAAACACAGCAGCGTTAAGCTGCTATTTGACGCTGGTATTCTGTGAAAGCGTGGTCCTTCCCCGGTCGAACCGACCCATTTGTGCTACAACTATACTATTAATGTAGCTGCAGCATGACTCTACCACGTATAAAATATTGATAATGATATAAGTAGATATTTTAATGGCAGTGTCTAATGTCTACGTTTCTAAAGTATAGACACAAGGAAAGAAAATAGTTAGACGTAATATTTCTTTGATTTTCATCTAATTTTATAGTTGTTCTTATAACCTGAGATTTTAATTATAACTATAATCACCGGTGAATTAACAATGTCATGTATATCTTTAGTACCTACTGTCTAGTCTGGTGATCATAAACGCGGTTGCTTTTCATCAGGTCCCGGGTTCGAATCCCGGGTGGCGCCAAAATCAGTTTCTTGACCGAAAACCCAGTAGCAGCCCGGAGTGAGCAAGATCGGGGTGTTGAAAGGCGTTGGTGCTGCGCCTGGTCTCTCTCCGGTCGTGTCGGTTTGCCGTCCCATCGAACTATGAGAGTGCACTTGTGCGTGCATATTCACTCGGGCACTACAATGCTGTCCTGCGCTGATGACTGACTAGTCTCCGTTGGGACTGGCCGCCGTGGTCGGAGATCGGTCTGGCTTAACACATCGATGGCTTTCGAAGCTTGAAGTTGGTTGCAGATGTTCCTACACTGCAGTAACCTCTTATAGCTTGTTCTTGACTCTAGAATTATTAAAAATATCTTTATTTGTTGACTTCGAATTTATAAATTAAAATAAATGCATATTTTGCCTCCTTGTAAAGATTCCTGTCTATTCAGACTTTTTCTTTATTCGATTTGCACAATCGTAAGAAGCTTTTAAAAAATGCATCTACAATCCATGAATGCACATGCACGCTCTATAAATAACCCATTTCCGTACAATAGCTTCAGTATCAATACTCACTGACATCTGGCCGCCCCGGGGTCGCGTCTTAACCCTAAGCCTATCTCAGACCTTTCACATCGATCACAAAGGATCATTTAAACCTGTTTTACCGATTGATAGCTCCGATTTCGATTTTTAAATATCGTTGATGTATACCTATTTGCATATAACTCCTTTGGCTATGCAAATGCGGTACAAGACGGTATGGGAATCTCGGCGTTCGCGGGTACAGTATATGCAAATGTAGGAGATAACGCGCTATGCTATGACGTTTATCTTGGCGGCCAGTTGCTCGCGCGCTTTTGATGCGTCACGTCACTAGCTCAGTAAACGCGATTGTCGAATTTCGGTGTTCGATTTTCGAAACTTCTACATAATATTGACATATTTTTTTTTAATTTTATAATGGTGACATAAATACTAGCGTGCTAAAAATATAATTTATTTTTAATTATTCTTATTGTAGTGAATTTAAATATGTTTTAGAAGTTTTATGTGGTTATTAATTTACAAAACAAAATTATGAAAATCAGGAATTACTATATGGAGGTAAGATTAACCAATTCGTGAAAAGGATATTTATAAAAAAATGGTATGTATATATTTGTTCGTTCTATTCGTCCTACAGTATTAGTACAAAGGTAGTATAGGGAATAGATAATGAACTACGTGACCGTATATACATACGTTTTAACCCTGTTCACAACTGTACAGCAAATTCAGTTGTTAATGAAAAGAGAATCTATTATAGAGGACGACGAACAATGAAATGAAATACAATTAAAATGGATGCGGCATTTTTGCACTCAGTTAAAGTTCTGACGATTGAAATATTCTAAAATATGTAAACGTTAAATTTATAAAAAAAAAAACTTTATATTATGACATCAAATATTTTCCAGCCACTAATTCACCTTTGTTTTACACTTTTGATTACGTAATGAATTTAGATACTGCCCTTAGATAACAATGCTAATTAAAATTAATATATTTATTTGTGTGCACTTTAATTATACCATAAATATATTTCCTGTTACGAATTTTATACAAACTTATTTTGTTAGTTTTTTTTTCTTTTTTAAGTTATAATGTAAGTACTAGTACGTGTTACCAGCAAGTACGTAGATCTGAGACGTGGTCCTTCATTGCTGGCAGTATGAGGACGCTCTAGATCACTTAGCGAGCTGTGGAATGGGCTACGCACTGTGTTTCTCAGCGTGATAGACATCCGCAGTAAAACCACAGTAAACGACAGTAGTTGAAGTGGCAAGAGGCCGGCCGAAAGGGAAAAAAGGTTCCCGAGTTGCAGCCTCATACCGGTACCGGAATTGTAGGGCGGCCTCATTAGATTGAGTATCAGCCTGGTGAGGCATGCAAGAAGATCTTCTGCTGGATGCAGGTGGTTCAGGACTATGTTTATGAACGGGGGGGGGGGGGTCTGTGTTCAGCAGTGAACTAGTGAAGTGATGTAATGGAATGTAGGTAATATGCTTACCATTTTGTCATGTTTATAAAAGTTAGTACTAAGCTAAAATCTAGTTATAAACAGCGATAATTTTAATTTTAATTAAATATAATGCTATACTATAAACTAGCGACCCGAGCCGGAGATGTCTGGGTAGAATTTATTAAAGTGACGGTATTTAGGTTTAAATTAATCAAAGACCATTTACTTTATAAATTTTGCGGTTTTTCAAAAAGAAAAAACTCAGTTTTTCGCATAAAATATAGTCTTTAGATTACTCTTGACATTGTTTTTTATCCGTTTGTGAAGTTTCGTTACAATCGGTTCAGTAATTCCGAAGCCCCGGCCAACAAGCAGACAGACAGATAGATAAAAATAAAAAATAAACAGTTATCCATATCTTAATGGTCTACAAACAACCCTCAGCTCAATCTTAGGTAGCTATTCGATATTACAGACAGACACTTCAATTTCATTTATATGTATAAATTAAAAATATGCCGCATCTGTAGTAACGTCGTATGGCCGCGCTCCGTCCCCACGTCTCCTGGTAATTAAGAGAGGCACAAATTAGCGACACGAGCGAAAGACGAATGTTTTTCTTTTGCCGGGGCCCGATGCGGGCGCCGCCTCTGTTTTTGAGGTTTTACAATTTTGCACCTACCTCCATGTGCTCGTGTCACAAACTTTATTTTTACGGTAAAGAAGACCGGCATCCGCTTTACACGGGTTAATTTCCCTGAAATTTTCCTATTTGAATAAGAATTTTATATAACATTTACGTCTCGTGGAATCAATTAGAGCATGTGTATACCCTGAAGTGTTTTCGTATATTACTTTGAATAACCTAAATAGAAGACATAACTACACACATTTACAATTGTTGTGTGTACGTACGTACATACGTGTTGTTGGCTATATTATCCTTCCAAAAATAAAGAGACCCCTTGTAATAGACTTTTATAGCACTAAATAAAGAGTAGTATAGAGTTCACCCATTATTTTGTGTTTATAGGTTTATATTTTATTTTTCAACCGACTTCAAAAAAGAAGTAGGTTCTCAATTGGACTGTTTTCTTTTATTTTTTCACAGTGGTAGAGCCACGCGGCAGCTTTTGCTGTCGTACGAATGGGCCGGCTCGAACCGGGGTAGTACCACGACCTCACAGAAAACCAGCGTGAAGTAGAGGTTTACCTCTGCGTTTCGCTTGGTGAGTGCAAGTGGCCGGAGGCCCTTTTTACTGGAAATGAGGCATTCCATCTTAGTCCTCACGGGTGACAACGCATCTACATTTTGATTTGTAACAAAGGATAGATGTAGATGTCTATGGGCCGCAGCAACCACTTACCATCAGATGGACTGTGTGCTCGTTTGTCACCCTTATCCTATATAAAAAAAAATATTTTTTATGTTTGTTACCTCAGAACATTTTTTTAGGTGAACCGATTTTGATGATTCTATTTTTTATTTGAAAGCTGGTGCTTCTCATGTGGTCCCATATAAATTTGATCAAGATCTGATTAGTAGTTTTTGAATTATCGTTAATAATACGTATTTAATTGATATTGAAGTCGGTTATACGACATTTTTAATTTTACCATTTGATTAATTACTTTTTATATACCTGTTGGTAAGTAAATGATGTGGCTCATAGACATCTACATTTATCTTCAATAAAGAATCGAAATGCGGATGCGTTGTCACCCCTGAGGACTACGATCGAATGAACGTTACCAGTAAAAAGGGTCTCCGGTGCTCATCTTTCACCATTCGAAACACAGCCACATTATGATTCTATATGACGCCGATGGTGGTGGGTTATAACTTTCAATAGAATTATTGCGTTGTTTATAAAATATAGGCGTGGACGTAAAGTAATCAAACACTCCAACTTAAATCTTCTGTAAAGAGGCATATGCAGGTCTTCATGGACCACAGCATTCTCCTACCATCAAGTAGCTGTGGGCTCGTTTTTCATCCCCACATTTTTTTAAACATTCTTGCTATGTGACAATGATACTACCGAATTGTACGATTTCGCTAACACCTATATGCGCTTATTAAATATGAATAAAAAAAAAACTGTGGACCTTACACAAGCATTAAAATTGATCAACACATAACGACGTTATCCACATAATACGGACCCTACTCAGCGGTCACTTCGACAGCGGTTACCAACCTTTTCCAAATTTCCCTCCCCCCACCCTAATTTTCGGCCCACTTTTTACGTCAATGTTTTTCTATAGAAGCCACGCGGTATAAATGGACGGGGGATATGAAAACACCTCCTATCAGTCCGGTAGGGCAAAGGGGGACAAGTTTTCAGGAAAAAGGATTAGCCGATACAGGACAAGGAGGCTTTTAATACACGCGACTGATACGGGACGCAACACTTCCGCTGTGACTTAAATATTCGAGTATGTTTCTTTTAAAGTAATTTACAATATTAATTGCTAAAATATTATAAGAACAGTTTTAAAAAGACCTTATTTACTACTGGAACAAGGTTAACGAGGCTTCATTAAGCAAACCACTAAAATATTTAAAATATAAAGTATAAGTATTTTAGTTTTCAATAAGAATATCTTATTTAATTAACTAATTACTTAACGCTCAAAATAGAAATCGGCCAGTTACATTTTATTGTATATTATGCTAAATAGCTTTTAATTAGAAAACAGTATATCTAATTGCTTTTTGCGCACTAATAAATTTCAACCTACAAATGAAATATTGCTATTGTTGTCACTTGGTGAAATTTCATCTTCATTTTTGTGATTTGGTTGAGTTCTTGTACTATTTAATTATACGTATTTAAAAAATGCCTTCATGATGCCGTGATGCAAAACCGGATGGTTTTTATAGTCAATAATTTAATAATTTTAAATTATATTGCGAAGCAAGTACTAATGATTAACCAAATTACAAAAATTCTACGTACAAAATTGTTTTAAAAATAATGTAAAAAAAAAACATATCTGAAAGCGGAGCAAGCTTACTTATGCTTACCTTTTTTCGTCCATATTAATTCCTTCATATTGACGTACGTTAAATTCGCCTCCGGGATAGGGGTGTTAAGGGGTGACCAATGGCGGAAGGAGGGGGTTAGATAACGCGGGAGACATAAAGCGTAGGAGATCGCTAATTCATCATAAGTTAAAGGGGTTTTTATGTATGAGCTTTCGGACGATACTCTTTGTACGGTACGCAAAAAAGGTTAGCGATGTCTGGAGCGATAGCATTCAGGGGTAAAAAAGTTACGCCTCTCAAAGGCTAAACATGGACGAGATATTAATTAACTTTAAAGGTAATTTTCACTTTCGATCCATTTTAAAAATTTATTATAGATAGCGCTCAATACCGACTTCCTTACTGATGTTATAAATGATTAGCAGTTATCAAATCTAAAACAGGCTAAAGAAAATGTTGAGAAAACTTAACAAATTTCTATTGACGACTAGACTGTGCGATCGTGTTTACTAGACCCTAGGTTATACAATAGCAAACGGTGTATCAAACGAGGTGGTTTTGATAAAGCCTCCCAATTTCGGAAAGCTATAATAAGTTCGCAATTATTATAAGGAGATATGATCGATGTTATGACGGTGAAATGTTGATGATGAATACAAACTCATCTTTATACAAACCTTGTTATTATAAAATATAAATATTTATTCATCGCAGCTTTTTAATTGCAACTATATTGTATTTTTCTGCCGACTTCCAAAAAGGAGCCGGTACTCAATTCGACTGTATGTTTTTTTTTTTTTTCGTTTTTTTTTTTTTTTTTTTTTATGTGTGTTACCTCAGAACTTTTTTCTGGGTGAACCGATTTCGATGATTCTTTTTTTATTTGAAAGCTGGTACTTCTCGTGTGGTCCCATATGAATTTGATCAAGGTCAGACCAATAGTTTTTAAGTTATTCTTAAATAACTTATATTGAAGTCGGCTGTACAAAATTTTTAATTTTAAATTATCATACATAAGAAATATATTTTTCTTTAACCACCAAGTAAGCTTAAATTTATAATGTTCACGACAGTAGTCTAATAGCGGATTCAAAAACAGGACTTTTCGAGTTTCTGGCACGTACTCTAGGCTTTTTGCCACGTGAATGAATATATTCATATTAAGTCGAAATAAAATATACCTTATTTTTAATCACTAACCCACACAAATCTGTTGGACACGTGCCTCTGATCTTATAGAGAGAATTTGCCACAATCGCTATGCTTCGGAGAGAGGGATTGACGATCTCGCAACTTTGACGACGCTATCGTAGCCTTTCTGGCTGTTTTGCTTCTCATGTATCTAAGCCACATAGTTATACTGAGATTCTTACTATTTAGACTAAAAACTGAAGAACTTGCTATCAGAAATAACAAGGTCTTTAGGTCGTTCTAATATTTCTCGTAATGCTCATAATACGACATCCACAAGCCGAAATGATGGATCATCTTACGGTGCGACTCCACTTAGCGAAAAAAGAATTATCTCTTATATCCTCTAATATAGTCCTGTAAATATGAGTGTATCTGCAGAATCCACAATGACCCATCCAGCACAATGAGAGCGCACAATACGTATGAATTAGTTAATTAATTGATTAAAAAGGGCTCCGGCGACATTCGTTAGAAGTTTTTCTACGCCCCAGTCCTTCGGCCGCTCTCAGAACGGGACGAAATTGATTTAGCCGGGAGGGACGAATATGTGCTTAACTTTAACCCCTCGATGATCACACGTCGAGTTGAAATTAAAAATTGAAAATTGACATCGTTTGAAAAGTTTGGAACGCGGCGTGTAGCCGAAAAGTTTGGTAAGCACTGACTGTTTCAAAATATGCTCACGCTCACTGATACGTGGCTTGAAGTATTCGAAATCAGTTGCATCGATTGAAACTTTTTCAATTTGCATCCAAATATAAGAAACTTTCGTATCGGTGCGCTTTCAGGCTGTTTTACTGTCAAGTGGCTTTTCCGATGATGATTCACATATTTTAGTGCTTTAAATGTATTTGGCATAAAGACTCACAGTCATAGTCATTACCCCTTTAATGAACAGGTAAAAAAGTAAAAATCTTATTTTTAACAGTCTTCACTATATTATCATCATATATTACAGTACAGTGGTAGAGCCTTGCTGTAGCTACATTATAGTTGTAGCACGAATGGGTTGGCTCGACCGGAGAAGGTCCACGCTCTTACAGAACACTATCATAAAATAGCAGCTTAATGCTTAATGTAATTCGTAAGGTGAGTTTAGAGAATCGGAGATCCATTTTATTGGTGATGAGGCATTCTATCTTAGTCCTTATCTCAGGGTTACAATGTATTTCTACATTTTGATTCTTAATCGACGATAGATTTAGACGTTTGTGGGCCACTTACCATCGGGGTGAATGTGTGCTCGTTTGCCACCATATTCTTAAAAAAAAAAAAACAAAAATTTTAAAATTTTAAGTGCATTTCATCATTTTAAACGTTTTTTATTACCAAGTTTTTAATAACTCACTTTCGTGTGTGTTTGTTCAAATTAAGTAATTGATTTTAAACTAACTTCCCAATGACCTAGAGGCTTTATAAAAAATAATACTTTTTTTTTAAATTTCACGCGTTTCATATTATCTTTTTTTTTTTGAAACATTACCCCCACACTAGGATTTTCTCCTGGAGGCAGTGGAGGCAGTTTACAAACATAATTTGCACAAGGACAAACATCCAGACCCGGAACAATTATTTGCAGGGCATACAAATGCTTGTTCCGAGCGGGATTCGAACCCACGGCACCCAGCGCAGCAACTCATTGCTAAACCACTGCACCACGGAGCCGTCTAGTCTATTGATACCACGCAACTCTTTTTTTTTTTTTTTTTTTTTTTTTTTTTTTCGTGGGGAAATCCTCATGGATACCTCCGGCTGCGGGGGCAACCGAAAGGTTATGCCGGACTCCTACCGGCCAAAACCCCACGGTGGTCTCCATCAGCGTGTACGAGGGGTCCCGGGATCTCCGTTCGGAACGCAACCGGGGCCCCCCTCTCGCTTTGCTTTATTTGAAGCACGTCCCAGGGGCAGAACTTACTACCCCCAGCACCCTCGCAGTGCTATCACGATGTCTCGGGACCACTTCCGAGCCATCGTCCTCCTCGGGGGTTACGTTACGAGGCATTCGAGGCCCCCGCTCCAAACGCCTGTAACCCCAGAGGCCCCGTTTCTGGTAGGGGAACACCATCTTCAGAGGGAGGACCGTGACGAACGCCTAGATGACGTCGTCTTCGAGCGGGATCTGTCCTCCTCCGATCCCGCTCAGCAGCCTCCTTCTGGACCATTACGGACTCACAGAAGGTGGCTACGGCCCTCCATGCCGAGTCCCCGCTCAACATCGCCGACACGACTGCTGGCAGGGAGAGGTCCCGACCGACCCGGTTTGCCAGGATCATTCGCTCCCGTTCCCACGCTGGACATACTGCCAACGTATGGGACGCGGAGTCCTGATCCTGTCCACCGCAGTGGAAGCAGTTCGCCGTCGCTTCGCGTCCGATCTTACACAGATAATCACCGAAGCACCCGTGCCCGGTAATTATCTGTGTAAGTCTGTAGGTGAGTCTTCCTACTCGTCGCTGCATCCAGGCTTCGAAGACCGGCAGGATTGCGCCAATAACACGTTTGTGGGCATAGCGCTCCTCGTTGAGTCGAGTGCGCCACATCGCCAAAGCGTTCTGCTGCTCCTGCCGTTTTATCGACTCGAGCGCCTCATCTGGCTCACTGCCACCTCTCTGACGAAGGATGCGGATTCGGTTGTACACCTTTGCATCCATGTCCGCCAGTATATCTAGGGGTGGGAAGCGAGCCAGGACTGTTGCCGCCTCAAAAGATATCGTGCGGTATCCCCGCACGACCCGTATAGCCATTCTCCTCTGGACACTGTAGATTTTAGATCTACAGCGCCGGATGGCTAGCCTTTTTGCCCACACAGGTGCCCCGTATAAGGCTACGGACCGTACTACCCCCGCATAGAGGCGGCGTATTTCCTCCCTCGGTCCCCCTAGATTGGGCAGCAGTCTGTGCATAGCACCCGCCACCCTCTCAATCCGGGGGACTAGGCGCTCAAAGTGCTCTTCGAAGCCCCAGCGACTGTCCAGGTGGAGCCCCAGGTACTTCATGTACCGCCCCACTCTGACTACAGACCCACCCACGTAGACGCACGAGTCGGGTGGTTCCTTGCTCCGAGGTAATTTGTGAAACCATAAGGCCTCGGTCTTGTGAGGCGCTATTTCTAGACCCAACTCGTGGATTTTGGCGACGACGACTTCTGTCCCAAGCTCAGCGAGCTCCTTGGTCCCCTCGAAGGTAACCCCGCTGGCGACCACCAGTGTGTCATCGGCATAGCACACAATATTTACACCAGCAGGAAGGTCGACACGCAGAACCGCATCGTACGCGAGGTTCCACAGTAGCGGACCCAGCACTGAGCCCTGCGGAACCCCACGTTTGATCTCCCTCCGTGTATTCCTACCATCTTGCCCCATGTACAGAATGTACCTGTCGCGCAAGTATTCCCCGATTACGCCTTGCAGGTACGCAGGCACCTGGTGGTATTCTAATGCCCTCCGTATTGTATCCCAGGGTAGAGAGTTAAAGGCGTTGACAATATCCAGACTTATCGCCAACGCCACACCACCTAGGGATACTATTTGTTCCGACAGGGAGCGGACGCGCAAAATGGCATCTATGGTGGAACGCTCCCGTCGGAATCCAAATTGGCTTTCTGCCAAATCGGGACCGACGCGCGACAGATGTCCGTTGAGCCGAGTGGCAACTATCCTTTCGAACAATTTGCCAATCTCGTCCAACAGGCATATGGGACGGTATGCAGAGGGAGAATCGGCGGCCCTGCCTTCCTTCTTCAAGAGGACCAACCTTGCTTCTTTCCATGCTGTGGGGAACTTGGCACTCCGCAGACAGTCGGTAAACAGCAGTCTTAGCCTGTCCCCCAAGGCAGCCAGACTCAGCACCAGAGCCCGGCCAGGAATTCCGTCAGGCCCCGGTGCGGTGTTCCGGGCTCTCAAGCGGCTAACTGCTCGGTCCAGCTCCTCCACGGTCACCTGCATCTCATCATGCCACTCCAATGTCGACGGCAGGTGACCTGAGGGACTTGACCGGTCCTCTGGGAAAAGCGTGTCAATCACTCTTCCCAGCAGGTCCGGATCGAGAGTTTCCGTCAAGGGCAGCGACCATGGCCGGAGTTTTCCCAGCACCATCCTGTACGGTCGCCCCCAGGGATCTGCGTTGAGTCCCTCTAGGAGCTCTTTCCAGGACCGAGACCTGGCGTTAGATATAGCGATTTGTAACGCCTTTGTAGCCGCTCGGTATGCCCCGTAGAGTCCGGCTATCTCATCAAGTGGAGCTCGCCTTCTTCTTCGGGCTCTTGTGTACTGGCGTCGACTCCGCAAGCAGATCGCACGAAGGTGTGCAATTTCTGCCGACCACCAGTACACCCCCCTGCGCACCACGCAACTCTAAAATTACTTTACAACTGCTAAGTTCCGTCATCATTATAGTTGTAATCTCTGTATATTAGTTTCATCAGTACGTGGTCATTAATACGTGGTAGAGCCATGCTGCAGCTATATTAATAGTATAATTGTAGAACGAATGGGTCGACTCGACCGGGGAAAGACCACGCTCTCACAGAATACCAGCGTAAAGTAGCAGCTTAACACTGCTGTGTTTAATATGGTGAGTGTAGAGAACCAGAGACCCTTTTTACTGGAAAAGAGGCATTCCATCTTAGTCCTCACGGGTGACAACGCTTCTGCATTTTGATTCGCATACGAGGATAGATGTATATGTCTATGGGCCACAACGGTCATTTACCACCAGGTGGACTGTGTGCTCGTTTGTCACCCTATCCTATAAAAAAATTAATAAGTATCTTTATGTATATCTTGTATTATATTATATTTTCTTATAATATATAAATTTATATATTTGCGTATATTAATGTATGTATGTGTGTATATGTATGTATAATATGTATATGTATGTGTGTATGTGTATTTCTTTGTAACCGCCTTCGTAGTTCTATCACTGCCCTGAGGTTGACTGGCAGACAATGCTTTTAGCATTAAGTACGCCTTTTGTTCCTGTACTTAATATGTAAGGTTCAATAAAGTTTAAATTAATGAATAAAGAAGCAATCTATGAGGGAGGACTTTAGTAGGCTGTAACGGTAACGAAAACAGATTTTTTTTTTAATTTTACTTGTTTCATACGTAAACTATTAAAAAGGCAATATCTATCACTAGAGTCTTATCGAAATATCCGACGCGACCCAAATCCTACACCAAAGTGAACATTTAACGTTAATTGTTTTAAAAGAGAAACTCAGTAACTCGATCAATATACTATAATGCAATTATAAGCATTTTGTTTTGTTTACGAGAAAGGGCAAGGGGTATTAATAGGGATCGATGGGATTAAAAGTGAAGTTCGGGGATTCTAACGAAATAGAATTAATTGAGGATGGATTTTGATAAATGCTCCGTTGGAGATGTCGATATTTTGAACTTAGTTTTAAACCGTTTTGAAGGCTTAACGCGCGGCTGATAAAATAAAGTGCTTTACCAAATATCTCTATATACTTCACTACAAGATTATAATTCATTAACAGAACTATACAGGTTGACAGCTCTATCAAATAAAAAAAAACAGTAATGTAAAAAGTGTATTGTATTATTAGGTAGGTACAAGGTACCTATATAATTGTACAATGTATGTAAATATTATTATTAAGAAAAGTCCCGCTGGGGTTTCTTGCTGAGTCTTCCCAGGACAGAGGTTTTTTTCCGGACCAGTAAAAGAATAAATTACCTTTATTAATAATTTCTTGTAATCTATATCGTATAAAAAATTCACTTCTATGCATTCATAACTCAAACAGAATGTATCTCAATTCGTCATTTACTTATTAATGTGAATACATTCGTCTTATTTTGCGATCCAAAATATTTTATTATATACTCTAGTTTAGTAAACCTAATCAATAAATTTCCGATTTAACGCAATATGTTTTTATCTCTTGTGTGTGAAACTTCAATATGACACTTCTTATAAGAAACATGAAGAATTTTATTAACATATTAACTGCTAGCTGCCAGTGAAAATCCCGTCAAATTCGGTCCGGCCGGTTCGGAGATTAGCCGGAACAAACAGACAAACGGACGGACAGACAGACAAAAACTTTAAAAATTGTATTTTTGTTATTAGTACCGTATATACTTTCATATGCATTTAGTAAAAAGCTGTAATTTTGACATTACAAACAGACATTTCAATTTTATTTATTTGTATAGATTTTTAATACTATCGTTTAGTACTGAATAGAAATTAAAGACATACGGCCTTACTAAAATCGACGTCAATTTAAGAAATGACTAAAGTTGTTTTCTCTCTTTTCTTTAAATTACATTAGAAAGAGTTATATAACATAACATAAATTTGCATCAAAACAAACATAAACTGACACTCTAAGGGGTAAGCACCGTCTACGGACTTCTACTTGGCACGAACCTGAGACACCTTATTAGAGTAGTCTTTATCTGGCATTTCTTAAATATATCGCTAATTTGGTAAATAAACTTACGTCGAGAGCGTCTCTTGCTGACTTTGCCACTAACTTATGCAGAATATATTTGCTTTGTCTCTATCATAAAGTTATATAGATATATTTTTTTAATAGAATAAGGGTGACAAACAAGCGCATGAGGATGCTGTAGTCCATACACATTTACATCTATACCCGAACACGAATCAAAATGCAAATGCATCATCCTTGAGGACTATGAATGCCTCGTTTCCACTTAAAAGGGTTTCCGGATCACTACACTCACCATACGAAACACAGCAGCATTGAGCTGCTATTTTACGCTGGTATTCTCTGAGAGCGTGTCCTTACCTGGTTGAGCCGACCCATTCGTGCTACAACCGTAATATAGCTGCATCATGGCTCTACACTCTCTACTCTCTACTTAAATAATTAAGGGTAAGCAAGTATCAACAAGGCCTATAAAGTTGATTCAATTTAACACTTTTGCAATAATCATTGGAAGTGCGAAACAATGGAAGGCGAGTGATCTATTTCGGTAGCGCGGTGTCGGTGGCGTGCGAGGCAAGAATCCGATCCCAATTAGACACGAATCAAGCACCAAATGAGGTGCGAATCGATGACAAGAACGCTTTGAACTGGACTAGTGATGTGTTTAATTAACAATTCCCTTTCGATGCGTCGCCGAGACGTTTTAATGTTGGCTTTGATGTCGTTTTTTTTTTAAAAATATTATTTGCAACAAGTATGGTAAAGATTGTCGGTATATCAAGCCTTTTGAATCAACTTATTTTGGTTCTAAGTTTTACGTTTTAAGAGGGTATACAATTCTATTTACATTATATGATTTTTATATTTACGCGAATACCAAACACAAAATCAAACTAATTTAATGGATTTTATCGCATTTAATTTAAACTTTTTTAAACCGATGTTTTTTGGGTGCTTTACAGCACACGTGGTCACAGGACGGACTCAGGTGTTTGATTTTTCGTTGTCGAAGTTAGCCCGGCTATCTTCAGCTTTTTAATATTTTTGGTCGGATCTAATAGATCCTTACTAATAATAATTACTTGAACATTATTACCCTTACCGATATAGCCTATTAATGTCCACTGCTGAACAGAGCCCTCCCCCACAGACTATCTCATAGAGGGAAAATTTGCCATAGTTGCCACGCTCCGCAAGTGTTTTGGCAACCGCAGTTTTTTTATTTTTAGTCGTTATTAAAGAGAGCCTGATCATCTCCTCATTTGTTTCTTCTGTCACCTCTTACGATACCCACGGGATGATACGGGGTAGTGGATATTCTTACACCGCAACTTCACTTCATGTTTATATTATCATCCAATTGTAATAAAGCCAAGAGGGGGAGCCAGAAGACCCATAGCACAGGGTAACCTTGATTGTGTTCCTATGTCCCACAACAACGAAAAATGCTTTTGTTATTTATGATATAAATGTAACTAGAGTATGTGCGAGAAATGAATGTTATTATTATTAATAAAATTGTAAAGTTAATAACGTAATTCGTCACAGCTGAACGCCAATCGAATGTACACCAAATTCGTAACTAAATCAAAAGTAGCGGACACCCCCCACCTGGAGGGTGCCCGAAGAAATAATTAAAAGGCGAACGTTAAACCGTAAGCAACTTAATTTCGATGCCTATTTGTAGCTCATCGAGTACTGTCGAACTTCGAATAACTTTACCCAAGTTTCGGACAAACTTGCCAACTCGCCTGTCGCTCTGGAAATATTTGCAGCGCCCGACTTTTAGATTTGCTTTCGTTAATTTATAATTACGACTAATTGGTTATCTATATCCTTTTAAAGTAATAATTTAGTAGTTTTTATATAGAACAAGGGTGAGAAACAAACACACGGTGCACTTGATGATAAGTGGATGCCGTGGCCCTTGTGGACATCTACATTTATCCTCGGTTAAGAATTAAAATGCAGAATCGTTGTCACTGTTAAGAATTAAGACGCCTCGTTTCCAATAAAAAGGGTCTCCGGTTCTCTACAGTCACTACACAAAATATAGTAGCATTAAGCTGCTATTTTCCGCTGGTATTCTGTGAGATCGTTCTACATCTAATATAGATGCAGCGTTGCTCTACCGCGTATATGTATTTTTGTTAATGACGATTTTTTAATTTTTAATGGCTCGTTTTTATTATTACTATTTTGTTAATGCATTATATTTTTACCTGCTTTTATAATAACGTTTAAAATCGGACACACGTTTGACAGTTGGTAAAGTTCGCGCCAATAATAATTCATCTCACGATTTGACATTTGCTACTTGAGAGACATTGCGAGTTCGTTATATCGCGTGCCAGACAACAAATTGACATTTAATATTAATTAAAGTCCAAAACATCACCGTTCGCCCTCGCATTAAGTGTGAAAGTATTGAAAAACAAACTGCCGTTATGGACACGGCATCGCATTGACAGTCGCTTCGATACGAAAAACGAAACAAAGATGGCAGCGATCCAAAATGTCGTGTCAGGCGGGCAAATGTCAGCGTGTGCGCGCGCGTCTCAATGAGTCTCGATCCCTCATTCAGTGATCTGTCAACCTACCCGCCATTTGACCACATCAATCGTCTGTCTGTGTGTTGATCTTATCTTATTTATCTCAAGCATCTATAATGCTTTCTCTAATTAAATTCTGAAATGTAATAGTATTGTGTCCGACTAATTCAGAGACATCGACCGGTTAATATCAGTATCTATGCACTTTTCGTTATATCTATGCCGAGTGAAATGGCGACCATTATTATTATTGGCGAGCGACCAATTTAATATGTAGACATTATTCTAAACAATGTATTATAATTTAATATAAAAAAATTGTACAATCAACTTCAGTATAAATTATTAAAAATAACTCAAAAACTATTGGTCAGACCTTGATCAAATTTATATGGTCCCACCACATGAGAAGCACCAGCTTTCAAATAAAAAAGGATTATCGAAATCGGTTCACACAGAAAAAAAGTATATATATATAAAAGTAACACACATAAAAAACATACAGTCGACTGAGTACCGTCTCCTTTTTGAAGTCGGTAGATAACACACTAGCTTTTGTCAGTCATATATAATACAAGTACGTAAACGTTTCCGGAAAATTTATATTTATATTTCCGTTTTTCATATCAGACTATTGTCCCAACCTGTTCTAATCATCACAAACTAATAGCAATTGCAAAACAACTGTTTTTCGAATAAGAATAGAGCTCATTATCGCACAAACTATTCCATTCACAATCTCCCACCTGTTTAGAGAGTGGCTAAGCTATGATTACAACTCAAGATCGCACTCGAGCAATATTTAAATCGTCCAATTTAGATGCGTATCATCTTCGCACGCATTGTTCCCTGTACCGTTGTCTAGTTACACGTCTGCGGTCTCAGGGTGGATGTTCTTACTTCTAAATTACCATATGTTTAAACTATACCATATAGCATCCTTTCAGCTTGGTTGAAGTCCGTGGGCGACAAAGAATTAATAATAGAGAGTTTTTCCTTTTGTTCTATTTTATCTTCAATCTCCGTATTAGGGATTTTGTCTGACCGCCTTTCTGCTATCGATAGCTATCAACCCTTCATTTGAATTGAGTCAACGAATACCTTAATATTAAGATACCTTCAAAAACATTTATACCATATGATGCGTTAGCTCATACCGATACTTTTATAACTACACTAAAGACTAAGACTAAAGAATCGACGTGAAAATTGCTACACTTTTAACAATTAAAAAATAAGATTTTGTGTACAATATATATATATATATATATATATATATATATATATATATATATATATATTTAGTACGTGAGGTTAATATGGTCATCCAGTTAATATCGTCACTTTCTTATAAATCAAAATCAACAGTCTTGTTCGCTTAGATGGCTCTGTGATACGAAAGCACTATATCCGTCGATCACATAATATAAGGTCAAAAAGCCGCTGCTTTATCGACGCCACTTTGACAGTTGACAATGCAGTAAATACAAACATTAACTGTTTTTTTTTTCAAATTGATTTGTCAGTCTTCCTAATTATTGTCAAAGCTTGTTTGCTGGTTTTTAACAGACTTGTGGAAGTACTCAATTCGACTGTATTTTTTATGTGATACCTCAAAATTTTTTCTAGGTGTTTTTTTTTAATTTGAAGCTAGTGCTTCTCATGTGGTGCCATATTAATTTGATCAAGATCTAACGATCTAATTTTGAGTTATCCTTAATAATGCGTATTTAATTGACTACGACTACATTGATAATGTTCTCATTTTATTTATATTGATGTCGGTTGCACAAAATTTTTAATTTACCACATGTTCTCAATATATTAGTTACAGTATAAGACTTTGTGTATTTGTCTCTGTCCTCCTTCTAGTTTTGTTTTTATAGGGCGGCAAAGCTTAAGATGACTATATTACCGTCATACACAAATCTTTTTAAAATTTTTAGCAGATATATCGTAATTGCAGGACGAATGGTTCGGCTCGACCGGGGTAGGACCACGTTTTCATATAACACTTGCGAAAAATAACAACTTAATACTGCTATGTTTCGTATGATGAGTGTAGAGAACTGGACACCCTTTTTACTGGAAACGATACAATCCATCTAAGTACCTAGGGCTGACAACGCATCTGCATTTCGATTCTTAATTGCGGATAAATGCAGATGCCTATGGGCCACAGCATCCACTAACCATCAGGTCGACTGTGTGCTCGTTTGTCATCCTTATTCTATTAAAAAAAATCACAATAATGTTCGCACAAAACAACGCTATGACTCATGTACTCGTATATTATCTACATCACCCCTATGACTGTCGCGTTTAAGTTGAAGGAAAGCCAATAAAACGAATGCTATATAGCGTGAAAATTTTCAGACGCACATCTACGTACAAAGGATATAGGAGAAAAGTTTGTTATAACAAGCGAATAAATGTCCCGCGACTGCGACGAGGCAGCAATCGAAACACATACCGATTCCAAAACTTTTCCTACCGGCCAAAGATTAAAAATGTAATCCAGAACAGACTTATAGATAATTAAAATAATTTGCTAAGTTGTTTTAGTTGTCAATAAAAATAAATACAGTTAGGTTTTGTAAATGTGTATTAAGCGATAGTAGATTATGTCAGAGAATAATAATAATAATAATGTCCTCCAGACCGAATTTCGGTCACGGCGGCCAGCCTCAACGGAGGACAACTATATTAATGACATAGACATACACACTCTTACAGAATACCAGCGTAAAATAGCAGTTTAATGTTGTGTTTCGTACAGTGAGTCTAGAGAACCGGAGACCCTTTTTACTGGAAACGAGGCATTCCATCTTAGTCCTCACGGGTGACAACCCATCTGCATTTTGATTCGTAATCGAGGATAGATGTAGATGTCTATGGGCTACAGCAACCACTTACCATCAGGTGGACTGTGCGCTCGTTTGTTTGTTGTGTTTATATATATATATATATATATATATATATATATATATATTAAGTCCGTAGTCTCTGCCTACCTCTCTGGGTGACAGGCGTGAGTGTTTATGTATGTTTATGTATTATGTTTTAAGGAAGGAACAATATGAGGTACAAAATAAATTTTAAAATCATGTAAACACTTTAATCAAATATCTGACTACCTTCGGGTTTTCTTGTTGTCCCTTTCAAACTAATTTTTAATCAAAAATAAATACGCACAAGATATCCGTTTGATAAATTCATCAATATATTCCTCCTAGAAAGAAACATTCATCAACTTCTATAATATCTACAACCCAATATTTGTCTCTGAAAGGTCCAATAGTAGTAAGTAAGTAAGCGCTAACAAACTTAGAAATATATCAATCTCAAATTCTCGGCAGCAGGTGCGAACTCTATTTGGTTTTATTGAGCCGCCCGGCCACGCGGGTCGACTTTGCTAACTCAATATTTGCTTGTTAATGCACTACGACATATGGGTAGGTTCCGCTCTCAATATGCATTTGAACTGAGACTTGTTCTACTACAAAAGGGTAATATAACCTACAAGTTTGATTGGTCACATTGGTCTGATATTAAGATGAACCAAAAAGTATGCATACTGACAAGAAACTATGCATGAAAACTTCTATAAAACATATCAGTTATTTTAAAACAATAAAAAAAATTTAAATTCGACTTTTTTTTTAAAGTTATGAAAATGTAAAGATTCTGCAATTCGCTTGGTGTTGCTGTTGGTCAGAGGCGGCGGCAGGCGCTTATCATCAGGTTAGCCGCATGCTCGATTGCGGTTATCCCTCTTATAAAAACATAGTTGCACTTTATCAGAGAAATGGGTTTGTTAAACATGTCTTTTTATATGAGTTATAATTACATTATAATTGCATATAATATTGTACAACACTTAAATTATTACGTGACAAAGTATTAATGTGGGGAACATTAATAAAATTGCACTTAATCGTAAAGCTCACAACAACTCGCATCAAACAAACCAATTTTCGAAATTGAACATCACTAGGAAGTCAAACGCCGCGCGCGAATTACCAAAAACACACGGAAACTCAAATGTGGAGCGCCCGAATCACCAATCGGATTATCGTTCTACATGTATAAAAGACGAAAATTCTCGCGCTTGGTTCTTACCCCCCCTATTACGTCAACTCCCCGAAAAGGGTGAAAAGGGGGCCGAGCTAATGGCAGCACTCGGATTCATTAGTAAATTAGAAAGCGGATGAGTCCAAAGTTACGAAAATTCAATATCTAATAATGATTAGCTACGTCCTCTCGATACCTGTCTATATCCAATAGAACTTTCAGAATCACGAAATTGTCGTTTGAATTTGTCAATGCGGAGTTGGAATTATGCCGAATTGAATTATTTAGTTCTCCGATTGGATTGTGTTTGGATACTCGTTAACGGTTTTGTGTTTGCCGTCTACCTGACTTCTATGCGGTTGGACGAATTCACGCTCCGTGAACTTTATTTTGTGTATCCGGACAGTATCGTCGCGACCCATGCAAAAACCGCATTATTTTGAAGTATATCAATGGTACACACAAATGGACGCCAATCATAAAGTTTATTGATTCCTCAAATATAAGGATTCTTTAAGACAATGACTTTTATTTCAAAAGTTCTAATGAACAAGATAGCTCGACCAATGCTACCGTGTGCTCAGAAATCAATAAGAAGATGAGGGTTAATTCATACAATATTGCTAGAGAAAAAATATTTACTGTTTACTTATTAAACTTCTTATTACATGCTTAAGTAAGTACAATTCTCCATCTTTAAGAGTTATATCCAACAAACTGAATTAATTATAGCAAATGTTTATATGCATTAAAAACTAATATTTTCGAAACTTTCCATCATTAAATTTTTAAAATATTTTAGCACTGAATAAATTTTTCTTCCGAGGCTGTCGAAACGCGTTTCCTTTGCCTTGTCTACGAAACAAGCTTCAAAAATAAAACTCTTGGAAGGTAATTCGATGCCGGCAGCAAATTAAAACTGACATTGAGAGATTAAGAGCTCGTACCTTGAGTGTGTATCGACTACTGGGGGAATAGACAAACATACTTTTTTTTAATAACGTCTAAATTGTACGTAATTTGATTAAGCACCTTTTTTCAACTCATTTTAAATTAATGTTATAGAAAACCGATTCCATTAACAAATTCTTACTGAATATCTTCGCTTTTTAGCTTAGTATCATTACTGGTCCACAAATACGTTCCATTCCGTTCTTAGTTATTCAGCTGAAATTCAGCAACTGTTGTTTTGAACAATATCTACTAAATGATTTTCAACGCAGCAGCAATCTTGCAAAAGCCTATGAAAAATAGCTCATAATAATACTGATTGCATTGCATTACATTTATATCGAATCATATTTATCGGTTTTCGAGTTAGCTACTTTAGAGATTGAATAAGACAATCAATTCTGTTTAAAACCCTTTGTCCACAAAAGTCTTAATTGTAATCAAATAACAGGAATAAAGCTGGCAGCACCGGAGACGATACAGTGACTGGCGGACGGTCGAGGGTGGGCCCAGACAAGGGACAATATCGGTAAATAAACTTGGCGAAAAATATTTCAAGAGCTTGAAAGCGACAGACACGTCAAAATTATTAAAACATAAGACATTTCAATATCCACAAAAATAAATTGAAATGAAAAATGAATTTCTTAATAAAATGATAAAAAAGTATTTTATATCAAAATTTTATTAATAAATTTAATCAAACAATAAAATATTATTGAAATATTGAGATTTCAATCCGAATGATATTAAGCGAAGATAATGTTCAAGACAATGATGAGTATGACATGGTACACTGATTATAACACATGGGTTGCCTTATAACGAAGAGAAATACGCTCGAACACGCAGAACTATTCACCTGAATACTAATGTGGAATATCAATTCGTACATGGTAGTAGAAAAATTACAATCTAACACGCAGCATGCCTTAAAATTAAATGTAATATATCAATATTCGCACAAATACACATTACAACTCATTCATTATTCGAATTACTAACGTATTGAAGTGGTAGTTGGCCAGTATATAGCTCGAAGAACTGACAACCGATGGGGAAGAAAGGTTTTCAAGTGGCAACCACGTACCGTTAAGCGAAGTGTAGGGCGATCCTCACTAGATGGAGTGAAAACCTGATAAGAAGATATGCAGGATCGTATTTTGTGGCATTCTTTGGAGGAGGCCTATGTTCAGCAGTGGACTTGTGAACGGCTGTAATGATAATGACGATAATGATGATATACTATTCAATAGAATAGAAATATAGAACAGTAGCATAACTTTCTCACAATTCCTCACGAAATCGTGTTCTATTCAACATAAATCGAAAACATTAACTGTTTGTCTTTACGTGGTAGAGCCATGCTTGTTGCAGCTATATTATGGTTATAGCACGAATGGGCGGGTCTACCGGCGAAAGATCACGCTCTCACAGAATACCAGCGTAAAACAGCAGCTCAATGCTGACGTGTTTCGTATGGTGAGTGTAGAGTACCGGGGATCCGTGTTAGTCCTCAGGGGAACAACGCATCTGAATTTTGATTCTTCATCTAGGATATATGTAGATGTATATTGGCCACATCATCCAATTACTATCTGGTGGATTGTGTGCTCGCTTGTGAATCTTATTCTATAAAATAAAAATAAATGGTCTTGCTTATCTAACATTAAGATATTTTCTAAGGTATCGCCAAATATCTTTAAGGTCCTGTCTATACGTTCTAAATAATATATAATGCCCAGTAGACCGGAATCAATCCCTTAAGCCCGATACCCGATTTTGTACTAATACCTTTATTTGTATAAAAATCATTCTTTACCCGCAAAATAACCCGCTTAGAACTTTACTTAATATTTCGCTTGTGTTATTATATCTGCAATTAAATTTATTGATTTTTTTTTTGTTATTAATTCTACAATCGTAACCAATAGAACCCTCTAAAAATATCTGATATTGTTCATTAACCCTAAAATTACAACATTTAATAATTTATTAGTGCAAAAAAGAAAACGAAATTAATTAACAAGTTTCCAATGTATTGACAGCCGATCCCCACGGCGTGCGGTTGAAAAAAACACCGCAGCCCAAAACCCTCCCGAGTCCAAGGAGACCCGTCCCTTATCATATTTATTTTATTTCAATTCCGTACGAATTTAATCCTTTTCCATTAATTAGTGACCGCTCCCCGTATAATGCGAGGGACCCAACCCTTGTGAGTGTGCGTTAATTTTTCTTCATGGCAGACACAGGGTTATGTTACGGTGCAAATCATCGACTGAAGCCTTTGTTAATGGTACTCACATTTTATTCATTTCATAAGAATTTGTCTGTCATCTTATAACCAAACGATAAACAACTAACTTATTTAAAATATAGATTTGCTAACTATGCTTGTGTCTTCGCTTGGAGGGCTTGAAACCGTCTTCTTCTTCTTTTAAATTATGGCTTGAAACCTAAAAAAGTGACATCCATTAGAAGCGTCACATTCACCTATTATTATTTTGTATTATCTTATTACTGTTATTTTTTTAAATTGTTATATTATTAATTTATTACTGTACTCCATAAAAAGCAATTTTTTCCATTAATAGGTAAGGATGAATGAGTTCTCCTGAAATGCCTTATTATTATCAGTCACTGAATTTACCATCCTGCTTAGCCAGCGTTGTATCACTATACGGTACAAAATCAAAACCACAAAAATAGTAGATATCCACAATTTTTGTGGTTTTGATCTTGTACCGTTCGGCTTATTGCCGTACTACAAACAAAATCTATCTGCAGTGTAGCTCTACCACGTTGAAAAGTCTAAACGGTTTACTTTAAAAAACCTGAACCGCGTAGTGGCGGTACCAAGGCAACTATAGCAAATACCCCCCCCCCCCTCCCCCCAAGAACCAATCTATGAAGAAGGCCTTTATTCAGCAATGGATTTTAATAATGTAGGCACTGTATATAGCTCTTAAGTAAATTGTCTTAAAAAATTCATTTCTCCGATTTGAATTGGTTACCAATTCTCCAGGTGTCGTGATTCGATGCCAAAACAATGTTCTTGAATATTATGTATCCCATCCCACGGACCGAAAGACGACCGCGACAAAACTTACAATACCAGCCACACCGTCTGCATCGGTCGTCCATCACTGTGTTTTACAAGGAATTTTCTTCCTCGCACGACTACTTTGTGGAATCGTTTACCACCGGTAATTTTTCCGGACCGATACGACTTAGGGCCTTCAAGAAAAGAGCTTACTTTCTAAAAGACAGGCAACACACTTGCAATTCCCCTGCTGTTGCAATTGTTCATGGGCGGCGGTAGTCACTTACCATCAGCTAAGCCGCATGCTCCTTTGCCCAATCTTCTATAAAAATATAAAAAGAGGGGCAACGTTCGAACATAACTGTAACCACGTATAATCACCGTAAATGTAACGCCAAAATAAAAATTAGGCTTAATTAAGAGCGATGTGGAATGGCCAATTAATATGATACATGAAGATGAGATCTGATAGCGGACTGTGAATTTCAATGAGCATCGGACGCAACACATCCGTTTCTAAATCATAATAAAATGCTTTATAACAATAATGAAGGAAAACACGTGAAATTTCGGTGAGAGCGGCATACGTACGAGTACGCACGGGCGGCGGACGCGGCGCGATTCTGTTGTCAAGCCACGCGTGAACAATTTTAAGAGTTTTTTTTTTTCGATATATCAATATCAAACGGATGAGATAACTAGCTTCGGACAGCCATCATTGAAACTATTTGCAAAAATTCAAATTTTTAAAATGATTTATTTTTTATTTTTATGACAATGACAGTTGTTTAATTACAATCAAAGGTTGGGGACAAACCTTATAAGTATTATGTTGTATACATGCGACTGAAGTTCCGGCTCTTCCTTATCTAAATTTTGATCTTTGGAATGAGGTACTAGAACTTTCTAAATACCTATTGCCTCTTTTATATATATATACATACGTAATATTTACATATTTAAAAGGGAAATATTAATCAATCAATCGATATATTCTTTATAATCGATGAATACACATTAAAACGAAAACAAAATTAAATAAATTTTATAAAAGATACAATATACGATTTATCGCTCTAGAAGCGATTTTTTTCAGATAACAATTTTTCCGCAAAGAACTGTTATTTATAACGAATGGCCAATATGGAAGGTGTACATAAATTAGACAATTAGGTAAATTAAAAAAATAAAATAAATATAAGAACATAAGATGATGAAAGTTGAGGATAGGATAATAAACAAAAACATTTTATACCTTTCTAAAACAATATACTTTTCTCCTCATGAGCATATATGCCTAAAAAAATCTAGCTCAAAATAACAACAATATTTTTGTAGTTTGAATGAGTTCAAAGACACAAATTCTTATTCATTTATAGGTACCTCAGCTTTATGAAGCGATAAGTAGAAAAACTAGCAACATTAATAGCTTCGTTTCATCTGATTGTTTGAATATTATCTACATTGTAACGTTCCTGGAAATAAAGTGTTTAGTAGAGACGTCAAAGTATTTTTTTGACTCATAAACAGACAATGAACCTGTGCCAATTTTTCTATACATTACTACAATGCATTAAGTCTGTGTTAAAATAGACAAAGAAATAATCACAATACGTTTACTGTAAGCACACAATAAAATAAATCACACATTATCAGTTATTGATAATAGCTGTGAAGAGAACTACCTCATATCATCATGTAAGTACGTAAAAGACGACAGAGGCAATTGAACATTTCAGCATCTTCTTTATGGTGATTCAAAGTAATGGAAACTGCGGTAGCCAAACCAAGCTAAGCTTGACAACTATGAAAAATACATTAAGTAAAAGTAATGGGGTAGGCCTACGTTCAGCACTGGAAATTTAATAGCCTGAAATGAATAAATGATTTTTTTTAATAATTGCATTTCATGTGATATTGTGACTACATAATCATTACACAGCACAAACAAACACATGTACCTTTTCATGCATAGCAATATGGAAAAGAAGAGAGAGACACCTAAAGTGTTTTATATTCTAAGTACTCATTAACATTATAAGCTTTATTAAGAAGTTTTTTTTTACATATGAAACATGAAATATTGTTGCTACCTCTATACAATTAATTACAATTCATGTTTATCTGTGCAATAAAGAAAAAAATATCAGGCGCCGAAATCGAACGTCAAATTCATACTGGCCACAACGCGCGCCTTTAAAGCAATTAAAACATCACCCGATACGTTCACTAACTACGAATGTAACAAAGAATTGTTATCTATCAGAGCCATCGGATTCAAAATTCAGTTTGTTTGTGCAATAGATTAAGCTGATGTTAGAAGGCTCTCACGGGAGTTGTAATTACAATAGCGGTAAAGATGGTTAATGATTCAATGAATTTGAATTAAAAGCTATTTACTGAGTTTGGGTGCTGTTCCAATGACTACTTACGTTCGTTGGGCGGAATCAGAATAATCTAAATTATGAAGCAAGTTTAAAGTTATGCTTATTAAGCAATGAAAAAAAATTAGGTTCGAAAAACAAGTTTGATTATTTATTCTTACAATATCTAGTCATTCGGATCATCGTAATATAAATCTCATATTATATAAAAATGAAATTTTTGTTTGTTCACCTCCTAAGCGTTCATATAACATTCAATGGATTACAATGAAATTTTGGTGTTATTGTGTCCCCGAAAGTTCCTGGCTAAAAAGAGGCATTGCAATTCATGCCAAGAACAGCTAGTTACATTATTAAAGGATGCAAATGTCCTAGGCATTATTTGTTTATAATCTTTGTCTTCAGTAATTCTTAGCATTTTCCCTGAAAATGAACAGAATCAGGGTTTTTTTTAAATTAACATGATTGTGTTCATTTTACTTAATTAATACAGGCTTATTATTCAACTTACATCAGATTTTTCTTAGCGATAGAGACATGGTGGACATAAAATAATGCGTTTTAAAACCGAGCTTCAAAAGGCTTTACGATAATCAGAAAATGTTTTTCATCATCCCTTACGATCAAGATTGTTAATCACACGTCTACATTTAGGTAATCGCATTTTATAGCTATTTCATTTCAATGTTTTGACAGACAGACTCCGTGGTGCCACCATAATAGCTCCATAAAAGGTCGGACCATTAAAAATAAGAATTGTAAACACCAGGTTGCAGGATCCCTTAACTATTTCTGTCGCCCAATAACAGTGACTGTGGTGTTCTAAAAGGTTTAGAGAGCCAGTATAAATCACAGGCTGTAAGACCTTCCATCTTAGTTCTCAGAGGTGGCAACGCATCTATAATCTTCTTTGTTTGAATTTAGCTATAGTTGTCCACGGACTACAGTAGCTACTCTATCAGGTGGACTCATTCGTTTGTCACTATAGTTTTATTAAAATAATTCAAAATTAAAAATTTTTGTAAAGACGACTTCAATATAAGTTATTAACAATAACTCAAAAATTATTAATCAGACCTTGATCAAATTCATATGTGACCATAAGAGAAGTATCAGCTTTCAAATAAAAAAAGAATCATCGAAATCGGTTCACCCAGTAAAAAGTTATGAGGTAACACATTAAAAAAAAACATCGTCGAATTGAGTACCGTCTCCTTTTTGGAAGTTGGCAGAAAAACAGACGGAGGCGTAGATAGAAATATACTTATTAATACAAAATATAGTTATGATATTCACAAAACAATACAAATCTGAATGAAGACTCGAAAAGTTTTTGAGATCTTTACTGAATTCATTAAACAGTTATTGATTACGCCGATGAATGGACATAAATTAATAGCGAAGCCTGACTGTATTGTTAGCTATATCGACATTGTTTGCGACTAATCGAATTCGATTTGTTTGTCGCTCTGATTTCATTCTACTCTGCGCAAGTTTGATTAGTTGATTTCTGGATAACTTCTTAACTACGTTTGTTTTAAACAGGCTTAATTCTTTAAGGACAAGCAATAGGCTGGTCAACTTGAGGAACCAATAACCGATGGACTAAAAAGTTCTCAAGTGATAGTCATAGTGGTAAACAGAGTTTATTGCTTTCCGCTAGATGAAGTGACGATTTGTTAAAATATTCAGAAAGTAATGGATAGAGGTGACTCAAGGCCGTGTTTTTTTGGCATTCCTTTGGGGAGGCCTATGTCCAAAAGTGGATTGTGGAGTGGTGATAAAGAAGATAAAACAACGTAATTTAAAATTTCTTATTGGTTTAAGGTTGCATGCCTTACGTATTTTTAACGACTTATGAAATCCAGGATTGGACATAAGACTTTTATCAAGAAGATGTGTAAGAAGAGAAAAAAAAGAATTTACGATATCTTTTTTTTTATAGAATAAGTGTGACAAACGAGTACATAGTCCACCTGATTAACATTTACATATATCCTCGATTAAGAATCAAAATGCATTATGCATCTGCGATGTCACCCCTGAGGACTAAGATAGAATGCCTCGTTGCCAGTAAAAAGGGTCTCCGGTTCTCTACACTCACCATACGAAGCACAGCAGCGTTGAGCTGCTATTTTACGCTGGTATTCTGTGAGAGCGTGGTCCTTCCCCGATCGAGCCGACCCAATCGTGCTACAACCATAAAATAGCTGATATCTTAGATTCTGTTGCCTATCATTTCTGACCTTTTTAAAGATTCAGGCATTTCTCTTTGTCGCCTTTTAGGATCACTGCAACATAAAAGAGGGTAAAGGGTTACAAATATAAAAAGTTGATTCGTGATTTTCTATTAAAGAAAATGCTTGCTTAAAGAGACATATAGTTATTTGCATGTACTAATATATATGTGTATATGTATGTATATATGTACGTATATGTTATATTCGTATCGTTTATTCATCTGTAAAATATGTCTATGTAACATAATTTTATGTAATTTTTTTTACTCTATATTGCGACACCTACGTTAAACTCTCGCCACTCCGTGGGTTGACTGGTAGAGAATGCTGCGTAGCATTAAGTCCGCCCTTGTATTATTTTGTAATAAATACAAAAAAGTATTTAAAAATATCCATAATTTAATGAAGAGAGAGATATGTGTATTGTTTCCATATATGTTTGTTTTAAAACATAAACGTACCAATGTCGCTGAGGGATGTTTGTCTCAGTTTTTCGGACTTTCTAATAACATTGTGTTATTTCTTTCTCACATTAAACTCCATTTAGAACGCGCTCGTCCATCGCGACGGTAATTATAAAAAGATTTCCGCTAATATTTTTAATGATTCAAAAAGTTTCTGTTTTATTTGTAACGATCTAAAATTATTCGTACCGTAACAATTCACACAGTGTGCGACGCTCAGCTGATTTCGCTTTAATTGAATGGCAACATTCGTGATTTTTTAATGAAACCTCCTAATTATTGTTTAAGCCTTTAGAATAATAACTTCTAACTTTCTAGTTGTAAATATAAATTTAACCGACCAGAAATAATGACTTTTTCATTTTTACATAACCAGTGAAGCTGGTGAACAGAATTGAACCGTCGATTGTCTCTACCACTATTTGGTACACAAGTCTAATACCTATTAAATAGCTCGTGCAATATTTAAAAAAAATATCTTGGAAAAGGAGACTATTATACAAACACTTAGGTGATCATAAAGCTACACAGTATACGTATTAATTTACTACATAGGTACATACATACCTACAAATTCAGGCAACCAAATTATAATAAAATACCAGAGTACATAACTAAGCTCATGACGGCCTCGTATAACCAATATTTAAAAGGTAAATGTCGTAAGGAAATAATTTATTCCGGCACTAATGAATCATTTGGCCTAAATAATTCTCCGACTTAATTTCATAATTAAATTTATATAAGTAAATATGAAAGAGTTAAAAAATCCATCGATGCGTGTTATCATGAGCTGTGTTTGTCCTAGAGAAAATACTAGGTCATAGCATAAAATTATTGTATTTACATTTATAACTTATCTGAAAAGTCAGATTATGTTTACAGACGTCCAGAAGTGGCTGAAAATTGATTCAAAAATGTCAGCTAATAGGGAGTGTGTTTCAATTCAATAGTAAAGAGAAAGTAGGAGTGATCTTTTTAGGGTTCCGTACCTAAAGGGTAACCAACGGGACGCTATTACTAAGCCTCCACTGTCTGTTCGTCCGTTCATCCGTCCGTCCGTTCGTTCGTCCGTTCGTCTGTCTGTCAGCGGGCCGTATCTCATGATCCGTAGTAGGTAGACAGTTGAACTATAAGCCGCTATAACAACAACGACTCGTTGCTACGTTCATACCTCAACACTACTTCTGCTGAAACTCAGTATGTAATTTTTTTTTAAATATAAAATTGAATTGATGAACGAACGTACAGTCCACTTGATATTGTAAAGTGGGTATGGAGAGAGTTATGCTAAGAGTTTCTCTTTTTTTTTATAGAATAAGAATGACAAACGAGATCACAGTCTACCTGATGGTAAGTGGATACTGTGGCCCATGAACATCTACATTTATCCCCCACTTAGGATCAAAATGCAGATACGTGACAGAGCCACGCTGCAGCTCTATTATAGTTCTTACACGAATGACTGGGGAAGGACCACACTCTCACAGAATACCAGCGTAAAATAGCAGAATAATGATAGTACTAGTTACTTACGTGGTAGAACCATGCTGCAGCTATATTAGTAGTATAGTTGTAGCACGAATAGGTCGGCTCGACCGGGGAAGAACCACGCTTTCACAGAATACCGGCGTAAAATAGCAGCTTCATGCTGCTGTGTTTCGTATGGTGAGTGTAGAGAACTGAAGACCCTTTTTACTGGATAAGAGGCATTTTATCTTAGTCCTCACGGGTGACAACGCTTCTGCATTTTGATTCGCAAACGAGGATAAATGTAGATGTCTATGGGCCACAATATCCACTTACCATCAGGTGGACAGTGTGCGCGTTTGTCATCCTATACTATAAAAAAAAGTACTAGAAACGTGTTTTACGATGATACGGAACCCTTCATGCTCGAGTCCGACTCACACTTGGCCGGTTTTTTTATAGAATAAGAGTAACGAGCATACAGTCTTGATGGTAAGTGGATATTGTGGCCCATAGACATCTTTCCTCGATTAATAATAAAAATATGTGTGCGTTTTCACATCTGATGACTAACATGGAGTTCCTCGTTACCAGTTAAAAGGAGTCTTCGGTTCTCTACACCAACCATACGAAACACATCAGTATTAACTTGTTATTTTATGTTGGTATTCTGTGAGAGCGTGGTCCTTTCCCAGTCAAGCTGATCCATTGGTGCTGCAACCATAATATAGCTGCAGCTTGGCTCTACCACGTTCAAATGAATAAAAATTATCTCAGAGTTTGTTTTTTGCGAGTTTTCTCTGCAAAGGTTTAATTTCGAAGCATTATTACATTTTTGAGGAATCAGTACCTATTTTCAATTATTCAACTTTAATACTGCCTTATGGCCTTAATCCACAATTAAAAAAAAAAAAACGTTACCCCCACTCGAGGATTTTCTCCTGTGTCGTGGAGGCAGTTTACAAACATAAATTGCACAACGACAAACATCCAGACCCGGCACAATTATTTGTAGGCAAATACTTGTCCCGTGCGGGATTCGAATCCGCGGGCCCCAGCGTAACAACTCATTGCTAAGCCATTGCGCCACGGACCCGTCAATTAACAATTAATCTTATGTATCTGATATTACAACCTTTTTTATCATTATAAATCATCCCTGCACCGTTATTTTATTTGTCATATCAAAGAATTTGTTTATTGCAGCCATAATTTATTCTATTTATAGCGCAAGTGTTACTAAGGTGGTATCGCGTTTATTAAAACATAATTCGGTACTGGGACTCGACTCGTTGCTCCGTTGAGTCATAGACAATATACGACAGCGGTGATCAATCACGCTCAATTGAGTCTATGGCACAGATCAGGCGTTACGTAATCCACGGATGACAATTCTTCAGAATCATCCTACGGTTTTAGGTAATGCCGCGCGTGGGAGGGATATCGGACTGTGCGACGTCCAATTCAACGTCCGGGGTAGATCGCAACGAAGACAAATGTCTGCTAGTTACCGATATCTTGATATTAATGCACCGAACGTCTGGCCATTCATCCTCCTATATCACGGTACAATCAGAATTCTGTCTGAAACACAGAGATGAATATAAAAGAAGGAATTTTAGTGATGTTAAAAGATTTAACGTTTCTTTTCATAATTGCATTTATTTCATTATAGTAGTGAAGTGTAATAATGATTTCTGATGTTTACGCGAACATTACATTTAATCAACATCATGATACTATAAGTTTATTCTGCGTGGAGCAGACAAAACATTAATAGTTTTAAACTGAAGGCAGTGTTGTTACTGGTAGTGTTGGTACTAGTAATGTTGTTTGATTCTAAATAGGTATACAATCACAGTTAGTTATAACAGTTTAAAGCATAAATATCGTCAGTCTGCAATTGTCAATATCCTCGAGTGGAAAAACATTACTTTGTTTAAATGATCTAACAAATAAACTACGAGATAAGGCCTTAATTATCGGGGGCCATTAATCCGGCAATCGACGATTTCATCGAGAAACTCGACATAGAATGTGCGTAAGTGGATACGTGCCATATGAAAATGTAAGGCTGGTTACATAGTTACCTTTATGTACATGTGTCCTAAGAAAAGAAATATATGACATAAATTTCATTAAATAGGATGTGTAATAGATAATATAAATGCCATGAAAAAAAAATGGATGTTAAAAATTCTTATAAAATGATCTCTAAATTACACGCTTTGCCTAATAATGTAAACGAATATTAAAAAAAGCCATAACGTATAATTGTTACTATTATTTGGATTTCTTAACAAAATAAAAAAAATTATAGAGGTATTCGTAATTTAAACGAGTAAGGAACGTGTGTGTCTGTTATGAGCAGCTTATATTTTCCGTCGTTCCAGATATTTTAAAATTCGAATGTTCCAACATCGCAAGCTGCCGCTCGTATGTCAGCGCCCTTAACAGCGTAATCTGCGTCTATGTTACAGACGGAGACGATTTTATCTGGCCACAGGGGCGTCACGTCACGCGTGCCCGCCTCGCCGAGCTCGTGTAACTTTTTTACTTTCCTCCATGAAAAGAATGGAGTCACTCGATGAGTAAAGTTCGGCGATGTACGATTGGTATTTAAAAAACAAATGAAAAGCATATTTCTATAAACAGATACTTTTATACCAGATTTCTCGTTTTATTTCGAATTTAAGTTCTGATTTTCATCAGTTTAAGGTGTTATAAAATCGTATAGGTGGTAGAGCCATGCTGCAGCTGTATAGTTGTAGCACGAATGGGTCGTCTCGTCAGGGGAACGACCACGCTCTGGCAGAATACTAGCGTAAAATAGCAGCTTAACACTGCTGTGTTTACTATGGTGAGAGTAGAGAACCGGAGATCCTTTTAGGTATTCCATCTTAGTCCTCAGAGGTGACAATGCATCTGCATTTTGATTCGTAATTGAGGAAAGATGATGTAGATGTCTATGGGTCACAGCATCCACTTACTATCAGGTGGACTGTGTGCTCGTTTGTCACATGTATCCTAATAAAATAAATATCTACTTGACACATTTTTAAATCCAATAATAGTTTATAGGAGCAGTTTTCATCTTAATAATCCGTGATGCTTCTGAACAATGACTTAAATACAAAGACATCCCAAGACGCAATTAAAACTGGCCATTCACGAACAATCACTTCGCCGATCTGAAAAATATTTTTTCGCGTTGCACCCAAGATAATGAAAACTGAAGAGGAATCATTAGCGTAGGCTCCCAGACAGACTTCATCGGAGCAAAAAGCACTCGAGTGGCGAACGCATAAATGGAATCAGCCGGTCAATAATGAACCATCGCACATCCGTTTGAATGATGATCGCGCCGATTAGATCCCAACTGAACGAGCCCGATGAATGGCACAGGAAGCCAGCATAAAGCTTGCATACGTCACCGAGTAAAAAACAAATGCTATGGGAATTGACAATTAGATTAAACTACGCCATGAAGTGGAAATCGCGGTCAGGTGTTTGCCTGTCGATGTTTCCACAATTAAACATGTTCTATGTATGTGGTAATCACAAAAACGTAGCCACCGCTGTTACAACACCCAAAACAACATCTGATATACCGTTTTTTTTTTCTTGGTTAAATGACCAATTTTCTTTGTCGGTAATTGTAATCGTAATAAACAAATACAGCTAATGTAACAGTGTTTTTGTATTGAAATACTTTAACAAACTGGGAACGGTATCCAGTGTTATTCATCATCATCATCATCATTACAGCCCTTCACAAGTCCACTGCTGAACATAGGCCTTCCCCAAGGAATGCCACAAAGCACGGTCCTGAGCCACCTGCATCCATCGACTTCCTGCATATCTTACCAGGTCGTCACTCCATCTAGTGGGGGGACGCCCTACACTTCGTCCGCCCGTATGAGGCCGCCACTCGAGAACATTTTTTCCCCATATTTCCCCAGTGATATTACTACAAACTTTTATATTTAATGCTTCTGGTCTGAATTTGGATTCCGGTGTTCATAGGTTGCAGTAGCCACTTAAGATAAGGTCTACTGTTAGCTCTATTGTTAGCTCTATTTCTGATCATTATACGAATCGGTGTCCACTGTATTACTAACAGTCTTATTTGTTACAGAGAGCTACCCTGGCGGAGAAAGAAGTCACCACACTCAAAGAGCAACTCGCCACTACAAGTCCTACACCTTTACAAGCTACAGTGCCACCCAAAACCAATGGCTCTCATATAGAATCCACTAGAGACCAGGCTACAGAGACAAGAATACCAGAAAGACTTAGTCCAGATATTAAAGAAGAAAAGAGAAGGTCGCCTGAGATTGATGACGATATAGAGCACAAAATAGAAATGGCTGCCACGGGACGAAGCAATAGCAACTCCACAAGAAGCAGTCCGGTTGTGAACCAAGGGAGCAACTTGGAGAACGAGCTCGCAGCTAAAGAGAAAGAGGTGAGTGAATAATTCGATACGTAATGCACGCCAATGCATTGATACAAATCTCCCTGTCATTGGTAGCCTCATATAGACAGCAGCCGGTAACTCTGAGGTCACCCGGTTAACTGGACAGAAAATTACAGTTAAAGGATGCAATAGCCTTGTGGTTAACTGGCGTTGCGCCCGCGCAAGCCATCTCGTATCGAATGTAACGTACGATCAATAAATCAATTACATGTGCGGGGGCATCGCTGAATTGGATTTGACAGTTGGCTAGGTCTAGAGACGTGACTGTACTATCGATCCGTCATTCTACTATCGATCTCTTATAATTTCAATAAATTTTTCAGGTCGGTTTTATCGATAAATGACACGTGTTTGGATTATGCGTCAACAAACTTTGATAGGTTTTTATAAATTCCTGTATTTTTTAAACTGATCAGTGCAGTAACACATATACAAAATAAGAGTACATAATGCAAATCTATATTAGAATAAATTAACTTAGTTGTCAATTGTTGTTTTAAAACACTATTGGTAGTGGTAAAATCCTCGTTGTTAATTTTCCACAGGACGTATTTATTACAAGTAGAGTCAGTATTATCGATACATTATCACCATCAGCTGATCAGATCCTAACATCACTAGCGAAGAGAAACAGGATACGTTCAATGGAATGATTGATCGGCACCGAACGGCCGGTAATCCTTGCACTAAATAAATATCACTGTTTACGAGCCGACGCTTAGGCGTACTTCATAAATACCCGTTTCACTAATCTTAATTTGTTCTTCGTTATGGACTGTCGCAGCGTCTATCTTATATATTATAGTTTTATTTAAACGACTCTTATGTTCGTTTTGGAAACTTCTTAAGAAATAAATCACTTTCTGATTACTATTTACATTTACTCATTACTAAACTATTGCGCCACGGAGCTGTCAAAAATGTTCATAAATGTGACGTCTGTAATGCTGGTAGCATAATTTCAAACACTTAACCAGTTCAAGTAAATCGAAATTGATTGCCGCACACAGATCAATCAATCAATATTATCGATACAATCAATTAAGCGACGGCTCCGCCGGAACTCGAACTATACGCGTCAGGTCATGATACAGCATTGTGTCACTTTAGCTATTTATTCGCCTCGGACACCGAAATATTGACGCCCACCGAGATATCCTCAATGATGTCATGGGGATGGAGCGTCTGCTATTATGCTTATTGCTTGATGTTTTGATCACAGTTGTCCAATTTTCTTCACTTATTGAATATCCAAGTGTACCTTTTGTATATGATAGCTCATTGTCGTTTTTCGGTGTTGCCAGTTATAAAAACTAATCATCTATTGCACCTTTTTATAGAAGATAGGAACTCAAACGAACTTCTATGCATGGATACTATGATCTATGATACCTACATCTATCATTAATTAGGAATCAAAATGCAGATGCGTTGACCTCCCTGATCATTAAGACATTCTGCACAGAATGAAACACAACAAGGCACAGCTGTAGACTGCATAAATAGGTGAGACGATGGTAGCTACCCAAACAGACTCATAGACAGAAAAGAAATACAACCATTTAGCAAAACAGCGCTATAGGTGCTTTAGCTTCTTCATAGGTGCATTAGTATTTGTTAGAAGTATTGGGCAATGGTTCACAGCGATCACTTTACTTCACGTGGACTGTGTCTCTTTTATAGAAACAAATTACGTTAAAATTTTCTCCGCAAATAAAAATCTTTTAATTTTAATGCAGCATCGATTTCAATAATACTTAATTCTTTCACAAATTGTAGACCAAATATCTATATTGCACTACAGTAAAGACTATATTTTATAATCGACTGATTACCCCGTAAAGAAATAAAATACTTTCTTGTGTTTCCCCGAGTTTTACAGGGCCGCATTCAAACACAAAAACGTCGAGTTATCCAAAAATCCAATGAAAAGCGGAATCTATAACAAAACGCGGGATCTTCCAATTCACTAGTGTACCACGTAACTCTTCAAATTCGGAGTTTCAATGCACTAATGGGCGGCGCATGAATGGGTGCATTTGCAAGAACACTCTGTACCTGAAACGTAATTCATCTTTCAAATATATCCGCATGCAAATGCCTGATGAGAGAGGCACTTGAATGAGGATCGGTCTTTTTCCTTTTTTATTTCGTTTGCTCTTTGTGAAATAGTTTTTATTATAGCGGCGTGGTCTTACCGCGGAAAGCTTAAAGCGTGCAGTTTGTAATTCAGCTTCTTTATTTTGCGCCTTTTTAGGATATTGTAGTTCAGTGGCGAAAGGAATCAATTAGTTTACATAGGGCGGTGTGTTCGTGTTCTGCAAAACATTATACTGGCCCATAAATTAACAATAACATTATTTTCTAATAGATGCAAATATAAAAATATAAAACATATTTAAATTCCCTTGATTTAATAAATAATTAAATAATGAAAATTTTTTATGCACACTGTTTATAATGTGGTTACGATGCTACCATATGGTATATACCACAAAATACGATTCTAAATGATCATGACTTTCTATAATCAATGCTGATAAAAATTCTTTGAATAAAATTTTACTTTTTTATGCACACTGTTTATAATGTGGTTACGATGCTACCATATGGTATATACCATATATACGATGATGATACCATCGATTTTAGAAGGTTTCTTGTGACTCTGAGAAAAAAAAATATTACATTTATTTATTTTTCTCAAACTTGATACCAGTAAATGCATAATGAAATAATTTAATGAAATAATTTCCTTATAACATTTTATAAACCTAGTGGAAACATAAAATAACTGTGATAAACATTATAAAAGGCTTCTTTAGTTCTGTAATCCGTACTCAGCCGCTTTATATCGCGACGGTGAAACAAATTTAAACGACTGCTGTTAAATTTGGACGATCTGTTCAAAGGTGGTTGAATTCGCGGTACCTACGCTTATTACTATGCAAATTTCGGTTCTAGAAAATGCTCGAAATAAAGTGATTTTTAAATTGAAATTTAAAGATATAAATCGTCAATGGAAATGTCGACTTTGCCTGCAGCGTAATGATAGTCCTTTATTTATAACAGTGAATTTCTATGAACAACAGTTGACTTTCTTGGTTAACAATTTTAAACATCAAAATCGACCATTAAAATTTAGTATTTAAATGAAACTAATAGTACATATATTAATAATTGTAAATTTCCGACGTTTCGAGTACTTTACAGCACCCATAGTTCCAGGTCGGACTAAGGTTTTTGACGTCACAACGTCATATGTTAATTTAAAATAAGTTAATATACACGATAAAATCCAAAACTTAGTATCATTTAAATGTGCACTGTTCGCGTAAACATAAGAAAACAAGAAAATATCATTATTGTGGAACTAAATATATGCCAAAGATACCTAAATATGTCTTTAAATTCAAAACCAGCCGCATAGAAGATTATAAAAGAATGCTTAATTCTGGAATTGCGATATTTAAAAATAATGGTAGAGGACATCTTAAAAAACATTTTCTTTTCCGAACCGACACTAATTCTGTTAAGTTTCGGCGACAAATCATCAAAGCCATCAAGATGAGTCAGTTATGCTTCAACTGTTTTGGAGATATTCCAAAACATATAACTCAGTGATTCCAACGGTGGATTACTAATAATTATTGCTATTTCATGTTCACGACTGAAATAGACTTTTATTAAAGAAAATTCCATCTTTATTTTTGCTATAATTTAGAATGGAAACCAATATACCGCCAAGTTTCAAAACTTATTAACCCTATTGAAAGCGAAGTCATCTCGTGTTTTTTTTTGACGAATTTTTTCGCAGATCTCACTTCATTTTAATTAACTTGGCATAGAAGGGTTGAAATGTTATTTCTTTTTGATGACAGTCGATAAACGATTCGTCCAGTAACAACTTTTCTGATTACGACTTTCCCGAATTGGTTTTGATTTGTGCTTTTTGTTTAAATTTTTCTTTGACGAAAATCAGTCAAAGGACAAAGGTTGTAAGGTATTAAAAACTTTATAAAACTTTTTTTTGATAAATGTGTAGTGAAGGGGAATGATTTTGTTAACATAGTTATTTAAGGTAGGTATATTATGAGAACCTTACCAAGCAAACAGAAATTACATGTATTTTTTACACCTGAGGACACGATAGCAAATGTTAGTAATACTTTATTATACAATTTTTGTAGGTACTTACTAATTTCTAGTTAAACTTTATGTTCTAATACGTCGTAATAATTATATATTTTCTTTTAAACCTAAATTGTGAAACCAAGTATTTTCACCTTTATGCATCTACTAACTAACGATAAAACCAGGGCAACCAATAATTTGCGATATAACCATTAGAACATGCTTAACTCAAAGCGCAGACTGTTGACAGACGTCTTTCTGGCCCTGCCTAAAAAGCGTAAGTTGTTATAAAGTTCTCATAAATGCCTATACCCAGTAGTGAATTAAAACGACAGATGAAGTTTAAGCATCCAAGAAAATATTAAAGATACCCGATAAGCCACCAAAATTTTTACTACATCTTTTTAAAAATTTGTTACGTAAGAAACGTTTATTATAAAAAAAATTATTAAAATCGTGAATATAATATCCTATTTGTTGATTAATTCCACACACATAGATGTATGACGCTTTTGGTATATCTTTTCTCCCTGTTTGTATATCAGTTAAAAATAACACAAAGTTAAGTCAAACGTGTCCAGTCGTTATTGTAACAGGAGCGGCCATTTAATTATCAGACGCAATAATAGCTTGCCCATAAATCATAATACACCTTTCTTTTCAGCTATAAAAGTACCTTTCATCTCACATAGATGGCGCTGCACTAAATCCTCAACTGTAAATTCTTAATGTCACTCCGGAGCGGGACATGAAAGAGTGATGTCGCTATTTTTATATGCACCAAAAGGAAAACACTCGAAATTAGTTTATGACGACTGTCTGTCGTTCGATTTATTTTAATTTTGTTATTTTCGGTCGATGCACGCGTTTCTCTTGTTAGGTTTTGGTCGCAGTAAACTGGCATCGAAGATGAGATATCTTTAAACACGAATGATTAACGGTAAACATGTGGCAAATGATGTACTTCAGATAATATCGGTACTTTATTGAATCATCGATATCAGTCCTAGGATTATTTTGAATTGCAGTTATTTTTAAGACACGTCTCAAAATTAATTAAAAGCTAAAATAATTTTTTCTCTTTATGTGTTGTTGATATTTGTGTTCGACCTCACAGAGATGTCAAACAAGACAACTCCGCCTAATCGCAGTCAATCAAAGAGAAAGCAAATTCGAAACGTCGACAAGAGAAGCAATCAGATGCCCCATCAAACGCAACCTATCATCTACACTGAAATCGGCACGCACGATAATTTAATAACAAAAAACCCACTACCGACAACAGTGAACAAAACTGCGCTCTATGCTTAAAGCAATAAGGCGAATGATGAGTACATCGCAGTCGGTAATTACGGCCCGAAACACGCAAGCCAACATGAAAGCAAATGTCAAACTCACATATTTATTTCCAAGTATTGAATGCTGGGGCTCGTTTCTCGGAAGATGCCACGTAAACATCATCGTGTCGATGATGAAAGCGATGTGATTCTTTGTACTCAATGCTGATTAGTCTTATTTTGGTTCGTCAAAGAAAATAGTGTGTAATTTGTCGGATACCGTGACAAAGCTCTAGCGCATGGCGTGACTGCACGATCCACTGTCAATAATGAACTTGCATAGCGTTACGTGTCCATTTTGGTTACAATCGAATCTCAAATATTACTCCTTTCTGTTATAACTAACTGTTTCTTTTTATTTTATTTAATTAAAATAAAATAAAACTAATAAACAAAGAAAGTGACAAAGTTTTTCCAAAAATCAAGTGTTGTATAAAGTAAAATAATTCACACTATGATCAAAATCGACACTAGCATTTCTTAGCAAACTTAAATAAACAAAATCAACACCGTGAGACAGCTATGCTTCTGTAATAACCTCATAATTAACTAAAACGCAGCCGGTACGAGCTCTGAACTTTTGAGTTTATTTATACATGCAGCGTGTCGATATTCAGAAGCGGACTTGATAGGTTCATAGCAGCCGACATCAAAGACGTTACATTAATCATAACTCGCATCAATCGCCGGTGAAACTGTTCTGTTTTTATTGTAAATCAGTATAAAACGTGACAGCGCGGGCGTATGAATCAAACGTGCGCCTCGAGACGTCAACGCATGCGATAAATTCGTGAAATGTAAACAAAAAAGTAGCGGGCCGATTAGACCACCCTGTGGTACACCTGTTGAATCTATTAGCTGGCAGCGGGACGGACGAACGCCTGGCCCTGTCAAGTTGATAAAATCGAGAACGTCGGCGGCCTCACAGAAAAAAAAACACGTATCATACATCAATTTATTTGATGCGTTGAAGAAAATTATTGCAATCGGTCGAGCTGAAAGTAGCTCTGATGTCGAGATAGCGGATCAAACAAATGCGCTCCCGTGCAAATTGCCCGTGAAGTTTAATTTTTAATTTTCCCAAAGTAAGTACGGCTCTACGACACCGAACTAATAAAAGCTATACTTCCTACGAAGTGATATTTATGTATGTACTACGCCTGGTTTCCATCTTTACGATCGTCAACAGTTACATATTTAATGTTCGATGTTTATCAACATTTCTTTCTTATGCAGGTTTTAGTGGGGCAATAAATTATTAATCTTCAAAGACTTGCTTATTTTCGAACTTTTGTTTCTTTTACACAGTAATTCTCAGTTTTACAACAGACGTCACAGCTATTATTAAGTAAACTGCGTATATTGTATACAGGGCAGTGAAATTACTTAAGCCACCTGTCAAAAGTGTGTACGCGACTATACCTCATATTGTAATATCTTTAACAGCTAAAATGGCGTACAACACAACGTTTGATATTGAAAATACTGAATTAAGAGCATGATGAGTATTAATAGGCTTTATTTTTCGAGATAACGCGGTAATAGACACGAACTGTTTCAAAGAATCCAAATGCTATCATTAGCAATTCCTCAGTCACTTGTTAGTCAAAGTTTACATAACTGAGTCAGTTTGAAAAATCTGAAACGGTGACACATCGCTGTGAACAACGTAAATTGTCTCCTGATATCCGAATAAACGACATTAGTGTCGTCGCGTTCATTTCAGTTGAGATGGAGTAGCGTTGTCTCTTTTTGATACAATGTCGCTACAATTTAATATATCACGTTCGGGATTCAAAATATCCACGAGCTTAATTTTTTTATACTTCTGACCTGCATAAATTTCTTTAAACAGCTTTGTTATTATTAGAAACAAAAACCAAGTTATCTGTCATTAAGTAATATAATTATAAATTTAAACAACAACACAAAAATATTGATCTGACCTTGATCAAATTCATATAGGACCACACGAGATGTATCAGCTTTCCTATAAAAAAGAATCATCGAAATCGGTTCATCCAGTAAAAAGTTATGAGGTAACACACATAAAAAAATACAGTCGAATTGAGTACCGTCTCCTTTTTAACCGTCTTAACCAGTTTCTTTCAATACGAAATAACTATCATATAAAGTAACAAAGACAGTAATTTTATCACTTTTATCATTGATAAATTGAAGAAAAGAACTCTATAATGACGATAGATAGATAGCTTGCGAATGTCGGAAAAAGTAATTAGATTTCAATATAACGCTTCAATGTGTTTGGAAACCACACTCACACAGCGATAACACAGCGAGTTATTCTAATAGCAAATTAATATTGATGGACTGATTTAGATACATGTTCGACGTAATTATGTCTATACATAAAACATTCATTTCGCAAGCAACATGGCAGCGGATAATAAATTTCCGTTTATTTTTACTTCAATGAATTAATACACCCTTATTATAAGTTATGGAATATTTATTCAAACATGGAAGTATTTTTTGATCTCATTAATTAAATAAAAACAGTTTTATTAAAAAGAAAATTATAGGATAAAGATGACAAACGAGCACACAGTCCACCTGATAGTAAGTGGTTGCTGTGACTCATAGACATCTACATCTATCCTCAATAAAAAAATCAAAATGCAGATGCGTTGTTACCCGTGACGACTAAGATGGAATGCCTCTTTTCCAGTAAAGAGAGTCTTCGGTTCTCTACACTCACCATACGAAACACAGCAGCGTTAAACTGCTATTTTACGCTGGTATTCTGTGAGAGCGTGGTACTTCCCTGGTCGAACCAACCCATTCGTAATACAACTATACTACTAATAAGCTGCAGCATGGCTCTACCACGTATAAAATTAAATTATAAGTTAAAAAGTCTATTTGTTACTAGATAGTTTTATATACACATTTCGGGACGATGATTTCAAACAATAATACTACTGAATATTGCCAATATCAACATTAACATACACGATGCATTAGAATCGATTAAACTAATAACCATTTCGCTTATTACAACCTCTTATTAGAAAACGTGCTTCGCGAGATATTAGAACTTACCTATAAGTGAGACCCTCATCAAAATCACTCTACTAGACTTTCTAATAAGAACCAATTTCCGATAATTCTGATACCGGTGACGTAGACGCTAAAGCAAGTGAAATTGAACTCGAGTTTGATGAGGGTAAGGTTGAATGTGAAATGAATGTGGGACATGCATATAACCACATGTCGCCGCGTGTTAGTTTATAGCAAGTAACACGTGTTCGGAATATGTCAATTCATTACAAACTTTGTGTAGCATAGAAGATGATTTGTGACATATTATCGGTATAAAGACCTATCTGTTTCTGTGCTTGCGTTAAAGGAGGGTATTGTGGTGCGGCCCGCGTCTGATTCTAAGTAATTGATGAATTTCGTGAGACGCATCCGTGACATAATGGGTACTGTTAATTGGTTTCCAGTAATATTATGGTCCTAATTATTTGATTGTATCTCTAAGAGGTAGTACGGATAATGCACTGTTTAAACACTTTCTCATATCGCTAACAACATTACAGTTCAATTTTCGTAACAATTGTCCCCCTAATGATCATTAGCCTCGGCTTATTTATGTAAGAGTGGTAAAACGTTTTTCAGTATGCTCTATGACCTCAATAGTGTCTTCCAACGAAATAGGTCTCAAAATGAGCATGGGTTAGATGCTGGTTACGTGTAACTTCCATGTCACACCTATGCCCAACCAGGTTAAAACTTCGACGAGATTACAACACATCTTCTCATCATATTATGTGCATACCCTAAAACATGAAAATGAGAGCATAAAACAAGTGCGGGTTGCCAGTGATGACATATGGATCTGAACCATGATCCTTTACTTTGGCCGTATGAAAAAGTTCAAGGTCGGTCAACAAGCTTTGAATAGAGTTATGCTTGGAGTTTATCTTGTGTAATAGATTTCGTAATGAGGATAACTGAAGAAGAACCAGAGTAATCGACGAAGCCCAACAGTTCAGTAAGCTAAAATAGCAATGGGTCGGCCATATATCGATATAAGAACCGACAGTCGATAGTGAAAAATGTTCTCGATTGACACTTGCGTCCCTAAAAGCGAAGTGTAGGGCAGTCCCACTAGACGGAGTGACGATCTGGTAAGAGATGCAGGGAGTCAATGGATGCAGGTTTCACAGCACGGTGCTTTGTGGTCTTTAGAAGAGGAAGCATATGTTCAGCAGTGGACTTGTGATGAACTGTAATGATGAATAAAACGTTTTATTCCCACATCTTCGAAGTTATCACTGCGGCTTACTGAAATTAAATTATAACTATACTTATAAACGACAATCGCAAAAAATATTTAAAGAAAATTACAATCATCGGAACCAAAAGTTTCGTTCTCTTTTTTTATTCAATTTATCTTTCAAATTTGATTCGTCACTCCAACCACAATTGTGTTCATTCAAATTTTGCATACCTATTTCTCTGTCAAAACTTCTTCGTCACCTGAAAAAATTTCCTCCCCTAACGCAATTAGGACGTGTCCAAAACAACCGCGACCATTGTTTTTATTGAAATTAATGTTTAAATCAATCAATTGAAACTTCGCCCCCGCTTTCCATTTCTCCTTGACGATGGAACATTTTTCTTAGCGGCCCCCGATCCCCGAAACAATGGAGGATGGTTATTAATATTCTAATATAAAAAAACATGGTAGCTAAACAATAGGTGCTGTTAATTTACTCATTAAGGATTCATGGGGTGTCCTCCGGTGGATGGGGGAGGCTGATACAATTCCCGAATTCGGAGTAATGGAATCCTTTGATACATTTTATGGTCCCGATACGCGATTAAATATATAACACTGGCTATTTTTAACGCGAAGTGCTTGTATTGAAATTTTTCGGATGATGTTTTTAATGACCGTTATGTAAATTAATAACTATATATTTATGGCAACTCTCGCCATGGGGGTTATATTGCCATAGTTGCCACGCTTGGCGAGCGGGTTGAAAACTGCAGTTTTTTCTTATTTTTAAAGGCGCTGCTGCCCATCTCCTGCCTTAGTTTCTGTACGCGTAGTGTAGGGCGGCCCCCCAACAAATGGAGTGACGACCTGGTAAGTAATGCAGGAAGTCGATGGATTCCTTGGGGGAGGCCTATGTTCAGCAGTGGACTTGTGATGAATGTGCAAAGAGTGATCTTTGACTCCTGTGCTGGGATAACCCGTGTCAATGCTCTTTTTTTTCTCTTGTCTATTACACGTATTGTACATAATATGTCTATTATTTACAGCTTGCAATAATTGTGTGCGCACTCTAATGTGATGCGCGCGCATGTGTGTGTGTGTGTGTGTGTGTGTGTGTGTGTGTGTGTGTGTGTGTGTGTGTGTGTGTGTGTGTGTGTGTGTGTGTGTGTGTATGTGTAACCAAATAAATCTCGTTTTTAAAGTTACCTATTATTAATTAAAATTAAGTAAAACCGTTTTGTTGTTTTTTTTGTTACCTTTAACAATTCATTTATATTACACTATTGACAAAAACATAAAGAGAATTCAATAATTTCTCGCCGATCAAAAGACAGCTTTTCAAGCTTTCGATTTTCCCCGGCCATCCGGTAGTTTCCGAAGCCGCGATTTGATTGACAAGCAACAAGCGCCACATTGACAGGTCGAAATGAATGCGCCAAAACGTGGCACGCGAGCACTAGGTACGCCACGATGCGATGACACGAAATGTGCCCGCCTCACTGAGTTTTGTTCTAAATTCAAACATTTAATAGTGCGTCAAGTTCAATGCTAGAGTTTATTTTGGTTTATTTTTGTAGCTTGTAGAGCTATAAAAATACTGTCACGAACTGTTTTCACGTATACACACGTTACGGGTTTTTTTTTAAATATTTATAGCGTCACTTATGTATATATTTTGAGTTGAGTGGCAGGAATTGCCAATAACAGACAATTCCTGCGTGGCAACTATAGCAATTATCCCCTTACGAGGAAGGATTATGTTCAACAGTGGACTTCGATGGACTGTAATGATGTTGATGTATTATTGCGTAATATAATACTAAAAGCTACGAAATTTGCAGACGTTATAGGGCAGCGCAATAGAGACTGTGCTAGTAATATCCATATATTTTGTCGTGTGGTGACCTCTCAAGCGAATACATGGTCTCATTTTGACCCGTGAGGATCATAAGAAGCGCTTTATTGCAAAAGGAATCCGTAGTTTCTAATAGATGTTGGTTACTCCATTATTCCAACCGTCTGGTTGGTCGTGGTTCGTCATTATCCTTACCTATAGGTTTACATTTTTACCCCCCCCCCCCCCTCCCCTCCCCCCAATAACCGAAGAGACCTGTATATCCAGCATTGAACTTAAACGGGTTAACGAAAAAGAAGATACATATATTATACCCTATCCTTAATTTAATTAATACGCAGCAGCAAGGCCAAATCCAAGGCATTTAGGTGCAACGTCGTCACCATTAGCCGTAAAGCCATGTGTTAAATTTTACTATACTTTTTCTTTGAGAAAAATTATTTCTGAAATAAACCTTTTTTAATATTACAAATGAGGTTAACTATAAATAATTCTAAGTACTGTAACTTTCTTACTACTATAAGTTACTGATATGAATAATTTTATTGTATTGTATTTAGCATGAATCTGATAGAAGTTGGATAATATTATTTTTATCGACCAATTTTGATATTTAATTCCGTCAGCTGCTAGAGGAAATAAATCATCAATGTCCCGCGCAGAGAACATAATAGTTACAGTGGCGGACAAAACAACCGATAATTTTAATACGCTGAATGACAAAAAAGCCCTGACCACGTGTCGTGGGGTCCGAACTGGTCCCAACCGGTTCTTAATAAAACTCCATTCAATCGAACTTCGTACATTCTGCGCCAAAGGTTAACACATTAATTTGACAAAATTATCAATAGCGTCTTACGGTCTATACATATAAAGTTGATAATAGCGAATACTTTTTACGTATCAGCACGTTTGTGTGACCTAATCGATCGTACGCTATCCATTGAATGATAAACAATGTAAATTCAGATTGTCCAGCTGCCCTTAATCGGACCAGATCTATTGATAGAAGAATTTGATGGCAGATACGTGTAGCATTAGATAATATCTAAAACGTTTTGTAACTTTTCAAAAGATTTTTTACAGTGAATATAAAACGATGAAGACTGTCAAATAGTTTTGCGTTGAAAACATACATCTTTACTACATGTACGGCACAACTACTGTTGAAAAATAAGTTGAAACATTTTATGAATGAAACTTAAATTTGACTCACAGTCTAAAAAACCTCACTCGAACGCGGCACACTGAAATAATTCAATTAAATTGAATATTTGCAAGCCCCCCGAAACAAAGGCGTCAAAAGAAATGTCTCGCATAAATTATTCCCTTTTTTTTGGCATCCACTTCATTGTTGAAGATATCGTTAATATTAATTTTTTGACACGGAAACAAACGGATTTTAATATTCGCGTTATTCATCCCTTTGTTATTGTAATGATCGCCAATACCTCGGCCACGTCTTTGCTCTCAACTGAATATCATTACGTGGTTGGATAGGGGTAAGTGGGACTTTTTGTCTGTCCGAAGTTCACTGAGCTTCGACTCTGTATCTGCTTCTTCATTATTTTGCAACTTATCTGTTGTTTACACTTGCTTGCTTATGTTAGTTATGTTAAAATTTGTTTCTCATTCATATTTCTCTAGTTTTAATAGTGTCGGAAGAATTATGCTCTTAATCATTAATGTTTATAATTCTAAATTTAAACAAAAGTTATGCTTTTTTTTGTGATTTTATTTTTTGGAGTTGTTATGATTTACGGTTTTAGTCCATAATATGATTTTTATTAAAAAGTGATGCAACCGCGGTGCGTCTGTCACATATACAATAACCGATTGGTGATAGCAAACCGATGTGTTCGCACAAAAAACAAAGTCAATGGCCCTGCTTATCGATACCGGGTCAAATTTTAACTGTTCCTTTATAAAATCGTCGAACTCTGTACTATCTGAATGAATGGAGCTATTGTCAAAGTTTTGTAGAGGATGTGATAGAGTTCCGCTTAATTTTAACTACAAGTTCGGTATATTGATTGTGATGTTGTTATTAAACAGTAGGTCAATGTTTAACAATTAACTTATCAGACGAAGGAATGGTCAATGGTCTTTTTTTACGTGGTAGAACCATGCTGCAGCTATATTAGTAGTATAGTTGTAGCACGAATGGGTCGGTTCGACCGGGGAAGGACCACGCTCTCACAGAATACCAGCGTAAAATAGCAGCTTAATGCTGCTGTGTTTCGTATGGTGAGTGTAGAGAACCGGAGAGCCTTTTTACTGGAAAAGAGGCATTCTAGCTTAGTCCTCACGGCTGACAACGCATCTGCATTTTAATTCGCAACCGAAGATAGATGCAGATGTCTATGGGCCACAGCAACCACTTACCATCAGGTGGACCGTGTGCTCGTTTGTCACCAAATTCTATAAAAAAAAAACATTGACAAGAGCATAATATGTATAATAAATAAATTTAAAATGTTTTCTTGTTTCTTTCACTTAAAAAACGTAACTTCACACTAGGATTTTCTTCGGTATTGTGTATTGGTAGATGTTTGCATAAGTTCCACACGGGAAAACGTCTAGTTCCGGAACAATTATTTGTAGGGCATACAAACACTTGTTCTGAGGGATTCGCACTCACAGTCCTCAAAGCGGCAGCCAAATGTTTAACCACTATGTTACCGAGTGGTTGTCAAAAAAGCGTTTAACATTTGTGTTAGAATCTAACACCTTACACAATACAGTTACAGAAGTATATACAGGTGAGCCGCAAGCTCGTTTGCCTCCTCTTCTATAAAAAAAATACATTACTTATAATAGGTAATTTTCTGTTATTTATTTTTATTAGGAAGATTTTACGAGAAAGATTGTTTAAAACAAACTAAAACTTTTAGACTAATCAAAACTAGGTAAAATTTCTTACTCTCGCTGCTGTTCTATACTCGCTTGTCCTTCGATTTAATAACTTTAGTTTTATCGTGTATTTTGTTAATCTCTCGTAAAATTGATTGTAGGGTTAATATCTTAAACGTCTTAACTAATCTCATTCTGTCATTGTATTGATTGATTTAAATATACATTATATTTAATAACGCCGTTTTTCTATGCTTGCTAAAACTTGAATTTGAGACAAAGTTTGAGAACTAATACAAACGTGTGATCGATATTTTCGATAGGTTTATTATTTTATTTAATATAATATACAATAGATAATACCGAGTTACACAATTGTTTTTAGATTTATGTTTCGTTAATTTCGTACATATCTAAGCTGACATTCGCAGATATCGCTCGGCATCCGTCGTGCTGTGATGATAAATAAATTTCGATACTCGTAAATAGGAAGTCCATATTTAAATCGAACTGAACATTGATTGAAATAGTCCGTATATTCTGTGGAAGTTTAAAATTCAGTGGTATTCTATTATCTTGGTGAAAATCGTAAGTAAAATGCATTTATGCTTTACTTTTTCCTTAATTTTTTTATAGAATAAGGGTGAACAAAGAGCACACAGTCCACCTGATACTATTAAGAATCAAAATGCAGATAAGTTGTCATTGGACAAAGATTGAATGTCTCGATCCCAGTAAAAATAGTTTCCACTTCTGTATCCAGTTCTAAACTCAATATACGAAACAGTGAAACAGTAGCATTGAGTTCCTATTTCACTCCGGTATTCTGTGAAAGTGTGGTCCTTCCCAGGTCGAGCCGACCTATTCGTGCTACAACCATACTATAGCTGTAGCGTGGCTCTACCACGCGAGAAGCATCATTACTTTAAAATAATTTACCGTTTTTACTTTTCCCTTCAAATCGAAATACTAAATAACAAATAGCTTTATCATCATCTCTGAATTATACAAATTTATTACGATGTTTATCATGTAATGTGTTGATACAATTTATCGGTTGATGAGTATCATGTATTTGTATTGGTGCAATCTATTGTTATAAGCAGTCACTTCTTCTTACTTACTTCACTAATCAGTCAATGAAAGGATCAGCATTAATGGGGACGATTGACAGGTTTTTTTTTATAGAATAGTGACAGTAAATGAACGCTGTGGTCTATCTACTGATTTTATTCCTCTATCGCCTCTTACGCGACACTCAAGGGATGTTATGGGATGGTGGATATTCTTACACCGCCACTACACGGTACAATATCTAAATTAAATTCTTTAATTTTTATAACTCTATAATTGTACAATTAATCTTCTATCTTGTATAAGTTTATCAACGTTCTGTCTTACACGCACTGTTTATTGAACTGCCTACTAATTAATCGATTTCTATTTAAATATAATTTACATTCCTCCGTATAAACATCAACAATACTCGCAGATGAGCCCCAAAACAAAACATCTCTCTGTACACCATCCGTTTAGAAGACATTAAGCAATTTACCTAATGTTCCCCGAACAGTTCCATATTGAAATTGTACTCAACTGATCAATAAATAAGATTGACATTCGATCACAAGCTCCTTAAGTTTTGACTGACATAACGTCTCAAGATTCATAAAATGCTGCTCAATTCTCGACTGTATTGCTGTGTGTTCGTGTCGATTTGGAATTAGTTTTCGGTTGATGTACACGTATAATTAAGGGCGTTTCTAACCAATCTATCGAAATAGTTCCCGGAGGATAGTGACTAGGTATCTAATGCTTTGTCGTTAAATTAATGCTAGGATTTATGACAGTCGGAATTAGCCGAGCGCGGACTTAGAATAAGTGTGCAACTAAAGTGACGAGCGGCTGCAACGACCGAAGCGATTTGTACAAGTCCACATAAACTTTTTTATGTGGAATGCGGAGGGTGACAAACCAGCACACAGTCCACCTGATGGTAAGTGGATATTGCGGCCCATAGACATATATTTCTCTGACTCGAATCCAGTAAAAAGGGTCTCTGGTTCTCTACACTCACTACACGAAACATAGCAATATTATTATAAAGCTGCTATTTTACACTGGTATTTTTGTGAGAGCGTGTTCCTTCCCCGGTCTAGCCGGCTCATTCGTATTATAACCATGATATAACTGCAGCGTGGCTCTACAACGTATAAATGAGCTGATATAATTCAGTGATGTATGTATCTGCTACTTCATCAAAGTGTAGAAATCCACTGCTGGAAAAGAGCCTCTACTATTTTAGGGAGATACTTATGGTCACGGTTGACGATCGCAGTACTAAACATTTGACCTCTCCCTCGCTGCTCCGCGTCGCCCGTATAGTCTGACGTAAAGAGGTTTTTGGCGTGTAGTGGCGATGTAAGAATATTCACTACCCCATATCGTCCCGTGGGTGTCGTACTATGATGGGCAGCTTCTCCTCTATAAAAAAAGTAAAGTTGTAGCCTATTTACGTCCCACTGGCTACACACCCACGGGACGATATGGGATAGTAGATATTCTAACACTTTAATTCATGGTAATCACGGTAATTTCATGTTCCTGTTAAAATCTAAAGATCTACTTCTCAAATCAAATCAAATAAATTTTAGATATTACACTTTACCATTACAGACTTTACTACGAATGAATACGCTAGTCTACTCCGCTTGTCGCTGTTGCTCGTCACTTGAGCCCGGCATTAATGGATCCCCGTTTAAGTTTTATTGATTGATGTCTTACAACACAACAATGGTTTACACTTAAGTCGGTAACCAACTAATCAGGTAGTCGAGTCATTCGACTTTCATTGTTATTGCTTTGGGATAAGGAGATAATAAAACGCCTTTTTAATTTGGATACTATCCTGTCCCTTAACCTTCCAACGCTGTGATGGAGAGTACTAAAAGCAATTTAAAATAAGACTTATTTTCTATGATTAAATGCTAAATAATTTTTGTAACTGCTGCATACAGTTCAGCTCAGTCTAGTTTCTGTAATGTTAATGCTCTTACAGCTTCATCGAACTCAGAGCTCGCGGCCTAAAAGGCCGCAAGCTAAAAAGAGGGGGAGGGGGGGGGGGATTATTTATTTTAGTACAACGTTGCGGACTTGACATTGCACTAAAATCGATAATCTTAGGGAGGGTGAGGGGGGGGGGGGCGTTCAGCTCAGTAGACGGAATGATAACCAATAAAAAAGCTACTCGTCTTGCATTGCGGCATTGAGGCATTGGGCATAGGCGACGCTGCCCATCATACGCCACTACGTTAGTGGTTCTAGGTTCGCATTCCAGTCGGTGGTAGTCACCTTACTAGCTGGGAGAAATCTTTCTCTGCCAAGAAATTGGTCTGGATAAGCACCACCCTCTTAACATAACATGATAACAAGTGGCTGCTGCAGTCCATGGACGCCTGCAGCCAACGTCATACAAAGAAGGCTGCAGATGCGTTGTCACCCATGACTAATATGTAGTCATACTAGTTCTCTATACCCTGCAGGCCCATGACAATGCTAGCACGGCTATTAGACGGCAGAAATATATAAGAGGATGGCACGAATGGCACGGCTCGACCGGAGTACGACCACACTCTCATAGAATACCAGTGTTAAATGTTGTGTTTCATATTTTTTTATAGGATAGGGTGACAAACGAGCACACAGTCCACCTGATGGTAAGTGGTTGCTGTGGCCCATAGATACCTACATCTATCCTCGTTTGCGAATCAAAATGCAGATGCGTTGTCACCCGTGAGGACTAAGATGGAATGCTTCTTTTCCAGTAAAAAAGGTCTCCGATTCTCTACACTCACCATACGAAACACAGCAGTGTTAAGCTGCTATTTTACGCTGGTATTCTGTGAGAGGATGGTCCTACCCCAGTCGAGCCGACCCATTCGTGCTACAACTATACTACTAATATAGCTGCAGTATGGCACCACGTGTATGGATATATCGGAGATCCTTTTTACTGGAAACGAGTTATTCATTCTTAGCTCTCAGGGGTAACAACGCATTGTGATTCTTAATCGAGGATAAATGTAGATGTGTATGAGCCACAGTATTCACATACCTTCAAGTGAACTGTGTGCTCGTTTATCACAATTATTCTGTAAAAATAATCTAACCAGACCGACTCCTAGACATAATGTACCTATATTCCAAAAGAAAAAGCCAACAAGTCAATGCGCCTATCAAGGGTTACCGACATTCCGCATATCGCACTCACAAGCGTCTACAAAACGACGCGCCGTATAAAAATCGGTACAATCAGAGTTAGTCAATTTGCAATAATTTGCAGTGGAGGCGTCTCGCTCGAACAGGCTCGCCGTGCACAATAACTTGTCACGGTTGCCGTGGATAATGGGGTTCGATACCGCGGGAAGCAATTTCCCTCTATAGAACACCGCTGGCTTTATTATCGACTGGCGACATGACAAACACACTTGCTCACTGGAAATCTTTTTGCTGAGAAATTACAATTTTATTTTTTCTCTTTTACACAACAACGAGAACTCTGCGGTTCACGTCAACTGCTTTATCAGTATTAATACTCAAATGTATAGAATTAATTTAACTGAAGATAACTTAACAATAAATAAATTAATTAAATTAAAATAAATTTTAATTTTGGTGACGGGCCATATAAAGAGTACCCCTGTATGGATGTAAAGGAGGCGAGATAGGTGTGTCAGGATCGTGTCAAATGGAAGGCCCTTTTTTATAGGATAAGGGTGACAAACGAGCACACAGTCCACCTGATGGTAAGTGGTTGCTGCGGCCCATAGACTTCTACGACTATCCTCGTTTGCGAATCAAAATGCAGATGTGTTGTCACCCGTGAGGACTAAGATGGAATGCCTCGTTTCCAGTAAAAAAGGCCTCCGGTCACCTGCACTCACCAAGCGAAACGCAGAGGTAAACCTCTACTTCACGCTGGTATTCTGTGAGGTCGTGGTACCAGCCCGGTTTGAGCCGGTCCATCCGTGTGACAGCAAAAGCTGCCGCGTGGCTCTACCACTGTTAAAAAGTAGCCCTAGTCTCTGTCTGTTACGGCCTACGGTTGCTCCCTTAAAGGATCCAATCCCCCGGGGCCCATCAGCAGAAGACTTCCCGAGCAAACGTAGGTCGGGCCTCCTAAGGCCACGTGGAAGTTCTCTAATTACACTAAATATATGGGGGAGCGTTATACTACGGCCAGTCGACCGGAAGGAATTTGGCGGGGTTCACTTACCTCTATCCAAGGCGACTGGTTCCTCCGGAGTCGGTCAGGTCGCATGTGGTTGTGTAGTGCAAGGGAAAGAATGGTGATGTGGTGTGTATCTGGGTGTGACTGATGGTGATTGAACCTAGACCTTAGCCGTCGGCAACAGCCCGAGCGTCGACACCGCTTCAACTTGAGGGGGCCTTTCGAGGTTATCCACAGTCACTTTCTTGGTTCACCACGATGCCAGTCACTTAACTCTATCGTACGATTAACTAGCTTACAGAAGCCACTAACTATCGCGGGGTATAAGGTTACCGCACAAAACACGCCCGGAGTTTCTAGGTCAAAGGTCACTACCGTTTCGCGTGGCAACAGTTCTAAATACCGAGGCCGCACTAGCTTATATTGTCGAATGCACTTATACAGATTCTAAGTCGGACCCAATAAGTCCCGGGAAAGGCTATCCAAACAGGGAATGCGCGTTATAATTCCTAGACAGGATATTTACTAGACGCCCTAACTATTCCGCGGTTCCCGCACAAAATTAACAGCGTGCAAACATTAGCACATCTGGCAGATGACTGACTGCCCTTGGGCGTTTTTCGCACGACCGAAAGTCAAACCGGTATCGCGCCGAGCCGAGTGACATCTCGCGTCAATCCTTGAAAGTGTTTGGCGCGAACAAACCCCCGTCCCGGACATAAGGATTTAGGTCCGCGAGCAAACCGGTCAGCGGGACAAGGTCGCGAAGGCAAGTTGCAAGACCGAATCTACAACCAAACTAGGCCACCTTAGGCATCCCATCAGATCTTGCAACCCTAACCAGCGCCTCAAAAAATAGCCCTAATGTGGCAAGCCGGAGGGTCAGCCTCCACTGGATGCCCCTCCTGGGCATCGCAGCACTTTAACAAGTCCTGTACTGGACAGAAGTCCGACGACCTCTTTCAAACACCTATCTGTGCCCCTATGATTAGTTCCGCAATCCGACCGGATCAGCTCTGCAAACAGTGACGCGACACGAAGCGGCCTCGAGCGGCCTCCTAAGCTTCAGTGCAGAGAGCACCCACAAATTCCACATGAACGTCGTCTGTGGAGAGCCGAACGAAACGCACAGATAGTCCCTAGTATGAATTTTCAACAAGTAGGCCTAGCCAGGCCACCCACCCTATTATCATTTACTAAAATAGTGCGGCAGCTGATTTCAATCCTATGAAGAAGAAGAAGAAGAAGTCCTATGCTCATATTTCAACTAATTTTTCAAAAGCATCAATGTGCAACTACAGAATTAATTCAACCAAATTAATCACCGATGCGCATAGGTCAACTTGCAAATTAAACAAAACAATAACGTAAGGGACAGCCCTACTTCTTCGCAAAGCAAAATTATTAAACACTATCATAAACATAAACATAATTTTTCAAATAGTGCGCCATTCCATTTCAGATGAATTCAAATTTTCCTTTCAGCAAACAGACGCAACAATCAAATACAGTGATTAAATATATTTACAAAACACATGCAGTAGCATTTAAAGGAGTAGATTAAATTCAATTCTTTTAATTTAAACCGCTACAAATAGGAAAATTTCGCGGAAAGCCCAAACCATTTTTTAATTTTAATTCAAGTATTTTTTGACTAAGTGCTCGACCAAACCAAATCTAATACCCCTTGACAGCGTGATTCAACGCTCCAGAGGGGCCCTAATCTTCCCACCACCAAGGGGAGGCCACATGGCGTGAACCCGAGATCGCTAACAATCGCCACTCGGGTTGTACGCCTTCACTGAGGCCGTCGGCAACAGAACATTTTGACAAGTGGACTGTTGACGGCTTAAGGCTCAGTGGAGGTGGCCGTGGTGGGAGCTAAGGCGGCAGCTAGCCAGGGCCGCCTCCATCAAATGGGGAACAGTGGTACACCAGTCGCGGCCACTCAGCTAACGGAAGTGAGAAGGGTCCAACGGACAGATGAGTGGCCGTGAAGTTCCTCTCCACACGCTGAGGGGGGGTGATGACACCCCCGCCCCTGGGGGAATTACCCCCCGACTGGTCGGGGGAGGGACTCCTTTCAAACTTAGGGGCCTGATGGCTGGCCGGCGGGCGCCAAGAGTCGCCCGGCAGAGGGCGTGGCTGAGCGCCCCCGCCCGTGGGGGTCGAGGGCCTGGCAGAGCCCCGAGAGGAGACGCCGTTCGCACCCAGGCACAAAACGGCATGGTGATTGCCCTGGCAATGCAGACAGGGCCGTCGATGCGGACAGTCTCGCTGGAGGTGCCCTCCCAGACATGACCAGCACCAGCGGCGCTCCTTGGCGATAGTTCGCCTCGCTGGAACCGGCTTACCTAATAATTTCGGGCCCGACGTTACCCGATGATCAGATGCTCGACAATAGGAGCAGGGGGGGGTTGACGACGGCTTGCCTGGAGGATTCAGCCTCTCACTGGGCACGGCTCGTAAGTCGTCAACGGTGCCCGCCGCGCTCTCTATCTGCCGGCACTGCTCCTCCAAAAACCGCAGCAGGTCATAGAAGGGCGGAATATAGGAGGCCTCGTCCCCGCCGTACCTCTCCTCAAAATGGATTCGCAGGTCGAGAGGTAGACGGGACAGCACGATGCGGAGCAACAAAAAAGCCCATTCGCTCACTGGTAAACCCAGCCGCCTCAATGTATTACAGGCCACCAAGACTGGATCCAACAGGTCCGGACGCAGTCTGGCCCGGTCACTAAGCAGCGGGAGGCTTAGAAGCTGCTTAACATGCTCGTCTGCAATTCGCCGGATGTTGGCATATCTTCTGGCTAGGAGGTCCCGAGCAGTCTGGTAGGCGTCGTCCGACAATTTCAAGTGGCCGACGACGCCCAGGGCCTCCCCCTCCAGTGAGGCCAGGAGGTACGCCATCTTTTGTCTCGGGGTCAAGTCACTCCGGGCGTCCACTAGGCTGTCGAAAAGACCAACGAAGGTCAGCCATTCGGAAAGGACCCCGGAGAACTTTGGCAGGTCCAGAGTTGGGAGTCGTCCCAACCGCTCCGGCTGAAGCTGCTTCAGAGAGGACTCGGGCAGGTTACTCATCCGAGCTTCACGCGCCTCCTCGGCATACCTGCCTTCAGCCTCGATCAACTCGTCCGTGAGCCACAAGAACTGCTCATAGTCCGCAAAGCAAGAGTCCAGGACTCCCTTCTCCACATCCGAATCCTCGAGCTCAGCGTAAGCCTCCTCCACTGCGGCCCTTCGAGCATCCACCTGCTCGAACCGCTTCATCAAGTTATGGACCCTATCCGGTCGACCTATCAAAGCATGGGCGCTTGTGGCCCAGCGCAACTCAGTCCGCAGACAACGGATCAGTAGCTTAGGCGATGTCATCACTATTAAATACAAATTACGACGCGGCTTGAGCACAGTTTACAAAGATAACAAATAAAAAATACAACAAAAAATTAACAGTTAATAAATGCAGTTCCTATCAAATCGCGTTGAATAGAAATTACACAAATACGAACTACTTGCTACGTATCAACCAAATACAAGTTAGCACAAAAAAGACACAAATCAAATTAACAAATAACAAATACTAGTGCGATCGAATCAAGTTAAATTCAAATTGCGCAAATACAAATTACTACTATTTAGTTCAAATACAACTTACAGTATAAACGAAGATACACATCACGGTCGATCAACAAAAAATGCCTAGCTCGGAAATCGAACCTTCGATAAGTAATCCACTACAACTCTCCGACAACGATAATTAACCGATTACGTAAAAATAACCATCTACCTACATGACGTATATCTCTAGAAAATCTCCCGCTTGCACAACCTAGGGCGCGGCTTTTCAAATTACCCTCTAACCAAAAAAAAGGCAAGCAACAAAGCAACAAAGGAAAATAATTCTATTATTACGTACAAAAAAAATATTTTTACGTATTACGGACGGGCGTGATTGTAGATGCCAATTAAACCAATCACACCAACGCTCCCTGCCACCAAAATTGTTTAATGTTTATCAAACACTATAGTCGGGATCGACCGGGAATCGAACCCGGAATCGCGCTCTGCTACCAGATGTTACGGCCTACGGTTGCTCCCTTAAAGGATCCAATCCCCCGGGGCCCATCAGCAGAAGACTTCCCGAGCAAACGTAGGTCGGGCCTCCTAAGGCCACGTGGAAGTTCTCTAATTACACTAAATATATGGGGGAGCGTTATACTACGGCCAGTCGACCGGAAGGAATTTGGCGGGGTTCACTTACCTCTATCCAAGGCGACTGGTTCCTCCGGAGTCGGTCAGGTCGCATGTGGTTGTGTAGTGCAAGGGAAAGAATGGTGATGTGGTGTGTATCTGGGTGTGACTGATGGTGATTGAACCTAGACCTTAGCCGTCGGCAACAGCCCGAGCGTCGACACCGCTTCAACTTGAGGGGGCCTTTCGAGGTTATCCACAGTCACTTTCTTGGTTCACCACGATGCCAGTCACTTAACTCTATCGTACGATTAACTAGCTTACAGAAGCCACTAACTATCGCGGGGTATAAGGTTACCGCACAAAACACGCCCGGAGTTTCTAGGTCAAAGGTCACTACCGTTTCGCGTGGCAACAGTTCTAAATACCGAGGCCGCACTAGCTTATATTGTCGAATGCACTTATACAGATTCTAAGTCGGACCCAATAAGTCCCGGGAAAGGCTATCCAAACAGGGAATGCGCGTTATAATTCCTAGACAGGATATTTACTAGACGCCCTAACTATTCCGCGGTTCCCGCACAAAATTAACAGCGTGCAAACATTAGCACATCTGGCAGATGACTGACTGCCCTTGGGCGTTTTTCGCACGACCGAAAGTCAAACCGGTATCGCGCCGAGCCGAGTGACATCTCGCGTCAATCCTTGAAAGTGTTTGGCGCGAACACTGTCTACCCCTCTAGGTGACAGGCGAGTGTGTTTTTGATTATGATATGATTAACAGTGTAGTGACAGTGTAAGAATATTCACTACCTCATATTGTCCCGAGGATGGTGTAAAAGATGACAGAATGAGAATTAAACAGGGGATGGGCAGCAGCATGTTCCTGATAACAATTCAAAATAAGAAATCACTTGCCAAGCGTGGCAACTATGGCAAAATCCCCCCATAACAATCTATAAGGCAGACCTATGTTCAGCAGTGGATTTTTATAGGCTCTAATGGATGGATGTGGAATGTAATTTGCAAATAGTATGTGGTTTTATTACCTCTGCATTGATCGGGGAGTAAGAGAATTGTCAAATACCCTGCTTTACCGATGCGCGAGTCAGTTAGAGGCAATAAAACCACGTACTATTTGCAAATAAAAAAAAACTTTAATTTAATTTAATATTTTTATGTTCGAGTTTTGTGAAGTAAAGTTATTTCTATACGTTTGAATACTGAAACAGAAACAGTAACAAAACACTTTTTTATTCAATATACATTATAAATGATACTTATTGAAAGTCCCTCTTTTGTTTAATTTACCACTGGTTCGGAAAAACAACCTTTGTCCTGGGAAGAATCAGCAAGGTACCCAGCGGGACTTTAAAAAATAACAGCTTACAATCATATATGTTACACAATTAACAACACAAAACAAATTAGAAATAGCTTGGAAGCGATCACCTCATTCCCTTTAATATTATAATAACCCTTTTTATACAAACTTTGTTTAATAAAGTTCTTGAACTTTGAGCCGCTCAAATTTTGTATATTTTTGTATGATTCTGATAACACACTTAACCACAGGGTTTTTGTAACATGCTGTATATATACAGTAGGTAGCACACATACATGCACGCATGCACGCACACACGCACGTACACACACACACACACGCACACACGCACACACACACACACACACACACACACACACACACATAATATAGACATTATGTGATCTGACTAATAAACATGTAATCCTGCTGCAGAATAATCTCAAATATTTCGTTACATATATTTTGTAAATTTTCGATAAATCGACAGACTTTATAAGACAAAATATTCTTTCAAAATTTTGTTACAGAAATGCCATTGTTTTGTAATAAGATACAAAGCAATTTGTCCCCAAAGATGCGGGCTCTCGATAATTATTGAGAGGAGAGAGGGAGCTTGTTAATACCTTTCGATTATTTATTTAAGACTTTCGCCACCTGAACCTTTGAAAAAACAAGTTAAGTATTAATTATTTCGCATCCCCAACCTTAGTGTACTTTCAAACTTTTGCCAATGATATAAGGTATAAATTTGAATTGAAAAAAAAAACACTTTATATTGGTGAAAAAAAAAACACTTTAAATCGGTAGGTATCTGTATCAGAGTTTTAGAAAGAAAAGTTACGATTGTTTTCTTTTTAAGTGGCTTCTCGAGTGTACTGATCAATCCTTTCGTTATTGTATTTACTTCGAATAGATAGATCTACATGTTACTATAAACAACATATTTTTAATGAACAATATTCCAAATGAATACTGAAAAAACATAAATTTACGGAAGAAAAAGGCATGAAACTTGCGGCTTTCGGTTCAATATTTTCAAAGAGGCGGTCGGGGCGAACCGATACACAATTAAAGAGGAAAACAAGGAGACTTGTAAGTACTAATGCTAAGACGAATGTTGCGGAAAATCGAAGCCACCCCACCCTCCCCTAGTCTGCAGGGACGTCTGATTTACGATTTACACTCGACCGGGGATTTCGTAGTTTTTAATTCAATTTTTAATATATTCCATTCATTTGTTGAATATGCATTCTTGCTTTGCATATTTTTGTTCGTCGATAAGTGATTCTTATATGAATCCGAAGAATTTATTAGCTACCTAAACGCATAGTGAAGCGAATTCTTATTTTTTTTTAAATTATTTGATTACATTAGCATTGACGTTATAAAAACAATTTGTATTAGACTGATCTAGTGTACCTATGTAAGTTTATTATAAACGAAACACTACTATACTATACTGTGTTTCATATGGTGAGTGTAGAGAACCGGAGACCATTTTTACTGGAAAAGAGGCATTCCATCTTAGTCCTCACGGGTGACAACGCATCTGCATTTTAATTCGTATTCGAAGATAGATGTAGATGTCTATGGGCCACAGCAACCACTTACCATTAGGTGGACTGTGTGCTCGTTTGTACCTTGTACCCTATCCTATAAAAAAAAACTATATGACCAATTTTAAGGTTTTGTATGTGATTAGAGCGACAAAACAGACGTGTTTTTATATTAAACGGCTCACGATTGTTTTGAAAGTAGATGGCTCCGTAGTTCCGAGTTGCAGCACGGATGGCCGCGGATACGAATCCCGCACGGAACAAGTATTTGTATGGCCTACAAATAATTGTTCCGCGTCTGGATGTTTGTCCTTGTGCAATTTGTGTTTGTAAACTGCCAATACGGTACAGAACAAAATCTTTTTGTAGGGGAAATGTCTTTTTAAAATAATAAAGATTAAAAGAGATAGATATATTTAAATTGTCTTTAGTCTTTTTGCCTACACTATATTGTCCTATATTGTAGATAATAATTATTCTGCGGATAAATATTTGTATGCGTAATTACTGACGATCTTGGAAAGTAGAAGCGGCGGTCGTGTCAGCCCTACTCAGGAACATTTCGACGTTTTCTTTCTCTAATTGATAATTCTTCCGCGATCCCTCATCCGATTCGCTCTCCCGGAATAATACAATTAATTCCCTTATGCCGGGGCCTACTTATAAATTTCTTAAGCGCAACCCTTATTAAGTGCCCTTTACATTACATGACACATGTTTACACCAATAAGTTGAGCTGCACCGTGCTAAATAAAGTATTGCTGTATACTTAGTCACTGCACTCTCGGTTAAGAATCAAAATACACATGCGACCAGTGACAGTGTAAAACAGCGGCATTACGCAAGTAATTCGTGATGCGTTAGTCCCTCTACAGTGGTGTCAACGTACTCGTGACTTGATTCTCAAAAAAAATTTTAGGAATATCCTTTTATAATATACTAACTATCCGCCCCGGCTTCACACAGTTGATTTTTAGATCTCGACAACAACGCCATCTACCGAGTCCAATTATGAATCTAAACCATTCTAATCAACTTAATCACGCACACAAATTTTCATCAAACTCGGTCCAGCCGCTTAGGAGGAGATCAGTCATATACACACGGACAGAAGAATATATAATATAATTTTATTTTACATATAAACTTTCTTCTAAAATCATTCTGTCTATTTATGAAAACTGCATCAAAATCTGTTGCGTAGTTTAAAAGACGTAAGCGTACAGACGGCGGGAAGCGACTTTGTTTTATACTATGTAGAGATTTACGCAGTAGAACCAGAGTAACCGACTAAGCCCAAAGGATTAGTAAGCTGTAGTGGCAATGGGCCGGCCATATAGCTCGAAGAACCGACAACCGATGGAGAAGAAAGGTTCTCGAGTGGCAGCCTGGTACCGGTAAGCGAAGTGTATGTCGGCCCGCACTAGATGGAGTGAGTCAGTGGATGCAGGTGGCTTAGAACCGTGCTTTGTGGCATTATTTGTGGAGAGTTATGTTCAGCATTGGACTTGTAAAAGGCTGTAATGATGATAATGATAATGATGATGGTATCTTGCGATTTTAATAATCTAAAATATCCAAAGAACATTTAAAATATCCGAGCGACACATTGTCACAGCGTCGCAGCGTTTCCGCAGGCACCTCAGCAATTCTATGTGTCATGTTCACCCCGATACTCGAGACTTATTTAATTGCTTCCTCCATCCGAAACGCGCATCTTTTGTAATCCAGTCGACACGGGCGAAAACCATTTCTAACGACACGTATGTTAATTCTTCAGTGTTATCAAGTTGGTATTGATCTGTAGCGAAGACTGCTGTCATCACCTTTACTCACTAAGATTTGGAAAACATTTAAGATATTTATTTATTTTAACATATATTACTAAAATAACGCACCTTAAAATAATTCTGAAATCGTAATCATAAAATAAACTTACATTCTTTATAAATATGTCATGCAATATAAAATAAATTATGCAAAAATAAAAATTAAAGTAGTATGTTAAATAGATTAAATTGTCGAATAATTTTAAAATAATTCATTATTAATTAATTGCTCTATCACTTTAACACAAGTGACGGTGTCACCACGAGACTTAAAGACATCTTATAATTTATAATTTAAAATTTAAAATTTTGTACAGCCGACTTCATTATAAGTTATTAAGAATAACTCAAAAACTATTGGTCTGACCTTGATCAAATTCATATGGGACCACACGAAAAGTACCAGCTTTCAAATAAAAATAGAGTCATCGAAATCGGTTTACCCAGTAAAAAGTTATGAGGTAACACACATAAAAAAAACATACAGTCGATTTGAGTACCGTCTCCTTTTTGGAAGTCGGCAGAAAATTTTAAATTTTGTACAACAGACTTCAATATAAATTATTAAGAATAACTCAAAAATTCTTGATCAGACCTCGATCAAATTCATATGGGACCACATGGGAAGTACCAGCTTTCAAATAAAAAAAGATCCATTCACCCAGTAAAAATTTATGAGGTAACACAAAAAAACATACAGTCAAATTGAGTATCGTTGGAGTATTTGGTCATAAGTCGCTTGTCCTCGTCTGTATGTATTGGCTTAAAACATAAAATCAGCTAGATGGATGGTGGCATTTCTTGGGGAGAGACCTTTATTCAACAGCTGATTGTGATGGGATGTTACGATTATGCAATACTTCTTATATAACATTTTATGTAATACATTTACATGTAAGTGTATTTTATATAAGGATCATAGAAAAATGGCGTTTAAGAATTAAGTCGATAAAATCAATCACTAGTCAGTAATTACATTGAATGCACGTATGAATATTAACGTATATGAAATAGATGTTTATGAATAGGTTTTGTACGTGGTAGAGCCGTCCAGCTTTATTAGTAGTACAGTTGTAGCACGAATGGGTCGGCTCGACCGGGGAAGGACCACGCTCTTACAGAATACCAGCGTAAAAGGGCAGCTTTCAGTGTTTCGTATGGTGAGTGTAGAGAACCGGAGACACTTTTTACTGGAAAAGAGGCATTCCATATTAGTCCCCACGGCAACACATCTGCATTTTGATTCGCAAACGAGGATAGATGTAGATGTCTATGGGCCACAGCAACCACTTACTATCTCTTGGACTCTCGTGGACTGTGTGCTTGCTCGTCACCCTTACGCTATAAAAAAGATGATATATTATCATCATCCTTAGTCAGTTAATCATTAGTAGTTGGAAGGATATTTACTATATTACTTATTATTATCTTATAACTGTGACTTTTGTAGTAATTAAGAAATATTTTGATGTTATTCTTTGCTTAATTATTTTCTTAAAAATTATTGCATACGTGCAGTGCAGTGAAAAAAATCGCTTAAGATGCTTACTAGGCAAACAGCAAAATATGCTGAATTTCTATTTAAAGACAAACATTTTATATTCGCTTCTCTTGTATTAGCGTATTTAAACTGTTCGAATTCGTTTGATAATTCTGGTACAGATCGAGATTCACCCCGCCTCCTGTTTCCGGATGGTTTGCTCGTTCTCCTTGCGGTACCCCGCTGTTTAAACATGGCTGCTTGATTTTTAATGACGTCACCGACACGAACTATTAGTTACGCTAATAAGTGTAGTAAGTTAGTACTAAGTTGCTAACTTAGTCCGTTATGATCAGTATTTTGTTTCTTAAAAAGTGAAAAATTTATTAAATACTAGCAACACAGAGGCGAAGCCGGGGCGTGTTGTATCAATGTGGCGTAATTAGATTAAAGATAATTAAATACCATTTATTGTATCAGTATTTCGCTTTTTTTTCTAAAAAATAAATTCAATAAGAATATAAAAAAGAATAAAAAAATATATGGTAGATCTATTTGTTTTAATTCGATGCATGAAAACTTACGATGTGTGCACTTTAAAACTAATTTGTACTTTTTACTTTTTGCAGGTAAGAGGAGAAAAGTCACATCAATATTATACGATATACACCCAATATTGGTAAGTTTTCATACACAAAATTGTAAACATTGTCGTCTTCTACCAATTCCCATCAATTGCCAACTAAACTGAAATATTATCACTGTCAATTTACTTCGTTGAGGCTTAGGCAATAAATAATAAAAGCCTCGACACGAACACTTTTGTTCAAATAAAGATTATTATTAAAAATAAAACAATAGAGGCCTTAAAAGCACTTACTACCAGCGGCAACCTAAATATAAATGATTATAATTTATCGATACCTTCCAATTGTTTCTAATACCGGAATTAATATGAATAATCTTCAAACGTCAAACGATTACATTGGATCGCGTGCGTATTAAAAGCCATCATTTTTAAGCGCGCCTAATCGACTGTCACTTGTTCACAGATAAAAAATATTGATCATTGTCAATTCTTCAATTATTGTCTTAAACAAATTTATATTATTACACGAACACATTTTCCATTAATAAGAATCTTTATATATTTTATTGAAATTTTGTGTGTGTGAGTTTAGTTTAGTTTAGATTCGCAATTGGAATTAGTAGGTGGCACTGTTGTTAAGATCCAGAAATCACCCGTGCGAAGCCGGGGTGGGTCGCTAGTATATAACTAATTTGTTTATTTTGGCAACTGCGACCCACAGAAATGTTAGTAATACTTAGACTATGTTATTAAATATTTATTAGAGTGATGTTATCAAAACCAAGGAACAAGGAGTAGAGAGTCTTAAAAACTTGTGAATTCATGAATACAATTCTAGTGCATACTGTATTATCGTGTATATTCATTGCGAAATTTATTAATGTATATATCATTTAACACAATACTATAATTACCCGAGCGTCCTTAAAATGGCGGAATTTCCCGTCAGCTGAATTATCGAATCTTATTTAGAAAGTAATTTTCAGTTTCCGAACCATAAACTGTCAATAAAAGAAAGCGTAAAGCGGCTCCCATCTGCATATTCCCGCCATTAAAAACAAAAAGAAATACTATTTAGCAATACGAAAGATTAATAACCCGTTCACTGCTCGCGTATTTTAACGTTTTAACTTGCAGTTCTTTCCGAGAACATTGGTACTAGGCAACTTAATTACGTAATCCTCTTTTTTAATGGAGCATGATTAAGCATGCATTATTTTGTCGATTTGTTGCCTAGGATATTATAAACGAATAAAAATACCCTCATACTGAGTTTTAACTGACGTTTAACTTTGAACTTACTCCCAATACTATCCAAGATCGGAAATTAATTACAATTAAAATTATTAAATTTATCTTTAAAATTATTAGCTTAATGATGTTCGTTAAACTAATAATTTTAAAGATAAATTTATAATCACACATTTCTACATAGTAGGGCTACGCTGCAACTGTACTGTGACTGCAGACAATTGGATCGGTTTGACCGGTACCTTTTTTTACTGGTATCTAGGCATTTCATCGTGGCTCTGAGTCAGTCTTATGAATATCATAAGGTAGACTACGTGTGTAACTTTTCTGAATTCAATAAGAGAGCGTGGTACCCACAATTTTTTTTAACGCGTGTTCTTTGATGCAACAATAGTTATGTTTTTTTTTTATAAAAGACGGGGCAAGCGATCATGTGGCTCACCTGATGCTAAGTGACTACCGCCACCCATGAACAACCGCAACACCAGGGGAATTGCAGATGCGTTGCCGGCCTTTTAGAAAGGTGTAAGCTCTTTTCTTGAAGGTTCCGAAGTCGTATCGGTCCGGAAAAATCACCGGTGGTAAACAATTCTACAGAGGAGTTGTACGAGAAAGTATATGTAACGCCTGATTGAAAACCTTAAAAAAATATTTTGGTAAGTATAGAGATCTGCAGACTATTTCCACTGAAGACGACTTTCTCAGTTTTTAGGTGTAACAACGCATCTGAATTTTGCCTCTTAATCGAGGATAGAGAGGGCCACATCATTCGGTGGACTGTGTGCTAGTTTGTCACCCTTATTCTTTAAAAAAAAAAAGTTATTATTAACGGGTCTGTAAAGATCTTATTTCTTTTTTAACACTAGGAATGCTTCTGTCAATATTCAATGTATCTATGGCTAGCCAACATAGAGTATAGTAGTAACTTACAGTGTAGATTAACAAACAAAGACAATACAAGATATTACTGTGTACCAAGTAGTTATGGTAATAATAATCTTAATAATCTATAATATAAAAATGAATCGCTGAATGTGTTGCTAAGCGCAAATCTCGAGATAAGCTGAACCGATTTCGCAAATTCTTTTTTTATAATATTCCTTGAAGTACGAAGATGGTTCTTACGAAGAGAAAAATTTAAAAAATTGCCTGAAATTGTCTAAAAACAATACTTTTCTATATTCCCATACAAAAGATTCGTAATAATACTTAAAAGTCAATTGGAACTTTAATACCATAACATAAAGTTTAAGTGTTCGTGGAGGGGTTCCGGGAAGGCAAAACAATTGTAATTTTTATTTTTCGACATTTGTTGATTTATCAACTTTATTTTTTCTTTTTTTATCTAACTATCTGACCCGGTATCCCGAATAGCAGAATAAGTATTAAAAAATAATTAAAGAATCGATTGTTAGGCAGTACGAAGTTCGCCGGGTCAAATAGTCATAATTAAAATTAAAAAAATAGATGCGTAGTTACTTGTTAAAACTGAATTGGAAGGAATGTCGGCTCTTCACTCTGAGAAAGTGAAGATTTGCTTTGAGAACACGATGCATCGAGCTTGTACCCCGTTCATCGATTTCGCATTATTATTACGCGATGTCATTAATAATTTTAATTAATTACGCACCGTGTAGGGGTGTGCTCATGGAGTCCGCTATTGTCAAACAACGTGTGGGATGATTTATGCGTATTCCTTTATACGTGCCTTGAATTATCTTAGCAAGACGCCTCATTGATTTTTGATGACTAACAACATTTATGAAGGCACTGCTCAATCGATGTGTTCAGCTAATATCTTATTTCAATATATTGAATCTTATTTAATTACTTATTTAATAGTTTATGCACACACATACTTTGATAGGAAAATGGTTAAAAGAAGACATGTACAAATGCACTATTTACATCATTATGAAATTTCTTCCACTAGGCCCATTGAAGGATAGTTGAAGGAAATAGAAATAGCCTTAGCGTGCACATTTATACAACATATATGTACAATACATATATAATTACAACATAAATATTATATTATATAAAATGGCCGTGGTAGCTCAGTAGCTTAGCGCTCGTTGTAAATTTCACAGTACGCGAGCAACCCGGGTTCGATCACATATATATATTACTTATATACATGCATGCACAATGTGTTTGCGGATTATCATTATCATCATCATTACAGCCTATCAAGGTTCACTACTGAATGTAGGCCTCTCCAACATTTTCTTACAATACTTTTTTTTACAATAGAATACTTTTTTATTGCAAGCGGTTGGCAACCGCAGTTTTTTATTTTCTAGCTATGATCAGGAAGATGCTGCCGTCCATCTCCTGGTTTCCCTCTGTCACCTCTTATGATACTCACAGGAAGATATGGGGATAATTTGCATGTAAATTAAACAATGTTAAATACATTATGATAAAAGAAAAAAGAAAACAGAATTCGTTGGAAACTGCCAGTGCGGAAAAAGTTTTTTAAATACTCGATCTTCTTGATTAAATTATATATTACCTTATTTTATTCTATGATTTTGATAAGCTTATAGCGTTATATATAACCTCTGTAATAGATACTCGTAAGTATGATTATTTTACTAAATGCAAAAAAAAAAATATCAATACCTCAAATATTCATCGAATACTTCTTATGTAGTAATGTGGGTCATATTCCTTAAAACGTTAATATTTAAGAAGGATCCCCAACATTTTTTGTTATAATTTCTATTCCAAACGTTGGGAGCCATATTGGAATGATTAATTATATACATTTATTAGTAAAATTTCGGCTCCGATTCAACGCGGGGTGAAGAAAGGGTTAGTTTCGCGCTTTGTGTGAGAGTGTGAGTGTGTCATTAATATTTATATCGCATACATAAGTTATTTTATGACGTGATGGAGGATTGATTAACAACCTAGGTGTTGAAATACAAAGTATCAAATATCCTTTGGAAACAATTCTCTACAATGAACTTTCTATTTATACAAGGTAATTTCAATTTGAGCTATGCAATTCTTTTCTTTTAAAAAACTTTACCAACAGGATTTTCTTCTGTATCGTGGCAGTTTACAAACGTAAATTTCGCAAGGGCGAACATCCAGACCCGGAACAATTATTTGTAGGGCATGCAAATACTTGATCCGTACGTTTACAAATATTTGTTAGACATGGACGAAAGTAATTAAGCCAGTATACATAAAACTAAACTGACTGCATTCGTTGCTACAGTTGATTTATCATACGCTAATTTAACCCGAAAATAAACTCGATTCTACGAAACATCGCAACGAGAGATAGCAATCGTTAATTGCGCTGCCGAAAACCGAGTCGGCATTACGAAAATTTGAGTGCGAACTGCAGACAATTCCGTGTCAAACAGCCGGTACTGATCACGCGAATGTACCCAATACCTTTTCACAACAGTAAGCTCACTTTGTCGAAACACAATAGTTTATTTTGGCAGCATTAACACAACGTCCAATTTTTTTCATCATGCGTACCTAGGTACAGCAAAGGAGCAGAATAAGTTACCAGCAGTCTTTCAATCCGATTACAATGTGGGCGTGTTCAAGGCAAGAGTGAATAGGTTTTATTAAGTCAGTGCGCTTCACCATCATCGGCTACATCACCACTTACCATCAGGTGGGATAGTAGTCATATGCTATCTTAGAATGGTAATAAATGCCTTAAAATGTAGTCGTTTAACTCTTTATTTCTTTATTTTCTACCGACTTCAAACACAAGGAGATACTCAACTCGACTATATATATATATATATATATATATATATATATATATATATATATATATATATATATATATATATGTATCATAACATTTTTCTGGGTGAACCGATTTCGGTGATTCTTTTTTATTTTAAAACTGGTGCTTCACATGTGGTGTCATATAAATTCGATCAAGGTTTGACTAATAGTTTTTGAGTTATCCTTAATAACTTATATTGAAGTCGGCTGTACAACATTTTTAATTTTAAAATATGTTAAACGTTATCCACACTAGGATTTTCTCTTGTATCGTGAGGACAGTTTGCGAACGTAAATTGCGTAAGGACAAACATCCACAACAATTACAGACTACAATTACTTCTAGGCAATACAAATAATTGTTCCGTGCGGGATTTGAACCCATTGCCCTCGGCGAAGTAACTCATTGCTAAGCACCGTGCCGAAGTTCAAGATTGATCAGACATTGCGTATAGTGTTGAGTATACCTTGCGCACATAATTCCTTATAGAACTATTAGGAGGTCTTTGTACCGGCTGAATAATCAGACATATCGCATGTCACCGAATAATAAAGCACAGTTATAGACTCTTCCACCTCGTTTGGAATTCTTTTGACTGCTGACACTATTTGCCTGATAGTCTAACTAGTGATAATAATACGACGTGAAGATTTTTCTAGCCCTATAATTTGAGATTTTTTTTAATGTGTTATTGATGGCCAGTCCTCCCAACAATAATAAAGCCCATGCTTTTCTTTTGCATGAAAATACCATCGCTTAAAAAACAAAATGCAAATGCGTTATCACCCATGAAGACTAAGATGGAATGCCTCGTTTCCACTAAAAAGGGTATCCGGTGCTCTCCACTCATCATACGAAACACAGCAGCATCAAGCTGCTATTTTACGCGTGTTCCTTCTCCGGTCAAATTCATACTACAACTACATACTTGCAGCATAGCTCTTCCACGTATAACGAAGGCATAACACTATACGAATGTACACAAATATAGTTCTAGAATGGTACGCTTATATATGTACGTAGTACTGAGCGATTCGGTTCGTCGCTAGTTCTTTTTTTTTTAAATTTATCAACATCTTTTTCTAATCAGCCAACATAACCGCCGGCACGGAGACCACCTACTTGCATTAGATATAATCGCGGTACCCTCTTGCAATATTTTAAATCAACCCCTTTCTGTGTCACCCTTGGCCGCAGCGAGATCAATCGATGTCCACCCCTATTATTTACTGATTTGCGTTATATACAACTAAACGTTATTTTACATTCCCCAAGCTTAAAAATCGAACATTCGAGAATACGACGATAACCAACTCTCGGACGTGTACCGCAGTACGAAATGTAAAAAAGACATAATTTTATAAATAAAATAATATAAAAATTTAAGAAAACTTAATAAACACACTTAGATAATGAGCTGTGATGATTTTAGAGAGAATAATTACCCCGGTGATCCTGATCGGGATACTGGGATAAAGGTATTAAATTATTGTATTGTCATCGGTCCTTGATACGAGTGCAAATTCTCACGTCAATCAGCCGTCTACAAGTTGGTGAAAATTACGTTGAAAGATTTCGTCACATAATATGTATGTATGGATAGATACAAGCGAAACTAATAAAAGCCTGTTAACAACAAGATTATTATACCATCGTCATCACCATTACAACCCTTCACAAGTAATAGAACATAGGCGTCATAATGTAAAAGGTTATAAATTCAAATTCTGCAATTAGAATAATCAAGTGACATTTAAAAAAAATATTTATTAATAATTTTAATATACAACGTTTCCATATTCTTACATTGTCATCCGATACTGAGCTATGTTCAAAATTTCAAGTCACTAGCTCATGGGGAAGTTAGTCTAAAATCAATTACTAAATTCGATCCGAACAGACATACACGAAAACGAGTTAAAAGCGAGGTGAAATACGCAAAGGCGCGGTAAAAAAAAGCAGAAAGCTTCAGAAGAATGTTAATAAATTATAAGCAAACTGCGTCACATTAAAACAGTTGCACATAAAAATTAGCACAGATAAAAAATCCGTAGCCAATGGAACAAAAATTATATGTGCCAATAGCCGTCCCACTTATGTGTCTCAAAAGTTGACCCCCTCGCGCCCTCACTCACACGCGCGTACTTTCGATAGGGTTCGATCGAGACTGATTTTTGAACGCCCTCATCTCGAAATTTGGTCCCCAGAGTTTAAACCCTTACGCGCAAGATACATTGTAGTTGAATAATATATAAAGTCGAAATTTCACCCCACAGTAAACAGAGGTCTCGTTTTAACCGGCCATAATGATTTGCATTAAAAATACTGATATATATGGGTTTTCATTATTAATAATTCCACGCATATTTCGGATTTAAATCAGGCAGCATCTAGAGAAAAAGACTGCGATGGCTGACTGCATGACAAATCAAAGAAATTGACAAAAAAAAATTTGTTTGCTGACAAATCAAACAAAGCTACTCTCTGTGATTATTATAAAAGAACATCTTTTTGAGGTCGTGGACTGTCTGTTGACAGTCTAGTGGTGTAAGAATATCCACCACGTCTCATGGGAGTCATAAAAGGCGACAGACGGAAACAAACCAGGAGATGGAGAGCGTAATCTTCCCAATAAAAACTAGAATATAGTTAACTGCGTTTGCCAACCCGCCTGCCAAATAGCAAATATCCCCCTGACGAGACAATCTTAAGGAAGGAACATCAGTTCATCTGTGGACTTTGATAAGCTGTTGTTATAACTGAAAAAACATTATTGATTAATATTCACAAAAGATAATAATTTTTTTACTTATTATAAACCAGTGCTTGACCACAATCCCACCTGGTGGTAATTGGTAATAGCCTTAGATGGTAAGTAAATCGCACTGTCATAGTGTAACAAAAGCCTAATTAATCCTAATTAAGAAGAATTGAAAATTATGATAAGAACTTGACAGTTTTATTAAAGCTATAAGATAACACAAAATATTGAGATATGACGTAGTTAACTTGCTCTTAACTCAAACACATGCCAAAGTGTATCTCTCTGTATCAAAATTACATATATCCAAAAACGTGCCGTCAAAACAAACAAAGCGCCGACAAATTTCGAAGACATAACACAACGATCGCCCACAAAGCGATCCATAGACAACGCAAAGCATCTCTCTATAACCTGAAAATAAAAAAACAAAGGCATTTCAGGCACGCAATACCTCAAACGAATCGAATATATACACAGTCATAATCACGCCAGTCGGCCTCTGTAATAACCCTTTCGTATAGAATTAACCCTTTCGGAATAGCAAGGTGAACAACCCTGTTAAAAAGGGCCCTTCTTGCGACTTACTTTAAGTTAAAAGATTTTGGCGAGTTACTGTTTTCTGACTATGGTCAGATATAATCTGTAACAGATCAATTGATCAACAAAACGTTTTAGAACCGAAGAACCGACAACCGATGGGGAAGAAAGGTTCTCGAGTGGCAGCCTCGTACCGGTAGGCGAAGTGTAGGGCGACCCCCCACGAGATGAAGTGACGACCTGGTAAGACATGCAGGAAGTCGATGGATACAGGTAGCTCAGGACCGTGCTTTGTGGCATTTCTTAGGGGAGGCCTATGTTCAGGAGTGGACTTATGAAAGGCTGTAATGATGATGATGATGATTACTTTCATAGAGAATTATTTAATCTTAAACGGGCAAACGAGCATGCGGCTCACCTGATGGTAAGTGACTACCGCCGCCCATGAACAACCGCAACACCAGGGGAATTGCAGATGCGTTGCCGGCCTTTTAGAAAGGTGTAAGCTCTTTTCTTGAAGGTTCCTAAGTCGTATCGGTTCGAAAAATTCGCTGGTGGTAATTGATTCCACAAAGAAGTTGTGCGAGGGAGAAAACTTCTTCTAAATCGCACAGTGGTGGACCGCCAATCATCCAGATGGTACGGATGGTAACGCGAGTTTTGTCGCGACGTGCGATGGTGAAATTGAGCGGCTGGAATTAGTCCGAACAATTCCTCAGAGCACTCCCCGTGATAGATGCGATAAAATACGCAAAGAGATGCAACATCTCTACGCAGTGCCAGTGTATCGAGCTGATCGGAAAGAATTCGGTCGTCGACGATTCGAATCGCTCTGCGCTAGATGCGGTCAAGTGGAAGGAGCTGGCACTGTACATAATAAACATCTGTACATAATAAACTAAAATGCACTTATTTATATAAAAAGTAGCGATGTTTTTTGGATGTATATTTTTCATGCGTGTGTGTTTGTTAGCCTAATCATTTGTAACCTCTTGTAGATTAAACAGTTTAATGGGTTTTGAAATGCAATGTGACGTTATATTCGTTATGTCCTTGTACGTGCTATGGTAATTGTACCAATACGAGGTTCGGAAAACGTAATAAGTTGCTTGCTCGAAGAGCATTCTGCCGATTATGTCATACTATTCCATTGAATAAATTAATTAAAAAAAATTATAATCGAACCAGATCGCTTACAACGTCAATTCCTTTGTTTTCATTTAGTTAAATCAATTTCAAAAATGTGTTTGTAAAGGAGAACGCTTCCGCCTGTGAGTTATAGCTCACTGTTAGACGTTATCCGCAGGGCGACACGACGCGTGGATTCGAATATTCATATCACAACATTTTTCCACAAAAAAAAAAGAATCATTTTAAAAAATCTGGATCGACTCCAAAACATCCACGATGAAAAGTTTCATTAGTTTCGACGTCAGACACTTTTAATTAAAATTTCCATATATCAAACCGTTTTTCATTCATTTCGAATTATTATCTTACTTACTATTTTTATATTACACGCGTATTAATAGGTTTAATTTCATTTTGGACCCCCATTAAAAAATATGAACAATCTATACATGTTTTGTTTATTAGAAGTTAAGCCATTACATATCTTTAAAAAATCATAATATACTCGTATATTTTCAAAAATATTTTCAGTAAAAAAAAATTTAAACGACTGTCTTCAGATTTTTTTTTTAATTTTGTGGCAATAGTTCGACAGAGATCTTTTTTGAACTGTATTAGTATATTGGCCAAAAAATAATTAGAATTTTCTACCTGTTACCCGCCAACACGCATTGGGGCTGCGCGGTGGACACTTCCTTGCCCTTAATACTTCCCAGAAATAAAAAGAGGCCCGTGCCCAAGTAACGTACACAGGCTGTAACTAATATTTTGGAAGAATAAAATAACTAATTTACAAAAACTTAGGAAGTCAACTTGGAATGTTTTGAAAATTCGCGTTTCACACTTCGATTTTTATTCATTTTCAAATAAAAAAAGAATTTTTTGGCCTTGCTTAACATGCTTACATCCTTAAGTGTAATCATGTTATGCAAGAGTGTGTGCGATTCATGTGAAAAGCCGCCAACTAAAAATTCAAACTCAAACTCAAACTTTTATTGCTAAACCATAATGTACACAAGATGTTATAAAATAATGTGAAACCAGTGTTATGGACCCTGTTGGGCACGCAATTTACTTATAAGAATGTCATTGTGATTTATTGAGATAGAATTCAATTTAAATTAGTGATCATTTTGTAAAACCTATATAAGTATTACATATTTGTAAAATATTCATTAGTACTATAGTAACATTTATTAGTTAGGTACTGTTTTAATTTTTTTGTAAATATGATGTCATTATTTTCATAGATACATACAGTCATCTGCCAAGACATCAATGACATTTGTCTTATTAATAAATTTAATAAATCCAATAAATAACTCGAAGAGCCTACAACCCTAAACAACAAACGACAAGACATTTGACTTTGACAATCAATTAATGATGGCTGACATCTTCTCGGATGCTAGCGCCATCTCTACACCTCCAGTCACGCCAATTCGATTTTAAGACACGTCAATCAAACTAAAATAGATGACCATCTGTTTTAGTTTTCATTTCTTGACGTTTCATTTTAAGAAATATTTATAACTATCCATTTCTTTAACTGTTTTTTTTTTTGTATGATTCCTGATCAATAAAATCATAATATACTAGATCATTTCATTAATAAAAATTGTTATTTTATGTTTTTAAGAAACACATATTATACATTTATATCTTCTAGGTATCACTTAAAGTAAAATAGAGATTTTTGTCCAATGCAATTTTCTATAAGTATCCGTTAATAAACAGTCCATAAAAACATTCCTGTCAAATTATAATAACCGTAAACAAAAAACAAATAATTACGCTAAAATCGTAATAATTGAAAGCCGGTCGTCCGCCACTACAAGACGTCCCTGCGTATGATAGCCGAGCACAACAGCAGGCAAATTAATTCGGGAGTCGGAACAAAAAACAAATGGATCGCACACAAAACAATAAGACGCGAGTTTTGTGAAAGGAAACCTCACATCGTCGCGGAATATCACCATTAATTATGCCGAGACATCGAGAGATGATGCTGAATTATTAAGCTAAGAAATATCGTCATTATTTCCTTAAACAGCCTAAAAGTTATCAAATAATTGTGCTTCATATTACTATTTTGTAAAAAAAATTTTGATGCTAGAATTATTTCAAATTAATAAAAATATATTTTGCTTGTAAAAAAAAATGTTACCTTGTATTTTGTAGTTAAAACCAAGGTAATGCTATAACTATTATAAAAAAAAAATATTCTATTTTTTTTAAATAGTCCCGCTGTGTTTCTTTCTGGTTCTTCCCAGGACAGAGGTCTTTTCCCGAACCAGTGGTAAAATTTAAATGAATTTCAATAACTATTTTTGTAATCTATGTCGAATAAAAATGATGATATTCTATTCTATGATTAATCATTTATTAAAAATATTTTTGTATCTACAAAACATTCGTAACGCAATATAAAAACGCACACTCTGTACAAACACTACAACAGAAGCACGCATTCTATGCGACCATCACAGCAGCACTCCGGCTCGAGGTGCACACAAATTTTAACGAAACTCATGCATATTTATAAACTAAATGTGTATATTATTTAATATTTGTCTGTGTGCGCGGGGAGGGTCTTAATAACAGATATTCAATCAAAATCAACCCCTTCCCGTCCGATATCTTTTGCCCGCGGCGTCTCCCCCTTGCGTTTTGTTTTGTAACGCTCGATATATATTTGTGTGACGTGCCAAATTTTAAGGTTTCTTTGAATATAACAATCACGTAATGTATTGTTAAAGTTACGTAATGTTCTAAAAGTTTACTTAAAACGAGCATCGAAAGTTAAAAAAAAATATAGCTAGCCTAAAATAATCTTCAAACGATATTTAGCATCATTGTAATTAATACACCTTGCTAATTAAGTAAATAAAAAAGACGAAAGCTTATTTCTAAATTTTATTTTCCCATAATTTATTTTAAGAATAATTTCCCATCATAGAATGGAATGACATATTTTATTTAATATACCCATAGATTATAAGATTACTTTTTGATAGTCATTTATGTTTTTACCAATTATTCGGAAAAGCCCTCTGTCCTGGGAAGAATCAGCAAAAACCTTAACTTTTTTTAAATGTTAATTTACAATACAACATGTTGCACAATTGAAAATGAAAACTTTTATAAACAGCATGGGAGTGATCACCTCATTTACATGTGTTATTATTAAGCATGTATTAATTGATTTGTTAATTAATATGATTTTTTATATTTATCTAATTTTGTCGGTGTTCGGTTCCTTTTTAGCTAGAAGTTCTATCCCATTTCTATCATCAAGCAGAATTGCATTTATTGTTGCAGGCAGTAGGGTAACCCTTCTTAGTCCCTACAGTTACCAACGGACTTCTAGCCTTTCGTGTTCCAAGTTCGACATGCCCATTGGCTATTAGCAACTTACCACGTTTGTAATTACTAATGTTATAAAATTTGTATAATTTAAAAACACGTTGACATATATGTAAGCGAAATGATTGATTGCCAGGAATGCAGGTCATTTAATTATAACCTGTCTAATTTGTAAACCTAATAAGGATAAAACTAATTCTGTGAGAGACTAATGCCTAGGTTTACGGTAACATTCAGGGACTATAATTACGACTTTAACTTGTAAAGCCTTTAAAGTTGACACGATAATTAACAATGGCAACGCTTTGGTGTTAATGTTGCTATCAGTATTTTTCCCTGCAACTGCGTAAAGATGTTACGCTGGAGCACGTTCGCTTGCGAGTGCAGAATTATTATATGAAACAAAACAAGAATATTAAATAGTTTCTTTTAAAATCTATTTCTTAACTAATAATCCTTTTAACAAAAGCTTAAACCCTTTCAAATGCAAATAGCAGTTGAACATAATAGATTGAACCCAGCAATCTTCGAATCCACAGAGTTCTATTCATGGATAATCATAGAGAAGTTTTTGTATGGATTCGTTACACAATAAAATTATATCAAAATTATTGCTTACTTTATAGCTTAGCAGTGTTATTTCTTTTCTTTTAATGCGCCTTATTTATTTACTTAGGTTTTTTAATCCTACAATCCTTCTAAATTAAGTTATATTTTTAACTAAGATACATTTTAGTCACAAATATATATGTATACCTAATACATGTATACCTTCCTTTACAATTTTCCGCATCGATGTCACAAGCTGTAATTAAAACCCCGAATTCGCTCATCAATATTGCAAATATAATAGGCAAAACAAAAGGGCAGACGACATAAAAAAATATAATATCGCGTATAACAGAACGTTTAGACGGTATCGTACGTGAATCGGAACGGGTGTGTAAATCTTTCGGCGTTTGTGTGGGTTAGTCTGGACCTAACTCCGCGCCATGTTTATGTATAGATATTTAAAATATTCTCTTTGATACGAATGATAATTTCGTTTGCAATCCAACAACCAGGAATCGCAGCGTTAACACAAACATTTCACTATTGCTGTTATTTAAATTTAACTTATCTATTAAACTTTAATCAGGTGTTTTATTCCTTTTTTCAAACATCGCAACAACGCATCGCTAAAAGTTACTAGGAACTCTTTTAATTTTCGTTTAATTTAGATTAGTCTGAAGAGTAAAGAGTGACAGTATAAGGACAGGCAGTGAGGCATTCCATCTTAGTCCTAAGAGGTGACGATGCATCTGTAGCTTTCTTTGGTCAAAGTTTGCTGCAGATGTCCATAGATTGCTGTAACAACTTTTCATCATGCAGGCTGTAAGTTGGTTTGTCACTTCCATTTTATTAAAAAAAAAAGAATGTCAAAAATCAATAACTGTTATACTACAGATAAAACATACGACACATGACAACACACGAAGTGCAGTCGGCAAACTTTTTCCGTTGCGGAGCTGCCTCGCAAAGTTACCCGAGCTTTGTTCATCGCAATCAGTGTTTTGTAAGGATGCGCTGTTCTGCCGACCGTACAGCGATCTCCAAACCGCTTTGATTCCAACTTTTAAGCGCATATTTTGTGTTCTAATATTGCATTCCCGTGTATTTTATATTTGTTTTGATATCAGCTAATAGAGTATAATTATTTTGTATAATTTTTGATCGGCTAAATATATAAATCACCGTGTAGTGGCGGTGTAAGAATGTCCATTACCTCATATCTTCTCGTGGGTGCCGTAAGAGGTGAGAAATGGAAACAAACCAGGAGACTAGCACCAGCGTCTTCCTACAAAAAACTGCAAAGTCTGTCAAGCTTATAAATCTATCTGCAAATATCCCCAAATATATAAAGCAATATTTGGGGGAGGCCTATGTTCAGCAGTGGACTTTTGATCACCTGTACCGGTAACGATAAATATGTTAATGAAACCTATAAAGATTTTATCGAGCTTACATCAATTATTTTGTTAGAACCACTCGTGTGTTATAACACAGACACATTATCAGTCACAGACTAACTAGTAGATTCTACATAATCAGTTTTGACTAACTGGTCACTTTCGTATGTTTTTTTTTTTAATCAGATTATAAGGCTGGTAAATTGGCCAGTTCAATATAGACGAAATTGTAAAATGTATAATTTCATTCACATGAAAATTTATAAAAAAGTCAGTAACTTGATGTTGACATATTCTAAACATCGAACTATGTCAAAAAGTACATTAAAAAAGAAATAAAAATATGGAACAATATATTGATTAAATATGGCAAACACCATAAAGTTTCTGGCAACTTAAAAATGTTACAGCGACGCGATCAGTCCAATAACACTCAGTTTCTAGTTATTTCCATTGTATTTTATCTCACCCCACATAGTCGCCCCTCCGTGAAAAAATAATAAATTATTTTAGTTAGTATGCAAATAAGCCCGTACCGATATTTTAAGCACACCCCATTGGGATCATGCATTTTTTTTTTATCTACTCTTTATAGTTAGAAGAAGCTTGCTTGTAGTTGTTTAGTATTTGGAATGTTGTTCGAAGATTATAACATTTTAAGGACATTCTTTCCTTTTGCAGACGTTTATGTTGTTATCAATTGAATACATTCATAATGATCATCATTTAATACAACCTATCAAAAGTCCATTGTTGATCATAGGCCTCCCTCATAGATAGCCTCGTAAGGAGAATATTTGCCATAATTTTTTACGACTTTTAGTCGTTATTAGGAAGATGCTGGTGCCCTTCTCTTAAGTTGTTTCCTTTTGCCGCCTCTTACGACACATACGGGTTAGTGGTTATTCTTACACCGCCACTACACGCCAGTCCTCAGGGATGGTAACGCATCTGATAAAACGTAAATTTAAAAAAATTACTGATCACACTTTTGTAAAAACGATAATTTCCCGAAAACTTTTCGCTGCGTACCATTTTATTTGGACCCCTTAACATTGATCTAGATCTTAAATGTGTGCTGTGTGTGTCTGTGTGCGACGGGGCAATGATATTTAATTCGAAGGGTAGAATTTCTCATCGATTTTAATTTTATGCGCGCATCCCGTCTCGGCTTGTATTATTTGTTTTTTATGTAAATACACTGCCGATCTCTTGCACCGACGAGCGGCGTCCGTTTTGTGGGTTTTCGTTTTAGTACGTTTAGATGTGCGGGTATTAACCGATGAGTTTTGTAGTAAATTAGAGAAGTGTGATGTTCAATTTTTCAACCGACTTCAAAAAAAAGGGGAAGTTTACAATTCGTCGGAATCTTTTTTTTTAAGTATGTACACCGATTACTCGAAGGCGCCTGAACCAATTTGGAAAATTCTTTTTTGTTTCAAAGAGTGTACTTTCCAAGTGGTTCCATTTAAATTTTATCAAAATCGGTCGCGCGGTTTTAAAAAAATCAACACTAAGTTATATAAAAGGTTTTAAAAAGTTACTTCGCAAACATATAGAGCGGATGTTTGAGAAGTAACTTTTTTTAAAAGTAAAATAAAATTATGTGTCTTACCTAGTATGAAGAGCACCTCCCGCCCTCCCTCAATTGCGTGCACTATCCCCGTCACCACTAATCCCAGCACCACTACTCCCAACACCACTACACTAGGAAATACTTCAATATAAATTATATTTATATTGAAGTCGATTGTACAATTTTTTTTTTATTTTACCACTTGTGTTCGTTATGCAATTAAAATGGGGATATCCACAGTAGAACCAGAGAAACCGACATAGCCCAACGGATAAGAAAGCTGAAGTGGCAATGGGCCGGCATTGCAATGGGATGCAGATTGTCAGCCTTGAGGACTAAGATGTCATATTTATTTGAAAAGTTACAGTATGTGATTCGATTTCAATGAATGCATTAACATTCCTAATTAAACAATAAAACTCTTCCAAATTTAAAACGATACATCCACATTTTTTTTGCGGCTGCAACGCGCCGGGTACCAGTTAGTATTTTATAAAACTTTATTGTGTTTGGAAAAGTCTTACCGACTTTCTTGTCTTTTGTTGTATACATATAAAGAGTGACACATATTATATATATCAAATACATCGCGAGGCTACCAACACACCCCTCATAATTCGGCACCCGCAAAATTAATATAGCCGAGAGCGTCGGCAAAAATCATTATATTTTATGAGCGGCCAAAATAAATGGCGCTTATACGGTGCTGGTAGAAAGTTTATATTCAAATTTCACTCAGTCCGTCGGTCCGACATCTCCAAGGATCAATTTACATATTTTCACAGGTTTCCACGATTACATTTGATGTTGGACGTGCATGAAGCGGTGTAAGAATATCCACTACCCCATATCGCTCGTGGGTGTCGTAAGACGCGACAGACGGAAACAAACCAAAAGATGGGCAGCAGCGTCTTTCTAAAAACAGCTAAAAAAAATGCGTGAGTGTCGTGGAACACTCGGTTGGAACGAAGTTCCTTGCGTAGTATAATATTATTGATAAACGTATTATATTATTGATTAACAAATACAAATAAATGAATTACTATCGTCTATTAAAATGAAGCGTCATTTGAAATGAAATAATATTTCTTTCATGGCAAGACAAGAAAATGTGCGAGGGAGATGGATATTATTTCATCTCACTTCCTTATTTCGCCGCCAAGGCCGTTTACACTATGACACAAGGGGTAGTGACGAAAAAATCTTACACTTTTCGTCACCTAGCTCCCATCCGCCAAACCCGTACGTCCGATAAGTTCCAAAAATATAAGCCTAAATATAATATAAATAATATCGCCTGGTAAGCGTGGCATCTATAGCAAATATCCCCCCTCTGAATCAATCTATGGGGTAGGCGTGTGTTCAGCACTGGACTTTTGATAGTCTGTAATGGATACCTACTCGGCCATACCTATGTAGAACCAGCGCTCGTACCGGTGCTATTCTTCGCACACCCATCGCTTAGTCTACACCTATAAATAAAATTGAAATGTCTGTCTTTAATATTGAAATAAGTACCTTTTACTGAGAAATGGTGGGGGGAGAGGGTTATTTGCATTGTTATTTAAGATATTAATAACAATTCTTTTTTTAAATTTTCTCTGTCCGTCTGTCTCTCCGGGCATACACTGACGTGACAACTTATGAACACACTGTTTCGTTAAGTCGTACAGCTATGAACACTAATCAGGAAATTAAATACTATGTATGTTTATATGTATAAACTCAACAATAGATATTTAAAAATATACGAGACCATACGAAATTGCCAATTCTTTAAGAAAAACTCTAGCGCGAACCGAGCGGTACCATAAACAAAAGTCAAATTTTTAATTACAATTTCGCGCGTCGACAGGCAAGAGAATTATTTTCTTCAACGTACATTCAGTGTTTTCTAATTACACGTGTGCTCCTAACAATGAAAATTCCAATTAATTCCTTCGAAATGACGAACTAAATAATGAATACGATTCGGTGCGCGCCACGACAAAGCCGAATTCTACATATGAAAACATTTATTCGAATTTCGAACACTCTAACCGCACATTAAAATGTGGAAGTCGCAAATATGTAAAGTGAATGACGAGAACCCCGCAAATGCCGATACGAACGGGAAAGTTAACCTTAATATTTTCGCACAAACACGTTACACGATTGTTGTTTACATGTCTAGGTTGAAAAGGAGGTCTACCTTTTCTATTTACGAGTCTGTCTTGTTAAGCACCACCCCCTTACCTAATTCTGTCACTAAATAATAATAATAATGTTCTCCAGGCTGAATTTTGGTTACAGAGGCCAGGACAGGATTACAGTGTCCAAGTGTATGCATAAGCACAGGTGCGCTCTCTATTCCCTCATTCTCATAGTCTAATACGGACGGTAGATCGACACGACCGGAGAGAGATCAAACGCAGGACCAACGGCTTTACGTGCTTTCCGAGGCACGGGGGTGAGACACCGCCAACTTCCTGACTCCGAGCAGCTACTGAGCATTTCTTGATGGAAAAACTCAATAAATGATTTTTGGCTCTACCCGGGATTCGAATCCGGGACTTCATGATCAGCAGTCGCACTACTACAACCACTAGACCAACGAGGCGGTCACCAAATGAAGGCATTCCATCTTAATCTTCAGAGGTGACAATGCATCTATAGTCTTCTTTGTTTGAAGAAGAAGACCATCAGATAGAATTTAAGTTCCTTCGTCACTCCAGTTTTATATTAAAAAAAATTATACTTTCTAGTTTTCTTAGACAATTTCACTCGTGCATTAATAGTTTGTCGAGTAGTTACTACGTAATAAAATTCATCAATCCAAGATTTCCTACAGTATAATTTGTATAATATATAGATCAACATTACTTACCTTTTAAATGCAAAGGACATCGTATCGTAACCTACTTCCAAACCATTTAAAAACTTGAACGTCAAGAAATGAAATCTTTTTAAATTTCCACACTACTGTACGCTAATGATATTAACTATTTGTAATAACGTTTGAAATAACAGATAAAGTTGAACGGTTTGCGGTAATAATTTCAAAAGAGGACGAACAACATGTAAAAATATATGAAGACTAGATAAGCAAATTATCAATTAATTTGTGAAAACATACAAATCCCCGCCGGACGAAGCAAAACAACTAGCAACCGCTAGAACTAAAGCGAAGCGCTACACAATCAATTCGCAGACACGAATTGAACGCATTAATATTACAAAATTTGATTATCCCATAAAAGATTCGGTCCATAAAACTCTCTAGTTGCTATAGTGTGCAGCGCCGAACGTACGAATTAGGAACCCTTTTGATCGTCTCACCCCCGTCCCCATCCACCTCCTCCCCGCGCTCGCCTGCCATTCATTTTCATAATAAAATCGTAACAAACGGGGCAGGTAACAAAACATGGAGAGCGTACCAAAATTTATGTGAACGCAATGCTATGATTTATCCTGCAACTTGAGATTTTGGCGGGCAAACTAAGCAGGCTTCATCGAAACGTCCCAAATGTTTTCATACTGGCCGAAAAAGGATTGTGTTTATCAGGTGTACATTACATTTTTAAATTGTATACATATATCTGTGTAATTGTGTGCTTATTTCATTTTTAAATTATTTGTATGAAATATCACGTATGTAACACCATATTTGTTGCGATATTGTTCCTGGCTAAAATTTACATTTATCCAGTTCAATTTAGTCTCATTTGTCTTACTTAGCCTTATCCACACTACACAACATTGTGAAGGGCCCAATCAATCTGTCTGTATGAGATACAAGCTTCTAAAATCTAACTATTGTTCACGAATAGGAAATTTCCATTTGGATTTATTCATTTGTCTAACTATTGTTGGGTGCTTTGCTATTTCGGTTCTTCCTTCTTATGAATTCAATTTAAATTTAAACTATAAATGAATGAAGAATATGTTAGTAACATGTGATACTGGCATAATATGTAGATTTTTATTTTTAAAAATAAATAATTATGTTATGCTTCGTATTTTAAATTACGTGGTAATTCCCTCCAAAATTCACATTCCGTTTCACGTAAGGCGGAAAGCAGCTCTGTAACAATAAATTTAACGACGAATACCGATAAGAATCGACTCTCACAGACGCAATTTTCATAGATATGGCTCAATTAACAATTGGTTTCAATCGTGAAGACGTTCTGGATATAATAAAGTGCCTCCACAGCCCGGGGTGGCTTCGAGCAATCTTATTTCTGTTTGGAATATTGCGGTGTCAATTCTCATATTGAAGTGACAACGTGAATGGAAAATCCGTTGTTGGTTCTCATATATAGCATTCATTTGTTAGTGCTTATTAAACTTCTTATCCTTTATGAGTTCTACTTGTTTCCAACATACCTGCTTAAAATTAATATAAATTTTTATTATTGTATGAATGAAACCGTACCGTTACCGTTGCAGCATATTAAGTCCACTGATGAACATATATAGATTGCCTCATAGAGGAGATGTTTGCCATAGTTGCCACGTTTGTTAATTTTTATTTTTAGTCTTTATCTTTGTATCTTGATTGGACGAAACATGTTACGCGATTTATTTTTTATTGAAAGGGTTAATAAATAACCAAATTTTCAGAATAACGCAACAATGTAGACTAAACAATAAAAAGCACACCCTAAAATCAAAGTCAAATCAAACATTCAATAAACAAACCTTTCGAACGCAAATAAAAATGCCGATAATGAAACGCGGCGTAAACAACATCACAATATGGAAAAAAGGACTCATTGTGTACTAAAGAATTACACACAACATACAATTGTGGCGTTCAACGATCGCCATATTGAAAAAACCGCTACCCCACAGCCAGAAAGCATTAATATCAATCTATCAATAATCCACATTAGCGAGGCGTGATCAATTGATCATTGTCGATAGTTAAAAAACCCTATTTTTTGTCCCCCTTCTCGATAGTAATCGATGATTAGCGATCGGTTACGCCGCACTGTTTTGATTGGGCTCTTGATTTATAGGATTGAGTCGTCAATTCACTGTGGCATTTTAATTCAATTTAATGCGGTTAAGAGGATTTATTGCAATGCCTAAAGAATTTGTAATTCTAATTTTTACCACGGCTACGTCTTTATTTGTTAGCAGAACACACCTTGCAGTATACTTCTGTTCATTGAGTTATGCGTACTGTCGATACTTTTATTGGAAAGTATATTTTTAAATTAGTGTTAGATTTACCCATTCCCTGTATCGTGTTTCGCATGATCATAGTTGTTGTTGTGCTATGGTGGTTTTTTTTTATAGGATAGGGTGACAAACGAGCACACAGTCTACCTGATGGTAAGTGGTTGCTGTGACCCATAGACATCTACATTTATCTTCAATAAAGAATCAAAATGCAGATGCGTTGTCACCCGTGAGGACTAAGATGGAATACCTCTTTTCCAGTAAAAAGGGTCTCCGGTTCTCTACACTCACCATACGAAACACAGCAGCATAAAGCTGCTATTTTACGCTGGTATTCTGTGAGAGCGTGGTACTTCCCCAGTCGAACCGATCCATTCGTGCTGCAACTATACTACTAATATAGCTGCAGCATGGCTCTAAGTGTGTCTAAAAATTGTACAATGAATGTGTTATATAAAAATTAAAATCGCATTCTGAATATTTAATTTCTTGTTCTTTCCCTTATCCCCAGTTATTTGGGGTTGGTATACATACCATTCGTCTTCCATTCTCCTATGTCAGCCGTCATATCTTCACTCACTCCTTTCTTACGCGTATCCCTAACGCGGCACCGTAGCGCAGTAGCTTAGCAATAAGTTGTAGCGTTAAGGGCCGCGGGTTTGGATCCCGCACAGAAGAAGTATTATTATGATCTACAAATAATTGTTCCGGGTCTGGAGGTTTGTCCTTGTGGAATTTATATATGTAAACTGCCCCAACGATGCATTAAAAAATCCTAGGATGGAGGACAACGATTTAAAAAAAGAAAAATAGTCAATCCATCTTTTCTTGGATCTCCCTCTACTCTTATAGACAGTTTTAATACATTTTCATCGACAGTTTTTTTATAGAAATACCTTATAATACTACTTTATGTCCGTTTTTTTTTTACTAGAAAATATAACATTAAAAAGTTAATAACTTGTTTTTCTTCTACATGTGTATACACTGTTACCAAGCGATCGACTTCAGTTTATTTCTACGAGTACATTCTACATTTAATATACAATTATAATTTCTACATTTAATATATATGATTGACGTTATATTTAAGCCTCAAGTTTGAATCGAGAAGATTTTAAACTCCATTACTTGCCATTCCGTAACTCTCAATCCATATGTACTTAATTACACTCAGCAAACACAATGAAGCTGCGACATTGATATCTATAGCGCACTTCTTGGGGGAGGCTGGGGTAGATAGGAATCGTATGTTTTCGGATTAATTCGTTCGTAAAATCGTCTCCGCCGATAAGAATGGCAACTGCTGTGTACTAATTGAATCTACAATTGCGTTGGGATGTCTGATTTCATTAGGCGGCTGTGTGAGTGGGAGGGAGGGGACGTATTGAGAAATGCCGAGCCCCCGTCTAAGTGTGTAAGAAAAACTGGTTGCGCTAAAAGCGTTGGTAATATGAGCGGTATGTCAATTTTAATTATTTTAATCCAAATGACTAATGTAACTAATTTTAATATTATAAGTTTCTAAAGTGAAAAGTATACGCAATTATTTTATATTATTAAGAAATAGACCGTGTAGTGGCGGTGTAAAAATATCCACTACCCCATATCTTCCCGTGGGTGTAAGAGGCGCCAGAGGGAAAAAATTGGGAGATGGGCATTAGCGTCCATATTATCCTATAAAAAAATTTGCCAAGTGTGGCAAACATGGTAAATATCCCCCCTATAAGGCAATCTATGGGGGAGGCCTATGTTCAGCAGTGGACTTAATTGGCTGTAACCGTAACGGATAAGAAATAGATTATTTAAAACGAGTCGAAAAACTATCAATGTTTAGCGTATCATTCGAATATTCATAAGGCGTTTGAAGTTTCTTCAAAACAACACAACGGGAGTGAAAATGTGTATTGTTTCAGAATAATGGTATTTATGCGCTACATTGGTTTCAAGGGAAATCACTCTCTGAATCGTCCATAACGTCTGTATCAGGCACTTGGAGCGCGCGGAACCGAACCGTCGTAGCGACCGAACTCGCGTTCATCTTTTACAACCTTTTACAATTGAATGCGGTTCCTGAATTCGATATTACTTAAGCTCGTATTGAAATTTCGGCGAATCGGGGGGGAAGCGTCGAAGATTTGGTAGAATATTAAACATTCACGTTTATTAGTTTGTCCTCGGCGAACGGATTTGGTAGTCATAACGGGGTAGTTTCGATGGGAAACTTCGAAAGTGTGTTAACGAGTACGCTCTCGCTGGATGTAGTTTATTTTGCTAATGGGTAATACATTTAGCCGGTTGAGCGAATCACTTTTGAAGAAAATACTTTCTGTTTTGTGGAACTTGAAATTCAACAAAAGGTTATTTTTTTAACTAACCAATACGATGATACTGGTATGATAGATTGACAAAATTACAGCATAGATAGATTAGGCAAAAGTTTTCGAAAATTATTAATTTTAGGCCAAACTAAAATTAATAATTTCTGCAATACGTGGTAGAGCCACGCTGCGGCTATGTTATGGTTGTAACCCGAATGGACCGGCTCAACCAAGGTAGGACCTTGGTAACCATAATACCAGGGTAAAATAGCAGCTTAATGTTGCTGTGTTTCGTATGGTGAGTGTAGAGAACCGGAGACCCTTTTATTGAAAACGAGGCATTCCATTTTATTCCTCAGGGATGACAACGCATCTGCATTTTAATTCTTAATTGAAGATAATTGTAGATGTCTATGGGCCAAAGCATCTACTTACCATCAGGTGGACTGTGTGCTCGTTTGTTACCCTTTTTCTATAATAAAAATATTGTTAATTGTTGATTTATGCAGCATTTTTTAAAGTTTAAACTCTGGGACTTTAATTTCAATAGTAGTTTTAACAAAGCCTCCGCTACGATCTTGCGTTACCTGCTAATGGGAAAATAACGACAAAAAAATTCGCCTCAAACAGCAAAGCCAGTCGTCTATACTCAAAGAGCCGATACACAGAAGAGCTCGATGAGCACTTTAGAGAAAAAAGCTAGAAGAAAATTGGTATCGTATGATCTACTTTTTATACAGATAAGTAAAGGGTCCGCCCCACAAAGGCAGCTATCGGAAGGAAAACGAAAGGGTAATGCGGGCGTAAGATGCGCATCGTCACACACGGCCTAATCACGACATCGTCCTCCCTGCCACCCCACCACCCTAACTTTTGCATATTGCCCAAATTGCCCACGCTTCCCCAGCTAGGGCGAACATTTTTGCTGGCGGGATAATTCTTTACACGATTTACCATTTGCACGATTACAATCAGTTCGATTTTGTATTCTCTGTATTTAGTAATAAAGTCTTCTTATTGTTTTTCACATGTGTTGTCGTAACATATTTGCAACTCATTACGATTTTTGCCGTTACGTCGCTGATTGTTACTTGAATTTCGTCTTAATATCTTTACAATACGGCCATGTACTTGTCTTATCGAGTGTTTCACATTAAAGTGCTAGGGGTGCTGTGACATTTGAGGGATGCGTCTTAATTATACGAGTAGAGTGTCCTGTTATAGTATTGATTTTTTAATGTATATTCTATCATTGTTCTTGTAAAAAATCCATTATCTTGTGACGCCAAGATAAAAAATTTTATGTTTCTAAAGTAATGTATTCAGTAATGTCACTGGTGTACAACGAAGATATAGGATACAGTAAAATAATAGAATATAAAACAGGTAATTAGATTTAGGAAAAAAAGTAGTAACTATAAGAAAAAAGTCTACTTCTTTCTAAAAGGCCGGCACGCACCTGCAATTCCCCTCGTATCACAGATGTTCATAGGCAACAGTGATCACCATCGGGTGAGGCGCATGCTCGTTTGCCTCCTCTTCCATAAAAAAAAAACAACAGAATATTAATACGTGTGAGATATTCTGGCATACAAGACAGATAAGAAATCGCGAACATAAATAGCATCGAATAAAGGACAAGGTTTCAGATAAAAGATACGGGGAAGATAGCGTTGCGCAGATTAGACTTGATTTACGCGACGATCGAGAAGTCAAAATTGAAGCGAAAATAGCTTTATCTGTGGTGGGTTGAGGAGTCAAAGCACGCCGTCGACAGCGGCCATTTTTAGCGAATGACCCTGTTAACGATGATCCTTCGCAAGAAAACCCGACTATGACTCGCCCGCGACAATCTACATCTTGAATTATTATAATTGCCTCTCAACATTACATTACACGCCGGCCTCTCGTATTAAAAGGAATTATTTCTAGAAATCGCTAACCCACTTTGAAAACTCGGAGTGCCGCAATTAATGTCAATTTTGTTTATAATTACGTGCTAACCGCGAGGGGGAATTCGTGTGGAAAAAATTATATGCAGGAGCAAGAGCTATGCGAGTGTCCACATCTCGAAGTATTACCCGGGGCCAGCTCTGGAATGATAACAGCCAGGCGGCATGTTTCTAGTGTACAGCTCTTTGATTACCGTGTCTATCTGCAGACGAGTTATTATTAAATCCTACGCAAAAAATAGGGCTCGTGCCGTAGTATTTTCTGCAGTCAAGTTCAACGTGCTGAACAGGACCTACAGCATTTTTTCTAAAATTATCTTTTTTTAATAAGTATGTTGACAAACGGGCTATGGTAAGTGGATGATGTGGTCAATAGACACATACCGTAATATCAGTTAAATCAAAATGCAGAAGCGTTGTCACCTCCAAGGACTAAGAATGCCCCAATACTATTAAGGGGTTGTCGGTTTTCTGCGCTTACCAGTCGAAACACATCAGCGTTAAGCTGCTACTTTACACTGGTATTCTGTGGTAACCCGTGGTCCTTCCACGGTCCTACTCTAACATTTTCCACTGGATTCTGTCTTGTGATACTCTTCTCCGATAATGGCCAGCCATGAATTGTAAGTTGTCCTCCCATCTCGTTTGTTGACGTCCTCTATTGTGTTTGCCATCTCCGGGGTACCAGTCAGAAACATTTGTGCTCTACTTATCTCGTGTATTTCCGACCATGCATCATCATTATCTTATTTATTTTTTTCTATACTATATATTCCTTATAACAAAAGGATACAAAGAGCGGACTTAATGCCTTGAGGCATTCTCTACCAGTCAATCCAATATAATCTAAGCCAATATATAATAAGAAACAAAATACAAATGATAACTAACTACGTAATAATATGTTTGTTTGTTCGCATATTTTAGTGCTGCTATACCGTTCATCAAATTGCGCTAAAACTTTATCAACTTATTGCTTGCACTTGCGCGAAGGTTATAGGCATAGTACAATTAACTTACAATAGGTGGCGCGCGTATATAACCGACAAATTTATTTGAAAGTTATATAATATCATTCAACTTCAATGAATGTATTATCATTCCTAATTGAACAATATTTATAACTCTTCCAAATTTAAAACAATATTTCCTTAATTATTTCTACGGTGGCAGCAACGCGCCGTGTACCAGCTAGTAAACTAAACTATACAAATACCAACTATATATATACATACATACATATATAAAATTAGAATACATACAAATAACTATAAATATATGCGTCTGTTTAGCAATACATATGACATCTTCTGTTGGTCTATTCCAGTAAGTATATTAAGAAAACAACAAAGGTAGTTGTTTTTTTTCTTAATTTGCCACTAGGAGCAAAGTAACATGAGTCTTACCGCCTAGTAAAAATTCTTAAAACATTGATACGTGTAAACAAACAATATCCAAACCTTAAACTACACCTATAGATATAAAATACTTCAAACAATGTATAGATAACATTTTATTGTACCACGTCGCATACCTGCACTTCCTAGTCACGGAACCTCCCCCTCCCCGAGACCTACGTGGCTTCCATTGTATTCACAAGGACGGCTGAACTGAGTCAATTATTGTCACTGGTAATGATCCTCTAATTGCTTGCTAACGGGCGTGTCGCGAATGTCTAAGGTATATTGCATAACGCTATATTGATCTTATCATAATCAATGCTTCATACTGCTTTGCACGTCGATGACTTATTATTCTAGAACATTTATGCCGTTCTATTTATTAATTGGAGATAACGGTTTTTATCCGACTGCGTCAGAATGAGGGTAATATTTTTCGAGTTTATGTTTGTATATATTATTTCTTTGGCATGTTCTGTAACCTGAACGGCTTGATGGATTTAACATATAGGATGTCGTCGGATTAGTCTTAGTTTTTAGCGGTGACGTAGGGTATAAAATGTTTTTGTTTTACGAAGTCGGATTTTTGAAGTGATAATTTTTACGGGAGGGCTTTGAAATTCTGATCCGCAGCCTTTTTGTGTGACGAAAAGTAGTGGGGGTAAACACTACGTACGTACTGTCGATCATTAAAATCGCGAACGCAGACCATTATATACCTTAAAGTATATAACAATACAATCACAATTACAAGATTACAACGGTCTTTCGTTCAAATACTAATCCTATATTAATTTTATTTAAGACAGTTACCAAGGTACACGTATTTATTTTAGAAAGAGTGATCGCATTTGATTAATGACACCATCAGCACCATCTACTAGATTCTATAGGTAGTCACTTTATTGAACAAAAATTGATTGACTCTCAAGGTGGTACGTAGAGTAGATGCTAGATGGCATAAATCCAAAAAAAATTTTTCTTCTTATTTTTTTTCTCTCCTTATTTTTTAAAAAACGTAACCTTCACACTAAGATTTTCTCCTGCATCGTAGCATTAAGTTTACAAACATAAATTGCACAAGGACAAACATCCAGACCCGGAACATTTTTTTTAAGTCCTTGAAGGCTACATACGTAATACGCGCGCTAAGCCACAGCCTATTTGTACCATTGCAGTGCACACACACCCGTGCACGAATTGTGCCCAGGATTATATTTTTCATATATATTTTTGTATGGTGCAGCTATATTATGATTGTAGCACGAATGGGTCGGCTCGACCGGGGTAGGAGCACTGCTGTGTTTCGTATGGTGAGTGTAGAGAACTGGAGACCCTTTTTTACTCGTAACAAAACATGCCATCTTAATCATCAGGGGTAACAACGAATCTTCATTTTGTTTCTTAATCGAGGAAAAATGTTATTTACATGCATTCATGGGCCGCAGGTACCATCAGGTGGACAGTGTGTTCGTTTCTCACCCTTAATCTATAACAAAAAAAATTGTTTTTGATTTTTAAAGTATTGTGAAATAGTTGTGTGCTTTGTAAGGTATAAATAAACGACTGTCTATCTCACTCTCTATATTCCGCACAAGCAGGCGTTCTCCTTTTATCAAAAATTACTATTCAAAGAAAATACACAGAAACAAAATTAATTTAAATTATTCTATTTTAAATGGTCCTTAGTCACATCGTTTTCCATTCTCTCTATCTTGTCATATTATTTACTTACTAAACTTGCATACGGGTGTTGACTGTTGTTAAAACTAGAAGAGACAAAGATGTAATTAATAAGTGCAATAAGTTTAATATTGTGGCAACTCTCATCATGTGAAATGTTTGCAATATAATGGAATGAAGTGTGTTATTTGATGGTATTTATTTCTGAAAAACTTAAAAAATCACACCAATCATACTACTCAACATCATTACGTCAATCAGAAATCTGTGCATAACGCTTCTACGAAGGGGTATAAAGAAGTCGGGGATTTACTTGTGATTCTTCAATACGTTGTCTCAGCACCGACTTCAGTAGCTAACATGAAATTTTTTTTATTGATTTTTTAGTTTCTTTTTTACTATTTTACCCTTTCGAATGATTTTTGGTCAAGGTAACAACTACAATGTCGTTTATGTACATTAAAATCTTCATGCCCTCTTTTTTTTCTAAACTTAGAGATAGAGCTTTTTTCTATAAATTTAATTTTATTATATTTATTATAAGTACCCCTGAACTATAACCTATTTAATTTAAAATAAAAATCACATAAATTGGTTCAGCAGTTTCCGAGAAATCGGTTAACATAGTATGTTACATAAAACATACGCGTTGAATATAGGACCTTCTCGTTTTTTGAACTCGATTAAAAACAGAGTCACTTCCAGTTAGTTTCTTAAGCCATTGCGCATTCCCTTTCCTGTTCTCTATTTGCACAAGTCCTTAATGCTTTATTTCGTCTATTTGCTTAGTCTAATTAGAAAACTCCGCATCGACTAATGGTTAATATTGAATTTTGTCTCATTTTGTTTCTATATCGATTAACATGTATTTCTTGTTATAAATTGACGACTGGATTGTGGTTCTCGACTTTACAAATAATTATTTTAATTTTGGTTGCACCAATTATAGTTACATATATTTCATGTATAAAATTAAAGTGATAAACAAACTTACAGACCAATCGATGGTTAGAATCTACTGCAGCCCATAGACACCTGCAATCAACTTGAAATAAAGATATACACAAAGATTTCAAACAGGGCTGTAAATGTGTTGTCATCTGAAGACGTATGCTTTACAGCCTGTGATAATACGGATTCTCTATACTCTTTAGAACACAAGTACAAGCTGTTATTTGGTGGCAGAAACAGTTAGGAAGGTAGTACCACAAAAGGGGTCCTGCAATCTGTACATAACTATTCTCGATGTCAAATTCAGAACAACAGAAAACGGAGCTATTATTGTATCACTTCCGTGTCTGTCTGACAAACATTAAAATGACATAGTAGTGAGAAAGCTACAGGTGCATTAACACCGCTGAGGACTACGATGGAATGCTTGGAAAGGCGACATAAAGAGATAATAGGGTGGAGTTAGAAAAGAGTCCTACCATGTAGTACGATTCTTACACACCTCTCTCGCTTCTTTCATATTCATATCTATGCATTCATGCTCGGTTATAGAATAAGGGTGACAAAGAAGCACACAGTCCACCTGATGGTAAGTTAATCTTGGCTCATAGGCATCTACATTTAGCCTTTATTAATCATAAAAATGCAGATGCGTTGTCACCCTGAGAAATCAGATAGAATGCCTCGTCTCCAGCAAAAAGGGTCTCCGGTTCTTTACACTCAAGCCAACCAAGCGAATCATAGCAGCATTAAGCTGCTATTTTACGCTGGTGTTCTGTGAGCCCCTGGTGCTACCCCGGTCGAGCCGACCCGTTCGCACTACAACCATAATATATCAGCAGCGTAGCTCTACCAAATTGGTATTATATTGGTATATTTTGTTTATATATATATATATATATATATATATATATATATATATATATATATATATATATATATATATATATATATATATAAACAAAATACAACTCTTAACTCTTTATTTAAATCTCCTTTCTTATCGACACGCTCTTCTAAAGCATTCGAAATAGAACGAAATGATTCAACATTAGGACTCCCATTATATAGAACAACATTTCCAAATCCGTCGAGTCCTCCATGAAACCGACTCGTAATTTCATCAATCTCCGGAATATTCGCGTAACGCTCCCATTCAGTACCGGGAAGCTGTGAGTACGCACGAACGTGATCTGCGAATACGAAAATAACGTTTATGTCTTATAAACTTAACGAATATTAAAAGAGACAAATCGTTCAGTGTAAAGGCAGCCAAAAGCTAAATATGGCGTTCAATTCATTTTTTAAATTAATTGAAGGAAGCAAAAAATATGAGTGGTTTTATATAAAACTGATGTAACAAACTAACTGGAACAGACACCAGCAACCAACTTGAATTAAGAAAGGCTACAGATGCGTTGTCACCATGAGGACGACGACGGAATGTCACACGGCATGTAATTATAATGGCTCTCTTAACTTTCCCAAACCATAACACAATAGCGCAAGTACCTGGCGGTGGAAATAGGTTTTACGTGGTAGAGCCACGCTGCTGCTATATTATGGTTATTGCACGAACAGGCCGGCTCGACCGGGGTAGGACCACGCTCTCATAGAATATCAGCGTGAAATAGCAGCTTAATGCTGCTGTGTTTCGTATTATAAGTGTAGAGATTCGCAGACCATTTTTAATGGCAAAGAGGCATTCCCTCTTAGTCCTTAGGGGTGACAACGCATCTGTATTTTGATTGTATATCGATAAATGTATATGTCTATGAGCCACAGTATCCACTTGCCATCAGGTGGACTGTGTGCTTGTTTATCATACTTAATATGAAAAAAAATTATTGAAAAAACTAAAAATTTATAAAATCAATGGTCTTTGATTATCTTAAATCTAAATAACGCCACATTGATAGATCCAGGCAAAGCCGGAGCGGGTCACTAGTCTATAATAAACACGTAAATATAGCGCGTCCTTTCCTCGATAGTAATGTATTACTTATAATAGATGCTTTAAAAAGTTTTAATCTAAAATTTACCAGAACTAACGATAGCAAGGCAATGATAAATACGAGCCAAACTAAATTAAAATAATTATCTAGATTGCATTCGACCGAGTGCGGGGCCAAAATGGCGGAATCGTCCATTCTTTACTGCACACCGCCGTTGCGAATTGGTCAGAGATTTATTCTTTTGTGAAAACTCCAAATTGTGTTATTTTACCGAATTAAAATTATGTTTCCGATTGCACTAGTTGCAGTTGAATAGTGTTTAATATATTTTCCCATAGTTATTTGCTATTTGGCTGTCTTAGATCTGAGTTAACTTTTTGATTAATGTCACAAAAGTCCCAAAGTAAAAGTAACTGGCGGGTGATTGTTAATACTCTAATTATCTACATAGGAAAATTTTGTGGCTAGTTTTAAAGCATAGATCTTTAGAGAAATCTTTCTAACACTACTGTGTTTCGTATGGTGAGTGTAGAGAACCGGAGATCCTTTTTACTGGAAAAGAGGCATTCCATCTTAGTCCTCACGGCTGACAACGCATTTGCATTTTGATTCCTTATTGAGGATAGATGTGGATGTATATCGATCACAGCAACCACTTACCATCAGGTGGACTGAGTGCTCGTTCGTCACTGTATCCTATAAAAAAAAAGATTCGATTGTTTATAATTTCAGAACAATATAGAAAGATATATAGAATACTACATCCTTAATTGAAGATAGATGTAGATGTCTAAGAGCCACAGCATCTACTTAGCATCAGGTGAATTGTGTACTCGTTTATCACCCTTATTCTATATTTAAAAAGAAACATATATTTCAAGTGACGCTGAAACCATGCTCAACTTATTGTAAGAACACGCACTAACGCACACAACATAAGCACCTAAAATATTTGTAACCAACAACATTTTATATCTATCTGTGTATCTTTTTTAATCTGTGTATAATATTACTAATATTTTATACTTCATTGTAGAAATCAATTAATCTATCTCTATGCATAATAGCCAAAGTTTCTCTAAATGCAGTGACAAGAGAGAGAGAGATGATGATGAGGCATGATCGTTTCAAGTGGCTCAGAATTGTGAGGCCTATGTTCAGTAGTTGACTTGTGATGACAATAATGTAATATAATTCTTCTTTTCCTCTTAAAATCATTCTCATGGAGGAAGTCGATAGATGCAAGATTTGAGAAGGGCTTTAATGAGTATGACGAAATTTTATATTAAATGATTTGTCGTAACACGCGCTATCGCCACTAGCTCCACGCAAATTAACTATATAATTATAGAAAAGTTGTTCTACAAAATGTGTAAGCCATTTGAAACACAGACAAGGAGGAAATGTTCCATAAATTAAGTTTTTTTTTCTTCGCCAACAGCCAAATCGCCGCGGGCGCTCCACCTTCAGACTCGTGCACTTTTAATTGCTCCAACAAAACAATATTTTATAGTCTACCGACTGCACTTTTTTCGCCCCATGACTTTCGCGGCCGTTACTCAAAATTATCTAGCGCAGATATCTTTGCGAAAACACCCTAACTTCCATGATGTACGAGCTTCGAAAACGTGAAAGAATGAAATTATACAAATTCGCGTTTAGCGTAGAATGACGTACTATCCTAATTGCAATGGCGCTTTGGCGCGAAGCATTAACCGAATTAAGGCTGTATGCTAGCGTGCAATTGACTTTGGCAGATGATTAAAAAGTACTACCTTGAGGAAACATTTCTAAAGGGTATGTAACGAATTATCTTTTGAATCTAATAATTCTACAAAAACCTATAATAAATTAAACGTATATTAAACATTTAAAAGCTTATATTAGTATATATGTATTTAGAATTTATAAAATTTAAAAAAATACGTGTATTAGGTAAGTTAAATTAAAAACTAAAAAGAATATAATCATCGAAATCTGTTAATTATTCGCCCATATGACGTGCATCTTTGAAAATTGAAGAATGTGATGACTTTGTCAAGGATAACATCCCCAGATCTGGATCAAATTTATATGGGACCACCTCTGAGGGGTACATCTTACTAGCGGAAGAAGAACCATTTAAATCGCATAGCATGGTAGAGAATTATCGCTGAACATAGATAAAAATATATTCTAACGAATTAAAAAAAAAACTCCTTCAAATAGAATGAATGAATGAATACCTATCTATTTTCAACTATTAGTATAAAGTCAGGCATTCTATTACAGTAGATAAATACGCCGAAAGTTACAACGAAATAACACATTAAAATTTTAAATAATTAACAAATGTTTAATATAATTTATACATAAAATACATTTTAATTACACGTATATTTGTTCCAGATGTATTCTCCGTACTTACAAACTGAATATAACAGCGACGATGTCAAAGCTTCGTGACTAGAAACTGATCTATAATAAAGACTTGAACAATAAGCAAACTATCGACTAACTCGCTCAAACTTATTTATTGCGATATACGGTACTAAACTGACAATAAATAAGGCTTATTATAGTGAAACGGAGGCTAAATTGCTGTATCACAATTCAAAACTAAATAAAAAACGTTTTAAAATCTTATTTATTTGAAATTATTTTTGTAACCGACAAGTACGAAAATAATTGAAAATTCTTAAAGACTCTTTTGTCATAAAGGTATTTTATTTTGTTATAGCAAATTTTCACACATCATGTAAATCCATCTTGTATTTAAGTAGGTTAAGTAAGGCTTAAGATACTCAACCTATAAAACACCAGGGTCCGGGAATTATTGTTTACCTTCATATATATACATATATTACACAACTACGTAAAAAAAAAAACAATTAATGTGTTCGTTTACGATGGCTGCTCCTGTGTTCAAATAGAACAGAATGAAATTAATTTTCATTCGATATTGATTACTAGTAATACTTATTGAAAGAAGTGGATTTTGATACAAAAGTGAAGCGATTGTGTTTTAAAATATCTGCGCATGTTAACTTTTAGTGGAAACGATCAAACTAGTGCTCCGATTGTGAAAACATGTACTTATTGCCCGCTTAAGCACTCGATTATCTGCTAGGTCAAACTGTCAAAATCTTACTAAAACATCCTAATATGCCGCATTAACATATTGTAAAGAATTGTATATAAAAATATCATCATCATCATCAAAGTCTCCTGCTGAACATAGGTCTGCCCCTGGCCTTGGCAAGCGGATTGGCAACCGCAGTTTTTATTATTTTAATTTTTTATCCAAAAGATGATTCTGCCTATCTCGTGTTTTAGTTTCCCTCTTCTCCTTACATTACGACCTTGGAATGATACATGGTACGATCTTACACCAACATTACTCGGCCAAAAATATATAACATATATTTTTGGCCGAGTAAGTAAGTTGTGTTCCAATTATTTCACACTAGGAAACGTACTTATTTAATGACTACATAATTAATGAAAGAAACAGTTTAAATTTAGGAAGTGATTTAACTTTTATAAAACTATGTGTAAATAAAAATATGATTTTATTTTTTGCTAATATTTTATTTTACTTTAGTGCTTTCAAAATGAAAAACACGATTATTCGTAATTTCCCACCATTTCTAGTGTCAACGTCAACAGAAATGTCATAAGCGCAATGTCGAGTGCAAATGGCATTTAATTCAGAGTGTTGTCGTTATTTTACATCAGAATAATAAACTTGCAATGGTTATGGCGTTTGTAACTTTTACACGCGACTGCATGTCGATCACGTACAGTTGATTGATAGTTGTGACGTATGTTGTCAATCCACTCATAGGCTGTAAAAGCATTGCCACAATTGATGTGAATATTTATGAATGGCCGATGTCGTGACAAACAACTGGTTAAGTGGCCAATAAATTTTCGCATTTTAATTCCGATAGATGCGCTGTCAGTTATCAAAGGCCTTTTGGAATGAAAATGTAAAGCGGGATTGACCGAAATCTCTTTTACTGATTCAAAATTCGTGTCCAGTCGCTCAATCATTCACGTCATTTATCATTTTTCCCCAAAATGAAACTCGCATCGTCAAACTATACAGTGCGATAGACGTGGAAAATAGAAAAAGGAATCCGTAGAAGCTATCTGAACGTCTTTTTGCTTTTAGCAGTTGGTTTCGGCGAGTTTGTACTTTCGAATTTAGAAGCCACCTCTCGTTCGGGCTCGCTCGTGTTTGAGAGGCCATTTTTATTTCGTCGCCTAATAACAGTAGCCCGCCAATTCGCTCATGTTTGACCAGTTTGACAGATCGCCAACATGAATTCCACTTTGTGACGGGAAAATGGCGTATTATGCGTTTTTCATTCGGCCTCTTGTCTTTCAGCACTTCTTTTATGATTGAGCCCTGTACAAATTTATGACGACGGATTGTCCGGGAGCGAATTGGATTTGAATTTCGGTCTATTGGTATTGGCGTGCATTCGCTTTACTTTGTTTCTTTTGTTAATATCGGTTGTTTCTTCTGTTCCTTCTGCGCCTTTGTACATCAAACGTTTAAGGTTCTTTTTTTTAAAATGCTGATGGCAGTTATAAACGCTATCTGTTAGGTAATAATTATTAGTTTTACTACTTTTATCCATTTTGCTATTGCACTTTTTAACCGCGAGCCGTGGTAGCACAGGGGCTTAGCGGTGGCTATAAATTTCGCAGTACCTACGCGGACAACCCGGGTTCGTCTTCGCTGGCACCAATGAAATTGTTAATTGCTATTTTAAGTGCTGATTTACCACGTGCTCGGCGGTAAAGGAAAACATCGTGAGGAAACCTACATGTCTGAGAAATAAGAAAAATATTTCGAAGACATGTGAGGTCCGCCAACAGGCATAGAGGGCTCGGCGGACACTTCCTTGCCCTCAAAACCCTCTCAGAAGTGAGAGAAGGCCTGTGTCCAGCACTGGGACATATATAGGCTGTAACTTTAACTTTTTCACCACGTTAGAATACTCTTCTAGATCTAGATATAAACAGAATTGATTAAATGTTAACGGCTATAGGCAAGTGCTCGCATTATACACCGTATTCACCGGTATTTAACACTAAACGCCTAAGTATAATCGAAGAGCCTTCGCGATAAAGGACCGGAGACGTTAGCCGCGGATTTACGAGCAGCAACACTTGAACTATTTGCATGCGCCGGTCTCATGCGTCCCGTGCGGAAAGAATGAGCGCGGTAAGCCGTTTTTCAGCGAGATACCCATCGGAAGTTGTCGCTGATGTAATAACATGCTATATTGTACGCTAATGGATGTCATAGGATCGTATATAGCTATGGTTAATGCTACGGGTTAATTATTCTTTTTAAATTGTCAGCTACTAAAATGGCAGGGTTTTACCGTATTTTACAGTAAGATTCGTGGTGCGCTTTTTTCACGTAACATACAGACATAAAGGTCTTGACATTAAGGTTTTTATTTTATTTTATATGGGATTGTGAAGTATGAAAAAAAATTTAAAACATAAATGAAAAAAATATTGCTCGAGGAATTCTCCTTAACGATATTCGTAAAACAAAAACTAAGTACAACTAAATGTATCAGAGAAATGTCTCACTACTGCAAAAATTGGATCCGACTACATTATATATTTACCTATACATTATCCATATTCTTACAAAGTAATGTGTCTAATGAAAGATTTTTATTGTAAGTCTTTAGAACACATTTCTCAATATTTTATAGTTTTTTTTTTTAACAAAAGAATGCCACCCTATTTTGTTTAAAAAAATCTTAAACCTTATTTCAAAATGTATTCAGTCTTATTTAATGAAAATAAAGTTTTCTATCACTTTTGCTGCACATGCTGCAGCTGTATTAGTAGTATAGTTGTAGCACGATGGGTCAGCTCGAACGGGGAAGGACCACGCTCTCACAGAATACCAGCATGAAATAGCAGCTTAACACTGCTGTGTTTCGTATAGTGAGTGTAAAGAACCGGAGACCCTTTTTACTGGAAAAGAGGCATTCCATTCCATTCCATTAATGAGGGTAGATGTAGATGTCTATGGGTCACAGCAACCACTTACCATCAGGTGGACTGTGTGCTCGTTTGTCAACCTATCCTATAAAAAAAAAGAAAAAAAACTTTATTTTCCATACTTCTTTATACCGTATGAGAATATACGTTTCATCATCATTAAATACCATCACAAATTCACTGCTGTACATAGGCCTCCCCTAAAGGATGACACAAAGCACAGCCCTGAGCGACCTGCATCCATTCTACTTCCTGCATCTATTAGCAGGTCTTTAGTTCATCTATTACGAGTCCGCCCTGCATTTCGTATAATGGTACGAAGCTACCACTCAAGCACCTTTCCTGAGAAATAATAAATAGTATAGCATATCACATCGTAATCTTAGTTGTGATATAAAGGGAAATTCCCGCTAAAACCTCAAGTTTGTACTGTAAAAGTCTTCAGGAGGGAAATCGTTTGGTTAAAAAGAGATTCGTAGTCATCATTGCAACACCCGACGTCCAGAGGTTGTAATTAAACTAAAAACGTTCAGGCTTCAATAAAAACCTGTAGCCGTGGCGGTTGGTGGCCGAAAGCATAATTGTCCATAGTAATGATTGTAGGTAATTGTCGAGGGCTACCCTTTAACCCTTCAGAAGGAACGTCCCTTGTGGCGTGCAAGTTATAGGAGACAAACGAGACTTAAAATATGATCGAACTATATAGATTTGTTATAAAAAACAAGCATCTAATATTGCATTTAAAAAAATCCACTATGGGATTTTTATAGGATAGAGTGACAAATGAGCACACAGTTCACCTGATGGTAAAGTGGTTTCTGTGGCCCATAGACATCTACATCTATCCTTGATTACGATTCAAAGTAAGATGGAATGCCTCTTTTCCAGTAAAAAGGGTCTCCGGTTCTCTACACTCACCATGTGAAACACAGCAGTTTTAAGCTGCTATTTACGCTGGTATTCTGTGAGAGCATGGTCCTTCCCCGGTTGAGCCGACCCATTCGTGCTACAACTATACACCTCATGGCTCTACCACCTATAAATACCAAGAAATTTTAACAGCCACCGATAGGTAGCGGTAAATGTTGAACTCTGCGATGGCTATTTGCTTTTCAAGATTGTCATTACTATATATACGAATCTATTATTGTAGTGTGATAAATGCGAAATATAGGTCTTATTCTAAACAGTATTTGTGAAACTGTAAACTCGTGGAACTATCTCCACGACATATTAAATTTTTATCACAAAGTTTCCGCATTATGAGAAACACAGCTATTTTATGCGGTTATTTTGTGGATTTTTCGTGGCACTACATTAGTTCTCTACCACTCGTACCGACTTTTGCCAGAAACATATAATGTGTTGTATCTTCATCCAACAATCGGCAAAAAAATGTGATCCATCTATCACATTTCGTTGCCGATTCTTAACTTGCTAAATCATTGTGAGAATACAAAATCGATATTTTGAAAGAGAGGTGTTTTGTCGGTTGTATACATTATTAATAATGATTTGTATATTAGTATATATTTGTATATTAGGATATCCCTTGTTGTATCCTACTCTATTTTTACTCGGTATGGTAGGGTACTACAAGCTCGAAGTCAGAAGAGAAGTCACTCTCGCTGTGTACGTGTTGAAGGTGATCAGGGGTAGGATACACAACCCGAGAGTGTTGGAGATGGTGCGACTGAATGCGCCTGACGGAAGCGCGGGGCGTCGGCGGCGGCCGTCGTTACTGGCAGTGCCGCACGCGCGCACCGCACTGATGCAGCAAGCACCGTTCATCGACATCAACACTATGTCGGAGCGAACTGATTTATTTTCATGTTCGCTGAGTGAGCTCAGTAAAATGGCATATCATACTGTATCGTTGGCTACACTGTCGAATTAGGGTACTCAGCCCTGTAATGATTGTGTATGTTGTATGTGTGTGTAAATAAATAAATAAATAAAATATTAATAATGATTTAACTATTTTATTAGTCAAATTATTTTAAGCTATGGGCGATATGTATAGAAGCGTTACTCGCTTCTGCTTGTGACACGCGCCTCTGCCCTAATGGCGGTCAGTGCAGGGCCGAATTAAGACAATAATTACTCGCGGTTATGTCCCGGGCGAAATTTCGTTTCGCCTAATACTTTTTATGTTGTCGAGTGTACTATTTGAATGGCACGAATATGTGTTTACACGACTTTTATAGACTAGCTTTGGAGGAGCATTGTACCGAATATCCCATCTTTTTAAGAGGTCCTTCGGTTTAAACTTAATGTAAGTTTTACCAGTTCCAAGTGATAAACTAGCGTATAAATTGTCCTTTTTAATAGTTCGTGTAGTATTTAATAGTGAGCTTTATTTTATTAACTTGTAAATAGAAAAAGAAAGTGAGGTTTGTCGGCATTGTAGTGCTGAAAAAATTATTTTTGTTATTATCTTGCCATTTAAAGTCAATGCTTTAAGTACCTTATCATAGGCTTGGAAGTATAATTTAAAAAATGTTTTCTTGCTTTTCATAACAGACTAGGTACGTATATAACATGTCGTTTAAGTTTGGTAAAGGCAACCATTTGACGAATTAAAATGTATATTGCAGCGTTGACATTTATTTTTTAATTTGCTTTACGAAACAGAATGTAGATATTATTGTATAATAAGAACAATGATTGTTTGGTTAAAAATTACGTGCCAAGGATACAATATAATCACCTATCTATAATTTAAAGCAATTAACTATATTTGATAAAATCTACGCCGTAATATACTTTATGACACTATTATATGGATCAAAAAAATTTAAAAGAAAAAATTTATTGCCGGTGTTTTACCGCATTATGTCAAACTCTCAAGGTCCTGTCAAAGTGACAATATTTGCCGTGGTATTTAATACTAATATGTACCAAAGATATAGATGTCAAGGCGACAATCAAAACTAGCCATTTTCAATCTTACGTCGTTGTAATAGCAACGTTAAACGATGAAATATTCCTTGAATTCTTAATAATTTAGCAGTGTGTACTTTATTACAGACACAATAAAGAGCAGAGTGTTTTGAAAGCCGATTATCTTGTCTATCACGAAATCTCAACTGTCATTATAATAATGACGCAAGTGAACAAGAAATATTCACACTAATACGCCTATTACAATACACACGTGGTGTAGTTGTGTTAGTGTAGGCATGGACGTAAGATTAGAGATACAGTATAGTTCCCAAAAACTCAGATTTGTTTACCTTGCTGTTATCATTATAGGTGAATTACTTCTTATTGCCAAGAAAAAGTTTATTAGCGATGTTTTTTACAATGCAAGATTCAATTTTTTATACGAAATACCTACATGCGTAACGTGTTTACTATCCATCCATCCATTACAGCCTATCAAGTCTGCTGCTGAATTTAGGCCTCCCCATAGATTGCCTCATATGAGCAATATTTGCCATAATTGCCACGCACGCAAGCATATCAGATATGTATCAGAAGGATGCTGCAGCCCATCTACTGTTTCAGTTTCCTTCTATCGCCTCTTACGAGACCCACGGGACGATGTGTGGTAGTTGATACTGTTGCGAGGCCACCATGCAGTAACGTGTTTATATTCAATATTTTTGTCTCTTTTCTGTATTAAAGTGACAGATGAAAAAATTGGCAATGAAATCGCAATACGTCTTATTTACGGTAAGGCCACTACCATAGAGGCAGACGCGATATCTCGTGGTTTCCGCCGCATCTATCTTGGGGCGATACGTATCTTCATGCTTCAGCGCCGACAACAGTAACAATTGATATCTTCCGAAGGTCGACGAATAATACGTTTGCAATGTCTATGTTGGGGGGTGCGTGTGAAAAGCGGAAGCGATTTTCCGTATACATTGTTCTATTTGTTCAATTAATTTTGGTATTTAAAACGTAAAACGAGTCTTAATTTTAGTATGTAGAAGTATGTCTGGGTACGGACCACACTCTTGCCTATCTCTTTTTTCTGTTGCTGGGTTTCGATCTGAAGGGTACAGAGCCAGTACGATTACAGGCTGTGAGGCATTCTATCTTAGTCTTAATGACAACGCATCTGTATCATTCTTTGTTTAAAGTAGGCTACTGACTATCAGATTGATTTTGAGTTTATTCGTCACTTCAGTTTAATTTAAAAAAAACTACCATGAACAAAGCACGCATCCAGTATAGTAGGTACACTACACTAACTGATGAAGAAGAAAAAAATTATCATAGATAAATCTGATTTCTGTTAAGTATGAACCACAATAATGAAAACACTGTTTTTCATTGCTGTGAATATTGTTGCATTTGCTGAGATTTATTGCGTTTTTTAAACGCTACTGCTTAGTTATGTTCACCTTAACCTTACTCCACTCGATCAACCTTACAACGTATATCATTACAGAAAAACAAGCTAATTTACTCGTTAAAACAATGGCATAAAGATTACATTCGTATTGAATTTTATTTCTGGAAATGTAGGTATTAGATCTATAGATAAATTTGATTTTTGCTGTCGAAGTAACTAGGCGGAAAATGAAGAGTTTCGTGCGTACATTTATTTTTTTTAAATCGACAGTATTAATTCAAGCTTCAGACATTTGCAATGTTTAATTGTTTTCTTTATTTGAAACGGTTGACTGCCAGCTACTTTAACAAAAAACTGGATTGTCTATACTTCTACAATAGTTTTATGAATTTAATCAAAAATAATTAATCTATAAATCATTAAACATGACAAAGCGTAAGCTTATAATATAAAAGGATAATAATAGAAAATAATTCTAGAATAAACGGATGGCTTTTATTGTCTGCTAACAATTAGTTTTTATATAATTACAGCTTAATGATATTAACATTGGTATTTCCGTAATTATACGACGTCTCATTAACCATTTGAATAATAATACAAATTCGGAGGAGCGTTTCTCACTAATATTGAATATATAGCTAGGTCAAATCCGTTGAAACGAGTTTATTAATTAAAAATTAATTACTTAAATTTATAATCTTTAGTTAACAGTGGGAATAATCCAATAGAATAGAATATATTTATTTATTAAATAATAATAATTGAAAGTCAATTTTTTGGTTCGGAAAATAACTCTGACCAATAACCAACACCGACAATCCACCCAATATTTTAATTAGGTATACTAACTATTTTCATGTTTAAATAATTAGTATACCTAATTATAGAATTATTTTTCGACGTTTTATATAAGTTAAATAATATTGGTTCGTATACTTTAATAATTACAATACTATTCTATTACAGATCGCGCAGCTGGTAGAAGACGTGCGCCGGCTCCAGGCGTCGCTTTCAGCGCTGCAGGAAGCCCATGCGCAGCAGCTTCAGAGGCTAGAAGAGCGCTTGGACGAGAAAAAACAGCAAATCGCACGTCTCGAAGCACGCCTCGACACGCAGCGTGATTATGACGATATTAAACGAGAGATCAGGTAAGATACGGCTCGGAGGACCATATTTTACAACGTTTAGTCAAATCTAGGTAAATACTAAATACTTTTAATACATATAAATTTCTCGGTGTATGCCTATACATTGTGTTAACTCTTAGAGCATGCATACAAATGATAGTATTTAAAAGTGAAGTAGTGACTCCCTGTAATCCTGAGAGGATTTTAGGGCAGAAATTGGCCGCACTGCTCCAATGCGTTTGTTTTTATTGGATGGGTTGACAAATGAGCACACAGTCCACTTGATGGTAAGTGGTTGCTGTGGCCCATAGATATCAACATTTATCCTCGATTATGAATCAAAATGCAGATGCGTTGTCACCCGTGAGGACTAAGATGAAATGCTTCGTTACCAGTAAAAAGGGTCTCCGGTTCTCTACACTCACCATACGAAACACCACAGAATTAAGCTGCTATTTTACGCTGGTATTCTGTGAGAGCGTGGTCCTTCCCCGGTCGAGCCGACCCATTCGTGTTATAACTACACCAGAAATATAGCTGCAGCATGGCTCTACCACGTCAAAAATAGAACCTTAAAATGTTTCCTATTTTCTCAGATATGCAGGTTTCCACACCAAATTCTTCCCAATTAGCACTTAATAATGATGCACTAACAATTACAAAAATGTTCCATAGCGCGTGGATCGACCTTGACTCGCTCTCATACTGTTAATCTGTATAGTGAGAGCTCATCTCCAAAGACCTATGACGATTTTTTTTTAAATAAAATACTGGCAATGATATTTACATTACTAATATTCCAAGAAACCATTTCTGCTAAGCTTAAAATGCTTGTGTTAGTTCACGATAGTAATTAAATGGCGGATTCGAATCAATATCTTTTTCAGTTTGTGGTTCGCACCGTACCATTAGGCCACTGTGGCTTCATTTGCGATTTCGTAAAAACATTGCAATAAATTGACCGAAACACTTTAAAAACCCGTGGGCGAGTAAGGACTCCAGTCTCACTTGCACCAGTTCTTATCTTTGAAGACATTAAATCTATTATGCTCGTTAAACTTCCATCTGTCATATCACACTGGTATTGGCGACAAATCTCATACTTAACCTAACATTCTGTTAGCAAATGAGGTCAGAAACTAAAAGGATATTTCCTTTTTAACTAAAAAAATTGGCAAAATAAATAAGTTTTAAAAATTAATATACAGGTTACCGTTACCGTCACAGTCGATTAAAGTCCACTGCTGAACATAGGTCTCCCCCATAGATTGCCTCACAAGGGGGATATTTGCCATAGTTGCCACGCTTGGCAAGTGGATTGGCAACCGCAGTTTTTTATTTTTAGTCGTTATTAGGAATACGCTCCTGCCCATCTCCTGATTTGTTTCCCTCTGTCGCCTCTTACGACATCCACGGGATTATATGGGGAAGTGTATTACACCGTCACTGCATGGTTTTATTTCCTATTTAACTATATGTCCTTGTTAACTAAAGAAATTGGTATAAATACTAAGTTTTATAAATTAATAAATAGGATAGGTACGGTAACGGAATAAGAATTCTCATCTTGCAAATGTACTTTTTACAATCAGGAACAAGAAAATGGAATCTTTAAACATAGATCTATATTACAAAATTTTACATGGTAGAGCCATGCTGCAGCTATATTAGTAGTATTGTGTAATACGAATGGGTCGGCTAGACCGGGGAAGGACCACGCTCTCACAGAATACCAGCGTGAAATAGCAGCTCAACGCTGCTGTGTTTCGTAAGGTGAGTGTAGAGAACCGGAGACCCTTTTTACTGGAAATTATGCATTCCATCTTAGTCTTAGTAGTAGTGATAACGTATCTGCATTTTGATACGTAACCGAGGATAAATGTATATGTCTATGGGCCACAGCAACCAATTACCATCAGGTGGACTGTTTGCTTATTAGTCACCTTTATCCTATATACTCGTAAAAAAAGTTTCTATTAATTTAAAATTAATATAGGTTTATTAATAGGGTAACTATCTAAGGCCTAAATATATACAAAGATATAGCGTAAGTACCAGGTAGAAGATTTTAGACGCGCGTTCATAAACTTGATAAGACTATCGGGGCATTCACCCCGTCGCTGTTTGACGTAGATTATAACTGTTTGCTAGTTACCCAACCGAGCCTTGAATATGGTCGAGGAACCCATGATTATACTCTTATTGAACAAGTACATGAAATCGGTGATTCATAATGTCATAGACGCTGTTTGTCTTTCGTATTTTCTTATGTACGTCTGTATCATTGCTTTCGTTATCTAAAAGGGTAGACATAGCTAATGAAATTAATGCTAAAGTTTTTAATTAAAACTGATTTTATAATAACAGTGCCGTTGTTAATTTGTGATATTACAACTATCTTCAACGACGCAGCAAATGCAAATATGAGTTGAAGAGTTTTAATAAAAAAGCGCATCTGACATTAGTTACAAATATAGGCAGAGCACTACAGCGTATTATGCCAGCAAAGTAAGTAAGTCAGCTTGATCAAAAAAGAACCAAGCTCTCAAAGATAAACCAGTGTAAATTATCTCCTTAATATTGCTTTGTCTCATGTGGTGAGAATCGAGAAACGTCATTACTAACAAGGCATTTCATCTTAGTCCTCAAGGATGAAATACCATGAGCATTTTGTTTCTAACCGTTACCATTACAGCCTCTAAAAGTCCACTGCTGAACATGTGCTTCCCCATAGATTGCCTCATAGGGGGATATTTGCCATAGTTGCCACGCTTGGTAAGCGGGTTGGCAACTGCTGTTTCTTTTTATATTTGGTCGTTATAAGGAAGACGCTGCTGCCCATCTCCTTATTTGTTTCCCTCTGTCGCCTCTTAAGACACCCCCGGGATGCCACGGGTTGATTTTGTTTCTTAATAGAATATATACGAGTATATGTGTATGTGGGCCATTGTACCAACTTACATGACAAAAAGAATTTTGTATATATTTTTTTTATTTAAAAATCTTTATTGCACTTAAAAATGTACAATTGGCGGACTTAATGCCTTTAGACAATCTCTACCAGTCACCCACGAGCTAAGCAGAGGAACTTAGGCAGATGCCATAAAAACGAATATATACGTGAATGTAAATATAAACATATACATACTATACTTGTAAATACAAAAATAAATATATATAACTACAAATAAACTAAATAATATACTCTATACCTGATACATAAACATACATAATTTTTAAATAATACATAATACTTACATTTTAAGCATAATATACAAAAACAACTTAAGCATTTTATAATACACTTATGCAGAAACATTTAAATAAGAATATCAGTTGCAAATCTTATATCTAATAGCAAAAACCGATTTAGTTTCAAATCCATTTCAATTTAGAGTATATAGTCATCATTGTTTGAGGGTAGAACAATAGTGCCAATTGTCAGATCTCTCGATTTTGCAATATTACAATGTACAGTTTAAATAAAATTATCGATTGTTTTTATATCTCGCAACACCAGCGTATTGAACTTCGGTCTGCACTCGCACGAGGACGCGGATTTCAAAACAATCTTAGTAATCTTTACACAGTGTCATCACTGAGAACAAACGAGCGGTGTGTGCTATGCGTCGCCTTGTTTGCCGACCCTACCTTTGACTGATAACGGAGTAGGCGCCTCGCTGCAGTTCTGACTATCCACGAAATATAGTACTACGTTCATCTATTTTAATTAGTTCCGTATAAGATGAACGAGAATATTTTATCTCTTTTTCTTTAAAAAAACGTTATCTCCACACTACGATATTCTCTTGTATCGTGGGGGCAGTTTACAAACATCTGTATTACAAGGACAAACATCCAGATCCTGTACAATTTTTTGTAGTCCATACAAATGCTTGTTACTTGTGAGCTTAGAACCCGCGGCTCTTAGCGCTTCAAATCATATGCTATGCTACTACGCCTTGAAGCCAATGCGTAAACAATCCATGTATAAGATGTGTTTAAAATTAAATTTATCAAATGATTTGTTTACGTGTCCAATGGATTGATTAAGATTGTTCCGCTGTTCACTTATATCCGATTATATAATCATTGGTTGATAATAACCCCTGGGAATAAGGTGATCGCTTCCAAGCTGTTTCTTAAATAGGTTTTGCAAGTAGTTTGCATAATCTGTATTTTATTCTAAAATTTTACTTTTAAAAAAGAATTGCCGCTGCGTTGCTTGCTTGTTCTTCCCAGGACAGAGGTATTTTCCGAACTAGTGGTTAGAGTAAAAAAATTACTTTCAATGAGAATTACTTATAGTCGATATTGAGTAAAAAATTATTCTATTCTATTCTATTTAACCGTTTTTTTAAGTGTGTTTCAGAATTTTTTTTTTAGGTAAACTGAATTTGATGATTCTTTTTTTTTTAATTTGAATGCTGGTGCATCAGACTTGGTTCTATATGAATTTGATGCAGATCTATCAGTATAAAATTTGCAACTTTTAAGAGCACGCGTTTACGTGGTAGAGCCATGCTGCAGCTATATTGTAGTTGCAGCACGAATGGGTCGGCTCGACCGCGGTAGGACAACGATCTCACAGAATAGCAGCATAAATTAGCAGCTTAATGCTGCTTTGTTTCGAATGGTGAGTAATAGAGAATCGGAGACCCTTTTATTGGAAAAGAGGCATCCCATCTTAGTCCTCAGGGGTGACAACGCATCTGCACTTTGATTCGTTATCGAGGAAAGATATAGATGTCTATGGGCCACGGCATCCACTTACCATCAGGTGGACTGTGTGCTCGTTTGTCACCCTATAAAGAAAGAAAACAATTAAGAAATTAAAAAGGGTGACAATATTTAAACAATAATAAATGTCTAAAGAGAATAATATAGATGTAGATAGATACAGAGTACCTACATCGTAACACACGGTTTTCAAAAATGTCAAATGTTCAAAATGGCAGCTTACATAATTAGATACTTCTGTAAAAGGAACCGGCTAGGTGTACTCGACACTTTTTTGTACCGTTCAACTTTATACCTCTTTCCCCATTGGCGTATCCTAATGCTTCAATACCAGCATAAAAAACACCGGCAACCTACACATACCGAAAACACGAAGGAGGTTCCAACAAACGTTCACTTTCTTTTTTTTTTTCGTCAACCGTTAAAATCGGTACGATCGCGACACTATCCCACCAACTTGTGACATCTACACGCTAAACGGTTCCAGATATGGAATTTAGCGGTCTCCCCCGTGTTTGTACAATATATTGGTCCAATCGCTCCCTGAGAACCTCTAAACGTTTGTATATTTTTTTTCTACATCCTGCCTCATCAGTGGGAAATATAAATACTATTATCGCTGCTCGCTAATCATTATATCGAGATTTAATATTGATGCTATTTAAGAGATTATGCACACGGAAAGTTTAATTGTGACGAAGATCTTTTTGACGGGAACAAATAAATGACAGGTGATTGAGAACATCAAAAAGCCAATTTCTACTTATTTTGTTTTGATATAGCAACATTATATTTCTTAGTTATAATTACTTTATTTTAAACCCTCCAAAAACAGAGGGATGTTATATGTCTGTAGTGTGTACCTGTGTGTCTGTCTGTGACGGCATAGATCCTGAACGGATGGACCGATATTATTAAGGTTTTTCGATTGAAAGGTGTCTTCATTGAGAGAGTTCTCTTAACTATATTTCAAGAAAATCTGTTCAGCCATTGGAGCTCTTATTATTTTGGAAGTTTTTTTATAATCTTTAATAAATTTATATATTACAAACCATTGATTAGAGATAGATATTCTATCAGTGACCTTATATAGTTTTTTTTTTTTACAATTTTATCGCAGCGCTCTTGTTGATAATTGTTTTTATATTAAAAATGATTATAAATTAAAATTGAAGCTTTACAACTACTCTTTATAGTTCATTGTTTCAATTTTCCCTTCGATTATTTTGTTTTGACATAGCGTATATCGTAATTGCTTCTATAACTTAACCCTGCGATGTTTGCGAGCTTTTTTTTTATAATAGTCCGCCATAAAAAGTGACACCTCGCCGTTCAATTAGACGCGGTCGAATCGTTTGAACGTGTTTTCACAGCCCGTGTGTGTCTCGGAAAAAAAACTTAATCACTTGAACAGTTTTGTTTGTCGGACCACTTCCTCACTGGTCGTTTATGTCCACGATTGTTTATACAGACTCTTTAAAGGGTTAAGTCGGAGTGAGACATCAGTTTGAAGTTTGTTTCCTCTTACGTCAAATGGTTGTCTAAGCTCACTTTGTGCGAGTTCTTTTCCTTTGCGAGCCAGCTTAAAAAGAACATCTAACGTTCTACATACTCAATAATATTACTGGCAGCTGTCATATTTATTCGGATTAAAAAAAAATATTTGGCGCGAACTTTAAATAATTCATAGTTTCATATTCTTTAGGTTTTTAAATTACTGTTTAACCTATTTCATCTATCCACCCATTATAACCTCTAAAAGACCACTGCTTAATTGCTTAGGCCTTCCCCATAAATTGCTATTTTATGATTTTGAGTTGTTATAAGGAAGAAACTACTGCCCACCTCCTATTTCAGTTTCCCTGTATCACATCTTACGAAACTTACGGGACGATATGGAGTAGGAGTAGTGGATATTCTTACTCCGCCACTACAAGGACATGAATACTTTCACCACGCGAAAATGATTTCCGCAAGAACAGGACATTAGCGTTTTTGTTTCTACCCGAGCGGAGCCACGTACAGAAATTAATACTCGTATGTTACAAGTATCTAATTTAATTATAAAGCAAAATAAAATGCATCAACTAGTTTTTAATATCTGCTACGTAACCGCCACTCACACGGTTAACCAGTCCATTCCATCCATCTATCACAGCCTATAAAAATCCACTGGTGAACATAGGCCTCCTTCTTGAACATTGCTTGATGGGGGGATTTTTCCATAGTTGCCACGCTTGGCAAATGGGTTGACAACCGCAGTTTTTTTTCCAGTTTTTTTTTATAGGATAAAGGTGACAAATGAGCACACAGTCTACTTGATGATAAGTGGTTGCTGCGGCCCATAGAGATCTACATTTATCCTCGTTTGCGAATCAAAATGCAGATGCGTTGTCACCCGTGAGGTTTAAGATGGAATGCCTCGTTTCCAGTAAAATGGGTCTCCGGTTCTCTACACTCACCATACGAAACACAATCACACAGTGTGAGGAAGATGCTGCTGCCTATCTCTTGTTTCATTTACTTATATAGGTGACATTAATTTTACACTAAAAACTAAAATATAACTAGTTTTCCCTTCGTTCGATTTCGTTTAGTTCGTGCATTCTGACCGTCAAGCCACAAACATAAATTCTACGATTACACAATTGCTCCGGTCCAACTTGTTTGAACTTAGCTCCTGGAAAAGTTATTTTTACGACGTTTAATTTCACCGCAGCGTGGTGTTCATAATTTTGTTCTCTATGCAATTAATTGATACGTAGGTATTTGATATATTTTTCATTTAATTCTTTATTTAAAATGTTATGTAAGAAAGAAAGAAAGAGATTAATTAGCCATCAAACACAAAAGCGTTAAATAATAAATTAAAAAGCAGTGGATGCTGTGGCTCATAGACATCTATATTTATCCTTAATTAAGAATCAAAATGCAGAATGCGTTGTCACTCGTGAGGACTAATATGGATTGCCTCGTTTCCAGTAAAAAGCGTCTCCGGTTCTCTTTACTCACCATACGAAACACAGCAGCATTAAGCTATTTTACGGTGGTATTCAGTGAGAGCGTAGTCCTTCTACTTCTACGGTCGAGACCCCTTCCTGCTACTACTATATAGCTGCAGAGTTGTTCTAGTACGTAAAAAAAATTGTGACACTGCATTGCAAAATTTTCCTCGCTATTTAATAATATCTAAGTATGTTAAATAAAGGAAGAAGTGGTCGAAAGTCATAAGACACGTTAACAGGCTGTATTTTCTACAAAGACATTCAGTAAACAAGTTACTTAGATATAATCTAAGTGATATTTGTTGCATGCCTCAGTTATCAAACTCCAAACTCACAAAAAACTTTTCTGCTTGTTGAATTATCCAAAACTTTTATGTTGATTACACAAGCCACGTTATGATTATGCCCCATGTGACATATTTCCAGCATCCGCCATCGATCCAGTAATCAATCAATCGAATCTATGAATAGGCTCATTCCTTTTTACAGAATCCATGTTTATTATGTTTGCACAGGCGTAATTTTATGTCGCGGCGCGTCGGCCCGCTTGTGACTAACCCTTTGATGGCGGATCAAAGACGCCGCCCTTCGGTCGCCATATTGGTAAAAATAACACATTAAACTATAGAAAACATCGGCTGTACACATCACGTCATTCACCGCAACGGAGTAGACAGTTTTGACATGAATCAAAACTAAATCTCGTGTTATTTAAGTATATAGCCGCGTGGTTCTATAGTATGCCTAATTAGGTAGGTACTCAGGTGCAGTTACAATACCCGGTATTTTTTTTAAATATTTTTTAGTAAATTAAAAAAGCACACTGTAATAAATTAAAAGATAGATATTACACCATCTAACAACAAGGACAAAAATGTATAAGTAGCACAATTTTTATACGTGGTAGAGCCACGCTGCAGCTATATTATGGTTGTAGCATGAATGGCTCGGCTTGAACGAGGAAGGACAACGCTCTCACAGAAAGTCAGCGTAAAATAGCAGCTTAATGTTGCTGTGTTGGTGAACATAGAGAGCCGGAGACTCTTTTTACTGGAAACGAGATATTCAATCTTAGTCCTCAGGGATGACAACGCATCTGCAATTTGATCCTTAACTGAGGATAAATGTAGATGTCTATGAGCCACAGCATCCACTTACCATAAGGTGGAGTGTGTGCTCGTTTGTCACTCTATTCTATAAAATAATAACCTGTAATTATTCTAGACTTCTACACCTTTGCGACTGAAACACAGCAGTGAGCATACGAAATAGTTAAGAGGGTGCTACCTATGGAGACGAACTTAGGTAGAAAAGAATTCCTACTTAGATCTTATCATATCTTTTAGACACGATAGAGTAAAGGGATTTTTTTATAGGATAGGGTGACAAACGAACACACAGTCCACCTGATGGTAAGTGGTTGCTGCGGCCCATAGACATCTACATCTATCCTCTATTACAAATCAAAACGCAGATACGTTGTCACACGTGAAGAATAAGATGGAATGCCTCGTTTCTAGTAAAAAGGATCTCCGGTTCTCTACACTCACCATACGAAACACAGCAGCATTAAGCTGCTATTTTACACTGGTATTCTGTGAGAGCGTGGCCCTTCCCTGGTCGAGCTGACCCATTCGTGTTACAACTATACCAGAAATATAGCTGCAGCATGGCTCTGCCACGTATAAAGCCTATATATCTACCTCCCACTGCTGGGCACAGGCCTCCTTTCATTTCTGAGAGGGTTTTAGGGCAAGGAAATGTCTACCGCACTGCCCCAATACATGTTGGCGAACTTCACATGTCTTCGAAATATATTTTTTTCTTATTTCTCAGACATGCCGGTTTCCTCACGATGTTTTCCTTCCCCGCCTAGCACATGGTAAATCAGCACTTAAAATTGCATTTATCAATTACATTGATATCGACGATGATCGAACCCGGGTTGCTCGCGTAGGTACTGTGAAATTTATATCCCGTGAGGGCTAAGATGTTATGCCTCATTTCCAGTAATAAGGGTCTCCGGTTCTCTACACTCACCATACGAAACACAGCTTTTTGGTATTCTGTGAGAGCGTGGTTCTTCCCCGGTCAAATTGATAGAATAAGCTCAATAATATAACACTCTTCGAAGTGTCTTGTTGAAAGAAAAAGTTATCAGTGCCTGTGTTTACCGAGTCACTATACGTTGATAATTTTTCTCAATATATCAATTAATCAAAGCTTACGCTGTCTGGAGGAAGTTGACTGATACCCTCCGCCTTGATTACTGGGAATCAACACGTGAGAACTTACGGCTAGGTATTAATAGATAAGTTTATTTAGAAACTGTCTTTCATATAATCTTTAAAGTTTGAAGTGCCAGACGTATGTATATGTCATCGCATTTCTACTACTTAATGTAAGGTAAGGTAAGGGCACTGCTGAGCCTTTCATTTCTAATGCCCGATTCCTATATTCAAGAAACGTTTCGTTCTCCGTAACGATCCGTTTTTTTTTCTTACATACGCGGTACATGTAAATACAGTTTATATCACAAACTATTCATCCAGCAACTTAAGATGACTAAATAAAAAAAAAATCTTTAAACTGTTCATAAATAGTTGAACTTTTTTTTGCACTTCATTTACTGGAAAATACTTGTAAAAGAAAATAAGCGTTTTTAAATATAGAAACCCGCCAATGGAGAATTTGTATGCCGAACTAATGCCCTAGTGTAGTGTTTGTTCACGATGTTTTCCTTCACCGCCGAGGAACTAGTAAATCAGCACTTTCAAATGCTATTAACAGTTTCATTAAGGCGGGCGGGATCAAACCAGCGTTGCTCGAGTACTGTTAAATTCACAGCGAGTATCCAGCTTCTGAGCTACCATGACAAACAAAAATAACAGCGTAAAATAGCAGCTCAACGCTGCTGTGTTTCCTATGCTGAGTGTAGAGAACCGTGGAAGCAGGGTGACAACGCATCTGCATTTCGATTCTTAAAAAAGGACAAGTGTAGATATCTATAGGCCACAGCATTCATTCACTTACCATCAGTTGGACTGTGTACTCGTTGGTCACCTTCAGTCTATAAAAAAAACATATTTCTACGTTTATAACGTAAGTAAGGAATACCTACACCTAGAAAACTAAAATATTATATAACAAATAACATTTTCCCCTACCGTGTGACATTCTTAAATTATATTTCAATATTTGTAACAGTTCCTAACAACGCAAACTATTCGAAGAAATCATCGTAAACAAGACCGATAGATAAATAAGTTGAGGACAATGCAACAGAAACAGCCCCCTATTTCAATTATTGCCACAGGCACGCGAGATCTGGCAACACTTGTCTGTTCCCATAGACGAACCCGAGTTTTTCCAACGTCTTCCTTTCTATCACGTTTCCCTATCAAAAGTTACGTGGGTAACTAATATAATCCTCTTTAGTGACGGCCGTAATACGTCTCAAGTTCGAAGTCTTTTGACTAACTATTTTTTTTTAATTTGCTGTTAACGAAATTTATTTTGATGAGTTCCCGATAAAAATCTAAAATATTATAGCGTCGTATCTTTAAAAGTTGGAGGTAAGTTTATTTGTCTCGAAAACGAAAACCAAAATGATCGGAAAAATAAAAAGGTTTATTGCCAAATATTGACTTTGACTGACATTGGAACCTATCGCTGCTCCACTGTCATCACAACAACTTTTTTCTAATTGCTGCGCTGCATAAAATACGAAACAAGAGCGTAAACACGCTCGTGAGTAATCACGAGCTCGTAAGTAAAATTTTTAAAATACATATTTATTTCCGTACAATTCACGTACCTAGTCTTTAATATTTGAGTATATTTACAGGCAGTTTGTAAACACTGAAGTAATTTGTAAAAGCAGTAAAGATTATCAAACACAAAGTCGATTGTCAAAAGACGTATCTAATAATGACGATGACCGCTGTGGTGTGACCGAATAATTATTTTTCAATCGATCACATCATACATAAATTTTAACAGTGCACACATCACTAAACTAACCTAATCCTGTATAATCTGTGCTCAATAACTGTTCGAGCACCTGTAGCGGTTTATTGCTTATTTATACCGCTCCTCAAGTCCGGATTAAGTTATAGCCAGCCTTCCGAAGATTAAAGCTTAATAGGGGGATGGAATGGATTGATTTCTGCAAGGCGCCGCATCAAATCTCCGCTTAAAATGGTATCAAGTGGTGTTAAATTTAACGGCGTTCGATTAATTGGCAACGTGGTGTAGAATTGGCATTATGTGTACATGTCCTTTGCCTTTTAAAGTGTATTAAACTATAAGCGCGTAAATTATATATGCACAGACTAAGTTGTGGCGGTAGGTACATCAGTTTCCGTTTAATGTAATTGTAGAATTATTAATCAAGGTACTTGTACGGTTATTAAATTATACAATAATATGTTCGATCTGGAGTATACGTTAAGTACAATGACGTATATTTTATTATAACTTACATAACTTTTGCTATCAAATGCCTTGTCGACATCTGATCATAACTATGTATAACAGTATTTATATTTTTATTTCGTGTTGATTTTTGGTTCGAAACGACTTATGGCTGTCGGACGAATGGAGCGACCGGAGTAGGACCACGCTTTCGTAGAACTCCAGCGTATAAAATACTTGAATAACACTGTCGTGTTTCATATCGTTTGTGTTAAGAACTGGAGTTCTTTTTACTGGAAAAGGTACATTTCATCTAAGTCCAGTCGTCAGTCATCTATGACATAGGTGTGTATGAGCCAAAGGTGGGCACAGTTGAATATACTCGTCTGTCACAATTACTTGTATAAAAAACAGGGTTTGGCAATCAGGCAACCGATTGTCATATTCAGAATTAACGTAGAGCCACACTGCAGCTATGCGTAGCTGCAACACAAATGGGTCGACTCGACAGAGGTAGAGCCATGTTCTGACAAAATACCAGGCTAAACCGCAGAGTATTGCTGCTGTGTTCGTATGGTGAGTATAGAGAACCAAAGAGCTCTTTTATTGGTAAAGAGGCATTCCATCTTAATCCTCAGCGGTGACAGCGCATCTACATTTTCCAAAGAGATCATACACGTAAATGTCTATGAGCCGTAGCATCGACTTACCATCGAGTGGACTATGTGATCGTTTATCACCCTTATTTTAAAAAAAGAATTGATAACACGTACAATATTGATAATAACATTACACTTTAGTATACAATATCAAATATCAAACGCATATAGGTACACAATTATCGTTCTATATTTACCTAGCATAAGAACTATAATAGTGTGCATAGGCAGAGTAATCAAAGATTTAAGTGGAACAACTTTGTTGACACTGCCCCAACTGAAAAATTAAAAAGAAAAAGTCAAATAAGGAATCAAGCTTATCTGTTGTTTAATTAAAAAGCAAGCGCACACACGATTTACATATTTCCCTGGGAGGACAAACAATATTATATAGTGTACACATACACGTTGGCCTCCTATATATCAATAGAGGGCCTATCGCGGACACCTGTCTCCATTTGCTTAGGCGATGTTTGACTTACATTTAACGAAACTTAGTCGCACACAAATTATCAACTAATTTACGCTCCCCGACATTTTTTGATGCAACAAAGAAGAGAATGCGTCGTTCCTAAGCTTTTTACTGCGCTCTGCTGTTGACACGGCGTGCGACATCCAAACGTTTGTCTAAGATGTTCATTTGAATAAGTCCTAAAAACTGGAAAACGTGCCTTTGTCAATATTGTCGTGTTTAAAAAAAAAGCGAGCTGTCAAATAACCAGCGATTCCCGCCTTTACGGCTTGGATGTCGATGAGTCGATGCGTTCGGATAGGCGTCACTGCACCGTATTGACCAATCGATTGGTCCGCTATTGGTCAGCCGGCGGCGGGGCGGAGCTCCAACTTATCGCCGAACGATGATTTGAGTGATAAGCTCTGATTGTGACGTCAAAGTCATTGTTCAGATACGATCACAAAAACTACCGGCCGGCTACCGCATTGTTTTTTTTATAGAATATATATGTTAAATATATACATATATTCTATAAGAAATATGAGATAACTTAATAAATACTAATAAATAAAACGTGCTGTCATTTCCTTCGAGATTAAACTCCTAAAGCCTTTTTGTATATCCTTTAATATTTACTTCTGCACACAAATTAATTTAATTAACTTGTAAATATGTTTTAAATAAAGTACGACACTACAAAATTTAAGAACGATAAACGTAATTTATTAAAAATGAATTCATTATCAATTAACTTTGATGATATTTTGAAATCCTTGACTGCTGTTTTCATATCATAACATTTCGTTTCATTTACGTACGATGACGCCGAAACATAGACAAAAGTTAAAGTTACAGCCACTTTTTTTTATAGGATATGGGTGACAAACAAGCACACAGTCCACCTGATGGTAAGTGGTTGCTGTGGCCCATAGATATCTACATTTATCCTCGATTACGAATCAAAATGCAGATGCGTTGTCACCCGTGAGGACTAAGATGGAATGCCTCGTTTCTAGTAAAAAGGGTCTCCGGTTCTCAACACTCACCATACGAAACACAGCAGCATTAAGCTGATATTTCACACTGGTATTCTGTGAGAGCGTGGTTCTTCCCTGGTCGAGCCGATCCATTCGTGTTACAACTATACCAGAAATATAGCTGCAGCATGGCTCTGCCACGTATAAAGCCTATATATCTACCTCCCACTGCTGGCCACAGGCCTCCTTTCATTTCTGAGAGGGTTTTAGGGCAAGGAAATGTCTACCGCGCTGCCCCAATACGTGTTGGCGAACTTCACATGTCTTCGAAATATATTTTTTTCTTATTTCTCAGACATGCCGGTTTCCTCACGATGTTTTCCTTTACCGCCTAGCACATGGTAAATCAGCACTTAAAATTGCATTTATCGATTACATTGATGTCGACGATGATCGAACCCCGGTTGCTCGCGTAGGTACTGTGAAATTTATATCCAGCGATAAGCCCCTGAGCTACCACGGCTCTCAAATATTATTTTATTAGGCAGAACCAAACCTTATTGTATAAACACACACTCACGCTTACATATTCATCTAAAATCATTTACAACCAACTACAAGGTTTAAGGTACATAATAAGTGTGTGTTTAGCAGACGAACACCTAAAACTGTATCAAGAAAATAATAGATATAAATAATCATCAGTAGCCTAATGGCAGGGTGCGGACCGCGAACTCGAAAGGTCGTGCGTTCGAATCCGTCATTCGACTACTGTCGTTAACCACTTCTAACACAATAATATAATATAGGGAATATTAGTAATGTTTAATAGCATTACTAGTATTTTTTTTTCAATATAACTTTATTGTACACCATAACACAATTTACAGAAAAAAAGTGTATTAAATCTGTTGTGCAATGTTCGTCTTTAAAGCTAAAAGCGATCCTTCAGATAACATTTGGATGAACAGAAACTTAAGATACGTAAACACGGAGGTGTATATTAAAATAAACCTCATTTTTTGAAGTCGGTTAAACAGGCCGTAGTTATTGAACTCACCTGTGGCAAGCCCCTAGTTTGCATTAGAAGCAATTAATTGAAAACTAGAAGCCGCTAACGCCGCGGGTACCGCCTCGCCGTGTTCCCTTCGTAAAATATTCAGTGTTACACGCCTCCAAGTGAAAGCTTTTGGCCGGAGACAAAGATGCTCATTGAGGTTCCGCTTGGAGCAACGTAAGGTGTGGAGCTGGTCATGTCAAAAAGAACACCTATAGTAATTTGGACTTATTTAAAATGTAATAACAAATATCTAGTCACAGATGTACTACAATAACCTATCAAAAGTCCACTGCTGAACATAGGCCTTCCCCATAGATTTGATGGCTCAGTGGCGCAGTGGCTTAGCATTGAGTTGCGGCGCAAAGTGCCGTGGGTTCGAATCCCACATGGAACAAGCATTTTATACATATAATAATGTATGGCCTGCAAATAATAATTATTACAGGTCTGGATGCATGTCCTTATGCAATTTATATTTGTAAACTGCCTCCACGATACAGGAGGAAATCCATGCAAGGCAAGAATTTTTTCCTAATCTAAGATATTGCATATTTGGCCATAAAGCTAAAAATCAATAGCCGCAGGCATAAGTGCAAAATAATTTTCATTTAAGTCATTAATATGTCAACAATTAACCAAAACTCTATCTTATCTTAACGACAGCGTTCTAGATAGATAACACGTTAGCCTAAAATGCCTATTAACTTTGGCTTATTGAAGTTGTGTATTGTATTATTCAGTATAGACTGACGCGGATATAGGTAATATCCAACTAATTGCACGCATCAAAAGTTAACAAATAGACAAACAATCTTAAAAATATTGTCTCCACCGAAAATTTCAAGAATGAATGGAACTCCTGACAAACTTGTATAATATTTGTAATGATTTTTATTATATACAAATTATTTAATTTGAAACCGATTTCTACGTGATAGAGCCATGCTGCAGCTATATCATGGTTGTAGAACGAATGGGTCGGCTCGACCGGGGAAGGACCACGCTCTCACAGAAAACCAACGTAAAATAGCAGCTTAACGCTGCTGTGTTTCGTATGGTGAGTGTAGAGAACCGGAGACCCTTTTTACTGGCAAAGAGGCATTCCATCTTAGTCCTCACGGGTGACAACGCATCTGCATTTTGAGTCTTTATTGAGGATAGATGTAGATGTTTATGGGTCACAGTAACCACTTACCATCAGGTGGACTGTGTGCTCGTTTGTCACCCGATCCTATAAAAAAAAACATCTTAAAAACATTTTAAAAAGCTGTATATCAACAAGACTTTGTCCAATAAAAATTATTAAACTTTTAAAAAAAACATTGTTTATACTCAAACGACAGTCTCGCAAACAACCTTTTATTATCTTTAGTTCATATCAGACTAAAGTAATACTTTACCTACTTCCTAGACAGCAAGTATTTTCTTTTTATAGAATAAAGCGAAAAACGAGCACACAGTCCACCTGATGGTAAGTGGATACTGTGGCCTATAGACATCTACATTTATCCTCGATTGAGAATCAAAATGCAGATGCGTTGTTACCCTTCATTCCAATAAAAAGTATCTCCGGTTATCTACACTCACCATACAAAACACAGCAGCATCAAGCTGCTATTTTACGTTGGTATTCTGTAGAGTGCGGTCCTACCCCAGTCGAGACGACCCATTCATGCTACAAGCATAAGATAGCTGCAACGTATCTCCCCGTAGTACTTTACCAAATGACGTAAGTATAACGAATATTAAAAAACAACTTATGTTGAAATTCCTCATCGACCAATTGACATAGTGGCAATCGTCTTCTCCACGCCTCTGTTCTACAAAGCTATTAAAGCACGTAGCTATCGCTTCACTCACCGTAGCTATACTCGTAGTAGAGCGCTTTGAAATAAGTATGTCATCGGGCGACGACAAACTTACATATTTTAACTATAATGTGTCGGTTTAAAAAGAACAGGTGGTAAACAAAATTAACAAGACCTTGCTAGCCAAGGGCATTGAATTATAGAGATTGTCCCAATTTACACAATCTAAATAATACGTGGTCTGCGTAGATGGATTCTTGTTTTGTATGAGTAACATGCGGTAATAACTTTTTTTTTAATAATTTATAATATTACATCTATTGATAGAACAGAAAGAAAATTTGTTTCTATACAAAGAAAATTTAGTTTTGCTGTAATATTTAACTGTTTTCTTAGAATGAGGGTGACAAGCAAGCAAAAGTACAAAATTTAGTAAAAGGACTAAAACTAGTAATTTAATTATCATATACTCCTACTCCCCGCGATATAGTGCCAAGAACGCTGGCTGCGTTTTCCTGCTGGATGGCTATACTTAACCTTTGAGCGAAAAAAGAACCAGCCCTCTTATCACCAGCAGCAACAACCAGTCGCGGATGGAGTTCCTTTGGGAACTTCACCGCACGTGGACTCCATGGACCGATAGTCTACAGCAAATGGCACAAATATGTAGTCATCTCTCAGAGACTCACATTTGCACCACTTACTCAGTTCAGCTGCCTTTGATGCCGCCCCGGCTCTAAGCGAGGTACCCCTGAGATGGTTCACTTCCCTCTTCGCCATTTACGACGACCACGGAACGATATGAGCAGTGGATATTCTTACACCGCCCCTGCACAGTTATACAAAATCAAAGCACACCTTAATAATAATAATAATACATTTTTTAAAACACTTATAGATTTTATAAATTTGTCAACGTCTGCCATTCACCCATCATGGTATTTGTCTACAGGTGTAAACATTAAACGAGTATCTTACTCGATATTACCACTACATTCTTTCACCTCGCATCTTTCTTTTAATATAGATTAAGAGTGACAAACGAGCACACAGTCTACCTGATGGTAAGTGGATACTGAGGCCCATAGACATCTGCCCCCATTAAAATCAAAATGCAGATACTCTGTCACTCCTGAGGATTAAGATGGAACGCCTCGTACTACCATACGAAACATAGCGGCATTAAGCTGCTATTTGACGCTGATATTCTGTGAGAGCGTGTTCCTTCCCCGGTCGAACCGACCCATTCGTGCTACAACAATTATATAACTTCAGCGTGGCTCTAATAATCTAATACGAAATTAAACGATTCACTTGGACTCAATCGGCACCTCAGCATGCAATACAATTGCGAATTAGTTTTGACACTATCAAAAGCACTTGTACATTATTCCGATTGCAAACAGCGACAGTCCACACCTGAACCTCGGGGACACAACTCAAATGTTTAATGTCAAACTATAAAGCGCCTTATTGCTTGCAAATTTGCACACGATACCCGACTAAATTTGAACACAGCACCGACACATACAACTTGTATTAGTTCAATGGCGTCTAAATTTAGCCTCTTTGTTCCGATCAGCGGCTTAATTGGTGATATATTAAATTGTAATTAAGGTTCCCTATTGTCGGAGGTGTGAAAATCTGGCGCCCGGGGTGTAACGATAAGTGTAGCGACTTGTTACTCGATGTGTCGTACGATCACCAGTGTATTTGGTGCCTTAGGTTTTGAGTAAGTCTGGAATAACTTAAATTCTAAACACAAAAAGGCACTAATATTTTATAAGGTCTCTAATGTACACTTAAGTTTTTTTTTCCACGATTAACATATTTTATTAATAGAAACTCGCAAGTTTATATCCATACATCTATCCATTACAGCCTATAAAAGTCCACTGCTGAACATAGATCTTACCCTAGTTTGCCTAGTGGGTGGATTATGCCATAGTTGCCACGTTTTTCAAACGTGTTGGCAACCGCAGATTTTTATTATTTTGAGTTGTAATCAGGAACATTCTGCTGCCCATGTGTTGTTTCATTTTCCCTCTGTCGTCTCTTACGGCACCTTCGGGACGATATGGGGTAGTGAATACTTTTACACCGCCACTACATGTTACTATATATTATTTAATAAACAATTAGAGAACTGCAATTAAACTTACACCTTCACAAGTCCACTGCTTAACATAGGCGTTCAAGGAATGCCACAAAGCACGGTCTTGAATCACCATCCATTGACTTGCTGTATATTCACCAGGTTGTCACTCCATCTATTGGAGAGTTCGCTTATCGGGACGAGGCTGCCACTCGAGAACTTTCCTTCCCCAAAATATTATTATTATATTCTTCATTTCAACTCATCACAAGCCTACTGCCAATAATACAAACGTCAGTTCCATAGATTGCCACAAAGCACGGTCCTGAGCCACCAGCATTCATAGATTTTCTTACATACCTCATATTGTCGTCACGTGCCTATATCTATAAATCAAATTTAAAATAAATTTATAAAAAAATTGCCAGTGAAATTTATTAAACACAAAACTAATTCAGATAGTGCATTAATAAATCGAATGAAAAAAAACTGTACTTAAATATTATCATCAGCCAGTACTACACTCTAAGGCCACACACGCATATAGCAATCACAAATTATTAGGTCAGCAATACATATTTGATAACAGCTTCTTTTTTTTTTTAAATAACATTTCTTCACGGCAATAGATACGTTGAATTAACATTATCAGGCCAAGCAACGGAGGGAGACCTTATCTGTTAATAGCCCAGCAAGGAGCCCCTCAAAGGGTTCAATCTCAATAAATTTATGAAAGGAATATTGCCAATAAGGACACCGGCATATCCTATTAATTAAAATACTTAATTAATTCACCTGGAATGGGTTTAATCAATTCCTTTGCTCTCAATTTATTAAGGGATAGCTATCGGGTGACCTCAGGCTAATTATGTCATCTATGTTTCTTTATTAAGATATAACATTTTATGCTTTTTATATAGATAACAACAACATATATATGTATATAGATAACAACGATAAATTTTCCAATTCTAAACATTGTTATCGTGTCAGAGACGGGAGAAATATTTTATTACATCAAAATTAGAGAAATACTCCTATAAAGTACACAGCTCTCACAGAATACCAGCGCAAATAGCAGTTTAATGCTGCTGTGTTTCGTATGATGAGTGTAGAGAACCGGAGACCATTTTTACTAAAAACGAGGTATTCTGATATTTAAGGATTACTTTAATCAAGAATGTAGCTATGTGCAACAGCATCTGCTTACCATCAGGTGAACTTTGTGCTCGTATGTCACCAACATTCTATCATGTGACGACAGTTATACCCTATAAGAAATCACAGAAGTTTCGTAATTATTTTAACTACTAATTATGATAATTACAATTCGTATGCGACATGCTTAAACCCCAATCTCTCTTGTTCTAGTATGCTCCGGTCGCTGGACCTGAGTTCTGAACGACCTTTGGACCGCAAGCCGGAACCTCTGCGATCTCCGCCAGCCCCGCGCGAGGAACGGAGTTCCGCGGAACGCGAACGCAGCACAGAACGGCGGGATACAGGTAAGTAATGTATCACCTGCAGTTGTTTGGCAGATTTTAATCAGTAACCATTCGTTACAATCATACATAGCTACATAGTCTAATGATCTATAGCTCTGTAGATCTCGTAAATATACTCTATGGCACTTATATTGTTGTTTTTTTTTAAATATAAATGTTGCATTGCAGTTATATGATAGAGGCTTTTATGAGAAATGTAATAAATTTAAAAAAAAAACTTTGATTATTTAGTTTTAAAAAATCGTTGCAGGAGTTGTCAATATTACAAATGAATCGATATATTTGTTCTATGTAATCACAGTTACTCTGACTCTCATATTATTTACTGTCTAAAATTGGTCAAGGTTATACTAAAGTTTCGCGTAAAAGTTAATACTCGAGTTGATCTTTTATTTTGTTAAGTGTGAATGTAAGAAAGATCGATGTACTCCATTTCGAGAGAACCAGAGCAAGCCGGACGAGGACGTTCATTCCAACGTCTAGTGCGTTGGAGACAGTTCGTGTCCTGCTCGCTTGATGCAAAGACTCCTTAAAAAGTTATGTATATGCAAAAACCGATGGTATATGTCCGTAGCTAGTACGTGTCCGCTTCATTTTTCTTACCCGAACGTAGATCGAATATCACGCGCGGAGTACGAGGAATTCCAGTTCCCATAAACCTCCTAGTGGCGTCATGCCGCTCACGCGCGTAATCGTCCGACGCTGACTTAGGCCTTAGAATTCTGAATACGAACATGAGAGGCGCTGACGTCGCATATGAGGGCATCCACGGCTTTTTCTGCCACCAGGGCGGCGCCACTAAGGAATGAGGTGAAACTTTTGACAATTTTCATAGCGCGGGAAGTTAGTTTGTTAGGAAAATGTAACAGTTAGTGTGTGTTTATGCAATATTAGTTATATTTTATATTAATTAGATTATCAATTAATAAATCAAACTACGAATATTCCTTAAAGTAGAAAAATTAAAAAAGGTGAAAAATATTAACGAGCAAACCAATGAGGCATTGTTTTTTTATTCATATAATATACTCTAGAAAGCGATAGACTTTTATTTGAAACGCAACTTCTCAATTAAATTACATTGTGTATCAAATATCTTCACCTCAGTCCCAACTAGCGACATCTGGTGAACGGAAGATTATTAGCCCTCGTTCGTACGCCGTTGCCGAATGATTGCGACGCTTACGGGCGTGCGTGAACCATCCCGCTCCCCTCCCCTCGCCCCCGTTCCCTCTCCTCGTGTTCCCGCGTAACAGTGCTCTCACTGCAGGTGGCGACGAGTGGCCCAGCACGCCGCCCCCGCTAAATAACAACACCACGCACCACAACAACAACGGCCCGCTGCAGCTGCCTTTGCCGCCGCCGAGTCCCTTCCGCTTCGAGGAGCACCGCCCCTACCGCTTCGCCGAGGACATGGGCCCCCTACCACCAGGCGCGCTCGTCGGACGACTGGGAGACTCCCTGATCCCCAAAGGAGACCCGATGGAGGCGAGGCTGCAGGAGATGCTGCGATATAACATGGACAAATACGCGAATACGAATCTCGACACGCTGCATATAAGCCGGAGAGTAAGAGAACTGCTGTCGGTCCACAATATAGGCCAGCGGTTGTTTGCGAAGTACGTCCTTGGACTATCGCAAGGTACGGTGTCGGAGTTACTATCCAAACCAAAGCCTTGGGATAAGCTGACTGAGAAAGGACGAGATTCGTATAGAAAAATGCATGCGTGGGCCTGCGATGAGGCCGCCATTATGCTACTGAAGTCCCTCATTCCCAAAAAAGGTACTGACATTATTCTCATACGCTTTCCGAATGAGCTTCCACCACAGAAACCTTCGTCTATTAAATAGTTTAAAATCAATATTTCATTCAAATTTATTTATAATGTCAGTCCTTATACTAACAATGTTAAACATACAAGCGAAGGCTTATTGGAAGCAGCTCATTCTGCCGCATGTTTTGACACCGGAACATTACGTTCCATCAATTCTGCCCCTCGAGTCAATCTTCCGAACGGCTTGGCACGCCAGCCGTTATCAGCGCTTGTCAAGTCATAGGCCCCATCAATCACGAGAGGAGCCCAGTGATAGCTAAAGCGTTCACGGGGGCAATTAACCGGGTGCGTACAATGGATATTTTTGGTCGGGAACTTCGAAACAATTATGTATTTTGGCGCTTAATTCGTTGCTCCATTTGATGGTTTTAAAGAGACAACTTCCGAACCATCGATCGTAAATTTTCTGATCATAATTTTGTCACTGGCAACATTGCCATCACTTTAAATGTAGTTAAAACAGATTTGTTCAATAATTTTATAAATTCTTACTACACCTACCTAATCATAATTCAAAAGTAACTACAAATAATTATCCACATTATAATAAATTATTGAGCAATTTTGTGAGTTTAATTTTCACAATTATGTATATTTTTGAACGCTTCCAAATTATTATTTTTTTTAATTTTGTCGCGCGACGTAATGCTTGTAGGAAAACAAATACTACCACTTACTAACCATTTTTAAATACAGCAGGATAAATCGTTAAGATCAAAACTCCAAAGCCACGTTACAATTCACTATCACTGACTTTAAATATTTGCAAATCTAATTCCGCACTTATTTTAGTTTTAACGAATGTTTTTTGTTTGCTCCTGACCTCGTCCCGATTCCTGACCACCTTACTATATATCCTTTATCCTGTCGCGTGCGGAAGCTGAGGGACTCCTCCTTGACCTTGTTTTAAGTGGGGGTTAGGCGGAAGTCGAGGATAGAACAAGGTCGAACCAGCGCCCTAATCGCGGTAATTCCAAACTTGTTAGTTTCATTTTGTCTTTTTATTGATTGATATCTTTCATTTTTTATTTTGTCTTTTATTTCAATGAAATATTTAAAGTTCCATTTAAAATTAACTTTTTATTATGAAATTTAAAGAATGATTTAATAAAATCACGTCACGATGATGATGAAAATAATTTTAACTTTAAATATTCGTTTGCGTTTAATTTTGATATTGATTTTTAAACAGTTGCAGTTATAACTACTAGAGATCTATATAAAAAGTTAAAACTATCAAAGTCTAGCTCAGAGAATCATGATTCGCTTGGTAATTTTTCTTAACTCTGGGAATCTATAATAGAGATTATCAAAAGAGCAATGAAAAAGGAAGCGCACACGCACTTAGCCGGCCGTATACACTGCAGCCATTACGTGTAGCAGTTTCTTAAATAGGTAAAGATGGAAATTGCTTTCAATAGATACATCCTACGGAATTACGATATAATTTAGCTTTTTAGTATGTGCTTCCTAGCTGCCAGAATATCTTTAACGTCGTTTTTTTGTTGTTTTTTTTTAATCCATAAACAGACCATCCCGAGACCCTTATTTTTATTTTATTTCTTTTTTGTGTTTTCATTAACAATTGTTTCCACTCTTCGAGTAGAAATTGCACTGAAAACGCGCAATAAAAACGCGAACGGGCGAAATTGGGAGAAATTAAAAAGAAAAGTAAAGCAGCGTACATATTAATGACAAAACGCGATGTATAAATCGCGGAAGACAATAGCACTGCGAACATTAGCCCCCCTGGAACAATGTCCATCGATGGGACTCCGCCCGGATTGAATCTGAGATAGCGTCGGAAGGGTTGGCTGTTTCTTATTTCGGGCGATACAAAGCCTTTGTTTACTCGAAAAGAAACCGAGAAACGTTTGATGCAGCCATTTCATTAGACGTTGTGGAGGAAATTTCGCAATGTGAGTTTAGGAAATTGTCTGCAACTAGCAGGCCTTAAGCCCTATTCTTATATTAAAAAACGTACAATTAATGAATAGTTCTCGAAATTAGTTTTAATAATAATAAATTAAAAAGATCAAACTACAATTGTAACAATTTAACATGATAAAATATAAAAGTATATAATATATGAAGCTATGCTTGGAGCGTTTAGATAGAATACGTAATGAAGATATTCGCAGCCAGTAGAACCTGAACAACCGAAATAGTGCAACACCTCTATAATAAATCCGAAATGCCTAGGATAGAGAACCGTCTTAAATGTTTTCATACAAGAAGCACACAGCTTATAAATTAAAATAATCACGACGTTTCCGTATTTATATACAGTGTCCGATAAAAGAAGGATGGATGGTGACCATAATGGCCGGTAATGAGAGGGCGGACGGTCGCGCAACAACGTCACGTCGTGGGAACCGTCGCCGATACCGTTCTTTCTTTGTATGTTTCGATAATAAGACGATGCGGAACCCTAATTATTTTGCTAACCAATCTACCAACGTACCACTACCTATTCTTTCAATTTAAATTGACGTGTTCATAGTAGTGAAAATCTTAATTTGAAATTTGTATCATTTTAATTTTATTATTTTTTTATTGAGTACAAGATAATTTCTTCGTGCCAGTAAGGATTAATACTCTGACCTTTGTAATAGTTTTTTTTATTTTTCGGCCTGTTCGAAATGTAAAAAGCACATAATATACGAGTGACAACCAGCGTCTAATTTGTTACTCTTAGATTTTTCGACGCAAATATAGAATACGTTTCTGTTAAGCTTGGTATGATTAAATCCGTACTTAACCGAAGCTCCACTTTCGCCATACGGGACATAAAAGCATTGACGCAAAACTACAATCACCCACTGCAAATCGCCGCCCGCTACCACAAGCGTGTCAATTCAACGCTGAGCGTTTCCACAATTTCCCAGTTCCCACGCAAACAACGCGTGCCCTCGTGTCGTGCGTCTAGTGGAACACTCTCACGCTGTTCCTCATACTGGACTTTTATTTAAATATAAGTTTTAAATATCTGTTGTATCTATTTTTGAATCAATTCGTAAATGTTATCGCAATCAATTTATCGCAAAATACCTTCGTAAAATAGCAGCATATAACATATATACAGTGTTTCGTCAATGGTTAGAATTACAAACCCTTTATTCTGGAAACGTTCCATCTTAATTTCCACCTTAACCTTTAAGGGTGGCAAAGCATCCTCTTTTATATTCTTAATTCACTTATCATCAAGTGGACTGTCTGCTGTCAAGTTTTTTTTATGGAAGAGGGGGCAAACGTGCATGCGGCTCACCTGATTGTAAGTGACTACCGCCGCCCATGAACAACCGCAACACCAGGGGAATTGCAGATGCGTTGCCGGCCTTTTAGAAAGGTGTAAGCTCTTTTCTTGAAGGTTCCTAAGTCGTATCGGTACGGAAATATCGCTGGTGGTGATGGATTCCATAAAGAAGGTGTGCGAGGGGAGTAAGTGTTGTCACCCTTATAAAAAAGTTCGCATTTTTAATTAAAACATTGCTTGCACTGGGTTTTAATTGAAACTTATCTTTATTCTTAATAGAACAACGAAAAATTTCAATGATTATAACTGAGAATGGACTGATTGATCACCAATAAATTCTATTATTTCATCACCGAAGTTTTAATTTGACTTCGGATTCGGATTACCAATTATTGTTCTATATGAATAATATAAAACAGTATTTGTGTGCCGTGTGGAATCAGTCAGTTACCACAATTCGACACGTACGTGCCGTATAGACGACTATGAAATTAACTAACAGTGGTAGAGCCACGCGGCAGCTTTTGCTGTCGCACGGATGGGCCGGCTCGAACCGGGGTGGTACCACCACCTCACAGAAAACCAGCGTGAAGTAGAGGTTTACCTCTGCGTTTCGCTTGGTGAGTGCATGAGGCATTCCATCTTAGTCCTCACGAGTGACAACGCATCTACATTTTGATTTTTAATAGAGGATAGATGTAGATGTCTATGGACCGCAGCAACCACTTACCATCAGGTGGACTGTGTGCTCGTTTGTCACCCTTATCCTATAAAAAAAAATGAGGAAATAGATTAAAACTGCTATGCCCCAGGTGTTACAGTTGTTCATGGGCGGCGGTCGGCACAAATGAGCCGCATGCTCGTTTGCCCCCCTCTTATATAAAAAAAAATATAGTCCCATAGTTATCAATAAATGTTGATATAAGATTGTTCACACCATGTGTGAGAGTGATTTTAAAGATGTGAAACATATGGTACTGCAATTCCTAATCCAACTGCCAAGAGTGGCGATATGGACAAATTCTCATGCCTAGTTGTGGACTTTTAGAGACTGATGAATAAGAGTGTTTATCTGTTTATTTTTCCTATTTACCGTTACAGCCTATTAAAGTCCACTGCTGAACATTGGCCTACCACTCACATCACATATCGCCACACTTAGCATCCGCTTAGAAACCACATGTTGGCAACCGAAGTTTTTTTTTATTTTTAGTCGTTATTAGAAAAACGCTGCTGCCCATCTCCTGATTTGCTTCCCTCTGTCGCATCTTACGACACACATGGGATGATATGACGTAGTGGATATTCTTACACCGCCACTACACGTTTATAACTATTTAAGTACTCTATTATATTTTTTAGTTTGTTGCAAAAACCGATCATTATATTTTATTCTTGCTCCAAGGTTAACCATACGGAAAATGTTTACCACCAATACCGGCTTTTCTAAGTGAAGCGTACAATAAAAGAAAAAATAAATAAATTCAATTAAGAGTATTATTATCGAAGATATAAATCAACAAATGTATTACTGACTAACACTTCCACGTCGTCTCAACAATAAATCAAATATTAACAACGTTCCAAAACGCGTATAAGGCACGCGTTGTATATCGCACTTAGATATTCGCCCATTGTATCTAACGAGAGCAAAGATGCAAGAAAAACTGCAAAAAAGGCATCTATTAATTAGCGCAAAAGGCGGCAATTCGCGTTCGTGTCGATCGAATATTAACTTTTTATAAACGTATATATACATTGTGGTGGATATTTCGCGTGAAAACTTGTGGAAAAGATTCAGAGGAGTAATGTACGTTTTATTGATGAATTACATAGATATTATAAAATAAAGAATAGTAGTTTGGAGTAAAAGGAATCCGGCGTAGCTCCACACTCTTTCTTACACGTTACGTTACGTGGTTGTACCACGTAAAATAGCAGCATAATATTAGTGCTATATATGGTGAGTCGCGAGAACTGAAGCTAGGAAGTAAACGAGTACATAGTTCATTTGATGGTTAGTGGATGATGTGGCCTACAACAGTATTTATCATCAATTAAGAATCATATACGAAAATATTGTGACCCCTAAAGACTAAGATGGAATGTCTTGTTACTAGTATAATTTAAAATAAAAAATTTTGTCCAACCGACTTCAATGTAAATTATCAAGAATAACTCAAAAACTATTGGTCAGACCTTAATCAAATTTATCTGGGACCACATGTGAAGCACCAGCTTTCAAATAAAAATCGTAAAAGAATCGTCGAAATCGGTCCTTTTACGATTTTTGTCCACCCAGTAAGAAGTTATGAAGTAACACAAATAAAAAAACATACAGTCGAATTGAGTACCGTCTCCTTTTTGAAGTCGGTAGAAAATGGGTTTCTGTTTCACCTTACTCACCATATGGAGCAGAAGCCTCGTGCTGCTATTGTACATTGATAGAGTGCTTCTTCTCGGATCGAGCTGGCCTCTTTGTGCTGCAGCCCTATTACAGCTGCAGCTAGGGTTGCCCACCCTACTATTTAATATAGGTAGTATGCTACTATGTAAGGGGTCCAACTACTATATTTCATTTGTAAGGAATGCCACAGAATAAGGTCCTGGGGCATCTGAATTCATCGATTTTCTGCATGATTTACCAGATCGTCACTCCTATTGAAACATACTATATTTTTTTTATTTTTGCGCCATCTATTACATTTTTACAGGTAATACTCGAAAATATATTTGAAATAAAAAAAAACTGGCAACATCAGCTCCATCGTTGCTTTATCACGTAAATGCGCTGTACGAGTAGTGTAATATTTGGAAGTAGAAATGAGTTGGCGACTACTCGAACTTTAGGAGTTTGAATAGCCTATCATGTATGTGTCATGTATGTGTCATACTATCATGGTTGAATATAGCCAAAAAGTTCTCTTTACACTCCTTGGGGGTCAAAATGGCCAAAATCCAAAACAATTAAAATTCTTATTTCGGCTATAACTCCGCCTCCTTTGGAGGTTCTTATACCGTCTTTACTTCCCGCATCCCACTAGATAAAATAAAACTAAGTTGTTCTTTTCATGCTGCCGAGTTATCTCACTACTAAAAACATCATAATTTTTTTTTGTATATTGTGAACGTTCCGCGCCGCAAATGCCTATTTTGCTATATTTATTCCTGCTACGAGTATATTACGCGTGTCGAATACGATATCATTCTAAAGGTCTCGTATACTTCACACAGTTTAAAGTCAACTTTTTATTTGATTAATGGCCAATCTTTCGTGCCGCTAGTGATGTTCGTTAGTGTATTATAAATTCAAAACCGATACTTTCCGTGACTGCGTTCAATTTCTGAACGCTCGCCAACAAATAAATCGGTAAACTATCAACGTACATCAGACAGCACTCACATTTCTCCGTGGTGAAAATAAAAACTTTTTTTGTTTACGTCCGTAAGCTCCGTTATAAATCGCATAATTATTCATTTACTTAATCCTCTGTTCCAATTAAGTGTAGTAATGGCGGTTGTAATTTTTTTTTTATACTGGCAACACGGTTCAGTGATGAGATGGCCGAAGCGAAGAGTTTTTGCGCTCGATTGAATCCTTATCGTTATATTTAAACTCTTATTACTAAAATAATAAGGAGCTATGTAAATATAATCTATTGCACTTTAATACATGACGTGACTAATTCACAAAGACAGCGTCCATAAATACATTTCACAGAAAAATATTGACCATGTTATTATCGTTTTTAATATGGTATTTCTAAAAAAAATATCTACATTTCTTCTCAAAGATAATAATCTAAGATTTATTATTATTAATGTAAAAATTCAACTTCACGAATTAAAATATATATATATATACATACATATATATTTTTTCTTCGTAATAGACATAACATGCGCACTATTATTGAATATGCCCTTGATAGGTCATAAACCTATCAGAAATGAGAGGAGGCGTGCATGGAGGTCGTATATATGCTGCAACTTTACGTTTTAGTTTTTTTTTTTTAAATTAAAACTGAAGTGATTGTCGAACTTACAATCCAACCAATGGTAAATGATGGTAATGTTTACTGCAGTTCATGGACAGCTGCAGCCAACTTTTAATAAAGAAGGTTACGGATGCGTTGTCACCTCTGAGGACTAAAATGGAATGCCTCATAGCCTTAAATTATTCTGGCTCTCTGTACCCTTTAGACTGGAACATAGCAGTGCGGTCACTGCTACAGAAAACAAGTTTATTATTGAAATTCCCACACATGTAACATGACATACGTATAACACATACTTGCAGGATAAAATGGCGCACCAATATTTAGACAAAGTTGGTCTCAAAAGCGCTTCAATCGTAGCGTGAAAATCTATTTTCAATGGGCCACTATCGGCCGGCAGACACCCGCCAAAGGCTTTATGTACGAAGTTAAGCGTCCTCGATGCTCCTTTACTCTAAACTCCCCTTGTAGTGCTCTTAGTTTAACGCTAAGCAAATTTTAATATTCAATCGAGCTTTTGTCCGCTTCCATTTTGTTTTGAAATTGCGCGTTACGGAACGGAATGCACTGCTACAGATTATATTAGTTGTGTACAAGAATGTTGACGTCGTGTTTTTTCTTTTAATTTATACTCTAAAGGACTTTGAAAAGGACAGTCACACGTCCTATTTGTTATTCTTTAAAGCTATTTGATATTTAGTAAAGTTGTAAATTTACAGCCTATATGCGTTCCGCTCCAAGGCACATGCCTTATACTCGTATCTTTTCTCAAAAGGTTTTATGGCAATGAAGTCTCCTCCGCGCTACCCCAATGCGTGTGTTGGAGAACTTCACCTGACTTTGAAATTTTTTTATATCTCCTACATGCAGGTTTTCTTACGATATTTACCTTTACCGCTAATATACGTTATAACATAACATAACAGATGTATATTTGACAAAATTAACAGTATCTAGTTATTGCCCAGAGTCAGATGAATCTGTAAAATCCAAAAGGCTAACAGCACTAACATCTCAAAACATAGACAGGAGTGGTTATTTGTAAATAGAACATTATGTAGGCAGGCTTTACAAATGCTATGATTTTGTAAGTTTTTTTTTTAATTCTTCTAACTAAATGCCGATAAATAACAACATTTGCAACATGAAGAGACGTCTGTAAATAAAATGTCGCGATAAAACGCAGTAGCAACACAAGCAAAGGGCGAGCAATAAGTTATCAATGACGGGTCACGTTTGGAAACTCGGAACTGTCAGGGGCGTTTTAAAGTGAGGGAAGTTGGAGAGTGAGTTCACCGTACACTAACACTGACACGGACGGACTATGCGAACGCATCGAACGTAAGTGGCCCAAAAGGCGAAAAGTTAAGTCATATTCAACTAGGTACCAACTTAGGGCGGGTTCGAGACTCGAGAACTATTTGAATTTGGAACGCGTTTATTTTAAATGTGATGTATATTTATCAAATTTTTTTACCAACTTAGAGCGGGCTCAAGACTCGTGAACTATTTGAATTTGTAATGCGTTTATTTTAAATGTCACGTATAGTTATCCATATTTTTCATATTGTAGAGCCACGCTGCAGCTATATATTATACAAGCTGCACGAATGGATCAGACAAAACAGTGAAAGACCACCTTCTCACGTAATATCTACCGGCGTAACAGAATAATGTTGTTTTTCGTATGATTTTTTTTATCTGTAATATAGTAAGAAAAACTATTACACCATTTTAAACGTAACAAAGAAACTGAATCAAAATCCAATTTAATGTCCAACTACATTAGTTCATGATGATAAAATAAGTTAAATTCTAAAAACATATTTTGTACAGCAATTATTTTCACTAACAAATTAGGTGCCGATAGCCTTTACTCATTACATCGTAACTTTACAAAGTTGCTAAACCCCTGGTCTGCCCGAACGAGCGAAAGGGCGTTCAAACGTGTCAAAAGTAGTAAACAAACGGGCTCGATATATCATAAATCACAAACTTTTGTTGCAAACACGAACATCCGAACGAGGAATAATCACCTAATAATTACAATAATAAATTACATTGGACTCAAACATCGATTGTTCTGTATTTATAATTCAGTTAAGGTGATAATTAATTATTAAGCAACCTTTAAGAAAGTTTGTATTGATAATGTGTGATTGACAACCATTAAGCCATATTATATGGCGTAGCGCCATCTAGTGTTGAGTAGTATAACCAAACTTAAAAATCATCAAAACAGCTGAAAGTGAGTGTGTACAATACAATCGTAAAAGGCCGCGTCTTACGCGAACAATTATGAAATTACGATGACTGAGGCAGAAATTTAATTTACGGTGCAATTATTACTAAATACATACTACTACAAAAGACATTCCCCACAAAAACTCCCGACGGCAGCCACTTAGAAAGCGCCTTTGAAAAACTAAATAGCCGCTTATGAACGTTTACACTGAAATAACTCGAAAAAAGCACGATGGAAAAACTTTGGTATGCACACAGCAATGTACAAGTAACGCCATCTGTTGGCAAGTTGTGTGCGGAGCTAGCGTAGGGGTCAAGAAATTATTTTGCGAAGAATGCACGACGTCCCGCGGTCGCTTTGATGATTTCCGACGAAGCAATCAGAACTCTTTACGGGCATATTTATGATTATAATACCGTGTCTCATTATATACTTTATGATTTTGTACCTAACCGACTGTCCGGGATAATGGCGGCAAAGTAATTGTTACAGTTCTCCGCGTAAACGATTCAGAGCGAGAGAGATAGAGATAGAACTACAGGAGCCATTGCGCCAACACGTCCTTTGTTTGTTTATCGTTGTGTTTAGTTGCTGCCATTTTTAACTTGAGTATAAGGTCTTGTACAATTATTTATTCTGTGGTATAAGAGCAAAGTAAACATTGGACAACGTTGCAAATCTTGCATACATCGTAAGCGAGATTTGCATAATTATGTATTTTATTGTTTTGTCTGTTGACCAATTAGTTGCAATAATATTAAATTAATAGCATCTTAACGCTCATCTGAACAACATAGATGTAACGTTTTAATGACTACCAGAGGCATTAACGATGTCCACAGATGATATAATTAAAAATTAAAGCCAAGTACGACAACTTTTGCAGGTGTTAAGATTTAAATAAACAGGATATATATATAGTTGCTCCTGTTGCTACAGTGAATTCAATGTTTGCTAGACGACAATATAACACAATTTCTGCTTATTTATACAACTTAATTAATAAATACATTAATATATATTCACAAAATAGGTACAAATGTAAAATGTTATTGACAAACTGGCTAATAACAAAAAGTTATGATGATACGGAAGCTCTTTTCACAGCAGCGATAAGCTCTAGTTAAGGTAGTGGCATATATATATACACACAACCACACCCACTCACTCACTTACACACACACACACACACACACACACACACACACACACGCGCGCGCGCGCGCGCGCGCGCACACACACGCACGCACGCAAACACACACACACACACACACACACACAAATTTTGTGGAAGTGACTTGTTATGGAAGAGCAGAATCTCCTAACACAGGTATCTTTTTTACTTAAAAGGAGATTCCGGACACGGTTAAAACTGTACGAATTATGTTACTGAAATAAAGTTTATTTTTTTTTATTATTATTATATACAGTAATAGGCTGTATTAGTTGGATGGCTTTTAGTCTTTCTAATACCACAAAAAAGAATTGCAAATTGCTACACATGCTTTACAAATTCATTTCCTTTATTCATTTATTACACCAGAACAAAAAACCTCTGCTGAGAATATAGGCCTCTCTGTCTCTCTTATAAATTGCCTTATAAATATCCCCCATATTTGACATAGTTGCCACGATTAGCAGGCGGTATTGTAACAGTTCTTATTATTATTATTGAGTTATCAGAAAGATGTTACTGCTTATCTCCCCCCTATTTTATTTTCTTTCTATAAACTCTTACGACATCCACGAGATAAATTTGGGGTAGTGTATAATCTAAATACATAAAATATAGTGTCAAAAATACACACATATAAATTAAAAAAAAAAGTTACCGTTAAAAAACTATAATATGTAAAATGTAAACTCTAGCGCCACAAATGTTGTTCGTCAGAGATTAAAAACAAAATATTAAGACGAAAGTGGCATACGTTTAACGTAAAGTAGGCATTGTGTCTAAATTGCCTTTGCCTCGCAACTTTAATGTGGAATCCGTTAAAATAAAATGGTAATGACACTAAGACAAGCGCCTTTTCCCTCAATTTATAGACACCGTTTGGAAACAAGAATAATCCGGCGACAATTAAACCACACGCATGCAGACAATTATGTCGGGTTGCAGTGCGTTTCGCTGCAGCGTCCTAAAATAAAACAATTAATTAATTTCGTCGAGGTGTGGAGCCAGGGCGATGTGGCCGACATCTTGCGGTTTTGAGAGCATGTTACTAGGGCTCTCAAATATATTGCGTTATATTTATTTATGTGCCTTAATATCACAAAGCCGTTCAGTGGTGGCGTGGGAGAATCCACTATTCCACATCATCCCGTGGGTGTCGTAAGAGGCATATAGGGAAACAGAAACAGGGGAAGATGAGTAGCTGCATCTTACCTTATAACAACTTAATGTATGCAACCTATGGGAGAAGCCTACGTTCAGTAGTGGACTTTTGATTAGGCTGTAATGAATTCAATCAATGTAACGAACATTTTTATTTACTTTATATTCCCAATGGAGATTATTCCTCTAAATCTCAAATTAATCATTAATTCGTCGTTGAGGTCGCAAAGGGGGCAAAACTCAATTTTTCAAAAAATTACACAGGAGCAAGAAAATATTTATTATTTCCCAATTACTAGCTTTTTTTCATGAGAAAATGAAATATATTACAAGTAATGGAAAACTACAAATAACATTAATGTCTATAATGATTTTTTTATATTTACGCGAAGACTACACATTAAATGAAACTAATTTAAAATAATCGTGTTTGTAATATAATACAGTACCATCACTGCCAACAGAAGGTCAGTTATTTCATAATCGCGAAATATTATAGTATACCTAATTAACGTCGCAGTAAATATTAGCAGGTAACCCTGTGTTGATCTCTGGACTAGATAACGCCGTTCGTCTGTTATTTTAATGCATATTCCAAGCTTACGTCGCGAATATTACAGCAAAGCGCTAAAAACAACGCTCTCGGTCATTTATAACTGTCTTTTTATAAGTTTGGACTAATAAACGATGGTGCTGAACGTTGTGTCCATTAAATGGCATTTATACGTTACTCCATTAAGCCCTCGCCGAGTCAGAAACAAATAGCGTATGCAGAAATGAATCCACGAACTCTGCATAATAGTCAACGCGAAGATAAACGGATCGTAAGTAAACGGTTGTTACGATCGTCAGTTTTTGTAAAGGAAATAGATGTTGTCAGTCCGTTGGAATTGTTTCTAAGGAAATTCCAAGCTCTACCTACACAACAAGTCTAACGTCAGTTTTACAATAGGTAGGTTACACACTTATTCGATTTCCACAACGTAAGTAATGTATTACAAAAGAAATTAAATTTTTCGATTAGTAATACGTGACACACGTAACGAATTCTGATTTTTATATATATATATATTATTTGTATACTTTAACCTAGTGCAAAAAAAAAGAGAACGTTCTATATTCGAGGCTCATGTTTTTATGAACGTTCACTGATTTCTTGGAAACGGCTGAACTGATTCAAATGATTCTTCTTTATTATTATTTCATTTTAATTTCAGGGGACGTCCCTATAAATTAAAAAAAAATTAAGGGAGATATAGGGATTAACATTTTTATATTCTATATATATAGATATATATATATATATATATATATATATTTACATCTTACAGTCTTGTACAGATAGTTTCTACTTTTTATTAAAGTTATATTACGTTCAGTAGGTACCAGTGGGGTAGCGTGCCTGTATCGAAATTTGTCGGGGGGCCCAAATGAAGGGTAAAGATTTTTCACAAAAGAATAAAAACTCTCGCATTGAATTTATATATTGATTATAAGTTATTACTTACAATTAATACTCCTAGGAACTAAGCTAGCCAAACAATTCAAACCAACATCCTGTCCCATAGAAGTCCTTAGAATTTTTACTTACACACGTTCGGGGCCTCTGTAGCCCGGGGGCCCCGTATCATTGATACGGCTGATACGGCGGTAGCTACGCCCCTGTTCAGTACGTACAGTTCACGAACGCACATCGCGGCAAAACTCCCGATACCATCCACACCATCTGGATGCTTGACGGTCCCTCACGTACGTTTCACTAGGAGTTTTCTACCGCGTACGACCTCTCTGTGGAATAGTTTACCACCGGCGAATTTTTCCGGAGCGATACGACTACTCAAGAAAAGAGCTTAATCCTTTCAAGAAGCCGGCAACGCACCTGCAATTCCCCTGGTGTTGCAGTTATTCATGGGCGGCGGTAGTCGCTTACCATCAGGTGAACCGTATGCTTGTTTGCCCCCTCTCCTATAAAAAAAAAACTTTGAAATAACAACTCAAAATTATAAAATACTACGTTTACCAACCAACCAAATACAGCAAATATCCCCCCAATAAGGCAATCTATTGGAGAGGCATATGTTCAGCCGTGGATTTTTGATAGACTGTAAGTAATGAATGGAAAAATGAGACATATCAATCAGAAGAGAGTTTGCGATAGACACAATACAATAGCAAACTATTAGCACAAGCATCCATTCTACGATACAGTCTCAAACACCGGAAACAATCAAAGAAGTATACGGCGAATTTCGCGAGCAGCCGCCATTTTGGTTTACATGCGAAACAGTTTTAATAGGAAATTAAGTGCATCCCGACATATTATTTGTCGTAATTAATTGCACACGTTTCCTCAGCGAATGCGGCGCGTAACTCACAGATCTGTCCGGCGGGATGGGTTGTTTAACTTGTCAGTTGGCGCGCGATTTGTGTGCGTCCATTTTACATCTTTGCTCCCTGTCTTGCATAATTAGTAAGGATTAATGTGAGATTATGAACAACTTAGGCGCAATTCAGAAAACCTAGAAACCTTGCATGTTTTATTCGTATTCCTTTAAAAACTAAATGATTATTATTATAAAACCCAATGTTCTTACTTATACTCTCTAACCATAGACTATGTCGGTTTTTCTGCCAGTTATCGATACTGGCTCAAGTAAAAAAACATCGATACTATAACACTATATATATTTAGAGACAATCTTGAACTTAAACTCAGCATAGTAGGGACTAGACTCAAATTTTGACATTGTGGACTATGTGGATTTTTGTGGACTCGAATTGTCACTGAATACCGGCGTTATAGTTTATTCGCACCCGATTCAAATTTCAAATACTAGCTTAAAACAAAATTATTTTTTCACTAATAGTAATTATGAGCGGTATTGGTAGGGTCTGTATTTTCGCCATAACATACACGACAAATTTAATTAATACAAATTCGGTTCCCCAGTGTAATTGTTAATCCCAATTTCAGGCATTGAAGAAATATGTACTACGTACGTAAGTACATTATACCTCAATGATTTAGAATGCTGATATGAAACATCGTGAAGACGTTTGTGTCTTAGAAACTGAAAAATTTCTAGAATATACATACATATAAGTCTTCTACCCGCATTAGGGCCGCGCGGCTGACTTTTCGCTGCTCTAGAACTCTCAAAAATGATAGGAAACATGTGCGTAGCAATGAAACGTATATAGGAACGTATGTCAACATGAATCAACGATTGAAAGTCTGCACCCAACTGAGAAACGTATTATATAGGTTTGTATTCTACCACGAATTGACGATTTTTACTTTATAGTATGTACCCGTGAAACACTTAAAAGCCGCCATTCTAACTCCTAATTTCGTTATCTTACGCAAAAGTTAAAGACGTCAGCGGGTAGGCACGCTTCACGCGTTCGCGTGTTGAAACGCAATCAATCGACGTTTACAATCAATAAACTAACCGTGCACAAATCAATGCGCCGCCGTCGCACGGCACCGGTGAAAAATTGCCACTTACACTCCTAATCATAGACTAGCGCCGCATAAGTTAACTAGAGCCAGGGCTGTATGTACAACGAACCCGTTCTGTACTCTAGCGTACTATTTTAAGGAGTAAGTGAGACATACGAATACGGTAAACCTGATGATAAAAAATTAATAGAATGCTTATAATGCTAACAAATCATATAAAATCCATCAATTTATTTCGTTTCTATAACGCCAGAAAAGTTCAGTTGATTAATATAAATAGAGACTTTTTTATTCAATATAGATTAAATAATAAGTACTTGTTGAAAGTCACTTTTATGTTTAATTTACTACTGATTCGGAAAATACCTCTGTCCTGGGAATAACCAGCATGAAACCCAACTGGACATTTTTCTTTTTTTGAAGTGAAACAGTTTATTATCATTTTATATTTTACACAATAATTAACAACAAAACACCAATTAGAAATAGCTGGGTAGTGATCAGCTCATTCCCAGGGGTTATTATAATCCATAATTGAAAAATAGGCGATGAAAATTAACAAAACTACATGGGTTTAAGATTATTTTTGGTATAATAAGAGTACTGCTATGTAGCTATTAGCGATAATTTTTTCACCTTTTATATATAAAGAACACTACTAACGCTATCAACATAAAGAAAGAAACAATGTACCAGTGTCCCCGTTAACGGCTTATCCACTAAGCTGAAAACCCTTGTACTAGAAGAAGATGACGGTTATAGTCGAATCGTATATTCCCCTGTTCCAACACTTTTTAGTTTCACATTCCGTACTCTTAACAATTAGGCTACTGTTGTTGTAAATACCTTTACATATAGTTTTAAGACTATCACTATCTCTTTCTAACGTACGTAATAAATAAGTGCAAGAGTAGTACGGCAGTTCAGGTGTTGCCCTTAAATTAATTATAACAGCTACATAAAGCGGGCAGACGATCAACGATTAAATGCATTACCAGGACTCGCAGTGACGCGGATTCGGTTATTGCATTAAAAAACTTTGCTATGCTATCGTTAAAAGTTTCGCCGGGCTCCCGTGGGCTGATGTTACGCAGCCTAATTCATAGACAAGGCCGACACCAGAGTCTACACGCAAAGAGAACTAACACTTAGTTTTTTTTTAAACAAAGAAGCGTGACGAACGTGTGATTTTTTTTTAATGTATATAATAAAAAGTAAACGAACATACGGCTCACCTGATAGTGACTACTGCCGCCCATAAACAATTGCAACACCAGGGGAATTGCAGTGTTACTATATTTGTTGTTAGTGAGATATTTCGATAGATTGCATTTATGTAATTTATATTCACCGTTCTATATTTTAATAAGATTACTAAAAAAGAAAGTATTCATTTCTTTATACATTACAAACGAACGTAGTCCACCTGATGGAAGTTGGATGCTGTGGCAGAAAGACACCTAGTGTTGTCAGCCCTGAGGACTAAAATGGAATGCTTTTTGTCATATTTATTCTGATATTTAGCATAATATAATTAAGGCATTGGCCCGTGTAGTTTTTCATTTATTATTTTTGTTAGGTAATTAGTTCTCTGAAAATTAATATAGATCCTTAGATATTAAATAAGGGTATATGAAGTCAATTTTAATAAGAACGTCGTGTTGTTTAAAATAATCTTTTGAAATAATTAACATTGAGCCTTCTAATGTAAATAATAAGAAATCTACTAATTATATTAATTTCATTTTATATAAACGTTCATTGTAATGATAACATTCAGAGTAATTAATGAATATAAGTAGATCTTCTCAAAACATTCCAGACACATGTAAAGGAACGGTTAGTTTGTAGCAGATTCGTACAAAAGAATACTGCATGAGAGTACTTCTAGGAGAAAGCTAGATAAGACTTTTAACTATAAATAGGGGAGTCCTCAGGGACCTTGCAAAATTGATTATTGAATCTAGTTAGGAAACTAGCGACGTCCGCACGACGGGCGCTCTTAACGTTTTTACCTTGACGCCGGGGGAGTCGCGATGTACCGTTCAAACTAACTCGACGGCGCCTCGCCTCGTTTTGTGAATTCACCTCCCCTGCACAATGGCTGATTACGTTGGCATTATTTAAATAGTAACAAATTTATTGCTTATATTAATGCCAATATCATTTTCAAGGGATTATATCACTCATCTTACCGTGCAGTGGCGGTGTAAGAATATTCACTACATAATCCCGTGGATGTCTGTCATAAGAGGCGCCAGCGGGAAACAAATCATCATTTTATACGCGGTAGAGCTATGCTGCAGCTATATTAGTAGTATAGTTGTAGCACAAAAGGGGTCGACTCGACCGGGGAAGGACCACGCTCTCACAGAATACCAGTATAAAATAGCAGCGTAATGCTGCTGTGTTTCATATGGTGAGTGTAAAGAACCGAAAACCCTTATTACTGGAAATAAAGCATTTCATCTTAGTCCGCAACGTATCCGCATGTCGAATCTTAATTAAATATAGATGTAGGTGCCTATGGGGCACAACATTCACTTACCATCAGTTAGACTGTGTGTGTGATCATTTGTCACCTCTATTCTACAAAAAAAACTCACAGAATACCATCGTAACATAGCAGCATAACCCTATTGCGTTTTGTATATTGTGTGACGAGAATAGAAGCCATTTCTACTAGGCGTTCCACCTTGTATTCAGAGCTAACAAATAACAACGCATCTGCAATCAAAGACAGATGCGGGTATTCTATGGGCCACATCATTCATACTCCAGCAGGTGGACTTTGTGATTGCTTGTCACCCTTACTTATTTAAAAAAAAATACAATAATCCGTCATAATCGCTTGACCAGATATAAGATGCCTCGGACTGACGCTGCATAAAATCTATAACTAGATTCCGTCTTAGCAAGTGAATTTTAAAGGCCCCTAGAGTTGCAGTTGTTCTTGGGCGGCGGCAGTTACTTACCATCAGGTGAGCCGCATTCTCCCTCTTATATAAAAAAAGAATTAGTGAACCCGAAGGGCACTCTGCATTAAGAGCCTTTCATGTTATAATTATCCAACTGATGATCTACTTTATACTTTCACGCACCTCGATTTTAATGTGTAGCTCTACAAATGTTGTCTCACGGAGTTTTTGTTCCGAAGTTCGAACTGGTCGCGGCAATCATGCGGCCTCTCGGCGAATCAATTGTGGTCGCTGCCCCGCCGTTGATTGCTATCTGACACGCGAACCCGATCACCAGCCCTACGCACGCCACCCATAACCGAACTTTGAACGGACAAAAGAAATTCTTTCTACGTCTAACATTCCAGACTTGTAAACAATTGGATTGTTGGTAAATTGTGGAAAGGAATGTTAGAAAGATGTTAAATGTTACAATTAGAAATAAAGCAAACGTAAGAAAGTATCGCTAGAAGTTATCATATTGTCGAAGTATTAAATTTTTAATGTTTCCACACAAATAATATTTCTGTGTTCGTGAAAAATTTTACGAGTAAGTATAATATTGTTATTATGTTTATTTAATCCAATATAATTATATTTTCACAAGACTCTATTACATTACTTATAACCTAATTTTAACTGTAGTCTCCGTTTGTGCAACAATTTCTTTTGCATGTTATTAACAAGTCAAATGTGGACATTTTTCCGCTCCCACCACACTTTCAAGCGTCCCTGACGTCCGTCGATGCGGACGACTCGAATGCAAATGAGCATCGATTCGCCATGTGACGTCTAACGCGCCCTTCTCACCCCTTTTCTTTTCCTACTACCCGCTTGATTTACAATCCCGGATACGCATACCCCATTCGATATGTATGGAGGTAAATTACTAGCGTATTTTTAACTGTCACAATGACACGTTTATATAGGGCGCCGCCTTTACTTTCCAAAGGCTTTGAATATTCATACGACATTAGCAATCAATAACAACTACAATAGCACAGTTTTCGCGTGCACGCACGCAATATGTCGTATAAACAAATAATTTTTCCGCTTTTTATTACACTGGTGCGTTATAAAAATAAAGGTACTACGATAAAAAGCAGAGGTGTGCTCGCCGGATGAAACAACGATTTAACATCTACACTGAAAACAAATCCGAATGAACCGACACAAACACATTTCTATCATTAGAACTAAAAAACTGTAGGTATACAGTGTACTCTTCTTTCTTTTAAGCACCGGTCCGATAAGCAAAACTTCCGTGACCGGACGGCATTAATTGAGTGCGTTTTTTGCTTCGAATATCCATCAAAAATGCACGTTGTAATGGCCACTATAAAGACTGATACTATCGCTTCACACTTTACAGTTTGAAGATAAGAAAAGCAAAAGAAAAATCGATAAAAGGTACGCCATTCGAACGCCGCCATGTCGCGGTGGACGTATTTACAAAATGGCGCGCGTCAGTAACGTTGTAGAAGCAACAAGCTTAGTTTTTGACAATATTCCGAGGCACGTTTCGGTAATTGTCCTCGTGCCGTACACGGAATAACAAAATGTCTGTCAGAAGATCAAAGGCAGTAATAGACGTGTGTAGAAATTTATTGACGGTTTGTATATCGAAGAGTGAATTTGAAATAAACTAATTGGATATCAGCGTCGGAGGCTACACGCTGCGGACACGACCGAAATTTTAATCTGCGATCAGAAGTTATTGACATAACTGTTTATTTTAAAACACGATGACCCCTACATAACTGAGTACGTCCTTTTAAGGATCCGTGGAAATCGGTTGAGATAGAAAAAGATCCGCCAGAATCGCAGCTCTCCCATTACGAATATACACTACCCATATTGAAGAAAGGCTAAAAATTTTATTTTGCCATGTGCAGATACTTATTTCAATCAAACTTTATGATTATAATTTGTAAAATATATAAAACACATGTTGTATAGTGACGAATGGCGACGGAACGTTCAAAGAACGTCAGGTTTTTAATGTTATATAAATAAAATTATTCAAACGTAGCTTGATTGATAGTTGTATTCAACTTGATTATTATACAGACGGCGTACTACGAAACACTAAGAGAGGTTAGTCATCTCGAAATTCGTTTATTAATTGCTTCAAGCAGACAAATTGCATGACAACGTCTTTAGGAGATTGTCTACAAAATTTTAAGAACATTTCCAGTATCTCGAGAAAAAGTATTCGCTCCACCAAATATATCAGATATATGATACTCACAAGTGAAATGGTCAATTCTCACTTGATATATTAGAACTATTAAAAACCGAATGCCCAATTAGGTGTACATTAAGATGTGAAACTTGGCAATTATAAAACCAAATCACGTATATAGAGTTATTGTCTACATTTATGACTCGAGACCCGTGAACATTATGGTCATGTAGCGATGTAATCAGGGGACCGTGACGGCCATTTTTATAAATTTATTTGGATCACGTTCTTAGTCATAAGTCGTTAAGTCTGTGAATGGTGATTTCACAAAAAAAGGCTGGTATACAAAAATATAGCGTATGGAAGGACAAGACCGTGTTGTTTGCATACCTAACGATTATCAATGTGGAACGTGAGAAAAAATCTATTAAAAACCTCAATCTCCATACTTTGGTTAAATAATGTCGACATACGAGATAAGTATTGGCTTGTCAATTTCAAAATGGTAGCATTACTTAAATCCTTTGGTAATTCTGTAAAACTATTCGTTTGAATTTTTTCTAATATGGTTTATAACTTCGTAACAGAGTAAATCTATCTACAAAAACTTCGTAACATAGGCCATTGGTAGTTGCCAAACTAGACAAATAAAACACAACGTGTATTGAAAGTACGAACGGCCCTAGTGGAAAATCGTACATATTACGTAGTGGTTACGATTAATGGATATACTCTGGTAAAATTGGAACTCGACAAATATGCGTGAAGTTACATTTTATACATACTTATATTACGTTAAGATCGATCAACACTATATTAACAAATCCATAATGATTTCTTATGGTTCTGCAAATACTCTTAATCTAACAATTTTACCGTTTTTTTTTTAATAAAACTCCCTAAAAGTCGGGAATAAAAAAAAACAAAAATCAAAATTAAATGCTATAGAAACCGTAAAAATAGTTTTATTCAATGAACTAATCGACCCATTATTTTTGGTAACTATAATATGCATTTTTCTTAATTAGTATAATCAACTCAAAAATCTAAGAAATATATGTTTGCTAGAACCAATGATATCACTAAATATTTATAATAAAGTATGTCTGTTTATTCACTAAAAACTTTAAAGCTACTTTAAGGATACCGATGCAATTTTCACCTACATATAAAAATTTCTTGGCACGTGAATATGATTGTAAAGATAATCAAAAAATCATGTCGTTGTGAGATCAAGTCGGAGGAAATCGTTAGTTTTATATGATCCAAATACTCTGTTCTATTAAAACTGCATTAAAGTTATGTATATTTTGATCGTCAGTAAGATAATCATGATTTTGAAAAAACAATGTTCACTTGCATCTTTACATCTGTACGGTGCTAAACACTAAAGTCGTTGCGAGATTATTACGCGGTCGCAACAGTAAATATTTTCACGCGACAGTGACAGGATGCGTGCGGTCTCGGCACCGCATAAAAGACAAGCGTATTGTTCTGTTTTAATACCTCTTATTAACAAAGAGCTCTTTACTGACTAAATCCAAATTGACGGTTTTATTTTTCAATAAATAAAACTCACTTTACGTTCAAATAAAAGCGCAAACACGACGCAAATAACAACACTGCATTATGCATTTTAACAACTAATGAAGACGTATTTTCCTTGATGTGTCTCCGATTTAAAAATGCTAAGAAAAACATTCAAGGTGTAATCAAGGAGCATATTGTCGGTTTTAAAATTAAATTTAAGAATGCAATTAAGTCTTTGTGATCACTGAAAATTAAAACGGTGCATCTCACTGACACGCCGAATTCCCGCCGTAAAGCGACCACAGAGTAAATATTGTTTTCCTTAAAACGCGCGAAAGTGTGCTGACGTTTTTGTTGTGTCATTTGTTCTTTGAAAAAGACTATCGATGTAAATGATGCTATGCTGCGGTTGACGGTGAACAATCGTCGCATTTCAAACACATATGTTCACGATGACAGAAACCAGTCTCATCCAGGAATCAATCTCACTTCGTGCTTATTTTTAGAAGGAATTTTTTTTTAATTTTTACCAACGTACGACTATTCTTAGGAATGCTCTTTATATTTAAGGGTACTTAAAATTTATATTTAGATACAGAATAAAGAGAAAGCACAAGCATAAATATTTGACTTGATCCATTGAGTTATATGTGTACGTAGTACATATAACTGAATGACTTGACCATATTTATTTACAGACCACTAAACTTCGCTTCAAGGCAAGTATTTAAATCTTGTAAAGAACACATTAAGTACAATTTGTCACCATTAAATTCAAAAGCATGTAAAATTAATTACAATTCTTAATTAGAATAATGTAACACATCTATCAGAACCTAAACAGTGACATTTCATTGTGAAACCAGAGACAGTATGTTGACAGAATGAATGACCACAATATGGCGTATGAGATTCGCGCGTAACTCCATTTGTTTATAGCCGTTCACGCCGTTTTAGGATCACCAGCTTAGGCGCCGAGTGTTCGGCCTCATTCAGTGATTATCTCGAATGCGTCGCACTGTTGCTTTAATGACCTCGCTAATTTCAATTGTACCAAATATAACTTCTGTATTTATCACTTGGCAAGAGTCTTAGCGGTTGATGCGGTGGCGCCACCAACTATGTACCGATGCGCGACACAATTTAATCGCAATTAAAATCGCTTTTGCGACATGAATTTCTATTACCAAATACTACGAACTGAAATTATCGACTTGAGATTCTATTTAATTAACTGTCGAAATGCATCTTCAGTGAACATATTCTATAATTTTGGTTTCCCTCTTTCTTAAAACACATTTTTTAGGGTTCCGTACCTCAAAGAAAAGAAACGGAACCCTTACAGGATCACTTTGATGTCCGTCTGTCTGTCTGTCAAGACCCTTTTTCTCAGGAATGCGTGGGGGTATCAAGCTGAAATTCATATCAAATACTCAAGTCTACTGTCCCTTGGAGCTGTGAAAAAATCAAACTTCTAAGCCAACGCAATCAAAAGATACAGCCGTTTATGCCGCAAATTTTCGACATTCACAAGAGAATCAAAACCTACAGGATACTTCTCGTGGACTCAGAATCTTAAAATTTGGTACGAAGTAACGTATTATAGCACAAATAAAGGAAAAATATATTTTTTATAATTTTAAACTTATATACCTACGAATTTGTTCGGAACCCTAGGTGCGCGAGTCCGACACGCACTTGCCCGGTTTTTTATTTATCAGTAACGTGTTACTTTAGGACTTGATCGAAAATTATTTATTCTCTGTTGAATCATTTCACTTCCATTTTATCTTCAATCTATTTTCTACTTCTTCTTTAACAGGCCTTAAAAGTCAACTGCTGAACACGGGCCTCTCCAGTTGCAGGGAAGATTTGCTTTAATTGGAATTATTGGCATGAGGATTGACAGACACAGTACCAAACGTTTCGCACCTCTGGCCCTTTTTTCTGACTGTTATCTTCATTTAATCATATTTTTTTATATTTTATTGTTTTCAGTGGGAACAAAAGATGGCACGCTCGGACCGAACTTCGGAAGACCGGAGGGAGAAGGTGATGATCGTCTTGCCCACATCCTTAACGAGGCTTCACACATGATGAAAACACCCACTGGCCAAGTCAACAACGACGACTCCCGAAGCAACGAAGACTCTTGCTCGCCACGCACTCAATGCCCCTCTCCATTTTCTAATAAGGTACTTGATTCTAATGACCTCATTTGATTAAAAAAACAAATCAGTAGATAAGAATATTCACAGCAGTAGACCAAGACCAACCAATCTTTAACTGACAACCATTTTTTTTAAATCATTTTATATTAAAATTTTCCTATTGATTTCAGGATTCGAGTCAAAACAGACGATTAAAGAAATACGAAAACGATGACATTCCCCAGGAGAAGGTGGTCCGCATCTATCAGGAGGAGCTCGCCAAAATCATGACGAGGCGGGTGGAAGACATGCGGCATACTCGCGAAGGCTTCCCTGGGTAAGTGTCTCATCTGCTTCAAACCCTATCATGGCGGCCACAGTACCACTGATCTGTCTCACCGATTTGACGCTACTCGTTGTCGCCCGTCTGGGTACTTTAGATTTTGCTTACACATACCTAGCATCTTAAGCCATGAAATCTTTCTAATGGTAATGAATGAGGTGATGAATTTCCTCACGCCACCTCTTTCTAACAAACAGAAAAAAAATTGGGTAGTTGACAAAACCATTAATAAATAACTACACTATACCTATAATTTTAATTTTCTTACTTGCTACATAAGGCTTCGACGTTCCGTATTAAGGTCAATTAGATTTTTAGTATTTAAAAATATACAGGGTTATTTTGCAATAAACGGCTAAATTTGCAGAGAAGGTTCAGAATAAGTAATATAGGCAAATGGTGAATGAAAAATAATTGAAAAGAATCTCAAACATTTTGTTATTTTTATCTTTTAAATTTAAAATGCCTGAATATGCATTTTTTTAACTGATATTAGTGCGCACGCGCACATTCGTAAGGGTCGATCGGTTGGAAAAAACGTTGTTGCCCATAAATCACATTCAATTTGGGATAACTTCAAATAAAAGTAGAAGCCTTATTTACCTATTTTCAAAAACTGCAATAACGATATATCATTATTTATATATTTGAACTTAAGTTTAAAATTTGGCTACTCTATGAAAAATAACCCTGAATAATTTAGATGGTTGTTTGACTATGAAAACTGATACACTATATTGGCATTAAATTTCTATCTATAATAACTAAATATTTGTCAACTACTAGTGTCAAATACCCAATTGAACGTAATTACACGAAAAGGATTCTACTCATATTCGGGTCGAAAATTAGTTTATGACATAATAAAACTTTCATACAATAAAAAAAAATAAAAAAAATTAACGTCGGTGACAAAATTCTAAACAAGTTGAAGCCAGCCATTATCAATGATTACCGACGCAAAGTTAAATCGTTAATGCATATCTCAAAATTAACTTTTTGTAGGTTGTAGCCTTTTTGCGTATACGTTCTATTATTATAACATTATCAGTAATGCTGTTATTCAGTTTCAAAATTCGCATTAAAAAAAAAACAAATTGTCTTGTCATATCTTGATAGAGAGCAGCAAATCTTAAACTGACGTGAAGCATGTTTCCACCATTTTTCAGCGGCGGCATGCCCCCGCACATGGAGAGGCCACCGGAAGACATCAGAATAGCGCTGGAAGCGTACCATAGGGAGCTTGCCAAAATGCAGCCGGGAGCAAACATGCCCAACATCCACAACCTACCTGGCATGCCTCCCTTTCCAAATCTCCTCGCTCTGCAGCAACAAGCGATGCAGGCGAACCAGCATATGAACGGTTCAGGGGCCGTCCAGGACCTTTCACTACCCAAAGACAAGAACACCAAATTAAATGGAATGACTGATAGTGATAAGGATAAACCTATGGACGCAGAAGAGGCGATACGGCACGCGGGCAGTGCGTTCTCCCTCGTAAGGCCGAAGTTAGAACCGGGGCAGCAATCTACTGGTTCTTCGGCGTCCAGTCCTTTAGGAAACGCCATACTACCGCCGGCGATAACGCCGAACGACGATTTCAGCAGTTCAGCGGCCGCCAGTCCTCTACAAAGAATGGCGTCGATCACAAATAGCCTTATTTCTCAACCAACAAATCCTCCACATCATCCACCGCCGCAAAGATCAATGAAAGCGGTGCTGCCACCAATCACACAGCAACAGTTTGATCTCTTTAACAATTTAAACACGGAAGAAATCGTGCGGAGGGTGAAGGAAGCTTTAAGTCAATACTCCATCAGCCAAAGACTCTTCGGCGAATCAGTATTAGGCCTGTCCCAGGGGTCAGTCAGTGATTTGCTAGCGAGACCGAAGCCATGGCACATGCTGACGCAGAAAGGCAGGGAGCCGTTCATTCGAATGAAAATGTTCCTGGAGGATGACAACGCGGTCCACAAACTGGTCGCGTCGCAGTATAAAATTGCACCAGAGAAGCTGATGAGGACTGGAAACTACAGCGGAGCACCTCGTAAGTTAATTATGTAGTATATTTTTAAAATGGTAGTTTTTCTGTACAGACTGGAATAAATTTAATTAAAATCATAAAATCTTATAATTCTGTTAAAATATTTTTATTATCTAACTAATGCCGAATATTACGTATTTTTTTAATTTTATAAAATTACAATAATTTTTTAAAATTATATTTATTATGTGGTAACACATAATATTAAGTGGCAATACTATTTCGTTCTTTACTTTTAATTCGAATAGTTTTTTCCACTGTCTGCCAAATGATTAAATACTCTTTGCTGTCTACTACAGACCAAAGACAATAAATATTATTATGTTAAGTTTATTGAAACAAAATCGATCGCATTTCACTGAACAAAGTTAAAGTTACATTTTATTAATTCCAGCATGTCCGCCAAACATGAACAAGCCGATGCCGCCGACGCCGAAGATGATCTCGGACGCGACGTCGCTGCTTAGCAAAATGCAGCAGGAGCAGCTGCTGAGTGGGGGTCACGGCGGTCACGGGGGTCACGTTGGGCACGGCGGGCACGCGGGGCACGCGGGGCACCTGGGACACCTGGCGGGCGCGCCGCTGCTGCTGACGCCGCCCGGCTTCCCGCCGCACCACGCCGTGGCGCTGCCGCCGCAGCACCACGACAAGGAGCGCAAGCCGCCGCCCGCCATGCGCCCCGTGCACCAGCACATCTCCCCCAGCGTCTACGAGATGGCCGCGCTCACGCAGGACCTCGACACGCAGACCATCACCACGAAAATAAAGGAGGCGCTGCTCGCGAACAACATCGGTCAGAAAATCTTCGGTGAGGCGGTGCTCGGCCTGTCGCAGGGCTCGGTCAGCGAGCTCCTGTCGAAGCCGAAGCCCTGGCACATGCTCAGCATCAAGGGTCGCGAGCCATTCATCAGGATGCAGCTGTGGCTGAGCGACGCGCATAACATCGATCGCCTCCAGGCGCTCAAGAACGAGAGGCGCGAAGCGAACAAGAGACGGAGATCGAGCGGTCCTGGACAAGACAACTCCTCCGACACGTCATCTAACGACACCTCGGAGTTCTACCACTCGAGCTCACCGGGGCCGACTTCTGGAGTCCCGTCGGCCAAAAAGCAGCGCGTGCTCTTCTCCGAGGAACAGAAGGAAGCACTGAGATTAGCGTTTGCGCTCGATCCATATCCGAATATGCCCACGATAGAGTTTCTGGCGGCGGAGCTGGGACTCTCGACAAGAACCATAACCAACTGGTTCCACAATCACCGTATGCGGTTAAAGCAGCAAGCCCCTCACGGTCTCCCGGCGGAACCACCAGCGAGAGAACAGTCTTCCGCGCCGTTCGACCCGGTTCAGTTCCGGTTGCTCCTCAACCAGAGGCTGCTGGAGCTACAGAAGGAAAGAATGGGACTCGCTGGGGTACCGCTCCCGTATCCCCCGTACTTCGCGGCCAATTCCAATTTCGCCGCTTTGATCGGTAGAGGCCTCTTACCTCCGGAGGAACCGGCGAAAGATACGTCCAGTGGCCTCGATCTCTCCATGCCCTTGAAGAGGGAGCCGGACGGGGACGACTTCGAAGATGACGATGTGGAAAGCAACCTCGGGTCCGAGGACTCCCTGGATGAGGAATCGAAGACTGAGCCGAAAGCGGCATCGACTCCCGCCGGGAGGTCGAACAGGAGAAAACCGGCGGCGCCACAGTGGGTCAACCCAGACTGGCAGGACGAGAAACCTCGAAACCCCGATGAGGTGATCATAAATGGAGTCTGTGTGATGAGGAGTGACGACTTCAGGAGGGAGGCGGAGGAAACCGTGAGGGTGGAACCTTCCCCGGTGCCGCGAGAAACGTCGCCCGCCGCCTCCCCCCCGCAGGCTTCCCCCCACACGACACACTCCCCGGAAGTGTTGTCTGAGGACAAAATCAAAACGGAAAACGAAGACGACCGGTGGGAGTATTAGACTGTAGTCAATGTGATAGTGAACTTGCCCAGTGTCTTAGCGGTTAAAACGGGTCCGTGAGTGTAGTTTAGCGGCGGTACTGATCTAGTATATATCCATATCACGTCCGGACGGTTATTTATTTGTTGGCCGAGTGCGTCCATGGGACGGCCGCGTTCAGTGCAAATACTAATTGTAGTTGAAAACTTTAAGTTGTAATTCGATTGTAAGGCCAAAGACTTTGTAAATACCCTGTTAGCTTCTCGTGATATGCCAGGCATACGTCCCACTCGGACGAGAAAAACTTGCGATACAAAAATGTGCATTTTGCTTTAATTTTTTTTTTTATACACACAAACCGTACCCTGATTCGGTACAAATATCTGAGGTTAAGTTACGGCTTATTTTTAATTCGATTATTGTAAATAATTATACCAAATATGTTCGAATGTTGCCTGAGAGCCACGACTCTGTATATATGTAGGTAGATTAGTATCACTTTGTATCGTGTAAGGAGATCGTTGCCGATAATTAGGTTCATTTATTTGTTAAATAAATTTTAAAGTGCAATCAGATGTAAATTTAAGCTGTGGTCTAAACTGAACCCCAGTTGAAAAGTATTATTATGTTTATATGAACCGGTGAGGTTTAAAATATTATAATTGGGTTATATAAGTTTACATTTAAATTATGGATGTTTATTTTATACTATATTGTATGTTTTTCTATACCTTATTTTATATGTACACGGGACCGCTCAAGTTTGTGATCATTGACAGCTAGCTGTCAAATTTAATTTCCATAGACTATCTGTTATCATTTTTAATGCAGCCTTTTCTTAACTGTCCTTAGTGTTATAAAGACAACAAACTATTGATTTTATAGATTTTTAGAAAATGTACAAATCTAGAAGAAAGAATGCTACAATTAAGCAAATAATGTATTGCTTGTGGTTATAGTTTCATTTTATTTTAGCAATAAATTTGCTTTTAATCTAATTTCTGTTTTTCTGTTGTTTTATTTTTGTTTCTTTACCTTTTATCCTTATTTTTCTTAGTGTTAATTATTTTTAAATGTATATTAAAATTAAAGAGGAACCATACTCCTTGCATCATGTTGTGTATATAAATAGAAATTCAGGTATTCGTGTACATAAAATGCCACTTCTAGGTAGAAAAATAGGAACTAGACAAATAGGACACTGGAAAAATTAATTATTAAAAGGTTTATTCGTGAATAATCGAAATTTATTATGATTCTTGAATTTATCGAATGAAGTGTATTAATGCTGTTGTTAATATAACGGATATTTCGATACAAAGTGAAGACGGTTTGAATTCTTCCAAATTCATAATTAGACAACGGTCAAAACTTAAAGATGTTCAGTTTTAGGTCTACCGAACACAATACATATCGATGTTATATATAAAGTATAAAGGAGTAAGATGTAGCTTAAGAATTAGTAATAATAGTCAATACTACAAGACCTTAGTGCTGTTTAACAGTTTTTAAATAAACGTCAAGTGAAGGAAGTTTTGAGTTTATTAATTATCTATTGCTTTGTATATGTTCATTCGTCATCGAGCTTTTGCTTTTTGAGAGTATTTATATGAATATCATATTATTGTTGTTATTAAATGGTTGCCGCGAATAGTTTTGGAGAGTCCTTAAAACTGTTAATTATATTTTACCGTTTCATATTATACAAAAGCACCAGAACAACTTACTACGACGCTTAAGATTTAAACATATGCATTATAAATTGTTATAATTAGGTTCTTTATAATACGTAATATTACAATCGCAATGCTAAAGAACCTGACCATTGACTCGTAATTACGAATACCAACCTCATTAATTTGAATAGAACCAGCCTATATAGTATCACGTTGTTGGCATTTTGGGAGTGCGCTCATATTAAAGGTAAAAAAACTAAAAAATACTAAATAAGTTATTATAAATAAAAAACACACGAGTATAAAAGGGAAATGGTAGGTACTTTTAAGCTAGGTAATTTTCCAAACTATATTTCAACAGACGTTGATTTACAGTGCAATGCAATTGTAACAAAAATAGGATAGGACCAAAATGTATTCTGTGAATAGGACTAGTCTTCCGCCATTTTATGATGTTATAGCCGCCAAACTAAAATATTACATTGGAGTATCATTGAGTACCTACCTACTAAAGAAATGCAACAAAATAATTAAAAAATTAATCCTGGCAAAGAATGGTTATTCATTATCTGTGCACAAGTACTCTGGGTAAAATAAACACATAAAGCAGAGGTTAGTGCTTATTTTAGCGAAATTTAACTTAATGATCAAGAAACGAATCTAGGATGGATTTATTTGGAAGAAATATTTGCAATTTATGCAAAAGAATGTTCATTCTGTCTACAATTATATAAAGTAATGATGGTTATTATAATATATATATAAGTAATTACTTCGTTTTACAAAAAAAAAAACAATATTTATTTTTTGTAGCCATTTTGTAGCAGTGACATAATTTTACAATCACACATTTTTGCACGCTCTAATCAACAATTTATAGTTAAATTATCATAAAATAGTGCCTGACCTAAGTAATATGACATAAAATAAGTAAACAACCACAACTATTATTTATTCTGTGCCAGAACTTAAACCCCATACAATGACAAGGAATGAATGAGTTCACGTTTTATAGTTAGTATAGATGTTTCTGGAAGATGAACTGTAGGTGTAATAAAATTGTTTATTCATTACCTATTTGCAACACTGAAGAAATATTTACATTTTATTTATTAGTGCAACGTCTGAATGCCCTGTTTTATTCGGTGAATTTAGAGCGCGCTCCAAAACATTCGAGGTAACCTAGAAATAATTCGCCATCTTGTATTTTATTGTTCTGTTGACGTTGGCAGTAGTGAATGCAGTGTACATAATACGTATACGTAGCGTATAGTCGATTATTATACGTTATCTCCATTATATTATAAAATAGTATTAAAATTATAGCGATAATTATTATTGTTCATATCATAATATTAATAATAATGATGCTGAAACCATTGTCTTCTTTCTGAACAATTTCTAAAGTTATTAAATTAAAAATAAAGAAATTGCTAATCCACATTTGTTTCCTTTTATTGTCTCATGGTTTTATGATAAAATTATTAGTTTTATTTATTGTTCGCGCCAATTGCTAATTTTAAGAATTGACGCTAGAGGGCGCTCGGCGCGGTGCATTCGTACCGGTTTGATGTTCGCGCGAGGCGGGAGGGTTTTGGGTGTGGCGCGTCGGAAGTCGAAACAATGCAGTGCAGTTACTAGAACAACGTGGTCGCGTACCGTATAACCTCTAAATAGTGTCGGTTTTTGTTAGCAAGTTTATGCAACGACGAGGAGTTTTGTTGAGTCTAGAAAAAGAGATTGTCTGCGCGGACGCCGGGTCGGTTAATTGTTTTGGAAGTTAATATTGATTGCGATCAACGTCCGGTCTTGAAGCGTGTGGAATTTACTATTGCAGTTTCTTCGCTAGACCCGTGAGGTCACTTTAAGATCGCTTCTATTTTGAGTTATCATTTTAGTGCGTTTACGCGATAACGAGGCCTGTCTAAGTGTTGAGTGATTAAATTAACTTACCTTTGTTTGCAAGTAATTTACGTCAATTTGTATAGTGATTGCATTTTGAAGCGCATTTGCAATATTAATTTTGCTCGTGTGGTATTTGATATAGTTCGGAGACATTTTCCTTTGTCGGTTAAAACGCTGAACTTTGTCACTCGAGAGTAGACCGCGTGTGCTCGATTATAATTTTGTTGCTAAGTGAACATACCATTAAACTTTGATCGACCATTCATTAGTTGTGTCGTGTGGCACTTGTTTGATTACGACTAACGGGGATTTAGTTGAGTTTGAAGTCAATTAAATGTACAATAAAGTTGATAGATTGAAATAGTGTACAATAGTGTTGATAAACTGAAATAGTGAAATGAAGGCAGAAGTTTTCAATTGGTGAACTACGACTGGAGGGAGCGCACATTGTGAGAACATCAGCACCTGTGGATCTTCTGTCCGATTAAATCGGGCCGTCAGGTCACATATATAAACACTACTACACACTACTTACTTACATACACCTCACTTATCACCTGACTGGTACCTTGTGGTCAACCCTACCTCCGGGATTAGGTAAGTGGTGCCTGATTATTTGCAATTAATTAAGAATTATCCATAGGCCATTGGGCCCCGTCCTCTGTTGCCCGTCGATTGGATTACTCATGGGCCCTAGTCCAGTCAACCTTTGTCGGGGCAACTCAGGGCGTAAACATTTATTATTATGTTATTTAAAATACTTAGTTGAGTAGGTAGGTGAGTCTGTTAGTGATCGAATAGCTAACATGAACGGATTGACAGATTGAGGTCAGTGAGGTCATATTCATTTTTTTTATCGAGAATTATCATAAATATATATAACATTAGATGGTGCTGGGGTCAAGTTGTTAGCAAATTCTATATTAATAGACCAAAATGTTTGGCGGTTTAGTACCATATAAGACAATCACAAAATCTGGACAAAATAGGAGGCGATGTGGTCGAGTTATAAAAAATTATGTATGAAAAAATGTACACTTATTTGTGCTGTGAAAGTCCGGAGTGGATTATGTGATGAAACTGATCGCGCCACCTGTCGGCGAGGGTGGAGCCAGTCAGTACCTATATTCCTTGGCGTATTCGTACCGACTGGTGTTGAGATAAAAAACTGTTGAGTATCGATTACCGCATAGTGGCACACTCTTGTATTTATTATGGCTCTATATATGATACGAAGCTATCATTTTCATAGAAATTACTTTTTTATACAAACTTATCTACTTAAAGGTGGGGTAGCGATGCAAGATATTCTGTCATCTTAATTTATCCTTGGTGAACCCTTTCATCAAGAGTTTATAGTTAGGTATGTGATAAATTAATTGAAGAATTTTGCCATATTTAACTTAGCTTGATATTTTCAATATGCTTCTACCCGTATGAAATGGATAGAAATTGGATTTAGCTTAAATCCGATTTATCAGATGCATAAACCACTATCAATAATCATTATTAATAATAATAATATCCTCCAGACCGAATTTCAACAGCCTCAACGGAGACTAGCCATTGTGGAGACAGACAGAGACAATTTAAACAGTGGTAGAGCTACGCGGCAGCTTTTGCTGTCGCACGGATGGGCCGGCTCGAACCGGGGTGGTACCACGACCTCACAGAAAACCAGCGTGAAGTAGAGGTTTATCTCTGCAATTCGCTTGGTGAGTGCAGGTGGCCGGAGGCCCTTTTTACTGGAAATGAGGCATTCCATCTTAGTCCTCACGGGTGACAACGCATCTACATTTTAATTTGTAATAGAGGATAGATGTAGATGTCTATGGGCCGCAGCAACCACTTACCACCAGGTGGACTGTGTGCTTGTTTGTCGCCCTTATACTATAAAAAAAAGACAGGATTATAGTGCCCAAGTGTATGCGTAAGAACAGGTGCACTCTCTCTTCCCTCACTCTCATAGTCCGAGTCCGGAAAACCGACACGACCGGAGAAAGATCAGGCGCGGGACCAACGGCTTTACGTGCTTTGCGAGGCACGGGGGTGAGACTGAGATACCGCCAACTTCCTGACTCCGGGTAGCTACTGAGAATTTCTTGATGAAAAAACTCGATAACTGATATTTTTGACCCAACCCGGGATTCGAACCCGGGACCTCGTGATCAGCAGTCGCACTACTGCAACCACTAGACCAACGAGGCAGTCGATATTAATTAATAGTGTATAAATATCGAAAGTAAATTGAGTATTCTCTAAATAGATAATAATAGAGAATTATTTATTAGCTTTGGAGTAGCGGCGTTAGAATATCCACTACCCCATATCATCCCATGGATGTTGACGAGACGACAGAGGCAAACTAAACAGGATACGTTAAACCGCCCGCCAAGCATAACAACTATGGCAAATTAGGGATGAGAAAAAATAATCGATTTTCATACCTATAAATCGACTATTTTTTTCTTATAATCGATTTTTCGAAGTCGATTTTTTTTATAATAAAAATCGATTTTAATAAATCGATTTTTATGTAAATTACGCGTTTCAATCGATTTTTGTAATCAGAGTCATCTGTGCGATGGATGTAAAAACGTGAAGTAAGTTCAATAACATGAATAAGTCAATCAAAAGACGGCGCCACCTTTATGTATCTCTATGTATGTAAAACAGTTTCGCTTTTCGTATGTTTTCAACAGGTTTCTTCCTCCGCTAGGAGTAAAAGTATTCTGTGGTTTTCTTTCTTTCTTTGGTTAGTGTAAACAATTATATATAAACAATAAAAATGTCTTGTGAAACGCCTAAAAGTGACTGACAGAAGTATTTTATAATGAAAAAATGATAGCGGCCAACACGTCAATAGGCAAAAATACTGAATTGGATCTATATATTGCGGCACCACTATCAAATCTCAAGGCAGATGCCCTCAATATATGGAGAAGCTCTGAAGGAACTTTCCCTAAACTAACCGAATTGGCTTTTAAACACCTCTCAGTGATGGCCACTTCCGCGCCAGCCGAAAGATTATTTTTGAAAGCGGGAAATATTGTCAGGAAAAAACGAAACCGTATTTTGGGAAAGAGACGAAGAACAATTTTGGTGAAATGATTGTTTTTAAAGTCTTTAACTGAAAATTCGTGGCAATATTTTTTTTTACTTTTTTTGTTTACACAAGTTTAAAAAAAGATTTGTCTTGTATTTTAGTTTTGAGATCAAACAGTTGTTGTCGCATTATTTATAATTATATTTTTATTTTATTTTCATTCCAATCCAATATAAATGATACTGAACATTAGTGGCATAATGATATTTAGACTTTTGTTTGTTGAAACTTAGTTTAAAAAAAACTATCGTTTACTAAAATTATGGTTTCTTAATGATTTCTTATATTTACGCGTAGACTACACATTAAATGAAATTAATTTTTAAGGATTTGATCACGCTTAATTTAACTTTTTAATTTCTGACCTTTCGGGTGCTTCACAGCACCCATGGTCACGGGGGGAACTGAGGTCTTTGACGCCCAGATGTCATAGTTAGCCTGGCTAAATTCAGTTTTTGAATATTAATTTTTGGTTCGATCTACGCAGAATGAGCTTACAGTATCTTGAAGTCTTACAGTGGTATGCTTGGGTTTGGATTTAATTTTATTAATTATAGGATGCCAAGCAGATGGCAGCACCCACCCATCTTCTCTATTGAAATTAGGATGTTTTTTAATTTCGATAGCCTCGCGAATCATCCTTGGTAGGAATCGGTGTTCTTTTGCGAGGATTTGTGGTTCAACTATGACATAGGGACGTCAAACACCTCAGTCCCCTTTGTGACCATGCGTACTGTAACGCACCTGAAATGTCGGGAATTAAAAAGTTAAATTAAATGCGATAAAATCCGTAAAACTTAGTTTTATTTATCGTTTCTGTTTATTTTGGTTGTAATAAATTGTTAAATGGCACTGAACATTTGTGGCAGTAATTATTTTGTTTTTTATTGTTCAAAGTTATATGTTAAAAAAATTGTTCTGTAGTTTATTTCTAAAACCAAAATATTATTTTTCGAATAAAACTTATTTCCGCAAAAATCGATTATTTTTTTATAAAAAAATCGATTTTTCTTAAATCGATTATTATCACAAAGCCAAAAATCAATTTTTTATTAATCGATTTTTTTCACTCAATGTCACATCCGTATGGCAAATTCCTCCATGAGGCCACCTTATTTTATAGAACAGACAAACGAATACACTGTCCACCTGATGATAAAAGGATCGTATGGATATACATCTCCATCGATACTCGATTAAGAATCAAAATGCAGATGCGTTTTCACCCCTGAGGACTAAGATAGAACGCCTCTTTCCTGAAAAGTGTCTCCGGTTTTCTACACACCTAGCAGCATTAAGCTGATATCTATGGAGGAAGTGTATGTTTAGCATTAGATTTTTAATTAATGAATATAATTAAAAATAAATACGTGGTAGAGCCACGCTGTAGCTATTTACTGGTATAGTTGTAGCACGAATGGGTCGGCTCGACCGGGGAAGGACCACGCTCTCACAGAATACCAGCGTCAAATAGCAGCTTAACGCTGCTGTGTTTCGTATGGTGAGTGTAGAGAACCGGAGACCCTTTTTACTGGAAACGAGGCATTCCATCTTAGTCCTCACGGGTGACAACGCATCTGCATTTTGATTCGTAATCGAAGATAGATGTAGATGTCTATGGGCCACAGCAACCACTTACCTTCAGGTGGACTGTGTGCTCGTTTGTCACCGTTATCCTATAAAAAAAATATATTTATATTGATGGAATAAGATGTTAATATTATATTACTGTAACCTTTTTTCTATATGGCATAAATTGAGGAAGTCAACGGTAACTCGGGGATACGCGTACTATACACCATACGTGAAATACTAAATAATAAGTCAATATATATAAGTACTTATCCTTTGCCGCTAACAGACTATAATCATTTTTGAATAAAACATGATATATTAACCAATAGAAATAACGAAGAGGCTATTACCATCAAAGATACGTTTTAAAGTTAAATGCATTCTACTGAATGCCCCAGTTTTGAATGAGTAAACATGTTACTTTATGAAGCACTTTGCAAAGGTATCGTGTGCAACGAGACTGAAATAGAGCAAATAGGTAAAAGATTTCCAAGTTTCTACATCAAAATTCAAATAAGACATATCATCATACTTAGTTATCATCATCAGCCAACACCGCAGCCCATCACAAGTTCTTGGCTGAACATAGGTCTTTCTGCCAAGGGCCACCACGTAGTATAATCCTAAGCCACCTGCATGCATTCAAACATATCTAAAATTCTAACAGGTTGTGAACACGCTACTCAATGTCAAGATGATTGGTTTCGGTTTCCTCATCTACGGTTCCCGTAATTCAGTATTTTAGAGTAAAAAAATTCGAATAAAATGAGTAAAAAAAACGAGAAATAGTTAAAAGTAAAAATAAAGTGACTCGACGACTTCCAACCTCTATGAGAATTCGATTCAGTTAAAGTTTTAGGCAGTGCTACAGAACCTTCAGCGATGTCAGGTTGATATTCGGTATATTGAAGTGCTGAAGTGTTAAGACAGTAAGACTACGATGGAGATCCGAGTAAAAACACAGTGATAAAGCTTAAATGACTTTCAGTAAGTGTTCTTGTAATCTAAATTGAATAACAAGGAGTTAAAATTAAAAATTTTGTACAACCGACTTCAATATAAATTATTAAGGATAACTCAAAAACTACTGGTCAGACCTCATTGAGTTATATGTACTACGTACCTACTAGAGAAGCCATTCTAAACAAAAAATGTGCACTACTCTATGTCTTCGCGCATGTGCGGGAGATAGTAGAGTCGCGCATACGCAGTTGCGCCACCACAGACTAACTAGTAGATTGAAACTACACTAAATTACACACTGTACGGATTGCAGTACAGTTCAGTTGAACACAGTGTATGTTCGGAATGCGCAATCTAGTACTTAGTACATATATATCGATGTCAGACCTTGATCAAATTTATATGGAACAATATAAGAAGCACCAACTTTCAAATAAAAAAAAGAATCATCAAAATCGGTTCACCTAGAATAAAGTTCTGAGGTAACACACATAAAAATAAATAAATAAAATTACAGTCGAATTGAGTATCTCCTTTTTGTAATCGGTTAAAAGTGGTTATATTCTATAGAAGCCGAAACTTACCCAATTGAATAGAAATGTAAGACAGGTTGTCGTTAGTCATCATGGCAGAATATCTGGAGAACCTTAGCACTAGGCTCAATGACCTCACTAATATCCTAACCATTGGGATTTGGGAGACACTTTAAGTTTAATGAGGACAAGACAAAAATCATGGCTACCGTACATATTACGTTTACCTTTACGTTAGTTATTGTTATTGTTAATACTAAGCTCGAAGTTGTGTACCTAGGAAAAAATATACTAGGTTTCATCAGCTCAAACACTAACGATTTTAAGTTATCTCGATATGTATTTTATTTGTATAAAATACTGTTTCTTAGTCATCGTGAATATACACGCGTCGCACTTGTATGAGACCCTAATCCATCCATCTATACATAGCAGCCTATAAAAGTCCATTGCTGTATATAGGGGGGGGGGGGACAACAATAATATATACCTACCCTATAAGTAATATTTAAATATAAATTAATAGTTTCTATAATATATCTATTAATAATATTTTAGCCAACCGAGTCTACTCCGCGAACCCAATTGTTCACACAGATCACCACACAATCTAAAATAAAATAAAAAATCATGACAATGCATGTCTCATTATAATTGACGTAATACTTTATTAAGTATATTATCCAAAAAAAAAAGTATTTTTATCTGGTGCTATAACGTAAGGACACTTTTTAGAAAATTTTACTCTAGTTATAGCTTACAAAAATCCTGGATACCCTCTATACAGGCAAACCTCTCTACATTTCATAATCTCAAACTAATATCGGCCTTAGTTCTCCCTCCGCGAATGTTGTTAAATTACACTAAATTATGTATACCGAATTGTCCAATCTGGATATTATTGCCGATTCCTTTCACAGTTTTAAAAGGAAAATAATTGTAAAATACTATTATAGTTTAACTTAGATATTAAACTAATTTTGGTAATTTTCAATATTTAATTTAAGTATATGTTTACACCTTTATGCACAAAAAAATCGGACATATGGCGTCATACAAGTTGTCCCGAATCTCAACGTCTAGCGGGTACGGGGCGATAAGCTAGGTTGTACCAATTCTAACAAAAAAAAAATATCCATGTTACTTGGTTAAGTGATAAAAATGTTGAAAATCAACAACCTAGATCTCATATTTAGGTACTGTGATCACAAATTTCTAAATCTTTCAGTGTTTATTTTTTATGTAATCCTAAATAACTATGCTATTGGTTGCAATCACAAATCCAATAATTAATATTGTAAATTTAGTACAAAAAGTAAAGTTAAATTAAGTCATGGTTAATAACGTTTTAACAAATAACTTTGAGCCTCGTCTTTAAAAAAATGTACGATACTACCATAGGCAAGTTGTTTTAAAAAATGGCCCATTTAATTAAGATTTCAAAATAGTACAACACTTGCTACTTATTTTTCCATAAAAATATTATTGCATATTTACTTCCAAAAGATCCCATAGCTTCCCATGGGTTTCGTAAGAGGCGACAGTGGGAAGCAGGCAGGAGATGGGCAGCGGCATCTTCCTGATAACAGCAATATTACAATAAAAACTGCGGTTGCCAACCCGCTCGTCAAGCGTGGCAACTATGGCAAATATCGTAATCAATCAATATCAATCTCTAGTTTATATTTATTTTAGTTTAAGAGGGGATTCCCCGTACCATAGATTTCAATATAGCAAATATTGCAATCGATGGTACGAGGAATCCCCTCTGCATCACAGATATTCCAGTTTGCTTTACCAAAAGTATATGTTTAGACTTAGTGAATCGCCCGATGGTACCAGGTGTCACGCGTGTCGCGGGGAGGGGGCAGCGGAAAGCAGCTTCCCAGCGCTTGGCACTGTCGGGCGAGAGACAGTAGCTCGCGGGCAGCGATGCAGTTAATTAGCGTGTCTCGGTGGCCGCTGCCGAAGTTTCGCGCGACCGGTTTTGGGTTATGGTCTAGATTTTTAGAATTTGTGCGCGTAACTTCGCTACGTAATTGTGGTTTCGTGAAAACCACCTCGGTTTGGTTTGTCTAGGTTTTAAGTTCATGACAAGAGGCTCGTATTGTATTTGGATGATTAAAGTAATTTCGTTTGAAAGTAATTGCGCCAATTATATAGTGATTGCGTGTTGAAGTGCATTTTACAATATTTAACTTGCTCGTGTGACGTGGAATTTGCGCGCGCGCCGAGTAGAGATACGGTCGGGAATTGAACCGCGCATTCCTTTTCGAGGCGTCGCCCGGTTGATTGTTTTGGAAATCATTGTTTAATTAAGAGCCTTTTGTGTGTTAGTTTGCGTGTCAGCTAGGTTGATTTTGAATTCTTAGTGCAGCGTATTATTTAATATCGAACGATGGAGCTTAGTTGTGTTTGTAACGCTGAACCCTGTGACTCATGAAGAGATCGCGTTAGTTCCCTATTTGTAATTTGGTGATAAATGAATCCGAGACATTGAATGAGGAACTTTGAACTACTGTTCGTTACTTGTGTCGGGTATCACGTATTCGATTCTACGATGAACGTTGAATTAGTCGAGTTGAAGTTAGTTAAATGTACAATAAAGTTGATAGACTTAAATAGTGAAATGAAGAAAGAAATTGTCTATTGTCGACGCCTGCTGGAGTGATGCAGCATTGTGGGGCAGCATGGAAACCGGCCGCTGCCAGGTCACCTCAGCTGGGCTAGGTCACCTACATATACACACCACTAAACACCACTTCACATGCATCTACTCTACCTACGGCCTGACCGAGCCTTGGGTCGGTCTTAGATTCTGATCCAGGTACGTACTATTTATTTACCTCGCCTTCTCCCTATTGTGTAGTATGATAGGTAATTTTTCCATAAGGCCACTTGGACCTGAATCCTCGGCTGCCCGTCGCAAGGCGACCTTTGCAGGGGCAGCTGTGGGCCGTAACAGTATACTTTACAAAAAATTCCTTGAATTTTTCGTCAAATTTCCGTCAACTTCGAACTTTTCCATTTTTTACGACAATTTGTATACAACTTGCTATTGAATTTAACGTAAATTTACTGGTGTACAGCCAGAACTAGAATGCAAATTCACTTCAAAAGTTGGCTAGAGAAAAGTCATCAATTTTCAGGCAAATTTTATGTCAATTTATTGTTAATTTAACTTGAAAAATTGTTAAGTTATTTTACCGTCGAATTGTAGTCAATTTTATGTATAAATTTGCTTACCTTCTAAAATGGTAAGTATGAACATTACCGACTTTTTTTTCATAAATAATTACCTTTAAATTTTCACAAAATTGTCCCACAATGAATGAAATGAAAAAAATCCCAACTTGGGATACTAACCATAGACCACAGGAACAGAAGTTGCACTTACAACCACTAACCAACGAGGCAACCTCCACTACTGTAAAATTACTAAGAGACTAAACGACAAAGTTGCAACCTTTGTTATACAGTTATAAATCGTACGTGACGAAAGGAAACAAAAATTTTCTATAAAGAGACTTAAACAACTACTTCACGTGATGAATTTTTTTTTATAGGATAAGGGTGACAAACGAGTACACAGTCCACCTGATGGTATGTGGTTGCTGTGGCCTATAGACATCTACATCTATCTTCGATTAAGAATCAAAAAGCAGATGCGTTGTCACCCGTGAGAACTAAGATGGAATGCCTCGTTTCCAGTAAAAAGGGTCTCCGGTTCTCTACACTCACTATACGAAACACAACAGCGTTAAGCTGCTATTTTACGCTGGTATTCTGTGAGAGCGTGGTCCTTCCCCGGTCGAGCCGACCTATTCGTGCTACAACCATAATATAGCTGCAGCATGGCTCTACCACGTATAAAAATTTATTTTATACGTACCTGTATTATTGCCCAATCGAAAATATGACCACTAAACATTTGATTTCAATTTTTTCATTTTCAAATTATTAAAAGGCCCTTTTATCTAGTATAATATATTAGTTAGCTATACTCTGCAACCTGGGTTCGATCCCCGCCGGCACCAATGAAATTGTTAATTCCAATTTTAAGTGCTGATTTTACCACGTGCTAGCCGCTGACGGAAAACATCGTGAGGAAACCTGCATGTCACATGTTTCGAAAACATTTGAAGTTTTCTACATACGCTACTGAATATTAATTAAGATTCTGTGGTGTACTTGGAGTATAAAGAGTTAGTATACACTAGATTTAAGTTGACATAACGACGAGCATGGAATATTAAATAATAATCCGTGCTTCCGAACAGACTGTGGTTTATACGTGGTAAAGCCATGCTGCAGCTATATTAGTAGTATAGTTGTAGCACAAATGTGTCGGCTCGAGTGGGGAAGGACCACGCTCTCACAGAATACCAGCGTAAAATGGCAGCTTGATACTTCTGTGTTTTGTATGGTAAGTGTAGAGAACCGGAGACCCATTTTACTGGAAAAGAGACATTTCATCTTAGTCCTCGCGGGTGACGACGCATCTGCATTTTTTTTAAATACTAGTAATGCTACATTTACAATATTCTTATTACATTTTAACATTACTAATATTCCCTTTAACCACTTCTGGTAAGTTTAAAATGCTTGTGTTAGAAAGTGAGTGGTTCACGACAGTAGTCGAATGGCGAATTCGAACCCACGACCTTTTGAGTTTGCGGTCCGCGCCCTGCCATTATGCTACTGACGCTTCTTTAATGAGGATAAATGTAGATGTCTATGAGTCACAGCAACCACTTACCATCAGGTGGATTGTGTGCTCGTTTGTCACCCTATCCTAAAAAAAAGAAGACCACAAAATCGCTGTGTCCGCAACTTACCTAAAAAATATAATTTTAGTTAGTGTTAGGGTTACGGGATAATAGTTTGATTAATATTAATCTTACATTTATAAGTAGTAGACACTTTTAGAGACGAATTTGACCAAAAAAATCAGTTATTGAGCTTTTCCATCAAGAAATGTTTAGTAGCCAGAGTCAGAAAGTTGGCGGTGTCTCAACCCCGTGTCTCGAAAAGCACGTAAAGCCGTTGATCCTGCGCCTGATCTCTCTCCGGTCGTGTTGGTTTACCGTCCCATCGGACTATGAGAGTAAGGAAATAGAGAGTGCACCTGTGCGCATACACTTGGACACTATAATCCTGTCCTGCGCCGATTTCTAGTCTCCGTTGAAGCTAGCGGTCGTGATCTGCGTTCGGAAAGACATTATTATTATTATGTGGTAAAGCCAAGTTGCAGGTTGTAGACGAATAGGTCGGCTTGACCGGGGTAGGACCACGCTCTCAAAGAACACCAGCGTAAATTAGAAACTCAATGCTGCTGTGTATCGTATGGGAGTGTAGAGAACAGACGACTCCTTTTTACTGGAAACAAGGCATTCTATCTCTATTTTGATTCTTAATCGAGGATAGATGTAGTTGTCTATGGGCCACAGAATCCACTTACCATCACGTGGACTGTGTTCTCGTTTGTTTATTCTGTAAAAAAAATTGTTCTGGTTTTACAGCTAGACTAGACTGGACATAGGTTATACCTAGGAAAGGTTTGCCTTAAGCGTCTCCCACACAGGAGCGGCTTGCGGTGGCGGTCGCGATGGCGGCCAATTGTATTCGCTTGCAATGTAAGTGAGCCTGCAAACCCGTGCGGCCATGACGCGGCCTGCGAGCGGCTGGCCGCGACCGAATGCCCCGCCCCCTCCGCCTGTTAGGTTTCTATCGGTAACCGGTGGCCGCAGCGCGGTCAGTTGAAAATTTTTACAACAGGCCGCGTGTACCGCATGCATAATGGCGCTAAATACAGAGATTTTAAAAGAAAAAGTGCAAAATTATCCAGTACTTTGTGATACTTCACACCTTGATTACAAAAGCATTAGTATTAAAAACAAAATAGGGGTTAATATTGATGAATATAATAAGAATAAAAAGACATCGCCATGGTTAGCCATGTTGACTGACATCCGATCGTAGCAGACACCACAGCGAATAGAACTTCAGGCCGCCACTGCGACCGCGGTGGTGTGTTGTTGCAGCGGCTGGAGCCGCGGCTCGCGGTTAGCCGCCACCGCAAGCCGCTTGTGTGTGGGAGACGCTTTAATCTTCACGCTTGGCAAGTATATTGACGATTGCAGTACAAGATGTCTCGTAACTGTGATGAAGCTATATATATATATTCTGGTAAACTAACATCTATAAGATTTGGAATATAAATTGAAATACCAAACGTTTATTTTTTAATAATTTATGAATGAATTTTAAAAAGACCAATAAAACAAACAGTAACTTTTAATCCACTTCTTCGATTACAGGACCTTCATTGCCTCCGGCCTGTTGAGGCCTGCCACCGCTAGTGTGCAATTTTTGCATTATAGGTCCACATATACGTGTAACTTCCTTGAATTTATCCTCGTATTCATCTTTTTTTGCTAAAGAATTATTTTCCAACCAACGTAAAATTTCCTCACATTTATCTCTCGCTTTCGTAGATTCCGCAGTATTTAGTTTGCTACCAGCCTCATCTACAGCTTGCTTCACGCCAAATACATAAGTTTCCAATTTGTTGCGTGCTGCAACACGATCTTTTTGTCTATCGTCTTCATCTCTATATCTTTCAGCATCAGCTAACATTCGATCTATATCAGCCTGAGAAAGTCTTCCTTTATCGTTCTTTATAACTATATTCTTACTCTTACCTGTGCTGTTTTCTTTAGCAGAAACATTAAGAATTCCATTTGCATCCATATCAAATGAAACATCGATTTGTGGCACACCACGAGGTGCAGGAGGAATTCCTGTCAAGTCGAAGGTGCCTAAGAGGTTATTGTCTTTAGTCATAGCTCGTTCTCCTTCATAAACCTGAATGGTGACTGCTGGTTGATTATCTGAATATGTAGTAAAGGTTTGCGAATGTTTACAAGGGATCTTAGCATTACGTTCAACTATCTTTGTCATAACACCACCAGCCGTTTCTATACCTAGAGACAAAGGTGTTACATCTACAAGTAATACGTCTTGAATCTTTGAATGACTTTCTCCACTCAATATAGCTGCTTGTACTGCTGCTCCATATGCTACAGCTTCATCTGGATTTATAGATAAATTAAGCTTTTTGCCATTGAAAAAGTTTTGAAGTAAACTTTGAATTTTAGGTATTCGGGTTGAGCCACCAACTAAAACAATATCGTTAATAGAATTTTTATCCATTTTTGCATCTTTCAAGGCTTTTTCTACAGGTTCTAAAGTAGTGCGAAATAGGTCAGCGTTTAATTCTTCAAATCTTGCTCGAGATAACCGCGAGAAAAAGTCAATTCCTTCATATAAAGCATCTATTTCGATGTTGGCTTCTGTGCTGGAAGAAAGTGTTCTTTTTGTTCTTTCTGCTGCAGTGCGTAAACGGCGTAATGCTCTGGGATTTGACCTAAGATCTTTCTTGTACTTTCTTTTGAACTCATCTGCAAGATAGTTTACTAATCTGTTATCGAAATCCTCACCACCTAGATGGGTGTCACCAGCAGTGGCTTTAACCTCAAAGAGCGAACCTTCATCAATGGTTAATATAGACACGTCGAAAGTACCACCACCTAAATCAAAAATCAAAACATTCCGTTCTCCTTTTAAGTTTTTATCCAATCCATAAGCCAATGCAGCGGCAGTGGGCTCGTTGATAATACGAAGAACGTTTAACCCAGCGATAGCTCCGGCATCTTTCGTAGCTTGCCTCTGAGAGTCATTGAAATAAGCTGGTACAGTTATAACTGCACTCTTTACGACACAGCCTAAGTAAGCTTCCGCTATCTCTTTCATTTTCGACAGCACCATACTACTTATTTCTTCGGGAGCAAATTTTTTAGTTTGGCCCTTGTAAGATACTTGTATTTTTGGTTTTCCACCATCATTTATGACTTTAAATGGCCAATGTTTTAGATCTTGTTGTACATTGGTATCGTCAAATTTACGACCAATCAAACGTTTAGCATCAAAAATAGTATTATCAGGGTTCATAGCTACCTGATTCTTAGCTGCATCTCCAATTAGCCGCTCGGTGTCTGTAAAAGCGACGTATGAAGGTGTAGTGCGGTTTCCCTGATCATTGGCGATAATATCCACATTCCCGTGCTGCCACACCCCGACACATGAGTATGTCGTCCCCAAATCAATACCAACAGCCGGCATGTTTAATATATCGGAAAAATTAATTTGTTTTGTATGCGCAAAGAATTTGACAGTAAAACAAAATTGTAGTATTTTTTTTATTAAATGTTAAAATAAAATATGGAACATAATGTACTTTATGGCCAGCATTATCGCATTACTATTTATAATAAAACAATTTGATAATAAATGCAACCTTTGTTCCATGACAATAAATATTAATACCAACTTGGGCAATTTGACGCAGCTTAGGATATTTACGGCACACTTTTATCAACATCTTTACGTGGTAGAGCCATGCTGCAGCTATATTAATAGTAAGTTGTAGCACGAATGAGTCAGCTAGACCGGGGAAGGACCACGCTCTCACAGAATACCAGCGTAAAATAGCAACTTAATGCTGCTGTGTTTCGTATGGTGAGTGTAGAGAACCTGAGACCCATTTTACTGGAAAAGAGGTATTCTATCGTAATCCTCACGGCTGACAACGCATCAGCACTTTAATTCGCAAACGAAGATAGTTGCAGATGTCTATGGGCCACAGCAACCACTTACCATCAGGTGGACTGTGTGCTCGTTTGTCACCCTTAAACTATAAAAAAACCAACAAATATAAAAGCGGCGATTTATCGCTATTTATGTCATCTAAATTAATAGCGTGATTATGAAATTGTGTATACATTTATGAGGCTTTCATCACTGCGCAGAACCAGTGTTTACTTAGTAATACCTAATACTCTCTACCGAAAGAGGAATGAGATAACAACATTTTTTCGCGGTAGGTACATCAAAATTACCCCGGCTGTATTGCCCAAGCTTCAGGCAACGCGAGCGTAGGCAAATTCACACAAAGCGAGTGCTACAGTGTACACGTTGGTCAAGTTCGAAAGAGACCAATGCCAACTGCCAATGTTCACGAGATTTTGTCGAGCTACCCACATGTTGGCCGGAATTAGTTTTCATTGAGAATTGGAACGATATGGAAGACGTAAAAGTTCTTGCAGCTTCTGCTACTTATTTAATGACTGCATATAATTATTATGTCAGTGAACTATGCAGTAAAGTTGTAAAAAAGAAGAGGCAGTGACATTGTCGAAATTATTTTGAAGTTGCAACTTAATTAAAACATAACATCTCATTGGGACGAACGCCACTGTAAGTGACATGGCCTAACACGCGTTCGCCTGCACTCGGCAAGTCGCGTCCACGACTTGCCGAGTGCAGGCGAGCGCGTTTGATCTGTGCAGAAAAACCAACACTATTCCGAAGTGAGACGAGTCGTAGCAAGCGATCCCGAGTTTGGCGTACCTTGCCACCAGGCAAGGTACGCCAAACGAACCGTATACACGTTGGCACTCGCCTGCAATCGGCCAGCTAGGCGAGCGTCGACGAGCAATGGCGAGACTAGACAAATGGGCTGTCTATACGTTCGCACTCGCCTTCGTTCGGCCAACATGTAGACCGGCTTTACATACAGATCAAAAGGTGAATACACATTTATCAACACCGTAAGCGCCACACGCGTCGTACGCACCGCATTTATTGGTGGCCTCGTACATTGGAACGTACGCGCCGTACGCAAATCTTTATATATTGCCAACAACTTTTGCAGTTTTTTTTCTTACCTCTGGTGTGACATTGATCGCAATTTGAAAAGAAAGAAGATGCTGGATTCACGATATTTATTTAAAAAGGCAGTTTTATGGAAAATATTTTACGTTATACATATATATAATATTATAATATTGTCCATATACATAAAGACTTATTAGATGATCATGACCGATTTTTTAGATATTTGCATTTGATGGATGGATGGTCTTTCGCATGTCTTGTCTGACACATGGACGTATGAACGACTCATTATTGCCTACACAGTAAAAGTATATATACTGTTGAAATAAAGTAAAAATATATTTTGAAATGTGTAAAGCCGCGCATCGATTACGCGCTAGACGCGCGAAAGACCGCGCAGACCAGTGCGTTCCGTGGAACGCGTTCCAAATGTATCAACTAAACGCGCCCGGCACGCGCGGCATCTGTTTCAGTGCTTGACCGTTCAACATGGATGTCGGTCGTGTACGAACAGCTGCCGCTTTCATAGTTCCATGCATCTTCCCTCAGCGCTTTATTATGATAATAACGATTTTTGCTACTCCACAGCAGTTCTTTTGAACCATATAATTTTACCAAATTACGGCAACTTTGGTTATCCATAGCTCGGAACGCAACGATCACACGGATGATGAAAATAACCGTCCCAACTAGCGCACGCGCCAAACCTTAACTACTATGAAACGCGGCAAAAAACCGACACCAGATGGAATCCACATTTGAGCGTTCCAACGAACAATTTGGAACGCGTTCCAAGGTGGTATCCATTTCACGCGGCTGGAACGCGCGCCAATGTTCGCCATCCTCTTGAAGCGCATAATCGATACGAGGCTTAAGTGAGTTAATGGTGGAGTGACCATCTTTCCACTTATTGAAAATACGCGTACGGGGTATACTACGTGTACGGTGCTGACAAATGCGCTTTCATGGTTCATAAAGAATTACAAAGTGTGTGTCCATGGGCAGATTTTAGCGAAATTAAGCTAATTTATTAAGCTCTGGAATTCGGCAAAATTGTCTTAAACACTTGGTAACTTGGTGACTGGTGACAGCTGTTAGCAGGCATGTCGATCTTTGAGCATAGAAAATAGAGGAGAAGGCAAGCCTACAAAAAAAATCGTGTCAAATTGAAACAATAAATGGCGGACGCTGTAAGCTCCGCCCATTTTTTAGTGATGTGAACTCAATCAACTTTTAAGATTTAGTAACACCTACCTATATGTATTTTTATTTATTTTTAAATATGCAAAATTATATTTTCTCTAACAATTAGAGAGGCTAGGGGAATTTCGCGTGAATTTAACCGCCAGATGATTGCTGCTCCAATTTTATCGTTTAAATAATAGTTTGAAGACGATTTTGATACTTAATGCACAGATAGCAACTTGTGCTTGTAAGTTATAAGTTAGCAAGCTAGTTGCTCTGACTTTATATTATACAGAATAAGCTTTACTTCTGGGCTAATAAGTTACTATCTAAAGCCAGGATGGTTAAACAAGATGGAGTCCTCTTTTTCAGCTAGTAGCACACTATTCTGGCTTGTGCACCAGTTTCGTGTGGCCGGTTAAGCTAATATCTTTTGAAGTAAAAACTACTTTAGAATCGCTGTGATTTGAATATTATTATACTATACGATGCACTTGTAGTTACAAATTATCATATCAAATAAATTATTTGCCGTGAAATATTTTTTATTTTATATCCACCCCGGCTTAGCATGGGTGATTTCTGGATTTTGGCAACAAAATCAAGAAAGACCAAGTGAAGTAGACACAAAATAATAAAAATCTGCGGATGCTAAACCGCCTGCCAAGCGTGGTAGCTCTGGCAAAATTCCCTATGAGGCAATCTGTAATAGAGACCTAGGCACAGCAATGAACTTTTAGAATGTAATGGATGGATGGAGTAAGAAAATAAATTAATTTGATTTTTGTTAGCAATAGAAAGCAGTTTAATAACGTAATATTTTTATAAAATACTTATAATATATATATTTCCATACATCCATTACATTCTAAAAGTTCATCAACGTAATATTTATATATATATATATATATATATATATATATATATATATATATATATATATATATATATATATATATATATATTACGTTATTTTCAATGCATTCAAAGATGTCGTTATTTACTAATAATAAAATGGTCATTTTATTATTAGTAAATAACGACATCTTTGAATGCATTGATAATTATTATTTTTATGCGTTCAAATTGCGTCAGAGAACAGAAAGAAATTAAAAAACTACGATACCGCAACCAGTTTAGGAACTGTATCGCTAGTTCTTGAATCAATCCGATTCGAGAGGTTTTTGGATCGATTCATCGATCGATGTAGTGTTCCCAATCGATCTAAAAAATCGATTATTTTACTCTAATAATCGACTTTTCGATTAATCGATTTTAGATCGATATGCTTAGCTGTCAGCTACCATGTATGTTAATTATTATGACAGTTACTATATATACTCTTTGACTTTAATATTTATTATATTGTGAGTTGGCTTGCTACATATATATTTATCTATGTTGTGAGTTTTGACGGGAACTAGACCGGCGGCGGTTTGCTGCTCCTGTATTATTGTTTAAATAACGGTTTGAAGTGGACTTTGATATGTAAAAGTGGTGCGATTTTGTGTATTAACACGTTCATGCGAACAACGTATATGTACGTCACATATTTGTAGATATGATATGGCACAACGTATTATTACGTTCAGCAATAACTCGATTTATTGAGCACAACGTTATGGTACGGTGTCTGGCCATACTAATGTTTTAAATTTGGGTTACTGTGCCACAACATATCGAATTCTCAAAATTGTAGTGCCACACCGAACCAATTTTTTTTGGCTTCTTAGATGGCGTTCCTCCCTGATACTAAGTACCCACTTTGTTAGCGCACAACGTCACTATACGTCGTTTCGCAAAAGAAGTTTCATTACATCAGTCGACTTGTGCGCGTTGCGGGGCTAGTGCGTGCGCCAATTTTATGTTCACATGGAATATTGACGCTAAATGTTATCTTACTACGATATATATATTATATAAATATATTTTACTTTATTGTAATAAGTCTGAATATGTTCAAAATACATATTTTGTATTTTTTGTTTGTTTTAGATATATAAAATGAGTCAAAAAAAAGGAACCTTCAATGAAAATCTATGAGCTTTCTTCATCCCGGGAAACCACGCCAGTCCCTTTTGTTAACGATGGAGAGTTTGGATCAGATACCGATTACGGCCCAATTGGTGATAATGATGACGACAGCTCCAGTGACATTGGCATTTCGCAGTTTGAGCGGGGCAAACAGCGCAAAAAGTCATTATTGCATGTCAAAAAGAGTACTTGTTCCAATTTACGATCTGCTTCTGATGTTAGATCTACATCGGATTCCGCATCAGAAAATTCTTATAGCATCACAGACGATTCAGAGTATTCTAGTTATGAAAGCATTTTTGACTCTCATAAACGAAATTTTAGTGACGTCATAGGACGTCAGCGTAATATATTTCAATACTAATATTATCAGTTATTGCACAGCGTCATTAGACGTCGCTTTAGTTTGTATGAAAAAATTATGTGCAATATCACATAGAGCTACTATATTGAACTGTGTGCATGAACGTGTTAAGTGTCTACGCATGTGAACTATTAGTAGAAACTGTTAAACAAGTGCTCTGATGGTGATGGATTCTCAAGATAAGCTGTTTGTTTGCATAGGTGCCTTTAGATACCATCGCCAACTATCAGCTGCCTGCTGGCTCAAGTTGCCGTCAAAATCTTCCAAAGGCTGCACAATGTGACGCATCAACATATTGTGAAGCAGTGAACCATAAAGGATAATTATACATAAAGACAAGGCTGTATGACATAGTTCCTTTGCCTGCTCTCTCGAGGGAATAATAAAAACAACAACAACAACAACAACGGCTCGGCATGTCAAAGTTGAAAATATTTTTTTAAATTCATATTTAATTTTTCATGTTATAAGAAATAAAACAGTTTTCAGATTGTTTACTTATTATTTTTTCAATAAATATATATCTTAAAAACAAATCAGTTTTATTCAAGCTTTCTGGTTCTGATTAATGGAGCATGAGAAAAATAAAGGGACTTAACCTAAATTTTTGTGTTGTTTGATTGTTTTCATGTTTAAAGCAAAATGAGATACGCCCAGTTAGTTGTTGGACCTGCAGGAAGTGGAAAGGTCATTTAAGTTCCGATACAATACAATACATAACTTGAACAGTAACGAGCTACTGATTTTTACTATTAGAAAAGTCTGTTTAATTATTTTTCATTATCAGCTACAAGTCACCGTTTTATTTCAAAGTCAAAGTTTCTAAGGCAAATTAAAATATTTTTTAATCATCGCCTATATATTCCAGTCTACCTACTGCTCAACCATTGTCAAACATGCCAGCGATTCCAAGAGGATAATTGAGGTGGTGAATCTCGATCCAGCAGCAGAACACTTTGATTATGAACCACTTGTTGACATCAGGGAGCTGATCCATTTAGACGATGCAATGGAAGACGAAGAGCTTCAGTTTGGACCAAATGGTGGACTTGTGTTTTGCATTGAGTTAGTAATCAATATTATTATTGTCTATAATTTGGTACAAGTAAACTGAAATCTACAGGCAACACAACAATAGTTTTGTCTAAAACATTCAGTGATGATGTACATAGGTGCCCTTGTAAATTTCTCACTAGATGCCTAGTACATGAAAGCTGTGTTCTCAATTTATGTGTGAACTAAATTAAACTTAAAAATACCTGCTATATTAGAAAAGGGGACAAACAAGTGCACAGTCAACCTGACGGTAAGTGGTTGCTGTGCAATTAAGAATCAAAATACAGATGCATTGTCATCCCAAGGGCTGAGATGGAATGCCTCATTTCTAGTAAAAAGGGTCTACAGTTCTCTACATTGACCATGTGAAACAACAGCATCAAGCTCCTATTTTACGCTTGTATCCTATGAGAGATTGGTCCTACCCAGGTCGTGCCGACCCATTCATGCTACAACCATAATATAGTTCAAAGTTATTCAAGCCCATAGAAATTAAAATAAATAGGTTAATTTTAAATTCAATAAATTCAAAAATATTGATACTCATAAATGAATGTCAAGGTTTGAATGTGAGGTGTTTAACCTCTTACATAGATTATCAAAAAAAATTTTTTCTTACACATAACTTTAGCAAACTAATATGTTTTTTACTTTTCTGCCTAGAAGTCGTATCTGGGTATTTCTTTAATAATTCTTAACTATTTCTGTGGCCAAATAGCAGTGCTTACACTGTTGTGTTCTGGACTAAATGGTATAGAGAGCTAGTATAGTTACAGACTGTAAGGCATTCTATCTCAGTAGCCAGAGGTGACGATGCATCTGAAGTCTTCTTTGTTAGAGTGGCTGCAGGTGTCCATAGGCTGAGTGATATAATTTGTTTGTCACTTTAGTTTTATATAAATAAAAAAGAATGAAAGTTAATTCAAACTAAAGTATATTTATAGTCATATTTTTTTAATTTTTATTTTATTTAAAAAAATATTATTAGTAACAATGCATTTGCGGTGGGTATGTTGCAAGAACTCTATTTAGCAGATTTCGTTTACTATTCATCACAAAATATTAAATTAGCAGTAAATAAGTTAAATGTTTGGGAACCGTTATTAAAATTATAAAGCTCGAAATTAATGGAGATTATTTCAACATAATTAGAAATGAAAACACACCAAACATAGCCTTTATATTTTTGTTCCTTCACAAGTTGAACAGACATTTCAAAATATTGGGAATTAACAAGTTAAATGAAACCCAATAAAATCTGTAAAATTAGTTTCATTTAAGACATGGATAAATCATAAAAATATACATATTAATAATTTACAATTGCTGTTTAATTGCTTGTGAACACTCCTAGTGGTGCCCATTTATTTTGGTTTGCCGACTGGTTTTAGTATTATCAGCAGCATTGTTAGATTTAATTTATCTTTATTAAAAAATGTTAATTAACATTGCGGTAGTCCAAACCTTCTTTTGGTTATATAAGAAGAAAGCTTGTATGTTATGGAACTTTGAGTGAGTATTCTGCTCCCGAGTGCTGAATCTATTCTATAAGTTTAATTTAGAACTAAAACTTGTTTTCAGAACACTCTTAGAAAACAGTGACTGGCTACAAGAGCAACTGGGTGATGTTGATGATGACTATATCCTTTTCGACTGCCCGGGTCAGATAGAGCTCTACACACACCTATCTGTGATGCGCAAGATAGTAGACTTGTTGCAGAGCTGGAACTTCAGGATATGTGTTGTCTTCATGATTGACTCGCAGTTTATGGTTGATGGTGCCAAATTCTTATCAGGTAGGTCCTTATAGCTGTAGTATAAGATAACCCATTTCCCCAATAAGTCTCGTGGTCTCATAAAGATAGCATCTGATGGTTGATGGTTATCTCTTATATGCCAAATGTTAAAATAGTTTGCAATGTGAAACATCAAAACAAGTTATATAACATACTAGCTGTTCCCTGCTATATTGCCCGCGTGGAATTTTTTTTACGCAGAACCCTAAAATAAAAGTAGCCTAAGTTACTCCTTATAACATCAGCTATCTGCTAGTGGAAGTCCCATCCAAATCAGTTCACAGGTTTTTGGGTGACGCATGTTCACATCAAAATAGCTCACAGGTCATCTGTGATATTTTTCAGACTTAACACTTATCGTTATATTTTGGCCAATTTACACAATATCTTTATGAATTATAGCTTATGTGTTATTCTGATATATGAGCTATATTATTGTAAAGTTTCATTAAAATCTATTTAGTAGTTTTTGTGTGAAAGAGTAACACACATCCATACATACAAACTTTCACATTTCTAATGTTATTAGTAGGACTGCAATTGCTGATCTGCTAGCCAAGTTGGCCATCCTATATCAATAAGTAACATCATAAAGAATATTTTTATTCTAAATCTTCCATCCATCTATCACAGCCTATAAAAGTCCAATGCTGAACATAAGCCTTCATAGATTGCCTCATGGGAGGGTTTTGCCATAGTTGCCACGCCTGGCAAGCGTGTTGGCAACTGTAGTTTTTTTAATATTTTGAGTTGTTATCAGAAAGATGCTGCTTGCCCATACCCTGGTTTGGTTTCCTCTGTCGCCTCTTTCGACATAATCAAGACAATATGGGGTAGAAGATATTCTTACGCTGTCACTACACAGTTAAGCCCGCTTTTCACTATGGAATATAATATAATATATATTACATCTCGAGATATAAATTAATATCGCTCACCATACATTTTATATGGAACTGTTTACACTGAGCTATAATATATATTACATCTCAAGCTATAAATATTTTTTCGATCGACCGAGCGATATTTTCATATTATATTTCGCCCCCTGTACCCCGCACACCGTACCGCGCCCCCGCAGAACGGTGTACAGGGTAAAGGGGGGTAATCCAATGACCAATGACGAATGCACACTTGTAAAAATAATATATCTCACAGTGTGAAAGTCAATCGCGGGATATAATATATATTATATCCCATAGTGAAAAGCCAGCCTTACAGTTCAAAATCTTACTGACAATAATTCTCTACAGTAAGATGAAGTCTGCCTTCCACCTACGATGAATTCTTAAAAACAAAAAGAATGTGCATTGTCATCTTGCTGCATACTAGGGTGTCACTTCATCTAAAAATTTTAAGGACTACCTCAATTTGTTTTGTTATGTTTTACTCGGTTTTGAAACGGACTAGCCGAAGTTTGTGAAGGTCCATCTCCAAGAGTACTGTTACTAGCTGATAAGAAGAAAATACTCATATATTGTACAATTTCATTTGATTATCCATTATAAAAGCCATTAACGCAAGCTATATCTATTAAATCAATTTTTAATAGTATAATTAGCATAGTTTACTAAGCCTCTTCTAACATTATCATTGAAAGGTCTGCTGAGCAAAAGCCTATTGATAGTTTGCATTATATTTGTCACAGTTGCTATACTTGGCAGGCTTGTTGGCAACCACAGTTATCTATTGTTTTAAGTTGTGGTCAGGAAGGTGCCGAATCTCCTGTTCATTCATGGGGCAATGAACGCTTTTACAACAAATTCCAAGAAAATGTGCAGTACTTATCTATCAAAAAGCTTAAAATTTTAATTTAACAAAAATTGTTTAATAAGGATTATTATACTACTAAAGAGTACATGGTTGATATTAACCCCTGGGATTGGAGTGATTGCTATCATTCTGTTTCCAAATGTCATATTTAATTGTACAACATGTTATATTGTAAATAAATGTTTGAAAATAGAGCCCCGCTGGGATTCTTGATGATTCTTCCCAGGATAGAGGTTTTTTTCTAAGCCGAACCAATGGTAAAAGCAGAAATGATTTTCAATAAGTATTCCTGTAATCTATCTATATGCTAGCAATCGTTACGCGTTCAAGATGAAGGTTCGGGAATACTTAACTAATAAATTGGCAGATTCATCATAGTTATAGTTTATATACATTTTATATATAAATATATATATTTTATTTGATTATGTCTATAATTGTATATCTTCATGAGTTTACATACATCTGACGTTTTAATATGTACTTAAGTAATATACATTTTTATTATCTTATTATTTTTATCATAATTTATTTTATATATAATATATATATATATATTATATATATATATATTATATTTTTTTATTAACATTTATATCTTATGTATTTTATTTCGATGTGCTACAATTTTTTTTGTTATTTTAGTTTAGTATTAAAATATTACCTTTTTATTACTCCTACTTCATTATATCTCTGCATCATCCCAAGGTAGACTGGTAGAGAATGCCTTAGGCATTAAGTCCGCCTATATACCACATGTGTATATGAAGTTTTAAATAAATAAATAAATAAATATATATATATATATATAAATCAATTTCTGTCCGTTAGTCTCGCGAAAACTTGAAACTGGCTGGAGCGATTCTGATGAATATTTGTGTGTGTTTAGATTCACAATTGGACCCGATAGGTGGCGCTGTTGTCGAGATGATGTTGGCGGATCGCTAGTGTTGAATAAAAAAATATTTTATCCTGTTCATTTCAACATTTACCAATGATAAGGAGTAGTTAATTATATTACGGCGCTAATTCAACCTTTTGTTTCTTAAAACGTTACCTCCACACTAGGAATTTCTCCTGTATCATGTATTTTCCATACATAAATTTCACAAGGAAACAATTATTTGTAAGCTATACATATAATTGTTTCGGGTCTGGATAAAACAAGTAGTTCTGTGCGGGATTAGAATCCGCAGCACCTAGCGCTGCAACTCCTTGCTGAGCCTCGGCTTCACGGAGCCGTCAACCTCCTCTGCTATTACCTCTTGTATATTATATTTTAATTAATGATTTTTCCAGGGACAATGGCTGCCCTTAGTGTAATGGTAAATTTAGAATTATCTCACGTAAATGTTTTATCAAAAATGGATCTACTCACCAAAACAGCCAGGAAGCAACTGGATAAGTAAGTAGACAATTAAATCCTTACCACAAGAAATAATCACTTTTAACATGTGGTAGAGTCATGCTGCAGCTATATTATTGGTTGTAGCACAAGTGAGTCTGCTCAACCGGGGAAGGACCACACTCTCACAGGATACCAGCGTAAAATAGCAAGCTCAATGTTGTTGCTGTTTCACATGGTGAGTGTAGAGAACCAGAGATCCTTTTTACTGGAAACATGGCATTCCATCTTAGTCCTCAGGACTGACAGCGCATCTGCCTTTTGGACGAGGATAGACGTAGATACCCATCTTAATACGACGTTCCTTTCATACTGTGAAGAACATATATAATTATTAATTGGAAATAGCCCTTTTCTTTGTCAAAATTTTGTTTGAATTCATTACTGGGTCTATCACTTATAATCGTTTTCCAATGTTCTCCCATACTCACCTCTCTGTGCAAGCTGGTTGGCAAGTGTATAGCCGATACCTTCGTACTGGTGATGCTGCCTCTCAAGCCGCAGCAAGGGTTAGATTTAGCATGGTAAATGTGGCAAATATCCGCCCCCGAGGAAATCTATGGGGTGACCTAAGTTCAGCAGTGGACTTTTGATTGACTGTAATGAATGAATGAATATTGTATGGATATCCTGTATATCGTCGTTTATATAACAACACCGCGTAAGTCGATTTTGGCGGTTTTCATAATTTTGATATCATTGGATAAAGCTTTTTCGCGCGCTTCGACCTACCTATGGCAATCTTTACTTTTCTACCAATAAGAACGCGATATTCAAAAAATTGTGACACCGCGCAAGTCCGTTGGTTCGTCAACACTGCTTAGCTCTTCATTCCGCCATACTATTTTTGGTGACTACTTGTTGCTCTGCAATTAATAAATGATTACAGTGTATTTTTTAAGTGAAATTGAGTGAAAATAGGTTTACTTTAAAATAAATTTACTGTTTTTTGCTAATGTTTACTTAAGCGGTGTTTACTATAATTAATTTTCGTACTTGAGCGCTGTTGCAACATTGATCATTATTGTTACAATGATTCGTCATGCAGGATAATTTGGATGATATTAGTGATCACAGCTCCGAAGAAGAGTCAGCTGCGGATCGACGAAAGAGTGGTTTCAATGTCTCAAGTAAAAGGAAATTATTGAGTAAAAACATGGGCTACTTAGGTTATAGAAGGGACAGAAAAGTGAAAAACAATTATAAATTTAACGTCATACACAAAATACTTAAGCCAGCAAGGCACATGCATCCTGCATGCTACTCTTCGTTTTGTTTAAAATCTAATTTAAGAGCATGTTATTCCGTAAGTCAGGAGTCACACAGTCATTTATTTAATTTTTTTTTGGAAACAAATGTCTTGGGAACAATGCAAAGCATTTGTTTGCTCTCCCGTTATGAAAGTGGAAAAAAAGTAGTTAAAAGTGTAAACTCAAAAAGAACTGAAAGCCGTGAATATTTTTTAACTATAGACAATAAACGCCCGCATTCTAGTCTGCAAAAAAATGTTTCTTGCAATACTAGGAGTCAAGGAATGGTTTATTAGATATTGGCTTCAAAAAACTGACTGTGATGTGCCACCTGACATCCCAGAAAGGACGCAAAGGTCCCGAAAAGACTGAGGAAGTAGATTTTTTAAGAAATTTTCTAACCAGTGCAAGCACGTCTAAGGCTTATTTAGAACCGGTGTTTGAAAATATGTCTGATCTTTATAAAAAATATAAGGAATCGTGCGAATTAAATTCCTGCATACCCGTTTGACGAAAACTATTTGATGACACATTTTTAAAGCTCAATCTCAGTCTTTTCCGTTCTAAAAAAGACCAGGGTGACGTTTGTGTAGGTCATAAAACAGCTAATATCAGGGATGAAGTTTATACGCAACATGTTGCATAAAAAAAGGTAAGGCGAGAAAAGTCAATACATAAATATTTAGCAGAAGCTGGAAAATTTCATCTCTTTACCCATTTCTTCAAGCAAGTGCTAAGTATTTATTACAAAAAACTATGTGTTCATAATTTACAGTGTTATGCTATAGGTTTGACGAATCAAACGGCACTCTCGAGGCGTCAGTTTTTGCTACATATTTGGTGGACCATTTACAATTAACCTTAAACAGAAAGTCAATGCCTGTCATATTATATTCAGATGGGTGCTGTGCACAGAATCGCAATTCCACGTTCAATAATGCACTTTTACGTTTAGTTATTGAAAAAAGGTGGTGATAGTCCAAAAGTATTTAGAAAAAGGACACACTAAAATGAAATGTGATTCTGTACACACCGCAATCGAATGTAAATTAAAAAATAAAGAAGTTTACTTACCGAAGCAATACGTGGACTATACAAAAAAAGCAAGAACAAACCCTGCGCCTGATGCGAAATTGTTAGAATATACTTTTTCATAGATTTTTCCAAAGATTTAATGTACAAATCCATACATCCTGGCAAGAAGGCAGGTGACCCTGTAGTCACTGATTTGCGCATGTTGAAGTATAGCACAGATGGTACAATATGGTATAAACTTGATTTCCAAGAAAAGGTAAAGCCTTTACCACAAAGACACACGCTTCTTAGTAAAATAAATCCATTAAGCGCTCTACCGAAGCTGTATGCAGCTAGATTGCCAATTTCGTCTCGAAAATATCTGGACTTACAGGATTTGAAAATTGTCATACCTGCTTCATATCATAAATTTTATAATGATTTACTCATCTTTGAAATGTTTTATTCATAAAGAATGTAACTAAAATAATTATTATTTCAAATAAATGTATGATTCGTTGGTAAGGATTTTGTTTTACTAGTAACGTAGCTAGCCAACACAGCCTAAGTCCAATTCATCTACGGCAAAATACGGCACAAGTCATTTTTTTTAAAGTACTGTAAAAATACTAGCTCTGTTGCATATTTAAATGATTCTTTATCTATACTACAAACATTTTGAACCCTAAATTACCTACCTGAACGTGAAAACAATAAATGGCAAGGTATTATGTCTCTCCTGAAAAGTTGGCAAAATTGACTTGCGCGGTGTTGTAATATAAACGACGATATGCGAATCCCAGCAAGTTCTGTAATCAAAGAAAATTCTTCTATTTCAGTTACTTAGATCCAGATCCGCACGTATTACTCGCGGACATGAGGAATGCAAAATCGAAATGGCACGAAAAATACGCGAAGTTGACAGAAGCCATCGGAGAGGTCATAGAGAATTTCAGCTTAGTGAGGTTCTACCCGCTAAATATAAAGGACGAGGAAAGCATAGAAAACATCCTTCTGACCATAGACAACATTATACAGTACGGCGAGGACGCAGATGTCAAAATAAGAGATTTCGAGGAATTAGATCCTGAAGATAATGAAAATTATGATTAAATATTTTAAACCGACCTTTTTTGCATTTCTAAAAAAAATATTATGATAAATTATATCTAAGTATATTTATCATTATTTAGACACATGGCAGTGTGTTAACGAAGTACAGAAGAATACTATATTTTGGATACCTATTAAAGACCTCTTACATAAATAGAATCTCAAACTTCATGAATGAACCTATTTAGTAGTTCTTGAGTTCTAAAAAGGGAGATGCACCGACAGTGTGTGTATACTTACACAAACAATTTCAAACCCCCCATAACTCAAAAACTATTCCATACTTATTTTGCATACCTATTATAGACCTCTTACATATGTAGAATCTCAAACTTCATGAATGAACTTATTGTAGTTCTTGAGTTATTAGGGTATGAAAAGTTTTATCACTCACTGAAACGCTCATCAAAAACCTTAAACCTAAAAAACAATAATGTCTTCTTTCTTGGGTTTGAAAAGCAGCACTTCATATGAGTACCTTTCCTTTTTAATCAAAATTACATATAATTTACTTGGCATACATTTATTTTAAAACTAAATTACTACAGTGATTATATCCACAAACTTATTAACATTGGCAGCACAACTCATGGAAAAAATAACATATTATAGGTACTTATGTACGCTAGAGCAATACTCGTTTGGCATTATTAAATAAAACACTTGTTATAAAAAATTCTAACATTTACGTGGTAGGGCCACACTACAACTATATATATTATATTATATATAAATAAACTGAGTGAATATTACTAAATATTTACGACACCAAACTTTTCATCACTAATATAACGCATAGATTTAAAGTGAAACAGAATTTAGAATTTTACTCATCGATCACTAATAAAAAAAAACCTAGATACACAATCGGTGACAAAAATGTCATTACTGAATGAGCGCCCACTCGAACATTTGGGTGCGCTTTTAATTTGTACGTAGCTTTGTGAATACAACTTTAGGCAATCCATTTAAGGTTGAATTTACATTAATGAATATTTATTTCAACTAGAATTACGTCAAAACAATTGGCGACAGTTTTTAGAGAACTTTTTCATGGGATTGTGTATCTAGTTTTTTTTTTATATTAGTGATCGATGATTATACTATTAAAATATTGAAAAACATTAAATCTCCTACAACAATAAAAATATCATATGGAAACTAGATTATCCTTTTGCCTATTTCTAACACCAAATGGCAGTGCTTGCACTGCTGTATTTCGGGCTGAAGGGTAAGAGAGCCAGTACAATTACAGGCAGTGAGGAATAAAAACAGACAGAAGTGACAACGTATTTGTAGCATTCTTTGTTTGAAGTTGGCTGCAGTATCCACTTATCAAACGTTTGGGAGCTACGATGACACATACAGACACACAGATAGATACACAGATACACAAGTTAAACATACAACACCCCTCTGCGTCGGGGGGTTATTACACAAACGTTACATTACTATAGTCAACTTAAATACAGTAAAATACTACAAACACCCTTACTAAACTTTTATCGGCAATTTTCTATTCGCATACTTATTTTTTTATGGTAAAGGGTTTTTCAATTGTCGGCCCGTGGCGGCCATTTTTCTTTTTTCATATATTTTTTTGTATTTATTCACAGGACATTAGCAATGCACCCTTATAGGGTGGCACAGCATTACAAAATACTATGAAAATTAAGACAGGGCAAAGTTACAATAGCTTATAAAGAAATATGTCACAAAATAATACTTAAATATAACTAAGACAATAAAAACATGCATATAACCAAGCAGCAACTGTAAGGAACATGGATATTAGATTATAATTAAATCAATCACAAATTATTTATAATTATTATTACTATTATATTTTTCCTATATTTAGGGAACGTATCATGAAAAATATCGACACTACTGTGCCTACGCAACACACCCCACAAAGTGAATTATTGGTGTCACACATTCGCGGTACCGGGGCGTATGATTGAGGAGTATGTAACAGTTTTGTTATTGGACGACGAGGGATATCGTATGGTACATTTAGGGAGAAATATTGTAGTAGTTCACAGCAGGCAGTCCGTCCGTTTACTATTTTATACTGATGTTTGGTGGAGGGTTAGACAAACATGGCGGGCGTGTAGATGGGCCTATTTGTAAAATATAAATTGAAGTAGAAGACCCTAATTATTCTCATTTTTTTTAATAATTTCCTAATATTTTCCGAAATTTTACCTCTACCCCTACAATTTTTTTGGTACATGTTTTCGATGGAACTTTTTATTTAATTTTGGTCCCAGATGCATCCTTGATCTTCAGAAGACATCGTTAATCCAAAATAATGAGTAAATAATTAGTTATGGGCTCTCAAAGTTAAGAAAATAATTCTAATACAACACTAAATTATTAAAAATTACTTTCAATAAATTATGATTTCCTATCGATACCTAGGCATCCGACAGATGTCTTCGAAAACAACAGGAAATCGATAATTGTAGTTGATGCGAGGCGAACATTCCAAGAGCAGGTAAAGTTTTTGTTTCGCTTAGTATATTGTGCCGCATTCTTCTGTCTTTTTCTCTCATGGGATATCAGACCCACAATCTTCGCCTGTGGCGGTACTGTGGCCCCCGTTTTGTTTAAATGTTTAGTCGTAACTGCGGTCACTGTGAAACGTAAACGTATCATATCCATTTCATTTTGTTATTACCTAGTCCTGTTAACTTTCGTTGTTGTTTTGGTTATTTGTTAAGTTTTGATAAAATGTTACGTTTTTGTTATTGTCTTGTTGTCACAATGGCGGAATTCAGCAACGAAGAATACGCTCATATTACAACGAAGAATACGCTCATATTACAACGAAGAATACGCTCATATTATTTACACGTATGGCCGATGCGTTGGAAATACACGTGCTGCACAGAGACTGTACAGAGAGTTGCATCTCAACAAACGTGTGCCACACAACAGCACATTTTCTAATACCTTTCGGCGACTTCGAGAACCACGAGTCAGTGCAACGCAGCACCACGTTGCTGTAGACGAAGCCATACTCCAAGCGTTCAACGAGGATTCCACTACCAGTATTCGAAAGGTGGACAGAGATCTGGGTCTTTCCATATGGAAAGTATGGTTTGTCGTCAATGCAGATGGAAGGCATCCTTTCCACTACACTCCGATGCAAGGTAAATTACTAAATTTATCTAATCTAAGGAGAGCTCGTCTTTGTCTTAGTTCGAATCAATAATCAATTCAAAAAATGATTTTGTCTTCCTCTTTCCTCTTGCCCGTGCACAAGAATTCTTTTGGTTTTTTTTTCTGTTTTGGGATACCATGGGTACCTCTCAATAACCGAGATGGCATTGTAACTTAACCGTTTTGATTTTTATTTAACGGCTTTATACTCGGTTCCAGGTTTGGTAGAAGGTGATGATAATGCGCGACGCATGAATTCTGTCGTTTGTTACTGCATACTGACATTGAGGACGGAAACTTTTTAAAGAGTATTTTATGGACGGATGAGTCGAAATTTACACGAGAGGGGATTTTCAACCAACATAATCTACACCACTGGGAATAAAAGGGTCAAAATATATTTATACGTGGTTGAGCCATGCTGCAGCTATATTTCTGGTATAGTTGTAACACGATTGGGTCGGCTACCGGGGAAGGACCACGCTCTCACAGAATACCAGCGTAAAATAGCGGCTTAATGCTGCTGTGTTTCGTATGGTGAGTGTAGAGAACCGGATACCCTTTTTACTGGAAACGAGGCATTCCATCTTAGTCTTCTCACCGGTGACAACGCATCTGCATGTTGATTCGTAATCGAGGATAAATGTAGATGTCTATGGGCCGCAGCAACCACTTACCATCAGGTGGACTGTGTGCTCGTTTGTCACCCTTATCCTATAAAAAAATCCACATGAACTAGGCAAGCATCGCATCAAAAGCGTCTTTCCGTCAATGTTTGGGCAGATGTGATTGGAGGGCATCTCATTGGACCCCACTACTTGCCTGACTACGGGGACAATTACTTGGAATTCTTGCAGAACGATCTCCCTGAATTGATGAGCGACGTGCCGATATTTCATAAAGATCGACCAATAGTATTTCAAAATGATGGATGTTCGGCACAATATTGTCTCACAGAGAGAGAGTTCCTAGACAACGCGTTCCCTAAGTCGTGGATTGGACGACTTGGCCCTATTTCATGGCCTGCACGGTCCCCAGATCTGACTCCTCTTGACTTTAGCATATGGGGACGTGCTAAAGAGCTAGTTTACGAAGAAAAAATACAAACAAAGGAACAATTAATTGAAAGAATTGACGCTGCTTTTGTAAAGATGAAAGACTAGATGACGCTCCGTACTGCAACAGTAGAAATCCGACATAGGTGTCGCGCATGTATTAGAAATACGGGAGATGTTTTTGAACAGAATTTGTAATTAAAAAAAATGTTTATTTTTACTTTTGTATTTTCACTTCATTTTCCCCATAAGCTTTATTTTTGTCAAGTTGATAGACTTTTCTGTTACATGTAATACACCGATGTAATAAGCGATGATTAGAGAAGTTTTAAAAGCATTTGAACTCCTCGATCACTATTAGTTTTTTTTTTAAACGATGCCTGACCTTTCGGACTTAATTTTTATTCATTTTCTTAACTAGCCCATAACTAATTATTTATGCATTATTTTGGATTAATGATGCCTTCGATAGATCAAGGATGCATCTGGGACCAAAATCAAATAAAAAGTTCGATCAAAAACATGTACCAAAAAATTGTAGGGGTAGAGGTAAAATTTCGGAAAATATTAGAAAATTTCAAAAAAAAAATAATTTAAAAAAATGTGAACAATTAGGGTCTTCTACTTCAATTTGTATTTTACAAATAGGCCCACCAAGTTCGTCTAACCCTCCACCAAACACTCGTATAATACCAGCAGGTCGTGAATTTTTCTCCTACTATTCAGGGAAGGTATTTCAAAAAATGCCAATCGCTATTTGTAGGGACACCTATGTGAAAATCTAATACTTATGAAGGCAAGATGTCTTGTAATCGTTCTCTAAAAACCTTCTATTCTTTTTGAGTGCACAGCGTATGTTAGGTTCCATATTCGTCAACGGCGAGCGCTACAAAACGATGATAACCAATTTCTTATAGCCCAAATTGAACCATATGGACCTAGATGACATGTGGTTCTAGTAGGACGGCGCTACGTGCCACACAGCGAACGCCACGATTGACATTCTCCATGAGCGATTAGAGGGTAAACTTATCTCCCGCAGGGGTGATGTGAATTGGCCACCAAGGTCATGCGATTTAACCCCACTTGTGAGGTTTCTTGAAGTCGCGGGTCTATGCAAACAAACCACAATCGACCGATGATTTAGAGGTTAACATAACTCAGACCATCGCTCAAATTCAGACGGATATATGCAGAAGTCATTGAAAACTGGACCACTCGGATCCGTGTCACTGTAAGAAGCCGAGACGGGCTTTGAACGATGTCATATTCCACACTAAATAACACATGTGGGTCTTTCAAACAAAAAATAATTTTGTTAATGAGGTATTACACACACGTATAATTCATTTCAACATCTACCTGCCCTTATTGAAAACCCCTTTATTATAAGATTCCAAATTACATTTCAATTGAAGATTAAACAAAGCTTAAGTTTCGCACTCCGCATACGTTACGCTACAACACAACAATGAGCGGGCGCGCCATTTTCTAACATGTGTGATAACAACGACTTCATTTGTCCGAGTTGACATTTCAAGTGTGTGGTTGTGTCAAGAACGTTTGCGTTCGTCTGACACGGCAACACAAGTGTATGTGTGGTTGTGTCAAGGTGTGCTTTCGTCTCACACGGCAACACAATTATAGATGTGGTTGTGTCAAGAATTTGTGTATTCGTCTGACACAACAACACGAGCCTGTGTGTGGTTATGTCAAGAATGTGTGCGTTCGTCCGGCATTGCAACACGAGCGTTTTAGGGGTTGTGTAAAGAACGTGTGCATTCGTCCGGTACGGCAACACGAGCATGTTAGTGGTTGTGTCAAGAACGTGTGCGTTCTTCCAACACAATAACATGAGCGTGTGTGTAGTTGTGTCAAGAACGTGTGCGTTCGTTTGGCACGGCAACATAAGTATAGGTATGGTTTTGTCAAGAACGTTTGCGTTCGTCCGGCACGGAAACACGTGCGTGTTAATGGTTGTGTCAAGAACGTGTGCGTTCGTCCGATACGATAACATAAGCGTGTGTGTACTTGGGTCAATAACGTGTATATTTGTCTGCCACGGTAACACAAGTATAGGTATGGTTGTGTCAAGAACGTGTGCATTCGTCCAGGACGACAACACGAGCGTGTGTGTGGTTGTGTCAAGAACGTGTGCGTTTGTCCTACACGGCAACACGAGCGTGAGTGTGGGCGTGCCGACACGAGTGCGTGATAGCAGCTCGGTTCGATATCAGCGTGGCGGTGATGTGGGTGATGCGGGCGATGCGGGTGATGTAGGTGATGCGGAGGGCGGGGTGCTGTGCGCGACGCTGAACACGAACATGTGGCAGCCGAACTGCAGCAGCGCGCCGTGCTGCAGCAGCGCCGAGCCCTCCCACGCGCCCGCACTCGCCGCCGCACCCCCTCCCTCGCACCTGCACTCCCCCTCCTCGTCTTCCCACGAAGGACGCACCGTCAGCGACCCGTTCGGACTGTAAGTTGTTATTACGGATTTCAGACAAACAAAGACGGAGCGCACGTAAAGTCCCGACGCGAAGCAGGGAGAATTTCGTACTTTTACCTGTTATTACTTGTCTCTGTCACTCTCACGTAAATTTAATGCATCTCGCTTGCGCAGATAGAATAGAATAGAATATTTTTTTTATTCAATGTGTAGTATCACATGTGTAATTCATATTGAAAGTATTTTTTTACTTTACCACTGGTTCGAAAAAAAACCGCTGTCCTGGGAAGAACCAGCAAGAAACCCAGCGGGACTTTTTTTAAAAGCATATTTTACGTTAATAATTGGTACAAAATTTATTTTAGAAACAGCTTGGATGCGACCACCTCATTCCCAGGGGTTATTATCAACCATATATTCATTTATACTATAATAACCCCTTTTATACAGTTTCAACTTAACAAAACATTTAAACTTGGTAACAGAGAGCCTGTACACTTTCCGGAACCTTGTTGTAATAGCGTATACATTGCCCCAAGAATGAATTACTGACTCTGTGGCGTCGAGAAACTGGCATCACTAGCTTGTGTTTGTTCCTAGTGTTTACAGAATGTACGTAGGCGGTCCCATAATGAATTGGCCTAACTATGAACCAATGAAGGAAATGAAACGAAACCAATTTTATTTTTCAATATAATCACCATGAATACTAACACACTTCTGACATCTGTGAATCAACATCTCTAAACCTTTATAAAAATAATCACATTTTTTATCCTCAAAATGACTGAAGACGGCCGCCTGCAACTCTTCATCGCTTGAAAATTTTCTTCCTCTTAATTCCCGCTTTAAATTTGGAAATAAATAATAGTCGGACGGGGCCATGTCTGGACTGTAAGGTGGATGTTGAACTTCTGTGAACCCGCATTGACGAACTGCATCCTTCGAAACACCAGCGGTATGAACAGGGGCGTTGTCATGGAGCAACAGGACACCTTTAGACAGCTTGCCTCTTCGTTTTTCCTTTATCTTGTCTCGTAATTTATATATTAAAGAAGCATAATATTCGCCGTTCACGACTGTATTACGTTCTTTAAAATCCACCATCAAAATGCCTTGAAAATCCCAAAATATTGTGCACATCAGTTTTTTAGTCGATTGTTGCACCTTTGCCTTTCTAGGGGGCTTTTCACCCTTATAACGCCATTCCATTGACTCGCGCTTGCTTTGTGGATCATAATACAAGATCATAGTTTCATCACCAGTCACTAGCCGCTCGATCACAGTCTTTGGATTTTCGCCACAAAGATCCAAAAACTCCGAAGCGCAGCGCACTCTTTCCTGTCTCTGTACCGCTGAAAGAAGTTTCGGTACCCATCTTGCACTCACTTTTTTCATGTGAAGATGTTCATGGATCGCGCGATGAACGGTACTCTTAGAGAGCCCAAGCCTTGCTGCAATTTCTCTAATCTTCAAACGGCGGTCACTCAGAACCTCCTCTTCGATAAGAGCAATCGTTTCAGGAGTGAGCACTTCCACAGGTCGACCGTCGTGGCCAAAGTCTTCGACGGTTTCTCTCCCGAGGCGAAACTCTTTCACCCAATTTTTCACTGTGCTATAGGAGGGGGCAGACTCCTTATACACGTCATCCAATCGTTCTTTTATTTGGGCAGGGGATAAACCTTCTTTAAACAGAAACTTTATGACACTTCGATACTCAGTTTTCGACATTTTGAAAAAATACGCGACTCTCGTTATTCAAATGCCTGTTAAACTAAGACTAAGCATTTCATGTCGATGCATGTTTCTTATATTAAGTGCACGATAAACGTACTATTTAATGCAACACAACATGTAGGGACATGTCGCGTTGAACTATATCAGGCCAGTTCATTATGGGACCGCCTGGTATATCACTTTTTTTAGTAAAACTACCTTTGTTTTTGTGAACATACATTAAATTTTCGTAAATATACTGAGAGGCCAAAGTTAATATATTTATTTCTTTAAATTTATCTCTGAGAGATTCTCTCGCTTTAGGTTGTAAATAGCTCTAATGGCCCTCTTCTGTATAACAAAAATAGTTTCTGAATCAGCCGCATTTCCCTATAGCATAATCCCATAAGATATTAATCTATGGAAATAACTAAAATAAACTAATCTAGCTGTCTCGGCACTAGTGAGACCTCTAATCTTTTTTACAGCATAGGCTGCAGAAATTAGTCTGCTTGCTAGTTTGGTACTATGGGGGCCCCACTGAAGCTTTGCGTCGAGTGATGCCAAGAAAAACAGTGTATTCAACAGGGCTCAGTTCTTTCCCATTTAAGAACACATTGGTACTCAGATTTTTAACATTCGTTGTTGTAAATTTAATACATTTAGTTTTATTTCCGTTTAAATGTAGATTATTAACGTTAAACCAATGCACTAATTTTGATATAGCATTATTCACTTCGTCACATTTAAATGATTGACGTTTAAGTTTAAAAATCAAGGAAGTATCATCAGCAAATAATACTATATCATGATTATCCCCTACAAGAGAAAGCAAGTCATTAATATACACTAGAAATAGGAATGAGCCGAGAATGGAGCCCTGAGGGATACCCATTAGTACAGGTGACCCGGAAGAACTTTAACCATTGATAATAACTTTCTGCATTCTATTACTTAAATATGAAATAATAAGTTTAAGCGCTGTGTTCTTGACACCATAGTACTGTAACTTCCTGATTAATGTCTCATGGTGAACACAGTCGAAGGCCTTGGAAAGGTCACAAAATATACACAAAGCATCCTCTGAATTCTCCCATGCACAAAAAATATGTTTAATAAGCTCAACTGCAGCGTCAGTTGTCGAGCGACCCCATGTAAAACAGGATTGATTTTTATGTAGCAATTTATTAATATTAAAGAAACTTAACATCTGATCTAAAATAATTTTTTCAAAAATTTTACTTAATGTTGGTGGTACAGAAATTGGTCTAAAATTGGCGGGGTCTAATGTACTACCAGATTTAAATATAGGTATGACTTTACTATGTTTCATTAAATCAGGAAACACACCAGATTCGACGCTTGTATTAAATATAGTGGCTAGATAAGGTGTTATTATATCTATTATAGATAAAATAACTTTAACGGAAATCCCCCATAAGTCTGCCGTTTTCTTAACATCAATAGTTTTTAAATATTTAACGATATCTTTTGCCAGTATGGAATTTAAAAGTATTTGAACTGGCCGCCGATCTCAGGGATTGTAAACCTTCTACCTGAGTCTGTAAGATTTGTTCTTGTTTGCATATGGTTTCTGGTTGGCCTTGAGTCACGATCAAAAATCCTTGGCTTGCTTAATATAATTAATAATTTTTGAATAACGAACGAACGACATTCCATCTTGGGATGCATTCGCGATCGCTGTTTTCAGACGCAAGTTATCTCAGTTGTTGTTTGTTAGTTTTGTTATCTTGTTTTAATTGTTAAGTGGTTTTGTTAATTTGTTGTTTTCTTCACTCTTTTAAAATGGAACCAGCGTAGTCTACCTTGCGTCCATTCAAGGAATTTGTTTCTCCGCGGAGGGAAAGAAAAAATGTCACACTTTAGTGTATCTGAAAATGTAATGATTATTAAAGTGTTTAAATACGTTAAAGAATCCTGGCCTGCTGATAAATATCTTGCAAAAAAAAGAAAGGAAAGACAAAACAGTCGATATCTTGGGCATTTCGCAATCGGTTATATATCGTACTTTAAAAGAATATAACGAAACAGACACCGCCAAACCAGCTGCATCACCGAAAAAACGACTCTCATTAATAGAAATGATTGATAAGTTCGATAAATAGTGCATTAGACGAATAGTGCACAGCTTTTATTTAAAAGGAAACTCCTTTTTACAGCAAAAAGGTGCTACATGTCCTAAATGCAGACGAATCCTTACCAAACATGGGCTTGACATCGTTGAAAAATTACTGAAACATTTCAAGTTTAAGTATGTCAAACTAAGGAGAAATAACGGGTTAATCGACAGAGATGCCATAGCATTGTGGCGTATTAAATATTTGAAAAATATGAACTTATCAACAGCAACAATGACTTATTTTTATTAATTACTGACTGAAATCCATACTAATATTATAAATGTAAAAGTAACTCTGTCTGTCTGTCACCTTTTCATATATAGAAGGTGAAAAAGGATTCGTGCCAGAATCAGAATTGGTATTTGAATGCAAAGGTACAGGCGATTATCACGAATCGATGAATGCAGTCAAGGTCGAAAACTGGTTTCAAGCAATGTTATCGAGACTTGAGCCAAACGCAGTGGTTGTCATGGATAATGCCAGCTACCACTCAAGACGCCAGGAGCAAATCCCAGTTACTGGTTGGAGAAAACCAGACATTCAAAAACGGCTTTCATCAAAGCAAATTTCTTTTGAGGCAAAGGAAACAAAAGTCTAGCTTTGGAAAAGGTGAAAGATGTCAAAACTCAGTACCAATCGTATGTGGTCGATGAGATGGCAAAAGCAGTTGGTGTGGAGATATTGAGATTTAGATAGACTAGATGATAATGTAGACAAAACTATTGGTTCTTTTGTAATAAATGTGACAGGCGAGACGTCGTCGGAAAGCAGTAATTCCGATACAGAGAAATCGGATTCTGATTTTTTAATTTTAATTTTTTTATTTCTGCCAAATTAGTAATTATAACTCGATTTTTATAACTGTTTTTATACTAAAATCAAAATAAATAATATATATAATAACAATAATTTATTTAATAAGTTAGTAAATTTATTTTTTTCTATTTCGAATATTGCACTTAATACAAAAATGTTTGTGACCACTGTCAGTAGGCAAAGAGGTAATTGTACGAAATTGTTCCTGCTCCGCGACTGGACTTTAGCAGCAGCGTACATTTCGAGCGATGCCGAGGCTATCCTCAATTCCTTGACAAGCACTCCCACATTTTTCTTCTCTCTTTTTATCAGACCGAAAAAGTTTACTACTAAGCGCACACATACGCACCAAAACCATGTTGTTGGTTGCAAATGATTTTTTTTTTAATTTAAATGTGTACCTGAATGCATGTTCTTACAACTAAATGTATGCAACACTCTGTCTTCTATACATATTCAATCTATAGCGCGGCCTGTGTTCAGCAGTGGACTTTGATACGCTGTAATGTAATTTATTTGTTTAATTCCGGTGCGTGCACAGTGCACAGTGAAAAAAAATTTGATGTGTAAAGCCGCGTATCGATTAGACGCGCGCGCCATGATTGACCGCGCCAACCAGTGCGTTCTGCGGAAAGCGTTCCAAATGTTACAAGTGTATCAACTAAGCGCGCCTGGCGCGCGCGGCAACTGTTCCAGTGTTTGACCGTTCAACATGGAACGTCAGTCGTGTACGAGCAGCTGCCGCTTTCAAAGTTCCATGCATCTTCTCTCAGCGCTTTATTATGATAAAAACGATTTTTGATACTCCACAGCAGTTCTTTTGAACCATATAATTTTATCAATTTACGGCAACTTTCCATAGCTCGGAACGCAACGAACACACAAATGATGAAAATAGCCGTAATAACTGGCGCCGCGCCAAAACTTAACTACTTTGAAACGCGGTAAAAAACCGACACCAGATGGAACAGCCCGCTCCACGTTTGAGCGTTGTAACGGACAATTTGGCGCGCGTTCCAAGCCGGTATCCATTTCACGCGACTGAAACGCGCGCCAATATTCGACCTCTTGGAGCGCATAATCGATACGCTGCTTAACATCTTTCCTCTAACTTTCTATATATATATGCATAATAAATTTTATAAATTTTAAGAATATTTTTTTCATCTGTGCCTCAAATCTGCAAAACGCTGTCCGCCATATTAGATACCGCCGTGACGTCACTGGTAAGAGAACTAGCTAATGTGCTGTGTACTTACTAGTTAATTTCGAAATTTTTCAAGTTATTATTACTGTTACGGCCCCCAGCTGCCCCGGCAAAAGTCGAATAGGCTAGGGCCCATAGTAGTCTCCTCGACGAAGCAGCCGAGGGTTCGGGCCCAATGGCTTATGGATAATTCTAAATTAATGGCAAATAAGCAAGCACAACTTACAGAGTTCCGGAGGTAGGGTTGACCACAGGGTACCGTCAGGAGCAAGTGGGGTGTATGTGAGTAGCGTGTACATGTAACCTGACTTAACCGATGAAGTCGGACCGCAGATCCACAGGCGCTGCTTTTCTCCAAATGTGCGATCCCTCAAGTGGTCGATCACCAATTGAAAACTTCTGCTATTATTTTCACTATATTAGTTTATCAACTTTATTGTACATTTAATTAACTTCAAAGTCAACCAAATCAACGTTCATCGAAATTAAAACAAGTGACACACGACACAAGTAAAGAACAGTCGGTCAATGTTCATTGTTCCATGTTCACTTAGCAACAAATTATAATCGAGCACACGCGATCTCCTCTAGAGTCACAAAGCTTCAGCGTTCAGCCCGACAAAGCAAAAATTTCTTTCGTACGATATTAAATACCACACAAGCAATCAAAACTCAAAAATCAGCCTCGTTGACACGTAAAACGAACGAAAATAGACAACACACAAAAAAGGCACTTAACGCAACGTTACAATTCAATATTAACTTCCAAAAGCAATTAACGGGCCGACGCGCGACAAAATCTTTTCCATACTTTAAGACAAGCCTCGTTATCAAGAAACGTACAAACTAAGACAACTGTATAGGAGGCACGCGCCCGACCACCGCGCAACAATTCTTTTCTAGACTTTAACAATACCGTCCGTCGCGCAACAATTATTTTCCATACTAACTCGGCGACCGCGCCCTCGAATGGAATGCAAGCGGGAGCGGGGGTACCAAGCGGTGACTAGTACCGTCGAATGAACGCGCCGCGCGCGCGTCGCGAATTCAAGTTTCAATGGTTAATATTTGGCCTAAACAAACCCCCGCCCCGGACATAAGGACTTATGTCCGCGAGTAAATTGGCAAACGGGATAAGGTCGCGACGGCACGTTGCAAGACCGAATCTCCAACCAAAACCTCAGCCACCCTAGGCACCCCATCAGATCTTGCAACCTTAACCACCGCCTCAAAAATACCGCCCCAGTGCGGGCAAGCCGGAGGGTCGAACCTCCACTGGATGCCCCCCCTGGATATCGCAGCACCCAAACAAGTCCTGTTGCTGGACAAAAACCAGACGACCTCTTTCAAATACCTATCTGTGCCCCTATGATTCGTTCCGCAATCAGACCGGATCAGGTCCGCAAACTGCGACGGGATACGAAGCGGCCCAGCGTGGCCACAAAGGCTTCAGTGCTGAGGGCACTTACAAGTTCCAAGTGAACGGCCGTAGTGGCGAGGCACATGAAAACGCACAGAGAGGCCCTAGTACGATTCCGTTCACGCAAGTAGACATAATCAAGCCATCTATCATATAACCATTTACTGATTTCAATCTGATAATATCATAACTAGCCAGCTTTTCCAAACATGCAGTTCTATGCCTATGCCTCAACCAAGCCTCAAAGCATCAATACTCAAAACCACTATGTAAAACTTGAAAATAAATTGCAACAAATTAATTTCCCGATGCGCATAGATCAAAACAGACGAATTAAGTAAGGATAAACATAAGAGGCAGCCCCATTCCTCTTTCCAAATAAATATCTTCGACAACGCCATCAAAAATATGAAAACAGGATTGATTTTTATTTCCTTCGGCACAAATAGTGTTACTCAATTTCAATTTTCTTTTCAACAAAACATAATGGTCAAATATATTTACAAAAACATATGTAGACGTATTCAAAGAGTGTATTAAATTCACCTTTTTACTCACAACCACTACAACTACGAAACATTCGAGGTCGCAGAAACCCCGTAGCACCGGTACCGATCAAAAAGGGGGGACGGTAGTACCCCAGCCACGGCCGCTCAGCTAACGAGGGTGAGAAGGGCCTAGCTGACCGCTGAGTAGCTGTGAAGTTCCTCTCAACACGCTGAGGGGGGGCGACGACGCCCCCGCCCCTGGGGGAACGACCCCCCGTCGGGTCGGGGGAGGGACCCCTTTCAAACCCAGGGGCACGGTGGCTAACAGGCGAGCGCCAAGCGTCGCCCGACAGAGGGCGTGGCTGAGCGCCCCCGCCCGTGTGGTCGAGGGCCCGGCAGAGCCCCGAGAGGAGACGACGTTCGCACCCAGGCACAAAACTGCATGGTGATTGCCCTGGCAGTGCGGACAGGGCCGCTAGTGCGGGCAGTCTCGCTGGAGGTGCCTTTCCAAACACGAGTAGCACCAGCGGCGCTCCTTGGCGACAGTTCGCCTCGCCGGAACCGGCTTACCCAATAACTTCGGGTACGACGTCAGCCTGTGATCGGATGCGCGACAATAGGAGCAGGGGGGCGCCTCCCTGGCCGCTAGGCCACTGTAAGATGGTAGGGAGCGGAGCCCTCCCGCGGGAGCTCCGATCGGCCTTAGGAGGGTTGGCGGCAACTTGCCCGGCGGATTCCGCCTCTCACTGGGCACGGCTCGGTTGTCAACCCGTAAGTCGCCGACGGTGCCCGCTGCGTTTTCAATTTGTAGGCACTGCTCCTCCAAGAACCGCAGCATATCACTGAAGGGCGGAATATAGGAGGCGCCGTCCCCGCCGTACCTCTCCTCAAAATGTATCCGAAGGTCGAGAGGCAGGCGGGACAGCACGATGTGGAGCAACAAGAAGGACCATTAATCCACCGGTAAATCCAGCCGCCTCAACGCATTACAGGCCACCAAGACTGGATTCACGATGTCCGGGCGTAGTCTGGCCCGGTCCCTAAGCAGCGGGAGGCTTAGAAGCTGCCTAACGTATTCGTCCGCGATTTGCCGGACGTTGGCGTATCTTCCGGCGAGGAGGTCCCGAGCAATCTGGTAGGCGTCGTCCGACAATTTCAAATGGCCGACGACGCCCAGGGCCTCCCCCTCCAGTGAGGCTAGGAGGTACGCCATCTTCTGGCCTGGTGTCAAGTCCCTCCGGGCATCCACTAGACTATCAAAAAGGCCAATAAAAAGTCATCCAGTCGGAGAGGACCCCTGAGAACCTTGGCAGGTCCAGAGTTGGGTGTCGACCCAACAGCTCCGGCTGAGTAGGCTGCTTCCGAGGGGACTCGGCTAGGCCACTCAGCCGAGCTTCACGCGCTTCATTAGCATACTTGGCCCCCGCCTCGATCAAGTCGTCCGTGAGCGAAAAGAATTTCTCGTAGTCCGCGAGGCAGGAGTCTAGGACTCCCTGTTCCGCATCTGAGGCCAAAAGCTCTGTGCAAGCCTCCTCCACTACGGCCCTTCGGGCATCGACCTGCTCGAGCCGCTTCCCTAAACTATGGACCCGATCGGATCGCCATACCAAATTATAGGCGTTCGCGGCCCAGCGCAGCTCCGCCTGCAGGCAAAGCGCAGTGGTGAAGCGGTGGCTTGTGCGATGGCATCACTACTAAATACAAATTACTACAAATGCAAATTACTATTTATTAAATTAAATACAAATTACACTATAAATACAAGTACACACTACAGTCGGTCAGCAAAGATGCCTCGCTCTGGCGACCGACCCTTCGGCAATTAATCTACTATAATTATACGATAACGATAATTATACGATTATGTGATAACGATAATTATCTACCTACCCGAAATACCTGACGCGTACGCTAACCTAACCTAACCGTAAACTACACTCCCGCTTGCGCAACCTAACGGGCGTGGTTTCTAATTCTACGCACCTATCCGCTAACAAACAAAGGAAGCCAACAAAAAAGAAATTATTACGTATTACGGCCGGGCGTGATTGTAGAAACAATCAACCACGCTCTGCTACCAGAAATGTTACGGCTCCCAGCTGCCCCGGCAAAAGTCGAATGGGCTAGGGCTCATAGTAGCCTCCTCGACGAGCAGCCGAGGGTTCGGGCCCAATGGCCTATAGATAATTCTAAATTAATGGCAAATAAGCAAGCACAACTTACCGAGTTCCGGAGGTAGGGTTGACCACAGGGTACCGTCAGGGGCAAGTGGGGTGTATGTGAGTAGTGTGTAGTAGTGTGTACATGTAACCTGACTTAACCGATGTAGTCGGACCGCACTATTAAACATCATAGAGAGGAGAACACATCAGTGAGAACTCATTATTAAACATCCAAAAGTGACGTCACGAGTTGAACAGCATGGCGGCTACCGGTTTCACGCGAAACGTTAGATTAAAATTATTAAAAACTATTCGGTTTTAAAAAAATTATAAAAAATTATCTTCAAATTCAAATTCATTTATTTGCCATAAATAGGGTAAATTATAGGTCTTTACAATAAAAATAAGTTGCTTAAAGACCTATTTAGCCATGAGGTACGGCATGCAAACTTTTTTTTAAATTGTACAAATTATGTTGGTGGTAATAGATTCTAAATTGTCAACTTATTAAATGTAAGTTATATAATTCAAAATGTCGTAATTTACAATGTCAATGTCATAATTAAAATTTAAATTTAAATACATCCGATCATTAATTAAAGGTCAGATAAAATAGTGATACTCAGTGATACACAGCAATTTTGTCCATCACATGTCAACCTGCATATTATTATCATTTTGAAATTCCTTAACACTATAATAACATTTTTTTATTAGCCATTCACGTAACTTTTTGGTCATGAGAATCATAGAGCCGTGCTTGAACTGCTTTGGAATTTTATTAAATATTTTTACACACATGCAGTAACAACCTTTCTGAAAGAGAGAAGTTTTTGGTTTATGGTCTAGGACAAGCCGCTTATTATCTCTAGTGCTTCGTGGATATATATCACAAGCTGACTTAAATAACTCTGCATGTTGTTTGACAAATTTATATATTTGTAATATGTACATGCCAGGGACTGTTAATATACCCAGCTTAATGAATAGGGGCTTGCATGTATCAAATGGACCTTTACCGCATATAGCACGTATACATTTTTTTTGTGCGATAAGAACTCTATTTACTTCAATGCTGTTGCCCCACAGAACCAGACCATAATTAATATTAGACGCGACGTAACCATAATAAGCAGACATAGTTACGCTGAGCGTCGTTATCTTAGTTAAACGCCTTAAGACGAAAGCAAACCTATTAATTTTATTACAAATTTTGTCAATGTGGCCGGTGAAATTTAAGTTCTCGTCAAGTACTACACCCAAAAATGAAGCCATGGTAGTCCTTTCAATAGTTATATTTTTGTACAGCACATTAAGATTGTTTACTGCTCGTCTTTTTATATTAAAATTTATAAAATTGGTCTTGTTCAGATTTACATTTAGATTAATTAATTTAAGATATTGAACTATATTATGAATTGTATTATTAATGTCATTTTCATAACTATTTAAATTGTCATTATAATTCGATTTAACAATAATGGAAATGTCATCAGCAAACATTATGCATTGATGTTTAGTCACTCTCGGTAAATCATTATATATAATAAAAATAATATAGGACCTAGAACGCTACCCTGTGGTACTCCAAACTTATTTATTTTATAATCAGAACGATCGGATGTAGTTGTATTTCTCACGCTTATCCTATTTATTTCTACGCACTGGTGTCTATTTTCTAGATATGTTTTAAGCCAAGAGTGAGAAAGACCTCTGATTCCATACTTTTCCAGTTTATCTAACAGGACGCTATGAACTACAAAATCGAACGCCTTAGACATATCGAAGAAAAGTACAGTAGTACGCTGTTTATCATCGAGTCCAAGAATAACGTTATGTATTAGATTAAAGCACACGAGGGTAGTTGATTTTCCCTTCTGGAACCCATTTTGCTCCGGTGTAATGATTTTGAATTTTGTTAAATAGTCAAGCAGTCGTTTTTGCATGGCCTTTTCAAATACCTTGGATAACACCGGTATTAATGTAACTGGGCGTATAGTGGCTTATTATCACTCTAGGATTCATTTAAAACTTGAAAATGGGTGTAATACCTTATGGGAGTGCTTTCGTGAAAAGGGACGGAAGTGTGTAACAGGAAGCCGGGGAAGTGCGCGCTATTTGATTTGACCAATGAGCGCGCGGTGTTTAGTAAAGTGTGCTGTTATTTAAACCAATTTATATGTGGAAAGAATATTAATACATTTATTTACTATTGATAATAAGTGTCTGAAAAAGTGCAGATCATTGATAAAAAATGCAAGTGAGTAATAATTAATAATTATTCAAATAATTATTTGAGTATTAAGCTTTTTAAATTTTGAGGTTAATTTCTGTCGCTACTCAATTGATATTTTTAATTTTAATACATTTTTTTTTCAGGATATAATGTTGATGTTGCTTACTGCCAAGGTAAGATGTCAGATGTTACACATCATATGCGACTACTGTAAGGCTCGCTCGTTTTTTTGGTGAGTTCTCCTTAATGACTACAATATAATGACCAGAGAACTTCTTTCTAGCGCGTAAGAATGTAATAAAGATTTAAATGTTCGATAAGACTGGAGTGCAGTGTGACTCACCGGAAGGGTTTTGGTTGCCGGCGGCTGACGAGCGCACGCAATTCCGCCTCGCGCTCTGCCTCTCCAGCATCGGCAGCACCACCAGCTGTACCACCACCACCAGGTCCCGGGCGGTCACGAGGCGCCGCGTCGCAAGTATACAGCACACCGTTTACGCGGCTACCAAACTCCGAGTAGTTGATGAGCTCGAAGTGGCCCGTCACCTATACACGTACCATACCAATTTGACACCTCAATAATTTTTTTTTTGCCAAAAATTCTAGGAGGCAAAATTAAACTCTATTATCATAGACTTTCATTTTTCATTATGACGACGTTTTGGAAAATTTTACCAAACTGCCACAAAGAGAAAAAGAAGATGCTTCAATACAGGTGATCAAATAATACTCGCGAGATTATTTGATCACCTGTAAAACATCTAGACAAACTTACTTAAGGTAATAAACACTTCCTATAAAACTTTTATATAGCTGCATACGCGCCGAATATGACGTCTCCGTGCTCTATATGATTGCGACGCCTGCAATTTCTATCCACCCCCTTTTACACGGGGGATATGCTTACACATACCATTTATATTTTTTTTTATAGAAGAGAGGGCAAACGAGCATCAGCTCACCTGATGGTAAGTGACTGCCGCCGCCCATGAACAACCGCAACACCAGGGGAACCGGCCTTTTAAAAAGGAGTAGGCTCTTTTCTTGAAGGTCCCTAAGTCGTATCGGTCCGGAAAAATCGCTGATTGTAATCGATTCCACAAGATAGTTGTGCGAAGGAGAAAACTTCTTCTAAATCGCACAGTGGTGGACCGTTAATCATCCAGATGGTATGGATGGTATTGCGAGTTTTGTCGCGATGTGCGATGGTGAAATTGAGCGGCTGGAATTAGTCCGAACAATTCCTCGGAGCACTCCCCGTGATAGATGCGATAAAATACGCAAAGAGATGCAACATCTCTTACGCAGCGCCAGTGTATCGAGCCAATCAGAAAGAACTCGGTCGTCGACGATTCGAACCGCTCTGCGCTGGATGCGGTCAAGTGGAAGGAGCTGGCACTAGGGTGCCCCGGTCCAGAGATGAGAACAGTATTCCATGTGAGGCCGAACTTGCGCTTTGTAAAGTTGAAAACGATGTACCGGCATGAAATACTATCTCGCTCTGCTGAGCATGCCAAGCTTTTTAGAGGCCAAAAGGGCAAGTACGGGCTATGTCGAACTCGCATCGACTAAAACCCCATAGTGTTACACCGTCGTCGCATATTGGCAGGGCCACGCGAACACTTTCGCACACATTAGCAGCCCTAACGGCGCCGGTGCACCATGGCAGCTTCTCCTAGAAGAGTACTTCTTCCCTTTTCCTTCTCAGGTAAGGCCTCTAACTCCAGCTGCACAACAAGCGCCCATGTGCCCAATACTCGGAGGCCATGGGGCCAGAAAAAAGGAGCACTCAAAACATCAGCTTTTCCGATCGCAGCGGTGGATCTGTGCTGTATAACCGCCGCCAATCAAGTGTCGACCGCGGAAGATAGGGCGAGTGGCGGACGCATTGCTATACCAACACTCCTCTTCCCCCACGACTCCACCTCAGCTGTGACGAGAAGGGGGATAGGATATTCCTCCCGCCACAGTCCAACGCGCATTCAGAGTGGGCTAGGGAAGGCCACTCGGAGTAGTCACCTCGGACCAGTCAAGTGGGTTCCTCTTTGATCACCATGGGTAGAGTTGTGGCACTGTGGCAGGCTGGTGGCAGTGCAGCACGCACCTCATCGCAGAAGATAACCGCGTGCGAGCGCGACGCGTGGCGGCATCGCGCCGACAGCGGCACGTCGCAGCCCTCGCAGCCGATGCTGATGCTGGACAGCCGCATCGCGATCGCTGTACCAATCGCAGCGTCGCCGCCGTGTCTGTCACCAGAAAAAAACAATATTTATAATAACCGTTACAAGCTATTAATTAAAATCCACTGCAATACATAGGCCTCCCCCATATACTCAATTGATACATATATACACAATTGCTATCTGTACCCCCTATATGGGGAACACAGTGAACAATTGAGTCATGATCAAAGATTGTAAATCCCTTTCCTTTAGACCCTTCCTACCAGACAATAGATTTTTAGTTTTTAAAATTTAACTTTAATATATTACTAGGGTGGATAAAAAAAAGGAACAGATTTTTTTTATTGGAAGTAAAGACTAGAAATGACTTGGAGGCGGGGGGGGGGGGGGGGGGAGGACGACGGACTCGTACGTTAGACCTAGTAATGGCCAATAACCAAAAAATTAAAAACTCTTATTTCAGCTATTACTCCGCCTCCTTCGCACACAATCTTCTTACACAGTCTTTACTTCCCGCATCTCATTTGTTATACCTAGAAGTACTATTTCTAAGACCTAGACTAATTTATACCGTCAGTTACTTTATGTATCACAATGTTAGGAACTTTGATGTGATTTCTACAAAACAGTTTTTTATCATGCAAACACAAAAATATATTGCAGTGGGAACATTTAGTATAAGGTTTGGACTGAATCTTCTTGAAGTTGCAAACCTCACCACACTTTCCCCTCTTTTCTGAAAATGTAGGCCAATGTATTCTGTTACCCAAACATATATCTCTCAGAGTAGAATAATTCGATTTTCGTTTTACGGCGTACAGTACGTTTTCGTTGTACGGATAGAATGTTTAGAGCACGAAGCAAATACAAAGAGGAGGTGTTGTAATTACATTACATTATGTAACAACGCGTGACAATTTATGGGGTGAGGGGATGTTAAGCTCCGCCCACTTTACATTATCTACATCTACCGATAAATAGTAAAACTATTCGAATTGTTCCATATCGATGTTGCAATGTAGTTTAGCTACCTTGACGATAGATGGCGGCCTGTTCACAAAATGATTATAAACTATAAAAATAATATTTTGGTAAATTTCAGCACCTTCGTATGATTATTTTACCAATACTGAGCTCTACGTACCTTTATATTTTTAGTTTAATTGACACAAAGTGTCGCCATCTAGTGTGGAATAAATTTAATTATATTTGAAGCCGCCGTAAAGAGATTTTTCTAGAATTATTTTAATAAATTAGGTTTAAAATTACTTACAAAAAAAAATTTGATGCCATCCATAGCATCAGAGCGTCTATCTGAGTAGTTTTTACACAATAAAACACAACACTTCATCCTTTTCCTTTTAATACTACGAAAATACATTGATTTGCGATTTTCAACACACAAGCGCATAGGACGAATGCAGACATTATACTATCTAAAGCCACGTCCACTATGATAACGTCAGGACCTACTTAGAATCACAGTGCACAGTTGCTTATGCCGTTTCCTGTTTGTACTTGCTTCGTAGTTTAGAGTTACGAGCTATCGGGTTTGACTGAATAAAGTAATCCGTGGTAGTGATGAGTGCGGAAGTGGTCCTCCGAGGCGGACAAGTGTAGAGAGATGAGTCACCTGCCAGGCTTGACGGGGCAGAGCGTGGCGCGCACGGGCAGGTCGCGCGCGGCGGGCGGCGCGGGCGGCGCGGGGGGCGGGCCGGGGCGGCGCGCGGGCGGCGGCGCGCCCCACACGAGGCGCGCGATGCGCTCGCGGTCGGCGCGCGCCAGCAGCTCGGACGGCAGCTGCGCGCGCCGCACGCCCAGGCGCGCCAGGCGCGCGCGGTCCACGCCGCGCAGCAGCCGCGCGCCCGCCGCCGCGCCCGCGCCGCACGCGCGCCACGCGCCCGCCGCCACCTCGCCGCACGCGATCTGCGCACACACAAACTTACTAACTGAGCAGAATGACAGCCGCAAATTTTATTTTGATTCATTATTAAAAAGACACTGCTGCCCATCTCCTAATTTGTTTCCCCCTGTCGCCTCTTACGACAGCCACGATACGATGTGAGGTAGTGGATATTCTTACACCGCCACTACACGGTGGAGTAAACATTAAAGCAACGTTTAAACTCCACCGAATCTAAATAGTATATTTCATTACGAATGCGGATAGCCTGTCATTGCAAAGAGTTCCGACAAAAGTCTACCCGAGCCGAGGCGCAGCCGAAGGTGAGGGTTGACAGTCGGAACAAGTTGCAATAACGGTTCCGCACGTATACTGAACAACTATATTTAATACAGTTGCGAAAACATGAAACAATTAAATACAGAACATTTTTTAAAAATAGCGCCAACCGTAAAATAATATAAACAAAGATTTTTTTTGTTTTCTTCACCCATTCTGAATAGACAAAAGAACTATGCCCATATAGCCCATATAGCCAAATCTTCAGTAGAATTTTTTTATTGATATGAAATGAAAATGAAATTTAATAAACTGAAATGAAATGAAACCTAACCTAACTCATTGAATCAAATTGAATTCAATGAGAATCAAATCATTAACCCGCGAGTAGTCGCGCATGGGTCGAAAAGACCCAGTACCTTGTTTCTTGTTCCATAAATTTTTAAATGTTGCTTACTATTCAAGGTCGCGCTCAGTACCTTTAAGCTACAATATAGGCTACCCGCACGCCCCGCCTCACTCAGTTCACGTGCGGCGTTTGGACAGCACGAACGTATAAAGTGAGTATGGGTCGTTTCGACCCTTACGCGACGGTTTGTGTAAGTGTATTATTTTTCTTTAAAAATATTTTTAGTTTATTTTTTCTTTGCAGAAATGTCGCGTAATATTTTAGACGATCACAGAATTCAAGAAATTCTAGAGGAAGATGGTATTGAAGGAGAAGTCTCTAGAAGAAGTAAGAAATTGAAGATAACTTAGAGATCGACGATGACGACTCAAATTCCAGTCAAAGCGGCGATGATGATAATTCTGAGGCCAAAGATTTTTCAGCAGGTAATATTTCTGCCGAAATGTTACACAGAAGACCTGATCTCAGTGATGTGCCTCTGAGTTATATCCGTCAAGGATACTATGTGGGTAAAAATGGCTCCACTAACTGGAGTATTGAGGAACCCCTAGAAATGTTCGTACTCGTAGGCACAACATTATATTTCATGCGCCGGGAACGATTAATGAGGCAAAAGATGCACTTACGCCTTTGGACTGCTGCAGTCTTATGTTCCCTGACAGTCTTTAAGACATGGTTGTACACACATATACCAATATGTATATTGACAGTATCCACGATAACTTCCAAAGTGAAAGAGACTGCTTACCTATGGATTTGGTAGAATTGAAGGCTCTACTTGGGCTTCTTTATTACTGTGGAAAACTTCGTGGATCGCATTTGAACACCATGGATTTTTGGGCAACTGACGGCACTGGATCAGACGTGTGCATAGCTACCATGTCACAACAAAGATTTCATTTTTTACTTCATTGCCTTAGGTTTGATGATCCAAATACACGCGAACAGAGGAGCCAAGATGATAAACTGGCTGCAATTAGAGATTTATTTACCAAATTCGTTGAAATTATAAAGAAACATTACTCTTTATGGGATACAGTGACTATTGATGAAAAACTGGAGCCATTCCGTGGTCGCTGTCCATTTTGCCAGTACATGCCGAAGAAGCCTGCCAAATACGGAATAAAAATATTTGTAATGGCTGACTCAAGAACTTACTATTCGGCATGTTTAGAAGTATACACCGGAAGGCAAAATTCAGGACCACATGCTGTAAGTAACTCTCCTCCAGATGTCGTGAAACGTTTGTTTGAGCAAATAAGAGGGTCTCATCTTAACGTGGTAATGGATAATTGGTTCACGAGTATCCCATTGATGACAGAATTGTATGAAGATTATGAGCGTACGGTTGTAGGGACTCTTCGTAAAAATAAACCAGAAATACCCCCATACTTTGTTGCTACACGAGGACGAGAAGAATGGACTACCTACTTTGGCTTTAAGCCTAATTGTACATTAGTATCGTACTCACCAAGAAAGGGAAAAGTGGTGCTTCTTGCTTCTACAATGCATCATGATGCGAAAATAGATGTTGATACAGGAGATAAACGCAAGCCAGAAGTGATAACGGATTATAATATGCATAAATGTGGAGTGGACGTGGTTGACGAGATGTGTGGTACATATTCTGTATCAAGAGTAAGTAAAAGATGGCCACTAACGATATTTTTTGGACTTATGAATGTGGGATGTCTAAATGCGTTTGTTATTTATAACGCAAATATAACGCATATAAATCACGAACCCCTCGAAAGACGTAACTTTTTAAAAAAACATAGCTTTATCCCTTGTTAAACCACAAATAGAAAAGAGGTCTTCTATTACGACTCTGCCCAGACACATTCGGAGCAGAATGTTTCAAGTACTTGGCAGAGAAGAAAGTACAGATCAAACGGCATCGGCTGGGCCTAGTAACATTCGTGGGAGGTGTTCCACCTGCCCTCCTAAAAAGGATAGAAAATCCAAAACTCAATGCCTCTTTCATATGTAGAGATCACACCGCATTTTTATGCATTAATTGTAATCAGAAAATGAGTCAAAAATAAGATAAGACGGCAAGAAGACTAATTAGAAAACAAATAAGAAATATTTTGAGAAAGACTTTTATGAGAAGTTTGAAAGCTGATTATAAAAAAAAAACTTGTTATGTTAAATGTTTTATTTTATTGATTGTTTTAGGAGAAAATTTATTAGTTTTTGTAAGAATGTTTTTTTTTCAGTTATACTAGAATAAAAAAGTTAGACTGTGATTCTGGTTCCTATGCATAAAAAAGTAAGATTTAGCACTTAACTCTTTGCTATTGTGATAAAAATAAAAAATAAATCAAAATATATAAATATTTGTGACTCATTATTGTTTTAATTACCCTTTTCTTTTACGTTTATATAAAAAAAATATAATTCCCTTTTTTGGAATAGAATAATGCATTTCAATTTGGGGTCTTTTAGACCCTCACGCGACCGCTTATGTCACAAAATGAGACGCGAGTACCGGCGGGTTAAATCTGATATTGAAACAAATTAATAACTTCTTTTTAGAAATATTTGCATGAATAATAAAAACTTCTATGAATTTTTTTAGTAAAAACTTTGTGGTTGGTTTTTTTTTAATAGACATTTATTTATTTATTTATTTATAATTAATTACAACGGCTTGCGCCAATTACAGTAATTAATAGGTAAAACAGAACATATAACATAATTAACATAATTCAAAAACAAATAACAAGTCAGAGATCAAACATACTTAACAATAATTAGAGGAAATAAAATAATATAAAACAGAATAAAGTGATAACAGCATATAACTTATTTATCTAACAAACATGGCTTTCACATAACATGAGACAGTTTGACATGATCACCTTGAGTGTGTCATTAAAGATGTCACATTCCGGGACTGTCTCCATTAAGGAGTTTATAGCACCATGCATGCGACACAGCGGGGATTGCGCGCGCGACACAGTGCGGCAATAGGATGTGGCGAACAGCCGGTGTCGTCGAGTAGGCCTATGACGCAGGTAGTTGTTAGGCACATAAAGTGTACACAAAGTATTGTGCAGCTCTGGGGAATCGACCATGCTCCTTAAAATTTTTATGGCTATTAGGATCTGATCTCTGGCTAGTACAAATCTACAAGTCTCGATTTGATTTCCCATCCTTCTTACGCTTCACCTTCCGCCTCGTGGTCTTTATCGATTCAAATAATAAACTCTTTGCACATTCGATCTCCTCTGTGGAGAATGACGTAGAACAAATACGCACAATACTCTCTTCGTCCATGACGTCCATCTTATTTTGTATGAATGCCAGGAGTTCACAAATAACTATATTACAAATACTGCACTTCACTTTATTTGACATTATTGCAACGTCCTGATTTTTATTTTTGTTCAAAATCAGTTTAATAATATCCAAAATTTCCGATAAATATACTAAAAATACAAATTATAAAATTTTATTTATGCATTTCATTACAGTGACATTTTTAGTTTATTTTGACAGTTGAGAAAGAGAACGCACGAGTTCAGAAACGGTAAAGAAAAAGCTCCAGTATATAATAGCCCACATCCCGAACGCTATACGTCCCTGCAATACGCCACTTTTTGAGCAACTGTATTAAAAAATATCTTTCGACAGCTGTCACATTCATTGGACTAGGCACGTCAACAAAAAAATCAGTAAATAAAATCCCACACATTCTATTTTAGCCGGGCTTAAATTAGACTCAAATACCTGCGCAGGTACAATTTTTAGGAACAAAATGATAACAAAAGAAGTAGAAAAGTGGAAGCTAACTAAAACTACAGATATGAAAATAAAAATTGCACGGTTACAATGACGTAAATAATACATTATCTATTCGTTATCATCGATACTAATTCGATTTTATTTTATATTTTTATGATTCATTTGGTGTACAAATGCAACATGTCGTTCATTACAGTGATCGTGATAATGTGTATTAAAGATTTTATTTTAAAAAAAGTTTATTTTGGGGTTACTGAAAAAAAAATGTTGTTTCCACTAATATCGTGTAATTGTTTATTAATTAACTGTTTATCGTAATTCTTTATTAGATACTACTATATTAAAATACAAAAAAAAAATGTAATAATATTATAATTATGATAATAATTTTCAATTTATTTTATAATCGAAAAATAAAACAAACTGTTACCCTAAGCAATCTTAGGAGCGAATATGAGGTGGCGCATCTCTATCTACTAGCGTCTGTATGGAATGTCTCGGAAAGCCAACTTCAACCCGGCCATAATAGTACCCGGACCTTAAAATTTTCGATGCTTAAGACAAATTAATATCGATTCTTTAGAATAGATAACCATCTACAGTTTTATTTATATTAATATCAGAATAAATTAAAACACAAAATGTATCACTTTCTTTATATTTATTGCTTACTACTAATTTCTACAGACATAATTATATAAATTAAAGACTGTACTAGATTAAAAATAAATTTATTTAAACACTTTTACTACAAGTTGAACTGTCCTCGTCATCATCGTTGTTTACATTAATTATTATTTCATTTTCAATAATGCAGTCAAAATGGATGCATCTTTCATGATCATAATTTTATTTAATAAATAATAAATCTAAAATGTTAAGGGTATTTTTTTTTCTATAATTTGACCAATTATTCGCTTTAGCATGAATTGAAGGGCACAGGGAAAAAAGGAGCTCATTGACAATTTTACGTTTTTGGAATGAACTATACCATTTTACTTCGTTTTCTGTAGCCAATCAGAGCACGTTATTTTAAACACGATAAAAGGCGATGATTTTGTGTAAAGTGAATTGAAAAAAATTGTACTTTAGGATAAAACGCGCTCATTGCATTCCATACCGCGTAAAAAAGTACCCATTGTCTATGAAACCACGCTAGAACGGGCTGATCGCAGCGATTGTAACAGAAAACGCGCTCATAGTCAGCCATCTGTATTATTTTGTCATACAAATGACAGCTGCCAGATAAGCTTCCTTGCATAAATTTTACGACTCCTTTAGTGTACGTTAGGTTTTTAAAAGTTTTTGCTTATTTATCTCAAAATGGACAATAATACGTAGGACACTCAATAAGTTTTAAGATATACAAAAAGTATTCTAGATATTATTAATATTTATTTTACATCTTTTCAAAATATTCTCCATCATGCTCTATACAAAGTTTCATTCGCCTAAGTCAACTCTGAAAACACTTTTGTCAGTCTTGATTTGACAGGTCGGAAATAGCTTCTTCGTAGGCAGCCACGGCTTCAACACCAGATTCCTCAATAAATGCTTTTGTTCTAAGGGAGGTATGTGAAGAGGCGTTATCGTGATGCAGCATGATTCCCCGAAGCCCGGTCTTTGGTCTTCTCTCCCGCACAGCTTAAAAAGCTTTGGGTAATGCAACTGTAGTATACCATTCAGAGTTGACTGACCTACAATTTTCTAGCATTGACGTCGACAAATGTCCGCTCCGCGAAAAAAACTAGCCACGATTTTTTTGCCGACGTTGCGAGGTCTTTGTAGTATTGTCAGTAACTGTCCTTCTGAGTAGACCTATACCGATGATTGTCTTTTATTTTGCGGATCATATTCATAGATCCATGTCTCGTCACCAGTAACGATTTCTGAAACACGCCTAGATGTACCTTTTTCAAAACGCATTTCATGGCACCAATCGACAGGAGTCTGTTTTTCGCTTTCGGAGAGCAAACGAGGGATCCATCGACAACAAAGCTTCCTCACTTCAAGATGTTGATGTAGGATGGTATAAACGCTGCTTATTTCATTAGTGTGTTTATGTAATTAGACATTGTTTATGATCACCAATTAATTTGTAAAATGTAAAAAGGAGATCATTGTGATAATGAGCACCTTCTTGCCTTTTACATTTGGGAGTTAGGTAATTAAATTACAAACTATTGTTTATTTACCAACCCAATCTTTTAAAATAACAATATATTATGTTAAATATACACTGTTCCTTTTTTATATGGGTACAAATCATATTCTAGTAGAGTTGTAAGCGTAGAAATTGAAATTTTAGGTTTAATTCTTTAATTACTCGAAGCAATGAGAATGTTAATGAGCTCCTTCTTTTCCTGTGCCCTTCAATTTGAATCATCCCGACACTACGGAAAGAAACATTACGATATATCATTGAAATAACGTCTAGCAAAAAAGTTGATTTTGATTAAATCGTTTATATTTTTTACTATATTTAAAATATTCAAATTTAAATTAGTGTTAAAGAACTATGCGTGTTGTAATTAAATAGAGATAACTTCATAATCATTTGGTTTTACGTAAAAGGTTATTTTAAATCGTGTGAGTATGCTTGTACAAAGTTAAACCAGAGTTATTAATATGAAACGTCAAAAGATATTTTCTTAGATTTGGTTATTGGACGAACAACTGGCCGAGTTATTCGTGGACGAGTACGACGCATTTACATATTCGTCTGTATTCACTCAACGTAGATCTTTTAAACCTAGATGACGTGCGTCTAGTTACTACGACTTTGTGTCTACTTAACTTTTATAGAATAACAAATATGTTAAATGACAAAAATAAAAAAGACGGCAACGAAGATGGTGGATGATCGCCGTCAACCGCAGCCGAAACCGGTAAGTAAACTATTTTACTTAATAAATAATGTAGTTTCGCTCTCGTGAATTACTTAATTAGAGCTGAACCAAGTACCTACTTAATTTATTTTGATATATTTAATTACAGACAGGGATTGGAGAAAATAATATCGGATAATGATAGTCCAAGGGTCAATTAAATAATAACGAGTATCGACACCGATATACACAAACACAAAGGATTGTTTGTGTTTGTGTATATCGGTATCATTCATGTTAAAAACCCATTTTTAACCTGAAATGATTATCAAATGGCTTTGCATTATATGATTGTGATTGTTTTTTTTTTTTTTATATGTATATAAAGGTGCAAACGCGCTTGCGACTCACCTGACGCTAAAAGACTACCGCCACACATGAACAACTGCAACACCAGGCCAATTGCAGATGTTGTTGCTGGCTTTTTTAAAATGAGTGGTCTCCTTTCTTGAAGGTCCCTAAATCTTTATAAATTTCTCGAAGTTGTAGCAGTAGTAGAAGGAAGCTACTGGTAAATCGCACAGTGGTGGACCGCCAAGCATCCAGATAGCGTGGATGGTATCGCGAATTCTGGCGCAATGTTCGTTAGTGGAATTTGGCGACTGTATAATGTCATTTTACAAAAAATAGAAATAAAAAACAAAAATGTATAAATAAATATTAACTAACCTGTTGCAACTGCTGCCAAGCAAGCAACTTAATCAGCCTTTCATCCAACTTCTTCAATTGTTCCTCCACAGTGGCCAACAATTCTTCTACACCCTCGTCACCCTTCAACTCCAAACGCTCACTCTTGCCTGCCCGCTTTCCCGTAGCCTTCCCTTCAGTGGACACCCGACGTCTTTTCACTTTACTTGTCAGGTACTCAAAATCGGAATCTGAAAGCTCACTCGATGAGTCGCCTTTTTCAATCTGTAAAAGAAAATTTAGTTACAAAAGAATACAGAATATATATAATAGTAGATAATAGTACAAGTACAGAAGAATCACTCTATGATAGCAAACTTGCGAGTTTTAACCTAGTAACAACGTCGCTAATGTTCATAATACGTTCTTCAAAATAGCCTACCGAATATTACGGCGCGCATATTAAATCAAAATGCACCTTACGCCCGCGTGCGAGAATCTGTGTCACTTAGCCGGTTACGCGCCTTTGTTTAGGCCGCTCCTACTCTACAGTTAGGTGTTGTGACAAAACAAATTGAATCCTTTGATATTAGTTGGTAGTAAAATACACCGAGATATTATGCAATGTAATTTGCTGATAATAAGAACATTATTGTTCAATGTGAGGAAGGTACACAGGTAATATACAACATCGAGAAAAATTAAGATTATAACAGCGTGAACGTCTTTCGATTTGCCGACAGTCCTTATGGCAGAATCGCTGGAGGACCTAAGCACTAAGCTTAATGACCTCAATAGTGCCTCCCAACGGATAGGTCTTGATATGAACATGTACAAAACCAAGATCATGTATAACGTCCATGTCACACGTATGCCGGTGGTTATTGGGAGCATTAAGCTCGAAGTTGTTGACGAGTATGTTTACCCGGGACAATTTAGGAAAACAGTCCGACTAGGTAAGTCCAACTTCGACCGAGAGGTCAATCGACGGATTCAACTCTGCTGGGCAGCGTTCAGAAAATTACGGCACATCTTCTTGTCAGGTATACCTCAAAACTTGAAAACGAGACTGTACAACCAGTGCGTGTTGCCAGTGATGACTTATGGAACTGAGACGTGGTGCTTCACTGCTGACCAAACGAGGAAGCTCAAGGTCGCTCAGCGAGCTATGGAGAGGGCTATGCTAGCAGTTTCTCTGCGTGATAAACTTAGAAATGAGGATATCCGCTGTAGAACCAGAGTGACCGACATAGCCCAACGGATTATTAAGCTGAAGTGACAATGGGCCGGCCATATAGTTCGAAGAGCCGACAACCGATGGGGAAAAATGGTTCTCGAGTGGCGACCTCGTACCGGCGGACGAGGTGTGGGGCGTCCCCCCCACTAAATGGAGTGACGAACTGGTGGGAGGTCGATGGATGCAGGTGGCTCGTGACCGTGCTTTGTGGTATTCCTTGGGGTAGGCCTATGTTCAGCAGTGGACTTGTGAAGGGCTGTAATGATGATGATGGCGATGAACGTCTTTGAAACTCCAATAATTTACCTATTTACCATTTTCTGTTTCACATTTTTGCTATTTACAAACATGCAACACGCGACGGCATTTTCTGCCAACTTCCAAAAAGGAGACGATACTCAATTCGACTGTATGTTTTTTTTTATGTGTGTTACCTCATAACTTTTTACTGGGTGAACCTATTTCGATGATTCTTTTTTTATTTGAAAGCTGTTACTTCTCGTGTGGTCCCATATGAATTTGATCAAGGTCAGACCTTGATCAAATTCATATGGGACCACCATGAGTTATTCTTAATAACTTATATTGATGTCGACAGTACAAATTTTTTAATTTTTAATTAGAAATGAAAGAGTGGCAAGGAGAAGTACTGCTATTTTCAATCTCTTTCTTTTATCGACAAGTAATTATTTAACTAATGACCAGTATATGGTGATCTTACATTAGTAGGCAGTCACTAGTAGAAAAATGGTTTAAGGACATTGACATTATACGCGAAAAAATCTAAAACTGCGAAACTGTGGTTGTCTATACAAATAAATAAAATTGAAGTGTCTGTTTGTAATGTCGAAATAACAGCTTTTTACTATATGCATATGAAAGTATATACGGTACTTATAGCAAAAATACGATTTTTAAAATTTTTGTCTGTCTGTGATTCCGTACGTCTGTCTATCTGTCTGTTTGTTCCGGCTAATCTCCGAAACGGCTGGACCGATTTTGATCGGACTTTTACTGGCAGATGGCTGATGTAATAAAAAGTAAATAGGCTACTTTTATTTTAGAAAAAGAATTAGGATTCCGCGCAAAAAATTAAAACCCATGAAATCCAATCGTAATAAATTACGCGCGGGCGAAGTCGCAGGGAACAGCTAGTCAAATAATAAATCTGTAACTGTGGGGTAAGTAACTAGTTACCTAATTATCTAGATCTACCTATAAATAATAATATCTTACCTTTGGATATTCTTAGGAGCAGTAAAGAATGCAAAGTCGAAATTGTTACTGAAGTACCCGTAGGTATACTATGCAGTACTGTGTGCTCGTTTGTCACCCTAATTCAGTTTTGGCTTTTTGAGTGGCCTTACTTGAATAAAAACTCAAAAATAAACATCAAAAGTCCCTATGTAAATACTTATAAGAGAAAAATACTTTTTTGTTAACGCAAGGCGCTTGTCAGCACGATCGCGCGCGTGTGAACTTCACTGAATTAGCTGCTTGTGAGCGGCCACGCAGTGTACTATATTTTCATGCCTAAAGTGCGGAGTGAGATAGTCTTGGTTGTCACAGGCACACACACATAGTGTGTAGAACACAAGCAGTTTTAAAGTCTCCTATAGAATTGCATAATTTATTACAAGTAATACCACTACATCTTCTCGTCGTAGATATACCTCAAAACTTGAAAACAAGATTGTACAACCTGTGCGCGTTGCTGGTGATGACTTATGGATCTGAGACATGGTCTGGTGACCGTATGAGGAAGCTCAATGACGCTAAGTTCATTCGTGCCAGAGCTATAATATAGTTATTATATATTTCTATAGAAACACAAAAACAGAAGAAAACTGTACAGTAGACATTAAGGGGACAATTAGCATACACATTGAAGCTAATATTATATACCTTAGGTTTAGTAATAGCTTCAAGGTCATCAGCAGCATCTTCTTCACTCGCACCTTGCAGCGGACACGGGCCTTCTCCAGAGTACTGCGGGCACGCTGTGTTCATGCAGATTTGGTGCTTGGGTCCATCTTCGTCCTCAGACTCCGTGTACACGCCGCTGGCTTTCAGTTTCTGGAGCACTGCATTTAGGGGAATAAATAATTGGAAATTATGCAACTCAATTTTGATGATATTCAGTTTTTATTGATTTACAGAATGGTATGATTTTATAAATCCGACTTTAAAAGAGAAGGATCTCAAATCGAATGTATGTTCCTTTTTTTCTCTTGTTTTTGTTTAGCAAATTAATGCTTTTGTTTATAATGCAGTACAGCCACCACTGAAGTATAACTTATTTAGTTAATGGTTCAGTGACGGTCATGGTTCAGTGATAAATTTATGGGGAAAATCCACTTCTAAGACTGGAAAAATAAGGGATGAATTTTTTTAATGTAACGATTTAGACGAAATTATTATATTAGTATAACCTATTTAGTATTTACGTTATACTTCAGTAGTGGTCCCATATAAATTTATGAGAAAAAATCCACTCTTAGGAGTGGCAAAATAGGGAATGAAGTTTTTAATGTAAGTATTTAGAAGAAATTCAAGCTATTGGTATTCTTTATTTCACTTAAAGGTAAAATAATTAAGACTTATTAAAAATTAAAAGCTGACTGTTAAAAACTAAAAAAAAATTATTCCCGCATATATGAGTCGTGGCTTTAAGACTTCTGCATCCTGTCTTAGCACCAAATTCTGAAGCTAGTATGCGGATATTACTTTATTATTTTTAGTTCTTTGAAATAAGCTTCTTTTACTTTTTAAATTCTAATAATATTATAGTGTAATCAGTATAAAATTAGATTATTAGATAGAGTGAGAGATAGATAGATAAAGAAAGTTAAAGTAACAGATACGAGAGAGAGAGGTAGGTAAAGCGGATAAGAAAGAGTAAGAGAGATATAAAGTGTTAAGATAGAGGGATAGAGGAAGAGCAAGGGAGAGAGAGAAAGAGAGAGCGGTAGAGTGAGAGTGTGTACCGGCGGTGCAGCGCACGTGGTCGCGGCGGCTGGGCAGCAGCGGCGGCGGGCGGCGGTAGTGCAGCCGCACCATGCCCGGCACCACCACGCGCCCCCGTATTCCCCATGCCTTCAGCCTGCAACAAACACACACGCCCTATATATGTAGTATCTAGTATATGACTATACCACCCATCTACCATACACCACCATAATATTTAGTGAACTTCCCGAGAAATTGTGCAATTGGATCACCAGTTTTCTTGCAGATCGGAGCATTAAGGTCGTAGTAGACGGTGCATACTCCGATTACAAGCCCATTAACGCTGGTGTTCCACAAGGCTGCGTGCTATCACCAATGTTGTTTTTTCTGCATATCAATGATATGTTGCAAACCAGTAACATTCAGTGCTATGCAGACGACAGCACTGGTGATGCTTTATACACCGGGCATGCCAATATTTCTCGGGAAAACGTCGCCGAGTACCGGAACAAACTTGTGTCTGAAGTCGAGACTTTGTTGAACAAAGTCCCAGACTGGGGGCGAGTAAATCTAGTCCAGTTCAATCCCTAGAAGACACAAGTTTGCGCGTTTACCGCTAAAAAGAATCCCTTTGTCGTATCTCCTCAGTTTCAAGGCACTCCCCTTGTTGCCTCAGCCAGTATCGGAATCCTCGGCGTCGACATATCGAGTGACGTGCAGTTTCGTGGTCACTTGGAACAGAAGGCCAAATTGGCCTCTAAAAATCTTGGCGTGCTCAGCAGAGCGGAACAGTATTTCATGCGTGCTCAGCAGAGCGGAACAGTATTTCATGCGTGCACACCGCTTGCAACTTTACAAGGCGCAGGTTTGGTCTCACATGGAATACTGTTCCCATCTCTGGGCAGGGGCTCCCCAATGCCAGCTCCTTCCACTTGACCACATCCAGCGCAGAGCGGTTCGAATCGTCGACGACCGAGTTCTTTCCGATCGGCTTGACTCACTGGCACTGCGTAGAGATGTTGCATCTCTTTGCGTATTTTATCGCATCTACCACGGGGAGTGCTTTGAGGAATTGTTTCGGACTAATTCCAGACGCTCTATTTCACCATCGCACATCGCGACAAAACTCGCGATACCATCCATATGTTCTGGATGATTGGCGGTCCACCACTGTGCGATTTAGAAGAAGTTTTCGGTACGACTTTCCATTGACTCCCATCGAGTTGGGGGTTGATACGTAAATACAAACAACAATTTTAACAAATAATGAGTTACATATTTAAAAACATGAAAGCTTAATAAACATAAAATTATGTTACAATTTAATTGTCATTAAAAGATTTAAAAATAATGGTAGTTTATCAACGACCGATAAAAAATACCTATGTTAATTAATGTTTTTGTGTTTTATAAGATGTAATCAATCCACATAAAATTTACAAGTATTATTTTCTTTCAATTTAATTTGATTATTTTTATGTTGATTTTTCTGGAGTAAAATTATTTATATACGTTTGAATACTGATTTTGATAACTCACTTAAAGGGAACCATAGAGTTATTGTTACGTATTGTATTTTGTCAGCATTAATGAAAAGCCACAACAAAAAGTGGATAAAATTTAACTACGCTCTACATCATACATAATATGCCGACAGATAAAAGTAGTCCATTAATTATGCCAATTTTTCCATCCATTGCTATCAAATAAAATATTTAATTGCAATTATAAAATGCTTGAACTAGGTCATGTCGCGCACCTCCGACACGTGATGACGCGGGTGAAACCGCGGGGCACAGCTAGTTATAAATATTAGTTATCAACCTAAATTTAACTAATGCAATAATAACATCGGCATAAGATATTACTAAAATAACCTAAACGTCATCGTAATCAGATGGTAACCACAACAAAGAACCGGACGAATCAATCAGGACAGGACTATTCCAGAAAGTCTGTAATGATATCACAATGGGTGGACTCCACAGAGGGTAACCCACTGATCAACAATTCACTCAAGGTCCAGATTATGGATCCCCACTGCACCGGTGGTTGAGTCAAGTCCTAAAAAAGACTGCTTGCTTAGCGAGTTTCCGAGTGGTTCACTTCATATGCTTACATTATTAATTAGATTTTTTTATTCTAATAACTTTCTTTGCGTTTTCCCATATTATCTACCTGAAATAGATATTAAAGTAAATTACTATTTTATTAAGTACATTAATTTCTGATAATTACAAAAAAACAATACAAAATAAATAATAAAAAATATAAAGCGAATTACGGAAACCTAACCGTTTCATACTAAAATATATGGACGATTTCTGTTAAAAATGAATGATATTTACGCTTAAATTGTTGCTTTTTGGTTTGAATTAGTAAAAATAATGATTGGTGAATGTGTTGTCTATACTTTTGTCTCACGTTTTAACCAAAAAGGTTTTCTAAAATAATAACGAAATGGCCTAGAGATTTAAAATAGAAAAGGCCGTTTTAAGTGTTTTTACCATTGTTGAAGATTTTTTTTTCTCGAAAATCAAGATGTTTTTTATAAATATCACATGGTGAAAGTCTATTAACTAATTGAGATTTTTTTGTAGTGTCATTCAATGAAGTCAGTTCTTTAATATTTTTAAAACCGTAACTGCCTATTTGCGTGTTTCTTAAGGACCGGCCTTTTAAATCAATTCAGCACATACTGCAAATTTTGTAAATAAGTGTATTTAAAATTTAACATGTGCCTGAAAGGACAGTTATTGATACTACACAACCTTCCAGTCTTAGAAATTATATATGTATAATTATTGCGCGGTAATGTGATAGATGAAGCAGCCTCATTTCTTCTCATCATAGTGGGTCAAGATTTATAACAGACTTAATTTCTGTTATAAATCTTGACCCACATGATATTATTACATATACATTTGATATTTACACAGTAAAATGTCCAGAGTCAAACTTATCGACGTAACGAAAAGAGCAGAACAACGTGTGCCGAGAAAGTTAGTTAAATATATTATATTTCGAGGGCATATGAAAGATCTCCAACAGTTATTAGAGTAATGCGGCTGAAACTTTCCGGCTTAAAAACCCTCTCAAAAAAGAAAGAAGGTGAAAAACACGGGCTAAATTAATATAGTACTGATAAGAATACTAGGTTGTTCGGGGTTGTACCGACACTAAGGGGATGATAATCTGATAACGTTTGATAAGTGTGATAAAATATATTTTGGATAAGTTTAGAAATATAAAAGATTTTAGAAAAATTTACTTCGCAAATATCCGCGTTATAAAATAAAATGATGTGTGGTTTATGATGTCATCTGTTATTTTGCGTAAATATTCTGTAATTGTCATTCTTGTGATATTTTTACTGTTTTCTTTTTTTATTGTTTGTTACCATTATTATTACTTTCTCTTTTGAGTTGTCGGTGCAAAGCGTTTAGTTGAAAAATGGGGTAATCTAAGTGCGAGCGCGAGTGACTCACACAACATGTAATTCCTAAAACTGACCAAAGCCAACGGCGACCAAAAAGTGGCCTCAATGTTGACCTTAACAAAATTTTAAATTACTTAACAATATTTAAAAAATAAAATAAAACAAACTCCACTTTGTGTTTCATATAAGAAAACTTTCATAAATATTCTTAATCAAGTTTCGGGGCCCTGGTTTGCAGGTATACACCTCCTTATAAAACTCATATAATTAACAAAACTGTAGACGTTGCAGATAAGGATCATACAATATTTGAAAATAATATGGCAATCTTGCTTTATTTTTGTAGTTACAAAATCATTGTTATTATTTAATACATTCTCTCATACATATCACTAATTTGAACATAATCAGTAAAAACGAACAATTTTAGCAGCCTAGGATAACTTAGGAACAGTTACATGTTTTACAGGCTATTTTCCGCAACTCCACGTCTAAGCGCATATTTTGTGTGTGTGTCCAAGAATATTATGATTATTCGATTCTTCCCGAAGGAGTTCAACTATGGACTAATATAAAGAACAATAGCAGAAAAATAGTTGACAAAAATTATCGCGTCTAGAAATAAGTTATATATAAAATGAGTTTTATTATTTTTATATGATTTTTGAAATAAAAATGTATTTTAATTACAGCCACAGAAAAAAAAAACATTTTTGGGAATATCAAATGACTTGAATCATTTTACTCTATTCAAGTGCGGCCATTCAGTATATTCAAACTATTTTCGTATACACTTTGTAAGTTATTATTAGTAATAACTATACTATCAGTTATAATAAAAATAAAAGTGATATGGTTGGGAATAAGTCTCTTACAAAGAACTTCCTACAATAATACATTATCTCAATCATAGTACTATGTAACAATTCCATTTAATGTTATGGCAACACTATCTAAAACAAAATGTCACTGTTTTTTTACTGGCTTTACGGCTCTGGGTTCTAGCCCTTCTGAGAATGTCACTATGACACAAAGGCCCTGGAGCCATGCCAGAAATATATACATTTATAGTATGCAAATATATAATAGAGATACAATAATCTAAAACTCTCAATTATGTATTGTGTATTAAGCTAACATCAAACAACCACAGGAAGCATGACTTTATCCAAGTGACATAAGATATAACCTAAAAAGGTTCAAATCTAAATATCTTTTTTTTTTTGACGCCTTCTCAGTACAAAATTCTTTGACAGAGTTATTAAGGGACTGACGCTTAACATTTTAAGATATTTTTCATATATAGACGCTACCATTCCTTCTCAACTAATTTTATGTACGAAAGTCTGCCATTGTTCTTTCAGTACTACTTTATTTTAGCGTCGTTTTTATATTGTATTTTTAAAACTGTTGAAAATGGATATTAACATGATTGCCTTGATGTATTTCGAAGATAACAGTACCTACTTGTACGCATGTACTGACGCTTTCGTCGACTTATCTATTACTTACTTATCTTCTATAATCTATATTAAGGGCTGATTGAGCAATAAGTGTACGTAATATTTCTAATAATAATAAGAACATACGAAATCGAACAGTCGAAATAAAGCTCAATTTACACTGCAGCGGAATGGAAGCGTCAATCTCGACTCGTCGCGCGGGAAGCCGCGCGAATTCACGGGAATGCGCTAGCATTTCCGCGAATTCCAACGAACGCACTCCGCATAGCTTGTACGTTATACAAACAATCATATTTTTGCACGAAAAAGATCAACTTTTCGTCTAAATCCATGTTTTTAGTCACACAGTATGTACACAACCTGTTTCGTAGGCGCTTGACGCCGCACTGCTGCGAGTGCCACTTCCCGGCTTCCAGCGGATTCCACAGACTGCGCCAACAGTAGCTAGGGGAATCCTCGAGAATTCCACGGAAGACGCGCGACTTTTTTTGGCTCATATCTACTTTGAACTTTATACAATTAACATAAAACTCATTTTACTATGTACAATTTCGTTACAAAAATTCGCTACCGTTCCGTTCCGCGGCAGTGTAAATTGGGCCTAAGGATGATATAAAGTGTTACTACCTACCTAGTAATAAAATAAATTTCGATATTACACTAACTTTTTCTTCACAACTCTAATTTTCACCAATTTTTTGAAGTGAAAACTTTCGAGATGAAAGATGGGGAAATAGCTCTGAATTCGCGTGAACGTCACGCTCACATACATATTTAGATATATATACACATCACACCATGAAGCAAATACAAAGAGGAGACGTTGTAATTAAATTTCACTATGTAACAACGCGTGACAATTTGCAGGGTGAGGGGATGCAAAGCCCCGCCCACTTACACTATCTACATCTACTGATAAATAGTAATACTACTCGAATCTTTCCATATCGATGTTGCAATATAGCTTAGCTACCTTGACGGTAGATGGCGGCATGTCCACAAAATGTTATAAACTACAAAAATAATCTTTTGGCGATTAAAATTTCTTTATGTCTGAATGCAAAACAAATTTCAGCACCTTCGTATGATTAGTTTATCATTACTGAGCTCTACGTACCATTATATTTTTAGTTCACAGGACACAAAGTGCCGCCATCTAGTGTGGAATATATTTAATTATATTTGAAAGCCGAAGCGAAGAGATTTTTCTAGAACTATTTTAATAAATTAGATGTAAAATTACTTACAACTGAAATGTGATGCCATCCATAGCATCGGAGCGTCTATCTCATGAAGCAAATACATTCAGACAAAGAAATTTTAATCGCCAAAATAATATTTTTATAGTTTTCATAATAATTTTGGGAACAGGCCGCCATCTATCGTCAAGTAAACCTCATAATAAATAACAAAAAGACAGGGCCGCAATTAGAATTCAATTATTTTACCCTGTAACCCAACATTCAATATTAAAATGAAGGAAATTGTACTTTGCTGATTTTTACGAAATGCTTAAGTTATATTTAAGTGACATTCTATATGCAAAAAATCACTTAAATACAATTTAAATATGTTTATCATTTCGTGAAAGTCAACCTTCAAGAAATATTTATTTTATCCATAAAATAAAGTCTCTTTGAAACTAAATATTCTATGTTCAATATTAAGTAGGATATTTAATTTAGAACTAAATATCCTACTTATCTCACTAATATTATAAAGGCGAAACTTTGTGTGTTCTTTCTGTCTCCTTGAGATTATTCGACACTAAGTATGTGTAATTTTTTCACGCAGAAACGGCTCGACTATTATTTATGTGTGGGTTATACTATTTGATATCTCTGAGGGAGAACAAATAATAGACAAATTATTATAATTAATAAAATTTTATTTACAAATCAATTAAAATATAAATATTTTATTCCAAATTAGGCATCCGAATGCACTTTTTCAATGCCAATCTAAGAACATTAAATTGTATTTAAGTGATTCTTTGCATATAGAATGTCACTTAAATATAACTTAAACATTTCGTAAAAATCAGCCTAAGTACAATTTCCTGCATTTTAATATTAAAAGTTGGATTACTGGGAAAAATAAATGAATTCTAATTAGGGCCCTGTCTTTTTGTCATTTTTATGAGGTTTACTTGACGAGAATACGGCCTGTTCTCAAAATAATAATAAACTATAAAAATAATATTTTGCGATTAAAATTTCTTTATGTCTGAATGCAAAACAAATTTCAGCACCTTCGTATGATTATTTTACCAATACTGAGCTCTACGGACCTTTATATTTTTAGTTCACTTGACACAAAGTGTCGCCATCTAGTGTCGAATATATTTAATTATATTTGAAAGCCGACGCAAAGACATTTTTCTAGAACTATTTTAATAAATTAGGTGTAAAATTATTTACAAATGAAATGTGATGCCATCCATAGCATCGGAGCGTCTATCTGAGAAGTTTTTACACGATAAAATACAACACTTCATCCTTTTCTTCTTAATACTACGAAAATACACCGATTTGCGATTTTTTCAACACATAAGCGCACAGGACGAATGCTGACAGTATACTAACTAAAGCCACGCCCACTATGATGACGTCAGGACCTACTTAGAATCACAGTGCACAGTTGCTTATGCCGTCTCCCCTTTGTATTAGCTTCATGCATCACACACACGCACACGTATATATATATATATATATATATATATATATATATATATATATATATATATATATATATATATATATATATATACATATATATATGTATATATATATACATATATATATGTATATATATATATACACATGTATTATATGTGTAATATATATATGTATATATATATGTATATGTATATGTATATACATATATATATTACACATATAATATATGACTATTATAGAGTACTGCCACAACAATTTTTTTTAAATGAGTACCTTTTAATCCGAAAAATAACATATCAAATATAAAATAATAAAAAATAAAAAATTCATGTGATGAAAAGTCATTGAGTTTAACTCCTATCATACTTCTTAACGCTCTCATCTCAACTGCATTTATTCTGCTTTCATGTTTCTTCTGCCATACCCAACTTTCACTTCCGTACATGAGTGTCGGAACCAACACCTCCTCACGCACAGCCAAACGAGCCTTGTTATGGTGCGTACACATTATATAACATAACATGTAATAAAACGTTGTTATATAACATGTTTCAGTAAAGCGGAGACTGAATGTTATAAAACGTGTTATATAACGTGACACAAATGTTATATAACTCGAACTATATAGTCCTACGACTAATAGTTTATTTGTCTTGTTCCATTTTTACATACGTAGATCACTATTTAAACACATGTAGTGTGTACTCATAGGTAGGTAGATAAGAGAATCAATTTGGTAAATTCTAAGAATTCTATAACTAAATAAATTTCTACTTGAGAATTATATTTGAAACTTTATTCCGTTGAGGCTTTATTATCCATAAAAGGATTGTAATAAGATCACACCATGTAACTTGCAGATAATTCATGTTACTTGAAACCGACCTACATACCAATGGGAACATTATCCATTCTTTGTTAGAATTAAGTATAATATAAGAACTGTAATATTTTTAATAAATCTAGTCTAATATAGTCTTGTTGCAACCGTCATCACGAGTCTTTCATTTACCCAAAGCATTAACGTAACACATACCATCTGATACAGTTAGTAAGAAGTTTAACGATACAAAAGTCAGACTTACCGGAAAGCCGGGCGGGCACGTCTCGCTCGCCTTATGAAATCTATTTTGATGGCATGCTGATCCACCGGAGCTGAGAATTTATCCCATAGCGCTACGCGCTCCGTCATTGAGATCGAGTTCACCAGCTTCCAATCCTGAAATGAAGAGAATGAAATTATAATTACCTATTGATTCATCATCATCATTACAGTACTTCACAAGTCCGCTGTTGATACTGAACCACCTGAATCCATCGACATCCTGCATTTCTTACCAGGTACGCCACTTCAACTAGAGAGGAGCTGCCCTACTTCGCTTACCGGTACGAGGTTGTCGAAAACCTTTCTTCCCCATCGGCTGTCGGTTCTTCGAGCTATATGGCCGGCCTATTATCATTTCAGCTTAGTAATTTGTTGGGCTATGTCGTTTACTTTGTTCTAGCCGTTAAATATTGATGTTCAAAATTAACAACCCTTTCTAAGCGCTAAACAATTTTCGACAATAGACCTATCGTTCTTTAAAAGGAACCAGGCCCAAATTGTACTATACTCTAGGAAATCTACGAAATATCTTTTGACAGCTGTCACATTTATTGGATTAGGCATTCCCACTGAAATATCGGTACCTACAATATTCGATTCTTAAGAGATATCGATTCTTTAGAGTTGGTAACCATTTACAGTTTTATCTAGATTAATACCCACCGCGAATCCCACATGGTAAATTATGAGGCGCCCACCTTTTCTCACAGGCACATCTTATCTGTTTGTCATGCCTAAATTAAAATTTTTTTTTTAGGATTTCTTTGAATTTGCGCCTTCAGAGCTTTTATCACTTCTGGAGTCCTAACAGACCGAGGGCGACCACTTCTTGACCTGTCATCTACACTAGAGTCTTCATTGTATCGTTTGATGGTACGATAAACGAATCTTTTGGTTATATTCAAATTTTTCAGTATGTCAAAAATTTGAATTGGCGCGTAACCGCAACGATGCAACGCAATAACTGCAACACGGTCTTCTTTAAGCGTCCACTCCATATTTAAAAATGAGTAAAATTCTAAAAAGTATAGTTTTATTTTCATGAACAATTCGAAATTCGAATTCAATAAACTTTTTTGTGGCCAGCATTCTAAAAGAAAAGTTTTTACTGTGTGACAATACTTATGACCTGACTAGGTATATATTTCATGGTGCGTGGACATTTTTTTAGTACTCAAAAACAAATTATCTGAAAATAGTGCCGTCTGTTAATACCACAAGTGGTAAATTTAAAATTTTGTACAAACGACTTCAATATGAATATAATTTGTTGATTTTTTAAAAACCCCTCGACCGATTTCGATAACATTTAAATGGGACCTGGGAAGTATACCTTTGAAACAAAAAAAAATTCCAAATCGGTACAGGCGTCTCTGAGTAATCGGTGAACATATATTTAAAAAAAAGATTACGACGAATTGAGAACCTTCTCCTTTTTTGAAGTCATTTGAAAATAGACTTCTGAGATTCTGAATCAATCACTTATTTCTATTGCCTGCACGGCACATTTCCTTAGGGATACTTTGGAATGTTCACGTTAATAGATACTCGAAGTCATAATACAGTTGTAGAATAGAATAGAATAAATTTTTATTCAATATACATTACATTACATGTGTAATTCTTATTGAAAGTAATTTTTTGCTTTACCACTGGTTCGAGAAAAAAAACCTATGTCCTGGGAAGAACCAGCAAGAAACCCAGCGGGACTTTTTTTTTAAATAAATTTTACAATATAAATGATTACGAACTATTTACAAAATTTATTTTAGAAACTGGTTGGAAGCGACCACCTCATTCCCAGGGGTTATTATCAACCATGTATTCATTTATACTATAATAACCCTTTTTATACAGTTTCAGTTTAATAAAACATTTAAATTTGGTAATTGAGAGAACCTGTACACTTTCCGGGACCTTGTTGTAATAGCATGTTGTAACATTGCCCCAAGAATGAATTACTGACTCTGTAGAGTCGAGAAACTGGCATCACTAGCTTGTGTTTGTTCCTAGTGTTTACAGAATGTATATCACTTTTTTAACTAAAACTATCTTTGTTTTTGTGAACATACATTAAATTTTCGTAAATATACTGAGAGACCAAGGTTAACATATTTATTTCTTTAAATTTATCTCTAAGAGACTCTCTCGGTTTTAGATTGTAAATAGCTCTAATGGCCCTCTTCTGTAAAACAAAAATAGTTTCTGAATCACCCGCATTTTACCATAGCAAAATCCCATAAGACATTATGCTATGGAAATAACTAAAATAAACTAATCTAGCTGTCTCGACACTAGTGAGACCTCTAATCTTTTTTACAGCATAGGCTGCAAAACTTAGTCTGCTTGCTAATTTGGATATATGGGGGCCCCACTGAAGCTTTGCGTCAAGAGTGATGCCAAGAAAAACAGTGGATACCACAGGGCTCAATTCCTCCCCATTTAAAAACACGTTGGTATTCAGATTTTTAACATTCGTTGTTGTATATTTAACACAATTAGTTTTATTTCCGTTCAAAAGCAGATTATTAAACCAGAAGTGTGTATGGACATCCTTCTCCTATGGACATCTTACCTCACAGGATTTGAAAATATTTAATCTTCAAACAAAAAGGTTTTTATTAACCTAAATACATAAGATCACTTACAATGTACTTTTCAACGTGGTTGGGACACATCCAACGGCCAGTTGGTAGGGCGGTGAGTGGCGGATCCAGACAATCCTACAAAAAGAAAAGGTTGAAAGTAATAAAAATCCTAATAACACACGAATAATGCCTAGGTGCAAGTATTTGTATGCAAGCGATGCTTGTAAAATGAAAATAGAAATTGCTAGTGTGGGGACACATTTTTAGATAAATAGTTAAATAAAAAACTACTATATACGGATTTTGTCGAGTTTAATTTAACTCGTTTATAACTCTCGTAAAACCCTCTTTACAGCAGGTTGTGTGTGTGTGTGTGTTTGTGTGCGTGTGCGTGTGCGTGTGCGTGTGCGTGTGCGTGTGTGTGTGTGTGTGTGGGTGTGTGTGTGTGCGTGTGCGTGCGTGTGTGTGTGTGTGTGTGTGTGTGTGTGTGCGTGTGTGTTTGTGTGTGCGTGCGTGTGCTTATGTGCGTATGTGTGAGCAGACGTGGGCACCTGGTGGAACAGCAGCGGGCAGTAGTCGCACTGCAGCAGCGGTGCCGCCTTGCAGGTGGCGCGGCACACGTAGCACGACTTGGCCGGCAGCGGCACGCAGCCCCACGCGTCCACGGTCACCACTGATGGCCCACCGTTCTTGCTGCCCTCTGAGAATATCATGCCACAATCATCATCTTCATCATTACAGCACATCATTACTCATTGTAAATGTAATTTGTCATTTATTTTTAGAAATTTTTGAAGAAACGCGAGACAACTTTCTAAAATCGAAAAATAAATGATCAATTTTTTTTATTATTTGTAGTGATAAACGAATTTACAGTCCATGTGATGGTAAATGGCTACTGCAGCCTATGGATATCTGCAAACAACTTCAAATAAAAAAAGCTAAAGATGTTCTCCAAGAAATACAATGGAATGCTTCACAGCCTATAACTATACAGTCTCTATACACTTCAGACCCCTGCTATTTAATGGTAGAAATAAGTTAGAGAGTGGGTGTTACCTACTAAGATAGATTCTTAAGCAGAAAATCCTACCACAGAAATCAAAAGTTTTACTTGGTAGTAAGTATATATGACGGCACCAGCACCATTGCACATGCGGCGCCGTTGGTGTAGCTAGAGAAAATTCTTATAATAACACGTGTTCCGCACACCTGCACCATTACACCTGCGGTGGCGCCCGTTTTGCTTGTATAAAACGGACGGAGCGGCCGCCGTTAAGGCAGTCTTGGCTCTGACGTGGAACGGTGCGCTTGTCGTATTCCGTTACTAGTTTATCCTTGACTCGTTGGATATTTAATTCGTATAAACGAATTAATTATTATTCCTAACTACAAAATTAGTCTCTGTACTATACCCACTATACTTCCTACATCAGAAGTGGGATAAAGTCCCCATTTTTGCCCACATATAATCTTCGAATATTATGAGAATTATTACATTTGTAAAGGCTATAATGCATTTCGCATTGATGGATCTCTTTTTTGTTAAATACCGTAATGAAATTTGCTGTCCTACTTACGATATTGTCGTATCATTAAAGTGTAGAGAAAAGACAAAGTGAAATTATTTAAGCAACATTTTTTTAATTTGTTCGATTTGTATTAAAAGTACCCGCAAGTATTTTCATTATTTCTTGACGTACCTAAATATGTTAACAAATGTCAAAAGAAAGGCTTTCTAATTAACCTGTATCAAGTTTTGTTGTAATTTGATAGTTCACGCGAAACATGATTATCATTTGCTATATTTTGAAGTTCAAAACGTTTAAGGGTTTTATTACAATAAAGGATTAACTTTAACATGCTATGGATTGATAATAATAAGTGACACTTTTGTGTTCTAATGTGTTGATCAGTGTTGCAGTTTGCTCCGAATATTGTGTCGTTGACAAGATTGAGGTTTGATGTCGAGGGATTCGTAGAAGTCTCTACAACAATGATCAATGAGGAAGACGTTGTGATGACTAATCGAACGGTCAGGTACGGCCGAGCGTTGGTTAGATTGAGCCTACACCGCTACAGTCGGTTACTTATCGGCTGATCTTACGGCAGGGCAATTCAAGCGGCCGCCGAACAAATGGTGCTTTGGCGCTGTAAATGAACGGCTTTCGTAGATTTGCGCAGTTGCCTCCTTCGCTTCGAAATATGTTGTGGTATCTGTCTCTACACATGGTTTCCATTTTTTTTTGCAATGTTTTCAAATGTCATACAGTTGCCGTTTCTTAAGAGAATATGTGATGAATTTTGGAAGCTCGGAATTCCATGGTTTGCAATACATTTATCTCGATTTCTTTTAATTTTGAAAAGCAGTGCGACGATTCGATAGCGCTAGTACGGCGCGACGGCTTACTGGCGCGAATGTGGCACGAACGCAGCAGAACGAAAAGCTGTAGTGCGTTTGCCTGGAGGTAGCCATATCGACGCGTTCCAGACTTAAATGACGTCTAGGATGGTTGACCGTTGTAATATTTATCAAGAGTTAATATCTGTTAGCAGGTGGTGATAACTGATAGACCGTATGCTGTTCACTGTCAACCGCACGAGGACGTGCGACAGTCAGAGGTAGCCGTGTCTGTGCATCTAGAAAATACTAGAGACTTTGCAACACTCTAGCGAAGTAATTATTCTGCAGAGAAGGAACATGAAGTTGCAGGGAGGCTGGTCTGTGCTGCACTGGGATATGTGTCTAGTTGCTGTTGGTTTACATACTTAGGTGTTATCGTATCACTACGTCCCTCACGATACACTTTTGTGTGATTGTGACGGGGACATGTTTGCGGTATGGTTGGTCTGTAACTGTTCTATACTGAATTGAAAAAAAAGAGAGTAAGAAAAAAAATTTGGTTCTTACTATCATTGCAGGGCGTTTGCCGGTCCAATGATATAGCTACAGGGAATAGTGATTCCGGACTAGCATAAATATTACTTGAAAAAAAAGCGTAAGAAAAAAAATAGTTCTTACTATCATTGCAGGGCTTTGCGCCGGTCCAATGATATGGCTAAAGGGAATAGTTATTCCGGACTAGCGAAAACAGTACTTGAAAAAAAAAAGAGAAAATAGAAAAAGCTACAGACTAATCATTCCGATCTAGCATAAATTTGATTAAAGTTTTGTAGGGCTTGCTGCCGGAACAAAACTGATTGTCACCCAAGTCTGAAGGGTCAATATAGACCGGACCAGACGCTGTTATGTCAGGATAGTCAAAAGATGTTTTTTTTGTCTACAGATAACTAAAATTGTGATGGAGCGCGTGCGAGGACGCACGCATGTCAGTATGGCCGTGACGGCACCAGCACCATTGCACATGCGGCGCCGTTGGTGTAGCTAGAGAAAATTCTTATAATAACACGTGTTCCGCACACCTGCACCATTACACCTGCGGTGGCGCCCGTTTTGCTTGTATAAAACGGGCGGAGCGGCCGCCGTTAAGGCAGTCTTGGCTCTGACGTGGAACGGTGCGCTTGTCGTATTCCGTTACTAGTTTATCCTTGACTCGTTGGATATTTAATTCGTATAAACGAATTAATTATTATTCCTAACTACAAAATTAGTCTCTGTACTATACCCACTATACTTCCTACATATATATAAATTCAACAATTTTCAATCAAGAATTGGAAGGCTAACCAACATAGAATGAATTGTTATGAATAAAGTTACATTGGAATTCAGATAAACTAAATTTAAAATTACCTTTTTCTGTTCCAGGAAAAATGCAAGGAATTCTCATCTCACGCGGTAGCTCAAACTGTTTGGGATTCATAACCTTAGCTGCTTTCACCAGAATTTCCATTGGTGTGAGTTCTTTCTTCTCTTCTTCTTCCTCTGGTTCCTTACTGCCTTCATTGTTCTTCTTTTTAGTTAATGAATTGGCCCTACTATTCCGAAGAGACCTATAAAAAATTTAATTTTAATCTAATAGTTGTTTATTCTTAATATCTAAGTTCTAATCTATTTTTTTTTTTTGAAGAAATAAAAATATTACATTTTATAAATTTTTTTAATTTTATTCATACTTGCATCTTCTTTTTCTTCACCAGCCTGTAAAAGTGTACACCTGGACATCATCATTATCATCATCATTACAGCCTTTCATAAGTCCACTGCTGGACATAGGCCTCCCCCAAGGAAAGCCACAAAGCACGGTCCTGAGCCACCTGCATCCATCGAATTCCTGCATGTCTAACCAGGTCGTCACTCCATCTCGTGAGGGGTCACCCTACACTTCGCCTACCGGTACGAGGCTGCCACTCGAGAACCTTTCTTCCCTATCGGTTGTCGGTTCTTCGAGCTATATGGCCGGCCCATTGCCACTTCAGCTTACTAATACGTTGGGCTATGTCGGTTACTCTGGTTCTACTGCGGATATCCTCATTCCTAAGTTTATCACGCAGAGAAACTCCGAGCATAGCCTCCTCCATAGCTAGCTGAGCGACCTTGAGCTTCCTCATACGGCCAGCAGTGAAGGACCACGTCTCAGTTGCGTAAGTCAACACTGGCAATACGCACTGGTTGTACAATTTCGTTTTAAGGTTTTGAGGTATGTCTGACGAGAAGATGTGTCGTAACTTCCCGAACGCTGCCCAGCCTAGTTGAATCCGTCGATTGACCTCTCGGTCGAAGTTGGACTTACCTAGTCGGACTATTTGTCCCAGGTAAACATACTCGTCAACAACTTCGAGCTTAGTGCTCCCAACAACTACCGGCTTAGGTGTGACATGGACATTAAACATAATCTTTGTTTTGTCCATGTTCATCTTAAAACCTATCCGTTGGGAGACACTATTGAGGTCATTGAACATAGTGCGTAGGTCCTCCAGCGATTCTGCCATAAGAACTATATAGTCGGCAAATCGAAGGTGAGTGATGTACTCGCCATTGATGTTAATACCGTATCCTTTCCAGTCCAGAAGCTTGAAAACGTCTTCCAATGCAGCGGTGAAGAGTTTCGGGGATATAACGTCACCCTGTCTTACACCTCTCTGCAATTGGATAGGTTTCGTACTCTGGTTCTGTACTCGGATAGCCATCTTAGCTCTACTGTACAAGCACTTCAGCACTTCGATATCTTGTCGAAGTCAACTTGGCACCGCTGAAGGGACTGCAGCACCGCCCAAATTTCGACGGAATCAAAGGCTTTCTCATAGTCCACATACGCCAGGCATAGTGGCAAATTGTACTCATCGGACTTCTGTACAACTTGCCGAAGGGTATATATGTGGTCTATGGTGCTAAAGCCCTTTCCGAAACCGGCTTGTTCGGGAGGCTGGAAGTCGTCAAGTCTGCGTGCGAGACGATTCGTAATGACTCTCGAAAACAGCACGTAGACGCGGCTCAGAAGGGAATTCGGTCTGTAGATCTTGAAGAGAGCATTGTCACCTTTCTTGAAAAACAAGACCACCGCACCTCTGCTCCACGCCTCCGGTGTAATGCCACCACGGAGGACGAAATTAAAGAGCCTCTGAAGGACTTCCAGTACCGGTTTTCCACCCGCTTTCAGAAGCTCCGCTGTAATTCCATCCTCGCCTGGGGCCTTGCCGTTTTTAAGATGCTGGAGAGCCATTCTAATCTCGCTCAGACTGATGTCCGGGATATCTTCGGAATAGTGTCGGATAAGACTCGCTCTTGGATCTAGAGATATCCTCATACATTTCCTCCACCTCCTCATCGGGGTGTGCCGAGGTTGGTGTGTAAACCTGTATGACCTTCAGCGAATACCGTTTGGTGATTCTGAGTATAAGGTACGCAACCCTCGTCGACACACTCCCGATCTTTACAACGTTGTTAACGAGAGACTCGTTGACGATAAATCCGACACCTCCTTGGGACAGATGGTCGCCCTCCCGGTGATAGAGCAAGTTGCCGGATTCGAGGATTACCGTGTCCTCCCCCTCTCTTCGGACTTCGGATAATCCTATAATATGCCAGCGCAACTTGTCTATCTCTTTTTCCAGCTCCACGATCTTCTCGTCAGTCCTTAGGGTGCGTGCGTTGTACGTTGCCAGGTCGAGGCGTCTAAGGTGGCAACCGAACCTCCACCGGATATTCTTAGCACCCCCTGCCCCGTCGTTACCATGGTCGCCACCGTAGCCAGGAATAGCGGGGCCGCCGGGGACTGGGGGCCGTCTGTTTGTTGCTCTAATGATTGGGGGGTATTTGCCATAGTTGCCACACTTGGCGAGCGGGTTGGCAACCGCAGTTTTTTTTATTGTAATTTTGGCTATTATCAGGAACATGCTGCTGCCCATCTCCTACCTGTTTCCCTTTTACACCTGGACATAGACCTCCTCAATTGAATTTGGCTTTATCATCACAGTTTGCAGGCAAATAGAGAACTTGCATTTTTTTGGCACAGATTTATATATAAATGAAAGAATAATTCATTTAAAGTATCATCATCATTACATCATTACAGCCCTACACAAGTCCACTGCTGAACATAGGCCTCCCCCAAGGAATGCCACAAAACACGGTCCTGAGCCACCTACATCCATCGACTTCCTGCATGTCTTACCATCGTCACTCCATCTAGTGGGGGGGGGGGGGGGACGCAATATACTTCGTCCGCCGGTACGAGGCCGCCACTCGAGAACCTTTTTTCCCCATCGGTTGTCGGTTCTTCGAGCTATATGGCCGGCCCACTGCCACATCAGCTTACTAATACGTTGGGCTATGTCGGTTACTCTGGTTCTACTGCGGATATCCTCATTCCTAAGTTTATCACGCAGAGAAACTCCGAGCATAGCCCTTTCCATAGCTCGCTGAGCGACCTTGAGCTTCCACATACGGCCAGCAGTGTAGGACAACGTCTCAGTTCCGTAAGTCAACAGTCAACTTGGCACCGCTGAAGGGACTGTAGCAAATTTCAATGGAATCAAAGGCTTTCTCATAGTCCACATACACAAGGCAAAGTGGCAGATTGTACTCTTCTGTCTTCTGTACAATTTTCCGAAAGATATGGTCAACCAGGTCCACTTCCTGTTCGCTGTCGCTTCTCGAAGAAAGAGTTCCATCATAAAGAGTCCCTCTTTCTCCATGAAGTCGGCCAGCTGTTGGCCCCTTGGGTTCCGTTGCCCTATTCCAAATTTCCCAACCTTAAGCTCACCGTTATCTCTTGTGTCTCTCCTAGTTTTGCGTTGAAGTCTCCCTTTAACTCCGCATAGTGGGTTTTGGAGGAATGCATGGCTCTAGAGATATCCTCATACATTTCCTCCACCTCCTCATCGAGGTGTGCCAAGGTTGGTGCGTAAACCTGTATGACCTTCAGCGAATATCGTTTGGTGATTCTGAGTATAAGGTACACAACCTTCGTCGACATACTCCCAATCTTTGCAACGTTGTTAACAAGAGACTTGTGGACGATAAATCCGACACCTCCTTGGGACAGATGGTCGCCCTCCCGGTGATAGAACAAGTTGAAGGTCGAGGATTATCGTGTCCTCCCCCTTTCTTCGGACTTCTTCTAAAAAGCTTGGCGTGCTCAGCAGAGCGGGATAGTATTTCATGCCGGCACACCGCCTGCAATTTTACAAGGCGCAGGTTCGGCCTCACATCGAATACTGTTCTCATCTCTGGGCAGGGGCTCCCCAGTGCCAGCTCCTTCCACTTGACCGCATCCAGCGCAGAGCGGCTCGAATTGTCGACGACCGAGTCCTTTCCGATCGGCTCGATTTATTGGCACTGCGAAGAGATGTTGAATCCCTTTGCATTTTCTTTCGCATCTACCACGGGGAGTGCTCTTAGGAATTGTTCGGATTAATCCCAGCCCGAGTTGTTGGAAAAACAATATCCTTAAATTTGTGAAGAAAAAATTTAAAATCATAATATTTTGATTATTATATATTATAATGTGACAAAATTATAATTATTAAGGATGTAATTATGCAAATAGCAGTAAATGTTTTTGTTTCTTAGGTTTTACTAGTAGGAGTAGTTGTTACAAAACGTAACCAGTTATTGAAACTATCTATTCATACAATAGTGGGTAGTGGGTTATTGTAGTCCAACGAAACTATCTATTAAAGTAGACGTTTTACTCAGTAATACGATGCACGTTTCATGAATGAGCGATCAGAATGAAATGTAACTAATCGTTTATTCGGCTATTTCCGCGACGCATCGGCAATGGCTTCGACTGTTAAAGTACCCCCGGCCATCGAATGTCCAGTGAGCGCGAGTGATACGTTTTGTCTCTTTCATACCCACCTACACATACATTGCTTTTGAATTTGATTTATCTTCGGATAAATGTGATATTAGAAAAGGACAAGTAAGTGTGCATGTTATTTTTAAATAAGAAATATTTTCGAATTGCTTGAATTTGCGTGGCCATGACCCAGCCTAAATTAGTCTCGTTTTGATGACATGGTTTGTTTTTTATTGCTTATATAGTTTTTTACCAATACCAATTTGTAGTAAGATAAGAGAATGCAATTATATATATTGTTATTTTATTTTAATTAACTTTTCACCAGCCAATCGTAAGCCTGGATAAATTATAAAGGAACTTTCATTGTAATATACATATCTCTTCTTAACACTAAAATCTCGATAAAAGTAATCTTAACCAAATGGGAACACCAAACAATCAAGCTTTCTTGTGAAACGTTTAATTTGCCATGTTTATAAACATGTAGTGAAACACTCTATTGAAGCCGCTATTAAAATAGAGTGGTTCAAAAGCCGCTATTAAAATGGAGTGTTTCAAAAGCTGCTATTGATATTTGATAGATAGTTTCAATTCGTTACTCAAACAAGCCACTACTACCCACCGCTACTTACTAGTATTTTTTTAGTTAATTATATATGCAATGTCTGTATTTTTTTGTAATTATAATTTATGGTGTACTTAGTAACACTTAATATTTTTAAAATTCAATAATTTTGTAGTTCAATCTCATTAGAAATCTAAGGTTTTCTAATGAGATTGAACAAGCCACAGATCAGAATAGTAACAAGTGTTGTCACAGGACATGGCTCCTTTAATGAAAATTTATTTACCATAGGTGTTACAGATAGTCCCCTGTGCAGGGAATGTATGGGGGAGGAAGAAACGGTGGTCTACAAGTTGCCGACATGTCCAGAGGTCGCTCATACAGGGCTAAACATCTCGGCACGCTGGGATCACTCCCCGAAGTTGCTCACAATATCAAAGGACTGTTAAACTTCTTTGGGGAGATTTCATGGCTCGAATAATTGCATTATTCCTCCCCACATGCAAAATACGCGCTTAGAAGTGGAGTTTCAGAAAACAGTCCATCATTATCTATCTACTTGAATTTGAAATCTTAAGGTTATCTATAGAGTACCTATAAAGAAAAGGGAAAGATTAATCGATAATAGGAAATTCTAGAAAGTCTTTCGGCCTGTTATTATTCCTGATTATTGTCAAATATTTCAGTATCACCATATTGTACTTATTATGCCAGTTATATAATACCCATTGAGTATTAGAAAATTTAAAAAAAGTAGAGCCTACTCTATATTACCCTGGGCGTGCCACTGGTAATTACCTTGACTTCTTTTCGGTGTCAGACTTATCAGCAGGTGATTGTGCACGGGAGCCACGCGAAGAGGACTGTCGCTCATCTGCAGCACGACATTCTCGGCACAACCACAGCCCTGCTGGGATATCACTCTCATCCAAAGGTGGATCACTGTAAATATAAACATACCAAAAACATAATATGAATAGAATTTTAAAAGCAACTCTTTATAGTAAAACTGCAATGTTTTACATTATAAAGTCTTAAGCAATTAAATGTATTTGAACAATAACTGAAGAATAAACTAAATAGACAAACATGTTACCAAGTGGTGAGAGTACCTTAAGTATTGCAAGCCCTGGGTTTGAATGTCATAGTTTCCAAGTTATAAAAATTATAATCAGTAATACAAAAATGATTGTCTAGTGGTAATAAGTACAACTGCTAATCATTGGATCCCGGTTTTGAATCTTGGGTCTGGCAAAATTAGTTGTTAGATTTTTCTGCCAAGAAATTTTTAGTCCAGCCCAGTCAGCCTCAGAAAGCATGTAAAAAGCCTTTGGTCCTGCACCTGATCTCTTTTTGGCCATGTCAGAGTGATGTTCTATTAAACTATGTGGGTGAGTGAATAGAGGGTGCATACACTTAGATACTATAATCCTGTCTGCTAGTCTCAAAGAAGACTAAAAATTGGTCTGGGGTTCATTAAAGGAAAATACATTTTTTTTTACCAATGTGAAGCTAATTGAAAAAATGTATTAATGAAATTATTTTCAGACTAGATTTTATTACATATATTGTTTTAAATTAATTGTTATTTAATTGTTTAGTCCAATCCCATTACAAAATATGAGCAACTGTAGAAGTCCTCGGGAGATTAAGATATAAAACAATCAGTGATATTAGACTGATGTTATATTAATTAAAATTATAAGTATGTGAGAACTCTTACACCACCATTACATGGCAAAAGATATTAACCAATATATATTAACATAATATGTTCTAAGATAAAGCAGTATATCCAACTCTAAGCAAAACAAATCATTCAATAATCATGTACCACCATCTGGTATGATTACTGATTCCCTTCCATAATTGTAGATAACAAAGTAAGAAACAGATTAACCTATACATAAATGTTAAAGTATATAGATGCAATATCTGTTATTCAAATCTGACATCCAAACTTACTAGCATCCAAGATGGAAGCTGGCAGGGCAACGGTCGCAACAAATTAAATCTCCACCCTCACTGCACGCATCACAGGAATCATGGTTATGTCCTTTACCAGGCCTTTTGTAATATGGATGTTGAGGCTTTTTTGGTTTTTGTGCGTTCAAATCTTCATCGGGCGGTTTTATAAGAGCACGAATGAGCTGAAATTAAGGCATATTTCCTTAAATAACAGGCAATAAACGGGAACTAAACAATATGCAAGCAATAAAAATGGTTAGCTATTAGCTATTCTTACGATAACTTTTCGAGATTATAAGTACTTACAGGCATTAAGCCACCCGAAGTATCAAGATCGTAACCCACGTTAGACATTATTACGAAATTATACACTAAAAAGTTCTCAGTAGAAGATATTTGAGAATAGAATAATACAACTAAGTATCAAACGATTTTGACGAAACAATCACTGAAAGTAGCATTCAGGTATTCATTATCGCTTCAAACAATATGAGCTTGTCAGATAGATAAATAAATATGTAGCAATTTAGCTTGTCACAGTAAATAACTGAAATATTGCAAAATATTGAAGCTATAAAATTTTGCTCCGATACCAAAATCCAAAATACTTTTACTAAACATTTATTTTCTGTCATTATAATAAGGCTGGCTTTTCACTATGGGATACACAAATTATAAAGTTGTAGATATAATATGTTATATCCCGAAATATAAATTATATCCCGCTATTGGCTTTCACACTGTGAGATATATCTTTTAACCAGTGTGCGTTCGTCATTAGAATAGAATAGAATATTTTTTTATTCAATATTGATTATTACATAATGCTTATTGAAAGTCATTTTTTATGTACCACTGGTTCGGAAAATACCTTTGTCCTGGGAAGAACCAGCAAGAAAAGCAGCGAGACTTTTTTTTCAAACATATTTCACATTGACAATAATTTCGTTTATACAATTTTCAAATGATTTTTTATAGAACCAGCATGGTGGCGATCACCTTATTCCTAGGGGTTATTATCATTAATGTATTCCTTGATATTATAATAACCCTTTTTTTACAGTTTTTCTTTAATAAAACTTTTAAACTTGTTTATTGACAAACTTTGAATATGTTCTGGGATTTTGTTGTAAAAGCGTATACTTTGCCCCATAAATGAATTACTGATTCTGTGGAGTCTAGTAACTGGCATTACAAGCTTATGTTTGTTCCTAGTGTTTAAAGTATGCACATCCTTATTCTTATTAAAGCTATTTATGTTTTTATGTACATACATTGCATTTTCATAAATATATTGCAATGCCAAAGTTAATATGTTTATTTCTTTAAATTTTTGTCTAAGGGACTCTTTACAATTTAGGTTATAAATTGCCCGAACGGCTCTCTTTTGTAAAACAAGTATAGCTTCAATATCAGTCGCATTACCCCATAGCAAAATTCCATAAGACATTACGCTATGAAAATAACTAAAATACACTTATCCAGCTGTCTCAACATCTGTGAGACTTCTAATCTTTCTTACAGCATATGCTGCAGAACTAAGTCTGCTTGCTAATTTAGATATATGTTTTGAAGTTTCGCGTCAATAGCAATACCGAGAAAAACAGTGGTATCCACAAGACTCAATTCCTCCCCATTTAACAGCACATTGGTATTCGAATGTTTTACATTAGGTATTGTAAATTTAATACACTTTGGTCATTGAATTACCCCCCCTTTACCCTGTACACCGTTCTACGGGTGCGCGGAACGGTGTGCGGGGTACAGGGGGCGAAATATAATATGAAAATATCGCTCGGTCGATCGAAAAAATATTTATAGCTTGAGATGTAATATATATTATAGCTCAGTGTAAACGGTTCCATATGAAATGTATGGTGAGCGATATTAATTTATATACATATACATACATAAACACTCACGCCTGTCACCCAGAGGGGTAGGCAGAGATTATGGACTTCCATTTGGCACGATCCTGACACACCTCTCTCGCTTCCTCCACATCCGTATACCTACGCATACATGCTCGTCGGTTAAAGGTACTCTTGATTTAGCCCATTTTTAATATATCGCCAATTTGGTCGATAAACTTTCGCCTAGGGCGACCCTTACCGACTATGCCGTTCACCTCTGCAACATAAATTTGCTTTGTCACTCTTTCCTCATTCATTCTTTCTACATGGCCAAACCACCGAAGCATTCCTTTCTTAATCCTGGTCACAACATCATCTTGCAAACCACACTTCTCTTATTAAACAATTTCTCACTCTGTCATTCAGCTTCATCCCTAACATACTCCTTAATGACCTCATTTCTACAGCATTTATTCTACTCTCATGCTTCTTCTGCCACACCCAACTTTCACTACCATACATTAAAGTAGGTACTAACACAGCATTGTGAATTGCCATACGTGCCTTTTTGGACACATTCTGACTTTTCACAATAGAGTGTAGAGCCCCATTCACTCTATTTCCTGCATTCACTCGTCGTTCTATATCCTTATCATATCTACCATCCCTGCTAAACACACATCCCAAATATACAAACTCATCTACTTGCTCTACCAACTCCCCTTCTATTCTTATTTCACATATCGTTTTACTTTCTTCTCTTTCAAAAACCATAACTTTCGTCTTACTTGCGTTCATCATTTATATCTATAGATTAATATATTTATATCTAGAGATGTAATATAGGTATATTATATTATATCCTATAGTGAAAAGCGGGCTTTAGAATTGGCAAGTGGCAACCAGAAACTACCATAGATTACTGTCAATTACAGTATATAGTGCCATCAACTTATCTGTTCAGCAGGGCTATTCACAATCGTCTCGGAAAGCGAAATCGACTCGGATTCGATAACTTCTCGCACCGAGACCAATAAACGCTATTCACATTTAACGTTCGGATAAAGGTCACTTAGATACATCTCATAACTATTGTATCGTCATTTAGTTACATGCATTTACGAATTTTGTAGATAAATAGGCTTTTGTATTTTTTTTATTGTAACGCCTGAACAAAAACATAATGCAATATTTTGGAGTTAGCGATTGATATCGAATATAAAAAATATATAATTTAACTATATAATAAATAACAAAAAACTGAGATATGTCTCGTTTCTGTCGGGTCTGGGTTTTTTTCTATGGAGCGTGACGGTACTTCTTTGACGTTTGTTTTCGATAATTGTGACAGTTAGCATCGGAAACTTTACGAGAGCTCTGAGGCTGGCGAAAACTTTTCGAATATTGATGATTAGAAGAGATAAATAAACCCTAAACCCGAGAAAAATAATTATAAGGTAGGTAACAAATATTAATTACAATTATCTATAAGACGTATTTTCATATAATTACTTCAATATTTGCACTTAATAAAAAAAATTAAATTTTTGTGAAAGGTGTGTTTTTATAAGTTTTCTATCACAAAGCAGCATATATATATATATATATATATATATATATATATATATATATATGCTGTATATATGCTGCTTTGTGAAACGAGACATATCTCAGTATTTTTGTGATTTATTATATTGTTAAATTATATATTTTTTATATTCGATATCAATGGCTAACACTAAAATATTGCATTATGTTTTTGTTTAGGCGCTACTCTAAAAAAATACAAAAGCCTATTTATCTACAAAATTCGTAAATGCATGTAACTAAATGACGATACAATAGTTATGGGATGTATCTAAGTGACCTTTATCCGAACGTTAAATGTGAATAGCGTTTATTGGTTTCGGTGCGAGAAGTTATCGAATCCGAGTCGAATTCGCTTTCCGAGACGATTGTGAATAGCCCGGCAGGTGGACAAAATTGGAACTAAGGCCGCCATTTTGTAAATGACATTTCGCTGTCAGTTATTATTTATTTTGAGTATGGAGCAAAGAGAATATAACCACTATGTTTAGTATGGAGTGTAGAGTAGAAAGAGAACCATCTTATAAGCTGCGAAAGTTGAAAAAGTGTCCCACTGTATACTGAAAATAGAGGTTCCAAAACCTACCACAATAGCGCTGGCGTCTGAAAAACTACGATATGAAGATAGCTTTTGTAGACGAAGTGAAGTCAGCTGAATTCAAATATTTAAAAAAAAATTATGACTATAGTACTTACTTATCTTCACGCACAATCCCTGACGGGGTAGCCAGAGAGAACAGATCGCCAAGTGTCACGATCCTTACAAACCTCTTTCGCTTCTATATGACTATAGTAGTTAGTAAAATGTCAGTATACAAAAACTCAACTATTTACGTAGTACAAAACCGAACGGATTGGTTAGTCCTTAATAGAATCAGGCGTTACTTTGCGGAAATCCATTATATAAATGCTGCATGCTGAATATTCTATAAGACTAAAAACTTCAAAAGATGTTTTAAATATTCGGCCGCAAAAATATGGAATGATTTGCCGCCACTCTTAAAAGAAAATTTTAATATTACATTTGCAACATTTAAAAAAAAGGTTAAAAAAGAGTTATTACATAAACAGAAGTCTTTTTAGGCCGAATGGCTGTATGTTTATTCTGTAATAAAGTATTTTATCTAACACATATTGTCTGTAAAGAGTTTTACCAACAATACATAAATAAGTGCGTGCGACCAAAATATACCCAAAACAGCAGGGACTGGCTGAAAAACAGTGCGGAGCATAATGCCCAGCCAATACTAAGCCTGTGCCCGTTGCCTCACATTTTAATCGTATACTGAGTAATATTAGTTGTTTAGGCAATAATATTATACCTTTGAAACGTAATTCTTTAACGTGCGTGCGTAGCCTCGTCAGCAAGGTCACCCGCCCCCCACCCGGCCGCATTCCGCAGCGGTATCGGCCAGATTTCTCGACGGGCATTGTAAAGTTTTTTGCGATCTATACTGACGTCTGTTTTTCGCGTCTAATTTTGTTAAGAAAGTATCAACCCGCGTAAATCGTTGCGAGAACATGTATTGTTCTTTAGGACTTATTAACTTCTGTTAAATTAATTGTGCAACTCCTATAGTGATTTTCCTTTGAAGTTCTACGTTTTGCTGTACCATTGCGTGACAAAACAGAAAGAGTGCCTCAAGAGGGGAATAGTTCCGAGGCTACCAGCGGATACCTTCTCCAGGACTGCATTGTGTCATCTAGACCAGGCCACATACACACACACATTCATACAAGCACACATACATTCACGACACTTCCATCAGCCGGGCCGGTCCCGGTGAACCGTCTCCGCTCTTGAGGCAGGTAAGTGCCTTTCTCTTACCGATCCTTCCCCCTTGTTTATTTTAATTAGAGAACTTCCACTTTGGCCTTAAAGGCCCGACCTGCATCTGCCTGTAGGTTCTTCTTACAATGGGCCTAGGAGGATCCTACCATTAGATAGGCAGCTGCACGCCGTAACATTAGTTAATCTGTTAATTGTGAATTTTTAAATCTAATCAGTTTTATGTGTATACTTACTTTGTAAACTTTTCATTTGTAAACTTATTATTGTGTGGCAATAAATATTTATTATTATTATTATTAGTTATTTAGTTTTCTTCACCGTATAACTTCCTTTTGGATTTAAAAAAGAGTATAGTAATAAAAGCGAAAGGAAATAGACCAGCACCGGCGATTATTTTGAACCGATACGACTTTAAGAAAAGAGCCTATTCAATTATTTCTTGTGCTTACATGAAACATTTAATTATGTATACCAGGTGTTTGTGAAACACTTCCGAAAATGAAAACAGACGATAGTACTAACTAAACCTTTGATGATGAGTGAAAAATAAAATCGATCCTGATGAAAAAAAATCATCTTTTTACAACGTTTTATTAGCTTTATTCACGCTCCATCATGTTAGTACACCTAAATGAAACGATAATTTCATAAAAGAAATCATGAAAATACTTAAATATTAAACCAGCAGTGGAAATTTAAAATAAATAAATCATAAAATCAGCTGACTAGGGTCAATATCCGCGTGAAAGCCAAACTTTTATCTAGCTCGGTAGAGGTCCCGTCACGTAAGGCCCAATTTACACTGTCGCGGAACGGAACGGAAGCGAATTTTTGTAACGAAATTGTAAATAGTAAAATGAGTTTTATGTTAATTGCATAAAGTTAGCTAGATATGAGCCAAAAAAAGTCGCGTGTCTTTTTTCCGTTGAATTCTCGAGGATTGCCCTAGCTACTGTTGGCGCAGTCTATGGAAGTCGCGGGAAGCGGCGCGAAGGTAGTCGAATCCGCTGGAATCCGGGAAGTGGCACTCGTCGCAGCAGTTGTGGCATCAAGCATCTAAGAAACAGGTTGTGTGTTTTTTTTATAGGATTAGGGTCACAAACGAGAACACAGCCCACTTGATGGTAAGTGGTTGCTGTGGCCCATAGACATCTACATCTATCTTCGGTTAAGAATCAAAACGCAGATGCGTTGTCACCCGTGAGGACTAAAATGGAATGCCTCGTTTCCAGTAAAAAGGGTCTCCGGTTCTCTACACTCACCATACGAAACACTGCAGCGTTAAGCTGTTATTTTACGCTGGTATTCTGTGAGAGCGTGGTCCTTCCCCGGTCGAGCCGACCCATTCGTGCTACAACCATAATATAGTTGCAGCATGGCTCTACCACGTGTACGTACTGTGTGACTAAAAAAATGGATTTAGACGAAAAGTTGATCTTTTTCGTGCAAAAATATCATTGTTCTTATAACGTAAAAGCTAAGCGAGGAGCAGTCGCTGGAATTCGGTTTCCCGCGCGACGAGTTAAAATTGACGCTTCCATTCCGCCGCAATGTAAATTGAGCCTAAAAAGAACGCTGAGCGACAGTGGAGGGGGTGTGTCTGGTCATGGGTACAGTTGCGTTATAAAGTATTACATGGTACTAGACTATTATTTTATAATATAATAGTAATTAATTGTTTTATTGTAGAATAATAATAGATACTTTATTAGCTACTTAGAACTTTGCAAGAGGTTGGAATTAAAAATGGATAATGTTTCTTGAGCATTATTTTTTATTTCTGTCCTAAAATATAAAGTACGTAAGTAGTATATAAAGTACGCCGTCAATTATATCGTCTTGAGTCACATGGAAGCCAGATGTCGATGGTGTTATGGTGCTACTGGATACTACTTTATCATCACTTTCATCTTCGCTTGAGCTTCCGTCATCAGAATCATTATCATCAATGCGAATGATAAATGTTTCCGTCATCAGGTCGACCACATGGTAATTTTTTCGGTATTCTTCCTCAATACTTTTAACTTTTATTTTAATATAATGAAAAATATTTTGTAAGAATAAGTGTTCAACTTTTTCAATGTTCAATGTTTTCTTTTATGAGTTACAGTAGCACTTGTGATATGATTACATGTGTGCGAGTGTGTGCCATGCTAGTCGAAACGGACTGCCGGGTCCAACTGTAGCATGGGCTGGTTTCGGCAGACTCGTATGCTGCACGCGTGGCGGGCGCCGTCCCGGAGCGGTGTCTCGGAAGGCATATAATATGTGTGCGCGGAAATCGTATACTCTGTGTGCACAGAAGTCGTACACTATGTGTGCGCGGAAGTCGTATACTCTGTGTGCGCAGAAGTAATATTTTCTGAACATGCATCTCTGTCCTGGCAGGCGCTGTCTTGATTCATGTTGTTAACGTGGTTCACGTGTTTAACGTGGGAACTTGCAAATTCAATTTAGAGTATGTATGAGATATTTCGTACGAGTATGACGATGTATGCATACTTTGAAAGTGAAGTGAGAGGATAGGAAACGGTGTATGTTAACTTGATAATTAACAACTTGTTTTCTACGCAGATCACGATGACGATAGCATCGACGATGCCTGTGAACCCTCAGGTGCTCCTGCTGCTTCCGTTAACGCTTCGAGTGCGTGGGACGGCGCAGCGTCTCGCTGGAGCTGGTGCGGTGCGACAGCTCGCTGTGCGAGTGTGGCACGCCCTGTGCTATTGTTTTGGTAACGTGCGCTTGACTCATGACAGCTACCTATGGCGTGTGCTGTGTTCTTTTAGTCACTTATGCTTACCTCATGGCAGCTAACTATGGTGTGAGCTGGGTTGTTTAATAAGCCACGCGCGCTTACCTTATGCCTGCTGCAGCGGCGAGCAGTGAGCGACGTGTTGACGTTTGCTACGTGAGCAATCCCATCGGTGTACTGATGAACACTGGTGAGTCGTATCCATTTTATTATGATTCTGGTGCTGAATGCTCTCCCATTAAAGATTGCGTTGCGGCAAAGTTTAGTGGCAAAAGTGTCAATAATATTGACACTTTTGCCACTAAACGATTTTCGCGAACCATTGGTGCGATTCTTGTCTGTGGTGCACAGAGCCCCTCATCTGTTGTAGCATATGTGGCGGCAGATATCTAGAGAATCGTTGGTGCGATTCTATCATATGTGGCGGCAGATATGTAAAGACTCGTTGATACGATTCTGGCCTGTTTTGGTGTACCAGATCTCATGATCTCACCAGATCTGTTGTTACGGCCCACAGCTGCCCCTGTAAAGGTCGCCTTGGCTAGGGCCCATAGTAGCCTCCTCGACGGGCAGCCGAGGGTACGGGCCCAAATGGCCTTATGGAAAAATGACCTATCATACTACAAAATAGGGAGAAGGCTAGGAAAATAAATGGTACATACCTGGATCCGAATCTAAGACCGCCCCAAGGCTCGGTCAGGCCGTTGGTAGAGTAGATGCATGTAAAGTAGTGTTTAGTGGTGTGTATATGTGGGTGACCTGGCCTATCTGAGGTGACCTGGCAACGGCCGGTCCCATGCTGCCCCACAATGCTGCATCACTCCAGCAGGCGTCCACAATGGACAGTTTCTTTCTTCATTGTCACTATTTCAGTCTATTAACTTTATTGTACATTTAACTAACTTCAACTCGCCTAATTCAACGTTCATCGTAGAATCGAACACGTGATACCCGACACAAGAAACGGACAGTAGTTCAAAGTTCAACATTCAATGTCCCGGATTCATTTATCACCAAATTACAAATAGGGAACTAACGCGATCTCTTCATGAGTCACACGGTTCAGCGTTACAAACACAACTAAGCTTCTTCGTTCGAGATTAAACACCACGCCGCAATAAGAATTCAAAATCAACCTAGCTGACACGTAAACTAGCTACCGAGTCAACACACAAAAGGCTCTTAACGTGACAGTATAATTAAACGATGATTTCCAAACAATCAACCGGGAGACGCCCTCGAAAAGGATTGCGCGGTTCGAATTCTAGACCGTATATCTACTCACACGAGCAAGTTAAATATCGCAAAATGTACTTCAACACGCAATCACTATATAATTTGCGCAATTACTTTCAAACGAATTACTTAAATCATTCAAATACAATACAAGCCTCTTGTCACGAACTTAAAACTTAGACAAACTAAACCGAGGCAGTTTTCACGAAACCACAATTACGTAGCGAAGTAACACGCACTAATTCTAAAAATCTAGACCATAAACCGGTCGCACGAATTTTCTGCAGCGGTAACCGAGAAACACTAATTAACTGCACCGCTGCCCGCGAGCCACTGTCTCTCGCCCGACAGCGCCAAACGCGGGGAAGCTGCCTTTCGCTGCTCCCTCCCCGCGACACGCGTGACACCTGGTACCATCGGGCGAGTCGCTAAGTCGAACGTGATTGGTTACCGTCTCAAAATGACCATTTTTGGCCTAAACATCTGTGTACAGATTTCAATGAAAGTTTCACGAGTTGAGTATGCATTGCTTATGAATGATGGTAAAGAGTAACTGTTAGAAGAATTATTGTGTTGTAACTTGTTGATCGGGCCTTTCATAATAATTAATATTGTGCAGGAAGGAATTATGAAAATTGATTATTGTTCTTAGTTTTAGGAGAAATAAAATACCGTTTGGAATCGAACTTGTTTCTATTGGCAGGATAGCCGAGCTAGATTACTCTCCGAGCATATTTTTGTCCACAGGAACTTCAACTGAGAACGGGTGCTAATCAGTGATGGCCGTGTCGTGGATTGATGGTGCTAGTGCTACAAGTAGTGCCATCTAACAATTAGTTTTGTGAACTAATAATATTTATCTACTTGCGTCAGGACGGACGAGCGGAAAAACTGGTGACTAATAGTGTTTGTTACAGGAATGTATGAAGATACACGCCCGAGGACAGTCGTAAGTCAGGATGGCCGTGTCGGAGCGTCTATAAAATACCGGTTGAATCAAGGTTAAATTGAGGGTATATCGACTAACCCCCAGTTGTTTGTGCAGTATAAAGGTAACTGTCGGCAGTGTGCGCCAGAGATTTCAGTTAAGTCTTTCTACGAGTGTAGTCATTCTACTAGTGCTAAGATAGTGTCGTGATTCTGTTCGTTGTTGTAATAACCACGGAATATAAAAAACAAGAGGAAGTAGCAAAACGCATAATTTGTAGCGAAACCACTGTCGCCAAACTCACACATGCACAAGAAAGAAATGTGTATCAACAATTGTGTACCATTTCAATAATTTTCGCGTGATTGGTTATTTAAAAATAAAATAGAAAGGCATTATGTTACTCACCATTCATTTGAGTATGAACAATAAGTTCTTAAGAATAGAGATTATATTCCTTTTCATCAACGAAGTTTCTATAATTAGTGAGCAAACTTAGCTTCTTAACGTTAGATATCGCAATAATAAATTCACGGTATTTGAGACATAATGACAATAGCCTAGCCTAGCCTAGACAATACCCTACTCATGCCCTAACTATCCTGTACTGCCACGTGAATGATGTTAGTGATGTAATTACTCTGCCCGAACATGATCTGGCTTATATCGATATTCAGTATAATTATGATTATTATCATGTATATGAATTGACTGAAGAAACTAAATTGAATATATATATATATATATATATATATATATATATATATATATATATATATATATATATATATATATATGACAAAATGAGTAAAATAGCAAAATTTAATGGAAATTACCATAATGTACCACGTATATCCCTGTAATTCATATAGCCGGGATATAATTAATTGTATTTAATGGAAATTTATTTACAATAAGCTAAATTATCATTTTTGAAATGGAAAAAAGGAGAATAATAAAAAAAAAACAGTAATTTAGCAATTATTTATTGTCATAGAAATAACACATATTTCTTTAAAAATTATCATGTCCACACTTTAATATAAAATTTTAATGATAATGAATTCGGTTACCAATGTAGATCATGATATTGAGATCACTTTTATTTCAGTTTTTTTCCAAAAGTCATGAGAACTACTAAACTACTTACTTATTTCTCTGGCTTAGCAATCCTAACAAATGTTCATTCGTACCCTTCACCCTACAATTTCGTGTATTTTCAAAGACTTCCAGCATTTGCAAATTTACATTAATATGTTAGTGAATTAACAGGACTGAGATAACATTTTACCGAAAACTTTAATGTCGGCGTTGTTACAACACTATCGCAGCTATTTTATTCAAAACGTGTTTACAGCTGAACCTTATCTTAACGAAATAAGGTTGAATATTGCTTGTAATAAAGACAATTTGACATTTTGTCCATGTTTAGTTAAGATTCTATCCAAAATATTTAAAAATTACACGTGCCTTTGTTAGAAAACACCTCTATTCGAAATATTTTTATTTTTTACTTTCGTTTTTACACTCCTAAATTGCACAAAACAGCATATTTTCGCATATATCACTCAAGCAACGACCCGTCAGCTCGCAACAATTTGAGTCTGCGACTGACGGTCTATTACCCTCTACTGTCACTAATTGTGATACGTCTGCCCCGCCCACTTTGGGCTTCCTCTTGTTTTTTATATTCCGTGGTAATAACTGTGCTTACTGTTTATCCTCAGTAAATCGCGCTGTATGGCTTGTTTATAATTATACTCTAAGCGATACTCACTAAACTGTCTTTCGTAAATTAATTGGTTACGACTTTCATGATACAAATACGTTTTTATTTATAATATTTTAACTACGTATTGGTAAGGATTTTAATAAAATTTAACAGTTTAGTATAAAACTGTTTTCATTCTTTATGGTATTGGGACTATATTCTCCAAGGCTTTGATGAACACTGAAAAGCCGTCAGCGTTGTGATTTACCGATTATATGTTATAATATACAAGGTTATTTTTCGAAATTTACAGTCAAGTCTGGCAACTTTACCTATGGATGTTAACTTTGTCATCAGGTGTTTACTGGTATAAAATTACGATTCACACGGAAAACGTAACGTTTTTCGTGATATGCCATGCTTTGGGTGAAAATACAATAACTAATTGACAGCTTTGCTTTCGATATGGCAACATGAGAGTTAATTTTGACATTTTATTATAGCCCAGAATTGTGCCGCCGAAATAACCTCTTTGTTCAGTGCTCCACTCCAGAACTTTTGTTGATTTTGTTTGAAATACTGAATGTAGGTATCTATATTTTCGTAGTAACGACATGTTAAGGGTTATCAAATGTAATATATCGTTTTGAATATTTTGCTCTTAACATTTATCAATAAAACTAACTTGGCAAAGTTACCATACTAGTGATGCCACGAAGTGACGGTTACTTTGCCATGTTTTGCTACAACCAAGGGTTGTTACTTTCAACTTATATCTTTAACCGATTACGACTATTTAAAGAGAGGGTTCTGTACTTGACATTCTATTTATGTATCTATGTTTGTATAAATGTCAATCAATGAAAATCAATGAGTTTCAGAAAATCGAGATGTTATTGGTTTCATCCCGGTTTTCGAAACTCGAGTTCTCATCTGACCTTCATACCGGGCTTAGACTCTCACCTCGTACCTCGCCTCGCAGTTCGCGTGTTGTTTCGAGATATTGAGTGCCTATTTACACTCTCGCGATGCGTTCAGTTTGCGTTAAGCCAGCAACGATGAAAGACTTCGAAATAATAGCGGTATCAACTCTTGCCTTAATAAGTATTTATCGATGCTTGACCATTTTAAAAAGGAGGAAATAAAAAAATACGTCGTTGAGGAAGAATATGGTGGATGATATCTATTCATCTAAACAGAACCTTTTCAGTTTCATAATTTTATATAAATTGCTAGTACCTATTGTGCAAGATTAAATAATATTATTTTATTAAAATTGTAATTTTTAAATAAAAGCAATTCGAATGTTATTATGGAAGGGCGCCGTAAACAAACTGAAACGAGACGCGAGTGTAAACACCACGCTCGCGTCCCTCGCGAGGCCCTTTGCCTCGTGCCCAAAAAACCGCCTAGGACGCGAGCGCCGCGAGTGGCGAGGCGAGCTACGAGGCGAGCCACGAGCTAGCGTTTACACTCGCGCCTCGTGGCTCGCCTATTCACTCGCGCGAGAGAGTAAACGGGGGGTCACGTTATGAGGTCCTAGGAATTCTACGAGGATGTGTTTGTGTGTGTGTGTGTGTGTGTGTGTTGTTGTGTGTGTGCGTGTGAGATTGCGCGCTAGCGCGTGTGCATGTGTGCGTGTACTACTTACTATGCTTCTTTCTCGTCGTAATCACGGAACATTTTGACAACAGTGTTAAAAAGGTTTGAAAAAAAACGGGCATAATTGTATGTATTTCGACAATTTTACTTTTCGCACAGACTGCCAATAATTTTATTTTATAATAGCTAATGTCAATTATATATTTTTGAGATTGTTATAATGTGGCAACAATTTCTGAACGGAAGCTGCCATTTCTCTGACGTCATGGGCGGAGTTTAGTTGAAGATCGAATTCGGATTCGGTTGGCGGGTGCGGCCATCTTGGTGAATTTGTGACCTGGCGATTCGGTTTTAGTTAGTGAAAAATCATTTGTCATCCACAATGTCGGAGAGGGAAGATAATGTGTATAAAGCCAAGCTAGCTGAGCAGGCTGAGCGTTATGATGGTGAGTACATATTTTTACTATATCTTCAATGTAAGGATAGAAATTCTTACGTCTTTTCGCCGACAGTTGAATGACGATTCGGTGAGTCTCTAAATTTTCTTGATGTAGTATCATCTGATACATTTAACTGATTGCATTAGAACCTAAAATATGTTTATTACATTCATTTTGAAGCGTTACTTTTGTTGAAATGAAGCAAATCAATGGCATTCGTTAGGCTTGGTCAGCGATCGATGCGTCATCCGCCGGTGGGATGCCCTTTACATTTTTTACTTAAATAAAACTGGTGAAAGACCTCTGATTCATTTCATAGCAGTGTGATATTGAGAAATTTTTATGCCCATTATAATTTATAGCTTTTAATGTAACCTTTCATTCGAAAATCTTAAAATTTTTGAAAAATTGTTCTCTTTTTTCTAATGAATGGGAAGTAAGACTTCGATCGATGTCTCTAGGTTCACTCATGCATATCGTACCTTGGAACGACCAGCCGATGAAAGGCATCAGAATGTTCTAGATTTTTTATTGTATGTAGTTTAGCGGTTGGCCCGCGACACCCCCGAGATTTCTCTTATTGTTCGCTTTTGACGTCGGCTGTGAAACCGCGAAATTATTCACTTCATGTCTTGAATAAAGATAACCGCCTATTGTTAGGTTATCTTATGCTCGACTTTCACATAGCCTGGTATCACACACTGATCCTATATCAAAGCGAAATCATTCTTTAATTTACTTGATGACGAGTATGTTAAATTTAGTACATTTTCATTTTTAATGTGGCTATAGTTTTCAGTTTCCTTACTTATCGATTTCTGACGTAACTTCGCTGCTAGTTGCATTGACATGAAGGGCCAACTTCCAGCTTCGTATAATTTTTTTTGGTATCCCAGATTTAACAAATTGTGTTAATTAATTTCTTTTATAACTGCGACTTTCACCTTGCACATTTTTACTCATGTGAAATTGTCTTGCAATTGTCCAATATGAATTTCACTATGGCAGTTATTAAGTTGGTAAAGAATTGTAATAGTTCTGCTCTTACATGCACATACTTATATAAGAATGTAGGTTTAATCCCAATGCTATGTATATATTCAGAAGTTTTGGTAGTCTGTGTAACAATCAAAGATTTTAGACAATTGTCACTATCAATACCTTTCCCAATATTCATAGTATAACTTTTTATATTTTTGAAATATTAAAACCTCTTTTGGTAAAATGAAGCTGCCATTATAGACTTAGTTGCTCTTACAATGTCAAAGGTCACAAGTGTGGGTGTCAAAAAGGGGTCAGTGGAAACATTCAGTTCATTGTTAATCTTTAATTTCTTTAACAGCTTCTGTTAAAGCACTTTTACTTGTAGACTTTTTTTAAGAATGCACAAACTAGCATTTAACACTTGGAAGCTTTGTCTATACCAAACTGGGCTGGCAGGTTTGCAAGTGAGTTCCTATACCCATTATTCTTGTTAACCTCTCTTAAGTAAGTTGCCTGTATCAGGAATGGTTCAAGACAATAATCAAATGGTGATGTACCTGTGTCTAATTACATTTACACACTTATTTTATCCATAATTCTTTGTTTAGATTTTGTTTTAGTTACATTTTCATCTAAAACCACCAACACCTTCCTTATTGAGGGGCCTTAAGACAAGATGTGATAGACGGAAGACTAGTTCTTAGCAGAATTATTGTGACCTAAATACACTATCAAAGGGTATAATAAAAATCCTTAGCCATAAGCTACTGTAGCTTATAAAGTACAAAAACTTAGGATCAGCTCCAAAAATTATGATTGAATTTGAAAGTGTTTTACTTCTATAAATAACATAATTTGTTCTACTTACTGTTACCGTTACAGCCTATTGTAGTCCACTGCTGAACATAAGTATGTTTGCCATAGTTGGCAGGCACTTTTTACAAATGGGTTGTCAACTGCAGTTTTTTTATTTTTAGTCATTATCAGGAAGATGCTGCTGCTTATCTACTGATTCATTTCCCTCTGTTGCTATTTAAGACACCCATGGGATTATATGGGTTAGTGGAGATTCTTACACTGCTGCTACACAGTCTTGTACTTATGTACTGTAATAAAATCTTTTTAAGTTCTACGTAAAAAAGTATATATATAACACATAGACAAATATAACAATAGTGTCTGCTCTTTACAGAAATGGTACAGGCAATGAAGAATGTAGCCTCCTGTAATGTATCCGACAATGAACTCACAGTGGAAGAAAGGAACCTCTTATCGGTCGCATATAAGAATGTCATAGGAGCCCGCCGAGCCTCCTGGAGGATTATCTCCTCAATTGAACAGAAGGAAGAAACAAAAGTAAGTTTTAAAATATATTCTGTGATGACTTATGTCATTACCATCTCATACTAAGTTGCAGCTCAGGGACTAAGTGCTCCCTGTAAATTTCACAGTATGCAAGTATATGCAGTATGTGGTTTAGAAAAATATTCTGGGGTAAACTTGCATATATAAGCAATAAAAAAAATTCAATTATGTTAAAGTCTACCTACATGGAGTAGTGCACAGACACATTCTTGCCTTAAAACACCCTCAGAAAAGTGAGGAGGCCCATACCCAGCAGAGTCTTAATACTAGGTTGTGATGATCCTCCTCTAACTTAAAAGTTTGTCTGAATCTGGTACAAACCATTTTTACTATTGGCCGCCAATGAGCACTCTGCTCACTGTTGTGCTCTTGTTTAAAAGGCAATTGAATCAGTGTAATTACTGACAGATTAATTTCATCTTTGTCCTCAGGAGTGAAACATGTCTTAGGTCTTATTTCTTCGAAGTAGTGTTGTTAAATTTTTCACTGGACCAATACACTACCTTTAGGAATAAGAATCATGCACTACTGAGAAATATTTTATATACTTAGATTTTTGCTTGTAGTGATGTAAGTGCAAAGAAAATTGTAAAAACTTGCATTTTAAGCATTTAAAGCATTGGGGGTGCACACAACCATTTGTTTTTATAAAAGTAAGGGTGACACATGCTTGGTGGTGTAGGAAAACATTTTAAGGAAACTTGCATGTGTGTTAAATAGAACAAAATATTTAAGAAAACATGTGAAGTTTGTCAACATGCCTACCCAGTTTAATGTTAAATATCTTACAAATTGCTAAAAATGTAGAAAACCAAGCCATATGAAATTCTAATTTGAATACAAATGATCTAAATCTGACCTATTATGAACTTACAAAACAAGTGGATGAACCCATATTTAAAATCAAGAGGCCACTCCTTTTTTTAACAAATTATGTAACACCGCGATATACATTACATAATTGACCCAAAAATGTTACCTAATCAATTTCCTGAAAAATGTTTTGTGTATTTATTTTTTATAGTCCTTTTAAATAAGGCGTCAAAAGCACTTGTTTCACAGGGTAAGGTGCACAGATGGCTCAATGCCAGTGCCATTAAATGGGGTGGGGCATTGCAGTTACCCTGTTAAATTAGGTCGCCTGTGACTCAGTCATAACTTAGGGCATTACACCGCGGTATTCGTCGATTATTTTTATTCTCGATTCAAACAGTCTTTATAACAAATTCATTCAAGTATTTTCGAATACCTTTATTGGTGAAAGTAGTCACTGTATTAAAAAAAAAGATAATGATAATGGCGAAGTCTTTCTATTATTGCATGGTCATTGTTTTCTAATTATATTGGATGTGACGAAACATTTAGGGTCAAAATTATCTTAGTGTCTTCAATGTCGTAACAAACTAGGAAAAGTCCACGTATACTTGTTACTGGCATTAGCTTATTATTAATTCTCTGAGATTAACTTAGACCGGATCTGTCAACGTGGGCGTGTACGTCCGCGACACGCAGTGATACAAGACGCCGATATGAAGGATAATTATTTTGTCGCATTTTTACGTTGGAATCTTTTTTGTCATATTTTCACTTTTGTAATTTAGTGTTCAAAATACATTGGTATATTTTATTTAAGAAGAAAAAAAACAAGCAGACCTCTGTAACTGCTTCATTTTCTATGATAATTAACGTAAACATTTGAAGTTCGTCAGTGTATATAAAATCTAGAAGACTTAATATAACAGAAGTAATTCAGAAATTCCTTATTTACATATATATATTTTCAATGAGATATTGACAAAACTATAGCCATTTTAGTTGTCAATTAATGTCGCGAATCTCCAGTTTCATTCCTAAATTTATTTCGGAACCGTTTTCGTATTCCGATACAAGGGCGAAGAGTTCACGTTAGGTGCCTTGTCCCTGGTACCCCTACCCCATAGCATAGGGTACAATATGAGGACTTTCCCCGCAATAGGGTGGCTAAATATTATTTTATGCCTGATTCCTATATTCAAGATAGGTTGCGTTCTCCGTAACGATCTGTTTTTATTACATACATACTGTAGAAACAATTTTTAATACAAACTATTCATTGACTTAAAACGATAAAAACTTTTAAACTGTTTTATATAGTTGATTGACTGGTATTTTGTTTTAATAAGGTGATTTCCATACACTTAATTTACCGCAAAACGGCTGGTAAAAGAAAACGAACCGTTTTTAAGTATAGAAACCCGGCATTAGTAGGCCATCTCGCCGACTGAACGAATTTAAAATATGGGTCACAGATCATAGTTGAGATTATGCCCCATAAAAATGACCGAAAGACGAGACATGTTCTGCCTTGTTTGCAGGTTACTTATCTTTTTATTCTTGCTTAATCCACTAGTATGAACGTATGTCTTATCAGGTACCGATAGTAGTCTTGCATCACGTAAAAAAAAGCAGGTTATACGTAAATGAGTTTATTCCGTCACTACAGGGAATTGAGGTACTTGGTCGTTTATGGTTCTATACATTTTCTTCATCCCCCATCTTTACCTATAGATGATTTATTTCAAATTCTATACACACGTGGCATATAGGCGGACTTAATGATTGAGGCATTTTCAACCAGTCTTCCAGAAATAGAATGATACGAGAATACAAAAGTAAAATAAATAAAAAAAATTGTAATACAAGGAAATTGTTTTATAATTGTATTTTATAATGATATTTAAATATCACGATATAAATAAGATATCACAAAAAATATAAAATTAACGTAAAAATAGTGCATAGAATGTCCACGTGCCACGGTCTTTGAAAGATGGTGGTTATACAGTTAAGTTTCGTTTCGGTGACCAAAAGCAGCTTTAGAGGTGCAAAACTCCATTCGCTCAATTCACTAGGTCCTTTTCTCTTTAGGATTGCGTATAGTTTGACACTTAGTATGGATTCAGCCGTCAAATAAGTGTGCATTGCTGTTCCAATTTAGAGGGAAAGCAAAGAGGGAATAATTACAGGCTGTGGCGGCATTCTAGCTTAGTTCTGGGGGGGGGGGGGGGGGGGGCAACCTATCTGTGAATTTATAAGTTGCAGATTTCTGTGAGCTTCGGTATTTTTTTTTGAAATCGTTACCCCAAAATCTAACATATTCTGCACTTATCTAGCCTTCAATAATCCGTATTATGCTTCAGTTGAGCTATCGGTTCGTTTGCTACTCTACGATTATAAAAAGTATCGACAGTCTCGGCATCGTCTTATTTCAAAACGCAGTAATCATTATCATCATCATCATCATCATTACAGCTCTTCATAAGTCCACTGCTGAACATAGGCCTCCCTCGGTACAAACCGAACATAATTCAGTGCACTCGTCGTGTTCATGTGCTAGAATAGAAACGCGGTCGCGGTACCTTAATGGTGAAAGTTATTTTATTATTCATATAATTAATTACATTTTAAACGTGAGCACCACTAAATTCATGTGTCAATGAGGGCATCCACGACTTTCTGCCACCAGAGCGGCGCTACTTAGGAATGAGGTTAAATATTTGATGATTTCATAGCGCGGAGCAAGCTAATTTGTTAGAAAAGTGTAGAGATTAAGGTTTCGTTCTGAAATATTAGTTACATTTTATATAAATTACTTTAGAAATGGATAAACTAAACTGCGGATATACGCTCTCACATAATACTAACGTTAAATAGGTGTGTTACCTCATAACTTCTTACTGGGTGAACCGATTTCGATGATTTTTTTTATTTGAAAGCTGGTACTTCTCGCGTGGTCCAATATGAATTTGATCAAGGTCAGACCAATAGTTTTTGAGTTATTCTTAATAACTTATATTGAAGTCGGCTGTACAACATTTTTAATTTTAAATTATGATTCATTATGTATACAAATAAATAAAATTGAAGTGTCTGTTTGTAATGTCAAAATAACAGCTTGTTACTAAATGCGTATGAAAGTATATACGATACTTAAACAAAAACACAATTTTTAACATTTTTGTCTGTCTGTTTGTTCCGGATAATATCGGAAACGGCGGGACCGATTTTGACGGGACTCACTGCCAGATAGCTAATGTTATGAGTAACTTAGGCTACTTTTATTTTAGAAAAAAATTAAAAAAAAATTAAAACCAAATTACACGCGGGCGAAGATGCGGGGTACAACTAGTCGAGGATAAATTTATGGGCCGCAGCATCCACTTACCATCAGGTGGACTGTGTGCTCGTTAGTCACCCTTATTCTAAACAAAAAATGCGTCCGCCATTGTGATTAAAATAATTTAAACGTACATTATTACAATGTTTTAAAGCTGTTCTATCTATTACACTTGGGTATAATGATTGACGTCGAGACTGCGCTCTGTCAGTTAGCGACCTATATTACGTAAGCTAGGTATTGCCTTGTCATTATGTCCATTACCGGCGCTCTCGCACCTGTGAGCCCTAATTGGCCATCTATTTGGCGCTTAGAATTTCATATTAAATACTTTGTGACTTATTTTGCTCCTCTAAAAGCTTATGCAGCATTCATTAAGGACGCTAGGCTTTAGAAGTAAAACTAGCAATTACGTGGCAAACTGCACTCTACACGACACTCAACACTTTCACGGCACATTATTGACTTTTATCCATTACCCCAAATCGTCCAGTAGGTGACGTAAGTGGCGACAGAGGAAAAATAATCAGAAGGTGGGCAGCATCGTCTTTCTAAACTAGAATGTAAAAAAAGATTAGAACTAGAATAAAAAAAGGCAGCACAACGCTGCTGTGTTTCGTATGGTGAGTGTAGAGAACCAGATACCCTTTCTACTGGAAATGTGGGCTTTCTATCTTCCTCACGGGTGACAACGTATCTGCATTTTGATTCGTAATCGAGGATGTAGATGTTTATGGGTTACAGTATCCACTTACCACCGGGTGGACTGTGCACGCTTGTCACCTATATAAAAAAAAGACTACGGTTGCAGACCCGCTTGCTCAGCGCGGCAGAGTTTCAACTAAATATTCCCCTTAAAAAATTTAAAAATTCGTTTCGTTCGATGCGTCATTTGGCTTGGATAAGTGTGCTTTAGTGATCTAAGAAACAATCTATGAGGAAGCCTATGTTCAACAATAGACTTTGATATGTTGTAGTAAATGAATGAATTAGTTTCTTAGGCGTTGAAGTAAAACGGTGTGTTAAAATATTGAAACCACTTGAAGTATATTTTTGATGAAAAAACAAAACAGAAAATTCGGTCAACTAATTTGTTATTATTGTTGTTCCTCACCAAGTACCTTTAGGTAGTATTGTAGTCAAGCACTGGCTAATAATAAGTGCCTGAATATTACAATGTTTTCTTTTTTTAACATAATTCCCTTTTTTCGATAACCTTCCATCGCTATACAAATCTATTTCTCAAACGGTGTCATATCAATATTCGTCGAAATGATGAAATATTATGTACATAATAATCCCATTTGCGGCGTCCGTGAATAAATGAAAATGTTCGCCTAGGAAATTCTCCGAAGGTCCCCCCCTCGTCTGTTTATGTGGACTCGCCCAATGAATAACGAATTTAGTTTGCCATCTTTAGGGAGAGATTACAATCCTCAGTTATATGGCGCTCAAATTGAATTTGAAATTACTCGACGACATTTCTTAATTTGCAACTTCCATATGTCAAAGGGAATACTTACTAGTTTTTCTAATTGACTTTTAAAGTGCTTGCCCGCAACGTTTACATTTTTCAAATGAAAGATTTTAAATATAGATTTATAACTGAGGGCTGCATCCTGGCCATGGCCTGCTCTATATTCTTATCGCCGGAAAAAAAAGTAAAATGCTTATTGACCTACGAATTAAAAGTAAAGCAAGTACTCTCATTTTTGAAAAGGTTTTCGCAGGAATACTTACCGCGCTGTCCCAATACTTATTATCGGACGTCACATCATATCCTCGAGATATTTTTTTAATTATATATAATTTTGATATTTTATTCAAAACCTGCAATTAACATTTTCATTAGTGCAAGCAAACACTGCTTGCTCCGTGTACTGTTTCAAGGCGAGCGCTTTTTCGCTGCAAAAATGATGTGCAGATATTTTCCCACCCTTAAGCATCTGTGTCATGCTGTGTTACGGTCTGAAAAGAATGAATTTTGTGAGGCATCTCACATTAGAGAACTCATGGTTTGCTCAAGGCACAGATATAATATAATATAACTAGCTGTTCCCCGCGACTTCGCTCGCGTGATAGGGTTTTTATGTTTTTGCGCGTAACCCAAATTATTTTTCAAAAATAAAAGTAGCCTAAGTTACTCCTTAAATCAGCTATCTGCCAGTGAAAGTCCCGTCAAAATCGGTTCAGCCGTTTCGGAGATTAGCCGGAACAAACAGACAGACAGACAAATTTTAAAAATTGTATTTTTGTTATAAGTACCGTATTTACTTTCATATACATTTAGTAAAAAATTGTAATTTTGTTTGAATTCTTTGTTTGAATTTAACTGCAATAGCCACTTACCTTTTAATTTTTTTAATTGTTGGCTCATGGTGCGACATCAGGGGTGGTAGATTTTACGCCGCTACCATACGGTGAGGAGCCGAGTCTATCGTTTCGGGTTTGTCGCTCGTTTAGCACCACCCGGGGAACACGTGTAGGGTGGGCCTAGGGTTAGGTGGTCGAAGACTTACGGACGCGAGCGACTCATCCCCATGGGTACCTCTCTGGGTGACAGGCGTGAGTGTTTATGTGTTACCTAGTCATAAAAAAACTAACGTAGTTTTACCCGATTGCCCCAGAAAGAGGGTAACGTTATTCGAGTGTATGTATGCATATGTCTATTTTTTTTTGGAATGCTCCGTGTGTAGCCTTGTCTTGTCGGATTTCATTTAACATATGGGGTGTCGTTAGATTCGTCTTAGTTGTGGTAATAACACATATTATGGTGTTATAAGATTTTTCTCTTTTACATAAACTTAACGCAGTCGGTTGTTTTTATCATTGGGCTTGTTCACAGAAAATGTCAATGTGTTATGGGGTTACATTAAATACAGAAAATGCCAAGTGGTCATCTGTTACGAGAAATTTAATATGGCATGCCACATATAGTCACTGGTTGTGTACTGTCTGGTAGCTTTCGTTATCGAACTTTTTGCGCGGGCACCATAATTGATCCACCGATGGTATCTCGGTCGGCGATAGGTGTCAAGGTTGTAGGCGCTGAGGTCAGATTTGCAATCGATCGGCTAATTTTTACTCGCGAGGCTGGCGTGCTAAGTCGACGTATTGCGCGGGCTTCGATGCGTTGTAAATGTTATATTTAGTGATGAAAAGATTATCACTTGACGATGACGATGCATTTTTTTTGCTAACAAACTGCTGAGCACTTTGTCAGATTTAAAACTGTAACAGAAATTTTCTATTGTGTTAATTAAAATAAATACATTTTTGCATTTAATAATCGACGATTACTAATATTTACGTTTTTAAATAAAACATACTATTACCATATTCAAATAATTTTTGCTGAGGAATTAAAAAAAGTAATTTACGGAATTTTTTTCTGGGTAATAAAAAAACATTTTTATTTTTCGGGCGTCAGTCCTGTCTGTTCCTTTTTTCAATTTGTATATCAATCCAACAGTGGAAAATAACATCCAACGCTATGGACAGTGATTTAATTGAAAGAAATTATTTGCTATGCATATTTACATAAATCATTTCATTAAATTCATTTGAAAATAAGTCGTAAATTAATAATCGCAATGATAATGGACGAATACGATTAATCGTTAAATGTCTATAATCGACGAATACGAATTAACCCGTAATCGTTCATCACTAGTTTTATTTTTACCGCGATGCTCACGAACGTGCGCGTTTTAAATTGTATAGTAAATAATTACGCATGAATGAACCGAAATGATTTTACTATTTCTTACGAGTAATTAATGAATGTTTACTATACGGGTACGTTTAGGAAAAGCGTCTATAAAGGCGTAGCCGTACGACTGTCATCGTTATAATTTACAATTTCAAATGAAAAGGCGTGGTTCTTTTTATATAACTCGTTGAAAAGCTTTGATATTTTCTTTTCTACCGACTTCAAAAAGAGGAGGTACTCAATTCGACTGTATTTTTTTATGTGTGTTACATCATAACTTTGTTCTACGTGAACTGATTTCGATGATTTTTTTTTTAATTGAAAGCTGGTGCTTCTCATGTGGTCCCATATAAATTTGATCAAGGTCTGACCAATTGTTTTTGTGTTATTCTTAATAATATATATTTTGAAGTCAGTTGTACAGAATAGTTAATTTTAAATTATTAACTATTATAAACCTTTGCAACAACTGTTGTACGTGGTAAAGCTACGCTGCAGCAATATTATGGTTGTAGCACGAATGGGTCGCCTCGACCGGGGAAGGACCACTCACCATCGTAAAATAGCAGCTTTCATGCTGTTGTGTTTCGTATGTAAAGTGTAGAAAACTGGCGACCCTTTTTACTGGAAACGAGGCATTCCATCTTAGTCTTCACGGGTGCCAACACATCTGCATTGTGCTTCTAAATGGAGGATATATGTAGATGTTCATCGGTCACAGTATTTACTTACACTCAGGTGGACTATATGATTATTATTATCCTTATCTATAAAAAGGCCAGTGCTTTGACTACTATTCCACTTGTTGTCAAGTGGTGATGTGGCCGTAGATGGTGAAGGTGCACTATGCTTAACAAAACCCTATTCACTCTTGCTTTGAAGATAGCTAGCTATACTTAAATCAGAAGGAAAAACAGATGCTGGCAAAATATTGAATGAAATAACAGTTCCAAAAGTATATTTTATAGAATCCACGGACGAATAAAGAAGCAAATATAGTACAAATAAATTATATTCTTTGTTGATATGTATTCTTATCTAAGGTACACTATTGTCTGTTTGGTGGGTTGTTCTAATGGTGGGGCGTGTTATCGCAGGGCGCGGAGGACAAACTGACGATGATCCGCGCGTACCGCAGCCAGGTGGAGAAGGAGTTGCGCGACATCTGCTCCGACATCTTAGGCGTGCTCGACAAGCACCTCATTCCTAGCTCGCAGACCGGCGAGTCCAAGGTTTTCTACTACAAAATGAAGGTACGTGACTTATTAACGAATGTTTTCTCTTGTAGTATGATTACCGCGGTTTTTGCGGCATTGACAGCACTTCGTCAGCGATTGTTGATGACCTTGATGAGGTAAAATTCTTGACCTCATATGTAAGAGAAATCGCAAGTACGTTAAACTAAAGTATACATTGAAGTAAGGAAGCCGCATCAAGTGCGAGACATCTTGCTGCCCTTATCAAAACCCATTAGGGGATTCAAAAATAAATTAGACACGAGTATTATATTCGGACACACGCCGAATACCGAATATTGTACGGATAGCAGAATATGAGGCAAAAGTATTCAGCCGGGAAGGAAGTAGCGTGTATTCAGAGCGCCTTTTTTCTGAAGCTAGGATTGTCTAAGAGAAGAAAAGGAGTGAACTACTGCCTGAAAATGCAGAAAAATTACGTCTTTCTGCGACATAATCTTTCACAAATTTTAATTACGATAATTCAAAGGCATAGACATATATTTGATACCGTTACTGTTTCAGCCTATTAAAGTCCACTGCTGAACATATTCCTCCTCGATAGATTGCCTCACAGGCAGGATATTTGCCATAGTTGCCACGTTTGGCAAGCGGGTTGGTTATTTTAAGTCGTTATTAGGAAGACGCTGCTGCACATTTCCTTATTTGTTTCCTCTTACGATATCCACGGAGATGGTGGATATTCTTACACTGCCACTACACGGTAATTATTGAATTACCAAATCTAATTCAAATCCGAAATAAATCAATTTCGGGTACTCGAAAGCTCAAAAAAACTCGGGTTAACGATGCCTTTGAACTTGCTGTACATCGCTTTTAGTCGGTCCGAAATCCCACTTTCGCTCTCGCCATATCTCATCTTTATTATGAGAAAGGTGCGGACTCTTTCTCATCATAAATTTAAGGAACTTTACTTGCTAACCCTTAATTTGGTTATTACGGCCTGATACTCCTTAATGAAAACAGTTTTTCCAAGAATACATCCAAAATTTCACTCTCTGAAAATATGATTTGGTTTTTAGCCTTAGGCCGGCCACATACATACGGAATTCCGTTTCGTGATTCCGTTTCGGAATCCCGAATCGGGATTGCGTGAATACATCACACACACTCGTTTTTTTTCCCGTTCGGAATAACAAGGGTCAGTTGAGAGACGTTAGCCATTGAGTCTAGACATTCTGCTAGCGAATAATGACGACGATTTTCTAATTGCGATTCCATTGTTGCTGTATCATTCTTACTAGGTGCATCCCCTTGTCACCCTAAGCTTGCAATATAGTCAATACTATGTAAAAAGATCTATCTATTCAGAGATATTTTTTAAATATTTATGTATGTAAATTCTTTCGACAAATTATTAAATAAAATAAGATGAAAGGTTACGAAAAGCTATACACCTATAAGATTAAATGTAAAAACATACATAAACACCTACTCGCTTCGGTCGTGCGACGAACACTGAGCGCTTTCCGTACGGAATTTACGTATGTGTGTTGCGACTCGTACAAAATCTATGGAAGACATGCGTTCGGAGCGGCTTTTTTCCGTTCGGGATCCCGAACGCACAGGCGGTCATACGGAATCTCGAATCGGAGAAATTCCGTACGGAAAAATAACGTACGTGTGTGGCGGGTAGGGCGGCCACATACATACGGAATTCCGTTTCGATATTCCGATTCGGAATCCCGAACGCAGCAAGTCCATATAAAATCTATGACCCGCCACACACGTACGGTAGTTTTCCGTTGGATATTCTGCGGGCAAAACGGGATTCCGTTTGTGTGTGGCCGACCGTTCGAAATTCCGAAACGGAATCTCGAAACGGAATTCCGTATGTATGTGGCTGGCCTTATACGGACTTGCTGCGTTCGGAATACCGAATCGGAATATCGAAACGGAATTCCGTATGTATGTTGCCGGCCTTAATTTGATCCGACGTCTGTTTAATGTAAACAGAAGGCTTTATTCGGTTTTCGATTTAGAATGAAGTTTTTTCGCAACTGATTTTAAAAGCTAGAGATGCTAGATGATTTTAGATTAGAAGAGTTAGTTTAGTTTTTAATTCCAATATTTCATTATCCGGAAATAATTTTTAATTTATAAAAAATGTACTCTTAAATATTTTATTGCAAAAAATAGCACAAATTAATCAAGAAGAATAAGCGCTCGCAATAGCATGCGACATGCTATTGCGAGCGTCACGACCGGCTACTTTTGTATCTGTTCGTTTTTCTTTCTAAAAAAAGTCTTTTTCTTTCTAATACTTGCAATTTCAGCCACTATTGGATTGCGCGTTAGTTACAGTTTCAAGAGTTCGAAATTTAAATAAATACGAATAAAATTCGATTGATTCAAAACTCGATTATGTCGGGAGTAGGCCGTCGTTAATGTCGTAATCTGTTTCACGCTAACAAATCTTTATAGTTTTTACAACCTTTCATATAATATAATTTACTTTAAAAAAAGTCTCGTTGGGTTTCTTGCGGTTCTTCCTAGGACAGACGTTTTTATTCCAAACCAATGGTAAAGTAAAAAAATGACCAATAAGAATTACGTGTAATCTATATTGAATAAAAAATATTGTATTGTATTCAAAAATGAATTATAGTTAGAAAGCTCTAAAGCAAATATCTTCTAAACACGTACATACGCCATATTTACTTGTATACGATGTATGAGTAATAGAAAAAGCCGGTCGTGTCGAAAGACGTAGTATTTTGTCGCGAAACACGTAGGCATGTTATGTGAAAAGGCTGAACCGGAAGCACTGATGTCAGCCGCCGTGAATGAACGTTTACTCATGACACTGGCGTTCTTTATCGGTTTAACTTGTCTATACGTTACGGACGCTTAATGTGGGCGTACGGATAATTTTATATTTTGTTTAAGGTACTTATCGCACATACATTCAACCATTTTCTTGGAAGTACTTTTTTTATAGATGGGTGACAAATGAGCACATAGTCCTAATTGTAGGTTGATTCTATGACTCATAGACATCTATTATCGATTAAGAATCAAAATGCAGATGCGTTGTCACTCCTGCTAATTTAGGTAGAATGCCATGCCTCGTTACAAAAAAAAATATGGTCGTAACACTCTATATAAAGCACAGCAACTTATTCTGTTATTCTGTAAGAATGTGGTCCCACATCGAACCGATAGATAATATACACTCTGCACAGCTCTCTACGTAACCAGTCGACTGTCCTGGGATCTACTCTGGGAAACTATTCACTTATTTTAAAAAATATGGCGGTTTCGAACATACAATGTGCTAGATACAGAAATCCTTGCACGTCATACGTCGTTTCGCAATTGAAGGTCGCAATCGATTGTCGGACAGATGGATGACTACGCTGATCGAGAGCTTGGTAGACACGATTTAAATGCATTTTGTTATTATCTAGACGTACATATTATGTATATAAATTTGATTGCGCCGGTCTTAATGTATTCAGTCATTGTCATTATGTATGTTATGATGCTATTTCTGATATATAAGTCCAAATAAAGATAAAAAAGATTCTAAAAAAAAACTGGTAGTCCTAAGTTAGCTATTTGTAGTGCGATTGTGGACCCTAGTGTTAAAATGTTTGGTTCTGTTTTGTGTAAATTTGACAGTATGGATTATTATCTGATCTATTTTTATATGAATATTGTATTTTAGGTTACTCAGTGTGATTCCCACCGGCATCAATTCCCACTAAAGTTACACAATCCGATTGCTGCATGCAGTGAGTGTGGGTCGTTTCCTTTTGTTGATATAATATTTTTTTACGTGGTAGTCATGCTGCAGCAATATTATGGTTGTAGCACGAATGGGTCAGCTTGATCGGGGAAGAGAACCGCGCTCTCACAATACAAGCGTAAAATAGCTACTCAATGCTTCTGAACCGGAGACCCTTTTTACTAGAAACAAGGCATTTCATCTTAGTCCTAAGGGGTGGCAACGCATTTGCATTTTGATTCTTAATTGACGATAGATGTACATTTCTATTGGCCACAGCATCCACTTGCCATCAGGTGGACTATATGCTCATTTGTTAACCCTTATTCTATATTCTATAAAAAAGGCGCCATTTTCTTTACAGCGTTATATGACATAGATCACTGATCCTTTGTGTTGTCGCTTTCTCTGATTCTACTTTGGTCCGTATGCCATAAAATACGGGCACAGTTTTACAGTAAATACTACATTCCAATATTTCTCCGTATCGCTCTCAAACTGGAAGTAAATGAAATTGCTATAGCCATCTATTATAATGAAGCCGGCGCGGCGGGTCGCTGATTAATATCCGATATGCCAGCCCTTGATCTTATTGAGATTGCGTTACGAGATTACATTTCGTCGCACAAATAACGGATACACTTTGAAGTAGGTGTATGAATTTCAGTATTTCATCCACGAAATTGATTTGAAATCGATAAGAATTGAAAATAAAAATTATAAAACCATTGAGGTAATATGTTACTACGTAACTAGAGTCGCCGCTTCCCAGTAAATTAGCGTCCCGATTACACCCCACCACGCTTCTCGATGACGTCGGTCATAGATTAATAAAATAGAGGTGATATTATACATTTTACATTACTTACTTTACATAATGTTGAATTAAACAACAAAGTATTGAAAAGCATTTTTATTTATTTTTTCATTATCCACCTACAAAATATTGACTGCTAAATATGTATACTTAACCCATTAAAAAATGAAAAATCTTAATTAATAAAAAAATAACATTTAAATAAAATAAAAAAATTGAAAGTTTCATAACAAAGTTTCACGTTAAATATTGACTGCTAAATATGTATACTTATCCCATTAAAAAAAATGAAAAATCTTAATTAATAAATAAAATAACATTTAATAAAATAAAAAAATTGAAAGTTTCATAACAAAGTTTCACGTTAAATATTGACTGCTAAATATGTATACTTAACCCATTAAAAAAAGTGTAAAATCTTAATTAATAAAAAAAGAACATTTAAATAAAATAAAAAAAATTGAAATTTTCATAACAAAGTTTCACGTTAGTTAATTGCCTTCGAATAGTATTAATTTCGTTAACTTTTGTCTTTTCGAAGTTGATTTGACTGATGGGTCAGATTTCGCTTCATGATAAAGACGTATTTTGGCGTATTTTTGTATGATAGCCCTAATCAGATGAACTCGATGATTAAAAGTGCCAGGTTGGTCTAGGGAGTGTTCGTTTAGACATTCGAAAATAGCAGAATCAATAAAACATTTTATGGTATTTGTAACTATGTACTGAAGAGTATACTTCTCGGACAAACTACCGCCGCTTTCTCGGATTAAAATACGAATTAATGTGTCAGTCTTTAGGCATATTTTATAAACTTCTTCTGTGGAGTAACACAATCCTCCCATATCTTTAATAGTCACGAGTTTATGGTGCCAAAGCTTGTCTTTAGTTGTGAGGCTATTAACACATGTTTCACATTTCAGTTGTTTTGTTAAAATTCTAGATATGTATCCCGATATATACCCCACTATAAGTTTTATAGTACTAGTAGACTGCTCCCTTTCAAGTCTTTGAGATAATATTGCACAATTGTTTTCAGCCTCTAAATCAGAATTTAAAACAAATTCATTACGCAAAATCTGATAATCTTCATTATTATGTCTATTAACTGTGGATGTATTGTTGATTACATTAACCGATGAAGCATTTAATATAACAAAATTATCTAATGGGATGCAATTTCCTGTAAACGATGACTTCAGTTCTAGGTGATTCAATATTTTTTTATATGCCGCACGAAACTGTAGTACATTTGGGTTGTTATTATAACCCCCATGTTTTCTTATTAGCCCGAACAAAAGTTCTATATGATCTTGCGAGAACCTATAAACGGATAAATAAGACAATAACTGTTTTTCTTCAACAACACTATTAAATAGGATTTTAAGACTTTCTAAACATATAATGGCTCCTAAGAATCCAGTTTTGCTTGCAGTTTCAATAACTCTTTTTTTTAAAATCGTACAAATTATTCGAGGTTCCCTATTTTTTCTTTTAATAACTCTCCTTTTTTTGACATATATTTGGAGAGACAGAATGTATTCTTTAAATTTATCTAAAAATGTATATATCTCAGACTTAGTTTTTAAATCTACTGGTCGTTTGTATCCGTAAAAATGGCGTTTTTGCGAATTCATTATATCAAAAAAGTTATTCATTAAAGTAATAAAATTAACTGTGCCACCGGTGTTACAGAATGACGACGAATGTAACACTTCATCACAAGCGATCAGAGCATTGGCAACGCTTAAGCTAAGCAACTGAACTGCTAGTCTCACTTTCATCACCTGATTACGAAAGTGAATATGGCGTACTGTTAATTTATTTGCGAATTTTAAACCTTCCGATTGTTGAAGTTTAACTAGATTAATTAGTAATTGCCATTTAATCTGTGCACCTTGTCCATCAAAAAATAACCTTTTATTTTCCCAAGCATTCCTGATCATCTTTACTACATGACACGGATCAACAAATACACAAACTTTGTCACCAGTAGATGGATGTGGAAAATGAGTTTGCATGTTCGATATATCCGTCAACTTGCAACCTAATGTTTCAACAGCACTAAAATTTGCGGCGCATCCATCAAAAGTAAGGTTTACGATCGTTACTCCTGCATCGTGGCACTTTTGAAGACAAGTTTTTATCAAGTTACTTTTCATTGCAGCATTTATTCCAGCAATTAAAAAATATCCAACTGGTATTTTCCAGCTCTCGTTTAATGATACTATCATAAAGACTAACGCCTGTGATGCTACTTTTTCAGTATCTTCACCTTCTATGGGCCCTGTACCGAAATCAACTGCTCCTAATTTTCTTTGTCCACTGAACAACTTCTGTTGACGAATTGACATTTCGTCAAATACTAACGAACATAAAAGAGGTTTGTCTGTCGAATTAGCTTTAAGTTTCAATATTTTGAATGACTCGCTAGTAAAACCTGGTTCACCGTTTACTGACCCGTACCACCTGGAGAGTGTACGAGGATGAGGAAGGACCTTATTATAGCGTTCTCTAACATACTTGTAGGCTGCCGGTGAGTAATAATTTAATGTTAAAGCAAATTTTCGTAATACAGGGACATATCTAAGACTAGATTTGGGTGTCTTACTTTTTAATATTATATTTTTATATATTTCTACAAGTTCCACATTCATGCTTAAATTGGTTTCTGCTATCATATCTAGACCATATTTTTGTTTTGCAGATTTTAAAAGAGCTAACAAGGAAATATTTTTTTTCTTCAATTGTTTATTCTGGCGTTGAAGTTTTTTTACTTTTTGTGAGAGAATATTTTTATTTGTAATTATTTTCTTCATTTTTCTTTTTAACTTTATTTTTCTGGGGGTGTCAAAAATGGATTCGGAATCGCTTACGACAACTGATATTGGTGTTATTGGCCGAGAAGACATTTCATTTTGCTGAAAAGAAAAATAATGTCTAGATTTTATATAAAAAATAAGTTATGTCACATTGTCACGGATAAATAGAAAAAATACCATTATGTAAGGAACTGCATTTTTTTTTAAATAACGCCGTCCACTTTTAGTCAGGTAGATATCGCTATCTTTGAAATGAACTGAACAAATACTTGAGTGTTCTGTAGGGAGCCACGTATCCTCTCTGCGTTCCTTTTGTACATATTTGATCCAATTTTCTCTCTTGTCATGACTTACACGTGGAAACCTTAAAGATACATTGATACATCAAATGTAGAAAAAAAAAATTACACACAAATAAAACATTATTGTAGTAAAATGTTTATTTTACGTTCTTTTTTATTGCGTTATAAAATTGAGAGACGGGTGTTTACAATAAAATAGTAAATACTATAATAGAAATTATAAAAGAAAAAGAACAACATTAATATAGATTATGATTAACTAAAAAAGAGTTGTCGCTTCTGCGCCATAGGAGCATTAATCCATGCTCGTTCTTTTTTATCTCTCTCGCGCTTACGTAATAACAGCGCGTGCAAGCGAGCGAGCAATTATGATTTATTTAATTCTTTCAAATCACAGAAAATTTCCCTATATTACACGAATTTCACTTAATAATATATTACTTACCTATGAAATGTTACTCCTTCAGATTTGGATGCATTTCTAGAACTATTTTTACAGTATCTAAGTACGCAATACGGCATAATTAATTAGTTAATTAATCTCTGCACTGTGTATCTCGGTCTCTCACTAAACAGCGAATAAGGCCCATTGAGGAGCGTGCACCTATGTTTTGAACAACGCAGTGCTTGTTGGTAGTAGCGACTCTAGTTACGTAGTAACATATTACCTCAATGTATAAAACATGCTCTCTTAAAGATTCTCTTGTTTACCTTGTAATGGTGGTGTAAGAATATCCACTACCCTATATCATCCCGTAAGTGTGGTAATAGACGATAGACGGAAACAAATCAGGCGATGGACAGCAGCGTCTTCCTAGTAACGACTAAAAATAAAAATGAAACTGCGGTTGTCAACCGCAAATATCCCCCTATGAGGCAATCTATGGGGGGAGGCCTGTGTTCAACAGTCGACTTTACTGTAACGGTAAAGAGTCTTAAGTGTTCTAATCGGTCGATTGCAATTTTCGATTCTCACTATCACAAAATATACATAGTGATTATTTTATGAAAATCTTATTGGAGTTAATCAATACTAAGAAAGTACTTGCATTTTTTTTTATGACGTGAGATTTGTTCCTTGCAAACAGTTATCAACAAGTGAATTCTCTAATAAGAAACTGCTCTTAAATTATTTGTGCGATTTATAACTATTGAAAATTTTATTGGTTCGTTATAAGTGACGAGGGGTTGATGATCTAATCTCAACACAAAATAATTTGATTAACTTTTACAATGTCTCTCCTTTCCTAGTGTTTGTATCACACGTCGCTCGTCTGTCTCTCACGAGATAATCACGACTACGGTAGCTCCGATGGCTCATGTTAATATTTAGACTAGTATGAAATGACTGCGTCGTTGGTCGTTGGTCTAGTGTCCGTAAAGGCGACGGTTAATCATGAGGTCCCGGGTTTGAATCCCAGGTCTGGCAAAAAAAAGTTATTAAGTTTTTGAGTTTCCATCGGACTATGAGAATGAGGGAATAGAGAGTGCACCTGAGGTTGCGCATATACACTCGGGAAATTTAATTCTGTCCTGCGCAGAGGCTAGCCTCCGGTTGAGGCTGGCCGCCGTGACCGAAATTCGGTCTGGAGGTCTAACGCGTTATTTGATTGTACATTTATTGACTATTTCACAGTTAACAAATACAAATGTTCATACAGTAATCTAAACCCGATTGCGAAAATAGTTTACTAAAAGGAGAAAACTTAAATATCATATGTAACTTCGACAATTTGACACAACACAAGACGAATCTAACGACACCTCAAATGTTAAAATGCATCAAACCGTTTGTTTAGGCTAAAGAGCGTGACAAAGAAATCTACATACATACATGCTATAATATTTCCCATCATAATTCCCGTTCTTAATTGTATTTTTCTCAACTATACTTATCTTGTGTTTTTATTTTTCTTCCTTTTTATCTTGGTTGGATGATTTATGTGCACCTTCCCTATTTGCAATTCATTATAAACAACACTTCATTGTGCAAAAGGTTGTCTGAAAGAAATAGTTTCCAGAGCGATAAGACCGCCTATTGTACCTAAACAAAGTGAAATAAATTATATAATTTATTTGACTTTGTTTTCTATTTTGTGTGTATTTGGTGTACAATAAAGAATATATTGATTGATTGATTGAAACTCTCGAAAAACATTACAGTCAGGTAAAACCAATACATTGTTCTACTAATAGACAATGTTGATTTAAAATCACAACTGTAAATTCAGACGGCAGCGCCGACCACCGCCCGCTCATTGACGGCCGCCATTACCCGATTAATAAGGTCTAATGAGGTTGATGACGCGCTTCCTCATTAGTTGAAGTGTCACTTCAGTGTTCTTTTATTTCGTAGATTTTACAGGCTGCACAGCTCTAACTTTGGCTCTGTGGCTAGTGCACTTGCGTTGTCATGGAATGCAGATATTTTGCTTTGGAGTTTCGACTTTTAGGCCGGCTGCGCATTGTATTTTGTCGTAAATATTCTGATGCGTGCGGTTATATGTATACTAGATCCCAAAAAATTAGCCGGACCGACCACCCGTTTATTAAAGCTCGTCGGATGCATATGCATGCCAACCAAACGTCTTCAGAATGTCGGAGGGCGTACTTTCCATACATTTTGTACTAGACGCTGCTGCGTTTAGAAATCCTTAACGGCCGGCTTTAATTTTGTTTATGGCTGAAAAATTTGGTAAGTGTGTTATAGTGTCAGTGAGATGGATATTACTAGTATTATTGATATTATTACATAAGATATAAGCTATTTTTTGAGCCATAGTAGTGTAATGGTACTTCTGCATATACGCGATAGAGCCGTGTCGCATGATCACTTTCGCATAGAATATTAGTGTGAAATTGCAGCATAATGCTGTTTTGTGGTAATTTGATCTTTTCTGAAATAACAATGTATCTGCATTTCGATTTGTAGATGTTTATAGACGTATGTACTAGTTTATCATCCTTCCCCATAAAGAAAAAAAGCAGTTTGAATTGTTATTTTGAATGGGAAACGTAATGTTTGCCGTATAGTGGCGAGGTTAGAATATTTTCTACAAAATATCATCCCGTGGGTGTCGGTATGTCGAGGGAAAGGAAACAGGACATGGGCAGCAGCATCTTTCAACAATAATATAAAAATTGCGGTTGACAACTATGGTAAATATCCCGCCAAATGAGGCAATCTATGGGGTGAGGCCTATTCAGCAGTAGACATTGATGTGATAGTGACAGTGTCTTATATTATTACTTGTGTACATACTTTAAATAATATTTTATTGTTGAAAATATTTTTTTTCTTATTTACATATACTATAATAGTGTATCAGTATTGTTGTTTTCTTATTTCTTCGTCGTTTGGTCTCATGGGCGCCGATGAATAACTGTCCAGACAGATATTGGTGTAAAACCTAGTTATTAAAACAAAAACAAGTACAAGGTCCTGCTGTGAGTGATGTAATATAAAAACCTATGGAATATGATTCACTAGATTTATGTTAGAATTATTCACTAGGTTTTCCATCAGAATTATTACACTGGCAGAGCTGCCATTAATCATATTATTGTACATAATATTTAGAGGAACTGAGATAGTGGTGTAGGTTAAATATAATGTTGATATCCGAAAAATGTTCAATGTTAGTTAGCAACATTTTTATCATTGCAAATACAGATGATATATTTTTTATCTAAGGACTGAATTGCTAAAAGTTAAACCAGGCATTAAGTTATAAATTTGATATGTTTGTGTTTAGTTTTATAAACAACCCTTGGAATTTTATATCCAAACAAAGTATATATTTAAAAGAAAATATATTTCTTGTTGTCCTTAAATATTATAAGGAGAAATTCACCATAATATAAGCTAATTCATTAGCTCTACAATATTTGGACACTGGTCTCTCCACTTTTTAGGATTTGAAATAATTGCTAACCTTAAATGAACCTAATTTTATTGTGTTTAATTTTAACTTCTTAATTCCTAACGTTTACAGCACCCATAGTCACAGGGCGAGGACTGAGGTGTTTGATGTCCCAATGTCATAGTTAATAAAGGCGAAATTATATCTTCAAATTTTAAATGTTAATCTTTAGTCTGATCCACGTAGAACGAGCTTACAGTGTTTTGTAGAAGTAATAGCTAACCTTACCAGGCAATCTTAGTATTAGACATACTCGTACCTTTGCTTTTCCATTTTTGTGTTTTAAGTCTGTGATACAACAAACTAATTTTATAGATGAGAGGCTTTTGGGAATTGTTTTATTAAACTTTACCTAAATGTATGTGTTGCTCCTGGCCGCACATGGCTCTGGATACGGACTTATATCGGAAAATTAATCTAAAAAACTGATCTCTAATCTGCCTGCCCGGTGTAGTGTATATAGGCAAATATTCCTTTTAATACTTGCCAGCTGGCATATTATTGAAAAGGCTTTCCAACAGTGGATTTAAAAAGAATGTGGCCCTTATCTTACCTATTCACTAACCGGATGGGGTCACAGTATTATATTTAATGTTTTCGTACTAATTGTATAAAATATTATATTGTAAATTATTTAAAAAAAAAAACTTTTTTTTACCTTTTTATCGTTACCGCTGCTGAGAAATAGCTACCGCTCTATTAGAAATATGCCTACATTATCCTCCCTATTAGTTAATTAAAAATTAGGTAGTTAAAAATTCCCATTCATGATACCTAACCATAATGTGCATTATGTGAATATGGTGTGCTCATTTGTTTTTAAAACAGATATTGAATAATACCCATGTTACGGATTTTATCGTTTCATTATTAACCCCTCTTATTAATCCAACCATGGGTGCCACAGAACTTTCAAAATATTACTGATTTATAAAGTAAAAAAAAAATATAATTTGAAGTTGAGCAAAATAAAAAGTTTTACCGTTAACCATTACAGCTATTAAAGTTCACTGCTGACAATATATATTGACTCAACAGGCAACCGCAGTATTTTTATTTTAGGCATTATTAGGAAGACGCTGCTGCCCATCTGCTGATTTATTTCCTTCTGTCGCCTCTTCTGACACCCACGAGTTGATATGGTGAAACCGTTTTTACTTGTAGTATTTTCCTAAATATAAGAATTAATTATAATATTGAATGTGTTTGTTTCCAGGGCGACTACCACCGGTACCTGGCTGAGTTCGCGACGGGCAACGATCGCAAGGAGGCGGCGGAGAACTCGCTGGTGGCGTACAAGGCCGCCTCAGACATCGCCATGACCGAGCTGCCACCCACACACCCCATCCGCCTCGGACTAGCGCTCAACTTCTCGGTCAGTACGCGCTCACTGATGATCCTGTTTTTGTTCAGCAGGGCTAGCCAAGTTATCTACTGTCGTTAAAACTCATATAAAAATAAACTAGGGTTCCGCCCCTTCGCTTCGGCACGAGTGATTTCTGGATCTCGACAATAGCGCCACCTACCGGGACCAATTGTGAGTCTAAACCATTCTCGAATCAACTTAATCACACAAAAAATCAATATCGGCGGTGAAGCCATTTAGGAGGAGTTCTCAGTCACATATTGAACTACACGGACAGAAGAATTATATATATGAAAATGGTAATAATATACCTCGACGTATGTCATGTAAATGTCCCATGGCTTCATTTCATTCAATATTTATTGTTTCCTATTAATCTTAATGATTGTATAAAGTTAAATTGGGTAATCCCGTAGGTCAATTTGAACCTCACAATTAACTTGTTTTTTTTTTATAGGATAAGGGTGACAAATGGGCACACAGTCCACCTGATGGTAAGTGGTTGCTGTGGCCCATAGACATCTACATCTATCTTCGATTAAGAATCAAAATGTAGATGCGTTGTCACCTGTGAGGACTAAGATGGAATGCCTCGTTTCGAGTAAAAAGGGTCCCCGGTTCTCTACACTCACCATACGAAACACAGCAGCGTTAAGCTGCTATTTTACGCTGGTATTCTGTAAGAGCGTGGTCCTTTCCCGGTCGAGCCGACCCATTCGTGCTATAACCATAATATAGCTGCAGCATGGCTATATTATGGTTGTACTTGACTTCAGATGGGCATGTGAACCCATGACATGCGTTCTAATAAAAGATGATTTAAATATCTTAGAATCATACACAACCCATCACATTTCTATTGTCTGAAACTTGGTTGAAACACTGCCTCATAAGTAATATAATATGTGATTTGTCAGGACAATGGCTTTGAACCATTCTTGCTAGGAGGATCTTACAGGTGGCGCTGTAGTCAAGTGTGTGAATGAATTCTATATTTATGGTATGGTCCATGACATGAATATAGAATTTGTTACTTTTACGTTATATTTAATACATGACTGATATTCACGTAACATTAGCTTTAGTGTCAAAAGGAAAATTACTAAATCTCGACTCGGAAGGTGGCACTGTGTTCGATCGTAAATTGATTATTGAACACTGTAAATAGAACAGAGTGAAACTTATCGCGCCATGTGCCGTGAAACGATAGAACAACGTATACTGGTCAAGTTCTATATTGTAGTTAAAAGAACAGTGTGAATTGATGTTTTATTCATACTCATTCATTTTGTAAAGAACAATATTGGATCTATAAATCTTGTATAAGTCCTTAGCGCCACAAAATCCCCTGTCTATTTAATTTTGTATTAGCAATTAAACTGTGCCACTATCATTAATTATGGAACCACATTAGTGAAGCGCGCAATTATCTGACTTGACCTTGACAGAGGTCTACATAATATGAGTGCTCGCTGATTGATAAATTTGGTTCAACGCACGCGCGACCTTATTGATAATTTCTAATCTATTGAATGATAATGTATTGTCGAGTTTTTGTAAAGTTCTTTGTGTTATCTGTGCTGATTATATTTTTCATTTATATCAAACTGATAGGATTCTTTTGGGAGTCTTAACTACGACCAAAAGATCAATTGACAAGTCCAAATTTGTTCATCAGCTTTAGGGGAAATGACAACACATCTTCTAGGCCATTATCTTCAGTCTTAATACAAAGGTGGCACAAGTGAGCTTCATACATCGGTTTCATGACAACTGGCTCGTAAATTAAGTTTGCAAAATTTTTTGACATCGCCCTTGCTTTCCAGTCAAGGCGTGCAAACGAATTTCAAGTATATTGAATAAAAATGTACTATTCTATTCTAATACATGGCAAAATGTTAGATTTACTTTTATTGATTCATTTTATTGATTTGTTTTATAACAAAACTACAAGTGAACTTATTTTGTGTTAGCTCTGTGTGAAATACACAGAAAACACTTTATATTCATCGAGGCGTATTACATAGGCGCGAGAGTAATTGAAGCCTTTGTTGACTCCTTGAAGGATTTTTTGACAGCATAGTGCTATTTAGATCTTATCAGTAGAGTTGTCTCATCTGTGGTGACAAGCTGTGAGGTCACTGTATTAAAGTTTGCTACAAGATAACTGCTGTTTGTTTATCGTAACTGCGTCACATTTTAAGTCAGTCAGATTATGTTGTTTTGGTATAAGCACCTTAATTTACTGTATAGGTAGTTTCATCATTAATATATGAATTTATTATTTGCAAAAAGGCTATTTAAAAACTTGTGTTTGATCTATGCTTATGTTTAGGCTGTAACTTTATAAATAAAATTGTATGTTGTTTATATATTTATTTACTAGCTGTTCCCCGCGACTTCGCTCGCGTGTTAGGGTTCTTATGTTTTTGTGCGGAACCCTAATTATTTTTCTAAAATAAAAGTAGCCTAAGTTACTCCTTATGACATCAGCTGTCTGCCAGTGAAAATTCCGTCAAAATCGGTCCAGCCGTGTCGGAGATTAGCCGGACACAGGAACAAACAGACAGAGAGACAAACAAAAATTGAAAAAATTATATTTTTGTTATAAGTACCGTATTTACTTTCATTATGCATTTAGTAAAAAACTAATTTTTACATTACAAACAGACTTCAATTTTATTTATTTGTATAGATTCTTTATATAACAAAGGTCTCACTTAATTTCTTTTTGTATCCTTTCCATTTTAACCTGGGACATGTGGCAATAATGTGATAGGTGCCAAAAATATAAAGAACATTATAGTAATGTCAATGTTATATAATATGTTTTTATTCGTTTTTTTAGAAGTAGGATCACACTACTTACTACTAGGTGGACTGTGTTTTCATTTAACACCCTTATTTCTATAAGTTTTTTAGATATAAATGTCTGGGTCACAGCATCCACTTCACTTAGGTGGACATGGTCGTTCATCCTTGTTGTTGTATTAAGGTAAATTTTTGTGCGTGCGCAGGTGTTCTACTACGAGATCCTGAACAGCCCGGACCGCGCGTGCCGGCTGGCCAAGGCGGCGTTCGACGACGCCATCGCCGAGCTGGACACGCTGTCGGAGGAGAGCTACAAGGACTCCACGCTCATCATGCAGCTGCTGCGCGACAACCTCACGCTCTGGACCTCCGACATGCAGGGCGACGGCGAGTCAGGTATGTGCTGTTGTAGCAACCATGCTGTGTCGTGACTGCAGCATAAAAGCAGCAAAATGCTGCCGTGTTTCATATGGGAAGTGACAAGTACCAACAGACCCTTTTTATTGGTGATGGATGCATTCCATTCTAGACTTTAAAGAGACAAAGGCATCTTTGCATTTTGGTTATTAATCAAGGATAGATGTTGTCTTCTTGGAGCTACAGCATTAACTTAGATCAGGTGGACTGTGAAACCATGTGTCGCTCCGATCTCTTCCATAAATATTTTCTTATTTAGCTTAGGCTTAGAGGGTTAGCTTAGAGAAAGATTGCGTGATAACATTTCATGTTATTCCTCAGAAGTCTACTCTGTAGCCTGTTTCATTGAAATTGAGTTGGCTGCCAATATCCATGAGATGCAACCTTGTAGTAACAGTGTAAAATAATTATCACCTTCATTTTGTCCTGTAGGATTTGTAAACCATAAAGATCTGATGTCCCCCCGTTACATGGCGTTATATCATCACGTATGTGACTAGACTCACATTAAATAGCGTCAACAGTGTAAGATGTCTGGTGCTACGCTAAATCCCGTGACTAGCATGGCAAGGCAAATCTTTTTATATAATAAGAAAACTTCAGTCCATCAGCCAAATATTACAGACCTAGTATATAAAGAACTAGCCACTTTTTATCAGATAGACACTATCTTTACGCTTTCTTTTGCTCTTCAAAACATACAAAATAAATTTCGGAGGAGAACAAGAACCTTACCACCAAATATTAATTTAATTGACAAAAAAATTATTGCTACATTTTCCTATTTCTAAATTCCCATAATATTTGTATTAAATGTTTACTAAAGAGAAATATTTTTTGACAGGTGAAGCCGAACAAAAAGAACAAGCGCAGGATGTGGAGGATCAGGACGTCTCGTAATACCTTTAAACATTCTATTTAAATATAATAAAAAATAACTATAGTATCACGTAAGTCCCAGCCCTCACGACCGCCGGTCGCGAGCTGACCGCATCGTGTCAAATCTACCAGTTGTATACACTCCATATGTACTTCTTTTTGATATATCGAACCTTTTGTTTTCTATAAACGACGAATGTAATGTTTAAGAAAAAAAAATTAGTACTTTGGTATCGCATTTTAACTGTATGTTGTTCTTAAGAATGTATTTTCTTAACGGTCGTCTGATCTCTAACGTTAGCTTGTCGCCTCCCGCCTGCAGTTCGTCTCGACTCTCGACAGCTACTCTCTAAGGTGGGGATTGTAAATTTTCTAAGTATTTTATACCGCGTGTAAAATTAGTGTATTTAATTCCGTTGCGACCCGGGCACCAGGCGGAAGTTGTCGGAGTGAGAGAGAGACGGGTGTTCAACTTGTATACACTAGTGTCGCGCAATGTATCCTCGTGGCTCGTGGATGTTCATTGTTTTCATAGTTGGTACCGTAAGGTCTCCGTGTCGACTCGGTTGCACAAATAGTGGTTTGGTAGCGGACGTGCGGCTCGTAGCGAGACGCCGTGTTCCCGCTTCGTTCGTACGTATTACAACATTTGGAGTATTCACACTTGAATTGCTTTAATTACTTACGAGTATTGTGATAGAGATTTGTATATTTTAATTTATTTTTTAATTTCGCATATTCCTCGAGATCGCTGCAGCGCCAGGCTGCTGGCACACATTCCAGGTGCGTGCCCGAGTAAGATATTAGCGATATACTTATTTGAATGTAATATTGCATATATTTTTGTTAATTTATCCACAAAATAAAAATACTGATGCAAATTAGCCTTAGTGTTATGCAATATTGATTTATGTCCTACCAACTACATGGAAATTTATTGTAAATGACAGTGTAAATCTAATAATAAAATTCAAAAGTCCAAATCTTTTTTTCTTTCACTCATAACCCGAACTCCGAATGCTTGGAGACTGCAGCTGTTGGTAAAATTATGCGTTTATATAACAAGAATTTCATGAACTATTTTATTAGACAAATGAATTAAAAAATAATCAAAAGTTAAGACCTTATTATTTTATATAATAGAACCTTATGTATTATAAATTTCTCTATGAAAATAATGATTTATGGTTATCTTAAAAACGTATAATATGTAGGAATGGAATAAAATGCACTCGTACAAACATTGTGGCATTTTTTTTAAACTGTACAGTTTATATCGTAAGAAATGAAAGACGTGCTGCATTTTTAACGTTGATGGCAATTTATGACGTTAAATGATTAGATTGAGCTTCTTAAAATAATGATCGCTATAAGCAGTAAGGCCATTCATAATTTTGTCTCGGTAAATGGTTAAATTGAGACTATGTTGAGCAGTATGCAATGGATACAAAAACCAGTAGTAGTGCCATGTTACTATAATATTTTATAATTTTCTGACGTACATTGTTCTGGCCAGTCTGAACATTCACAACCCTTAGGAAATAATGCCAGAGTATAATAAGACCTCACATTGGGTTATAATAAGGGTTGCCAAGTGGTTAAGAATATCCCGCACACTACGTTCTGTAGGTGTATAGGACAACTATGGAAAACGCCAGAAGAAATGTATCTGTCTTAAAATATCCACACCGGCAACGCGCAGTAGCGACAAAGGTGCGAGACGCCTGGATACTACGATCGTTAATTCTAGTAATTAAAGTAAGTCCTCACTGACGAGAAACCCCATGTGCAGCAAACAGGACTTTTTCAAGCTGATAAGGAAGAGGTCTTATTGCTGTGTAGTGGAGGCGTTAGAGATCAACCCTATATCATCCCATGGATGTAAAAGGCGACAGACGGAAACTGAAGGGGAGATTATGAACAGCGTCTTCCTGATAAACAAATTAAATGCATCTTAAGAAACAAAAGATTCGTGCCCTTACTGAATAAAAATGAAAATGAAAAAAACTACTGTCAGTTATAGCACCTTTAGAAATGATTTAGCAGTGGTTCTCACACTTGCCACGCAGACCTGCATCGTGAGAGCCACACATCATTATTTAACAAAAACAATATGTGCACGGCTGACTAGAGTTCGTATAGAATGCTAAGAATAAAATGATAATGCGAAAAGCTAATGAAATAGCTTTACTTGCTTATTAAGAATTAAGGATGAAATACTTATTTCGGCGTAAGAAAATAAGTAAATTTTGTCAAATGTTATTTTTCAAAACCTACTAAATTTACTATCGTTTCGAATGGAGTCCTGGAAAATATTATCAAATATATTGTAACATATTTCAAAACTAATATAAATGTATATATATATATATATATATATATATATATATATATATATATATATATATATATATATATATATAGATAGATAGATAGATAACTCTTTATTGCATTTATACAAAGTGTTACAATTACGGAAAAACTTAAGAACTACAAACTGTGGTCATATCGCTTTAAGCGATTTCTACCTGACAAACCGAACGTAATAGGGAACAATGTAATATATTTTGACGGATAGGTGCAACGTGCAATATAAAATGAAACTGAGGACAAAAACTTATAATTAAACACGATTTATATAAATATATGAATTATATAATATATAATATTATAAAATTAATAAACATAAATAAATAAATATATACATATATACATACATATAGATAAACACACATACATACACATATATATATATATATATATATATATATATATATGCAGAGAAAATTAAGCAATAAGAAAAAAAAAACAAGTATTTATAAAAAGAGGAAATGCATATAATTTATAATTATGACGGGAAATTCAAATAATACTCCTTCAGTTGTTTTTTCAAAGTCTGTAAAGATTGCGCTTGCTTGATGTTAAGTGGTAATGAATTCCAGAGTCTGGTTGCTTGTGAAGTAAATGACTTATTATAGAAAGAAGTTACGCTGTAAGGAGTGTTCAAAGTCAAGCTATACACTGAACGCAAACTACGATCATGAAATTCATATCGATAGTGAAATTGTTCCTTAAGGTACCTTGGAGATTTCGGATCAAACAGAACACAAAAAAGTAAAGAAAGTAAATGAACATTCCGGCGAAGGTGAATTGGGAGCCACTTGAGTTGTTTTCGAAATTGGGATACATGGTCATATTTGCGTAAGCCAAATATGAACCGAATGGAAAGATTTTGAAGACGCTCAAGCTTGTTTAATTGCTCCATGGTAATATCAGTGTAGCATATATCAGCATAGTCTAAAATAGGCAACAAAATGGAATGTGCTAACGCAATTTTGGTAGAAATGGGTAAGAAATTTCGAAGTCTTTTGAGACTTCCACAAGCTGCAAACATTTTCTTACTTATTTGTTCAATTTGTGGTGCCCAAGACATTGTACTGTCAATTAGAATCCCTAGGTTTTTTACAACCTTACTGTAAGGAATAGCAGAATTTTCAAAACAAACGAAAGGCAGTGTATGCCAAGTAATTTTTTGTAGTAGTTTGTTGCTACCTATCACTATTACCTGCGTTTTACTAGGGTTAACCTTAATTCCATAAGATGTACAAAATTCTGAAATAATAGCGAGATCACGATTTGTGGATAGCACGGCAGATGGAAGATTATTGATACTTGTTTGAGAATATATTTGGAGATCGTCTGCATAAAGATGGTAGAGAGAAGTTATTCCTGAAGTGATAGAGCGTATGAAAATTGAAAAGAGGAGAGGAGACAACACGCCACCTTGTGGTACGCCTGCATCCAGAGAACACCACGAGGAATAAGTGTCTTCAATACGGATGCATTGACGGCGTCCAAACAAGTAACTACGAAACCAGTCAGTTGCCGCTGGAGATACGTTAATAGAACGGAGCACAGCTAGAAGTATATCAAAATCGACTGTGTTGAAGGCGTTGCTGAAATCAAGAAGAGTAAGAATAGTAACTTGCCGATTCTCCATTCCTGCCCGAATGTCGTCTGTGATTTTAACCAAAGCAGTGACCGTGCTATGGCCAGGACGAAAGCCTGATTGGAATGTATTTAAGAGGTTATTTTGATTAAGAAATAGATTAAGTTGCTGTTGGACAAGACGCTCAAGAATTTTAGAAAGAAAAGGTAATATGGAAATAGGACGATAATCACAGAAGGACTTGGGATTTGATTTCTTGGGTAGTGGAATAATTTGAGCATCTTTCCATAGAGTAGGAAAAGTTCCTGTATTTATAGAATTGTTGAAAATTTTAGTTATGATAGGAGTTAATAGATCTAAGAGCGGGAGAATCATGTTTCGGCTGACATTATCATTACCAATTGCATTAGAAGTTACAGCTGTGATATTCTTTTTAACGTCACAATCAGCAACCTGACATAAAACGAATTCGGGGAAATCGGGAGTTGGCAAAGAATGAAGGTGATTTAGTGTCCTAGATTTACAACTGTTAACGTAACTAGAACTTGAGGAAAAGTATTGATTAAGCATTTCAAAGTTTAAATCAGGAGGAAGGGAGTCATTTCGCTTTTTGCCAATTCCCAAACTTTTAAGAAATTTCCAAACCCTATTGGGATCAGATTCCTCAATTGTCTTGTGAATGTGACGTCGTTGCGCATCTCTACACATCGTGTTGCAGCGATTCCTAAGTATCCTGTATTTCTCATGATTTATATTACAGGGGTTCTTTTTAAATTTGGCTTTGGCTAGGTTTCTTCTTGTCATTAAATCTTTAATCTCTTTTGTGAGCCAAGGAGCAGGCGGATACTTAAGTTTGATTGGTCGTAAAGGTGCATGCTTGTCATAAAGTTGCATTATAAAGGCATTTAAAAGACGCACTTGTTCGTCAACATCTGTTCTCTCATCAATTAACGACCAGTTTATACTGGCAGCATCATCTTTAAGACGGTCGACGTCCATTCTAGCAAAATTACGCAGCAGAAGAACACGGGACTTGACTTTTGGTGATCGTAATTTATATGACAAAAACAGCAAATCGTGGTAAGAAAAAGCATCGGCAGTATAATGCCCGTGTTTGTATATGTATTCTGGAGAGGAAACGATTTTTAAATCTAGAAGAGAAGGGGCACTATTAGGGAAGAAATGGGTAGGATTAGAAGGCAAGATGTGAAGATTACATGAGTCAACTACGGACTTCAATTTTTTTGAACGGACATCATTTTTGAGAAGACACGTATTGAAGTCACCCATAATGATAACATGTTTACATGTCGGAACCAATTCTTCCAAAGTTTTTTCAAAGGCAGAAAAATAATTAACAGAGCTAGAGGGACTATAAACGACGCCTAAGAGCACTTTGAAGGAAGAAAGTGTGACTTCAATGAAAAGATGTTCTGCTGCACTATCAACAATTGTGGTGGACGATATGCTGGCTATAGAGTAACGAATATCTTTACGAAGATATATGGCAACCCCACCACCAGTTTTGACGGGTCGGTCATTTCGCAATAAATGGAAACCTGGAATTGCATAAGAAATGGATGGTAAACACGGTTTTAGCCAAGTTTCAGAGACCAGAATTGCATGAATGTTTTTGTGGTTTAAGCTTGTCAGCATATCAGGATAGTGAGCGGGAATGCTCTGAGCATTTATGTGAATTACATTGAAATTATTAGCACAATCTAAGAAGCAAGTATCTAAGGAAGAATTGAGAGAGAGAGTACTGTGGAAACTGTCATCTCCGTCATCTGAAGTACCCGAGGAACAAGTCTCGAAAGAGCTAGAGCCTAAGTAAATATCATTTAGGGAAATATTCATCATAATTATTCAAATAAAATAATACTTATTAAATAACTATAAAAATAATATTAAGATAAAAAATATGAATATAAATAATATATACACCTATAAATACTTAAATATGTTAATTACTTAAATAATTTACGTATCACAATACACACTCACCCACCAGCAGTACATATGATACAAAAATAATAATCGTTTATTAACACTATAATTATCAATGAAATGCGACAATTCTACTAACAAAATGTACTACAAATACTTATGCCGACAGACTAGCAACACTAAAATATGAATAATATTTAATTAATAATAGTTAATTAAAAAACGTACAAAAAAATATTCATAACTGACAACTAAGTAGATCTAAGTTGAAACCACGGAATATAAAAAACAATTTTATTTTTTATATTCCGTGGTTGAAACGGGACATGAAAGACATGACATGTCTATGCTAAGGTGACATACACGTATGCATCACGTATGTGTGCCATAGATTAGAAAAAAAAATGTTTATTCAGAATTAACCACAAACGAATAACAAGTGCTAGCCAGTCATAGATAAATAAATATGTAGCTATAGAGTATATTATAATATCTGATCAATGGCAACATGCGTAGTATCCTCTGATCGTAGTCTGTGACGGTAACAAATAACAATAAAATATAGGCTCAGAGGGGCTAGAACCCAGAGCCGTAAAACCAGTTATAGTAATAAAAAAAAAAAAACAATAACAAATATATGAACAACAGTCTGTCATGATACATACGCATCAAAAATAAACAAATTAAAGGGTACTAAAACATTAAAATATAACAAAAATTACTACACAAATTAAAGTCGTTATTTAACGAAAATTAATAAAGGTTGCGGAAGCTGTAATTACTTACGGGCCGCAACGCGACTCCGAGTTTTAGTTGGCTTGGTTTTTTCGGCAGATTTAGCACCATCTTGGTTCTGCTTTGATGATGACGGTGATTGGATGGACTGTAAATCAGCAACAGTGAACACGGAATGCCGTACCCCGTCTTCTGTTAAAACATAAATACAGCCTTCCCTTGTCCAGCATTTCGATACTCCGAAGCGGTTGCGAGCTGCTAGAAAAGCTTCATGCCTAACTTTTGTAAGGAATTCGGACAAGGTTACTCCAGTACCTTTAAGATTTGTTTTTGAAGTCCAGACTTTGTGACGAAGCCCAAGATCCTTAAACTCCACTAAAAGAGGTCTGGGTTTGTCCTTAATTTTACCCAATCTGAAGCACCGGTTTAAATTTTCCTGAGCTATGAACACTTTGGTCTGCTGTAGTGACTTAATGACAGTTTCAGCAACATCTTCATTTTTATCTTCGGGTACACCATGGATCAGCAAGATTCTGCGACGATTATGCATCTCCAACCGATCGCAGTCTTTTGAGACCATTTGAACTTGCTGCTGTAAGTTTTGGAGCGCGGAAATAACAAAAGTCTTAAAATTTTCAAAGACTGTAGCTAGTGGAGATGTTGATGAAGGAGAAGGAACACTAGTTTTGTTGAGTTCTTGTTGAAAAGCTGCAAGGCTTGACTGGAACAGTGCTGTCATCTCTTCCATTGATTGTTCGATAGTCTTCATGGTGAAAGAGTGTAATTAAGTGTTATAGTATTTGGTAAAAACAACTATCAGTACTGCTGGTGAATGTCACTTAATCAGCTTGCACTATTATCATAATATTTGGCTTAAATATATTTATTTTAAATTAATATTTACAAGAGCACAAAAAATTGCTATGTATTATTATGCGCCTACCCGCAGAAAAAATATATATATATATATATATATATATATATATATATATATTTACGCTTGCACAATCTTTACTACTCCCTATCCCCGCTATGCTGACATTTGTTACCTTGATATCAACGAGGAGCAACTTAAGCTTGAGCGACTCCAAAATCTCTGTATACGGTTCATATTTGGGCTTGGCAAATATGACCATGTCTCAGAATACCGCACTAAGCTCAAGTGGCTCCCAATCCGTCTTCGTCGGAATACTGATATACTTTCTGCTCTCTGCTTCGTCTTATTTAATATATCAAGTCCTTCCTATTTAAAAGAATGTTTTACATTTCTCAGCTCCTGTCATAATTTTTCCTTACGATCCAAAGAAAATCTTTCCCTCCAATGTCCTGCGCACTCCTCGACTTATAAAAATCATTAAGATAAATCATTCTCTATTCTTGGAGTAAGACGTTGGAACTTCTTACCCCAGTCAATTAGAAGTGCTCAATCCTTAAATGTGTTCCAGAAACGGATTAAGGAATAGTATTTGTCTCTCTAATCTAACCCAATCTAACCCCTCTCATTTCCTCCGCTTAATTATGGTCATTGCTCTACCTGAAGAATGTTGTCTTTTTAATGCATAAGTTTGTATCAAAAGGAAGAGATTGCTTTGTAGCAATAAGACCGCCCTTTGTATTTCCCTCAATAGTCGTTTATTTTTTCTTTTTGATATTTTTATCTTTCTTGGTGTACAATAAAGAGTATTGTATTGTATTGTATTGGGATTTCCGTTAAAGTTATTGTGTCTAATAATAGACGCGATAATACCGAAATACGTATAAAATAAAATGTATTAAATTAACCCGATTTAATGTTAAACAAGTGAATACCAGTGTGCTTTTAAATGGGGGACGAGCTGGACCTTGTTGAATCCAGTTTTTCTCGGTATTACAATTGACGCAAAGCTTCAATGGGGCCCTCATATATCTAAAGTAGCTAGCTAACTTAGTTCTGCTGCATACGCTGTAAAAAGATTACGATGCCTTACATGTGTTGAAACAGCTAGATTACGTTTATTAGAGAGATCTAAAAAGAGCTAGATTAGTTTATTTTGGTTATTTTCATAGCATAAGGGTATTGTTCATCTTTGTTTTGCAAAAGAGAGCGATAAGAACAATTTATAACCTAGGTCCCAAGGAATCCCTTAGAGAAAATTTTAAAGAAATGAATATATTAACTTAGAATCCTCATCTCATGAGGCGAAAAACTGCAAGTATCTTCTTTTTTAACCGACTTCAAAAAAGGAGGAAGTAAGTACTCAATTCCACTGTATTTTTAGTATGATGGTTCTTTTATTATTCCAAAGCTGGTGCTTCTCATGTCATCATCTCATAAATTTTATCAAAATCTGTTCAGTAGTTTTTGAGTTATCTTTAATAATGCGTATTTAATTGACTTCGACTACATTGATGATGTTCTCATTTTATTTATATTGAAGTCTGTGTATATACAGGAAGTGGACCTGGTCGAGCCCCGACGGTTCGACAAAAAATGAGATTGACTTCATTATGACGACCAGACGACAACTGTTCAGTGATGTCTCCGTGATCGCGAGGGTGAAAACTGGTAGCGATCACCGAATGGTTAGAGGCACACTGAACCTAAACGTTAAGTTGGAGAGATCGCGTCTAATGAAGTCAACGCTCCGTCCCCCTCGTGCTCTGTTCCAAAGTCCCGAAACCTTTCAGCTCGAGTTACACGATCCAAGAGCGAGTCTTATCCGACACTATTCTAAAGATATCCCGGACCTCAGTCTGAGCGAGATTAGAATGGCTCTCCAGCACCTTTAAAACGGCAAGTCCCCGGGCGAGGATGGAATTACAGCGGAGCTTTTGAAAGCGGGTGGAAAACCGGTAGTTGAAGTCCTTCAGAACCTCTTTAATTCCGTCCTCCATGGTGGCACTACTCCGGAGGCGTGAAGCAGAAGTGCGGTGGTCTTGTTCTTCAAGAAAGGCGACAACGCTCTCTTGAAGAACTACAGACCGATTTCCCTTCTGAGCCGCGTCTACGTGCTGTTTTCGAGTCATTACGAAGCCGAACAAGCCGGTTTCCGAAGGCTTTAGTACCATAGACCACATACATACCCTGCGGCAGATTGTACAGAAGACAGAGGAGTATAATCTGCCACTTTGCCTTGCGTATGTGGACTATGACAAAGCCTTTAATTCCGTCGAAATTTGGGCGATGCTGCAGTCCGAAGGGACGCACTTGAAGTGCTGAAGTGTTTGTACAGTAGAGCTACGATGGCTATCAGAGTACAGAATCAGAGTACGAAACCTATACATCTGCAGAGAGGTGTAAGACAGGGTGACGTTATATCCCCGAAACTCTTTACCGCTGTATTGGAAGACGTTTTCAAGCTACTGGACTGGAAAGGATATGGTATTAACATCAATGGCGAGTACATCACTCACCTTCGATTTGCCGATGATATAGTCCTTATGGCAGAATCGCTGGAGGACCTAAGCACTATGCTTAATGACTTCAATAGTGTCTCTCAACGGATAGGTCTTAAGATGAACATGGACAAAACAAAAATCATGTTTAACGTCCATGTCACACCTATGCCGGTAGTTGTTGGAAGCACTAAACTCAGTTGTTAACGAGTATGTTTACCTGGGACAAATAGTCCGACTAGGTAAGTCCCTTCGACCGAGAGGTCAATCGACGGATTCAACTCGGCTGGGCAGCGTTCGGGAAACTGCGACACATCTTCTTGTTAGATATACCTCAAAACCTGAAAACGAATTGTGCAATCAGTGCGTGTTGCCAGTGATGACTTACGGATCTGAGACGTGGTCCTTCACTGCTGGCCGTATGAGGAAGCTCAAGGTCGCTCAGCGAGCTATGAAGAGGGCTATGCTCGGGGTGTTTCTGCGTGATAAACTTAGAAATGAGGATATCCGCAGTAGAACCAGAGTAACCGACATAGCCCAACGGATTAGTAAGCTGAAGTGGCAGTGGGCCAGCCATATAGCTCGAAGAACCGACAACCGATGCGGAAGAAAGGTTCTCGAGTGGCAGCCTCGTACCGGTAGGCGAAGTGTAGGGCGACCCCCCACTAGATGGAGTGACGACCTGGTGAGACATGCAGGAAGTCGATGGATGCAGGTGGCTCAGGACCGTGTTTTGTGGCATTCCTTGAGGGAGGCCTATGTTCTGCAGTGGACTTGTGAAGGGCTGTAATGATGATGATGATGAAGTCGGTTGTACAAAATTTTTAATTTTACATTTTGTTTGTAACTTTTTTAACCCCATCACGACACGTAGTCGTCATCGCAAACGCGCACGAGGCGTCCATGACTGCAATATTCGTCATAGAATTTTATAACATAAAATACTCTTATTACAAATACTATATAAAGTTAAATGACACCATAATATAACATTTTAAGTTAACATTACATGTCAGTATACACAATGGAAAACGACAACAAACGCAACGGTAACTAAAGTATGATATAGGAAGTACACAAAAAAAGATCATTTAAAATTTGCAGCTTATCAGCGTATAGCGAACACATTAGACCAGCTCCCACAAGCAGCACAGAAATTTTTTTTTTAAAGGATAAGGGTGACAAACGAGCACAGACAACCTGATGGTAAGTGGTTGCTGCGGCCCATAGACATCTACATCTATCGTCTGTTACAAATCAAAATGTAGATGCGTTGTCACCCGTGAGGACTAAGATGGAATGCCTCATTTCCAGTAAAAAGGGCCTCCGGCCACCTGCACTCACCAAGCGAAACGCAGAGGTAAACCTCTACTTCACGCTGGTTTTTTTTTTATAGGAGAGGGGGCAAACGAGCATGCGGCTCACCTGATGGTAAGTGACTACCGCCGCCCATGAACAACTGCAACACCAGGGGAATCGCAGATGCGTTGCCGGCCTTTTAAAAAGGAGTACGCTCTTTTCTTGAAGGTCCCTAAGTCGTATCGGTCCGGAAAAATCGCTGATGGTAATCGATTCCACAAGGAGGTCGTGCGAGGAAGAAAACATCTTCTAAATCGCACAGTGGTGGACCGCCAATCATCCAGATGGTGTGGATGGTATCGGGAGTTCTGCCGCGATGTGCGTTCGTGAAATTTGGCGGCTGGGATTAATCCGAACAATTCCTCAGAGCACTCCCCATGGTAGATGCGAAAGAAAATGCAAAGGGATGCAACATCTCTTCGCAGTGCCAATGAATCGAGCCGATCGGAAAGGGCTCGGTCGTCGACAATTCGAGCCGCTCTGCGTTGGATGCGGTCAAGTGGAAGGAGCTGGCACTGGGGAGCCCCTGCCCAGAGATGGGAACAGTATTCCATGTGAGGCCGAACTTGCGCCTTGTAAAGTAGCAGGCGGTGTGCCGGCATGAAATACTGTCCCGCTCTGCTGAGCACGCCAAGCTTTTTAGAGGCCAATTTGGCCTTCCCTTCCAAGTGACCACGAAACTGCACGTCACTCGATATGTCGACTCCGAGGATACCGATACTGGCTGAGGCAAGAAGGGGAGTGCCTTGAAACTGAGGAGATACGACAAAGGGGTTCTTTTTAGCGGTAAACGCGCAAACTTGTGTCTTCTGAGGATTAAATTGGACTAGATTTAGTCGCCCCCAATCCGAGACTTTGTTCAGCAAAGACTCGACTTCAGACACAAGTTTGTTCCGGTACTCAGCGACGTTTTCCCGAGAAATATTGGCACGGCCGGTGTATAGAGCATCACCAGTGCTGTCATCCGCATAGCAATGAATGTTACCAGTTAGCAACATATCATTGATATGCAGAAGAAACAGCGTTGGTGATAGCACACAGCCTTGTGGAACACCAGCGTTAATAGGCTTGTAGTCAGAGCATGCACCGTCTACAACGACCTTGATGCTCCGATCTGCAAGGAAGCTGGTGATCCAATTGCACAATTTCTCGGGAAGCCCATAGGAAGGGAGCTTCGAAAGAAGCGCTTTGTGCCAAACCCGATCGAAGGCCTTCGCAATGTCCAGACTAACGGCCAAAGCCTCCCCCTTGGACTCTACTGCCTCCGCCCATCTATGAGTCAGGTAGACCAGAAGATCACCAGCTGATCGACCCCGACGAAAACCGTATTGGCGGTCACTAATCAGCTGGTGATCCTCAAGGTACCGGATGAGCTGGCAGTTAATAATGGATTCCATTATTTTGGAGAACAAGGAGGTGATCGCGATAGGCCTATAGTTGGATGGGTCTGAGCGGTCGCCTTTTTTAGGGATCGGGTGGACAAAAGCTGTCTTCCATGAATTCGGGACTACGCCTTGTAGGAGTACCGGAAAAGACGCGTTAGCACCGGTGCCAACTCCGGAGCACACGTCCTCAGCACAATTGGGGGGATTCCGTCAGGCCCACTCGACTTCTGGATGTCCAGGGAGAGCAGTGCTTTGCGAACCGAGCGCTGTGAGAACAGCACATCCGGCATGGAGCACTCACACCGCGGGATGGTCGGCGGTGTTTTCCCCCCGTCATCAAGTCGAGTTGGACGCAAAAAGGGAGCCTAAAAGGTCGGCTTTGTCTTTTGCGTCATGGGCCAGTGAGTCATCCTCCCTGTGCAGAGATGGTAGTGATGGCTTACAGAAATTCCCTTGGACAGCCTTGGCGAGAGACCAGAATGCACGGGTTCCCGAAGGAAGGCGAACTAGTTTCTCGCCAATTCTGCCCATGTGCTCTGACTTTGCCTTGGCAATAACTCTTTTGAAGGACCTGGAGGCGAAGTTATACTTCTTTTTAAGTGTGCTGGTATTTACATCCCGAGTCGCCGAAGCTGCAGCCCAGGCTTGATAACACTCCTGCTTACTGCGTAATGCAGTCTTACAGGAGCGACCAAACCAAGGCTGAGATCTGCCTCCGATGGGTACCACAGAGGATGGAATAAATAGTTCAAAAAGAAACTAGAATAGAATAATAGTTTAAAAGAAACAGAAAAAAAATTATTTCTTTACATTACAAACCTGCATTTCTGCAAGTTATACATTGCTCATGGTGGATACACACGCTACATTAATGAAAGAGCCTCAAATATTTTTAAATTAAGGCAATGTTTTTGAAGAATCTCAAAAATTATTATACATCATAATTGCAGATGTTTAGCAAATACCTCTACTAATGACGAGGAAGGTTTTATTGGGGAAATTTCTACTATATGGATAGAAAAAGAAACTAACGATCTCATTGCTAGACCTACCTAGAAAAATCTTGCTAATTAGTACGTATTCGTGTCGTCAGCTACGTGGCGCGAGGTGTGTAAACTACAGTAATTTTTAAGCATCAATGTAAAATACATTTTAAAAGTACCTTATATGGTAACACAAGAAAATTGTACGAGGGCGGCACTGAAAATTTCGGGAATCAAGGAAGTGACACAACATTACTATTTAAAAATGTATTTATTGCTTTTCGAAGTATTATCCGCGAAATTTGACACATTTTTCCACACGATGGAACCAATCATTGAAGCAACCATTCCATTCGAACCATTGAATTCGAACTCGCAAATCACTTCTTGGGTTCTTTTCAATAGCCACCCGGGGTCCTGAAGGTGAAGTTGGCAGTGTTTTATCCCGCGCTTCGGAAAACGTAAAACCGTGTCCCTACATAGATGGGTATTCTCCGTTAAGATTGGCCGCCGTTACCAGAATTCAGTCGGGACAATATTAATATTATGTTGAGTTACGGATTCTTTAGGTATACATTCTGTGCTACTAATTAAAACTAATTAAGACCATAGGTTAAATAAATAAAATAAATCATACAAAATATTATTTATTGCACAGGGATAATTAAAATACTTAAACAAAATAACAATAAAAAGTAATAATTCCTATATTTATTATTATTATGACACGGCATGCTCCTTGTTGAGCCGCGTGCACACAGCAGTTTGTGACCACAAGTTCGATGTATCCAGCTATCGCAGCCAACAAGCGCGCATTTTGTTCGTTTAAAAGCGCACATTTCGTTCGTGCATTTGAGCTAGGTACCCTTTATAAGTATCGCTTACATTTGAAAAAATAAATTCGTAAACTATAATATTATAGCGCCTTTAATGTATTTACAAATAAATTACATATTCCACTTATAGAAAATTAGTTTAAATAATTTATTCCATTTCAATGTAATCTCTGATTATAATATCATTACAGATAAAAGAAAATAGTACATTATTTATAATTTCAAACACATTAAAAGTATGATAACAAAAATAAACATTTTCCGTCGAAATGACAATTCAAATGACATTTTTACTTTGGTATTTTGACATTAATAAATTTTGCAGATGGCACACTAAACACCTTTATGCAGGCGAATGCCATACAAGAAACGCAAGCCTAACGAATACATTTATATTAACACATTAAATTAATTTATACACCCTTGTGTCGCACGGTGGTGAGCTGTACGATTCAAACCGGCGTATTAGGCAAACATGAAATCTTATAAGCATACATCTATGCAACTGGGTCGTATAAATAAAATTATAAACACGTAATTTAAAGCTGTATCAATTAAAATAAAGAGTAAAAAGCCTTCTATTAATAAGACGATTGTAGAAAGGATTTCAAATAAATTTGCAGCGATACATGATTATAGTGATCGTGAATCGCACACACTCACCGATAATATCAATTTGTATGCATTAAATGAAAATATTCTAATATTTAACTATCGTATCTCACTAGCATCGAGCGCTTAGCTCGTTCCGACTATAAAATTATAAATCTAATATAATCACACATAACGCATGACGGCGTCAACGTGCACTGAAGCCAACGAAAACATCGATCAGTGCTTAAATTAACAATTATCACTAGCAATAAATTATAATTTTTATTAAATTACATTACATTAATTACAAAATTCTAAATACATAACATAAGAACTAAAGGTGTGCAGCTCCAGGTAATATCGAGCCTCGTATTGAATTTGTGAACAGCAACATATAAAATCCCTCTAGCGCGGATTAAGTTTTTTCACTATAACTATGGCGGCGATTGTTTAATTATAATCTATTTCTAAAAAAAAAAAACAATAAATACTTCATATATGTATAAATGTTTCAATTCAGTTTTGTTGTAAAAAGTTAGCCCTCGCGTAAAATCCTGAGCGAGACTTGCTGCTCACACGCACACATGAGCCGCTTTATTTATAACTAAACGTAACATATAGCAGCGAGTAAATATAGCACATTAATTATAATAAATCACATCAGTCTATTACAAGAACAAGGTGACCCCGCACTCATACAATTGTTAAAAAATGGTGCCGCCATTTCTATAAGTCTCACTGACACTTGAATATGGCCGCGCTGTTACTGGTCCCACAGTGTCCAAATACGGAATGTTTACGCTAAATTTGATGCTTCTAGCGAGATAATGTTAAATAAAAGCTTTTAGAAAAATTTACTTCGCAAATATCCGCGTTATAAAATAAAATGATGTGTCTTACCTAGTATGAAGAGCACCTCCCGCCCTCCCTCAATTGCGTGTACTATCCCCGTCACCACTAGTCCCAGCACCGCTACTCCCAACACCACTACACTAGGCAAGACACACCACTGACGATAATACGACACGTGTTTCGCCTCTACACGAGGCATCCTCAGGTGATATAGACTCTACGGTGGCTAACCGCTAAGTGAGCGGCGAGCCAAAACAAGTGCCTTTTATACAGACCGATGACGCGACCGCTCTCTACGTAAGGAGCGAGCGACTGCGTCATGCGATAAAACATGCGACCAATCACTGCCGGACTTACGCAGCCGTTTGTAAAATTAAATACAAACCGCCGCGCAACGCCCACCCTCCAACCAAGTAACCAATCGCCGATCACCGTGAGGGTGACAAACGACCATATTGCGAGGCTCTATTATTAGAGAGCAGGCTTAAAGATATTTAAGAGAGGTGAGTTAGTAACATTTGTTTGTTCATTCAGCAATGCAACGGTACTATTGTTACTTTTTAATATCTCTAACTGTTCCAGCACACACAGCCGCAGCCCTTTATTACATGTATACGTATACGTGTACGTAAGTTACGTTTATTACACGTATACGTGTAATAAAGGGCTGCGGCTGTGTGTGCTGGAACAGTTAGAGATATTAAAAAGTAACAATAGTACCGTTGCATTGCTGAATGAACAAACAAATGTTACTTTTTAATATCTTTAACTGTTCCAGCACACACAGCCGCAGACCTTTATTTGTGGGGCCAATTTAAAGGGCTGCGGCTGTGTGCTGGAACAGTTAGAGATGTTAAAAAGTATACGTGTAATTAAGGGCTGCGGCTGTGTGTGCTGGAACAGTTAGAGATATTAAAAAGTAACAATAGTACCGTTGCATTGCTGAATGAACAAACAAATGTTACTAACTCACCTCTCTTAAATATCTTTAAGCCTGCTCTCTAATAATAGAGAGCCTCGCAATATGGTCGTTTGTCACCCTCACGGTGATCGGCGATTGGTTGCGTGGTTGGAGGGTGGGCGTTGCGCGGCGGTTTGTATTTAATTTTACAAACGGCTGCGTAAGTCCGGCAGTGATTGGTCGCATGTTTTATCGCATGACGCAGTCGCTCGCTCCTTACGTAGAGAGCGGTTGCGTCATCGGTCTGTTAAAAGACACTTGTTTTGGCTCGCCGCTCACTTAGTGGTTAGCCACCGTAGAGTCTATATCACCTGAGGATGCCTCGTGTAGAGGCGAAACAGGTGTCGTATTATCGTCAGTGGTGTGTCTTGCCTGGTGTAGTGGTGTTGGGAGTAGCGGTGCTGGGACTAGTGGTGACGGGGATAGTGCACGCAATTGAGGGAGGGCGGGAGGTGCTCTTCATACTAGGTAAGACACATTATTTTATTTTATAACGCGGATATTTGCGAAGTAAATTTTTCTAAAAGCTTTTATATAATAGATTTCCGCAAAGTAACGCTTGATTCTATTAATTATAATAATGTTAAATGTTTGACCAGAACATGGTAAACTATTTTTATAGTAATAATTATTGAGGCATTTAACAAAAGTGCAAATATGTAATATTAGATTTAACAAAAATAGGTATTTGGTAATATTTAACAACACGTTATCAAGCTTCCCTTGTATAAAACATTAAAATAAAAAAAATCAAATTATATTGCAAACATATCTGCAAGGTTGTTGTTGCCAATAACATTTTAATCATATAGAAAGTAAATAAATTGACTTACAAAGCCAAGTTTTGATCAAGAGTAGCCTGTGTTGAAAAAATGAGTATATTGAATTAGCATCACAATATTTATAAATAATTATTAAAATTATATTCCCATTCTTAGCCATGGATGTTAAGCGGCCTTTTTTTTTAAAAAAAGGACGCTTCATTTTGAAAATTTAATGAACTTTTTCATATGTTTATAATATAATATAATATACTCCTTGTAAATATTTTTGAAACAGAATAGAGAATGCATTCTATTATTCATTATTAATATATATTAGGCGATATTAAGACACTATTTTAAATTATTTATTATAAAATTTATGTATTTTACAATTATTAGCGTACGGATTTGTAATAATTTAGCGTTAATTATTTCAATTAATATACTTATACTATTTAGTACTAACATTCGAATGCTTGTGGTTATTACAACAATTGATATAAATCTAATTCTGTTTAATAATTTAGTTTGTACAGTTATTTATTAATATAGATACATAAGGAACGCACAAATTATAGTTTATATAATAGTAGTAATATACAAGTTTCGTTTATTTATGGTGTAGTGTATACAATATAAAGTATAACAATTATTGTAAGAAAAGTGAAATGTTACTAAAGCAGAGGTATGTAGGAGGAATGTAGATAGAAGTTGGTGATGCAATTCGTAGAGGCGTCCAAACTGCAGCAAGGGAGAGGACGCGGCGAATGAGGTCTAGGCCTCAGGCCAGCGCGCAGGCGGAGCGCAGGTCGGCGTCGTCGGGCGGCAGGTCGAGGCGCGGCGGCCTCAGGCCAGCGCGCAGGCGGAGCGCAGGTCGGCGTCGTCGGGCGCCAGGTCGAGGCGCGGCGGCCTCAGGCCAGCGCGCAGGCGGAGCGCAGGTCGGCGTCGTCGGGCGGCAGGTCGAGGCGCGGCGGCCTCAGGCCAGCGCGCAGGCGGAGCGCAGGTCGGCGTCGTCGGGCGGCAGGTCGAGGCGCGGCGGCCTCAGGCCAGCGCGCAGGCGGAGCGCAGGTCGGCGTCGTCGGGCGGCAGGTCGAGGCGCGGCGGCCTCAGGCCAGCGCGCAGGCGGAGCGCAGGTCGGCGTCGTCGGGCGCCAGGTCGAGGCGCGGCGGCCTCAGGCCAGCGCGCAGGCGGAGCGCAGGTCGGCGTCGTCGGGCGGCAGGTCGAGGCGCGGCGGCCTCAGGCCAGCGCGCAGGCGGAGCGCAGGTCGGCGTCGTCGGGCGGCAGGTCGAGGCGCGGCGGCCTCAGGCCAGCGCGCAGGCGGAGCGCAGGTCGGCGTCGTCGGGCGGCAGGTCGAGGCGCGGCGGCCTCAGGCCAGCGCGCAGGCGGAGCGCAGGTCGGCGTCGTCGGGCGGCAGGTCGAGGCGCGGCGGCCTCAGGCCAGCGCGCAGGCGGAGCGCAGGTCGGCGTCGTCGGGCGGCAGGTCGAGGCGCGGCGGCCTCAGGCCAGCGCGCAGGCGGAGCGCAGGTCGGCGTCGTCGGGCGGCAGGTCGAGGCGCGGCGGCCTCAGGCCAGCGCGCAGGCGGAGCGCAGGTCGGCGTCGTCGGGCGGCAGGTCGAGGCGCGGCGGCCTCAGGCCAGCGCGCAGGCGGAGCGCAGGTCGGCGTCGTCGGGCGGCAGGTCGAGGCGCGGCGGCCTCAGGCCAGCGCGCAGGCGGAGCGCAGGTCGGCGTCGTCGGGCGCCAGGTCGAGGCGCGGCGGCCTCAGGCCAGCGCGCAGGCGGAGCGCAGGTCGGCGTCGTCGGGCGGCAGGTCGAGGCGCGGCGGCCTCAGGCCAGCGCGCAGGCGGAGCGCAGGTCGGCGTCGTCGGGCGCCAGGTCGAGGCGCGGCGGCCTCAGGCCAGCGCGCAGGCGGAGCGCAGGTCGGCGTCGTCGGGCGGCAGGTCGAGGCGCGGCGGCCTCAGGCCAGCGCGCAGGCGGAGCGCAGGTCGGCGTCGTCGGGCGGCAGGTCGAGGCGCGGCGGCCTCAGGCCAGCGCGCAGGCGGAGCGCAGGTCGGCGTCGTCGGGCGGCAGGTCGAGGCGCGGCGGCCTCAGGCCAGCGCGCAGGCGGAGCGCAGGTCGGCGTCGTCGGGCGGCAGGTCGAGGCGCGGCGGCCTCAGGCCAGCGCGCAGGCGGAGCGCAGGTCGGCGTCGTCGGGCGGCAGGTCGAGGCGTGGCGGCGCGCGCGCGGCCACGTCGGGCATGTAGCGCTCGGCGCGCAGGCCGCGGCGCTCGTAGAACAGCAGGTAGGCGGCGCCCGGGTCCACGGCGCGCGGCGCCACCTCGCGGCACGAGCTGTCGTTGTAGCACAGCCACGCGCCCGCCGGGTTGTGCGCGTACGCCACGTAGTGCCCGCCGTGCAGCTGCCCCGAGTGGGACTGTGCCAACACATTTTCTAACCTCAAACGTCATTAATAAAAACACTACATTTGTAACAGTGGCGTTACGAAATTTTTGAAATGCCTGTAGACAATTTTCAAGCCCAAACGTCGTAAATAGAAAACTACGTTTATGTCACTGTTTCTGAAATGACTGTAGAGCATTTCTAAACCCAAACGTCATAAACGGAACACAAAATATTTGCGTCTAAGTGAGACCAGAAGGAAGTTAGCGTAGAATTTTTTTTTATTTAAACTGTATGCCAATTAATTGCTCCTTAAATGCTCCAGTAGAATCCGAAATTGCTCCACCTCTAAATTGGGCCTAATACTACCTTAAATGACTTGGCATGATCCTCCGTTATAAAATACTGCAGCATTGATTTTGAAATAAATATATGGTTGAAGTTGAGGATTAATGTTTAGTACTATATTAGACAAAAACACGTTTCCATAAAATTTTCTCGATAGAAAAAAATCCAAAGTTACCTCCAAACCGAACAATAAACCGCTGGTATTCAAAAAATACTTCAAATTAGATCATGAAACTTTGCATACTAACTGAAATAACTATAAAGCAGGGCTTATGTTTTTTACTTTTTTTTTTTAAATATCATTATTTTCATCGTAAAAAGAAATTACCTAAACTATCGTCGTTTTAAAGCTTGTTCCCTGCCGCCCGACACCGCCGATCACTTTTACTTCGGCTTTCGAACGGGAGAGCTGTGTCGCTTGCACTCAGAAAACACATTACGCAACAGGACGACGTAAAATTAAAATATTGAAATAGATGCTTAGGTTTATAGTGTTGGCGCAATGGGAAATAAGCGTAATAAAAATAAGAAGCGACTGGGTTGGCGTAAAGAAACGGCCAAACATATGATAAAAGTAATGAACTAAGTATCTACCGACCTATCTACTTACAGTATTAGTAATTACAAATATGTAGAAATTTAGCATATGACACGTTTAGTGCAGTGGCTAAGCGATTGGTTGCTGCGCTTTTAGTCACAGGTGTTTTTGTATGTGAAGATTTGTGTTTGTAAACACACCGTCCACGATTCAGGAGAAATCGACGGTGGGGCAACTTTTTTGTTTTTCTCTTAACAATTGTTATATAACAAAATATAGTTATCTATGTAGTAATTACGAGGGTGGATTGAAAAGTACTCGGCCTAACACAGATCCATTCAATTCTAAAAATCAAATCTACCCACATTATTTAGTTCAGTTCAGACTAGTTCATTGTGTGAAGTTCGAAACGCGTGCGATAATTAGTTGTGATTTTATAAATTTATTAACAAAGTAATCGGACATAATTTCCGCGAATGGAGCAAATCGAGCAGCGTGCCGTCATTAAGTACCTCCATAAGAAGGGGCTATCATCAAAAGCCATCCATGATGACATGGTCAGTACATTATCCGATTGTGCTCTGTCATATTCATCCGTCAAAAAATGGATAGCAGAATTTAAGCGTGGTAGAGAGAGTGTGAAAGATGAACCCCGCTCTGGAAGGCCTTCGAGGTCAACTACTGACGAAAATATTAAAAAAGTACTTGATTTAATAATGGGAGACCGCAGATTAAAAATTAGAGAGATAGCCGAGATTATAGGCATCTCTTATGAACGAACTCAAAACATCATTGTCAACGAGTTGGGTTTCCACAAGGTGTCTGCGAGGTGGGTTCCGCGACTGCTTTCAGTTGAACAAAAAAGGACGCGATTGACTATTTCACGCGACTGTTTGGAGTTATTTGAAGCCGATGCAGATGATTTTTTGAATCGTTTTGTTACTATGGACGAAACATGGGTTCATTACTGTACACCGGAAACAAAACAACAATCAAAACAGTGGAGAAGACCTGGTTCACCACCCCCTAAAAAGGCTAAGTCGATTTTGTCGGCAAATAAGGTGATGGCTTCAGTATGCTGGGACTCGAAAGGTGTGATTATGATTGATTATCTTGAAAGGGGTCAGAATATAAACTCTGATTACTACTGCACCTTACTACGTCGTTTACGAGAGGAAATAAAAGAAAAACGTCGAGGAATGCTCAGAAGAAAAGTCCTGTTTCATCAAGATAACGCCCGTGTTCACACGTCAGTACAGTCAATGGCTGAAATTCACAACTGTGGCTTTGAACTGTTACCGCATCCGCCGTATTCACCTGATCTGGCACCATCAGACTTCTTTCTGTTCCCTAACCTAAAAAAGCACTTGGGAGGTCAAAGATTTTCGACAAACGACGAGGTCAAAGCAGCTGTAGACGCATATTTTGACTCTAAGGAAGAATCATTTTTTTTCAACGGTCTAAATGCTTGGAAGGGGAGGTGGCAAAAGTGTATTGAACTTGATGGTGATTATGTAGAAAAATAAAAATATAACTGATTTAGTATGTGTTTATTTTCTTGGTTAGGCCGAGTACTTTTCAATCCACCCTCGTAGTTTTTTATAACGTTGTCCCACTCCAGGATTTCTCCTGAATCGGAGACGGTGAGATTACAAACACAAATTTTCACAACTATCTGTAGGCCATAAAAATATTTGCTCCGTATGGGAATCGAACCCGCGACCCGAAGTGCAGAAGCCAAACACTTAGTTAGTAATAAAAAATATAAGTGTGTTCGGTAAGTACCTACCTATCTAACTATAAAGAAATAAAACTAACTTACTTATCCGTCCTTACGTTATCGTTACTCCGTGGCGCACAGGCTTAGCAATGAGTTGCTGCGCTGGAGTCCGTGGGTTCGAATCCCGCACGGACAAGTATTTGTATGACCTACTAATAATTGTTCCGGATCTGGATGTTTGTCCTTGTGAAATTTATGCAATTTAAGCAATTTATATTTGCAAACCGCCTCCATAATATAGGAGAACATCCTAGTGTGAGGTTAACTTTTTTAAAAAAAACTTATTCGACTATAGTTCTACCTACTACATACATAAAAATTATAAACCTATTGAGTACTGACGTACCTTGATAGTTTAGCTTTAGCTAAATTATTATAGGTAATGTATCTTTTCAGAAGACGTCGATTACAAAGTACTGAAGACGATGGTGATATTCCGGTAAATGCGTTAGTATCTTCTATTGATATACTACCTAAACACATAACAGATATGATAAGCTGATCTCACATTGTAGACGCATTACGTACAATGAGAGGTCAGCTTACACTCGAAAATAATAGCTTTCAGTTTTTGGGCTCGTTTTGTTAGTTATGATGAGACTTTACCCCCGGACTGGATAGAGTGACTTGAAAGTGTACTTTGAAGACTGCCACTGGAACTCCTCGACGAGGAGAACTAGGTATACCGATTTTGGGCTCGTTTTGTTAGTTATGATGATACCTTACATCCGGACTTGATAGAGTGACTTGAAAGTGTTCTTTGATGACTGCTACAGGAACTCCTCGAGGAGGAGAACTAGATGTGCCTAGCCAGTTCGATTTATCGACCTTGAAGCGCCCTGCATACTAAATTTCATGAAAAAATTGAAGCCGTTTCCGAGATTCCGATATATATATATTAAATTGTTTAAAGCATTGCTATATATATAAATATAGCAATTCTTAAAACAAGAAGAATTCATTATAAACTATATCACAGAATAAAATATGCCTGTATGTAGTGCACGGGACAGCGAAAGGGTTAAACACAAAAAAATTATTAACATGTTTGTCAAATCCATTCATAAGAATCCATAATTTGAAAACTCACCGATTAACATTTTTTTTTTATAGGATCGGGTGACAAACGAGCACACAGTCCACCTGATGGTAAGTGGTTACTGTGACCCATAGACATCTACATCTATCCTCAATAAAGGATCAAGATGCAGATGCGTTGTCACCCGTGAGGACTAAGATGGAATGCCTCTTTGCCAGTAAAAAGGGTCTCCGGTTCTCTACACTCACCATACGAAACACAGCAGCGTTAAGCTGCTATTTTACGCTGGTTTTCTGTGAGAGCGTGGTCCTTCCCCGGTCGAGCCGACCCATTCGTGCTACAACCATAATACAGCTGCAGCATGGCTCTACCACGTAAAAAAACGTTTTTTTTGGGTTTATGCCATTTAGCATCTATTCTACGTACCATCTTGAGAGTCAATCAATTTTTGTTCGATAAAATGACTACCTATTTAATATTACTAAATTCTATTGATGATGGCGCTATTACTCAAATGGGATCACTCTTTCTTAAAATTAATCATAAATTAACTAATAGCAATAGACATGGAGAAATTACGGATGTTACTGGAGCATTTAAGGAGCAATTAATTGGCATACAATTTAATTAAAAAAAAAGATATTTTATGTTTTATAGTAAAATTCAATTTTGGATAACTAAATTTAAAAAAAATTATTATAAATTAACTAATAGTAATAGGCATGGAGAAATTACGGATTTCACTAGAGTATTTAAGGTGCGATTAATTGGCATAAAATTTAATTTTAAAAAGTAGATATTTTAAGTTTTATAGCATAATTCAATTTTCGATAATTAAATTAAAAAAGAATAATTATAAATTAACTAATAATAATAGACATGGAGAAATTACGGATTTCACTGGAGCATTTAAGGTGCGATTAATTGACATACAATTTAATTTTAAAAAGTAGATATTTTAAGTTTTATAGCAAAATTAAATTTTCGATAGTTAAATTATTTAAAAATTAATTATAAATTAACTAATAGTAATAGACATGTAGAAATTACGGATTTCACTAGAGTATTTAAGGTGCGATTAATTGACATACAATTTAATTTTAAAAAGTAGATATTTTAAGTTTTATAGCAAAATTAAATTTTCGATAGTTAAATTATTTAAAAATTAATTATAAATTAACTAATAGTAATAGACATGTAGAAATTACGGATTTCACTAGAGTATTTAAGGTGCGATTAATTGGCATAAAATTTAATTATAAAATGTAGATATTTAAGTTTTATAGCAAAATTAAATTTTCGATAATTAAATAAAAAAAAATTAATTATAAATTAACTACTAGTAATAGACATGGAGAAATTACGAATTTCACTAGAGTATTTAAGGTGCGATTAATTAGCATACAATTTAATGTTAAAAAGTAGATATTTAAAGTTTTATAGCAAAATTAAATTTTCGATAGTTAAATTATTTAAAAATTAATTATAAATTAACTAATAGAAATAGAGGTAGAGCAATTTCGGATTCTACTGGAGCATTTAAGGTGCAATTAATTGGCATACAGTTTAATTTTAAAAAGGTGGATATTTTATGTTTTATAGCAAAATTAAATTATCGATACTTAATTATTTTTTAAATTAATTATAAATTAACTAAAAGCAATAGAGATGGAGCAATTTCGGATTCTACTGGAGCATTTAAGGAGCAAATATTAGCATCTTTTCTACGTACCACCTAATGTAATAGCTCCTTAAATACTCTCTTAGAGTCCGTAGTTGGTCCACTTCTATTAGTTAATTTATAATGATTTCTTCTTGTTTTAAGAATTGCTATATTTATACAGTTATTTTAAACTATTTGAATAATTCTATTTTAAATATTTCTGCTAAAACAATTGTTAGCCCAAATAGCTTGTTGAATAATAAATATTCAACATGCTATTTTGACCATTAATTTTTGAATCACATATACATATTTAGTCACATTCATACAGGGTTATTTTGCAATTACCAGCCACATTTGCAGATAAGGGTCAGAATAAGTATTATATGCAAATGGTCAAGAAAAATTGATCAAAAAATAACTGCATGTTTGAGATTTTTTTATTAATTTTTCTTCTTTCCTTTTTATCTTTTAAATTCAGAACGCGTGGTAATGCATTATAATGCGTACCTATAAATCACATTTAATTTGGGATAATTTCAAATAAATGTGGAAGCATCATTTTCAATAAAAGCAATAACGGTATACCATTATTTATATATTATAACTTAAGTTTAAAATTTGGCTACTCTTTGAACAATAACGCTAAATAGTAAGTATGAACTTTTTTCAGTTTATTCGTCCCACTGTTGTATTGCGTGTTGACTGACTTCAACGCGATAAATTAATACGAATTACAAGTATTATCAGACAAACAAAAAAAATAACTTACCACAACTGCGTATAATTTGTACTTTAAATCAAATGGATCTTGATCCTTCTCGAGATGATGTTGATGGTAGTCTATCAGATTATCATCAGTAACTGGTGTTGCCATGAGACTTGTCGATTCCAGTCTCGTTCTCCTTGTAACTTCTACAGACTCTTTTCTTTTCTTCTCAGTTTTAGTTATAGGCCTAGAGTTTTCTTTGGGACTGCTGTCTTCAGTTTCGTCTTCGTCGTCAGACTCCTCACTATCACTTTCCAATATGCGGTCATCAACATCGACGAACATGGAAGAGTGTCGTCGCATATTCTTTAACTCTCTATGTCTAAGTATAGTCTCCTGTGGCACGGACGCCAAATATGGCGTGGGATCGAAATCTTCGAATGGGAAATTCACAACTTTTTGCGATTTTATCCATTTGTTGTTAACGTATTGGAATCGTTTTAAGTGGATAATCTGAAAATGAACACGTATTACGAATTATAGATGAACTGACTTGACTTTTGCCTGATATCTTTTTTTTAAAACGTTTAGTTTTCCTTACGGTTAAAACTTGTTTTATTTTAAGTTGTTATAACAAGTCGAAACGTTTGTAAAATAGGTTGCATACACTTCACAAATAAATAAAACTAACCGTAAAAGTAAACTAAACGATACATGAAAATAGAAAGCGGAAATGATTTACGAGTATTAAATAAATGGAAAATCAAAAGCTAAAAATATTACGGTTTTTTAACTACTTTTATGTATATATATAACTATATTTATTCCTATTATTAAAAACAATCAAATAAATAAGAAACTTTAAGTGGACAGAGAGGTATTTTATAAATATATTTAGAGAATGTGGTTCCTGTTAAGTACGTTATCAGGATCAGTATTCAATATATATATATATAGAGTGTAAAAATAACTTTTTTTAAAAACTCTACCACATTTTTTTTAATTTTATTAATTTTTTTCCATTTTATGTGGTTTTATTACCTCTTACTGACACTAGCCGATGCTAGAGCTAAGTAAAGCGGGGTCCCTGACAATTCTCTAACTCCCCATACAATGCAGAGGTAATAAAACCACATACAATTTACATACAATTATGTTTTAATAAAATAAATATTGTATGTGCGTGCGTGAATGTGTGTGTGTGTGCGTGTGTGATGTGTGCGTGTGTGATGTGTGCGTGTGTGTGGGAGATGTGTGCGTGTGTGTGGGAGATGTGTGCGTGTCTGTGGGAGATGTGTGCGTGTGTGTGGGAGATGTGTGCGTGTGTGTGGGAGATGTGTGCGTGTGTGTGGGAGATGTGTGCGTGTGTGTGGGAGATGTGTGCGTGTGTGTGGGAGATGTGTGCGTGTGTGTGGTAGATGTGTGCGTGTGTGTGGGAGATGTGTGCGTGTGTGTGGGAGATGTGTGCGTGTGTGTGGGAGATGTGTGCGTGTGTGTGGGAGATGTGTGCGTGTGTGTGGGAGATGTGTGCGTGTGTGTGGGAGATGTGTGCGTGTGTGTGGTAGATGTGTGCGTGTGTGTGGGAGATGTGTGCGTGTGTGTGGGAGATGTGTGCGTGTGTGTGGGAGATGTGAGCGTGTGTGTGGTAGATGTGTGCGTGTGTGTGGGAGATGTGTGCGTGTGTGTGGGAGATGTGTGCGTGTGTGTGGGAGATGTGTGCGTGTGTGTGGGAGATGTGTGCGTGTGTGTGGGAGATGTGTGCGTGTGTGTGGGAGATGTGTGCGTGTGTGTGGGAGATGTGTGCGTGTGTGTGGGAGATGTGTGCGTGTGTGTGGGAGATGTGTGCGTGTGTGTGGGAGATGTGTGCGTGTGTGTGGGAGATGTGTGCGTGTGTGTGGGAGATGTGTGCGTGTGTGTGGTAGATGTGTGCGTGTGTGTGGGAGATGTGTGCGTGTGTGTGGGAGATGTGTGCGTGTGTGTGGGAGATGTGTGCGTGTGTGTGGGAGATGTGTGCGTGTGTGTGGGAGATGTGTGCGTGTGTGTGGGAGATGTGTGCGTGTGTGTGGTAGATGTGTGCGTGTGTGTGGGAGATGTGTGCGTGTGTGTGGGAGATGTGTGCGTGTGTGTGGGAGATGTGTGCGTGTGTGTGGGAGATGTGTGCGTGTGTGTGGTAGATGTGTGCGTGTGTGTGGGAGATGTGTGCGTGTGTGTGGGAGATGTGTGCGTGTGTGTGGGAGATGTGTGCGTGTGTGTGGGAGATGTGTGCGTGTGTGTGGGAGATGTGTGCGTGTGTGTGGGAGATGTGTGCGTGTGTGTGGGAGATGTGTGCGTGTGTGTGGGAGATGTGTGCGTGTGTGTGGGAGATGTGTGCGTGTGTGTGGGAGATGTGTGCGTGTGTGTGGGAGATGTGTGCGTGTGTGTGGGAGATGTGTGCGTGTGTGTGGGAGATGTGTGCGTGTGTGTGGGAGATGTGTGCGTGTGTGTGGGAGATGTGTGCGTGTGTGTGGGAGATGTGTGCGTGTGTGTGGGAGATGTGTGCGTGTGTGTGGGAGATGTGTGCGTGTGTGTGGGAGATGTGTGCGTGTGTGTGGTAGATGTGTGCGTGTGTGTGGGAGATGTGTGCGTGTGTGTGGGAGATGTGTGCGTGTGTGTGGGAGATGTGTGCGTGTGTGTGGGAGATGTGTGCGTGTGTGTGGGAGATGTGTGCGTGTGTGTGGGAGATGTGTGCGTGTGTGTGGGAGATGTGTGCGTGTGTGTGGGAGATGTGTGCGTGTGTGTGGGAGATGTGTGCGTGTGTGTGGGAGATGTGTGCGTGTGTGTGGGAGATGTGTGCGTGTGTGTGGGAGATGTGTGCGTGTGTGTGGGAGATGTGTGCGTGTGTGTGGGAGATGTGTGCGTGTGTGTGGGAGATGTGTGCGTGTGTGTGGGAGATGTGTGCGTGTGTGTGGGAGATGTGTGCGTGTGTGTGGGAGATGTGTGCGTGTGTGTGGGAGATGTGTGCGTGTGTGTGGGAGATGTGTGCGTGTGTGTGGGAGATGTGTGCGTGTGTGTGGGAGATGTGTGCGTGTGTGTGGGAGATGTGTGCGTGTGTGTGGGAGATGTGTGCGTGTGTGTGGGAGATGTGTGCGTGTGTGTGGGAGATGTGTGCGTGTGTGTGGGAGATGTGTGCGTGTGTGTGGGAGATGTGTGCGTGTGTGTGGTAGATGTGTGCGTGTGTGTGGGAGATGTGTGCGTGTGTGTGGGAGATGTGTGCGTGTGTGTGGGAGATGTGTGCGTGTGTGTGGTAGATGTGTGCGTGTGTGTGGGAGATGTGTGCGTGTGTGTGGGAGATGTGTGCGTGTGTGTGGGAGATGTGTGCGTGTGTGTGGGAGATGTGTGCGTGTGTGTGGGAGATGTGTGCGTGTGTGTGGTAGATGTGTGCGTGTGTGTGGGAGATGTGTGCGTGTGTGTGGGAGATGTGTGCGTGTGTGTGGGAGATGTGTGCGTGTGTGTGGGAGATGTGTGCGTGTGTGTGGTAGATGTGTGCGTGTGTGTGGGAGATGTGTGCGTGTGTGTGGGAGATGTGTGCGTGTGTGTGGGAGATGTGTGCGTGTGTGTGGGAGATGTGTGCGTGTGTGTGGGAGATGTGTGCGTGTGTGTGGGAGATGTGTGCGTGTGTGTGGGAGATGTGTGCGTGTGTGTGGGAGATGTGTGCGTGTGTGTGGGAGATGTGTGCGTGTGTGTGGGAGATGTGTGCGTGTGTGTGGGAGATGTGTGCGTGTGTGTGGGAGATGTGTGCGTGTGTGTGGTAGATGTGTGCGTGTGTGTGGGAGATGTGTGCGTGTGTGTGGGAGATGTGTGCGTGTGTGTGGGAGATGTGTGCGTGTGTGTGGGAGATGTGTGCGTGTGTGTGGGAGATGTGTGCGTGTGTGTGGGAGATGTGTGCGTGTGTGTGGTAGATGTGTGCGTGTGTGTGGGAGATGTGTGCGTGTGTGTGGGAGATGTGTGCGTGTGTGTGGGAGATGTGTGCGTGTGTGTGGGAGATGTGTGCGTGTGTGTGGTAGATGTGTGCGTGTGTGTGGGAGATGTGTGCGTGTGTGTGGGAGATGTGTGCGTGTGTGTGGGAGATGTGTGCGTGTGTGTGGGAGATGTGTGCGTGTGTGTGGGAGATGTGTGCGTGTGTGTGGGAGATGTGTGCGTGTGTGTGGGAGATGTGTGCGTGTGTGTGGGAGATGTGTGCGTGTGTGTGGGAGATGTGTGCGTGTGTGTGGGAGATGTGTGCGTGTGTGTGGGAGATGTGTGCGTGTGTGTGGGAGATGTGTGCGTGTGTGTGGGAGATGTGTGCGTGTGTGTGGGAGATGTGTGCGTGTGTGTGGGAGATGTGTGCGTGTGTGTGGGAGATGTGTGCGTGTGTGTGGGAGATGTGTGCGTGTGTGTGGGAGATGTGTGCGTGTGTGTGACAGGCGTGTGTGTACGCACGAGCACGGGCGGCGCGCGCCAGATCTGCAGCTTCTTGGTGGCTGGCTGCGCGCTGCGGCAGGCGTCGCAGTGGTAGCGCTGCTCCAGGCGCTCCTGCGACGTGAAGGCGGCCAGGCAGCTGCGCAGGTCCACGGCGCGCGCCGCCGCCCGCCCCACGGCCGCCACCGACGGGTGCTCGTGGCACGCCTGCATCGCATCACATCGCACCATATAGCATACGTAGCACATACATGCTCCTTGGAGCAAACCACCTATCTTCCTTTCAATGCTCAACCAAGGATAGATATAGTAACCATCATCAACTAGACTTTGAGCTTATTTCTCAATTATAGCGTGCCTTATAATAATTATTACTTTAAGAAAAACATACAATTTAAAAGACTGTATGGTCTAAGACCTTTATCTGACTTAATTAGCGAATTGTAACAACAACTACAACTATTACGTCATGTGTTCTACAATAAGGTGTAGTGGATGCTGTGGGCCACAGACATATAAATCTAAGATGAATGCCTCGTTACCACTAAAAAGGGTCTCCGGTTCTCTACACTCACCATATGCAACATAGCAACATTAAGCTGCTATTTTACGCTAGTATTCTGTAACTGTGGTTCGTCGCCGGTAATAGCTTCCATTTACTTCATTCTATCGATCAAAAATAAACTATCACAAGATACATACGTAATATACGCTATAGACGCTGTTTAGGCAAGAATATTTATTTTTATTATTTACCTTCGAAACGTATTCTAACGCGCGCGCTTGGCCACGATATCGAGGTCACCTCCCCCTCCCCCCGGCCGCCTGACGCGGCGGGATAGGACTTTTCGAGAATTAGTGTAGAATTTCTTGCGAGCTAGACTGACGTTTTTTCCGCTCCTAACTTGTTGAGAAAGTATCAACCCGCGTAAATCGCTGTGAGAACCGTATCGTTCATCAGGAACTACTAACTCCGTTAAATTCATTGTGCAATCATAATAGTGATTTACCTCTGAAGTACTACGTGTAGCTGTCCCATTTCGTGACAACCCAGGAAGAGTGCCTCCAGAGGGGGAAAGTTCCGAAGATACCAGCGCATACCTTCTTCCGGACGGCATTGCGTCATCCAGATCAGGGCCCGTCAACATACACGCACATACAATTACACATACACTCACGACACTCTCATCAGCCGGGCCGGTCTTGGAGGATCGTCTCCGCTCCTGGAGCAGGTGAGTGCCTTAACGTATTGACATTTCCCCTCTTTGTTTCCATCAGAAATTTCCACGTGGCCGCAACAGACGCTGTATAGCTTAAATACGACTAACTTAATAGAAATCGGTGGGTAAGCTGTGAAAGAGTGGATTGTTATAATAGATTTTATTCAAAATAATTAATTTTATTTATTTAATAAATTTGTTAATTTAACTGTTTAGTTTAACATTTAAAAGTTAAATTAACCATCTTTAAAGCACCGCACAAAGAGACCGAGATAATAGAAAATACTGTATTCTATATTCTATCTCATTCTCTTGCAGACTAAATCCTATAGATGTACGAGTAAATGTTTGTTGAGTTAGAGTCGCTTTTTCGTTTCATCGAGTTTCAAATGAACGGTTCCAAAGAATGATTTTTCATATTTACGCAAACAACACATTGAATAAAACTACTTTTGCGGATTCTATCGCGTTTAATTAACTGGTTTTTTTATTGATTCCCGACGTCACAGTGACCGAGTGAAGCCAGCCACAGTCAAGGTGTGCCTGCTGTACTACCATATGTCAGAGGTGTCACAGACAAGATTGGCTACATCTTGAATCGAGCTTCTATTAGAACATTCTTCAAGCCGCCGAAGAAGATTAGTCAGTTCTTACCATCCGTCAAGTGCAATATTCCTCTACAAGATGCAGGAGTGTACAGGCTTGATTGTGAATGTGGTCTCTCATATATAGGACAAACAAAGCGATCTAGCAAAACCCGCGTAAAAGAACACATAGCTGACGTGAAACACAAACGTTCCGGGAAGTCTGCAGTTTGTGGTCATATCCTAGACGGCCCCAAACCACAAATTCTTGCGAAAGAACATCGATTCCTACCAAGGATGATACGTGAGGCTGTTGAAATTAAAAAACGTCCTAATTTCAATAGAGAGAGAGGGAGAATCCCTGTCTATTCTTATCTTAAAGTATATCTTAAAGTTACAGCCAATATACGTCCCACTGCTGGGCACAGGCCACCTCTCCGAAATGAGTTTCGGAGAGGGTTTTAGGGCAAGGAAGTGTCAGCCGCGCTGCCCCAATGCGTGTTGGCGAACTTCACATGTCTTCGAAATATTTTTTCTTATTTCTCAGACATGCAGGTTTCCTCACGATGTTTTTCTTCACCGCCGAGCACGTGATAAATAAAAACCTTGGGATACTGTAATTAATAAAATTAAAACTAAACCCAAGCATACCACTGCAAGACTTCAAGACACAGTAAGTTCATTCTGCGTAGATCGGACCAAAATTAATAATTAAAAAAGCTGCAGGTACTCCGGGTTAACTTTGACATCGGGACGTCAATCACCTCAGTCTCAAGTGACCATGGGTGCTGTAAAGAACCCGAATCGTCGGGAACCAATAAAAAGCAAGTAAATTAAACGCGATAGGTTCCAAAGAAGTTTACACTTGAAATAATGAAATATCTGAAGCTAAGTTTGTAGTTTAGTTTGGTGTCTGGCGTCCGTCACTTACCCGCTCTCGTGAGGCCTGGTAGCGCAGATGCAGCGCTGTGGGCTCCCAGTCGATGGCCAGCATCAGCCCGCGCCGGCGTGCGGCACGCAACGTGTTCATGTCCAAATACGACACCTCACCCGGAACACACTCGCCCTGTTCGTATTAAACTGTAAACTTGTAATGTTGTCACACAAGTTAGTTATACCAGTTACTCAGCACGGGTGATTTAAACGCATAGACATTATGGATAATAATAACCCCTGGAAATGAGGTGATCGCTACAATGCCATTCCTGATTTGTTTCGTGTTGTTAATTATTGTGTAACTTTAATGATTATAAACTGTTATTTTTTAGATCCTGCTAGATATCTTACAAGTTCTTTTCAGGACAAAGGTATTCTTCGAACCGGTAGTAAATTACACATAAGAGTGAATAATATCTACTATCTGGTACCAGGAGCGTTGCAGACGCAGAAGAAATAATTGTGCAAATATCGTTTTATATTTGGAAGTTATATTGTTTCATTAAAAATGACTAGCGTTCCGCCCCGGCTTCGCTCGGGTGATTTCTCGATCTCGACAACAGCGCCACCTACCGAATCAGATTCTGAATAATTTAGATCATCCAAGGACCCACTTAAACACAAAATATCGATTCAGCCGTTTTCGAGTTTTAGCGAGACTAAAGGAGCTATAGATTAAAAGTTTGATATTTTATTTATTTTTAACGCTTCGCACTGCCCTTTGTGGGTCGAATTTCATAAGACCCGTCACCAATATGCCAAAAACTATATTACGACCAAGTTTAATATCTGAAGAGCTAAAGTTTGCAAATGTGATTTTTTTTAAATCACGATATCTGTGGAACCATACGACCTAGACTTGAAATTTTTTGGGAATATTCTTTTCGCCGAGTAGATGTCAGCTAAGGACGGATTTTATGAAATAAGACCCGTAAGGGGGATTGCGGGGGTTAATGTGATTTTTTTTAATTAACGTCCCTGTAACTCTTCCCATGAGTCAGTACATAGATGGAAATCTCTTATATATATAGATAAAACGATAAAACATTAATTGAAGTTAAATTATATATAACTTTAAAATAAATTTGTCGATACGATACGCACGCTATCTACAGTAAATTAATTGTACATGTCTATGACCTTCACGCACAAGTTTTACCGCAATCTGACGAACGGTATGGCAGCGCATAAAATACGAACAAACAAACATAAATTTTTATATTTTTTTTATAGAAGGGTGACAAACGAGCCCACCACCTGATAGTAAGCGGTTGCTGTGGCTCATAGTCATCTACAGCTATCTTCGTTTGCGAATTAAAATGCGGATGCTTTGTCATCCGTGAGGACTAAGAATGGCTGAATGATAGAATGAATATATTAGATATTGAATAAAAAGGTTTGTATTCGTATTTGTATAAAGGTTAGCGTGTGTGTACGCACCCCGATGTCTGCAGCGTGGCGCGCGCTGTGCTGGCGCTGCAGCCGCGCGCCCCCCGCGCCGCCCGCCGCCTCGCCCCCCGCACCGCCCTCCGCCCCCGCGTCCGTGTGCAGCGCGGGCTCCGAGTCTGCTGTAAACACATTGCTACCTTCAGCTTGCTACCTGGGCCACATCCATTTCCAAAATGTATACTTGCACCCGCAAACATACTAGTGTTTCGAATTTTGATGAGTTTTTCCGACAGTGTCGTACTTAGAATTTACTAAGGACTCCTCTTTTACCTAGATGGCCCTTTGGGTAGATATCTCTCTCTTAGATTTTTCTGACGCCAAATAACTGTGCTTACACTGCTGTGTATCGGTCTGAATGGCAATAAAGAACTGGTATAGTGACAGGTTGTGAGTAATTAGAACTTGGCCCTTAGCACCTCTAAGGCGCCGTTCTATTGCCATGGTTCGCGCGATGATGCGATGTAATTTCATCGTTCGATGAATCCGCTCGTGCGATTAGAAATCGTATGTCCTATTTTGGAGCGATGCGATCACTCTCGAAATGGCTCTTAACAGAGATGCACAGTTTTTGCTGTCGAGCAATATTTCTTTAATATTGTATAATTAAAAAATAAAACCTACATCACATAATATACTATATAAAAACAGAAATCAGTGCGACGAATTTCACAATCAGTATTACGACGTACGGCAAAATGAAGAAGATTTTTTTTAAGTAAGTTTTCTTCAAATATCATCTTACGAATCTATGCAACCAAGAAGATTTTTTTTAAAGTAAATTTTCTTCAAATATCATCTTACGAATCTATGCAACCGAATCGAAATTTACACAAAATGGGCCGAGGCCGTCGAGCCGAACGCACGTCGTGGTACCCCTCCCTTGCCTCCGCCCCTTGGTCGCGCGAACGCCATTAGGACATTCAGTACTGATTTGACAATTCGTTCCATCGCATGATAGCACAACGTTCAATAGGACATTCCGCAGATATGAGTATGTTTAAACACACGGTCGCACAATCATTTTCGTCGGACGTACGCATGTTTTCGCGAGCGATGGCAATAGGACGGCGCCTAAGAATGCATTTGAGATGGGCATGGACTGCAGTAGCCACTTACTATCAAGTGGAAGTAAGATCATTTGTCATTTTATACATTTATAAATAAAAAGTTGTGATTGTGGTAAAAAGTATATGCAAAGTGTACAATGTGTTACAATGGCATGCAGCAGTATGTGAAAGTGTGCAGTGATGTATAGTGGTGTACAATAGTAAAATAGTGTGTAGTGGTTTATAAAAGTGTGCAGTAATGTACAATATTGTGCAGTGGTGTACATAGTATACAGTGGTGTACAATAGCGTACAGTGAAGAACAATAGTGTGCAGTGGTGTAGTGTAGAATATTATGAAGTAGTGTACATAGTGTGCAGTTGTGTACAATAGTGTGTATTGATGTACAATAGTGAGCAATAGTTTACAATAGTGTGCAGTGGTGTAGTGTACAATATTGTGCAGTGGTGTAGTGTACAATATTGTGCAGTGGTGTATAATAGTGAGCAGTAGTTTACAATAGTGTGCGGTGGCGTACAATAGTGTGCAGTGGTATACAATAGGATGCGGTGATGTACAATAGAGTGCAGTGGTGTACAATTGTGTGCAGTGGTGTAGTGTACAATGTTGTGCAGTGGTGTACATAGTGTGCAGTTGTGTACAATAGTGTGCAGTGATGTACAATAGTGAGCAGTAGTTTACAATAGTGTGCGGTGGCGTAGAATATAATGTGCAGTGGTGTACAATAGTGTGCAGTGGTGTAGTATACAATATTGTGCAGTGGTGTACAATAGTGAGCAGTAGTTTACAATAGTGTGCGGTGGCGTACAATAGTGTGCAGTGGTATACAATAGGATGCGGTGATGTACAATAGAATGCAGTGGTGTACAATTGTGTGCAGTGGTGTAGTGTATAATGTTGTGCAGTGGTGTACATAGTGTGCAGTTGTGTACAAAAGTGTGCAGTGATGTACAATAGTGAGCAGTAGTTTACAATAGTGTGCGGTGGCGTACAATATAATGTGCAGTGGTGTACAATAGAATGCAGTGTAAAACAATAGAGTGCCGTGGTATACTATAGTGTGCAGTGGTGTAGTGTACAATGTTGTGCAGTGATGTATAATAGTGAGCAGTAGTTTACAATAGTTTGCGGTGGCGTACAATATAGTGTGCAGTGGTGTACAGTGATGTAGTGGTGTACAGTGGTGTGGAGCGGACCACAGTGAGTGGAGCACCGACCGTGCGCGGGGGCCAGCAGCGGGCGGCTGTCGCTGGGCAGCGCGCAGCCGCGGCACAGCGCCGGCCAGGCACACAGCGCGCACCACGCGCCGTCGCCGCTCACCGCGCGGAGCGTGAACGGGAACTCGTAGCCGAGGCTGTCGTCGCTGTACACATATCACGGCGCCGGTTAGTAGAGTGAGAGGGAACACTTAGTGATGGCTCAACTATATTTACTAATTCAAATTAACGCAGTTTACTAGTTCGAGTTAACTAGAGTTCCTAATACGAGCTAACGCGAGTTACTAATTAAAGTTAATTTCAGTTACTAATTTAGAGTTAACTAGAGTAACTTATTCGAGTTAAAGGGAGTTACTAATTCGAGATAACTAGAGTTATTAATCCGAGTTAACGCAAGTTACTATATTAAGTTAACTTGAGTTACTAATTCGAGTTAACTAGAGAAACTTATTCGCGTTAAAGCGGGTTATTTATTAGAGTTAACTAAAGTAACTTAGTCTAGTTAAAACGGGTTACTAATTCGAGTTAAGTAGAGTTACTAATCATAGTTAACGTGAGTTACTAATTTAACTTGAGTTACTAATTCGAGTTAACCTTAGAAACTTATTCGCGTTAAAGCGGGTTACTAATTCGAGTTAACTAGAATTACTAATTCGAGTTAACGCGAGTTCCTAATTTAAGTTAACTCGTATTACTAATTCGAGTTAACTAAAGTTACTTATTCGAGTTAAAGCGGGTTACTAATTTGGATTAACTAGAGTTACTAATATCAGTTAACGCGAATTACTAATTCGAGTTAACTAAAATAACTTATTCGAGATAAAGCGGGTTATTAATTCGAGATAACTAGAGTTACTACTCCGAGTTAACGCAAGTTACTATATTTAGTAAACTTGAGTTACTAATTCGTAATTGTGGGTTCCATACTTGGGATGCATATTCTTAATGGCTTCGCACATATGAGCAATACAAAATTTTTATAACTTTAAGAGAACGGAAGCAGGCTGAAGTTCTTAAAATGAAACCAAGAGCCTTGGATGCTTTGTTGACAATTTATTCAATGTGTTTGTCGAATATAAATTTACTAACATGTATTACGCCGAGATCATGAATATGATTTACCCTGCTGATAGTCTGATCATGAAGAGTATAACCGAACCCAATACTAGATCTTTGTCGTGTGAATGTTATATGAGAACATTTGGAGATATTCAATTGAAGCTTATTGAGTTTACAGTAATCAGAAAATCTGTTTAGGTCTTCTTGAAGTTGTTTAACATCTGTTAGATTATGAATAGTTTTAAGAATTTTCATGTCATTGGCGTAAAGTAGTATGAGAGAATTTTTAAAACATGACTTAATATCGGCAATAAATATTGCGAATAATAGGGGGCCAAGTAATTAGCCCTGAGGAACACCAGATGGGATTGAGCACCAACCAGACATGTAAACACGCAAAACCAAAGCCTGTGTCCGATTCACTATATACGAACAAAACCACCTATACAAGTCACTGTGTATTCACGAAGCTAACAGCTTTTGTAAAAGAACACGATGATTAATACGATCAAAGCACTTGCTGTAATCTGTGTAAATTACGTCTACCTATGCACGCTGCTTCATGCCTTTAGTGATGAACTCATTAGCCGAGATGAGATTAGAAGTACACTTAGCGGCACGGAATGTGGTCCAAACATCAACAAACCGATAACAGGCGATTTTGGTTCAGTGAATAAGAATTTCAAGTGGAAGATTGTCAAGACGTTTGTTTTTGTTGATTTAAGAGGGCAAGCACGAAAAAAAGTTAATTTGTTTAATTTCTGTGACTGTCAGCGTTAGTTTGTCGCTAGAACGCACGAAAAACAGGTAAGTTAAAATTCAACGTTTAAATGATGGTTCATTTTATTGTTGGTGAATCTTGTTTGGGTTTCGGTTTTCAATTAATGTGTAGTCTTTTCTTGCTCTCAGAATCGGAACACAGTGACTGTAACTCCAGTTTAAGTTGCTCAAGCTGTGTTGCTTTGGAGTCAAGGGCGAACGCAGCGAGAGATTGCGGTATTTTTAAATGTACTGCGTACAACCCTTAAATACGCCTTAAAAAGGTACGATCAGACCGGTCTGTACACGACAAGACCAAGAAGTGGCAGAATCAGGTGTACAACAGCGCAGAATGGCTGATTTATCACCCTCGCAATTTTGAAAAATCGGTTTCTTACTGCGGTTAAAATAAGGCAGCGTCTGCAAACGGCAAGAGGGGTCAACTTTAGTGAGCGGATGATAAGAAGGAAAATAGCGGAACTGGATCTGCGTACTCGAAGACCAGCACGAGGTCCAGAACTGCTCCGGAATCATCGCGTAGTTCGACTTCGGTTCGCTACCGAGCATACATATTGGACTCATGAGTAGTGAAGTAAAGTTCTGTGGACCGATGAAAACATAAGAGCTCCCTATGCCCGTGAACGTGTGTAGAGAAAGCTTGGAGAGAGGTTTCTCCCAATCATCACCAGGCAAACCGTAAGTTTTCATGGAGGATCCGCAATGCTTTAGGGAGGGATCAGTGCAGATGAACGTACAGAGTTAGTGGTAGTTGAAGATCGTTTAACGGCAGTGCAATACATTGAAGAGATCCTCCAAGATCATATTTTACCCTATGTGGAATTCATTGGGGGCAAAAAATTTAAGACAATGCAAGATAATGCCCGATCACACACCGCACGATGCTTTAATGATTATCTTTTGGAGGTGAGAATTTTTAAATTGGAGTGGTCAGCACGAAGCCCTAACTTGAATCCCATAGAACATGTCTGGGACATGCTTAAACGTCGCACCCGATCCAATCTCAACCCTCCAGAGAATTTTAGTGCACTGAAAACCGCTCTGGAGGCCGTCTGGGAAGAAATACCCTAAAGGGATATCAAAAACATCATCCACAGCATGCCTGATTGTATGCAGGCGGTTGTCAGGACCAGAGGTGAAAAAACCCGCTACTCACGTTAGTTACTGTTAGCTTTAATTTGTTAAATTCATTAATAAACATTTGTTAAATTTAGTGCTTAATGTCTGTTTTGTTATTTAATAAAAAAATTAGAAAGTTACCACATTTTTTGTTTATTATTCATTTGCATTTAAGATTTGAATAAACAATAAAGTTTTTCAAAGACAAAAATAACAATATCGCGGTTCATTTTGATAATAACCCTCATAGTGCGTTTGGGCCACATTCCGTGCCGCTAAGAACGTCTTCGAAGAAACCCATGTTGTTTATCACCCAAATAGTTTTGTACTGCATAATAGACTTCATTACAAACGATTCTTTCAAGAACTTTAGAAAACAAGCATAACTTCGAGATGGGACGGTAATTTCCATCATTCGACTTGTCGCCTTTTTTAAATACCGGTGTTATGAAGGCAGATTTTCACTTGTGGAACTATTCCTTCTGTTAATGACCGCTTAAAACAATTGTCTTTGGCACCCAGGGTTGACTGCCAGAGAATTCCATATGGCATTAAGTCCGCCCTATGTACCCTTTACCTTAAGGTGTTACATTTAAGTTTTTAAATAAATAAATAAATAAGTAATATAGGCGGATGGTGAAAAAAAATTAATAAAAAATCTCAAACATTCTATGCCTTTTATATTTTAAATTCAGAATGCGTGGTAATGCATTATTTTAACTGATTGTCATTCATAAATATGTATCTTTATTACGCAAGCATACATTCGCAAAGTCGCTTGGTTACAAATTTAGGTAACTTGTCGGGGGTCTCCCCACGATCTACCCTTCCTTTAACCGTCACACCGCTAGGTACCTACGTCCTCCCGGCTGCCCGACAGGTGGCAGTGTTTACTGTGACTTCATTACGAACGATAGAGCTATTTTTAAAATTTTCGTAGATCGTGTCGCTTCGTTACCAATGATGGAACGAAAATATTTGAACCGCGAATACTATGAAACTACGGAATGTTGTAGTGTTACATTTTAAGCATTGAAAGTTTATATGGTGCGCAAAGATTATACGAAAGTGAGTAGTTTTTACCAGGGCAAGAAATTAAAGAATTAACCAATCGAAGAACTAATCAAACTATTCGAGTGCAGTGAATAATAATTTAAATAGTTAATATAATTTAAGGAAACGTGGTCGTCTTGGAGAGACAAAATATTAATTTTTGGGACTACTTGCGCAATTTAGCTGTAAATAGTTTATTCTAATTTTTTATATACGCCATAATAATTACTACTATTTTATAAAATTTTATTTATTATAATCGATTCTAAGCCCGTTAAGTGTGAAGGGAAAATTGGATTCATAATTTTCGTTGTGAAGTTATTAACATGAGCATTAGTGTTACATTGAGCGTGTGTTTTGTATTGACATCGCACACAAAGGAGAACACGTAAGCATAGTTGTTGCTCATAACTCACATTTAATTTGGAATGATTTAATAAAAGTAGAAGGTTATAGGTAAATTGTTACATATATATATGTATATATTTGAACTTGAAAAATAACCCTGTAATGGCTTCACCTGTGTCAGATCCCCACTTTTTTTGAACAGACAAAGGTTGTAACAGTTACTATAGAATAAAATACTAGGTTTTTCGAGGCAGATAGATAAAAAACAATAAAAAAGGCTCGGTCACCAGTCGGCGGCGTGGTTGGGCAGGTCGGTGGGCGGCGGGCGCGGCGACAGCAGGCGCGCCAGCTGCGCCCACACGCGCGCGTACAGGCGGCGGCCCGGCTCGCCGGCGCGCAGCGCCACCAGCAGCGGCACGCCGAACAGCGCCGGCCGCACGCGCTGCCACGCCAGGAAGTACGCGTCCGCGCGGCACTGCTTCCTGCACACACACACGCACACACACAATACACCAGCAGCGGCACGCCGAACAGCGCCGGCCGCACGCGCTGCCACGCCAGGAAGTACGCGTCCGCGCGGCACTGCTTCCTGCACACACACACGCACACACACAATACACCAGCAGCGGCACGCCGAACAGCGCCGGCCGCACGCGCTGCCACGCCAGGAAGTACGCGTCCGCGCGGCACTGCTTCCTGCACACACACACGCACACACACAATACACCAGCAGCGGCACGCCGAACAGCGCCGGCCGCACGCGCTGCCACGCCAGGAAGTACGCGTCCGCGCGGCACTGCTTCCTGCACACACACACGCACACACACAATACACCAGCAGCGGCACGCCGAACAGCGCCGGCCGCACGCGCTGCCACGCCAGGAAGTACGCGTCCGCGCGGCACTGCTTCCTGCACACACACACGCACACACACAATACATTCTACCATGTAATCATACATTTTACTTTAGAAACCGATTTATTTCACTTTCCTAATCCTTTCGGCTATGTCAGTCTAGGTCGACTGCGGATCATTTCTAAGTTTATCGTGCGGAGAAACTCCGTGCCCTTTCCATAGCTCACTGAGCAACCTTGAGCTTCATAATACAGTCAACAATGAAGGACCACGTTTTAGATCCATACTTCATCACTGGTTCTTACGGTTGTAAAATCTTGTTTTTAAGTTTTGAAGTACACCCGACGAAAAAATGTGACAGAATTTCCCGAACGCTGCCCAGTCGAATTGAATCCGTCGATTGACCTCTCGGTCGAAGTTGGACTTACCTAATCGGATATTTGTCGACAACTTCGAGCTTAGTGCTTCCAATAACTACCGACATAAGTGTGACACGGACGTTACATATGATCTTTGTTTTGTCCATATTCATCTTAAGACCTATCCGTTGAGAGGCACTATTGAGATCATTAAACATAATGCTCACGTCCTCCAGCTATTCTGTCATAAGAACTATATCGTCGGCAAATCGAAGGTAAGTAATTAATCACCATTAATGTTAATACCCTATCCTTTCTAGTCCAGTAGCTTGAAAACGTCTTCCAATGCAGCGATGAAGATTCAAAGATATAAAATCACCCTGTCCTACACCTCTCTGCAGTTGGATAGGTTTCGTACTCTGGTTCTGTACTCGAATAGCCATCGTAGCACTACTGAACAAACACTTCAGCACTTCGATATACTAGCCATCAACTGGCACTGCTGAAGGGACTGCAGCACCGCCCAAATTTCGACAGAATCAAAGGCTTTCTCATAGTCCACATACGCAAGACATAGTGACAAATTGTACTCCTAAGTCTTCTGTAAAATTTGCCGAAGGTTATGTATGTGGTCTATGGTGCTAAAACTTTTTCGGAAACCAACTTATTCAGGAGGCTGGAAGTCTTCTAGTCTGAAGAAGGGAAATCGGTCTGTAATTCTACAAAGGAACGTCGCCACCTTTACTGAAGAACAAGACCACCGCACTGCTGCTCTGCACCTCCTAAGTAGTGCAACAATGGAGGACAGAATTGAAGAGCTTTTGTAGGATTTCAAGTACTGGTTTTCCACCCGCTTTCAGAAGCTCTGCTGTAATAATCCATCCTCGCCCGGGGACTTGCTGTTTTTAACATGCTGGGGAGCCATTCTAATCTCGCTCAGACTGACGTCCGGAATAGTGCCGGATGAGTAATTTATGACAATCCTTGAGATGATTTATTAACTTTTTACTTGAACTAATATCTATAAGATTTTAAAACAACAACGTCGTAAAATAAGCAATGATATACCATGCTAGTCTATATTCATTATTGAAGATATGCTGTCACAAATCCTAAATGCTTTCTAAAATCCATTGGTACGACAAATTTAACTTCGTATGAGTAATAAAAATTTATTATCGATCAAAACTTACCTGTGCACGGCGACTAAATACTGCATCGGAGGTTCAGAGTCAGTATGGCCGTCCATCTTGTACATGTCGGACGGCGAGGAGGCGAACTTGACCTTGGGCAGTCCAGCGCTGGGCGACGGCAGGTTGAGCGAGCGCAGGCTGGGCGTGGGCGATCCGCACGAGCCCGTGCGCTTGGGCAGCGTCAGACTGCGGTAATCGTTGTTCTTGTAGAACGTGTTCGGCGGACTCTGGGACATAAGAATTTCCGATCTCGAGCGCTGAAACCAACGTTTCTTAGTGTCAGAAAAACAAATAAATAGAATAGTCAAGGGTTAATCACCCTTGAAAGTACAATTGGGTTGTAGCAAAACTAAAAATTATAAAAGCCAAACATTCAAATGACCAAGGCTATTCGCGACTGATAAACATAAACACAAATGAAGATGTATTCATTGTAACTACTGCAAGTGCAACAGATAAAGAGGAGCAAAGAGAAATTTTGGCGGTAAACGATATGATATGAAGTTTATTTTTAACATATCGTTTCATTTACCCACAATTATGACCCGTAGGAAGGGTCAATTGAACTATTTTGATTTATATGTCGCAGTAAGATAGTTAAGGCCGTGATATAGTTATATCCCTAGGGATATAGCTATATACCGTATATGAAAGCGGTTCATAACTATCTTACTACACTAAAGTAGTGAAATAATTATAATTGTAGTTTGTTTGTAATTTGTAAGTTAACTTTTGACTAATACTTTTTGTATTTTTGAAATTAAAAAGTTAAGTTCTTTCCATAATACATTTTATAACGTTATAATGTACTCGGCTTTAGGGTGGCCCAAGGACATACTTAAGCTACCGTCGAAAAAGGAAGAGACCTACGTATATAACTATAACACAGCTTTAACTATCTTTTTGCGACATATATACATTTTGAAAAATGAAGCTTCCAACAGAAATATGAGAATAATTAATATTCTTTATTTGATTGCCAAACTAAAAACAGAGAAAATAATAGAAACCTTAATTTAGGAAACAAGAAAAGACCAAAAGAATATTGATGGAAAAATAGTACAACACATCGCAATAATTTAATACCATATAATTTTGTAATCACACACAGAATAGTACAAACAGTCTATATTCTTTACAATGCCGTGAATAAAAAAAAACTAAACTGATTTCTGGTTATGACGGCGGACATTTTTGTAAAGATATGTATTGCATATCTATAATTTGCATGAAGTGTTACAATTAAAAGTATAGTAACAACTTTTTACGTCGCATGAATGAGAGTAGACTACCTTTCGTTTGTGCTACTTAAAGCGTGTTGCTTCATCTCTACTTATAGCACGCGTATACATTAAAATGGGGCTAACTGCAGCAGTTAGTAGTAGCTAGTAGCAGTTAAACTAGAAAAAGAGTTGTTACACAAAAAGTTGGTATTAACGTACGTTAAATATACCAATTACGATAAACGGTGCTTTACTCAACGGTTACCGTGATTATAGCTATATTTGTTGACCATAATCGTTATTACTTGACGTACGTATGTTACGTTTACCAAGCGTTTGTAACAACTCTCCTTTAAACTGTCAAAATAATTAATATGCAAGACATATCTTAGTAATAACTCGATGAAAAGGAATAAAAATATATATTTACAAAAAGGCTTTGTACAATATATTCGATGAAAGTTATTTAATAACACATAATTACTACTACTTAAACAAGGATTTTACGAAGGCAAATTGCTTATAAATTAAATAACTTTCATCGGAATTATGCATCACTTGGTTTAAGCAATTAAAATATATTAAACGACTTATGATCCGTATACTAGCTACATAATATAAAAATATCCAAAAAAATGGCGCCAAAACCCTTTTCTACACTGGAAAATGCTACTGAATTATTTATTATCAGTGATTTTTAGGTATTAGCGAAGTAATAAAATTTCTACTAGTGTTAATGATATGGTGTAACAATGAATGATAATATGTTTTAGTTTTAACATAGGCTAATGTTACATAGTGTAAATATAAAACTTAACATTAGCCGGCTAAATTTGAGATCGGTTTTGAACATAGGTTATTTTAATTATATGTTTGACTTATTCATGGTACGGGTGTAGCCGGTGGAAGGAAAAGGGGAGATCTCCCGCCGGGCAAGGTGTTCTGCCTGGGGAGCGGCCAACACTTCGAGTGGTAGTTCGGAGCTATTCTATATATACTGCTTTAACTTCGGAACTTTGTTAGCGCGATTTAGGCTTCGATGTGTTTCGCTTGTGGCGCGACGACAGCGCCTCCACACGGGTAACAGTAGAGAAAAAATCAACCAAGGTTTACCGTAGTTTGCTTGGATTGAGGGCTTAATAATTTACCCCTCACCAGATGTCGTTAGTTGGGACTGAGGTGAAGTTATTTCTTAAACAGTGTCACCATAAGTGAAAAGTTTCGAGTTTTTCGGTAAGTGATATAGAGCTATATACACAAAACAATACCTCAGTAGTTGCTTAAAAGTAAAAGAATTAAAAATGTTCTTTAATTCTTTTACTTTTAGGAATATCTGCACTTTGATGTATCCATTTTAATCTAATTATAATTATATATATAAAAATCAATTGCAGTCCGTTCGTCTCGCAAAAACTCGAAAATAGCTGGACCGATTTCTATATAAAAATGTATCTTTGAGTGTGTGTTTTTGTGTGCCCTGGACGATCTAAACGATTTACGATTGGACCCGGTAGGTGACGCTGTTGTCAAGATCCAGAAATCACCCGTGCGAAGCCGGAGCGGATCGCTAGTATAAAAACAATTTTAAACTGTACGAAAGAAATATTAAACTTTATACTATCCTAACAATTTAATTTTTTCTCCATAAAATCTCTTTTTTTGTTGACAAACGACGATGCGGCTCACCTAATGGCAAGTGACTATGACCGCCCATGAACAACTGCAACACTCGGGGAATTGCAGATAGGTTGCCTGGAATTAACCCGAACAATTCCTCTGAACCCCCCCCCCCCCTCTCCCCGTAGTAGATGCGATAGATAATGTAAAGAGATGCAACATCTATTCGCAGCGCCTATGAGTCACAAGCCGATCAGAAAGAGCTTTTCGAACCTCTCTGCGCTGGATGCGGTCAAGTAGAAGGAGCTGGCACTGGGGTGCTCCGGCCCAGAGATGAGAATAGGTACTATTTCATGTGAGGACAAACTTGCGCCTTGCTAAGTTGCAAGCGGTGTGCCGACATGAAATACTGTACCGCTCTGCTGAGCACGTCAATTTAGAAGCCAATTTCACCTTCCCTTCCAAGTAACCATGAAACTGCACTTCATTCGATATGTCGACGCCGAGGATTCCGATGCTAGCTGAGGCAACAAGGGGACTGCCCTGAAACTGAGGAGATACGACAAATAGGTTCTTTTTAGAGGTAAACGCACAAACCTGTATCTTCTGAGGGTTATACTGGACTAGATTTAGTTGTCCCCAATCTGAGACTTTGTTTAACAGCGACTCGACTTCTGACACAAGTTTGTTTCCGGTACTTCATGACGTGATCCCGAGAAATATTAGCACGGCCGATGTAAAAAGCAACATCTGTGCTGTTTTATGCATAACAATTAATGCAACTGCTTTGCAACATATCATTGATATGCAGAAGAAACAGCATAGGTGATAGCACGCAGCCTTGTGGAACACCAGAATTGCGAACCGAGCGCTGCGTGAACCGCACATCCGACATGGAGCACTCACACCGCGGAATGTTTGGCGGTTACCCCGTCATCGTGAGCTGAGTTGGATGCAAAGAGAAAGCCTAACAGTGCAGCTTTTTCCTTTACGTCATGGGCCAGTGAGTCTTTCTCCCTGTGCAGAGATAGGAGAAATAGCTGGCAGAAATTGCCTTGGACAGCCTTGGCGAGAGCCCAGAATGCATGGTTCCCGAAGGAAGAGAACTAGAAACTTACTTGCCAATTCCGCCGATGTGCTCTCACTTTGCCTTGGCTATGACTTTTTTAAAGGACCTGGAAGCGGAATTATACTTCTTTTTAAGAGTGCTGGTGTTTACATCCCGGAACGTTGATGCGTCAGACCAGGCTCGGTAGCACTTCTGCTTATAGCGTGATGCTATTTTACAGGAGCGACCAAACCATGGTTGGGATCTGCCTCCGATGGGCACCACAGAAAATGAAATAAAAAGCTCCATAACATGAAGTACCACATCAGCGACAGAATCGATAACAACGTTGGGATCGTCCGGCGAAAAGCAAACCCGCCCCCAAGGGTAGGATGCAAAAAAGACCGCATCCTATCCCAATCGGACGATCTATAGCGTTAATTAAACACGGCAGGAGCCTGCCGAATGCAACCGCAATGTTAACGTCACCACACTCCGGACTCGAGAATGGTCCGAACTAAGAGGGGTGTCGATGGATACCTGATATCCGTCCGGATGAGAGATCAGCAGAAGGTCCAGGGACAACAGGGAAGCTGCATGATCTTCCACATCTGGAATCCGCGTAGGCGAAGTAACCAGTTGAGTCACATCATATACCAAAGCAGTTAACAGATCTCCAGGCATGATCGGTTAAGCGTGAAGCGAGCCATTCGGCGTGGTGGGCGTTAAAATCGCCAAGGATCACGATCTCTGCGAATGGGATCTGCTGTAGTAAGGAATATGTAGCCATTTATACGTGGTCAATGAGTCGATCTGTGTCGGCATTACCGCTATGAGACCTATATTTTAAATTAAACATTATTATTTTAAATAAACATAACATTTTAAATAAAAGTTTTCCGGTTTTTAGTGTATATGTGCACAAAACTATGCTTCAGAGATGTGCTCTTTAATTCTTTAAAATTTTAAACTTTTCACTTTTTCTACTTTTAGGAATATCCGCGGTCGGATTTATCCATTTCTAATAATTTAATCAAAGCAAAATATAGCTAATATTTCTGAAAGACACATTAATCTATACTTTTCTAACAATTTATCTTCCCCGACATAAGAGCCGTCAAATATTTTAACCCATTCCAAAGTGGCGCCGCCCTGGTGGCAGAAGTTGTGGAAGCCCTCATTGGCTGAAATTTTTTAATAAAGGTGATTTTGTGATAAATGATTTAATACATTGTCTGTTCTTGTACCATGTAGTGCCAATGAAGGGGATTGAAGTGTCATATTTCAATTCGTTATCGTCGTTTAGGTAAAAAACTGGCAATGCTAAGAAAATGTCATAGCATTTAAATAAGAAAAACCGAAATTATATTAAATTGAGAGAGAACTAAGTCAGTTTTTCTGGAACAAATAGAATTAATTATTTTTGTTTTTGATGGCTCTCTTTTAAATCTCCGTGATAAATTTAGAGCCTATGCCGTCAAATTTAGCTTGATAATTTTGACAGCTAACGCCTATGAAGTTTAGTATTTTTTTTAGATAAACTGTCATACAGATATTGTTATACTTCATGGATGGGTGCCGCTCACTTACTATAGTGATGTGCTACGCTAAAATATGCCATGCCATAACGAACAACCACAGCCTATCAAAAATCGGTTTTGAAATAAATCGAATATATAAAAATTCATTGCGTGTCAGCCCTATATAGTCAACTGTTATTCTGAAAAATAAATATGGAAATCAAAAATAGTATCTCTCCAAGATTGTAGCTACACTACAGTCTGACATCCTTCTGTCATTCCGCCATTTTAGCCGCATTTTTCCGCATTTTTGCTTTCGTTCTATTTTTGTTATTTTCTGCTATCTACTGCTTTAGTTGAGTTTTTCGTTAAGTTTATGTTATTTTTCGTTACACAATGCCGAAAAGAACGAAAAAGATTGTTTTGAATAGCGAATGTCGCGAATGTCGTATGGTGACCATACTACACAAAATTGGCTTCGTTTATAAAAAATGCAATAAAAGAAAAATAACAATGGAGCGCTCAGATATTGCCTTGGCACAGGTGGACTTTTTGAAAAAAGCCAAACATATTTCAAGTTGGTATAAAGTCGTATTTCTGGACGAGATGTGGCTTAATGCAAATGACACTGTACCGAAAGCTTGGACTGATGACACGGCACAATCAGTCCAAAGTGCTGTAAGGAAAGAACAACGCCTGATAATTGCGCACGCAGGGACGGTAAACGGTTTCGTAACCAAATGTTTGTTGACTTTAAAATCAACAAAAACAACAGAATATCATCAGGAGACTGGTTTTTAACAACATTACTTGAAAATCTTCATGAACCACATATGATTATGATGGATAATGCGCCGTATCATTCCTTACAAAAGGACAAAGCTCCAACATCCAGCAACAGAAAACTGGAACTTTTATCGGCTGCAGAGCAAAGGCATTGAAGCCAATGAAAATATGTTGAAACACGAATTGGTCCGATTAGTCGAAGAAAACAAACTCAGAAAGCCAACCTACATACAAGCTACAAATCGTTGAATATGGCCATACGGAGCTTAGATTGCCACCGTATCATTGCCATTATACCTAGTACCTACGTTTACTACATATATATACTTTATTTTCTTTTAGGTCATACAGCCAAACATAACACATCTTCACCATTTACGGCTAAGAAAATGGTGACTTTATTGCAAAATGCCTGTGATAACGTTACTGCGGATGACTGGAGATAAGTCGTGCAAGACAAAAAATATATACTAGAATAATTTGACAGGGTTTGTGAACAAGAATATCAACGTAAGGGACAGTTCCAGTAGTGAGTCTAGTGATGATGACGATGATGATAATAATGAACTTGATTTAGGTTGTGCACCATTATTTTAATAATAAATAAATTTCCTGGTTTTACTTCACTTTGTTGTTATTGTGTGATGGACTTTATTAAATTAATAATCTATTATTAATTCAATAGATAAGAAATTGTTCAAACTTCCAAATCCACACAGCATAAACATGCAACTATCGATTGCAAGTTCTGAGAATAATAATCGAATAGACTAATTAACGATTAGATTATACACCACCCCATCCCTACAGTGAGCTGTCAAAATTATCAAGCTAAATTTGACAGAGTATAATGGCAAAATTAAGCCCTGTAACCAGGTTTTGACGACGTATTTTTAAAATTATGAATTTTTTATTGTTTCAAAATAACTCTGATTATATATATATATATATATACCTAAGGTAAGGTGGGGTAAGAGAGACACCGGGGGAAGAGGGACTAGGGACCATAACTATTAAACCAAAGTGTTTATGACTATGAACTTTCCTTCAATAAAACAGTGAAGACGAAATAGTATGGACGGTTTTCAACTGATGTTGCTACGTGACTCAGAAGCCACAAAAAATTATTTTTATTAATCATTTTAGTTTAAAAACAACTAATATGAGTTTCCTTCGCTTGAAAATCCTAACCTCCTAAAACAATAGCTGGGGTAAGAGGCTCACTGTTCAAGGTGAAAGAGGAACATATGTTTCACTTCCCCCATGTCAGGGGTAACACACATTTTGAATAATTTATAATTATAGGTAGACAAAATGGAAAAATTGACTGACTGTTCTGTACCTACTACACTTTTAAATTATAACTAAACTAGAAATGTCCCGCGATTTCGTCTGCGTGTAAATTAATTTTCTCGTAAATTACCATTTTATGGTATAATTTATAGCCTGTGTAACTCAGGGATAATGCAGCATTCTACGTGTTAAATAATTTTTAAATCGGTCTTCTAGTTTTTGAGTTGCCTAAATCATAACAAACAAATAAAAAAATCAAATCTTTTCTTTTTATTTGTAATATTTTGTTATAATATAGCACTTTTGACTATTGCTGGAATTTTATAAGAATTAAAAGATAGATTCGCAGTATTGATCTCGTTACATAGTGCAATTGTTATTTTTAAAGAGTAACTAAGTGGGTTAGGGAGAGACTTTATTATTTATGTTTGTATGATTAAATAAATACAGAAATATAACTGGTCAATTTATTTTTTAGTTGGCCACTCCTGATCGAACCTGTATGTCCCTCTTACCCCGAATCGATGTATTTTTCTTTTTCATTCCAAATGATACCTTTATTCATCGATTGATCGAAGCAGTTCTACCTACAAAGTAACGAATATTTAGCAACGAATATTTTAACTCGAACTTCAATCTTAAGAAATACAATGACTGTCCCTCTTACCCCATGTGAGGGGGAAGAGGAACGTTTATTTAATCTTGACATTTACGTCAATATCGTCGTAAGAACTGATAATAGCGTAATGACATTGAGCCCATGGGAAGCTAATACATAAAGGCAAGTTTTGTGTGTTTCAAAGATCTTAAAGACTTTAGTTGTTCTTCCTAGCACTCAAAATATTTTACTGAAAATAAAGTATGTTCCTCTTACCCCACCTGACCTTGTATATACATATTATATTAAATATTATACAAGCTAATGGTGTATTTTTAAATGATTTCAATTAATAAAATATAATTTTTCGATTCATGTTTTTTTTGTATAAAAGTGAAATGATGCAAAGGATGATTTGTGTAGATTACTTTTTTAAACAATATAAAAAATGGATGGTGAATAGAATGATGTTTCGTTACCTCTTCGGTGAAAACAAGTTGATATGTTGACATCTGTGGCGACAAGTCATTTGCGCTTGGTAACACAAAATTGAGTTCAAATAAGAATAAAAAAGTTTAGTTACATATCGACATTTACTTTGTTAGTAGTATCAAGTTCATATATTTCTACTTTTATCTATTTTATTACCTAGATTTTAATTAAATTTTGTTGTATAACGTAAAAAAAATTGTATATGGTATGGATATTTATTGACTTTTAGATGAGCATATATAATAAAAAATAAAATAATAAATATTTTATTTTTCGTACACATTAATTGTTGTTTACTTTTGAAAATATTAATAAATTATAAAATTTTTTGAATACAAGAATATAGAAAAAAATTATATTGAGATATCGTTGCGACAGAATATTATTGTTTTAAACAGATCATCACATCGTTTTCATGTATTTAAAATAGGCGAATACAGTCTATATGTGGATAAAAATGAATGGGAGAGTATAATTAGGCGGTTACGAATTGGTATAAAAAATAATTACGATTATCTATTTAGATAAGATGTTTCAAAATTAATACACCTTATTTAATCTTAGAATTGAATAAATATTGCAACCAATATTTCAGTTCCACCTATCAATTTTTTTAAATAATATTGGTACGTTAAACACATTTCTACATAGAAAAATAATGTAATGATTAATTGGGCTTTTGAAATAATCCATTTATTTTTATAAGTTGTATCTGTATTAGTAGTTGTCACAATGTTGGATGTATATTATTTCACAATTGTTATTGCTATAGTATGTTTGCAATTCGTAACCGGGCGCGTGCAGGTGTGCGTGTGCGTGTGCGTGTGCGTGCGTGTGCGTGCGCTAACCTTGAAGCAGAAGAGCGCGGGCATGCAGAGCGAGGAGGCGGCGCGCGGCCGCACACTCACCTCGTGCCGCCCGCTGCCCCCGCTCCCCGCGCCCTCCTCCCCGCACCCGTCGCTGCCCCACGCCGCGCCCTCCACGCTCCACTCTGCGGCACACAAGTTAAACTGTTTCTTTTACAACTTACACCACTAAAAATAATATTTATGAAATTAAAATGACACACGATTTTCCAATTCATCTTATACGTGCCAAATGCCTCATATCCTACTACTACTTACTGACTCTTCATAACTTTCAGACAAAAGTACACACGCATTATTGCTTGGCACCGTAACAAAGCGGCACGGCAATATTGCCATAACACGAAAGTGTTACGTTCAACAAGAAAGTTTCACCAAGTTTGCCGACACGAATTACTTAGTTCAACATATCATATACACATTAGTTAGTTATATTTCGATATATTATTATAGCTAACATCCGCAATTAGCGGTTTTCATTATACGAGGGTGGATTGAAAAGTACTCGGCCTAACACAGATCCATTCAATTCTAAAAATCAAATCTACCCACATTATTTAGTTCAGTTCAGACTAGTTCATTGTGTGAAGTTCGAAACTTGTGCGATAATTAGTTGTGATTTTATAAATTTATTAACAAAGTAATCGGACATAATTTCCGCGAATGGAGCAAATCGAGCAGCGTACCGTCATTAAGTACCTCCATAAGAAGGGGCTATCATCAAAAGCCATCCATGATGACATGGTCAGTACATTAGACGATTGTGCTCTGTCATATTCATCCGTCAAAAAATGGATAGCAGAATTTAAGCGTAGTAGAGAGAGTGTGAAAGATGGACCCCGCTCTGGAAGGCCTTCGACGTCAACTACTGACGAAAATATTAAAAAAGTACTTGATTTAATAATGGGAGACCGCACATTAAAAATTAGAGAGATAGCCGAGATTATAGGCATCTCTTATGAACGAACTCAAAACATCATTGTCAACGAGTTGGGTTTCCACAAGGTGTCTGCGAGGTGGGTTCCGCGACTGCTTTCAGTTGAACAAAAAAGGACACGATTGACTATTTCACGCGACTGTTTGGAGTTATTTGAAGCCGATGCAGATGATTTTTTGAATCGTTTTGTTACTATGGACGAAACATGGGTTCATTACTGTACACCGGAAACAAAACAACAATCAAAACAGTGGAGAAGACCTGGTTCACCACCCCCTAAAAAGGCTAAGTCGATTTTGTCGACAAATAAGGTGATGGCTTCAGTATTCTGAGACTCGAAATGTGTGATTATGATTGATTATCTTGAAAGGGGTCAGAATATAAACTCTGATTACTACTGCACCTTACTACGTCGTTTACGAGAGGAAATAAAAGAAAAACGTCGAGGAATGCTCAGAAGAAAAGTCCTGTTTCATCAAGATAACGCCCGTGTTCACACGTCAGTACAGTCAATGGCTGAAATTCACAACTGTGGCTTTGAACTGTTACCGCATCCGCCGTATTCACCTGATCTGGCACCATCAGACTTCTTTCTGTTCCCTAACCTAAAAAAGCACTTGGGAGGTCAAAGATTTTCGACAAACGACGAGGTCAAAGCAGCTGTAGACGCATATTTTGACTCTAAGGAAGAATCATTTTTTTTCAACGGTCTAAATGCTTGGAAGGGGAGGTGGCAAAAGTGTATTGAACTTGATGGTGATTATGTAGAAAAATAAAAATATAACTGATTTAGTATTTGTTTATTTTCTTGGTTAGGCCGAATACTTTTCAATCCACCCTCGTAATTTTCTAATTTCACCAAGTATAATTTAAAATTAAAAATTTTATACAGCCGACTTCAATATGAATTATTAAGAATAACTCAAATACTATTGGTCTGACCTTAACCACACGAGAAGTACCAGCTTTCAAATAAAAAAAGAATCATCGAAATCGGTTCACCCAGTAAAAAGTTATGAGGTAACACACATAAAAAAACAGTCAAATTAATTGAGTACCATCTCATTTTTGGAAGTCGGCAGATAAAACAGAGATATGGCCTAGTTGCCACGCTTAGCTAGCGAGTTGGCAACCGCTTGTTATACTTGGTAGAGCCATACTACAACTATATTGTGGTTGTAACACGAATTGGTCAACTCGATCGAGAAAAGACCACACTCTCACAGTGAAAGTGTAGAAAACCGGAGACCCTTTTTACTGGAAATGAAGAATTCCATCTTAGTCCTCAAGGGTGACAACGCATCTGTATTTTGCTTCTTGATCGAGGATAGATGCAAATGTCTATGAGTCACAGGATCCTCTTGACACCAGGTGAACTGTGTGCTCGTTTGTCACTCTATTCTATAAAAAGCAGTTTTTTTTTATCAAATTGTTATCAAGAAGTTAATGCTGCTCATTATCTAGGTCAGTTTCATCTGTCGCCTCTTATGACATTACGACATGATTTGAAGTGATGGGTATTACATTATATTATGGAGAAGGCCTATGCCTATGTTGGGCAGAGGACTTGACGGTTTGTAATAGTAGTTATAATATACAGAGGATTTTTTGTGGGCGGAGTTGTATATTTTCTAGGATTTTGTTGTTCAATAATAATATGACATTGTCGCATGAATGAATTACTATTTTTGTAGAGGATTGAGTAACTGGTATCGTATTTTTTTACAGTTTCTTATTAAGTAAAATATATAGAGATCAAAGGCACTTTAATGTAATACAAAAATAGAAATTGTATTTCCCCAGTTGCATTTCTTTACAGTTAAAAATATATGGCATTAATTAAGGAATTAATAATGAAGTAATTAATTTATTTTCACACTAGTGAGACCTCTATTATTTTATGAGTTTGGGTAGAGTTCAAGTATATTGAAGCTTTTCTTTGAGTAATACCAATCGTATACGTATTAGGGCTATGATGCAGTTACATTATGGTTGTAGTACGAATTGAGTCGGCTTAATCGGGGAAGGGCTATGCTCTTTAGAATACTAGCGTAAAAAAGCAGCTTATTGCTGCTGTGTTTCGTTGGTGAGTGTAAAGACCTAGAGACCCTTTTTATTAAATGCAAGGCATTTTAATTTAGGCCCGTATCAATAAACGTTACTCAACGACGAACTTAAGTGCGTACGATATCAGCATCTTATAATTAATAAACACATAAAAGAAAAACAGTATCTCAAGACGCTGTACTTAGAAATACTATTGTAGTGATTTGAGGTCTTGATCTCGTGAATGACTACATCACATAACGTATAAATAGTGAATGTCTTCATCATCTACTTTGAAATTTAATATATTTTATTAATTTAAATAATGAAATAAATTATACCTATTTTTATAAATATACAATATGTATATATTTGAAATGATGATGTGGCAAAAAACCTTAAAATTAAGAGGACGACTACTTTTAATGGAAGATTTCTGTTATTGTATTTTACTAATGAGCTTTGTAATAATGTTATAATATATATTACTGATTTTTGATCAAATTTGTATAGTTTTTTAAAATGTTCACATTGAACTTAAAAGAGTCGGAGGAATCCCTTATATACATTTTTGGTAAACAATATCGTGAAGGCCGTGAAATATCGTCATTGTACTTAATTTCATCGTAATAATTAATTTCTCTTAAAATATTTTCAATCTCCGTGTCCACAATCACGATTTTAAGTCACAGATTGCTGATTTGAGCATTTCGAGTACCCACACTTGAGAGTCGAGTTTCGTTTATCAATCAGTGTGGCACTCAGCTGATATCGTAAATCTGAACCGCATTTTGAGATATGTTTATTAGTAAGATCATAACCTGAAAATTGTACTCAAGTGCGTGAATTTGAGTTGAGTAACATTTATTAATACGGTTATGAGATGATAACGCATTTGCATTTTTATTCTAAATCGAGGATATATGTAAATGTGTATGGGTTACACTTTAGTATCCACTTGTTATCTGGTGGACGTATGTTACTCTTATTGTATAAAAAATTTATAGAGATAACATGTGAAAAAAATTAAAATAAGCAACTAAAAAAAATAAAGTAGGTGAAAGGTAAAATAAAGTACTGACCGTCGACGGAAGGGCTGGGTATCTCGTAGGCGAAGAGTTCAGCGGCGGGCTGCGCGGAGGAGTGCGGCGAGTGTGCGGCGGGCGGCGCCAGGCGCGCGCTGTCGGGCAGCAGGCGCGCCAGCGTCGCGCCCGCCACCTCCGCCACCACCATGCTGCGCACACCACGCACACCACCACATCACTCACCGCCCTAACCCGCTCACACCACTAGCCTCCGCACTAGCCGTTACAACAATGCCCCACACTTGCCACACTTGCCAGCCTTATATTGAGATGCTATTAACAAAATACTGTCACCCATCTCCTGTTTCAATTTTCTTTCTGTCGCCTCTTAAGACATCCACGTGGCGATATGGAGTTGTAAATGCTCCAAAAGCAACAAATGGAATATAGTACGTTAGTAATGAACCGTGAGTGGCGGTGTATATATAAGAATATCCTCTATATGTTTACATTATATCCACAACAGGAACTACGCAACATACAAATGATAAAGAAATATCCACTAAGAAGAAAAATTATAGAAAACATATTCAACTTTGAACTTTAATAGGCTATGATGATAATAATGATAATCATATTTAGAATAGACTTTCTTTTCAAAAAGTGACAGGCAACAACATAACAAAATCAATTCTAAAATTATTATACAAAGAACATTATGCTTTATAGCAAGTCATTACAAACGTATACAATATTTAAAATGATTAACACAAATTTATTATACAAAAATAAATAAACATATGATTACTATTAAATTGTGCAGGAATTAACAAATTAACTAAACCTGTTTGTTTATATGCAAAACAATAAATATGAGTTATTAAATAATAGCAAAAAGTATTGCCTCTTAAAGTAAAAAAAAAGTGTGCGTAAAAACACGCACATAGGAAATTAAATTTAAATAATTCATGATATCGTCACATAAGTCTGTTTAAATTCTCTAAGTTAATTAATTCTACATCTATTAATCATTCCATTACATTCATTAATGTTCAGTAACGTGTAACGATCATTATCGTTACAGCCCAGTTAATGAATATTCGTGTAAATATCTAAAAAATATTGGTTAATATATTTTACACTCCATATAGGGATAGCGTATTTATTCCACAATTTTATTAAAAAAAAAACTTTTCTCTTTTATCAAAAATAGATAAAATGCAAATAAAAAAAAAACATTAAATCACGACGAGATATAGTTCTTTTCAAATAAAATATAATAATTAAAAACTCCATGATGAAAAGATAAGAAGCATTCGACTTACCATTCGGGAGTTAAACCGCACAGTTCCGACAGCTTTTTCTTCAAGTCTAAATACGTGCCTTCTGAATTCACCCTCACTCCGTATTTCACAGGAACAGAACCGTCCAATAGTATGACTGTTCATAAGAATAGAAAAAAATATTTAAGAGATATCAGAAGACAATTGAGACCAGCGAAACTAGATAAAAAATGTAAACAAAATGTCAGGGATGCATAGTTGTTTATATATGCGGATTTATTTTATATAAAGTAACTTTAATAATAAGTAACTTAGTAATACGCAACTTTATAAATAAGTTATTTCCTCTAGATCGAATTTCGGTCATAGCGGCCAGTCTCAACGGGGAGTAGCCATCTCCACAGGACAATATTATAGTGCGCATGTGCGCAAGTACCAGTGCACTCTCTATTCCCTCACTCTTATTGTCATTTCTTGACAGAAAAAATGGTATTTTTTTAGCCCGACCCTGGATTCGAACCCTCATGAATAGCAGTCGCGTTTACGATCACTCGACAAACGAGGCAGTTAATTAATAAGTAGTGTTCGTCGTCTCCGAATCTATAAGAAATCGGAAACTATGGATTTATTTTCCGAATTATAAAGTCAAACAGCAAAAACTAACAACGACGACAACTAATTTACAACAACAAAAACACGGAAACTAACGGAATACCACAGTTTAAAAACCTTACAGTTGTGAAATGCCTTCGATGTCAGGCGATGCCGCCGCCCGCGTACGTTTTTATAAGCGGCAAGCATGTATGCTACGGGTTGGCAAGAAATTGGAAATAAAATAATTGTTGATATTATAATTATTTATTATGATTTACTAACATTATGTTCCTACATACTTATAAGTTAAAACATGAATAAATGTTTACAACAAGGTAATTTTTTATTACTACGAGAAAAATATATTTACAAGTGTTGCACTGCCAAATATTTTCACTTCTTTTCTTTATTAAAATTAATTATATAGTGTATTCACATTTTCATAAATAATTTTATCAAAAATAAAATTAGAGACACATAAGCATGGCCGTCATTTGAATCCCACTTTACTTAGTAATTCATACAACTATAACAGTAATATACCAATATAGATATTATATTTTTCAAAAACTTCATTTCTAATTAGTTAAATAAGTATTTAAAACACGCTCACGCCAACCGCATGTATTGTCTATCAGACTCAGTGAAGTGCGCTAGCACAAGGTCGGCCCGCCCCCTGCCCCGTAGTGTCCATGCCGTTGCTCTGCATAAGTACATTCGTTTCCCAACTGTAAGGTCTAATCTAAACTATGGCAATACACAATACTTCGACTTCATTTTAGCTAAATAAAATTCGGCGTGTGAAACCGTCTTACATACATTCCCCATATTTACTTTCGTACGGAGTAGGTAGAATTATGTTCTCTATCTTAATATGCAGGACATATCTATAAAAAGTTCAAAATATTTATTAAGCAAAAACTTTTTAATATACTTTTTATAGTATAATAATATGATTATTATACTATAAAAGAGTACGTGATTCATAATACCAGCTACCATGCTGTTCCTAAATGTTTAATTCAAATTTAACTATAAATTAATTTAAAAAAAAGTCCCGTTGGGTTTTTTGCTGATTCTTTCCAGGTTTTTTTCGAAGCAGTGGTAAAACTTAAATGATTTATAATAACTATTCTTGTAATCTATATTGAATATTTTTTTTATTATATTCTATTCTCTTCTCTATGCATTTCGTATGTTACCCGACGTTTTACTTTTTATTTCGTCTCGCTGGCCTTATGTTTTGACTAAACTTACCTCGCACCTCGCAGCGCACAAAGGACTCCATGGGCAGCGGCAGGCTCAGCATGTTGAAAGTGTCGAAGCGCACGGACTCGTGGCCGCACGTGTCGCACCGCACTTTGGACTTCAGCTGTCCGTAGAACAGATCGGTCATGATCGAGCGATTCCGCGAAGTGAACTGCTCCCACGCTTCCGCAGCTATTTCCTGTTTAAAATGTACAAAAAAAGTTAAAGTTACAGCCTATAAAGGCACAGGCCTGCTCTCATTTTTGAGAGCGTTTTAGAGAGAAATATTTTTTTTCCAATTTCTCAAAAATGCACGTTTTTCTTTATCGCCGAGTACGTGGTAAATCAACACTTAAAATTGCAAATGACAATTTCATTGGTGCCGGCCCGGATCGAACCAATTGCTCGCGTACTGTGAAATTTACAGCGAGCGCTTAGCCCTTGAGCTACCACGGCATTTTAAAATGTTTTCGGAATTTAATTATTAAATTAAACGAGCAAAAATTGATGATAGCGGCGAAACAAGTTCCATTCACTTTGCTTAATTAATAGACGATAACACTAAGATTAATTGTATTTTAGCAAATTTCATTTAACTCGCTTTCATGTGTATGTTTGGGTGGAATTTAGTAATTGATCTTAAACTAACTTCTCGATGAGCTAGAGACTTGAATTTTGAACACAGTTTGGAATCGAATGACAATGTAAGAATATATATATATATATATATATATATATATATATATATATATATACAGTTGAAACCGAATATAACGACATCGTTTATAACGACGAATCGGTTATTACGACCGAATGGTAAGGTCCCGGCCGAATCCCTAATAAACAGTTAAGTAAACATACCGCCTATAACAACATCGGATACAGCGACATATCGCTTAGAACGACGGAACTTTATCGATATTCATCGGCTATAACGACCAACCGTTGTGCTTTTAAAATAAAACAATACGAACAATTTTCAAACTTATTCTAATCTATGAAGGAATGTTTTGATTTATGCCTAAGCACTTTTTTCCACCCCATCCGACGTGTGCGCCGTAGTTACTGAGGAAGAGATTCTTGCAGAAGTTGAAAGTAATAATCGTAACACTGATGAAGAAAACGAATACCCCCAAGAGCAGTTCCAACCAACAACACTGTGCGAGGCTATTAATGCTATAATAGTTTTACAAAAATTTGTTGCTTTTAACGAAGAGTTTAATGCTGATGATAATCAAGCAATCTTGACGAGAATGAAACGTAAAATGCAAAACACGTTTGAGACTCGGCTTAAAAAAAACGCACGTGCACGACTCAATGCACATATGATCATCATAATATCATCATTCAGGTCACTCTATAAAGTCCAAGATGTATTTAAGTATAAATATACTTATATATATACTTAAATACGTCTATACATCCTACTTACTTTTAGTACGTAGTACTATTATTTATTGTGCTTTTAAAATATTGTAATAATAATCTCTGATTATTATAAAAATAAAGTATGTATGAAATTTGGTTTCTCAAATATTTTGTATTTGTACAGCGATTTTTTTGAGCCGCTGCAAGCAACCAATACAGTATCCACTCACGACGGCGGTTATCACCGAAGTGAGTGAGTGATGCAGTCTAATTAGTTAGTAAAATAAATAAATTATTACAAGGCTGATAAAACACCGAAAAGGAGGAGACTTCTCCATACATTCTTGGGCCCAAGTGTTAACAAGATGAGAGTAGGACCATTTGAAAGCGTATATATAAACAATTTATAGCTGAATATCTGGCAAGATTTGTCAATCTAGCAGCTGAGTTATTGTAGGATAAGTAAAAGTGAGATTATCTATTACCTACACTGTAACAGGTGATTTTTCACTGTTATTATACTGTAACAGGCCATTTTTCACTTTAATAACTTAAAGATATAAAAGCAGGATCAGGATAAAATATCCAAAAAAGCCGTGGTTAGTAATGAACGGAAATGGTGAAACGATTAACGAACAACAACTAAGTGAAGCGAATATTAGGGATATCGATCTGAGATCGGTTACTTGAATTGTTGTTGTAACTGTTCCTTGTTGGAATTTTGATATTTTGTATTTATTATTATTATTTTTTTAGATATGTATGCAATTTTTGTTACTCCCTAGTTAACATAAAAAAATAATCGAAAATAGATAATAAAATGCTCAATTTAATCGAGAATCGATTATACTGCGCTCGTTTCAAATCGTCTTTTTAGAAAAGTCAGAAACGAGAATTTCACTAGTGTATTATTTATGGTAATCGATTTATTGCCATAAATAATACACTACAATCGATTTTGTAACTTATTTCTTATTTTATTGTAAAAAGAGCTACTTTTTTGTATTTTACTTATGAAAAATATGGCCATTTTTTAAAGTATTAAACAATTTAGTTAATTTCAGGCCCGAAAACCCCATTCTCCTTTCTTGATTACGCCGAAAAAAATTAATTATAACTAAACAAAAGAAAACTAAACTGCCATTTACATTCCATGGCTTCCCGCATGATAGATGAAGAGATTAAAAAGTTTTAGTGGCCAGCAGCCAGGCCAGCAGCTCCTGCGCGTCGTGCTGGCCACCGCCCGCCGGCCGCCACAGCTGCCACACTGCCACACGTGCGGGTACCTGGTCGGGTCGCGGCGCCGGTGCGGGTGCTGGTGCGGGCGGTGCGGGGGGTGCGTGCGGTGCGTGCGCGGGAGCACGGTTGAGGTCCTCGTGCAGCGCGTCCAGCAGCCAGGCCAGCAGCTCCTGCGCGTCGTGCTGGCCGCCGCCCGCCGGCCGCCACAGCTGCCACACTGCCACACGTGCGGGTACCTGGTCGGGTCGCGGCGCCGGTGCGGGTGCTGGTGCGGGCGGTGCGGGGGGTGCGTGCGGTGCGTGCGCGGGAGCACGGTTGAGGTCCTCGTGCAGCGCGTCCAGCAGCCAGGCCAGCAGCTCCTGCGCGTCGTGCTGGCCGCCGCCCGCCGGCCGCCACAGCTGCCACACTGCCACACGTGCGGGTACCTGGTCGGGTCGCGGCGCCGGTGCGGGTGCTGGTGCGGGCGGTGCGGGGGGTGCGTGCGGTGCGTGCGCGGGAGCACGGTTGAGGTCCTCGTGCAGCGCGTCCAGCAGCCAGGCCAGCAGCTCCTGCGCGTCGTGCTGGCCGCCGCCCGCCGGCCGCCACAGCTGCCACACTGCCACACGTGCGGGTACCTGGTCGGGTCGCGGCGCCGGTGCGGGTGCTGGTGCGGGCGGTGCGGGGGGTGCGTGCGGTGCGTGCGCGGGAGCACGGTTGAGGTCCTCGTGCAGCGCGTCCAGCAGCCAGGCCAGCAGCTCCTGCGCGTCGTGCTGGCCGCCGCCCGCCAGCGCGCGCGCGTGCCGCGTCACGCACCAGCGCACACGCAGCGGCGCCACCGACCGCGCGCTGCTCGACCACACCTGCCACAAGAGCCACACGTACCACGCTCCTTCATCATATTCAACATTATACCCAACACAACTTCACCAGGCCACTGTTGAACGTATATCTCCTACGAGGAATGACACTACCCACGCTCCTGAACCACCTATAACCATCGACTTCTTGTATTTATTACCAACCCATCGCTCCATTTAACGAAGGGAGAGGGTAGAGCGAAATTTATTATCAAATTGAAACTTAAATAAATTTACTATTTGTGCAGGTACTGAACAATTTATTAAAATGTTAAAAAGTAACATTAAGTTAAATGTTATATGTTTAATATTATTGCACTAAGATTTCACTTCCGTCGCGGTTAAGGTGAATACGTGAACAAACACAATATTTATATTCACTAAACTATTACGATTGCGGTACGTAAAATATATACACCAACAGAAATGTACAGATAGACCCTGCAGTATTGTCTTGTACATAAATTACATTCATATTTCTTTAAATACAAAACAAGAAAGATCATCGTTAAAGCAGTGACAACTACTAATTTTATTTTTCTTTTACCAGTAATACTTCATACATATTATAACACCGGAGTTGATTCAAATCATTTCTTCAAAGCTATTTATATTCACTAGCGATAAAAATTCCAAATTAGCCATCACTCATATCTATAAACTTAAACTCATATATCATATTATGAATATGTGTGTGCAGATAAAATTGTCATTTAAATTTAAGTTACTCATGCAACAATATCAACTTTAAGCCTCTTCAAAAGCATAGAAAAACTCTTTAAACTACTACCATCAAAAGAAAAATAACATAGTACATTTTTTTATCTTAAAATATCAATGGGGCATTTTCAAGAGCAAAAGGTATCTCACAATATTTTAAAACTATAACTTTACCAAAGTTTATTTTTTTTAATATCTTAGCACAACAACGAAAGGATAGTCAATTTCAATGTACAGTTAATATCTACATGTATCCCGTTAAAGCATGAATCTCATCGGCAACTGGAAACTGAAAGACAACATGTCAACTTAATCTGCAGTAATATTTTAATATTACCTCATACGCAGTTTTCTATTAAGAAAGGAAAATTCTTACTTTACTTAGAGCTTACCGATATTTCCTCGAAATTAAAAACAAAGCCTTTTTTACTTTCCAAATTAATAAAATATTCATGGGTTCTGTAATAGAGTAAGCACTTGGCCACGCCTATCTGTTGCACTTTAAATAAATTTCCAAGCCTTAGTCAAGGATATATTAAGATTTAGTGATTGGCTTTTATTACAACGCTGAAAGCCCCCAAAGAAATTGGGACCCCCAAAGACAATGGTAATTTTACAATTTGTCACGAACACTCAATGACAATAACGAAAACTAATAATATTTTGAAGCAACTCTCTTCCAATTTTGCACAAATACGATTGACAGTACCAAAACAATCATTCGCTGCGGACTAAGTAAACAAACCTCTTTACAAAGTTCTCCGTACCGCAACGCGAGTGCTCCTTTAGTGCCAAGGGGATTGGTGGTGTTCACCTCGTACAGATGCATGCCAGAGTTGAAGTATCGGGTTAGAGGTCCGGTGTTCCATACCTGTATAAGTACAAGTATATTTAAAGACTTATTTAAGCATCTATACAAGGTATCAACAAATAAAAAATAATAATGTATCAAGTCGTTCATTTGATATAAACGATATGCGTGTTTTTTTTTAGGTAGATTACGGCAGCATATTTCACATTCACATTCACGTTGAAATGAAATAGTCGCTCCGATAGTGATAGTGGATTGTGGGGACGTAGATGGTTTTTGCTCGCCGCAATCCAGGTAGAGACGCGGGAGATCAGGAGTGTTGGGATGGTGATGAGCTACTCACTCCATCCTGCATCACCAGACATAGATCTGTTCCACCTCTGATGATAGGGAGGTTGGTGGTTCATGGCGTTCACGTGGTGGACTCACAAGGCTATTGCGCAGACGACAATGGAGGCCATCTAGGAGCGCTTGTGATCCAGCGCGAACGTGTGCGTGCGTTTGAGTGCGTGTGCTGGTCCTGCGTGCACTTGTGCGTGAGTGCGCGCGCGCATGTGTGTCTGTATGTCTCTCTCTTTCTCTCTCTCTCTCTCTGTGTGTTTGTGTGTGTGTGTGTGTGTGTGTGTGTGTGTGTGTGTGTGTGTGTATGTGTAGTTGTGCAAGGGGTGCGTGCACGTGTACGTGTGAACGTACGGCCTGCAGCGCGGCGTTCATGAAGCAGGTGTTGCCGAGGTTGTGCAGGCCGGTGGCGCCCGCCACGTCCGGCGCCGCCAGCGTCTCGCGCCGCTCCACGCCGCGCGCGCCGCGCCCGCCCAGCGCGCCCAGCGCGCTCAGCCCGCTCAGCCCGCCCAGCCCACCGCTCGCACTGCACAACGACCTCCTTATCAATATCAACTAATACCTTACATGGCAAACACCTCACTCCCTTTTACACCATGCCTTTCTACATCTTTACAAAAAAAAAAAGAATATTCATGAATGTTTTCTATTGGTATAATCTATGTCATAATGATATTCAACAAACTAATCAAATATCGAATCGTGTTCTAAGTGTTTAGTATAATGTTCGTGACAAATAGCTAGCCCACGTTCCCGATTGAAACGCAGACATTTCCAAGAAGAACCTTTGCCGTATGGTGACAGCATAAGAGAATCCATCACTCTATTTAACTCATGGCTGTCGTAACGACTATGTGAAGTAGCAAAAACATCTGACGGCACCAGCTGAATTGCAGTATATATATCTCAATTATACCAGACGTAGAATACCAAAACTACTGACAGGAAGCAGTGTCAAGTGTAACGTTTGATAGTACGATTATCAATCTAATATATGCCAAAAATGCCCGTTAAGGTAAATTCTCTCTCTCCTGCAATAGAAGAGGCCCATTTCCATCCAACCACCAGTAAAATTTTTAACATGCTGATAAAAAACTAGAAGAATAACTAAAGAGTTAGCTGTTTGCATTTGTTTATGTAGATAAAATAATTTTTACTAAACAGGATCGCTGCAAATAATGCTTTTTATAACTTAAATTGAAAATTAAAAAACCACCAAAACAAAAAGAGTTGATAATCTTCAAACGGCTAAACACATTTTCTTAAAATATAGCTAAGAACACTCTCGATTAAGAGGGCGGTCCTTAAGAAACGCGCCAATAGGCAGTTACGGTTTTAGAAATATTAAAGAACTGACTTCATTGAATGGCGCCACAAAAAAAACTCAATTAGTTAATAGATGGGTCTACACTTTCACCGTGTAATATTTATAAAAACCATGTTAATTTTCGAGAAAAAACATCTTCAACAATGGTAAAAACACTTAAAACGGCCTTTTCTATTTTAAATCTCTAGGCCATTTCGTTATAATTTTAGAAAATCTTTTTGGTTAAGACGTGAGATAAAAGTATAGACAACACATTCACCATTCATTATTTTTACTAATTGAAATCAAAAAGCAAGAATCTAAGCGTAAATATCATTCATTTTTTAACAGAAATCGTCCATACATTTTAGTACGAAACGGTTAGGTTTCCGTAATTCGCTTCTATAAGAGAACACGCGTGAAAAAAATTCAGTGCCACCTCAATTTTCGAGGTGAGTGCACGCCCGATCGTAGCCCGATTTTACAATTCGAGTCGATACATCTATTGTTTGACATAGCATAAGGGTGGGTCGCGAGTGTCGGACAACATTATTTTTATTATTTGTATTCTTCGAGTAAGTATGCGAGTTTTAATATGTATTGTTTTTTGTAATTATCAGAAATTAATGTAGTTAATAAAATAGTAATTTACTTTAATATCTATTTCAGTTAGATAATATGGGAAAACTCAAAAAAAAGTTCTTAGAATAAAAAATCTAATTAATAATGTAAGCAAATGAAGTGAACCATTCGGGAACTCGCTAAGCAAGCAGTCTTTTTTAGGACTTGACTCAACCACCGGTGCAGTGGGGATCCATGATCTGGACCTTGAGTGAATTGTTGATCAGTGGGTTACCCTCTGTGGAGTCCACCCATTGTGATATCATTTCAGACTATCTGGAATAGTCTTGTCCTGATCGACTCGTCCGGTTCTTTGTTGAGGTTACCATTCGATTCCGATGACGTTTAGGTTATTTTAGTAATATCTTATGCCGAGGTTATTATTGCAGTAGTTAAATTTAGATTGATAACTAATATTTATAATATAGAAGTTATCTAGTCAGTTAGGCTGTCTTCTAATGTTATGGCTTTTTCATTAGTGCTGACAAAATACAATACGTAACAATAACTCTGTGGTTCCCTTTAAGTGAGTTATCAAAATCAGTATTGAAACGTATATAAATAATTTTACTTCAGAAAAATCAACATAAAAATAATCAAATTAAATTTAAATAAAATAATACTTGTAAATTGTATGTCGATTGATTACATCTTATAAAACACAAAAACCTTAATTAACATAGGTATTTTTTATCGGTCTTTGATAAACAACCATTATTTTTAAATCTTTTAATGACAATTGAGTTGTGACAAAATTTTATGTTTATTAAACTTTTCATATTTTTAAATATGTAACTAATGAAAAAATACGGGCTCCAAAATAAGTCAGTTGGCGTATACTAGACGACACTTTTGCGATCATTTGAAGTGCGTGTAAATTTTGGGGATTTTCCTATACTAAAGTCCTACGATGACGAGCGGGTAGCGGGTTTGAGTTCGAGGAGCGCGCGAAACGCCGCTTATTTTATAGTAATTTTATTTTGTTTATTACATTATTTTAATGTGGATCTATTTAAAATAATTTCTGTTACATATTCTTTATCGAATGAAGTTTCACAAGAAAGATGTATAATACATTTCTCCTACAAATAGTTGCTAGTTTGAAATTAATCACATTTTATACTTGAAAAAACTTTTTTTTAAAAATTTTTTCCCAAATCTCTAATTATTAATAATGTGGTTTACAACATAAGTATCCAATAAAAATGTGTATTGACGGTGAAAGAATATTCTCTACTCCAAATAATCTCTTGGGTGTGGTAAAAGGCAGATGGAATTCAGGAGATGGGTTACGGCAACTTCCTAACAACTAGTTCCAAGGAGAAAAATGCGGTTGTCAGCCCGCCTGGCAAAAGTGGAAATTATGAAAAATACCCCCTTATGAGGTTTTCCGTTGGAAAGGCTTATGTTCAGTAGATGACTTTGTTATGAATGTTATGTTAATGAACAATGTATATTTGATCTCAACATAATTTTAGAAACTGTTAGAACTCTTCAAAACATTGTCATCTACGTAGAGGAACTAAGATTTTTCTCGTTAAGTGACTTCGTAAAATGGTTTTGATTTTTGTAAGATAATTTATAATATAAAATAAATATGAACGTATTAAATATTATTAGATATTCAAGAAGAGATATGGAATTTTCATTATTTACCAGCACATTATTAAAATATTTTCACTATTATTTCTATTATATTTAAATTATTTAAAGTTTATGAGAATAATGGTATCTAGAAAAAATAAATACTGGAAATAATTTCGCTTTTAGCACTAATGTTATAATAATATATAAATTTAGACGAAAATAATTTTTATTATAACTACTTTATTGTATGAACCATAACATTATACCCATTTATTTAAAGAAAACACGAATTAAGTAAATTATTTCTTCTTAGCAGTAAAAAATTGCCGCAATGGTTGCAACTTATAAGATATGATCCCCTCAACAGTATCTTTCAAGATCGCGCGTTGCGCAGCGGCTCGCTTTAAAAAAATGTTGTATCGGCCATGTCAGAGACCTCACAGTGGCCGTAGGTATGTCGGCACGTGTCGTTTAGTTCAGATGCAAATAACATTTTTAGAAATAATAAATTTAGTTAGTTATTTGATTAGAAACGCTAAAATCCCATTCATAGTACACCTATACGTCCCTGAAACGACCAACGGATTGTTTGTTACATACTGTATAAATTGTTTAAACCACTGTGATTGATCTGTATTAACCTTTATTTTTTAATAAAAGATCATTCTTATGAAACCAACATTTCCCATATTACACAAAACATTGATAATATTTTAAATTTGTTCATAAATAAAAAATAACAGTTAAAATAATACCTGGAAAGCGTATACTCTGGCCCCACCCTTTGCCGTCAGCTATTAATTACGGGCTCGCGGACTTCGCAATGTGACAAACAAATGACATAAAAGAAATTGCAAATGGCTACATACAATGCGTGTTTTTTGAGACATTCATGAATATCCTACGAAGACGAACGCGTGATAAATATGTTACTTGTGCAAAACACCAAAAGTAATTTATTCATATCCAGGGTGCGTATACTAACACTGCGAGATGCGTCTGTGTGACTAGAAAATATCAATGTAGGTGTTCTATTAGAAATTCCCACGCTCAAGGACTACAGTCTTAAGCAAGCTTTCAAAATATTTTATTTTAATGAAAATCGGTTTATTCATTCAGGATCGGTTTAGTCATTCAGGATCCGTTCAAAATGACACAGACAGATACACAGATACACACTAAAAACATATAATATTTATCTATTTTCGTGGGGGTTAAAAAAGAATAAACGGCAACAAACAAATAAAATAATATAAATCTCAATGATAATAAATGTATGGTATTGTTGGGGTAAACCTAAGATTTATAATACCTATATGATTTCTGAAATTTTATAGTAAGAGAAAAGACTAGTGTCATAAAAATCAACTATGTGAAAGGCCAAAAAGACGTCGTGACCTCAGATACATGGCGGTATACTATTTCGTATATGACATTTGTAAATATTTCGACCGTCGACTTTCCCGTCGGAAGTTCAAAATTGTATTTCTTAAATGTTTCGGAAACTTAGTTTTATATGATCTCATTTTATCAATCAGTTACAAATTTAATATAATTACGTACCTGAGTGCACCGATTTCTTCAGGCCACGTTAAATCAGGATTCCGCAGTTCAAGTAGCAACCTTGATCTGTCGCGTTCATGCATTCCCAATTCTTGCAGAGTTGGTCTCTCATCGTCCAGCAAAAGGGCCGCTCCGCTTGAACTAACTGACCATAGTCGAACGTCCTCACGAGCCAGCCCTAACGCTTGGCATAGGAACTCGGACACCTGGAAATTTTATATCTTTATATATAAAAATTACATGTCACATTGTTTGTCCGCGATGAACTCCTAAACAATTGAACTGATTTCAATGAAATTTTGTACATTGTATGCAGTTTGGTCCAACTTGAGAGATAGGATACTTTTTATCCCAATAAGTGACACTCAATATTTTTTTATTGAAGGGCAGAACAACGTCTGCCTGGCCAGCTAGTATATTATATAATGTTATAGAATAAGGGTGACAAACGGGCACACAGTCCATCTGACGCTACGTGGATAGTGTGGTCCATAGACATCTACATTTATCCTCAATTAAGAATCAGAATGTAGATGCGGTGTCACGCCTGAAGACTGAGATGTAATGCCTTGTTTCCAGTAAAAAGGGTCTCCGGTTAAAGCTGGTGCTCGAGCGCTGTAAAGGGCTGTACAGTGTACAGCGCTAACTCACTCACTCACGTACCTGCTTGACGGTGGCGAGGCGCGAGAAGGCGGCGGTGTAGGCGAGCTGGCGCTCGGGCGCGGCCGGCACGCTGCTGTACAGCGCTGTACAGTGTACAGTGTACAGCGCTACCTCACTCACTCACGTACCTGCTTGACGGTGGCGAGGCGCGAGAAGGCGGCGGTGTAGGCGAGCTGGCGCTCGGGCGCGGCCGGCACGCTGCTGTACAGCGCTGTACAGTGTACAGTGTACAGCGCTACCTCACTCACTCACGTACCTGCTTGACGGTGGCGAGGCGCGAGAAGGCGGCGGTGTAGGCGAGCTGGCGCTCGGGCGCGGCCGGCACGCTGCTGTACAGCGCTGTACAGTGTACAGTGTACAGCGCTACCTCACTCACTCACGTACCTGCTTGACGGTGGCGAGGCGCGAGAAGGCGGCGGTGTAGACGAGCTGGCGCTCGGGCGCGGCCGGCACGCTGCTGTACAGCGCTGTACAGTGTACAGTGTACAGCGCTACCTCACTCACTCACGTACCTGCTTGACGGTGGCGAGGCGCGAGAAGGCGGCGGTGTAGGCGAGCTGGCGCTCGGGCGCGGCCGGCACGCTGCTGTACAGCGCTGTACAGTGTACAGTGTACAGCGCTACCTCACTCACTCACGTACCTGCTTGACGGTGGCGAGGCGCGAGAAGGCGGCGGTGTAGGCGAGCTGGCGCTCGGGCGCGGCCGGCACAATGCTGTACAGCGCTGTACAGTGTACAGTGTACAGCGCTACCTCACTCACTCACGTACCTGCTTGACGGTGGCGAGGCGCGAGAAGGCGGCGGTGTAGGCGAGCTGGCGCTCGGGCGCGGCCGGCACGCTGCTGTACAGCGCTGTACAGTGTACAGTGTACAGCGCTACCTCACTCACTCACGTACCTGCTTGACGGTGGCGAGGCGCGAGAAGGCGGCGGTGTAGACGAGCTGGCGCTCGGGCGCGGCCGGCACGCTGCTGTACAGCGCTGTACAGTGTACAGTGTACAGCGCTACCTCACTCACTCACGTACCTGCTTGACGGTGGCGAGGCGCGAGAAGGCGGCGGTGTAGGCGAGCTGGCGCTCGGGCGCGGCCGGCACGCTGCTGTACAGCGCTGTACAGTGTACAGTGTACAGCGCTACCTCACTCACTCACGTACCTGCTTGACGGTGGCGAGGCGCGAGAAGGCGGCGGTGTAGGCGAGCTGGCGCTCGGGCGCGGCCGGCACGCTGCTGTACAGCGCTGTACAGTGTACAGTCTACAGCGCTACCTCACTCACTCACGTACCTGCTTGACGGTGGCGAGGCGCGAGAAGGCGGCGGTGTAGGCGAGCTGGCGCTCGGGCGCGGCCTGCACGCTGCTGTACAGCGCTGTACAGTGTACAGTGTACAGCGCTACCTCACTCACTCACGTACCTGCTTGACGGTGGCGAGGCGCAAGAAGGCGGCGGTGTAGGCGAGCTGGCGCTCGGGCGCGGCCGGCACGCTGCTGTACAGCGCTGTACAGTGTACAGTGTACAGCGCTACCTCACTCACTCACGTACCTGCTTGACGGTGGCGAGGCGCGAGAAGGCGGCGGTGTAGGCGAGCTGGCGCTCGGGCGCGGCCGGCACGCTGCTGTACAGCGCTGTACAGTGTACAGTGTACACCGCTACCTCACTCACTCACGTACCTGCTTGACGGTGGCGAGGCGCGAGAAGGCGGCGGTGTAGGCGAGCTGGCGCTCGGGCGCGGCCGGCACGCTGTTGTACAGCGCTGTACAGTGTACAGTGTACAGCGCTACCTCACTCACTCACGTACCTGCTTGACGGTGGCGAGGCGCGAGAAGGCGGCGGTGAAGGCGAGCTGGCGCTCGGGCGCGGCCTGCACGCTGCTGTACAGCGCTGTACAGTGTACAGTGTACAGCGCTACCTCACTCACTCACGTACCTGCTTGACGGTGGCGAGGCGCGAGAAGGCGGCGGTGTAGGCGAGCTGGCGCTCGGGCGCGGCCGGCACGCTGCTGTACAGCGCTGTACAGTGTACAGTGTACAGCGCTACCTCACTCACTCACGTACCTGCTTGACGGTGGCGAGGCGCGAGAAGGCGGCGGTGTAGGCGAGCTGGCGCTCGGGCGCGGCCGGCACGCTGCTGTACAGCGCTGTACAGTGTACAGTGTACAGCGCTACCTCACTCACTCACGTACCTGCTTGACGGTGGCGAGGCGCGAGAAGGCGGCGGTGTAGACGAGCTGGCGCTCGGGCGCGGCCGGCACGCTGCTGTACAGCGCTGTACAGTGTACAGTGTACAGCGCTACCTCACTCACTCACGTACCTGCTTGACGGTGGCGAGGCGCGAGAAGGCGGCGGTGTAGGCGAGCTGGCGCTCGGGCGCGGCCGGCACGCTGCTGTACAGCGCTGTACAGTGTACAGTGTACAGCGCTACCTCACTCACTCACGTACCTGCTTGACGGTGGCGAGGCGCGAGAAGGCGGCGGTGTAGGCGAGCTGGCGCTCGGGCGCGGCCGGCACGCTGCTGTACAGCGCTGTACAGTGTACAGTGTACAGCGCTACCTCACTCACTCACGTACCTGCTTGACGGTGGCGAGGCGCGAGAAGGCGGCGGTGTAGGCGAGCTGGCGCTCGGGCGCGGCCTGCACGCTGCTGTACAGCGCTGTACAGTGTACAGTGTACAGCGCTACCTCACTCACTCACGTACCTGCTTGACGGTGGCGAGGCGCAAGAAGGCGGCGGTGTAGGCGAGCTGGCGCTCGGGCGCGGCCGGCACGCTGCTGTACAGCGCTGTACAGTGTACAGTGTACAGCGCTACCTCACTCACTCACGTACCTGCTTGACGGTGGCGAGGCGCGAGAAGGCGGCGGTGTAGGCGAGCTGGCGCTCGGGCGCGGCCGGCACGCTGCTGTACAGCGCTGTACAGTGTACAGTGTACACCGCTACCTCACTCACTCACGTACCTGCTTGACGGTGGCGAGGCGCGAGAAGGCGGCGGTGTAGGCGAGCTGGCGCTCGGGCGCGGCCGGCACGCTGTTGTACAGCGCTGTACAGTGTACAGTGTACAGCGCTACCTCACTCACTCACGTACCTGCTTGACGGTGGCGAGGCGCGAGAAGGCGGCGGTGTAGGCGAGCTGGCGCTCGGGCGCGGCCTGCACGCTGCTGTACAGCGCTGTACAGTGTACAGTGTACAGCGCTACCTCACTCACTCACGTACCTGCTTGACGGTGGCGAGGCGCGAGAAGGCGGCGGTGTAGGCGAGCTGGCGCTCGGGCGCGGCCGGCACGCTGCTGTACAGCGCTGTACAGTGTACAGTGTACAGCGCTACCTCACTCACTCACGTACCTGCTTGACGGTGGCGAGGCGCGAGAAGGCGGCGGTGTAGGCGAGCTGGCGCTCGGGCGCGGCCGGCACGCTGCTGTACAGCGCTGTACAGTGTACAGTGTACAGCGCTACCTCACTCACTCACGTACCTGCTTGACGGTGGCGAGGCGCGAGAAGGCGGCGGTGTAGGCGAGCTGGCGCTCGGGCGCGGCCTGCACGCTGCTGTACAGCGCTGTACAGTGTACAGTGTACAGCGCTACCTCACTCACTCACGTACCTGCTTGACGGTGGCGAGGCGCAAGAAGGCGGCGGTGTGGGCGAGCTGGCGCTCGGGCGCGGCCGGCACGCTGCTGTACAGCGCTGTACAGTGTACAGTGTACAGCGCTACCTCACTCACTCACGTACCTGCTTGACGGTGGCGAGGCGCGAGAAGGCGGCGGTGTAGGCGAGCTGGCGCTCGGGCGCGGCCGGCACGCTGCTGTACAGCGCTGTACAGTGTACAGTGTACAGCGCTACCTCACTCACTCACGTACCTGCTTGACGGTGGCGAGGCGCGAGAAGGCGGCGGTGTAGGCGAGCTGGCGCTCGGGCGCGGCCGGCACGCTGCTGTACAGCGCTGTACAGTGTACAGTGTACAGCGCTACCTCACTCACTCACGTACCTGCTTGACGGTGGCGAGGCGCGAGAAGGCGGCGGTGTAGGCGAGCTGGCGCTCGGGCGCGGCCGGCACGCTGCTGTACAGCGCTGTACAGTGTACAGTGTACAGCGCTACCTCACTCACTCACGTACCTGCTTGACGGTGGCGAGGCGCGAGAAGGCGGCGGTGTAGGCGAGCTGGCGCTCGGGCGCGGCCGGCACGCTGCTGTACAGCGCTGTACAGTGTACAGTGTACAGCGCTACCTCACTCACTCACGTACCTGCTTGACGGTGGCGAGGCGCGAGAAGGCGGCGGTGTAGGCGAGCTGGCGCTCGGGCGCGGCCGGCACGCTGCTGTACAGCGCTGTACAGTGTACAGTGTACAGCGCTACCTCACTCACTCACGTACCTGCTTGACGGTGGCGAGGCGCGAGAAGGCGGCGGTGTAGACGAGCTGGCGCTCGGGCGCGGCCGGCACGCTGCTGTACAGTGTACAGTGTACAGCGCTACCTCACTCACTCACGTACCTGCTTGACGGTGGCGAGGCGCGAGAAGGCGGCGGTGTAGGCGAGCTGGCGCTCGGGCGCGGCCGGCACGCTGCTGTACAGCGCTGTACAGTGTACAGTGTACAGCGCTACCTCACTCACTCACGTACCTGCTTGACGGTGGCGAGGCGCGAGAAGGCGGCGGTGTAGGCGAGCTGGCGCTCGGGCGCGGCCGGCACGCTGCTGTACAGCGCTGTACAGTGTACAGTGTACAGCGCTACCTCACTCACTCACGTACCTGCTTGACGGTGGCGAGGCGCGAGAAGGCGGCGGTGTAGGCGAGCTGGCGCTCGGGCGCGGCCGGCACGCTGCTGTACAGCGCTGTACAGTGTACAGTGTACAGCGCTACCTCACTCACTCACGTACCTGCTTGACGGTGGCGAGGCGCGAGAAGGCGGCGGTGTAGACGAGCTGGCGCTCGGGCGCGGCCGGCACGCTGCTGTACAGCGCTGTACAGTGTACAGTGTACAGCGCTACCTCACTCACTCACGTACCTGCTTGACGGTGGCGAGGCGCGAGAAGGCGGCGGTGTAGGCGAGCTGGCGCTCGGGCGCGGCCGGCACGCTGCTGTACAGCGCTGTACAGTGTACAGTGTACAGCGCTACCTCACTCACTCACGTACCTGCTTGACGGTGGCGAGGCGCGAGAAGGCGGCGGTGTAGGCGAGCTGGCGCTCGGGCGCGGCCGGCACGCTGCTGTACAGCGCTGTACAGTGTACAGTGTACAGCGCTACCTCACTCACTCACGTACCTGCTTGACGGTGGCGAGGCGCGAGAAGGCGGCGGTGTAGGCGAGCTGGCGCTCGGGCGCGGCCTGCACGCTGCTGTACAGCGCTGTACAGTGTACAGTGTACAGCGCTACCTCACTCACTCACGTACCTGCTTGACGGTGGCGAGGCGCAAGAAGGCGGCGGTGTAGGCGAGCTGGCGCTCGGGCGCGGCCGGCACGCTGCTGTACAGCGCTGTACAGTGTACAGTGTACAGCGCTACCTCACTCACTCACGTACCTGCTTGACGGTGGCGAGGCGCGAGAAGGCGGCGGTGTAGGCGAGCTGGCGCTCGGGCGCGGCCGGCACGCTGCTGTACAGCGCTGTACAGTGTACAGTGTACACCGCTACCTCACTCACTCACGTACCTGCTTGACGGTGGCGAGGCGCGAGAAGGCGGCGGTGTAGGCGAGCTGGCGCTCGGGCGCGGCCGGCACGCTGTTGTACAGCGCTGTACAGTGTACAGTGTACAGCGCTACCTCACTCACTCACGTACCTGCTTGACGGTGGCGAGGCGCGAGAAGGCGGCGGTGAAGGCGAGCTGGCGCTCGGGCGCGGCCTGCACGCTGCTGTACAGCGCTGTACAGTGTACAGTGTACAGCGCTACCTCACTCACTCACGTACCTGCTTGACGGTGGCGAGGCGCGAGAAGGCGGCGGTGTAGGCGAGCTGGCGCTCGGGCGCGGCCGGCACGCTGCTGTACAGCGCTGTACAGTGTACAGTGTACAGCGCTACCTCACTCACTCACGTACCTGCTTGACGGTGGCGAGGCGCGAGAAGGCGGCGGTGTAGGCGAGCTGGCGCTCGGGCGCGGCCGGCACGCTGCTGTACAGCGCTGTACAGTGTACAGTGTACAGCGCTACCTCACTCACTCACGTACCTGCTTGACGGTGGCGAGGCGCGAGAAGGCGGCGGTGTAGACGAGCTGGCGCTCGGGCGCGGCCGGCACGCTGCTGTACAGCGCTGTACAGTGTACAGTGTACAGCGCTACCTCACTCACTCACGTACCTGCTTGACGGTGGCGAGGCGCGAGAAGGCGGCGGTGTAGGCGAGCTGGCGCTCGGGCGCGGCCGGCACGCTGCTGTACAGCGCTGTACAGTGTACAGTGTACAGCGCTACCTCACTCACTCACGTACCTGCTTGACGGTGGCGAGGCGCGAGAAGGCGGCGGTGTAGGCGAGCTGGCGCTCGGGCGCGGCCGGCACGCTGCTGTACAGCGCTGTACAGTGTACAGTGTACAGCGCTACCTCACTCACTCACGTACCTGCTTGACGGTGGCGAGGCGCGAGAAGGCGGCGGTGTAGGCGAGCTGGCGCTCGGGCGCGGCCTGCACGCTGCTGTACAGCGCTGTACAGTGTACAGTGTACAGCGCTACCTCACTCACTCACGTACCTGCTTGACGGTGGCGAGGCGCAAGAAGGCGGCGGTGTAGGCGAGCTGGCGCTCGGGCGCGGCCGGCACGCTGCTGTACAGCGCTGTACAGTGTACAGTGTACAGCGCTACCTCACTCACTCACGTACCTGCTTGACGGTGGCGAGGCGCGAGAAGGCGGCGGTGTAGGCGAGCTGGCGCTCGGGCGCGGCCGGCACGCTGCTGTACAGCGCTGTACAGTGTACAGTGTACACCGCTACCTCACTCACTCACGTACCTGCTTGACGGTGGCGAGGCGCGAGAAGGCGGCGGTGTAGGCGAGCTGGCGCTCGGGCGCGGCCGGCACGCTGTTGTACAGCGCTGTACAGTGTACAGTGTACAGCGCTACCTCACTCACTCACGTACCTGCTTGACGGTGGCGAGGCGCGAGAAGGCGGCGGTGTAGGCGAGCTGGCGCTCGGGCGCGGCCTGCACGCTGCTGTACAGCGCTGTACAGTGTACAGTGTACAGCGCTACCTCACTCACTCACGTACCTGCTTGACGGTGGCGAGGCGCGAGAAGGCGGCGGTGTAGGCGAGCTGGCGCTCGGGCGCGGCCGGCACGCTGCTGTACAGCGCTGTACAGTGTACAGTGTACAGCGCTACCTCACTCACTCACGTACCTGCTTGACGGTGGCGAGGCGCGAGAAGGCGGCGGTGTAGGCGAGCTGGCGCTCGGGCGCGGCCGGCACGCTGCTGTACAGCGCTGTACAGTGTACAGTGTACAGCGCTACCTCACTCACTCACGTACCTGCTTGACGGTGGCGAGGCGCGAGAAGGCGGCGGTGTAGGCGAGCTGGCGCTCGGGCGCGGCCTGCACGCTGCTGTACAGCGCTGTACAGTGTACAGTGTACAGCGCTACCTCACTCACTCACGTACCTGCTTGACGGTGGCGAGGCGCAAGAAGGCGGCGGTGTGGGCGAGCTGGCGCTCGGGCGCGGCCGGCACGCTGCTGTACAGCGCTGTACAGTGTACAGTGTACAGCGCTACCTCACTCACTCACGTACCTGCTTGACGGTGGCGAGGCGCGAGAAGGCGGCGGTGTAGGCGAGCTGGCGCTCGGGCGCGGCCGGCACGCTGCTGTACAGCGCTGTACAGTGTACAGTGTACACCGCTACCTCACTCACTCACGTACCTGCTTGACGGTGGCGAGGCGCGAGAAGGCGGCGGTGTAGGCGAGCTGGCGCTCGGGCGCGGCCGGCACGCTGTTGTACAGCGCTGTACAGTGTACAGTGTACAGCGCTACCTCACTCACTCACGTACCTGCTTGACGGTGGCGAGGCGCGAGAAGGCGGCGGTGTAGGCGAGCTGGCGCTCGGGCGCGGCCTGCACGCTGCTGTACAGCGCTGTACAGTGTACAGTGTACAGCGCTACCTCACTCACTCACGTACCTGCTTGACGGTGGCGAGGCGCGAGAAGGCGGCGGTGTAGGCGAGCTGGCGCTCGGGCGCGGCCTGCACGCTGCTGTACAGCGCTGTACAGTGTACAGTGTACAGCGCTACCTCACTCACTCACGTACCTGCTTGACGGTGGCGAGGCGCGAGAAGGCGGCGGTGTAGGCGAGCTGGCGCTCGGGCGCGGCCGGCACGCTGCTGTACAGCGCTGTACAGTGTACAGTGTACAGCGCTACCTCACTCACTCACGTACCTGCTTGACGGTGGCGAGGCGCGAGAAGGCGGCGGTGTAGACGAGCTGGCGCTCGGGCGCGGCCGGCACGCTGCTGTACAGCGCTGTACAGTGTACAGTGTACAGCGCTACCTCACTCACTCACGTACCTGCTTGACGGTGGCGAGGCGCGAGAAGGCGGCGGTGTAGGCGAGCTGGCGCTCGGGCGCGGCCGGCACGCTGCTGTACAGCGCTGTACAGTGTACAGTGTACAGCGCTACCTCACTCACTCACGTACCTGCTTGACGGTGGCGAGGCGCGAGAAGGCGGCGGTGTAGGCGAGCTGGCGCTCGGGCGCGGCCGGCACGCTGCTGTACAGCGCTGTACAGTGTACAGTGTACAGCGCTACCTCACTCACTCACGTACCTGCTTGACGGTGGCGAGGCGCGAGAAGGCGGCGGTGTAGGCGAGCTGGCGCTCGGGCGCGGCCGGCACGCTGCTGTACAGCGCTGTACAGTGTACAGTGTACAGCGCTACCTCACTCACTCACGTACCTGCTTGACGGTGGCGAGGCGCGAGAAGGCGGCGGTGTAGGCGAGCTGTAGCTCGGGCGCGGCCGGCACGCTGCTGTACAGCGCTGTACAGTGTACAGTGTACAGCGCTACCTCACTCACTCACGTACCTGCTTGACGGTGGCGAGGCGCGAGAAGGCGGCGGTGTAGGCGAGCTGGCGCTCGGGCGCGGCCGGCACGCTGCTGTACAGCGCTGTACAGTGTACAGTGTACAGCGCTACCTCACTCACTCACGTACCTGCTTGACGGTGGCGAGGCGCGAGAAGGCGGCGGTGTAGGCGAGCTGGCGCTCGGGCGCGGCCGGCACGCTGCTGTACAGCGCTGTACAGTGTACAGTGTACAGCGCTACCTCACTCACTCACGTACCTGCTTGACGGTGGCGAGGCGCGAGAAGGCGGCGGTGTAGGCGAGCTGGCGCTCGGGCGCGGCCGGCACGCTGCTGTACAGCGCTGTACAGTGTACAGTGTACAGCGCTACCTCACTCACTCACGTACCTGCTTGACGGTGGCGAGGCGCGAGAAGGCGGCGGTGTAGGCGAGCTGGCGCTCGGGCGCGGCCGGCACGCTGCTGTACAGCGCTGTACAGTGTACAGTGTACAGCGCTACCTCACTCACTCACGTACCTGCTTGACGGTGGCGAGGCGCGAGAAGGCGGCGGTGTAGGCGAGCTGGCGCTGGGGCGCGGCCGGCACGCTGCTGTACAGCGCTGTACAGTGTACAGTGTACAGCGCTACCTCACTCACTCACGTACCTGCTTGACGGTGGCGAGGCGCGAGAAGGCGGCGGTGTAGGCGAGCTGGCGCTCGGGCGCGGCCGGCACGCTGCTGTACAGCGCTGTACAGTGTACAGTGTACAGCGCTACCTCAGTCACTCACGTACCTGCTTGACGGTGGCGAGGCGCGAGAAGGCGGCGGTGTAGGCGAGCTGGCGCTCGGGCGCGGCCGGCACGCTGCTGTACAGCGCTGTACAGTGTACAGTGTACAGCGCTACCTCACTCACTCACGTACCTGCTTGACGGTGGCGAGGCGCGAGAAGGCGGCGGTGTAGGCGAGCTGGCGCTCGGGCGCGGCCGGCACGCTGCTGTACAGCGCTACCTCACTCACTCACGTACCTGCTTGACGGTGGCGAGGCGCGAGAAGGCGGCGGTGTAGGCGAGCTGGCGCTCGGGCGCGGCCGGCACGCTGCTGTACAGCGCTGTACAGTGTACAGTGTACAGCGCTACCTCACTCACTCACGTACCTGCTTGACGGTGGCGAGGCGCGAGAAGGCGGCGGTGTAGGCGAGCTGGCGCTCGGGCGCGGCCTGCACGCTGCTGTACAGCGCTGTACAGTGTACAGTGTACAGCGCTACCTCACTCACTCACGTACCTGCTTGACGGTGGCGAGGCGCAAGAAGGCGGCGGTGTAGGCGAGCTGGCGCTCGGGCGCGGCCGGCACGCTGCTGTACAGCGCTGTACAGTGTACAGTGTACAGCGCTACCTCACTCACTCACGTACCTGCTTGACGGTGGCGAGGCGCGAGAAGGCGGCGGTGTAGGCGAGCTGGCGCTCGGGCGCGGCCGGCACGCTGCTGTACAGCGCTGTACAGTGTACAGTGTACAGCGCTACCTCACTCACTCACGTACCTGCTTGACGGTGGCGAGGCGCGAGAAGGCGGCGGTGTAGGCGAGCTGGCGCTCGGGCGCGGCCTGCACGCTGCTGTACAGCGCTGTACAGTGTACAGTGTACAGCGCTACCTCACTCACTCACGTACCTGCTTGACGGTGGCGAGGCGCGAGAAGGCGGCGGTGTAGGCGAGCTGGCGCTCGGGCGCGGCCGGCACGCTGCTGTACAGCGCTGTACAGTGTACAGTGTACACCGCTACCTCACTCACTCACGTACCTGCTTGACGGTGGCGAGGCGCGAGAAGGCGGCGGTGTAGGCGAGCTGGCGCTCGGGCGCGGCCGGCACGCTGTTGTACAGCGCTGTACAGTGTACAGTGTACAGCGCTACCTCACTCACTCACGTACCTGCTTGACGGTGGCGAGGCGCGAGAAGGCGGCGGTGTAGGCGAGCTGGCGCTCGGGCGCGGCCTGCACGCTGCTGTACAGCGCTGTACAGTGTACAGTGTACAGCGCTACCTCACTCACTCACGTACCTGCTTGACGGTGGCGAGGCGCGAGAAGGCGGCGGTGTAGGCGAGCTGGCGCTCGGGCGCGGCCTGCACGCTGCTGTACAGCGCTGTACAGTGTACAGTGTACAGCGCTACCTCACTCACTCACGTACCTGCTTGACGGTGGCGAGGCGCGAGAAGGCGGCAGTGTAGGCGAGCTGGCGCTCGGGCGCGGCCGGCACGCTGCTGTACAGCGCTGTACAGTGTACAGTGTACAGCGCTACCTCACTCACTCACGTACCTGCTTGACGGTGGCGAGGCGCGAGAAGGCGGCGGTGTAGGCGAGCTGGCGCTCGGGCGCGGCCGGCACGCTGCTGTACAGCGCTGTACAGTGTACAGTGTACAGCGCTACCTCACTCACTCACGTACCTGCTTGACGGTGGCGAGGCGCGAGAAGGCGGCGGTATAGGCGAGCTGGCGCTCGGGCGCGGCCGGCACGCTGCTGTACAGCGCTGTACAGTGTACAGTGTACAGCGCTACCTCACTCACTCACGTACCTGCTTGACGGTGGCGAGGCGCGAGAAGGCGGCGGTGTAGGCGAGCTGGCGCTCGGGCGCGGCCGGCACGCTGCTGTACAGCGCTGTACAGTGTACAGTGTACAGCGCTACCTCACTCACTCACGTACCTGCTTGACGGTGGCGAGGCGCGAGAAGGCGGCGGTGTAGGCGAGCTGGCGCTCGGGCGCGGCCGGCACGCTGCTGTACAGCGCTGTACAGTGTACAGTGTACAGCGCTACCACACTCACTCACGTACCTGCTTGACGGTGGCGAGGCGCGAGAAGGCGGCGGTGTAGGCGAGCTGGCGCTCGGGCGCGGCCGGCACGCTGCTGTACAGCGCTGTACAGTGTACAGTGTACAGCGCTACCTCACTCACTCACGTACCTGCTTGACGGTGGCGAGGCGCGAGAAGGCGGCGGTGTAGGCGAGCTGGCGCTCGGGCGCGGCCGGCACGCTGCTGTACAGCGCTGTACAGTGTACAGTGTACAGCGCTACCTCACTCACTCACGTACCTGCTTGACGGTGGCGAGGCGCGAGAAGGCGGCGGTGTAGGCGAGCTGGCGCTCGGGCGCGGCCTGCACGCTGCTGTACAGCGCTGTACAGTGTACAGTGTACAGCGCTACCTCACTCACTCACGTACCTGCTTGACGGTGGCGAGGCGCGAGAAGGCGGCAGTGTAGGCGAGCTGGCGCTCGGGCGCGGCCGGCACGCTGCTGTACAGCGCTGTACAGTGTACAGTGTACAGCGCTACCTCACTCACTCACGTACCTGCTTGACGGTGGCGAGGCGCGAGAAGGCGGCGGTGTAGGCGAGCTGGCGCTCGGGCGCGGCCGGCACGCTGCTGTACAGCGCTGTACAGTGTACAGTGTACAGCGCTACCTCACTCACTCACGTACCTGCTTGACGGTGGCGAGGCGCGAGAAGGCGGCGGTATAGGCGAGCTGGCGCTCGGGCGCGGCCGGCACGCTGCTGTACAGCGCTGTACAGTGTACAGTGTACAGCGCTACCTCACTCACTCACGTACCTGCTTGACGGTGGCGAGGCGCGAGAAGGCGGCGGTGTAGGCGAGCTGGCGCTCGGGCGCGGCTGGCACGCTGCTGTACAGCGCTGTACAGTGTACAGTGTACAGCGCTACCTCACTCACTCACGTACCTGCTTGACGGTGGCGAGGCGCGAGAAGGCGGCGGTGTAGGCGAGCTGGCGCTCGGGCGCGGCCGGCACGCTGCTGTACAGCGCTGTACAGTGTACAGTGTACAGCGCTACCTCACTCACTCACGTACCTGCTTGACGGTGGCGAGGCGCGAGAAGGCGGCGGTGTAGGCGAGCTGGCGCTCGGGCGCGGCCGGCACGCTGCTGTACAGCGCTGTACAGTGTACAGTGTACAGCGCTACCTCACTCACTCACGTACCTGCTTGACGGTGGCGAGGCGCGAGAAGGCGGCGGTGTAGGCGAGCTGGCGCTCGGGCGCGGCCGGCACGCTGCTGTACAGCGCTGTACAGTGTACAGTGTACAGCGCTACCTCACTCACTCACGTACCTGCTTGACGGTGGCGAGGCGCGAGAAGGCGGCGGTGTAGGCGAGCTGGCGCTCGGGCGCGGCCGGCACGCTGCTGTACAGCGCTGTACAGTGTACAGTGTACAGCGCTACCTCACTCACTCACGTACCTGCTTGACGGTGGCGAGGCGCGAGAAGGCGGCGGTGTAGGCGAGCTGGCGCTCGGGCGCGGCCGGCACGCTGCTGTACAGCGCTGTACAGTGTACAGTGTACAGCGCTACCTCACTCACTCACGTACCTGCTTGACGGTGGCGAGGCGCGAGAAGGCGGCGGTGTAGGCGAGCTGGCGCTCGGGCGCGGCTGGCACGCTGCTATAAAGCGCGGCGCCCGCTCCCGCGCCCACTGCACTCGCGCCCACGCCCACACCTGGGGGTGGAATGCCACCTCGCTTACTAAACGACAGAGCTCACTAGAAGACTACGATAACACGCACACCTATAACCAAATAAGGATGCAGACAACGATCCGCCTTATTTCTAACTTACGTCTTTGAGCTTACTTGACTTGCTGGACATTGGACAAGTATGTATGGAAATCTATAGCCAAAAATATTTACGAGTAAGTCAACACAATAGAAACCGTTTTTATACCTTTGACCTCGAATAACTTACGACGCAGACACGAAATTTTATGAGAGTTGAGACAGCTTTTAGAACGCTAAAATGAAGGTATATAGGAAAATTCAGTTTATTATACGGAAATGCAGCTTATTATCCCTGTTACGGCCCACAGCTGCCCCTACAAAGGACGCCTTGGCTAGGGCCCATAGTAGCCTCCTCGACAGGCAGCCGAGGGTACGGGCCCAAATGGCCTTATGGAAAAATGACCTATCATACTACAAAATAGGGAGAAGGCTAGGAAAATAAATGGTACGTACCTGGATCCGAATCTAAGACCGAAGGCTCGGTCAGGCCATAGGTAGAGTATATGCATGTAAAGTAGTGTTTAGTGGTGTGTATATGTGGGTGACCTGGCCCAGCTGAGGTGACCTGGCAACGGCCGGTCCCATGCTGCCCCACAATGCTGCATCACTCCAGCAGGCGTCCACAATGGACAGTTTATTTCTTCATTTCACTATTTCAGTCTATCCACTTCATTGTACATTTAACTAACTTCAACTCGACTAATTCAACGTTCATCGTAGAATCGAACACGTGATACCCGACACAAATAACGGACAGTAGTTCAAAGTTCAACATTCAATGTCCCGGATTCATTTATCACCAAATTACAAATAGGGAACTAACGCGATCTCTTCATGAGTCACACGGTTCACCGTTACAAACACAACTAAGCTCCTTCGTTCGATATTAAACACCACGCCGCAATAAGAATTCAAAATCTACCTAGCTGACACGTAAACTAGCTACCGAGTTAACACACAAAAGGCTCTTAACGCGACGATATAATTAAACGATGATTTCCAAACAATCAACCGGTAGACGCCCTCGAAAAAGAATGCGCGGTTCGAATTCTAGACCGTATATCTACTCGGCGCGCGCGCGAAATTCCACGTCACACGAGCAAGTTAAATATTGCAAAATGCACTTCAACACGCAATCACTATATAATTTGCGCAATTACTTTCAAACGAAATTACTTTAATCAGTCAAATACAATACAAGCGTCTTGTCACGAACTTAAAACATATACAAACTAAACCGAGGCGGTTTTCACGAAACCACAATTACGTAGCGAAGTAACACGCACTAATTCTAAAAATCTAGACCATAAACCGGTCGCACGAAACTTCTGCAGCGGTAACCGAGATAAGCTAATTAATATTATTTATACCTAACAAATTTTGTCGTATCTATATCAGTTAACAGAATTATTTTTAATTCAATAAACAGGCAAGGCTAAAATATGAGGTCGCCATTTTGTGAGTCTTTGTGAAACCAAGAACTGTAGAATATACTAATGTTAAACGTAGTAGAGTGATGGTGCAGTAGCTATAAATTGTTGACCACTAGTGTTAAAATTGAGATACAGCATAAATTACATCGTCAAATGACTTTTAACTCTATTAATTTTAAACACTAAAGAGGTATCATCAGCAAACAACAGTATTGTTCACATAAGTTTTTAGCACAAAAAGGAAGATCATTTAAAAAAGCAATGGTCCCAATATTGCTCCTTGGGGTACACCTATTATGATTAAGGGTACTCCACAAAACTCAGTCCCATTTATAACTGTTTTTGCAATCGGTCGAATAAGTATGATTTTATGAGGATTGCCGAATTTATTGAAACACTAAAATACCTTAATTTTATTAAAAATGTATCATGGTTTACGCAACCAAACGCCTTTGATAAGTCACAAAATACCTATGTCACCCTGTTTACCTTCCCAAGTTTCATATAACGGATTTGAGAAGTGTAATGCCAGCGTCAGTAGTACGCTTACATCTACAGAAACCGTACTGACTGACTGATACCTACAAGTTTTTTTTTTGTTAAATTACCAATTTCATTTTCATTTTTAAATTCTTTTGTTTTGTTTTATTTAAACCTACCAATTATATCACCGTGTCTTATAAAAAAATGTTGGAAATATTCGATAGTAAATACTTGGTTATTGTCATTTATTTTTCTACATAAATATATTAAGTATTCACTATAGAGAAGTTTTTGAAAGTTTAAAAATTATTAAGAAATATTAAAAAAAATGTTTTTAATTGATTTGTCATGTAATTTTACAATTATAAATGTTTTTCTAAAATGTATGTAAATTCAAACGACAGTGATGTCATTATATCGCTTTAGTAATGCCACCTCATGGTGAAATGATAAAACACTCATGCTTACGTTGTCTAAATAAAAAAAAATAGCATGTACGTGGTAGAGCCATGCTGCAGCTATATTTCTGGTATAGTTGTAACACGAATGGGTCGGCTCGACCGGGGAAGGACCACGCTCTCACAGAATACTAGCGTAAAATAGCAGCTTAATGCTGCTGTGTTTCGTATGGTGAGTGTAGAGAACCGGAGACCCTTTTTACTGGAAACGAGGCATTCCATCTTAGTCCTCACGGGTGACAACGCATCTGCGTTTTGATTCGTAATCGAGGATAAATGTGGATGTCTATGGGCCGCAGCAGCCACTTACCATCAGGTGGACTGTGTGCACGTTTGTCACCCTTATCCTATAAAAAAAAATTGCATAATACAGGTTACATATGTTTTGTTACGATTGCGATCGGCTCGAAGCCTTCACGGATATAATGACATCACAACCAATTACAAGTAAAAAAAATTAAACTATATTTTATTAATAATTACAAAAAAAATGGAGTTGTTAAGAAAAAAATATTTAAATATACTTTAAATGAACTATTCTTTCATTTATATATAAATTAGTGGCAAAAAAATATTCTAACTTCTCTACATATCATTTAGGGTATATTAGTTATTTAGTGATTCTACAATTAATCAATTCAAATAATGATTATCGAAAACACAGTTAAAACACTGCGAAATCACATGGTTTTACTCATCCAAAATGTCAAACGCGCATGATACAGTCGAGTATATACATACAATGTATAAGTGTATATATGTGTATACATGTATACAGGTCGCTATACTACGCGTCGCTAGTCTGGCGCAAGCGCAATAGGTCACCGGTGACGCAAACCCGTAAGTTTTTCTCCTACCAAAAATCGCTCAACGCGGCTAAAGAAGTTTTTACTCCAATTAAATCTGCGCTTTAAACAAAACTGTCAATATTTTCCTATTTGGTAAATATTATAATAATTATAGTCTTCTACTACTTCAGTTTATTTAAGCTATTCTTGTTTTGAAATGCACCCATTGTCATGCCTTTTTGGAAAAGTTGCCTAAACTTACCACATTTAGCTGACGGGTTGGTGAACTATTTATGCGATTGGGTTAGACATATTATTTGAATGGATTTTTCATACACTATTTATAAGTGAGATTGGCAAAAAACTTACGTGGAGTGCTCGGAACATGACGAAGAATCTTCAGTTGTAATGGGTATAGCTCAATTTCGACATCCGAATTCGGTGGTCTGATCACCTGAAATATAGATATTGATGTATTATCAGATACACATATATTAAGGAATTTAAGTATTTATTCCGGTAGGGCACGTAGGGGAGGGCGTAGACAAGGTAAGAAAATAGTTGACGATGCAAATGTTTGAGTCAGTGGGTTAAATAGTAAATGTATTATTAAGTGTCAAGAAAGGAAGTAGAAAAGAACGTAATTAAATTTCTAATTTAGGACGGATGACACATATTGGGGAAAGCAGATATGAAAGCAGTTGAATATACACTTGAGAAGTCAGTCACAGAAGTACTAAAAGATGGAGTGAAGAGCCCAGTGAGGTAGCGGCACCTGTCTCGGCAACGGCACCTGTCGTGGCAGGGGGTCAGGGCCGCCATACCAGAGCGCGGGTGACAGGCGTTAGTGTTTGTGTATTGAGAGGAAGAGCGCAGGATGCAGAGTGTCAGTGTGTGTGGCGGCACCTGTCGCGGCAGCGGGTCCGGGCCGCCGTACCAGAGCGCGAGCGCGCGCCACAGCGCGTCGGGCAGCAGCTCGAAGTCGCGGTGCTGCGCCAGCGTCACGTCGCGCCGCAGCAGTCCGCCCTCGCCCGTCAGCGTGCGCACCTGCCGCAAGCACACACGCACAAACACATTTCAGGATGATTTCTTCGTCCATTTTTTTATACAATTAAGCCGCGTATCGATTACTCGCTCCAAGAGGGCGAACATTGGCGCGCGCTCCAGCCGCACGAAATGGATACCACCGTGGAGTATAATTAACAGCGAAACCGGTAAAGACAAACCTCGTAACTCAAACTATCAATTAAAAATTAACAATGAATTGACTAAATCAAATCAAGAAGTCGGAGCGGTGTTTGAAAAATATTTTCACAGATGTTCTTAACTTGACAACAGAGTCATTGAATACGTCTCCAACTGTCGCCGAACTGTCATTACTCAAACAAAATGTTAATACCTGTTTAAAAGAATTTAGAGTTGAAAAAGTATAACCGCAAGATATTGTAAAATACATCAAAACCAATGATGTAAAGAAAACTGCAGATTTGTGGGGGATTTCTGTTACAGTTATTGCGTCCATAATAGATTTAATTGCACCTCATCTTGCTATTATTTTTAATACTTGTATCGATTCTGGTTTGTTTCCTGATTTAAAGTAGTAAGGTTACCTTTATTTAAATCTGGTAGTACATTGGACCTCGCTAATTTTAGACCTATTTCTGTACTACCAACTCTCAGTAAAATTTTTGAAAAAATAATTTTTGATAAATGTTAATTTTTTTTAATACAAATAAATTACTTCATAAAAACCAATTTGGTTTTACAAGGGGTCACTCGACGTCTGACACCGGTGTTGAGCTTATGAAATATATTTGTTAATACCTAGGAGAATTCACAGGATGCCTTAGGTATTTTCTTTATCTTTTCAAGGCTTTCGATTGTGTTTATCATGAGCCATTAACCAAGAAACTACAACATTACGGTGTAAAAAATTGGCGCTTAGACTTATTACTTCATATTTAAGTACCAGAATTCACAAAGTCGTGATCAATAGTAAAGGTTCCTCCGGGTCGGTAGTATTAATGGGCGTTCCTCAGGGCTCGATTCTGGGCCTATTCCTGTTCTTAATCTATATTAATGACTTACCTTAACTTGTAGGGGACAATCACGATATAGTATTATTTGCTGACGATACCTCTCTAATTTACAAACTCAAACGGCAGTCAATTAATTATGACGATGTAAATAATGCTCTATCGAAATTAGTGCATTGGTTTAACGCCAACAATTTGCTCTTAAACGGCAATAAGACAAAATGTATTAAATTTACAATACCTAATGTAAAACATTCGAATAGCAATGTGCTCTTAAATGGGGAGGAGTTGAGTCTTGTGGATACCACTGTTTTTCTTGGTATTACTATTGACGCGGAACTTCAATGGGCCCCCATATATCCAAATTAGCAAGCAGACTTAGTTCTGCAGTATATGCTGTAAGAAAGATTAGAAGTCTCACAAATGTTGAGACAGCTAGATTAGTGTATTTTAGTTACTTTCATTGCGACTCATATTGAAGCTATATTTGTTTTGCAAAAGAGAGCCGTACGGGCGATTTATAACCTGAATTGTAAAGAGTCCCTCAGAGAAAAATTTAAAGAAATAAACATATTAACTTTGGCATCGCAATATATTTATGAAAATGTAATGTATGTACATAAAAAACATAAATAGTTTTAATAAGAATAAGGATGTTCATACTTTAAACACTAGGAACAAATATAAGCTTGTAATGCCAGTTACTAGACTCCACAGAATCAGTAATTCATTTATGGGCAATGTATACACTTTTACAACAAAATCCCAGAAAATATTCAAAGTTTGTGAATAAACAAGTTTAAAAGTTTTATTAAAGAAAAACTGCACAAAAGGGTTATTATAATATCAAGGAATACATGAATGATAATAACCCCTGGGAATAAAGTGATCGCCACCATGCTGGTTCTATGAAAATTAATTTAAAAGTTGTATAAACAAAATTATTGTTAAGTGAAATATGTTTGAAAAAAAGTCCCGCTGGGTTTCTTGCTGATTCTTCCCAGGACAGATGTATTTTCCGAACCATGGGTATGTAGTGTGTGCTTATATATATGTAGGATAGAATAAGAGAGAGTTAGTATTAAACCTACCGTCTAGACTATTGGACGTTTTATTTATTCCCCGAACCACCCAACACTACATGGCGACCCTGCCAGTTCATCGGCGGTCTGCCTGGGTTCGGTCGCGGGCCGCGTTTTAAAAAAAAAAAAATGTGTCGTTCTGAAGTCAAGAAAGACCAAGTATTTATTACGCAAGACACTTCAGGAGGCTCAAATTCTGCACATGTAGAAGAAATTAAAAGCCACCTGTCTGGGATATCCGTCGTGCTGATTATAATATGCACAGTTTTGGGCTTGGCTCTTCTCTATGGTGTATACAAAATATACAAAAGTTGCCATACAAGCTGGATGCGGAATGAGATGGTAATGCACAATTTGCGTCGTTCTTTTGTGCGATCACCGGACCCAGGACCTCGTGTACCCCGTGTATGCTGTGAGTGCCGCCATGAGGACCGCCGGGAGACAACGAAAGCGTCAAGTTGAAAAAATGAGGTTTAAATTGAAAAATATGTTATAGTTTAAGTTTAAAAAAAAAAAAAAGGGAAAAAAAAAATAAAAATAGCCTTATATGTATGCCTTAAACCTTAAAATATTTTGACAACGATATTTCTTTTTAACTGTACTTCCATGTCTAGTGAATTAATAATAATATATGAAAAATTTAAAAATATTAAAAATAATTTAGTTAAATTAAGTTATGATAAGCGAACTAAAAGCATTTTGCAACAAAAACTTAAGGAATCAGTACAATTACGTAAAGAATTTGATGATTGTTTGATAATTTTAAATAAAGAGATAGAAAGTAAACAAATTAAAAGTAATGCATTAATTGAAATACAATCATATTGCGATTTAATTAAGAGTTTATATGGACAAATAGAAAACTTTTGTAGTAAGGATTACAGCTCTCAATCAACTTCCAAGGGCACTATTCAAAGCGAAATATTCACCATGGAAAGTTTCGACTTTAAAACTGCTGTGTCACTCCTGCCAGTGATGACGGGCGAGGAATCGGTCACCAAAACCTTGATGGACTCGATAGAGTTATATAGCTCTTCGCTTAAAGAAGAAGGTAAGTCTATGTTAATAAAATTTGTGTTAAAGACTCGTTTGAATGAAGGTGCTAAGTTACGCCTATTAGATTCCTATGACTCATGCGAGGCGCTTATAAGTGATATGCGGAACCACCTTTTAACAAAGAAATCTTACACTTCCATTCATAACGAACTAATGCAAATAAGACAAAATAGTAGTTCCCTAGATAATTATGGCAATAAAATCGAACAATTATTCGTAGATTTGACGATTTCCCAAGCCGATGGTGACCAAAACGCGCATAAAATTTTACGTCCTATAAATGAAAAGATCGCTATTAAAAGTTTCACAAATGGCTTGCGAAACCGACAACTCAGTATTATTTTGTCAGCACGCAATTATAGTACGTTAAAAGAAACAATTAGAGCTGCAAAGGATGAGGAGACATCTAGTGTTCGACCTAGCGAGTACACCGAACCATCGATTTATTTCGGAAATCGAGGTGGTTCAGGAACGCGTAAAAATTTTCGTGGTAGGTATACATCCAATAATGTACCACGACAAACATATCCTTGGCATACCCAAGCAAAAAATAATGTGAATTGGAGGAAACCGGTACCCCAAAAGTTTTCGTGTGGAAATCAACAACACCGCGGAAAAAAAGGTAATTATGGTGAGTACTCATACCAGAATCGCGGATCTTTTCGTGGTCAAAATGCCCAGCGAGTTCATTTTATAACACCAGAATATCGCGTATCGCAAAGTTCTCAAAATATTGAAATTAACCCTAATAACGATAATAGTGAAAATAACCTAGAATTTTTTCGAGACCAATAATATATTTAGTTGCGAATATAGTAATTGTGTTGAGTTAGCAATAGATGGTATCAAATGTAGATGGCTCGTAGATACCGGCGCTTCTTTATGTGTGATTAAATATGACACGCTTAGTAAACTAAACATTTCATTACAAAAGAAACCGATTACAATAAACGGAATTGGAGGCAAATTACGAACCGTGGGATTTGTTGATTTAACATTGTCTGTTGACGGGCTGAAATTTAATAATAAGTTTCATGTTATAAAGCAGTTGCCGTGTGAAACTTCTGGAATTTTAGGTATAGATTTTTTACGTAAATTTAATTGTAACATAAATTTTGAATTGAATACTATTACACTGCATAATATGAATGAATTAGTAACTTTGCCATTGCATATGGGTATTTTGGGAAATAATAATTATTTGAGTATACCTCCGAGATGCGAGAATTTATTTTATATCAATGCGAGTATGAAAGAAGATTGTGTTGTCTTTCCGAAAGAGTTATGCGAGGGAGTATTTCTGTCTGGTGGAATTGTCAAAGCGAATAACGGGAAAATACCAATAAAAATATTAAATACACGAGAGGATCCGGTCAATCTTAGTTATTTTAGACCTGAAACCGATAGTTTACATAATTATTCAATTTGTAAGTTTGATAAAAGTCTCATTGATCCCGAACGCGTTCATAAAATGTTAAATTTATTAAATTTGGATCATTTAAATAAAGAGGAAAAATCTTCTATTATACATATTTGTGCAAAATTTTCCGACATATTTTTATTGCCAGGAGATCAATTAACAACTTGTAACTTATATGAACATAATATTCAGTTAAAACCTAATATTGACCCAGTGTATGTAAAACAGTATCGATTACCCTATTCTCAGAGGAACGAAATAGAAACACAAGTCAAAAATATGTTACAAGACGGAATTATTGAACCAGCTTGCAGTGAGTGGTCAAGTCCTGTGCTTCTTGTACCCAAAAAGCCAGAAAATGGTGAGGACAGGAGCTGGCGCTTGGTTATCGATTTTCGAAAATTAAACAACTGTATTGTAGATGACAAATTTCCGTTACCCAATATTACAGACATATTAGATTCCTTATCAGGAGCAATGTATTTTACCCACCTTGATCTCAATCAAGCTTTTTACCAATTAAGCCTTAATCCATCTAGTAGAAGGTATACGGCTTTCACTACACCCTCTGGTCAATATCAGATGACCAGAATGCCAATGGGCTTAAAGACAAGCCCAAGTTCCTTTTCTCGTGCTATTACAATATCCATGGCTGGTTTAAATTACGAAAAAGCGCTCACTTATTTAGACGATCTCATTTGTTTTGGCAGAAACTTAGATAATCATAATAAAAATTTAATAGAAATATTATCACGCTTAAGAAAAGTAAACTTAAAGTTAAACCCGAAAAAATGTGTTTTTCTAAAAAAAGAACTTCTTTATCTTGGCCACATTGTTTCTTCCGAAGGTATTAAGCCTGACCCAAAAAAGATATCAGTATTACAAAATTACCCAATTCCTCAAAATACCAACGATGTAAAAAGACTAGTAGCGTTTGCGAATTACTATCGAAGATTTATACCAAAATTTTCTGAAATCGTTTTACCTCTAACAGAAACAGAAACAGAAACAGAAACTTTTTTATTCAATATAGATTATAAATAATACTTATTGAAAGTCATTCTTTTGTTTGATTACCACTGGTTCGGAAAAAACCTCTGTCCTGGGAAGAACCAGCAAGAAACCCAGCGGGACTTTTTTTTTAAATAACAGCTTACAATCATGATGTTACACAAATTAACAACACAACAAATTAGAAATAGCTTGGTAGCGATCACCTCATTTCCAGGGGTTATTATCATCCATAAATTCCTTAATATTATAATAACCCTTTTTATACAAACTTAGTTTAATAAAGTTTTTGAACTTTGAACAGGCCAAACTTTGTATATTTTCTGGAATTTTGTTGTAAAAGCGTATACATCGCCCCAAGAATGAATTACTGACTCGATGGAGTCGAGTAACTGGTACTACTAGCTTGTGTCTGTTCCTAGTATTTACAGAATGAATATCACTTATTTTTATAAAACTACTTTTATTTTTGTGTACGTACATTAAATTTTCATAAATGTATTGAGAGGCCAAAGTTAATATATTAATTTCCTTAAATTTTTGTCGCAGCGACTCTTTAGGCTTTAAATCATAAATTGCTCTTATGGCCCTCTTCTGCAAAACAAATATAATTTCTGTGTCAGCTGCGTGTCCCCATAGCAAAATACCATACGACATTATGCTATGGAAGTAGCTGAAGTAAACTAGTCTAGCTGTTTCAACACTGGTTAGACTTCTAATCTTTTTTACAGCATATGCTGCAGAACTAAGTCTGCTTGCTAGTTTTGATATATGGGGGCTCCATTGAAGCTTCGCGTCTAGTGTGATTCCAAGAAAAATGGTGGTATCTACAAGACTCAGTTTCTCCCCATTTAAAATTACATTAGTATTTAATTGTTTGACATTTGGAGTCACGAATTTCATACATTTTGTTTTAGTGCCATTTAAATGCAAATTATTAACATCGAACCAATTTACTAATTTAGATATAGCATTATTTACTTCGTCATATTTTAGTAACTGTCGACTTAATTTGAAAATTAAAGAAGTGTCATCTGCAAATAATACTATATCATGGCTATCCCCTACTATGTAAGGTAAGTCATTAATGTATACAAGAAACAGAAAGGGGCCGAGAATTGAGCCTTGAGGCACGCCCATTTGTACCATCGATCCGGAAGAGCTCATATTGTTAATGACAACTTTTTGCGTTCTCTTACTTAAATATGAAATAATTAATTTAAGGGCATCACTTCTTACACCGTAGTGTTGAAGTTTCCTGATTAATGTTTCATGGTGAACACAATCGAAGGCCTTGGATAGGTCACAAAATATACCCAAAGCATCCTGTGAATTCTCCCATGCATTAAAGATATATTTAATCAGCTCAACACCGGCATCAGTTGTCGAGCGACCCCTTGTGAAACCAAATTGATTTTTATGAAGTAAATTATTTATATTAAAAAAATTTAACATTTGATCAAGAACAATTTTTTCAAAAATCTTACTAAGTGTTGGTAGTACAGAAATAGGTCTAAAATTGGCGGGGTCTAATGTACTACCAGATTTAAATAAAGGTATTACTTTACTATGCTTCATTAAATCAGGAAACACACCAGATTCGATACTAGTATTAAAAATAATAGCTAAATGAGGCGCGATTGTATCTATTATAGACGCAATAACTTTAACGGAAATCCCCCACAGATCCGCAGTTTTCTTAACATCAATAGTTTTAAAATATTTTACAATATCTTTTGATGTCACTTTATGAAATGTAAAATTCTTTGTACACACATTTACATTATGTTTAAGTAATGATTCGGCGACGGCAGGAGAAGAATTTAGTGACTTAGTGGTCAAGATCGGAATATCAGTAAAATATTTCTCAAAAACCATTGCTACGTCCTGATCTGATACAGTTAATTTGTTGTTAACACTTAACTGGTAATTTGAATTGCGAGAGTTGATCTTACCAGTTTCGCTATTAATTATACTCCATGTCATTTTAATTTTATTGGAAGCCGTCTTAATTTTGTTGCTCAAATGCAAAGACTTGGCTATGGAGCACACTCTTTTAAATATTTTTGAATATTTTTTTACATATTCCCTAAATTCGACGCTATGATTATATGACCTTTCATGGTAAAGATCATATAACCTATGCCTGCTCTTATGGACTCCTACTGTCGCCCATTCATTGAATGACTTCCGACTGTTCAAGGAGAATGTTTTAGAAGTAAAAGTATTATTAAATTCATTGCAAATAAGCTTAAATAATGTTCCATACAAAAAATTAGGATCATTTTGGTATGAAAGTGATGGAAGTTTTTTCACTATGTTACTTCTAAATTTCTCCAAGCGACGTGCATTTACTGGAACAGACACAACTTTCTCATCTACTTGCTTTTTGTGAACATAAGGTAACGAAACTACTTGTCCACAGTGATCAGAACTTAATTTTTGAATTATACATTTATGCAACGGCTTCACATTTGTAAAAATGTTATCTATACATGTTGCACTAGATTGAGAAATACGCGTTGGCTCTATAAATAAATTAAAAAGACCATATGATTTAAACAATGATCTAAATTTAATATTGATGGAGGACAATTTATGTCGCAAAAATGTTAAATTTCATTGGAATAAAAACTGTAAACTATCTTTTTCAACGCTTAAAAATGCTTTAACGACTCCTCCCATACTTCAGTACCCAAATTTTGACCAAAATTTTATTTTAAAAACTGACGCGTCTGGTTTTGCTATAGGCTCCGTTTTATGTAATCATGACGGACGACCGGTTGCATATGCTAGCCGCACTTTAAACAAAGCCGAGAAAAACTATCCTACTATCGAAAAGGAATTATTATCGATAGTATGGGCAGTAAAATACTTTCGACCTTATTTATATGGACGCGAATTCATTATTGAAACGGATCATAAGCCTCTCGTATATTTATTCAACATGACAAATCCGTCAAGTAGACTTACGAAGTTTAGGTTATTGCTTGAGGAGTATAAGTTTGTTATCAAGTATGTAAGGGGAGCTGACAATGCAGCTGCAGATGCTTTGTCACGCATCCAAATTTCGAGTGAAGATTTGAAAGAAATGAATGAAAAGGTCATATCTGTTCTAACAAGAGCGCAAAGAAAGCGAATAAAAAACAAAATTGCGCAAGATAAGCGTGACAACCCTACGGAGGATAAGGTTACCACCAACGAATGGACTGATCACCCAAAAGTCGTGGGAACACTTAAACAACCGAAGGATTGCACTGAATTATTATTTGTAGACGAAAAAGAATGGAAAAAGATAGACAGAATGAAAGAAAAGTTCTATTCTAACTCTAAGTTATTTTGTTTTGTCTCAGCAAAGTCAACAATTTATGTAAATCCTTCTTTCCGATCATATTGTGCACGAGATGCCTTTGTGAGGGAGTTGGATTGCTTTTGTAATAAGCGAAAGATAGATCGTCTGTATATTATACAAAATAATAATAACAATATATTAATTAGGGAGTTAACTCGAATTATAAATGAGACACCAAATAGGTCCGGACCGCGAATATTAATTTTAAATGGTGTCCATAAAATCGACGATCATGAGACAAAACGTATAATATTAAACGACTATCATCTATTGCCAACTAGCGGTCACGCCGGTATAAGGCGAATGATAAACAATATAAAGAAAAGATTCTTTTGGCCCGGGTTAGAGAAGGATGTGACTAATTATGTAAACCAATGTGACAAGTGTTTGCGATATAAGCACTTAAATAAGCATATAAAAGAACCAATGGTGATAACCGATACGGGATATTCTGCTTTTGATAGAGTTTATTTAGATTTAGTAGGGCCCTTATGTAAAGATAGCGATAGTAATGTTTATATACTCACACTACAGTGTGATTTAAGTAAGTATGTTGAAGCCTATCCGCTTAAACATAAGGATACTATTTCAGTGGCATCGTCTTTTATCAATAATTTTATTTTGAGATATGGTATTCCTCGACAAATAATATCTGACCAAGGGACCGAATTTGTTTCAACCGTCATGAAAGACGTGTGCCGTATTCTCAAAACGCAACAGGTAACGTCAACAGCATATCATCACCAATCTATAGGTTCCTTAGAAAACAGCCACAAAAATCTAATGTCATTTCTCAGAATTCAAACAGGTAATGAACCACATAACTGGAGCACTTGGTTACCGTATTGGTGTTTTGGTTATAATAACACTGTACACACGGAAACCAAGTATACTCCATATGAGCTTGTTTTTGGGAAGCTTTGCCGTTTGCCAACTAATTTAACTTTAGATATAGAGCCCTTATATAACCCATATGATTATCCACAACAACTTAGATATAGACTTCAAAAATCGCAATACGATGCAAGAAATAATTTAATTTTAAGCAAACAAAGTAGGAAAACAAAGTATGATTACTATACCAATCCAATTAAATATAATGTCGGTGATATGATACTCCTTAAGAATGAACAATGTGTAAACAAATTTGATCCTCTTTATATAGGACCATTTAAGGTTATCGAAGATTGTGAACCAAATGTAACAATAGATTACAAAGGTAAACATAAGTCAATACATAAAAATCGCACTAGACCATATACATAAAACAATAAAATTGTTATTATTACTATAAATACAAATAAAATTAATTAAAAATTACTGTGTTTACGATTTTTTTTTTTATTATGATATAAGTATGTTATAGTATAAGAATTTTAATACTTTGTAATGTACACCTTTTATATAATTTTTTTTTTATAAACCAAGTTATGTTACATTTAAGAAAAAAAAAAATTTTTGTAAATGATTTTTTTTTCTTTTTGCCGATAGGCGTGTAGTGTGTGCTTATATATATGTAGGATAGAATAAGAGAGAGTTAGTATTAAACCTACCGTCTAGACTATTGGACGTTTTATTTATTCCCCGAACCACCCAACACTACAGGTAAATAAAAATGACTTTCAATAAGTATTATGTAATAATCAATATTGAATAAAAATCATTCTATTCTATTCTATTCTATTTCATGCGCGAGTTCGACTAGCACTTGGCCAGCTTTTTACTGGAAACGAGACAGTCCGTCTTAGTCCTCATGTGTGAAAACGCTTTTAATTCTTAAGCGATGAATTATGTACGTATATGCCACAGCTTCATACGCGATATATACAACATATCATCAGGTGGACAGTGTGCTTGGATGTCACCCTTATCTCAATAAAAAAAAGTAAATAACAGATAACAAGCGCTTATTTAAGTCCAAATTTAAATAAAATCAATTGGGCGTGTCACATGGTAGTTTTTGGGACCGCTGCTTTTTCCCACGTTTCTATTAACTCGCTTTCGTGTGTCTGTCCGGGTCGAATTTCGTTATTGATTTTAAACTAACTTCCGGATGAGTTAGACTTGAAATTTTGAATATAGCTCAGAATTCGATGACAATATAAGAACATGAAGAAAAAATTATACATTTTAGTCAGCTGTAAAGCAGCGGTATATTAAAAAATATTACATGAAATTATTTATTATAATAATATGTAATAAACATCTACCGGTAACGAAATTTACATAATAAAGAACAATGGCAGAAAATTAGTTGACAAAAATTATCGCGTCTAGAAATAAGTTATATATAAAATGAGTTTTATTATTTTTCTATGATTTTTCAAATAAAAATGTATTTTAATTAAAGCCACAGAAAAAAAACATTTTTGGCAGTATTAAATGACTTAAATTATTTTACTCTATTCAAGTGTTGCCATTTAGTATATTCATACTATTTTCGTATACACTCTGTAAGACTACCAACACAACACACAAAATACTTTTATATTAAGTTATTATTAGTAATAACTATACTATCAGTAATAATAAAAATAAAAGTGATATGGTTGAGAATAAATCTCTTAAAAAGAACTGCCTAGAATAATACATTATCTCAATCATAGTACTATGTAATAATTCCATTTAATGTTATTATGGCAACACTAGCTAAAACAAAATGTCACTGTTGTTTTTTTACTGGCTTTACGGCTCTAGGTTCTAGCCCTTCTTAGAATGTCACTATGACACAAAGGCCTTGGAGCCATGCCATAAATATACATTTATTTTATAGTATGCAAATATATAATAGAGATACAATAATCTAAAAACTCTCAATTATGTATTATGTATTAAGCTAACATCAAACAACCACAGGAAGCATGACTTTTTCCAAGTGACATAAGACACAACCTAAAAAGGTTCAAATCTAAATATCCTTTTTTTGACGCCTTCTCAGGACAAAATTCTTTGACAGAGTTACTAAGCGACTGACGCTTAACATTTTAAGATATTTTTGATATACAGGTTGGTCCAAACAGTGAGGTTATAAATTTTTTTTTGATTCCTCACATCTAGGGGTATCCGAAAATACTCTATGTATGTTCTGCGATTTTTTTTTAGTTTTCGAGTATGATTTTTTTATCCTTTTTTTGAAAATGTGCACCCTAAACAGCCTAACATTAAAAAAAATGTAATTGTGAGATTTTTTTCAAGTTTTTTTTGTAGCATGATCCTTATGAGTTGCCCTATTATGCATAAAATAATTAGCTTCCTAACATTCACCGAAGATACAATAATTTTAATCGAAACTTAAACATTTTCTGTCAGGAGAGTGGGGCTTGAATTTTCAACATTAAATGAAAACTAGTAATAAATTATTTCATACTTTCTAATTACTTTTAAAAACTTGGCAGTACCTTAATCTTTCATAATAACATAAAAAAATGACACTTAATAGGCCAGTTTTTCTGTTACAGACTTCTGAAGTTACTAAGGCAGGAAACTACCTGAATAGTTAATTTGATTTAAAAAATCTTTTTATCATTTCTAGGGCTAAACTAAGATAGTAAATGCTTCAGGTTAGCAAAGAAAACTACTTATTGTTAAAACGTGACATTTATTAAGGTATCATTTTACTACAAACTACATGTTTTTATTTTTTATTTCACTCAAACTAAATGATAGCACATTCAGTCACAAACACACAAAGGAAATTTAAACAAAGGCTCAGGTTTGGATCTCTTATTTGACTACCTTCGCTTTGTTTCCCGGATTCATGATTTGCCTTACGATTGACCTGTGCTTGTTTTATGGACCTTGAGTTGCTTAGTGATTTGGATTACTTTCAGCAATGAGTTATTCTCTCAGTCAATACGCAGAGATGCACTATTTCTACGGCGTTGCCCAAGGAAACGGCGCATTAGCGGCACGGCTTTATCGAGAGCAACTGGAGCGGCGAGGAGAAGTGTTAGAGCATTACCCGGGCTACAGGGTTTTTAATAACACCCACAAAACCCTGATGGCTGGACGCGTTCCTGGGCGTAATCAACGTCGCGAGGGACTACCCAGAGTGGATCCAGAAAGAAGAGATGTAATCATTGAAAAAGCAGAAAGAGACCCTTCTACTAGTTCACGAGCGACTACGAGAAGGACTGGAATCCCAAGGACTTCAGTTTTAAGAATACTGAAATCAGGTGAGTAATATATATATACATAATTTGACAGAGGCCCAAAAATTCAAAAAAAATTGTGTTAATTGGTGTCGTGAAATGGTTCAAAGATTTAACGGAGGTGACTCAAGTGCTGTGTTCGATATACTCGTACTTACGGGTGACGAAAGCTGGATTTATTGTTATGATCCTGAAACTAAGAAACAGTCTGCTGTCTGGGTGTTCCCTTCCGAGGAGTTGCCAAAGAAAGTGAAGAGAGGTCGAAGCGTGGGAAAAAAGATGGTGGCCTTGTTCTTCGGAAGGACAGGTCATTACGCAACAATTGTTTTAGAGGATCGAAAACCAGTTACTGCAGAGTGGTACACTAACAATTGTTTGCCACTTTTCTTGGAAAAAGTTCGGGAGAAACGACCTCGCAGTAGGATCCTCCTTCACCACGACAACGCCGTGTGCCCCTAAAGACGAGTGGGCAATGATGAATGATGTATTGATGCAAATAGACACTATTTTGAAAAGATATAATAAAACTAATAACTTGCTGGTTTGGTCAGTTGATTTTCTAAGAACCTTTCAGTGTCACCCTCGTAATATTATGGGCAATCTCCTTTAACGTAATTTAACATGAAAAATGAATTTCTTTCATAATGTATGATACAATGATACATGTGTGTATATATGATACACGTGTGTGTGTATATATGATACATGTGTGTGTGTATATATATGATACATGTGTGTGCGTATTGTAGGTGTGTACGTGCGAGTACCTTGAGGTGGTCCGGCGCCAGCAGACGGCGGTTGTCGACGGGGCCGGGGTGTGTGGCACGGGGCACGGGCGCGCTGCCAATGCCACTGCTGCTGCCCGCGCTGCCACCGCTGCCACCACTGCCCAGCGACGCACTCTCTGCGCGCCATAGCAGCGACCCCATCGACTCTGATACACAAACATTTTCTAGCACCGCACAGCTCTGGTATTAACGCTTCTTGTTGATTGAAGATGTGATTGAACTTGAAACACAAACTTTTAAAATCGTATGATTTCGCAACAATATAAAACAATATTGCACTGGAAACAACAAACAAATAAATTAATGTGATTTTCATCATGATCAACATTTATTCTTTCATACACAAAAAGCTTTCTGGTGTTATTAAATGTATTTAGAAATTCAATAGAAAAGTAGATCTACATAGGAAGTTGATCCAGTAGCCTATGCTCCCAGTAACATTACAATAACAACAATTTCTTAAGTTGCATTACTAACGAAATTTAATACTCTCTTGTCGATAGATGCACACATAATGAATGAAGGAATGTACGAAGTAAATGGAATTGTTCAATTTCTTTGACCATTTAAGTTTATCCACATAGAAATAAATATTTTGTAAAGTTATTCCTATCTATTCACGATCAAAAATAATAAAAATGTGTGTAGCAATTAGGTGCTTGTATAAGGTCCTTCGAGCTGGATAAACATAAATTATAAATAATACTCAATGTGTCATTTTCTAAACTCTTACAACCGATCGGAGAAACTTTATAATATAGAGTGAACTGACCGGTAGAGTTGGTGGTGAAGCTGTCGTCGTCGGGTGGGTAGGGCGGGTAGGGCGGGTAGGGCGGGCAGGGCGTGCCGGGCGGGCGGGGCGGCGCTCGGCAGCAGGCGGCGGGCGCGGCGCAGTGCGCGAGCCAGGCCGCCCACCACTCGCTGCCCACCAGGTACCAGAACTGCCCCACCGCGTACCCGCGCGCCGTCTCGCGCTGCATCCACCGGATCACTGTCGGATATCACACATTCTCACTTAAGAGAAACTCAAGATGCAAGTCATAAGACTTAAGGGACACACCATTCGTACATATTTACTCTGATTATTCTATTGTGCTCGTTTTCGACGAAAACAAGAGACGAAAACTTTTCACCTCGTCATCTCGATAGCTGAAAATCAATGATTGCTCTCTGAGCAATATTAATCGCTGAACTATGTTTTTAACTGCATCACACATGTACTTTTATATAAAGAAATATTTTTTTCTAATACGTCACTTATTGCCTACTGTCACTGAATTTACGTGTGAGATTGGAGAAACAAATATATGCTCTATCTATTTATCTATTTAAACGTGTTCAGCTTTTTGAATATATATTTATGATATTGGAAGACATTTCAATAAATTGTTTAATAAGTAGAACCTTTCTACGAACTCAGTCTATGATTGTTACTGTATTTGTTGTGTACATAAATAAATAAAATTTTATAATAAATATGATTGCAACAGACTCGAGCAATTTTTTTTTCAAATATGCGAAAATTATGGGGGAATATATCGTATCTAGTCATATGTAATATCTAAAACTAAGGCTGGGATCTGCCCCCGATGCTAACACAAACATTGAGTTCTACGGCCTGAAATACCACTTTTATAAATTCAGAAACGGTGTTACTCAAGTGCAAACATGCTTAGTATTCGACGGCTGCATCCTATCCTAATTTGACGCAAACGACGGCTTTTACGTGGAAAATCCACGCTGCAGCTGTATTATGGTTGTAGTACCAATTGGTCGGGTCGACCGGGGAAGACCAGACCATAGAATACCAGCGTAAAATAGCAGCTTAATGCTGCTGTGTTTCGTATGGTGAATGTAGAGAATCCTTTTTGATGGAAACGAAACAGCATTATTTTGATATTTAATCTTTTTTTTATATTTAATCGAAGAAAAATGATGAAGATGTATGTACCATAAGTTGTATTGTGTGCTCGTTTGTCACCAACATATTATAAAAAAAAAGCAGCAGGTTATGCCCACCATGCTAATTGTTACATTAGCATGTTAGATTATTACAGACAATAAGACGGGTTGGTATTTTTTTTTTGGCTTTCGGGTCTGAGGATGGATAGATCCGTTTAAAATTGCTGAAGCGTAGAGAACTGATATCCTCTTTGATGTGCATACGACAGGTTACGTAAAAAGCTTTTCAAGGAAGAGGTTTTTGTATGAGTTACTGGCCAGATATAATGTATTTTGAAAACACGATTATTTACAAGTAAAAATAAAGTTCCAATTACAAATCACCCTCCACATTTCTTACGAGCTAAATTTAAATATCACATTTTCTTGAAAAATTTATTTGTATAGACGCATGAAATTTTTTTTGATGCTGATGTTCTTTGAAAAGATTTAATAATAAAAACTTTAACAATAAACTTTTTTACTTTCACAAAACTTTAAAGTATCCCATTTATAAGCATAATTCGGCCCGTGGCAGTAGTGTTCCAATTTGTACCCCGAGCAGGATAGATAAGAGGTTAAGTAAGTAAGAAAAAATCTCTAGTTACCTACATTAACCAATTTCTTTATATAATTAATACAATCAGGCGTTACTTTGCGGAAATCCATTATAATGGGGTTGTTATAAACTAATTTGCTTAATTCCGCGTAAAGAAAGAAAATGATGTGTCCTGCCCAGTTTTAAGGGGACCTCCCGCCCTCCCTTAATCGCCGTGAATTCCAGCACTACCACCCCCAGCACCACCACACTAGGCACGACACAGCAGTCTCGAAAATACGACATGTGTTTCGCCTCTACACGAGGCATCCTCAGGTGAAGTAGACTCTGCGGATTCAGTATTTTCGAGAGTGGTGTGTCGCGCCTAGTGTGGTGGTGCTGGGGGTGGTGGTGCTGGGTGTGGTGGTGCTTCGGGTGGTAGTTCTGGGATTCACGGCGACGGGTATAGTGCGCGCGATTGAGGGAGGGTGGGAGGTCCCCTTAAAACTGGGCAGGACACATCATTATCTTTCTTTACGCGGAATTAAGCAAATTAGTTTATAACAACCCCAATTTCTTTATATAAAATTTCATCAGTCTTAGTATATAATAAGCAGTAATAATATTGTGCATAATTTTCTCTTCACTAAATACCGATAAAATAATTAAAATAATGAAGGCCAATTTCAAGGAGAAACAAATAAATAGAATCGACAAAAGACGACCGTGACGTTTATGGATATATATTTTTTCTAATTAATGAACCGATTAATTGCCACAACAAAATGAATTTTCCAAATTTTCTTCGGGAAGCACTTCGGGTAGGTTACGTGATTCAGGTGGTCTCGTCCCCTGACTGTACTCACAAACCGCGTGGTCGGCAAAAGTGGGAGTGTTGGGGACCATGAACAAACCTTAGACCGAGTCATGTGGTCAAGGTTGTAGAATACCTCAGGCTAGCAGTAATAGTAATGTATATTTATTTGTCTCTCTCTTAATGTACACAACTTGATTTGCGAAAGTAAAGGATGTGGTAATTAAGAGCAGATAACCACAACTTACGTAACGTGTTGACACTGTCGCATCCGACAAGGCGTGGTGCTAATTATCATACGTCCGTAATCTCAAACGTCCTTGCACTTGTACACTCATGAACAAATACTCCAACGCTACTCAATTTTAAGATGCCGTTAAGTCCCTGCCGTCTCTATAACTATAAGTCAAAGTGACTGTCATCAGTGGTCATCCACCTACATAAATTGTTAACATTTATAATTAGAATAGTAATAAATTGGTAGAATAAGTTGAAAAGTTACGATTTTTGAAAAGGTTCTTACTTATCAATAAATCGAATTGGTTACACCCATCATGTGTAGCCTCCTTTCCTTCTTTCGAAAAGCAAAAACGGCAATTTGAAGGCAAGTGGGCACTGGCAAAACCAATTTTTTTTTAGTTTAAGTTAGCCGCATGTTTAAGACTATCATTAGTAGCAATAAAGAAATGTAGATGGCGCTGGGCGATTTAAACACGGGCTATCATTTATCTCACCAGTCAAGTGTATAGTCAAATAAATCAAATATTAAAAAGAAGAATTCAGATCAAGTACATAGTGTTTTATTGTAACCTCTATAGTACCCAAATTAGTTCAACAGAGCAATAGTTCAGCAAGACCACCATTAAACATTTGGTCTACATCGAGTCGGATTAGCTCGAATTTTTTGACGACGTTGTGGTTCTTATCTAAGGACCACTCCCGCGTACTCGCAGTGGATCGCTGCGCAGACCGAGTACGCGGTTAAGCCGTGGCGCTAGAGGCGCCCTGTACGGTGCCATAGTGCAAACTTAGTGTGAAGTGCGGAGGTGCTGCTGCATGCAAGTAGTTGGTGCCGGCTGCCAAAAACCAAAGGACAAAGGAAGATGCACAACAGCTTCAGATGTCATCGCCAGCGTAAATAGTGAAACAACAAGGTGATTGTGAAGTGCAAACTGTGAGTACAATATTTTTCTAAACTTTTCAAGCGAAATTGAACTTCAGTGTATTAAACTTGTGTCAAAATCAAGATTTATATGATTAGAACATTTGATTTACCTGTAGATTTGTAATATTTTAGTGATTTCTGATATTAACTTAGAATATTTTGTATGTTAGTAGTAAGGACTTAGAATAGTTTGGCAAAAAACGAGGGAACGAGGAATCTGTGACTAATTTTTACTCAATTTATTTAAGTTTATAAACACTTGTAAAATTTTCTTAAAAATTTTGGAGTTTTATTTCCGAGGTTGTAAGGAAGATTAAAATTTTATAGGCCAATAAAATGGAAGGTCTGATAAATGTTCAATTAGATTTACATAATTCAATCAAAAAGGGCTTGTCAAACTTCAAAAAAAGTCCAAAAGAAAGATTAACAAAAGAATATGTAGAAGCAAGATTAGAAAATTTAGAAAGAGATTGGTTATTGTTTAGATCAAATAATACAAAATTATTTGAAATAACAAAACAAGGACAATTAGATAGTACAACGTATGTAAGTAAAGAAATTTACAAAATAACTGAGGACAATTATTTAGTGTATAAATCTTTAATGAAAAATGTTTTAAGTCAATTTTTGTTATCCGAAAATGAATCGAACGATAAAAATGTTAATAGTGATGAGAAGCCTAGCCCGTTAGTGAGATTGCCAAAAATAACTATTCCTGATTTTTCCGGAAATTATTCAGAATGGACGACATTTCGCGATTTATTCGTTTCATTGGTACATAATAATGATTTGCTCAAGAATGTTCAGAAGTTACACTATTTAAAGACTCATTTAACGGGTGAAGCTGCTCAATTAATAAGACACACACCAATAACAGATGCAAATTATATTACATGTTGGTCACTGTTAGAAAAACGTTATAACAATAAAAAATATTTAGCAAACTGTATATTAAAACGTTTGTTTGGGCAGAAACGGCTATATGTAGAATCCGCGTCAGGTATAAAAGAGTTATTGGACACAACCATGGATTGTATGAACGCTTTAGAAAACATTAACGTAGATGTGAGCACATGGGATATTATCGTTATACATATTGTTACCTTTAAATTGGATGCGGAAACGCGTAAACAGTGGGAGCTACATATTTCTAGTTTTTCCGATTTAAATGATTTGCCAACTTTAGAACAACTTAAGTGTTTTATGGAAAGCCGGTTCCGTGCATTAGAGTTCACAGATACAAAAAAGGCCAATACAGGACAATATAATAACAATCCGAGTACAAAACCTAAAGCATTATTGACCACAAATGTTTCAATGCGCTGTGAGTTTTGCTCAGATCACCATAAATTATGCTTTTGCAAAAAATTTGCAAAATTAAAGTGTGCACAAAGACGTGACTTCGTAGCCAAAAATTCCATCTGCTTTAATTGCTTGGGTAGGAATCATACTGTGTACGAGTGCAATAAGCCTACGACTTGCAGGATTTGTAAAAGACGCCATCATTCACTCTTACATCCAGAAGAAGAGAAGGCAGATATGGGTGCTGCTATCAAAGAGTCAGTTGTGTGTACTAGCTCAGAAGCTAAGAACTCTGCGATAGTCTCGTGTCTGTCGATGCGTAAAATATCAGGGTACGGACAGGTTTTACTTGCTACTGCGCTAGTAAATGCCGAGTCTAAATCTGGTGGAAACCAAATAGTACGAGCTCTTTTAGACCAGGGCTCTCAGGCTTGTTTCATAACAGAAGCCGCAGCTCAACTTTTACAACTCAAAAAGAGTCCTATCAGAGCAACAATCACTGGCCTAGGAGAAGATAAAGCTTTAACGGCAAAATATGTTGTTACTATTAATCTTAAGTCTCGGATTGATAGTAATTATAAAATCCAGGTCAAAGCGTATGTTCTAAAGAACATAACATCTTATCTTCCAGAACAAAAAATTGAATCCATTGACTGGATAGGCTTACAAGAGTTATGCCTGGCAGATCCTAAGTTTAATGTGTCTAACAAAATTGATATGCTTTTAGGAGCGAATGTGTTCAGCCAAATTCTGATGGATGGTGTGAAAAGAAGTCCCAACGGATCTTTAATTGCCCAAAATACCACTCTAGGTTGGATCGTGTCTGGTATAGTCAATGAGAGCAGTGAGATTGACAAAGATAATTATAAAATATCGGTAATGCATGCACAAATAAACGAACATGATATTTTAAAACAGTTTTGGGAATTAGAAGAACAACCAAGAAGTACAAAAAGTATGTGGTCAGAAGAAGAGCAAAAATGTGAAGAAATATTTACAAGTACAACAAAACGAACAACCGAAGGCCGCTACATAGTGAAACTGCCATTTCGGGACAACCAACCGCGTTGTTTGGGTGGTGGCTCGAGACAAATAGCTGTAACAAAATTTAAGGCATTAGAGAAAAGGCTATCAAAGGATTTAGAACTAAAAAAGAACTACACGGAGGTCATAAATGAGTATTTACAATTAGGTCATATGAGACGTTTAAGAAAAGATAATAATGAAATTAATGAAGCTGTTTACTTACCCCACCATGCAGTCGTTAGAAAGGACAAAACAACTACGAAAGTTAGAGTCGTTTTTAATACATCAAGTAAAAATAATTATGGTGTTTCGCTTAACGAAACTTTGATGATAGGACCCAGACTACAGGCAGATTTGCGTCACTTAGTAATGCGTTGGAGAATTGATCCGATTGTGCTGGTAGCTGACGTTATTAAAATGTATCGGCAGGTCAGAGTAGCTGAAGACAACACAAAATTTCAACGTATTGTGTGGCGTGAAAACCCTGAAAGTGAAATAGAAGATTTTGAGCTCTTGACTGTGACTTTTGGAATTGCATCCGCCCCTTATTTAGCCGTTAGAGTATTGAACCAAATCAGCTTGGATGAGGGCAAGAATTTCCCATTGGCAGCACCAAGGGTATTACAGGCATTCTACATGGATGACCTAATGACAGGATGTTGCGACGTCAAGGAAGGACTGGAAGTTTATAAGCAAATGACGGACCTATTGGCTAGAGGTGGATTTAAGCTACAAAAATGGAACAGCAACAATGAGGAACTATTATCACAAATAAGCATAAATGAAAAGCTAGCAGACATGAATGAAGAAGACACACCTAATAAGGACATGTTGAAGGAGTACAAACAGAGAAGGGAAATGCAGGAAGGCAACATACAGGACATACAAAATATACTAAAACTAAAGGAAACTGAAAGCTTGAAGGACAACAAAGAAATAGAGGTCAAAACAGAGAACACAACAAAGATTTTAGGTATTAGCTGGGACCGACGTGAAGATCATTTTCGTTATTCAGTGAATCTTCCGAAGACGACGACTGGACCTGAAACAAAAAGAACAATATTATCAATTATAGCACGACTATACGATCCTTTAGGATGGATCGCGCCAAGCATTATTTTAGCAAAGATGTTGATTCAAAGGTTATGGCTAGCAGGAACGAGTTGGGATGAATTAATTCCAGCTGATTTATTACAAGATTGGAATACTTACCGTGATGAGTTACCACAACTCACTTCCGTAAGAGTCCCACGATGGTTAGGCACTTCCGCGACGGACACCAACACTGAATTGCATGGCTTCTGCGACGCATCTAAATCAGCATATGCAGCAGTCGTTTATTTAAGAGTCGTTGACTGCGATGGCAATACGAAAGTTTCTTTATTGACAGCAAAAACTAGAGTTGCCCCAATAAAGCAGATCAGTATACCACGTCTAGAATTATGTGGAGCTGTATTATTAACACAACTTTCGACGGAGGTCGCAGAAGTTTTAAACATTAATAAGAGGAATATTAAAGCTTGGACAGATTCAACTGTCGTGCTCGCTTGGCTTAACAGCCATCCCAGTAGGTGGAAGACTTTCGTGGCCAACCGAGTGTCAGAGATTTTAACAAGCCTGAACTCTTCGCAATGGTACCATGTTTCGACCAAAGAAAATCCTGCTGACTGTGCGTCACGAGGTGTCCAGCCAGAAGCACTTGCAGGCAACGCACTTTGGTTTTTCGGTCCAAATTTTCTTCGAGAGAAAACAGAAAACATTCCTTACAAGAGACCCATGAATTTAAAGATCAATTTAGAAGAAGCCATCAAATCACATATTAATGTCATTTCCGATGATGCAATATTTCAGAAGTTTTCTTCCTTACAAAGGCTGCTTAGAGTAATAGCTTATTGCCGACGATTTAATAGGAAGAATAAGTGTACTGAGCGGAAATCTTATCTTACTAAAACTGAAATAGACCATGCACTAATGTGTTGCATTAAGAAAGTACAGAAGGAAGAATTTGGTGAAGAATATTTACAACTTAAGGAGAAAGTTTTATTATCTAAATCTAGTAAGCTCAAATCATTGTGTCCGTATCTTGATAACAATGACATAATGAGAGTTAGTGGACGACTACAAAACTCTCAACTGCCAGCGCAAACAAAGTATCCGATAATACTACCACATTCTGCATATTTCACGAAATTAGTTATATCAGAGGCACACCAGAATACATTACATGGAGGAGTCCAGTTAATGGTGAATTACCTGAGAACCATGTATTGGATTATTGGTGTAAAAAATTTGGCTAAACAACATGTTCGTAGATGTGTAACATGTGTTAGACAAAATGCCAAAGTACAAAACCCGTTTATGGGTTCGCTCCCTGCCGTTCGCTGTACACCCGCTCGAGCATTCTTACACAGTGGAGTGGATTATGCTGGCCCCATAAACATTAGGACAACTAAAGGACGAGGTCACCATTCTCATAAAGGCTACATATGCTTATTCATATGTATGTCCACTCGTGCAATACATCTGGAAGCGGTAAGTGACATGAGCACCCAGGCCTTCCTAGCAGCGTTCAGACGTTTCGTAGCAAGACGTGGACACTGCACACAAATATGGAGTGATAATGGGACTACGTTTGTAGGCGCTTCAAGAGAACTAGAGCAACTGAAGACCAACCAGGAAGGTCTTGCTACATACTTAGAATCGCATGGGACTGAGTGGCATTTCATTCCGCCACACACCCCCAACTTTGGTGGACTGTGGGAAGCTGGAGTCAAGTCGACAAAGTTACACTTGAAACGCGTAATAGGTGAATCCACACTTACGTTCGAGGAAATGAGCACACTTCTCAGTCAAATTGAAGCATGTTTAAATTCTAGGCCCATTACAGTAGACAGCTCAGATCCCAGTGACCCACTTCCTTTAACACCAGGGCACTTTCTAATTGGGGGACCGCTAATAGCTGTACCCGAATTCAATGATTATTTAGAATCAAATATCAGTTCATTAAAAAGGTGGCAATTCATTCAACAAATGTTACAGCACTTTTGGCGGCGCTGGTCTCAAGAGTACTTATCTAACCTTATGAATAGATACAAATGGAGCTCTCGGGAACCAGAACCGAACATTGGTGATGTAGTCTTAGTAAAAGAAGACAACTTACCGCCAAGTCGTTGGTTAATGGGCAGAATAGTTGAAAAGCATCCCGGGATCGATAATGTTACCCGTGTGGTCACAATACGTACTAAGTCATCTTTTATCAAGCGACCAACTTCAAAACTATGTGTCTTACCAGTAAGAGATTAATTAACCAGGATTAATCTTTGTACTTTGTGTTTTAAAATAATTTTAAAATAACCTTACAAATTGCATTTCTTAAAATAAGTTATTAAGTATAAGTTAAATAGTTCTTTTTTGCAACAATTTCAGTTTAACAATATTTAAGTTTAATTAAGTTATTATCTAAGTTAAGGTTTAAATATGTTATCATTTAAGTTTTAATTCAAATGTTATTTTTAAGTTTAAGTTCAGTATGTCAAGACCAATTTTGTCATTCTGCCACGGTGGGCGGTATTGTATTTTTAAGGCCATTTCCGTCATTAAATGTCCTTGGTGGGCGGAATGTTTAAGACTATCATTAGTAGCAATAAAGAAATGTAGATGGCGCTGGGCGATTTAAACACGGGCTATCATTTATCTCACCAGTCAAGTGTATAGTCAAATAAATCAAATATTAAAAAGAAGAATTCAGATCAAGTACATAGTGTTTTATTGTAACCTCTATAGTACCCAAATTAGTTCAACAGAGCAATAGTTCAGCAAGACCACCATTAAACACCGCACAGACTCTATCCTGTTACAGACAATACAAAACATTTAATTTAAGTCTGTGAAATATTTATACTTGTGAATGTGACTGTACGCGACGGAGATAATGAACCCGAATTTTTGTCACTATCAGCACATTCGAGTTTACTGTTGATTTTTATTGTAGCTTCACCGACAACATAGATATCACATGTGGTAAATAAACACTCGAGCGTTTGTATCAGCGAATTGAAATTCTACGAAGCTCTTCACATGTGTTTACCTGGGATTTTATCTATATGTGCTGAATTTCATCCGCATCCGTTTAGACGCCTCACACTTATGACGCTGCTTCTCATCGCCACTCTGGATACTACTTTATTTATTTATGATTTATTTGCACACCAAGTACAAAAAGGCGGACCTAATGCAACAAGGCATTATCTACCAGTCTACCTTCAGACTAAACGGAGAAAATAATTTAGGCGCAAAGTGCAAACAGCTACGTTAAAAACATCTATGTCCACATAATATATGCAAACTAATAACCATAACTACATACGAGGGGCGGCTGAAGTTTTGAGCCTAGGGTATAGGATATAAATAGTAAAAATACTGATAGAAAAGTACACAAAATTTATTTTTCTATATAATCTCCTTCTACCACAATGCACTTCCTACATTTGTGATAAAGGGCTTTTAACTCAGTGAAAAAATATTCGCCATCTTTGCCTTCACAATGCTTGTCTACCGCTAGACTTAATTTTTTCGTCACTCTAAAATCTTCGTCTGCGGAGGTTTTTCTTCAAATTTGAAAATAAGTGAAAATAGCTGGGGGCTACGTCTGGACTGTATGGTGGGTGATTGATTTCTTCAAATCCAGTTTTGTTCAGGGCAAGCCTTGCAACTCGCGCAGTGTGCACGGGGTTATTTGCAGGACAATACAAAAACAGGACTCAACTCGCGGAGTGTACACGGGGGCTTTTTGCAGTACAGTGCAAAAACAGGACTCCTTTCGCCAGTTTGCCTCTTCTTTGTTGACAACCACTTGTCGTATTTTTGTCAACAATGCAGCGTTATAGTTCCCGTTAATTGTACTATTCTACGGAAGGTAGTCAATGAATAAAATTCCTTCACAGTCCCAAAAAACCGTGGTCATGAACTAGGATGCCGATCGCTCCACTTTATATTTCCGTGGCGGCTTTTCTCCCTTTTCAATCCACTGCATCAACAGTGACAACGTTAACGGCAGTGTTTGGTCGCCCTGACCTGGGGTCATCTTCTAGCGACTCCCTGCCATGCTTGAATTCTCGGCTTCAACGTTTTAAGGTGGCAAATGAAGGTCCAGACTCCCCGTAAACTGTCGACATCTGTTCAAAATTTCCGTCGGCGTTTTGTTCTTCTTTGTGAGGAATTTTATGACAGCTTTGTACTCCAACTTCGTACTGTTCGGATGACTGTGACATGATGATGTTTACGGATTAATTCCTAAAAGCGAAATGATGCTAATGATGTGACATTCTGTATCTAAGGAAGGTATTCGCAAATTTATAATATTCAGCGCGAGACAATAATGCCACTTGAAGGTACTAAGGCTCAAAACGAGTTATTCCGTATCCACCCTAGGGTGGATAGTCGGAAACGCGACTTCGGGATTCGGAATTCCTATATAATTTTTCTTCTGATTTTCTCCCTCGGGTGTGTACATACGCATAATGATTTCTTATATTTACGCGAAGACTACACATTAAAATTTTTTTTCGTCAAAATTAAACGTCGGGAATTAAAAAGTTAAATTAAATGCGATAATATCCGTAAAAATTAGTTTCATTTAATGTGTACAGTCGTTTATAAAAACATGATAGAAATTGGCTTAAGATTACTTAGTAGACATTAGCATACTTATAAAAATAAATACATACTTCTTGTTTAAAGGTCAAAACTGAAATAGTTTTAATTGTTCAGTTACCTACATATCATTCGATGTGACATAATTTACGTGATTGAATAATGATGGCGTTTGTGAATTACTATGAAAAGACAAGGCTCAAGGACTCAAGGGTGGGCTAGACATCGAGATCACTTTGACCATCCCGTACTGGGTATGAATTATGTTTTAAGGGACATAAAAATTCAATAAAACTTTTTTTCGACATATTGGTTTTATTTAATTTTTTTTGTTATAGACCATGGAACCCTAATGATAGGTACCTAAATCTCTGATGTGCAATGAATCATCGAATACAACGATTTTAATGAATCCTAAGTTGATTGTTGTACTAGGAGTTCAAAAATTATATAATCCAGCTGTATCTCCAGGTCACCTAGATACATCCCATATCTATTGTATCGTCATTTAGTTACATGCATTTACGAATTTTGTAGGTAAAAAGGCATTTTGTAATTATTTTTTTCAGAGTAACGCCTGAACAAAAACATAGGGCAATATTTTGGTGTTAGCCATTGATTTCGAATATAAAAAATATATAATTTAACTGTATAAAAAATAACAAAAAAACTGAGATGTCTCTTTTCTGTCGGGTCTGGGTTTTTTTTATGGGGCGTGACCGTTCTCCTTTAGTAAAGTTTTTGGATTGCTAGCAAAAAAACGTATAGTTTTTGCTAAAACGTCTGTTATAACAAAGACATTTAAAAACTATTGCAAATGTACATTAAAAGAGACGAATTTTACAGGATATACAATTACATCTACTCAATACTGAAATTGGCCATTTCCTGGACGTATTGCTGAATTAATAAATTACTTATTATTATTTAAAACGAGGAAGTTTAATTTGGTTTAAATGCAATACGTTATATGATTTTAGCTTAAGTTTGTGGTTATTAAAAATTAATTAATAATATTCTGTTGCACTGTACTTGGGGTGAAAAGTCGGAACAACTATCAAAAAGTGAATTCCGATTATCCGCCGCGTCTAGGGTGGATAAACGAACAAGCGTTTCCGAGTATCCACCCTAGGATGGATTAACGAACAAGCGTTTCCGAGTATCCACCCTAGGGTGGATAAACGAACAAGCGTTTCTTAGTATCCACCCTAGGGTGGATAAACGAACAAGCGTTTCCGAGTATCCACCCTAGGGTGGATAAACGAACAAGCGTTTCCGAGTATCAACCCTAAGATGGATTAACAAACAAGCGTTTCCGAGTATCCACCCTAAGATGGATTAACGAACAAGCGTTTCCGAGTATCCACCCTAGGGTGGATAAACGAACAAGCGTTTCCGAGTATCAACCCTAAGATGGATTAACGAACAACCGTTTCCGAGTATCCACCCTAAGATGGATTAACGAACAAGCGTTTCCGAGTATCCACCCTAGGGTGGATAAACGAACAAGCGTTTCCGAGTATCAACCCTAAGATGGATTAACGAACAAGCGTTTCCGAGTATCCACCCTAAGAGGGATTAACGAACAAGCGTTTCCGAGTATCCACCCTATGGTGGATAAATGAACAAGCGTTTCCGAGTATCCACCCTAGAGTTATCCACTCTAGACGAATTTTACAGGATATACAATTACATCTACTCAATACTGAAATTGGTGTTGGCCATTTCCTGGACGTATTGCTGAATTAATAAATTACTTATTATTATTTAAAACGAGGAAGTTTAATTTGGTTTAAATGCAATACGTTATATGATTTTAGCTTAAGTTTGTGGTTATTAAAAATTAATTAATAATATTCTGTTGCACTGTACTTGGGGTGAAAAGTCGGAACAACTATCAAAAAGTGAATTTCGATTATCCGCCGCGTCTACGGTGGATTAACGAACAAGCGTTTCCGAGTATCCACCCTAGAGTGGATAAACGAATAAGCGTTTCCGAGTATCCACCATAGGATGGATTAACGAACAAGCGTTTCCGAGTATCCACCCTAGGGTGGATAAACGTATAAGCGTTTCCTGGTATCCACCCTAGAGTGGATAAACGGAATAACCCCTTAAAACTTATACATATATTTACTTTATACTACCTATACATACACATACATAATTTATCTTCTTCATCATTCCGGTTTAGTCCATTGCTGGGCTGCCTCTCTCGTTGTCATTAATCGTCATGCTAGGCAGGCGGATGGATTTTGGCAAAACCAGACGGGAACACCTTTGATGTTATGGCAGATAGTTATAACGCCATCTATCGGGAGCCTTGAGATATTTCTAGTGTAGCGGCGCTGTCTTCGCAACGTAAGCAAATCGCACCGAAGCCTAAATCACGCTATCAAATTTCGAAGTGAAGTTAACGCGTGTTATGTACATTGCACAGTCTACAACGGATGCAGCCAGCTTATCACAAGAGCGACGCCAAGACGTCACGACGCAATTTAGCACATTCCAACGCAACCTATGGAGACTCGGGAGGCTTGGACAATTAGATCTAAGTGGTATCTCATATTGTAACGTATATTTAATAAATTTATATTTCATATTTTTAAAAATGTATTTATCTCTCTCTGGATCATAATTCGCGATATATATAGAACAGCTCCGACATAACACATGGAGCATTGGCCGCTCCCTGGTCTGAAGACCTTGAACGGCGGGAGATCTCCTCTTTTCCTTCCACTCGGCCAAACTAGTATTTCTACAGTCGTCAATTACAAGACCCACGGACGAAATAGAATTTATTACGCAACCACACGGTCTGGGCATTTACAGCTGTTATTATATGGTTCTTCTGTTTCCAAGTGAGGATAAAAACCCTTTTGTCACTAATAGTGACGACCAGTAGCCGGAATATTTACTTTTGAAATTACATCCTGCGTGAATTCGACACACAAATAGTCTCTTGTAGTAAATGGACGCAATCAATTGAATTAATCGTGTACAACACAAAAAAGGTATTCAATTAAATTTATGTATTGATAAGCCAAGACAAGACGCCTGGATATGATCTATTAATGTGTCCTATGGTCTATTATTTATGACATTAATTTTTCGTTTAAAAAAAAAGCTAAGATCTCTCCTTGACTTGCTCTCTATCTGTTCGTAAAGTTTCATTACAATGGGTTAAGCCAATCCGAAGATTATCCCGGAAAGATAGGCAGACAGACAAGCATTTTTAAGTGTTGTTTATGTCTTAATAGCATTCAAATAAACGTCCGAGCACAATAGAAGTCTGTTATTGCAGTTACAGACAGACACTTCAATTTTATTTATATGTATAGATTTTATAACATACAATTAAAGCGAACTGAGCGATAAAGATAAACTAGAAATAGGTAAGCAACAAGCGGCCTCAATGCCGCCACAACACATGCTCACATCCGAGCTATATTTACTTCGTGACATTTGCGCGCAAACAAAAGTTTCTATTATTGCATTGAAATTTATATACAATAGGTACTTAGAAATTATATCAGTTACGAAAACAAATACTGGCGAAAAAATAATGACAGGACAGAACAGGATTATGGTGTCCGAGTGTATGTACACAGGTGCACTCTATTCCCTCACCCTCATAGGGATGAAACGGCAATCCAACACGACCGGAGAGAGATCAGGCGCAGGACCAACGGCTTTACGTGCTTTCCGAGGCACGGGGGTGAAACACCGCCAACTACCTGACTTCAGATTGGTATTAAGGATTTAAACAACAACACACAACAAAAAACACTCACGCCTGTCACCCAGAGGGGTAGGCAGAGACTACGGACTACCATTTGGCGCAATCTTGACACAGCTCTCTCGCCTCCTTTACATCCATATATCTACGCATACATGCCCGTCGGTTAAGGGTACTCCTAATCTGGCCCATTTTCAAAGTATCGCCGATTGGTCGATAAACCTTCGTCTAGGGCGTCCCTTCCAGATTCTGCCAGATTTTTTGACAGAAAAACTCAATAACTAATTTTTTGGCCTGACTCGAGATTCGGACCCGGTACCTCATAATCAACGGTCTCATTTATGACCACCGGACAAACGACACAAGCAAATAATCAACTCTGAAAAAAAAGCTCTCAACTTGAGCAAAATCTATGGATAAGTCTAACATACTCGATAGCAACAATAGAAATTTAAAAATAGAGAATGCAATAATGCAACGAATGTTATCACTATACACGTAACAGAGTAACGTATGAATAACAAAATATAAAAAATAACGGTTAGAGCTTGCGTCATACGGCTTTAACGTGATGTTCTCATTTGAAATTCAAAATTATTAATCTCAATTTCAAAACGTATTAGGCAATATTTGAACTATGTAAGTCAAACATACGATTCCGGGAAAGAGTTCAAGGTATCCGGTTTTACTGCAATCGATCAGAAAATCGTTTTCTTTTTAAATAAAGAGTAAGAGTGACAATCGAGTACACAGTCCGCCTGATAAGTGGATATTGTGGCACCATAGACATCTACATCTATCCTCGATTAAGAATGTATTCCATCAGACATTCCATCTTAATCCTCAGGGGTGACAACGCATCTGCATTTGTAGATGTCTATGGGCCACAGCATCTATTTACAATCAGATGGATTGCGGGTTCGTTTGTCACCCTTATTCCATAAAATAACACATGCCGACTTTATTTAAAAAAAAAGTAGTGTATTAGTCCCAGGTTTACACTAAATCTGTTTCACGAAAAACTCCTGCGGAATTACACGAAGTAAAATATAAACTATAAAGATTGACATATGTCAACTTATGCGAAGATTTTGGCGCCGAAGCTAAAGGACTTATTTAGCAAGGACTCTTATTCTTAAACAATAATTTAAATCTGAGAATATCAATAAACCAGTTTTTGTAATGAAACGGATTGTGTTGTGTTGCGTATAAATTACTAAAAAAAGTGTAACTAGATGGAGAAGGATACGGTTGAATGTTGGGACTTTCGGAGTGTTTATTTATTCTACTAATAGTTGCTGTGTATTCCCACAGTTCATCTTTATTATGAAAAGGTCAAATTGTAAATAATATTAGAGTTTGAAAAAACTTATGCAACAGGTCTTACATTATTAGCTACGATAAAACTAGTAAGAACTCTAGGCCATAGTCATGAAATTATTGCATTATCATTGATTCATAATACGTCTGCAAATTTTTAGATTATATCCGGAAGTAAGGTAAACCTGAATCAAAATAAATTCACGCAAAAACAAATTTACGAATTAAAGGTCACCCAGCGTGAACGAAAAGGCTTATATGCTCTTATAATTGCGCAGCAAGATTTTGTAAGGGAATTACGGACTCCTAGGCTGAAAAAGAGCCCTATAAAGTCCAACTAGTGTAAATAAAAAGATAAAAATTTTGTGTTTGCCATAAGCATGACTTAATTCCTTCGTCTTTCTTCAAACAGCGGACAACCAGACGCTCGGCTAGTCCCCACCCACTTGATGTCGACATACTACGCATGGCGTCATCTTCGTAATACATACAGTAAAAGCGTAAAATAATTTGGCCACGTCAGCAGTGCGAGGGTTGGGGCACGTACCGATGTCGTGCTCGTGGTGGCGGCAGTGCGGGCGCAGGCCCAGCGTCACGTGGCACACGTCGAACAGCAGCTCCAGCAGCGGACGCACCAGCCGCGCCGCGCTCTCCACGCTCCAGATCAGGAAGTCCTCTGCCGTCAGCGCCATGTCCGACCCGATCAGGCACGACCTCCCTGTGTCCTGCACAACAAAAACCACATACTTGTAGTACATTCTTAGACAACGTTCGCCATATACCGCATGTTTAATGGCGTGGCCAATGATCATCCAGTAACGTACACAAAATTTAAGTAAGATCTGAAGTCGATGTTTTCATTGGTTTAATAGTCTCCATGAAAAACAAATCACTACGAATCTTTCATAGTAATTGATACACAAAATTGTGCGCAAGATGTGTTCTCATTTATCTTCAATATTTATTTTATAAAAAATGTAAGGCGTACCTACTAAAATATCTCAAACGCATGACACCAAAAAAACTAAACAACCACGGAATTCAACGTAACATTGCTCAATGCACTGAGACGCCGCCCGCATCCCGCAGGGGTGCGCAATGTCCACGAGAAACCCGTATTGCTACAACAAACCCACTCACCACCGATACTAAGATGATATGCCTAGGACATATCGGTTATTGAGTCCACGGTAAGGCAGTCCAAGCGACACTATACTAATATTTTTCAAGTCCCATGCCTATCATTATAATGCTTTTACACATCTGAAACCTTCCACGTGTTTGCTTTATTTCATGGACCTTACTTTCGTATGTCTTTTAGATAAAGGACTTCCAGCCCCAACTTTTTTTTAATAGGATAAGAGTGACATGCGAACACACAGTCCACCTGATGGTAAGTGGTTGCTTTCGTTTAAATACTAATGTTATATTAATTTTATTTAAGTCAGTTACCAAAGTACACGTATGTATTTCATAATCGCATTTGAGTAATAGCGACATCTACTGCATTTTCTACGTACCACCATGATAGTTAATCAAATTTGGTTCGATAAAAATTACTTTACTTATATATGAATTTGATAGTGCGTTGTAGTTTAATAGACAATCTAAAATACCTAAACTGTTAGGTTTGAAATAATGATGTCAATAGCAGTCCGGAGTCACGAAGTTCACGGTGTTTCAACCCCGTGCCTCGGAAAGCACCTTGACAAAGAGCGCACATAAATAATGACAATGTTTTCTTAGCAACATTAAACAAAATCAGTGTTACTCGTAGACTTTAGAAAACGAAGTTCGCGGTTTACAAAACAAAGAACTAATCTTCTCGCCCACGCGCAGTCGACTAAAGGTGTTCAGTATCTCCTTTTTGTCTTTTTTTGCGGTAACACCGGAGAAAGAACGTGAAGCTGAACGACAGGCATGTTTGTAGAGATAGTTCAGATATTGCTCCGATCGCTGTACACCCTAGATTGTTCTGCGGCAGGCATGTCAGTAGCCGCCTTACGCCTTTGAATAATGAAAATAATTGTAAAATCTTTTTTTTTAACCAACGACTGTAGCGAACGTAATTAATGCAATGTTAGAGATGTTGGTGCATGCGTTACACGTTTCAAATATCAAATATCAATATCAATTGTTTATTTCAGGAACAATAATTAAATTGTAATTTAACTAAAACAGCTTTAAATTTGTGTTTTTGAAGTATAAACTTCTTTAGGTACGTTGAACATTTTTGGGATGGGAAAAAGTACTGAACTCGCGTGACCGTCACGCTGAAATATATAAAATTGATGAAAGTAATGTTGCAAATCCTATTTATTAAATTCTATAAAATTTATATGTATTTATAAATTTGATTGTATTATATAGATAATAATTAATCATTATTTTTCATGTAAAACAGCGCAATGAATGAGAATTTTATTACGTTGATAAAAATAATTTCTAATAAAAAATACTTCCTAAAACAATACTTCTTAACAACCCAAAAATAAAGTTTACAAGTTCGTGAAGCTAAGAAGTTTTAACTTCTGACGTGCAATCCTACGACTGACATTTTTTTTCATGACATGCCATTTGTGCATTGACCTACAGAATAACGCTCAATCTACAGGTAGCGGAACTAACAACACCGTTATTATTAAAAAAAAAAACAAATTACTTACCTCTTTTATCGCAACAAGTTCTTCTTCAACTTTATTCTGTATTAAAATTTCATCCCCGTCATTATTTGGCCCGAGCTGAAACACCGGTTTCTTTCCGTTCTTCGACACTGTCACCAGCTTATCTCTTAAATTGAGAAGGACTACTTCAGGATCAAAATCCTTGTCGCCTTCAGACTCTGTGTTGTCCGAGGGCGTCGAGGCTCTGGAGCTCTGGTACTTGAAGGACTCGTTGGCAACGGTGCACAGTATTTCAACCATGTCGATTATTTCCTTCTTGTTAAGAATTCCATCTCCGTCCAAGTCGAAAATCTTGAAGCAGACTGCAAATAAAACTCTATTTCAACCAAATGATTTGTAAGATCTAATATCTTCGTTTTAAATAATTCAATTTAAACGTAAATTAGTACATTATATTTTAAACCTACACTAAAGGACCTTTTTACTAGAAATGAGGCATTCTATCTTAGTCGTCAGGGGTCTGAATCGCATCTGAATATTGATTTTTAATTTAATATTTTCTCTGCGTAGGACGATAACTCAGTTCGTGACTGAACGTTAAATCTCCGGTATGAACACTAGACATTTAATAAAACTCCAGAAATTTTTGGATGCTTAACAGCACCCGTGATCATGGGGGACCTGAGGGGTTTGACGTCTCGATATCATAGTTGACGTAGAGGCTGAACGTAGCCCAGCCCATATTTACATGAACACTAGACATCGAATAAAACTCCCGACATTTTGGATGTTTTACAGCACCCGTGGTCACAGAGGGGCGGGACAATTAACGAAGGCTACCTTCAGCCATTTAATATAGCTTGAATAAAATTAACTGATTGTACAGTTAAAACTAAACGCGATAAAATCTTTTATGCAGTATTTATATGAGTTATCTAACAGCCGTGCCCTTCGAACTGGGGTGTACTGAACTCGGATCTGACGACTTAGCTCATGTGTTTCGATTTTTCTCATGCTGTATAGTACCTTCGTAATATGTTTTTAGAACATTTTTTTTATAGTATAGGGTGACAAACGAGCACACATTCCACCTGATGGTAAGTGGATGTCGTGGCCCATAGACATCTACAACTATCCTCTGTTACAAATCAAAATGTAGATGCGTTGTCACCCGTGAGGACTAAGATGGATTGCCTCATTTCCAGTAAAAAGGGCCTCCGGCCACCTGCACTCACCAAGCGAAACGCAGAGGTAAACCTCTACTTCACGTTGGTTTTCTGTGAGGTCGTGGTACTACCCCGGTTCGAGCCGGCCCATCCGTGCGACAGCAAAAGCTGCCGCGTGGCTCTACCACTGTTATCAATTAAATGGGCTCAATGGAGCTTCGAAACAGACCGATTAGTTTATTTTAGCTACTATCGTAGCGTAATGTCTTATTTTTTATTTACTTTCATGCACAAATAGTACATATGGCGGATTTAGTGCCGTAGGGCGTTCTCTTCCAGTCAACCATGAGGCTAAACAGGGATAGACATATAAGAGGCGGTGTAGCAGGAATCAAAATAGAAAGGGATGATATAAATCTTATGGAATTTGCTATAGGGAAATGAGATTAACATTGAAACTAAATTTGTTTGGCAACAGAGGGGTGCATTATGTATATAGCTTAAATTGTAAAGTCCCTTAGAGAAAAGTTTAAACAAATAAATATCTTTAGCATCGCAATATATTCATGAAAATGTTACATAAATGTAACATTTTTATATGTAGGTAAAAATATAAATACCTGATAAGAACTAACAAAGATACTATTCATGATTTAAACACTAGGAACAAACACAAGCTTGTAATGCCAGTTACAAGACTCCACAGAATTAGTAATTCATTTATGGGGCAATGTATACGCTTTTATAACACAATTTCAGAAAATGTTCAGTATGTCAACCAACATTTCATGGGTTTTAATTTTTTTGCGCGGTACCCTAATTCTTTTTCAAAAATAAAAGTCGCCGAAGTTACTTTTTATAACATTTGCTATCTGCCAGTGTAAATCCCGTCAAAATCGGTCCAGCTGGGAGATTAGCCGGAACAGACAGACAAATTGTTATGTATGTACGAAAATAGTTTTCTTGTTATAACTATCGTATATACTTTCATATGCATTTAGTAAAAATCTGTTATTTTGACATTACAAACAGACACTTTAATTTTATCTATTTGTATAGATTGTATATTATTTATTTGGTAATATTATTTTATGGAAATAACGCCCGGGAATGAGGTAATCGCTCATTCTATTATCTATAAATATACATGAAATAAAAGTATCTGTCTGTAATATCGGAATAACCGCCTTAAATTGAGCTGAGGGGATTATTTGACTGCCATAAAGATATGAATAACATTTTAATTTTTTTGTTGTCCGTCTGTCTGTTGGAAACTTCACTAACATATTGCAATTCTAAGATTAAGAGATTTAGAACAAAAACATAAAATGTTATATTAAATGTAAATAATGTCATAAAATCTCTCACAATTAAAAACACATCCGTAATCATTAGATCGTTTAATGGTCACGGATGTGTTTAATTGTTACACAACATAAACTTTTTAATAAGTTTTATTATTTTGTAACTATTACTTTATTTATTAAACCAAGTACGGATCAACAATAGTTTTGATTACTTTTGTATTCGTTGCAAGGAATTGCAATTTGTAGATGTAAAACAACGTAGGCAAATAGTTCAACTCATTTTAAAGGCAACAAATAATAAAGAAATACTAATTTAAGTTTTTTATTAGTGATCGATGAATTTAAAGAAATATATTATGAATACTAGCTTTCATAAAGTCAGTATTCATATAATTCTTTAAGATTCGTTGTGAATCCGTTGTTATTGCCTTGGAATAAAGTCTGATTTTATGTAATGTAAAAATGCGTTAGTAACATTTATTTAGTAGTAGTGATAATATAATACGACGTAACAGTTTGTATGTGTGCTCCCTGTGACATCGATTCTCGTACAAAATAAGGTTGGCAGCCATTCTATTGTGAATTACAGTGTTCTACGTATTTTCCGAACCAGTGGTAAATAAAAAAAATAATATCAATAAGTATTACATAATACTCTATAATGAATATGAATATTCTATGCTATACTATTTTCAAGGTCGCATAAGCGGAATAAAAACACATTTCGGCACACGGCAGTTAAACACTGAATTCACACACAATAAACGCAATGCAACGCTACGACAAATTGTACGTTTGTCGAGGGACAAGATAGAGCCATTACATAATTTAAAGAGTTAATACAAATGTAGAATAAATTAACAAAAAAAATTGAAAAACTCAAGTCGTAAAATTATATGGAACTTATTTTATAGATTTTTATACGTGGTAGAGCCATGCTGCAGCTATATTATGGTTGTAGCATGAATGGGTCGGCTCGACCGAGGAAGTAGCACGCTCTCAAAGAATATCAGCGTAAAATAGCAGCCTGACACTGCTGTGTTTCGTATGGTGAGTGTAGAGAACCGGAGACCCATTTTACTGGAGAAGAGGCATTCCATCTTAGTCCTCACGGGTGACGACGCATCTTCATTTTGACTCTTTATTGAGGATCGATGTAGATGTCTATGGGTCACAGCGACCACTTACCATCAGGTGGACTGTGTGCTTGTTTGTCACCCTATTCTATAAAAAAAATATTTAATCGGTTTAATTTTTACTTTTTAACTTCTATTACCCTTTACACCCATGGTCTCGGGGGGACTGAGGTGTTTGACGTCCCGGTGTCATAGTTCACCATTATAAGAAATCATTATGTCAACTCGTAAAAACTAATAGTTTTTGACTACTTGGACTCTGCCTACTCTATCGGAGATTTCAGGCATGACGTTATGTATAAAGTACAGCCTATATATCCACTGCTGGGCACAGGCCTCATTTCATTTTTGAGAGGGTTTTAGGGTAAAGGAATGTCCGCCGCGCTGCCCCAATGCGTGTTGGCGAACTTCACGTCTTTGAAATATTTTTCTTAGTTCTCAGCAGTCTCAAAGTAGCCTAAGTTACTCCTTATAATACCAGATATCTGCCGGTGAAAGTCCCGTCAAAATCTAGCCATTTCGGAGATTAGCAGGAACAAACAGACAGACCGACAGATAGACAGACAGACAAACATTTTATAAATTGTGTTTTTGTTATAAGTACCGTACATACTTTCATATGCATTTAGTAAAAAGCTGTTATTTTGACATTACAAACAGACACTTCAATTTAATTTATTTGTATAGATAGATGTATAGTTTGTTGATTTTATTAAACGCTGTGATAGCAATGTAATATTGTTTGTGGCAAACATTTCTAGATAAACATATGGTCATGACACAAAAACCTAAAACTATACATCACTTGTTCTGCTGTACTTCTAACAATACTTGATTTCTACAGAATTTTAGTCCTACCTACAAAAAATTAGTTAAATGTTTTACTGTAAATTTTATCCAGAGCGAAAAACCCGTATTCTATTCCCGCCGGAACCGATGAAATTGTTTATTGCAATTTTAAGTGCTGATTTACCGCGCTGTGCGGTTTAGGAAAATATCATGTGGTAACCTGCATGACTGTGTAGTTTGCTAGTGGAGCTGAAGATGGTGCAGCTTAATGAAATAACTGCTTCATAACCAACTTAGAAATAAGAGGCCTGTGATCAACCAGCAGACGTAAATAAACTGTAACTCTACTTTTTTTCTTTTTTTTTGAATTAGGATGACAAACGAGCACACATTCCCCTTATAGTAAATGGGTGCTGTGGTCTATAGACATCTATATCTATCCTCAATTAAGAATCAAAATGCAAATGCTTTGTCACCCCTAAGGACTAAGATGGAATGCCTCGTTTCCACCAAAATGGGTCTCCGCTTCTCTACACTTACAATACGAAACACAGCAGCATTAAGCTGCTATTCTACGCCAGCTTTCTGAGAGCGTGGTCCTTCCCGGGTGGAGGCGACCCATTCGTGCTACAACTATAATATACCTGCAGCGTGACTCTACAACGTAAAACTCTTTAATTTACTACGAAATTTAAGAAATTCAAAAACAACATCAGGCTTTCAGACGAGATTAAGATTCTATTACATGACGAGCTGTAGCACTAGAAGCTGTGTACTTTACTACACATTATTTTTTAAATTATAAAAAATTATATAAGGAATAAATTCAAAGGGAAGGGCACAAATTTTCAAAAACTGCATGTAAATAATTTTTGTAAATATATTTTCTTGAAATTTAATTTTGCTGTAGGTATATTGGCCATAGAACAAATTGAAAAATCAGACGTCTCTTTCAGAGTTTTAACTCGAGGCTGAGATGAATCCGCTGAACAAAGCAAAAACAATAGCAAACTGAATGTTGGCGGACTTAAAATGTGTTACCTAACATGTCTTTCTACGATCGCTAACGCTATAGAAAAGTATAAAATGAATGGGAATGTACATATCTAACATCGTTTTCATATAATTTTCTATAGCATTAACAATCGTAGAAGATCATCTTGACTAACTCCGTAGATGCCCTCAAAATAGCTCAGCACGGGGTAAATCAACACTAAAAATTAAGATCAACCATTGCAATGGTGTTAGCAGTGATCAAACTGCTTGCGCACTACGTCTAGATAAGCACTAGAGCTACCACGGTTCCTGCGAACTACCTAATTGATTGGAAATCAATCAAACACAATCATACATCGGGTGATTGCTATCCACTCAAGCCCACGTCCCATCTTATCGCAGTTGGATACAGCTAGGTTAGAATGAGTCAGTGATCTGTTTGTTGAGATAGAATTAATTTTAGATTAGATTTATGTGTTGCACGGGATTTCAAAATTAATAAAGACGTTTTGACTCGCAGAATTGTTGAATGCATGCAATGCACTATGTCGTTAATAATTTTTTTTAGAAACAAAACTGTGCGTAAAGTTGAAACAATGTATATTGTTGTATTCACCCATATATTGCCACCCTTTGCGGTGGTATTTTTTATTCAAAATTACATGTGACCAACTTTTAAACATAATCTATTTAACAAAAAAAAAAAGAATCATCAAGTTTTTTGACGTCTATTCAACAACTCCTTTTTTGAAGGAAAAGAGATAATGGTCCATGCAAACGTTAGTAATCGAATATACAAACCATTTTCTTTCCGTATAGTAAAATTTGTACAGACGCGTCCTGTTAGACGTGAATCGTCCTTATTAGACCATATTATGTAATGTACAAATTCCAACAATATGGGACAGAATCAAAGCGTTATCTTGTAGGTCGTTAACCGCAATACAGCTCGATTAAATGCCAATGCTCAATACAGATACTCATATAAGATTCACCCAAACCATGCTTATAAATTGTATTAAAGATCAATCTTTAATATTATTTTAATAAAATAACAGTCTTATTAGTCGAAAAAAGTTATTATTCAGTGGAAGAAATCTAAGCCGATAAGTTATTATAAGTTTATAATAAAATTAAATTTGCATGCTATATTAAAGCAGAATGCACAAGGATTCACAAACAAAATGTAACACCCGATATATTTTAACTACAATTCAATGCAAATAAAAGTATCATTAAAAGTATCACTTAAACCATGACGTATATTAATAAACCTAGCAAGCTAACAGCATAGCAGTGGCGAAGCAATCAGCTTTGTAGCGGTTTCTAACGGTTGCCGTTGAGGAATCAGTTTCAAAATAGGAGGTTCAGATGCCTGGGTGATCAGTAATCGATTGCTGAAAACAGAATTTGAAAATTCGAAACCGTTCTCGAGATAATCATGGGACAGACGGACAGACGGACAGACATCGTGAAATCAATAAGTGACTTCGCAAGCTTCGCCACTTAATAAGTATATTTTCGGGTTACAATGAGGTAATTTCTATCAGATAATTCAATATAACAATAGTACAATTGCCTAAATAGTGTTGTAAGATGAAAATTTTAACAATAGTCAATACACTATATCTGACCTTGAACTGATGTCATTTGCAGAAAAATAACAGGCTGTATAGATAGGCGTACAAAGTACAAATAACTTCACTGGTTTATGATGCATCTACGACACGAGAAAATACTGTTGGGGGGGGGGGACGTTTTTTTAATACAGAAAAGATAACTGGCAAGTAATGACTGGCATAGAATGTCGACAGGCATAAAGTCTGCCCATTGTTTTGTTACCTTAGTTGTAAGGTGTTACAATGAAGAATAAATAGAGTAATTAAAAAATGTTTCAATTTTTATAGGATAGGGTGACAAACGAGCACACAGTCCACCTGATGGTAAGTGGTTGCTGTGGCCCATAGACATCTACATTTATCCTCCTTTGCGAATCAAAATGCAGATGCGTTGTCACCCGTGAGGACTAAGATGGAATGCCTCCTTTCCAGTAAAAAGGGTCTCCGGTTCTCTATACTCACCATACGAAACAGCAGTGTTAAGCTGCTATTTTACGCTGGTATTCTGTGAGAGCGTGGTCCTTCCCCGGTCGAGCCGACCCATTCGTGCTACAACTATACTACTAATATAGCTGCAGCATGACTCTACCACGTTTAAAAAAATACCGCAGAAATCATGTACAGAATCATACCGCAAACCAATTATATTTTTCATCATTATAAAGTAAGTACATACGTATCGTCAGAGGCTCCATCAATGGAAACCTTCGGCGCGAAATTCACTCATTAACGCGCGTAAACTCCCAGTGTTGCGAGCTTAGCATCTACCTTATGACAGACGTGAGTGCGTGTTCTTACAAAAAGTTGAGCAAATTTTATAAATTAAATAAAACTAATTTTACGGATTGAAATAAGATTTTTTTTAATTTCATTACTGCTTATCATTACAGCTTATCAAAACTCCACTGCTGAACATACGAAGCCTTTTCCTTAATGCTGCTGTGTTTCGTATGGTGAGTGTAGAGAACCGGAGACCCTTTTTACTGGAAACGACATGGGTACTGGTAACCATGGTACATGGTATATATAGGCTACATGGTACCCCCCCCCCCCCCCCGTGACATGGGTACTTGTAAAGCGTCCGAAACGTCAAGAATTAAAAAGTTAAAATTAAATGCGACACTATGCGTAAAATTATTTAACGTGCATGCATTATTCGCGTAAATATAAGAAATCGTTATGGTTTTTTAAGTTGGTTTAACTGCACTAGAAATGTACGCAGCCGTCCGTGGTTCTTTCTTTATTGGTATAAAATTGGGAGCACAGAAAATAAATTAATCGATAGCACACTTATCGACGATAAATCGGTACATTGTCTAATCTAAGTATGTTAAACAAATTTATTGAATAATGTTTTCATTTCTAGAGATCATTTCCAAAACTGTAAATAATAAATTTTTTAGAACATGCAAAGTTCCACAACGCGAATTGGCGCAAAATTAATTGAACACAGAACTGACCTTCACTTATCTGGACGTTTCTTACAGCAACTTTCAGAAAAGAAACATCAATTTGAAAAAAGCAAGTACGAGAATAGAATAGAATAGAGCCACGTTTATTTAATATAGTTTATAAGAACACTTACCGAAAGTCATTTAAGTTTTATCACTGGTTCGGAAAAAATACATAATTGAATGCGCTAAAAATTGTTGCTCGTAATGCTGATTGTAACCGTTGTAAACTTAACTGTTCGGTTAAACCAAATTTAAAATCATTATCATAGCGCGCAAATGTTCACGGTTAACATCCATCGTTTTAAATGAAAACCGCGGGAAACGTTGCAGGTAAATTAATAAAACTTTGTTTTTTTTTTAATATTGAGCAATTGGCTTAGGGAGTTCTTTTTTTAAATAAATTTGCTTTTTAGAAACATATAACACGGGTGCGTTCCATTTTTAAATTTCGAGCATCTCAAAACTTATTGAGTGACCTACGTAGCCGTGTAAGAATATCCACCTCCCTTTATCGTCCTGTGTGTGTCTTAAAAGGAAACCAAATAAGAGATGAGCAGCAGTGTCTTCCTAATAACCAATATAAAACAAAAAATGCGCTTGCCAACCGGCCTGCTAAATGTGGCAAATATTGCAAATATTCCACCAATGAGGCAAACTAATGGGGCGGCCTATGTTTAGCAGTGGACTTTGGCTTAGGCCCTAGCGGTAAGTAACATAACGGAATAAGAATTGAGGCTTTTAAAAATATACCAGGAGTGCATCAATGAATGTTATTACATTTCAAATATTAATCTAGCGATCATGTGGCTTATCATACTATAATCGGTTTGCTAAATGTAACGTCTAGATTAAAATGATCATCGCGTTAGATCATCCACAAGGACAGATAGCATTATATTTCATTTTCTGCAAATACAAAACTATCTTTTTCATTTCTTTTTAAACAAGACTTACAGACCCAAAAATTGAGAATTTTTTGTATCCAGTGGTATACAAACACTGCTGTAGACATCTAACCCACTACACGTACTCCTTAGGGTTAAGATCGAATGTCTCATAGCACAAAAAAATATTTATTTATTTATTTAAACTTTTATGCACAAAAAATAAAATCGTGGACTTAATGCCTTAAAGCATTCTCTCCCAGTCAACCACGAGGCTAAGCAGAGATAAACATATGGGAGATAGCGCTGCAAAATAAATATAGCCTCTTATTATAGTGATCCTTTAACAAGTGGTAGAGCCACGCGGCAGCTTTTGCTGTCGCACGAATGGGCCGGCTCGAACCGGGGTGGTACCACGACCTCACAGAATACCAGCGTGAAGTAGAGGTTTACCTCTGCGTTTCGTTTGGTGAGTGCAGGTGGTCGGAGGCCCTTTTTACTGGAAATGAGGCATTCCATCTTAGTCCTCACGGGTGACAACGCATCTGCATTTTGATTCGCAAACGAGGATAGATGTAGATGTCTATGGGCCGCAACAACTACTTACCATCAGGTGGACTGTGTGCTCGTTTGTCACGCTTATCTTATAAAAAAAAAATCTTCAAACACAAGCACAAGGGTCCACCTGTTGCCCAATAAAGGAAATAGGTAAGAGATTGATATCTACTGTCACTTCAAACCTAAACACCCTGATCACAATGTTTTATATGGTCAGAGTGACAAACGCACATACACTCTATCTGATGATAACTAGATGTTGTGGTTCACATACAGATGTAGATATGTATATCCTTAATTAAGAATAAAAAATAGGTATGTGTTTATGACCACAGTATAGAAGTGAAAACTTCTGATTATAGTTATTTTTTTGCTTTATATAAATAGTATATGAGTATGAACGAATTAAACGCCAATTAGTCTAATTATATAAAAAAATATTTATATGTAAATTAATTGCACGATTCAGTGCATAACCAAGCCGAGCGCGCTTGATTTCGAGTGGAGCCGAGTAAACCCGACTCACCGTCACCGACCCGAGCGTGACCGTTCACTTTCGTTTACTGTTCATAAAAATAACGCGTCTAAAGAAGTTTTTTTTTACATCAAAAATAATGCAGATGCGTTGTTTTCCCAGACGAGCAAAATACAAGTGGTAAAATTAAGAAAATTGTAGAACCGACTGCGACATAAATATAATTTATTGATTTTTATAAAACCGCTCGACCGATTTCGATAAAATTTAAACGGGACCAGACCACCTGGGAAGTATACCCTTTAAAACAAAAAAAGAAGTTTCCAAATCGGTTCAGTCTTCGGGTAGTCGTACACAGACTATCCGAAAACATAAAAAAAAATTCCGTCGATTTGTAAGCCTCTCCTCCTTTTTGAAGTCGGTTGAGCAGCGTACACCGCAGCACAGCTCCCTGCAGTGTAAGGGTGCACTCACACTTGAGGCACTCGGCCGCATTGAGCCCGCAGCACAGCTACCTACAGTGTACGGATGCACTCACACTTGAGGCGGTCGGCCGCACTGAACCCGCAGCACAGCTCCCTGCAGTGTACGGGTGTACTCACACTTGAGGCGGTCGGCGCGCGGGCCGCGGCCGGCCGCACTGAGCCCGCAGCACAGCTCCTTGAAGTCGACGTGCCCGTCGCGGTTCTCGTCGAGCGCGCGCAGCACGCCCGCCACTGCGGCGCGCGGTAAAGGCGGCGACAACAAAGGCGCCAGGCTCTCCGCGTCCAGCTGCCCGCTGACAGACTTATTGCGCAGCGACCAGAACCACTTCTCCAGCTCTATTATATCCTGTCGACAAAATGCACTTTAGCGAACGCTTCCAAGTCTCGTCGTCTAGTGGCGACGTAAGAGAATCCACTACCCCTATGGTTGCCTCCTGCACTTTTAGTATTTAAAATGATAATTTAAGTATTTTAAATGATAATATTAATAACAAATGATAAGTAAAATGATAACCTGGCCGTACCGTAATATGTAGTAGTGGCAGTGTAAGAATACCCACTACCATACCGTCCCGTGGGTGTCGTAAGAGGCCAGAGAGGAACATTAAAACAGCTGCAGCATCTTCCGGATAACAACTATAAATTTAAAAAAAGCTGGGGTTGATAACCCGCCTTACCAAGCGTGGCAACTATGGCAAAATCCTGCTGCCCCGTGTAGTGGCGGGTAAGAATACTCACTATCCCATATCTTCCCGTGGGTGTCGTAAGAGGCGACAGAGGGAAACTGAGGCAGAGGATAAAAACTGCGGTTGCCAACCTGCTCGCCAAGCGGGGCAACTAAGGCAATATACCCCCCATTTACATACGAACAGACATAATCATGCAGCAATGCATAATAAAAGTACAAGTAACAAAGCTCACAAACTCATACATACGATAATACGTACAATACTCCTAATCCATGCTTGGCCAATAAAGGTTAATCTTTAATTTTATAGTCAGTCTGAATAAATAATTACTAAAGAATACACGCCTCTTATTCTCAATACTGTTTAAACAAAGTAAATCGCACCGTGTACCTAAATTACAACAACATAATTATGGTCCTTTCAGCCGGACAGTAGAGAACGGAGATCGGTCAAATATGTCGCCGCGAGAACAAAATCCGTTAGGAGATATGGCGGGGCCTAGTTATTGAAAAACAGCACTGTTTTGCAAAATTTATATTTCACTAGCCGTTGCCCGCGACTTCGCCCGCGTGTATTTTATTACGATTGGATTTCATGGGTTTTAATCGTTTTACACGGTACCCTAATACTTTTTCTAAAATAAAAGTAGCGTAAGTTACTCCTAACAACATCAGCTATCTGCCAGTGAAATTCCTGTCGAAATCGGTCCAGCTGTTTCAGAGTTAGCCGGAACAAATAGACAATAAAAATTGTGTTTTTGTTATTATTACCGTATAGACTTTCATATTCATTTAGAAAGAAGCTGTTATTTTGACATTACAAACAGACACCTTAATTTTATTTATTTTTATAGATGTATAGTTTACTTTACTTTCGGTAAACATAATTCTTTGTGGTGTACAATAGGTACGGAAGTTTTAAGAGCACTAAGTATTGTGGAAGACATTGCACAAATTTTAAAAAGACTCACGTGAACCTAAAATAAATGTCCTAAAGCAAGATTAACGTCTATCTATGACGAGGCGCGTCTCAAATGTATTGAACAACATTGAATGGATTACATTCTCTTATGAATGAATGAACGCCTTTAATCGTCAGCTAATAGTGAGTCGGTTACCCAGGCACTATATTGTTAACTAGGATGTGCGATCAAAATATTGCCTAACTATTTAGTTTTCAAAACGTATTATGTATGGAGTATACCAAAGATGTACAATATTAGAGTACACAACGATCAATACCAAGTATCAAGTACAAAATTATTTCTAAATTTATTTAAATTAAAAAATAAATAATAAGGAATCTAAACATAAAAACATAGACCCCATTAATTTATAAAAAAATAAATCTTAATTTAATAGAAGTATTATTTACCTTATGGTAGCCCAAGTTCGAACTAGAATCTAAGTAGAAATTAAACTAATAGCTAGTTAGTTATTTGCTCACTGGTGTACGAATAGGTTTCACGACAGTCACCCCTAGTCACGGCACTTAGCAGAGTTTGGCATTCAAATGCATTAGATGTACAATAATTAAAAATTTAAAATTTTGCTCAACCGAATTCAATATAAATTATTAAGTATAACTGAAAAACTATTGGTCAGACCTTGATCAAATTTATATGGGACCACTTGTGAAGTACCAGCTTTCAAATAAAAAAGAATCATCGAAATCAGTTCACCCAGAAAAAAATATGAGATAACACACTTAAAAAAACATAGTCGAATTGAGTACCTCCTTCTGTTTGAAGTCGGTAGAAAATATTAATGCCACTCGAGAACCTTTCTTCCCCATCGGTTGTCGGTTCTTCGAGCTATACGGCCGGTACACTGCCACTTCAGCTTACTAATCCGTTGGACTATGTCGGTTACTTTGGTTCTACTGCGGATATCCTCATTTCTAAGTTTATCACGCAGAGAAACCCCGAGCATAGCCCTCTCCATAGCTTGCTGAGCGACCTTGAGCTTCCTCATACGGCCAGCAGTGAAGAACCACGTCTCAGATCCGTAGGTCATCACTGGTAACACGCACTGGTTGTACAATTTCGTTTTATGGTTTTGAGGTATGTGTCGTAGTTTCCCGAACGCTGCCCAGCCGAGTTGAATCCGTCGATTGACCTCTCGGTCGAAGTTGGACTTACCTAGTCTAATACGCATCAACATATTGTGAAGCAGCATACTATGAAGAATAATTATTATAATATAATATTGTAACTTCAGGCTCAGAAGGGCTAGATCCCAGAGCCGTAAAGCCAGTTATTAAGAAGAAGAAGAAGATACATGTACATAATATATCTAAAAATTCAAGAAGAAAACATTTTGAGGACATGATGTGGAGTCATCAAAACACATTGGACTGCGCAGCGAACTCAAAACCTCCACCCATTGGTGGAATATACTGCTAGCTAAATAACTTTACATTTTTGTAATATCTTACGAACACGGCAGATGAAATAAAAATCAATTGAGAACTTATTGAGAGCATCGACGGAGCGCCTTGTAATGTTCAATCGACAGAATCATATTTAGGACACTAATATGTAAGCGAGGAATATGCTCGGTTACTTCGATAGAAAATTCCAGAATTTCCGTTACCAATATAGGCAGTTTAACACAAGATCATTAAGTACAATATAACAAGTGAGCTCATTAATTATTGATTAAAACAGCCTACCCAAGTCTATCTCTGAACATAGGTCTCCACAGTAGATTGCCTCTGAAGAGCGATCTACGCTTTTATTTATTTGTTCGGAACACCAGCTGCATGGAAACAATTCACTTATTACAAAATTTAAAATAAACATAGCTATTAAAAGGTCGCGTATGAAAATTAAATTTTCTTTTTATAGGATAAGGGTGACAAACGAGCACACAGTCCACATGATGGTAAGTGGTTGCTGTGGCCCATATACACCTACCTTCGATTACGAATCATTTACGAAAACGAAAGCGTTGTCACCCGTGAGGACTAAGATGGAATGCCTCTTTTCCATTAAAAAGGGTCTCCGGTTCTCTACACTCACCATACGAAACACAGTAGCGTTAAGCTGCTATTTTACGCTGGTATTCTGTGAGAGCGTGGTCCTTCCCCGGTCGAGCCGACCTATTCGCGCTACAACCATAATATAGCTGCAGCATGGCTCTACCACGGGTAAAAATGTATTTAGACCACCCAAGCTTTTCTTGAAAACAAAATCAACCACTTAAAAATACAGAAGGGGGGGGGGGGAATACCTAAAAATTGTGGCACGCATAGAGTGGGGACCGAAAAACTCTTAAGGCAAACAACTTGTTGATATTTGAAGGCTTCCGTAATAATTCCAAGTTGCAGTTACCTAATGAGAGATGGTTGAAAAAGTTACTTGCGCGAATAAGGAAAGAGTTAGTGTCAGCTCTGGGTATTGCTAAACGGAAAATACCTATAACACATATCCAAATGAGTAATAGGTAATTTGCGTGGTATGCAGGTGTTAACTTGCTTTAATGAGGGAGGACAGTCGATGAGACTGAAAACAATTTGTAACAGATACAAAATGTCAGATATTTGCAGTCTTCTGTCTAGGAGTAAAATGTGAAATCTCCTAAGGCTCGTCTCGTACTCATGATCTACTCGAACGCCACGCCATAGTTGCCATGTTTGGCAAGCAGGAAAAAATAAAAATATAAATATTAAAATACAATAAAAAAGAAAATTCAACTAAAATGATAAATTAATAATAAAACTGCACCAAAAAGGGGCAATTTTACAATCTATACAAATAGATAAAATTGAAGTGTCTGTTTGTAATATTAAAATAACAGCTTTTTACTAAATGCATATGAAAGTATATACGGTACTTATAACAAAAACACAATTTTGTCTGTCTGTCTGTCTGTTTGTTCCAGCTAATCTCCGAAACGGCTAGACCGATTTCGACGGGACTTTCACTGGCAGATAGCTGATGTTATAGGAGTAACTTACGCTACTTATATTTTAGAAAAAGTATTAGGGTTCCGCGCAACATAATTAAAACCCTAAATCACACGCGGGCGAAGTCGCGGTGAACAGCTAGTTACAAACAAAAGTAGAAGCCTTATTTACTCGTATTTTCAAAAACTGCAATAACGGTATATCATTATTTATATATTATTTGAACTTAAGTATAACTTAAAATTTGGCTACTCCTTGAAAAATAACCCTGTACCTATATGTTCATTGTTTCTAAAACCGAACCCGAGTAGAAGCACTTCTGGTTCCTTCTTCGTCATCAGCCCGTAAGAGTCCTGAGCTGAACATCGGCTTCTTCCGTTGTAGAGTGGACTTGCTTTAATCGTCGCGCTTGGCAGGAGGATCGACGAACGCAGTATCAGATTTCTCACACCTTTGGCGCTGCTACCCGTCATCGGAGTCATTTTAGTTCTACATAGTATGTAAACAAGATTGTTATACAGCCATCTTTCGGAAGCCACGAGAATAAACACTCACGCCTGTCACCCAGAGGGGTAGGCAGAGACTATGGACTTCCATTTGGCATGGTCCTGACACACCTCTCTCGCTTCCTCCACATCCATATACCTACGCATACATGCTCGTCGGTTAAAGGTACTCTTGATTTGGCCCATTTTCAATATATCGCCAATTTGGTCGAACTTTCGCCTAGGGCGTCCCTTCCCGACTCTGCCGTTCACCTCTGCAACGTAAATTTGCTTTGTCACTCTTTCCTCATTCATTCTTTCTACATGAGCAAACCACCGAAGCATTCCTTTCTTAATCCTGGTCACAACATCATCTTGCAAACCACACTCTTCTCTTATCAAACAATTTTTCACTCTGTCATTCAGATTCCACGAGAACTTTCTGCTATATTCATTAGTACACTTTAGCGACGCCCACGGGATGGTTTATTTTAAACCCCCAATACACGATAATACATAAGGCTCCTTATAGGTCATCATCACCATCATTACAGCCCTTCAAAGTCCACTGGTGAACATAGGCCTCCCCCAAGGAACGACACAAAGCACGGTCCTGAGCCACCTACATCCACGGACTTCCTGCATGTCTTACCAGGTCGTCGTTCCATGTAGTGGGGAGCCGCCCCACACTTCGCTTACCGGTACGAGGTTGCCATTAGAAAACCTTTCTTCCCCATCTGTAGCCGGTTCTTCGAGCCATACGGCCGGCCCATTGACACTTCAACTTTACGTTGGGCTCTGACTGTTACTCTGGTTTTACTGCGTATATCCTCATTTATAAGTCTATCACGCAGATAAACTCCTAGCGAAGCCATCTCCTTAGCTCGCTGAGCGACCTTGAGCTTCCTCATACGGCCAGCAGTGAACAAGTCCCTCATATGTACACACAAAATATTCAGGATATGGACACACATAGATACGCAATCAGATTTCTTATTTTTGCAGTAATCGTCAATTACTTTATGTATCTAGGGCGTTATAAACATCTTTGATCATGACTCAATCTTTCGCTGTGTCCAAGTGACTGCTATCGGAATTTCTCAACTTAGGGGAAAACCCGAATTGAGGTTATACTTCGTCATCACGACACAGGTAAGGGTTGTCAAATATGTATTATTTCTCAAATGATTTTTAATTTTCTCGCTTAACGATATATTTTTTTTTGCTTTAGCTTTAATAGCTCCTTGGCGATGTGGCAATGGCAATGAGTTGCAGCGCTAAGGCCCGCCGGTTCGAATCCGGGCGTAACAAGTATTTGTATAGGCTACAAATAATTGTTCGTGGTCTGGATGTTTGTCCTTGTAAAATTTATGTATGTAAACGGCCCCGATACTGGAGAAAATCCTAGTGTGGCGGTGAGGTTTTTTTTTTAAATTATAGTAGGCGAAGCCGAATAAAATAGAATATCTTTTATACAATATAGATTACATGAAATTCTTATTGAATGTCATTGTTTACTTTTACCTGTGGTTCGGAAATAATTTAAAATCCAAAATTTTGTACAGCTGACTTCAATATAAATTATTAAGAATAACTCAAAAACTATTGATCAGACCTTGATCAAATTTATATGGGACCACATGAGAAGCACCAGCTTTCAAATAAAAAAGAATCATTGAAATCGGGTCATCCAGAAAAAAGTTTTAAGGTAACATACAAAAAAAAAACAATACAGTCGATTTGAGTACCACCTCCTTTTTAAAGTCGGATACCCAGCACGATTTTTTTTAAAGTAAATTTATTTTTGTTTTATTTATTTATTAATAATACAATAAGAAAGGTTGTAAAAACTATTTACAAAATTTATTTTAGAAACAGTTTGGAAGCTACATCCATTTCCAGGGGTTATGTGAATACATAATGAATATTTAATATTATAATAACACTTTTTATACGGTTTTTATTTCATAAAATAATTCAACTTGGTAATAGAGACACATTGTATATTTTCTACACCATGAATGAATTACTGACTCTGTGGAACCGAGAAACAGGTATATGCTTGTGTTTATTCTTAGTGCTCACATAGTGTATATAACTTTTTTTACTTAATCTTATTTTATTTTTGTGAACATACATGCATTAAATTTTCGTAAATGTACTGAGAGATCAAAGTTAACATATTTATTTATTTAAATTTTCTCTGAGAGACTTGGTTTTAGGTTGTAAATAGCTCATATGGTCTTCTTCTGCACAACAAAAATAGTTTCTAAATCAATCGCATTTCCCCATAGCAAAATGCTATAAGACATTATGCTATGGAAATAACTGAAATGAACTAATCTAGCTGTCTCGACACTAGTGAGACCTCTAATCTTTTTTGCAGCATAAGCTGCAGGAAGTTAGTCAGCTTGCAGGTTTAGATATATGGGCGCTCCACAGAAGCTTGGCGTCGAGAGTAATGCCAAGAAAAACAGATAGTAAGTGGTGATGTAGTCGAAGGAGGAAAGACAAGACTTTGCCGACTTTTTTTATTACTGACAAGAATCCAACTAAAACCTATTTAACCTGTGCCTTGTTTTTGAATGTTTTTCTATTAATTTAATAAAGGAACAATATAATGTAATATATTACAAATAATTTTCGTTTGTTCGTAATTTATGCGCTGCCATACCCGTTCACCAGATTACGCTAAAACTTTGTCAACTTATTGCTTGCACTTGCGCGAAGGTTATAGACATAGTACAATTAACTTACTGTAGGTGGCGCGCGTATCGCAAGAACAATTTACATATTTTTAAGTTATGTATCATTCAATTTCAATTATTTATTAGCATTCCTAATTAAACAATATAACTCTTCCGAATTTAACGATATTTCCATAATTTTTTTTTATAGGAGGAGGCAAACGAGCATACGGCTCACCTGATGGTATGTGACTACCGCCGCCCATGCCGGCCTTTTTGAAAGGAGTAAGCTCTTTTCTTGAAGGTCCCTCGCCAGTGGTAAACTATTCCACACAGAGGTCGTGTACGCGGAAGAAAACTTCTAGTGAAACGTACAGTGGTGGACCGCCAAGCATCCAGATGGTGTGGATGGTATCGGGAGTTCTGCCACGATGTGCGTTCGTGAAATCTGGTGGCAAATTTTTCGTTCTCTTCCGCGGCAGCAATGCGCCGGATACCGGCTAATATAACATAAAACAACTACAACTAAATAAAAATCAATATTTAGCAATCTCAAATCGCGAACGATATAGTCACAATGGGCAGCAAAAAGTTATTAGCAGCCATTAGCAATTGTCTATGAAACAAACAAACCGATTGAATGGATCATTTAAACATTAGAACAACACTGATTTATAACTAACTTCCACAATAACTACTAACGCATTTTGAAGTTAACAATAGCATATAAATTTTAGTAACAACGTGACGTCAGACTGCCATGTCATTAAGATATATCTTCACCAGAATGTAAACAGTCTACTACTGGACATCCCAGTTTTTTCCTAATAGAATAAGGCTGACAAACGAGCACACAGTCCACTTGATGGTAAGTGGATGCTGTGGCCCAAAGACACCTACATCTATCCTCGATTAAAAATTAAAATAATAAAGGATAGGGTGACAATGAGCACACAGTCCACCTGATGGTAAGTGGTTGCTGTGACCCATAGACATCTACATTTATCACCAATACAGAATCAAAATGCAGATGCGTCGTCACCCGTGAGGACTAAGATGTAATGCCTCATTTCTAGTAAAATGGGTCTCCGGTTCTGTACACGCATCACACGAAACACAGCAGCGTTAAGCTGCTATTTTACGCTGGCATTCTGTGAGAGCGGGTCCTACCCCGGTCGAGCCGACCCATTCGTGCTACAACTATACTACTAATATAGCTGCAGCATGGCTCTACCACGTATGAATATTTTTACGTAATTTTATATAGATAAAAGAAACAATGTTACGTAATGCGTTGCTAAAACCCTGTTCCGCTCCTGTAACGCGTCGTAACGTTTTACAAGACCTTCCCCCAAATTGCGTTACGTAATACTTGAACGCCCCCATGTTCCTTCAGACCGTGAAGTGGGGGTGTAAGAATATACACTACCCCATATAGTCCCGTGGTTATCGTAAGAAGCGACAAAGGGAAACAAACCAGGAGATGGGCAGCAGCATCTTCCTGACAAAAACTAAAAATGAAAAATTGCTGTTGCCAAGCCGCCTGATAAGCGTGGCAATTATGGCAGATATCCGCCGTATGAGCAAATTAGGGGGCTGTAACAATAACGGTATGCATATAGGCAAGAGCCGTGGTAGCTCAGATGGTTAGCGCTCGCTGTAAGCTTCACAGTACTCGAGCAACCCGGGTTCAATCCCCGTCGGCACCAATGAAATTGTTAATTGCAATTTTAAGTGCTGATTTACCACGTGCTCGTCGGTGAAGGAAAACATCGTGAGGAAACCTGCATATCTGAGAAATAAGAAAAAAAAATATTTCGAAGACATGTCAAGTTCGCCAACACGCATTGGGGCAGCGCGGCCCACATTTCCTTGCCCTAAAACCCTCTCAGAAATGAGAGCAGACCTGTGCCCAGCAGTGGAACGTAAATAGGCTGCAACTTTACTTTATAGGCAAGTCGTTCACAGTTTTTGTGTTTTAAAACTAAAATTCCCTTGACACGTGATATATTAATTTTATTCCATTCCTCAAGGAAAAACGCTAAGCGTCTACTCATAGAACAGTTTTACGAATAGAATAGAATAGAATAGAATGATTTTTATTCAATATGGATTATTACATAATACTTATTGAAAGTCATTATTTTATTTACCACTGGTTCGGAAAATACCTCTGTCCTGGGAAGAACCAGCAAGAAACCCAGCGGGACTTTATTTTTAAACATAATTTCACTTAACAATAATTTTGTTTATACAATTTTAAATGAATTTTCATAGAACCAGCATGGTGGCGATCACCTTATTCCCAGGGGTTATTTTCATTCATGTATTCCTTGATATTATAATAACCCTTTTTGTACAGTTTTTCTTTAATAAAACTTTTAAACTTGTTTATTGACAAACTTTGAACATGTTCTGGGATTCTGTTGTAAATGCGTATTTTATCGCATCTACCACGGGGAGTGCCCTGAGGAATTGTTCGGACTAATTCTAGCCGCTCAATTTCACCATCGCACATCGCGACAAAACTCGCGATACCATCCATATCATCTGGATGATTGGCGGTCCACCACTGTGCGATTCAGAAGAAGTTTTCTCTCGTCTGGTTGTCCGATGGTGAAAAGGAGAGAGAGGATTTTTTTTTATAGGGTATGGGTGACAAACGAGCACACAGTCCACCTGATGGTAAGTGGCCCATAGACATGTACATCTATCCTCGATTACGAATCAAAATGCAGATGCGTTGTCACCCATGAGGACTAAGATGGAGTGCCTCATTTCCAGTAAAAAGCGTCTCCGGTTCTCTACATTCACCATACGAAACACAGCAGCGTTAAGGTGCTATTTTACGCTGGTATTCTGTGAGAGCGCGGTCCTTCCCCGGTCGAGCCGACCCATTCATGCTGCAACTATACCAATAATATAGCTATAGCATGGCTCTACCACGTGTTAATTACAGAATAAGTATGTAAAGGGGGCCAAGGAAGTTCGGGGTTGTCGGCTCCATCGACGAGTTGATATCTGAACGGGCGCTAAGCTAGGTCAGTACTGTTTTAGTTGGTCAATGTTATTAAAAATATCTCTATGTACCGTGTTGATGTAATTATTTTGATATTTGATATTTTTTTTATATAGAATTAGGGTAACAAACGGGCACACAGCCCACCTGATGGAAATTGAATGCTGTGGTCCATAGACATAAACATCTATCCTCGATTGAGAATCAAAATATCGTCATGTCATGTCACGGCAAACTTGCGAATCTGTCATTTTCGCTTAATACTGTTTATTGGCCTAATCTGCCCCCAATATAATAGAAACAACTGTGACTTGCGCATTTACTGATAAAATATATCATAACCTATTACAGATACAGATTTGAAACTTTTCCACAGTATGTATTATTACATTGAGGGCGAATGAGGCCAATAGACAGTATTAAGCGACAATGACAGATTCGCAAGTTTGCCATAGACATGACGATATGTGTTGTCACCCCTGAGGATTAAGATGGAATGCCTTATTTCCAGTAAAACGTGTCTTCGATTCTCTTCACTCACCATAAGAAACACATCGGCATTGAGTTGATATTTCACGCTAGTATTCGTGATCGTTCCCCGGTCAAGACGACCCGTTTGTGCTAACACCATTACACGACCGCAGCGTGGCTCTACCAAGTGAAGCTTTACGGGCTGCGTGTTCTCAGTCCAATCCACGTAATTAAAACATACATTCTCAGCTCTTATAAATTTCATTCTCACACTTGTCATACAAAGTCCTTGAACGGCACAAGTTGAACAATAAGAAAAATATGGAAATATACACCCTTGACATAGTAAAATAATAAGATGCCACGGTTACGCGGACGGTGAAATCAAAATGTATAAAGTTATACCTCTTAAAAAAATTATTCGGGTTATTGGCTTCTCCGCACCTACTGACGTATTATATCAGACCGTTATCAGCAGTGAAATTACACGTAATTACGTTATCAACAACTACATAATATGTGTAGTAGGGTTGCCAACCGCATAAACAATAAACAATAATACTATCTATTTTTTTTTCTTCTAGTTCTCATTCTGTTCCTCCCTCGTCCTCTTTTCTGCCGACTTCCAAAAAGGAGACGGTACTCAATTCGACTGCATGTTTTTTTTTTATGTGTGTTATCTCATAACTTTGTTCTGGGCGAATCGATTTCGATGATTCTTTTTTTATATGAAAGCTGATAGTTCTCCCATATGAATTTGATCAAGGTCAGACCAATGGTTATTGAGTTATTCTTAAATAACCTATATTGAAGTCTCTTATATTGAAGTCGGCTGTACAAAATTTTTAATTTTAAATTATTTGTCGAGAATTGAGGCCCGTATTAATAAACGTTAGTGTTTTCCAAAGCCGGTTTATTTCAGTTCTTAGTGCATGGTATTTACTGTTTCTCTATAATTCGCTCCTATATTGTAATCGGATGGTACGGTAAAATCGATGTTTTATTTTCAATTTTATTTATATAAATCATATCTGGCCTATTGTGCGTTATTGTAATATCTGTTTGAACAGGCATTTCCCACATTAGTTTGGCCGTATTATTTTCCCTAACCAGTGGTTGCAACATATATTCTTTATATATTTATTATATTCTTTTTCGACATATATTATATTGTAATGTATTATACGGTTGGCAACCAATTCATTGAATACGTTTAGAATAATTTTAAGCATCGAAAAAAAATAGATTATTTTTACCCCACTGCCAAGGAAGGGTTATTTATTGTTTTGTCGGTGGGAGCTGTAGTGTAGCCCCGACGAGAGTATAGTATGTGTTTTAAACGTCTCTCTCATTGACACATTTCTTATGTTGCAATATAATATAACTAGCGATCCGCCCCGGCTTCGTACTGTTGATTTCTGGATCTCGATAACAGCGCCACCTACCAGGTCCATTTATGAATCAAAACCATCCAGAGACCCATTTAAACACACACAAAAAATTCATCAAAATCTGTCTAGTCGTTTAGGAGTTCAGTGACAAACACGTGTACAGTAGAATTATTTAAATAAAGTTTGTACTGTATTTCGGGTTTGCGTACTATATACTATTGAAGAAATATATTGTACTCAAAAATACAATACTTTAGTCGGATGGACCAATCCTTATTTTGCAACAACTCTATTCATTACTCTTATTATTCAACATCTATTATTTACTTTTGCCATTAAATACTATATTTGTTAAGTGTACTATATCTTTTAAAATACTATATGATCAGCCAAAAAATTGTTGGCAACCCTAGTTACAAATGTGTGACATTATTTTCATTTTGTGCACCATTATGATATTCCTTTTATAGCGATGCGTATTACTCAAGTTTTAATGAAGGACGTGGGTTCTTGCCTCTGCTATTGTTTCAGATTTGAAACCCATGATTGTCTATACTGTCACTTTTTTTAGAATGAGTATTGTTTACTGAATACCTATATTTTATTATACACTAGTAGCCAGGCAGACGTTGTTCTGCCCTTTGCGACGACCCTTTGTCTTATAAAAAATCCTTAAATTCTCTATGTAAATATTGAGGGTCACTTATCGAGATAATAACTATCCTATCTAGCAAGCAATACACATTTAGAAAATATCATTAAAATCGGTTAAACGTTTTCGAAGATTAGCGTGAACGAACATCATGATACGGGGCTTTTTATCTCTTTGAGATATAAATATATCTCAATAGATCCTCCCAATATTATTGGAACGAAGTTCTTTATTGAACGGTACGAATTTGGCGGATGGTACCTAGGTGAGAAAAAGTGTAAGATTTTTCCGTCACTACCTCTTCTGACGTAGTTAGACAGCCTTGACGGCTATAAGGAAGCGATATGGAATAATATCCATCTCCCTCTCATTCAAACTCTAGTAATTCATTTATTTGTATTTGTTAATCAATAATATAATACGTTTATCAATAATAATATACTACGAAAGTCTGGCTAACAGTAAAACATATACTTATATACTTTTACTGTTAGCCAGACAAACGTTGTACTGCCCTTTGCGACGACCTTTTGTCCTATAAAAATCATAAAATTCTCAATATAAATAACGAGGGTCACTTATCCAGACAAAAACTATCCTATCTCGCAAGTTAGAGCAAGCACATTTATACACATTTAGAAAATTTCATTAAAGTTGTATGAGCGTTTTCGGAGATTATCGTAAACGAAGACACGGGGTTGTAATTCATTGAGATAACCAACATTATTTATTTTAATATATTTTTGAAAAAAAACTGTCTAAAACATTTTTTCGAACTAGTCGTAAAAACATAAATGACTCACTAAGTACTATGTTATCATCCATTTCAATATTGATTAAAAAGTACTTAATTCTATTGTGTTGCATCACTGCATCTAGTTGAGGTCTGCCCTACAAGATAGATTTACATTACAGATACGAGGGTACCACTCGAGAACCTTTCTTCACAATCAGTTGTCAGTTCTTGGTGCTATATGGCAGACCAATTGCCACTTCAGATCACTATTCTCGGGGAATCAGTAATCGAGATAAAGTGACGACCAGTAAGAGACTGAATCTCTTTTTACTAGTGGTCCATGTTATAATGGAGATTGTCCATTTATCGTTAAATTGACATAGGCCTCCCCCAAGGAATGCCACAAAGCACGATCCCGAGCCACCTGCATCCATTGACTTCCTGCATGTCTTACCAGGTCGTCACTCCATCTAGTGGGGGAACGCCCTACACTTCGCCTGCCGGTACGAGGCTGCCACTCGAGAACCTTTCTTCCCCATCGATTGTCAGTACTTCGAGCTATATGGCCGGCCCATTGCCACTTTAGCGTACTAATTCTTTGGGCTACGTCGGTTACTCTGGTTCTACTGTGGATATCCTCGTTTTTAAGTCTATCACGCAGAGAAACGAGCATAGCCCTCTCTATAGCTCGCTGAGCAACTTTGATCTTCCTTATACGGCCAGCGTTGAAGGACCATGTCTCAGATCCATAGGTCATAACTGGCAAAACGCACTGGTTGTACAATCTAGTTTTGAGGTTTTAAGGTATCTCTGACGAGAAGATGTATCATAATCACCCGAATGCTGCCCAGACAAGTTAAATCCGTCGAATGACCTCTCGGTCAAAGTTGGACTTACCTAGTCTGACTATTTGTCCCAGGTAATCATATTTGTCAACAACTTTGAGCTTTAAGTAACCGGTATAAATAGACCAAGTGTGTCCCTTCTAAATAAGTCTTATGCATTAAGAAATCTATTAAATATGTTGATAAAAAACGACATGGTCTGTATTTAACACCTATTGTTTTAGTATGTTTACTGATTTCTCAGATACAGCTAAATCAATTTTAATGATTCTTTTCATAAAATGGCAACAACAACTTACCCTTTCCTCCAAATGAGTTACACCAGCCAGGCTCTGGTAGAAGGTCGGAGTCTCCAAGTCATGGGATATACTGCCCCGATCTGATAATAGCCATTTTGACAGAACAGTTGCATCTTTATGTATGAGTAGCCAGGATCGGAACTGCTCAAAGGTGACTCTTTCACTGTGACCAAATAAGCTAGTCAAGATGTCTGCTGTTCTTTGTTCTCCAGCAACTGACAGGGATGTATTCTCCAACTGCAAAGCACGGGCAAAGTCGCGCTTATATATGTAGGTGCCATTTTCACTTTGATTGTTTACATAGAGCGTCCATAGGAACCTAGAACAATAATTATAAATATATATTAGATAATAGTAAATTTAACTTAATTAATAAATAATAGTAATTAATAAATAAATATTATCCCATGCTATTACATTACTAAGTTCAGCATGGTGCTACTCATAACTTTTTACTGGGTGAACCGATTTCTATGATTCCTTTTTTATTTGAAAGCTGGTGCTTCACATGTGGTCCCATATAAATTTGATCAAGGTCTGACTAATAGTTTTTGAGTTATTCTTAATAATTTATATTGAAGTCGGTTGTACAAAATTTTTGATTTTAAATTATAAAGAAACATACTCCTATTGAATGCTAAATTTAAACTTCTACCATAATTAATATAATCAGTCGGTACTTTGCAGAAATCCATTATATTAAAGTTAGTCAAAATTGTGAATTATGACGAAGATAGCGCACGCAAATGAGGGAGATAATGATGTGGACAAGGTAATTTTTACTGACTTTAATTCTATACATGTTTATAAGAGAACATCAATCAAATGCTGTATCAATTTATTTTACATATTTACGTTGTTTTATTATCTTCATGCTCACTATACAACTGTTACATAATGGTACAGTGACAATGTAGATATTTTATTACTGCTTTCTATAACTTTAATTTACTTTGTTCATTGTATTTTGCAACAGACTCCAAATAAAGGAATATGTTCTCAATTCAACTCTATTTTTTTTGTGTGTTGCCTCAGAACTTTTTTCAAAGTACACATTTTGATGATTTTCTTTTTATTTGAAAGATGGTGTTTCTCATGTGGTTCCACATTTGATCAAGATCTGACCAGTACTTTATGAATTATCCTTAATAATGCGTATTTAATTGACTTCGACTACATTGATGATGTTCTCATTTTATTTATAATGAAATTGGTAGTACAAAATTTATAATTTTATAGTTTTTAATAACGTATTTGCTATTTGCAATGTACAAATTCTGTGTGACCAAATGGTCAACATACCTACCTAAGCTTGGGAGCCATGGCTCAAATCTCAACCAAATTTATGCAAAAAATATTGGGCTTAAACATGTTTTACTACCTTGTACACTGTACTAAATTGGGTTATTCTGTTTATCCACTTTAAAACAGTCATCCTAAGGTAAAATAACTTAAATATATTCTTTTTCTTTATTATTAGTGCAATAATGTAGTATACATCTCAGGGTGGATAAACTGAATAACCCATTAAATCTTTCTTCTAATCCAAATTATTAATCAGAAAGCTGTCATTATTTAAAATTACTTGATTAATGTTATTGGTTTATATATATTATAATTTCCTATACTAGATTGTATGTATTTTATATGTATAGTATGTATTTTTTTATGTCTAACAATTTTTTTTCTTTTAATGCAATATCTACCTGTTTGTTAACTATCAATCTGTTTACTATACTATAATAATATATAATATGAAAGAAATCTGATATATGTTATCATCCAAGATAAGAAATCTATGTTCACATAAACATTCACATAGTATATTTATCTATTACATTGTTAAAAAACAAAATGTACATATTACCTAGTAAGAACAAAATCACAGTGGGTTGGAACAAAATCAAGTTGGTATTCAATAACAACTTCCCTACATAGTATAAAACAGTCTCTTCCCACTGTCTGTACACTTCTCTATACTTCACTATCTTTTAAGGTATACAATGGATTTTGATGCAGTTTTCATCAATGTATGTATAATATGTTGTCGAGATCCAAAAATCATTTGTGCAAAGTCATATATGAATATTCAATGCGCTTAGAAACAATCACAAAAACTTAACAACAGAATAAAAATTGTGCTTCAAATTTAAACATAGTTTTATGCCATTTGTCGAAGTTTATAATTCAATTTTATATTTATAATAAAGAACTACAAATTTAGCTGTGATTTTTGTTAGAATAGTTGCAATTATCAAAATGGAGTGTATGTAATAAAAAAGAAAAGTTATTAGGCCACTCAACATTTATAAAATTTGAAAGAGTATATTTAAATACGATAACTATTTACTTATCTGGATTTATTACTTTAAAACAACAACTAAGTCAGCATTATGAAAAAACCAAGAAGAATGATATTGGAAAATTGGGAAACATAATTTCTTACTTGATTTTCTCTTCAATGTTTCCTTTGGTCAGAACGACGATGCCACACAAAAGATCCTTAAATGCGATTCCTCGCTTCGTGCCACCACAAGCCTGATACAGCCATTCTGCTACCTCGAACGGAACTCCATCACACAGCACTTCATGGACAAATGCTTCAAGACTCAAGGCTGTACCATTAGTACCGGCACATCTTTTGAATGCTTCACGAATACGCCGTAGTTCACTGTCGCTCACTGCAAACAAAACTATGTAATAAAATCACAATTCTTCGCAGAACAATAACACACATCACTTTGCGTACCCCTCTTTGTAGCATCTTCGTAAGATATAAAACTAGGTTTTGAATCTTTTGCACCCATATTCGCTTAAACGTAATAATCATAACATTTTTAAGGCGTAATAAACACAAAGAAACAATAATTATTTCAGCTGACAGCTCAAGTCGTATGATCTGTAGCTAGTAGCCATATTGAATTTTTTTTTGGAGTTTATGGCCTGGCATCTAGACCTTTAGGCCATGAATACTTTTATCACAAACACAAGGGTTGCCAGAATTTTCTGAAAGAAACCGCGCGACCTCACGTAAAAACCGCAAACTAATGAAAAAAACGGCCAATATATTTGAATTCAAATACTCTTTATTTATCGTCTATTGTAGCTTATTAGAATATATCAATCATAAATATATTACAATAAATAAAGTGCGATAAACAATAACGTTATTATAATTTTTTTAGACATATATATAAATAATGAAATATAGAAAGATTTTATTAATTAGAAATGTAAAGATGTGAATAGTTCCTCTACGGTTTCTTCTTCTCCTTCTATAGTATTTGGCTCTTTTTTATCATAAATTTTAGAATTAAAATTTAGCATATTATCAGCAGACTCAAATTCAGTACAGCACACTCCGTCATCTTCTAAAATCGTCTAAATTCGATAATAAAAGTAGATTCATGCGATTAAAAAATTAGTTTTAGTAACGGTTAGTTTTGAGAACGCCCGTCCAACTGTAGCATTACTCACTGTTAGGCTGCATGCTGTCAGTGTTAATCATGCTAGATCTTTGAAAATAAAATTCCCTTCAGAGTCAAAATCACTTAATTTGCGATATATCACCCAATAGAAATTTAGGCACAAGATATATTTTAATATCTCCAATTTTGAGAGAATTTGCCTAATCTGGCAACCCTGCTAATCATAGATTCATAGATACGTTGTTGTTAGGATTTGCCAATTAAGATAAGCAAAAGTATTGATTACAAAGCCTTTTTTGGTGTGTATTTTATTCGCAAACATTACAATATATTGAGTTTACTCTTAGTTTGAAGTTGAGTTATTCGATCAACGCACTGAGTCCGTATATTATTTTTACATTTACTCCCTTTCGCTCACACATAGCCAACTCAGAATCTCTTTGTCTAACAAGAACAAAAGATAGATGGTACGGCGTATGAGCAAGTAGCAAATATATGTCAACCATTCTCACATCAATAATAAATATATTAAACATGTATTTAGAACGTAGCATTTGGTGTTCATTTATTTTATTTAAAAAAATTAGTTTCATTAGTAGTTATATCATCAAACAATCATGATAATTAGAATTTTTTAGTAAACACCAAAAGTCAAAAACAAATTATAAACATTTATAAAAATTACAGATTTTTCAATATCGAAAATTTGGATATTAACTAAATTGACTAACTTTGAACATTAATATACTATTATATTACTTTGCTACTTACACTAGATACAGTAGTGAATTATACCATTTTCAAATCTACTTTATACATACATTCTTTAAAAATAATTGGTTTCTTAGGTTATCATATTATACATTATTTTACACCCAAGATTTTAAGAAAATTTTCGTCAATTTTGCACTTAATACATAATTCTAGTGCTTTTTTAATATGCATATACTATTCACACTATTTACTATCTCTCCTGTGGCATTGTCAACGTACAATATTATAACAACAAATAACCGCTGGAATTCATTCATTTAAGGTCATGGTGAAGACAAATGTAAAATAAGGTAAAAAAGGTTAGTATTTTTTCTTAAAAATGGTATCTTAGGTTCTACTTGGGCCATATTTTTTGTATTATTGTAGAACGGCTGTGAGGTCTATTATATGCTATTACAAGGCTATAAGCTACCGGACACCAGATATTAGGAATTTTTTACTAAGCTAAATAAAATGTTTTAGTCATACTCTGACATTTGCAACATCAATCATAGAGTTTATGGTCAAGGAGTTTTGACCGCCGGAGAATTGCTGCTCCTATTTGTTTTATTTATGGAGTGTAGAGTACAAGGAGAACCATCTTATAATGGGCGAAAGTTGAAAAAGTGTCCTACTATTTACTGAAAATAGAGGTTCCAAAACCTACCACAATAGCCCTGGCGTCTAAAAAACTACGATATGAAGATAACTGTTCTGAACGGAGTTAAGTCAGCTGAATTCAAATGTTTAAAAAATTTCATGACTAGAGTAGTTAGTAAAATGCCAGTATACAAAATCTCAACTATTTACGTAGTACAAAACCAAGCCGATTGGTCGGTCCTTGTTTATTTCCCCATCTTATTCTAATTACTTTGGTGCTTTTTTTAAAATTTATCCTATACTACTGCAGCGCTACCCTTATTGGACACGTTTTTAGGGACACTTTTCATATATAGAGATGGTCCCCCTTCTCTCTACACTCCATATTTTTATTGTTTAAATGATGGCTGGTATTGAATTTTGATACAAAAAGTAGCGCGATTTCGTATATTAAATTCCTGCGCATGTGAACTATTAGCATAAACGATTTATCAGATGCTTCAACGGGGATATAAATTTCTGTTTTTTTATTCATTTAGAAGCCTTTAGCTATTTTTATCATGAACATGAACTATATATTAGTCTGTCTCCAATAACTCCTAAGAACTCCGCAATGTGACGTATCATCACATAGCGAAGAGTTTTGTTGACAAAATACAAGTGAGATTAGGTCCTGCAGTCGGTCCTTTGCCTGCTTTAATTATCAAATCGTAACGACAACAACAGCTTATGGTCGATACCCACCTGAGACCGTAGATAGAGGATTGGGATAGTATAGTCTGATTTTTCATTCCGTAGAATTCTGACAGCTATAATTTTTCACATGTCAGAGATTACAAACCTTTTTGGCCACGCATATTTTTCAATTTCAATACGAGTCTGAACATCAGAGTCTATACATACATTTTATTTGTTAGTGAATGTATCCATTTTATTAAGTGCGGTGCTCCACATTGAAAGTGGTTTTATGGCGAGTGATAATTACGTTCCTTTTCATCACAAACAGTAAAAAACTCACAAGTAAAGATAACATATTTTTATTTAAATCTTTAATCGCTGACATGAATTATTAAAGAGTCTACGACTGTGTCAATCAAATCGTCGGGAGTGCACATCTTATCTTCTTCTTTGATTGTATGGCTGATACATTCTTGCCATTTATGAGGAGTAACTTTACTTTTACTTTCCAGTAATAGTTTTTTTTAACTTCCGCCATTTTAAAACTTCTGTTGTGTCTTGCGACATGCCCCTTCGCTTGAGCCCACACCAATTCAATAGGGTTGAGCTCACAATGATATGGGGACAGTCTAAGCACAGTAATGCCTTGTACTGCGGCCATCTCGTTTACGATACACTCTTAGTATTTGTATTTCTCCTGACCCACAATTTCCAATAAATTCACTTTTAGCATTTTTTCTTTAAAATTTAAATTTTTGGAAGTCAATCACGCTTGGATATCGCCTGTTCTCCATGCACTTGTTGGTACTTTTTTGACCTTCCTCGAATAATAGAGAGCATTATCCAACACTACTACAGTCATCTCCTTGTGGTAATCTGCTAAGACTTTTTTTTGCCTCAAAAACCAATAAGCCATCTTCCAAAAATCCGTCTCCGCTCCCTATGTGGCTAACTATAAGTCGATTTTAATGAAATTTTATACACTGTGTGCAGTTTGGTCGAACTTGAGAGATAGGATACTTTTTATCCCGATAAGTGACCTTCAATATTTTTTTTATTGCGAATTTATGAATTTTTCATAGGAAGCGTCATCGGAAAGGGCAGAACAAGGTCTGCCTGGCAAGCTAGTATACATATAAGTTGAAAAATATTACCTATAAATAAGGATTTCTTTATTTATTTATTCATTTTGGCAACAGAAATTTGTTAACAAAGTTAATTTAAGATTTACATAAGTACAGAATTTGATTGCCGACTAATACTTTGAAGAAAAAATAGGTTAGTAATAGCCTTTAAAAAGTTAGGTTAGGTAGTTATTCAATACATGCCTTCGTTTACTCACGTTTCATCCTGGTAATATATAAACCTGCCTTCTTTTCTATATTGTTTAATTTGGTGCATGTATTTTTGACGCCATAATACTCTCTCCTTGCGATCTGTTAGCGCACTTTAACGTTTGCGACTTGCGTATTTAAAATTTAAATGCTTCAATACTTTTCTTAATTTTGATTTCGACATAACAGGCATGTCTGGATTAGCAGCTATCTCTGGGTGAATCTGAAATAAGCATTTACATTACAGTTAAAATGTAGACAGGCAACATATGTTAAAGTATAGGTTTAAGACAATGTTAGCAACGAGGCGTTAAAGAATTAGTAAAGTTATTTACTTTTTCAATAGTCGGAATCTCGTTCCTGTAGATAAACGCGTGAACCTTTCGTCGAATTGCGGCGAAAGTAAATTCGTCAAATGTATGTATGAAAGATAGTTGAGGTCCACTCTTTTTCGGCCTTTGAAACTCTTTTGTGTCTTTATATTCTCTGGTAATTTTATAGACACTTGACAGACCCACGCCAGTCATCTCAGAAGTCTTTTTAGCACATTACGTTGCACTCCAATCAGTTGTTTGCGGCCAATTTTCTATATTATATTTGTAAATATTTAGAACTATTATTATTACTACTAGTCTTTTCGTTGAGCGTAAAAGCTCTACGAGGACGCTTCTTTTTGGGAGAAAGAAAGTCTGAGTTTTGTGCTCTGTCAGATGGGGCTACTTTCCGGGAAGGGCCAGGTTGTGGCTCCATAACATTTATAAAAATCAACAAACGATCACAACACGAAAAGTCTACAAGAAAAAACTTAACAAAATATCAGAAACTTAACAAATATAACAAGATAATAACAACAAATGGCAGCAAATACCGAGAACACATGAGCGCATTCGAGTATTCAAAGAAGTCGAATGAAAATCAATCAATGTGACAGACGCGACGTGACAGCTAACATTTTATTTTTTTAAAGAGGTATACTAAGCCTGGAATTAGTAGGCAGTGATGCCAGCTAAAGAATAAAATAAAGTAATTAAAGTTAATTCAATATATTGTTCGTGATATTGAAATATTTGGTCACTTGAGTACCTTTTTGTAGGTAAAACATAAAAAATAAGTAGCATTTTATTTTTTATTACCCTCAAATAGTTCAAATTTGTCGCTTTTTCGGTGGAGAACTTTTATAGTAGCAACACTTATGAAATGTCAGAATTCTATCGAATGAAAAATCAGAGACTATAAAATCCATAAAATCTATGCCTGACACGTAGATAGAGTATTGACTAGATAAAGCATTCGCGTATGCTTTTGAGATAGAAATAGGCGTGAGGTACTTTCACTGGGTTACCAGATATTGTTCCATTTCCCCCGTTATGGGTTTATTTATATTCACAGCACTTACATTCTTAAAAAAAAACTTAATTGTTACCATAAAAAATGTTCTTTTATAATTCAGATGATTAATTAATTTCTCTTGAAAATACATTCTGTGACAAAAAATACGGGCATTCAACGGCGCATCGACGATTTTACTGGACATTCAATAAACTCTTTGGATTTCGACGGCACTAAGTGAAGGCGCTAATAGCACAAAGTGTGATATCGCTAATAAATAACAATATGTTATGTATGTACTTAAATATTAATTGAGAATAAAAATATTAAATAAATTAATATTTTTATTCTCAATTAATATTAATATAATTATTAATAAACTACTACTAAAATTTCCTTGTGTCGAGTTTTGTTGTTTTTACAAAAAAAAAAATCAATAATATTTTAACATACCATTCCATCACAAGTTCAGTGCTGAACACAGACCTTCGAAAGGAAAGGGTTTCCACTTAAGTTTTGTAGTATAAAACACGGTTATGAGCCTATTCCCGCGATTTGCTGCATGTTTTGTTAAGTTAGTGTCTTGTGTGCGGCAAGTTGTGGCGTACAAGAGAATTTGTCTGTACACGGGATGATATTACCCCGCGTCGTAAGCAATAATACAAGATGGGGATGGGGCAACAGCACTTTCCCGATGAAAACTTAAAATAATAAAAAACTGCGGTGGCCAACCAGCATAACGCATATTTTCACGCAGCCGTGGCAACTATGGCAAATCATCCTATGAGGATATCTATGGAAGGCCTTTTTTAGGTGACTTACTTATGGTTAGGTGGCTTAATCATGTTACCTAATGGTTAAGATGGTAAAATGTTTTAGTTAATATACGTTGTAAAGCATCAACAAAGGATTTTTTTTGTAATATGTTGGTATATAAAATAAAAACGAATGTTTTATAATATTCTATTTTAATTTACCATGCAGTGTAAGATTATCTGCTACCTCATATCATTCCATGGGTGGTGTATGAGGCGACGTAGGGAAACATCAAAGAAGATAAACAGCAGCATTGTCCTGATAACAACTAAATAATGGTTGACAACCCGCTTTCCAAGCGTTGAAACTATGCCAAATAACTATAATCATGTTTATGTTCAACAGTGGACTTTTGATAGACTGTAGAGATATACGAGTATATTCTATTTAAATGAAAATATATTGAAATTTAAAAAGGAAAAAGAACTAAATTTTGTGTACTTACACAACATTTAGAAATATTAACAATGTTACATTAAGTAAAAGAAATGAAAACACAATTATATATTAAATATAATTCAATAAATCAAAATAAACAAACGATTACTTATTAATTTTTGATCACATTAATAAACAACAAATTTAACAAAATTTTTGTCTTCTTTCCTTGTAATTCTTCGTTGTAATTCTTGGTTTGAGTAGCTTTAGAATTTCTCAAAAATGTGCATTTGTAAACTTGATTTATACTTTTGCATGGCAAAAATTCTTGGGTGCTGGTCGTGGTATATATATATATATATATATTATTTGCCTTGTATATAATATATTTTAATGGTATAAATAATAAGGTACAACTCCTAAACTATACTTAGAAAAGTAATACTTATCTCTTGTCAAAAACATCTTTATTACATTATTTTGATGACAATTAAATAGAAATTATCATAATTATTACATTTATTTCTTAATTTATTTACACATTAATGTTTATAACACCTTTATAAAAGGGATTAAGGGTGGACTAAATGTCCCATTGGTAGGCATTCCCAGTCAGTTTTACAATTATTATTGCATAATAAATTATTCATTTTTATATTTAGGCCAGGACTTTAAATTACTTATTTCTTTATTTTATTTAAATCTTTATTTGCATAAAACATGGTAGTACAGATAAAGTTCCAACATTTTAATCAATACATCTATAAGTAAATATTTTGTCATTGTCATGCCACCCAATTATTACAAGTCATAATAATACAGAATGTCAGCATTTGAAAATAAAATAAGCAATGCTAGTCAATTTTTAATACATACAGAACAATGTCAAAAATCATAACTACTAATAAGGTCAAACTTATATCACTTATGGAGAAACAACAAGATACAACAAGAAATTATAATATTTAAAAAAATTATCTTAATTATATTATAAATTACATAAGTTAATCATATTTAATCCACCTAAAACAATGAGGCTTAAAATGTTTTGAGCATACACTGGTAAGTTTTGTTGGTTACCTATAAGCACTACCAGTAGCGATTATCCAACTGTTAGGGATAGCTGATTCCTTAGGAAAGCTGTGAAATAATATATTTAAAAGAAATTAATATATTAAATATATAGTACACTTTTATATCAAAGTATTTTTAAAAAAATCAAGTATGTGTATCTGTGCATAAATACAATACCTATAACAATTAAAACAATATCAATTGATTTAATTAAATAGCAAGTATATGTAAATGTAATGATAATATTATTCATACCAAACATTTAAAAAAATTATGTACATATTAAGCTTTAGATATTGTTAATTAATACATTTACAGTTTAACATAGTTATGTCCTCCACCGCTGAACATAGACCTCCCACACAGTTTGTCTCCAAATAACTGCAGTTGCCAATTCTCCTGCCAAGCTAGGCAACTATCACAAAACCTATAACTTTTGATACTGACTAATGGTAACGGTAAGTATATTATCATCAAATTTTTTCTACATCATTAATTGAAAATATTATCTTATGTTGTTGTGTTAGTGTGTACCTTAAGATTAAGACTTATTTATTTATTTATTATTTTATCTATATTTATATTTATTTTTATATTAGCATGACATATTTTTTTAAATAAATATTGTAATGTAATTGTTGCTAATGTATAATAGAATTAATGGAATGCAATAAAGTTTTGTGCATCTGATTTCAGGCAATACATATTTTGTGAAATTAAAAATACTTTGCCCAATATTTATGTACTTGAATCCAAACATGTTTTCAGGTTGATACTTACATATTATTTGTGACGTCTATGTAATATGGAAAATAATTGAAGAGTTGTAGGGCAATAAGGAGTTTCCTTTAAAGCTGAACATAAAAGTGTATGTATATGTATAACATTATGTGATTCATATTTATGGACATAACTACTAATCACAATAACAATTATTATTGAACAATGCGAAAACATTATTGTACTTGCTGATATCCCTAAAGTTTCTATAATCCTACCAAATCAAAAAGTACACGTTTGTTATGACTTTAAGCTTTCGAATGACCGTTCAAATTAAGGAGCATTATCATGAAGAATTTACAATTTGGGAGTCCAAATATTTGACAAAATACATCACAAAGTTCATTAAAAACATGAAATGTTACACTTTATATTCAAAACAATAGATATTAATCAGTACAAGTAGCAAATGTAAGCACAAAACAAACTTACCGATGAAAGGTTATATTATCAATTTTTCGTTGACTGATGCTGTTGCATCCTAAAATGCTACAACTTACCATCTTTTTCACCTTACCTAATAACTAAGATCCACAAAAAACACTAAATTCAATTACCTGTTTGCTTGTAATATCAATATTATTCAAAAGAGCTTGACATCGTTAATGTCAAATAAAGGAGGGAAAACAATCAAAAACGCATACCTAGAAAAAGACAAGAAATATAGATTTGCTTCTCCCTTACTCTTATGTCTAACTATATACGTGCATTCCTTTCACACGCTGATGACGTCACTGAATGTTTAGTCTATAAGATACTATGTCTATGGCCTGACACTGAAACTGAAACCCACTGACTTAGAAGTATAGAAGGAAAAACCCAATGTCATTGTCATGTCAGCTGTCGGAATTTTGGCGGGAACTTGATCGGCGGCGGCTTGCTACTCCTGTATTATTGTTTAAATAATGGTTTGAAGTGGACTTTGATATATAAAAGTGGTGCGATTTTGTGTATTAAGTGTCTGCGCATGTGAACTATTAGTGGAAACTGTGAAACAAGTGCTCTGATGGTGATGGATTCTCAAGATAAGCTGTTTGTTTGCATAGGCGCCTTTAGATACCATCGCCAACTGTCAGCTGCCTGCTGGCTCAAGTTGCCGTCAAAATCTCCCAAGGGCTGCACAATGTGACGCATCAACATATTGTGAAGCAGTGAACTATGAAGGATAATTACACACGAAGACAAGGCTGTATGGCATAGTTCCTTTGCCTGCTCTCTCGAGCGAATAATAAAAACAACAACAACATGTCAGTCAGCTGCCAATTTATCATCTGATTTCTCTATCCTATCCATAGAGTAGAGTAATATATACCGGATCCTATCCCTTTCACACTTGATGTATAATCGTATGATAGTGTTTTCTTTTCTCAAATTGTGGCTTTATGTTCTATCAAAGACAAATTAATTTGTTTGTACTTGTACAATACAATACTTTGTTTTGCATCTAAATAATACCTTAAAGTTGAGCTTTGCGTAAAAGTAATAGTTACAAACTAATGAGAAGTAGTAGCGCAGTAATAGTATTCTGTGGGCTCAGCAGAATATGTTTGCTTTTTCATTCTTAGTAATCTCAAATACGTTTTTCACAACGCTTTAATTTAAATTGACATTGAATTAAATATCTACATCACAAAATTCCCTTATTATAAGGGTGAGATGCCCATCTGTTCATCTTATTCTAAAATTATTTTATAAATGCCTGTGTCATTGTGTGTTTTACGCATAGAAATCGACGAAGATCTACCCGAAATGGGTGATAATCCTTCAGAAGCTGGTAAGGTTTAAAATTTTATTTTCAGTAATGTCACTGTGAAACACATAAAAGAACATTTACCAAAACTGATTTTTATTGTTATAATTTTATTTAGATGTCCTTAATATTGGTATCACAATGTCTTTGTATTCTGTACTTTTTAACATTGTGATTGTTTTTATAGAAGCAGCTAAAGAACAAAAAAAGAAGGACCGTGGAGCTCGTGAAAGCAAGACAATAACTGTGGAGACTTACGCCAGTGTCCTCATAGGTACCAATACTGACACAGGCATTCTACCCACAAGCTCCCGTAGACCTCAAAAAGAAAAAAGTAACTGTGAGAATGGTGAAACAATCAGTTTTTTCTGTGGAAACCCTTTGGTAGAGGTTACTAAAGGAGTACTACATTTATATAAAGAAAAGTAAGTATGCACTTACTCTGTTGATTTAACTTCAATGTTTTTGTGACTTTTTTTGCCTTTACTGAGAACACATTTTCTTTCATACCTGTCTTTCTCTAAGCTTTAGGTATGAAAATATACCTACACCGCACGGCCCCATATGTGGGGCTAATTCTGTGAGGTTGTCAAGCTGATGCGCACCTTACGTTAACATAAAAATTATATTTCTCTAATAAGGATTTATTACGCACTTTTGATATTTATTTTTGAGTTTTTATTCAAGTATGACCTCTCAAAAAGCCAAAAGGTACTGCATGCATAGGGGTGCTTAAATAACAATAGGAATGTCAACTTTTCATTCTTTACTATTTCTAGGGATACTGAAACCTATAGGTAGATCTAGATAATTAGGTACTAAGTTACTGATGCCATAGTTATAGATTTATTATTTGGATAGTGACCCGAGCATAGCTTTGCAGTTTTAAATTTTTTCACATATAATGCCAATGACCTTAAATATTCGTTTAGTGAAAGTAGACCTCCCAGTACTAGTTACTGGCTACTAATACAAGATCAGCATATACTGGTGAATAGTTTAACATTTGGTCGATAAAAGAAAGAGATTGAAAGTAGAAGCACTTCTCATTGCCACTCTTTCATTAATAATGAAGTCCCATGGCGCATGTTTGTAAATAGCAAAAAATGTAAATGAGTTGCAGCACTAAGGGCCGTGGGTTCGAATTCCAGATGACACAAGTAGTTGTATGGTCTACAAATAATTGTTCTGGGTCTGTTCTATGTATGTAAACTGTCCCTCCGATACAGGAGAAAATCCTATTGTGGAGGTAACGAAACTTAAAAAGAGAGGAAGAGAGACAACTAATGAAATTAAAAATTTTGTACTGAATTATGATATTAATAATGGAATGAAAGATAAACACGTTTGTTCAACTCGAGTGTTTATTTAATACTGCTTACTTTCTAATACATCGAATATCACCTACAAGTACATAGGTTACTTCACCTTTGGGGGCAAAGGAAAAAAAAAGAAAAAAAAAAGAATATTCTTAACTACGAGGGTGGATTGAAAAGTACTCGGCCTAACACAGATCCATTCAATTCTAAAAATCAAATCTACCCACATTATTTAGTTCAGTTCAGACTAGTTCATTGTGTGAAGTTCGAAACGTGTGCGATAATTAGTTGTGATTTTATAAATTTATTAACAAAGTAATCGGACATAATTTCCGCGAATGGAGCAAATCGAGCAGTGTGCCGTCATTAAGTACCTCCATAAGAAGGGGCTATCATCAAAAGCCATCCATGATGACATGGTCAGTACATTAGGTGATTGTGCTCTGTCATATTCATCCGTCAAAAAATGGATAGCAGAATTTAAGCGTGGTAGAGAGAGTGTGAAAGATGAACCCCGCTCTGGAAGGCCTTCGACGTCAACTACTGACGAAAATATTAAAAAAGTACTTGATTTAATAATGGGAGACCGCAGATTAAAAATTAGAGAGATAGCCGAGATTATAGGCATCTCTTATGAACGAACTCAAAACATCATTGTCAACGAGTTGGGTTTCCACAAGGTGTCTGCGAGGTGGGTTCCGCGACTGCTTTCAGTTGAACAAAAAAGGACGCGATTGACTATTTCACGCGACTGTTTGGAGTTATTTGAAGCCGATGCAGATGATTTTTTGAATTGTTTTGTTACTATGGACGAAACATGGGTTCATTACTGTACACCGGAAACAAAACAACAATCAAAACAGTGGAGAAGACCTGGTTCACCACCCCCTAAAAAGGCTAAGTCGATTTTGTCGGCAAATAAGGTGATGGCTTCAGTATTCTGGGACTCGAAAGGTGTGATTATGATTGATTATCTTGAAAGGGGTCAGAATATAAACTCTGATTACTACTGCACCTTACTACGTCGTTTACGAGAGGAAATAAAAGAAAAACGTCGAGGAATGCTCAGAAGAAAAGTCCTGTTTCATCAAGATAACGCCCGTGTTCACACGTCAGTACAGTCAATGGCTGAAATTCACAACTGTGGCTTTGAACTGTTACCGCATCCGCCGTATTCACCTGATCTGGCACCATCAGACTTCTTTCTGTTCCCTAACCTAAAAAAGCACTTGGGAGGTCAAAGATTTTCGACAAACGACGAGGTCAAAGCAGCTGTAGACGCATATTTTGACTCTAAGGAAGAATCATTTTTTTTCAACGGTCTAAATGCTTGGAAGGGGAGGTGGGAGGTGTATTGAACTTGATGGTGATTATTGTAGAAAAATAAAAATATAACTGATTTAGTATTTGTTTATTTTCTTGGTTAGGCCGAGTACTTTTCAATCCACCCTCGTACTAAATTTCTTAGTCCTATTCTTATGAACAATGTCAATTTTACCATTTATATCAATTTTCACATTTACTCCTAAATCTTCTACAACTTTATAAGGTCCATCAAAAACACAATCTAATTTACGAGCACATTCATTTTTAAGTAAAACAAGATCATTCTTATTATAAAATACAGTATTACATGATTCATCATATTTATCTTTCCTTTTTTCCTTACAAGTTATCAAATTATTTCTAGCATCTCTTAAGGCTACTTGCAATTTATATTTTAAATCTAAACAATAATTATCAGGATTATAAAGTGGTTCAACATCATAATTCAAATTATTTGGCAAACGACATTGTCTACCAAAAACAAGTTCCAAAGGAGTGTACTTACTTTGAGTGTTCACACAATTATTATAACTAAAACACCAAAATGGAACCTAATGGGACCATGAAAAATTCGAATTAGTACAATAAGTACTTAGAAACGCACCTAAATGTTTATGAGCTATCTCATGAGAACCGATTGATTGGTGGTGGTATGCAGTTGACAATAACTTATCGATTTCTAATAACTTACATACCTGTTCCATAACCTGAGACATGAATTCTGTCCCCCTATCTGTAGCTATACATTTCGGAATACGGAATCTTAAAATAAAGTTACTTACAAAAGCTTCTGCAACTGTAACAGCTTCTTTATTAGGCAATGGATACACCTCTATATATTTTGTTAACTAGCATTGGAGAGTTAAAATATAAGGATTTCCATTCTCATCCCTATCTAATGGTCCAACTAAATCAAGGAAAACCTTCTCGAAGGCAGTCGACACAGTGGAGGTTAAGGTCATAGGTTGTTTGGTATATTTACCTTGTTTCATTTTCTGACATAATGCGCATTTACTTATATATTTACAGATATCCGAATCTAGTCCTGGCCAATAGTATTTTCTCCTAATATTATTCGTCATTCTAGTTATTCCAGCATGTCCACTAGTGGGTAGTAAATGATAGTCATTTAAAATAAATTGTTTCTCGTTTTCATCATAAATTTTTTTTTTTTCAGTACACATATTCGGGGTCCGGACCATTCACTCAAAGATTTAACTTCACTACAAATTCCTTTTATAAACTCAGTATTCTTTTCATCTTTTACTATACATAATTCTTTTACTTTTATTTTTTCGCAAAACTCTTTAAGTTTAATTGCAAATTCGGCTTGTGAGAAATGCAACTTAAAACCTAAATTAACACACAATAACATTTTATTTGGTACATACATAAAACATTCTTCTTCTATCACTTTATTATTTCCTTTCTTAAATTTTTCTATTACATCCCTGTCAGTCAACCTCAATTCTACGGAATCACGTGGCTGTCTTAATAGTTCCACCACACGTGGTTGATCAGGCCACTCATCAGGGTACTTATTAAGCGCAGTCTGTTCTACCGTACTATTCTGCTCCATCTTTTTCTTTTGTTGTCTCGTTACAACTGCCAAAACCTCCTCATTCATACATTTCAGTTCACTTGATGTTATACACACTCTGGATAATGCATCTGCGATTAGATTATTCTTACCTTTCACATACACAATCGTAAAATCGTACTCTTCAAGAATTAAACGATATTTAATTAACCTACTAGATGGATCCTTCATTCCAAATAAATAAAGGTTTGTGGTCAGTCATGATAGTAAAAGTTCTGCCAAATAAATAGGGTCTAAAATATTTAACTGCCCACACTATTGCTGTTAATTCTTTTTCTATTACGGGATAGTTCTTTTCAGCTTTATTTAATGGTCTACTAGCATAAGCTATAGGTTTTCTATTTTTATTACACAGCACAGCTCCTACAGCCAAGTCAGAGGCGTCTGTTTGCAGTACAAATTCATTAGATTCACCAAAGTCTGGGTCAATATTGGTGGAGAAATTAAAGCGTTTTTTAAGAAATTAAATGCATTTTGGCAATCTGAATTCCAAATGAAAGGTACATCCCTTTTTAGTAAATTATTTAAAGGCATTGTTATGGTAGCAAATGAAGGTACAAATTTTCTATAGTGATTGCAAAAAGCAACAAAGCGTCTTACTTCATCGGCTTTCTGAGGAACTGGAAACTTATCTAGAACTTTAGTTTTTTCTGGGTCAGGTGCTATACCATCAGCGGTTATGACCAAGATATAAAATTTTCTTTTTTAGAAATTGACACTTAGCGGGATATAGTTTCAAATTTACCTTCCTCAATCTTTCAAAAACGTCTATCAAATTTTGGTTATGAGTAGCTAAAGACCTTCCAAACGTAATAAGGTCATCTAAATAAATGAAACACTTCTCAAACGCTAGTCCTGACATTGCTATTGACATGACCCTACTGAAAGCACTACAGGAAGTTTTAAGACCCATCGGTAAACGTTTTAATTGGTAATGTCCTGTACTAGTTGAAAAAGCTGTGTATTTTCTGCTTTCAGGTGCTAATTTTACTTGGTAGTATCCTTGTTGTAAATCTAGATGAGTAAAGTAAATTGAACCAGATAGTGAGTCTAAGATGTCTGTTATGTTGGGTAACGGAAATTTATCATCTACAATGTTTTCATTTAATTTACGGAAATCGATTACTAAACGCCATTTCTGTGAGCTTTCAGACTTTTTAGGTACTAATAGTATAGGACTTGACCATTCGCTAGAAGATTCCTCGATAATGTCGTCATCGAGCATCTTTGTTATTTGTTTATTTACTTCAGTCTTTAATGCATGTGGTAATCTATATTGTTTTGTATATATTGGATTAGTTTTTGTTCGCGCCAAACGCTGTCAAGAATCGACGCCAGATGTCACTCGGCTCGGCGCGATACCGGTTGAAGTTCGGCCGAGCGTGGCAAGAGCGCGCGGATCGCGAGCGAAAAGGCGGAGTCGTCTGCTAGCTGTGCTAATGTCTGCACGCTGTCAATTTTTGTTAGGGAACTCGGAATAATTAGGCGCGGCCCGTGGGGGGGCGGTCTGGGATTTGTGACGCGTATTCCTAGCTGGAGAGCTTCCCAGGGACTTATTGGGTCCGACTCAGAATCTGTATAAGTGCATTCGACGATATTAGCTAGTGCGGCCTTTGATATTCTAGAACTAACTGTTGCTACGCGAAACGGTAGTGACCTTTGATCCGTAAACTCCGTGTGCGTTTTGTGCGTTAACCTTATACCCAGCGATAGTTAGTGGCTTCTGTAAGTTAGTGAATCGTACGATAGAGTTAATTGACTGTCATCGTGACGAAAGAGGAAAGTGACTGTGGACAACCTCGGAAGGCCCCCTCAAGTTGCAGCGGTGTCGACGCTCGGGCTGCTGCCGACGGCCAAGGTCTAGGTTCAATCACCATCAGTCACACCCAGATACACATCACATCACCTGATTTCCCTTGCACTACACAAACACATGCGACCAGACCGACTCCGGAGAGACCAGGCGCCTTGGATATAGGTAAGTAAGCTCCGTCTAATTCCTCCCGATCGACTGGCCGTAGTATAGAACGCTCCCCCATATATTTTAGTGTAATTAGAAAAATTCCACGTGGCCATATTCTGGCCCCGTCCCTCTGCTGCTCGTCGATGGGATTACTCATGGGCCCTAACCCCGTCAGCCTTGGTTGGGGCAGCTAGGGGCTTGTACAGTTTTATTTTTTAATGTAATGGTATGTTCGCAAATATTAGTAGTTTCTAATTTGTCACCTGGTAAGAAGAAAATATCAGAATATTTAGAACAAATGGTTTCCATAGATTCTTTCTCTTCATTGTTTAAATGATTAAGTTCTAATAAAGGTAACAAAGATTTAGCCCTATTGGAGCTACTTTTACATTAACCAAATTTAAAAATGTTATACTCTCTCAAAGGTTCCACATCTAAAGTAAAATTGTTTAATCTTATTTCCTCATCTCTAGTATTTAAAATCTTAATTGGAACGCGTTTATTTTTCGGTTGAACAATAGTTCCTGCCAAAAATACATCCTTTTCTATCTCTCTCGCGCACACAAAACAATCCTCTTCCACCTCCTTATTCAAATACACATAATGTATAGACTCACTTCGAGGTGCGAGTACTAACGAGTTGCTATAATCAGGTTTATCGAAAATCGGTAAAATACAATGCTTACCATCAATTTGCAGCGTCAGCAAATTATTTTCTAAATCTATTTTAGCCTTATATCTAGTCATAAAATCTAATCCTAATATTCCATCAACGGCGATAGGTAAATTCTTGAAACTATAAAACTTGCTCGTAAATTTATCATATTTAGAACTGTAAATGTCTAAAATAACATAACTCGAAGCTTCGATTTTTCCTCCGATTCCATTTACTACTAAGTTATTGTAAAATATTTCACTCGACTTAGGAATTTGTTCTTCCTTAATTACCGAAATAGATGCACCGGTATCTACCAGTAGTATAATCTTCCTATTCTTAACATAAAAATTTACGAATTTAGTGATACCTCTACAAGCAAAAACTAAGTTATTAAGTCCGAAAAAACTGGTTACTCTCTCTCTCTCTCTCTCATCAGCTGGGTGTTCTACGTTATCAGCAGTTCGTACTGGCCTATCATTTTGTAACGCTAATATTCTATTGTTAAAATTACCTTTCTTGTTGTTGTATCCCCTTCTGTTGTTGTATAACATGTTCTGTCCTCTACCTCGCGGCGTATACTGGAATCTATTACCTTGATATCTATTAAAATTGTTATTATTATTTTGGAAGTTAGTACCACTGTTGTTGTAATAGTTGTGGTAATTTGTCTGGAACCCTAGACCTCTGGTTTGGAATCTAAAAGAACGATTATTGTATCTACCTCGACCTCTAGGAAAAGATGAAATGTTCATTACCTCTGCCTGAGTAGATGACGATGGAGTGGATTCATCCTTAGCCGCTTGAATGGCTTCTTTTAGCGATGTGTAATTTCTAGCAGCTATAATCGTACTTAACTTTTCATTTTTAAGTCCATCTGTAAATTTTTTAATCACCATTTTTTCATCAATTGGTTTCAGAACTATACTTTTAGTAACGTCACCCTCAGCCTGTGAAATATTCAAATCGGTTAATAGTTTTTCAAGTTGAGATCCGTATTGTTCAATAGTCCTATAGCCCTGATTCAGAGACTGTATCTGATTATGTATTGCAGTGAAAGATTTTTTTGTCAATAACTTATTACGAAAATCTTGAATCATCAAGTCTACTGAAGCATAAGAATTGGATACGCGCAACTTAGCATTTTCTGATAGCCTGCCCTTGAGAACAGATTTAATTAAAAGTTGCTGGCCTTCACTACTAAGCATGTCTGCATACATTTCCACAGCATCAATCAATCGTTTCGTAGTATCTTCCCTATCATCTAAAAGAGGTATCAAGCTACAAGCAGTTTTCAAATCAAAATCCATCTTTTCTGATTTCATCTCTAAGCTGGGTGAAACACACAATTTCGCTATTTCTGCAAATAAAGAACAAATTTTGTCATATGTTTCAGTAATTAAAGATATTTCCGACTTATCCTTAATATTACTTAATGTAGAAAATATATCTTTACTATTATTTAAATATATCTCGGCTTCATTCAACTTATTTAACGCAATAGAACCTTTATACCTACTTTGTCCCTTTTTAATCAAATATTTCCTTATTTCTGACAATTGCTCATAATCTTTTATTATTTTCTCAGCCATAATACCATTAATTTCATGTAGAAGCTAAAGTTAACTTGCACTCGGTTCATATTTCATTCAATTGATTTTAATTTTATTCTAAAACGAAGCACAGTCATACAGTGTACCGATTACAAATGCTGAATTGCATCTCGACCGATCGCAGCGGTCGGAATTCTTAGAACTAAAACATTTGGTTGGCGGTCACTGATCACCAGCTGATCAGTGACCGCCAATACGGTTTTCGTCGGGGTCGATCAGCTGGTGATCTTCTAGTCTACCTGACCCATAGATGGGCGGAGGCAGTAGAGTCCAAGGGGGAGGCGTTGGCCGTTAGTCTGGACATTGCGAAGGCCTTCGATCGGGTTTGGCACAAAGCGCTTCTTTCGAAGCTCCCTTCCTATGGGCTTCCCGAGAAATTGTGCAATTGGATCACCAGCTTCCTTGCAGATCGGAGCATCAAGGTCGTTGTAGACGGTGCATGTTCTGACTACAAGCCTATTAACGCTGGTGTTCCACAAGGCTGTGTGCTATCACCAACGCTGTTTCTTCTGCATATCAATGATATGTTGCTAACTGGTAACATTCATTGCTATGCGGATGACAGCACTGGTGATGCTCTATACACCGGCCGGGCCAATATTTCTCGGGAAAACGTCGCCGAGTACCGGAACAAACTTGTGTCTGAAGTCGAGTCTTTGCTGGACAAAGTCTCGGATTGGGGGCGACTAAATCTAGTCCAGTTTAATCCTCAGAAGACACAAGTTTGCGCGTTTACCGCTAAAAAGAACCCCTTTGTCGTATCTCCTCAGTTTCAAGGCACTCCCCTTCTTGCCTCAGCCAGTATCGGTATCCTCGGAGTCGACATATCGAGTGACGTGCAGTTTCGTGGTCACTTGGAAGAGAAGGCCAAATTGGCCTCTAAAAAGCTTGGCGTGCTCAGCAGAGCGGGACAGTATTTCATGCCGGCACACCGCCTGCAACTTTACAAGGCGCAGGTTCGGCCTCACATGGAATACTGTTCCCATCTCTGGGCAGGGGCTCCCCAGTGCCAGCTCCTTCCACTTGACCGCATCCAGCGCAGAGCGGCTCGAATCGTCGACGACCGAGCCCTTTCCGATCGGCTCGATTCATTGGCACTGCGAAGAGATGTTGCATCTCTTTGCATTTTCTTTCGCATCTACCATGGGGAGTGCTCTGAGGAATTGTTCGGATTAATCCCAGCCGCCAAATTTCATGAACGCACATCGCGGCAGAACTCCCGATACCATCCACACCATCTGGATGATTGGCGGTCCACCACTGTGCGATTTAGAAGATGTTTTCTTCCTCGCACGACTTCCTTGTGGAATCGATTACCATCAGCGATTTTTCCGGACCGATATGACTTAGGGACCTTCAAGAAAAGAGCCTACTCCTTTTTAAAAGGCCGGCAACGCATCTGCAATTCCCCTGGTGTTGCGGTTGTTCATGGGCGGCGGTAGTCACTTACCATCAGGTGAGCCGCATGCTCGTTTGCCCCCTCTCCTATAAAAAAAAAAAAAAAAAATTTTTCTTTTTTTTTAAAACTATTTTAAATGTTATAGAGAAACAAAATTAAACATGCTACCTAAATTTAACATAGTGAATTCTGATCCGGAAGATTATTATATATTAAATATATTATTATATTAAACAATCCAATTAGTGGCTTATGATCTGTAATGATACAAAACTTCCTTCCTAGTAAAAATTCATGAAATTTGTAACACCAAATATTATCGCTAAAGCTTCTTTATCAATCTGTCCATACCGTCGCTCGTGGGGTTGTAAAGTTCTGGAGGCCATCATCATTGGTCGTTCTGACGCATCTTCCATCACATGGCCAATTATTGCACCCACACCATATTCAGACGCATCACAGATTAACCATAATTCTCTTTCTAAGTCATATCCAACTAAGGTTAAATCAGATGACAACAAATCCTTAGCTTTATGAAAGGCAACTTGCTCTAACGAACCCCATACCCACGGTTTCTTTGCGTCCAGCAATCGATACAACGGCTCCAGTATTGTGGCTTTGACCATAATGAATTTTTCATAAAAATTGTATAAACCTAAAAATGCCCGTAGTTCTTCTCTGTTCCTAGGTGCTGGTTTCTCCTTTATCTCTTTTACCTTAATAGGTGACGGGTGCAGTCCCTCTGCATCAATCATATATCCTAAAAAACTTATCTAGTTTGATGCAAACACACATTTGTTCAGGTTTTACCTAAATCCCATTGCATTTAGTTTAGTCATGATTGCCCGTAGTCTTTGATCATGTTCTTCCTTATTCTTTCCACTAACAGCGACATCATCCAATAGACATGCTATGATTCCATACCTGCGAGTGCAGTCGACATCACACGCTGGAAGATTCCAGGCGCTGCGTTTACTCCAAATGCTGACCGGTTCATCGTCATTAACCCTAATGGAGTATTAAGTGTTAACAACATAGCTGTGTCCTCATCCACTTTCATCTGCATGTAGGCCTGTTTTAAGTCAAGCTTACTAAAATCTCTTCCACCACTTAATTTCACAAAGGACTCATTAGCAGCTGGTAATGGAAAAGTATCAGTCTCTATGGCTAAATTAACAGTTGATCTGTAGTCACCACATATTCTAAGCGAGCCGTCATCTTTTTTTACAATTCTTAATGGAGTAGCCCTTTTGGAGTATTTTACAGGGGTTAATATCCCTTCATTTACCATGCATGTTAATTGTTCCTCAACTTGTTTTATCAGGGGAAACGGTATAGGACGTGCCTTCAAAAATCGTGGCAAGGCATCAGCTCGCATATTTAAGGACACTTGAGGGCCCTTATACTCTCAAAGTCCTTCTTTAAATAACTCCGGAAAGGCTTTTAATAATTCATCAATCTTATCATCTGTCCAGCATATGCCAGCTATCTCTAAACCCAACATTTTAAACCAGTTTCTTCCTAAAAGGCTAGGCCCACGACCAGAAACAACCAGTAGCTCACACTGTGCTTCCTTGTTTCCTAATGATACTCGAACATGAGCTCGACCTAACACCTTCATTTCATCACGGGTCCACGTAACTAACTTCACGCCTGTCGCCTCTAAAGATGGGGGAACAGACCACAGCTTATAGTATGTATCATCGGACATGATTGTTCTTGAAGCACCTGAGTCCACTTCCATGCTAACCTTCACACCCTCGATAATAACATCTGCTTTAAATGGTGGTCGAATATTATCTGAGCAGACAAAGATACCCATCATCTGTTCAGATTTTTCATGTTCTATATCTAAAGTTGAACTTTCCTCCACCTGGTGCAACTTGCCAGATTTATTCATACATTTTATAAAAGGACATCTTTCGCCCTCACTGTGTGACCGTGCACAATGACGACATGTGATCGCTTTAATTTTACCAATATCCATAGGTACTATAGCTCATAAATCTAAATAATCCAAACAATCTACCCTTATCGTCACGAATAGCCCAAATAGACCAACAATCACGCTGCTCAAATATTGAAATCCAGTGTGTACCTGAAAATAGGCAGGATAATCTTATCAACACTGTAGTGCAACTGGGCAAAGTTATAAAATGCCCCATCACTGAGTCACATATTCATTACTGCTCTCGACTAGCCAAAATGAATAGCTCAAGTCCTCGCCCTCGATCCATCTTAGTGAAATTCGGCAGTCCGCGCCTGCGCAACGATTTTCTTGCTGTGACCGCACGTTTCAACAAAACCAATCGGGACGACAAACTCAATTCGAGCCACTTAGGCATCGGAGGAGATAAGAAGACTGCTATCTACGTCATGGAGCATCTCTCCCCCGAAAATAAGAGCTTGCACGCTGCTGCGCGAACCAAAGCCCGAGAACTGAAATACAAATTTGTATGGGTGCGTGATAGTAGGATATACATGCGCAAAAATGAAGAATCAAACTATGTCCATGTAAAGAACCTCGACCTTTTGAATCGTTAGTCATGATTACGCTATATTTGCTATATTTGTACTAAAAGGCACTTTTACTTGTCACTACCAAAATGTTAGGGGTCTGAGAACACAAATTATTGAACTGTTTAATAATGTAGTTTGTTGTAATTTTGACATTATTGTTTTCACAGAGACATGGTTGAATGGCACAATTTTTGATAATGAATTATTTGATGTTACACGGTCTACAGACGTGACCGCGAAAACAGCGGGTTTCATGGTGAAAAAATGGGAGGTGGTGTTCTCATTGCTGTCTCTAAACGCTTTAAATCGTGCCGTTTGTGTGCGCAGGAGTCATACTGTGAAGATTTATGGATTAAAGTGGAAATATATGATAGCTTTAATAAAGACATACACCTGTACATCTGTGGCGTATATATCCCTCCTCCAGTAAAAATGCATATACTTAAGCATTTTATTAGTAATGCCAATCACATATTAGAAAACCACAGTGGAAACACTATTATACTTGGTGATTTCAATTTGAGTAGCTTATGTTGGACTAAGACTGTCAGTCACACACTCAAACCTGCAACATCCAATAGTCTACTCAATAACATGCTTGTTGATTTCATGTCTCTTAATAATCTAGTTCAGCACAATTCTTGTTTTAACAATAAAGACAAACTGTTGAATCTGATAATGAGTACATTGGATATCACCCGCCTTTACGTAAGTACCGACCCATTATCGGTGATTGACTCGTTGCATGCTCCTATCGAATTTTGTGTAGGACTTAAATGTGACAATTATCTCCTGACCAAGCACGAACCCAAATTTATGTTTTATAAAGCAGATTATATTAAAATTGTAAATGAATTGAATAGTATATCATGGGAAGACGAATTGTCGCGTTATGAAAACGTAGATGACATGGTAGCACATTTCTATAAGTTTAGATTAATGATAGGTCTTCACGCGATACCGCCGGCGCTCTTGTAAAATGCGGCAACAAATACTACGCCGAAATCGGCGTACCCGAGCGAGCCAGTCGCGTTGCAGGCGATATGTGATGTGGACGTACCGAATATTTTATAAAATTTTGATCATAATCCGAAGTAAAATACCAGTTTGCGTAGTGAAACTGTGTAAAAATAATACTACAAGAAATAAGAAAGACACTGGGATCACATAATATCAGTATTTATCATACAATTTCGAAATTTCAACATAAAATAACACGAGCCATAAATAAGTTACAAAATATGAAAGACACCATTCAGTGTTGCCGCGTATACAAAAATAAAGTTCCCCGTGGCTGAGATTTTTATATGTGAATTTATTGTTACTAGATATATTTTATAATATAATATATTTAACTTATTATAATATAACCTAATTCTATATTATTTAATGTTTATTTTTGTAGTATTGCTCAAATGACCTAATATTTATATGTTGTTTTATTAATTGTTATTTTTATTATTAAAACATTATTTCCGTTTATTAGGGTTCCGTGCCCAAAGAGTGTCAACGGGACTTAAGTTTCCACTTTAAATATAAAAATTAAAGTGATAAAAATGAGGCCTTATCATTGATATGCCATTTATTCAGAAGAAAAACCTATACATAATATACACAAATATATTGATACATTCGCTATTAATAAATTATTCATTTTTAAGTAGTTCTGGTCTACATTCATAACTATGAACTAAACTACTAAGCCATAGCATAAAATAATTTTTCCCGTTAATCGGGTAATAGTTAAGCTGCTGGCATATAAAATTTTGTACGCACACTAGCATCTCTGCAATTGTGTTATACACACTAGAATATTGAGTTGCCGCAGTCACGGAGCCGTTTCTTTCAAGTAGCGCGGTATCTAGTCAGAGCGCGCGATGACCTATCATTAATCTATGTCTATAAGATACATCATAGTTAAACATGTACCAAAGTCCAAACCTCGTAATAATAAGAAACACCCCATATGGTTTTCAAACACGTTATTTAAGGTAATCAAGGAAAAATATAAATACAGATTTAAACACCGTAAGTTTAACAACCCTCGGGATTTATTGACCTTTGAACTACTTAGAGATAGATGTACGAAATTACTTAGCCAGAATTATAAAACTTATTTGCTACGATTAGAGACATCTTTGAAATCAAATCCTAAGCTACTATGGAGTTTCATTAAGCACAAAAGAGGCAATAGTAGTACCTACCCAGCCCAAATGTTTTCTGGAACTACTCTTGCCACTACTGGCCCGGATATCTGTCAACTCTTTGCTTCACAGTTCTCTTCAGTCTACAATATTGATAAATTATCCATTCCAGACGAGCACTATGCAGATAAATCCCCCGCCTCTAACTTTATTACTAGTATTTCAGTGACTAAAGACCAAGTATCTAGGGTCTTAAAGAGACTTGACTCCACTAAAGGCGCTGGCTCAGATGGAATACCATCTATCTTTGCTGTAAGATGTGCTGGTGCTATAGACCTCTGTCCTTGATAATTAATAAATCTCTTTGTTCTGGAACTTTTCTCAGCGCTTGGAAAACTTCTCTTGTTATACTGTTACACAAAGGAGGTGATAAAAACTCAGTGAAAAACTATAGGCCAATATTAATAATTACGGTGTTTGCTAAAGTCTTTGAAAAACTACTGTGCCCTATAATGACTTGGCATCTAAGACACTTAAGTGCGCCGGAACAGCACTGTTTTATGAAAGCCCGCTCTACCTTGACTAATCTGATATCCTTCGTTGAAGGCCTGGCTGAAGGTGTTGATCATGCGCAGTCTTTCGATGTCATACACCCTGATTTTAGTAAGGCTTTTGATAAAGTCAGTCACGATATGTTATTGCACAAATTATCATGTGTCGGTATAGGCGGTAATCTCTTGCGCTGGTTCAGATCTTACCTAACGAATAGACTGTCTGTGGTGGTAGCTGGGAGTTTCAAATCTGACTTTTTACTGCCTTTTCCGGACTTCCTCAAGGATCCCATCTGGGTGATCCCATGCTGTTCCAACGTTTTTATTAATGATATCGGTAAGTGTTTCCAAAATTCTAAGTTTTACATGTTCGCCGATGATTTGAAGTTTTTTAAATCAGTAAATTCATTAGAGGATGTATTGTTGCTTCAAAATGACTTGGACAATCTAGTATTATGGTGCAAATCTAATGTTATGAGCTTGAATATTGACAAATGCCACGTGGTACGCTTCACTAGAAAAAAGCTCTCAGTGACTAGATATTATTGTATTGACGATGTACCATTAAAAGAGGTTGATAATATTAGAGATTTAGGTGTAATTCTCGATACCAAATTTCGATTTAATTTACATATAGATATCATTACTAAAAGAGCCTTCAAGACCTTGGGATTTGTCTTACGTACTTGTAGGGAGTTTAAAAATCCGAGCACAAAAATTGCAATCTATACGTCACTTGTGCGTAGTAGGTTAGAATACTGCAGCGTGGTGTGGAACCCGCACTATGACGTATACAAAAAGCGTATAGAAGGTGTACAAAAAAGATTCCTCTGGCACTTGACTTACAGTTGTAATTTAGCAAAACTCTTGCCTAGCTATAATGATCGTTTGAAATACTTTCATATGAAACCTCTTGTTTTTATTGTAATGTTCCCTTTAAGATAACTATTTATAAAGCAAAAAGCAATGTGAGTATGACGCTCAATATTCATGTAGTTTACACCTATAAAAGAGGTATCACTGAGCATTAAATTATTTATTGTCTACTCTTAGAAAGCTTGTAGGGTAAATCTTGTTGGTGTGACTAATAAATAAATAAATACTTTTTATCGATAAAATAATAAACGTGACACAACATAATATTATATTTTTAAGGTTTTAATTGAGCCTTTAGTAAAACCAGTTTGTCAAACAGTTTAGCACTCATTTTTCTTTAATGAGGCCTCATGATCATGCCCCCAAATGAGAAGAGTCGCTCCACAGGGGCTTCTCATACCACCAAACTTATATGTGTCTCCCTGAAACACAGACTATTATGTGGAATAATTAAAAATGACATTAGTCAAGGGGCATAGCCGATGACATTTTGTAGAAATATAGAATTGCCATGCCCTCCTCTATTTTTTTTATTGCTTCTTATCTCAAGTCACCCTTCTTTAGATAGAGCCAGCTTCGAAACACGTTATAAAGAGCATTTAGCCGTGTACAGGAATTGCAATCCCGATAAATCCCATTTTGCTAAACATCTTTTGGCCACTGGACACAACCTAGCCAACGACCACTCCTTTAAAGTCTTACATACGTGTAATAAAGGCCTGCGACTGTGTGTGCTGGAACAGTTAGAGATATTAAAAAGTAATAACAGTAACGTTGCACTGCTGAATGAACAAACAAATGTTTCTAACTCACCTCTCCTAAATATCTTTAAGCCTGCTCTCTAATAGCATGACAGCCTCGCAATATGATCGTTTCTCACCCTCACGGCGATTGGTTGCGTGGTTGAAGGGTAGGCGGGCGTTGCGTGGCGGTTTGTTTTTAATTTTACAAACGGCTGCGTAAGTCCGGCGGTGATTGCTCGCATGTTTTATCGCATGACGCAGTCGCTCGCTCCTTAAGCAGGGAGCGATTGCGTCAGCGGTCTCTATAAAAGGCAGTTGTTTTGGCTTGCCGCTCACTTAGCGGTTAGCCACCGTAGAGTCTATATCACCTGAGGATGCCTCGTGTAGAGGCGAAACACGTGTCGTATTGTCGTCAGTGGTGTGTCTTTCCTAGTGTAGTGGTGTTCGGAGTAGTGGTGCTGGGATTAGTGGTGACGGGGATAGTGCACGCAATTGTTATATTGAGGTTCATTATACTAAGGTTGTACTGTATTATGTATTAAACATTGTATTGACAAAAATATGCCTTGAATATGTCCTCAATTGATTATGTTGTTCAGAATTACACAACCACTTACAGAGTACCAACATAACTCATAATAGTAAGGTGTAGACCATGAACTTAAAGTTTGTGGAGTAGATTTCACCATTTGACTATTGTTGTGAACCACTTATAAAACAAGCATTTCAGCTAGCCTAGAGTGGTTAACGGGTATGTTAGTAATATTAAGAGCATTGCTTGTATTTTAGTAAAGTAACTAGTGTTATATAATATTGCATAATATATTATTAAAAGTGTTAACTTTATCCACAGTGAATTAAAGGAGGCCGAAGAAGCGAAGACACTTTGCCTCCTGTCAGTACCAGGAGCTCTAGGTGCACCTGACCTCTTAGCCTTCGCTGCAGCCTGTCAGCAAGATATTGCACATGTGAGAGTTCTTAGGGATGGCTCACCTGACCACTATATGGCATTGCTGACGTAAGTATACTTTCTTTTTTAAATTTTATTAACATGATCTTAGTGTATATAATGCACCCAATTCACTCTGATATAAGGGAAAATTTATTTTACTAAAATAAACCTTTAGTTTTTAAAAAAAATTATAAAATATTCAGATTTCGCACGTCAGCGGCGGCTCGCGAGTTCCACTCGGCGTTTGACGGAGTACCATACAGCAGCTTGGAGCCCAATGCATTGTGTCATATGGCGTGGGTGTCGCGTGTTGAGTGGGCTCGAGATGGGACACCCCCACCATCACATACTGAGTTGCCCACATGCCCTGTTTGCTTGGGTTTGTCTGTTAATATATTTTTAATGTTTAAGCCTTATCAATTGTTTACTTTTAGTTATTTGTTTACATAATATTATTAATCAAACCACAATTTCAAAATATAAGATAATATTTTAATAAGTATAAAAATCAAGAAGTAAAACTTAAACAACAATGGTCTGTGAAAATCGCATTCACTTATCAGAGAAGCTTTTTAAAGAAGTAAGGGAACAAATGGGCACACAGGGCACCTCATGGTAAGTGGATGCTGTATACACATGTGATACACGTTCCACGCGGAGTGCTGGTGTGCCGGTGTGTAGCGATGTGCTGTGTGTGCAGAGCGTATGGACGAGAGCGTGGCAGGCGTGCTGAGCGTGCAGTGCGCGCACGCGTTCCACGCGGAGTGCTGGTGTGCCGGTGTGTAGCGATGTGCTGTGTGTGCAGAGCGTATGGACGAGAGCGTGGCAGGCGTGCTGAGCGTGTAGTGCGCGCACGCGTTCCACGCGGAGTGCTGGTGTGCCGGTGTGTAGCGATGTGCTGTGTGTGCAGAGCGTATGGACGAGAGCGTGGCAGGTGTGCTGAGCGTGCAGTGCGCGCACGCGTTCCAGGCGGAGTGCTGGTGTGCCGGTGTGTAGCGATGTGTTGTGTGTGCAGAGCGTATGGACGAGAGCGTGGCAGGCGTGCTGAGCGTGCAGTGCGCGCACGTGTTCCACGCGGAGTGCTGGTGTGCCGGTGTGTAGCGATGTGCTGTGTGTGCAAAGCGTATGGACGAGAGCGTGGCAGGTGTGCTGAGCGTGCAGTGCGCGCACGCGTTCCACGCGGAGTGCTGGTGTGCCGGTGTGTAGCGATGTGTTGTGTGTGCAGAGCGTATGGACGAGAGCGTGGCAGGCGTGCTGAGCGTGCAGTGCGCGCACGCGTTCCACGCGGAGTGCTGGTGTGCCGGTGTGTAGCGATGTGTTGTGTGTGCAGAGCGTATGGACGAGAGCGTGGCAGGCGTGCTGAGCGTGCAGTGCGCGCACAAGTTCCACGCGGAGTGCCGGTGTGTAGCGATGTGCTGTGTGTGCAGAGCGTATGGACGAGAGCGTGGCAGGCGTGCTGAGCGTGCAGTGCGCGCACGCGTTCCACGCGGAGTGCTGGTGTGGCGGTGTGTAGCGATGTGTTGTGTGTGCAGAGCGTATGGACGAGAGCGTGGCAGGCGTGCTGAGCGTGCAGTGCGCGCACGCGTTCCACGCGGAGTGCTGGTGTGCCGGTGTGTAGCGATGTGCTGTGTGTGCAGAGCGTATGGACGAGAGCGTGGCGGGCGTGCTGAACGTGCAGTGCGCGCACGCGTTCCACGCGGAGTGCTGGTGTGCCGGTGTGTAGCGATGTGTTGTGTGTGCAGAGCGTATGGACGAGAGCGTGGCAGGCGTGCTGAGCGTGCAGTGCGCGCACGTGTTCCACGCGGAGTGCTGGTGTGCCGGTGTGTAGCGATGTGCTGTGTGTGCAAAGCGTATGGACGAGAGCGTGGCAGGTGTGCTGAGCGTGCAGTGCGCGCACGCGTTCCACGCGGAGTGCTGGTGTGCCGGTGTGTAGCGATGTGTTGTGTGTGCAGAGCGTATGGACGAGAGCGTGGCAGGCGTGCTGAGCGTGCAGTGCGCGCACGCGTTCCACGCGGAGTGCTGGTGTGCCGGTGTGTAGCGATGTGTTGTGTGTGCAGAGCGTATGGACGAGAGCGTGGCAGGCGTGCTGAGCGTGCAGTGCGCGCACAAGTTCCACGCGGAGTGCCGGTGTGTAGCGATGTGCTGTGTGTGCAGAGCGTATGGACGAGAGCGTGGCAGGCGTGCTGAGCGTGCAGTGCGCGCACGCGTTCCACGCGGAGTGCTGGTGTGGCGGTGTGTAGCGATGTGTTGTGTGTGCAGAGCGTATGGACGAGAGCGTGGCAGGCGTGCTGAGAGTGCAGTGCGCGCACGCGTTCCACGCGGAGTGCTGGTGTGCCGGTGTGTAGCGATGTGCTGTGTGTGCAGAGCGTATGGACGAGAGCGTGGCGGGCGTGCTGAACGTGCAGTGCGCGCACGCGTTCCACGCGGAGTGCTGGTGTGCCGGTGTGTAGCGATGTGTTGTGTGTGCAGAGCGTATGGACGAGAGCGTGGCAGGCGTGCTGAGCGTGCAGTGCGCGCACGCGTTCCACGCGGAGTGCTGGTGTGCCGGTGTGTAGCGATGTGTTGTGTGTGCAGAGCGTATGGACGAGAGCGTGGCAGGCGTGCTGAGCGTGCAGTGCGCGCACGCGTTCCACGCGGAGTGCTGGTGTGCCGGTGTGTAGCGATGTGTTGTGTGTGCAGAGCGTATGGACGAGAGCGTGGCAGGCGTGCTGAGCGTGCAGTGCGCGCACGCGTTCCACGCGGAGTGCTGGTGTGCCGGTGTGTAGCGATGTGTTGTGTGTGCAGAGCGTATGGACTAGAGCGTGGCAGGCGTGCTGAGCGTGCAGTGCGCGCACGCGTTCCACGCGGAGTGCTGGTGTGCCGGTGTGTAGCGATGTGTTGTGTGTGCAGAGCGTATAGACGAGAGCGTGGCAGGCGTGCTGAGCGTGCAGTGCGCGCACGCGTTCCACGCGGAGTGCTGGTGTGCCGGTGTGTAGCGATGTGTTGTGTGTGCAGAGCGTATGGACGAGAGCGTGGCAGGCGTGCTGAGCGTGCAGTGCGCGCACGCGTTCCACTCGGAGTGCTGGTGTGCCGGTGTGTAGCGATGTGTTGTGTGTGCAGAGCGTATGGACGAGAGCGTGGCAGGCGTGCTGAGCGTGCAGTGCGCGCACGCGTTCCACGCGGAGTGCTGGTGTGCCGGTGTGTAGCGATGTGTTGTGTGTGCAGAGCGTATGGACGAGAGCGTGGCAGGCGTGCTGAGCGTGCAGTGCGCGCACGCGTTCAACGCGGAGTGCTGGTGTGCCGGTGTGTAGCGATGTGTTGTGTGTGCAGAGCGTATGGACGAGAGCGTGGCAGGCGTGCTGAGCGTGCAGTGCGCGCACGCGTTCCACGCGGAGTGCTGGTGTGCCGGTGTGTAGCGATGTGTTGTGTGTGCAGAGCGTATGGACGAGAGCGTGGCAGGCGTGCTGAGCGTGCAGTGCGCGCACGCGTTCCATGCGGAGTGCTGGTGTGCCGGTGTGTAGCGATGTGTTGTGTGTGCAGAGCGTATGGACGAGAGCGTGGCAGGCGTGCTGAGCGTGCAGTGCGCGCACGCGTTCCACGCGGAGTGCTGGTGTGCCGGTGTGTAGCGATGTGTTGTGTGTGCAGAGCGTATGGACGAGAGCGTGGCAGGCGTGCTGAGCGTGCAGTGCGCGCACGCGTTCCACGCGGAGTGCTGGTGTGCCGGTGTGTAGCGATGTGTTGTGTGTGCAGAGCGTATGGACGAGAGCGTGGCAGACGTGCTGAGCGTGCAGTGCGCGCACGCGTTCCACGCGGAGTGCTGGTGTGCCGGTGTGTAGCGATGTGTTGTGTGTGCAGAGCGTATGGACGAGAGCGTGGCAGGCGTGCTGAGCGTGCAGTGCGCGCACGCGTTCCACGCGGAGTGCTGGTGTGCCGGTGTGTAGCGATGTGTTGTGTGTGCAGAGCGTATAGACGAGAGCGTGGCAGGCGTGCTGAGCGTGCAGTGCGCGCACGCGTTCCAAGCGGAGTGCTGGTGTGCCGGTGTGTAGCGATGTGTTGTGTGTGCAGAGCGTATGGACGAGAGCGTGGCAGGCGTGCTGAGCGTGCAGTGCGCGCACGCGTTCCACGCGGAGTGCTGGTGTGCCGGTGTGTAGCGATGTGTTGTGTGTGCAGAGCGTATGGACGAGAGCGTGGCAGGCGTGCTGAGCGTGCAGTGCGCGCACGCGTTCCACGCGGAGTGCTGGTGTGCCGGTGTGTAGCGATGTGTTGTGTGTGCAGAGCGTATGGACGAGAGCGTGGCAGGCGTGCTGAGCGTGCAGTGCGCGCACGCGTTCAACGCGGAGTGCTGGTGTGCCGGTGTGTAGCGATGTGTTGTGTGTGCAGAGCGTATGGACGAGAGCGTGGCAGGCGTGCTGAGCGTGCAGTGCGCGCACGTGTTCCACGCGGAGTGCTGGTGTGCCGGTGTGTAGCGATGTGTTGTGTGTGCAGAGCGTATGGACGAGAGCGTGGCAGGCGTGCTGAGCGTGCAGTGCGCGCACGCGTTCCACGCGGAGTGCTGGTGTGCCGGTGTGTAGCGATGTGTTGTTTGTGCAGAGCGTATGGACGAGAGCGTGGCAGGCGTGCTGAGCGTGCAGTGCGCGCACGCGTTCCACGCGGAGTGCTGGTGTGCCGGTGTGTAGCGATGTGTTGTGTGTGCAGAGCGTATGGACGAGAGCGTGGCAGGCGTGCTGAGCGTGCAGTGCGCGCACGCGTTCCACGCGGAGTGCTGGTGTGCCGGTGTGTAGCGATGTGTTGTGTGTGCAGAGCGTATGGACGAGAGCGTGGCAGGCGTGCTGAGCGTGCAGTGCGCGCACGCGTTCCACGCGGAGTGCTGGTGTGCCGGTGTGTAGCGATGTGTTGTGTGTGCAGAGCGTATGGACGAGAGCGTGGCAGGCGTGTTGAGCGTGCAGTGCGCGCACGCGTTCCACGCGGAGTGCTGGTGTGCCGGTGTGTAGCGATGTGTTGTGTGTGCAGAGCGTATGGACGAGAGCGTGGCAGGCGTGCTGAGCGTGCAGTGCGCGCACGCGTTCCACGCGGAGTGCTGGTGTGCCGGTGTGTAGCGATGTGTTGTGTGTGCAGAGCGTATGGACGAGAGCGTGGCAGGCGTGCTGAGCGTGCAGTGCGCGCACGCGTTCCACGCGGAGTGCTGGTGTGCCGGTGTGTAGCGATGTGTTGTGTGTGCAGAGCGTATGGACGAGAGCGTGGCAGGCGTGCTGAGCGTGCAGTGCGCGCACGCGTTCCACGCGGAGTGCCTGGTGCGCTGGCGCGACGCCCGCTGTCCCGTATGCCGCTGCGCACAGACGCCCGAACCTCGGGGCGAGGCCCGCTGTGAAGAATGTCACATGGGGAATTCCCAGTCGAGCGGGGAGTTTCCCTCTGACGGGGAGCCCCCGAGGGACACAGAGGAAGTGCCTCGCGACGGGCTCGCTGAAGGTCTGCCGGATGGCATGACGGGCGGTGCGCTCTGGATTTGCCTCATCTGCGGACACGTCGGATGTGGCAGGTAAGTGCCCGTTCCTACCCTAATTTATAGACATTTATTTTCTGTACAATGCGCCACTACATTAATTCAATTTGGATTCAAATTCTATTGCCCACAAATATGTTTTTATTATTTATATATTTATTTACGTCAACACAATCTACTACATAACTTATAATGTAATTATATTATTTTAAAATAAAATCCAGACTAATTTAATTGAACTCTGATATAATTACCTGTAGAGGATATCATTTGAAACAAAACAATCCCAGGTGTTTTTTACAACTTACAAAAGCAATCTACTTTTGTTTGTGTGTTATGATCATCATGATATGTCAGTGTATGGTATATTAAAATTATACACATATAATTTGTTCAACGATTTATTGGGGACACTATATGTAACTTTTTATTTGTTTAAGTTGTATTTTATCCTATTAATAACTTTAACTGATGATTGAAAGTTCATTTTCATCAAGTGTATGCCTACTGTTTACTTTCTTAGTGACACGCTTACTACTTATACTTAAGATAATAGCTACATGAATTTTCCTTTTACATTTTTAACGGGCTTAGGATCGTCATAATAAATAACATTAAAAAATATTTTTGGCTTATCAACGACGTAACCGACGACTTTCCGTATTATAGCGTATGTAAAAAATTGATATAAACTATTTACAATTAAATTACGCAAGTAGTCCCAATATCTAATATTGGTACCTCAAAATTGAGAAAAACCGAACTGGTTGCTTCCGCGCCGGGGGCTTCCGGCTTCCGTCACGGGTCAACGGGCCACATTCTTTATGCATCTTTCCTGTTCTTGAGCACTTTTAACTTCCGTAAACGTAGCTATAATTTTACAATAGCGGTCTTCATAACTTTGGACCTCTTTGACGTGAACATAACGTTATATACGCAGATAAAAGTCTAACGGTGAAAGTTCAAGCGAATTTGCAGATTCATTATTTAAGTTTCGCTCACTGCACTTGAATAGTTTGATTCGATTGGTAGTTTGATTACTACACGTACGCTTTGTTCTCACCGCGGTAAAGACTCACTTTAGTATCTTTATATGTACCACGTAAACTTTCGTTGCTTAAAATGTAATATCACCATTTCACAGTTTCATAGTATCCGCGGTTCGTATTTTCGTTACGTCATTAGCAATGAAGCGTACGTAATGAGGTCACGTTCAACACTGTCAGATGTCGGCCGGGCGAGCAGACATAGGTACTTACTGTGCAACGGTAGAAGAGCGCGGGAAGACGCGCAACAAGGTACTTTACTGAGCGTAAGGGCTTACGAATGAGTGCGTGCAACCTAAATTAATTAAAATAATGCATTATCACGCATTTTGAATTTAAAAAATAAAAATGACAGGAAGTTGAGATTTTTTAAATTAATTTTTCGTCGCCATTTGCCTATACTACTTATTCTGAACCTTCTCTGCAAATTTGGCTGGTAATTGCAAAATAACCCTGTATAATATGCTGAATGCATTTATAAATCTATTTGTATAACTAAAATAAAATTGAAATGTCTGTTTGTAATGTCATTATAATATTTTTTCACTAAATGCATATGAAAGTATATACGGTATTTATAACAAAAACCATTTTAAATTATTTGTCTGTCTGTCTGTTTGTTACGGCTAATCTCCGAAATGGCTGCACCGATTTTGACGGGAATTTCACTGACAGATAGCTAATGTTATAAAGAGTAACTTAAGCTACTTTTATAGTGGATAAAGAATTAGGGTTCCGCGCAAAAAGAAATTGAAACCCTAAATAAAAAAATAATGAACCCAGCGTAGTATTTGAATTTTCAGTTAAAATTATTTCTTCCACACAATCAATAACTTTCATGAAACTTTTTTATAAGCCCTGTTGAATATGTAAAACTAGATTAAAAGCCCATTTGGTTTTATAGGTCAGTGTCATTTAAAAATATGTCTTTAAATGGACCAACTTTATCGTTATTTCTTTTCTTTCTTAGTCATTTCAATTTACTACTGGATATATCCAATACACACTTTCCGAAATATTTCAAATGGCTCGTTTCTCAAAACATTTGCTCATTTTAACCATACTTACATTCGGGTTGGTGAGCGTCAAGCCAATACCCTCGCTTTCGCCTGTTTGTTTTACTATGCAGCGTGTGTAGGTTAAATTGGCACTTGTTCAATAAATAATTTCACTGTCCGGTTTTCAGACACAATAGTAAGACAATAGCAATGACCTATATGTAGTGCACGGAACAGCGAAAGGGTTAATTTCATTCGTATTACAGCCATAATATAACGACAGCGTGTCTCTAACATGTATTATAATGATTAACATACGCAATTATGCATAGATACGAAGGTGGGCATGCGGCGAAGCATTTCCTGGCATCAAACCACACGTATGCGCTTCAGTTGGGTTCCAACCGAGTTTGGGATTACGCAGGTCGGTGCAAAGGCTCATTTATTATTATTTATTATATAAGCATGTGCTTATATTAATATAAATAGCAATGTATCGACTAAATAAATACTATAAATATATATAATAAATCTATATATTTTTTTAACAAAACCACCCATTATATGGACACACCTTCACATCACAAGTACGCCCAACACAACATACATATCTATATACCTGGCTCGATCATTTGGTCCTCCGAGCCCGCTATCAAAGTTCACATATACGCGACAAAATTAATACCGTACCTAACTCGCAGTACAAATTTCCAGTTGCAACCGCTGGAACAGTTGTCGGTATAAACTTACGGATGTTTGTTATTTTAAATTAACCAATGTGGTGGCATTACTGGTTTCACAAATGATCGAGAGTTGTACGGTCTAACGATGTAACCAAAAATATATATTCGTTACACCGTAGAGAAGTGTTGCGTCTTTACTTTCGTTTATATTGTTCCGTGAAGGCGACAACTTCGTGCACCGGCTGGTGCAGAACAAGACGGACGGCAAGCTGGTGGCGGCGGAGGGCGGGCTGGCGGCCGACGACGCGGCCTGCGGCGCCGACAAGCTGGACGCCGCGCAGCTCGAGTTCACCTACATGCTGACGCAGCAGCTCGACAGCCAGCGGATGTTCTACGAGGACAGGATCGCCAAGTGAGAAACAGATAAAGAAAACACAAATCTTTACAAATAAATAAAATTGAAGGGTCTGTTTGTAATGTCAAAATAACAGCTTTTTACTCAACGCATATGAAAGTATATACGGTACTTATGTCCTATGTCTGTCTATCTATTTGTTCCGGCTAATCTCCGAAATGGATGGACCGATATTAACGAGACTTTCACCGGCAGATAGCCGATGTTATAAGAACTAATATAAGCTACTTTAATTTTAGAAAAATTAACTAGCGATCCGCACCGGATTTGCACGGCTGATTTCTGGATCCCGACAACAACGGCGATACCGGGGCCAATTGTGAATCTAAATAATCCCGGGACCCACTCAAACACACAAAAAAAATCATCAAAATGTCAAGTCGTCGAGCTACAGCCAAACCGGGGCGGCTAGTAATAACTAAAATGCGATTGCCAACCCGCCTGCCATTGTTACAACTATAGCAGCAGTTATTTAAAATTACCAGAGAAATTAGATCCTTATTTCAGTTAACTGCTACTGTACTAAAATAAAGATGTTAAAAAGTCAATAGCTATGATCCGCTCTCCCTCAATTACGTGCACTATCTCCGTCACCACTAATCCCAACACTACTACACTAGGAAAGACATACTACCGTCAATAATATGACACGTGTTTCGCCTCTAAACGAGAAATCCTCAGGTAAGGTAGACCGCGGTAGCTGACCTAAATGACAGCAGCGCTGATTTTCAAATAGATCTCATTATTGACTTCACACACATACTCACACAGCGATTCGCAACAAACTCCTCATGTTCTAACACGGTCCAATTATATCCTGATAATTAATCAAGTTAAGATTTAAATTTTCTTTCGGTGTTGGTTGAAATTTATATGTGTTTTTCATTCTCTTAAACATTAAAATGGGTAGATATACAAATTATTAGATAAACCTATATACACTCGTGGACGAATTTAGAGGAATTTTGCTTATTATTCGTTTATTTAAAATTGCAAACATCGAAAACAGTCGATCAATTTAAAAAAAAATACCAAATTAAAATAAAATACAAGAACATACTTTTTGTATTATTTTCTACCGATTTCGAAAAGGAGGAGGTACGCAATTCGACTATATGTTTTTTTTTGTTTTGTTATTTGTTTTACCCACGGCGCAAATACAAAGAGGAGACGGCGTAAGCAACTGTGCACTGTAATTCTAACTAGGTCCTGACGTCATCACAGTGGACGTGGCTTTAGTTAGTATACACTAATGTACTATATACATAGTATTTAGGTGTATTTTCGTAGTATTAAGAAGAAAAGGATGAAGTGTTGTTTTATCGTGTAAAAACTACTCAGATAGACGCTCTGATGCTATGGATGCCATTACATTTCATTTGTAAGTAATTTTATACCCAATTTATTAAAATAGTTCTAGGAAAATCTCTGCGTCTACTTTCAAATATAATTAAATATATTCGACACTAGGTGGCGACACTTTAGGTGTCATGGGAACTAAAAATATAAAGGTACGTAGAGCTCAGTATTGGTAAAATAATCAAACGAAGGTGCTGAAATTTGTTTTCCATTCAGTCCTAAACACAGATTACCCCCTAATAGATTCCGCATACAGGGCCACAACCGCGCGCAACACATACTTGCTGTAGCTAGCATACGAAGTGACGCTAAGAATCACGACACCAGTATCGACCAAGTTTGTGACCCGTAGGCACGTCTGAGTTCTTGACAATTTAAAAATAGTTTTATATCCAAAATACATTACAAATGGCTTCTTGTTTAGTGAAATGATGTGGCAAGTCACCTAAGATATCTAGTTATCAAAAAGATGGCATAACATTTCATCAGTAAGTAAATTCTATTCTTATCACGTTAACCTATGTCAAATGCACCGGAGATCAACTTATACTGGAAAGTTTATGGTGCAAAGTGATAACAATTAAGCACCCGTTTATGTCTTTTTGAAATGTCCCTTTCACTCGTTACGTAAATTACAATAGTTGTCTTTGTCTAACAACAGCACGTGTATCGATAGTGTTGTGATTATTAAGTCGCCATTTGTTTAGTCATCGTTTAATAATTTTTTTTGAAGTCATATTATTTTATAAAAATAAAGACGTATCATATTGTGGTACCTACATATATGTTATAAGTTTCCTAAAAGCCCCGAAAGGAAAAAAGATGTGGACCGACGCAACTTGTCGAGGGGACGAATGGTTTCCCACCAGAAAGTAGTGTGCTATGCTCAAGATACTTCACAGACGACAATCTTCATATTATGAAAAACCGTAGAAGGCTGTTGGATTCCGCTATACCATCTCTATACTTCCCAGTTTTGGTACGGACTTTTACGGTTCTTTTAAAGATTAGTACCAATGGAGATAACACAACGGAGAAACATGATATTCTAATATTTAGGTAAATGTTACATGTCAAACTATTTTTAACGGATTTATAAATTATAAAACATGTAAAAGTTATAATGCGATTATTGTTTTCACTTGGTATTCTAGCGTTACATGAACTTCAGTAATATCTTACTATTATTATCAAGTACATCTAAATTTGGAAGACGTGCCGTACGGTGTATTAATTAGTAATACTACTTCTAGGCACCCGTCCCTACCATAGGTGCAAGTGCAGAAATCGATCACGAAAGTTGTAATCATGTCATTGATTTAGCTAAGATTGTCATGAAAAAATACATAGACATAAGATTACTCTATTTATCCAGGAAGACAGATCCTAAGAATTCTGTGAGAGAATTTAATACTAAGCTTATCCGTTTTAAAAATCAGTAAAATATATATTTATAAATAAAATGTACAAATATATGTATACATTGTTGTATTTTTTAATATACATCAAATAAAAAATTGATCAATATATTTATTTATCTATAATCAATAAATCCCAAATTTATCGATCAACGTCCCAACCTTGTTCCATCACTATGGTTTGGTGAATTCTAAGTTTGACCTGTAAATATCCAATCACAGCGCATTTGACACGTCCCCCGCATCCCTTGCATACCGCCACATTTGGTGAACTCAAAACAGAACAAATATTCAATGATGCGGTATCTATTAGGGGGTAATCTGTGGTCCTAAAGAATTTTTATTCGCCAAAATATTATTTTTATAGTTTTTATAATAATTTTGTGAACAGGCCGCCATCTATCGTCAAGGTAGCTAAAGTACATTGCAACATCGTTATGGAACGATGCCATTAGTATTACTATTTATCGGTAGATGGAAAATAGTTAAGTGTGCGGGGCTTAACATCACCACGCAAATAGTCACGCGTTGTTACATAGTGAAATCTAATTACAACACCTCTTTGTATATGCTCCGTGGTTTTAACTCATAAGTTTTTTCTGGGTGAACCGATTTCGATTATTCTTTTTTTATTCTTATTCGTATAATCTGTACTTAGTGTTACCCCCTCTAGCTTCGAATTGCTTCCAGTCAAGAGACTGGAAGCAATTCGAATTGATTAGGAATCAAGTTGTCAATAAAATCGTGAGAGAATGCGTTCCATTCTTCCTGTAGTTCGTTTTTGAAATTTCTAAAATTAGCGGGGGCGGGATTATTTCTCTTAATTTATCTTCCAAGCTTATCCCACACATACTTTATGGGACCATGGGGTTAAAGTCGGGCGAGCGCGCTGGCTACCTCATAGCATTGATTTCAACGTCTCGAACTTGTCATTCAATGGTATGGTGCAAGAAGGTGGCCTCTGGTAGGCAAGTGTGAATTTATTCCGTGCCGATTTCAGTCTTTTTCACACAGTTTTATGCTTACTGTAACCCTTCTAACTTCTTGGAGCTTCTTTCTTACATCATAGGAAGTTAAGGTCGCACGCTGGTAACGATGAACCAGTCATCTCTGGCAGTTTTTCGTTTACGTCCCTGCCCTGCGAGTCACGTATACTGTCTGGCTTTCCGATACCTTTTGACAACTTGGAGTACCATAGATTTCAATACTCGTAATGCTTGGGCTACATATTCGTATTTGTGCCTAGTTTCAATTAAAGTAACAACTCTGGCAACTTGAGTGGCGTTTAGATCTGGCATTCTCAGTTTATTTGCAGTAACAATTCACACAACACGGCAAACAAAGTAGTCAAGGCACACATTTAGAGAAAATCTAAATTTAAACTCAAATTCATAATTTGGCAAAATTTTTCGCAGTATGAACGAACACATTTTGCGTAATAATTACATAAAACAAATGAAATTCGAAAAAAACATTCCGTAGCTTTTTGTTTCATAGCATTTACTAATGTTTGTGGCCAGTACGCACGAAAATTACAACAGGAAAAATTTTACCTTTTTTTTGCGTTCTTCTAAATTTGTTCAAGGGTTCAAATACATGTATCCGTAGAATATAATCAACTTTGGGGCAGTCGATTAAAAACAGTGAACAGTTTCAAAATCGTAGTGACGGGTCGTAGATTGGAGTCGGAGCACAGTGCGGAGTGCTGCGCGCTGCGGCGGCGCGCTGGCGCGGCGGAGGCGGAGAGCGAGCGGCTGCGCGCGCGCCTGCAGCAGCTGCAGCGCGACTGCGCGCAGCACGAGCGCCGCCTGCAGCAGCTCGCCGCCAGGTACACAGTCGTAGTGCTGGGTCGCAGGTTGCAGTCGGAGCGCAGTGCGGAGAGCGAGCGGCTGCGCGCGCGCCTGCAGCAGCTGCAGCGCGACTGCGCGCAGCACGAGCGCCGCCTGCAGCAGCTCGCCGCCAGGTACACAGTCGTAGTGCTGGGTCGCAGGTTGCAGTCGGAGCGCAGTGCGGAGAGCGAGCGGCTGCGCGCGCGCCTGCAGCAGCTGCAGCGCGACTGCGCGCAGCACGAGCGCCGCCTGCAGCAGCTCGCCGCCAGGTACACAGTCGTAGTGCTGGGTCGCAGGTTGCAGTCGGAGCGCAGTGCGGAGAGCGAGCGGCTGCGCGCGCGCCTGCAGCAGCTGCAGCGCGACTGCGCGCAGCACGAGCGCCGCCTGCAGCAGCTCGCCGCCAGGTACACAGTCGTAGTGCTGGGTCGCAGGTTGCAGTCGGAGCGCAGTGCGGAGAGCGAGCGGCTGCGCGCGCGCCTGCAGCAGCTGCAGCGCGACTGCGCGCAGCACGAGCGCCGCCTGCAGCAGCTCGCCGCCAGGTACAGCTAAATCTCCTATCGCCAGTTTTGTCATATTTGGTATTGCATATTTGCTATTAGTATGTTATCAGAGACTCGTTTACTAGTCTGCATTGAGCACCGCAAGTCGACACTTACATTAAAGTAGGCCAGTTACATCAATCAGTGTCAATATGCACTGTCACAACCTCCTGATGTCATTTCACATAGCCTTATCGCGGTAATTTGTTCGAAAACCGATATTCCAGTAGTCTATCACTATGTATAGGACATAGTCAACCATCGTCTAAAAAGTAAGGCTCAATATTGATTCCAGCTCGAAGGACCAAATTTATGTACAGTTTGTACCGCACTATATTGGAGAAACTGTTATAATGCTTAAAGATATTAATTACGACTGATACATAAATTTTAAAAAGTTCCATTCCATTGTATATAGATACTTTGTTTTGTACCTACCTACGATTTCTCTCATTATTTTCTTGAACTACGTCACATTTTGTTCGCAATTACTTTTTAACTTGAATATAGTTGTAATCAAACGAAATCTTCATTTCATTTTGAAACCATTCATTACATTAATTCGCTAAAGATTTAACAAAGAGCAGACGTTTCACACAGGCGCGGATTGGACGTGAACTAATTGATTGAAGACGGAAAGCAATTGTGCCGTCTTTGTACGTGTAAACATTCACCATCTTAAGTTGAAATGTATGTAAGAATCATTCACCATTACAGCCTTTAATTCCGTCTTCGAAGGACTTCAAGTACCTTTCAAACCACCGGGTTTTCAATCTGCTTTCAAAAGCTCCGCTGTAATTCCATCCTCGCCCGGATATGTAAGAATAGTCAAACTTGTGTGCAACAGCATAAAGTCGTTTCTCCTTTAGACTTTATAATTTCGATTTTGTTCACGCAACTTTCTATGATTGGATATAAAAACGTACGCCGGCGACGGGGAAGTTATTATTTGGGGAACCTTTTGATTAATTGGATTGTTTATTTGCAGGCTATCGAGTGTACAGAACGATTTGGCAGAGGAGCGCGGGCTAGCAAGCGCGTTGGCGACCGGCCAAGCGCAATGGCAGGAGCAAGCCAAGCAGAAGGAGGAAGCCTTCTTAAAAGAGGTCCAAACTCTTCACACCATACACTTATAGAAATGTAGCGTGTGCCGTAGAACCAATGTTAACTATGATTTTTTTTATAGAATAAGGGTGACAAACAAGTGTACAGTCTACCTAATGGTAAGTGGATGCTGTGGCTTATAGACATCTACGTCTATCCTCGATTGAGAATCAAAATGCAGATGCTTTGTCATCCTTCAAGACTAAGGTGGAACCCCTCGTTACCAGCCTCGAGGCCAGCAGCAGTGGACTTTAATTGGCTTTTACGGTAACCCTAACCATTAGGATACTGTCCCATTCCGCAGGTGGCAGATCTGAAAGAGCAGCTCCGCGACGTGATGTTCTTCGTGGAGGCGCGCGGGCAGCTGGAGCGTGCGGAGGGCGCCACGAGAGAGGAGATCGCGAGCGCCAGCATCTCTGTGCCGCCGCCAGATAAACACGCCAAGTCTGCCGCCAGGCGCAGGCACCGGTAGCTCTACACACCACACGTGTCCTCACATGCGACATCAACAAATCACACCTAACTGATGTTTGTGATGTTTAGCTACTAAACACAAATAAAACGTGGAAGTATTCAAGTATTTCAAAATTTTTTTTCGTGTTAATGGACTTATATGGTTGTACTTTTGTGTCAAGTATTAATCCTTTATCCCCTGAGCCGTCAAATTTCCTCAAATTTCCGCACAGCTATTGTCGCGCCACGAGCATCTATTTTTTTTATTAATTTACTGTACTGCCGGTTACATAACCTGTTCATATGAAAAGGCTTGTTGGTACACAAAACTACATAACAAATAATTTTTAATCTGTAATTCGTTGACAAATTTCAAAATAATGTTAATCGAAAATCATCATCAAGTCGCAATGCCGATGACCAGGGGGCTTGTTGGTAGACAAAACTAGATAACAAATAATTTTTAATCTGTAATTCGTTGACAAATTTCAAAATAATGTTATTCGAAAATCATCATCAAGTCGCAATGCCGGTGACCAGGGCTTTAAAATTCCCGCAAAGGGAGTAGCACTTCATTAATTATGATAATTTGTTATAACATGAATGACAACAATACATACCGATGGTCAAATTCCCGCCAAAAAATTTAAAGAAACGCGTTGTCATGCCGCAAGTCATACGCCTCGTCATGCCCATCGCTCCCTGTTTTGTCGGTTTTTTTGGGGGCGAGTTAGAAGTCTGGCAAAATGAGCACGAGTGGCCGACCACATAATCGTGCGAACGCTTTCCGAATCGAGCGCTCGCTATGGTAGACTGGTTCTATTGCGATGGATAGATGTCATCCACCATCTCCATTGGCGAAGACAACGTCGTTTATTTCTTTTTTATGACATTATTATTATTAGCTATACTAAATATGAATATAGCGCGCACGTTACTACGGTTTCAACATCGATTGTGTTGCAAACGCGAGCAACTTAGTGTAGAGTGTTGCTTTTTTTTAACTGGCTTTACGGCTCTGGGTTCAAGCCCTTCTGAGTGTGGTGCGTTGCGATTAATTGCGTGAGAGAGCAGTGTGTGGGCAGAGAGGACAACGTCCCGGCAGCGCGAGGAGCACAATGTGGCAGAGGCACAAGACATTGAAACTATGTACGTCTGTGATTAGCTAAGAATTTATTACATTTTATCACGACTTGGAACACAGTCAAAATTTGACCACATTTCTTGATATTTTATGGTTTCAATTGCCGTACATAAAATATGTCGCTAATAACATTTATTATATGATGGCATTGCGCTCGTCACTCGTCGTTTGAATGATTTATGTGATAAGGTGCAATGCAACTTACAATTAATCAGTATTATGGTTGTGACGATATTCCAACTAAACTCCATAAATACCAAGGCTCAATTTGCTTTTAGTAATTATTTGTATATAGGATTGCTTCCATGTATTATTTGCGTTCACTGTATTTTAGTATATCTTAAAAATTCATAACTGAAATCAAAACACTCGCAATGTCGATTATAATGTAAATATATATTATTAAGTATTCTGTTATTATCGATATTTTTCAGCCCAAATTTTGAAAATGCATAAAACTGATAAAAATCGTTCAATATAAATCTATAAAATTTAAACTGCCAACAATTCAGCTGTGTTCATGTATAAAATTAATAAATATTACGTAAAACTAGCTGGTCCCCGTGACTTCGCCGGCGTGTAATTTATTACGATTAGATTTCATGGGTTTTAATTCTTTTGCGCGGAACCCTAATTCTTTTCGTAAAATCAAAGTAGCCTAAGTTACTCCTTATAACATCAGCTATCTACCAGTGGAAATCCCATCAAAATCGGTTCATTCGTTTCGGAGAGTAGCTGGAACAAACAGACAGAAAGATAGACAGACAAAAATTTTAAAAATTGTGTTTTTGTTATAAGTAGTACCGTATATAATTTCATATGCATATAGTAAAAAGCTGGTATTTTGATATTACAAACAGACACTTCAATTTTATTTATTTGTATAGATAATATATAGTGAATGATATAATTTTAAATCACATCTCACATAACCTTTCCTACTGCTGGGCACAGGCCTCTTATTTCACGTAGAGATTAAGGGCATGAAAGTGTTCACCGCGTTGCCCAAATGCGTGTTGGTGGACTTCACATTTCTTCGATATTTCTTTTCTCAGACATAGGTTTCCTCACAATGTTTTCCTTCACAGCCGAGCACTTGGTAAGCCAGCACTTAAAATTGCAATTATCAATTTGGGGATCGTCCCAGGGATGCCCGCATTTTATGGCACTTAGTTTTTAAAACTAGCGCTCGAAGCGATTAGCCCCTGAGCTACCGTGGCTCTGTAAGGCCATTATACTGAAATGTAAAAGAATATTGATTGATATCCGTGATTTTTTATAAATTTTAGGACTGGAACGTGGAGTTATTTTAAATAAGGGATGTTGCTTGTCTGCATTCAAATGTGCTCTTACAATATTTGGTAATGTATATTATAAGAATAGATTATGTGTAACTAATTATCACAACTTACCATTATAATTGTTAAAAAAAATGTCTTATATTAATTAGTTTGCACACATAAAGGTAGAAAGAATATAGTTGTATTTTGTTGAAATTATTAAGAACTATTGTAGCCCATAAATAGCAAACCAATAAATGAATTTGAATTTGAAAACATCCACATCATTTCTTGGGTTTTGTTTTGTCATATCAGGAACACATCAATTTTGCTATAACTATTGTCACAGTTCTTTAAAACTTTTAGGGCAATTAAGACAAAATTACTCAAAGTATAAATTATTCCATAATACGTATTGTTATGAAAGAGGATAGAACATTATAAAAGAAAATACAATGAGGAGAACGGGAAATTTCTTACTTTTTTTAATAATATTGAAAACAATTTATGTCCGTAAGTGGTTTCAACATTTTTTTTTAAATTTTTATGTATGTATTGTTTTTCTTAAAAAAAATATTTACATAATATTTATATTACATATAAGAGTTAAATGTGATACTATGTTTATTTATTTGAGATATCCTGTGATAAAACACTATGAGGGTTCAAGTAATTAGCACTTATAAAAATGAATGTTTTAGTTTGTGATAAATAAAGAAACAAGCAAATAATTTACTGAGGTGTTTTATTTTTATTACGTACTAGCGACGCCCCGGCTTCGCTTCAGAATCTATTAATGAGGCTATCTTAAATGTATTTATTTTGTTAATTTTTCTTTTTTTTTCAAAACTATTATCCGCAAGTTTTATGGATAAAATAGGGCATAGGACACTCCTGGCCTTGCTCGGTTCGTAAAACTTCATCATCATCAGTTCAGTCATTCTGAAGATTAGCCCGGACAGACAGATATACAGGCTACTACATATAAATAGCATTATAACAAAAGCGTCCAAAATGTACGAATTTTTAGCTAGAAACACCAAACAGTTTAGACATACTATAATTTTACTACTACTCTGTACGTGGTAGAGCCATGCTGCAGCTATATTAGTAGTATAGTTGTAGCACGAATGGGTCGGCTCGACCGGGGAAGGACCACACTCTCACAGAAAACTAGCGTAAAATTGCAGCTTAACGTTGCTGTGTTTCGTATGGTGAGTGTAGAGAACCGGAGACCGTTTAGAGACTAAGATGGAAAGGAAGCATTCCATCTTAGTCCTCACGGGTGACAACGCATTTGCATTTTGATTCGTAATCGAGGATAGATGTGGTTGTCTATGGGCCACAGTAACCACTTACCATCAGGTGGACTGTGTGCTCGTTTGTCACTCTTATCGTATAAAAGCAACGGAGCAACCTTGAATATAGCTGTCAAGTTTGATTTCCTTTCTATGAGGTTCATACGTACCGGTAGGTGAAGTGTAGGGTGACCCCCCCACTAGATGGAGTGACGAAATGGTAAGACATGCAGGAAGTCGATGGATGCAGGTGGCTCAGGACCGTGCATTGTGGCATTCCTTGGGGGAGGCCTATGTTCAGCAGTGGACTTATGAAAGGCTGTAATGATGAGGATCATGAGTTCCGAGTTGAACGAGTACAGCGGAGGTTTCTTAGTATGCTAGCATTGAAGTTTAACTGTCATTGCTTCTTAACTTCATATGCTGAACGGCTAAAGCATTTCTGTATGCCTTCCTTACATAATAGGCATAAATTTTTACATTTAAACATACTGTCCAATAATGGCATCGACTGTCTTCAATTACTGGACGTAGTTAACATTAATGGTCCAAGTAGATTACCTCGTTTTAATGTTTAATGTCTGTCTCGTTTAATGTCTCCCCGTGTAGAGACGGGTAAGAATACTCACTACCCCATATCTTCCCGTGGGTGTCGTAAGAGGCGACAAAGAGAAACTGAGGCAGAGGATGGGCAGCAGCATCTTTCTGATAACAGCAAAATAATAATAAAAAAACTGCGTGGCAACTATGGCAATATACCCCCCATGAGAAATGACATTAATAAACGGCCCCCAGTGCCCGGCGGCCCCGCTATTCCTGGCTACGGTGGCGACCATGGTAACAGCGGGGCAGGGGGTGCTAAGAATCTCTGGTGGAGATTCGATTGCCACCTACGACGACTCGACCTGGCAACTTATAACGCACGCACCCCTAGGTCTGATGAGAAGATCCTGGAGCTGGAAGAAGAGATAGACAAGTTGCGCTGGAATATCATAAGATTATCCAAGGTCCGAAGAGAGGGGGAGGACACGGTAATCCTCGAATCCGGCAACTTGTTCTATCACCGGGAGGGCGACTATCTGTCCCAAGGAGGTGTCGGATTTATCGTCCACAAGTCTCTCGTTGACAACGTTGTAAAGATTGGGAGTGTGTCGACGAGGGTTGCGTACCTTATACTCTGAATCACCAAACGGTATTCGCTGAAGGTCATACAGGTTTACGCACCAACCTCGGCACACCCCGATGAGGAGGTGGAGGAAATGTATGAGGATATCTCTAGAGCCATGCATTCCTCCAAAACCCACTATACGGTGTTAACGGTGCGGTGGACGATATGAATGACAAGCTCGTGGAAACTGTCCATGCGGTCAGAGCTAAGTTTTGCAAGACCCGCCGCAGAAGAACACAACAACTCTCCGATCACACTCTTAATCTCATGGCTGTTAGACGGGATATGAAGCTGCAGTCTTCAGTAGATTTGACAGCATACAGGCAACTGAACAGATAGATCTCCAAATGCATGCGGTGGGACTTACGCAACTTTAATACTGCTCGTATTGAAGAAGCGATTGAGCGGAACCAGGGCTCCAAAGTCTTTGCTAGAGATATGTCTGCCAGAAAGAGCCAACTGTCGTGCAGCGGTACACATCATAGTTGGAGCCACACGTAAGTGTGAGTAACGATCCAAGAGCGAGTCTTATCCGACAATTCCGATGATATCCCGGATGTTAGTCTGAGCGATATTAGAATGGCTCTCCAGCACCTTAAAAACGGCAAGGCCCCAGGCGAGGATGGAATTACAGCGGAGCTTCTGAAAGTAGGTGGAAAACCGGTACTGGAAGTCCTTCAGAAGCTCTTTAATTCCGTCCTCCATGGTGGCATTACACCGGAGGCGTGGAGCAGAAGTGTGATGGTTTTGTTCTTCAAGAAAGGTGACAACGCTCTCTTGAAGAACTACAGAGCGATTTCCCTTCTGAGCCGCGTCTACGTGCTGTTTTCGAGAGTCATTACGAATCGTCTCGCGCGCAGACTTGACGACTTCCAGCCTCCCGAACAAGCCGGTTTACGAAAGGGCTTTAGCACCATAGACCATATATATACCCTTCGGCAAATTGTACAGAAGTCCGAGGAGTATAATTTGCCACTATGTCTGGCGTATGTGGACTATGAGTAAGCCTTTGATTCCGTCGAAATTTGGGCGGTGCTGCAGTCCCTTCAGCGTCCCAAGTTGACTGTCGGTATATCGAAGTGCTGAAGTACTTGTAAAGTAGGGCTACGATGGCTATCCGAGTACAGAACCAGAGTACGAAACCTATCCAATACAACACAAAAGGGGCAAAATATTACTACCAAATACTATTAAAATCGTAGCAAAGATCACATACATTACATTAGTTTTTATTTCACTTCAATACATGCAGTATTTCCGAAATTATAACAACGAGAAATTTAAGAGATTACGTGCGCTCATACTATGACGTCACACCCCCGCAGACCACGACCGCGACACAAACGCTCGGTCCGCTGCGGTTTGACCAAATTACGCGGGTCTCGTTTCATTTTCTTTCGATCGTCTTTGTATTCCTATTACTTATAATATTTGTGCTTGTATTTCAAAGAAATAATATTATCCTCTAAATCCGATTACACTAAAGTGAAACGTATAGTGCTAGAATGGAAGAAGGTTTTGTAAAAGGTCAGTCGGACAATCCGCCAAGAGTGGATAGTTTGATGGTGGCACAATATTTCATGAAGAATCAGGATTTTACGGTTGCTGCAATTCGTGGAATAAAGATGAAAAGGTACGTACCTATGTTCTAAGTAAGCATTAGGTACCTACTCTCCTCGGTAAGCATTAGGTTTAAGTTTGAACAAATACCTATGTAGATATTTGTACAAACTTAAATTAAACCTAACTGAAAGTTTGTGTATTTCATTTAATACTTACCTAATATGAGTGGCGATAAAAAATACTATGTACCTACTCGTAATTCACATCTCGAGGTTGTCGATGGTTATTTTATGTGTTTTATTAGTTTAAATTTACAGAAAATGTCTAGTAGTACTGCCTCGTTAGTCTAGTGATTGTAGTAGTGCGACTGCTGATAATGAGGTCCCGGGTTCGAGTCCCGGGTCGTGCCAAAATGTCAGTTATGAGTTTTTCATTTATGTTCTAAGTTATAATTAGTAGTACTAAGTTATAGTTTTTTGCTAAAATATAGTATATTATTTATTGCTTGTTTTTTTTTTCTTCTTTTTCAAAAAATAATTGAGTACATAAGGTGTTCTTAATATACGCCGAAAGTCAGAGAGAAAAACTAGTACATCTTTTACTAACCTTTAAAATCTAAAACCAATTTTAAAACAGACGAATTGATCATAACTCCCTTAGCTATAAAAGAAGTTATGATCCAATTAATGGTATTTATTCCAGTTTATGGCAGCCCTGATTTATATTACGTGGCTGAAATTAGGTACTTTTTATTAGGTACGTCAAACCAAATAACAGCCGGACGGCTGACATTATGCACTCCATACATTTCTTATATCTAATTACAGCCCCATTAATTTTCACTAAAATAAAATAAATAACTTGTAGATTCAAATAAAAATAACTGCATTACTATGTCTATAGTCATATTCATACAAATCAAAAAGCCTATATATAAGATAATGTAAAGTAAGCATAATTTTACCGGGATCATAACTTGTCAAATAATTTGGAAAATGATCGTTTTTCGTTGCGTACGTGTTCTGATTTTTAATTTAACACTGTTAGGTTTAAAACTGCGAGGTTATATTTGAATAAATATACTTTCCTCTAGGTGCAAATAATTTTTTAGATGACAATATTTGTAGTTAAGACTACTAGAAATCTTATTTATGGAGTAAAAAGGCGAAAACACTGGAATTAGGGGCATGACTGGTATTAGTGGCATCCACCCTAATTCGGTAAAAAGTATCTAAGTAGGTATTAATATACCTACCCAGTATAACTAATCGCAATAGGTACCTATGTAGGTATTATGATTAGATAAAAGGTACTTATCTAAATAGTTACCTACTTTTACTAAGTAAGTACCAATACCTACCCGGGCATCATTTAATTACAACCCAAAAACCCCTATAAACTAAAAATTTTTAAAACTAAATTTAACTAAAAAAAACTAAACTGACCATTTATTTTTTAACTCAAAACAGGACATGGGTTTATTTATACTCTAAAAACTATAACTTTATACAATTAGTGTTCACTATAAAATTATATTCGGTATAGACGGTAATTATTAAATGCAACATATTTTTTTAAATTACTAATTACATTTGTCAATGGATTAAATCTGCTTTAATAAAGTTGGTGATGACTTTAAATAAGAATAAAGTTCTGGTCAAGTTTTTTTATTGTTACCCTTGTTAACAACATCGCCTCTAGAACTGAAACCGTAGGTGTTTTTTTCAGACGTCCACAATTTATTCAAAATAGAAAAATACCCTTTCTACTGGAGCATTTGTATCAGGTAGACATAAAATATATTCGATTAAAAAAAATTATGTTGAAGACTGTTGACTTTGAATATTTCCATCCAACGAGTTACGGGACAATTTTGTGTCCCGGAGCTTTGTTTGGGGACAATGGGACAGATGACCGAGAAAAGGGACAGTCCCGTTCAAAACGGGACGTATGGTCACTTTAGCTATAACCCAGCGACGGCTCCGTGGCGCAGTGGCTTAGCAATCAGTTGTTGCGCTGGCGGCCGTGGGTCTCATCCCGCACGGAACATGTATTTGTATGGCCTACAAATAATTGTTCCGGGTTTGGATGTTTGTCCTTCTGCAATTTATGTTTGTAAACTGCCTCCACGACACAGGAGAAAATCCTAGTGTGGTAACGTTTTTTTTAAAATTGAAATTGAAAGATTGAAGCTTTATACTTCTTGTTGATTTTTGTATTACCTTTATTAAAGTTACCCTTATGTATAAATAAATATAATTACGTATGTAGAAATAAAATTGAATAAAAATAAAAACAAACATGTTTTTTTTCATCCTCATCAATCATTGGGGTGAGGGTGGCATTATAGCCAGCATAAGTAATAAGCAGGCTAAGTTACAAGGTGCTCAGTTCAAATATTAGTAGGTAGGTATGTTACTTTTCAATACGTGACACGTAAAAATTAACAATAATCAAAAACACATCTGCGAAACATCCTATTTATTTATTTATTCTTTATTGCACCAAATATTTGTACAAAAGGCGAGCTATCTATCTATTTACCTATAGTGAGAAGTATCTTTTAAACTCACAATTTTCAATGCTTCATTTTTAATATATAGTTAATTATAAAATTTCATAATTAGATAATATATGAGAATACATAATTCTAATATAATTCAACTAATATAGGTACCGAATAAAAAAATTAAAATACATTTATCGTTGTACGCTGTGTGTATTTCCATAAAATAGTTTATTGGTGTTGAAAAACTAATACTACGTTCGTACAGTAGGTGGCGTTTTACATATTTCTTACGCGATATATTGTAGCGAGTCGGCGTGGCGAACCAAATCCTCAGTGTCGTTCGCATGGAGTAGCCCCTTAAGGCATTCTAATAGTACATTAAAAACGTACGTTTCGTATTTTTTTTAATTCGAAGTGTTATATGGTTCTAGGTCAGGAAGATGGAGCTACCGGGATGATGCTATAGGGTATACAAAGTTAAAAAGAGAAGGAAATGTATGTACCGTTAAGTGCCGAATAACTCCTGAACACAAAAAAATCCACTTTTTCCTCATTTTTGGGTCCTCAGGTACACAAAAAAAAGAGTTTATCAGGTGTTTTAACTGTTGAATTGAAGCACTGAGACACAATACAATATTTTTTTCCATTTTTACGATAGAGTACTTTAAAATTCTGATTTTTACTGCGCAGCAGTATGAGCGGGGGTGTGACGTCATCGGCTGGTGAGCGCCCGCCCGTGTTTTTGAAAATCTTCGTTCGGGAACACCCACTTTGTTCGTTAATATCTTAGCCAATTTTTAAGATATGAAAAAAAGAAAAAACACAGTTTTTCTCGTATTATTTTGTACATTTATTTATCATGTAAAGTAAAAAAACGTTTGTCAGACGCATTGCAGAGAGGTGTAAGACAGGGTGACGTTATATCCCCGAAACTCTTGTGTAATGCAGCGGGCATTGGAAGACGTTTTCAAGCTTCTGGACGATACGGTATTAACATCAATGGCGAGTACATCACTCACCTTCGATTTGCCGACGATATAGTCCTTATGGCAGAATCACTGGAGGACCTAAGCACTATGCTCAATGACCTCAATAGTGTTTCCCAGCGGATAGGTCTTAAAATAAACATGGACAAAACAAAGATCATGTTTAATGTCCATGTCACACCTATGCCGGTAGTTGTTGGGAGCACTAAGCTCGAAGTTGTTGACGAGTATGTTTACCTGGGACATATAGTCTGACTAGGTAAGTCCAACTTCGACCGAGAGGTCATTCGACGGATTCAACTCGGTTGGGCAGCATTCGGGAAATTACGGCACATCTTCTCGTCAGGTATACCTCAAAACTTGAAAACGAGACTGTACAACCAGTGCGTGTTGCCAGTGATGACCTATGAAACTGAGACGTGGTCCTTCACTGCTGGCCGGATGAAGAAGCTCAAGGTTGCTCAGCGAGCTATGGAGAGGGCTATGCTCGGAGTTTCTCTGCGAGATAAACTTAGAAATGAGGATATCCGCAGTAGAACTAAGGTGACCGACATAGCCCAACGGATTAGTAAGCTGAAGTGGAAATGGGCCGGCCATATAGCTCGAAGAACCGACAATCGATGGGGAAAAAAGAAAGCAGTGTACTATAAAGGATTATTGTCGCTTGGTACTGAAAATCTATAAAAACGAAGATCCCGAATGAAATGAAGACATGGCTTAAAAGAAAGGCATCCAAGCCAAAATCTTAATAAAATAAAATTACTCCACGCTGGGCGCTAGCAAGTGGCAACATCAACATAGATGTCCATAATTTCATAATATGTGATATTATATTATATCATGGAGATACTCCATGTATTATATACAGGGTATTTTTGAAACGCACCCGAAAACGAAGACAGACGACAGTACAAACCATGAAGCTAATACAAAGGGGAGACGGCATAAGCAACTGTGCACTGTGATTCTAAGTAGGTCCTGACGTCATCATAGTGGGCGTGGCTTTAGTTAGTATACTGTCAGCATTCGTCCTGTGCGCTTAGGTGTTGAAAAAATCGCAAATCGGTGTATTTTCGTAGTATTAAGAAGAAAAGGATGAAGTGTTGTGTTTTATTGTGTAAAAACTACTCATAGACTCTCTGATGTTATGGATGGCATCACATTTCATTTGTAAATAATTTTACACCTAATTTATTAAAATAATTCCAGAAAAATCTCTGCGTCGGCTTTCAAATATAATTAAATATATTCGACACGACACTTTGTGTCATGTGAACTAAAAATATAAAGGTCCGGAGAGCTCAGTATTGGTAAAATAATCATACGAAGGTGCTGAACTTTGTTTTGCATTCAGACATAAAGAAATTTTAATCGCAAAATATTATTTTTATAGTTTATAATCATTTTGAGAACAGGCCGTATTCTCGTCAAGTAAACCTCATAAAAATGACAAAAAGACAGGGCCCTAATTAGAATTCATTTATTTTTCCCAGTAATCCAACTTTTAATATTAAATGCAGGATTTAATAGATAATTGTACTTAGGCTGATTTTTACGAAATGTTTAAGTTATATTTAAGTGACATTCTATATGCAAAGAATCACTTAAATACAATTTAATGTTCTTAGATTGGCATTCAAAAAGTGCATTCAGATGCCTAATTTGGATTAAAATATTTATATTTTAATTGATTTGTAAATAAAATTATATGAATTATAATAATTTGTCTATTATTTGTTCTCCCTCAGAAATATTACGTAGTATAACCCACACATAAATTATAGTCCAGCCGTTTCTGCGTGAAAAAATTACTCATACTTAGTGTGGAATAAGCTCAAGGAGACAGAAAGAACACACAAAATTTCGCCTTTATAATATTAGTGAGATAAGTAGGATATTTCATTCCAAATTAAATATCCTACTTAATATTGAACATAGAATATTTAGTTTCAAAGAGACTTTATTTTATGGATAAAATAAATATTTCTTGAAGGTTGACTTTCACGAAATGATAAACATATTTAAATTGTATTTAAGTGATTTTTTGCATATAGAATGTCACTTAAATATAACGTAAACATTTCGTAAAAATCAGCCAAGTACAAGTTCCTTCATTTTAATATTGAATGTTGGGTTACATAATTGAATTCTAATTGCGGTCCTGTCTTTTTGTTATTTTTTATGAGGTTTACTTGACGATAGATGGCGGCCTGTTCCCAAAATTATTATGAAAACTATAAAAATATTATTTTGGCGATTAAAATTTCTTTGTCTGAATGTATTTGCTTCATGAGATAGACCCTCCGATGCTATGGATGGCATCACATTTCATTTGTTAGTAATTTTACACCTAATTTATTAAAATAGTTCTAGAAAAATCTCTTTGCGTCGGCTTTCAAATATAGTTAAATATATTCCACACTAGATGGCGACACTTTGTGTCCTGTGAACTAAAAATATAAAGGTACGTAAAGCTCAGTAATGATAAAATAATCATACGAAGGTGCTGAAATTTGTTTTGCATTCAGACATAAAGAAATTTTAATCACCAAAATATTATTTTTATAGTTTATAACATTTTGTGGACATGCCGCCATCTAGCGTCAAGGTAGCTAAGCTACATTGCAACATCGACATGGAAAGATTCGAGTAGTTTTACTATTTATCGGTAGATGTAGATAGTGTAAAGTGGACGGGGCTTTGTATCCCCTCACCCCGCAAATTGTCACGCGTTGTTACATAGTGAAATTTAATTATAACGTCTCCTCTTTGTATTTGCTTCATGGTGCCAACTATACATTTGATGATGGGTGTAATATAAAATCGATCCTGATGAAAAAAAAATATCTTTTCACAACGTTTTATTAGCTTCATTCATTCTCTATCATGTTAGTACAGCTTTATGAAACGATAATTTCATAAAAAAAGTCATGAAAATACTTAAACATAAAACCTGCAGTGGAATTACTGAATTATAATCAGCAGACTAGGGGTCACTCTACGCGCGAACGCTGAATTCGCGCGGCCCGCAGCTAGCGGGCCATACCACAATACCTAATAATTTACAACACTTGTCTAAATACCTAACTTATCTACTTAACCTACTATTTTGCCACTGTGCTTGTCTCCACCTAGCCACTTTCTTCACAGGTTAAATAAACCAAATACCTGGTTCGATTTACCGCTAATAAAAAAATTACTTAAATGAAATGTTAACGTGATAGTCAACACGCATCTTTCTCAAAAACTAAAATTATTAATCAATCCACTAAAACAAATGCGCATAATATAAAGTTCTTGAAGCACTGGAACCTTCCACACACCGTTAAAGCGTTATATATGTTAAGACATCGCCAACGTTTATTTAATTTATAAGTTTTATCCCTACGACTAGTCTTCATATGGAATTTAAAAGTTATGGTTGTCATTTTTAATACAATTACACAACCAATTGTATCCTGGCGCAACAAGCATTTCTTTACTACAAAAATTATTGAAATTAATAAACGTAGCTAATTGGGTACTCAGTACTCACACAATTATAAACACTATCTCATCGTTATCTTTGATTTTGTATAAGAAAATAAAAATGAAAAATTAAACTTCGAACCACCAATTTGATCGATAAATCGCTCAGTGCCCAGGTTCAAGGTCAGCGTTTTTACGTGACGGGACCTATAAGAGTTCGGCGCCCGCGAGGATATTGACCCTATTGTCAGCTGATGTTTTTTTAAGTTTCACTGATGGTTTTTTGTTTAATATTTTCTTGATTATTTTATGAAATTATCGTTCCATTTAGCTGTACTAACATGATGGAGTGCGAATAAAGTTAATAAAACGTTGTGAAAAGATGTTTTTTTTTCCTCGGGATCAAATTTATTTGTGACCCATGTTCTAAGGTGTAGTACCTACTATCATCTGTCTTCGTTTTCGGGAGAGTTTTACAAACACCTCGTATAGGATAATATGTCCATCCATTATAAAAAGGTACTCTGTGCCACATATTGGTATTGGTCCATATTATTGGTTTTGGCGGGAACTTGACCGACGACAGATTGCTGCTCCTGTATTATTGATTAAATAATGGTTTGAAGTGGATTTTGATACATAAAAGTGGTGTGATTATGTGTATTAAATGTCTGCGCATGTGAACTATTAGTGAAAACGCTGAAAGAAGTGCTCTGATGGTGATATGATTGTCAAGATAAGGTGTCTGTCTGCTTAGACGCCTTGAGATACCATCGCCAACTGTCAGTTGCCTACTGGCACAAGTTGCCGTCAAAATCTCCCAAGGGCTGAACAATGTGACGCATCTACATATGGTGAAGCAGTGTACTATGAAGGATAATTTGCCGGCTTACTGCAAGAACTCATTAAGTGACGTTCACACAACTTTGAGAAATCGTTGAATTAGTTTTGCTTCCATTAAATGTCCTGTATCATCAAAAGTATTATAAATAAAAAAAAAACGACATTAAAAAGTTTAATATATTTATTAATAAAATCATACCTACGTAAAGTTGTAAAAAAATAACGTCGGATATTTTTTCAAAGCCTAAAAACAAAGTTAATGACTTCTTGTCATTGAAGTTTTAGTCTAAGGGTGAATTAGACATTTCTAAAATTAGCCTAAGTACTAACACTAGACTACTTTCTCAATCGAACAAACTTGGATTAATCAGTCTTTAATGTAAACAAAACGGTATTCTTTATCTTTCAAACATACTCCTTAAAAAAAACAATCTCTATTTGCAAAAAAGTCACATTGGTACATAAATCAATCATAGAAGTAAACTTTGGCACTAAATAAATGAACTAGTAGTAAGCATGCCTAGTTATTCTACCTACTCATCTACCGCGTTCTAATATTCTTCCGGTAAAACATCCCGACCTTTTTCTTCTGGTAGGTTTTGGTACCAATGATGCAGTTCAGGAGCTATTTTTTTTCAGTGCACATTTTTAATAAATAATTTTTCTTTGCTTTAGTGATTAGAAGCTGTTTGTTATGAGCTTTTTTTTTAGAACGTAAGTGTAATATTCAAATTTGTCAGTGAATATGTCTACGTTAGATTCTCGTTTTCGCAGATTAATCATTTGGGTGACTTCAGTTTCAGTTGCCTCCTTTTGGACACATCCAGTTCTTTATGATGTGACCTATAGTCGTATCTATATTATTAATCGATGTTAGGGTATTTTTTTCAAACCTAAAACATTTCACTCTTATTCACTGCACTTATTCTCCATCAGACCAAACAAATCGATTTAACATCAAACTATTTCGTAAATCCTTTAAGTCTAAAATCTCTCCACAGAACACTAATACCCTTAGGCGGGAATCTCTCTGTTATCCATTACTACGAGTATAGGTTCATAGGATTTTTTATGATAGTACTTTTCTTTGATTTTCTATTAGGCCTGGGAAATCTAACGATGTTGCAGATAAATCATCGATAAAACTGGCATAAAGCGTATCAGAAAACATCGATATTTCTTTTACTGAAGATGGTAGACGTTTGATCCAAAGATACAATGCCGTTCCCATCACATCACTTCCTTTCTTTCCATCAACTTCAGACCACAATTAACAAAGGCCATCATTTGACGAACGTGCTTCGTAAATGGTAGCATTACTCGTATATACGTTCAGTTTTCTTATGTAGTACAGAAGTGACACGTTACTAGATGGCATATGAAGTACCTTTTGCAAGTCCAACGTAATAGACCTAGATTTTTCATCTCAGTTAGCCCGAATTTTATTTACCTCGTTGGCTTTCTCTGCTTTGTTATTTTAGTGTGTTATTCATACTTAAATTCCGGGTCAGGTGAGCCTTGTGCTTTGGGGCAGCTATATTTGTGACACAAATATAATTACTGATAGAGCCGTGGTAGCTCATATAATTAATGCTCGCTGTAAATTTCACAGTACGCGAGCAACCCAGGTTAGATGCCCACCGGTGCCTATGAAATTGTTAATTGCAATTTTAAGTGCAATTAATATGCTACGTGCTCGGTGGTGAAAGAAAACATCGGCAGGAAACCTGCATGTTTGAGAAATAAGAAAAAAATTCGAAGACATTTGAAGTTCGCCGTCCACTACCATCTCGAGACGGCGAAGCCGGCCTTGCTCTTTCTGACCGAGACGCAGGTTTCCTCTCCGGCTGATATTTCGTATCTCTCCTACCCGGGGTACAAATTGGAGCACTCCTTTGTGCCTCGGGCTGGAGTTTGCGTGTATGTCAGAGAGGACATCTGTTCTCGACGCCTCGGCAGTCTTGAAGGTTCGGACCTGGCCATCCTTTGGCTACGCGTAGACAGCGACGACCATCCGCGCGTCTACGGGTGCCTCTATAGGTCCCATAGCGGTAATGCCGAAACAGACCGACTCATCGACCACGTCCAAATGGCTACAGATTCCTTGCTACAACAGGTCCCATCCGCAGAAATCGTGATCCTTGGCGATTTTAACGCCCACCATGCTGAATGGCTCGGTTCACGTTTAACCGATCATGCGGGGAGATCTGTTTATGACTTTGCCTTGGCATATGGTCTGACACAACTGGTTACTTCGCCTACGCGGATTCCAGATGTGGAGGATCATACACCTTCCCTGTTGGACCTTCTGCTAACCTCTCATCCGGACGGATATCAGGTTTCCGTCGATGCTCCTCTCGGCTCTTCGGACCATTGTCTGATCCGGAGTGTGGTGCCACTCACGCTCCCTTCGCGGTTGCGTTCTGCAGGTTGCCGCCGTGTTTGGCATTACAGGTCGGCGGATTGGGACGGAATGCGGTCTTTCTTTGCATCCTACCCATGGGGGCGGGTTTGCTTCTCGCCGGATGATCCCAGCGCTGTTGCTGACTCTGTCACTGATGTGGTGCTACAGGGAATGGAACTATTTATTCCATCATCTGTGGTACCCATCGGAGGCAGATCTCAGCCTTGGTTTGGTCGCTCCTGTAAGACTGCATTGCGTAGTAAGCAGGAGTGTTATCAATCCTGGGCTGCGGCTTCGGTGACTCGGGATCTAAACACCAGCACATTAAAAAAGAAGTATAACTTCGCCTCCAGGTCCTTCAAAAGAGTTATTGCCAAGGCAAAGTCAGAGCACATTGGCAGAATTGGTGAGAAACTAGTTCGCCTTCCTTCGGGAACCTGTGCATTCTGGTCTCTCGCCAAGGCTGTCCAAGGGAATTTCTGTAAGCCATCACTACCATCTCTGCACAGCGAGGACGACTCACTGGCCCAAGACGCAAAAGACAAAGCCGACCTTTTAGGCTCCCTTTTTGCGTCCAACTCGACTCTTGATGACGGGGGGAAAATACCGCCGACCATCCCGCGGTGTGAGTGCTTCATGCCGGATGTGCTATTCTCACAGCGCTCAGTTCGCAAAGCACTTCTCTCCCTTGTAACACGAAAATTTTCGTGTACATTATTTTAGCATATTTACGTTATTACATGCGATGAACAGACTTCAGAGCGCCATCTAACGTCATTAGTCCGAAGTAACTAGAAACGTATATTGACGAATCGAGCTAGCTAATTGCATGCAATTGACCTTTCGTGTTAGTTCGAAATCCTACCACGGATCGACGGTGGCGTGTAGCCCAAGGGAGGCCTAGTTCTTTTTGGAGCGAGCCGTTGTAATGATCGGACACGCACAAATATAATTTTTGAATCGAAACGCCGGAACATGAAATATAAAGTGACGACTACTTGGGCGTACGGCCCCTTAAACACAATGTCTACGGGCAGTTTAATGTGTTGAAACACATCATCCCATAAATTGTAAGTACTTAATGTTTTTGTCTTCTTAAAAGCACATGTGCTCTAATTAACGGTACACGGTGTTTCATAGATTCTTTTGCCTTGTCATAGGGGTCCTTAGTCCTTAGTCCTTAGTACTTAGTCCGTACTTTGAGTATGGTCCATTATCAAGTTCAACAATGTGAACGAGGCGAGGCAGCTTCAACGGGTGGCTATATTGGGACTGGGCGGCCAGGAGACCGCGACCGGCGTACACCTGGAGGATATCTGTTGCCTCACTGCTTCGCGGGATTGACCATAAACAGTGTAATATTGTGTAATCCACCAGGTTAGTCAAAACCTCAGTTCGTAGGGTATTTTAAAGTGGAAACTTGATATTTGGAGCTATACATGTGAACCGTAGAAGGAAATAAACTACTTTTTGTCTGTATATGTAACTTAGCATTTTCATTTACTAATCATCCAACAACAGGCGCCCTGGGATACTTTTATTTTGATCCTCGAGTCCCTTAACTCTCCGACAACCGTAGCCGGTGAGTAACGCCCTAAAAAGTGTTATACCCTGGACATCCAGAAGTCGAGTGGGCCTGACGGAATCCCCCCCAATTGTGCTGAGGACGTGTGCTCCGGAGTTGGCACCGGTCCTAACGCATCTTTTCCGGTACTCCTACTCCCAAGGCGTAGTCCCGAATTCATGGAAGACAGCTTTTGTCCACCCGATCCCTAAAAAAGGCGACCGCTCAGACCCGTCCAACTATAGGCCTATCGCGATCACCTCCTTGTTCTCCAAAATAATGGAATCCATTATTAACTGCCAGCTCATCCAGTACCTTGACGATCACCAGCTGATTAGTGACCGCCAATACGGTTTTAGTCGGGGTCGATCAGCTGGTGATCTTCAGGTCTACCTGACCCATAGATGGGCGGAGGCAGTAGAGTCCAAAGGGGAGGCGTTGGCCGTTAGTCTGGACATTGCGAAGGCCTTCGATCGGGTTTGGCACAAAGCGCTTCTTTCGAAGCTCCCTTCCTATGGGCTTCCCGAGAAATTGTGCAATTGGATCACCAGCTTCCTTGCAGATCGGAGCATCAAGGTCGTTGTAGACGGTGCATGTTCTGACTTCAAGCCTATTAACGCTGGTGTTCCACAAGGCTGTGTGCTATCACCAACGCTGTTTCTTCTGCATATCAATGATATGTTGCTAACTGGTAACATTCATTGCTATGCGGATGACAGCACTGGTGATGCTCTACACACCGGTCGGGCCAATATTTCTCGGGAAAACGTCGCCGAGTACCGGAACAAACTTGTGTCTGAAGTCGAGTCTTTGCTGAACAAAGTCTCGGATTGGGGGCGACTAAATCTAGTCCAGTTTAATCCTCAGAAGACACAAGTTTGCGCGTTTACCGCTAAAAAGAACCCCTTTGTCGTATCTCCTCAGTTTAGAGGCACTCCCTTTCTTGCCTCAGCCAGTATCGGAATCCTCGGAATCGACATATCGAGTGACGTGCAGTTTCGTGGTCACTTGGAAGAGAAGGCCAAATTGGCCTCTAAAAAGCTTGGCGTGCTCAGCAGAGCGGGACAGTATTTCATGCCAGCACACCACCTGCAACTTTACAAGGCGCAGATTCGGCCTCACATGGAATACTGTTCCCATCTCTGAGCAGGGGCTCCCCAGTGCCAGCTCCTTCCACTTGACCGCATCCAGCGCAGACCGGCTCGAATCGTCGACGACCGAGTCCTTTCCGATCGACTCGATTCATTGGCACTGCGAAGAGATGTTGCATCCCTTTGCATTTTCTTTCGCATCTACCACGGGGAGTGCTCTGAGGAATTGTTCGGATTAATCCCAGCCGCCAAATTTCACGAAAGCACATCGCGGCAGAACTCCCGATTCCATCCACACCATCTGGATGATTGGCGGTCCACCACCTCCTTGTGGAATCGATTACCTTCAGCGATTTTTCCGGACCGATACGACTTAGGGACCTTCAAGAAAAGAGCTTACTCCTTTTTAAAAGGCCGGCAACGCATCTGCAATTCCCCTGGTGTTGCGGTTGTTCATGGGCGGCGGTAGTCACTTACCATCAGGTGAGCCGCATGCTCGTTTGCCCCCTCTCCTATAAAAAAAAAAAGTTCGCTAACACGCATTGGGGCAGCGGACATTTCCTTGCCCTAAAACCCTCTCAGAAATGAGGGGAGGCCTGTACCCATCAGCGGGACGTATATAGGCTGTAACTTTTTAACTTGAACTTACTGATATGTTGTACAAATCATCTTCTAGACATAAGGGTTACTTATAATCTTGAAGAGTTGTTAAAGATTGTTCAATAGTTGTGATTACGCAGTCCGGAGAAATAGTTTCTGTGTCATTGAATAAGATCTGCACTAACAAAATAGACGCGAATTATAAGTTTCATTCTGATTATGATAAAATAATTGTAACACATCAAGAAACGACTTACATTGAACGGCGCCGTGTTTCGACGCGAGTTTATAGTACGTGTGTGTGCGCGTACGAAAACATAAATTCATTAAAAATCATGGAGTGTTTACCGGAGTCTATCAAAAGTAATTAACTTTATAAAATAACAAAAATTATAAAAATGAATAGGTTGCATATACCTTGCAAAACAAAGAATCGGTAAGAAACAATATGTAATTTTAATTAAACTAAAACTGTAAATAGTGACTGTCACTCGTTGTTACATGTTGGACTAAGTGCAAATAATGAACTTTAACCAAATGCTGTCCTTAAGTGACGTGCGTAACGTGTGTCTTAAAAAGTTATTAAGTCACATAAATGACCTTTGTATTACATTAAAATGCACTATTTTGATTTTATTTTATTTCTTAAAAACTATTATTGTACTTTACCAAGTTTCTAAGAACCAGTTTAACCAAAATTGTAATTATCAACTTTAAAGTTAGGTCATAACGTCCAAATTTGAAATGCTAGAAACAAATGGGTTTTTGTATAATGCAGAACTTATTGAGAAGAGTTCAGTGGTATTATAAATCGTACTTAATGATTTCTTGTAGTTAATGAGTTCTTGCAATAAGCCGACGAATTATACGTTGTAACTTCATGCTCAGAAGGGCTAGAACCCAGAGCCGTAAAGTCAGTTATTAAAAAAAAAGTGGTCCATATCCATAACCGTAATCCATATTGTCATTTTGTTATTTGTCAAATCAAGAGTCTAGAAAAGGTCAGGAAAATTATTCAAAAACTTTGTGGTCAGTCAAGAAATCCGTGTTTTTGTGTATTATGTTTATGATTTTTGAATTTGTGCTCAGCATTATTAACATATTGTGATAAATTTGTGTTATAATAAGTAATTCTTTGCATTAGATAATATGTACCCATAGACAAACTAGGTACCTATTTGAAACTTTACGTAGGTACTTGAAACTTCATTTTTTATAAAATACGTAAGTTTTATGATATTTTTTTCCATTTACAATGCGGTCAATTTATTAATTACATTGAGATGGATAATGAATTTACTGCATTGCACTTTATTAGTCTCTCTTGCAGACCGCAGTAAAATCAAGCACGCCGCAGGAAACACATCTTTCGTCGACTACTTGTCCTCTGAGTGGTCTTGCAATGGACTCTACTCTGTTTAATTTTCAGAGTGAGTCTCTTGCATAACTGCTCTATCCTCGTGCTGTTCTTCTTACTCGGTGACTTTTGAAATTTTTGAAAGTCTGCACCGAGCGATGGTAAAAATCCAATTGTTATGCTTTTTACATTGGATTTTTATTGCTATCGCAATTTGCGGACGATCTTTCAGCTGCTTGTCTTGTAAAGCTATTGAAAGCACAGGGGTAAAGCTGCCGGAGTACTTTAGTAATTGAAAAACATGGAAACTGCCTTGTGCACCTTAGAAAGTAAGACATATCATCAGCAAATAATATGTAGTTTTTAATATCTTTTTTATTTAATTGCTACTCTTAAGGAATACTTAGAATTACTACTTCTAAGACCATTATAGCATTCATAGATATATATTGCATATTAAAAATATTTCTTTATTATTTTATAATAAATTGTAATTAAATAGTTTTAAGATGAATATTATACACAAGCTGTACAACTCTATTTCACCCCCTTATGGGTTGAATTTTCCAAAATCCTTTCTTAGTGGGTGTCTATGTTAAGAAAGGTGTATGCCAAATTTCAAGTCAGAATAATTAAGTGGTATTACATTATCGGTGTAAAACTTTAGGTTCTTTTATTTTTGGTTCTTACTGTGGGATGATGCTATATTAAAGTAACTGTGTCAATTTGTGATATTTAGTATATAAACAAGGAAAAATGGAATTGCCAGAATACAGATCTTACACCTCATTTGAAGAAATCTCAAAGTTGAGTTCCCTTCAGGTCAATACAATGTGTTAATCTCAATCTCCTGTATTTATGCAGGAAAACATTTAGAATGGTGCAGCAAGCATTATCAATCATTAACAATGATCTAATGAATATAATTTACCATGTAGTGGCGGAGTAGGAGAAACCACCGCCACATACATATCACCCCATGGGTCACTGGTTGAAATCTGGCTCGAAGGCCCATGTTTAATCCCTGCCCAACCCCAAGGATTGGATTGGACAGGAACACATGGTGGTGAACCTACAATGCCAACAATCCCATGGTCCTTAAGTAAACCGTGTGTATCAAACAACATTGCGACACAAATAACGCCCTACACCATCTGTTGGTGACAACTGGAACAAGTGTTGTGTGATAAGACAGAGGAAAATGACACACGATACCCTTTTTACTGGTAATGAGGCATTCCATCTTAGTCCTCAGGGTGACAACGCATCTGCATTTTGATTCTTAATAGAGGATAGATGTAGATGTCTATGGGCTACAGCAACTACTTACTGTAAGGTGGACTCTGTGCTTGTTTGTCACCCATATTCTATAATAAAAGATGAGCAGTATCACTTTCCTGATAATCACTTCAAATAATAAAAAGCTGCAGTTGCCAGCCTGCCTGCCAACCGCGGGAACCATGACAAATATTCTTCCTATGAGGTAAATAATGGGTGATGCCTAGGTTCAGCTGTAGACTTTTGATAAGATGTAATAAATGAATGAACTGCTTCTTCTTGCATATCCTTAGAACATATGATATTGTCTCTTAACCAGTTTCATTGCATAGTATGTAAATGTATAATGATGAACATATAACCTCGAACTTGTTAATAAATAATCAATAACTATCAAGTAAATTGTATTTTGCCAGTTGATTCAGCCCCTACATAGACTCGTTAATTTGCAACAAAGTTAGTCAGCTTCCGCAATATAAAATAGTGCTTTATAAAAGAAGCTAAAATAAAAATGGTTTCCTGACTTGCTTCCTTCACATTAAATTATTACTTGACAGAAAATATATTCTCATAAGGCCAACTATCATTATTATTAGAAAATGCAAAATTTTATTCTATCTTGTTTATTCTATCTTGTTTATTTATTTACATTTGTTTTTAAATTTTGTGTTTAAGCAAACCAAGTTTAAACTTAACATAAATTGTTAATGCTAAATGGTTACCTCCGAGACACATTTTTCTTAGTGTTGGGACCAACGGATACTTCAATGAGTTGTAGTTGTTTTCTGTCAAATAAACATTTTTCATTATTTTTCATTTTCAGTGTAAACTCATTTTTTTATTGCACATTGGAGTGTAGACATGCTTAGCTCAAAGAAGTAATGAATAAAAGTATCTTTTTATAAATTAAATAAATGCTTAACATATTAAATACATAAATAAAGATACCTAAGTATTCAAATTTATAACATACAATATCTAATTGTTTTAAAATAAAACTGAACTTGTACGTGGTAGAGCCATGCTGCAGCTATATTAGTAGTATAGTTGTAGCACGAATGGGTCGGTTCGACTGGGTAGGGACCACGCTCTCACAGAATACCAGCGTAAAATAGCAGCTTAACACTGCTGTGTTTCGTATCGTGACTGTAGAGAGCCGGAGACCCTTTTTACTGGAAGGGAGGCATTCCCTCTTAGTCCTCATGAGTGACAACGCATCTGCATTTTGATTCGCAAACGAGGATAAATGTAGATGTTTATGGGCCACAGCAACCACTTACCATCAGGTGGACTGTGTGCTCGTTTGTCACCCTATCTTATAAAAAAAATCTTTGGTAGAAAATTTATTAGTCTATTGGGTAATGCGAAAAAAAGGGAATTGCTTTTTTATAGTCCGTTCGCCTTAAAAAAAATTGTGAGTCAAAACACATGCACTTCTTTTTAATACTGCACTCTCCATAGTCACATTTAAATCATATAGTTTGAAGTACTTAAAAATATTGTAAATTATTTCTCTTTTTCTGCTAAGAATTATCGATCCACTTTTATTCCTATGAATGGGTGAGTAATTCATTTATAAAATTTATTGTAGATAACGCGCAAAGGACGTAACCTTTTCGTACAAAGGTACTTAACGTACGTAAGATACTGGCTTCAACTAGTCATGTGTCAGTGGTTGGGCCGCGTGGCTAGGCCAGTGGACTACAATGACTCACTATTTTCTTAATGCTAATGTACTATAATACAATTTGCTAACTAAATCAGTTTTGTAATTTTTATAAATAGACTAGCAATCCACCCTGGCTCTGCATCCAATTCAGGGTCCAATTGTGAATCTTAATCATTTTCAAATCAAATTAGTCATACATAAAAAAAAAATTCATCAAAATTGGTCCAGCTTTTTACAAGTTCACTCACATCACATACACACCAACAGAAGAATTATATACATAAAGATGATTATGCTAAATAAATTTTTAGAACAAATGGTAAAATGTAAAAATTTTGTAGAACCAACTTCAATATAAATAAACTAAGAACATCATCAATGTAGTCAAAGTCAATTAAATACGTATTACTAAGGATAACTTAAAACAACTGGTCAGATCTTGATAAAATTTATATAGGACTACATGACAAGCACCAGCTTAAAAATAAAATATAGAATCGTCAAAATCAGTTCACCTAGAAAAAAGTTATGAGGTAACACATGTAATAAAAATACGGTCGAATTGAGAACCTTCTCCTTTTTTTAAGTCTGTTTAATATTTACTCGTGATTGATTTAACACACACTTGTTCTATATGATATTTTAACACAAGAAATGAATTTGTTATTAATTTATACATTGTAGAAATTAATGTATCGCAGCATGATTTTTATTTTGAAATGCTGGCCAACTATTTCATTATATTGGTGTATTAGAGATACTTCAATTTATTAAAAATGTAATATACGTAAATTTAAATATGTAGTCCTACCCCCATGGTACAGTGCTAAGAATGCTGGATGTATTTCCCCATAGAATAGCAGATATGCTTAGCCTTTACATAAGATATAAGAACCAGCCCTCCAATCGCCAGTGGCAACAACCAGTCCTGGATTTAGTTCCTTTAGGAACTTTACTGCACGTAGTCCCCACGGACGAAAAATGAATAGTGAAAGTGTGGACCCTTCGTGACTTCCGATTACTCGGCGTTTCGTTATTTTAGATAATCGTTTTTTTTTATTTATTTTCATTATCAGGTTATAACTGTAGATTTCATATAAATGTTTTTTTTTTATGTATGAGCAGCTATGAGGGTCTAGAGAGACCAGTATCACTGCGACGTAAAAGGTCTATTGTGATCGCTGCTATGTCTATTTTCACTGCTAAGCCCTACGTCGTAGATGCAAGGACCGCGGCCCGCCGGTCGAATACTGGTGGCCCGCCGACAGCAAAAATAATACTCTCGTACATTCGAAAAATATTGAATTATATTCCAGAATAAAACCAAAAAAAAAATGTTCGAAAAGTAATTTGAATCTCGCGCGCGCGCTCTTAAGTGCGCTTATCGATGCGCCGTGCATGCGTCGGTAACAGCGGTCGGTAATGTTCATGCTGATCTCGGTTAAATTCGTTTTCTTGAGGAACCGCCGCGGCCAGCGGCGCGGCAATGACGGCAGCGCGGTGGCGGCTTATCCACGGGTTATATTGTTAGAGCAAGCGCGATAGCAATAGTCCCGAATTCCCGATTGCTCGCGTAGGTAGATACACGAAGCTTCCAGAGTCGGTTTCGTGATTTCTCCAGACAGTTTTCGACTCTATACGCGCGGTATAAAAGCCACGCTAACCGCAGCGACCGACAGTTCGGTTTTAATTTGAGTGAAGTGTCATTAGTTCTAGTGTAGATATTAACTCGATTAGCCGGTGTCATATATTTTAATCCACATTCTACGTAGATCTCCCGTCAAGTGCCGTGTATAATTGTGTTGTGAAATCGTAAGTAAAACTCTGTTATTAATAAGTGTTTCCCTACCTATTTAATCAATTATTTTTGGTAATTTAAAAAAGGATGGGTAATTTAAGTAGGTACTGTAATTGTTTTTAGGTGCTGTGTTAATCCTAGCCAGGATTAGAACGCAACATTGACAAGCCAGGACCTAGTAAAAAACGTAAGGTTAAAGATGAAAATCGGCAGTTTCAAGAAATTTGGACTGAGAAATACTTTTTTGTATGGCCGCATAACAAAGTCGTTTGTTTGATTTGCAAGAATTCTGTTGCGATTGCAAAGGAATATAATGTAAAAAGGCACTATGAAACGCAGCATCCTACTTTTACCAAGTTTACAGACGAATTAAGAAAGCAAAAAATGTTGTCTTTAAAACGGGAGCTTATTGGTCAGCAAGCTATGTTTACAAAACCCATTCAAGATTCAGAAACAGCTCCAAATTTAGTTATGAAATTTCTCGAATGATAGCAAAGCGAAGTCGCCCCTTCAATGATGGGGATTTTGTAAAAGAATGCATAGAAATTGCTGCTAAGAAAATGTGTCCAGAAGCAGCAAAAAAGTTTGAGAAAATTCAACTGAATCGTATGACTATCCAAAGACGAATTATGTCTTTGTCAGGTAATATTGCGGAACAATTAAATGAAAAAACTAAGATCATTGAATTTTTTTCATTAGCACTCGACGAATCCACTGATATTAGTTCCACAGCTCAACTTTTGATATTTATACGAGGTGTTACTAAAGATTTTGAAGTCTTAGAAGAGTTATTAGGAATGTGTTCATTGAAAGGTCAAACCAGAGGAGTTGATATACTCAATGTACTTTTGAATGAGTGTTCAAAAACATTATCGGGAGTTGCGACTGACGGTGCTCCTTCGATGATTGGTGTCAATTCTGGGCTAGTTACTTTGCTGAAAAAGCATCTGCAAAAAAAAAAACATAAACGCTGAAGATCTCATGCAGTTTCACTGCATTATACACCAAGAAGCCCTCTGTTCTAAAAAAAATTGAATTTCAAAATGTCATGAAAGTGGTAGTTTCGACTGTAAATTTCATAAAATCACGAGGACTCAATCACAGGCAATTAAAACAATTCCTTGATGACATCGAAAGCGAATATGGAGATTTACTGTATTATGCAGAAGTAAGGTGGCTAAGTCTTGGATTGACACTGGAACGATTTCTAAATTTAATAGAAGAAATTGGAATATTTCTGGCAGAAAAGCAAAGGGTTGTCCCGGAACTTAAAAATCCTGATTGGTTGTGTGATTTGGCTTTTTAGTTGATATTACAAATCATTTGAATGTCTTGAACACACGGCTTCAAGGCTGCTATATCAACTGATATCCTAGCTCTACGCTCATGTATCATCCTTTCAATGCAAGGTGACACTTTTCAGATCGCAATTGAATTCTGGAAATTACAATCATAGAAAATGGCTGAAAAATTCAACAAAACTGCGATTAATTTCAGTTATGTAGAAAAGCTAGATATTTTGATTCATTTTTTTCAAGACAGATTTTCGGAGTTTAAAAAAGTGAAACCTCTGTTGGACATATTCAGCAATCCTTTCACGATTTCAGTTGAAAATGGGCCAGAGTCAATGCAGTTAGAAATTATCGACATTCAAAACGACCAAGATTTACGCAACAAATTCAACGAAGGAGACTTGCTGAACTTTTACCGTTGCATTGATAAAAATACGTACAAAAAGTTGCGCATAAACGCTCTGAAATGTGCCAGCTTATTTGGTTCTACCTATATATGTGAACAAACCTTTTCAATACTAAATAATAATAAAACAAAAAATCGAAACCGCCTTGCAAATGAAAGTTTGGAAGCAGTTTTGCGTGTTGCTACAAGTAAATTTGAGCCAAAAATAAAAAAAGATTGTAAGCACTATGCAGTGCCACGCTTCAAATTAATAAATTCTTTTTCAATTTTAATACATTATTATCAATTCTTTATTGTCTTTAATTACCTATACTTCTGGCGGCCCGCCATCAGTTCATAATTTGCCCGAGTGGCCTGTGCATCACTGCCCTACGTCCTCAATGAATAGGAGTTGCTTAGCTGTGATCAATTTCACTTCTTCTCTGCGAAATACATAGTTTCCCAGATGAGAGCTACGTTTGCGTATTAAGGTCCAAGTTAAGACAACAAGTGTCCAGTCAGGCCTCTTACCACAATGCGCAATTTATTTTTTCCTAATCCCAGGGCTTCCGAAGTGAATTTACGATCGAAAACCCGGATTAATGTTTTAGAATGTTTTAAGCCTGGCCCTAAGTGATTTATTATTGTAAAGAGTTTCCAGGGTCAATCGGGCGAGGCTTTTTGAGATTCCACAAATTGTGTACTCTTTGAGCCCTCCCGTGTGAGCTTGTCGGCAATTTCATTGCCTACCCGCGTGACCCGGAACCCATCTTAAAACGACCTTGTTGTTACCCCCAGGGCGTTTAGACGGTTCACGCAGCTAGCTTCGAGTTTACCAAGTTTGAAGTGCTGCTTGACTATCAGAGTTAATATAGATTATATGGTTAACATATTGTTTTTGCAGATTGATTTCCGCACACTGAAGTATGGCGAAAGTTTTGGCCTGGAAGATAAGGGTGCATCTACCCAAATTCCTACTAAGTTTGAATTTGGGGCGTTCCCCATAAATTCCAAAGCCTACGTCGAGGCCCATTTTTGACCCATCGTTATTACCATATAAGGCTACCGACCTCACACCTGTCTATTCACCCAGTCTTTGGGAGGGTAGTTCCACTGTATACTTTTTACTGTATACTGCATAAGTATGGTGTTTCCTTAACTGAGTCGAGCATGGATCTCAATTTATAGAAAAGCAAGCTCAAACCGCCCTGAGCGTTAATTCTATACAAACTAGCCCTCGCCTCCTTGTCTAAGTAAAGATCAAGGGGCGTTAGACCTAGAAGTGCATTAAGAGCCGCTCCAGGCGATGACGCTCTAGTTGCCATTAAGCAAGTAGTCCTTTGTAGACTATTTAAGTCTGTCCGCAGTCGAAAGTAGACTTTTGGTTGGCCTTATTACATCAGACAATGGAAGCGTAGGTAAGAATCGGCCTTACTATACTGATGTACAGTCATAGGATCATACCGGGACTCAAGCCCCAGTTGTTCTCGACCATACGACTGCACATACCTAAAGCAATTTTAGCCTTATGACATACGTTGCTAAGGTGAGAGTTCCATGTTAGTTTTTAGTCGATTGTTACGCCCAAGTACTTAACTTCAGTGGAGAATGGTACTTCTTTACCATTAAGTTTTGGTGTGACTAATTTGTCCAACCGTCTCTTTTTAGTAAAGGGTATTATAACAGTTTTATCAGCATTAACTGAAAAACTGTTATCCCTGCAACAGTTGTTTATGGTGTCTAGGGCTCTTTGTATAATTAATGATTAAGTACTTTGGCAAAAGCCCCTCGCAATGATCACAAGGTCAGTGTGTCATGCGAAGGTCTGTCATCTTGTACAATAATTGGTCAACCGCAAGAGTCCAAAGGAGGGGTGACACAACCTCCTTGTGGACAGCCTCTTGTAGTTGCAACCTCAATCGAAGTTTGAAACAGCGCTATTTTTGCCTTTCTGTTTTAGAGCATCGACTTCACCAACCTGATGGTTGTGGGGTCAACATTTATAGATGTCAGGCCCCCAACCAGCAGTGATGTAGGGCTACTGTAGAAGGCGACCTCAATGTGTATAAAGGCACAAAGACCTATTTCTGTATCCTCAAGCGCTTTTTCGATCAGGGATGTTTTCGTAGATTTGTCTCTGCAGTAATTTGTCATGCATTATTCGTCCAAAAAAGGTATTCGGATTTTCCGAATAACCGAATAAAAAATATCCGAATACTTCGAATAATACGAATTTTACGAATAGTACTTAAGTTTATGACTAGAAACATTATTATTACTTAAACATTTTAATTAGGAACCTTTTTAATCATCCACACTTACGTAAAAATACAAAAATATACTTTTTTCTGTTCATAAGTTACTCGCATGTCCGTAGAAAACTGAGCGCGTCTAACATATCCTCATTGAATGACCATCTCAAATAATTGCAAAAATATCTATTAGCCGAAAATACACGTTCTGCTTCAACGCTTGTAGATGGGATGGTAAGTAAAAAATCGTAAACACGTTGTAGATGAATGCTTTTAGGGCCACTTCGATCTAATAACGCCATTTCCACCCTCACATATGTTTCCAAGTCATCGTTTTCGGACAAATGTTTTGTTGATACCTCAGCAGCATTGTGCAAGGATCCATTAACTTTTATCTTTAACTGTTCCTTGAATGTCTTGGCCGTCTCCTGTTCCCTCTCATCTTCAAAGCGTTGCTGTCTTTGTATTTCTCTTAAAGGCAGGTCATCTTCAGCTTCAAAGACAGTTATAGCAGCTTTATCTTTGCAAAAATAAGTCTCATTGATTTTTACAATTAAGGCTATTATTTTCGCATGGGATGCCTTTGGAAATGCATGAGGGGTATTCCTCTGCAAGATTCTTCTGTTTAAAGCTTCTTTAAGCTGGCCACTAATAATGTCTGGGTACATCGCCAATTTCTCCATCATGAATTCAAGTGCAATTTCAGCGGTAAGTAAGTTTGATTTTCGCTTGCAAAGTTCTTCAACTGTGGCCTTTATGAAATTCAGAGAACTAGACAGATCTTTCGAAATTCATATTTCAGTATCTGAAAAGGTAGTCTTCTCTTTGAGATCATATAATGTCTTTTGAATTGGGTCTTTGAATTCTAGAAATCTTGCTATCATATCAGCAAGGCTGCTCCAACGAGTCTTGCAATGGAGGATCAGTGTCGTGTCTTTAGATTTGGACTCCAGGTAAGAATTGAGTATATCCATGCGAGTAGGCGAACATTTGAGAAGTTTACTATTTTCCGGACTTTAGTTATCAATTCTTTATATACCAGCTAGGGAAGGACCCCACAGTCATGATGAAACCATTTTCATCTTCGTTTTCCATATCACTTTCGTCCTCAGAGTCAGTGCTATCGCAAGGTCTGCTAACAGTGATGACGGTGCTACCTTCTGAGTTATCAGCTTTGTATAACACGTCCAGGACAGTGCACTGAATACCATGGGCCAAACATAACTGTGACAAGAGGGAACCATTTTCCCTAGTACGCACATTACGATTGCACCGTCAGAGATTATGCATGAGATATCGTTTTGTATTTACAAGCCGTAATATTCCAATTTTTCCTTCAATGTCAATCAATCAAATCAACAACAATATCGCAAAGATACGAAATGTAAAACCGTTTGCACTATGCACACATGCTAAGTAGTTTTTTTTTTTATATTTTCGTCTTTGGCTACTTAATGAATGACGACCCACAATCTGATACACGCATGTTTTTCACGTAACTTAGTAGGTTTACCTTCGGATATTTTTAACAAATCAAAATAAAATAGTATTTGAAATATTCGTAAAAACTGAATAATTATAAATATATTATTCGAACAATAAACGAGGCGAATATCCGAATAATTTGGATATCCCGATATCTGAATTGCATGCCCTAAGTGTATAGATCTCATAGCTAGAGCTACATCCCTAATATATCTATCTACAACCTTTTCCAATGTCTTAAGAAGAACGGAAGAAAGGCTAATAGGTCTAAAGGACTTTGGTAAAGCGTAGTCCGTTCTACCAGCCTTGGGTATAAAATATAAATAGAACTTTGACAATAGTCCATCGTTGTGGATGACAATGATTTCATGCAAAACTTGCACTGAAGATTTTCACCAGATAAGGAAGAAGGATGTCGATACCCTTCTGTAGTTGGATGGGCATTATTCCATCTTCCCCATTTGTCTTATATGGTTTAAAGGAGTTAAAAGTCCAGTGGCCCAGGTTTGGCCTTATTATCTTTGCAGGCTTTGAAGGCCTTGTAATGCTCTGAAAGAGTTCGGGGCAATAGTCATATGTGACCCTGGGAAAGGTTTAGCTTTCTATAGCATTTTGTGTAGTATTACACTGCGAGGCAAAGACTCAACTTGCTCGCAAAGCTTCCTCCACGATGCTCACTTAGTTTTCCTAATTTCTTTATTATAATCGGTTAGGGCTGCACTATAAATATTCCATTTTTTGGTTTTTTTACTAGGGCACACTGAAATGATCGGGAATAGAATATTTCGGATTGAGTTACAATAAAACCTTTTTTAGAATTTGAATATTGGCCTCTTAGAATTTTAATGACATTCAAACAATTAAAAAAATGTTTAAAAACAAAAACTATGTTGGTTTTAAGTTGACACGTCGTTAACAGAAATTGAGCTAACGCGTGAACATTTCCGTGCCATAATTTATCACAATTTTCGTCGCGGCTTATCTCAAGATAAATGTCTCAGAGAACTTGTTTCGATTTATGATGTTGAAGCACCGAGTCAAACGGCAATATACCGCTGTTATGCCGAGTTCAGACGCGGTCGTGTGTCGCTCAGCACTGTTTCTTCTGCAGGTCGACCAAGAACAGCGGTCACGCCTGAAAACATTGCAGCTGTGCGAACTATTATATTAAATGACGGCCATGTGACATACATGTCCGATAAGCAGCAATATGTGGAATATGAGGGACATAAGTCGGAGCCATATTTCACGTGGTACGGGGTAAGTCAGGGCAGTAATCTTGGCTCTTTGGAGTTCTTGCTGATGATAAACGACCTACCAGAAGTGGTGAAAGACGCTAGGTTTTATTGTTTGCTGAGGACCTTAAATTGTCTCTTGCGGTAAAAATTGGGAATAACTGCTATATTACAAAAAGATATAGACAGGGTTGTGAGATGGAGTAAAGACAATCTTTTGCAATTTAACAGCTCTAAGTGTGTGTTAATTAGTTTTTCTCGCGCGCACACTCCTATTTTAAATAACTATCACATTGACGGGCTGCCGATGACAAGGGTCAGAGAAGTTAAAGATTTAGGAGTAATTTTTAACACAGAGCTTACTTTCATGATCACATCATAAACATCTGTAAAGAAGCTCATAGATTATGCTATAGATTTTGCTTTGTATGGTCCGAGGATTCACAAACATAAAAGCGATTATCGCCTTGTACGAATGTATTATATTGGTTTGGAGTCAACTTGAATGTAATGCAGTCATCTGGGCTCCGCTTGAAACTAAGTGCAGTCTCATGCTAGAGCGAGTACAAAATAAATTTTTTAGATATTTATATATGCGTTATTATGCTGTATACCGATTTTCTCCTTTAACCGATTCGTTGCGGCACCGATTTTTGACAACTCTTAGCTGTGGCGGCAAACACGCCTGGCGTGTCAAGCGCCACAGAAGTTGATGACACGCCTATTGTGCCATCAGCCATGTGTAAAAATAATTATCTTTTTTATGCTTTTTTCACTTGTTTAGACCTAATTAAGTTTAGTTGACATCAAACATCAGTTACAAACGGAAGGATACTTGTTTTTAGTGGGTAACTACGTGTTATTCTACGTGTTTTATTTGAAAATGAGAGTAAGTGACTTTTTTTACGCAGAGATTACAAACATTTTGCACTATTTTTTGTTTTATAAAAAATCATTTACACAAGTAGGTACAGCTAAATCACCCGGGAAAACCTTGGTTTTTATTAAATTAAATTTTCACCTAATAATATTTGTAAATATCAAACAATCAATAATCGACTTTATTTTTACATTTGTATAACATTAAATAATATTTAACATTTGTAAATATTAATGAATCATAAACACAAATGAACAAATTAAGGATTTGGAAAAAAATAAGGTTTATGATTCATTAATATTTACAAATGTTAAATATTATTTAATGGTATACAAATGTAAAAATAAAGTCGATTTGAAAACGTCTAATTAGAATGAATAGCAAAACAAGTGTTTACAAAAGGAAACAAACGCCGGAGCTATACGGCGGCGGATTGACAAAAGACTATTTTTTATGCATGAACGGTTTCAAACTGTTTCAAGCAAAAGACTTATGCCTTATACCTTATACCGTATCACAAAAGCACATGGTACTTCGTAGGGCTATTCGGCCATATGATAGTAATAAGACGGCAGTTCAACCATTTTAAGCAAAATTAAACAATAAGACAAACGCATTGTTTTTTTTTTTTAACAGGAGACTGGTTTTCCAGAAATTTATTTATAACTTGAGTTTGTGAGCGATCGCAATGAGTGCTATTATTTGTTACTTATTAGACTATTTTTCCACAACATGATTGAAAACCCACAAAGTAAAAAGAGTACCATGTACAAGTTAAAAAAAGTTGTCAACCACTAATAATTTCAAATTTTCAAAATATCCAGAAACGAAGCCGCAGGCAGGTACTACTTGCAAAATAATGACTATTTTGTTCTGGATAAATTTTCCAAAAACGCAATTTGAGCGAGTTATAACGATTTTAAGAAAGACACGACTCGTGTGTCATACGCCACACGCAAAAGTAATAGATGGCACGCCTGGCGTGCCATCCGCACTGAACCAGTTAATGTATCCAACTTTGTTTATCTTAGGTACTATGGTAGGATATAATGAATTAAGAGTTAGAAGGGAACTTGCTCTCACCTCGTATATTTTTAAAATACTCCGAGGAAAATTGCATAACGCTGAAATGTTAGAGCAACTAAACTTATGTGTTCCTGAGAGGTATGTGTGGCGCCGACGGCAGCCACGACTGTTGGTGGAGCCGCGCGTTCGGACCAATCATCTGGATAAGGCGCCTATGACGCGCGCACTTCATATGCTCAACTTAATAGCTAGTGAGACGGACTTGTTTTGTTGTACTCTGAGTGAATTTACAAAGACAGCATTGTCTGTAATTTGTTACAAAAATTAAAGCATGAATACAAATCAGTTACACGGCTACACTATCGCATTAGGTAATCCTGTATTGATAGTTGTAAGTTTCAGAAATAAATAAAAAAATAAAATTTTGTGCCCTCAATAGCACAGCTGCCTCTTCTGGAGAGTCAGCTACGCTGCGGGGCAGAAAGGTTATGCCCAACTGAGGCTTAGGCAGTTCGTGTTCTCGGGTATTATCGAGAGCTCTGCCTCCGGCCAGGGTTTCAGTTTTCCGACCTCACCCACAATACAGTCCTGGCTTGCCTTATTCAGGCACGTTACCAGAATTCAACCTGACTTGTGGGTGAAACCCGAAAATTTCGGTCCCATTCCCGGCTGCGCTTCACAAGCCGTCTTAGCGATAGCCTGCGTTAGTGCCCGGTGGACCAGCTGCATGTGCTCCACGCTCGTAGGATTCGAATTGCGAATTCCTACATGTTCGGAGCCAGCTACGGCACTGAAGCTGAGCTTCTTCTCCCCCGTTGCTAGCTTCACAGATTTTCTGGGCTGGTCTTTGGGGGACTCCTCAGACCGACTGCGTTTTTTCGCCTTCGAAATTGGGGGAGGTTTGGGCAGAAGAATTTCGTCCCAGGGCTTCTGGCAGAGAAGGAGGGCCTCTTCGGCTCCTATCTCAGCTACTATCTTGCTCTTCCGTGCTGCCATATAAATGATTAGTGTAATTAATAGTTTCTGCTTCCTTTCTTATTTCTTTTTGCGAAAAAAAAAGAAAAGAAGTAGACCTTGTTTTCTAAGTCGACTTATAATCGACGGGAAAGAGATAAATCTAAATAGAAATTAAGTTACTTAAACTGCCTTTAGATCGATTTGTAAAAAATTGTGCACGACACTTGTGCGAAAATTGTGCACGACTGTGTTTGAGCTTCAGTTGAAAATTCACTTATCAAATGATGTTGTACTATGTAGCTTGTACCAGTTTATTATGCAAGTAGATACCCGTAATGTTGATAGAAATTATTTTTAAAACACTGGCACGATATATTCAAGTAGAATCATAGTTGCTGCTTGGATGGTCAACAAAATGTCTTTTTAATTAAGTGTTCAGATTTAAATGTATATGTGTCTCCCATATCAGCTATAAATATTTTTAGGTAGGTAAAATGGATGCTGAAAACAGTGATATGGAACAACCACTACCAAAACGCCCGAGAATGAATGAACAACAACAAATATTTAAAAATGAATCAGATGTTGATTTTTCCCAAGATAACGTAGATTTTGAAGGAAAGTTTGTTCCTGAAGACAAGTATACAAATTTTGTGACACCGGAAGAATTAGAAAAATTGAGGGAGTTTAAGGTGCTGGATGAAGTGAAGTCAAATGAGGAAGACAGCAACGATGAGGATTCTGACAGTTCTGGGGGTAGCTATATAATTTTTTTTATTCTTTCATAAGACCAATTTACATTTCGACAAGTACAGTAGCGAGTTTAGTTACAGGGCAGTTGACAGTAAACGGTTAAGTGGGCAGTAGCGTTCAAATGTCATCGTGGCAAGTTTAGTTAAAAAAAGTACAATTTTATATTTTGAGGGTAGAACGCGAACACGTTGCGTCCTGTCAACTTATGCACTGAATTAAACTCGCTCGTTAACACGTGCGCGGAGTTAAGAGGCGGGAGACGCGCGGGAGGGCAACACTTATCTATATAGGCTACCCCGTTCAACCTAATCGTTAATTTGCTACTTAACTTACTGATTACCGTTTTAACGAGATTTTTTACTAAACTAGTCAGGTTCGCGAGTTAACTTGCTACTGTACTTGTCGAAGTGTAAATCGGCCTTTAAATAGACAGGAATAAAAATTTTAATTTTAATCAAGAAAGAAATTTATAAGATGTCATGTTCTTATTAATATTATTTGCTTTTAACTTTAAAATTACTACAGGTAACTGATAAATTTGCCATTTGATAAATATGTGATTGTAATTAGAACATGGTTCTTTTTTTTAATTTAATTTTAAGTAGTACTTCAAATCTTTATTAGCCTCTAGGAAATTGGACTAAGTACCTCAGTATACTGGGGTCGCTCTCGGGATCTTTGATGACATTAAAACATTAGAATTTCTCAGAGCTAGGGTGGCTCAAATAGCGTTGTTCCTATTATTTAAATATAAAGTTACATCCCATATACGTACCAGTGTGTGCTACCCGAATGTGTTTTGGTGGACTTTACGTCTTTAAAACAGTATTTTTATATTTCTCAGATATGCAGGTTTCCTCACGAAGTTTTCCTTCACCACTTTCACTACACACTAACAAACACTAGCCCGGACGTACTGAGCATCGAGTTTCAGGTCAAGGCCCACCTCCCCCTTTCCTAACATGGTAAAACACAATTTAAAAATAATTACCCTAGGAGGGTACCATTATCCTTGGTAATGGAGAATGCTCGGGCTGCCTCGCGTATCCTGGAGAATGGGGTGGGGTGGGTTGTTGAACGCTATCCACTACCATCTGCAGACGGCGAAGCTGGCTTTTCTCTTTCGAATCGAGACGTACGTGTCCTCTGCGGGTGATACTTCGTATCTTTTCTACCCGGTGTACAAATTGGAATACTCCTTTGTGCCTCGGGCCGAAGTTTGTGTGTGATAGTGATCCCACCACACCGAATGGCTCGGTTCTCGTTCAACCGATCTTGCGGGGAAATCTACTTAACGTATGATCTGACACAATTGGTTACTTCGCCCACGTGTATTCCAGATATGGAAGATAATGCACCTTCCCTGTTGGAACTTCTTATCCGCACGGATATCGGGTCTTTCTCGATGCCCCTTGTCTCTCGGCTCTTGGGACCATTGTCTGATCCGGAGTGTCGTTTTATTGCGGTTGCGTTTACGACCACTAGAACAACGAGGGTGTCAAAGAGGTTCATAAATGTAGTATTAATTAATAACTTACCTACAGCGCCATCTGTCGGAACCTAGCAAAGCAGTGAACTATCGTTTCGATAAAAAAAAAAATTTTAAGTGAATATGACCTCAATCACTGTTCAGTTACAATTATTTATTCATTAATAACAATAAAATACTGGTTATTTTACAAAATATATATTAAAATAAATATTACATAATATAATAAGTAAACGCTTCTAAAACTTTTATAGGCAAATCTGAAGGAGTTCCCGAGGAGGAAATTGAAAAAATGCTCGAAGAAAATCTACCTGATGATTTAAAAGGCGCGCCCAAACCCAAAGAAAAACCATATATTACCAGACAGAAGACCGTACTGGAAGGTAACTTGCAAAAATGTATAGTTATCTATAGTTATGCCTTACAATTAGTTATATGCGCACGCAATCTCGCTCGGAAGCATGCACCTACGCACACTCGCACAATATTTTTCGTTGTGTCTTTCGCACTTGTGTACTATTAACAATGTCATAATATTTTATTAAATTAGGATGTTATAATGTTCTTGATAATTCATAAAATATTATCATCTGTGACCTATCTACCAGCAGCGGAAAATTAGCATCATGAACTATTGTTCAACTTTCATTTGTGGCTTAAAACGTGAGTGGAGAACATTTTGGTATATTTTTAAAGTGATAGTGTCACGTCGCAGCTTTAAAATGCTTGCTGCACGAATGGATGGTTAATGGTGGTATTTTTTAAGAGTCCTTCATCGGTCAAGCTGACCTACTCGTCCTGCAGCCATAATATAGCTGCATCATAATCATTATCATTACAGCCTTTCAAAAGTCCACTCACGTCACACTGTTGAACATAGGCCTCTCCCAAGGAATGCCATAAAGCTTAGTCCTGAGCCACCTGCATCCACGACGTCCTGCATATCTTACCAGGTCGTCACTCCATCTAGTGGGGGCTGCCTTACACTTAGCTTACCGGTACGAGGTTGCCACTCGAGAATATTTATTCCCCATTGGTTGTCAGTACTTCGAGTTTCGGCCCATTGCCACTTCAGTTTACTAATCCGGATATAGCACTCTACATAGCTTGCTGAGCGACCTTGAGCTTCCTAATACGGCCAGCATGGCTCCACTTAAATGAATTCTTGGCTCTCTTGTTTTTACTATAATATAGCGACAATTGTTATGAAATGTTACAGAGAAAGGTGTGAATCATTTCGAAGTGTTGCCACTAGACTGGATGGCGGTTCGACACTACAGCGGCATGCCGGTGTACATGCATCGGACTACGCGTGTGTGCACGCTCTCCAAGCCCTACTTCTTAGGCAAAGGAAACACGAGGGTAACCGACTTTATATTATTACTAGCGACACGCCCCGGCTTTGTCTGCGTGGTATCTATTAATTAAAGATGTTAAAATTTGTTATCAAGATCTGCGTAACAAAATAAAATTATTTGCCTTACTAATAGATTTCCGCAAAGTAACGCCTGATTCTATTAAGTATATATTAATGTCATTTAATGTCATCATTTACATTCAAGATCATCATCAATGATTATTTTATCAATTATTAAATTTCAAAAAAAGTCTTCAAACTTTTCGATTAAAATATAACCTATTTCACCCCAGGCATTGCTATATTATGTTTGTGAAGTTTCATCTCAATCGGTTCAGCCATTCTGAATGGCCAACACAATTTGTCATTTTGTCTGCCCGGATTGACAGACAAACAAAAAATTTAAAAATGTCTTACAAACAACCCCCAGAGCTTAATAGCAGTCAGTTATTTCAATATTCCAGACAGACACTTCAATTTTATTTATATTTTCAGTATAATATTATAATATAGCATATTTACATGAATATAAAAAGAGTAAAACCCCGTTTTATGTACATTGCAGAGACATGATATACCAATTAGTGCGATACCCTGCCTATCGTACAGACGCGCTTTAGAAGAAGAAGAAAAGCAGAAGGAAATTGATAGAAGAATTGAGGAACAAATAAGAAATGGAACCTGGATGAACAACGTCAGCCAGGGAAATGATAATTCTAAAACAAATTCTAATAACAATGAAACTAATCCAAATACTACCTCAGATGTTCAGGAGGTCACTAGCAGTACTATATCCTGTAAAAACAATAAAGTTGAAGTAGAGAACATGGAACAAGACGACAATAAAACCAGTGGTAACAAAGATAAAATCCGGGCCATTAAGGTTGAAATAAGTGGTGTTAAAGTAAACGAAGAAAATGAAACTGATGTAAACAGTCAAAATAATGATATAAGTATGAATACAAAAGAACAAAGGCAAAAAAGATGCCCTTATAGTCAAATGGACCCAGCTATAAATAGGCATGTGGACGCTGACAATATAAGAATAGAAGAACAAAATAAATCTAGTTGTCCATTTAGCCATGTGTACCCTGCTGACAATATTAGTAAAGAAAAACAAAAGCAACTGAGTCCTTCTAGTCATACTGATCCAGCTGATAATATTAGTGCAGAAGAACAAAGTCAATCAACTGGCCCTCATGATGCCGAGTTAGCCAATAATAACCAAACTCCAGAAGGCAGCAAAGCGACCGAGGATATCCCGCTAAACATACAGCCGGTTGTACTTCCAGGAGGTATAGTAATGCCACCACCTCGTGTAGAGTCAGTTAACAACAGCTGGAAGACACAACATTTGACTCCAGAACAAATCAATGATTATTGCAAGAAACTGTTTAAATTTAAAACAGTCAACATTATGCATTTTAAGTAAGTTCATGTAGTTATTTTTTTATCATTTATAATAATAATTACGTATGTTTTTTGAAGAGACAAACGAACTTACAGTGTAGCCAATAGACACCAGCAGTCAACTTCAAACAAGCCTTTTTTAAAGGTGACTAACGCTCACAGTCTACCTGGTGTTAAGTAGTTGCTGTGGCTCATAGACATCTACATCTATCCTCGACTACGAATCAAATTGCAGATGCATTGACACTCGTGAGGACTAAGATGCAATGCCTCGTTTCGTATGAAGGAGAGCGGAGTCCCCCCCCCCCCCCCTTGCCCGCGACGTCTGCGGGGGTACCGGTCGGCTTCGCTTGCATACCGGTACGCCCGTTTAGGAGTGTCACGTACACTGAATCAGTTGCACGCTTTTAGTGTTCACCCAACAACACGATATTACTCGGAAAATATTGGGAAAGATTGTATGACGCCTTAAGTAAAATTGAATTCTAATAACCATGTGATTGCTTTCCGTCACGATTTTTAGTTTATTTATATGTAAGGATGAGAATTCATTATATCATTAAATTCAACAAAAGAAATTAAAAAAAAAACAAATAATAAATCTAAATATTTGTCGGTTGCACATCTGTAACGAGGCGGAAAAATAAACAGAACTAACGTATAATTTTAACCTGTTTTATTTATTCTGTTCAACTCCCTATCCAATATTTTAAGCGGAATATCTGAGATACTGCTAGGTTAAATATAGTAAAATTATAGGTAGGTACCTACCAGCTATGAAGAACTATATAGAAGAACTATGCTCAACGACCTCAGTGTCTCCCAACGGATAGGTCTTAAAATGAGTATAGACAAAACAAAGATCATGTGTGATGTCCATGTTACACCTATGCCGTTAGTTGTTGAGAACACTATCCTCGAAGTTGTCGACAAGTATGTTCACGTGGGACAAATAGTCCGACTAGCTAAGGTCAACTTCGACCGAGAGGTCAATCGACGGATTCAATTCGGCTGGACAGCGTTTGGGAGATTACGACATATGTTCTCGTCAGGTATATCTCGAAACTTGAAACCAAGATTGTACAAGCAGTGCGTGTTGCCAGTGATGATATTATCTGAGAGGTGGTCCTTTCTGTGTGTATGAGGAAGCTCAGTGAGCTATGGAGAGGGCTATGCTCGTGATTTATCTGCGTGATAGACTTAGACATGAGGATATCCGCAGTAGATCCAGAGTAAACGGCATAGCCCAACTGATTAGTAAGCTGAAGTGGCAATGGACCGACCATATACCTAGCTCGAAGAAGTTATAAATACTTTGTATTTATTACTTAATGATGTCATGTTTATGCTTTCAATTAGAACGCAATATAGACTTGCACGACTTCAAATGCTGATGAGGTCGTTAAAATGTCTATAAAGTCCACTGCTAAACTAGATTGTCCTATAGTGGGGGATTTTTTTACAGTTTTTATGCTTCGCAGGCGGGTAAAATTCGATGATAATAGCTGGCGTAGTGGCGGTGCAAGAAAATCCACTACCGCATGGCATCCCGTTGGTGTCGTAAAAAGGCGACAGAGGGTAACTGAAACAAGAGATGGGCAGCAGCAGCTGCTTTTTTTTACTTATAAGCCACTGCTTGACCACAAACCCACCTGGTGGTAAGTGGTGATGCAGCCCTAGATGGTAAATCGCACTGTCTTAGCGTAACAAAAGCCTATTCACTCTTGCCTTGACGACGCCCAGATTGTATTCGGACGGAACGATAGACGCCGGCAAATAATTCCACTCCTTTGCTGTACGCATTGCAAAAGACGAAGCAAACCTTTTGGTTTTAATGCGTGGAATATCGACAACAAAGGGATGAAGACCCGCCGATCGCCTGGTTGTTCGATGGTGGAAAGGAGAGGGAGGAATAAAAGCGTGTAATTCCTGCGCACACTCACCGAAATGCATCCTATAGAATACCGAGACTGGCTACTCTGCGCCTGTGCTCGAGGGTGATAAGATTGGTTTCAACCAAATCAAAGTAACCAATGACTCTTAGCACGTCTCTCCACTGAGTCCAACGCTGCCAGGTGGCATTTTGCAGCACCAGCCCTGTTCCCGATTACAACGGTTTTTTACGCGATAGAGCCACGCTGCAGCTATATTATAGTTATAGCACGAATGGGTTAGTTCTACCAGGGTAGGATCACGCTCTCACAAAATTGTGTTTCGTATGGGGAATGTAGAAAAACGGAGACCCCTTTTACTGGTAACAAGGCATTCCATCTCAGTCCACAGGGGAAAGCATCTGCATTTGTAATTGAGGATAAATGTAGATGTCTATAGGTCACAGCATTCACTAACAATCAGATGGACTGTGTCCTCGTTGGTTACCCTTAATTATAAAAAAATGTCTATTCAGGCCTTTAAACAAAACGTTCTAATTTTTATTTCTGCTATATAGTCGCTGGGCGGATCGGCGTAAGTATACCAAAGCCAGGAAGGCGTTGCAATATCCGACACTGCCAGAGGGAACAAAACTTATCACCATTCCAGCTCAACCGGCAAATGGACAAGAAAATGGTAATACTCTTAAAATTGAATACTCTTGAAATATAAACAGTTTTACCGTTACAGCCCGTTAATCACCACTGAATCAAAAAGTTTGATTATGCTAGCACTGGTGATCAAACTTTTATACATAGAATCAATTTCTTATGTTACTGAAGTTCATAATGTAGATATAGCTTGCATGTCAGTTATTAAGTTAAATAATAATCAATTACAGGTGGCAAAACGGCTAAGAAGGACTGGGTGATGAATATGAATGGGCGCTGTTATCTGTCCGTATTTCATGAGTACGTGTATCGAGCTCTACAGAAACAGCCTGTCTACGAATTTAAGCAGCTAGGTGAGATAAACATGTAATTCATAATGAATTTATTCAGTTGTCATAGAATATAATATAATAGAATAAAATAATTTTCATTCAATATAGATTATTACATAATATCTATTGAAAGTCATTTTTTTACCACTGCTTCGGAAAATACCTCAGTCCTGGGAACAACTAGAAAGAAACCCACCGGTACTTTTTTATAAACATATTTCACTTTACAATAATTTTGTTTGTACAATTTTTAAATGAATTTTAATATTTATTTTATATAATGAGTTGACCTTAAATCATTTAACTTGTTTTATTATACCGGGTTTAGACTCTTGCCTCGCACCTCGCCTCGTACCTCGCCTCGAAGCTCGCGTGTTGTTGCGAGGTAACGAGTGCATGTTTACACTCTCGCGATGCGTTCAGTTTGCGATGAGCCAGCAATGATGAAAGACGTCGAAATAATAGCGGCATCAACCATTGTTACGGACCTCAGTTGCCCCGACAGAAGTCGACTGGACTAGGGCCCATGAGTAGCCCACTCGACGGGCAACCAGAGGGTTCGGGCCCAAATGGCCTATGGATAATTATTATGTAATGGCTGGATAAACGAACACAAACTTACCGTGACGACCACAAGGTACCGTCAGGGGTAAGTATGTGGGTTTAAGTGGTGTGAGAAAGTGTATAAATGTAACCTGACAAGGGAAAAATGTCTTCGTACAATATTAGAATGCCACACAAGCAACTCGTCGACGCTAATTAATGGCAATCGAAGTTAAGTTAATCACTCAAAACTCAAGAAAAGCCTCGTTGTCAAGTAAAGCACGAACGCACGAAAAAGACAACGCAATCAGAGGCGGTCGTCACGCGACCGAACGATTCGAGTGTAACTTCCAGACTGGTAGGACACGGCCGCCCGGTTGATCGTCCACACGTCAGGTGACCGAGGGTGAGCGGAGAGACGCGCGCGGGAAAGGGGGCCAGGCGGTGACCTAAATATCATCGGATGAACGCGCCGAGACGAGCGTTTTGAATGCAAGTTTTAAATGTTAAGGTTTGGCCTAAACAAACCCCCGTCCCGGGCATAAGGACTTATGTCCGCGAGTAAATTGGCAAACGGGATAGGGTCGCGACGGCACGTTGCAAGACCGAATCTCCAACCAAAATCTCGGCCACCCTAGGCACCCCATCCGATCCATACGACAACTTAACAATGCGCCCACGGCGCCAATACAAAGGCAAAGCGTTGGGTTCTTTAACTAACACGAGGTCTCCAACCTGAGGAGGATCCGTCTTGTCAGACCACTTAACGCGCTGCTGCAAAAGATGTAGGTAACCTTTTGAGTCATCTGTTGCAGCAGGTCAAATCTGCTCAACCGCGAAGAGTTTATTTCCCTGAAGGGGTACTCGGGCAGGGCGTTAAGCGGCTGACCAATCAGGAAGTGGCCCGGGGTTAGAACCTTCAAATCATTCGGATCGGACGAGAAGGGACAGAGGGGCCGAGAGTTGAGTACCGCCTCAATTTTACAGAATACAGTGGCAAGCTCCTCAAATGACAAAATAGTTTCGCCAATAACGCTACGGAGATGCGTTTTTGCAACTTAACCACCGCCCCAAAAATACCGCCCCAGTGTGGGCAAGCTGGGAGGGTCGAATTTCCACTGGATGCCCTTCTCGGACATCGCAGTACCCAAATAAGTCCTGTTACTGGACAGAAATTCGGCCACCTCTTTCAAATATCTATCCGTGCCCTTATAATTCGTTCCGCAATCAGACCGGATCAGGTCCGGCAAACCGCGACGCGATACTAAGCGGCCCAGTGTGGCCACAAAGGTTGCAGTGCTGAGGGCACTTACAAGTTCTAAGTGTCTTGTTGTCTAAATGGCCTTAGTGGCGAGGCACACGAAAACGCACAGATAGGCCTTATGTGAACGCGCGTTACGAAGGTTGGAAGACTTGACGAGGAAGGGGCCAGCAAAGTCTGTTCGGACTCCAGCGAATGGTCGGATGGCCCTGACGCGGTCGGGTGGTAAGTCACCCATCATTTACTTACTTACTTACTTATCTTCACGCACAATCCCTGACGGGGTAGCCAGAGAGAACAGATCGCCAAGTGTCACGATCCTTATCGCTTCTTTCAGATTCATTATCTTCTTCATACATGCACGTCTAGGTATCCGAGTACTCTTGACCCTACCCTCTTCGAGCAATTTGCTCACATGATCTTCGAAAGTTAGTCTCGGTCTACCTCGACACCTTTTAATATTAACTTTCGCGCTATATATTTTCTTCACCATTCGGTCTTCACTCATTCGCTCAACGTGCCCAAACCACCGAAGCACGCCCTTATCAATTTTTGTGATAAGGTCATCTTTCAAACCTGCCATATTGCGAATCTCTTCGTTTCGCTTTCGGTCGGCCATGGTAACGCCGCACATTTTACGAAGAGATCGCATCTCCACTGCATTCAACTTGCTTTTCTGCTTCTTCTGTCATACCTAGGTTTCGCTGCCATATAACAAAGTCGGTACCAACATTGCGTTATGTATTGCAAGGCGTGCACTCTTCACTACGCCTTGCCTTTTGACTAACGCAGTCAGGGCACCATTGACTTTGTTCCCGGCAGCGACACGCCTGTCCACATCTAAATCACATCTTCCATCTCGGATAAAAGCACTCCCCAAGTATACAATTTCATTTACTTGTTCTAGACATTCCTGATTTACCCATATTTCACACTTCGTTCTCTCTTCGTCCCTTTCAAATACCAGAACCTTAGTTTTATTAGCGTTCAAACGGAGACCTTTAATTTCACATTCTTCTTTCATACACGTGACTAATGCCTGCAGTTCTGCCTCTGATGGTGCAATAAGCACTGCATCATCAGCATACAGCAGACAATTTACTTTTATGTCACCCAATTTCACACCCAAACAGCTATCTTTCAGCTTTTGTAAACAGCTGTCGAGATACAGTATGAACAGCCAGGAAGACATGACACAACCCTGTTTTAAGCCCGTTTGGACGCTAAACATGGGTGACAGGTCATGCCCTACCCGCACACAGGCTTTACAGTCACAGTAAAGAGACTGCACAGCCCTTAGCAATCGGCCATCACACCATACCCCGGCAACAGTTCCCACATTTTTTTCCTTACAACCTTATCAAATGCTTTCTCAAGATCCACAAAAGCACAGAAAATCTTCTGGTTAGCAGCCAGAAGCTTTTCCGTGATCATGCGGGGAGAAAACATTTGATCCGTGCATCCTCTTCCAGGTCTAAATCCGCATTGTGCCTGCCATAGAAATCTTTTCGATTTCTCTTGGATCCTACGTGTCAAAACCTTCGAGTAAACTTTACTTGCTAAACTGGTCAAGCTGATCGCCCGATAGCACCCGCAGTCAAAATGTGAACCTTTATATAAAGGCACAATGACTGCGGATCGCCAATCATCCGGGACATCCCCCGTCCGCCAGCACAAATTGCACAGCAGATGAAAGCTGTCCCAGACGCGAGACCCACCATACTTCACCATTTCAGCAGTAACTCTGTCTAGTCCCGCAGCCTTACCACATTTCAAACTTCGAATCGCACGTTCAATCTCTTTCATACTGATGACCTCAGTGTCATCGAGGTCCGGGTCTGGCGTACCAGTCACAGCGTCATCCCCGGATCCCTCACTAAGATCATCACACGCATACATTTCTCTATAAAATTCGCTCCATCGCTGCATGACTTCCGATTTTTCTGAGAGGACGTCATTAGTTCTCGAAAGCACTTTGTTCATTCTTAAGGCCGTCGCACCACTTCGGGTCCTTCCAACCTCTTTCCAGAAGAGTTTGGAGTTCTCCTTAAAGTTGTGCGACAACCTTTCGTCCGCTTCCATTCTACACCTTTCACGCACTTCCTCAATCAATGCTTTCGTGTGAACTTTCTGCAGCCTATATCTTTCTTTCATCTTCTCTCTCATATCCTTATCATTACCAGAGGCCAAGTAGTCTAACCATGCTGTCTTCTTCTTCTTTACAGCTTCTTTCACTTCATCATTCCACCATGCATCTCTTCTTTTACTACTGCCTCTTTTTATTGTTCCACACACTTCTTCCGCTGCACTTACCATTCCATCCCTAAGGTTCTGCCATGTTCTTTCTACACATTCGTTTCTGCCATCGATGGTGTCAAGCTTTTCGGCTACCCTCGCATGATATTTGTCCCTAGTATCCGCTTCCTGAAGCTTCCAGCTTCGGATGCGACAGACCGACTGTGGTTCTGTCACTGCCGTCCGGTAGCGCCAATCCGCGAACAGACCCCTAAATCTAGTAATCACTAGATAGTGATCCGTTCCCAGGTCAGCACCCCTAAACACTCGCGTATCCATAACCTGTTTTCGCAGTCGGTCATCCACCAGGAACAAATCGATCATACTTCTCTCATTCTTTCTTTCTCTAGTATACATATGGATTTTCTTGTGATTAAACATAGTGTTTGTCACAAGAAGACCCTTTTCCTTGCATACCGCCAGTATAAGCTTGCCAGCATCATTAACCCTTTTATCGCCAAACTTTCCAAGTACCGACTCGTACCCTGGTCGAGCGGTACCAACCCATCCATTCAAATCACCACATACAACAATTCTTTCGTTTCCCCTAGCCAAATCTAGAACTTCTCTTACATTCTCCCAAAACTCCTCCAGCTCAGCCCTGGACGACGAAGCTACCGGCGCATAAACAGCCAAAAGGAATAACTTCGTCAGTCCCAATTTAAAGCGAACCCAGAGAAGTCATGAGTTCACAAACTTATATTCAGTCATAACATCGACCAACCGAGAAGACAGCAGCACCCCCACTCCCTGGCAGGCGTTCTCGCTCTCCGGGACTCCGGGAGTCATTGTAGAAGCGTGCTCGTCGCGACCCCTGCCAGCCCTTTTCAGGGCTGCAATTCTACTCAGCTGCGCACCCATGCCAACGAGGGTTAGGGCGTTCCCCCAAGGCGACGCACACCAGCTCGTCCCCGTTGGTGTGGAATGCAGCGCGCAAAGCGGCGATGGGGACCGCCACCCGTCACGCACAGCCCGACACGGCGGAAGGTGGAGGACAGAGTGCAGAGTTGGCACGTGGAATGTTAGAGGAGGCATGAGAGATAAGACGAATGAGTTGATCGAAATAATGAAAGAAAGAGAATTAGATGTCGTGTGTATGTCGGAGATCAAATGGAAGGGCATCATAGGCTGCGATATGGTGGCCTTCAGTTTATAACAAGGTATGCACTTAAAGAGGACGCTCCGAATGGTGCGTCGGCCAGCCAAAATCCAAAACTCCCGCTGCAAAATAGCCGAAAGAGCGTTACACCTAACGTGGGCATTCTGAACATGATGGTGAGTTACCAGCAACCGAACAAGGGCGCCGTCCTTAGGGAGCAGTAACGGGTGTCGAGCCCCGTACGGCAGTTGAGAATTTATCAAACGTCCGCCAACGCGTAGCATCCCAGCGTCGTCCAGGAAGAGGTTCAGACGGGCCAGAGCGCCCTTGACAACGGAGCCCCGCTTCAAGGTTTCAATCACGGGCTCAAAATGCTACGCTTGGACCATACGGGTCCAATGCATCAAAGCTTCGCGGCGCTCGCTAGGGGACAAAACGGAATCAGAGATTCGGTTGGACGGGTCTCTCGAGTTGCGGACAAATCGACGCAACCAAGCAGTCACTCCTAAGAGCTTATCGAGAGAGCTGTAACGTTCTAGCAGGGAGAAATCCCGAGTGGGCTTATCGTTGCCCACTCCTACTCGGGCTCGTAGGCCAGGCAATTCAATCGGTTCGGAGTATTTATTCTGGGGCCAGAATGACTAAGACTCAGTCAACCAACTGGGACCCCACCACAGCGGGTGGTCAACCAAAGAGGGGGTTTCACAGCCGCGAAAAGCGCAGTCTGCGGGATTAACTACACTGGGACATGTCTCCAGTTTAGAGACGTCCCAGAATTCTGGATTTGAGACACGCGGTTCGCCACAAAGACCTCAAGATTGTGAGGTGCAGCCCTGAGCCAACAAAGTACTATCTCACTGTCCGACCACGCGTAGACGTCCGTAATGTCGATTACAGACTTCAAAGACGAGTGAACGTGGTTGAGGAGTCGCGAGAGAAGAGCGGCTCCGGACAGTTCCAATTTAGGGATAGTCAAGATAGATGGGAGCAACCTTGCTTTTAGCAAGTACGAGATGGACGGAAGTATGGCCAGAAGAGCTCACAGTCCGCAAATATACGACAGCAGCATAGCCTTTCTCAGAGGCGTCGCAAAATCCATGTAGGGTAGTCCTGCATTTCCCTGGAGGGAGGAAGGACCTTGGCATGGAGACCCGGTTGATGTCCGGAAGGGAGGACACAATGGAGAGCCATCGCATCGCTAATAGGCTGGTCCCAACCCAACCCGGATATCCAGAGCTTTTGAAGAAAGCACTTAGCCAAAAAAATGACCGGAGTGATCCATCCATTAGGATCGAAGGTGCGGGCTACTGTAGACAGCACGGAGGGCTTGGTCCATGCTTTAGGAGGGGGATCGAGTTTGACTCGATACGTGAAAGTATCCTGAACAGGCTGATATTGAATGCCCAGCACAGTCAACAAATTAGGATTTTCAGGGTGGTCGAATAGATGAGGGTCTTGTTGATCCTGTCCTGGGAGATCCTTCAAAATATGAAGGGAGTTCGAAAACCATTTGCGCTACTCATAACCTCCGGACTTCAGGATGGCAATCAATTTGTCTCGCAATACAAGAGCCTCCTCGACGGTGGAGGCGCCCGTGCAAATGTCGTCCATGTAGACCGAAGTCTCCAAGATAGAAGCCCCCCGAGCGTATTTTAGACGCTCTCTCTCTCTCAGCGAGTTCAAGGAGGGTTCGCATGGCGATATACGGGCTGGACCGGAGTCCATAGGTGGTGGTGTTCAACTCAAACACCTGTATCGGATCGCTGGGCTTCTCGCGCCACAATATCAGCTGGTTTCGACGGTCATCACGATGGACCACTGATTGTCGAAACATCATCCGAATGTCGGCTACGACGGCTTGGTGCCGACGGAAGTGGGACAAAATGTCGGATATGTCTTTGATCAATTTAGGACCAGAGTGGAGACACTGGTTCGGGGACACCACCATTTGACGAGGGGGCGGAGCCGTCAAAAACTACCCGAATCTTACTCCCAGGGGTCCTCAACACCGCATGGTGAGGGAGGAAGTAGTGCTCCTGTGACCGCCAGTTGAAGTTGGACGGTGACATGTGACCCAGCTCTTGATACTCGCGCATGAACTCGACATATTTGTCGCGAAAGGCTGGGTCGCGCAGCATACGTTATTTAAAAAAAAAGAAGTCCCGCTGGGTTTCTTGCTGGTTCTTCCCAGGACAGAGGGTTTTTTTCGAACCAGTGGTAAAGTAAAAAATGACTTTCAATAAGAATTACACATGTAATGTATATTGAATAAAAAATATTCTATTCTATTCTATTCTATTCTGTACGGCGCTCCATGGAAAGCAACCTCTTTTCGGCCAGGGTACGAGATTGCCCCAAAGGGGCCGTGAGTCAAGAAAGGGTAAGCGAGTGACAAAACGACCGTCAGCACGACGGCCGGTATTGTTCTGGTAGAACAACTCGCACTCACGGTCCAGAGGGTTGACTCGAGCCGCGTGTGGTGGCTCCTCAATTTCCCAGAACCGCTGGACGACGTCCGAAAGGGACACGCCCACAACTGAGAGCGGGTCGGCCGTCTGAGGAGGTGGAGACCACAGAACCGGTCCAAAGAAGCTGTGCCCAAATACAGTGAACATGGCTGACAAGCCATCGGGCTGTAGGGCTCGTATCTCGCCTAACAAGATGAACCCCATCGCGTCGGCCCCCAGCAACAAATCTATAGGCCCAGGTTGGGACCATTCAGGGTCTGCCGGTCTCAAACCCGGCGCACAACGAACCGCGCTGTCATTTATACGGACGTTAGGGAGAAAACCTACAATGTCATCGAGGACATTTACTTTAACTAGAATGTGAAGGTGTGCGCTGGCAGGGCCAAACATCAACTCCGCTTGTCCCCTAGGAGCAGGACGCTCGGCACCTCCGATACCTACCATTGGACGTGATTCAGTCCAATAGAGCGTGAACTGTTAAACAGTCGCCACTCGGGTTGTACACCTTCACTGAGGCCGTCGGCAATAGAATAGTTTGACAAGTGGACTGTTGACGGCTCAAAGGATCAGTGGAGGCGGCCGTGGTGGGAGCTAGGGCGGCAGCTACCTATCTGGAACTGCCTCCATCGGACAGGCACTCGAAACGGGGTCCAGAAAGCGGCATTCCGGCGGCATCTCAATGACCCGTGGTTGGAAATCACCTAACGGGCCGACCTGGGGAGCTTCGGGGAACCTCGGCCTTGAGGCCCGGGACAGATTCGAGGTCGCAGGAACCCCGTAGCACCGGTACCGACCAAAGGGGGGAGGGTGGTACTCCAGTCGCGGCCACTCAGCTAACGGGGGTGAGAAGGGTCTAGCTGATCGCTGAGTGGCCGTGAAGTTCCTCTCAAGGGCGACGACCCTCCCGCCCCTAGGGGACGACCCCCGACTGGTCGAGGGAGGGACCCCCTTCAAACCTAGGGGCACGGTGGCCGCCAGGGGAGCGCCGAGCGTCGCCTGACAGAGGGCGTGGCTGAGCGCCTCCGCCCGTGGGAGTTGAGGGTCCGGCAGAGCCCCGAGAGGAAGCGCCGTTCGCACCCAGGCACAAAACGGCATGGTGGTTGCCCTGGCAGTGCGGACAGGGCCGCTGGTGCGGGCAGTCTCGTTGGAGGTGCCTTTCCAAGCACGAGTAGCACCAGGGGCGCTCCTTGGCGATGGTTCGCCTCGCCGGGACCGGCTTACCCAATAACTTCGGGCACGACGTCACCCAGTGATCATATGCTCGACAATAGGAGCAGGGGGGTGCCTCCCTGGTCGCTAGGCTATAAGATGGTAGGGGGCGGTGCCCTCCCGCGGCAGTTCCGCTCGGCCTTAGTGGGGTTGGCGACGACTTGCCCGGCGGATTCCGCCTCTCCCTGGGCACGGCTCGGTTGGCAATCCGTAGGTCGTCGACGGTGCCCGCTGCGTTCTCAATTTGCCGGCACTGCTCCTCCAAGAACCGCAAAAAGGGCGGAATATAGGAGGCGCCGTCCCCGCCGTACCTCTCCTCAAAATGGATCCGAAGATAGAGAGGTAGGCGGGACAGCACGATGTGGAACAACAAGAAGGACCATTCGTCCACCGGTAAATCCAGCCGCCTCAACGAATTACAGGCACCACGACTGGATTTACGATATCCAGACGTAGTCTGGCCCGGTCCCTCAGCAGCGGGAGGTTTAGAAGCTGCCTAACGTATTCGTCCGCAATTTGCCGGACGTTGGTGTACCTTCCGGCGAAGAGGTCCCGGGCAGTCTGGTAGGCGTCGTCCGACAATTTCAAATGGCCGACGACGCCCAGGGCCTCCCCCTCCAGTGAGGCCAGGAGGTACGCCATCTTCTGACTTGGTGTCAAGTCCCTCCGGGCGTCCACTAGGCTATCAAAAAGGCCAACAAAGGTCAGCCAGTCGGAGAGGACCCCGGAGAACCTTGGCAGGTCCAGAGTTGGGAGTCGTCCCAACAGCTCCAGCTGAGTAGGCTGCTTCCGAGGGGACTCGGGCAGGCCACTCAGCCGAGCTTCACGCGCTTCATTAGCATACTTGGCCCCCGCCTCGATCAAGTCGTCCGTGAGCGAAAAGATTTGCTCGTAGTCCACGAGGCAGGAGTCTAGGACTCCCTGTTCCGCATCCGAGGCCACAAGCTCAGTGTAAGCCTCCTCCACTACGGCCCTTCGGGCAGCGACCTGCTCGAGCCGCTTCCCTAAACTATGGACCCGATCGGGTCGCCCTATCAAAGTATGGGCATTCGCGGCACAGCGCAGCTCCGCCTGCAGACGAAGCGCCGGTGGCTTGTGCGATGGCATCACTACTAACTACAAATTACTATTAAATTAAATTAAATACAAATTACACTACACGGCAAGTACACACTACAGTCGGTCAGCAAGATGCCTCGCTCAGGCGACCGACCCTTCGGCAATTTAATCTACCTACCCGAAATACCTGACGCGTAGGTACCTAACCCTAAACTACACTCTTGCTTGCGCAGCCTAACGGGCGTGGTTCTAACCACCGATCCGCTAACATAACAAAAAAAAATTTTTTTTAATATTACGGCCGGGAAATTGTGGTGATTGGAGAAACAATCAACCACGCTCTGCTACCAAAATAATAAATGAATGCAAACTATCTGTAACTTCTAGCACCTGCTGACTCTAGCTCTGTCGACTTATGGATTTAACTCATGTGTACACTGGCAGAGAATGCGGCGACCCCGTACCAGGCGACAGTGTACATCGGCGGCATGCAGTACGGCGTGGGCTTCGGCTCCAGCAAGCGGCAGGCCAAGTCTGCGGCCGCGCGCGCCTCCATACACATCCTCATACCCGAGATGCGGGACCAGCTCGAGCCCGCGCCCACACAGAGCGAGCCGGACTTCACTGTGAGTGCGTCCCGTGTACACACATACACATACACATCTTCATCCTCATACCCGAGATGCGGGTCCAGCTCGAGCCCGCGCCCGCACAGAACGAGCCGGACTTTATCCTGAGTGCGTCCCGTGTACACACATACACATACACATCCTCATCCTCATACCCGAGATGCGGGACCACCTCGAGCCCGCACCCACACAGAAGAGTCGGAGTTTACCGTGAGTGCGTCCCGTGTACACACATACACATACACATCTTCATCCTCATACCCGAGATGCGGGTCCAGCTCGAGCCCGCGCCCGCACAGAACGAGCTGGATTTTATCGTGAGTGCGTCCCGTGTACACACATACACATACACATCCTCATCCTCATACCCGAGATGCACACATACACATACACATCCTCATCCTACTGCCCGAGATGCGGGACCAGCGCGAGTCTGCGCCCACACAGAGCGAGCCGGACTTCACCATGAGTGCGTCTCGTGTACACACATATACATACACATCTTCATCCTCATACCCGAGATGCGGGTCCAGCTCGAGCCCGCGCCCGCACAGAACGAGCCGGACTTTATCGTGAGTGCGTCCCGTGTACACACATACACATACACATCCTCATCCTCATACCCGAGATGCGGGACCACCTCGAGCCCGCACCCACACAGAAGAGTCGGAGTTTACCGTGAGTGCGTCCCGTGTACACACATACACATACACATCCTCACCCTATTGCCCGAGATGCGGGACCAGCGCGAGCCGGCGCCCACACAGAGCGAGCCGGACTTCACCGTGAGTGCGTCCCGTGTACACACATACACATACACATCCTCACCCTATTGCCCGAGATGCGGGACCAGCTCGAGCCCGCGCCCGCATAGTGCGAGCCGGACTTCACCGTGAGTGCGTCCCGTGTACACACATACACATACACATCCTCATCCTCATACCCGAGATGCGGGACCACCTCGAGCCCGCACCCACACAGAAGAGTCGGACTTCACCGTGAGTGCGTCCCGTGTACACACATACACATACACATCTTCATCCTCATACCCGAGATGCGGGTCCAAATCGAGCCCGCGCCCGCACAGAACGAGCCGGACTTTACCGTGAGTGCGTCCCGTGTACACACATACACATACACATCCTCATCCTCATACCCGAGATGCGGGACCACCTCGAGCCCGTACCCACACAGAAGAGTCGGACTTCACCGTGAGTGCGTCCCGTGTACACACATACACATACACATCTTCATCCTCATACCCGAGATGCGGGTCCAAGTCGAGCCCGCGCCCGCACAGAACGAGCCGGACTTTACCACGAGTGCGTCCCGTGTACACACATACACATCCTCATCCTCGTACCCGAGACGCGGGACCAGTTCGAGTCCACGCACGCGCACACAAAAACGAACGCACGCACGCACGCACGCACACGCACATATGCACATCCATTAGGAATGCGATGTTTCGTCAATAGATCTACAGTTCTAGTTGCGTTAAACGAAATTGGAAATGATTACCATTATAACTGTCATGTTTGAAAAATGATGTTTAGAAAGCAATATGTGTGATGTGATAGATATACAGAGATATAGTGAGCGTTGTTCCGTTGCGTGTTGCAGTTTTTCGACTACGTGAGCATCGAGGATCCGCGCATATCGGAGTTCTGCGCGGCGACGTGCGAGCCCTCGCCGCACGCCATCCTGCGCACCTGCCTGCTGCGCAACTTCGGCGCCGGCGACCGCCACATACACACCGAGGTACCGCACGCACACACATACACACATACGCACACACACGCACATGTGCGAGCCCTCGCCGCACGCCATCCTGCGCACCTGCCTGCTGCGCAACTTCGGCGCCGGCGACCGCCACATACACACCGAGGTACCGCACGCACACACATACACACATACGCACACACACGCACATGTGCGAGCCCTCGCCGCATGCCGTCCTGCGCACCTGCCTGCTGCGCAACTTCGGCGCCGGCGACCGCCACATACACACCGAGGTACCGCACGCACACACATACACACATACGCACACACACGCACATGTGCGAGTCCTCGCCGCACGCCATCCTGCGCACCTGCCTGCTGCGCAACTTCGGCGCCGGCGACCGCCACATACACACCGAGGTACCGCACGCACACACATACACACATACGCACACACACGCACATGTGCGAGCCCTCGCCGCACGCCGTCCTGCGCACCTGCCTGCTGCGCAACTTCGGCGCCGGCGATCGCCACATACACACCGAGGTACCGCACGCACACACATACACACATACGCACACACACGCACATGTGCGAGCCCTCGATTTTTTTTAAAATGTAGAGTCACAATAAAAAGCTTTCACAATAAACATCAGACATAGTCTGTTGTGCTTTGCTGTTCACATTTTTTTTTTGGAGTGTTAAAGACTTATAATATTTGTTGCAGATGAAGAAACTTGAGTACCAAAAGATCGAGTTGACGATGAAGGTTGGTAAGCACAGTGCCACCGTAGTCTGCAAGAATAAGAAAATGGCCAAGCAACGCGCCTCGCAGGCGATACTTCAGGTAACCAAACAGTTACATTGCTCAACAAAATTTAAATTTTTTACCAATGAGTAAAGCCGACGAACCGAAAGATCCGATTTCTTAGTAGTATGAACTAAATTTTATGTAATAGCTTCAAAAGTCGGTGTTAAGATACAGCTGTATAAAATCATTAAAAAATATTATGTTTTCTTTTTATTAACAGTTAAATTTTGTTATTTATAGTGTTATAATTTGTATAGGGCATTTGCTGGTTTTTTTTCAATTTATTTTATTTTTTACCGATTTCAAAAAGGATATGGTACTCAATTCGACTGTATATTTCCTTTTTTTTATATGTGTGTTACATCATAATTTTTTTCTGGGTGAACTGATTTCGATGATTCTTTTTTATTTGAAAGCTGGTGCTTCACATGTGGTTCCATGTAAATTTGATCAATGTCTGACGGATAGTTTTTGAGTTATTCTTAATAATATATATTGAAGTCGGTTGTACTAAATTTTTAATTATTATTATAGCAGAACAGAACAGACAGAGTAAATTCTGAAACAAATTCCCTATATTTGTATTGACTGAGCCATGTGGCATTCTTTAAAGGAGCCCTAAGTTAATTAGTGGACTAATGAACGGGTGTTATGATGATGATGATGATTTTATTGTATGATTTGAGAAACATAATCACAATAAATGTTTAATGCGTTCGTTATCAGGCGCTCCACCCGCACGTGCGGTCGTGGGGCTCGCTGCTGCGGCTGTACGGGTCGCGGTCCGTGAAGAGCTGCAAGGAGAAGAAGCTGGAGGAGCAGCAGATCACGCTGCTGCAGGACAAGGCGCAGCACAACGAGCCCAACTACGCCGTGCTGGAGAAGCTGCGCCACGAGATGCGCAAGCTGCGCGAGCGCGACGCCGCCGTCGTGCCCATCGGCACGCTGCTGCTGCCCGCCGCCGCGCCCGCCGACCTGCCGCCCTCCGCCTCCGACCTGGACCGCGTGCACTTGTGATGCGCGCCCCCGCTGCACCAGCTGCACCCGCTGCACCCGCTGCACCACGTGCCCGATATGACAAACTTCACCGACATATCTCTCACTGCGTGTCGAATAAAACCAGAACCGTTCCTCACTGAATACTGAAACTGACTTCAATCTTTGAAATAATCAAACAATAAACACCTCAGTGACGCAGTGGCTTAGCAAGGAGTTGCATGGATAAGAGCCGCAGGTTTGAATCACCCATGAAACAAATATTTGTATGGCCTACAAATAATTATTCCGGATCTGAAAATTTATACCATTTATGTATGTAAACTGCCTCCACGATTCAGGGGCAAATCTTACTGTGGGGTCGTATTTCAAAACTAAGAAAAAAGAACTTGAAAAATAATGGTACATAAGTCGCTACTGATTGAAATTGTGAGTTCTGTCAGTGTTGAACTTTGTCCATTTTAGATGAAATTGTATATTTTATTAACTTAGATTAACATATAATAATACTTAATTTAGTTATATATCTTCTGTTTTCATAGTCTACCGAGTTTATATGTTATCTATTATTCTGAAATATCTCGTCTATTTAAAAAAAAACTGATATTTGTCTACGACTCATTTTACATAATCTATACTAATCTCTACTAATATAATAAAGCGGAAGAGTTTTTATGTTTTTTGGTTTGCTTAAACGCGCTAATCTCTGGAACTACCAGTCCGATTTGAAAAATTCTTTTTGTATATTATAGCCAGATTCATGTGGCATAGTATAGGCTATCTAGCATTAAGCTATATCATTCAGCTAGCCTTAAATATGGATATTTTTTTTTTTTTTTTTATAGGAGAGGGGGCAAACGAGCATGCGGCTCACCTGATGGTAAGTGACTACCGCCGCCCATGAACAACCGCAACACCAGGGGAATTGCAGATGCGTTGCCGGCCTTTTAAAAAGGAGTAGGCTCTTTTCTTGAAGGTCCCTAAGTCGTATCGGTCCGGAAAAATCGCTGATGGTAATCGATTCCACAAGGAAGTCGTGCGAGGAAGAAAACATCTTCTAAATCGCACAGTGGTGGACCGCCAATCATCCAGATGGTGTGGATGGTATCGGGAGTTCTGCCGCGATGTGCGTTCATGAAATTTGGCGGCTGGGATTAATCCGAACAATTCCTCAGAGCACTCCCCATGGTAGATGCGAAAGAAAATGCAAAGAGATGCAACATCTCTTCGCAGTGCCAATGAATCGAGCCGATCGGAAAGGGCTCGGTCGTCGACGATTCGAGCCGCTCTGCGCTGGATGCGGTCAAGTGGAAGGAGCTGGCACTGGGGAGCCCCTGCCCAGAGATGGGAACAGTATTCCATGTGAGGCCGAACCTGCGCCTTGTAAAGTTGCAGGCGGTGTGCCGGCATGAAATACTGTCCCGCTCTGCTGAGCACGCCAAGCTTTTTAGAGGCCAATTTGGCCTTCTCTTCCAAGTGACCACGAAACTGCACGTCACTCGATATGTCGACTCCGAGGATACCGATACTGGCTGAGGCAAGAAGGGGAGTGCCTTGAAACTGAGGAGACACGACAAAGGGGTTCTTTTTAGCGGTAAACGCGCAAACTTGTGTCTTCTGAGGATTAAACTGGACTAGATTTAGTCGCCCCCAATCCGAGACTTTGTCCAGCAAAGACTCGACTTCAGACACAAGTTTGTTCCGGTACTCGGCGACGTTTTCCCGAGAAATATTGGCCCGGCCGGTGTATAGAGCATCACCAGTGCTGTCATCCGCATAGCAATGAATGTTACCAGTTAGCAACATATCATTGATATGCAGAAGAAACAGCGTTGGTGATAGCACACAGCCTTGTGGAACACCAGCGTTAATAGGCTTGTAGTCAGAACATGCACCGTCTACAACGACCTTGATGCTCCGATCTGCAAGGAAGCTGGTGATCCAATTGCACAATTTCTCGGGAAGCCCATAGGAAGGGAGCTTCGAAAGAAGCGCTTTGTGCCAAACCCGATCGAAGGCCTTCGCAATGTCCAGACTAACGGCCAACGCCTCCCCCTTGGACTCTACTGCCTCCGCCCATCTATGGGTCAGGTAGACTAGAAGATCACCAGCTGATCGACCCCGACGAAAACCGTTTTTGTTAAGCAAGTCAGAAGAAAAGGCACTCCCGAAATGATTTATCCGCGTACGCTGGTGTTATCGTTAGGGATACGTAAATACAATGTTCTAGAAAAATATAGATCTTTACTCCATCTAAAAAAAAGTCCGTGATACCATATCTCTATTTCTTATACATAAGCCATAATTAGGTATTTTGTGACAAAAAAATATTGAAAATTTATAAGTGATTTATGAGCATTATTATTAGGCATGGCCTATTTATCCTTACGAACGAAAGTTGCTTCATCATCAAGTCAATTTTATGTAGATAAACTTTGTTCTTTATACCATGTTATTTGGACGCATAGTTTAAGAGATAATGTAAAATTAAAATAATTCAATACTTGGCTGGGCGCGCGAACGACACATTAACCCTAGCCGCCCGGTGAGAACTGCGAGAACTGCTCAACCGGGAGGGGGAGGGAAAGTGGATAAAACTTAACTTTGCTCTACATCATACATAATATGCCGACAGATAAAAGTACTCCATTAATTATGCCAATTTTTCCATTAAAATATTTAATTGCAATTATAAAATGCTTGAACTAGGTGTTATGTCATGTCGCGCACCCCGGACACGTGATGACGCGGGTGAAACCGCGGGGCACAGCTAGTATATTTATAAGACGAAATAGTGCTTTAACATACGAACAACTTACCCTTTTTTCACACTTTTTCACTAGTCAATTGGTAATATATTCTAATAGCTGTCAAAACAAACATTTCTTTAGAAGTTATATGATAATAAATTGTAATTAAGTCATAGTTTTTATCGTCAAATAATCATCTTATTTGTATATTTTACGACGTTTATATTAACTCGCTTTCTTGTCTGTTCGGATCGAATTTAGTAATTGATTTTAAACTAACTTCCCGAGGAGCCAGAGACTTGAAATTTTGAACAACGCTCAGAAACGAATGACAATGTTATGAAATTCACATATAAAAAAAAATCATGAAAACAATCATTTCAACACTTCACTTCGAATTATCTCAATAATATGTGTATCTTTTTGTGTAGTATATAAAATTATATTGATGACGGCTCCTTGGCACAGTGGCTTAGCCATGAGTTGCAGCGCTAAGGTCCGCGGGTTCGAATCCCGCACGGAACAAGTACTTGTATGGCCTACTAGTAATTGTTCCGGGTCTGGCTGTTCGCCCGTGTGAAATTTATGTTTGTAAACTGCCCCCATGATATAGGAGAAAATCCTAGTGTGGAGGTGAGGTTTTTATTAAAAAAAAAATTGTATCACTATATTAAAAAGTGCACGCCGAGTCGCATCGCGTCTCGTTTCGTCTCGTCGTGAACTGACACATAAACTAAATTTATGTAAAAGATACCAAAAGAATATTATTATTGAAGACAAAAGTAATTTAAAAAGAACAGTAGCAACACTAATGATAGAGGTAAACACATGAAATATTATTATATTGAACCTTAAACTAAAAACCTTAAACAATATCATATAATAACTAAAATATTATTAAAAAGGAGTCCCTTTAGGCAAGGTTCCGAATGGTTCAGCCATTCGGAATATTAGCCTGTACAAAGAGACAAACAGACAGATGATCACACAAACCGGCAGACAAAAAATTTAAAAATGTTTGCTCATATCTTAATGGCTTGTAAGTAACCCCCTCAACTCAATAAAAGTTAATTATTTCGATATTACAGACAGACATTTTAGTTTTATTTATATGTGTAGATTAACTACTTGTAGATTTTAAGTAATGAAAATTTAAAACAAATAAATTACTAATAATGATTCTATGCGAACAAAGTCGCGGGCGCAACTAGTACTTATATATTTTTTATATTATACTATTATACTAATATATATCTAGATATGTAGGTAAATGTAGGTGACTGACTCATCTAGCACGCACAGCCCAAACCGCTAGGCCAAAAATCTGAAATTAGTACTACTATTAGCTGCCTTTAACAAAGTACATTTTTAAAAAGTTTAGAGTTTTACAAAGTTGTTACAGTTTGTATGAAACTTTTTATTATATGCGTTTAAAATTTGGACATAAATATATATATATATTTATAGTATATGGCGCTCATATAATGGTATAGGATAACGCAAAAGACACCAAACCGCTTGCCTCCGCTGTTTGTTTCCTGCTTTAATTTAAAATGAAGATTACCTATAATATAATAATTGTTAATAATATATCTAACATAACGTAGCGAGTATGTAGTGAACATTATTTTTATAAATGATTTACTATACGTTCATATGTTTTACTGCTTACTGAATGTTTTCTGAACTTATTGTAATTAATTCTGCTGTGAAACATAAAATGGGCCAAATCAAGAGTACCTTTAACCGACGAGCGTGTATGCGTAGGTATATGGATGTGGAGGAAGCAAGAGACGTGTGTCAGGATCGTGCCTCTCTCTCTGGGTGACAGGCGTGAGTGTTTATGTATGTATGTAAACACTCTCAGAAATGGGGAGGAGGCCTGTGCCCAGCAGTGGGACGTGTATAGGCTGTAACTTTAACTTTTAACTTTAAATCTGCTGTGCGGAGTGCAGTTATGAAGTATATAATAATAATAATCTTTATTACGGGCCAAAATTAATCCATAGTAGTGTTAGTAACAATTGACTTATAAACTAGTGTTAGTAAACATTAATGTGTGGACAAACTTTTTCAAAATCGGAGAATTATAGTTCTCCGCTACTGTTTTCAAAGGGGTCTTTTGTTGTAGTGTATATATAGGGGTCTTTTGTTTTAGTGTATTTTATTCTGCACATGAAGTCATAAACCTTTGTCGGAGTGAAATTGGCATCCTTTTAAGTAAAGACTAAGTAACGTAGTTTGTATCATAAGTGTCTGATACAAACTACGTTGGAACTTAAATTATGCAAATCTTAAGGTTTAATATTGCTAGCAAAGATAATTTAAACTTAGTTATAGTCAATTTTCAAATTAATCATTAGTAGTTTTGATCATTATTGCGAGTAAATAAGAAAAAAAAATTTGTAAACCACCAATATATCGTGAACTCTCAAAATGGTCCATACAATCCATCTCGAATCCAGATGGTTAGGACAAAGACAAATTGTTCGGACACAATTGAACAAGGATGTAAGTGCCTGCGAGCAACACACGACGGAAATCACGACGTCAATACATTGCCTTTTTTGTTTTTTTCTGTTTTTTTTTTTCTGTTTCGTCACTAATTTAATTTACTTTAATATATCTATAATATAAAAATTAATCGCTACATGTGTTGCTAAGCGCATATCTCGAGAGCAGCTGAACCGATTTCCCTTATTTTTTTTTAATAATATTCCTTCAAGTACGAAGATGGTTCTTACGGAGAGAAAAATTTAAAAAATTGCCTGGAAAAAGTCTAAAAACAACACTTTTCTATATTCCCATACAAAAGATTCGTAATAATACCTAAAAGTCAATTTGAACTTTAATACCATACCATAAAGTTTAAGTGTTAGTGGAGGGTTTCCGGGAAGGCAAAACAATTGAGTGACGTTAGTATCGTATAAATATTAATGTCAATATTTGTCAATATTTATACACACTGGCAGATAGCTGATTTTATAAGGAGTAACTTGGGCTGCTTTTATTTTAGGGTTCCGCGAAAAATAACTCCATGCGGGCGAAGTCGCAAGGAACAGCTAGTTACTGAATATAAATAGAATAATAGCTTCAATGGATGCCAATGACTTCAATTTCACTCACGGAATAGTAACCTATTGTAATACGGAGTGCTTAAAACTTTAGAAACTTTGAAAAGTACGAGTAGCGTAGCGTTATTTCACGTCGGTGCTGAAAACAAATCCATTCTATATCACTATATGTAAGCAATTATTGTGACACAATTTATAAAATAACTGATTAGTGTACACTTGTTATACTTAGAATATTTTTGTTTCAATCACCTAATACGACAACAAGCTCCACTAAGCTATTTTAAATATTGACAGACAACAAGTACTAATCATTATTTTGTAAATTTAATTTAGACTTAGGAATTTACTAAAAAATGTTTGAGGCTTTAATATACTATTTTATTAAATAAAAATAATTATTATATGTAACCTCTTGGCTTTAGGTTCAGAAAGCTTATAAAATATAGCTATTGCGACTCCACCACAAGTTAAATGTTCGCATGACGCGACGTCTCATTAGTACAAGTTGACTCTCCATCTATGTATTTTAAGTTTGTATATTATGTATTGGATGTAATTCTTAAATATAATATAGTTCATATTAAAATCACAGTCTTTCAGTTCAGCAATGTCGTGTCCTTATTAAAACCCAATATGGCTGTTTCAGTGGTGCTCAATAAATACGTTTTAATTAATAAACTTGTATGTATTGCTCCTATGTACTTCTAAATAAATGTATAGTGGAAATACATTTATTGACATCATGTACAAGTTATAGATATAGAAAATTTAATATTGCACTCAAAATAATTTGGTACAAAAGCTAACTTAATGCCGAAAAGGTAGAGGAGCAATGGGCAGAGCTGCAACAAAAAAAAAAAAACTAGCTTATTTAATATAAAAAATACATATTGAGGAGGAGGTATCTTTTATATCTCGAGGAAGGTTATTCCAAAAGGAAGTAAAGGAATCTAAGTAGTATGTAGACTTTATGGCCGTTTTATGACAGTACATTAGTAGAAACCTGTGTATGGTTTGCAGGGCCCTACACTTTCAAGAAGTAGAGTTGAAGTTAGATGATGAGCACGTCGAAAGGAAAAGATCACCAAAGTTTAAAAGGTTTATTAAAAAGTAAAGTAGTTACAAGGTTATTGTGGCAAATTATGTACGTGATAGAGCCTTGCTGCAGCTATATTAGTAGTATAGTTGTAGCACAAATGGGTCGGTTCGACCGGGGAAGGACCACGCTCTCACACAATACTTAACGCTGTTGTTTAGTATGGTGAGTGTAGAGTGTAGCCCTTCTTACTGGAAACGAGGCATGCCATCTTTGTCCTCACGGCTGACAACGCATCTGCACTTTGATTCGCAAACGAGGATAGGTGTAGATGTCAATGGGCCTCAGCAACCACTTACCATCAGGTGGACTGTGTGCTTGTTTGTCACCCTTATCCTATAAAAAATATTAAAGCACACCTAGTTAGCAAATATTTTTTTATAGAATAGGGGGCAAACGAGCATGCGGCTCACCTGATGGTAAGTGACTACCGCCGCCCATGAACAACCGCAACACCAGGGGAATTGCAGATGCGTTGCCGGCCTTTTAGAAAGGTGCAAGCTCTTTTCTTGAAGGTTCCTAAGTCGTATCGGTCCGGAAAATTCGCTGGTGGTAATTGATTCCACAAGGAAGTTGTGCGAGGGAGAAAACTTCTTCTAAATCGAACAGTGGCGGACCGCCAATCATCAAGATGGTATGGATGGTAATGCGAGTTTTGTCGCGATGTGCGATGGTGAAATTGAGCGGTTGGAATTAGTCCGAAAAATTCCTCAGAGCACTCCCCGTGATAGATGCGATAAAATACGCAAAGAGATGCAACATCTCTACGCAGTGCCAGTGTATCGAGCCGATCAGAAAGAACTCGGTCGTCGACGATTCGAATCGCTCTGCGCTGGATGCGGTCAAGTGGAAGGAGCTGGCACTGGGGTGCCCCGGCCCAGAGATGAGAACAGTATTCCATGTGGGGCCGAACTTGCGCTTTGTAAAGTTGCAAGCGATGTGCCGGCATGAAATACTCTCTCGCTCTGTTGAGCACGCCAAGCTTTTTAGAGGCCAATTTGGCCTTCCCTTCCAAGTGACCACGAAACTGCACGCTATTCGATATGTCGACGCCAAGTATTCCGATACTGGCTCTTTTTAGCGGTAAACGTGTAAACTTGTTTTTTTTTGTTTTTTTTTTATAGGAGAGGGGGCAAACGAGCATGCGGCTCATCTGATGGAAAGTGACTACCGCCGCCCATGAACAACCGCAACACCAGGGGAATTGCAGATGCGTTGCCGGCCTTTTAAAAAGGAGTAGGCTCTTTTCTTGAAGGTCCCTAAGTCGTATCGATCCGGAAAAATCGCTGGTGGTAAACTATTCCACAAGGAAGTTGTGCGAGGAAGAAAACATCTTCTAAATCGCACAGTGGTGGACCGCCAATCATCCAGATGGTGTGTATGGTATCGGGAGTTCTGCCGCGATGTGCGTTCGTGAAATTTGGCGGCTGGGATTAATCCGAACAATTCCTCAGAGCACTCCCCATGGTAAATGCGAAAGAAAATGCTAAGAGATGCAACATCTCTTCGCAGTGCCAATGAGTCGAGCCGATCGGAAAGGACTCGGTCGTCGACGATTCGAGCCGCTCTGCGCTGGATGCGGTCAGGTGGAAGGAGCTGGCACTGGGGAGCCCCAGCCCAGAGATGGGAACAGTATTCCATGTGAGGCCGAACCTGCGTCTTGTAAAGTTGCAGGCGTTGAGACGGCATGAAATACTGTCCCGCTCTACTGAGCACGCCAAGCTTTTTAGAGGCCAATTTGGCCTTCTCTTCCAAGTGACCACGAAACTGCACGTTACTCGATATGTCGACGCCGAGGATTCCGATACTGGCTGAGGCAACAAGGGGAGTACCTTGAAACTGAGGAGATACGACAAAGGGGTTCTTTTTAGCGGTAAACGCGCAAACTTGTGTCTTCTGAGGATTAAACTGGACTAGATTTAGTCGCTCCCAATCCGAGACTTTGTCCAGCAAAGACTCGACTTCAGACACAAGTTTGTTCCGGTACTCGGTGACGTTTTCCCGAGAAATATTGGCACGGCCGGTGTATAGAGCATCACCAGTGCTGTCATCCGCATAGCAATGAATGCTACCGGCTTGCAACATATCATTGATATGCAGAAGAAACAGCGTTGGTGATAGCACGCAGCCTTGTGGAACACCAGCGTTAATAGGCTTGTAGTCGGAGCATGCACCGTCTACAACGACCTTGATGCTCCGATCTGCAAGAAAGCTGGTGATCCAATTGCATAATTTCTCGGGAAGTCCATAGGAATGGAGCTTCGAAAGAAGCGCTTTGTGCCAAACCCGATCGAAGGCCTTCGCAATGTCCAAACTAACGGCCAATGCCTCCCCCTTGGACTCTACTGCCTCCGCCCATCTATGAGTTAAGTAGACCAGAAGATCACCAGCTGATCGATCCCGACGAAAACCGTACTGGTGGTCACTAATCAGCTGGTGATCCTCAAGGTACCGCATGAGGTGGCAGTTTATAACGGATTCCATTATTTTGGAGAACAAGGGGGTTATGGCGATAGGCCTGTAGTTGGACGGGTCTGAGCGGTCGCCTTTTTTAGGGATCGGGTGGACAAAAGCTGTCTTCCATGATTTCGGGACTACGCCTAGGGAGTAGGAGTACCGGAAAAGACGCGTTAGAACCGGTGCCAACTCCGGAGCACACGTCCTCAGCACAATTGGGGGGATTCCGTCAGGCCCACTCGACTTGTGGATGTCAAGGGAGAGGAGTGCTCTGTGAACCGAGCGCTGTGAGAACCGCACATCCGGCATGGAGCACTCACACAGCGGGATGGTCGGCGGTGTGTTCCCCCCGTCATCAACAGTCGAGTTGGACGCAAAAAGGGAGCCTAAAAGGTCGGCCTTCTCTTTTGCGTCATGGGCCAGTGAGTGAGTGAGTCGTCCTCCCTGTGCAGAGATGGTAGTGATGGCTTACAGAAATTCCCTTTGACAGCCTTGGCGAGAGACCAGAATGCACGGGTTCCCGAAGGAAGGCGAACTAGTTTCTCGCCAATTCTGCCTATGTGCTCTGACTTTGCCTTGGCAATAACTCTTTTGAAGGACCTGGAGGCGAAGTTATACTTCTTTTTAAGTATGCTGGTGTTTACATCCCGAGTCGCCGAAGCCGCAGCCCAGGCTTGATAACACTCCTGTTTACTGCGTAAAGCAGTCTTACAGGAGCGACCAAACCAAGGCTGAGATCTGTCTCCAATGGGTACCACAGATGATGGAATAAATAGTTCCATTCCCTGTAGCACCACATCAGTGACAGAGTCAGCAACAGCGCTGGGATCATTCGGCGAAATGCAAACCCGCCCCCATGGGAAGGAAGCAAAGAAAGACCGCATTCCGTCCCAATCCGCCGACCTGTAATGCCAAACACGGCGGCAACCTGCAGAACGCAACCGCGAGGGGAGCGTGAGTGGCACCACACTCCGGATCAGACAATGGTCCGAAGAGCCAAGAGGAGCATCGACGGAAACCTGATATCCGTCCGGATGAGAGGTCAGCAGAAGGTCCAACAGGGAAGGTGTATGATCCTCAACATCTGGAATCCGCGTAGGCGATGTAACCAGTTGTGTCAGACCATATGCCAAGGCAAAGTCATAAACAGATCTCCCCGCATGATCGGTTAAACGTGAACCGAGCCATTCGGCGTGGTGGGCGTTAAAATCGCCAAGGATCACGATCTCTGCGGATGGGACCTGTTGTAGCAAGGAATCTGCAGCCATTTGGACGTGGTCAATGAGTCGGTCTGTTTCGGCATTACCGCTATGGGACCTATAGAGGCACCCGTAGATGCGCGGATGGTCGTCGCCGTCTACGCGTAGCCAAAGGATGGACAGGTCCGAACCTTCAAGACTGCCGAGGCGTCGAGAACAGATGTCCTCTCTGACATACACGCAAACTCCAGCCCGAGGCACAAAGGAGTGCTCCAATTTGTACCCCGGGTAGGAGAGATACGAAGTATCAGCCGGAGAGGACACCTGCGTCTCGGTCAGAAAGAGCAAGGCCGGCTTCGCCGTCTGAAGATGGTAGTGGACGGCGTTTAGGTTCGAGTGAAGTCCCCTGATGTTGCAGAAATTCACGGATAGCGTGGCAGGGGTCGCCTTGGTCTTGTTGCTCAGTTTGCCCCGAGCAGTTATGTGTTGAGCGGAATTTTGCCCTCCCCCCCCCAGAATACGCGGGGCAGCCTGAGCACCCACGCTCAGGAGTGGAATAGCATGGTCGTGGATGCTTAGCGAGGGATTCTCCAGGGGTACTGGTACCCTCCTGGGGTAGTATTTGACGTAATTCCGCTACCATGTTGATGGGGGGGGGGGGGGGGAATTGGGCCTCCGGTCACCTGCACTCACCAGACGAAACGCGGCCCATACGTGCAACAGCAAAAACTGCTGCGTGGCTCTACCACCGTTAAAAAAGAAACCGTTGTGTCTTCTGGGGATTGAACTGGACTAGATTTAGTCGGCCCCAATCTGAGACTTTGTTAAGCAAAGACTTGACTTCAGACACAAGTTTGTCCCGGTACTCGGCTTTTCCCGAGAAATATTGGCACGGCCGGTATATAAGGCATTCCCAGTGCTGCCGTCTGCATAGCAATGAATGCTACCAGTTTGCAACATATCATTGATATGCAGGAGAAACAGCGTTGGTGATAGCACGCAGCCTTGTGGAACACCAGCGTTCATAGGCTTGAAATTAGAGCATGCACCGTCTACTACGACCTTGATGCTCCGATCAGCAAGGAAACTGGTGATCCATTTGCACAATTTCTCGGGAAGCCCATAGGAAGGAAATTTATTCGCTTCTGTAGAAATTAATGAAATAAAGTTCAAAAATTTTATTCAAAATTGTATTTTATTTATAAAAGACATCTTAAGACTATGGTAACATTTTTATAGTGTTTCTTATTTATAAAAAATACTGAATACATTTATTTCTCGTAACACTTTCGGTTGTGATGTTCGGTGAGCTTAAAGAAACACAATAACTCCTATTTCTTGTTTGCGACCAATTTGAATAGTGGCTAACCTATTAATAAAAAATACCAAATATATAGGGTTATTTTTCAAAGTGTAGCCAAATTTTAAACTTAAGTTCAAATATATAAATAATGATACACCGTTATTGCAGTTTTTGAAAATACGCGTAAATAAGGCTTCTACATTTATTTGAAATTATCCCAAATTTAATGTGATTTATGGGCAACAACGTTTTTGCCTATCGATTGACCCTTAAAAATGTGTGCGTGCACTGTAAAATCAGTTGAAATAATGCACTACCATTTATTCGAATTTAAAAGATAAAAAGGACAGAATGTTTGAGATTTGTTTATTTAAATATTGTTCACCATTTGCCTATATTACTTATTCTGTACCTTCTCTGCACATTGACCGGTTATTGCAAAATAACCCTGTATTTCTCGTAACACGGTTTTGCTTGTGATGCTTAGTGAACAAGAAAGAATAACCTCTTTTTCCGTTTGCGACCAAGTTGAATACTGGTTAACTTATTAATAAAAAAATACTGAATATATTTCCCTTAACACCGTTTTGTTTGTGATGTTTTGTGAGCTTATGAAAACACAATAACTCCTTTTTTCCCGATTGCGACCAATTTGAATAGTGGTTAGCCTATCTTACTCTTTGACTTCTGGCTTCTGCTTTCGAACTAAATCGACATCTATTTATAAAAATAGTTTTTATAAACAACACATAAAATTATTGTTTTTGGTTTATTTTATGGCGATTCGGCCCGGCTTCTATTAATGATAATCGAAGACTATTTTAACAAAATTTGTTTTAAAAAAAAATACTTTTTGGGATAAAACATAGCCTAGATTTTTCCTGGCATTGGCTCTCTATCTGTTCGTAAAGGTTAGCCCGGACAGACAGGCAAACAGACGAACAAAAATGAAATATTGTTTTATTTATGCCCTAATAACATTCTAATAACCCCCAGATTTTCATAGAAACCAGTTATTTCAACATTACAAACAGACCTTTCAACTTTATTTATAAATATATGTATAGGTTAGCTTTATGCTTATGGCATTACGTTTAATAATTGGCGATGTAATCCGTTTATTATTTATTTTGTTATATCACAGTATATATCATAGTGCTATACGTCGTTATCTATACTAATAAATAAAATTGAAGTGTCTGTTTGTAATGTCAAGATAACAGCTTTTTACTAAATGCATATGAAAGTAAATGCGGTACTTATAACTAAAATACAATTTCTTCAATATTTGTTTGTCTCTCTGTCTGTGTCGGCTGGACCGATTTTGACGGAATTTTCACTGGCAGACAGTTGATGTCATAAGGAGTAACTTAGGCTACTTTTATTTTAGAAAAATAATTAGGATTCCGCACATAAAAATAAAAACCCTAACCGCGGGCGAAGTCGCGGGGTACAGCTAGTATGTAATAAAAATGTTAGAAAGACTTAACGTTTTCTGAATGTGATTGTGTAAGCATTTTGTAAATGTACTATTTCAAACATTTAATTTGATTCTAAAGAGAAAAGGAATATATTGTGTTTCTTTTATGTAAATACTAAACGACACTAAACGAAATGATTAAAATTTGTGATATCTTGGTATACTAGACCTACGATGGCTTAAGCAAAGTCACAACAACTTCCTTAGTCCTTGTAGGCCTTCCTAGTCTTAGGCCGGCGCCAGATATACTAACAACATTTGAACACTTATTTGAAGGACTTTACACACTTGTTTGAACACTTATTTGAAGGACTTTACACACTTGTTTGAACACTTATTTGAAGGACTTTACACACTTGTTTGAACACTTATTGGCGCAACCTGCCAGCCTGCTTTGCAAACAAATCTTGTTTGTCGTTTATCAACCGACTGTGGAGAGATGTGTTTGCAAAGTAGTATGGCAGGTTGCGCCAATAACTGTTCAAACAAGTCTGCAGAGTCCTTCAAATAAGTGTTCAAATGTTCAAAGCTGTATCTGGCGACGGTGTTACGCTAGCATGTACATAGATTACCTTAGCTCACAACGCTATTATTAAATATGTTTAAATCAACTTTAGAACATATCGATTTATATTATCTACATAATATACAAACAAAAGGATTATTAGCACATTTAATTATTCAAGTACAAATTATTAACAATTCAGAGTCGGTAAAAAAAAGATTCAAAATTCTCTTAAACGTACAAATAAATAAAGCACATTCTAGGATTATGCAAACATGACAGAAATTTAGCTATACTTTAGACGGAAGTTTTTAAGTTCTAACTGTCACTAAAAATACAAAATAGAAGTAAAATTTATTGTTCTCATATATAAAAATTACTGTTTGTTTGATTGTATTTTATGCGCTGCATACCCTTCCCAGATTGCGGTAAAACTTTGTCTAGTTATTGCTGGCACTTGCGCGAAGGTTATAGGCATAGTACAATTAATATAAAATAGGTGGCGCGTGTATATATCATTATCATTATCGTTCCTAATTAAATAATATAATTCTTCCAAATTTGAAACGATATTTCCAGAATTATTTCTTCTGCGGCAGCAACGCGCCGGGTACCAGCTAGTAGATTATAAAAGGTATACAAGTAAACGTGGCACAAAAAGTCCACGATGCCCCCATTGTCGTTCCGGCTGCCAAGTGTGCCTTATACTGGAGAACCCCACTCCTATCAACAGAATAATCTACAGACCTAGAAAGAAGATTGAAAAATAACAGGTACTTACAGAGTAACAATTTACCTTTATACATATAAAATTATCCACATAGCAGATAGGCTTTGAACTATATGCGTTTTAAACATATTTTGACTTCATTATCAAGTAACAAAAAATATCAAGTATTATAATAAAATCATAAATTTAAAACAAGCAAATTGCAACAAAGATGGATACAATAGAAGAAAAATGTCTAAAAATAAATTTGTAAGTTACCTACTTAATAGATATTATTTTAAGATATATAGAGATATTATTGTAAGAGAATAAAATATATGTCATGCTGTGGATATCGTAAGGGACGACAGAGGGAAAAGAAAGAGGAGATGGGTAACATCTTCCAGATAACGACCCCGAATAAAAGCAGCAGTTGCCAACCCGACTGCCAAGCGTGTTGACTACAACAAATATCCCTCCTTTGCGGAAATGTTTGGGGAAGTCCTATTTATTTATTATTAGGTTATTCAAAATAATTAAAGTCGGCTCCACACAATGTACACACTTCTTCTTCTTCTCAAAGTGCCATCTTCTTTCGAAGGTCGGCGATCATTAAGGCAACTTGAATCTTTGATGCCGCGGCTCTGAATAAGGAACGGGTGCTCTTTCCAAACCATTGGCGTAGGTTTTTCAGCCAAGATGTTCTTCTTCGACCCACACTTCATTTTCCTTGGATCTTGCCCTGTATGATGTTAGTTGTAGTAAATCGTATTTTCGGTTTCTCATTATGTGGCCGAGATATTCAAGCTTTCTTTTCTTTACTAAATATACAACTTCCGGGCTTTTCTTTATGCGGCTTAGCACGGTTACGTTCTTTATTTTGTCTCTCCAGGATATCCTTAACATTCTTCTGTATACCCACATTTCGAAGGCTTCAATCTTCTTACAGCTCGATTGTGTGAGAGTCCATGCTTCAACGCCATACAAAAGAATGGGGAAATCATAACATCGTGCTAATCGTACTCGTATCTGGATGTTCTGCTTTTTATTGCACAGAAGTGACTAGCTTAAAGAAAGCATTACGGGCTTGTTCTATGCGGCACCTTATTTCAAGACTGTGTTCTCCCGTATCATCGACCCAACATCCCAAATATTTGAATTTGCTAACTTTTTGTAGAGTCTGTCCATTACATAGTAGAGAAGGGTTAGCAGGTGGTATTTTACAAACTGTCGTATATTTGGTTTTCCTGGTGTTGATACTGAGGCCATACGCTGAACTAACAGATTGAATGTTATCTATAAGGATCTGAAGTTCTTCCATTGTAGATGCAATAAGTACAGTGTCATCGGCATAACGGATATTGTTAATAATCTGACCATTCACTGTGATACCTACATCCACCCGATCCAATGCTCCACGGAAAATCATCTCTGAGTAAACGTTGAAGAGAATTGGCGAAAGAATACATCCCTGCCGTACTCCACGTAAGATTTCCGAGTCATCTGTTAGTTTGCCCTCTATACGAACATTCGCCGATTGGTTCCAACATAGGTGTTTAATGAACCTTACGTCCTTAGAGTCGAGTCCGATGGATTGTAATATATCAATCATTCTTGCATGATGTACTCTATCAAATGCTTTCTCATAATCGATAAAGCATACAAACACATCTTGATTTATGTCCCAGCATCTCTGTATTAAAACTTGATACCCGAAAAGTGCATCTCTCGTTCCCAGGCCATTGATAAACCTAAACTGTGTTCTTGAAATGAGGTCTTCACATTTGCTATAAATTCTTTTATGAATTACTTTAAGGAATAATTTTAGGATATAACTCATTAAGGGGATTGTTCTATATTCGCTGCATTTCTTCGCAAAAGCAACTGTACACACAAATGTACACACACTAAACAATTAAAATAAATATATACTTAAGTGTTGTCTTTCCTGGTTTGCTTACTTAACTATTTTTAAATTGTACCTAAACTAATTTAGCCTATTGTAATGTGTTCTGTCAAGCCCAGTACGGCCACGGTCGGGCGCTGTGTCTTGACTCGCTAGCTGTCAGGACGTTGGATACGCCTTCATTAACCGGAGGATACGGCTCCTGCAACAAAAAATGAGTAATTTCTTAACAACTGCTTACCGTGATGTGACGGTGTAAGAATTTCAAGTATATTCTCCTTGGGTGTCGTCAGACGCGACAGAGGGGATTGAAACAGAAAATGGACAGCAGAATATTCCTGATAATAATTTAAAATAATAAAAACTGTGGTTGTCAACCCGTCTGCCAAGCGTGGCAACTATGGCAAACGTCGCCTACTATGAGGGATGTCAAATTTATGGGGGAGGTCCATGTTAACGATAACGTTAACACAACAATAAAAAATATGAAAAATTAAGAGATGGGCAGCAGCATCTTCCTGATAACAACCTAATATTATAAAAACCCGCTTGCCAAGTGTGGCAGCTATGGCAAAATCCTTCTATGGTGCAATCTATCGGAAGAGATGATTGATGATGAGATGAAGAGGGCTGTTATAGATGAATGGACGGATACGAAGCAACACTCGAAACAGTAAAAATATAAAACTAAATAACCAAGCAAATCAAGGTTATTCATATTCATATTATTTATTACATCCATAATGTTACAGTTGGTGTTACAGGTGTTGAGAACATTTTAAAACTAAAACTATGAGATCATTATGGGCCCTGCAGGGCACGGCAATTAAGAGAGAGGAGGGCCATTATAGTGAAGCAATAATGATAAATACACTTTGAAATAAAAATAGAATTGAAATACTAGGTAGATATTTAAACTTTATCATTTAAGTATTTGTTTAGTGTGTAGTAGTGTTTGCAAATTATAAAAATCCTTAATTTTATTTATAAAATTAGTTTCTTTTTCTATATTTTTTATCGAGTGTGTACTTTCCATAATTTTATCTACTGCTGTACTATTGATGCTGTGGATAAGTGACTATAATCTATTCCAGACCGATTTCGGTCATGGCGATCAGTCTCAACGGGGTCGAGTCATCTGCGCAGGACAGGATTAAAGAGGCCGAGTGTATGTGCAAGCACAAATGCACGCCCAATTGCCTCATTCTCATAGTTCAACGGAACGGAAATCAGACATGACCGGAGAGAGATCGGGTGTGGGACCAACGACTTTACGAGTTTTTCGAGGTTCTGGAGAGAAACACCGGCAACTGTTTGACTTCGTTAGCTATTGAGAATTTCTTGACTCAGAATCCCAAAAACCGATTTTGGCCTAATCCGGGATTCGAATCCGTGACTTCATGACCAGCAGTGGCGCTTACGACTACTAGATCAACGAGGCAGTTCAGAATCAAGTAGTAGTCCAGATGATGTATAGCTTGTATCTGGCTCGGAGGACCGGTGTTTTATTATTGTTAGTTTCCGTTGATCATTGATTTATATGTACTACGAGTACGTACTAGAGAAGCCTTTCTAAACAAAAAATGTGCCCCACTCTATGTCTTCGCGCATGCGCGGGAAATAGTAAAGTCATTTCGCATGCGAAGTTGATTTAAGCGCGTTGCGCCTGCGCGGTCAGTTTATATAAAGAAATATATATCTTTTGTAATATTACGATAATTATTACCTATTTATTCACTTGAACAACAAATAATTTTACTTACTTGACTACTGAATTGTTATTTACGTCCAGGTTTAAACTTTAATTTGAAATCTTGTATTATTAGCGTCGGTACACACTGCATGAATATTGAAACCACAGACTAACTAGTAGATTGAAAGCACAGTAAATGATACACTGTACGGATTGCAGTACAGTTCAGTTGAACATAGTGTATATTCGGAATGACCAATCTAGTAAGTAGTACATATTTATCGATGCCGTGGATAATTATATTTTGTATATTCATGTGTTTATATTGTTGCATGTCACAATTAATACCACTAACGCCCTATAGTATCGAGTACCAGAACTAGGAGAGTCAAAAACCTTTTAGAAATTTCCATGGAAGAACTTTCTGGAACTACTTAGTCAATCGGGACCGATATGTACTCGAACATTCTAGATGTTTTTACAGTAGAAGGTTCTGGAAACTATCTGAGGCCCTATATAAGGCCGGTATAGACCGCAACCGAGGCAGTATTGAATTGGCGATATAAGCGAATACTTCGAAGCGATACAACTGCGAACTAAAGTGATCAGTAGTACAATTGTTTTATTATTAGTGTGGTTTAAGTTGTAATTAGTAGTGTAATTATTAAAATGTCAATTTTGGTAATTCACTCGGCAGTTTTTAATTGTCTCGAACCCGAAGCTCGTAACAATATCAAGATTGACGGCAGTTAATTATTACAGAAGATCGAATTTGTGCGTTCCAAAGCTCTAAAATACATCAAAATTTTATATACAAGATTAAATTGATACGTGCGGTTTTTAAAGGATTGATTCTAGTTCATGCGTGAGTTGTATAATTCGAATATTATATAATTAATCGATGTTATTGATATACGCGAATGTTATATAAGTGTTTACATAACATTGATGCGTGCAGATTTTAAAATATAGGTACTGGTGCTTAATTCATTCGTGAGTTGTATTATTTTCGATCCTGAATCCTCTTCGAATCTGCACGTCCGACTCACGTATATAGTGTCCGGGTCTCCGGGCGGTGGGCAGGTGTGGGTGCGGGGGGCGGTACTGACATGCCAGCGCTGCTTGATGAAGTCGGCGGCGCGCTCGGCCAGCATGACGACGGGCGCGTGCGTGTTGCCCGACGGCACGGCCGGCAGCACGCTGGCGTCCGCCACGCGCAGCCGGTCGATGCCTTGCACCTGCACACACAAAACTCCACCTCAGGAAAAGGAAAAGCCACTAGCCAGTTAAAACTAATGAAACAGGTGTAGAGCCACGCTGCATAAAATACCAGCTTAATGCTGCTGTGTTTCGTATGGTGAATGTATGTAGATAACTAGCATTTTATCTTAATCCTCAAGGATCACAATATAACTGCATTTTGATTCTTAATGGAGGATGAACGTAGATATCTATGGGCCACAGAATCCACTTACAAACAGGTGGACTGGGTGCTCTTTTGTCAAAAAACATTAAAATGTTTGTAAAATGTGTTTAATAAGTACATTAAAAGTACGTTCCAAATGCAAATTTTCCCCAGAGGCTGATTTTTAAAGAAAACTACTTTTTACTACATTTTATGGCGCAATATCCTGAAAGTTAATATCGACTCTAATTAATAATTTTTAGTCCATTTTTATAGAATTATCTCATTTCCATGACATTTTAAAGTATTGTTGTTGCTATTTAGCGGTTTCTAAAATTGTAGATAAAGTGATAAAAACACGCAAAGTTGTTGCGCTGCTTGAAGAGGGTTGCAGCCAGTACTTTGTGGCTCAGATGCTAAATGTAAATCGTTCGACAGTACAAAAGGCCTGCAACCGCTATCTAGAGACCGATTCCGTCAAAGAAGGCCTGGTTCTGGCAGAAAGCCAAGTACTGAACTACGGGATGATCGTTTTCTGATGAGTCAACCTCAAAGAAGTAAGAAATGTACAAATTAATCTATGGATGGTAGGGAAGAAGCTTATCGCCGACAATATAGGCAGCCATCGCCCAGCCGCGGCCTTAGATTATTCCGTGAACACCGAGTTGCCAGGCTTATCTTCGCTCAAAATTGTGTCTCAAAAAGATTGGGATAGGGTATTCTTCTCCGATGAAGCCAGGATATCTCTATACGGTGAAGACCGACATCGGGCATAGCTACGAAGATGAGGAGAACGCTTTGTAGAAGCATGTTTTGAAGAAAAAACGGATTCCCCACCATAAGGTGAGTTAAGTAAGAATATAGGTAAACGTCTCATTTTCTCTTATAACTAAACGTTATCAATAAAAACGTAGACGCAAAGATCACTTATGTGCACTGTCTTAACTATAATAAAAATATTACTTTTGACTTAAAATCGACTCGTAGAAGTAACGATATTCTGTATTCACATATTTAAGTTGATTTCAGAGTTTTTTTTTCCGCCGATACAGTACCATATTTTTCTTTCTTACGTGGAATGTCTACATTATCGGCACCTGAGAGTTTTTTTAAATGTCCACCTTTTTGAAGGGTATCATTTCGTCGTATGTTTCTTTTTGTGTATAGGAACCGTGCTCATCCACGCGTATCCATTTAAGTCCATCTCTAAACCTTACTTTTTCATTGTTGACATCTTTTTCCTGTTGATGAAATTAAGTTTCGCACGGAGCTCATCAATTTTTTTTGAAATGTTCGGTCATATCCATCACAGTATTATTACGAAAAGCTTTGCATATCGACGCTTGAAAGACAATAATTACCAAGCGACATGTTGGGCGATATTGAGTTATATATACATCATTGAAATCAGAAAAAATTCTGTGTCGATATCTTATACTCTCACACCGCTAGGAAGAGTTTTGTTGTCGCTTGGTAACTTAAAAAAATCACATTTTCGCAGTCGTCGACCAAGCTACTAAAATTTTTCCGATTAATGAATCATTTTCACTTGGTAGGTATTCGATTTGAACTTTTATAAACTTAGTAATTTTTGTCTTGACTCAAATTAATGCAGTTAAACATAAAATATATTTTTTTACGATATCTAGGACATAAGCATTACTTAAGAAATTTTCCCCTTTTTAATTATGTATTAATTTTCATTTAGTTTTTTTTCTAAATGCAATAGACTTAAAGACGTAATATAGTAGTATTTTTCCAGCCTAAAAAGAATATAATTTGTCGTTTGGTAATATTTTACCTGCCGTTTTCCATTTACTGATTTTGTTACTTAGATAACTATTTCTGATATGAAATTTGTATGAAAATGAGCTTATCCCTGTTGTATGTATTTTGTTTTGTCGCATAGACGCACTGTAAAGCAGATTTTAATGGGTGTTGGTAACAAACTATCGATTAGTCTTTTGGTGAAGACCAATCGAACCTAATATGCCAAACATAGGTATATTATCTATTATCTATACATATAATAAATCTGTAGAAAAGTCGTGTCTGTAATTCTAATATATTCTTGAAAAAACAAGTCCAGGGGACTAAATAAAGGGTTCTGAAGCCAAATTAGTGGTTTTTAGAATTTTTGTCTGTCTGTCTTTTTTTCTGTCTGTCTGTCTGTCTGTCTGTGTATTCCGGATTCACGCAAAAACTACTGAACCGATTTACATGAAATTGTGTATGTAGGTAGTGAGTAACCCGGGGCAACTTATAGACTAATTTTTATCCGATTACGGAACTTCAAAAAAGGAAGGTTAAGTATTTTATTTCCTTTAGATGTTAATTTTCTATTATATCTTGGTTGTAAGTGGGATGACGGGTGTTTTTAAATAAATAACATATTTGTAAATAAAGTTTAAAATATAGTTATAATGTTGGTAAAATAATTTGAAACTACACCGATTGGGTATTCAAAAAAGCGCCATCTATCATCAAATGGAAAAGTAGTATATTTTGCCTTCAGTTACTAATAAATGAAATAATATAAATAACTTGCATGTATATGATTAATAGATTAGATATTTAAAATTATTAAAAAACTCACGTTTAGTTTTTAGTATTTTTGTTATTTTATTTTAAAAGTGTAATAAAAATAAATACCATATTTGTAAATAAAGTTTAAAATATAGTTATAATGTTGGTAAAATAATTTGAAACTACACCGATTGGGTATTCAAAACGGCGCCATCTATCATCAAATGGAAAAAGTAGTATATTTTGCCTTCAGTTACTAATAAATGAAATAATATAAATAACTTGCATGTATATGATTAATAGATTAGATATTTAAAATTATTAAAAAACTCACGTTTAGTTTTATAGTATTTTTGTTATTTTATTTTAAAAGTGTAATAATTTCAATAGATAATAGTGACGTCTATCAAAAATATGAAAATTGATAAGGTATTTATTGCAATTACTAATATATATGTAAAGTATAAATAATAGTAAATATATATATAAACTGGTATGTCTGCAATTGTTGCAAAATTTTCCTTGTCATGAAAGTTTTATTCAAGAGATTTTTATATATGTCGTGACCAGATCGTAGAATTGATCATAGGTATATCATAACGTAGTCTATCATTTCGTGAAGTGGTGTGGTCATTTCATTATATTTAACACTAATTGTTCACCATGTCATGATATAGCTTGACCAAATCAATGAATAGAAATCGTTTGGAGATATTAATAACTAAACACAACGTTGCTATTTCATAATATGACGATATCATTAAATCGTTTTTCACCGCTAGCGGCGCTGATAGCGTATTTTTTAACAGAAACAGAACTTTTAAGGGAATTGACATCACTTTATCCCTTATTGATATTATAAATAAATGTTTGCTTCAATTGCTGATATTACTAGGTGGTATGGTTTTGGCTTTCATTCTTTCATCTAATATTAGCGCCACCTACTTACTTCTAAATAAATTAAAATGGCAAGTCATTGATAAAATGAAATAATACAATGCTACTGAATGTACGATGTAAATAATTGAATCATTTACATTACGTTCATCCCGCGTGGGAATCAGCGCAGCGGACACTTTTTTAGCCAAAACTCTGCGGCCTGTGCCCTTTAGTAACATGTATGTAAGCTGCTATTTTTTTAGTTTTCATAGGGCAATATATGCAGTTTTTATTTCATTCGTGTTTTCGGGTATGTTACTTTTTGTTTTCACTCTACCGTAAATATTAAGGCTTGCAAAGATGAGTAGAACTCAATATCGTCTACCTATCAAAAGTCCACTGAAATGAACATAGGCCTCCCCCATAAATTGTAGCATAAAAGTAGCTGGATATTTGCTATAGTTGCCACGCTTGGTAGGCGGGTTGGCAACCGCAGCTCTTATTATTTTGATTTGTTGTCAAAAAGATGATGCAGCCCATCCCATCTCCAGTTTGTTTTCCTATGTCGCCTCTCACGACAGGACGATATGAGGTGGTGGATTTTCTTTCACCGCCACAACAGGGCGAACATTTTTCTACTCCCGTTCATGAATGTAGTGATCCACACGTTCACTGTGAATAATATTTATAAGAAATAAAACTAATTTTAAGGATTCTATCGCGTTTAATTTTAATTTTTTAAATTCCCGATGTTTTGGGCACTTTACAGCATCCATCGTCACGGGAGGGGCGGGAGAACTGAGGTGTTTGACGTCCTGATGTCGTAGTTAAAATAGAATAGAATAAATGCAGTAGTAGTTTGAATTTAATTTTATTAATTATGGGATCCTTAGCAGATGGTAGCACTCAGCCATCTTCCCTGTTAAAATTAGCATATTTTTAATTTCAATAGCCTCGCGAATCATCATTGGTAGGATTCGGTGTTCTATTGCAAGGATTTGTTGTCTATCAGATCTGATTTAATGGTTGGGATGATACTAAACATGTTGACATACTTCACAGACTTCCCGGAGCTTCGGTACCTCAAATCAACGATATGTTCTTTTACTCGGAACTTTCATCCAAGATGCGTAAAAAACCCGTAAGATTAGTTTTAATCCATGTGCAGTATTCATTATTATAGATTGGTATTTATGAAATTTTCAAGTCGTACGTATTCGAGTACGAAGTAAAAAAAATATCAACATCTGTTTAAAATGTCTCAATGTACTTTGTTAAAACTAAATTAACTTTAACTATGAATAAATGTAAAGAGTACAATGTAAATAATAATAATACATTTTGATTTCAAGACTATTTACCTTTCTTATGGATACATCGGAATCGGAAGACACGCCCGACATAGAAGTATCCGATATAAAAAACAGTAGGTGTTTCTAGACATATATAAGCACGTGTTTATATAGCATGTTACCATTCATCTACGTCTAATAGTATTTTAGAATGAAAAAAAATCTTTGACATAGAGACATAGATACCGAGGTGACTCTAAAAGTGATCGAATTTTTCTAAATTTGGCACGGAACAGCTTTTAATGATGCTCCTAAATTAAAGCGCACGCGAGCGAAGCCGCGGGTAAAAAGCTAGTATATAATAAGTAGTAACTAAATCTTTAAATTGTTAGGAATTGATCTTAATTGTGTTGTTTAATTGACAGTTTACCAAAATATTTTCATTCATGCTGTTTTAATTGTAAAACGTTTTTATAATTTTAGAATATTTTAAAACGTTCATATAAATTTTTTTCTGAACTAGTTGAAATGGTGTTTTACCTATGAGACTGATTTTGAAATTACTTATTTTAGTAATAGTATTAGTATAATAGTGATCATAAAAGTAAAATAGTTTTAGTTTATTTTTACAAACAGTGGATTTAAGCTATGTTAAATATTCAACGACAGCTCACAATCTTTATAAGATCAGCTATCAACTTTGCGAGAGATTTGTCTGCAATATTCGTATGTTACAGGTCTATTTAGACGTCATTAACGAAGGGCTAGTTACTGGCCTAAAACCTCCATCAACCCGCACTAGTGGTGGATTATGATCTAATTCTTCCATCACCAGATGGAGGCCCATACTCAGTAGTGAGTGATTGTAGATTACTACAAGGGTAGATCACTACTGTAATGATAATGATGATGACGATGTCTGTCGAAAGTCCTTGATTTTGTGTAGTAAAACTTTAATTCATTGTTACTTGTTCAAAAAAAATCTACACTAACCTTTTTAATTTGTGCTATGATTAAAATCGCCTGGCAGAAAATCTTTTTGATTTCTATTTTGATCATTTTACTTACACTTATGTCAAACATGCGTTACTTATGGATGAGTCATTTTTCTTCAAACAAACAACTTTAAAAAACATGTTTAGTCAATTTTACTTGTTTTATACTAACATTTTGATGTCGGTAAGTAACTTTTACCTAGTTGTGATTTTGATGAAATTATTACTAACTGACACTATTTCATAAAATATGGAGAAAATTCAAAATCCTTAAATTCTAGTTTATTAAGCCTTTTATGTACATCTAAAACTCGTTAGAATCGAGAATTTATATAAAAACTAAACTAAAAACTTTAAAATGCTCTAATGTAAAGTTGCCAACATGTCGTTTGGTAATTATTGCCTTTCAAGCGTCGATATGATGCTCCGATATTGGTCAGGAACATAAACTGTATCATATTTCCTAATTTTCTATGCTACAAAAATCACGACCCGTTTCTAAATAAGAATGGCCAACTTTAGGAAACTTTTGATCGATTATTTTGAATTAAGTTTCTTCTTCTTAATAACTGGCTTTACGGCTCTGGGATCTAGCCCTTCTGAGCCTGAAGTTACAATATATATTAGATATCCTTCATAGTATACTGCTTCACAATATGTTGATGCGTCACATTGTGCAGCCCTTGGGAGATTTTGACGGCAACTTGAGCCAGCAGACAGCTGACGGTTGGCGATGGTATCTCAAGGCGCCTAAGCAGACAGACACCTTATTTTGGGAATCATATCACCATCAGAGCACTTGTTTCACAGTTTCCACTAATAGTTCACATGCGCAGACACTTAATACACAAAATCTCACCACTTTTACATATCAAAGTCCACTTCAAATCATTATTTAAACAATAATACAGGAGCAGCAAACCGCCGCCGGTCAAATTCCCACCAAAACTCCTTTGAAATAAGTAAAAAGATATTGACAAAGAGCAATCATGTTAAAGTTTTTGATCTTTTTGATTTGATTGATGAGATTTATTCTTTTAACAGTGGTAGAGCCACGCGGCAGCCTTTGCTGTCGCACGGATGGGCCGGCTCGAACCGGGGTGGTACCACGACCTCGCAGAATACCAGCGTGAAGTAAAGGTTTACCTCTGCGTTTCGCTTGGTGAGTGCAAGTGGCCGGAGGCCTTTTTTACTGAAAATGAGGCATTCCATCTTAGTCCTCACGGGTGACATCGCATCTGCATTTTGATTTGTAATAGAGGATAGATGTAGATGTCTATGGGCCGCTGCAACCACTTACCATCAGGTGGACTGTGAGCTCGTTTGTCACCCTTATCCTATAAAAAAAATTTTTTTGCGACCTATCCTGTACATCCCACACAAACCTAACTTGCAAATTTCTATCGTGATTCCTTGGTTTTTTACATAATACTTGTCGGAAACAGATTTATAGTTTCTGGTGTTACTGCGTTGTCTCGCTTACAGGCTTACTTACAATACTGCTGAATAATAAGGCATTCTTACTACTGCAATCTAATGAATAATAGCTGTTTTAAATCGATTGCCGATGTTCAAGTGTGAAATTATTGGAGCCTTTAAGCCTGCACTTCACGTGGCATAAAATCCCTTCCTGGATGGTTTTCTTCGATACTGTCTTTCCTTTGTAAGAGACATATTCCTCTCCTTTTGCTCTAGCTATAGCTGCAGACTTTTTCTTCCATTTTTATTTCTGGAGCGTTATTTCGATTTGTTCTCTTTGGGTGGGAATATATTACGTTTTTCTGGCATATTATATTCTTCCAAATCTTCACGTTCATGTCGCAAGGGAATAATAGGGTTTTTGCTTTGTACTAACGACATGCTCGCTTAAACCACAAGAACTAGAGCTGGAGGAGCTTTCCGGAATGAAAATGTTATCCCTACCCTAAGAAAAGTCTTCGATATTTTGGATAGAAGACATTCTGTAAGATGGTGTACAGCTTTTTATTTTGCAAGGAGAGTGTAGTAGTATCTGTAGGTTCATCTAGGGCAGGGGTCGGCAACCTGCGTTTCGCGAGCCACATGCGGTTCTTTGGATGTGAAGCTGCGGCTCTTTAGTTTCATACGCAAATATTATTTATTTTATAAAAAAAAAAAAAACATTTAAAAATCGATCCACACTGAGCCATTTAGAGTTGATACTGGATCTCTAGAAATTCAATTAATCGATTTAAAAAGTGAAGCTTTGTGGAATTAAAAATCTACAGAGTTGAAAATCAATTTGAAAGGGTTGGAGGTCCAGAAATGAATGTACGTAACGCAACAAAAATGAACAGCTTTAAAAGAAATGGCTCGAGTTAAGGCACTCATATTCAACGCATGGAATAATCTTCCGGATTTGCTACAGTGAGGTGAAGAAGTTGGCATTTTGAGTGCCGACTATCTTCGGATCGACATATTCGTGCGAGCAAGCGTTCTCTTGCATGAATATAAGTAAAGTAATAAGCCAACTAACAAATGAAAATTCAGAGTGGTGTTTGAAACTTAAAACAACAAGTTATGAGCCAAATTTATCAATATTCTATAAATAAATTTTATTAAATAAAATTTATTTTTTATTTATGTTTATTGTTCATATATATATGAATGACAAGCTCGTGGAATCTGTCTATGCGGTCGGAGCTAAGTTCTGCAAGACCCGCCGCAGAAGAACACAAAAACTTTCCGATAACACTCTTAATCCCATGGCTGTTAGACGGGAGATGAAGCTACATTCTTCAACAGATTTGACAGCATACAGGCAACTGAACAGACTGAATACAGCTTGTATTGAAGAAGCAATCGAGCGGAACCAAGGCTCCAAAGTCTTTGCCAGAGATCTTTCTGCCAGAGAGAGACAACTGTCAAAGCTGAAGACCGAGTGTGGCAACATCGTTTCCGGGACACCTGATATTTTGATTGAGATTGAGAGGTTCTATGGGCAGCTGTACACGTCATCGTTGGAGCCACACGCAAATGTGAGTAACGATCCAAGAGCGAGACTAGAATGGCTCTCCAGCACCTTAAAGATGGCAGAGCCCCAGGTGAGGATGGAATTACAGCGGAGCTTTTGAAAGTGGGTGGAAAACCGGTACTTGAAGTCCTTCAGAAGCTCTTTAATTCCGTCCTCCATGGTGGCACTACTCCGGAGGCGTGGAGCAGAAGTGCGGTGGTCTTGTTCTTCAAGAAAGGCGACAATGCTCTCTTGAAGTACTACAGATCGACGTCCCTTCTGAGCCGCGTCTACGTGCTGTTTTCGAGATTCATTACGAATCGTCTCGCACGCAGACTTGACGACTTCCAGCCTACCGAACAAGCCGAATTCCGAAAAGGCTTTAGTACCATAGACCACATACATACCCTTTGGAAAATTGTACAGAAGACAAAGGAGTATAATCTGCCACTTTGCCTTGCGTATGTGGACTATGAGAAAGCCTTTGATTCCGTCTAACTTTGGGCGGTGGTACAATCCCTTTAGCGGTGCCAAGTTGACTGTCGGTATATCGAAGTGCTGAAGTGTTTGTACAGTAGAGCTACGATGGCTATCCGAGTACAGAATCAGAGTACGAAACCTATCCAACTACAGAGAGGTGTAAGACAGGGTGACGTTATATCCCCCAAACTCTTCACCGCTGCATTAGAAGTCGTTTTCAAGTTACTGGACTGGGATGGATGCGGTATTAACATCAATGGCGAGTGCATCACTCACCTTCGATTTGCCGACGATATAGTCCTTATAGCAGAATCGCTGGAGGATCTAAGCACTATGCTCAATGACCTCAATAGTGTCTCGCAACGGATAGGTCTTAAGATGAACATGGAAAAAACAAAAATGAAAAAAATGGTTAACGTCCATGTCACACCTATGCCGGTAGTTGTTGGGAGCACTAAGTTAGAAGTTGTAGACGAGTATGTTTACTTGGGCCAAATAGTCCGACTAGGTAAGTCCAACTTCGACCAAGAGGGCAGTCGACGGATTCAACTCGGCTGGGAAGCGTTCGGGAAACTACGACACATCTTCTCGTTGGACATACCTCAAAACCTGAAAACGAAATTGTACAACCAGTGCGTGTTGCCAGTGATGACTTACTGATCTGAGACGTGGTCCTTCACTGCTGGCCGTATGAAGAAGTTCAAGGTCACTCGACGAGGATATCCGCAGTAGAACAAGAGTATTGGTTACTACATACATAGCGCAATTGATTAGTAAGCTGAAGTGGCAGTGGGCCGGCCATATTGCTCGAAGAACCGACAACCGATCGGGAAGAAAGGTTCTCGAGAGGCACCCTCGTACCGGTAGGCGAAGTGTAGGGCGACCCCCTACTAGATGGAGTGATGACCTGGTAAGACATGCAGGAAGTCGATGGATGCAGGTGGCTTAGGACCGTGCTTTGTGGCATTCCTTGGGGGAGACCTATGTTCAGCAGTAGACTTGTGAAAGGCTGTTAGTTTTTTTTTATCAAGAAACTTTATTTATGGAAGTACTATTTATGGTTGGCAAGAAAAAAAATTGTGAAAAACTTGAAAAAACTTTGAAATTTTGTAAATTGTAATTTTTGGCTCTTCCGACTTAAAAGGTTGCCGACCCCTGATCTAGGGAATTCTCTATAATCCAAATCTGCGTCAATTAGAGGACAATAAATGATCATGTGCTGCCAAAACTTCTGTCTTGATCGCTAGTAGAAGGCTCACTATTTTCACATCTGTCGATGTGAAAATAGTGAGCCTTGTCATTTTGAGGATCTGGCGCAGGACATAGCTTTCCTACGTCAGATAAGAAATGGCTTAAGCACATAGAAGATTACATGCGAACAGAAAGCACTTAAATGAAAAGAAATATCACAGATAAAAAAAGTTTTTGAAAAAAAAATCGGAAAAGTGCGGCTAACCTATTTGATTTTTTTGACAGATTGTTGTATGCCCCCCTCAGGATCAAATTTTTAAAGTTTTTAGTATATGCCGTAGTAGAGGGCACTATAACGCATATTTCATCCATACACAATAACTGTTTAACTCTTCAAACGGCAGAGAAAATCCACTGACAAACGGATAGACGGATGGAAAGACAGACGGAAAGATAGACGCACAGACAGACAGAGATACATCGTACGCTAAGTAATAGGGTCCCGTTTTCACCCTTTGGGTACGGAACCCTAAAAATGCGTCATAACTACATGCAAAACCGTACATACATATAAAAGCAAAGACATAAGTGAATAATAAGTTTAATTTTTACGTGGTAGAGCCACGCTGCAGCTATATTATTGTTGTAGCATGAATGGGTTGGCTCGACCGGGGAGGGACCATGCTCTCACACAATACCAGCGTAAAATATCAGCTTAATGCTGCTGTGTTTCGTATGGTGAGTGTAGAGAACCGGAGACCCGTTTTAATGTAAAGGAGGCATTCCATTCAGGTGCACAGTGTGCTCGTTGGTCACCCTTATTCTAAAAAATAAAACTGTTTATAGACATTTATGACCACTTCCAGTTCAGCAGAAAACTTCAATAAATCATAATAATATGTTGTGTAGGTATGTACTGTAATGTCAAAAATTTATCAAGTTATGAAAGAATACAACTTACTTATTTTTAATATTTTTGAGGTTATGATCCTTGTAAAAATCATTCTGTCGATTTTTTGTGGGTGACCAACATCAGCTTCCACCAGTAATTTGCTCTTATTTTGGCTCTTGACATTGCTTTTTCACTTAACCAATATCAATTAAGTATTTTAAACAATATTTTTCTTCATACACAGCCATATTAAGCAGCTAAGCACATTATTAAAAAGCGCGCCAGAATGTGACAGAATGAAAAGAATGTCGTGAATGAATGGAAACGTCTCATAACACTTTCATTCACCGAAAGGTGACGTCGCGTATTTCGACTATCGTAAGCTGAGTGAAAGAAGCTGTTATGTACGTACATATCACCTTCCACGATAGAAAAACAAAGTTTTTACTTTATTTATCTGGATAGCGGTGATATGGTCCCCTCTTTCATCCAGTGCCATTTTCAAACTGAACTGAACATAACACCTTTATCAACATTCTATTTTCAAAATGTGCCTTAAGTGAACGGTTTTAAGTTCTGTAGTCATTTTTTATCGACATGTCACCTTCATCTACGCAAAAAACAAAAGACCCTTAAATGCGACACGTCACGACACGACACGACACGTCTTCAATTATTATTACAAAACATTTTTAGTTATAGATTTCGGTTTTATCCTACAAAAATCACGACCCGTTTCTAAATAAGAATGGCCAACTTTAGGAAACTTTTGATCGATTATTTTGAAATAAGTAAAAAGCATAGAATTATTACGCATAGAAACGCAGTCTAGTACAAAACACAAGCGTTAAAATGATGCAAGGTCATTATGTTAGTGGGCGCGAGTCGAATGTGCCTACGCTCGTCACACGCACACATACACGCCATTCAGTGATACCAGTTTCTGGCGTTTGCAATCAAATTGTGCATATCACTATTTTTTGATTAATTTTAAAAATCGATATAATAAAGATTACGTATTACGTACGAAGATGTATTTTATGAGAATATAAAATGAAATAAAATAAACACGATAATGATGGTACTAATATAACGTTATTATACACACAGATTGATCCAATATACACGCTGAAATTTTAATGGTTGTTTTCCCGAAGTAAAATGATTTTGCCGTAGTAGTACAATAGATTTATTAAAATAAAAAATTATTAGGATGTAAAAATGGCAGATTTACAATCGAGAAAAACAAAACTCGAATGCGATCACAAACCAATAGCAATATCTCGCAAGTAGGTCGGGCGTGCAGGCTAGCTTTTACCGAATTACTATAATCAAGTCTGCAAAAAAAATTCGCTGGATGTAATGTAGTGTTACGTCTATCGCACGCGCTACTGCGCGCATCCTACACAGTGAAGGGCCACTAATAAATGTTCATAACATGAGCTCTCAAGCGTAGTGATACGATATAAACTAGTCTAGACACCCGACTAGCTTGTGAGGTATTACTATTGTAAATCTGCCCTTTTTTTAATTGTAATATTTTTTAATTTAATAAATTGACTCTACTATCGAGACAGTATAATTTGGCTGCGGGACAACAACCACTAAAATTTCAGCATGTTTATACGAATTGATCAAGCTTAGAAATCAGTGTACATACATATTGGTAACCTTTCTTTTTGGGAGTCGGTTAAATAGGCTATGTTTGGGTCTAACGTAACATCTGGTTAATGTTTGGGTGTAAAGTGACATCTGGTTAGTAAATGCGTTGTTATTAATAATCTCTTGATGTTGTAAATAAAAAAGTTTTTATTCTATAATCTAAAACGTAGCCTTAGGCAATAAACAAAGCAATTAAAATAAAATAGTTGCGTTAAAATGGCGTCGATGAATCGCGATTAGCTGATCACTCCGTATTAGTTTTAAATAGGCACCCATTGTTAATATAATGTTAACACTTAGAGAAGTAGGTATCTGTATATAAACATTTGAGTTTTACACAGAGCGTTGCGATTAAACGTTTTAAACACAAATAGAAAATAAATATTTTTCAAAGAAAATTGTGATTTTTTCCCCACAACTAGCAACATTTGTATTATGAGGGCTTAGGAAAGTATTTTTTTAGTTTTACGTACTTATAATGAATTAAATGTATAAACTTATATGTGAAATGTAATACCATCATTTCTTTTATGTTTATCATCACCGTTGTGATAATATTTTACAACACAAACGGTAATTTTTACAATTTTTCGCGAGCTGTTTTCCGTAAGACGTGACGTTGCGCACTAACGCATCGCTGAGTCAACTAACGCGGTTTCGCGTTAGTTTGACTTGCTTCACTTTCGGTGCACGTACTAGTATTCTATGCGTAATAATTCTATGGTAAAAAGATATTGACAAAGAGGAATCATGTTAAAGTTTTTGATCTTTTTGATTTGATTGATGAGATTTATTCTTTTAACAGTGGTAGAGCCACGCGGCAGCCTTTGCTGTCGCACGGATGGGCCGGCTCGAACCGGGGTGGTACCACGACCTCGCAGAATACCAGCGTGAAGTAAAGGTTTACCTCTGCGTTTCGCTTGGTGAGTGCAAGTGGCCGGAGGCCCTTTTTACTGAAAATGAGGCATTCCATCTTAGTCCTCACGGGTGAAATCGCATCTGCATTTTGATTTGTAATAGACGATAGATGTAGATGTCTATGGGCCGCTGCAACCACTTACCATCAGGTGGACTGTGAGCTCGTTTGTCACCCTTATCCTATAAAAAAAAAATTTTTTGCGACCTATCCTGTACATCCCACACAAACCTAACTTGCAAATTTCTATCGTGATTCCTTGGTTTTTTACATAATACTTGTCGGAAACAGATTTATGGTTTCTGGTGTTACTGCGTTGTCTCGCTTACAGGCTTACTTACAATACTGCTGAATAATAAGGCATTCTTACTACTGCAATCTAATGAATAATAGCTGTTTTAAATCGATTGCCGATGTTCAAGTGTGAAATTATTGGAGCCTTTAAGCCTGCACTTCACGTGGCATAAAATCCCTTCCTGGATGGTTTTCTTCGATACTGTCTTTCCTTTGTAAGAGACATATTCCTCTCCTTTTGCTCTAGCTATAGCTGCAGACTTTTTCTTCCATTTTTATTTCTGGAGCGTTTTTTCGATTTGTTCTCTTTGGGTGGGAATATATTACGTTTTTCTGGCATATTATTTTCTTCCAAATCTTCACGTTCATGTCGCAAGGGAATAATAGGGTTTTTGCTTTGTACTAACGACATGCTCGCTTAAACCACAAGAACTAGAGCTGGAGGAGCTTTCCGGAATGAAAATGTTATCCCTACCCTAAGAAAAGTCTTCGATATTTTGGACAGAAGACATTCTGCAAGACGGTGTACAGCTTTTTATTTTGCAAGGAGAGTGTAGTAGTATCTGTAGGTTCATCTAGGACAGGAGTCGGCAACCTGCGGCTCGCGAGCAACATGCGGCTCTTTGGATGTGAAGCTGCGGCTCTTTAGTTTCATACGCAAATATTATTTATTTTATAAAAAAAAAAACATTTAAAAATCGATCCACACTGAGCCATTTGGAGTTGATACTGGATTTCTAGAATTGCAATTAATCGATTTAAAAAGTAAAGCTTTGTGGAGTTAAAAATATACAGAGTTGAAAATCAATTTGAAAGGGTTGGAGGTCCAGAAATGAATGTACGTAACGCAACAAAAATTAACAGCTTTAAAAGAAATGGCTCGAGTTAAGGCACTCATATTCAACGCATGGAATAATCTTCCGGATTTGCTACAGTGAGGTGAAGAAGCTGGCATTTTAAGTGCTGACTATCTTCGGATCGACATATTCGTGCGAGCAAGCGTTCTCTTGCATGAATATAAGTAAAGTAACAAGTGTTTGAAACTTAAAACAACAAGTTATAAGCCAAATTTATCAATATTCAATATTTATTTATATTATATAAAATTTATTTTTTATTTATGTTTATTTTTCATGTATATATATATATATGTATATATGAATGACAAGCTCGTGGAAACTGTCCATGCGGTCGGAGCTAAGTTCTGCAAGACCGGCCGCAGAAGAACACAAACACTCTCCGATCACAATCTTAATCCCATGGCTGTTAGACGGGAGATGAAGCTACATTCTTCAACAGATTTGACAGCATACAGGCAACTGAACAGACAGATCTCCAAATGCATGCGACGGGACTTACGCAACTTCAATACAGCTTGTATTGAAGAAGCAATCGAGCGGAACCAAGGCTCCATGGTCTTTGCCAGAGATTTTTCTGCCAGAGAGAGACAACTGTCAAAGCTGAAGACTGAGTGTGGCAACATCGTTTCCGGGACACCTGATATTTTGAGTGAGATTGAGAGGTTCTATGGGCAGCTGTACACGTCATCGTTGGAGCCACACGCAAGTGTGAGTAACGATCCAAGAGGGAGTCTCATCCGACACTATTCCGAAGATATCCCGGACGTAAGTCTGAGCGAGACTAGAATGGCTCTCCAGCACCTTAAAAATGGCAGAGCCCCAGGTCAGGATGGAATTACAGCGGAGCTTTTGAAAGCGGGTGGAAAACCGGTACTTGAACTCCTTCAGAAGCTCTTTAATTCCGTCCTCCATGGTGGCACTACTCCGGAGGCGTGGAGCAGAAGTGCGGTGGCCTTGTTCTTCAAGAAAGGCGACAATGCTCTCTTGAAGAACTACAGATCGACTTCCCTTCTAAGCCGCGTCGACATGCTGTTTTCGAGAGTCATTACGAATCGTCTCGCACGCAGACTTGACAACTTCCAGCCTACCGAACAAGCCGGATTCCGAAAAGGCTTTAGTACCATAGACTACATACATACCCTTCGGAAAATTGTACAGAAGACAAAGGAGTATAATCTGCCACTTTGCCTTGCGTATGTGGATTATAAGAAAGCCTTTGATTCCGTCTAAATTTGGGCGGTGGTACAGTCCCTCTAGCGATGCCAAGTTGACTGTCGGTATATCGAAGTGCTGAAGTGTTTGTACAGTAGAGCTACGATGGCTATCCGAGTACAGAATCAGAGTACGAAACCTATCCAACTGCAGAGAGGCGTAAGACAGGGTGACGTTATATCCCCGAAACTCTTCACCGCTGCATTGGAAGTCGTTTTCAATCTACTGGACTGGGATGGATGCGGTATTAACATCAATGGCGAGTACATCACTCACCTTCGATTTGCCGACGATATAGTCCTTATAGCAGAATCGCTGGAGTACCTAAGCACTATGCTCAATGACCTCAATAGTGTCTCGCATCGGATAGGTCTTAAGATGAACATGGACAAAACAAAGATCATGTTTAATGTCCATGTCACACCTATGCCGGTAGTTGTTGGGAGCACTAAGTTAGAAGTTGTTGACGAGCATGTTTACTTGGGACAAATAGTTCGACTAGGAAAGTCCAACTTCGACCGAGAGGGCAATTGACGGATTCAACTCGGCTGGGAAGCATTCGGGAAACTACGAAACATCTTCTCGTTGGACATACCTCAAAACCTGAAAACGAAATTGTACAACCAGTGCGTGTTGCCAGTGATGATTTACGGATCTGAGACGTGGTCCTTCACTGCTGAAGAAGTTCAAGGTCGCTCAATGAGGATATCCGCAGTAGAACTAGAGTGACCGACATAGCCCAACGGATTAGTAAGCTGAAGTGGCAATGGGCCGGCCATATAGCTCGAAGAACCGACAACCGATCGGGAACAAAGGTTCTCGAGAGGCAGCCTCGTACCGGTAGGTGAAGTGTAGGGCGACCCCCCCCCCCACTAGATGGAGTGATGCCCTGGTAAGACATGCAGAAAGTCGATGGATGCAGGTGGCTCAGGACCGTGCTTTGTGGCATTCCTTGGGGGAGGCCTAGTTTCAGCAGTAGACTTGTGAAAGGCTGTTAGTTCTTTTTATCAAGAAACTTTATTTGTGGAAGTACTATTTATGGTTGGCAAGAAAAAAAATTGTGGCTCTTTAAAAACTTTGAAATTTAGTAAATTGTAATTTTTGGCCCCTCCGACTCAAAAGGTTGCCGAATTCTCTATAATCCAAATCTGCGTCAATTAGAGGACAAGAAATGATCATGTGCTGCCAAAACTTCTGTCTTGATCGCTAGTAGAAGGCTCACTATTTTCATATCTGTCGATGCATTCATTTTGAGGATCTGGCGCAGGACATAGCTTTCCTACGTCAGATAAGAAATGGCTTAAGCACATAGAAGATAGCATGCGAAAAGAAAGCACCACTTAAATGAAAAGAAATATCACAGATAAAAGTTTTTGAAAAAAAAATCGGAAAAGTGCGGCTGACCTATTTGATTTTTTTGACAGATTGTTGTATGCCCCCCTCAGGATCAAACTTTTAAAGTTTTTAGTATATGCCGTAGTAGAGGGCACTATGACGCATATTTCATCCATACACAATAACTGTCTAACTCTTCAAACGGCAGAGAAAATCCTCTGACAAAGGGATAGACGGACGGAAAGACAGACGGAAAGACAGACGCACAGACAGACAGAGATACATCGTAGGCTGAGGTAATAGGGTCCCGTTTTCACCCTTTGGGTACGGAACCCTAAAAATACGTCATAACTACATGCAAAACCGTACATACATATAAAAGCAAAGATATAAGTGAATAATAATTTTAATTTTTACGTGGTAGAGCCACACTGCAGCTATGTAGCTGCAGTGTGGCTCTACCACGCCACACGCCACACGCTCTACCACACCACACGCCACGCTGGTGTAGTGCCCATTCATCAACCCATTCATGCTACAACCATAATATTGGTTGTAGCATGAATGGGTTGGCTCGACCGGGGAGGGACCACGCTCTCACACAATACCAGCGTAAAATAGCAGCTTAATACTGCTGTGTTTCGTATGGTGAGTGTAGAGAACCGGAGACCCGTTTTAATGTAAAGGAGGCATTCCATTCAGGTGCACAGTGTGCTCGTTGGTCACCCTTATTCTATAAAAATAAAACTGTTTATAGACCATTATGACCACTTCCAGTTCAGCAGAAAACTTCAATAAATCATAATAATATGTTGTGTAGGTATGTACTGTAATGTCAAAAATTTATCAAGTTATGAAAGAACACAACTTACTTAATTTTAATATTTTTGAGGTTATGATCCTTGTAAACATCATTGTGTCGATTTTTTGTGGGTGACCAACATCAGCTTCCACCAGTAATTTGCTCTTATTTTGGCTCTTGACATTGCTTTTTCACTTAACCAATATCAATTAAGTATTTTAAACAATATTTTTCTTCATACACAGCCATATTAAGCAGCTAAGCACATTATTAAAAAGCGCGCCAGAATGTGACAGAATGAAAAGAATGTCGTGAATGAATGGAAACGTCACATAACACTTTCATTCACCGAAAAGTGACGTCGCGTATTTCGACTATCGTAAGCTGAGTGAAAGAAGTTATTATGTACGTACATATCACCTTCCACGATAGAAAAACAAAGTTTTTACTTTATTTATCTGGAAGGCGGTGATATGGGCCCATATCTCTTTCATCCAGTGCCATTTTCAAACTGAACTGAACATAACACCTTTATTAACATTATATTTTCAAAATGTGCCTTAAGTCAACGGTTTTAAGTTCTGTAGTAATTTTTTATCGACTTGTCACCTTCATCTACGCAAAAAACAAAAGACCCGAAAATGCGACACGTCACGACACAACACGACACATCACGACACGACACGACACGTCTTCAATTATTATTACAAAACATTTTTAGTTAGAGATTTCGGTTAGATTTTTAGAATTTTATTCTATACACTTTTATTCTACACAAACCTCACCTCTTACCACTCCATGAGTTGACTGATTTGTATTCTTTTGTTTTAAGGAATACAATAAATAATAAATCTATATTTATACAAATAAATAAAATTGAGGTGTCTGTTTGTAATGTCAAAATAACAGCTTTTTACTAATACGAAAATATATACAGTACTTATAATAAGAACACAATTTTTAAAATTTCTGTCTGTCTGTCTGTTTGCTCCGGCTAATATCCGAAACGGCTAGACCGATTTCGATGGAACTTTCATTGGCAGATAGCTGATGTTATAAGGAGTACTTAACAGCTACTTATATTTTAGAAAAAGAATTAAGGTTCCGCGCAACATAATTAAATCCCTAAATTACACGCGGGCGATGTCGCTGGGAACAGTTAGTAAATAAATAAGATGGAGATAGACAAGCTTAAAACAATCTAGGTATACAAAACTACAATTTCTGCTCATCTTAGCGTTCGAGTGACTGATTAAAGAGATATGGGGGCGGTGCGATCGCAGGCCAACGGTCACCCCCAGACGGAAAATTACTATCATGGTGTAGCAAGTGTAGCAGACCAACTGGTAAGTATTATGGTCAGTGTGGTGTTGTGTTAGTGGTGTATATAGTGTATAGCGTAGTATGTAAAATGTGCATGTGTATTTGTGCGTGCGTGCCTGCGTGCGTACGTGCGTGCGTGCATGTGGTAACTTGCGCGCGCGCGCGTGTGTGTGTATATGTGAAGTGCAAGTCTCCTATATATCGCACCTTTGAATATTATGTCGTCATTGGTCTTAGTATTTCACGTCTACATCAACAAGATGGTATTCTAACACCATCTCTTGGAAGCTATGACATCTTTTTGGCATTTCCCATAATGTCATAATGTGGTAATCGATTCCTTTACACCGTTAATGACATGATATTTATTTACCTGAAGCAAATGATCAACGACAGCAGTAGGATCGCCTCTGGGCCCCATCTTGCAGGAACCTGCTTGATGATTCTCTGGACCAGTCTGCATCCTCACAGCGCACTCCCAGTACGCGTCGCAACCGAACTTGAACTTCTCGCAGCCGGCCACCGGAGTCTTGTCCAGCTTGAAGCCGTACTTTTTGAGGGCTTTTGTCTCGGACAGTTTAATTGCGAACTTTATACCTTCTATGAGCGTTTTCACATCGTCCGGGTGAGTTAGGTAGCTGAAACATTACAATTTTTTTTTAAAGTTTTAAATATACTAATATTTCGAAACTTTTTATAGAATGAAGGTGACTAACGAGCACACAGTCGAACAGATGATAAGTGGATATTATTAGCGTCCATGTACATCTACATCTATCATCACATCGTTCACACACAGATGCATTGTCATCCATGAGGGCTAAGATGGAATGTGCCGTTTCCAATAAGAAGGGTCTCGAATCTTTACACGTACCACACCAAACACAACAGCATTAAGCTGCTATTTTATATGTATTTTTGGGTATTTTGTGAGAGTTTGGTCCTTTGCCGATTGAGCCATCCCATTCGCGCTACAACCATAATATAGCTGCAGAATGGCTCTTCCACGTCTGAATCTAATTCTAAACTAGAGGGTTCACAAAACACTAAAATATTATAACGACAGAAAACAAATGTATTTTTGTAGTGTCTGTGTTTTTCTTAACTTTATGATTATACGTACGGACCATAGAATTATTACGCATAGAAACGCAGTCTAGTACAAAACACGAGCGTTAAAATGATGCAAAGTCATTATGTTAGTGGGCGCGAGTCGAATGTGCCTACGCTCGTCACACGCAGACATACACGTCATTCAGTGATACCAGTTTCTGGCGTTTGCAATCAAATTGTGCAAATAACTATTTTTTGATCAATTTTAAAAAACCGATATAATAAAGATTACGTATTACGTACGAAGATCTATTTTATGAGAATATAAAATGGAATAAAATAAACACGATAATAATGGTACTAATATAACTTTATTATACATATATTAATGGTACAAAAATGCAGACGTAATAAAATTTAAGAATATTTTAAACACAATTAATTTGCTCGAATATAATAAGCACATCGGGTAATGTTTAATTTTATCCGACTTCAAAAAGGGAGGAGGTTATCAATTCGGTGTATTTTTTAATGATTTTTACCTCAGAATTCTACAATTTCTAAACCGATTTAGATTTTTTATATGAAAGGATATACACACAGATTGATCCAATATACACGCTGAAATTTTAATGGTTGTTTTCCCGAAGTAAAATGATTTAGCCTTAGTAGTACAATAGATTTAATAAAGTAAAAATTATTAGGATGCAAAAATGGCAGATTTACAATCGAGAAAAACAAAACTCGAATGCGATCATAAACCAAACAGTAATATCTCGCAAGTAGGTCGGGCGTGCAGGCTGGCTTATACCGAATTACTATAATAAAGTCTGAAAAAAAATTCACTGGACGTAATGTTGTGTTAAGTTTTTCACACGCGCTACCGCTTCCTACAAAGTGAAGGGCCACTAATAAATGTTCATAACATGAACTCTCAAGCGTAGTGACACGACATAAACTAGTCTGGACGCCCGACTAGTTTGTGAGGTATTACTATTGTAAATCTGCCCTTTTTTAATTGTAATGTTTTTTAATTTAATAAATTGACTCTACTATCGAGACAGTATAATTTGGCTGCGGGACAACAACCACTAAAATTTCAGCATGTATATACGAATTGATCAAGCTTAGAAATCAGTGTACATACATATTGATAACCTTTCTTTTTGGGAGTCGGTTAAAATAGGCTATGTTTGGGTCTAACGTAACATCAGGTTAATGTTTGGGTGTAAAGTGGCATCTGGTTACTAAAGGCGTTCTTATTAATAATCTCTTGATGTTGTAAATAAAAAAGTTTTTATTCTGTACTCTAAAACTTAGCCTAAGTAAATAAACAAAACAATTAAAATAAAATAGTTGCGTTAAAATGGCGTCGACGAATCGCGATTAGCTGATCACTCCGTATTAGTTTTAAATAGGCACCCATTGTTAATATAATGTTAACACTTAAAGAAGTAGGTATCTATATATAAACATTTGAGTTTTACACAGAGCGTTGCGATTAAACGTTTTAAACACAAATACAAAATAAATATTTTTAAAAGAAAATTGTGATTTTTTCCCCACAACTAGCAACATTTGTATTATGAGAGCTTAGGTAAGTATTTTTTTAGTTTTACGTACTTATAATGAATTAAATGTATAAACTTATATGTGAAATGTAATACCATCACTTCTTTTATGTTTATCATCATCGTTGTAATAATATTTTACAACACAAACGGTAATTTTCACAATTCTTCGCGAGCTCTTCTCCGTAAGACGTGACGTTGCGCACTGACGCGTCGCTGAGTCAACTAACGCGGTTTCGCGTTAGTTTGACTTGCTTCACTTTCGGTGCGCGTACTAGTATTCTATGCGTAATAATTCTATGGTACGGACATTCAATAAGTTTTAAGATATACAAAAAGTTTTCAAGATGTTATTAATATTTATTTGACATCTTTTCAAAATATTCTCCATCATGCTCTATACAATGTTCCATTCGCCTAAACCAACTCTGAAAATACTTTTGCCAGTCTTAATCTGAAAGGTCGGAAATCGCTTCTTCGTAGGCAGCCACGACTTCTTCGGCGCTAGAAAAAAAAACTTGGTTTTTTATTTTTTCGTTGACTTGGGAACAAAAACAAATCACATGGAGCTAAGTCAGGGCTGTAGGGTGGATGACTTACATATAACACGGGTGCGTTCCATTTTTAAATTTCGAACACCTCAATACTTATTGAGTGAACTACGTATACGAGTAGTTACGTAATTAGATCGATTTTATTGCATTTTTTTAAATTTGCAAGGCGACTCACTTGGCATAAATCTTTGGTGGAGCAAACGGATCATTGCTGGCGATCTCTATCCGGCCTCTACTCTTGGGATGTAGCACGGCGGGGAACATCTGGATAGTCCTAGAGCCGTTTCCACGACTCTCCCCGACCATGCCGGTCTTGGCGCAGTCCGCCAGGTAGCCGCTGAAGAACAGCTGGATGTCCGGGTTGTCGCCCGCGGGGTCCGCATACTTCGTGTTTATGAATCCAGTCACTTCAGAAATGCCTAGAAGGAAATATGAACTACGTTTCGAGGTCTTGTTGTGGTAGTATTAAAGGAATAAGAACTTCTGAGCAAAACGACTTCACATAACAATTTATTATATTTATACGAATACCTATGAACATCGGTAATTAAGTTAAATTAAACGTGATAAAATCCATATAATTTGTTTTAATTTAAAAATCAAGTTCAATCACTGCAACAATGAGTTGTTGGTTGCAATTTTGTGTGTTATTAACCACGTGCTCGGCGATGAAGGAAAACATGGAGAAACCTAACTTTAGACTTTTAACTAAGAGAACTTTACCTTAAGTTACAGCCTATATACGCAGTGGCGGATTGTGGTTAAGGCAAACTAGGCACGTGCCTAGGGGCCTTAAACGGGTACGCGCGCGGAGGTCTCAAAACGAAAAATAATCGTCTATTTGATTACTCGTACATCGCCCTCAATCTCTTATCACATTTTTCATTCACGTCCACCTGTTAAGGGTACTCGTGTCCTAATCGTTTTGCAGACTAATAACGAGGCTATTAGGAGAGCTATAATTAGTACAAAGTGTTGCCATCTCTTCGAACTGCTTCCAATCTTCCTGGCATACTCCTAATCAATTTATCAATAAAATATTGAGAAATTACGATTTATTATTACTGTAATGCGTTTTTAAGATCTCTAAAATTAGCGGGGGCAGGGTTTTTTTTTCTTAATTTGTCTGAAGCTTATCCCATTCATGCTCTATGGGGTTTAAATCAGGCGAGCCCGCTGGTCACCCCATAGCATTGATTTCAACATCTCGAAGGTATTCTTCAACTACGGCCGCAGTATGGGCGTTATCATATATAAAAACAAATCTATCGTCTATAAAAGAGGCAAATGGCACTACATACTCTTCCAAAAATTTTTAGTTACAATTCACACTTAACATTATAAACAAGGCCGTCTAGGCAAAAGCTTAAACAAAACCTAAACCTAAATAAACACAAATTCAAAAGTTGGCAAAATGTTTCGCAGTATGAAAGAACGCAATTAGGAATGTCCACCGCGCTGCCCCAATACGTGTTGGCGAACTTTACATGTCTTCTAAATATTATTTTTTATTTCTTAGATGGGGAATGAGTCGCTCGCGTCCGTAGGCTTCGACCACTTAATCCTAGGCCCGCCCTACAGTATCCCCCGGGTGGTGTCAAACGAGCGACAAATTCGAAAAGACAGACTCGGCTCCTCGCGGTGTGGTAGCCGCATAAAATATGCCATCCCTAGTTTCGCACCATGAAGCAAAGAAGAAAAGAAATGGCCCCGAGTTCCTGGCGCCCCTTTAATGGGACACGGGTGCGTAGAATCTCTGTGAAGAAAATCCGCAACGAGGTTTGCCACCCGTCACGTTGTCTCCCGGAGAGGCAAAAAGGGGATTGCGGAAGCCCGCCTGCCTACGCTGTATGTATGGAGCAATGAATAATAAGACGGATGAAGTATACGATATGATGTGTGATAGAGGAATAGATGTGCTACGTGTAAATGAGACAAAACGTAAGGGACAAAATGCCACACATTGCATATATACGCGTCTGGTATAGATGAGACCGAGCGGGCATGCCAGGAAGTCGGTATCATCCTTTCAAAAAGAATGAATCATTGTGTGAAAGAGTATGAATGTGTAAGCCCGAGACTGCTATGGATACGAATGAAAGTGGGCTTAAAGAAGGTGTTTGTTCTAGGGATCTACGCTCCACGTCTAATGATTTAGACTTGGAGACAGCAGCTACCGAATTATGTAGTGTAAGTAAGAGAAAGAATGAAAGGAAATATAATACATTATGCCGGGGTAATGAGGTACGGATGCAAGTTAAATCAAATAAGAGAGCATGGCTATATTTACTAGTAACCAAGGCTAGTTCTAGCAGTATGAATGATGACGTTGAAAGAAAAAAGGCAGTCTTTAGACGTCTAACTAAGACAGTAAAAGAATTAGTTGAAAGGAAAAAGCAAGAAAGAACGGATAAGAATGATAGAAGAATACCGGATAACCTACTCGGAAACTCGTAAGAACCAGGAGAAATTCAAAACAACTTAGAATGAATGCTATACGAGACCGAATGGCTGTATTCTGATTGACGAAGTTTCGAGCTTAAAGAGATGGAAGGAATACTTTGAAAGTGTGTTTATGAGTGAGGAGACGTATGAATTAAATGAAATAGAAATTCCGAAAGAAGAGGAAAGAGATAGGGAGATAAGTATAGATATGATAGAGTATCCCTTGAAATGCTAAGGGCTGGAGAGGGAGTGGTAGCAGGCCGGCTGTACGCCTTGTTTTATTTATGTTGGGAACTGACGCGGGTACCGGGAGACTGGTGCAAAGCCGTAATAGTCCCAATATATAAGGGAAAAGGTTCGTAGCACGACTAAAACTACTAAGGTAGGTACTAATTGAAAGAGTTATGAAAGAAACTGATGGAAAAATTTGGGATATGCAAGTGGGATTTAGAAAGGGAATGGGGTGTACGAATCAAGTGTTTTCCATGCGCATGATCAAAGAGAAGTTTTTGGCCGAAAACCAAAAAGTTTTTTGTGCGTTCATGGACTTGCAAAAGGCTTATGACAGAGTGGATAGGGAGGTGTTATGGCCAACAATGATCTCATTTGGGTTGAGCGCTGGTTTGATACAGGCATTAAAGTCTCTTTACAGTGAAACTAGTGCTTGTGTCAGAATCAACGGCGTCTACTCGGACTGATTTGGCATCTATAAAGGTGTCGGTCAGGGCTGTGTGGATCCCCTTGGCTGTTCTACCTATTTATGGACAGTTGTTTGGAAAATTTGAAAGTTGACGAATGCGGGTTAAGAATGAGTGAGTTAATCGTCAAATGCCTTTTGTACGCTGATAAATCAAGTCATATTTGCATCGTCGGCGGCCGAGTTGCAAATGATGGTGACATTGATGAACAAGTCATTAATAGAAAGGGGAATGAAAGTGAACGCAAGTAAGACGTAAGTTATGGTTTTTGAAATAGAAGAAAGTACAATATAACGATATGTGGAATAAAAATAGAAGGGGAGTTGGTCGAGCAAGTAGATGAGTTTGTGTATTTGAGATATGTATTTAGCAGGGATGATATGATAAGGACATAGAACGATGAGTGAACGCGGGAAATAGAGTAATTGGGGCCCTACACTCTATTGTGAAAAGCCAGAATGTGTCCAAAAAAGCACGTATGGCAATTCACAATGCTGTGTTAGTCCCTACTTTAATGTATGGTAGTGAAAATTGGGAGTGGCATAAGAAGCACGTGAGTGGAATAAATGCTGTAGAAATGCGATCATTAAGGAGTATTTTAGGGCTGAATCTGAATGACAGGGTGAGAAATTGTGTGGTCAGAGAATAGGGTGGTTTGCAAGATGGTGTTGTGACCAGGATTAAGAAAGGAATGCTTCGGTTTGTGAGTGACAAAGCAAATTTATGTTGCAGAAGTGAACGGCAGAGTCGGGAAGGGGCGCCCTAGGCGAAAGTTTATCGATCAAATTGGCGATTATATATTGAAAATTGCCCAAAATAAAAGTATCCTTACCCGACGAGCATGTATGTGTAGGTATATGGATGTGGAGAATGCGAGAGAGGTGTGCTAGGATCGTCCGAAATGGAAGCCCATAGTCTCTGCCTACCCCTCTGGGAGACAGGCGTGAGTGTTTATGTATGCATGTATTTCTCGGACTGGCAGGTTTCTTCACGATGTTTTCCTTCACCGCTGAGCACGTGGTAATTCAGAATTTAAAATTGCAATTAACAAATTCATAGGTATCGGCGGGAATCGAACCCGGGTTGCTCGCGTACTGTGAAGTTCACAGTGAGTGGCTAACCACATAAAAACAAATGAAATACGAAAACAAAATTCGAAGAGAAAGATTGACAGTGGTGGATAGACAGACTAGTACTGGTTTAAACGTAGTAGTAAAAACGTATACTATGGTTGTAGCACGAATGGGTCTGCTCGTGGAGTGGGACCACGCCCTCATAGAATACTAGCCTAAAATAGCAGCGTTATGCTGCTGTGTTTCGTATGGTGAGTGTCGAGAATCGGAGACCCTTTTTATTACAAACGCGGCATTCCATTTAGTCCTCAGGGATGACAACGCATCTGTATTTTGATTCTTAATCGAAAATAGATGTAGATGTCTATAGGTCACAACATTCACTTACCATCAGGTGGACTGTGTGCTCGTTTGACGTCCATATTCTATAAAACAAGATTGCACTGTTAAACTGTTAATGCCGTACCCGTGCCGGACATGAGTCCGTCCCTGAACAGCAGGTACTCCATGGCGGTGGCCCAGTTGAGCGGCGAGGTGTCGTTGTCGTTGATTGTGAAGCTGACGAAGTGCGTGACGTGGTTGTGCAGGTTCCTGCCCACGGCCGGCAACTTGTGCACGAGCGGGACGCCGACGCGCGCGAGCACCGACGGGTCGCCCACGCCACTCAGCTGCAGCAGTTGAGGGGACGCGACAGCTCCGGCGCTGACGAATGACGACAATCATTTATCAGTATTCTTCTTTTTAACACACTTTTATTACATAATAATTTCTTATATTTACGCGAATGCTACATTTTAAAATTTAAATGAAACTAATTTTACGGATTTTGTCGCGTTTAACTTTAACTTTTTTTAATTCCCAACGTTTCAGCGTAGATCTCCGTATTAACGGATCAAAAATTGGACGTAGTTATGCAAAAAGGATCCAACCCGAGTTTGTGTCAAAAATGTTGACTTAAAAAATAATGTTTGTGGTCTATACTATTACGTGATGTAACAATTTTAGCAAACGTAACACAAATAAGAAGACAAATTACAAACAGACAGAAACCATACCGATAATTTCAGTTTATGATTTTTGAAGTATGGATACTTCAAATATCATAAACTCAAATTAACTTATTGCGGGTTGGATCCTTTTTGCATAACTACGTCCAATTAATGTTCAAAAACTTGAGGTGGCCGAGTTCTCAGTCTCTCCGTGACAATGTGTAAAGTATCCGAAACGTCGGGAATTATTAGTAAACAAAAATAAACGCGATAAAATCCATAAAAGTTGTTTGCATTAACGTTTTTATTAGCTTCGCGTCATCTACCTATGTTACGGCGTGCAGCTGCCTATCTAATAGTAGGATCCTCCCGGGCTCATGGTAGGAAGAACCTACAGGCAGATGCAGGTCGGGCCTCCTCCAGGCCAAAGTGGAAAATCTCTAATTACACTAAACTATATGGGGGAGTGTTCTATACTACGGCCAGTCGACCGGGAGGATATTAGACGGAGCTTACTTACCTATATCCAAGGCGACTGGTCCCTCCGGAGTCGGTCAGGTCGCATGTGGTTGTGTAGTGCAAGGGAAATAAGGTGATGTGATGTGTATCTGGGTGTGACTGATGGTGATTGACCCTAGACCTTGGCCGTCGGCAGCAGCCCGGGCGTCGACACCGCTCCAAATTGAGGGAACCTTCCGCGGCGTTGTCCACAGTCACTTTCCTCGTTCGTCACGATGACAGTAACTCTATCGTACGATTAACTAACTTACAGAAGCCACTAACTCTCGTTGGGTATAAGGTTAACGCACAAAACGCACACGGAGTGTCCGGATCAAAGGTCACTACCGTTTCGCGTAGCAACAGTTATTTCTAGAATATCAAAGGCCGCACTAGCTAATATTGCCGAATGCACTTATGCAGATTCTGAGTCAGACACAATGAGTCCCTGGGAAGCTCTCCAGCAGGAATGCGCGTCACAAATCCTAGACCGTATATTTACTGGCCGCGCCTAATTATTCCGAGTTCCCGACAAAATTGACAGTGTGCTAACGTTAGCCCCGCTGACAGACGACTACTGCACTTGCGCGTCTACGCACGACCGAAAGTCAAACCGGTATGAATGCACCGCGCCGAGCGCCCTCTCGCGTTAATTCTTGAAACGCTAATTTGGCGCGAACAACCTATGTAACGGACTCTTTTATTGTAATATTCACCACCTTGTAGACGGCTGATTGGCGTGGGAATTTGCACTCGTATCAAGGACCGATGACAAAACAATAATTTAATAACTTTATTCCAGTATTCTGATAAGGATCACCAGGATGAAATAAAATAAGCTTTTATCTTTTGTGTGTTTCCTAACTTTTTATAAATTGTAATTTATTCTTAGCTTCTAAAAGCCATTGCTCTCTCCACTCTACATTCTACGTGGTCCACGCTGCAGCTTTATTATTGTTGTAGCTCGAATGGATCGGCTCAACAGGGAAAGGATCGCGCTTTCACAGAACACCAGCGTCAAATAGCAGCTTCATGGTGCTGTGATTCGTACGGTGAGTGTAGGGGACAGGAGAGCCTTTTTAATAGAAACAAGGCATTCCATTTTACTCAGCAATTGTTTGTATTATCCTGAGTATGATCTCGTTGTTCGCGTATACGGTTTGCATACGGCCGAAGCAACGCCGCAGCTGCACTCCGTAAGCGTGTCGTGTAGTGCTCTCAATCAACCGGCGCGTGACCGATGCGAAGGGAATCTGCACATGCTGCTTAATGCAGTTTGGTCCTTTAAGTCGACGGAAAATGAATACGAGTGCGTGCAGACGTACCTGTTGTTGATGTAAACGGTCTCGATGTCAGAGGATCTTCAAAATTGATTTACAATTAACGTACGTATCGCGTTACATAACCCCCAATTCTTGTGACATTGGCCTAAAAATGAATGTGTGCATGCGTACCTGAGTATAATCTCATTGTTCGCGTACACAGTCTGCATTCGTCCGAAGCTGTCGCGCAGCTGCACGGCGTACGCGTGGCGCGTGGTGCGGTCGACGAGCAGGCGCGTGGCTGTCGCGTTGAGCAGCACGTGCAGGTTGGCGCGGCGCCGCGCGGGCCGCAGGAACGCGCGCGCCGCGCTCAGCCGCGACCCGTTGCGGTTCGTCGTCTGCGCGATCATGAACCCGCTGTGTTTCTCGCCGTTTAGATCCCGCGCGCTATAACCTGTACAATACCATAAAATCATAGCATAAACACTCACGCTTCTCACCCAGAAATGTGGGCATAGACTACTGACTTCCATTTGACACGACTCTGACACACCTCTTTCGCCTCCTTTACATCCATATATCTACGCATAAGTGCTCGCCGCTTAAGGGTACTCTTGATTTGGCCTATTTTCAACATATCGCCAATTTGGTCAATAAACTTCTATGTAGAGCGTCCCTTGCCGACTGTGCCGTTCAATTCTGCAACAGCTTTGTTTCTTTTCTTTTTCATTCTTTCTACATGACCAACCTAGACAATCAACGTAGATATTGCGTAACATAACACACCATTATGATATTATAATATTTTAGCGAATACTACACATTAAATAAACTAATTTCTGGATAAAGGGCGACAAACAAGCACACGGTTCACTTGATGGTAAGTGAATACTGTGGTTCATAGATATCTAGATTTATCCTCGATTCAAAATCAAAATACGGAAGTGTTGTCACCCCTGAATACTATGATGCATCGTTTCTACTAAAAAATGTCTTCGGTTCTCTACACTCACCACACGAAACACAGCAACATTAAGATGCTATTTTACACGGGCATTCTGTGAGATCGTGGTCCTTCCCCGGTCGAGCTGACCTCTTTGTGTTACAACTATAATAGCTGTAGCGTGGCTCTACCATTTATTTTATCGTGTTTAATTAAACTTAATAATTCTCAACGTTTCTGATGTTTTAAAGCACCCATGGTCACGGGTGGACTGAAGGGGACTGATAACACTCCATTATTTTTAAGCTAATTAAAAATGTAGCTGAAGATGAGCTTTATGATGACTTAAATAGTGGATTGTGATTCTTCTGTCATCGAGAATCATCAAAATCGATTCACAACTGACGTATGTCTTTGTAACAAACGCAAAAATAACATTTGCGAAAACATCTGGTAAAGCGTTGCCGTACACCCTGATTATGGCAGAACGTCCCGATCCAGTATCCAGTGATAGTGGTAGAGCCACGCTGCAGCTATATTATGCTGCTGCGAATGGGTCGGCTAACCCGAGGAAGGACAACGCTCTCACAGAATATCAGCGTGAAATAGCAGCTTTATGCTGCTGTATTTCGTATGGCAAGTGTAGAAAACCGCAGATCCTGTTTAGTGAAAACTATGCATTCCATCATAGTCCTCAAGGGTGACAACACTTCTGCACTTTGATTCTTAATCGAGGATAAATGTAGATGTCTATAGGCCACATTCACTTACCCTCAGGTGGACTGTGTGCACGTTTGTCACCCTTATTCTGTAAAAAATGTATGTAAATGTATTTTGAACAGACTATTTTTTTTGTCTCTCCAAGGAATACTGCTGCATACCTAGTTCTTCCCCAGCTTCCACTAAGCTGTAACTCAGCGGTGGATGGTAAGGGAACTGTGAAACTGTAAGCGGTCCACCAGTCGCGTGGTAGCCTGGGTCCATCTCATCGACCTGCTTGTTATCTTCTGACTTGAGGAAGTAGGGTAGCACGTCATCGTAGGACCAGCCTTCTATACCGGCCGCTGCCCAGCTGTCGTAGTCCTTGCGGGAGCCGCGGATGTACATCATGCCGTTCATCACCGAAGTGCCGCCAAGTACCTACAAGAAAATAGGCTGGTCATAGAATAGAATAGAATAGAATGATTTTTATTAAATATTGATTATTACATAATACTTATTGAAAGTCATTTTTTATTTATTTACCACTGGTTCGGAAAATACCTCTGTCCTGGGAAGAACCAGCAAGAAACCCAGTGGGACTTTTTTTAAACATAATTTCACTTAACAATAATTTTGTTTATACAATAATTATAAATGAATTTTCATAGAATCAGCATGGTGGCGATCACCTTATTCCCAGGGGTTATTTTCATTCATGTATTCCTTGATATTATAATAACCCTTTTTGTACAGTTTTTTTTAATAAAACTTTTGAACTTGTTTATTGACATCTTTGAACATGTTCTGGGATTTTGTTGTAAAAGCGTATACATTGTCCCATAAATGAATTACTAATTCTGTGGAGTCTATTAACTAGCATTACAAGCTTATGTTTATTCCTAGTATTTAAGGCATGAACATCCTTATTCTTATTAAAGCTATTTTTTATGTTTTTATGTACATACATATCATACATTAAGGCCAATGCAAGAACAGGTTTCGGAATATGCCTATTTAAATGTTAAAGCTGTGGCAGCTCAGGGGCCAGGCTCTCGCTACAAATTTCACAATACGCGAGCCATCACTGTTCGATTCTGTAACCTTACCTCTCCTTCACAAATATAATCTGTTTTTAAATAGTCTAATTGCTGAACATAATCTCCCTCACTTAGGCCCGTGAAGCCTGGGTCGACCGCCATAGGTGTACAAGAGCGAATATAAATATGTGCTTTCTCAATAGTATGTGTACTTACCTTCAGCTTCTGGACCTTTTCTGGCTCACAAGTGCAAATACTATTATATGATTAATTAATAAAGCAATGTGTCCGTTTTATTTATTATCATAGCATTTACCGTCCATATCATTTCATACGTGGTAGAGCCATGCTGCAGCTATATTAGTAGTATAGTTGTAGCACGAATGGGTCTGCTCGACCGGGGAAGGACCACGCTCTTACAGAATACCAACGTAAAATAGCTGGTTAATACTGCTGTGTTTCGTATGGTGAGTGTAGAGAACCGGAGACCCTTTTTATTAGAAAAGAGGCATTCCATCTTAGTCCTCACGGATGACAACGCATCAGCATTTTGATTCTTTATTGAGGATAGATGTAGATGTCTATGGGTCACAGCAACCACTTACCATCAGGTGAACTGTGTGCTCGTTTGTCACCCTATCCTATAAAGAAAAGGTGGTAATGTAAGAATATCCACTTCCCCATATCGTCTAGTGGGTGTTTTAAGAGACTGTTTTAGCGCACACCAAATACCGGTGAATCTATTAGTATACATCTGTTTGCAAATTTTTATACAGCTATGGTAGTTGATAGGCTGGATCTTAAGATATTAGCGGTCAACCAACGCGGATTCTATTTCTCCTGATGATGCCTTATTTAGAGGAGAAACACGTGTTGTATCTGTGGTGTCTTTCTTAGTGTACTGGTGTACTAAACTACTACTAACTACGTACTAAAATTATGGATGATAATAACCCATGGAAATGAGATGATCGCTACCAAGCTATTTCTAATTTGTTGTGTTGTTAGTTTTTGTAACATACATGATTGTAAGCTGTTATTTAAAAAAAAGAGTCCCGCTGGGTTTCTTGCTGGTTCTTCTCAGGACAGAGGTTTTTTTTTTCGAACCAGTGGTAATTAAACAAAAGAGAGACTTTAAAAAAGTATTATTTATATATCTACTAGATGACCAGGCAGACGTTGTTCTGCCCTTTCCGAACAACCATTTGCTTTCCTAAAAAAAACTCCTAAAATTAGCAATAAAAAAAATTGAGGGTCACGGGATAAAAACTACCCTATCTCTCAAGTTGGACCAAATTGTACACAGTGTTCAAAATTTCATTGAAATCAGTTCAGTAGTTTAGGAGTTCATCGCGAACAAACAACGTGACACGTAATTTATATATATAAAGATATTGAATAAAAAAAGTTTCTGTTTCTGTTGGGAATAGTGGTGACGGTGATAGTAGATGCAATAGAGGGAGAACGAGAGGTGCTCTTCAAACTAGGTAAGACTTATCATTTTTTTCAGATCTTTTCTGGTTAATTTTAACATATGTAAATTGAATACTAATTTATCAAGCTCATTGGTGAAAGAATATATCTTGGGTAGACTCGAGTGCCTTAAGTAATTTTAATATTTTCGCCATACGTACTGGAACACTGCGAAGGACTATTGCTCTATAGACCTTCTCAGGAAATAAGAAGAAACCTGCACTTCTAGTTATATTAAAAAAACACTAGGATGTTTGCTGGTACCGTAGGGGTATTTTATAAACGGAACAATTGTTTATAGATCACACTACATACAAGCACTCGTTCCGTGCTAGATTTAGAATCCCAGTAGTTAATAATAATAACTATTCTTTGTTCGTAGCCCCGGAGTGCCTCAATCAAAAGCTTAGGGCACATACACAATACTATGGTTATACACCCCTGTGGGTTGCCCTAAGCTCCGGTTGATTGCAGGATGTGGTGGACCGAATTTTCTTCTAGCCGCAATCGCTATATTCGGCTTAACTGTTGAAATGTAGCGGTCTAGACAAACTAAACGAAGATAGATGTGATAGGAGTCGGTCTGCGCTACCGACCCGTTTCATGAACTGCAGATTTTTTTTATGGAATAAAAGTGACAATCGAGTACACAGTCCACTTGATGGTAAGTGGTTGCTGTAGTTCACATACATCTACTTTTACCCTAAATTAAGAATCAAAATCCAGATATGTTGTCACCCCTGAGGGCTAAGATCTCACTTCCAGTAGAAAAGGCTCTCCGGTTCTCTACACTCACCATACGAAACACAGCAGCATTAAGCTGCTATTTTACGCTGGTATTCTGTGAGAGCGTAGTTCCACCTCGGTCGGGCCAACCCATACGTGGTACAAGCATAATATAGTTGCAGGTTTGCTCTTGCATATCTAATTTAATTAATAAAAACTTTGTATTCCTTACCTTTCCTCTGGGCCAATAACAGCGACTTTCTTTCTCGCCGAGGCAAGCGGCGGGCTCGGGCTCCGTGTGGTATCCCCAGTCAATGCTCGACCCGACGAAATTAAGGAACATTGAGGGTACTTGTGTGCCAGTCGGCTCGTCGAAACCTAAGTGTACATTTATTTGTTAGTGGGAATCTCTCTCTCTCTCTCTCTCTCTCTTATTATATGATTTGCTTTAACCACTACGCTTGGCTTGTAGAGCAGTACCAGACATGCACCTACCAGATGTCTGGAATAAATTAGAGATAGCTAAGCCGCATCTATCGAAAGTCACAAGACCTACTAGGCGTTTCCCTAAGTCCCCTCTTACGTATCTATCGGATGAGATGGTTGCTCTAGGCTACCAGCATCTGTCTTTCCATCCAATTACAATGGTTTCAAGGTAAGAGCGAATAGGCTTTTGTTGGGTCATTGCGTTTTACCACCAGCTTCTGCTGCATCATTTACCAAAAAACATATCAATGCTCACACGGTCCACCTGGTTTTGACTTATATACATCTATACCATTCCTCGGTTAAGAAATAAATTGCAGATGCGTTATCACCCCTAAGAATTAAAATGGTACCTATACCTAGTTACCAGTAAAAAGGGTCTCTGGTTCTCTACACTGACCATATGAAACACAGCAGCACGGAGATGCTATTTTGCGCTGGTATTCTGTGAGGATCGTTCTCATAGTTTGATTATTAGCCGAAGATAGATGTATATTATGGGCCACAGTATCTACTTACCATCAGGTGGACTATGTGTTCGTTTGTCACCTTTTTTTCATAAAAATATAACCGACGGAAGAATATCATCATAAATGCATATATTAGCAGTCCCAAGATCTTCTGAACAAGCTGGAATGCCTTCTCAATAACTGTATAAGATTTATTTTCCGGCTTCATAAGTATGAGCATATTTCACAATATGAGATCTATGCTTAATTGGCTTACGTGTACAATCCGGCAGAGGCACAATTGCAGAATTGCTTGTTCTTTTTTTCATATTAAATGATCCATCTTCGCCTTCTTATCACGTCCTTAATCTTTACTGCCTATATACCACGTGTATATAAACTTAATACATAATAGGAAACACTATATAGTGTATTATATCCCATTCTCTCGCAGGCGAAATCCTATACATGTATATTTTTGTCTTTTTTTTAGTGTCGCTTCATAGAGTAATGTGGAAGGTATTGAATGATAATTTAAAATTAAAAATTTTATACAACCGGCTTCAATATAAATTATTAAAAATAACTCAAAAACTATTTGTGAGACCTTGACCAAATTTATATGGGACCACATGGGAAGCACCAGTTTTCAAATAAAAAACAAATCATCGAATTCGGTTCACCCAGTAAGAAGTTATGAGGTAACACACATAAAAAACATACAGTCGAATTGAGTACCGGCTCCTTTTTGAAATCAGTAGAAAAGGAGACGTGTTTCTCAATTCAAGACTTTAAGTATACTGCCGCATGTTTTATACTACTGATTTATACTAACACTAATATATACCGTCGTTGGGGCTACACTACATTCGTTTCATCGAATTTCAAGTCACACCGATTCTAAAGAAGTTTTCAACTTCGAAAAGGAGACCGACATAATATGGAAACACTGTATTTTTTTTAAGGTAGGGTGACAAACGAGCACACAGTCCACCTGATGGTAAGTGGTTACTGTGACCCATAGACATCTACATCTATCCTCAATAAAGACTCAAGATGCAGATGCGTTGTCACCCGTGAGGACTAAGATTGAATGCCTCTTTTCCAGTAAAAAGGGTCTCCGGTTCTCTACACTCACCATACGAAACACAGCAGCGTTAAACTGCTATTTTACGCTGGTTTTCTGTGAGAGCGTGCTCCTTCCCCGGTCGAGCCGACCCATTCGTACTTACTTACTTACTTACTTATCTTCACGCACAATCCCTGACGGGGTAGCCAGAGAGAACAGATCACCAAGTGTCACGATCCTTACAAACCTCTTTCGCTTCTTTCAGATTCATTATCTTCTTCATGCATGCACGTCTAGGTATCCGAGTACTCTTGACCCTACCCTCTTCGAGCAATTTGCTCACATGGTCTTCGAAAGTTAGTCTCGGTCTACCTCGACACCTTTTAATATTAACTTTCGCGCTATATATTTTCTTCACCATTCGGTCTTCACTCATTCGCTCAACGTGCCCAAACCACCGAAGCACGCCCTTATCAATTTTTGTGATAAGGTCATCTTTCAAACCTGCCATATTGCGAATCTCTTCGTTTCGCTTTCGGTTGGCCATGGTAACGCCGCACATTTTACGAAGAGATCGCATCTCCACTGCATTCAACTTACTTTTATGCTTCTTCTGGCATACCCAGGTTTCGCTGCCATATAACAAAGTCGGTACCAACACTGCGTTATGTATTGCAAGGCGTGCACTCTTCGCTACGCCTTGCCTTTTGACTAACGCAGCCAGGGCACCATTGACTTTGTTCCCGGCAGCGATACGCCTGTCCACATCTAAATCACATCTTCCATCCCGACTAAAAGCACTCCCCAAGTATACAATTTCCATTCGTGCTACAACTATACTACTAATATAGCTGCAACATGGCTCTACCACGTATGAAATAAATAATGTATACTGTATTCTATCTCATTCTCTCGCAGGCTAAATCCTATAGATGTCTCTTTATAGTGTAGCTTTTTTGTTTCATCGATTTTCAAATTGCAACGATTCTAAAGACGAAGATTCTGACTTACCGGCTTCTATAAGTAGCACTCGCCATTCGGGCACTTCGGAGAGACGCGCGGCGACCACGGAGCCCGCGGAACCTCCACCCACTACTATGAAGTCATACACTGAGTCCATATGCTGTCGAAACTGAAACAAAAGTTATATTAAACACTAGCTGACACCCGCGACTTCGTCTGCGTTGCTTGATATATCAAGGAAACACATCACTGAACACGTAGTGCTTATAAAAATCGTTGTTTCTTTAAACTTTAATAACTTTACATTAAATGAAGATATCGCAATATTTTTTTTTTAGATAGGCCAAGTGTCTAAGAAATAATACTTAGAAAACTTAATTGAAATCTATCCAGTAGTTTTCTATCGATTTCAAAAAGGATACGGTACTCAATTCAACTGTATGTTTTTTTTATGTGTTACCTCATAACTTTTTTCTGGGTGAACCGATTTCGATGATTCTAATTTTTTTTATTATTAATTAAGGTCTGACCAATAGTTTTTGAGTTATTCTTAATAGTTTATATTGAAATCAGTCGTACAAAAGTTTAGTTTTTAAATTATTCCGTGATGCGCACACAACTGCAAACCTCTACTATTTTATTTATATAGATCATAACATAAAACAGACGTCATCATTCATCATTACAAGTCCACTGTTGAATTTGGGTCGTCATCCGAGGTTAAGAACCACTGCTCTAATGAATGTTTATCTTCTTCTTATTTAGTAGCTCACAGTCCTCTGCTGAATAAGGAAGATTTGCCTGAATCGCTGCACTTGGTCACGATAACCACCTCTTCTTTTTTTCCATAAATCTTATGGCTTTCGATATATATTAGATATCGAAAGCCATAAGATTTATCTGGTATTGTCCATAGTCGGATCTTTTTTATAGAATAAGGGTTACAAACAAGCACACTGTCTAACTGATGGTAAGTGGGTACTATGGCTCATAGATACTTACAACTATCCTCGGTAAAGAATCAAAATGCGTCAGCATTAATTTCAGCCCTGAGGAGTAAGTTGACATGCTTTGTATCCAGTATTACGGGTCTCCGGTTCTCTACATCCATCATACAAATTACAATTTTATCAAAATCAAGCTGCAATTTTAAGCTGGTACTATGAGTGCGTGATTCTTCCCCGGTTAAGCTGAACCCTTCGTGCTGTATCGTATATATGGCTCTACCACGTTCATCACTATGTTTTCCTTCACTGCTGATCCCATAGTACAAGCAATATAGTCATTCTACCAAACCAATCATTGAAGAAAATTTTAAATTCATATTTTGACGGTAGTTAGTTTTTAATTAAATTCCCAAGTAAAAAATAACTAACTTAAGGACGCGTTTACAAAATTGATAGGTATAGAATCGAACTATTACATTGACACGGGTCACACACACAAGTGTACGCACGGTTAGCTGCGGGAATCGCAATCAAGTATAAACATTTTGATAATTTGAAAGATTGTTTTTTTTTCATATTTCTTATACCTACAAAAATATACTTAGATACGAAATATAAATGGCTGCTCCAGAGACAGCTAGGCACTAGAAGCCCTCTACTGGGAGTGAGATGTTGGCTGTGGACTTTGGGCTGGTTTTGTTATGATAACTTCAGCTCCGAACTTGGTGAAGTAACTTGAAGGTATACTTGGGTGACTGCTACTGGAAGTCCGGGACGAGTAGTAACATGTGTGCCGAGTTTGGGCTCAATATGTTAGTTATGATGAGACCTTACCTCCGGACTGAATGGAGACCTGAATGTGTGCTTCGGTGACTGATACTGGAACTCCTCGACGAGTAGAACTAGTGTGCCGAGTTTGGGCTCGTTTTGTTAGTTATGACGAGACCTTACCTCCGGACTCGATGGAGAGACCTGATGGTGTAATTTAGTGACTACTACTGGAACTTCTGGACGAGTAGAACTAGGTGTGCCGAGTTTGTTAGTTATGATGCGCAGTTGCCCGTGAATTTGGTAATACCATTTATATTTTCTCCGACGTGCCTAAACTCGGCACACCTAGTTCTACTCGTCCAGGGGTTATGAAGTACACCATCAGGTCTCTCATCAAGTTCGGAGGTAAGGTCTCGTCATAATCATAACTAACAAAACGAGCCCAAACTCGGCACACCTAGTTTTACTCGTCCAGGAGTTCCAGTAGTAATCACTGAAGTACACCATCAGGTCCCTCCATCAATTCCAGAGGTAAGGTCTCATCATAACTAACTAAACGAGCCCAAACTCGGCACACCTAGTTCTACTCGTTCAGGATTTCCAGTAGTAGTCACTGAAGTACACCATCAGGTCTCTCATCAAGTCCGGAGGTAAGGTCTCATCATAACTAAGAAAACGAGCCCAAACTCGGCACACCTAGTTCTACTCGTCCAGGAGTCCCAGTAGTAGTCACTGAAGTACACCAACAGGTCTCTCATCAAGTCCGGAGGTAAGATCTCGTCATAACTAACAAAACGAGCCCCAACTCGGCACACCTAGTTCTACTCGTCCAGGTGTTGCAGTAGTAGTCACCAACGTACATCATCAGGTCATTCTGTCAAGTCCGGAGATAAGGTCTCGTCATAACTAACAAAACGAGCTCAAACTCGGTATACCTAGTTCTACTTGTCCAGGAGTTCCACTAGCAGTTACCGAAGTACACCTTCAGGTCATTCCATCAAGTCCGGAGGTAAGGTCTCGTCATAACTAACATAATGAGCCCAAACTCGGCACACCTAGTTCAACTCGTCGAGGAGTTCTAGTAGCATTCACCGTATACTTTCAGATCACTCCATAAAGTCCAAGACGAATAGGATTTATATATATTTATATATTATAAATCCCACTTGATTTTAGCGAAATAAAACATTTATGATTATAAAAATATATTTATATTATGTATTATTTTACTTTGTCAGGTCAGGTACACCAGATGGAAGTTAGCGTAGAACATTCTTTTTTTTAACTAAACTGTATGCCAATTAATTGCTCCATAAATGCTCCAGCAGAATCCGAAATTGCTCCACCTCTATTGTTATTAGTTAATTTATAATTAATTAAAAAAAAAATAAGTATAGAAAATTTAATTTTGCTATAAAATATAAAATATTTACTTTTTGAAATTGAACTGTATGCCAATAAATTTCTTAATAAATGCTCCAGCAGAATCCGAAATTGCTCCACCTCTATTGTTATTAGTTAATTTATAATTAATTTTTAAATATTTTAAGTATCCAAAATTTAATTTTGCTATAAAATATAAAATATCTACTTTATAAGATTAAACTGTATGACAATTAATTCCTCCTTAAATGCTCCAGCAGAATCCGAAATTGCTCCACCTCTATTGCTATTAGTTAATTTATAATGTATTTAAAAAAAATAATTGTCGGAAATTTAATTTTGTTATAGAACATAAAATATGTACTTTATAAAATTAAACTGTATGTCAATTAATTGCTCCTTAAATGCTCCAGTAGAATCCGTAATTTTTCTGTCTTTTGCTATTAGTTAATTTATAATTAATTTTGAGATAGAGTGATCCTATTTGAGTAATTTTATCGAACAAAAATTGATTGACTCTCAAGGTGGTACGTAGAATAGATGCCTAATGGCATAAAACCAAAAAAAAGTATTGATGGGTGAGTTTTGAAATTACGGATTCTTATGAATGTATTAGACAACTATGTTAATAATATTTTTGTGTTTGTGCCATCTAGTCTTTTCTACGTACCACCTTGAGAGTCAATCAATTTTTGTTCGATAAAATGACTTTAACTATAGAATGTTACTACATTCTATTGATGATGGCGCTATTACTCAAATAGAATCATTCTATCTGAAAATTAATTATAAATTAACTAATAGCAATAGACAGAAAAATTACGGATTCTACTGGAGCATTTAAGGAGCAATTAATTGTCATACAGTTTAATTTTATAAAGTACATATTTTATGTTTTATAGCAAAATTAAATTTTCGACAATTATTTTCTTTTAAAATTAGTTATAAATTAACTAATAGCAATAGAGGTGGAGCAATTTCGGATTCTGCTGGAGCATTTATGGAGTAATTAATTGGCATACAGTTTAATTAAAAAAAAAGAATGTTCTACGCTAACTTCCATCTGGTGTCAGGTACCTAATTAATTCGAATATTTTGTGTTTGTACAGTGATCTTTTTCAGCTGCTGCAGGCGATACAGTGACCATCCGCGATGGCGGCCGAGCGCCGACCTATTCAAAGTACTCTGTGGCGCCGACTGTGTGACTGTTTCATCGAAATTTTTGTACAACAAATCAAAACAGGCACTAAAAATAAAATAATCCTTATTGCAATCGATTAGAATTCATCCGTATCAGCAAAATATGTCAAAAAAATAAGCATCAGTTTTTATTTTTTTTACGACCATTTGTGACATTTTGATAAAAAGTAAACACCAGCATTTTTTATTTGATATATCTGCCTACTTAAAGTAGTTTTAGAAATCTTAATATATGTTGATAATAGAACAAAAAATGTACCGAAACATGAGCCGGTATCGTTAATTTTGTAGAAAATGGCTAGGGAAGATCCTTTTTACAATGTCAAAAACTATTATTTTCAACAAAAAAGTTACCACCATTTGAAGATAAAGAACCATTCTATACGTTGTAGTAATTAGTTATATTTGATTTGGTTTAGTTTTGTCACAAAATGTACCGAAAAACAGCATAATTTGGTCCGATTTGCAAACGCACTCTTAACAAATATTGTGTAGTGGCAGTGTAAGAATATTCATTAACCCATATCGTCTCATAGGTGTCAAAAGAGGCGACAGAGGATAACAAACCTGGAGGTGGATAGTAGCATTTTTCTGATAACAATTTAAAAATAAAAACAGCGGGTGCCGTCACTCAAGCGTGGCAAGTGGCAACTATGCTGTACTAAAAAATATAATCCCTGTGAGGCAATCTACTGGAGACATATTACATTCAGCAGTGGAAGCACCGATGAGCTATAAAATTGATGAATGATACTTTTGAATTTTTGTTCCTATTAAAATTCGTTAGGTTTACTAGTAATTACGTGAGGAGCTCACGGATTTTCCCTTACATTCTACACAAATTGCAAAAGGTCGCAAAGTTCTTCATCATCATCATCATCATTACAGCCTTTCACAAGTCCACTGCTGAACATAGGCCTCCCCCAAGGAATGCCACAAAGCACGGTCCTGAGCCACCTGCATCCATCGACTTCCTGCATGTCTTACCAGGTCGTCACTCCATCTCGTGGGGGGTCGCCCTACACTTCGCCTACCGGTACGAGGCTGCCACTCAAGAACCTTTCTTCCCCATCGGTCGTCGGTTCTTCGAGCTATATGGCAGGCCCACTGCCACTTCAGCTTACTAATCCGTTGGGCTATGTCGGTCACTTTGGTTCTACTGCGGATATCCTCATTTCTAAGTTTATCACATCCATAGCTCGCTGAGCGACCTTGAGCTTCCTCATACGGCCAGCAGTGAAGGACCACGTCTCAGATCCGTAAGTCATCACTGGCAACACGCACTGGTTGTACAATTTCGTTTTAAGGTTTTGGGAAATGTCTGACGAGAAAATGTGTCGTAGTTTCCCGAACGCTGCACAGCCGAGTTGAATCCGTCGATTGACCTCTCGGTCGAAGTTGGACTTACTTAGTCGGACTATTTGTTCCAGGTAAACATACTCGTCAACAACTTCGAGCTTAGTGCTCCCAACAACTACCGGCATAGGTGTGACATGGACATTGAACATGATCTTTGTTTTGTCCATGTTCATCTTAAGACCTATCCGTTGGGAGACACTATTGAGGTCATTGAGCATGGTGCTTAGATCCTCCAGCGATTCTGCCATAAGAACTATATCGTCGGCAAATCGAAGGTGAGTGATTTATTTGCCATTGATATTAATACCGTATACTTTCCAGTCTAGAAGCTTGAAAACGTCTTCTAATGCAGTGGTGAAGAGTTTCGGGGATATAACGTCACCCTGTCTTACACCTCTCTGCAGTTGGATAGGTTTCGTACTCTGATTCTGTACTCGGATAGCCATCGTAGCTCTATTGTACAAACACTTAAGTACTTCGATATACCGACAGTCAACTTGGCACCGCTGAAAGGACTGCAGCACCGTCCAAATTTCGACGGAATCAAAGGCTTTCTCATAGTCCACTTACGCCAGACATAGTGGCAAATTGTACTCCTTCGACTTCTGTACAACTTGCCGAAGGGTATGTATGTGGTCTATGGTGCTAAAGCCCTTTCGGAAACCGGCTTGTTCGGGAGGCTGGAAGTCGTCAAGTCTGCGCGCGGAACGATTCGTAATGACTCTCGAAAACAGCACGTAGACGCGGCTCAGAAGGGAAATCGGTCTGTAGTTCTTCAAGAGAGCGTTGTCACCTTTCTTGAAGAACAAGACCACCGCACTTCTGCTCCACGCCTCCGGTATAATGCCACCATGGAGGACGGAATTAAAGAGCCTCTGAAGGACTTCAAGTACCGCTTTTCCACCCGCTCTCAGAAGCTCCGCTGTAATTCCATCCTCGCCTGGGGCCTTGCCGTTTTTAAGACGCTGGAGAGCCATTCTAATCTCGCTCAGACTGACGTCCCGGATATCTTCGGAATAGTGTCGGATAAGACTCGCTCTTGGATCGTTACTCACACTTGCGTGTGGCTCCAACGATGACGTGTAGCTGCCCATAGAACTTCTCAATCTCACTCAAAATCTTAGGTGCCCCGGAAACGATGATGCCACATTCTGTCTTCAGCTTTGATAGTTGGCTCTTTCTGGCAGACAGATCTCTGGCAAAGACTTTGGCTCCTTGATTCCGCTCGATCGCTTCTTCAATACGAGCTGTATTGAAGTTGCGTAAGTCCCGCCGCATGCATTTGGAGATCTGTCTGTTCAGTTGCCTGTATGCTGTCAAATCTGTTGAAGAATGTAGCTTCATCTCCCGTCTAACAGCCATGAGATTAAGAGTTTGTTCGGAGAGTTTTTGTGTTCTTCTGCGGCGGGTCTTGCAGAACTTAGCTCCGACCGCATGGACAGTTTCCACGAGCTTGTCATTCATATCGTCCACTTCATTGCAGTTTTCTAGGCACTGAAAACGGTTTTGTAACACGAGCTGAAAGGTTTCACGACTTTGGAATAGAGCACGAGGGGAACGGAGCGTTGACTTCATTAGACGAGACCTCTCCAACTTAACGTTTAGGTTCAGTGTGCCTCTAACCATTCGGTGATCGCTACCAGTTTTTCACCCTCGCGATCACGGAGACATCACTGAACAGTTGTCGTCTGGTCGTCGTAATGAAGTCAATCTCATTTTTGTCGAACCGTCGGGGCTCGACCAGGTCCACTTACTGTGGGGCTGCTTCTGGAAGAAAGAGTTCATCATAAAGAGTCCCTCTTTCTCCATGGAGTCGGCCAGCTGCTGGCCCCTTGGGTTCCGTTGCCCTATTCCAAATTTCCCTACTTTCAGCTCACCGTTCTTTCATGTGCCTAGTTTTGCATTGAAGTCTCCCATTAACACCATATATTGGGTTTTGGAGGAATGCATGGCTCTAGAGATATCCTCATACATTTCCTCCACCTCCTCATCGAGGTGTGCCGAGGTTGGTGCGTAAACCTGTATGACTTTCAGCAAATACCGTTTGGTGATTCTGAGTATAAGGTACGCAACCCTCGTCGACACACTCCCAATCTTTACAACGTTGTTAACGAGAGACTTGTGGACGATAAATCCGACACCTCCTTGGGACAGATAGTCGCCCTCCCGGTGATAGAACAAGTTGCCGGATTCGAGGATTACCGTGTCCTCCCCCTCTCTTCGGACCTTGGATAATCTTATGATATTCCAGCGCAACTTGTCTATCTCTTCTTCCAGCTCCAGGATCTTCTCATCAGACCTAGGGGTGCGTGCGTTATAAGTTGCCAGGTCGAGTCGTCGTAGGTGGCAACCGAATTTCCACCGGAGATTCTTAGCACCCCCTGCCCCGCCGTTACCATGGTCGCCACCGTAGCCAGGAATAGCCGGGCCGCCGGGGACTGGGGGCCGTCTCTTTGTTAATCTCTACATGGGGGGTATTTGCCATAGTTACCACGCTTGGCGAGCGGGTTGGCAACCACAGTTTTTTTTATTGTAATTTCGGCTACTATCAGGAAGATGCTGCTACCCATCTCCTGTCTGTTTCCCTTTGTCGCCTTTTACGACACTCACGGGAAGATATGGGGCAGTGGATATTCTTGACCGCCACTACACGGCACGCAAAGTTCAGACCCGAAACAATTATTTGTAGGCCATACAATACTTGTTCCGTGCAAGATGCGAACCAGCAAGCTATCAGCGCTGCAACTTAATACTAAGCCACTGCGATATACAGCCGTCAAATTATTTCATTTTGGGACTCCCTCGAGAGCATTTCAATATATATATATTTAATGAGAGGAGGCAAACGAACATGTGGCTTACCCGATGGTGAGAGACCACCGCCGATCATGAACAACTGCAACACTGGCGTTATAAGAACAGTTTGCCTCGATAGCCACGATCAGACGACCTTATATAGGCATTCCACTTAAGTCCTCAGGGGTGACTACGTATCTGCATTTTGATTCTTAACCGAGGATAGATATAGATGTCTATGTGCTACAGTAACCATTCACCATCTAGTGGACTGTGTTTTGGTTTTTCAATAAAAAAGATGACCAAAAGTCTCGCACGTTTGACGCCGTTGTCCGAAGCCGATCATCATATCTGCCGTGATATATTAGAAGCCATAATATTTAGCTGGTATTTCCCATTAACTCTAACGACACCCACAGGAAATGGAGTAATGGACTCTCTAACGCCACCACCACATCCCACAAACTTAGATTAGTCTAAAATGTTTATTTTCGAAGCCCCTGTAACGGTGAAATTGATCTATTGTTTGGAAGGATTGCAACAAACCGCAAGTAAATTTCTCGGATCATTTGCTAGCTATGCGTTATTTGGGGCAACAGCCATGGAGCTAAATCTTGTCTTTGGTAACAGAGTAATAAAATTCTTGGCAAACCAATTACATCATAATAAGCTCATCATTTGTGTAATGCAAAATGAAATTGCTTTACAAATTTTCCGACGTAATTGTGTTTTTCCGAGATACCTTTATATCTTACTTCAAAATACGTTACACTGCTATATTAATAACAATAAATTTCTGGTTTACACTGGTTAACTATTTAGAGAAATATAATATAAGTAATACATTATTTACGAATTACTTATTTTCTTACCGTTACAGCCTATTAAAATTCCACTGCATAACTTAGGCCTCCCCATAGATCGTCACATAGGGGAATATTTTACCATAATTGCCACGCTTGGTAGGTGGGTTGACTACCACAGTTTATTATTTTCTAGTTGTTATGGGAAAGTCGCTGCTGCACATATTTTTTCATAAAATACGTTACCTCCACACCAGTATTTTCTCCTGTATCGTGAAGGCAGTTTAAATACAAACATTTCATAAAGACATTTTATCCAGACCCGGAACAACTATTTGTAGGTCATACAAGTACTAATTTCGTGATTTGGAACCCCACCCTCAGCACTGCAACTCACTTAAGCCACTGAGCCATGGAGCCGTCAAATCCGATTGACATTCTCCTGGTTTGTTTCCCTCTGTTAACTTTCACGACACGCTCTCACATAATAGTGAGTGTAGAGAACCGGAGAACCTTTTTACTGGAAACGATCCATTCCATCTTAGTCCTCAGAGTTGACAATGCATCTCCATTTTGATGTTTATTGAGATATAGATGATCTAAGTCTGAGTCACTTAGCGGTTAGTCGTCGTTATAATGCAAGTGTAAACTTTTTTTTATAACAAGTGGTAAAATTAAATATTTTGCACAACCGACTTCAATATAAATATAATTTGTTGTTGATTTTTTTTATAAACCGCTCGACAAATTTCGAAAATATATAAACCACCTGGGAAGTAAATACATTTATAACCTTTGAAACAAAAAAGAATTTTCAAAATGAAGTTCAGACGTCTTCGCGTAATCGGCGAATATAGATAAATTAAAAAAAAAAGTTTCGGACGAATTGTAAACTTGCTCCTTTTCGAACTCGGTTGAAAAAATAGGCACGGTAGGTAGTAAATCTGAGAGTTACACGTTTTCAAAAATCTCACCTCTGTTCTTTAAATGGGACCACCTGGGAAGTATAAATAACCATTGAAACAAAAAAAGAATTTTCAAAATCAGTACAGACGTTTTCGAGTAATCGGTGAATATAGGTACATTAAAAAAAAGATTCCGACGAATTGTAAACCTCCTCTATTTTGAACTCGGTTGAAATAATTTAAAATTAAAAATGTTGTACAACCAACTTCAATAAAAATTATTAAGAATTACTCAAAAACTATTGGTCAGACCTCGATCAAATTTATATGGGACCACATAGAAACACCAGCTTTCAAATAAAAAAGAATCATAGAAATCGGTTCACACGGAAAAAAGTTGTGAAGTAACCACACATAAAAAAAAAACGTACAGTCGAATTGAGTACCGTCTGGTTTTTGAAGTCGGTAGAAAACAGGTTGAAAATATGAGAGTTACATGTTTTCAAAATTCTCACCTCTGTTCTTCCGCAAGGATCTTCCAGATCACACTGACTCTTCAAGAATACTTCCAATAATCCCATGAACAGCATGAAGGCGCCTCCACCACACGTCGCCGCTAGCGTGGGCCCCGGCTGCGTCATTGGGCAGTCGCAGGTTATCGCCATCTAACCAAAAACATGCAAAATATGACTATATATCTCTTATAAACATTGAAGTAATATGTACACTTTACTTACAGTCTGAGGACTGATTCTAACGACGTATGTTGTAGGGAATATTTTTTTTTGTTACCGCTGGAAATTACCCAAACGGGAATATATTGTCAATTTTCCACAAACATTTTACATTGGTCACACAATTTTCATAAATTTATTACACACTGAGAGTGCAGAATAAATTTACGCTATTTGATACGTAATTGTCTTCCGCTCTCTATAGTTTTAAAAAAAATCGATCCGCGGTTGGTCGTTGTTGCTGGTGATAAGAGGGCTGGTTCTTTTCTCGCTCAAATGCTAAGTATAGCCATTCAGCGGGGAAACGCAGCCAGCGTTCTTGGCACGATACCGCGGGGAGTAGGACTATATGATAATTAAGTTTCTAGTTTTAGTTTTTTTATTATTATTATAGTTTTTAATATTGTATATAATTAAAATAAATATATGACGGCACCTGCACCGTTGTAGGTGCGGTGGCGTCGGTCTAGCTAGACAGAATTCTTGTAAACGACACGTGTACCGCACACCTGCGGCATTGCACCTGCGTTGCCACCCGTCCTGCTTGTATAAAACGGACGGAGCGGCCGCCGTTAAGACAGTCTTGGGTCTGACGTGGAACGGTGCGCTTGTCGTATTGCGTTACTAGTTTATCCTCGACTCGTTGGATAATTAATTCGTGTAAACGAATTAATTATTATTCCTAACTACAAAATCAGTCTCAGTACTATACCCACTATACTTCCTACAAAACGGTGCGCTTGTCGTATTGCGTTACTAGTTTATCCTCGACTCGTTGGATAATTAATTCGTGTAAACGAATTAATTATTATTCCTAACTACAAAATCAGTCTCAGTACTATACCCACTATACTTCCTACATCAGAAGTGGGATAAAGTCTCCCTTATTGCCCACATATAATCTTCGAATAGTATGAGAATTATTACATTTGTAAAGGCTATAATGCATTTCGCATTGATGGATCTCTTTTTATGTTAAATACCGTAATGAAATTTGCTGTCCTACTTACGATATTGTCGTATCATTAAAGTGTAGAGAAAAGATAAAGTGAAATTATTTATGCCAAAAGATAAATCCTTTTGTTCGATTTGTATTAAAAGTACCCTCAAGTATTTTCATTATTTCTGACGTACCTAAATATGTTAACAAATGGAAGAAATGTCGGAGGCTTTCTAGACGAGACATCGTTTGCATTGAATGAAAAATTAACTTGTTCAAGTTTTGTTGTAATTTGATAGTTCATGCGAAACATGATTATCATCTGTTATATTTTGAAATTCAAAACGTTTAAGCGATGTACCAAAATAAAGGATTAACTTTAAAATAATAAGTAACATTTTTGTGTTCTAATGTGTTGATCAGTGTTGCAGTTTGCTCCGAATACTGTGTGGTCGACAAGATTAGGGTTTGATGTTGAGAGATTCGTAGAAATCTCTACATCAATGATCAATCAATGAGGAAGATGTTGTGACGGCTAATCGAACATCGTACGGCCGAGCGCTAGTAAAATTGAGCCTACACCGCTACAGTCGGTAACTTATCGGCTGATCTTACGGCAAGGCAATTCAAGCGGCCGCCGAACAAATGGTGCTTTGGCGCTGTAAATGGACGTCTGAGGCTTGGACGGCTTTCGTAGATTTTGCGCGGTTGCCTCCTTCCCTTTGAAATATGTTGTAGTATTTGTCTCTACACATAGTTTCCGTTTTTTGCAATGTTTTCAAATGGCATACAGTTGCCGTTTCTTAAGAGAATCTCTGAATTCCATGGTTCGCAATACATTTATCTCCATTTCTCTTAATTTTTAATTTTGCAAAGCAGTGCGACGATTCGCTAGCGCCAGTACGGCGCGACGGCTCGCTAGCGCGAATGTGGCACTAACGCAGTAGAACGGAAAGTTGGAGTGCGTTTGCCTGGAGGTAGCCATATCGGCGCGTCCATGACTTAAATGAAGTCTGGGATGGTCGACCGTTGTAATATTTAACAAGAGTTAATATCTGTTAGCAGGTGGTGATAACTGATAGACCGTATGCTGTTCACTGTCAACCGCACGAGGACGTGCGACAGTCGGAGGTAGCCGTGTCTGTACATCTAGAAAATACTAGAGACATTGCAACACTCTAACGAAGTAATTATTCTAGTGCAGGAAAGGAACATGAAGTTGCAGGGAGGCTGGTCTGTGCTGCACTGGGATATGTGTAGAGTTGCTGTTGGTTTACATACCTAGGTGTTATCGTGTCACTACGTACCTCACGATACACTTTTGTGTGATTGTGACGGGGACATGTTTGCGGTATGGTTGATCTGTAACTGTTCTATACTGAATTGAAAAAAAAAGAGTAAGAAAAAAAATGTGGTTCTTACTATCATTGCAGGGCGTTTGCCGGTCCAATGATATAGCTACAGGGAATAGTGATTCCGGACTAGCATAAATAGTACTGAAAAAAAAGAGGTTAAGAAAAAAGAATAGTTCTTACAATCACTGCAGGGCTTTGTGCCGGTCCAGTGATATAGCTATAGGGAATAGTGATTCCGGACTAGCGAAAACAGTACTTGAAAAAAAAAAGAAAATAGAAAAAGCTACAGACTAATCATTCCGATCTAACATAGGCTTACTGCCGGAACAAAACTGACTGTCACCCAAGTCTGAAGGGTCAATATAGACCGGACCAAATGCTGTTGTCAGGATAGTCGAACGATGTTTTTTTGTCTACAGATAACTAAAATTGTGATGGAGCGCGTGCGAGGACGCACGCATGTCAGTATGGCCGTGACGGCACCTGCACCGTTGTAGGTGCGGTGGCGTCGGTCTAGCTAGACAGAATTCTTGTAAACGACACGTGTACCGCACACCTGCGGCATTGCACCTGCGTTGCCACCCGTCCTGCTTGTATAAAACGGACGGAGCGGCCGCCGTTAAGACAGTCTTGGCTCTGACGTGGAACGGTGCGCTTGTCGTATTGCGTTACTAATTTATCCTCGACTCGTTGGATAATTAATTCGTGTAAACGAATTAATTATTATTCCTAACTACAAAATCAGTCTCAGTACTATACCCACTATACTTCCTACAAAACGGTGCGCTTGTCGTATTGCGTTACTAGTTTATCCTCGACTCGTTGGATAATTAATTCGTGTAAACGAATTAATTATTATTCCTAACTACAAAATCAGTCTCAGTACTATACCCACTATACTTCCTACATATATATATTGGAAAAAAGATTACATACGGTGATTACATGGACGATTTGAATTGAAATACTGTGAGACACCTTCTGTCGGCAGTATTTATTGCCCGAATCTTTAATTATAAAAGCAAAAACATGACCTCACATACAGTCTGAGACTTTATTTTTATCTATGATATTTAGAAGGCTATTTTAATATATTTTGTAAGCTAGTTAAGCCAATCCTAGGGGCCAAACAGTAGTAAAGGGTAGTGGATATTCTTACACCGCCACTACACGGTCAAATTGATGATTAATCAAATCAATCAAAAAAAAAAATCAAAATGCTTTATTTTAATAACATACCAGATTTACCAACACATTTTGATAACATTCCTTTTAAGTATATAAATACCTGTATTAGGAAGTTATCGTTCGTCTATATTATATGACTACAAGGTAAGTATTAGTTACAAATATAAAGTGTAGCATTTGTGATTACTTAAATCTATTAACCGACATTATTAGATATTGTTTAGCTGCAAAAGCTGTTTTCACCGTAATGGTGGCAACGACAGTCTTTTCTCCTTTTAGTCAGTATTGCAGGATCATACGGTAAAGATTTATGTAGCTTAAGTATGCAGTTGAGAATGATTAATGATCGTTTACTTTATGTAATTGAAGCGATTGTTAATATTATTGCGACATTAACGGCAAATTCACGCTGCTGTTCTACGCTAGTATTCAATGAGAGCGTGGTTCGTCCCCGGTCGAGCCGATCCATTCGTGGTGTCTACAACCATAATATAACTTAAGCGTGGCTCCACCACATACAGATAATCTATAATATAAAAATGAATGGCTGAATGTGTTGCTAAGCGCAAATTTCGAGAGCAGCTGAACCGATTTCGCTAATTCTTTTTTTATAATATTCCTTGTATGTAAGTACGAAGATGGTTCTTACGGAAAGAAAAATTTAAAAAATTTCCTGAAAAAGTCTAAAAACAACACTTTTCTATATTCCCATACAAACGATTCGTAATAATACTTAAAAGTCAATTTGAACTTTACCATACCATAAAGCTTAAGTGTTCGTGGAGGGTTTCCGGGAAGGCAAAACAATTGAGTGACGTTAGTATCGTATAAATATCAATGTCAATATTTGTCAATATTTATACACACTGGCAGATAGCTGATGTTATAAGGAGTAACTTGGGCTGCTTTTATTTTAGGGTTCCGCGAAAAATAACTCCACACGGGCTAAGTCGCGGGGAACAGCTAGTAATAATATATTCATGTTAATAAGTTCAATATACTGGATATCTGCAATGTAATGTAAAGCCTGAATCTATTAAAACTCACATTTACAGGCTGAGTTGCACAATCTTACTAGTTTTGTCTTCTCCAAAAAGGTCAATAATTGTGATTGTCTTTCACGTATATATTATACGTATAGGGTACTAAGTCATGGGCAGGAAATTATTGTATTGTTATCGGTACGTAATACTTTCTCCGAAATTTGAGATTTTCAGAAATCCGAAATCCGGTGACACTGATTAAAATCCATTATGTATTCATAAAACCGTGTAGTGGCGGTGTACAATAAGAATATCCACTACCTCATATCGTCCCGTGGATGTAAAAAGTGACGATAGAGGGAAACAAATCAGGAGATGGGCAGCAGCGTCTTCCTAATAACATCTATCAAGCGACAGGGGACAACATACTCGTACAAGGAGAAGAAGTAGCAGTATCTTCCTAATCTATACAAATAAATAAAATTGGAGTGTCTGTTTGTAATGTCAAAATAACATCTTTTCACTAAATGCATATGAAAGTATATACGGTACTTATTGTTCGATTGACACTCACAGCACCGATTGTAGTACATCACTATTTACATGGTACAACCCTATTGTAACCTTTTATATAGCTGTCAAATCGACATTTCTCTCTTTTCTATTGGCGAGGCGTGTGCAGTACAGACGCAATTATACATAATTTGTACAGTTTATAAAATATACAATAAAACAATTAAATTAGTTTTCCATCATTAATATAAACCCCAAACGTTGGTAAGAACCCAAACACTTATAACAAAAACACAATTGTCAAAATTTTCTCTGTCTGTTTGTTCCGGCTAATCTCCGAAACGGCTGGACCGTTTTTGACGGGACTTTCACTGGCAGATAGCTAATGTTATAAGGAGTGACTTAGGCTACTTTTATTTTAGAAAAAATATTAGGTTTCCGCGCAAAAAAAAAAGACCCATAAAATTAAATCGTAATAAAGTCCACGCGGGTGAAGTCGCGGGGCACAGCTAGTAACATCTAAAAATAAAAATAAACTGCGTATGACAACCCGCCTCTTACGCGTGGCAACTATGGCAAAATCCTCCCTTAGACGAAATCTTTGGGGGAGGCCTATGTTCAGTAGTGGACTTTCATGTGTAATGGATGGGATGACAATTAAAATTACTCAGGACCGTGCTTTGTGGCATTCCTTGGGGGAGGCCTATGTTCAGCAGTGGACTTATGAAGGGCTGTAATGATGATGATGACGATGATTAAAAGCCTACTGCAGAGCATATAGGTCTCTCTATATATTGCCTCATAGTTGAAAGCGAGATAGTTTTTTATTTTATTGTAATGTAATGTTTTAGCCTATATACGTCTCACTGTTGGTTACAGGCCTCCTCTCATTTCTGAGAGGGTTTTAGGGCAAGGAATTGTCTGCCGCGCTGCCCCAATGCGTATTGGTGAACTTCACATGTCTTCGAAATATTTTTCTTATTTCTCCAACGTGCAGGTTTCCTCACGATATTTTCCTTCAACTCGGCGGTGAAGGAAAATGTCACGTGGAAAATCGGCACTTAAAAGTGCAACTAACAATTTCATTGGTGTCAACGGGGGTCTAACCCGGATTACTCGCTTACTGTGAAATTTATAGCGATACCTATACGCGGTAGAACCATGCTGCAGCTATATTTCTGGTATAGTTGTAACACGAATGGGTCATCTCGACGGGGGAAGGACCACGCTCTCACAGATACAAGCGTAAAATAGCAGCTTAATGCTGCTGTGTTTCGTATGGTCAGTGTAGAGAACCGGAGACCCTTTTTACTGGAAACGAGGCATTCCATCTTAGTCCTCACGGGTGACAACGCATCTGTATTTTGATTCGTAAGCGAGGATAAATGTAGATGCCTATGGGCCACAGCAACCACTTACCATCAAGTGGACTGTGTGCTCGTTTGTCACCCTTATCCTATAAAAAAAGAGTGCTTAGCACCCGAGCTACCACGGCTCTTTTATTTTATTGTTGAGATGTCAGGAAGGCGACTACCCATCTTCTACCTCGGTTCCCCCTGTCATCTCTCACGACTACCACGGAATGATAGCAGTGGACCATACCACAGCTATACTGTTACCGCGCTTTTGCATAAAGCACTTTAAGGTGGAAGCGCCAGGGTAGTCCGCGAAATTCAAATTTTTTTACGGTTATTGCAATTTGCAGGTAAGTGTCAGGTTGTATGTTTTACAAAATATGATTGGCGACCGTAACGAGTATGTATTTACAGAATTATAATCATTATAATCATCAATACAACCGTCTATGTTTGTATAATTCCAATGTATGGCTATTTCTAGAGAAACTCATTCAAAGGGATTATATGAACTTAGAGGGTTGTATTGGTGATTTTAATGATAATATTTCTATAAACACATACTCCTTACAGTCGCGAATCATATTTTATTAAACATTCAACCTGACCCTGACCTGCGAATTCCAAAAAACGCAAGAAAATTTAAATTTCGCGGGCCAACCTGGAGCTTTCACCTTAACTTGCCGTTTTTCGATAGAACCGTTCATTGATAGAAGGTATAGGTTTAGTTATTGTATTTCACGATGAAGTACTACTACACACACTAACACAATGTGTATGTGCACGGCTAACAACAACCAACGTCAAAACTTCATCGTTAAATAGAACAGAGGGCGCTCGGGTGTAGCGTTCCCGAGGCCTACGCACACTAACACAATGTGTATGTGCACGGCTAACAACAACCAACGTCAAAACTTCATCGTGAAATAGAATAGCTCGCGCTCGGGAGTAGCGTTCCCGAGGCCTACGCACACTAACACAATGTGTGTGTGCACGGCTAACAACAACCAACGTCAAAACTTCATCGTGAAATAGTATAACTATAGCTAGAACATTTAGGTGATTTGCTAGCACTGCACGTACATTGACCTCTATGTTAGCTAGATATAATTTAATAACAATTGATCAAATAATAATATCAATATTTTACGTGCCTGAGCTTTAATTTACTACTCATTTACTAAATTAAGTGAACCGAGCAACAAACAAGGTCATAATTAATTGATCCTACTAAATATATACCTACTTATAATAACTGATTTTAGCCCGTAGAGGCATTCGAACTCACAAGACACACACTAGACTTTAGTAATTATTGTTGAAACAAGTATCATAATATTATGTCCTATTCCACGACATAATTGAATTTTCCAAGTCGTTCGAGCGTGATTGAAGAAAAAACAAACATCTAAATCATTCAAGTAATATTTACTGATTACTACAAGAGATGCCGAGACTTGGTCGTTTGCAGCACGCATTAGAGCCCATGGGTTCAAACTTTTTTTATAGGATAAGGGTGACAAGCGAACACACAGTCCACCTGATGGTAGATGGTTGCTGTGGCCCATAGAAATCTACATCTATTCCCATTTGCGAATCAAAATTCAGATGCGTTGTCAGCCGTGAGGACTAAAGCGTCTCCCACACACAAGCGGCTTGCGGTGGCGGTAGGGCTGCCAGATGGTCGAGATTCTTCTGGATTCTCCCGACATTTTAAACAATCTCCAGACTCCCGACAAAACTCAAAATCTCCAGACAAACAGCTTCTCGGAAAGTTCTATACAAAATAATGATTTAAAATTGCCACGCGAGATCACGTTCTTCTTCGTCATGTCCCGACAAGATGGCTATATCTTTTGGCCACTTTAGATCATTTACTGTATTAGTCTCCTGTAAATCAGTATTTTATATTGAAAAGGGAAGACGATTGTCGAAAAGAGATATTAATATGGGAGTTTGTAACAAAAAGTATAAGTCATATTGATAATAATAGTGAACGGGTTGACGAATGCAAGCAGGAAGGGGATTTCAGAAGCGTATTTATACTTTGTAACGTAATGTTGGAGTTCCAAGTAGCAATTTTAACATTGGAAAGTGCTGCATGCATTGTCATAGAACTTGAAAGAACTAATGAACCATCTCAAAAACAGGTTGGATGACAAATTTTTAGGTAGTAGAAAAATAACCTTATTAAGGAATGTTTCCGATAATGAGAAAACCCTTTTTTTGCGTCAAAGCTGTAATGTTTTTAAAACGTGCTATTCAATACTTGCAAGAACGCTATTTTTCTGAGAACTCTATATAAAAACTCGCTGTATTGTCTTTAAAAGGTACAAATTTATTTAATTGGGAAGAGTTATCCGTATTGCCTGACGTACAACTTAATATTTCAAACGATATTGACTTTATATACCGATTACTTTTGTTTTCAAGAAACACTTGAATATCTTCCAAAAAACAAGGACATGGTCACGGGGGACTATGGGTGCTGTAAAGTACCCGAAACGTCGGGAATCAATAAAAAGCAAGATAATTAAACGCGATAAAATCCGTAAAATTAGTTTTATTCAATGTGTATATGTCAACTAGTTTAATTGGTTATATGTCAACAATGTTAAGCCTTTTTGTAGTCTATTAATTTAAAAAATATTTTTTTTATTTTACGTTTTTATTTTTCATATTTATTTCTCCCGACAACAACCACAAAATCCCGACATTTTAAAATTTTGTCCAGATATTTTGGCCTTCCGATCTGGCAACCCTAGGTGGCGGTCACTTGTAATCGCCTGTAATGTAAGTGAATCCGTAAACTGCAAACTCGTGCCCAAATAGGTTTTTTCTATAATCTTATGCATATAATTTCACATCCGTATCCATAACTTAATATATAAAAATCCCGTGTTACGATGTTCACGCCGATCTCCGGAAACCGCTCAACCAATTTTCATTAAATTTTGTAAATGTGTATTCATTCATCATCATTATCATCATTACAGCACTTCACAAGTCCACTGCTGAACATAGGCCTCCCCCAAGGAATGCCACATAGGACGGAGCCACCTGCATCCATCGACTTCCTGCATGTCTTACCAGGTTGTCACTCCATCTAGTGGGGGTCGCCCTACACTTCACCTACCGGAACGAGGCTGCCACTCGAGAACCTTTCTACCCCATCGGTTGTCGGTTCTTCGAGCTATATGTCACTTCAGCATACTAATTCTTTGGGCTATGTCGGTTACTCTGGTTCTACTGCGGATATCCTCATTTTTAAGTCTATCACGCAGAGAAACGCCGAGCATAGCCCTCTCCATAGCTCGCTGAGTGACCTTGAGCGTCCTCATACGGCTAGCAGTGAAGAACCACGTCTCCGATCCATAAGTCATCACTGGCAACAAGCACTGGTTTTACAATCTCGTTTTCAGGTTTTGAGGTACACCTGATAAGCAGATGGGCTTTTTTTAAAATCTTAGTGATGATGGTGGATATTACAATATGTTACCTAGGCACATTGCGCTGTAATAAAACGCATCGTCTTCTACTTGGGAATAAATAAATTACTTATCAGTAATTTGTAGACATGCTATTTATTACATAAGTGAAGTGGCATACCAAGTAATCATAACTTAGTCTCTTGAACATATTATTAAAATGCGTTATTGCCTGTAAATCTGAAGTTTTAATAACCTACAAAAAACCAGCAACGATAAACAATGAACAAATGATCATCTAACGAAAATTCCGAAAATATTTTATTCAAAAATAGTATCATGGGAGAGAACTTAATTAGGCGCACGCTGATTGGACGAAAAATTTCACACTTATATCATAGCCACAGATTATCGTCGGGCCGTTGTTGTCTATAGCAATGCGTTAATTATATATGGTGATGGATGGTTATGCCTAATATATTATTATGGTATATACTTAGTAGTCTAGAATGGTTCGATACACATTAGGGTCAGATTAATTTGAAATCTAATTGATGCTCAGATGTTCTTGTAGAGAAGAAAAAGAGTATTAAAACTTGTTCATAACTTACCATTTGACAGTTATTTTCGATGTGGGCTTTATTATTCTAACTGCAGTTTTCGTATAAAGTTCAACTTTAAAAAAATAAATTGACTATGTGCCTGCGTGTTCGTCTATTGGTACGTAAGTGAGCTTTTTGTAAACTTGCATAGGTGCTTTGTAAACATATAATATGTAAATGATATCAACTCCCAGACAATTTTATTCGAAGCGTAATTGCATATCATCATCATCATCATCATCATTATAGCCCTTCACAAGTCCACTGCTGAACATAGGCCTACCCCAAAGAATGCCACAAAGCACGGTCCTGAGCCACCTGCATCCATCGACTTCCTGCATGTCTTACCAGGTCGTCACTCCATCTCGTGGGGGGACGCCCTACACTTCGCCTACCGGTACGAGGCTGCCACTCGAGAACCTTTCTTCCCCATCGGTTGTCGGTTCTTCGAGCTATATGGCCGGCCCATTGCCACTTCAGCTTACTAATCCGTTGGGCTATGTCGGTTACTCTGGTTCTACTGCGGATATCCTCATTCCTAAGTTTATCACGCAGAGAAACTCCGAGCATAGCCCTCTCCATAGCTCGCTGAGCGACCTTGAGCTTCCTCATCCGGCCAGCAGTGAAGGACCACGTCTCAGTTCCGTATGTCATCACTGGCAACACGCACTGGGTGTACAGTCTCGTTTTCAAGGTTTGAGGTATACCTGACGAGAAGATGTGCCGTAATTTCCCGAACGCTGCCCAACCGAGTTGAATCCGTCGATTGACCTCTCGGTCGAAGTTGGACTTACCTAGTCGGACTATTTGTCCCAGGTAAACATACTCGTCAACAACTTCGATCTGCATAATTGCATATATGAACCCCTAATTAAATTGAAATTTTTGAAGTGCGAAATTCTTTAGAATCGTTGTGAATTGAAACTCGACATAAAAAAGCGACAGTAAAAAGAGATAAATATATACATCTATAGGATTTAGCGTGCGAGCGAATGAGATAGAATACAGTATACAATGTTCCGTATTATCTCAGTCTTCTTTTCCGAAGATTTCACTTCTACTGTGTGTGAATTGCACACATGTTTTTTTTACATATAAATATATATTATATAATGTAATTAGTAATATAATTATTACATAAATTTCAGAGAGTGCGCTGCTTTTGTGAACTTTGCCAGGGTTTGGTTGAAAATTTCCGTTACTTCTAAACATCATAATTAGTAAAAAATAATCAAACGTTTTGCGTGTGGCAACACTCACTGGCAAGTGATGACGTATAAATCTGAGACTTGGTAATTCACTGCTGGCCGTATGAGAAAGCTCAAGATCGCTCAGCGAGCTATGGAGATGGCTATGATCGGCGTTTCTCTGCGTGATAAACTTACAAATGAGGATATCTGCAGTAGAACTAGAGTAACCGACATAGCACAACGGATTAGTATACTGAAACGGCAATGGGCTGGCAGGTAGGCGAAGTGTAGGCCTGCCACCACTAGTTGGAGTGATGATCGGGTAAGACGTGCATGAAGTCGATGTATGCAGGTGGCTCAGGACTGTGTTTTGTGGCATTCCTTGAGGGAGGCCTATGTTCAGCAGTGAAAGGCTGTAATGATGATGTATCAAAAGATTCGCGATTGCGTACACTTGTGACGACATAACTAGTTACCAATATTTATTTTTATTACTTTTATATGAAACACTTCCGTCTAGTGAAATTTATGTTTATTACACATATGAAACACTTACAGCCTTACTCTCATTGATTATTTATTGCTCACTTAAATTACGTATTAATTATCTCTATATCTGTCTCTTTCTATTTTCATTTAGCGAGAAGAGAGAGAAAAACTTTAAGTATTTATTAAATTGACGTCGATTTTTATGATTAAGGCTACATTATTTACGATTGTTTATTTATTTTATTTTCAGATCAAGTGTAACTTAAAACATATTATAAGATCTACAACTATAGATTCTTATTAATCTATACAAATAAAATTTAATAGTATATTACAAAGTTTTAGGTACATTCAAAATTACAACGTTGTCATCCGAAGGGCTCTTGTCTCTATAAATGTTCCCTCGGTTTTAGAGCCTTGTGGAATATTTAGAGATGATGGCAAGAGACCCGACGGTATGACATTGGTCCCTTGGGAGAGAGGTAAAGCCCTAGTGTGGGATGCTACTTGCGTAGACACTCTGGCGGCCTCTCATCTCAGGGGTACCTCGTCTAAAGCCGGGGCCGCATCCGAGGCAGCTGAACTGAGTAAGTGGCGCAAATATGAGTCTCTGAGAGATGACTACATATTTGTCCCATTTGCTGTAGAGACTATCGGTCCGTGGGGTCCACGTGCGGTGAAGTTCCTAAAGGAACTCCATCCGCGGCTGGTTGTTGCTGCTGGTGATAGAGGGCTGGTTCTTTCCTCGCTCAAAGGCTAAGTATAGCCATTCAGCGGGGAAACGCAGCCAGCGTTCTTGGCACGATACCGCGGGGAGTAGGACTATATGATAATTAAGTTTCCAGTTTTAGTTTTTTTTTTATTATCATAGTTTTATGTTGATTAATTACATATTAAAAAAAAATTAAATTACCTACAAATAAATGAAATTGAAGTGTCTGTTTGTAATATCAAAATAGCTTTCTACTAAATACATATGAAAGTGTATACGGTACTTAAAACAAAAACACTATTTTTAAAATTTTTGTCTGTCTGTCTGTCCGTCTTTCTGTCTGTCTGTCTGTTTGTTCCGGCTAATTTCCGAAGTGGCTGGACCGATTTTAACGGGACTTTCACTGGCAGATAGCTGATATTGTAAGGAGTAACTTACTAGCAAAAAAATTAAAACCATTAATTGAACGCGGGCGAAGTCGCGTGTAGCAGCTAGTGTAATATAAAATGGCGGACACTTTCAACGGAGGCTAGCCATCTATGCGCAGGAGAGGATTACAGTGCATGAGTGTGTGCATAAGCACAAGTGCACTATTCCCTCATTCTCATAGTCCGATGGGACGGTAATTCAACGCGATCAGATGGAGAGAGAAAGAAAAACGGCCTTAGCTACATTTTGAAGCACGATGTTGAAAACATCGCCAACTACTTAACTTCGCGCTGTTACTGAGAATTTTTTGAGAACAAAATCGAAATTAGTGATTTTGATCGAACATTTTTTATTCGAACCCGAAACCACATCACCAGTCGCTCTTACAACCACTAGACCTATGAGCCAGTCAATATCAAGTATATAACATAGCGATAATGTAAGTATTGCTCATAAGTTAATTATAATCTACACATAAAAATAAAATTAAAGTGCCTTTTTTATAAAATTAGGGTGACAAACGAGCACAGTCCACCTGACGGTAAGTGGTTGCTGTGGCCCATAGACATCTTCATCTATCCTCGATTACGAATCAAAATGCAGATGCGTTGTCACCCGTGAGGATCAAGATGGAATGCCTCTTTTCCAGTAAAAAGGGTCTCCGGTTCTCTACACTAACCTACAAAACACAGCAGTGTAACCTGCTATTTTACGCTGGTATTCTGTGAGAGCGTGGTCCTTCCCCGGTCGAGCCGACCCATTCGTGCTACAACTATACTATTAATATAGCTGCAGCATGGCTCTAACGTACGTAATATTGAAGAAGAAAAAAACTGGCTTCTATTAAACTCTTTATTGTTATATGCATGCTATAAAGATAAATAGCCATATTTTAAACTTTTGTCTGTCTGTCTGTCCGGGCTATTCGGAATGGCTGAATCGATTGTGATGGAATTTTACGAAATTTTAGAAAGAGATTTTGAAGTGCAGGTTTTAGGGTATACATATTTTATTCGAAAAACTGGAATATTAAAAAAAATATATTATGGTCTAGTATGGATAGTCAAAGACCATTATAATATATTGTAATGGTCTTTGACTATCTTAAAGTAATAGATCCTATCCAGGCTAAGCCGGGGCGGGTCACTAGTCGTATAATAAATACATGGTTTAACGTGCATTGTCAAAAACTGGTGACCTTAAGATATAATATGGTCTTACACGGCAAAGCAGCAAAAGTTTTAATGTACCCATTTCAAATGTCACAATAACAAAATAAAAAAGAGAATGTATAACAGAAAAATATGTCGAAAGTTCTAATTTTCGAAAGTCCGTTTGCGTAAAGTCCAAAATGTTGTTATAGTATTAAAGCCGTATAATATTTCTTTCTCGTGCATAATGAATAATTACACAGTTATAATTATTAATTATGACTGTTATCTGGCTGCGTACGATAATCTTAGTTCATTTTCATACCATGGCCGCCATAATAGGCGTTTTAGAATATGTTTGGAACATCTTTACTTTTGAATTTTGATTTAATTGAATTACGCTGTAGTTATATTACAGTTGCAGCACGAATGGGTCGGCTCGACTATGATAGGACCACGCTCTAACAGAATACCACCGTGAAATAGCAGCTTATTGCTGCTGTGTTTCGTATGGTGAGTGTAGAGAACCGGAGACTTTTTACTGAAATAGAGGCATTTCATCTTAGTTCTCACAGGTGACAACGCATCTGCATTTTGATTCTTTATTGAGGAGAGATGTGGATATCTATGGGTCACAGCAACCACTTACCGGTGGACTGTGTTTGATGACTGACTCGTTTGTTACCCTATCCTATTAAAAAAACACACCTGCTTTTTAACTGACAACGCATTTGCTTTTTAACTGACTTCAAAAAAAGAAGGTACTCAATTCGACTGTATTTTTTAAGTGTGTTTCTTCAGAACTTTTTCTCGATGAACCGATTTCGATGATTCTTTATTTCAACGCTGGTGCTTCTCATTTGGTCCCATATAAATTTAACACATTCACGGACAGTACGCCCATTTTCGTGACATTCTGAATTTATATTACGACACAACGCCTATTTACGATAAAATATTTTTTTCCTTATTTGCCACTACGTAAATAAGCGCGGTATTCGTTTACGGTTAATATGAAGATCTACTTTTACTGTCATAACCCAAACAGTATCAAGATTGTACTGTCACAACATAAAATTTTATGATAGTAAATGTGTGCTATCTACACATACATGCAAATTTTGCTATAGTACCCATGTTGTGGCACCACGAATGTAGCCGTTGCGTTCGCGTCGTGAGTCAAACGAACCAGTCGCGTAGTGTCACCGGGAGGAGAGGACACGCTCGCTTGCGTCAAATCGTTCGTCGTCGTTCGTTGAATACTTACGCGTTTTTCCTGGTAAGTAATTTAGTGTTATAATATGTTATTGTCTGTATAAAGATAACCGAATAGTAACCAGTCTTTCAAAAATGGTTAATACTTATTGTATCAAAAAACCGTTAGCGTAAAAAGCACGATAAATTTAAAAATATAATGGAATAAACTTCATATTATTTTGTAGGTAAGTGTCGATTTTTTCTTTTGTTGTGCGTCTAATTCTCTTTCAATTGTCTTCAGATGGCCTCAAAAAGAAACAAATTGAGCAGAGGCAAGCCAAAATCTTTGTTTCGAGATGATGAATCTAACCACCAATGGTGAATATGGTTCAGACCACAATTACGAGCCCGCTGATGAAGATGAAGATAGCAGCAGTGACTACAGTGAAATTTTCGATGTTCATAGAAGTCGCTTTGAACGGAATAGACAAAGAATTGGGTCTGAAAGCGAGAAGTCGTATCATGGTTCTGCTGGCGATCAAAGCGATAATGGCGAGCAGTTAGACCAGAATTCTGTTAATGAAAGAAACTTTGATGAAACCGAACGTGATTCCGACATAAGCGATTGTAGTATTTTCGATCACCATCAAATTCAAGTAGCAGGGAATGAGAAAGAAAGCAGCGTTCAAAGGTATGAAAGTCAAGAGAACAATGCTGTTAGAAATCATAAAGATAACAATGATATTCACTTACAACAAAATTATGAGCTATCGGAATATAGAAATCAACAAGTCGAAGAAGAAATAAGAATGAGTCTGGAGACTAATGAGGTGATTGGTGTTCAATTTCCATAAATTCAGGAGCCTTATCAGGATAGAAGAGGAGAAGAAAAACTTACAGCTAGAATGAGAGAGGAGCTGAATGAGGTGGTTCAAGATCAATCTCCACAAAATCAAGCACAATCTCAGGCAAATTTAAATGAGGCTGGACCGAGCAGAAGAAGAAGTTCAGTAAATACAGTACGTCGAGGGACTCCTCCACCAAATGACACAATTTGGGAAGATACTGTCTCAAATATTGCTTCTATTGACTTTAGATCTCCAGAGAAAGGCCCGACATTTGAAGTTCATGAAAATACCACATGCGAGGAAGTATTTGACCATTTATTTACCACAGAGATGATAGAGTATTTGGTTGAACGAACAAATTCCTATGGAGCTGCTCTTACCAAAACAAATAGGCCACATACACGTCATGCACGCAATGCTGCCTTTCGAGTAACAAATCCTGAAGAGATGAAAAAATTTTTAGGTCTTACTTTATTAAATGGTCACATTCGTGTTCCACAACAAAGGAAACTTTTTACATATGACGACCCCTTGTATTTTCACCCTGTCTTTAACTATACAATGTCTTGCAGAAGGTATGAGCAAATTTTAAGATGTCTGTATGTAGCTGATTTGGGTGCGAAAGGGTCTGGAAAAATTGAAGGTTTTATAAACACAGTGACTCAAAATTTTCGAAATGTATTCAATCCAGGTCAAGACTTGTCTCTTGACGAGTCTTTGCTACTTTATAGAGGACGATTAATATTTCGTCAGTACATAAAATCAAAAAAAGCTAGGTATGGCATAAAGTTTTACGTTTTAACTACAGCGGATGGATACGTTTTAAATATTATAATGTATAGCGGAGCAGAAAATATTGAAGCCAATGAAAGGAGGACTGACAAACTGGTACTGCGTTTAATGCGCCCATATCTTTTAAAAGGGCATAACTTATTTATGGACAATTACTACAATTCAGTGACCCTTTCTGAAAAATTACTTGATTTGAAAACACACACCAACGGCACGCTGCGTAAGACAAGAAAAGACAATCCTAAAGAAATTGTACAAAAGAAACTCCAAAAAGGCCAGCATGTGTGGGCTAGGAAAGGAAAAGTCTATGTAAGTGCCTGGAAAGATAAAAGAGACGTCTATATGGTTACCACCATGGATCATCCAGCGCTCATTGAAGTCACAAACTGATTTGGAAAAAAGAAAACTAAACCCATAGAAGTGAACAGATATAACAAATCCATGTCCGGTGTTGATCGCTTGGATCAGATGATAAGTTATTATTCATCACCAAGAAAAACTATAAGGTGGTATAAAAAGGTCCTATTTCATATTATGGACACCACAGTTTGGAATTCCTTTTACATTTATAAAAATTTTGTGAAAAAAGATAAGAAGTATGAGTATGTGACATACAGAGAAGAGTTAATCAGGAAATTGATCGGCCTGAAAGAAGAAAAAGGAAAAGATTTAATTCGAAATTCCAACAAGAATGACAGCAGGCGGAATGTGCTTCAAACTGAATCACAGCTTCATGAAAATATTGAACGCAGTAAGGTAGAAACGCAGGACAACTTTTCTCAGCCAAATTCAGGAAACCATGGACATTGGCCGACTCGCATGATGCCATCTGCAAATTCTAAGAAGAAGTACGCATTTTTGACATGTAAGCAATGTTCGAAACAAAAGGTACGACGTGACACAAGTTACTTCTGTAAAGGTTGCAATAATTCTCCAGCACTTTGTCCTTCATGTTTCGAAGATTGGCATAAAGATTTGTAAACTGTCAAGTGTAATTTTATAAATACATAGATTATCATAATATCAAGGATGACATTTTAAATATTCCTTATTTAAAATGTCATCCTTGATATTATGATAATCTAGATTTTATAAAATATTGTGATACTACATTTTTGAAAAACAAAAAACTGTTTGTTATGCTTAACTTAGTTAGCTTTTTAGCTTATTAAAAAAAGGAGACCTAGAAAAATAATAATTATATGTTAATCGAGAGAAAAGACGTATCTGATAATTATTTTGTTTTGTTAATTATTAACCAAGTTTAAGTTAAGAAAATATTTTTGTTTAAATATAAGACTGTTATTTTTTTTTAAGTTTGGTATAAAAATATGATTTTCCATAGTTTTGATTTATTCAATAAAACATTTTTTTTTTTGTTTCACAAAGTTTTGATTATTATCATCATGATTCCTATGGTAGGGACGTAAACTGACGTACTGTCATACTACACTTGTTTATACACATAATCTTGATAGCAACATGGCAGTACGCCTATTCGCTATGCGTACAGAGACTTACTGTCATATGCACACGATGATATCAATCACGATGCGACAACACGACTATTTCGTGGCACGTACCGAAGCGTACTGTCATATGAACGCCATAATTTTAATTACGATGTGACAGCACGACTATTTCGTGCCACGTAAATAAGCGTACTGTCATTAGAAGACCATAATTTAAATTACGACGTGGCAGCACGACTATTTCGTGCCACGTACATAAGCGTACTGTCATTAGAAGACCATAATTTAAATTACGACGTGGCAGCACGACTATTTCGTGCCACGTACATAAGCGTACTGTCATTAGAAGACTATAACTTTGACTACGATATGACAGCACGATTATTTCGGGCCACGTACAGAAGCGTACTGTCTCACCACAATTGTACAAATATATTGCTATGTGTCAGGAAGTATATAGGCGTGGTAGTAATTTGTATGGAATTTTTTAGTGTCATATTTCAAACTTGGTGCAGTGTCCAGTGTCCGTGAAAGTGTTAATCAAAATCTGACTAGTAGTTTTTGAGCTATCCTTCATAAATAATAATGCGTATTTAATTGATTTCGACTACATTGATAATGTTCTCATTTTATTTGTATTGAAGTCAGTCGTACAAAATTTTGAATTGTACCACTTGTTGATTCTTAATTGAGGGTAGATGTTGATGTCTATGGGCCACAACATTAACTTAAGGTGAAAGTTCCAGAGTGGCCCGCTAAATTCAAATTTTCTAACGTTTTTTAGAATTTGCAGGTCAGGGTCAGGTTGAATGTTTAACAAAATATGATTCACGACCGTAACGAGTATGTGTTTACAGAATTATTATCATTAAAATCACCAATACAACCCTCCAAGTACATATAATCCCTCCGAATGAGTTTTTCTGGAAATAGCCATACAATGGGATTATACGAACTTAGAGGGTTGTATTGATGATTATAATGATAATAATTCTATAAACACATACTCGTTACGGTCGCGAATCATATTTTATTAAACATACAATCAGACATTGACCTACAAATTGCAAAAAACGTAAGAAAATTTGAATTTCGCGGGTTACCCTGGCGCTTTCACCTTAAGCACTCGCGTAGAAATATCATAAGCGACACGTGGTAGAGTAATGCTGCAGCTATGTTATGGTTGTAGCACGAATGGGTCGGCTCGACCGGGGAAGGACCACGCTCTCACAGAATACCAGCGTAAAATAGTAGCTTAATGCTGCTGTGTTTCGTAAGACCCTTTTTACTGGAAACGAGGCATTCCATCTTAGTCCTCACGGGTCAACGCGTCTGCATTTTAATTCACAATCGAAGATAAATGTAGATGTCTATGGGCCACAGCAACCTCTTACCATCAGGTGGACTGTGTGCTCGTTTGTCACCCTAATTCTATAAAAAGAAGCGAGCAGACCATGAATCCGATTATTATTAAAGTTTGGCTTTTGGTGACAAAAGCGGCGTTACAACTTTCCAACACATCATATCGGGCACAAAGTAAAGATATAAAATATACTTAAACTACATATTAGATTAAGTAATTGAGACAAGCAGGTTACGTTACATAAAAAATTAATACATATATATCAATTTGTCTTCTAATATTTCGTAACGACAATTACGAGGTGAAGGCCGGTTAGAAATAACGTAACTTAAGTAAATGAAATTTGAGAATGTTGAACTTAATTTATTACAGCTGTTACCTATATGAAGTTGAAGTTGACTCTTCTCACTGATTCTTTTTATTAGTTTACTATCTGTTCGTCGCGACTTCGCCCGCGTGTAATTTAGGGTTTTAATTATGTTGCGCGGAACCCTAATTATTTTTCTAGAATATAAGTAGCCTAAGACTTATAACATCAGCTATCTGCCAGTGAAAGTCCCGTCGAAATCGGTCCAACCGTTTCGGAGATTAGCCGTAGGAAACAGACATACAGAAATTTTAAAAATTGTGTTTTTGTTATAAGTACCGTATTTACTTTCATATGCATTTAATAAAAAGCTGGTATTTTGACATTACAAACAGACACTTCAATTTTATTTATTTGTATAGATGGGCATCAGGGTTGAACTTATAATAATGATAAAATATTTATTCATTGACCTAAAGTAACAAAATGAAAGTTAAACTAATACAAACATAATATTGTAGGAAGGACAATGAAAGTGTTCTGACTCAGCATGTGTTGCAGAGAATCTACAACGCTGTTATTCTGTTAGCAACCGTACTTATCTATCATACAAACAGTACATATGTATGTAGAACTTATCTATGTATAGATAAGTACGACCCTGGTGTAAATAAAATTGAAGTGTCTGTCTGTAATATTGAAATAAGTGAATTCTATTAAGTTCAGGGCGTTATTTCCATGTTATTAAGATATAAACCATTTTTTTTACTTTTATCTGTCTGACGGTCTATACGTCTAGACTAAGTTTTGGAATAGCTAAAACAATTGAGATGAAACTTTACGGACAGATAGAGAGTAATGCCAGGAGAGATCTAGGATATATTTTGTTTAAAAAAAGAAAAACCAAAAATTGATAAAATAAATAGCCATTGACCCTTAAATCTAAATACCGCTACATTGTTAGCTCCTTTCTAGGCGAAGCCGCATGCGACAACGTACTAAATGAGCTACATAGTTTTATGATTTTTTTTATAGAATAAGGGTGACAAACGAGCACACAGTCCACCTGATGGTAAGTGGTTGCTATGGCCCATAGACATCTATATCTATCTTCTTAGTGCCTCTTTTCCAATAAAATGGGTCTCTGGTTCTCTACACTCACCATACGAAACACAGCAGTATTAAGCTGCTATTTCACGCTGGTATTCTGTGAGAGCGTGGTCCTTCCCCGGTCGAGCCGACCCATTCGTGTTACAACTATAAAATTAACACAGCTGCAGCATTGCTCTAACACGTTTATTTAACGAAGGAAAAAACAAAAATTGATAAAATAAATGGCCATTGACTCTTAAATCTAAATATCGCTACATTATTAGATCCTTTCTAGGCGAAGCCGCATGCAACAACGTGGAAAATGAGCTACATAGTTTTATGATTAAATTGTTAGTAGCAACCCTGTTATATCGGTGTTTGATACGTGTTTAACCTCACAATCATTATTGTTTAGATTATCTCCTTGAGTAATAGCAATTGATAACAAGTTGAAACACCCACGTTACGTGTTTGACCCAAAAGAATTTGACCTAAAAACAATTTGACCTCTTAGGGGTCGTATTACCGCAATCATTAATCAATCTCTTGTCATATAATATCGTTTGACAGCGACTTGTTGCGTATGATAGTGGTAGGCCTACACGTTTATGGTACATACAGTAACAAGTGTTGATAATTCGTGTTTGACAGAGGTTCTCAAAGTTATACGAGTCACGACTGCCGCTCTTTACTTACTTGCTTTTGAGTGTTGGGGGTTTTCTTTTATAAGAATGGGCGTGGATGTGAGAAAACAAGCAGATGGCCCATCTGATGTTAAACGCCATCCTCTGCATATAACAATAGTAATATGACTTAGGTCTTTCCCTACTTGAGTCAGGGAAGACCCAATTCAAGTCGCATCAAGTCCTGTCACATTCTGATACGAGAAGGTAGAATGTATCATGTATCTGTAATTTCGCAGGTGATAGTTACTATCAATTATAAGGGTGAGAGTCGTGTGTTAACCTGCGTTCGCCCCGAAATAAGTGCACCAGATTATTGTTACATCTGAGTAATGCCGGACTGGCGGACTGCCGAACTGGCGCCACGCAGCTAGGGCGCGTTGAGACACGGCACTACGTATCGATTGCCAGAGCGAGCGGCTTATTTTATTAATATAGAATTAAATGTTGTAAATTTGAGTAATTAAATGTATTAATGTATAAAGTAAAAGTTTATTTTAAATTATATCTGGCTCATGCACCTTACCAGCTTAAATAGATGTCAAGCGCCTTCCTATGCGGGTCTTTGCACCTTCCACGGGAGGTGCGCCGCCCACTTTGAAAATCCTTGGTCTAAGGCATGAACCGCGCGTTTGTCGGCTAACGCGGTGTACCCAATCTTTATAATGATCTGATGAATGAATTGCATGTGTTTGTTAGTCTGGGTCAACTCCGCAACAGTGGGGGAACCCTGGTCTGGTTTGTACTGCTCAAAGTTTAAAGCGATAAAGCAGATGTTCGTGTGGTTAGACGGAGCTTCTCTTATTTTTTTATGGAATAAGGTTGACAAACGAGCATACAGACCACCTGATGGAAAGTGGAAGCTGTGGTCCATAGACATCTATATTTAACCTCGATTAAGACTCAACAGACAGATTCATCGTCACCCCTGAGGACTAAGATGGAATACATAGCTTGCAGTAAAAACAGGTTCTCTACGATACGAAACAGAAGCATTAAGCTGCTATTTTATGCTGGTACTCGTATTCTGTGAGAACGTAGTACTTTCTCGGACGAGCCAACCTATTCGTGCTACAACCATAATATAGCTGCAGCCTGGCTCTACCACGTATAAAAATAGATACATTTATAGAAAAGTTGTTCGGAAACTCGATAGCGCGATTTAGACTTCTTCAGTGTGAATGTGTGTGGGGCATCATTGTGGTGGGAACTATCGTATTACTGCCAAAGTGACGTAATAGCCAAGTACTTCCTGATCATGCGGTCCTCAAGTTGGTTGATGATTTTCAAGTAGTCCTGAAAGTCATATTTTCCTATTTCGGCATTTATGACATTTGCACTTTACAGTCGCAATACGTGAGGTTGCAGGGTTGGAGTGCATTCGTAACGTATTTGTGATCAATCTGAATCAGTCGTGACCGGCGGACGAACCTACCGCCATCTTTAATCTTTGAGTTCTGTGAAATTGCTTTAGCAAATATTTGTTACGTTTCTTAAAATGGTTGTTATTCGTTTTTCGTGATATGAAAAAAATCTATAGAAAGTTTTATCTTTTCGATGTTTTTTTAGATTCTATCTCTGGTGACTCCCTGTACACACAGTCTACCCGACGGTAAGTGGATGTGACCTGAATTGACGGTCTAGTAACTAGACAGTCAATTTAGGCCACAACATTTAAAAAAAAACTTTGACTTACAATGTTAATAAATTAATCATAGATATCTTCGTTTTCACTTTTAAAATAGATTTTTACAAAATTCAATACTATTTTCCGACTATTTTTATTTACTATATACCGACATCAAACAGGAGGGGGTACTCAATTCGATTGTATGTATTTTTTACGTGTGTTCATAACTTTTTCCGAGTGAACAGATTTCGATGATATTCTTTTGTTATTTGAAAGCTGACGCTTCACATGTGGTCCTATATAAATTTGACCAAGGTCTGAGGAATAGTTTTTGAGTTTATCTTTTATTTATATTGAAGTCGGTTGTTCAAAATTTTTCATTTTAAATTATGTGTGATTTTGCTTAACTTGAACTTTGCAACTTCAAAAATAAATTTAGAAATCCTGCCATTGTAACTAAAATTGTTTTCGTCTGACAAAGGCAAGTGTGACCAAGGAACTCACAGTGCATTTGAAAGTAAGTGGGTACTGCAGTCCAAGGACATCTGCACCCAACTTCAAACAAAGAATCATCTCTGAGGACTAAGAATAGAATAGAATAGAATAGAATAGAATAGAATAGAACAGAACAGAATAGAATAGAATAGAATAATTTTTATTCAATATACGAGTCACATGTGTAATTCTTATTGAAAGTCATTTTTTACTTTACCACTGGGAAGTCCTGGGAAGAACCAGCAAGAAACCAAGCAGGACTTTTTTTTAAAGCAAATTTTACATTAATGGTTGTACAAACTATACAAGTACAAAATTTATTTTAGAAACAGCTTGGAAGCGATCACCTCATTCCCAGGGGTTATTATCAACCATGTATTCATTTATACTATAATAACCCTTTTTATACAGTTTCAACTTAACAAAACATTTAAACTTGCTAATAGAGAGAGCCAGTACACTTTCCCGGACCTTGTTGTAATAGCGTATACATTGCCCAAGAATGAATTACTGACTCTGTGGAGTCGACAAACTGGTGTCACTAGCTTGTGTTTGTTCCCAGTGTTTACAGAATGTATATCCCTTTTTTTACTAAAACTACCTTTGTTTTTGTGAACATACATTAAATTTTCGTAAATATACTGAGAGGCCAAAGTTCATATATTTATTTCTTTAAATTTATCTCTAAGAGACTCTCTCGGTTTTAGGTTGTAAATAGCTCTAATGGCCCTCTTCTGTAAAACAAAAATAGTTTCTGAATCAGCCGCATTTCCCCATAGCAAAATCACATAAGACATTATGCTATGGAAATAAGTAAGATGGAGTGTAACGCAACCTGACTAGTCCGCGTCAGCAAAAGTAAGAGAGAGAGAGAGAGAGAGAGAGAGAGAGAGAGAGAGCACCTCTTAAAATACTTTGTGTCTCGAAATATTCGCTAATATGAAAACCATTAACTCAAAATTATTAGCAATTCTCTTTAAATTCTAACTATCCAGGTTCCATTGTGTATCAAATGTTATTAATAGTAGTAATAAGTGATGCAGCCGAAGATGGTGAAGCGCACTTAAGAAAAGCTTATACACCCTAGCTTGAAGTCATCCATATTGTGATCGGATGGAAGACAGATGATTATTCCACTCCTTTGGCTTTACTGTAGGCATGACGAACAATGAAAAAGTTTATTTAGGTTTTTCATAAGCTAGAACTCGGCAATTGATTTACGGTCAAGATAGACACAATCGAGTTCTGATCTGGCTTCATTCCCCATTGCAAAGTCGATTTTTATGTAATTCTGAACGCTTTGTGCTCAACGGGACTATTTCTTCTCATCAGATCGCATCTACGCACCGTTTCACTGCACGTGAGAAGTATGCCACGGGAATTCGTCAGGAGACAATGGCGCTTATGATTTATAGTTTTTAAATGTAATTTAGTTAATTTTGACCAAACTTACGTTACTCCAAACTGTGTAGTGGCGGTGTAAGAATATCCATCACCGCATCGCTCCGAGGGTGTCGTAAGAGGCAACAGAAAGGTTTTTTTTTAAATCTTCCTGATAAAAAAAATATAAAACAAAACTGCGGTTTTTCTATATTGATAGAAAATCCACCCTATAAGGCAATCTATGGGAGAGAGCTATATTCAGCAGAGGCTGTAATGGATGGAAATTCTTTAACATGGATTTTGGAATTATCTGTGGTGACGGTAAAAATAATTAATTGCCTGATTCTTGGGGTAGGTAATGTAGACGTTTCTTAAATTTGAGAACGCGGTAGGGTCTACGCATGGCAAAGGCACTAACTGGATGCATGCTAGGAGCAGTAAACGCAAGTAAAATTACGTTCATTGGATGAGAGTGCAAAAGGTACTAAGTTTTTGGTAGAAGTTATGACCAGCAGCAAACTATCGTAAGTTGATAATGAGGATAATACAACTTAAACTGTTTTTTTTATATACATCTATCCTCGTTTGCAAATCAAAACGTAGATGCGTTGCCACCCGTGAGAACTGAGATGGAATGCCTCTTATCGAGTAAAAAGGGTCTCCCGGTTCTCTACACTTACCATGTGAAACACAGCAGCATTAAGCTGCTATTTACGCTGGTATTCTGTAAGAGCGTGGTCCTTCCCCGGTCGAGCTGACCCATTCGTGCTACAACTATACAATTAATTATGTAGTTTCAGCATGGCTCTACCACGTATAAAATTTAATTCATTTTCATTAATTTATGAGTAAAATCATTGTACCTATATACATGCAAAATTATCGCATTAAATCTTTTTCAATTTTGAATTGTTTCATAATAAATGAAACTACTTGTACTTTGATTGACTAGTTACATGCCTTTTGTCCATAATGAAATATGACTTTTTATCAGAAATATAATAACCGACGCCCTCTCTGCGGTGATGCTCTAGGCCAGTGTCTAGTGAGGTTTATGATAAACACATCACTGTCCACGGTACTTCTAGTTTAAATCTGAGACTAATTGTGAACTTCTTTTTGTCATAGGTCGGTCAAGGGCGGATTATCCTTAAGACAAATTAGGCCTAGTGGCGCAAGCTAACAAGAGCGCGCGCGGAAGTTTTTAAGCGAAAAGAAATTAAGTATTACTTGTATAACATAAAATATACTTTCTATAAAGATGTAGAGCTTCCAAAGCGCGCCCCGTCTACTCAACTCTCTTATTACATCTTTCACTCATGCCCACCTGTTATGTGTCCTAATTATTTCGCAACTGAACTACGAGTATGTTATAAAATATAATATAGTTTATTTGCGAAATAAGTAGATATATTTTATAATATATGGCCGCCAGGCGCCGACGAGGGGAAAGCCTGAGACGCTTTTGAGTTTTGACATTTAAACCTCCACTGAAGGGAGTAACTGTTATAAGAAGTTGACAGAAACGTAACTTTTATGGATAATATGTTCAACGAGCATCTTTGCGTTTAGATATAATACAGCTAAATTGAGAAGGTCGGCTTAAAATCGACATTAAGACATTCCCTCTGGTTTTCAAGTTCGAGTGAGCGATGTCTTTGTTTAATGTCAAGGAGGCGTCCGACTTTTGTACCAGTTTCCATTAATGTTGTCGTATTTTGGAAGTTGCGGTACAGAAAGTCGTTAGTTAATTTATTCTTAAGACGGATTACTTTTGATTTCTTATCACATTAAGGAGCGAAGTGGCCATCTTATAGAGGAAAGATACAGATGCGTTTTTAAATCTTAGGACTGAGATGAAATTCCTTTCAGGCTATAGTTATATTTGCACTTTTACCTTCAAATTGGAACAGTAGTGGGCGAATTAGTTTGTTCTGGTTTTTCTGCAGAAATAGGTAGGGGTATGGTACTTATCCAGAACAGGCACTTAGTCGATTTTTATTAATAGCAATAAGAAAACGCTATATGAATTGATATATATGTACTACGCACTAGATTTTGCATTCCAAACATTGACTATGTTCATCTCAACTGTACTGCAATCCGTACACTAAACTAAATATTGCGTAAATTGAAGATTTGTGAAATCCATAATATAATAATTATTACATTTTGTTTAGAAATATGTTTATTTAAATTAAAATAAGAGTATTTTATAACAGTGGTAGTTTTCTAACAGTGGTAGAGCCACGCGGCAGCTTTTGCTGTCGCACGGATGGGCCGGCTCGAACCGGGGTGGTACCACGACCTCACAGAAAACCAGCGTGAAGTAGAGGTTTACCTCTGCGTTTCGCTTGGTGAGTGCAGGTGGTCGGAGGCCCTTTTTACTGGAAATGAGGCATTCCATCTAAGTCCTCACGGGTGACAACGCATCTACATTTTGATTTGTAACAGAGGATAGATGTAGATGTCTATGGGCCGCAGCAACCACTTACCATCAGGTGGACTGTGTGCTCGTTTGTCACCCTTATCCTATAAAAAAATAATTCTTATATTTATTTTATATTAATATATTATTTTATATTAAATTAAAGTCTTCGCGCATACGCGACTCTACGATCTCCCGGGCATGCGCGAAGACATAGAGTAGCGCACAAGTTTTGTTTGGAATAGCTTCTCTAGTACGTAGTACATAATAATAACTCAATGACTATAGGATTTCTGAAAGTATCTATATTTTTTATTTTTATTGAATAAGAGTGACAAGCGAGCACACAGCTCACCTGATGGTAAGTCGATGCTGTAGCCCATAGACATCCTACATCTATCCTCTATTAAGAATCAAAATGCAGATGCGTTGTTATTCCTAAGGACTAGATAGAATTACGAAAATTAAAGACGAAAAAGGGTCTCCGGTTCTCTACACTGTGCATACGAAACACTTGCTGTCCGTAAGTCTCGCTAAAACTCGAAAACGTCCCGAACGATTTTGATGAAAGTTTTTATGTGTTTGGTGTGGGTTCCTTGATGGTTCATATTCACAATTGGACCTGTGATGGCGCTGTTATTGAGGTCAAGAAATCACCTGTACGAAGCCGGGCGTATCACTAGTTTTATATTTAAAAATATTTACAGGAAAACTAAAACTATCATAGCTTAGTAAAGGGGAGGAGTACCTCGTGGTATGATGTCAAGGACGTTGACTGCGTAACCTCGCTGAACATAGCTCTGGGCAATAAGATACTAGTAATTGTAAGCTTTGAATTTTACATAGAAGCCTTTGAGATATTCACGATTAAATTATATGTATGTGCTATATAATTTACGTCTGACCCTTCTACAATCTCTTGATGGATTGAAGCATTGAGAACTCTACAACGATGATATGATCAGTTTTTGTGTGTATTGTTATGTATATATAGTGACGGTGTAAGGGTATCAACTACTCTATATTGTACCGTGGATGTCGTAAGAGGTGACAGAAATAAACCAGGAGATGGGCAGCGGCCTCTTTGTAATATGAACTAAATAATTAAAAAAAAAAACTTTGTACAACCGACTTCAATATAAAGTATTAAGGAAAACCTTGATCAAATTTATATGGGACTACATATGAAGCACCAGCTTTCAAATAAAAAAAGAATCATCGAAATCGGTTCACCCAGTAAAAATTTATGAAGTAACACACATGAAAAAACATACAGTCGAATTGAGTACCGGCTCCTTTTTAAAGCTGGTAGAAAATAGGAAACGGCGGTTACCAATCCGCCTGCCAAACATGACCGTAGGGCAACTAGGGCAGAGTAGAGCAGGGTAGAGCTTCAGCAGTGGACTTTTCATAAGCTGTAACGGTAATAGTAATGGTTAAACTCAAATTTTTACACGTGGTAGAGCCATGCTGCAGCTATATTAGTAGTATAGCTGTAGCACGAATGGGTCGGCTCGACCGGGGAAGGACCACGCTCTCACACAATACCAGCGTAAAATAGCAGCTCGGTGCTGCTATGTTTCGTAAGGTGAGTGTAGAGAACCGAAGACCCTTTTTACTGGAAAAGAAGCATTCCATCTTAGTCCTCACGGGTGACAAGTGGTGGTGGTGGGTGGGCCACAGCAACCACTTACCACCAGGTAAACTGTATGCTCGTTTGTCATCCTATCCTATAAAAACATACAGTTCATCTCATGGTTGTAACCTATATTTGTACTTGATTAAGAATCAATATGTCGAATGCGTTGCCTATTACTATATCGACAATAATGCTGTCGAGGCTGCAAGACCACATCACCCGGCGTGAGATTGCCCTTTTCCTTCTTTTTTTTCTATTTTAGAACAGAAAATGCTGGGCAAATGCTTAGGCAGAAATATATTCTTATTATAATCATCATCTTCATTTAGTGAATAATTAAACAGGTAGATTTATACGTGACATCTCGTTGTATGAAGAAGATAATGAATCTGAAAGAAGCGAAAGAGATATGTAAGGATCGTGACACTTGGCGATCTGTTCTCTCTGGCTACCCCGTCAGGGATTGTGCGTGAAGATAAGTAAGTAAGTAAGTAAGATTTATACGTGGTAGATCCATTAATCTATTATTCTATCTATATATTATATTAGGGTCGTAGCACGAAAATGTTGACTAGACCGTGTAACGACCACACTCTCACATAATACCAGCGTAAAATAGCTGCTTAATGCTGCTGTGTTTCATATGGTGAGTGTAGAGAACCGGAGACTCTTTTTACTGGAAACAAGACATTCCGAAAATAGTTCCCAGGAGTGACAATGCATCTGATTCTTAATCAACAATAAATGTAGATATCAATGGGCCACAGCATACAATTACCATTAAGTGAACTGTGTGCTCGGTTGTCACTCTTATTCCATAAAATGACGTTTTGGAATTTTGGCGCTGCTCACTTCTTAGTATTTTACAATCTAGCTTAGACTAAGACTTTAATAGAGAGCGTTTGGCAGACCGTGCAGCATGTCACAAACACACGGTGTTGTATTACAGCGTGCTTAAAATTATGTTTCGAATACTAGATCTGATTGGAAAACGTACCGCTTGGCCACAAGCCGCGCCGCACGTCAAACGCAACATACAAATACACAGATGTTTGGAAGTTCTTTTTAACACAACTTCCTCTGATACACATGATAGTAAGTGACCAATGCGGGTAGCATTGGTTGACATGGACACCTGCAATCAACTTCAGATAAACTGTGTTGTTGTCAGATTAGAGGACAAAGATGGATTTCCTTATGTCCTGTAATTGTTGACACTCTATGCCTTTCAGAACGGATAACAGCAGCGCACGCACTGCGGTTTGATGTTAGAAAATGAGTTCTATATTCTAGCTAAGTAGCTCTCTTTTTCTTTGAACATTAACTTTATTTTCGCATTGCATTTTATAATGAAAACCTTGTCAGAAATCCTAATTTGGTATTTGTTCTCATTAATAATTCGATGATGAGGTTACAGTGGTATATTACATCAGAAATATTTCTACAATCTCAAAATCGATACCGTAAAATTTTTGCTTTTAAACGCAACTTTTGTAATATGATAATTCAAGAAGGATTTGTGTAGTAAAATAGAACGACAAATAAGATTGAAGTCCACCTGGTGGATACTGTTGCCAATGGACAGCTGCAACCCGCTTCAAAAAACACAGATGCAAAGACACAAAGTCACCACCACTCATGCATTGTCACCTCTGAGAATTACACTGGAATATCTTACAGGTTGCAGCCTCAATTTATACTGCCTCTGGTATTTTTTATATACCTTATAATGTCCTTAGACGGATTTTCAATCACAGCGGCCATTCTCAACAGAGACTAGTCATTTGCGCAGACCAGGATTATAGTGTCCAGGTGTATGCGCAAACACATGTCCACTCTCAATTCACTCACTCTCCGATGGGCCGGTAATCTGACATGACTGGAGAGAGATAGAGAGAGATCAAAGGCTTTACATGCTTTCCGAGGCACGCGGGTGGAACACCGCCAACTTCCTAACTACGATGTGCTACTGAGAGTATTTTGTCAGACAAAACCAATAACAGATTTTGACCCCACCCGAAAATTGATCCCGGGACTTCTCGATCAGCGGTGGCACTTATGATCACTACACCAACGAGGTAGTCTATGTAATAATTTTTTTATATAATAAGGGTGACAAACAAGCATACATAGAAATTTATATACATTACATTTTATACGTGGTAGAGCCATGCTGCAGCTATATTAGTAGTATAGTTGTAGCACGAAATGCTACAACTATACTATTAATTGCTGGCCAAATGCTTAGGCAGAGTGCTTGACTACCATTCCACCTGATGGTAAGTGGTGATGCAGCCGAAGATGGTGAAGCGCACTGACTTAACAAAAGCCGGTAAAATCTTACAGCGCAATCGTCATTTATTAAACGTTCGGAAACTATAACAGATGTCTTTTAGGCGACAGGATCCACTTACCATCAGGTGGACAGTGTGCTTGTTTGTCACCCTTACGGCTTTGTGGTTCACTCGGTTGGAACGAAGTTCCTTTAGTAGTATATTATTCTTAACATCACAGCTGCCTTTGATTTAATAAAAGTTGAGTTAGTAATAATAACACTGAACTTTGAAGTAAATTGTTTAAATTTTAAATCCTTTCTGAGGATCCAAATTGGCGGCCTCAGTGAAGTCCAATCCCAAATACTCGTACATGTGGCAACCTAAAAATTTTGTATACTTAAAGAAGTAATGTGTCAATAATGTTAAGCCTTTTTTTAGTCTATTAATTTAAAAAAAACATACGTGAGTGTAGAGGAACACTTGGTTGGAACGAAGTACCTTTCGTTGTATATTATTATTGATAAACGTATTATATTATTGATTAACAAATGCTAATAAATGAATTACTATCATCTATTAAAATGAAGCGTCATTTAAAATGATATTTATTTCATGGCAATATAAGAAAAGTGCAAGAGAGATGGATATCATTCCATCTCGCTCGCACTATAGAAAGCGGGTCGTGACGGATAAATCTTACACTCGCGCCCATCCGTCAAATTCGTACCGTGCGGTAAGGAACTTAGTTCCAAAAAAATACTGCACCCTCTAGATTAGATAATCTTAGTCAGTACTCCGTCGAGTACGGGGTTGCAACTGCGTAAACCAACTTTTAAGTAACTTTCGTAATTCTTAATAGCGTTTTAGTTTGTGACCCTATTATGATGTCTGACTGACACGTAATGGACGTACGAGATGACAGCTTAATACACGCCCGAGGTTCCTAAATTAATTACATACTTAAGAGGTTCCCTGTATGCTTAGGGTAATAACATACATACTTGTATATTATTGCTCAAATTCCCAGTATATATCTGTATATAAGTCTATCGTATATTTTGTATTATTTATTTCATGTTTAGAATGCCAAAACTATGATAGATAAAGTTATGATAATGGTAACAAGAATTATTACATAGAGCAACACCGGCCACCATCTGCCGGTGGACCGTGTTGCTCTATGAAATATTACTCTACGACTTTGTTGTTCTGAATTTTGTCGCAAGGTACACAGATACCAATTATTAAATTTTACCAATTATATAGTTGATAGAGATAAGCATTACAAGGAAACTTAAATTTATACATTGTACATTTTTAACCGGTTAACCTTTTTTTATTGTAGAGTGGGCAAACGAGCATGCGGCTCACCTGATGGTAAATGACTACCGCCGTCCATGAACAACTGCAACACCAGGGGAACAGCCTTTTAAAAAGGAGTAGGCTCTTTTCTTGAAGGTCCCTAAGTCGTATCGGTCCGGAAATATCACTGATGGTAATCGATTCCACAAGGAAGTTGTGCGAGGAAGAAAACATCTTCTAAATCGCACAATTGTGGACCGCCAATCATCCAGATGGTAAGGATGGTATCTAATCCAAAATGCAGAATAATAATGTCCCTAGAAATAATTTCGGTAACAGAGGCCAGTCTCAACGGGGACTAGCTATCCTGTCTGCGGAGGACGGGATAACTAGTCTCCTAGATAAATAGTCCACTCTCATTGTCCAATGGGACAGTAATCCGACAGGACTGGAGAGAGATCAGGCGGAAGACTAACTTATTTACGTGTATTCCAGGGCACAAGAGTAAAACACCGCCAACTCCCTAACATCGGGCTGCTAGTCAGAATTTTTTTACGGAAAAACCCGAACTAATTTTAGTATTTATATTTAGTACAACCACGGATTCAAACTCGTGAACACATGATCTGCAGACGCACTTGCGACCACTGTACCAATGAGACAGTGGTATTGATATTGGATAGTGATTGTATGAGATATTGTATTATGTACTGTATTATGGCGGCTGTACACGCTCGTCGAGACACCACGAGACAGGCCGAGTACGAGTGTGTACATGTACATGGTGCCCACGTCGCGTCGCGTTACGTTTCGCGGCCCTCGTTTGCTCTCGGAAGCGATTCGGTTTTCTGCGCTCGAGTCAAAGGGTCTCGTGAGTCTCGCGATGAAAACGAGAGCGCGCCTTTACCGTTATAAAAATTATCATAAAAATGGTTCAATGTTGTTAAATACAATACAGGCAGTTACATGGTTCTATTACTGTGACTAGAAATCGTCCACCATGGCTTATTAATTTTCTTTTTATTGGAAATATGTAAAAAATTATAATAAAAAATAGCAAACGCAAAACACAGCAACAGTTTCTTCTACGTCCATCGCAGTGGGCATCCGGAGTTCAAGTGATATAACGAGTGTGTACATGGTGTGCTCTCGTGTCGAACCTCTACGCGACGAGAGGCACGCGAGGCGACGAGACGAGCTTGTACAGCCGCCATTATATGTAAAAAACTACCTGTTCCCCGAGGCTTCGCCCGCGTGTTATTTGTGGTTTTAATTTTTTTGCGCGGAACCCTAATTCTTTTTCTAAAATAAAAGTAACCTAAGTTACTCCTTGTGACATCAGCTATCTGCTAGTGAAAACCCCGTCAAAATCGGTCCAGCCGTTTCGGAGATTAGCCGGAACAAACAGACAGACAGACGCAAAAACAGACAGAGAGACAGACAAAAATTTTAAAAATTTTATTTTTGTTATTAGTACCGTAATATTCATCTACATTTAGTAAAAAGCTGTAATTTTGACATTACAAACAGACATTTTAATTTTATTTATTTGTATTGTATAGATGTTCAAATGAATTTCCCTCTTTCGTTATTTCTTTCATCTTTCATTTAAAAGCGACAGTAGCAAAAGGCCAGGGTTCGGACCGCGAATATTGTCGCGAACCACTCCTACCACGAGCATTTTAAGCTTAAGACGAGGAGTAAAATAAAATAATGGAATATTAGTAACATTAATAGCATTTTTTTTATAGTATATGGTGACAAACGAGCACACATTCCACCTGATGGTAAGTGGTTGCTGTGGCCCATAGACATCTACATTTATTTGCCACCCATGAGGACTAAGATGAAATGCCTCGTTTCCAGTAAAAAAGGGTCTCCGGTTCTCTACACTCACCATACGAAATACAGCAGTGTTAAGCTGCTATTTGACGCTGGTATTCTGTGAGAGCGTGGTCCTTCCATGGCCGAGCCGACCCATTCGTGCTACAACTATACAACTAATATAGCTGCAGCATGTCTCTACCACGTATAAAAATAATAATTTTTAAAATAAAAATAAAATTATCAGCAGGGCAGATGTATACAGGCCGTTACTTAACATTCGTTCGTGCTAATCTGATCCATTCATCACAGCAGTACCTAACTTTCTAAATATCGCGATGCTCCAGGTGACAATGGCTCGGTTACATCGGCAAATCATTATCGGCTATTACGGTGTCGATTGTGGTAATAGAGTTGGGAAATTGAGTGACAATTCTTAACCAACTGTGACGGATTTATACGTGGTAGAACCGCGTTGTAGCTGTATTATGTTTGCAGCACGAATGGATCGGTTCGACCGGGGAAGGACCACGCTCTTACTGAATATCAGCGTAAAATAGCAGGTTAATGCCATCGATATATATATACTACGCACTGGATTTCGCATTCCGAACATTGACTATGTTCAAATGAACTGTACAGCAATCCGTACACTAAACTAAATATTGCGTAAATTGACGATTTGTGAATTCCATAAGATAATTATTATTACATTTTATTTAGAAATATGTTTGTTTAGATTAAAATAAGAGTATTTTATATTAAATTCTTATATTTATTTTATATTAGTCTTCGCGCATGCGCGACTCTACTATCTCCTGCGCATGCGCGAAGACATAGAGTAGCGCACAATTTTTGTTTGGAATAGCTTCTCTAGTACATAGTACATAATAATAACTCAATGGTTAATGTTGTTTGTTGAACCGGAGAACCTTTTTACTGGAAAAGAGGCATTCCATCTTAGTCCTCACGGGTGACAACGCATCTGCATTTTGATTCTTTATTGAGGATAAATGTAGATGTCTATGGGCCACAATAGCCACTTACCATCAGGTGGACTGTGTGCTCGTTTGTCACTCTAGCCTATAAAAAAAGGTAATGTTAAGATCTTTTAATTTCTAAAGTGATGTTTACAATTGCCTGTTTGATTAATGTTGCTAAGTATTAATATACAATTACTCAATTAATTTATAAAAATTGATACTAAAAGGTTCCTCAACCAGTGGTTATGGAGACAGGATGTGAATTAGTATTAACTGCAATTATAAATTAATTCTGAACAAGAGAAGAAATCAATTTTTTTTTGTCTCCTGAAGTTTCATTAGAGCGGTTGTATATGTTCAAGTTTTTATCGTTTGGTTTTCACAACTTAGATGTGAGATTAACTGTGAGCCCGACTCTAGAATGGCTTAATGTATTAAGCTAATAACTACTTGAAAGTCGTCTAGAAATACAATAATTGGTTTAGAGTTCAGTTATATAGTTTTTAGAATGACCTCATATTTTTATAATTCTGGTATTCTGCGATAGCGTGGCCCTTCCTCGACCGAGTCGAACCTTTCGTGCTACAACTATAATATAGCTGCAGCACGGTTCTACCACGAATATAATTCAATTTCGAGGACACTCAAATTCGCTAAAACGCACTAGGTAAGCGCTGCATACTTCCTTCCTTGCATCTGTTCCTTGTATTAAACCCTTTTTAGAATGAGGGTAGGCGTGAACGTACCACTGGGATATAATTTATGAGTATAGGCTATTAATGTTTAATAGGATTTTAATTATTAAGATGATTCCGTGACGCAGTATCTAAGCAATGAGTTCCGACGCTGAGCGCCGCGAGTTCGAATCCCGTAAGGAACAAGTATTTGTATGGCCAACAAATAATTGTTCCGGGTCTAGATGTTTATCCTTGTTAAGTTTCTGTTAACTGATACAGAAGAAAATCCTAGTGTGGGAGTAACTTTAAATAAAGGTATACGTAATAATATAATAAGATATGACGTAGTGATATACGAGTATGTGAATGTAGGCTTTAGATAAAATTATGAAGACTTTCTCCATCAACGTGGGAATGAGTCATGCTTAATTACTTAGTTACACCTGACATGAGCCTCAACCAATGAAAGTTATATTACACTGTGAGGCAATTTCCTGTAAAAATCACATTCCTAATCAAACTGGTTTTAATATACTTGCGTGAGTGTATGACATGGTGGCTTAAAATTTGACTGTCGGTGAAATCTTGTTCGGGCAAAGTGTTCACTGTTCTGACACAAAGCTTGATTTTTTTTTATAGAATAAGGGTGACAAATGTGTACACAGTCCACATGATTTTAAATGCTTATAAGCATCTATCCTCAATTAAGGATCAAAATGCAGATCCGTTGTCATCCGTGAGGAATAACATGGAATGCCCCTTTTCCTGTTCTCTACACTCACCATACGAAACACAGCAGCATTAAGCTGCTATTTTACGCTGGTGTTCTAGAAGAGCGTGGCCCTTCCCCGGTTGAGCTGACCCATTCGTGCTAAAACTATATAGGTGCATCGTGACTGAACCCCGTATAAAAATTGTGATTAACTAAAAACACGCACGCAGGCACGCACAGCTAGGAAGTACTAAACAAGCGATGGTTAAGCAACTAATGAAACCATCCGATTTATTATCGCGCGCTTGAACAATGGCGACGCGACGTTCAATTTGTATCAAATTAAATTTATAAATTACTTGCGTATCAGGCCAACGAGCGTACTAGTCGCTCTTTTAATCTGCACGAACAAATTTAATGCATGCCCTTTGAATCGAAGGTGCGACTGAATACTAGAGAATCTTCATTTCATGCGATATTGCATGCCTTAAGCGCGCAGGTATGTTCTGCTAGGGCCTAAAAATTATGATTCCAACGTTTTGTCGCATGAAATCGTATCTTACAATCATATTATACATATAAATGATATAAAAAAAACACATTGTCAGATTGTTGACCTAATAATTTTTTTTTAAAATCGATTAATTGCTATTTATACATAAAAAAGGGGTTTTAGTGGCTTATGGTGTGGATTTATCAAGTTCGCATGGCTTCGTAAACACGATTACTTTTGAAAATATCAATTGTTTAATTCAATATATTTTTAAAACTCTTCATCTATCATGTGGGAAGCCATGGAGTTTTTATTTTCTTATTTTTTTTTATAGGAGAGGGGGCAAACGAGCATGCGGCTCACCTGATGGTAAGTGACTACCGCCGCCCATGAACAACTGCAACACCAGGGGAATCGCAGATGCGTTGCCGGCCTTTTAAAAAGGAGTACGCTCTTTTCTTGAAGGTCCCTAAGTCGTATCGGTCCGGAAAAATCGCTGAAGAAAACATCTTCTAAATCGCACAGTGGTGGACCGCCAATCATCCAGATGGTGTGGATGGTATCGGGAGTTCTGCCGCGATGTGCGTTCGTGAAATTTGGCGGCTGGGATTAATCCGAACAATTCCTCAGAGCACTCCCCATGGTAGATGCGAAAGAAAATGCAAAGGGATGCAACATCTCTTCGCAGTGCCAATGAATCGAGCCGATCGGAAAGGGCTCGGTCGTCGACAATTCGAGCCGCTCTGCGTTGGATGCGGTCAAGTGGAAGGAGCTGGCACTGGGGAGCCCCTGCCCAGAGATGGGAACAGTATTCCATGTGAGGCCGAACTTGCGCCTTGTAAAGTAGCAGGCGGTGTGCCGGCATGAAATACTGTCCCGCTCTGCTGAGCACGCCAAGCTTTTTAGAGGCCAATTTGGCCTTCCCTTCCAAGTGACCACGAAACTGCACGTCACTCGATATGTCGACTCCGAGGATACCGATACTGGCTGAGGCAAGAAGGGGAGTGCCTTGAAACTGAGGAGATACGACAAAGGGGTTCTTTTTAGCGGTAAACGCGCAAACTTGTGTCTTCTGAGGATTAAATTGGACTAGATTTAGTCGCCCCCAATCCGAGACTTTGTTCAGCAAAGATTCGATTTCAGACACAAGTTTGTTCCGGTACTCAGCGACGTTTTCCCGAGAAATATTGGCACGGCCGGTGTATAGAGCATCACCAGTGCTGTCATCCGCATAGCAATGAATGTTACCAGTTAGCAACATATCATTGATATGCAGAAGAAACAGCGTTGGTGATAGCACACAGCCTTGTGGAACACCAGCGTTAATAGGCTTGTAGTCAGAGCATGCACCGTCTACAACGACCTTGATGCTCCGATCTACAAGGAAGCTGGTGATCCAATTGCACAATTTCTCGGGAAGCCCATAGGAAGGGAGCTTCGAAAGAAGCGCTTTGTGCCAAACCCGATCGAAGGCCTTCGCAATGTCCAGACTAACGGCCAACGCCTCCCCCTTGGACTCTACTGCCTCCGCCCATCTATGGGTCAGGTAGACCAGAAGATCACCAGCTGATCGACCCCAACGAAAACCGTATTGGCGGTCACTAATCAGCTGGTGATCCTCAAGGTACCGGATGAGCTGGCAGTTAATAATGGATTCCATTATTTTGGAGAACAAGGAGGTGATCGCGATAGGCCTATAGTTGGATGGGTCTGAGCGGTCGCCTTTTTTAGGGATCGGGTGGACAAAAGCTGTCTTCCATGAATTCGGGACTACGCCTTGGGAGTAGGAGTACCGGAAAAGACGCGTTAGGACCGGTGCCAACTCCGGAGCACACGTCCTCAGCACAATTGGGGAGATTCCGTCAGGCCCACTCGACTTCTGGATGTCCAGGGAGAGCAGTGCTTTGCGAACCGAGCGCTGTGAGAACAGCACATCCGGCATGGAGCACTCACACCGCGGGATGTTCGGCGGTGTTTTCCCCCCGTCATCAAGAGTCGAGTTGGACGCAAAAAGGGAGCCTAAAAGGTCGGCTTTGTCTTTTGCGTCATGGGCCAGTGAGTCATCCTTCCTGTGCAGAGATGGTAGTGATGGCTTACAGAAATTCCCTTGGACAGCCTTGGCGAGAGACCAGAATGCACGGGTTCCCGAAGGAAGGCGAACTAGCTTCTCGCCAATTCTGCCTATGTGCTCTGACTTTGCCTTGGCAATAACTCTTTTGAAGGACCTGGAGGCGAAGTTATAGGTTTAACTACTTCTTATAGGTTAAGCGAAGTGTAGTAGAAAGTATAAGTGTAGGAATTTGATGGATGCAAGTGGCTTGGGATCGTACTTTGTGGCATTCCTTGGGGGAGGTCTTTGTTCACAGTAGACTTGTGAAAGGCTGTAATGATGAATGTTTTGTGAAATCTAGTTTTGACAGTGTTCACAGCTCGTTTAGTTCTAACAACAAGGGTCGCTCAGATCTCTTATGGTGTTCGACGGAGGATGTGACAGTGTAACTGTCGAAGTGCGTACAAACATACAAACACAGACAAACATATTACAGTTGATGCCTTGATATGCTTTTGACCCGTCTTTAAAATTACTCACGGTTCGACATCCACTTTGTGCAAAGCGTTAGCGCAATTTTCTTTCATTTTTCACTCCATAATGTAATCCATAATGAAAAATATTTTGTGAAATGGCGGCAAATTGATTAAAGTTTTTAAAAATAAATTGAAAAAAAGGTAAATTTTTAAATTGTAATATTATATATGGCGAGGCTAGTTATATTTATATATTCGGCCTTATTTTACAAAAAGTAGTAAGTCTCAGGCAGGCTTAAATTAGAATCTGTTTCACGAATAAAGTCCCGCAGAAAAATACGAACTAAATAAATCATATATCAAATATACAGAATTATTTTGCAATAACCGGCCAAATTTTCAGAATAAGTAATACATATATATATATATACATATAATAAGAATAATACCACCAAAATTCAACTTTTGTTTTTCTCTCTTTCGTTTTGTAAGTGATATTTTGTATAATATGTATTTGAATATGTATCATGTTATTTTATTTTGGTATTATATTATTTTATTTATTTAAAGATTTTTGATATACCTAAGTACCTACTCGTTTATTTATTATACATTCTTTATAATAAAGTGGATATTTATAATAATTTGTTTTTATCTATTTGAATTTAGTTGTAAGATATAATCTTTATTACTTATTTATTTATTTATGAAGAGGTTGTTTACGCCTGCCACAGCTTCTCAAATCATCCAGGGTTGATTGGTAGGGAATGCCAAAAGGCACTAAGTTCGCCCTTTATATCCTTTATTATAAGGTAGTATGTAAAAAAGATTAAATAAATAAGTAAATGTAAATTATAGAGTTTGACAGCAAACAGAATTTCTCGAAAATTATGATGCCGCGCTGTGACGCCGCGATTATCATCTCTCTTTCAATCATCAGCTATTCAATAAATCTCTTTTTGTAATACGATTGATTATGTTAATGTCCAAATATTAAACATTGCCTCTTCCTTTTAGTGTAGACTCTGAGGGAACGTACTAATGATTAAAAAATGTTTATGATTTATCAGACATGCAAGTTCTCACGATGTTTTTCTTCACCGTCAATCACCTTTACCAAGTGCATCGGCACTTAAAATTGCAAATGACAATTTCGTTCGTGCCGAGGAACGAGTTTGATTCGTTCGTGCATGGTATGCGTTTATCCCTTGAGTTACCAAGGTTAAAAAAGCTACAAATTTATTTATATTAATATTCTTAAACGCTCTCAGAAATGACAGCTGGCCCGAGCTTAGCAGTGGGATATTTGAAGGCTGTAATCTTGATTTGCTTTTAATATTAAAAAAAAAACCATTAAACAAAAATGCATTAACTTCACCGTAAGTGACGTATGCCTGTCAAGCGCGTCACAGCTAACACAGAGTAGACAGTAGCTAAAAATGCGCGCGCATTTGAGCAGGCTAACGCAAAACAAAATGATTTAAGTTAGCGCGGGAAACTAGACGTAAGAAAACAAATGAAATTTAAAAAAAGACACACAGAAAAGGTTAGGAACCGGTTTGAAACTGTGTGATTTATAAAATTGAATCTAAAGTTAAATATTATACCTCAAGGTACATGAAACTGTTTTTATTTAAATCGGACCGATTTTTTTGGCTTTCATTGATCGTTTGAGATTATTCAATTTAAATAAAAATAAAAAACCACCGGTAATGGCGGGTAAGACGGTGACCAAAATTATAATTTAAAGATGTTCTAGTAGTAATGAACTTGGGTTATTGTTTTCATTACAGCCTATAATAGTTCACTGCTGAACATAGGTCTGCCACATAGACTGTCTTATAGGGGGATTGTGCCATAATTAACGCGCTTGGCAGGTGGGTTGGCAACCGCAGATTTTTATTTTTTTTTGTTGTTATCAACAATATACTGTGTTATTGTTTAATTAACTCTAAAAGGTCAATGACTGATTGTTGTGATGATTATTTTTTTGATTAAAACATATACCCTTTATACATCATTTAATAGCTTCATAAGCTATTAAATTATATGTAAAGTGTTGGGGCTTATTCGAACATTTTGCTTTAACAATTAAATAATTTTTAAGTTTTTAAATCAGCTTAAAATAATAAAGAATTATGTTTTCGATTTCACATGAAATAAGTAATTTTCTGCTAATTAAAATTTTACAATGGCACCCCTAAAATATCACGTAACAGAATAAATTTAATAATTTAAAATTAAAAATTTTGTACAGCCGACTTCAATATAAGTTATTAAGAATAACTCTCAAAAACTATTGGTTTGACCTTGATCAAATTCATATGGGACCACACGAGAAGTATCAGCTTTCAAATAAAAAAAGAATCATCGAAATCGGTTCATCCAGTAAAAATTTATGAGGTAACACACATAGAAAAAACATACAGTCTAATTGAGTACCGTCTCCTTTTTGGAAGTTGGCAGAAAAGTAACAGTGTGAGCCGCGTAACAATGGCCCCAGTTATCATCATCTGATTTCAGTTGGATAAGCTTTGAATATATATAATAGAAGTGTTCCGTATCTTAAATCTGTGTCATTAATATATTCCGTTTGTTTATTGGCGTGAGAAATACGCGAGGCATTTATGTAATGTCATTTATTTGCGAGCGAGCCGAAAAGTAGGGCAATGTTCTAGAATAATGATAGCGTCATTTGGATTCCGACCCAAATGACGCTATCACGTAATAACACGTATCTTCTCCGGAAGATACGTGTTATTACGGAATCGAATCTTCAAGTTTTTCTTTAAAGTTTTTTTTTTATAGAATTAGAGTGACAAACGCGCACACAGTCCACCTATCTCGATCCTTCCATCTCGATCTTTTATTTTTAGTTTTTATACATCCATTAAGTATTGAATCAAAATGCAGATGCGTTTTCACCTCTGGGGACAACGATGGAATGCCTCGCTTCCAGTAAAAAGGGTCTCCGATTCTCTACACTGGTAAGTGTAGAGAATACGAAACAAAGCAGCGTTAAGCTGCTATTTTACCCCGGTCGAGCCGACCCATTCATGCTACAACCAGAACATAGCTGCAGCGTGGCTATTTAATGATATTGAACATCATAATTTTTTATATTTAGTCCTACACCACACATTGAATAAAGTTAAACTGGGGTTTTTGGCGGGAACTTGATCGGCACCGGATTACTGCTCTTAAGTTATTGTTTAAAAAATGGTTTTAAGATTTTGATACATTAAAGTGGCAAATTTGTGTATTGAATGTCTTAGCATGTAAACTATTGGTGGAAACGGTGAAACTAGTGCTCCGATTGTGATTTGAACCTCGAGATATAACGTCGTCGTCGATTAACGCTTAGGCGCCTTGAGATATTATAGTCATCAACTGTCTGCTGGTTCAAGCTGCCTTCAAAATCTCCCAAAAACTTCACAATGCGACTCATCAAATTATTGTGAAGAAGTTTTTAATCAAATTATCATAAAGAATAATTAAATTTCTTAATTTACTTAGTTAAAAATTAAAAAGTTACAGCCTATACGAGGTCAACACTGAAAGTTTTTAGAACTGGCCACTTGTAAACGATATAATAAAAAAATAAGTTCAAATTTTGAAAATGGAACTCTTTGCCAATATTATTGTGTATGTATTTTATTAATTTGTCATTTGTTTACGATTTGGCGGCAAATTGAAAATTGTCTGAGTCACGTCAGCATGTTAACGCGAGAACATTTTCGTACAATTTTTTTATGACTTTCGATGTCATTCAAGTCAACAAGAATGTTATGATAGACTTCGATTGGCCTTTCACGATAAAGCCCCATCTCGTGCCACTGTTTACAACTGGATTAATGAGTTTAAACGTGGTCGCACTAATCTCACAGATGATCTGCGTGAGGGACGGCCTTCTACGGCGACGACTGGAAGTAACATCAGTGTTGTGCGGCGTAGGATAGAGACTGACAAAAGAGTGACTTATCAGCAGATTCGGACAAGCTTAGGCATCGGAGTCAAGCGCACAAAATCCTCCACGAATATTTAGCGGTCAGGAAACTTTGTGCCCGGTGGATACCTTATAACTTCACAGAGGTCTAAAAACTCCGTCGTGTTGATTGGTGTCGTGGAATAGTTCGAAGATTTAAAACGAAGGTGACTCAAATGCTGTGTTTACCGGTGATGAAAGCTGGATTTCTTGTTATGATCCTGAAACTAAGGGACAGTCTGCCGTCTGGGTGTTTCCTTCCGAGGAGTTCCCAACTAAAGTGAAGAGAGGTCGAAGCGTGGGAAAAAATATGGTGGCCTCGTTCTTCGGAAAGACAGGTCATTACGCAACAATTGTTTTAGATAATCGAAAAACAGTTACTGCAGAGTGGTACACTAACAATTGTTTGGCACTTGTGTTGGAAAAAGTTCGGGAGAAACGACATCGCAGTAGGATCCTCCTTAACCACAACAACGCCGTGTCGCACACCGCCAAGCAAACAATCGACTACTTGGCGACGTCAGACGTCGAATTACTGGGTCACCCGCCTTATAGGCCCGACCTCGCACCTTGCGATTTTTATTTATTATCGAAAATAAAAGAAAAACTTCGATGAAAACGTTTTATGGACGCCGAGGAAGCAGTGGCTGCGTTTCAAAATACAGTCGAAGAGACCCCTAAAGACGAGTGCTTTTCTCAGTGGTTCCATCGGATGCAGCGATGTATTGATATAAATGGACACTATTTTGAAAAGATATAATAAAACTAATAACTTGCTAGTTTGTTAAGTTTTTGATTTTCTAAGAACTTTCAGTGTCACCCTCGTACAGGTCCCACTGCTGGGCATAGGGCCGGACCTTCCGCTGCGGGGGCAACGAAAAGGTTATGCCGGACTCATACTGGCTAAAACCCCACGGTGGTCACCATCAGCGTACCGCTCGCATCGTCCGCCGGTTTCTTTCCATTTCCCCCTAACCCTCGGCCGTTTGGTCTTTTTTTTATAGAAGAGGGGGCAAACGAGCATGCGGCTCACCTGATGGTAAGTGACTACCGCAACACATGAACAACCGCAACACCAGGGGAATTGCAGATGCGTTGCCGGCCTTTTAGAAAGGTGTAAGCTCTTTTCTTGAAGGTTCCTAAGTCGTATCGGTCCGGAAAATTCGCTGGTGGTAATTGATTCCACAAGAAAGTTGTGCGAGGGAGAAAACTTCTTCTAAATCGCACAGTGGTGGACCGCCAATCATCCAGATGGTATCGCGAGTTTTGTCGCGATGTGAGGTGGTGAAACTGAGCGGCTGAAATTAGTCCGAGCAATTGCTCAGAGCACTACCCGTGATAGATGCGATAAAATACGCAAAGAGATGCAACATCTCTACGCAGTGCCAGTGTATCGAGCCGATCAGAAAGAACTCGGTCGTCGACGATTCGAACTGCTCTGCGCTGGATGCGGTCAAGTGGAAGGAGCTGGCACTGGGGTGCCCCGGCCCAGAGATGAGAACAGTATTCCTTGTGGGGCCGAACTTGCGCTTTGTAAAGTTGCAAGCGATGTGCCGGCATGAAATACTGTCTCGCTCTGCTGAGCACGCCAAGCTTTTTAGAGGCCAATTTGGCCTTCCAAGTGACCACAAAACTGCACACTATTCGATATGTCGACGCCAAGGATTCCGATACTAGCTGAGGCAGCAAGGGGAGTGCCTTGAAACTGAGGAGATACGACAAAGGGGTTCTTTTTAGCGGTAAACGCGCAAACTTGTGTCTTCTGGGGATTGAACTGGACTAGATTTATTCGGCCCCAATCCAAGACTTTGTTAAGCAAAGACTCGACTTCAGACACAAGTTTGTCCCGGTACTCAGCGACGTTTTCCCGAGAAATATTGGCACGGCCGGTATATAAGGCACCACCAGTGCTGTCGTCTGCATAGCAATGAATGCTACTAGTGAGCAACATATCATTGTTATGCAGGAGAAACAGCGTTGTTGATAGCACGCAGCCTTGTGGAACACCAGCGTTGATAGGCTTGAAATCAGAGCATGCACCGTCTACTATGACCTTGATGCTCCGATCAGCAAGGAAACTGGTGATCCATTTGCACAATTTAAAATCGTCTCCCCTGCCGAGGCTTCCATCTGGTTGGGTTTTTATATATTTATGTATTTTTATGTATTTATTTTATTTTATTGACATTTATATATGTTTATATCTTTCGTTTACAATTATACGAGTATATTTAAACAGCCCAACCAGATGAAAAAACTTTATAGATAACCCCAATAATAATAACAATAATAATAATGACCTACAAGGCGAATTTCGGTCACAGCAGCCAGCCTCAACGAAAACTAGCCAACGCTGCAAGACAGGTTATAGTGCCCAAGTGTAAACGCAATCACGGGCACCTCTCTACTCCCATAATCTCATAGTCCGATAGGACGGTAAACCGACGCGACCGGAGAGAGATCAGGCGCTGGATCAACGGTTTTACGTGCTTTCCGAGGCACGGGGGTGACACACCGCCAACTTCTTGACTCCGGGCAGCTGCTGAGGATTACTTGACAGAAAAACTCAATAAGTGATTGTTTTGGCACAACTCGGGATTCGAACGTTGGACCTCATGATCAGCAGTCGAGTTTACAACTACTAGACCAATAAGACAGCCAATGCCAAAAGTACGTCAGTACGAGTCCATTACTAAAGAAAAAAAGGGTAAACTAATCGAAAACTATAACGACCGGTTTTTGACAGGTTGTAATGAATTAATTGACGAACGACAACTGGTTCTGCAAAACACTCGAACCGTCTGGATTATGAATGGATGAAAATGAAACTCTTATTTATTTTTACGTAAATTGCGAAGAGCAATGAGAGAAAGAAAAGTGGTAAAATTAAAAATTTTGTACAACCGGCTTTAATAAAATGAGAACAACATCAATGTAGTCGAAGTCAAATACGCATTATTAAGGATAAGTCAAAATCAGTCGGAACTCGATCAAATTTATATTCCCATATAGAATCGGTTCACCCAGAAAACAGTTCTGAGGCAATACACAATAAAAAAAAAACAGTCTAATTGAGTAAACTTCCTCCTTTTCTTGAGGTCGGTTGAATAGTGACATATTGCAGATTTTTTGAAATATAATAACAAACGAGCACACAGTTCATCTTATAATAAACCTAGCAAGCTAACAGCATAGCAAAGTGGCGAAGCAATCAGCTTTGTAGCGGTTTCTAACGATTGCCGTTGAGCAATCAGTTTCAAAATGGGAGGTTCAGATGCCTGGGTGATCAGTAATCGATTGCTGAAAACAGAATTTGAAAATTCGAAACCGTTCTCGAGATAATCGTGGGCAGACAGACGGACAGACGGACAACATCGTGAAATCAATAAGTGACTTCGCTTCGCCACTTAATAGTCCTGAAATCTAAATCGATCCTCGATTTAGAATCAGTTTTCAGTAAAAAGGGTCTCCGGTTCATACACTCATCATTTACTCGTAGTACTCGTATTTACACTGCTATTTCACGCTGGTACTCTGTGACAGCGTGGTCCAAATCCAATCGAGCCGACTCTTTCTTGCTACAACCACAATAAGCAGCATGACTCTACCACTTAACAAATATTTGGCGTCAATGTTTTTGTTTAGAATTATACGATTGAGTATTTTATTGACGTTCGTTACATATGCTATTTTTTTTATATTTTTTTTTCTTACTCGTAAATAACAACTCTAAAAAAACTAATAACTCGTAAAGAAAATTTTACTAGTGTACAACATTTTTTTTTTACTAAAACAATTGTCATTATCAGGATATTATGAGGATAGATGTGGATGTCTATAGGTCACAGCAACCACTTACCTTCAGGTGGACTGTGTGCTCGTTTGTCACCTTAATCCCATAAAAAAAAATTAGACAACGATTCAGACATTTCTGACGTTAACGTTAGTTTAGATTGTAAACCTTATACAGAATAAATTTATACTTATTTAATTTCTTTTTCTTAAATATACCACTTTTTTAATTTTTCCGTTTATTTTATTATTACAGTTCATTAAAAAAATGTTAAAAATTATCTTAGCTAATAAATTTTTAATATCTTTAGTATAATGGATTTCCGCAAAGTACCTAATGCCTGATTTTTTTAATGATAATATAGTTCATGTATTGTAAGTTATTTCAATTTAGTTTACAGGGATATGAGGTATTGTACTAAAATAGAATTATCTTGTAATACTTATTACTTATTATAATCGATTTATTTCAAAACCGATTTTTGATAGTCTGTGGTTGTTCGTTATGGCAGGGTATAGTTTAGCGTAGCACTATGGAGTGTAGAGTAGAAGGAGAACCATCTCTGTATATGAAAAGTGTCCCTAAAAACGCGTCCAATAAGGGTGGCGCTGTAGTAGCATAGGATAAATTTAAAAAAAGCGCCAAAATTTATTAGAATAAGATGGAGAAATAAACAAGGACCGACAAATCCGCTTGGTTGTGTACTACGTAAATAGTTGAGGTTTTGTATACTGGCATTTTACTAACTACTCTAGTCATGAATGTTTTTAAATATTTTAATTCAGCTGACTTCACTCCGTCTACAATAGCTATAATCAGATCGTAGTTTTTCAGAAGCCAGCGCTATTGTGGTAGGTTTTGGAACCTCTATTTTCAGTATATATTGGGACACTTTTTCAACTTTCGCACCTTATAAGATGGTTCTCCTTCTACTCTACACTCCATACGTAGCACATCACTGTCGTAAGTGGGCGTTACCCATCCATAAAGTACAACAATATCTGTATGACAGTTTATCTAAAAAAAATACGAACTTCATAGGCGTGAGCCGCCGCACCATGCTATAACGCAAATACTATAAGCTACTTTAATTTTTTTAAACGCGGAACCTTAAAATGACAGTTGTGCGTGTTGACAAATGTAAGTACAGGAACTAAGAAGTTCTTGATAAGAACCATTTATGGAATGTAGGCGAATGCAGGCGAGCTGCAGCGTTTTATGAAAGTCGAGCACATTGTAAGCCGCGTGTTCCAGCGGTCACGACATCGCCGGTATCTCCCCAAATTTGGCTTTGGATTCAAAGCTTTATTTACGTATAACACTGAGATGATAAATTTTTAGCCTTATCTATTAAGTTACTTCGTTTTCACTGTAAATGTTTATGTGACGGCTCTGTGGCACAGTGGCTTAGCAATGAGTTACGGCGTTAAGGCCCGCGGGTTCGAATCCCGCACGGAACAAGTATCTGCGTTCCGTATGATTGATCAGTGACTAAGACCGAAGACCCTCTTACCAGTAATAACGAGACATTCCATCTTAGTCTTCAGAGGTGACAACGTATCTGCATTTTGAACTTAATCGATGATAAACGAGCTACATCATTTCCCTTACTATCATATGGGTTGTGTGCGTGTTCGTCAACTTTGACTCCAAAAAAAGAAACAAGATATATGTGAAGGAAAAGAGGTGCTCAGAACCGGTGTCCTTTGCTAGTAGACAGGTACAAAAGAAAACAATTGAATAGTGACATTTATGATTAAATAAATAAATAGGTCAAGGGCATGTATGGTAGTTACTGTTCCACACCACTACTCCTTAAATTATTTTTAGTAAAATATAGTTATTACCATATTTTTCCTTTTATCCTATCTATATCTATACAAATAAATAAAACTGTAGTGTATTTTTGTAATGACAAAATAACAGCTTTTTACTACATGCATATGAAAGTATATACGTTATTTATAACAAAAACACAATTTTTTAAATTTTTGTCTATCTGTTTGTTTGTTCCGCCTAATCTCCGAAATGGCTGAACCGATTTTGACGGGACTTACACTGGCAGATAGCTGATGTTATAAGGAGTAACTTAGACTAGTTTTCGTTCCGCGCAAAAAAATTAAAACCCTAAATTACACGCAGGTGAAGTCGTGGGGAACAGCTCTTTCATAATATTAATTAGTTTTATTTTTCAACGTGGTAGAGCCATGCTGCAGCTATATTAGTAGTATAGTTGTAGCACGAATTGGTCGGCTCGACCGGGGAAGGACCACGCTCTCACAGAATACCAACGTAAAATAGCAGCAAATAAACCTAATAAATATTATAAAAGAGCTGTTTCCCGTGACTTCACCGGCATGTAATTTAGGGTTTTAATTATGTTGCGCGGAACCCTAATTCTTTTTCTAAAATATAAGTAGCCTAAGTTACTCCTTATAATATCAGCTACCTGCCAGTGAAAGTCCCGTCGAAATCGGTCCAGCCGTTTCTGAGATTAGCCGGAACAAATAGACCGACAGACAGGCAGACAAAAATGTTAAAATTGTATTTTTGTTATAAGTACTGTATATACTTTCATATGCATTTAGTAAAAAGCTGTTATTTTGATGTTACAAACAGACACTTCAATTTTATTTATTTGTGTAGATCATAGATGTTTTATAGGTCCAGATACCGTGTTGCTAACACACCGCACGTTCATAGTGATGCCAGTCTTTGATTCATGTGTACCACACGTGACGCGCATATCTTACGTATCATGGCTGCATTAATGTGCGTGATTTCGATAATAACAGTGCGGATCGATTACCCAAAAAATGTGGGAGATTTTATATTTCATTCACATTGACGTACCTATTGATTCTACGAGTATAAAATGTGTGTGCGTGGCGTGTGCATTTGTGTCCGTGTGTGTATAGGGATATGGATAGTTATGTGTGTTTTATGTAAGTACGAACATCGCACTAAAATATTGAAGATATGTAAAAAAACCTATGATTAATGTAACAGTTAAAAATAAATAAAAAAGCACAGTAGATATTTATGTACGTAACATATATTTATAATCTATTATTATTAAATATATACAGAGTACTATACTTTTGTACTGTAGAACACAAAATATTGCCGCTTTTTACGAATACATTAATTATTTTTCAATCCTAAGTAAAATGACGAAAAAAAGTAATTTTGGATAAGTGTAAACTTCGGCCAAGACATGGCAAATGTTTAATTTTTTTAAATTGCTCCGTTCTGTTGCTGCGTGAAGGAAGGACAAAAACAAATAAACAAAAAATCACACTGTCACATTTATAATATTATATTAGTATAGATTGTCAAGAATGATAGATAAACTTTTGAAACCGGTTTACAATCGGCTTTTTGAGAGTGGAAGTATACACTCACGCTCTTTCACGCTCTAGCAAATAACGGTTCTGAGTGACCAAAAAGTACAGAAGCACAGGAAAGTGCGATTCCGTGCTGCCAGATTTAGTTCAACCCTAAGCCTTAAAATGGTTTAACTCTATAAATTGGGTAAAATCTGTAAAATTAGACCGTTTAAAACCCCTATACAGATAACCTTTCCGGTTGATCATGACATTAAAAAATGGTAATAACATTTCATAGACTAGGAAACACTCGAATATTATTCATCATCATCATCATCATTACAGCCTTTCATAAGTCCACTGCTGAACATAGGCCCATCCCCCAAGGAATGCCACAAAGCACGGTCCTGAGCCACCTGCATCCATCGACTTCCTGCATGTCTTACGAGGTCGTCACTCCATCTCGTGGGGGGTCGCCCTACACTTCGCCTACCGGTACGAGGCTGCCACTCGAGAATCTTTCTTCCCCATCGGTTGTCCGTTCTTCGAGCTATATGGCCGGCCCACTGCTTACTAATCTGTTGGGCTATGTCGGTTACTCTGGTTCTACTGCGGATATCCTCATTCCTAAGTTTATCACGCAGAGAAACTCCGAGCATAGCCCTCTCCATAGCTCGCTGAGCGACCTTGAGCTTCCTCATACGGCCAGCAGTGAAGGACCACGTCTCAGATCCGTAAGTCATCACTGGCAACACGCACTGGTTGTACAATTTCGTTTTAAGGTTTTGAGGTATGTCTGACGAGAAGATGTGTCGTAGCTTCCTGAACGTTGCCCAGCCGAGTTGAATTCGTCGATTGACCTCTCGGTCGAAGTTGGACTTACCTAGTCGGACTATTTGTCCCAGGTAAGCATACTCGTCAACAACTTCGAGCTTAGTGCTCCCAACAACTACCGGCATAGGTGTGACATGGACATTAAACATAATCTTTGTTTTGTCCATGTTCATCTTAAGACCTATCCGTTGGGAGACACTATTGAGGTCATTAAGCATAGTGTTTAGGTCCTCCAGCGATTCTGCCATAAGGACTATATCGTCGGCAAATCGAAGGTGAGTGATGTACTTGCCATTGATGTTGATACCGTATCCTTTTCAGTCCAGAAGCTTGAAAACTTCTTCCAATGCAGCGGTGAAGAGTTTCGGGGATATGACGTTACCCTGTCTTACACCTCTCTGCAATTGGATAGGTTTCGTACTCTGGTTCTGTACTCGGATAGCCATCGTAGCTCTACTGTACAAACACTTCAGTACTTCGATATACCGACAGTCAACTTGGCACCGCTGAAGGGACTGCAGCACCGCCCAAATTTCGACGGAATTAAAGGCTTTCTCATAGTCCCCATACGCCAGACATAGTGGCAAATTGTACTCTTCGGACTTCTGTACAATTTGCCGAAGGGTATGTATGTGGTATATGGTGCTAAAGCCCTTTCGGAAACCGGCTTGTTCGGGAGGCTGGAAGTCGTCAAGTCTGCGCGCGAGACGATTCGTAATGACTCTTGAAAACAGCACGTAGACGCGGTTCAGAAGGGAAATCGGTCTGTAGTTCTTCAAGAGAGCGTTGTCACCTTTCTTGAAGAACAAAACCACCGCACTTCTGCTCCACGCCTCCGGTGTAATGCCACCATGGAGGACGGAATTAAAGAGCTTCTGAAGGACTTCAAGTACCGGTCTTCCACCCGCTTTCAGAAGCTCCGCTGTAATTCCATCCTCGCCTAGGGCCTTGCCGTTTTTAAGGTGCTGGAGAGCCATTCTAATCTCGCTCAGACTGACGTCCGGGATATCTTCGGAATATATATAGTCTATAACGCTGAGAAAGTCCGAGCATAGCCCTCTCTATAGCTGGTGAAACAACCTTGAGCTTCCTCATACGGCCGGCAGTGACAGATCACGCCTCAGATGTTTGGTGGCAGCCAAATCCCCACCGGAGATTATTAGCACCCGCTGCCCAAATGTTTGCCACGAATAACGGGGCCGCCGTGGACTGGGATTTACTCATGGGGGAACGTTTGCGTAGTTGCCGTGCTTGGTTAGCGGGTCGGCAACCACAGTTTTTTATTGGAGTTTCGCTAGTATCGGAAAGATTCCGCTGTCTATCTCTTGTCTAAGTTTCCCTCTGTCACCTCTTACGACACCCACGGGAGCGGGTATTCTTACACTGCCACATCTCGGTAACAACACATTATCAATAAAGTTCATGTTGAGACTTGTGTTCAGTGTTGTCAGAGTTCCTGAGTACAACACAGACGAATATAAAAATGAAAGGTGCTCTATGGGCCGAGGCCGAAGCTTTGTGTTTATTCCTTGGGCCAAAAGTGATCGTTCGCCCGTTATAATTACTCGATGCGTTTTACAAAACAAATGCGCATTATTTTGACATTAAAAAAAATTGCTACGAGTGTCTTTCGACAGCCTCAATCCCTATTTATAACAGCGTTTTAATACCGTAGTAACCTTCGCGATCTTTGATAAACAAGAAACTTTTAAAGACAAACAAGAATTTTGACAAACAAGAATTGATTTCTTTTGACGTGAATCATCTATTGGAGCGTATTGGCAGTAAAACCGATTCGTATTCTGTGATTGCAAATGGCACGATGCTTTCTTACGCCGTCATGCCCCCTCTAGGCTACCGTTTCGACTCCCTTGTGTGTGCGTGCATGTATAGGTAGCCTCGGGTAGCGACTTTGCAGTTCCATCCTTCTTTGCGTGTGTACTGCGTGTGTCTTTATTTTTTTTAAATTTATTTTACTCTATATTTCTTTACTGGTTGTCATTAATTATAAATTCTACCATTAAGTATGATGTTTCACATCTGCCGGTCTTCCCGTGACGGCGAAATTTTTTACAAAACATCGAGTCTATTAACTAAGATTCCAGAATGAAATCAGCTACCAGGAGATTAGAAGTATTAAGGTAGTATGTGTAACAAACGGACCTTCAGCGCCGAGTACAATTGCCGTCATCATCACCATCATTATTACAGCCCATCTTAAGTCCATTGCTGTTTAGGCCAGACCAATAGAATCCTAAATAATACGGTTCTAAGCTATCTGCATCCATCGACGTCCGCCACCTCTTGCCAGATCGTCACTTCCATTAGGAGGTCATCAATCAGAAGGTGCATTATACTCTGCATTTGCGACTTTTTTTATAGAATTAGTATGGTAAACGAGCACAGAGCCCACCTGACCACCACCTATTGCTGGGGCCCATAGACACATATATATCTTCAATTAAGAATCAAAGTGTGGATGCGTTGTCACCCTTAAAGACTAAGACGGAATGCCTCAATTATAGTAAAAAGGGTCTCCGTTTCTCTACACTTATCATACGAAACACAACAGTATTACGCTGCTTTTTCACGCTTGTATTCAGCAGCGTGAAATCGCAGCGTGGCTCTAACACGTACAAAACTTCTTCATCTTCATACTAACGTCTTCACCGCAAGATTATCTAGGTCACGGCTAAATCACTTTATTACACAAATTTAAGTGTACCAAAGATTGATAGTTGCTGAAGCAAAACATTACGGAATGCAACAACGCACAGTGGTTAATGTGAACTCGTGATGTATCAGTTTATATCGAGGTCAAAGTTCGAATTTGGTGATCGTTCAAGGATTTCAAATTGCACGTCTTTAGCATTTAAGTCAAGTAAAATAGCGTTAGTTGGTTACCGTGTAGTGGCGGTGTAAGAATATCGACTACCTCATATCATCCCGTGGGTGTCGTAAAAGGCAACAGAAGGAAACAAATCAGGAGATGGGCAGCAGCGTTTTCCTAATAACAAATAAAAATAAAATGTGCGGTTGCAAACCCTCTTGCCAACGATTACGACTATGGCAAATATCCCCATATGCGGCAATCTATGGGGGAGGCCTTTCATCTACTAAAGTCCACAGTGGACTATAATGGTAAGCGTTAGTGTTACTGTCACAGCTTATTAAAAGTCCACTGTTGAACATACGTCTCCCACATACATTGCCTCATAGGAGAGATAATCACAATAGTTACCTCGCTTGGTAAACGGGTCGTCATATAGTCCTTCGCCCCGCTTCGGGTCCGCAAACGCAGTTTTTTTTAGGATAAGGGTGACAAGCGATCACACAGTCCACCTGATGGTAAGTGGTTGCTGTGACGCATAGACATCCACTTCTATCCTCAATAAAGAATCAAAATGCGTTGTCACCCGTAAGGATTAAGATGGAATGCCCCTTTTCCAGTAAAAAGGGTCTCCGGTTCTCAACACTAACCTACAAAACACAGCAGTGTAACCTGCTATTTTACGCTGGTATTCTGTGAGAGCGTGGCCCTTCCCCGGTCTAGCCGACCCATTCGTGCTACAACTATACTACTAATATAGCTGCAGCATGGCTGTACCACGTAAAATATCTGCACAGGACAGGATTATAGTGCCGAAGAGTATGCGCAAGCACAGGTACACTCTTTATTCCCTCACTCACATTGTCCGATGGGAGTGTAAACCGACAGCACTGCAAAGAGATCAGGCGCAAGACCAACAGCTTTACATACTTTTCGAGGACCGGGGGTGAAACACCGCTAACATTCTGACTCTGATTTGCCACTAAGAATTTCTTGATAGAAAAACTCAATGGCAGATTTTTTTGGACAGACCCGGTATTCAAACCCGAAATGAAAATGAAATGAAATATATTTTATTAATTCGAGACATTAACCTACTACTTCGATGTAACAAAATTAAATTTCATTTGTCAAATGTCATTCTTTTTAGGGTTCCGTACCTCAAAAGGAAAAAACGGAACCCTTATAGGATCACTTTATTGTCCGTCTGTCTGTCTGTCTGTCTGTCAAGACCCTTTTTCTCAGGAACGTGTGGAGGTATCAAGCTGAAATTCATATCGAATACTCAAGTCTACTGACCCTTCGAGCTGTGAAAAAACCAAACTTCTAAGCCAACGCAATCAAAAGATACAGCCGTTTATGCCGTAAATTTTCGACATTCGCAAGGGAATCAAAATCTACAGGGTACTTCCCGTGAACTCAGAATCTTGAAATTTGGTACGAAGCAACGTTTTATAGCACAGATAAAGGAAAAGTTGCGAAAAGCATAAATTTTTAGTTACATCATATAATAAAAATATTTTTAATAATTTTAAACTTATATACCTACAAATTTGTTCGGAACCCTCGGTGCGCGAGTTCGACTCGCACTTTGCCGGTTTTTTCAAATCTACTACCGTTTTGAATTATGGTTCCTCTGGCCAGATAAGGAAATAAAATGAAATAATATTTTGAACTATGATTTTGAATTTGTCATACTAGTCGTCTAGTTTAATTTTAAGTTTTAATTCCCAACTTTAGACGTACTAATGTCTGAGTTAACGAAGGTTATCACCATAGAGTTAGAATATACATCCTAAGTCTATGGTTACCATCAACTTTTTTAATCTTTGGTCCGATTTTCGCAGAACGAGCATATAGTATCTTTAAATTTCGCAGTAAAATGCTTGGGTGTGGATTTTATCAATATTATTATAATTAGTTTTATTATATTAATTACGGGATCCCAAACAGATCTGCAGCCATCTGCTCTATTAAAATTAGTAAGTTGTTTTGGTTTCAATAGCATCACGAAACATCTTTAGTAGGAATCGTATTTAATGAAAGAAAATAAAATTCAGTTTGCAAATGTCATTTTTGAATCTATCTGCTATTGTTTACATCTAAGAAACAGATAAAGAAATTGCGCAGTTATCCTCTTTACTACCGACTTCAAAAAGGAAGGTACTAAATTCGAATGTATGTTTTTTATGTTATTTTTTTCGATGATTTTTTTTATTTCAGAGCTGGCGCTTCTCATGTGTTCCGATATAAGTTTGATCAAGGTCTGACCAATAGGTTTTGAAATTTTCTTAGTAATTTATATTGAAGTCGGTTGTACAAAATTTTTAATTTTATGTTTTTTTTTGGATAGGGTGACAAACGAGCACACAGTCCACCTGATGGTAAGTGGTTTATGTGACCCATAGACATCTACATCTCCTCAATAAAGACTCAAGATGCAGACGCGCTGTCACCCGTGAGGACTAAGATGGAATGCCTCTTTGTCAGTAAAAAGGGTCTCCGGTTCTCTACACTCACCGTACGAAACACAGCAGAGTTATTCTGCTATTTTAAGCTGGTTTTCTGTGAGAGCGTGGTCCTTCCCCGGTCGAGCCGACCCATTCGTGCTACAACCATAATATAGCTGCAGCATGGCTCTACCACGGATAAACGTGTAACGCTTATTAAAAAAAGAAAAAGAAAAGAATGTTCTCATTGTTGTGCTCTGGTTTTCAAATCTACGGTTAATATTTACCACTGCGGAATTGATATATGAAAAGTATTATATAATATTATAGTGATTTTATTAAAGTTGGTAAAAATTACTTTAACTACATCCAAATTTAATATAATGGATTTCCGCAAAGTAACGTATATCTATTAATTAACGTAATTTTAGTCTGTCTCCACGACAGGAAATCCTAATGTAGGGTTATTTTCTACCAACTTCAAAAAGGAGGCGGTACTCAATTTGACTGTATGTTCTTTTTTATTTTTTATGTGTTGATTTCGACGATTCTTTTATGATTTGAAAGCTGGTGCTCCTCATGTGGTTCCATATAAATTTGATCAAGGTCTGACCAATACGTTTTAAGTTATTCTTAATAATTTATACTGAAGTCGGCTGTACAAAATATTTAATTTTAATTTATTTTAGAAATCAATCAAATTTATTTACAAAGCTGTCATGTTTAGTATAGTTAGTAATAAATTGTGTACTGTAAGGTTTTACGCTTGGTGTAAATATGTCTGCGCTTGCACGTCATCATTATCATCATCATCATTATTACAGCAAATATCTTCATTTTTGAGGATAAATGTTGATGTCTATGGGCCATATCATCCACTTACTATCTGGTGGACTGTGTGCTCATTTGTCACCCTAATTCTATAAAAAAAGTTAAATAGTAAAACAGAATTGCAGTCCGTTTCGAGTTTGCAGCAGTAGGCCTGTTCCTGCGTTTATAATGCATCGTTATTTAATAATAAATAAAAAAATATACAACAAAGCAATTAATTGCCGTGCAGTAGCGGCATGAGAGACTCTAATACGGGATTCAGTTCAGTTCAGTTCATTTTTCATTATTTTTCTTGATTTTAAAAAAGAACGTTACCCCCACACTAGGATTTTCTCCTGTACCGGAGAGGCAGTTTACAAACATATATTGCACAAAGACAAACATCCAGACCCGGAACAATTATTTGTAGGCCATAAAAATACTTGTCCCGTGCGGAATTCGAACCCGCGGCCCCAAGCTTTGTAACTCATTGGTAAGCCACTACGCCACGGAGCCGTAGTAGTCTCGTGGGTGTCATAAGAGGCGACAGAGAGAAACAGGAAAAGAACTGCAGAATCTCTCTAACAACAATTCAAAATAATAAAAAATGCGGTTGCCAACCAGCCTGCCAAGCGTGCCAACTATGACATATATCCGTCCTAAGAAGCAATTTATGTAGGGGATCTATGTTTAGTAGACTTTTCAGTAGACGATTTTTTTTTAAATAGCTACTCCATTAAAACTAACGTTACCACTTTTATCGCGTTTAATTTAACTTTTTAATTTCCGACGTTTCGGATGCTTTACAGCACCCATGGTCACGGGGGAGAGTGAGGTGTTTCAGGTCCCGGTGTCATAGTTAGCCACGGCTACCTTCAGTAGCTACTCCACTTTGATGGTATTAAATTTAAACAATTTAAAAGTAACTGTGTAACACAGTTTGTATGAATAATAAATAGATTATAATATTAAAACATACCTTGACAGCGGCTGGGCCAGCCGGATCAACACAGAACACACAAACAAACAAACAAAAAAATTGAAAGTGTCTCACGCTAAGCTTAAAGGTATAGTCGCGTATTTCGCGCGTGTTTCTAGCGCGTCCGTTCGTTTCGCACTGACGCCGGTTGGGATCCGACTCGACTGAATGAGGGTCACAGAGGCTTTAGGTCACCGTTGCATCTTTCGAAGGAACCTTCACATCTATCTGAAGTGTAATTGGTTAGGTAAAACTACATTTAAGACATGGGGCTATTGGTTTTTATTTATTTTTTATTACAAAATTATCACGCGACTGCTGCAAAACTGTGCACGCGTCTTAATGTCTTTGAACCCAATAATTCACCAGAGTTTTATTGTGATTGGATGAATGGTATATCCTCCAAGCTGACTGGTCCTCGTGGGGGATAGAGACCACAAATCTCCAACAGTACAAAGGTTGGAAGACTTTGCCAACTGGCGAATAGATCTGCAGACAATAAGCTAGAACCAAATACAAGACTAGACTTAGTTTTAATCTTTTATATGTAATAGATTACTAGTTTGATCGGAATAAATAGCTTTTTTTTTGTTTTGTTTGGATGAATGGTATAGGAACGTATAGAAGACGAGCGAACAAACAATTATTCACCATCATCATCACTACATCCCTTTACAAGTCGTCTACTGAACATAGGCCTCCCACAAGTAATGCCACAAAGCACAGTCCTGAGCAACCTGTATCCATCGATAACAACTAACTATAAAGAACTTTTAAACAAGTATTATTTTTTATGTATTAGATTAAAGTGACAAACGGGCTCCTAACTGTGGCTGCCAACCCGCATGCCTAGCGTAGCAACCGTGGCAAATATGCCCCTTATGAGGCAAATGTTCAGCAGTCGATCTTGACAGGCTGTAGTAAAACAAACAGGTAAGCCATTACTCTCGTTGTATAAATTAAGCTTTAGGCTAATTGCAAATATTATACAACCAAACGAAAGCTAGGAGTTCTATAGCACAGGGTATCCTGGTTTGGACTTAACAAGCACACAGTCCACCAGATGATAAGTGGATGCTGTGGCCCATAGACATCTAAATCTATCCTCGATAAAGAAAGCAAAATGCAGTTGCGTTATCACACCTGAGGAGTCGTGCCTCGTTTCCAGTAAAAAGGGTGTCATTCACACTCACCATACGAAACACAGCAGCATTAAGTTGCTATTATACGCTGGTATTCTGTGAGAGCGTGGTCCTGCCCCGGTTGCGCCGACCCATTCTGCTACAACCATAATATAGTTGCAGCGTGGCTCTACCACTAAAATCGCAATGGTGATCTGCACTTAAAATTGCAGATCACCATTGCGATTTTGCTCTTAATTAGAGTTCGTTAATGAAGAATTTTTTAAAGAATTTTTTATATTTACGCGAACACTACACATTTAAATAAAACTAGTTTTACGAATTATATCGCGTATATTAACTTATTTTATATTTCCGACGTTTCGAATACTTTAGGTGTATGACGTCCCCAATGACGTAGTTAGCCACGGCTACCTCCAGATTAAATCGGGAATATAAAATAAGTTATTATACGCAATAAAATCCGTAAAATTTGTGTTATTTAAATGTGTTGGTTAAGTTTATATTATTCTATACAACAATAAAAGCGACATATCAGACTGGACCTAGCATAATTTCACTAAAATCTCCTACTGTTGTAGCGCGTGTAATACTTATAAATAGAATAATAAATAGTTAATAATACATAGAATATGGTCCTACCCCGGTCGAGCCGACCCATTCGTACTACAACCATAATATAGCTGCAGCGTGGCTCTACCACGTACAACTACTAGAGTAGCACTTGATTTGACAATTGTAACTAAAAACCGCAACGCACGATAGCTAAATCACAGTTACCGACATTCTAAATAATTTGCAACGCCAAGTTATGGCATGGAAATGAGGCCCCGTTATGCAATGTCAACTTTTTCTAAGAAACCTTTGCCTTGACAACGGTCACCGTAGTTTGAACGATAATTGAAATTCAACGGTATTAAATAATATTCAAGTTGTTTAATCAGTACCACGTGATATTTTTTGACCAATATTCAGAAATTAACCGTGACAACCGTAGCAGAGTTAAGTTAATCATTACCAGCGGTAACATTCGTAAGGTTTTTTAACGTATTTCACTACTGAGCGGTCTTAGAATTTAATGTCAATCATAAAATACAGTTGCAAATATTAATTTTATAAAAGTGAAGGCTATATTGTACGTGGTAGAGCTATGCTGCAGCTACATTAGTAATATCGTTGTAGCACGAATGGGTCGGCCCGACCGGGACGGAACACGCTCTCACAGAATACCAGCGTGAAATGGCAGTTTGATACTGCTGTGTTTCGTATGGTGAGTGTAGAGAATCAGAGACCCTTTTTAACTGAAATCGCGGCATCCCATCTCAGTCCTCACGGGTGACAACGCATCTGCATTTTGATTCACAAAAGAGGATAGATATGGATGTCTATGGGCCGTAGTAACCACTTACCATCAGGTGGACTGTGTGCTCGTTTTTCACCCTATCCTATAAAAAAAGGCAACGAGCATGCAGCTCACCTGATGGTATGCAACCTGCCGCCCATAAACAAGTACAAAGAGGAATTGTAGATGCGTTGCCAGCCTTTTAAACAGGGGTAGGCTCTTTTCTTAAAGGTCCCTAAGTTTTTTCGGTTCGGAAAGATCGCTGGTGTTAGTCGCTTCCACTTTACTCATAACTTTCTTTATGAGAGGAAGAAACTTCTAGTAAATCGCACAGTGATGGACCGCCAATCACTCAGATGGTATGGATGGTATCGATAGTATTGTCGCGATTTGCGACGGTAAATTTTAGCATCTTGAATTAGTCCAAACAATTCCTTGGTTTTGTAGAGGCAGAGCTTGTCCTGGAAATCATATCAGTCGTAAAATACTATTGCAAATATATTTAAATTAATTAATTAATAAGAGTAATATATAATAATAATAAAAATAATAATAAGTAACTATATATTTATACAGCCCTACCAGATGAAAAAACTTTAAAAATACCACATTTTAATAAAAACATTTTTTGATTAAAACTGCAGTGACAAACGATCTTACAGTTACGGTAGTCGCAGTAGTCCCTTACCATCCAGGTAAGTGACTACTGCGGCCCATCGACTCCTGGAACCAACTTCAAATGAAGAAGGCTACGTCCTGTCACATCTGAGGACTCTAGTAGTCTATACTTTTTATATCCGAACACAACACTGCTATTTTTGGCGACAGAAATAGATAAGAGAATGGTACTTACACGGAGTCCTTGGCTGAAACGAAGTCCGACTATCTAATACTTATTTTAGAGTAATAGGGACAAACGAGGACAGTTCATGTAATAGTTAGTGGATGGTGTAGGCCACAGATACCTACATCTATCCTCAATTAAAAATCAAAATGCAGATTCGTTGTCACGTTGAGGACTAAGTTGGATTGCCTTGTTACCATTTAAAAAGTTCTACGGTTCGTACGTAAAGAAAACTCCATAACCGGTCTTTTGGACCGATGCAAGATTCGAACTCGGGATATCATGAGCAGCAGCCGCATTTATGAGCACTAAACCAACGAGGTTTTTGAAATATTTCAGTTGTGACATCAGACTCAGTTGCTACTGCAGCCCACGGACACCTGTAACCAACTTCAAGTAAAAAAGGCTCTCACTTCCGAGAACTAAAATAAAATTCCTCAACCTGTAGCCATACTAACGTGGTAGAGTCATGCTGCAGCTATATTAGTAGTATAGTTGTAGCACGAATGGGTCGCCTCGACCGGGGAAGGACCACGTTCTCACAGAATACCAGCGTAAAATGGCAGCTTAACGCTGCTGTGTTTCGTATGGTGAGCTTAGAGAACCGGAGACCCTTTTTACTGGAAACGAGGCATTCCATCTTAGTCCTGACAACGCATCTGCATTTTGATTTGTAATCGAGGATAGATGTAGATGTCTATAGGTCACAGCAACCGCTTACCATCAGGTGGGCTGTGTGCTCGTTTGTCACCCTATCCTATAAGAAAAATGTATTAGATATGTCGGCACGTCTATAAAATACTGGTTAGATCAAAAGTAATCGTTTTGCATACCTTAAGCGAAAGCGCAAGGTATGTTCTACTATCGCCTAAAAATTAAGATTCCAACGTTTTATCGAATAAAATCGTATCTAGCAATCATATTATACATATAAATGATATAAAAAGCACATTGTTAGAAAGTTAAATGATTGTTGAACTTATTAATATTTTTTTTAAATCGATTAATTGCTATTTTTAAATAAAAAATGGGTTTTAGTGGCTTATGGTGTGGATTTATCATGTCCCCAAGGCTTGTAAACACGATAACTTTCGAAAATATCAATTGTTTAACTCAATCTATTTTTTAATCTTTTCATCTATGTGGGAAGCCACTGAATGTAAATGGCAGTGTAATTTTGTTTTATTTAGCTATAATTAATTTTTTTCGGCTCCAAAATGGCGAAATTTTCGTTGATTTGGTCGCCTTGTATGTATATTATTTCTGTAAATGGGGAGCTACAGCCACAGAGTAGTTTAGTTCGGCTCACAGAGTACATTACGAGTATAATGGTTCGGCTTCAGTCGCCGTCGTGAGTGGACATTGCTTCGGTTGTTTGCAGCGGCTCAAAAAGATCACAATATTCGAATAACCAAATTTCTTAAATACTTGATTATAATAATAATAAAAGATTTTTTATTACAATATTTTAAAAGCACAAAATAAATAATAGTAGTACGTACTAAAAGTAAGTAGTATAAATTTTTTTGCCATGGGTGACATTTTCATGGTTTTCGAGGGTGTTGAAACCGATAGGGTTGTCGAAATGTAAATCCAAGATGGCGGCCGCAATAGGTATCAATTTTTTCATCATGGGTGTCATTTTCATGGTTTTCGAGGATGCTGAAGCCGAAAGTGCTGTTGAAATGTAAATCCAAGGTGGCGGCTGAAGTAGGTTCCAATTTTTTCATTATGGGTGTCATTTTCATGGTTTTCGAGGGTGTTAAAGCCGATAGTGCTGTCGAAATGTAAATCCAAGATGGCGGCTGCAATAGGTATCAATTTTTTCATCATGGGTGTCATTTTCATGGTTTTCGAGAGAGTTGAAGCCGATAGGGTTGTTGAAATGTAAATCCAAGGTCACGGCTGCAATGGGTATCAATTTTTTCATCATGGGTGTCATTTTCATAGGTTCCGAGGGTGTTGAAGCCGACAGTGCTGTCGAAATGTAAATCCAAGATGGCGGCTGAAGTAGATACCAATTTTTTCATCATGGGTGTCATTTTCATGGTTTTCGAGGGTGTTTAAGCCGATAGTGCTGTCGAAATGTAAATCCAAGATAGCGGCTGCAATAGGTATCAATTTTTTCATCATGGGTGTCATTTTCATGGTTTTCGAGAGAGTTGAAGCCGATAGGGTTGTTGAAATGTAAATCCAAGGTCGCGGCTGCAATGGGTATCAATTTTTTCATCATGGGTGTCATTTTCATGGGTTTCGAGGGTGTTGAAGGCGATAGTGCTGTCGAAATGTAAATCCAAGATTGTGGCTGAAGTCGGTACCAATTTTTTCATCATGGGTGTCATTTTCATGATTTATTGTTGAAGCCGATAGTGCTGTCGAAATGTAAATCCAGGATGGCGGCTGAAGTAGGTACCAACATTTTCATCATGGGTGTTATTTTCATGGTTTTCGAGGGTGTTGAAGCCGATAGTGCTGTCGAAATGTAAATCCAAGATGGCGGCTGCAATAGATTTCAATTTTTTCATCATGGGTGTCTTTTTCATGGTTTTCGAGGGTGTTGAAGCCGATAGTGCTGTCGAAATGTAAATCCAAGGTGGCGGCTGCAATAGATATCAATTTTTTCATCTTGGGTGTCATTTTCATGGTTTTCGAGAGAGTTGAAGCCGATAGGGTTGTCGAAATGCAAATCCAAGATCGCGGCTGCAATGGGTATCAATTTTTTCATCATGGGTGTCATTTTCATGGGTTTCGAGGGTGTTGAAGCCGATAGTGCTGTTGAAGTGTAAATCCAAGATGGCGGCTGCAATAGGTACCAATTTTTTCATCTTGGGTGTCATTTTCATGGATTTCGAGGGTGTTGAAGCCGATAGTGCTGTCGAAATGTAAATCCAAGATGGCGGCTGCAATAGGTATCAATTTTTCAACATGGGTGTCATTTTCATGGTATTCGAGGGTGTTGAAGCCGATAGTGCTGTCGAAATGTAAATCCAAGATGGCGGCTGCAATAGGTATCAATTTTTTCATCATGGGTGTCATTTTCATGGTTTTCGAGAGAGTTGAAGCCGATAGGGTTGTCGAAATGTAAATCTAAGGTTGCGGCTGCAATGGGTATCAATTTTTTTCATCATGGGTGTCATTTTCATGGGTTTCGAGGGTGTTGAAGCCGATAGTGCTGTCGAAGTGTAAATCCAAGATGGCGGCTGCAATAGGTACCAATTTTTTCATCTTGGGTGTCATTTTCATGGTTTTCGAGGGTGTTGAAGCCGATAGTGCTGTCGAAATGTAAATCCAAGATGGCGGCTGCAATAGGTATCAATTTTTCATCATGGGTGTCATTTTCATGGGTTTCGAGGGTGTTGAAGCCGATAGTGCTGTCGAAATGTATTTAAACTACTTTAAAAATTCCGTATAATCATGTTATACGTAATTTTTTTAATGCGCTACCTTAGTATGCCCAATTGGATTTACCAATATATTTGTTTTACTTTAGCGAAGCGTCGTATCTGTGGTAACGTGGCTACACCGGTGTTGTTTTTGAGATTTTTGAGAAAAACATGATCGGAGAGCGTACCATATGTCTGTGACGAATTGCTAACGATCTGCTTACATTTTCTTGTATTTTATGTTGTGTTTGACGGCTCCGTGGCGCAGTGGCTTAGCAATGAGTTGCAGCGCTGGGGGCCGCAGTTTCTAATCCCGCACGGAACAAGTATTTGTATTGCCTACAAATAATTGTTCCGGGTCTGGATGTATGTCCTTAAGCAATTTGTGTTTGTAAACTGCCTCCACGATACAGGAGAAAATCCTAGTGTGGGGGTAACACCTTTCTCTTCTATCTCTCTCTCTCTCTTCACTTACATTTATATATCTACACATACAAATAACCATATTCCATAAGAAAATATTTCTCTAATGACTGGAACAAAAATCATCGGGTATTAGGTAATTAAGATTGCTTGGAAGAAATCCGTTTCAGAGCGATAAGACCGCCTATTGTAATTTTTTTGAAAGAGGTAATAAAACCGCATATTATAATTAGCCATTGAGTTATATGTACGACGTACTAGAGAAGCCATTCCAAACAAAAATTGTGTCCTACTCTATGTCTTCGCGCATGCGCGGGAGTAGTAGCCGCGCATGCGCGAAGACTTTAATTTAATATAAAATAAGATATTAATATAAAATAAATATAAGAATTTAATATAAAATATCTTAATTTAATCTAAAAAAACATATTTCTAAATAAAATGTAATAATAATTATCTTATGGAATTCACAAATCTTCAGTTTACGCAATATTTAGTTTGTATAGATTGCACTACAGTTCAGTTGAACATAGTCAATGTTCGGAATAGCTTCTCTAGTACGTAGTACATAATATAACTCAATGTAATTAGCAAATAAACATTTATTTAAATTTAATCTAATTTATACTCGTAATGGTCGAGTTTTCTGAAGTAAAGTTATTTACATAATATTATGTTTGGCTACTGATTCGGATAATGCACTTAATCCGTTAGCTAATGTGTGGTAGTGTAAGGAACCACAAGGTTTTTGTTACATATTGTATAATTACTACGTATATTTAGTGTAGAATAGTCAATTATAAAAAAATTAGAAACGTATAATAAATAATTCACTACACAGTATCAATTAAATAGGATAAATAAGCAGTAAAAGCAGAGCAAAGTTGATGTACACACGTGGGCGCGGCAACTTTCCACTGCGTTGCGTCATATGTAGCCGCACGTGTGTAGTGTGTACCGCACGTGTAGCGTCAGCAAAATAATACAAAGTATGGAATAAATTTAATTTTACGGATTTTATCACTTTTACTGTTAGAGTTAGAGACAAACATAAAGATCTATAAAAACCCGAATGAAAGAACATATAGCTGATGTGAAGAATGTCTATTCTTCTTCGGGAAATCTGCAGTATGTCAACATCTTTAGGATCGTCCTATTCATTATATCAGATCTGACAGATCACAAATCCTCGCAAAAGAACATAGATCACCAATTGTTTTTAGATACCAAGGTTTTTTTAAAGTGGGGATTGATCCCCACTTTAAAAAGTGAGGAGTGGGGAGTGAGTGGGGAGTGATTTAAGCATCGGTCTATATGTTCAGTTAACCAGTTAACTAGGACATATAGTCCGACTAGGTAAGTCCAACTTCGACCGAGGTCAATCTATCGAATCGAATATTCGCGAGAAATTAAAAAATATCCTAATTTAAATGGAGAAGATGGCTGGGTGCTGCCATCTGCTTGGGATAGGATCCCTATATTTTATAATTATAGGTATTTAACATAGTTAAATCCAAACCCAAGCATACCACTGCAAGATTTCAAGATACTGTAAGCTCATTATGCGTAAATCGAACAAAAACTTAATATACAAAAACTGAAGGTAGCCGTGCTAACTTTAACATCGGAACGTCAAACATCTCAGTTCCCACGTGACTATGGCTGTAAAGCACCCAAAACGTCGGGAATTAAAAATAAGTAAATAAATCCTGATAAAATCCGTCAACATAGTTTTATTCAATGTTAGTTTGCTACTTATCCCATAGACATGAACAACCTACTTCAAACAAAGTATACTACAGATGCGTTGGTCTGTCTCGTTGGTATAGCGGTCATAAACGCCGTAGCTGTTCACGAGGTCCTGAGTTTAAATCCCGTGTCGGGCCAACATCATTTATTGAGTTTTTCTGTCAACAAGTTCCCAGTAGCAGCCCGGAGTTAGGAATTTGGCGGTGTTTCACCTCCGTGCCTCGGAAAGCACGTAAAGCCGTTGGTCTTGCGCCTGATCTCTCTCCGGTCGTGTCGGTTTACCGTTCCATCGGACTGTGAGAGTTAGGTAATAAATAGTGCACCTGAATTGCGCATACACTCGGACAATATAATCCTGTCCCGTGCAGGTGAAGAGTCTACGTTAAGACTGGCAGCCATGACAAAAAATTTGAAAGACATTATTATTGTGGGCTGTAATTATTCTGGGTCTCTATACTTTTCAGACTGGAATACAATAGTGCATTTGCTGCAGCTTGGCGGCAGAAACAGTTAAAGACGTGAGCCTATCGTACCCAGACAGATTTCTACGTGGAAATGGAGCGATACCACTCAATAACAGGGTTAATTTTCACGTTTTGACTTAGTTTCGATTCTCGACGATTTGATTCGAAACGTCTGCTTGCATTATTTGACACCGCAAAAGAAGTTTGTGTAATGACTCGAATTAAAATGCAGATGCCTTGTCAGTCTGAGGGCTAAGATAGAATGCCTATTTTCCAGTAAAAAGGGTCTCCGGTTCTCTACACTCACCATACGAAACACAGCAGCATTATGCTGCTATTTTACGCTGGTATTCTGTGAGAGCGTGGCCCTCACCCGGTCGAGCTGACCCATTCGTGATACAACTATATTATAAATATAGCTGCAGCTTGACTCTACCACGTAAGAAACTGTTAGTATATTTATTACATTTACGTATTTGCTGTTGCCAACCTGCCTGCCAAGAGTGGTTCATTATGACAAAATTAATCATGTTCAGTAGTGGACTTTTATAGGCTGTAATGGATGATATATCTTAGCATGTTTCGAATTATGTATAATCTGCATCTTCTTTTACAAGTACTTTTGTCCGTATATAATAAATAAACAAAGAATTATTCCGTTTTGTTGCTGTCCGTATCACAACTAATTGAACTTGTATGGACGACGAGATTAATACGGTAACACTTACTAACACTGTTTATATCGCAATTATTTTATACTTTATTATTATTCGGATAAGGGTTGAAATAGGAAAACCGACCGCTGACATACAGTCTAATCATATGTGGACCTATTATGTCGCCTAGCGCGACCAGATCCAACAGTTCTTAGAAATTACGATAAGTTTTGATACAACTTTCAAAGGCTACTCTTATGTGTATCGAAACTGTGACATAACATAAATACTAAACTGGGAATATGCAGGAACTAATATTCCCTCAAAGGGGGGATTTTGCTATAGTGTCCACGTTTGGCAGGCAGGTTGGCAACCGCAGTTTTTTATTATTTTCATTTCCTATCAAGAAGATGTTGTTGTCCATCTCTTGTTTCAGTTTCCCTCTGTTACCTTTTACGACACCCACGGGTCGATATGTGGTAGTGTATATATACTTACACCGCTACTACACGATCAATCCTGATAATGTTCGCTTATTCTACTTTTACAAATTTTTTACTCGGATATGGGGTTACCATATCACAGGATTTGTCCTGAGATTTCAGGATTTTCAGACTCTCCTCAGGATTGCGGCTGGATTTTGCAAATCTCATGAATTCTCAGGATTTTTAGATCTTTCAATATAATACAGCTTACATTTTAAAGATCTCTTTAATAAAAAGTTAAACAAACTAAAAATAATTTTCCTTTGGTAATATTTCCACAATTAAAATCAAAACTTATTTATCCAAGTAAACAGTAAGTAACAGTTTTATCATACTTAATATGTGAAGATACCTTTTTAAGTAAGGTTTTCTTCTCAAACTGTAAAAAATCTCAGGATTTTTTAATGGAAATCAGGCCTCTTCTCCGGACTTTTAATTTTTTCATCTGGTAACTCTACTCGGATATATTTTTAATTTACGTCTCAATGAGCGACCTTAAGTCACCTGAACCTTGACCGTCCTCATACGGCCAGCAGTGAAGAATCACGATTGAGATCCATATGTCATCGCTGTCAACACGCACTGGTTGTAGACTCTTGTGTTCAAATTGTTACGGTGTACGTGATCACAGGATAGATTATACTACAAGTAACGTGACTAGCACATGTGTGACTTGCTTACCGAAGCGGAGTTAACTGCGATCTTCTATTAGACAGAATGATTATCTAGTAAAAGATGCAGAAAGTCGTTGGATGCCAAGTTCAAGTTCAACGCATCTGCATTGTCTATCTTAATCGAGGATAAATCTAGATATCTATGGGCCACAGCATCCACTTACCATTCGGTGGAGTGTGTACTTGTTTGTCACCTTTATTCAATAAAATTTTCCTTTCAGCAGTCGAATTTTGAAGGTAATGATGATGATGTTGATAACGATATCTAACTATAATTAAGGAAATCCCAGCTGTGTTTGGGCTCCCGTTTTTAGTATCTGATTAATTTCATATCTATTCTAAATGTCAGGTTTCTTCATCGTAATGTCGTTGGAAAGGCATTTGTCACCTGTCACTAACGAGTAATGAAGAAATGTTATAAGATCACCCTGACATTTATGTTTGTATCGAGGAGCGTCGTTTATGGGACAAATTTTATTTGATTATATTCGCGTAGTTAAATTCTATCGTATAAATAAACCGTGAAGTGGCGGTGTAAGAATAATCACTTACCCGTATCGTCCCGTTGGTGACGTAAGAAGCGACAGAGGACAACATACTCGTACAAGGAGACGAAGTAGCAGTGTCTTACTAATTTGTTTGTAATGTCGAAATAACAGCTTTTACTATATGCATATGAAAGTACTTATATACGGTATTAATAACAAAAATACAATTTTTAAAATTTTTGTCTTTCTGTCTGTCTGACTGTCTGTTTGTTCCGGCTAATCTCCGAAACGGCTGGAGCGATTTTGACCGGACATTCACTGGCAGATAGCTGATGTTACGAGTAAGCAGAAACTTAGACTACTTTTATTTAAGAAAAAGAATTAGGGTTCCGCGTAAAAAATTGAAACCCATGAAATCCATTCGTAATAAATTATGCGCGGGTGAAGTCGCGGGGAACAGCTAGTAACAACTAAAATTAAAAAAAAAAGACATGCGTGAGTGTCGTGGAACAATCGGTTGGAACGAAGTTACTTTCGTAGTATAATATACTACGAAAGTAACTTATTATATTATTGATTAAGAAATACAAATAAATGAATTACTAGCGTCTATTAAAATGAAGCGTCATTTAAAATAATATTTCTTTCATGGTAAGATAAGAAAAAGTGCGAGGGAGATAGATATTATTCCATTTTTTTGTTTTTAAAAACATTAGGATTTTTCCTGTGTCGTGGAGGCAGTTTACAAACATAAATTGCACAAGGACAAACATCCAGACCCGGAACAATAATTTGTAGGCCATACAAACACTTGTTCCGTGCGGGATTCGAACCCGCGGCCACCAGCGCAACAACTCATTGCTAAGCCACTGCGCCACGGAACTGTCATTTTGCTTCCTTATAGATGCCAAGGCCGTCTACGTTACGTCAGAAGGGGTCGTGACTGAAAAATATAACACTTTTTCTCGCCTAACCCTCATCCGTCAAATTCGTACCGTGCGATAAGGAACTTCGTTCCAAAAAATGCGGTTGCCAAACGGCTAGCCAACCGTGTCAATTATGGCATAATATATGAGGTAATAAAAGGGGAAAACCTATGTTCAGCAGTGTACTTTAGATAGGTTTTTTTTATAAGATAGGGTGACAAACGAGCACACAGTCCACCTGATGGTAAGTGGTTGCTGTGGCCCATATATATCTACATTTATCCTCGTTTGCGAATCAAAATGCAGATGCGTTGTCACCCGTGAGGACAAATATAGAATGCCTCTTTTCCAGTAAAAAGGGTCTCCGGTTCTCTACACTCACCATACGAAACACAGCAGCATGAAGCTGGGTCGGCTGACCGGGGAACGAATGGGTCGGCTCGACTGGGGAAGGTTCGCGCTCTCATAGAATACCAGCGTAAAATAGCAGCTTAACGCTGCTGTGTTTCGTATGGTAAGTGTAGAGAGCCGGAGACCCTTTTTACTGGAAACGAGGCATTCCATCTTAGTCCTCACGGGGACAACGCATCTGCATTTTGATTCGTAATCGAAGATAGATGTGGATGTCTATGGGCCACAGCAACCACTTACTATCAGATGGACTGTGTGCTCGTTTGTCACCTTTATCCTATAAAAAAAATACTATAATTGTATTTCTATTGGCTCACCTACTGGTAAGTGACTATCGCCGCCCATGAATAACTGCAAAACTAGTAGAATTACAGATGCGTTGCCGACATAATAAAATTACATTGATTATTAAATTACCACACATAATTAAATAGATAGCTGTTAATTATTCGAAAAATTGTAATCGTGGAAATTTTAAGAAAATTGATGTTTCTTAGATAAGAAATTTTTCAGAAAATTACCCAAGAATACTCCACTTACAAAGAAGTATGTTTCCGCCCGGGATCGAACCGGGGACCTTGTGCGTGTGAAGCACACGTGATAACCGCTACACTACGGAAACGTGATCAAAGGAGTCGAATTTATTGTACTATTATTAAATGAACTTTTTATTCCTTGTTTTAGCACGTTATGAAGAAGAGGGTTTTCTTCTTTTTCGTGGAGACGTTTTAACTTCTACATACCTATTGGTAGTATATTTCTTGTCATTTATTTATCATATTTTGCCTTATCTTTGATAAACGTTTTTGACCGTTTATCACAGTCGTAAACATGATTGGCAGAGACTGGCTGCAATTTAGTATTTTTTTTATTTAAAATAAAAACGTTCCCGCACACAAGGATTTTCTCCTGTATCGTGAAGGCAGTTTACAAACACAAATTGCACAAGGACAAACATCCAGATCCGGAACAATTTGTAGGTCATACAAATACTTGTTCCGTGCGGGATTCGAACCCGCGGCCCCCAGCGCAGCAACTCCTGCCACTGCGCCACGGAGTCATCATTATATTAAAATTTTTCTCTGAAACACTGAGGATTAGTAAGGATTAAATAAATAAATAAATGTACAGTCTGGATAAGCGAGAGTTCAGGGGACCGCGATCTCTTTCTCGCTTATGGAGGTTTCTCACTAACCCGAGTTTCTAGCTAACGGAGGTACAGGAGAGGTCTGTATCACTTATAGAGGTCTATAACAAGTGGTAAAATTAAGAGTATTGTGCAACCGACTTCAATATAAATAAAATGAGATCACATCATTATTGTAGTCGAAGTCAATTAAATACGCATTATTATGAATAACTCAAAAAGCATTGGGCTGATCTTGATCAAATTTATATGGGACCACACCAGCCAAGCCAAAGCCACCAGCTTTCAAATAAAAGTGTCATCATCAAAAAAACCGGTTCACCTAGAAAAACATTCTGAGGTAAATCCAGTCGTATTGAGCACTTCCTCCTTTTTTTGAAGTCGGTTAAAAATATTGCAAATATCGGTATAATTTAGTAGAATAATATTTGGACACAAAATTTACAAAAAAGAAAAATTTAACATCACTAACTTGAAAACCTCGGTTTATTTCTTTTGCGTTCGAATAGGAGTTCATCGAAATTTATAGCAGAAATGACCCACAACAATGAGTCATAACAATAATTCATAAAGAGTACCTGTTAAATACGTTTAACTGTCGCTTATAAAGGTAAAAGCAATTTCCAATCTAAGTTATAGAGATATACGAGTGAAATACGACTGTCACTTATACAAATTTTTATTTTTCACTTATAGAGGTTTTAGGGGTTTAAAATTACGGGACCAAACAATTATTCTGACTTACAGGGTTTTCTCGCTTTCCCAGTTCTCACTTGAATCTCATAGCGGAAAGCCAAGAATACTGACCGCGTTTCTTGCTGCGCCAATGTTCCGTGGTGGAAAGAGAACTAGCCCTTTTGTAACTAATGATGTTGAGCGATGATTGCTAAAATATTTATCAACCATAATTAATAGAAATAATTTTTAATTTACGCGGTCAGGGACGGGTTAATGCGTAAGCGGTGTCAAAACTCAACACTAGATGGCGCTTATAAAGTGCTTGTTGCATAGAAAATGAAATCAGTATTATACTTTTTAAATGCTTTTTTTTTAATTAGTAATGGTGGCCTATTATATCAATGTACCGTACAAAGTATAAAAAAATGCGTGAGTGTCGTGGAACACTCGGTTGGAACGTAGTTCCTTGAGTAGTATATTATTATTGATAAACGTAGGTATTATATTATTGATTAACAAATACAAATAAATGAATTACTAGCGTCTATTAAAATAATATTTCTTTCATGGCAAGATAAGAAAAAGTGCGAGGGAGATGGGTATTATTCCATCTCACTTCCTTATTTCGCTGCCAAGGCCGTCTACACTATGACACAAGAGGTAGTGAGGAAAAAATCTTACACTTTTTGTCGCCTAACCCGTACCGTCCGATAAAGAACTTTGTTCCAATAGGACATACAGTCGGATTGAGTACTTCCTCTTTATTGAATTCGGTTAAAATATCAGTATCTTTGCCCATAGTTATTATTTAGAATACAGTAGACTTGTGAAGTAATTATTAGTCAAATAAACCTCCTAAAAACCTCCCACCCTCCTTCAATCGCGCATACTATAATCGTCGTCGTTAATCCCAGCACTACCACCCCCAGCACCACCACACTAGGCACGATACAACACTCTCGAAAATACGACACGTGTTTCGCCTCTACACGAGGCATCCTCAGGTGAAGTAGACTCTGCGGAGGCTGGCCGCTAAGAAGCTATCAATTATCTTAAAACTGCTACGTTCATATCATACCCTATATGTACGCTAGCGCCATTCTTGAAGGTTTTTGAATTGTTTTTACATTATTTACAGCTCACAGCTGGACGCTTTTTCATTTGGTCTCCATATGATATAATCCAGCTTACCACTACCCTCCAAAGCTAGAACATGTTTTTACGAGTGAAAAACATTTATTGTAGCACTCACAAACGAGTAGTATAGCGACATAGTACTAGTGCGAAGCAGACTTAAGTAGCGGTCGGTGACGAGGGTAGTCCAATTGGCGAGTCCAATGCTATACGGTAAGCCGGTCGTGACGGGGCCTGCTTTTAAGCCCCCGCCATGTGAATATGTCGTCTTCAAGTCGTCATATATGGGTATCATAATGAAAAAGTGAACGCAATTGAGGGAGGGCGGGAGGTGCTCTACAAACTGGGTAAGAAACATCATTTTATGTCATTACGTGGATCTCAGTTAATTATTTTAACATCTTAAATATAATGGATTACCGTAAAGTAATATTTGTACGTAGTGGAGCCAGGCTGCAGCTATAATATTATGGTTGTAGCATGAATGGGTCGGCTCGACTGAGGACCACGCTCTTACAGAATACCAATGTAAAATAGCATCTTAATGCTGTTGTGTTACGTATGGTGAGTGTAGAGAACCGGATACCCTTCTTTACTGGAAACGAGGCATTCGTCCTCTCCGTCTTAGTCCTCAGGAATGATAATACATCTGCAGTTTGATTTATGTAGACCATTATGTGCCACGGTTTCCACTTACCATCAGTTGGACTGTGTGCTTGTTTGTTAGCCTTATTCTATAGATATATAAAAAAGTGACGCCTCATTCTATCATCATCATCATCATCATCAAAGCTCTTTCTCGTTTTTTTACTATTTTGAGTTGTTATTAGAAAGATGCTGGTACCTATCAGTCCTGTTTCAGTTTCCCTCGGTCGCCTGTCGCTTCTTTCGACACCCTCGGGATCATATGGGCAGTGAATATTCTTTCACCACCGCTACACTAATTGCCTACGATTTGATAATTATTATATCATGCGACCAGTCTTTTTGCATTTAATGATTAAAAAAAAAGGAGAGTAGCAGTAACTATGCGTTTACATAACTCGCAGTAATAACAGCTCTTTGGCCATCTTGGGCGATCTCCGCGCTCTTCTTAATGTTAATGTAGACTAAATAGTGATGTGCCATCGACATCATGCAAATTAACTATCGAGAGGACGTATTATATATAATACTAGCTGTTCCTCGCGACTTCGCTCGCGTGTAATTTAAGGTTTTAATTTTGTTGCGCGGAGCCGTAATTATTTTTCAAAATTATAAGTAGCCTGAGTTTCTCCTTATAACATGAGAAAAAGTCCCGTCAAAATCGGTCCAGCCGTTTCGGAGATTAGCCGGAACAAACAGACAGACAAAAATTTTAAAAATTATGTTTCTGTTACAGGTACCGTATATACTTTTATATGCAATTAGTAAAAAGCGGTTATTTTGACATTGCTAACAGACACTTCAATTTTATTTATTTGTATAGATGTATAGATTAGTTGGTGGTGCGTGCGGTGCGGGTAACATAACATACATCTTTTGTATTTAATTGCTATACTAGCGACTCGCCCTGGCTATTAATGTGGCGTCATTTGGATTTCAGATAATCGTCAAATATCATAATATATATTAACAATATTTCGATTTTTCGAAAAAATAAAAACTTCTTGGCATTGCTCTGTGTTCTGTTCGTAAAGTTTCATTAAAATAGATTCAGCCATTCCGAAGAATAACTATTTATTTACCTCATATGTCTAGATAATAAATATAACAAATATTCGCATTCGGGCTCCATATTGCATTTTACTCATATAATAGAATAGAATAGAATAGAATAGAATAGAATAGAATAGAATAGAATATTTTTTATTCAATATACATTACATGTGTAATTCTTATTGAAAGTCATTTTTTACTTTACCACTGGTTCGAAAAAAACCCTCTGTCCTGGGAAGAACCAGCAAGAAACCCAGCGGGACCCATAGTAATTCAAGCTAGGAGTTAGACATGTGTCAGTTGTCCATTTCTAGTGATTGACATTTGAGACATGTGTTTGTTGTGGTAGGAGAGTTGGAGCTAACTATAATGACACATTTATACGTTTTCAAATGATTAATCTTCATCAGCGAGTAAGAATTCATTACTTGACATGGGCGCTCCCACATTAGGAAGTATTAGTAGTAACCACAGATTAACTAGTTGATTCTACCGAATCAGACGGACATTTTTTTTTTATAGGAAAGAGAGCAAACGAGCATGCAGCTCACCTGATGGTAAGTGACTACCGCCGCCCATGAACAACCGCAACACCAGGGGAACCGGCCTTTTAAAAAGGAGTACGCTCTTTTCTTGAAGGTCCCTAAGTCGTATCGGTCCGGAAAAATCGCTGATGGTATTCGATTACACAAGGAAGTCGTGCGAGGAAGAAAACATCTTCTAAATCGCACAGTGGTGGACCGCCAATCATCCAGATGGTGTTGCTGGTATCGGGAGTTCTGCCGCGAACATGAACTAAACTTACTCTACTTAGCTTCTGCATCCTGATAGATTGCAGCAAAATTTTATAAGACATTTCTTTTTTTTTTTAATTTGAAGCAGCTATATATAGGACGTCCCAAATAATAGTCACTGGCAAAATTTATTTTATTATATTGAAAATAAAACGAGGTAAATACAAATGAAACAATGTTGAAATCCATTTATTCACATTATTTTTCAGCTTTTCCTTATATTTTAAGACAGCTTTACCTTTTAAAATTTTATTGATAATAGTGCACCCGTTATTTATATCTTATTATTATCGAAAAAAAATGTGTCTATTAAATCAGTCCTATGCTTTCTACATGTAATACTCGTATGCTGAAAGCGATATTGATTTAATATTGCATGCTTTATTAATAAGTAAATTTATTAAATAAATATAATTGCTTCTAGAATTAAAGGATAAGTATCAATATAAGAATCACCAGCTTCACCACCAGCTACTCCCTTCGTTTTCATGTCCTCTAAACAGGCTCTTTATTTTTAGTAATTGTGCACTAACATCACCTTCACAAAGCATTTATGCAATTATTATTTTATTTTAACGGTGGTAGAATCACGCCGAAGTTTTTGCTGTTGCACGTATGGGCTGGCTCGAGCCGGGTTGGTACCACGACCTCACAGAATACCGGCGTGAAGTAGAAGCTCTGCTTCTGAGTTTCGTCTGGTGAGTGCAGGTGGCCGGAGGCCCAATTCCCCTCCCCCCCATCAACATGGTAGCGGAATTACACGTTAGACTACCCCAGGAGGGTACCAGCACCCCTGGAGAATCTCTCGCTGAGCATCCACGACCATGTTATTCCACTCCTGAGCGTGGGTGCTCAGGCTGCCCCGCATATTCTGGAGGGGGGGGGGGCAAAATTCCGCTCAAACTGCTCGGGGCAAACTGAGCAACAAGACCAAGGCGACCCCTGCCACGCTGAATTTCGTGAAAATGAAATTCGTGAATTTCTGCAACATCAGGGGACTTCACTCGAATCTACAAATACAAGTACAAATTGGAGCACTCCTTTGTGCCTCGGGCTGGAGTTCGCGTGTATGTCAGAGAGGACATCTGTTCTCGACGCCTCGGGAGTCTTGAAGAAGTCTGTTTATGACTTTGCTTTGGCATATGGTCTGACACAACTGGTTACTTCGCCTACGCGTATTCCAGATGTGGAGGATCATACACCGTCCCTGTTGGACCTTCTGCTGACAATATGACAAACATATTGAAACCTCTTATATGCATCAGGTCATCTAAAACTACAAAACATATAAATGATTTGTATTTTAAGATGTCATGTCATGTTTACTCTTCAATTCTATGAAGAGTAAACATGTCGGTGAAGTTTTAATTAATTGTACCTGGATTTTTAATTTCTCTTATTTGAACTGCTCTCGTTTCCTCTTGCAGTAATTTAAGAGCAGATCTGAAAGTAAAAAACGTGAAAAATCATTTCAAATTTGAACTAACCCAGCTCTTATTTTCATATATATTGCATGTATTTAAGTATAAGAAGCGGTGCAGTAAATATTATTAATATTTACTGCACCGCTTCTTATATGTCTATCTCTGTTTAGCCTAATGGTTGACTGGGAGAGAATGCCGAATGGTCATTGATATACTAAAAATGAGTATCAATGCCTATGGCATTAAGTTCGCCATATGTGCTACTTTGTGAATGAAAGTATAAATAAATAAATAAATACATACACGAGGTGATTGTACCGTCATCTATCTGGTTCCATGAGGTGTTACTGCCACTGTCCGTAGTCAAATTTTCCGATTTCGACACCAACCGACCTCGTCTCGTTATGATGACATGATGGATACATAGTAGACTATTTTTTTGCAATACGGCTGCATCGTTATGCTTATTATCGGAACAGATTTTTATGCTACACTTACTTTTACTAAGTCAAATTTGTTTAATGAGGGTTATTATACTAAAAAGTACATGATCGATAATTATCCCTGGGAATGAGGTGATCGCTACCATGCTATTTCTACAGATTTTTATACTTAATTGTGAAAAATATTATTACGTAAATTAATGTTTTAATAAAGTCCGCTGAATTGTCTATTTCCAGCATTCTATTTTTAACATACTAATATTCCCTTTAACCACATTTGGTAAGCTTTAAATACTTGTGTTAGGAGTGGTTCACGACAGTAGTGGAATGGCGGATTCGAACCCACGACCTTTTCAATTCGCGGTCCGCGCCCTGCCATTAGGCTACTGACGCTTCAAAATTATTTTATTTCCTTCTTCTTCGGGAAAATACTATGTAGTAAATAAGAACGCCTTTTGTTTTGTCTAATGTTTGATTATTTTATTATGATTTGTTTTTCTTTAAAATGCAATACAGAGTATTGTATAGAATTGTATTTGCATATGTATTGTATCCTTAGCGGAAAATCATCAACATAATAGGTCCGGGACATAAAGTCATCGATAAAAATATCTCCATACTCAATCCCTAGCTGGTCGTGAGTTTAACGCTCCGGTTGAAACGGAAAGTGAATAGCGTGGGAAACCGGGCTAAGCCCTATCCGCTACAGATCCATCTTAAGTCAAAGGGCTTTCCGCTGCTCCGATACGCACCATAATTTATTTAACTTCAAACCGATATTTATGATATCAAACGCGTTTCGAGAAAATCACCTGTGACATACTGATACGAATACTACTGGCGCACGGATCCGAAGTAATTTCACACCATTTTTACACAATGCTAAAATAACTTTAAATAACATTAATTTGAATAAACCTATTGTAGAAAAAAACAGAAAATAATAATATATAAATGTATTTCATTCTGCATGGTATAACCCTATTGTGCTATTATTAACCTACTATAAGGGAATTTCGCAATGAGAACATCCACGACTTTTTCTGTCACCAGGGCGGCGCTACTAGAAAGTGAGGTATAATATTTGACAGATATCATAGTGGGGAAGTTAATTTGTTCGGAAAATGTAAAAGTTATTGTTTCTTTTTGTACTATTAGCTATATTTTATATTATACAAAATAACAAACACTCACGCCTGTCACCCAGAGGGGTAGGCAGAGCTACGGACTTCCATTTGGCGCGATCCTGACACACCTCTCTCGCCTCCTTTATATACATATATTTACGCATACACGCTCGTCGGTTAAGGGTACATTTTTTGAAAATTTCATTTTTAATTAATTGAAAATGGGCCAGATTAGGAATCTGGTCGATAAATCTTCGTCTAGGGCATCCCTTCCCGACTTTACCGATCAGTTCTGAAACATAAATTTGCTTTGTCACTCTTTCCTCGTTCATTCTTTCTACGTGACCAAACCACCGAGGCATTCCTTTTTTAATCCTAGTCACAACGTCATCTTGCAAACCACACATTTCTCTTATCACACTATTTCTCACCCTGTCATTCAGATTCAGCCCTAGTATACTCCTTAATGATCACATTTCTACAGCATTTATTCTACTCTCATGCTTCTTTTGCCACACCCAACTTTCACTACCATACATTAAAGTAGGGACTAACACAGCATTATGAATTGCCATACGTGCCTTCTTTGACACATTCTGACTCTTGATAATAGCGTGTAGAGCCCCATTAACTCTATTTCCTGCGTTCAATCGTCTATATCCTTATCATATCTACCATCCCTGCTAAATAAACATCGCAAATATACAAACTCATCCACTTGCTCAATCAACTCCCCTTCTATTCTTATTTCACATAAAGTTTTACTTTCTTCTCTTTCAAAAACCATCACTTTCGTCTTACTTGCGTTCACTTTCATACCCCTTTCTTTCAATGACCAATTCATTAAAGTAACCATCATTTGCAACTCGGCCGCCGACGATGCAAATATGACTTGATCATCGGCGTACAAAAGGCATTTGACGGTTAATTCACCCATTCTCAACCCACATTGTTCAACTTTCAAAAGTTGCAAACAACTGTCTATGAATAGGTTAAACATCCATGGAGAAGCTACACAGTCCTGTCTGACACCTTTTTGAATGTTAAACCAGTCCGAGTAGGCCCCGTTGATCCTGACACTAGTGCTTACTAGAGTCCCTATAAAGAGACTTTAATGCCTGTATCAGACCAGCGCTCAACCCAAATGAGGTCAGTGTTTGCCATAACACGTTCCTGTCGACTCTATCATAAGCCTTTTCCAAGTCCATGAACGCACAATCGAGCGAAACACGTGTCGTATTATCGTCAGTGGTGTGTCTTGCCTAGTGTAGTGGTGTTGGGAGTAGCGGTGCTGGGATTAATGGTGACGGGGATAGTGCACGCAATTGAGGGAGGGCGGGAGGTGCTCTTCATACTAGGTAAGACACATCATTTTATTTTATAACGCGGATATTTTCGAAGTAAATTTTTCTAAAAGCTTTTATCTAATGGATTTCCGCAAAGTAATGCCTGATTCTATTAATTATAATATAATAAAGCCAATTTATAAAATGATGGAGATACATATTTTAAATAAAAGTGAATGCATATAAATATTATAATTATACTATTAATTCATTAGTTCTTTACATATATATATATATATTTATATATATATATATATATATCTCTTCAGCCATCACGTGCGCAACTAGTATCGCTAATTACAAAGTATAAACACAACTGAGTGACAGCTGAACCTAATTAGTGCAAAAGTGAAACATTTTCGTGTAGTATGTTGCAGTTTAGTTTCAGCTTCACACAATCGATTGAAATTTAGTTATACCGAGTGCTCTTGAGAAAGTCCTTGCTGAATTTTTTTTAAATAGCGTAATGCAAAGACCATGTGGTGATACAGCCATCATCGGAGGCCATGAGTTTTCGGTGGCGTTTCCCATAGTTTTCTTTTAGCGTACACATGGGACGAAATGGGGCAATGGATTTTCTTATATCGTCACCGTATGATAAATTATTAAATATTTATTTATTTCTTTTATGTTGAAGAAGCGACCACAAGTGAATCATAGGACGACCTAGACAGACCTAGACAGGAACAATTGACGAAATTGGTAATATATTGAAAATGTGATAAATGAAGAGAATCTTAACCGAAGAAAATGAATACGTAGGTAAACGAGACGAGAAAGGTGTGTCAGGATCATGCCAAATGGAAGTCCGTAGTCCCTGCTTACCCCTCTGGTTGAAAGGCGTGAGTGCTTAAAGCGGCAAACAAACATGCGGCTGACATGATATTATGTGACTATCGTCGCCCATAAAAAACTGCAACGAAAGGGGATTTACAGGTGCATTGCCGGCCATTTAAAATTAAGTAGGCTCTTTCCTTAAAGGTCGCTCAGTCGCATCAGTCCGGAAAAATCGACGGTGGTAACAGATATCATAAAAAAATTGTGCGAGGAAGAAAACTTGTGGTGAATCGCACAGTGGTAGACAGCCAAGCATTTAGGTCAGTTAAGTTTATATTTATACGTGGTAGAGCCATGCTGCAGCTATGTATATTAGTAGTATAGTTGTAACACGAATGGGTCAGCCCGACCGAGGAAGGACCACGCTCTCACAGAATACCAGCGTAAAATAACAGCATAACACTGCTGTTTTTCCTATGGTGAGTGTAGAGAATCGGATACACTTTTTACTGGAAAAGAGGCATTCCATCTTAGTCCTAACGGGTGACAACGCATTTACATTTTGATTCGCAAACGAGGATAGATGTAGATGTCTATGGGTCACTGCAACCACTTACCATCAGGTGGACTGTGTACTCGTTTACCATCCTTATCCTATAAAAAGGTAAAAACTGACTTCAAAGAACTAGAAGGAATAAAAAAATTCACCAAAAGTTGAGACATACTTATTAACTTAGTTTAATTTTTGATTTAATTAGAAACTTCATTGTGAAGTATCCATTTTTTTTACTATCCTAATCCAGCGCTTAAATACAATCCCATCCGATGATAAGTGGTGATGTAGCCTAACATGGTAAAGCGCACTGACTTAACAAAATCCTATTCACTCTTGCCTTGAAGACACCCACACTGTAATCTGATGGAAAGACAGATGCTGGCAACTTATTCCACTCCTTTGCTGTACGCATGACGGACGATTGTACTTTACTTTACGTACTTAACATAATATATATTGCACATTTACAAACATTCAGATCCGGAACAAATATTTGTAGGCCATACAAATACCTGTTCCGAGCAGGAACAGAATAAATAATAGTAGCGCAGGTTAGAACTCTCGGCTCAGCTCTCGGCCCCAGAGTGCCGAAGCCAAATATTTGGATACAGCGCTCCCGAGCGGTCACAAGCCGTCACTGTGAACCTGAGCTTTGTATATATTTTAGTAGCAAACCGTTTGGTTCAAATGCGTGATAAGTCAACAAAATGGTTGGAGATTGGCCAAAAGTCTGCTTTGATACGGCCGTGTAGTTGAATACAGGCCTTGGCTGACCAAAGAACGCTACAAAACACCTGAGCCACCTGCGTTAGTAGAAACTTCCTGCATGTCTTACCAGGTCGTGACTCCATCCAGTGCGGACCGCTCATTTTGCTTACAGGTACGAAGCTGTCACTCGGGAAAATTCCTTCCCTATTCTTCATGTCATATTGCCACTTCAGCTTACTGATTCAGTACAATATATTATGAATAGTAATATTTACAGAAATGATGTAAGTGAGTACCTCTGTATTCAAGCTGTTCACGCACATCATTTCTGTAAATATAACCACGCTGTAAAATCACGAAATTAATTGCCAAGAATTACATTTAAAACAATTCTATTTAAGTGCAGTACATATCTAATTATTAGTTATTCATTTTGCGAATTCCTAGCGTCGTCTCATTGTTCACGCATATTGGACAATATGTTCTTATTAATTAATTTCAAATACGCTCTAGCATCTAAATGCCACAGTGTAAAATGTCCTTAACATTAAATTTAAATGAGATTATATTCTACATAGACATGTGACCAGTAGCATGAAGCTATTTAACTATGTAAAGTACACTGCTGAACATAAGGGGTTATTTACCATAGTTTCCACGCTTGGCAGTCGGGTTGGCAACCGCACTTTTGCTTAATTTTTTTTTGATATCAAGAGAAACAGTCACCCATCTCCTGTTTCTCCTGATAACGGCAGACCCATAAGACACTTACGGGATGAATAGAATGGTATAGAATAGAATAGAATAATTTTTATTCAATATACATTACATGTGTAATTCTTATTGAAAGTCATTTTTACCTTACCACTGTTTCGAAAATAAACCCTCTGTCCTGGGAAGAACCAGTAAGAAACCCAGCGGGACTTTTTTTTTAAATAAATTTTACAATATAAATGATTACGAACAATTTACAAAATTTATTTTAGAAACTGCTTGGAAGCGACCACCTCATTCCCAGGGGTTATTATCAACCATGTATTCATTTATACTATAATAACCCTTTTTATACAGTTTCAGCTTAATAAAACATTTAAACTTGGTAATAGAGAGAACCTGTACACTTTCCGGGACCTTGTTGTAAAAGCGTATACATTGTCCCAAGAATGAATTACTGACTCTGTGGAGTCGAGAAACTGGCATCACTAGCTTGTGTATGTTCCTAGTGTTTACAGAATGTATATCACTTTTTTTACTAAAACTATCTTTGTTTTTGTGAACATCCATTAAATTTTCGTAAATATACTGAGAGGCCAAAGTTAATATATTTATTTCTTTAAATTTATCTCTAAGAGACTCTCTCGGTTTAAGATTGTACATAGCTCTAATGGCTCTCTTCTGTAAAACAAAAATATTTTCTGAATCAGCCGCATTTCCCCATAGCAAAATCCGATAAGACATTATGCTATGGAAATAACTGAAATAAACTAATCTAGCTGTCTCGACACTAGTGAGACCTCTAATTTTTTTTACAGCATAGACTGCGGAACTTAGTCTGCTTGCTAATTTGGATACATGGGGGCCCCACTGAAGCTTTGCGTCGAGAGTGATGCCAAGAAAAACAGTGGATACAACAGGGCTCAATTCCTCCCCATTTAAAAACACATTGGTATTTAGATTTTTAACATTTATTGTTGTAAACTTAACACAATTAGTTTTATTTCCGTTCAAATGCAGATTATTAACGTTAAACCAATGCACCAATTTTGATATAGCGTTATTCACTTCGTCTCATTTAAATGATTGACGTTTAAGTTTAAAAATCAAGGAAGTATCATCAGCAAATAATACTATATCATGACTATCCCATACAATATGAGGTGGGAAGTCATTAATATACACCAGAAACAGGAATGGGCCGAGAATCGAGCCCTGAGGGACACCCATTAGTACAGGTGACCCGGAAGAACTTTTGCCATTGATAATAACCTTCTGCTTTCTACTTCTTAAATATGAAATAATAAGTTTAAGCGCTGTGTTCTTGACACCATAGTACTGTAGCTTCCTGATTAATGTCTCATGGTGAACACAGTCGAAGGCCTTGGAAAGGTCACAAAATATACCCAAAGCATCCTCTGAATTCTCCCATGCACAAAAAATATGTTTAATAAGCTCAACTCCATCGTCAGTTGTCGAGCGACAAAACCGAATTGATTTTTATGTAGCAATTTATTAATATTAAAGAAACTTAACATCTGATCTAAAATAAATTTTTCAAAAATTTTACCAAATGTTGGTAGTACAGAAATTGGTCTAAAATTGACGGGGTCTAATGTACTACCAGATTTAAATATAGGTATGACTTTACTAAGTTTCTTTAAATCAGGAAACACACCAGATTCGACGCTTATATTAAATTTAGTGGCTAGATAAGGTGCTAATATATCTATTATAGATAAAATAACTTTAACGGAAATTTCCCATAAGTCTGCCGTTTTCTTAACATCAATAGTTTTAAAATATTTAACGATATCTTTTGGCATTACTCTATGGAATTTAAAAGTATTTGAACAAGCCTTCACATTTTGTTTGAGCAATGATTCGGCGACTGTAGGAGAAGAATTCAATGATTTTGTTGTCAAAAAAGGAACATCAGTAAAATGTTTCTCAAAAGCCATAGTAACTTCTTGATCAGATCGCTTTAAATTATTGTTAATATTCAATTGAAAATCCGAGTTGCGCGATTTGACCTTGCCTGTTTCACTATTTATTATTCTCCAGGTCATTTTAATTTTGTCGGATGCAGTTTTAATTTTGTTGCTTAAATGTAAAGCCCTTAGCAGTGGAGCACACTTTTTTAAATTTAAATATTTTAGAATATGTTTTTACATAATCTCTAAATATGACACTACTATTATATGATCTTTTATCATAAAGCTCGTATAACCATTGCCTACTTTTATAATGATTTGGGGTAGTACAAATTCTTACGCCGCTATTACACGGTTAACTTAAAACTTAGAAGGACTGCATATTACTCGATTCAAATTGTATTTCCAACCAACTTCAAAATAATTTAAAATTTTGTATAATCGACTTTAATATAAGTTATTAAGAAAAACTCAAAAACTATTGGTCAGACCTTGACCAAATTTATATGGAACCACATGATTAGCGCCAGCTTTCAAATAAAAAAAAACATCGAAATCGGTTTACTCAGAAAAAAGTTTTGAGGTAACGCACAGCTGGTGCTACTCATGTGGTCCCATATATCATCATCAAGACGTCCACAGTCCCTTCGGTGTTACTCACTATCCCGACCACACCGACCACGCTCCCGACGTGCTAGACTTTGCGCTAGTTAAAGGAGTTTCCCTCAACTTCAAGCCAATCGAGACTTTAGACGATCTAGGATCTGACCACCGACCGGTATCCCTCATTCTTGACCATCAGCCACTTCCCTCAACCCCCAAGAAAACCTTCACTAACTGGAAGGGCTTCAAGGAGTTCCTAGCCAAAGCTATGGACTCACTGGACTCCCCCATCTCCCTCTCATCGGACTTCGACAGTCCCGAAAAAATCGACACCGCGGTCGATTCCCTCTCCACCCTTATAAAATCCTCCCTTAAGTAGAATGAAAGGGTCGTCCCGGTCGCTAATAATGATGGTCTTCCCCTACATATTAGCAACCTAGTGAAAGCCAAGAGAGCTGCTTTCCGGAGAGTAGCTATCTATCCCACCCCCGACTATAGGCGTACGGCCAATCATCTTCAACGAGAAGTCCGTTTCCGCCTCTCCGAAATTCGAGACCTCGAAAAGAGTAATCTCATGGAGAATATCTCTCCCTCTCATACAGCGTACTATCAGATGGCGAGAGCCCTCCGCATAGAAGCTATCACCTACACTCCCCCTCTCTCCCGTCCCGACGGTACGGTTGCCTTCGAGGACAAAGAAAAGGCATAGTGCTTTGAAGACAGCATTGCCAACCTACCGACCACGCCCACATCCAGACAGTGGAGGATAAGGTCCGCCTCCGGAACTCACCCCCACAGCCTCTGACCCTATCACTGAGTTCAATGATGAGATCTCATCCTTCATCAAAGGACTGAAGCCCAAAAAGGCTTCGGGCGTGGATGGTATCTCCAACCAAGCCCTTAAACATTTTCCTGAGCAGGTGTTAACCCTTTTAGATATTTTCTTCAACGCCTGCTTCAACCTTAATTACTTTCCCACTACGTGGAAAGCGGTAACTGTCATTGGTATCCCCAAGCCAGGAAAGCCTCTCAACCAGTCATCGTCCCATCAGCCTTCTCAAGGCCATGGGCAAACTCTTCGAACGAGTCATCCTTACTCGCACGAGGCTCCATCTGTCTCCCACAAACGGCGATCCTGTTATCATTTGGTTTCCGAACGAAACATTCTTGTCCCCAACACCCTAATAATTAAAATTGGTTTAAAATATGCGAAGAGATCGCGTACCTAACATACATACAAAAAAACTTACACTCGAATTGAGAACCTCCTCCTCTCCTTTTTGAAGTCGGTTAATAAATGATTACTCGTACAATATAGGAGTTCATAGCAGTGGATTAAGAGGTGATGAGATGATTGTGAAGAAGATTGCCGTAAGTTTAAGGCCCCATTTAATGAATTAGTGAATGTTCGACAGTCACTGGCGCCAATGAAATTTTAAATTACAATTTTAAGTGCCGATTGATTTATTTAATATATTATGGACAACAAAACAGATATAATCAAATTACATTAATAAAATACTTATGTAACAGTGCCAGTACGTTACCAGATTGTTATCTTAAATATGTTGAAACAATTTTTATGTTTAGGTACTACAGGAGAAATCAACTCTTCGCTAGAATATATTTATGACATACTTAACTGCATAATATATAATACTAGCTATACCCCGCGACTTCGCCCGCGTGTAATTTAGGGTTTTTATTATGTTGCGCGGAACCCTAATTCTTTTTCTAAAATATACGTAGCCTAAGTTACTCCTTATAACATCAGCCATCTGAAATCGGTCCAGTCGTTTCGGAGATTAGCCGGAACAAACAAACAAACAGACAGACAGGCGGAGAGACAGACAAAAATTTAGAAAAATTGTGTTTTTGTTATAAGTACCGTACATACTTTCATATGCATATAGTAAAAAGCTGGTATTTTGACATTACAAACAGACACTTCAATTTTATTTATTTGTATAGATATATATTTTACTGATTTACAACGAGCTCGGCGGTGAAGAAAAACTTCTGCGGATTACAAATAGTAAAATTGAAGTGTCAGTTTGTAATGTCAAAATAACAGCTTTTTACTAATTGCATATGAAAGTACTGTCTGTTTGTTTGTTCCGGCTAATCTCCGAAACAGCTGGACCGATTTTGACGGGACTTTCACTGGTAGATAGCTCATATTATAAGGAGTAACTTAGGCTACTTATATTTTCGAAAAATAATTAGAGTTCCGCACAATAAAACCCTAAATTACACGCGTGCGAAGTCGCGGGGAACATCTAGTAACAAATACAATTTTAAAAGTTTTTGTCTGTCTGTCTGTTTGTTCCGGGTAACCTCCAAAATTACTTGACCGCTTTTGACGGGACTTTCACTGGCTGATAGGTGATGTTATAAGGAGTAACTTCGGCTACTTTTATTTTATAATAAGAAAAAAAAATTATAACCCACGTAATGCAATCGTAATCTAGTATATAATATTTTCGAGGAAATGTGAAATTCGTCAACTCGTACTGGAGCAGCACGGTGAACGAATGCTTCAAAATCCTTTCAGAAATACGAGAAAGGTTATAACCAGTAGTGGGACAACACTGATACATATATAGACTGTAACTTTACTTATAAATTTCATAAATAATGAACAACACTATGATTCATAACCGCACAGTTTTCGGAATAGAAAGAACATGACAAGGAATATTATGCAGCACTTAAGAGCACTTTACATTATCCAAGATAAAGCAAACATTTTTGCTTTTACACCTTTGCTATTTTTTTCTGTCAGGCGCTTGATTTCACAGTTTCTTTTTTAGATATTGTAAGCCAGTGTTTGGCTTACAATTGTACCCCAACTGTTCCTACCTGTAAGAGATAATGCAGCCGAAGACAAGAAAAAATTACGTTACGAATACATGCTTGTCGGTTAAGGATGCGGTCTCCTTGACCCCAGTCTGGGTTCTTACGTCTACCGTAAACCAGATGATTATACCTACATCTATCTTTTTTTTATAGGATAAGTGTGACAAACGAGCACACAGTCCACCTGATGGTAAGTGGTTGCTGCAGCCCATAGACATCTACATCTATCCTCTATTACAAATCAAAATGCAGATGCGTTGTCACCCGTGAGGACTAAGATGGAATGCCTCATTACCAGTAAAAAGGGTCTCCGGTTCTCTACACATTGTTTAAAGGTATTATTTAAAGTCGATCAGATTCTCTGTTTCATTTTTCTTGTATAAATCAAGGTAAATTTTTTAATATTTTTTCATCAATTTTAAATGGAACGCTTATGAGGCGTGCACTTTTGGGGTTTTCAAACTATTTAAAATTATTCGTATGTATATCTACACACATAATTAAAATATATATATAATATTAAAAAAACTATAGTAAAAAGAAATTAAACTAAAAAGCAAATCTATTTTGCAGAAGTCAACGGTAGAGTCGGGAAGGGACGCTACAGACGAAAGTATATCGACGAAATAATAGCGATACTTTGATGATGGGCCAGATTAAGCGTACCGTTGACCTACGAGCATGGATACGTAGGTGCATGGATGTAAAGGAGCCGAGAGAGGTGTGTCAGGTTCGTGCCAGGCGTGAATGTTTATGTTACTTAAATTATCATATAGTCCTATCCACGTGGTAAAGTGGTAAGAACACTGGCCGCCTTTCCTCGCCGAATACTATAGCATATATGCCATACTTAGCCTTTGAGCGAGAAAAGAACCAGTCCTCTTATCACCAGTAGCGACTACCAGTCGCGGATACAGTTCCCTTAGGAACTTCACCGTACGTGGTCCCCACGGACCGATAGTCTCATTAAAACAACATTACTCTCATAGAATACCAGCGTAAAATAGCAGCTTAATGCTGCTGTGCTTCGTATGCTAAGTGTAAAGAACCGGAGACCTTTTTACTGGAAACGAGGCACTCCATATTAGAATAGAATAGAATAGAATATTTTTTATTCAATATACATTACATGTGTAATTCTTATTGAAAGTCATTTTTTACTTTACCACTGGTTCGAGAAAAACCCTCTGTCCTGGAAAGAACCAGCAAGAAACCCAGCGGGACTTTTTTTTAAAATAAATTTCACAAAATAAATGATTACGAACTATTTACAAAATTTATTTTAGAAACTGCTTGGAAGCGACCACCTCATTCCCAGGGGTTATTATCAACCATGTATTCATTTATACTATAATAACCCTTTTTATACAGTTTCAACTTAACAAAACATTTAAACTTGGTAATAGAGAGAACCTGTACACTTTCCGGGACCTTGTTGTAATAGCGTATACATTGCCCCAAGAATGAATTACTGACTCTGTGGAGTCGAGAAACTGGCATCACTAGCTTGTGTTTGTTCCTAGTGTTTACAGAATGTATATCACTTTTTTTACTAAAACTATCTTTGTTTTTGTGAACATACATTAAATTTTCGTAAATATACTGAGAGGCCAAAGTTAATATATTAATTTCTTTAAATTTATCTCTAAGAGACTCTCTCGGTTTTAGATTGTAAATAGCTCTAATGGCCCTCTTCTGTAAAACAAAAATAGTTTCTGAATTAATCCTCAGTCAGTTTCTTGGATAATTAAGTGCTATAATGATCTCGGCAACATTGGAGGAGAGTAAGATAGGCGACTGTTGAAATTTCTAGGAACCGCATTATTCAGACCAAGAGTGAGTAAAATGTGTACCTACAGTATAGTCTCTAATTGATACCGTATAAACTGAGTAAACGTAAAAGTAAAAGTAATTGCTTTTTTTATAGGATAAGGGTGACAAACGAGCACACAGTACACCTGATGGTAAGTGGTTGCTGCGGCCAATAGACATCTACATCTATCCTCTGTTACAAATCAAAATGTAGATGCGTTGTCACCCGTGAGGACTAAGATGGAATGCCTCATTTCCAGTAAAAAGGTCCTCCGGCCACCTGCACTCGTCAAGCGAAACGCAGAGGTAAACCTCTACTTCACGCTGGTTTTCTGTGAGGTCGTGGTACCACCCCGGTTTGAGCCGGCCCATCCGTGCGACAGCAAAAGCTACCGCGCGGCTCTACCACTGTTCTACACTTAAAAAAATATTATTTTGTTGGCATGATCACTACATAGAATAGAATCATTTTTATTCAATATAGATTATATTTCATAATACCTACTTATTGAATGTCATTTTTTACTTTTACAACATTATCTAATTTTAACAGTGGTAGAGCCAGCTTTTGCTGTCACACGGATGGGCCGGCTCGAACCGGGGTGGTACCACGACCTCACAGAAAACCAGCGTGAAGTAGAGGCTTACCTCTGCGTTTCGCTTGGTGAGTGCAGGTGGCCGGAGGCCATTTTTACTGGAAATGAGGCATTCGATCTTAGTCCTCACGGGTGACAACGCATCTACATTTTGATTCGCAAACGAGGATAGATGTAGATGTCTATGGGCCGCAGCAACCACTTACCATCAGGTGGACTGTGTGCTCGTTTGTCACCATTATTCTATAAAAAAAATCTATATTGAATATAAGAAGTATGTGTTTCTATTACATGCTGCTCTTTGAGATATTTTCCCAAAAGTCTAAATCAACAAAGGGAACACCACCAGTAAATATCTACGAAAAAGGGTCAAATGATTGAATACTTAGCAAAAAAATCTTTAAATCAGCTGTCTTCACAAATTTCTCGTTTAAGTTAGGTAGGCAAAAATTAAAAGTTTACACCTTCTGTTTTAATGAACCACCCATACGTTTGGCAAATGACGTACTCTAAGTTTGTCTGTCTGTGTCAATGACCCCTGATGTTTTCTTGATGACCTTTACCACCTTATTTTCTTTGAGATCACAAGTTCACTACTGAACAAAAACCTCTCTTATAGAATGACGAAAACAAGGTTCTGATTCAATTGCATTCGTGTATACAACTTACATATAAATTTTTAAAAACCCCCGAAAATAATCCTACCACAGCTAACAAAGCAGCTGATGACCTTGAAACGGTTAAACCGATTTTGATGAAACATATCTAAGAAGCACCGCTAGAAAATCTACTTTTTAATAAAATAAAACCGCACCCAAATCGGTTCATCGTTTAAGAGATACGGTGCCACAGAAGAAACACACACATAGCGGTCAAACTTACAACGCCCCTCTTTTTGCGTGGGGGTTAATAAGATTCGTGGTTCAACCGGGGAAGGATCACGCATTCATATATCCTCACCACATTCCTGTCCTTATTCCAAGTAATTTGGAGTTTGCATAATATTGATCTTGGCGGTATAAGAATATCCACTATCCCATATCGTCGTTTGGGTGTCGAAATAGGTGACAGAGGGAAGCAAGTGAGGATATGGGCAGTACCGTCGTCTTAACAACCACTAAAAGAAACTGCGGTTATCAATCACTTGTCAACTTGCAACAATGGCAAAAATCCCGCCCCCTCCCCTAGGAGGTTATCTATGGGGGAGAACAAAGTTCAGCAGCAGCAGAACTTTTGCTAGGATATAACGGTGGAGGTAACGGTACTGGTATAGTATGTACATATACCTGTTCCTTTCTTACGCATATTACACCTATAGGGTTGCCACCCGTACTGTAATATATGGTATCGTACTATATTTCAGTCAATTGTACTATGTATATATAATAGAAAAATAATATAGCATGAAAAATTATTTTATTTTATATTAACTGTGACTGGAAATCTGGAACAAGTATTTTTTTTTTATAGGATAAGGGTGACAAACGAGCACACAGTCCACCTGATGGTAAGTGGTTGCTGCGGCCCATAGACATCTACATCTATCCTCTATTACAAATCAAAATGTAGATGCGTTGTCACCCGTCAGGACTAGGATGGAATGCCTCATTTCCAGTAAAAAGGGCCTCCGGCCACCTGCACTCACCAAGCGAAACGCAGAGGTAAACCTCTACTTTACGCTGGTATTCTGTGAGGTCGTGGTACCACCCCGGTTCGAGCCGGCCCATCCGTGCGACAGCAAAAGCTGCCGCGTGGCTCTACCACTGTTAAAATGTATGTTTTACGGAAAAAATAATTCCGTCATAAATGTAAAATGGAAGAGTTAAAAATGAATTGTTTGTTTATTTCAATATGAATCTAAGTTGCTCAGATTCCTATAACTATTTTTAAGCGAATAGATCATGGATGGCCAAAGCAAAGAGCAATAAGAAATATATATATATATGAAAATATACATAAAGATTAAAAATGAATTTTCTAAAAGTACTATATTTTTGCATTTTTTTGGGAAAAACTCTACATACCTAACACAGCTTTTATCTTTTCATAGACTTTTACCATTTTTACATCGGGAAATACCTACACATACCCGCAACGCACGGGCAAGGACGGGTTATGTCGGATTCGCACTGATTAAAACCGGGGTTCCACCTTCACCGCATATTGGCAAGACTACGGGAATGACTTTGCACATATCTGCGGGCTCTCAGTAGTGATAGAGCAATGCTGGAGCTATATTATAGTTGTAGCACGACAGGGGAAAGACCACGCTCTATATCGCACGCTTAATGGTGCTGTATTTTTTATCGTGAGTGAAGAGAACCGGACACCCGTTTTACTGGACAAGAGGCATTCCATCTTAGCCCTCAGTGGAATCAACGCGTCTGCATTTTGATTCTATATTGAGGATAGATGTAGAAGTCTATTGACCATAGCATCCACTTCATCAGGTGGACTGTGTGCTCGTTTGTCACCTTTATTCTTTAAGAAAAATAGTAGTTAAAGCATGTTCACTCACATATAGCAGCTTAATGCTGCGGTGTTTCGTATGATTAGTGACGAAAACCGGATATCCGTTTAAGTAGTAACAAGGCATTCCATTTTAGACGTCAGGAGTGACAATGCATTTGCAATTAGACCACGAACCGAGGTTTAATTTAGGTGTTAAGAGTCGTAATAGCTCAAAGGCTAAGCGTTCGCCGTAAATTTTATAGTATGCCAGTGACCTGGGTTCAATCCCCTAAGACACTAATGGAAATATTAGTTGCAATTGTAAGTGATGATTGACCACGTATTCTACAGTGAAGGAAAACCTGAGGGCGGCGGCATTCCTGACGATATGATGGGATAAATTTCACCACCACCCATCACAGTTAGCTACAGTGAGAAAATATTTGTTTCAGACAGATTTTCCTACGGTAGCCGTGATAGGAATAATGGAATAAAATTCACCATCACCCATAACAGTTAATTTTATACGTGGTAGAGCCATGCTGCAGCTATATTAGTAGTATAGTTGTAGCACGAGTGGGTCACAAACATAAACGCCATTTTCACATTTTTTTTTCTAAATATCTTGCTGCCATTGCACAGATAAAATTCATTCTCCTCACGGATGAGAAATTTAATATAGCAACATCTATTATTTTTTACTGTACTAATAACAGCTATCTTTACTCTGTACACGTTTAAACCGAAAGATGTCGTTTGGTGACTGTATCCATCATGTACAGGCGAGGAAATAATTTTTTTGAGGACTGTAGTCACCGTAGACGATTGAGTAGATCATCGTGGAAAAATCTTTGTGTCAGAGAGCACAAGGGATCAGTGATAGAAAACACTTGGCCGCCGAGCTCCAACGCGTCAAACAAATATTGCAAGACCCGCGCCTACGTCACAGTGCTCGAGTGAAGCCGGCCACAGTCAAGCGTGTGCCTGATGACAAACATGATTGGCTACATCTAGAAGCGAGCTGCTACAAGCCGCCGAAGAAGATTAATCAATTTTTACCATCCGTCAAGTGTAATTTATCTAAACAAGATGTGTACACGCTTGATTGTGAATGTGGTCTTTTCTACCGACTTCAAAAAGGAGACGGTATTCAATTCGACAGTATGTTCGTTTTTTAAATGTGTTACCTCATAACTTTTTTCTGAGTGAACCGGTGTCGATGAATCTTTTTTTATTTGAAAGATTTTCATGTTGTCCAATACAAATTTGATCAAGGTCTGATCAATAGTTTTTGAGTTATTCTTAATAATTTATATTGAAGTCGGATGTACAAATTTTTTAATTTTACGACTTGTTGAGGTGGTCTGTTAATAAGAACACATTAGTACCTGCTTTCCTTATAATATATATTTGCTCATGTATATACTCTAAAATTCTTTACATAACGTGTATACTATCTAGGAGCCTAATTACTATTAACATCAGGTGTAAATTTTAACAATTTTTGGCTTACTAGTGATGAAAAAAAAAACAGGAAATGTCACAGAAATAGAAATGAACAAAGGAAATCTTAAGCATTGCGCTTTATATAGAATTAAAGAAAGCCTGCATATAACAAAGTAAAGTAAAGTTACAGTCTATTTACGTCTCTCATGGCAAGTAAGTGCTGCGTTACCCCAATGCGTGTTGGCGGACTTCACATGTCTTCAAACTACCCAAACATGCAGGTTTTCTCACGATGTTTTCCTTCACCACCGAGCACGTGGTAAATCAATGAACAATTTTATTGGTGCCGGCGTGGATCGAACTCGGATATCTCGCCTACTTTGAAATTTACAGCGAGCGCTAAGCGCCTGAACTACCACGGCTCTCTTTACCTCAATATATTATGATACATGAATCACGAAATTTCGTTAGAGATCTAGTTCCTTAAAAACAAAGCTAAGGCCGTGAATAGTTCGCCTCAGCCGTAGTCAGTGTCATTACTTGTGTAGCGCGAGACACGCGCTTCTTGAACGGTTGTCTTCGGATTTTTGTTTTGTGAAGTCGATTCGCGCCAAACAACTTTTTGTCTTTTGTGTATTATAACGGATTAACACAGGTAAATATTACGTAAAAACTCTTCTCTCTTACTTTTTTAGATTTTGCACTGCATCCTTATACTGGAATAAACGCATTTCTTTCCTCTTTTAAAAATCCATTATCTGTTTTAGTGTAAGAGAAGAAATTTTCGTTTAATTGTTTTTTGCATTTGTTATGACATTAATTTAGGATTGCTGATACTTTGTATGAGTAGAGTACATGGGTGGGCTGAGTTAAGCTCAGCGGTTTTTTTTTTGTGAAAATGAATTTCCTCAGGGATGAAAAAATTGCGATACGTTATCAATATTGTCTTTTAAGATGGAATCCTTCCCAACGATATCCCAAAATTTATTTCGTCAAGATTGACGTGGTAGAGCCATGCTGCAGCTATATTAGTAGTATAGTTGTAGCACCAATGGGTCGGCTCGACCGGGAAAGGACCACGCTCTCATAGAATACCAGCGTAAAATAGCAGATTAACCCTGCTGTGTTTCGTATAGTGAGTGTAGAGAACCGGAGACCCTTTTTTCTGGAAAAGAGGCATTCCATCTTAGTCCCCACGCGTGACAACGCATCTGCATTTTGATTATTTATTGAGGGTAGATGTAGATGTCTATGGGCCACAGCAACCACTTACCAACAGGTGGACTGTGTGCTCGTTTGCCACCCTGTCCTATAAAAAAGTAGTCCTTCCACTATATATATTCCCGTTGGCCACTAAGAAAGCTTTAAATGCTTGTGTTAGGAGTGGTTCACGCCAGTAATCGAATGGCGGATTTGAACCCACGACCTATAAGTTTGTGGCCCTCACGCCACCCAATTTTTTTTAAAAATTCGAAATAGCTTTTAAAATTAGATATATCATGTAAAACATTATATAAATACAAAATTACATCCAAATCGTTAGAGCCGTTTCCGTCTCCTTTACAGGGAAGTAATAGGTACTAGGATATTTCATGTATATTATGAAAAGTTCTCCAGACACAATTTCGGTCCTGGCGGAGAGTATAAATGAAGGTTAGCCATCTGCGCAGTACAGGATTATAGTGCACAAGTGTGTGCAGATAGTCCAATGTGGCGGAAATCCAGATCAGATCAGATGCAAGACCAACGGCTATACGTACTTTCCGAGGTATGGGGGTGAAATACCGCCACCTCCTTGAGTACGGTGTTTGAACTACTCAGGAGTGGTTGACGGTGTTTCACCCCCGTGCCTTCGCCAGTTCGGAATAAATTGTCGAGCAGTGGCCTGCTGTGCATAATAATTATTATTTATTTATTTATTTATTTTCACCAACAATATACATTCAGAAGACAACAAAAAATATGTGCTTACATCTGATACAATACTATTGTTAGGTGAAAAACTATTGCCTAAACTAGGTAAAACCTGTATCTTAGGTCACCAGGTCCCCACCTGTAGGTATCCATGGACAAAATAAATAGATGTAGCTACAATAAATGTTTTCATTCGTAATTAAAAACAATACAACGAGATTTAATGGCTCAGTATCGCTGTGGCTAAGTGTTGGGTTACGTCACTGTCGAGTCGCGGGTGCAAATCCCGCACGGAACAAGTTTTTGTATGGCCTAATTCAATTGTTTGCCTAATTTAACTGTTTAACCTACATGATACCTACAAGGGAAATTCCTGTGAGTATGTGTGTCTGTTTTACCGTTTCAATGCGGTAAAAAACGAACTTAGGACATTAGAATAGAATAGAATCATTTTTTATTCAATATTGATTATTATACAAATAAATAAAATTGAAGTGTCTGTTTGTAATGTCATAATTATAGTCTTTTACTAAATGTATATGAAAGTAAATGCGGTACTTATAACTAAAATACAATTTTAAAATTTTTGTCTGTCTGTCTGTCTGTTTGATCTCCGAAACGGCTGGACCTATTTTGACGGGACTTTCACTGACAGATAGCTGATTGCATAAGGAGTAACTTAGGTTATTTTTATTTTAGAAAAAGAATAAGGGTTCCGCGCGTTTTGCCGTGTAGTGGCGGTTAAGAATATCCACTACCCCATATCTTCCCGTGGGTGTCGTAAAAGGCGACAAAGGGAAACAGGCAGGAGATGGGCAGCAGCATCTTCCTGATAATAGCCAAAATAACAATAAAAAACTGCGGTTGCCAACCCGCTCGCCAAGCGTGGCAACTATGGCAATATACCCCCCATGAGCAATGACAATAATAAACGGCCCCCAGTCCCCGGCGGCCCCGCTATTCCTGGCTACGGTGGCGACCATGGTAACGGCGGGGCAGGGGGTGCTAAGAATCTCCGGTGGAGGTTCGGTTGCCACCTACGACGACTCGACCTGGCAACATACAACGCACGCACCCTAAGGACTGACGAGAAGATTGTGGAGCTGGAAGAAGAGATAGACAAGTTACGCTGGCATATTATAGGATTATCCGAAGTCCGAAGAGAGGGGGAGGACACGGTAATCCTCGAATCCGGCAACTTGCTCTATTACCGGGAGGGCGACCATCTGTCCCAAGGAGGTGTCGGATTTATCGTCCACAAGTCTCTCGTTAACAACGTTGTAAAGATTGAGAGTGTGTCGACGAGGGTTGCGTACCTTATACTCAGAATCACCAAACGGTATTCGCTGAAGGTCATACAGGTTTACGCACCAACCTCGGCACACCCCGATCAGGAGGTGGAGAAAATGCCAATATACGTTAATGGGAGACTTCAATGCAAAACTAGGCACAAGAGAGAACGGTGAGCTGAAAGTAGGGAAATTTGGAATAGGGCAACGGAACCCAAGGGGCCAGCAGCTGGCCGACTTCATGGAGAAAGAGGGACTCTTTATGATGAACTCTTTCTTCCAGAAGCGGCCCCACAGGAAGTGGACCTGGTCGAGCCCCGACGGTTCGACAAAAAATGAGATTGACTTCATTATGACGACCAGACGACAACTGTTCAGTGATGTCTCAGTGATCGCGAGGGTGAAAACCGGCAGCGATCACCGAATGGTTAGAGGCACACTGAACCTAAACGTTAAGTTGGAGAGGTCTCGTCTAATGAAGTCAACGCTCCGTCCCCCTCGTGCTCTAATCCAAAGTCCCGAAACCTTTCAGCTCGAGTTACAAAACCGTTTTCAGTGCCTAGAAGACTGCAATGAAGTGGACGATTTGAATGACAAGCTCGTGGAAACTGTCCATGCGGTCGGAGATAAGTTCTGCAAGACCCGCCGCAGAAGAACACAAAAACTCTCCGATCACACTCTTAATCTCATGGCTGTTAGACGGGAGATGAAGCTACATTCTTCAACAGATTTAACAGCATACAGGCAACTGAACAGACAGATCTTCAAATGCATGCGGCGGGACTTACGCAAATTCAATACAGCTCGTATTGAAGAAGCGATCGAGCGGAACCGAGGCTCCAAAGTCTTTGCCAGAGATCTGTCTGCCAGAAAGCGCCAACTGTCAAAGCTGAAGACAGAATGTGGCAGCATCGTTTCCGGGGCACCTGAGATTTTGAGTGAGATTGAGAGGTTCTATGGGCAGCTGTACACGTCATCGTTGGAGCCGCACGCAAGTGTGAGTAACGATCCAAGAGCGAGTCTTATCCGACATTATTCCGATGATATCCCGGACGTCAGTCTGAGCGAGATTAGAATGGCTCTCCAGCACCTTAAAAACGGCAAGGCCCCAGGCGAGGATGGAATTACAGCGGAGCTTCTGAAAGCGGGTGGAAAACCGGTACTTGAAGTCCTTCAGAAGCTCTTTAATTCCGTCCTCCATGGTGGCATTACACCGGAGGCGTGGAGCAGAAGTGCGGTGGTCTTGTTCTTCAAGAAAGGCGACAACGCTCTCTTGAAGAACTACAGACCGATTTCCCTTCTGAGCCGCGTCTACGTGCTGTTTTCGAGAGTCATTACGAATCGTCTCGCGCGCAGACTTGACGACTTCCAGCCTCCCGAACAAGCCGGTTTCCGAAAAGGCTTTAGCACCATAGACCACATACATACCCTTCGGCAAATTGTACAGAAGTCCGAGGAGTACAATTTGCCACTATGTCTGGCGTATGTGGACTATGAGAAAGCCTTTGATTCCGTCGAAATTTGGGCGGTGCTGCAGTCCCTTCAGCGATGCCAAGTTGACTGTCGGTATATCGAAGTGTTGAAGTGCTTGTACAGTAGGGCTACGATGGCTATCCGAGTACAGAACCAGAGTACGAAACCTATCCAATTGCAGAGAGGTGTAAGACAGGGTGACGTCATATCCCCGAAACTCTTTACCGCTGCATTGGAAGATGTTTTCAAGCTTCTGGACTGGAAAGGATACGGTATCAACATCAATGGCGAGTACATCACTCACCTTCGATTTGCCGACGATATAGTCCTTATGGCAGAATCGCTGGAGGACCTAAGCACTATGCTCAATGACCTCAATAGTGTTTCCCAACGGATAGGTCTTAAGATGAACATGGACAAAACAAAGATCATGTTTAATGTCCATGTCACACCTATGCCGGTAGTTGTTGGGAACACTAAGCTCGAAGTTGTTGACGAGTATGTTTACCTGGGACAAATAGTCCGACTAGGTAAGTCCAACTTCGACCGAGAGGTCAATCGACGGATTCAACTCGGTTGGGCAGCGTTCGGGAAATTACGGCACATCTTCTCGTCAGGTATACCTCAAAACTTGAAAACGAGACTGTACACCCAGTGCGTGTTGCCAGTGATGACATACGGAACTGAGACGTGGTCCTTCACTGCTGGCCGGATGAGGAAGCTCAAGGTCGCTCAGCGAGCTATGGAGAGGGCTATGCTCGGAGTTTCTCTGCGTGATAAACTCAGAAATGAGGATATCCGCAGTAGAACCAGAGTGACCGACATAGCCCAACGGATTAGTAAGCTGAAGTGGCAATGGGCCGGCCATATAGCTCGAAGAACCGACAACCGATGGGGAAGAAAGCTTCTCGAGTGGCAGCCTCGTACCGGCAGGCGAAGTGTAGGGCGTCCCCCCACTAGATGGAGTGACGACCTGGTAAGATATGCAGGAAGTCGATGGATGCAGGTGGCTCAGGACCGTGCTTTGTGGCATTCTTTGGGGGAGGCCTATGTTCAGCAGTGGACTTGTGAAGGGCTGTAATGATGATGATGATGAAATCCTAGACTGACTACTTAGTATACGGCTCAAAGGAAATTTCTTCTTGGATGTCCAGAAGTATAAATTAAAAGGCGCTGGTAAGTGATAGAAAAGTTTCTTTATTATTTCGTCTACTGTTACACTCGTTATCCGTTCAAAAATGGGCTCAAAAACAGGGGGGGGGGTCGTGACACAGGTGAAGCTGTATATAGTTACCGTGTCATAGATGATATTATTTCCGGTAAACCTGGGCCGGTTATGAACGGATGCGTTCGTGACTATACGGTAATAACTAAACAACACCATTGTCACATATTTTTTTGAACATAACGATTTCTCTTGTGAAGTGGCGGCCCGCTTTCTTCGCATGGTTTTAGAGTTCGGTGACGACTAATAAAATAAAGCACTTAGGGGATAGCGTGCGTTGGATGACGCATTTTATGTGCGTTGTGCCATAAAGGCAATTCTGGGTCCTGGGTCTGGATCTAGATCTTTCTAGCACTATCTGAAATTAATGCATTTACAGGACAAAAAGATATGATGGCTGCACTTAAAATACAAACAAATATTTAAATGTAATATTGGATTATTACATTTAAACACTTCTTTGATGATGCAGCAGGTGGTAGTACCCAGCCTCCCTCTCTATTGAAATTAGGGTGTTTTTTTTTCATTTCAATAGCCCCACGTATCATCCTTGAAGCTATTGAAATTAAAAAAAAAACATCCTAATTTCAATAGAGAGGGAGGCTGGGTACTACCACCAGCTTGGAATCCCGTAATTAATAAAATTAAAACTAAACTCAAGCATACCACTGCAAGACTTCAATATACAGTAAGTTCATTCTGCGTAGATCGGATCAAAATTAATGATTAAAAAAGCTGAAGTTACTCCGGGTTAACTCTGACATCGGAACGTCAATCACCTCAGTCCCCCGTGACCATGGGTACTGTAAATTGCCCGAAACGTAGGGAATCAATAAAAAAAAAACAAGTTAATTAAACGCGGTAGAATTTGTAAAAGTAGGTTTTATTCAATGTGTAGTGTTCGCGTAAATATAAGAAATCATTGTTATAGCTAGCTGTGTGAAACTAGTGTGATACCTACCATACAACTAATATTTATACATATTAATAAAATTGAAGTGTGTGTCAGTAATATTGAAATACCTGGCTTCTGTTAAGCTCAGTAGGTTATTTGCATGGTATTAAGACGCAAATAACCATTTTTAAACTTGTTGTCTATCTGCTTGTCTGTCTGTCTGTTCGAGGTAATCTTTGGAATAGCTGAACTGAATGTGATGAAACTTTACGAACAGACTGAGAGCAATGCCAAGAAGCATCTAGGATATATTTTGTCCTGAAAGGTTAAATATTTTTTCGAAATAATCGTGAGAAACTTTGTTTTTATTGTCAAATCAAAAGAAGGAGACGTACTCAATTCTTCTGTATGCTTTTTAATGTGTGTTACCTCATAACTTTTTACTGGGTGAACCGATTTCGATGATTCTTTTTTAATTTGAAAGCTGTTACTTCACATATGGTCCCATATGAATTTGATCAAGGTTGGATCAATAGTTATTGAATTATTCTTAATAACTTATATTGAAGTCGGCTGTAAAATATTTTTGATGTTAAAATAGCAGTTTAATGCTGCTGTGTTTCATATGGTGAGTGTAGAGAACCGGAGACCCTTTTTACTGGAAAAGAGGCATTCCATCTTAGTCCTCACGGGTGACAACGCATCTGCATTTTGATTCGTAATCGAAGATAAATGTAGATGTCTATGGGCCACAGCAACCACTTACCATCAGGTGGACTGTGTGCTCGTTTGTCACCCTTATCCTATATAAAAAATATCAGCTTCGCCATATCGTCCTGTAAGTATCGTAAGAGGCGACAGACGGACACGAAAACATTTTTTCTTCTTATTCTTCTTAAAAAAAATTTCCTCCACCTTTTCTCCTATTTCGTGGGGTCATTAACGAGTACGCACTTTAATTTCACAAGCAGAAACATCCAGACACGGAACAATTATCTGTAGGCCATACAAAAATACTTTTCCCGTGCTGGATTTGAACCCATTGTTAAGCGACTGCGCCAAAGAGCCGCCGAATAGGGAGAAATAGGAGCCGCCGCAGAAATAGCAGGAGAGCAGCAGTGTTCTAATAAACAAATCAAAATATTAAAAACACTGCGGTTGCTAAACCACCTGGCAGTCATGGCAACTATGGCAAGATCCCCCCTATTAGACAATCTATATACAGACTTTAGCAGTGGGCATTTATAAGCTGTAATGGATAGGTGGGTGGATCTAAAGACCACTATCTATACAAATATATAAAATTGAAGTGTCTGTTTGTAATGTCTAAAAACCAGCTTTTTACTAAACGCATATGAAAGTATATATGGTACTTATGACAAAAACACAATTTTTAAAATTTTTGTCTGTCTGTCATTTGTGTCTGTTTGTTCCGGCTAATCTCCGAAACGGCTGGACCGATTTCAACGGGACTTTCACATGCAGATAGCTGATGTTATAAGGAGTAATTTAGGCTACTTATATTTTATATTTTAGGGTTCCGCGCAACATGATTAAAACCCTAAATTACACGCGGACTAAGTCGCGAGGAACATCTAGTTTAATATACCTATATCTGCAGTTTTATTTTTATTTTTAGTTGTATGCGAACAAAGACGCGGGTAAAAGCTAGTCGTTAAAAAAGTCAGCTAGTTCGTTTAAATAACCTCGGAGATATCATCGCGTTATGTACATTGAAAATAAAGTTATTTTTTTTTTTCATGTCAATTATAAAATCTTCCTTTTTGGCATACATAACAAATATATTAATTACAATATTTAAAGAATAGAAATGTTTTTAAATATTTAAATTAATTTATACTTCATCATTAAAACATAATTAGCTGTGAAACCTGTATGCAATCATTGAGCAAATAAAAAATTAATTATCATAATCAACGCATTAAGGTACTCGTAACACGTAATTCCGTTTTTGAGTAACCTTCTTAAATCGCGGACTTTTAGCAAAAATACAATTGAATATCTTAAAAATTAATTTGTTAACATCCGTTTAATAAAATAAAATGATGTGTCTTTACCGGTTTGAAGAGCATCTCACGCCCGCCCTGTGGGAATAGAATAGAATAGAATAGGATGATTTTTATTCAATATGGATTATTACATGATACTTATTGAAAGTCATTATTTTATTTACCACTGGTTCGGAAAATACCTCTGTCCTGGGACATTTGTATTTTCGCCAAGTAACGCCTAATTCTATTAATTTGAAACTGTACTATGTATGCAGGGTTGTATTTACAATAGTGGTATAGTTATTCTATTCACGATGAAGTTTTGACTTTGCTTGTTGTTTGCCGTGCACATACACATTGTGTTAGTGTGCGTAGGCCTCGGGAGTAGGGCTACCATACATCAGGATTTGTCCTGAGATTTCAGGATTTTTAGACTTTTCTCAGTATTGCGGCTGGATTTTGCAAATCTCATAAAATCTCAGGATTTTTAGAACTTTCAATACAATACAGCTTACACTTTAAAGATCTCTTTAATAAAAAAGTTAAACAAACTAAAAAAAATCTTCCTTTGGTAATAATTCCACAAAATACAAAACTTATTTATCCAAGTAGGTACTTAAACAGTTTTATCATACTTAATATGTGAAGATACCTTTTTAAGTAAGGTTTTCTTCTCAAACTGTAAAAAGTCTCAGGATTTTTAAATGGTAATCAGGCCTTTTCTCCGGACTTTTAATTTTTTCATCTGGTAACCCTACTTGGGAGCGCTACTTCCCAGCGCCCGCAGTCTACGCACACTAACACAATGTGTATATGCACGGCTAACAACAACCAAAGTCAAAACTTCATAGTGAAATACAATAACTATACTAGGGCCTAGTGCCCAGTGCGGCAACATTTTTGAGGGCGTCTAAATTAAGAGTGCGAATAAACATTTTTTTATTTTCTGCTATGAAAATCAATGATTTTCAAAAATTGGGAAGTTATTGGTTTGATGCCGATTTTTAAAAATCCAATTCTCATTGGATGTTCACGTTTCGAAGTCTAATACTATACAGTACATTTTTTTTTTATTATCATTTTATGTAGTTATTTCAAAATTTTAAATAATATCCTTTTTCGTTGTTGTATACTTGTCTTTTAATCTAAACAATACTCCTTTCTGTCCTTTACTCAATTAAAGCAGGGTATAGGTAATACGGCGGTATTTTCCATGGTGCCCCAGGGCGGCACTTAAGGTAATCCGGCCCTACATTTTACTGAAATAAAGTTTATTTATTATTTTTTATTTAAGTTATAGACATGAGACAATAGACATATTTACTAGAACTACCAAGTAGACAACACAGAAAAATACACATTTAATAAAATATTAATATTATACATAAATGACTTGCTATACTAAATACATACATAATTTTAATTTAAGTATAGTACTTATAAATATTTATGCTGACTTATATTCATAATTATGATTGTTGCCAGTGATGGCCTATGAATCTGAGACTTGCGATTTATAGAGAGGGCTATTCTCGTGGTTTTTCTTCGCGATAGACTTAAAAATGAGGATATCCGCATTAGAACGATAGTAACCGACATAGCCCAACGGATTAGTGAGCTGAAATGGCAATGGGCCAGCCATATAGCTCGAAAAATCAACAACCAATGAGAAAGAAAGGTTTTCGAATGGTAACTTCGTACCAGTAGGCAAAGTGCGGTCGATGAATGCAGGAGCCACCTAGCTTAGAACGATCTTCCATCTTCATCAGTGGACTTGAAGTGGTGTAATGAAAAATAGTCATAATAATTTCAACGTAGTAGAGCCATGCTGCAGCTATATTATGGTTATAGTGCGAATGGGTCGCTTCGACCGGGGAAGGACCACACGCTCTTGCAGAATATTAGCGTGAAATAACAGCTTATTGCTGCTGTGTATGTCGAGTGTAAAGAACTGGAAACACCAAATGACTGGAAAGGATGCATTCCATCTTAGTCCTCTGGGGGACAAAGCATTTGCATTTGATTTTTAATCGAGGATACAACATGTAGATGTCTATGGACCACATCATTCTCTTACCATCAGGTGGACTATGTACTCGTTTTTTAACCTTATTCTATAAAAAAATGTTAATAAGCAAGTTAATATTTTTTATAGAATTAGGGTAACAAACGAGCACACAGTCCACCTGATGGTAAGTGGTTGCTGTGGCCCATAGACATCTACATCCTATTCTCAATTACGTATCAAAATGTAGATGGGTTGTCCCCCCTGAGGACTAAGATGGAATGCCTTATTTCCAGTAAAAAGGGTCTCCGGTTCTTTACACTCACCATACAAAACACAGCAGCATTAAGCTGCTATTTTACGCTGGTATTCTGTGAGAGCGTGGTCCTTCCCCGGTCGAGCCGACCCATCCGTGCAACAACTATATCATTAATATAGCTACAGTATGGCTCTACCACGTATTTTAATGTTTTTAAGCAAGTGTGTTTACACAAGACTATATCACCACTATCTAGATTGGAGTGTTAAAAACTACGAAAATAATACTAACAAGCTAGAAGACCAACAATTTGTAGTTTTGCACAAATGTCTATCGGTATTTTGAATCCAAGTTTCAGTAGTTAGGCATTCTGCTCATTACTCTACGGTCAAACATCCTCTATGGTCCATTATTAAAGAGTAATTACATGTAAACGATCTATTACACTGCGTTTAACGACAACCGACTACAACTGCAATTTGTAATCGTACGTTTTAATAAGCACTCATTAGTGAGACTAAACGCTGGACAGTTTAGAATTTTTTATAATGGCTGCTGTGATATGAATAATAATGTCATCCAGATTAAATTTCGATCACGGCGGCCAGTCTCCACGGAGACTAGCCATCTCAGGACAGGGTTATAGTGCCCAAGTGTGTGCGCAAACACAGGTGCACTCTTTATTCCCTCACTCTCGGTAATCCGAGACGAACGTAGAGAGATCAGGCGCAGGACCAACGGCTTTGTGTACTTTCCGAGGCACGGGGGGGGGGGGGGGGGGGTGAGACACCGCCAACTTCCTGACTCCAGGCTGCTACTGGGAATTTCTTCACAGAAAACCTCAATAAGTAATTTTAGGCCCGACCAGGGATTCAAACCTCATGATTTTTTTAAAAATTGATGATCAGTAATTATTAAGCAAAGTAAGTATATCTCTGGGAGATGACAACCTATTTGTGTCGTTTCTTGTAGAGGCAATAGGTCCGTGGGGTCCTCGTGTGTTGAAGTTCCCAAAGAAAATGTATTTACGACTTTTCGTCACTGCGGTGATAAGATACATAGTTTTTTTTCTCGCCAAAAGGCTAAATTCCAATCAAATTAAAAAAAAAACAAAGAAAAAGACATTTAAGTAGTAGTAGTAATAGACCGGACATCAGCAGCAAAATTGTCGTCTGTAACTTATGTCCTATAGGATATATCTACGATTTATGTCATTTAGTCTTAGTGACATCGTCAAAAAGTCAAGACGCATTCGTTTCATATATTTTAAAAATATTTTTAAAGAAAATATGCCCTGTTGTGCATTAAGTTATTGTAAGTCACGATATGGCGAATAGCTAAAATGTTGTCTTAATAAATGCTTAGCGTTGTTTTGCTATATTTAGCTAGAGGGTGCCAAACGCGCACTAGCTCAAAGTTTGCTATATATTTTTTGTATATAAATATTCACAATGTCCGCTTTATAGTATACTTATATATTTAAATCTCTTTAATTCCAATCAAGGACATTTAAGTAGTAGTAGACCTATATATTTAAATCTCTTTGATTCCAATTCAATGAGGAAACGCAAATAGCGTTCTTGGCTCTATAAAGCTAGGGTCCCACGGCCTGCCAGGCGACAGGCCGCGCCACGCGTTGTCACGCCTGAATGGGCCTGTCGCGGCCCGTACCGAGCATTCCCACGGCGTGTGCCGGCCTGGTGCGGCCTTTCGACTGACATTCCAACATGTTAAGTGATACGGAGCGCAAGTCTGCGTGTGCAGCCGCTGTGGTTTTATTCAGTGGTGAACGTTTGATAAACCAAGTAAAAAGAAAGCAGAAGAAACGACGCTGGTGGGTGTTGTCATTCAACAAAAGCCGTTCTTGTTTTTATGTTGACGCGACGAACTATTCCAAAGCGCTGGTTAATTTTCATAAAGAGTTAAAAACTCGAATATGAGCTCGTTCGTCCACTCCATAATCAGCGTAAACGCGCAGGCGCCACCGCAGTTGAAACATCTCAATGAGTTGAAAAGAACGATTGTAACCGACGCAGCGCGCCCGTACAGGCCGCGACAGGCACCGTCGCACCGCGCCTTTGAACTTACCGACTCCCGATGGATCGGACGGGCGACAACAGGCCACCGCACGCCTCAACGGATGCGATGGTTCCCACGGCCTGTTGGTCTGCCCTGGCGCGGTCTGACCTGTGACAAAGCAGGCCGTGGGACCCTAGCTTTACATGGGAAGTTGGACTGAATGATAATTTAACTATTATTATTACATTGTTATGTAAATAAATGTTATTTTAAAAATATTAATGACGTATGACTATTCTTATTGACTTTGGCAAGTGTGTGTACGTTAATCATCCTTTATTGAACAGAGGTTTCCCCTAAGTTAGAATGCTTTGCACCATCGATATTTTTCTCCAAGTTTCTCTGCGTGATAGTCTTCCTAATGAGGATATCCGTAGTAGAGACAAAGTTCCTGACATAGCCCAATAGGGCTGAACTGAAGCGGCAAAGGGCCAGATATAGCGTGAAGAATCGACAACACAAGAGGCAGAAACATTTTTGACTGCAGCATCAAACCAGTAAGCGACGTGTAGGGCTTCTCCCCACCAGACGGATCGGAGACCTGGTAGGACGTGCAGGTGGTCATAGCTTGGATAGTTATTTTTATATGGTCGTATGTATCTACTTGTCTCAGAAATGTGTTAGTTCATTCGTTCGTTTTACGCTATGGACTTATTATATGGGGTAATGGTACTGACCGAAATAGAGCATTCGTTGCCCAAAAAAAATGTATTCGTGCAATATGCGGAATATCACCAAGAGAATCCTGTAGACCGCTATTTAAAAGACTTGGTATATTACCCCTCCCGTCACTATACATTTATGAAACTGGCTTGTTCGTTTTTAAAAATAAGTCATTATTTGTTAAAGCAAGTGATATATATCCTCGAAACCGACGTGACCCAGACAAACTTGTCCTAGATAGTCCTTAATATGTGTGTAAAAATATATAATAAAATACCTAAAGAATTTAAATTATTAAGCGAAAGACTATATAAGAAACATTTGTATGATTGGTTAAAAATTGAATGCATTTACGACTTAAAAGATTTTTTAGATTTAAATAATTATTAATATTGTATAAACATTTTAAAATTATAATTTGCATGCTATTATTAGCGAAACACGACTGCACTATATAAATTGTAACATCTTTTTATACCGTGATTCTTGCAAATAAAGATTTATTTATTTATTTTCATATTACAAACATGTCAATCAATCAATCAATCAATCAATTTATTTATTCGTTTTCACAGGTATTAAGCATACGAATATTCACACATCACAAAATTAAACATAAATGAAACAAATCAAAATAACAATTAAATTAAGTAAACAAAGTCAGTAAAATTATTAAATTACATATTATTTAAATTATTAGTAAATAGGAATTCATTGACATTATAATAAAATTTATCTATAAGAAAATTACTTAGAGTACGTTTAAACTTTTTCGCATTATATCATATTATGTGATCAGGTAATTTATTATATAATTTAAGGGCCATTCCAACAACACTTTTTTTTTCATAAGGACAGTTTTACATACATCTGCCAGGATTTTTTGTTTCCGAGGACGAAGGTTAACAATAGATTGTTGTACTCTTATATCAAAAAGATCCGGATTGCACTTTACAAACATACATGATTCTACTATATAAATACAGGGTAATGTTGATTAAAAATTGACGCAAAAAATTACATGCCCATCATGTTATTATACGAAGCTGTAATTTAGATTTTGTATGCAAATTTAAGAAGTAAAAACAACGGAGCTTTAGGGTTCTGCTGTCAACTTACTAAGCACATTTTACAGTCAGTCCGACATAGAATATCACAGCGTCATAACTCGTGGAGTTTTTGACCGATGGTTTTATTAAGTTACTCGTTGTTTCCGAAATAGCAACTTCATTGGAGCCTGATATTTTGTAAATCTCCCTCGCCTACTTAAACGATGACACGTAAATCTGCGAAAAATCTACAAATAACAACAGTCAGAATAATAATAACAGACTAGAAAATATTATATGCATTCGTAATTTTAAGATAGTTTTGTACCTTTGTTACGACTAGGTAGAGCCGCGTTGCAGCTATGCTAGCTATCCATAGCTGTATCACGGATGGTTTGGTTCGACTGGGGTAGGACCACGCTCTTACAGAATAACATCTTGAAACAGTAGAATAATGCTACTGTGTTTTGTATGGTCAGTGTAGGGAAAAATATACCCTTTTCCATGGTAACGAGGTATTCCATCTTAGCCCTTAGTGATGTATTTTGATTCTTAATCGATGATAGATGTAGATGTTTCTGGGTCATAGTATCAGGTGGACTATTTTAAAATATATTGGTGATAATTTTCACAACGGAACCCTGCGCATCATAATATAACCCAACACGCACTTGGCCGTTTTTTTCATTGTGTTAACAAGTTTTATAGGTATATAGCTCATATATATTTTATATTTATTTATTTATTTCCTTAAGACGCTGTCGGATGATTTTTATCTTTAAATTAGCAATTTAAGAATATAAACGGCTCAAGGTAAAATTCATAATTAATTAATTAATTAAAAGCTTTTATTTAACTTCACTTGTATGTATGTCCAGGAAATTTGCAATCAATATTTCACCCACTTCCACTGAAGCTATCGGGCAAAATTTATGGCACACACGTTTGGTTCTCATGAAAATGGACGATTACTTAAATGCCGCCATTTTTAATCCAATATGGCGGACGTCACCAAATGGCGATTTAACATTTCCATAGTAACCTCTATGATATAGGTATAAACTAAAAGAGCTTGATGAGGGAAATACAATAAGTAAAGTGACGTCATTCTTCATCCAATATGGCGAACGTCTCATATGACAATGCAATATTTTTTTTTTATAGGATCGGATGACAAACGAGCACACAGTCCACCTGATGGTAAGTGGTTACTGTGACCCATAGACATCTACATCTAACCTCAATAAAGACTCAAGATGCAGATGCGTTGTCACCCGTGAGGACTAAGATGGAATGCCTCTTTGCCAGTAAAAAGAGTCTCCGGTTCTCTATACTCACCATAAGAAAACCCGGTAGCGTTAAGCTGCTATTTTACGCTGGTTTTCTGTGAGAGCGTGGTCCTTCCCCGGTCGAGCCGACCCAATCATGCTACAACCATAATATAGCTGCAGCTCGGCTCTACCACGTAGAAATTATGACATATACAGGACCTAATGGTGGAGCTGGAATGGGGCCATGGCTAAAAAAGGCGGAAAACAATATGGCCGCCATACCAATTTTAAAGAGTTATAGCTCGGCAAAGGTTAGGGATAGTTTGGTGGTGGTCGAACAAATGTAGGGAATAAAAATGGTCAATTACTGTCAGTAAAAAAAAATATGATCTAAGTTGGCGATCAAGAACTTAGTTGCTTCTATCCGTCTGTAATTTTGTTATCCTGGGAATTTGGAGTCCCCGATTACGATTTTGGGGTCAATTTGTTTGGGCCAAATTTTGCAACTGAATTTTAAAAGTACGCCTAGCTAAGTGACGTCTTTCTAAATCCAATATGGCGGACCAACCATGATGGCGGACTAAGATTTTTATTCACCCCCATGATATGGATATCAAATTTGCATATGGATTCAAATGATGATAACAAAATGAACCCTTTGTTTTTTGAAAAGAATACGAACAAAATGAAGTCCGCGTTCAACTTTTCGAGGAGATGGTGTACTTCTGCCTGGCTAAACGGCTAAAACTACGCGGGGATGTGTCTTAATTAATATCGACCTACACCCTGGGCAAATTCTAGCAGTGGTGAAAAAAATCAAAATGGTGGTTTTATCTTTCTAAAAGGCCGGCAAACCTTTCTAAAAGGCCGGTTACGCATCTGCAATTCCCTTGGTGGTGCGGTTGTTCATGGGCGGCGGTAGTCACTTACCATCAGGTGAGCCACATGCTCGTTTGCCCCCTCTTCTATAAAAAAAACAAGATGGCCGCCATAACAATTTTAAAGAGTTCTAAATCGCCAACGATTACGGATAGTTTAGTGCAGCGTACTCTGAAATTTAGAGCGAGCGCTTAGCCCCTAAGCTAGCACGGCTGTTCAAATAAAGAGAAAGATTTTTGGGTACATATACTGAACGTTAGAAATAATTAAAAATAATTAGTGTAAGCGTGTTCCTAATAAAAACTAGGAAACAAAACACTGCGGTTGTTAATCCGCTTACAAAACTTGGCAACTATATCAACTATGGCAAATATCCTCCTTATGGGGCAATCAATGGGGAGGCATATGTTCACTAGTAGACTTTGATAAACTTTAATGAATGAAAGAATAATACCAGTATACGTGAATTTAGTAACCGAGACGCAGGTCTTTGGCTGATGCTTTGTATTTCTCCTACCCGGGGTACAAACTGGAACACTCCTTTGTGCCTCTGGCTAAAGTTTGCGTATACATCAGAGAGGACATCTGTCCTCAACACCTTGGCAGTCTTGATGGCTTGGACCTGTCCATATTTCGGCTACGCGTAGACAGCAACGACCATCCGCGCGTCTACGGGTGCCTCTATAGGTCCCATGGTGGTAATGACGAAACAGACCGACTCATGGACCACGTCTAAATGGCTACAGATTCCTTGCTACAACAGGTCCCATCCGCAGAGATCGACATCCTAGGCGACTTTAACGTCCACCACACCGAGTGGCTCGCTTCATGTTTAATCGATCATGCGAAGAGATCTGTTCATGATTTCGCCTTGGCATATGGTCTGATACAACTGGTTATTTCGCCTACGCGGATTCCAGATGTGGAGGATCATGCACCTTCCCTGTTGGACTTTCTGATGACCTCTCATCTGGACAGATACCAGGTCTCCGTCGACACCCTTCTTGCTCCTCGGATCATTGTGTAGCCCAGAGTGTGGTGTTACTCACGCTGAAATCGAAGTTGTTTCTGCAGGCTGCAGCCGTGTTTAGCACTGTAGGTCGGCCGATTGGGATGGGATACGGTATTTCTTTATATCCTACCCTTGGAGGCGGGTTTGCTTTTCGCCGGACTATCTCAACGTTGTTGATAATTCTGTTTCTGATATGCTACTTCAGGGTATGGAACTTTTTTCCTTCCTCTGTGGTACCCATAGGAGGCAGATCTCAGCCATTGCTTAGTCGCTCCTGTATGTCCACAAGCAGGAGTGCTACCGGGCCTGGGCTGACGCATCATAGTCCAGGGATGTAAACATATGCGCCTTTAAAAAGAAGTTTTCCGCCTCCAGGTCCTTCAAAAGAGTCATTGCCAAGGTAAAGTCAGAGCAATAGGTAGAATTGGCGAGAAACTAGTTCGCCTGCCTTCGGGAACCCGTGAATTCTGGTCTCTCGCCAAGGCTATCCAAGGGACCTTCTGTCAGCCATCTCTTCCATCTCTGCACAGAAAGGACGACTTACTGGCCCATGCCACAAAGGAGAAAGCCGTTCTGCCAGGCTCTTTCTTTGCGTCCAACTCGACTTTCGATGACGGAGGGAACACACTGCATGTGAGTGCTCCATGCTAGATGTGCGGTTCACACAGCGCTCGGTTCGCAAAGCACTCCTCTACCTGGACATCCACAAGTTGAGTAGGCCTGATGGAATTCCTCCAATTATGCTACGGACGTGTACTCTGGAGATAGTACCAGTTCTAACGGGTCTTTCCGGTACTCCTACTTCTAGTCCTAGTCTAGTCCCAAAATCAATGAAGATGGCTTTTATTCACCCGATCCCTAAAAAAAGCGATCGTTTAGACCCGTCTAACTACAGGCCTATCGCTATCACTTCCTTGTTCTCCAAAATAATGGAATCCATTATAAACTGCCAGCTCTTGCGGTACCTCGAGGATCACCAGCTGATTAGTAACCGCCAATACGGTTTACGTCGGGGTCGATCAGCAGGTGGTCTTATGGTCTACCTGACTCATAGGTGGTCGGAGGCAGTAGAGTCCAAGGGGGAGGCACTGGCCGTTAGTTTGGACATAGCGAAGATCTTCGATCGGGTTTGGCACAAAGCTCCCTTCCTATGGGCTTACCGAGAAATTGTGCAATTGGATCACCAGTTTTCTGGCTGATCGGAGCATCAAGGTCGTAGTAGACGGTGCATGCTCTGATTACAAGCCTACTAACGCTGGTGTTCAACAAGGTTGCGTGCTATCACCAATGCTGTTTCTTCTGTTTACCAATGATATGTTGCAATCCAGTAACATTCATTGTTATGCGGATGACAGCACTGGTGATGCTTTATAAACCGACCGCGCAAAACGTTGCCGAGTATCACAACAAACTTGTATCTGAAGTCAAGTCATTGCTGAACAAAGTCTCGGATTAGGGCGGCTAAATCTAGTCCAGTTTAATCCTCAGAAGGCACAAGTTTGCGCGTTTACTGCTAAAAAGACCCAAGGATTCAAGATTTCAAGGCACTCCCGTTGTTGCTTCAGTCAGTATCGGAATTCTCGGTGTCAACATATCGAGTGACGTGCAGTTTCGTGGTCACTTGGAAGAGAAGGCCAAATTGGCCTCTAAAAAGCTTGGTGCGCTCAGCAGAGCGGGACAGTATTTCATGCCGGCACTCTGCCTGCAACTTCACAAGGCGCAGGTTCGGGCTCTACTTATGTTCCCATTTCTGGATTTGGGCTCCCCAGTGTCCGCTCCTTCCACTTGATAGCATTCAGCGCAGAGCTACCATCAGGTGAGCCGTATGCTTATTTGCTCCCTCTCCTAAAGAAAAACCAGGTAGAGAGATGATCTCTCACCAAGGTTTGCTTGGAAGAGACTGCTGTTTAGCGATAAAGCCACCCAATTGTGCATAAATGTATGTTTCTTATAATGTGTAATATTTTGTGTGCATTAAAGAATATATATAAAATATAGAGTAAAGATGTATTTATTATAGAATTCTGTTGCCGGTCCAATCTTGGACAGATTTTTGTCCAAGGGTCCAATGATACTTCAAAGTACAGATCCGTTAAGGTAAGTCAACCCTCTATATGGAGTAATAAACTATGACTTCCTTATTCCAGGTTCACAATGGCGGAAGTTGTAAAGCAGTTTCCTGTAGAGAAGGAGTACGAAAAGAACCCAGATATTACACCAGAGGACATACGGAAGTTGAGAGAGTGGCTGAAGGCACAGCCACATTTGCCCGGGGAGCACTTAGACGGTAAGAAGGAATAGCGCATTTGAGTACGTTGTATGACTCCTTTTCTGCCTTCGTCTCTGGATAGGTACCACTCTCTTACTTGCCTCCACCAAACAGTTGTGCGTGGCTATGCTTTGCTCCTTTCCAAAGGCTATAGAGAGCCAGTTTAATTAGTCAGTGAGGCATTCCATCTTAGTCCTCAACGGTGATAGCACGTCTGTAGTCTTCTTTGTTTGAAGTTGGCAGCAAGTGTCCATGGACTTCCCCCGAACGGGTTCCCGCCTTGTAGTGGCGGGGTAGCTTAGTAGCCGTGGCTTGATCACCCGCGGTGAACAAAGATGAACCTCGTTCGTAGTTCTCTCACTGCCCTAAGGTTGACTAGCAGAGAATGCTTTTAGCATTAAGTACGCCTTTTGTTCCTGTACTTAATATGTAAGGTGCAATAAAGTCTAAATAAATAAATAAAAACCCCTTGGCTGGCCCGTGATGTAGGGCCGGCCCGAGGTGGACATTCCGAGTGGGACTGTCGAAACCACTTCGGATGTATGCCGGTGGGCTGTGGCTGGGGCACTTCTGTCGGTCCATCCCCCTAACGCTGCAGCCGAGGTGGAGTCGCGGGGGAAGAGGGTTGTTGATATGGCGATGCGCCACTCGCTCTATCCTCAGCAACTCTGACGGGACCACACCGTTGATGTGGTGGTGGTAGGGCCGCGGGGGGAGGAGTGCAGGTATTGCGAGGCCACTCTCCCTACCCTCCGCGGCTGAAACTTGGTTGGCGGCGGAGCCAAAGACCAGATCCGCTGCTGGGGTCGGAAAACTGGGTGCTACCGAACGCTCAATTTTCCTGGCCCCATGGCCTTCGCGTATCGGACTCGGGGGGCGTTATGCAGCTAGAGTTGGAGGCCGTGGAGGAAGGCGTGCATTGTGTTCCTGATGCGCCTTGCCTGAGAAGGAGTATGGCGAGAAGTCCTCTCCCGAGGGAGGGCTGCCATGGGGCGGCCAGCACTGGTGGAACCGAGGATGTGTACGAAAGTGTTCCTGCCAATATGTGGCGAAGGTGGAATACCATGGAGTTTTAGTCGGTGTGAGTCCAAAGTAACCTGTCCTTGCCCCCGCGAGGCGGGTATGCGTAAGCATTTCCCCATGTAAAAGAAAGTTGTAGTATTTTACGGTGCTTACAAAAATTGTATAAATATTATTTCGTAGGATTTTCTTAAAATGCATCTATTATAAAATGTATATACCATATTTTAAAAAAAATGTAATAGAAAAACAAAAACTTAGATTATCATATAATCCTACTCTCCACTATATAGTGCCAACAACGCTGGCTGCGTATCCTGGCTGAATGGCTGTACAAGACTTTGAGCAAGAAAACAACAAGCCCTCTTATCACCAGCAGCGACGAAAAGTTCCTTTAGGAACTAAAAGTCTCTACAGCAAATGGCACAAATATATCTAGTCACCTCTTAGTTTAAATGTCCTATGTGGTTGATAATGCGTTAATGGGTATTATTATTTTATGTGACTGCCTTGACGAAAGCTAATCATCGGGAGGATTGCGTCGGGTCTTCATTTATTGAGTTCTTCTGTCAAGATATTATCTTGTAACTGCCCGTAGTCAAAACTTGGGCTGTGCTTTGGATAACACGTAAAGCCGTTGGTTCCGCGCCTGATCTCACTCTGGTCGTGACGGATGCCGTCCCATCGGACTATGAAAGTGGCAGAATATACAGTGCACTTGTGTTTGAGCACACACTGGTGCTTTTTAATGATATCCTGCGCAGATGTCTAGTCTCCGTTGAGTCTGGCCACCGTGACTGAAATTCGGGCTGAACGACTTTACTATGATCATTAATATTATTTCATGTCCATTTCGTTATTTTTTTTTACTGAATTTAATTTAATTTTTAGATCTGGATCTGGTGATTATATTTCACTGTTGCGATAACAGTGCCGAGGTTTCTAAACAGGTACTGGACCTGCACTTCACACTGAGGACCCTGATCACCGCTTTCTTTAAGGGACGGGAAGTCAATCAAAGGGTGGAGCAGTCCTTGTACACTGTGTAAGTTTTACTTTAACCACCTAACCAGTAATAAAGTTGGAAGCTCTTGTATCTGGAGGACATACTTTTTTAAACTCGTTTTTATTAGTTCGTTTTTTTTCTATCGGTTTGTTACAAACTTTGCAATTTAAATTAACTTCCTGATGTGATACACTTGAAACTTAAATCTTTGCTATAATCAAGCTCAGAACTGGATGACGTGATGAACTAAAAAGCAGACACAATATTTAATTTAAGTAGGTATTGTGCAGAGTAGTTGTTTAGTAAACATACGACAGTTTATTACAGTGTAATAAAATTATTAGTGACTTTTTTTGGTAATGGACTCCGTGATACTTTTCCCAGTATCAAGTTATAGTGCCCTTTATAATAGTTTGTTTGCTTTTGCGAGATTTGACGGCAGCTTGAACTAACAGACAGTCGATGACGATAGCATTTGTTTCTTCGTTTCCACTAATAGTTTACATGCGCTCCACTTTTTACAAGCTTTTATTTAATTTGCAACGTAACTATGTTTGTTCGGGTGGAATCTTGTTACTCAATTTTGAAGCAGATGTCTTCGACTTTGAGCTGAAATTTTGTAGACACGTTTAATTTGGATAACATTGCATGATTAGCTGTGTGCCGTCATTCTAAATCCAACATGGCGAAAGACCCAAGATGGCGGACTAGTTATTTTTAATGCAGAATAACTCGAATAATAAAGTGACGGCACTCTAAATCTAATATCGCGGATTTCTAAAGATGGCGGAATAAGTTTTTATTTTGTATAGGGGAGGGGGCAAACGAGCATGCGGCTCACCTGATGGTAAGTGACTACCGCCGCCCATGAACAGCTGTAACACCAGGGAGGGAATCGCAGATGCGTTGCCGGCCTTTTATAAAGGAGTACGCTCTTTTCTTGAAGGTCCCTAAGTCGTATCGGTCCGGAAAAATCGCTGATGGTGATCGATTCCACAAGGAAGTCGTGCGAGGAAGAAAACATCTTCTAAATCGCACAGTGGTGGACCGCCAATCATCCAGATGGTATGGATGGTATCGGGAGTTCTGCCACGATGTGCGTTCGTGAAATTTGGCGGCTGGGATTAATCCGAACAATTCCTCAGAGCACTTCCCGTGGTAGATGCGAAAGAAAATGCAAAGGGATGCAACATCTCTTCGCAGTGCCAATGAATTGAGCCGATCGGAAAGGACTCGGTCGTCGACGATTCGAGCCGCTCTGCGCTGGATGCGGTCAAGTGGAAGGAGCTGGCACTGGGGAGCCCCTGCCCAGAGATGGGAACAGTATTCCATGTGAGGCCGAACCTGCGCCTTGTAAAGTTGCAGGCGATGTGCCGGCATGAAATACTGTCCCGCTCTGCTGAGCACGCCAAGCTTTTTAGATGCCAATTTGGCCTTCTCTTCCAAGTGACCATGAAACTGCACGTCACTCGATATGTCGACTCCGAGGATTCCGATACTGGCTGAGGCAAGAAAGGGAGTGCCTTGAAACTGAGGATATACGACAAAGGGGTTCTTTCTTCTGAGGATTAAACTGGATTAGATTTAGTCGCCCCCAATCCGAGACTTTGTTCAGCATGGACTCGACTTCAGACACAAGATTGTACCGGTACTCGGCGACGTTTTCCCGAGAAATATTGGTCCAGCCGGTGTATAGAGCATCACCAGTGCTGTCATCCGCATAGCAATGAATGTTACTAGTTAGCAACATATCATTGATATGCAGAAGAAACACCGTTGGTGATAGCACACAGCCTTGTAGTAGTATAACACCAGCGTTAATAGGCTTGTAGTCGGAGCATGCACCGTCTACAACGACCTTGATGCTCCGATCTGCAAGGAAGCTGGTGATCCAATCGCACAATTTCTCGGGAAGCCCATAGGAAGGGAGCTTCGAAAGAAGCGCTTTGTGCCAAACCCGATCGAAGGCCTTCGCAATGTCCAAACTAACGGCCTACGCCTCCCCCTTGGACTCATACCCATAGATGGGCAGAGGCAGTAGCCTCTGCCCATCTATGGGTCAGGTAGACCAGAATATCACCAGCTGATCGACCCCGACGAAAACCGTATTGGCGGTCACTAATCAGCTGGTGATCCTCAAGGTACCGCATTGGCTAGCAGTTAATAATTGATTCCATTATTTTGGAGAACAAGGAGGTGATCGCGATAGGCCTATAGTTGGACGGGTCTGAGCGGTCGCCTTTTTTAGGGATCGGGTGGACAAAAGCTATATTCCATGATTTCGGGACTACGCCTTGGGAGTAGGAGTACCGGAAAAGACGCGTTAGGACCGGTGCCAACTCCGGAACACACGTCCTCAGCACAATTGGGGGGATTCCGTCAGGCCCACTCGACTTCTGGATGTCCAGAAGTCGAGTGGAGAGGAGTTCTTTGCGAACCGAGCGCTGTTAGAACAGCACATCCGGCATGGAGCACTCACACCGCGGGATGGTCGGCGGTGTTTTCCTCCCGTCATCAAGAATCGAGTTGGACGCAAAACGGGAGCCTAAAAGGTCAGCTTTGTCTTTTGCGTCTTGGGCCAGTGAGTCGTCCTCCCTGTGCAGAGATGGTAGTGATGGCTTACAGAAATTCCCTTGGACAGCCTTGGCGAGAGACCAGAATGCACGGGTTCCCGAAGGAAGGTGAACTAGTTTTTCGCCAATTCTGCTTATGTGCTCTGACTTTGCCTTGGCAATAACTCTTTTGAAGGACCTGGAGGCGAAGTTATACTTCTTTTTAAGTGTGCTAGTGTTTACATCCCGAGTCGCTGAAGCCGCATCCCAGGCTTGATACTACTCCTGCTTACTGCGTAATGCAGTCTTACAGGAGCGACCAAACCAAGGCTAAGATCTGCCTCCGATAGACCATAGATGATGGAATAAATAGTTCCATTCCCTGTATCACCACATCAGTGACAGAGTCAGCAACAGCGCTGGAATCATTCGGCGAGAAGCAAACCCGCCCCCATGGGTAGAATGCAAAGAAAGACCACATTCCGTGCCAATCCGCCAACCTGTAATGCCAAACACGGCGGCAACCTGCAGAACGCAACCGCGAGGAGAGCGTGAGTGGCACCACACTCTGGATCAGACAATGGTCCGAAGAGCCGAGATCATCGACGTAAACCTGATATCCGTCCGGATGAGAGGTCAGCAGAAGGTCCAACAGGGAAGCTGTATGATCCTTCACATCTAGAATCCGCGTAGGTGAAGTCACCAGTTGTGTCAGACCATATGCCAAAGCAAAGCCATAAACAGATCTCACCGCATGATCGGTTAAACGTGAACCGAGCCATTCGGCGTGGTGGGCGTTAAAATCGCCAAGGATCACGATCTCTGCGGATGGGACCTGTTGTAGCAAAGAATCTGTAGCCATTTGAACGTGGTCAATGAATCGGTCTGTTTCGGTATTACCGCTATGGGACCTATAGAGGCACCCGTAGACGCGCGGATGTTCGTCGCTGTCTACGCGTAGCCATAGGATGGACAGGTCCGAACCTTCAAGACTGCCGAGGCGTCGAGAACAGATGTCCTCTCTGACATACACGCAAACTCCAGCCCGAGGCACAAAGGAGTGCTCCAATTGGTACTCCGGGTATTAGCGATACGAAATATCAGCCGGAGAGGAAACCTGCCTCTCGGTCAGAAAGTTTTTTATGATTTTCCACAATATGGCTGAAAGGATTTGATGAGAATATTTAATACGAGTTAAAAAAATTGTGATCATAATCTACGTTGCTCCAATCCGTCTGAATAGAGCTAGACTATTCGAAATTAACCGGCAAATTACCTTGCAACAAAGATGCGTTGAATAAGATGAACAGACTGAGAAACCTGTCCAGCGATAACTACAAAGTAAAAAATTAATTAAAAGTAAAAAAAACTTTTTTAAAAGCAAGCTTTTATTTAAATGCGCTAAAAAGAATAAAATAAACTTTGCCTTAAAAACTTTTACTATAAACTTAGAACGTCATCACACAATGTATATGATATAAAAGCTTGTCGCGAGATTTACCTGTGTAAATAAACAAGCAACTTAAATAACTTGATCTCATTGATTTTAATTTTAAAAATTTCAAACTAAGTAAATACGAGTACCTACTTAAATCTTTGAGCTTAGATTGACATCTTCACTGATCTTTTCTTTTATTTCAAAAATCCCAAGTAATGTTTGTGAACTAGCATTGCTTGAATATAATTCAATTGATTATTTGATACGTGCCACCGGGGAAGGACTACGCCCTCACAGAATACCAATTTAAAATAGCAGCTTAATGTTGCTGTTTCGTATGGTGAGTGTAGAGAACCGAATACCCTTTTCACTGGAAACGAGGCATTCCATCTTAGTTCTTAGGGGTGACAACGCATCTGCATTTTGATTCTTAATTGAATATAGATGTAGATGTCTGTGGACCACAGCATCCACTAACCATCACATGGATTGTGTGCTCGTTTATCAGTCTTATTCTATAATAATCATAGAGAGCTTATTCAATGTTGGACTTGAAAAGGCTGTTGATGAATGATGATAGATAAATATATAATATATAAAATGCTACTTTTAAAATTTTATGAAAATAATCCTCGCGGTAAAATTCCGTAAATAATAATATATTTTCCTGCATAAATGTATGCATATTATATACGTTGTGCATTTAAAATGATAAAATCTTTAATGTTCTTTATACGCTATAGATTTTATCTTTCGTAGCGCAGTGCAAAGTAAATGTTACCAGTTCAATCTTGTATATTCCGGTCCAAAGAGCAAGAAGTTCGTAAACATATTTTTAAACGTGGTAGAGCCATGCTTCAGCTATATTAGTAGTATAGTTGTAACACAAATGGGTCGGCTCGATCGGGGAAGGACTGACAGAATACCATAGTAAAATGGCAGCTTGATACTGCTGTGTTTCGTATGGTGAGTGTAGAAAACCGGAGACCCTTTTTACTGGAAGAGAAGCATTCCATCTTAGTACTCACGGGTGACGACGCGTCTGCATTTTGATTCTTTATTGAGGATAAATGTAGATGTCTATGGGTCACAGCAACCACTTACCATAAGGTGGACTGTGTGCTCGTTTATCACCCTATCCTATAAAAAATATATTAATTATGACTACCCCGTTGGTATAGTGGTCGTAGTTACGACTGATCAAATGGTCCACAGTTTGAATCCCGGATCGGGCCAAAATCAGTTATTGGGTTTTCTATCAAGAAATTCACAATATCAGCCCTGAGTCATGAAGTTGGTGGTGATCCATCCCCGTGCCTCGGAACGAGACAAAACGCCAACGGCACGTGAAGCCGTTGGCGTTTTGTCTGCTGTCTCTCCCGGTAATGTCGGATTTCTGTACCATATAGAGATACTGTGGTATCTGACATGTCAGGGCTTTTAGACTCGTGTTATGACTTCGGTCGAATTTTAGAAATGTGAGGCTTTTTCAATACTTCAATAAAATACGGTAGATATTTTACGTGGGAGGGACGTAATCTGCGACATAGATTGATGGCGCGTGTAGTGATCCACAGTAGTTGATTACGTTTGCAACAAAATGTCAGGACTTTTCAATGGAAATCGGGTTGTAAGGACTTTTAAATTTTCCATCTGGTAACTCTAGTCCCATGGAATTATCTATTTTAGGGAATATAGACATCACCTGTGCTAGCACATCACAATCACGAACTAAAATTTCGTCCTGCCCAGAAGACGAATTCCGCTGAGAGTGGCCGAGGTGACTGAAATTTGATCTGAAGAGGTGACAGGCATTAAGTCAGCATTGAGAAATGCAAGTAACAATTTCCCAAAACAACTGAAATTCACTGAGAGCGCTTAGTGTCAACTTTGCACTACCACAACTACTTCCAGCACTGCTACAGTAGGAAAGACACACCGTCTTTGATAATACGACACGTGATACGCCTCCTCGGCATCCTCAGGGAAAGTAGACTCTGCGGTGGCTGACCGTTAAGCAATCGTCGGTCAGTGTACTACTAGCTATTCTAGGGATGAAGTAACGGGCAAATAAAACGCGTATCTTTAAGAATTTTCGCCCCTACTTCCCCGCACGATCTCACTCGACAGATAGGTCTGTAGAAACTTGCTTCATTACGTTTATCATATATTTGCCTGTTTCTTTATGCCAACCCAATCGCTTCTTATTTTTATTATGGTTATTTCCCATTGCGCCAACACCATAAACCTAAGTAATTTAATATTTTAATTTTACGCCGTACTGTTGCGTAATGTCTGAGCGCAAGCGACACAGCTCTCCCGTTCGAAAGCCGAAGCGAAACTGAGCGCCAGTGTTGCCAGCTTGCCAGGTGCCTTGAACCTTTTATCTGTAGTAGAAACTGCTAAAATTTTTCTTAAATCTGTATGCTATTTTAACTTAAAATCTGTATAATCAAATAAAGCAAAATAGAATTATTGATTACCATCATCATTACTTCTTTTGAAAAACTAACTAAACTAATTAGTGATGCAACGAATATGAATACGAATATTCGTATTCGCCGAATACAAATCGCGAGTATTTTTGTATGCATTTCTATAAATAAAAAGTGATACCGTCGTTTGCGCAGTGAACTAGCTCCAAGATTTGTTTGCTTTTATTTAAATGCTACACTTTTCTCGCGACTTCATCTGCGCAGGCTGGCGTTAGGCTTCACATGCAGGGGCGTAGCTACCGCCGTATCAGCCGTATCAATGATACGGGGCCCCCGGGCTACAGAGGCGTAAGCAAAAATTCTGAGGGTTTCTTTTTTTTATAGGATAGGGTGACAAGCGAGCACAAAGTCCACCTGATGATAAGTGGTTGCTGTGACCCATATGGTCCCCACTCACGGTCAGTTAAACTGTTCAGTTTAACTGACGTACATCCAAAAACTGACCGTGAATGTGAAATCTTAAGTTGAAATTTTTAACTGAAGGCAACACACGGATTTTATTCGGGCGTGCTGTCAGTTAAACTGCTCCGTTGAACTGAAGTACATCCAAAAACTGATCGTGAATGTGAAATCTTAAGTTAAAATTTTAACTTAAGATTACTGACCGTGAGTGGGGACCATATGGGTCACAGCAACCACTTATCATCAGGTGGACTTTGTGCTCGCTTGTCACCCTATCCTATAAAAAAAAGAAACCCTCAGAATTTTTGCTTACGCCTCTGTAGCCCGGGGGCCCCGTATCATTGATACGGCTGATACGGCGGTAGCTACGCCCCTGCATGTGAAGCCTAACGCCAGCCTGCGCAGATGAAGTCGCGAGAAAAGTGTAGCATTTAAATAAAAGCAAACAAATCTTGGAGCTAGTTCACTGCGCAAACGACGGTATCACTTTTTATTTATAGAAATGCATACAAAAATACTCGCGATTTGTATTCGGCGAATACGAATATTCGTATTCATATTCGTTGCATCACTAATTAGTTTAGTTAGTTTTTCAAAAGAAGTAATGATGATGGTAATCAATAATTCTATTTTGCTTTATTTGATTATACAGATTTTAAGTTAAAATAGCATACAGATTTAAGAAAAATTTTAGCAGTTTCTACTACAGATAAAAGGTTCAAGGCACCTGGCAAGCTGGCAACACTGGCGCTCAGTTTCGCTTCGGCTTTCGAACGGGAGAGCTGTGTCGCTTGCGCTCAGACATTACGCAACAGTACGGCGTAAAATTAAAATATTAAATTACTTAGGTTTATGGTGTTGGCGCAATGGGAAATAACCATAATAAAAATAAGAAGCGATTGGGTTGGCATAAAGAAACAGGCAAATATATGATAAACGTAATGAAGCAAGTTTCTACAGACCTATCTGTCGAGTGAGATCGTGCGGGGAAGTAGGGGCGAAAATTCTTAAAGATACGCGTTTTATTTGCCCGTTACTTCATCCCTAGAATAGCTAGTAGTACACTGACCGACGATTGCTTAACGGTCAGCCACCGCAGAGTCTACTTTCCCTGAGGATGCCGAGGAGGCGTATCACGTGTCGTATTATCAAAGACGGTGTGTCTTTCCTACTGTAGCAGTGCTGGAAGTAGTTGTGGTAGTGCAAAGTTGACACTAAGCGCTCTCAGTGAATTTCAGTTGTTTTGGGAAATTGTTACTTGCATTTCTCAATGCTGACTTAATGCCTGTCACCTCTTCAGATCAAATTTCAGTCACCTCGGCCACTCTCAGCGGAATTCGTCTTCTGGGCAGGACGAAATTTTAGTTCGTGATTGTGATGTGCTAGCACAGGTGATGTCTATATTCCCTAAAATAGATAATTCCATGGGACTAGAGTTACCAGATGGAAAATTTAAAAGTCCTTACAACCCGATTTCCATTGAAAAGTCCTGACATTTTGTTGCAAACGTAATCAACTACTGTGGATCACTACACGCGCCATCAATCTATGTCGCAGATTACGTCCCTCCCACGTAAAATATCTACCGTATTTTATTGAAGTATTGAAAAAGCCTCACATTTCTAAAATTCGACCGAAGTCATAACACGAGTCTAAAAGCCCTGACATGTCAGATACCACAGTATCTCTATATGGTACAGAAATCCGACATTACCGGGAGAGACAGCAGACAAAACGCCAACGGCTTCACGTGCCGTTGGCGTTTTGTCTCGTTCCGAGGCACGGGGATGGATCACCACCAACTTCATGACTCAGGGCTGATATTGTGAATTTCTTGATAGAAAACCCAATAACTGATTTTGGCCCGATCCGGGATTCAAACTGTGGACCATTTGATCAGTCGTAACTACGACCACTATACCAACGGGGTAGTCATAATTAATATATTTTTTATAGGATAGGGTGATAAACGAGCACACAGTCCACCTTATGGTAAGTGGTTGCTGTGACCCATAGACATCTACATTTATCCTCAATAAAGAATCAAAATGCAGACGCGTCGTCACCCGTGAGTACTAAGATGGAATGCTTCTCTTCCAGTAAAAAGGGTCTCCGGTTTTCTACACTCACCATACGAAACACAGCAGTATCAAGCTGCCATTTTACTATGGTATTCTGTCAGTCCTTCCCCGATCGAGCCGACCCATTTGTGTTACAACTATACTACTAATATAGCTGAAGCATGGCTCTACCACGTTTAAAAATATGTTTACGAACTTCTTGCTCTTTGGACCGGAATATACAAGATTGAACTGGTAACATTTACTTTGCACTGCGCTACGAAAGATAAAATCTATAGCGTATAAAGAACATTAAAGATTTTATCATTTTAAATGCACAACGTATATAATATGCATACATTTATGCAGGAAAATATATTATTATTTACGGAATTTTACCGCGAGGATTATTTTCATAAAATTTTAAAAGTAGCATTTTATATATTATATATTTATCTATCATCATTCATCAACAGCCTTTTCAAGTCCAACATTGAATAAGCTCTCTATGATTATTATAGAATAAGACTGATAAACGAGCACACAATCCATGTGATGGTTAGTGGATGCTGTGGTCCACAGACATCTACATCTATATTCAATTAAGAATCAAAATGCAGATGCGTTGTCACCCCTAAGAACTAAGATGGAATGCCTCGTTTCCAGTGAAAAGGGTATTCGGTTCTCTACACTCACCATACGAAACAGCAACATTAAGCTGCTATTTTAAATTGGTATTCTGTGAGGGCGTAGTCCTTCCCCGGTGGCACGTATCAAATAATCAATTGAATTATATTCAAGCAATGCTAGTTCACAAACATTACTTGGGATTTTTGAAATAAAAGAAAAGATCAGTGAAGATGTCAATCTAAGCTCAAAGATTTAAGTAGGTACTCGTATTTACTTAGTTTGAAATTTTTAAAATTAAAATCAATGAGATCAAGTTATTTAAGTTGCTTGTTTATTTACACAGGTAAATCTCGCGACAAGCTTTTATATCATATACATTGTGTGATGACGTTCTAAGTTTATAGTAAAAGTTTTTAAGGCAAAGTTTATTTTATTCTTTTTAGCGCATTTAAATAAAAGCTTGCTTTTAAAAAAGTTTTTTTTACTTTTAATTAATTTTTTACTTTGTAGTTATCGCTGGACAGGTTTCTCAGTCTGTTCATCTTATTCAACGCATCTTTGTTGCAAGGTAATTTGCCGGTTAATTTCGAATAGTCTAGCTCTATTCAGACGGATTGGAGCAACGTAGATTATGATCACAATTTTTTTAACTCGTATTAAATATTCTCATCAAATCCTTTCAGCCATATTGTGGAAAATCATAAAAAACTTTCTGACCGAGAGGCAGATTTTCCTCTCCGGCTGATATTTCGTATCGCTAATACCCGGAGTACCAATTGGAGCACTCCTTTGTGCCTCGGGCTGGAGTTTGCGTGTATGTCAGAGAGGACATCTGTTCTCGACGCCTCGGCAGTCTTGAAGGTTCGGACCTGTCCATCCTATGGCTACGCGTAGACAGCGACGAACATCCGCGCGTCTACGGGTGCCTCTATAGGTCCCATAGCGGTAATACCGAAACAGACCGATTCATTGACCACGTTCAAATGGCTACAGATTCTTTGCTACAACAGGTCCCATCCGCAGAGATCGTGATCCTTGGCGATTTTAACGCCCACCACGCCGAATGGCTCGGTTCACGTTTAACCGATCATGCGGTGAGATCTGTTTATGGCTTTGCTTTGGCATATGGTCTGACACAACTGGTGACTTCGCCTACGCGGATTCTAGATGTGAAGGATCATACAGCTTCCCTGTTGGACCTTCTGCTGACCTCTCATCCGGACGGATATCAGGTTTACGTCGATGATCTCGGCTCTTCGGACCATTGTCTGATCCAGAGTGTGGTGCCACTCACGCTCTCCTCGCGGTTGCGTTCTGCAGGTTGCCGCCGTGTTTGGCATTACAGGTTGGCGGATTGGCACGGAATGTGGTCTTTCTTTGCATTCTACCCATGGGGGCGGGTTTGCTTCTCGCCGAATGATTCCAGCGCTGTTGCTGACTCTGTCACTGATGTGGTGATACAGGGAATGGAACTATTTATTCCATCATCTATGGTCTATCGGAGGCAGATCTTAGCCTTGGTTTGGTCGCTCCTGTAAGACTGCCAGTTAGATGACTGTTATGACTTCACCTTTCTGATGGTGTAATCCGAAGGTGGATATAGGATCTCAGTGGCGGCACTAGATAGAACGATCGTGTTTGAACTCATTTGAAAGGGCTCATAAAGCCCCAGGTGACTGTTATGACCTCACCTTTCTGATGGTGCAATGCGAAGGTAGGTATAGGATCTCAGTGGCGGCACTAGATAGAACGATCGTGTTTGAACTCATTTGAAAGGGCTCATAAAGACCTAGGTGACTGTTATGACCTCACCTTTCTGATGATGCAATCCGAAGGTGGGTATAGGATCTCAGTGGCGGTACTAGATAGAACGGTCGTGTATGAACTCATTTGAAAGGGCTCATAAAACTTAGGTGACTGTTATGATATCCCCTTTCTGATGGTGCAATCCGAAGGTGGGTATAGGATCTCAGTGACGGCACTAGATAGAAGGATCGTATTTGAACTCATTTGAATGGGCTCATAAAGACCTAGGTGACTGTTATGATCTCACCTTTCTGATGGTGCAATCCGAAGGTGGGTATAGGATCTCAGTAACGGCACTAGATAGAAGGATCGTGTTTGAACTCATTTGAAAGGGCTCATAAAGACCCAGGTGGCTGTTATGACCTCACCTTTCTGATGGTGCAATGTGAAGGTGGGTATAGGATCTCAGTGACGGCACTAGATAGAACGATCGTGTTTGAACTCATTTGAAAGGGTTCATAAAGACCTAGTTTAATGTGATTATATTACCTTCATGATGGTGAACAAAGAAGGTGGGGTGAAAGATCTCAGTTATGCCACTTCGAAACACCATCGTGTTTGGGCTCATTTGGAAGGGCTCAAGAAGTAACTACACAAATAATATAAATATAATAAATAGTACAAACAGTATTATTACTCACTTTATAATGTTTTCAGGCAATTAAAAGCAGCAAAACTCCTAAGTAGGTACAAAATTAGAAATCGACCATATATTTTACAGGCAATAAAAAAGGCAGAACGGAAAAAGCATAACCAACTACAACCAGAAGACGAAAATATATGTGTACTTCAAGAAAACCTACAAGCACCATTAGCACCAATTCCTATAAATGACCAAATTACCTGTACGCAGTATTTAGAATTGAATGATTTTTGACTGATTTATTACACGAATACTACACATTTAATAAAACAAACTTTACGAATTTTATTTTGTATAACTTATTTTAATTCATGACGTTTGTGTGCTTCAACTTTAGTATGTAACACGTCGAGAGCTCAATTAGATAAATATAAAAAGCTAGGCCATCCTAACTATTTCCGTTACTGAAAACCGATAAGCATTATCTGGTCATTATAAGACCTTCAGAATGTGCCCATGCCCACGGGGTTTTTTTGGGTTCACCGTAAACGGAGTGCAAGTTAGTTTCAGTGGGGTGTCGCCCGCTCTACAGATCGGTAATTTAATAAACAGATAAAAATAAATAACACATTTATTATATAAATAAAATTTACCATAATGAGTAAAATTATCATAATATCTGACCCATTTCTTAAAAGTGTTTTAATACTAACCTTATCATGAATAAAAATATCTTTTGAAGTGTTAATATATCGGAAACGTTATTTATATACATATATACCTATATACGGAACGGATTTTATTTCTCGATCGATGAAGCCGCAGCCGTGCGCGTTTAGTTGACGTGACTCCTATAAATTAAAAATATCATTTCATATCTATTAACTAGCTGTTCCCCGCGACTTCGCCGTGTAATTTATTACGATTGGATTTCATGGGTTTTAATTTTTTGCACGGAACCCTAATTCTTTTTCTAAATTAAAATTAGCCTAAGTTCCTCCATATAATATCCGTTATCCGCACTGAAAGTCTCGTCAAAATCGGTTCAGCCGATTCGGAGATTAGCTGGAACAAACAAACAGACAGACAAACAGACACAAAGAAAGATAGACAAATATTTTAAAAATTGTGTTTTTGTTATAAGTACCGTATGTATTTTCATATGTATTTAGTAAAAAACTGTTATTTTGACATTACAAATAGACACTTTAATTTTATTTGTTTGTATAGATATATATTAATAGACAGAAAATGCTATTAAATAAGATTTAGGTATTATTAAATATCATTTAATTTATCTATATATATGATATTTTATAGGAGTCACGCAAACCAAACGCCCACAGCCACGCCCCACGTTTGAACTAGGACTGTTGCTAAAATATCGATATATCGAAAAATCTATTTTATTATTTAGAAATATCGATATTTATTTTTAATATTTTTGACGCCATATATTAAAATATAAGTTTGATATTGAAATATAGATATACGACAGTCGATATATTTTTTTAAATAATTTAATTTTTTATTTTTTCACGTAAATCATTTAATCTACAACACCATCGTAAACTTAAATCCTAATTCTTGATGGACCCAATCTACTATACTTTATTTACACTATATTATGTTTTTCATTTTTCCCCAGTTTATTTATTTGCTTATTATCTTAAAAAGAAATGTAATTTTGTAAAGTATATCTCTGTGATATTAAAATCACTATAATCTATGAAACTTAGTACTACTTTACTTACTGTGAGTTTTGGCAGGAGCTTGACCATTGACGGATGGTTGCTACTATTTTATCGTTTAAATAATCGTTTGAAGTGGATTTTTATCAAAGTGATGCGATTATGTGTATTAAGTGTCTGCACATGTGAGCTATTAGAGAAAACGACGAAATAAGTGCTTCGATGTTGGTATAAGTCTCAAGTTATTTTAATCGTTTAGGCGTCTTATGATTTTATTTAATTCCGTGCTATCAGAAATAGCTGTTAAATACTTGATTTCTTCAGCTGCATCCAAAGCATCTGAACGAATTACTTCTACAATCAATCTTTTAGTGCCCAATAATTTGAGTATTGAAACAGCTGAACATATAAAACAACGAGTATTTTTGAAAACTCTTACTGACAAATATTGGTAAACATAATTGTCTTATTTAAATTAAACAATAATTCAAGTTAAAGTTACAGCCTATATATGTCCCAATGCTGGGCACTCCTCAGCTGGGCAGGCCTCTCCTAACTTCTGAGAGGGTTTTAGGGTAACGTCCGCCTCGCTATCCCAATGCGTGTTGGCGAACTTCACGTTTTCTGAAATTTTTATTTTATTTCTCAGACATGCCGGTTTCCTCACGATGTTTTCCTTCATTGCCGAGCACGTGGTAAATCAGCACTTAAAATTGCAATTAACAATTTCATTGGTGCCGGTGGAGATCGAACCCGGGTTGCTCGCGTACTGTGAAATGTACAGCGAGCGCTAACCATTTGAGATACCATGGCTCTTTAATAATTAGATTGTAGTTCTTAGTAAAGTAATTACTAAGAACTATAACCTAATATTTTCATACATATATAATTTAATTTGTTTAATAAATATACTAAATTATAAACTGTGTTAATCATTTTTAAGCAGTAAGCATCAATATATCGCTTACGTTTCCGATATATAAAATTCCGATTTTGATATATTTATAATTATCGATATATTGAAAATCCGCTATTTTAAAAATATCAACAGCCCTAGTTTGAACTGATCAGTTGGAATGATCAGTTGAACTGACCGTGTGTGTTGAAATTTTTTTGGATTAAATCCGTTTGAAGTCATCAGTTGAACTGATGTCAGTTTAACTGACCGTGAGTGGGGACCAATAGACATCTACATCTGTCCTCGATTACGAATCAAAATGCAGATGCGTTATCACCCGTGAGGATTAAGATGGAATGCCTCTTTTCCAGTAAAAGGGTCTCCGATTCTCTACACTCACCAAACGAAACACAGCAGTGTTAAGCTGCTATTTTACGCTGGTATTCTGTGAGAATATGTAAGTATGGGACAGGATGTTGGTTTGAATTGTTTGGCTAGCTTAGTTCCTAGAAGTATTAATTGTAAGTAATAACTTATAATCAATATATATAATTATTTTAATTCAATGCGAGAGTTTTTGTTCGTTTTGTGAAAAATCTTTACCCTTCATTTGTGCCCCCCGACAAATTTTGATACAGAGCCCCTCTAAATCACGCTACTCCACTGTTCACATGTCTAAAAGATGAAGATTGTAATAAATATTTCCTATAAAATCAAACTTATATCCAATATTATATGCTCAAATTGTGGTTGAAAATTATCATATTAAATAAATTGTTTGCCGTTAAATCTTTTGATGTGTTATTTTTACTAAACTTATATTTTTAACTCATAGGTAAGAATTGGCTGAATTCATTAGTGGCTGATGTTAATTTTATGTAATTTGTTGTTACGCTATTCTCTGAAATAATGGAGCGAGAGCAGTTTAGGTAGGTAATTTCTCTTTACGGTAAAAATAATGGCCATTAAAAAAGAATAAAATCTTTAACGGTGGTAGAGCCCTGCAGCAGTTTTTTGCTGTTGCACGTATGGGCCGGCTCGAGCCGGGTTGGTACCACGACCTCACAGAATACCGGCGTGAAGTAGAGGCTCTGCTTCTGCGTTTCGTCTGGTGAGTGCAGGTGGCCGGAGGCCCAATTCCCCCCCCCCCCCATCAACATGGTAGCGGAATTAGACAATAGACTACCCCAGGAGGGTACCAGTACCCCTGGAGAATCCCTCGCTGAGCATCCACGACCATGTTATTCCAATCCTGAGCGTGGGTGCTCAGGCTGCCCCGCGTATTCTGGGGGGGGCAAAATTCCGCTCAAAAACAAAACTGCTCGGGGCAAGCTGAGCAACAATACCAAGGCGACCCCTGCCACGCTATCCGTGAATTTCTGCAACATCAGGGGACTTCACTCTAACCTAAACGCCGTCCACTACCATCTCGAGACGGCGAAGCCGGCCTTGCTCTTTTTGACCGAGACGCAGGTTTCCTCTCCGACTGATATTTCGTATCTCTCCTACCCGGGGTACAAATTGGAGCACTCCTTTGTGCCTCGGGCTGGAGTTTGCGTGTATGTTAGAGAGGACATCTGTTCTCGACGCCTCGGCAGTCTTGAAGGTTCGGACCTGTCCATCCTTTGGCTACGCGTAGACAGCGACGACCATCCGCGCGTCTACGGGTGCCTCTATAGGTCCCATAGCGGTAATGCCGAAACAGACCGACTCATCGACCACGTCCAAATGGCTACAGATTCCTTGCTACAACAGGTCCCATCCGCAGAGATCGTGATCCTTGGCGATTTTAACGCCCACCATGCCGAATGGCTCGGTTCACGTTTAACCGATCATGCGGGGAGATCTGTTTATGACTTTGCCTTGGCATATGGTCTGACACAACTGGTTACTTCGCCTACGCGGATTCCAGATGTGGAGGATCATACACCTTCCCTGTTGGACCTTCTGCTGACCTCTCATCCGGACGGATATCAGGTTTCCGTCGATGCCCCTCTCGGCTCTTCGGACCATTGTCTGATCCGGAGTATGGTGCCACTCACGCTCCCTTCGCGGTTGCGTTCTGCAGGTTGCCGCCGTGTTTGGCATTACAGGTCGGCGGATTGGGACGGAATGCGGTCTTTCTTTGCATCCTACCCATGGGGGCGGGTTTGCTTCTCGCCGGATGATCCCAGTGCTGTTGCTGACTCTGTCACTGATGTGGTGCTACAGGGAATGGAACTATTTATTCCATCATCTGTGGTACCCATCGGAGGCAGATCTCAGCCTTGGTTTGGTCGCTCCTGTAAGACTGCATTGCGCAGTAAGCAGGAGTGTTATCAAGCCTGGGCTGCGGCTTCGGTGACTCGGGATGTAAACACCAGCACACTTAAAAAGAAGTATAACTTCGCCTCCAGGTCCTTCAAAAGAGTTATTGCCAAGGCAAAGTCAGAGCACATAGGCAGAATTGGCGAGAAACTAGTTCGCCTTCCTTCGGGAACCCGTGCATTCTGGTCTCTCGCCAAGGCTGTCCAAGGGAATTTCTGTAAGCCATCACTACCATCTCTGCACAGGGAGGACGACTCACTGGCCCAAGACGCAAAAGACAAAGCCGACCTTTTAGGCTCCCTTTTTGCGTCCAACTCGACTCTTGATGACGGGGGGAAAATACCGCCGACCATCCCGCGGTGTGAGTGCTCCATGCCGGATGTGCTATTCTCACAGCGCTCAGTTCGCAAAGCACTTCTCTCCCTGGACATCCAGAAGTCGAGTGGGCCTGACGGAATCCCCCCAATTGTGCTGAGGACGTGTGCTCCGGAGTTGGCACCGGTCCTAACGCGTCTTTTCCGGTACTCCTACTCCCAAGGCGTAGTCCCGAATTCATGGAAGACAGCTTTTGTCCACCCGATCCCTAAAAAAGGCGACCGCTCAGACCCGTCCAACTATAGGCCTATCGCGATCACCTCCTTGTTCTCCAAAATAATGGAATCCATTATTAACTGCCAGCTCATCCGGTACCTTGAGGATCACCAGCTGATTAGTGACCGCCAATACGGTTTTCGTCGGGGTCGATCAGCTGGTGATCTTCTGGTCTACCTGACCCATAGATGGGCGAAGGCAGTAGAGTCCAAGGGGGAGGCGTTGGCCGTTAGTCTGGACATTGCGAAGGCCTTTGATCGGGTTTGGCACAAAGCGCTTCTTTCGAAGCTGCCTTCCTATGGGCTTCCCGAGAAATTGTGCAATTGGATCACCAGCTTTCTTGCAGATCGGAGCATCAAGGTCGTTGTAGACGGTGCATGTTCTGACTACAAGCCTATTAACGCTGGTGTTCCACAAGGCTGTGTGCTATCACCAACGCTGTTTCTTCTGCATATCAATGATATGTTGCTAACTGGTAACATTCATTGCTATGCGGATGACAGCACTGGTGATGCTCTATACACCGGCCGGGCCAATATTTCTCGGGAAAACGTCGCCGAGTACCGGAACAAACTTGTGTCTGAAGTCGAGTCTTTGCTGGACAAAGTCTCGGATTGGGGGCGACTAAATCTAGTCCAGTTTAATCCTCAGAAGACACAAGTTTGCGCGTTTACCGCTAAAAAGAACCCCTTTGTCGTATCTCCTCAGTTTCAAGGCACTCCCCTTCTTGCCTCAGCCAGTATCGGTATCCTCGGAGTCGACATATCGAGTGACGTGCAGTTTCGTGGTCACTTGGAAGAGAAGGCCAAATTGGCCTCTAAAAAGCTTGGCGTGCTCAGCAGAGCGGGACAGTATTTCATGTCGGCACACCGCCTGCAACTTTACAAGGCGCAGGTTCGGCCTCACATGGAATACTGTTCCCATCTCTGGGCAGGGGCTCCCCAGTGCCAGCTCCTTCCACTTGACCGCATCCAGCGCAGAGCGGCTCGAATCGTCGACGACCGAGCCCTTTCCGATCGGCTCGATTCATTGGCACTGCGAAGAGATGTTGCATCTCTTTGCATTTTCTTTCGCATCTACCATGGGGAGTGCTCTGAGGAATTGTTCGGATTAATCCCAGCCGCCAAATTTCACGAACGCACATCGCGGCAGAACTCCCGATACCATCCACACCATCTGGATGATTGGCGGTCCACCACTGTGCGATTTAGAAGATGTTTTCTTCCTCGCACAACTTCCTTGTGGAATAGTTTACCACCAGGGATTTTTCCGGACCGATACGACTTAAGGACCTTCAAGAAAAGAGCCTACTCCTTTTTAAAAGGCCGGCAACGCATCTGCAATTCCCCTGGTGTTGCGGTTGTTCATGGGCGGCGGTAGTCACTTACCATCAGGTGAGCCGCATGCTCGTTTGCCCCCTCTCCTATAAAAAAAAAAAAAAAAAAAAAATTTAAGACCTGCTTTATGCTTAGTTCAGTTCGTATACAAAGTTCATGATCTAATTTGAAGTATTTTTTGAATATCAGCGGTTTATTGTTCGGTTTAGAGTTAGTTAGATAGAGGTACTTTTGGATTTTTTTCTATCGAGATAATTTTATGGAATCGTGTTGTCGTCCAACATATACTAAACATTCATTCTCAACTTTATGATTTATTTATTTATATCAAAATAAATGTTGCAGTATTTTCAGCATTAAGGAGGATCATGTTAGGCCATTTGATGTAGTATAGTCGCTATAACTGTTTTATGAAATACTATTTTAATTTTTCCTTATTGCATGACGATGATCTAACGATATCGTGTGACAATGTATCACTAGTGACATCTAGAATTCATAATATAAAACAAAAAATCTTTTACATTTTGAACATTGCTTTTTGCTCTTAAACAGTCAGTCATCGCCGAATGTACTTCAAACTGGGTAAGACACATCATTTTATTATTTCGCAGATCTTAACTAAATAATTTTTAACATCTTTAATATAACGGATTTCCTTAAAGTAACGCCTGATTAATCTATTAATTATTATCCTTACTTTCAGTCTTTTTGCTCCTCTGCCCGTGTCGACTGTCCATGGCTATAGAGCGATGTACGTGCGATTGATAGATCCTGATGCAAGAAACTTCAATTTCGCAGACACCGTTAAGACGTTGATGATGGCGTTTGACCTCTGGCAATACGAGGAAGGAACGTGGCCTGGGTATGGTAAAGATTTCATTCAAATTAGAATAATGTAGGTATAGTATACGGTTTATTATGAACCGTATGGAAGAAGCTTTAGGTCGTTCAGTTTTGAAATGGCTATGGTCGGAGTTTTTTTGCGTGATAGTATCCGTAAGGAAAATATCCGCAGTAGAGCCAGAATTCAAAAACCATCAGTAACCTAAACTGAGGATGGGCCAGACATATAGCTAAAAGAACCGATAATCGAGTGGCAGTCTCGTATCGGAGAGCCAAGTGTAGGGCGGGCCACTGGATTGAGTGATGACTTGGTAAAAGTCGATGGATGCAGGTAGCTCAGGACCATGGTTTGTGGCATTCCTGGGGGGAGGCCTATGTTTAGCAGTGGTCTTGTTGAGCAGAGACTGTAATAACTTACGCAAACTTTTTGCTAATAATTATACGTATGACGTATACGTTGCAATTATATCATGGCACACGAGTGGGTTGGCTCGACCGGGAAAGGACGCACACAGTGTAGAGAACCGGAAACATTTTTTAAATGGAAACGAGACATTTCATCTTAGTTCTCAGTAGTGACAACGCGTCTCTATTTTGATTCTTAATCCAAAATAAGAGTGACTAACGTGTGCACAGTTTACTTGAAGGTAAGTGGATGCTGTGGCTGCTGAAAAGAGTCTCCGGATTTCTGCATTCATTATACGAAACATAGCAGCATTAAGTGCCGGTTTTACGATTGTAGTATGTAAGAGTGCGATCCTTACCCGGTCGAGCCGAATCATTCGTGCTACACCATACCTTATATAGCAGAAACATAGTTCCACGACATAAATACAAAACATATCAGCATTGTGTTTAATTCTACGTTGGTATTATGTGAGAGCGTGGTCCTACCTTAGTCGATCCATGCCATTTTTCATATAGTCATAATAAGGCTAATGATTAACTTATCTTGTGCCTTACAGATTCGTACTCATAATCGACATGGACATGACTACTTTAGGTCACATCGCAAAACTAGACCTTATGACCATCAAGCAAGTCTTGTTCTTCTTGCAGGTAAGTAGATAAAGTTATATAAAAATTGCTTTAAAATGTTCCGTGTATTCACTACCTCATAGCATTCCGTGGGAGTAAGAGACGACAGTGGGAAACTGCTGTTTCAGTTTTCCAATCAAGACGAGCAGCAGCTTTTTCCTTATAATTACTTATAGTTTGCCAACAAAGTGTGCCTCTTACCTATTTTAGTCACCAAACAAATTATATCAAAATGCTAGAATATATACAAAATATGAATGCCGCCAAATTTAAAAACTTTATTAAATAAAGATTGTATACAAATGTGACAAACTAGCACACAGTCCATCTTTTCGCTCAAACAACTCCACAAACTCGATAAAATTGTCAGGAAGTATTATTTAAAAACCCAATTGAACACTATCTTTATTAAAATCCTTGTAATGGCTGGAAAAAAAATAATTTCCCATATTTATAGTTTATTCAGATCTATTAACCTACAATTTTATTTTCTCACATTTGTGGTGTTCGAGACACTTTTTATTTTTTACACAACCCTAAGTTTGAACACTGGCCGAGCCGATTTAAAGCAATTCCTCTCTGTATGTGACGAGCTACCAGTGCTCACGCACACACGCGCCTCCAGCTTGTAGTATTGTATCTATCATAGCGCGATTGTATGAAGCTTTGCCTCTGTACGGTACGATTTCTTTACTCATGTGGTACATACACTACATTTTCATAAATATATTGCGATGCCAAAGTTAATATAAATTTTCTCTGAGGGACTCTTTACAACTTAAAGTATAAATCGCCCGTACGATTAAGATTCAAAATACTGATGCGTTGGTTCCCCTGATGTCTAAGATGGAATGCCTCGTTTTCAATAAAAAGGGTCTCCAGTTCTCTACACTCATCATACGAAATACTGCTATTTTACACTGGTGTTCTGTGATAGCGTGGTCTAACCCCAGTCAAGGCGAACCATTCATGCTACAACCATAATACAGCTGCAGCATGGGTCTACCACGTAAATTATCTCCATTAACTCTTAGTAAAAGAACTGCGTCACTGATGCACAGGGTTCGTAGGAGCGCCAAAATCATTGTTAACGTAATTAGCTAGAAACCAGAGTGTGCATTTTTGAGGTACAATGCCTCGCACAGGCAACCCAGGTATAGGTACTAATGTTTATTTAATGTATATATATTGACGACTACATGGTCTGTTAACAAATAATTTATAATTATTAAAAACTAAGGGAAGATTTGTAGTGTGTGGATGTCTAGTGGCATCTTTTACGCTGCCAAAGCTGGGTGAAGAACAAAAAAATATGTACTGCTTGAACGTTCAACAGGAATGCATGCTAGTGAGACTGAAAGGGGTTCACTTTCTGAACGCGCCGTTTTTCATGGACAAAGTTATGATGTTGCTGAAGCCGTTCATGAAGAAATCTCTGTTGGATATATTACACATCCACCAGCCGAACTCTGAAGCCCTGTACGAGTACATCCCCAAAAAGGCTTTCCCAAAAGAAGAGGGGGGAGAGCACAAGGACCACAATTCTCTAAGAGGTAAGTTACAACTTCTGACATATCGGGAGCTATGGTGATGACGTTAGAGATTTCACAATCACATTTTATCCCGTAGGTTCGGTAAGGGTTTTTTAAAAAAATACTAATAATGCTATTAAACATTACAAATATCCCCTAAAACCACTTCTAGTAAATTAAAAATGCTTGTGTTAGAAGTGTTCACGACAGTAGTCGAATGGCGGCTTCGAACCCGCGACCTTTCGAGTTCGAGTCGAGTTCGCGGTCTGCGTCTTGCCATTAGGCTACTGACGCTTCTAGGGGTGACATTGGACGATACTTAAAAGACAACATGGTATTAGATAAATATAGCGATATAATCATCTCATTGAATAAAACTAGTTGTACGAATTTTATCGCATTTAATTTTATTCGTTTTTAATTCCTAATGTTTCGAGCGCTTCGCAACAAGGTCTGGTCAAGGTCAAGGATTTGATTACAGACTGTAGCCTTTCTATTTTTGTCATTGCATTCGACTGAACGACGACAAATCCACGGGAAGGAACATCGATTCCTGTCAAGGATGCTATTGAAATTTAATGAAAACATCCTAATTTCAATAGAGATTACTAGATACTGCCACCTTCTTCTTCTTAGGATCCCGTTATTATAGAAATTAAACCCAAACTCACGCAAGACCTCAAGATATATAAACTCATTCTGCGTTAGACCAGACTAAAATTAATGTAGTAGCAGCGTAAATATAAGAAATCGTTATGTATTCATCTAGTTAGCACTAGATGTTGAATACTCATATCAGTTATGGAAAGCAGCGCCATGTGAGGCTCTGGTACTGCAATCGCCAATGACCCTGACTAGTGTGGCGATTTTTTTTTATAGGATAAGGGTGACAAACGAGCATACAGTCCACCTGATGGTAAGTGGTTACTGCGGCCCATTGACATCTACATCTATCCTCTATTACAACTCAAAATGTAGATGCGTTGTCACCCGTGAGGACTAAGATGGAATGCCTCATTTCCAGTAAAAAGGGCCTCCGGCCACCTGCACTCACCAAGCGAAACGCAGAGGTAAGCCTCTACTTCTGATGGTTTTCTGTGAGGTCGTGGTACCACCCCGGTTCGAGCCGGCCCATCCGTGCGGCAGCAAAAGCTGCCGCGTGGCTCTACCACTGTTAAAATTAAAAATTAAGTGTTTAAATTAAGGCAAATCCTTCTAAAACCGGAGAGCCATATGTATAGCTGTGGAATTTCACGGGCTGATGAAGATGATGATGATGGTGATGCCTTGTGGTGATGGCGTTAGAGAATATACATCATTCCATTCCGTCCCACGGGTGACATAAGAGGCGACTATGGCTTCCAACAGTTGGCAGATGCAGCTGGTACTGAAATTTCTTGACAGAAGATCTCAATATAAATTATTTTATGACTGACCCGGGATTCAATCGGGGACCTCGCATTTCTCGAGGAGCAGCCGCGATTACGATCACCATACCAAATAGGCAGTCAAATTGCATTTTGCCTAATCGTGGATAGGTTAAGTTACCGGTGATTTATCCGGAACGATACGACTGAGGGACCTTTTTATACGTGGTAGAACCATGCTGCAGCTATATTAGTAGTATAGTTGTAGCACGAATGGGTCGGCTCGACCGGGGAAGGACCAAGCTCTCACAGAATACCAGCGTAAAATGGCAGCTTGACACTGCTGTGTTTCGTCGTGAGTGTAGAGAACCATCAGATGGACTGTGACCTTGGCTTTTATATAATGTAAATTAAACTGACAACTTTCAATTTCAGACGAAATGATAGAACGTCTCAAAGTAAACAAGCAGTTCTTCAAGGACGAGAGCCTCCGCCGTGTGAACGAGGCGCTTAGACCTGGTGGCAAGGCCACAGTAGAAGACCTCTTCGGTATACAGGGTAGCTTTAAGAAGTTGGATATTGATTGATAAGAATTAGTACTTCTTCATTAATGTGTAGGTTTAAATAAAGTTTAAATAATAAAATGTTTTATTAATTTTGTTTTTGACGTGACAACGTCTTATAATTCGATGAAGCTGGCTGCACGCACGAAAAAACATGACTCATGCGGCGTTACCTCGCTCTGACGCGTTCCATTTAAAGTGCAAGCGAGAGCGCGGAACGAGCGACAAAGAGGCACAATCGGCCTCCGCGTTCGGCATGTCCGCATGAACAGCTGCTATACAATAATACATTTACATGTTTCCGTCAAGTATGAAGTGCAGTGAAAAGTGAATGTGGTGTCAATTGGTAGCAACGATAATTGCGGCGATAAAGGCAATGATTCTTTCGATATTAAATATTTTTTATGACGTTGTCACGTTCAACTATCGTCAGTAAACCGACTTTACAGTCAACCGATTTTTTATTTGCGTAAGTCATCGACTCTGAAAGTAGTTTGTTTGTAGTATGGATACTCGGAACGTAATTAATAAAAGGATAAAAAAATGACTGTGAAATCAGAAAAGGAGACCGAGGTAATAGGGAACACTGTATACGATATCTCATTCTTTCACAGGCTAAATCCTATAGACTAATATATTTGTCTCTTTTTATTGTCGCTTTTGATTCATCAAACTTCTAATCATAACGATTTTAAAGAATTTTCACTTCAAAAATATCCTTTTATTAATCCACGTAAATACATGCCGTTTACAATATAATACAATACATGGCTACTTTTACTCTTCAGTGATTTCTAAAATTCATTCATACATTCACAACTCATTAATATTTTTATAAAATTTACTTGAACAATAGCCACTTACTGCTCCTGATATATTATGCAGTGTAACAGGTATTCCCATACGTGGTAGAGCCATGCTGTAGCTATATAAGTAGTATAGTTGTAGCACGAATGGTTCGGATCGACCGGGGAACGACCACGCTCTCACAGAATACCAGCGTAAAATGGCAGCTTGACACTGCTGTGTTTCTTATGGTGAGTGTAGAGAACCGGAGACCCTTTTTACTGGAAAAGAGGCATTCCATCTTAGTCCTCACGGGTGACAACGCATCTGCATTTTGATACGCAAACGAGGATAAATGTAGATGGCTATGGGCCACAGCAACCACTTACCATCAGGTGGACTGTGTGCTCGTGTGTCACCCTATCCTATCCTATAAAAAAAAACACATTTTAGACAGATAAGATATATAAAATTTTATGCCCGATTCTTGCATTATATTTTTAGAGATTTGATTACAAAATTTTATACATTTACTTAAAAAAGACTTCTTACTTTTCTACCGACTTCAAAAAACAGACGGTACTCAATTCGAACACATAAAAAGGAACATACAGATGTTATTTGTTTATGTGTGTGACCTTATAATTTTTTTCCGGGTGAACCGATTTCGATGATTTTTTTATTTAAAAGCTGGTGCTTCTCATGTGGCCCTACATAAATTTGATTAAGGTCTGACCAATAGTATTTGAGTTATTCTTAATAGTTTATATTGAAGTCGGTTATACAACATTTTTCATTTATTACATAATTTTTTTTATAGGATAGAGTGATAAACGAGCACACAGTCCACCTGATGGTAAGTGGTTGCTGTGACCCATAGACATCCACATCTATCCTCAATAAAGAATCCAAATGCAGATGTGTTGTCACCCGTGAGGACTAAGATGGAATGCCTCTTTTCCAGTAAAAAGGATCTCCGGTTCTCTACACTCACCATACGAAACACGGCAGTGTTAAGCTGCTATTTGACGCTAGTATTCTGTGAGGGCGTGGTCCTTCCCCGGTCGAGCCGACCCATTCGTGCTACAATTATACTACTAATATAGCTGCAGCATGGCTCTACCACGTAAAAATAATTAACATTTTATATAATTGAAGTGACAAAGAAACTTATATTCCACCTGATGGTAAATGGCTATTGCAGTATATGAACACCTGCAACCAAATTTGAACAAAGAAGACTCCAGGTGCGTTGTTACCTCTGAAGACTGAGGTGGAATGCCTTCAATTAAAGTGACTCTTTAAACCTTTTAGACCAGTAGTTCAAGCACGGCTGTTCGGTGTTAAAAATAGGTAAAAGGCTGTTACCTACTTAGACGGACTCCTAGGCAGAATAGGAATCCTACCATCTAGAAAGTACTTGGAAAAAAGTAAAACGTAAGATTACAATCTCGCGGTTCAGGCCTCCTCTCATTTCTCATAAGGTCATGGAGCAGTTACCCTGCCGAGTTGCTCCAGCGCGTGGTTGAATTTTTTTTTATTGAGAGGGGGCAAACGAGCAATACGTTGCGGCTTATCCGATGGTAAGTGAATACCGCCACCCATGAACAACTGATACACTAGGGAAATTGCAGATGCGTTGCCGGGCTAAACAGAGTTGGCTCTTTTTGAAGTTCCGTAACTAGTATTGGTCCGGAAAAATCGCTGGTGAAAGTCCATTTCACAAGGGAGTTGTGCGAGGAAGAAAATTTATAATAAATCGCACAGTAGCGAACCGCCAATCATTCACATGGTATGGATGGTAACTCCAGTTTTGTTGCGATGTGTGATGGTGAAATTGAGTGGCTGGAATTAGTCTAAACAATTCCTCAGAGCACCCTCCGTGATAGAAGCGATAGGTTACGCTAAGAGATCCAACATCTCTTCACAGCGCCAGTGAGTCAAGCCGACCGAAAACAAGTCGATCGCCGACAATACGGACCGGTCTGTGATGCGATCAAATGGAAGAAGCTGGCACAGCATTCGATGTGAGGCCGAACCTGCGCCTTGTAAAGTTGCAGATGGTGTGCATAAAATACTGTCCCACTCTGTTGAGCACGCCAAGCTTTTTAGAGGCCAATATGGCCTTCTCTTCCAAGTGACCACAAATTTTATACGTGGTAGAGCCATGCTGCAGCTATATTAGTAGTATAGTTGTAGCACGAATGGGTCGGCTCGGCCGGGGAAGGACCACACTCTCACAGAATACCAGCGTAAAATAGCAGTTTAACACTGCTGTGTTTCATATGGTGAGTGTAGAGAACCGAAGACCCTTTTTACTGAAAAAGAGTATCGTCGTCCTCACGGGTGACAACGCATCTGCATCTTGAGTCTTTATTGAGGATAGATGTAGATGTATACGGGTTACAGTATAACCACTTATCATCAGGTGGACTGTGTGCTCGTTTGTCACCCTATCCTATAAAAAAAAATAGAAAATCTAAAAGTATAATATAATCTTGTAGTAACTGCATAATTAATTACAGGTAAACACCGCTAAGCCATAATATGAAAACTAAACTCTATCTTTCAAAAGGCTTAGTTTCAGGCTGTTTAATTAATTTATAGCGAGATCGTCTTAGTTAGGTCCCTTATGTACGTTGTATGTTTATATAAAAATACACGATACAAGGGATTTGTAAGGATTTGTAGAAGAGAGTTTGATTCATTGGTAGTGAGGAAACACAAACATCGACCGAAGTCGCGCATGTCAATGAGTGTGAACTCTATACAGAATACGATTAAATCCAGCCACAGTGACGCATGTCAATTGTATGAACAGCTCGGCTACTAGCCGCAGAGCGTGTCACTCATGGCAATGCTGCTCACCTCAAAGGAATGGGGTTCCACGTTAAGCGGCTTACGCCATTATAAGCTAATAGTAATAATTCGCCATCAGAAAGGGTTTGTGTCACTGACGTTGAGTATATGCATTTATCGATCATGTTTGTCTCACCCACCAACAAGTTGCCTTCAATCATTCAAAGGTGGGAAATTTACAGAGATAATTTATTATGTTGTTATATAAAACATCATGGAGATCAGACAGTCTGCAGCACCGTAATGAAGGGACCCAACTTGGGTAACGCTACTTAGGTGTGAGTCAAATCAAGACATAGAGAGCGCAATTGAGAATAGCGACCCGCCAAACAATCATCGTAAATAGGCAATGCTGAAGAAACAACAGGCATTAACACGATTATCATCAGGCTTACGCCATCCCAAGGTCCCTCATATAACCCCAGCAGACATCACTACCCACATACCTCCATCGACCAGAATCACAAGATATAATACCGCAAGTAGCAGTAAACATCAATGCACCTACCATACGGATGACGGACCCTCACAACACACCCACACAACGCACCCACATGATCCATATCGACTTTGGAAATAAAATTGGTACTATTGTTAACTAAAAATAGCACCAATGTATAGTACATTGGTGCTATTTTAGTAGCACGCTACTAAGACGCCAGTAGCCCACTTATTATAGATATATCCCAAGGCACTTAGATGATATCCCAAGGTCACATCGGTTAGCGAGTACAAGTTTATCTCGGTCTCGGACACGGTGAAGCAATCTACATGCTGCTATAATAATCCTTTTCAAGTCCCAATCAATATAATGATTTTACATGTTCCACATATTTGCTTTATTTTATCATCATCATCATCATTACAGCCCTTCACATGTTCACTGCTAAACATCGACGTTCCCCAAAGAATGCCAAAAAGCACGGTCCTAAGCCATCTCCATCCATAAACTTCCATATCTTACCAGGTTGTCACTCCACCTAGTGGGGGGTCACCATAAACTTCATCTACCGGTACGAGGCTGCCACGCGAGAACTTTTTTTCTTTATATATAAGATAGTGGTGCGCACGCGGAGTTTTTAAACGAAAAAAAAAATCGTCACGATTTGGTGTAATCAAATATGTTTACTCCTAAATCGCTTTTCACATAATTTGGTGTTGGAACAAAAAGTGACAGGTAACGAACATTGTTTTAAAAATTATTGTCATCCTTATTTCATATCATTCCTTTTATAAATTAAAGATTTATTCTATTACTCGGGTTATTACATTCTTTGCAGGTTTCTTTTCGAATTGTTTTAACGATAATTTGATTTGAGACTTGTAAATAGAAAAGAAAAACAACAACAACTTTACATTAGCTTACTCTGCTCCTTCTGTTTTCGATCTTTGTTTTCTTTTATTATTTATAATAAATAGTAAAATGAATACTCGCAACGCCAAGACGCGCTAGATGGAGAACCAACTCCAGCTTACGCTCCAAGAACTTAAGGCGTCCAGGGAGCAGTGTGAACTGTTGCTTAAGGAAAGGGATGATAATGAAAGGGAAATAGTTAGCATAATTGCCAAAAATACACAATTGAAATGTGAAATGGTTAAGTTACATACAGAATAAACAAGTGTTATAAAAGAAAGAGATCAGCTACAGGGAACGGTTAATGGAGTTTGACCAATGCATCAAGGAATATGAGGAAGCTCTCAGGTTAATTGCCGCATTGAAGTTACAGTTGAATAAGGCTAATGAGCAAATAATAATATTTAAAACATATATAGATAACCTAAAAGCCTTCCAGGCTCAAAGCTTGTTCTCTGAGCTTGTGCAATGTGATACTTCAAGAATGTTACAGCAATCTGCAACAATAGACTTGACTGATGACGACTCTTCCACTTCAGGAAACACAGTAAAGATTAATTGCAGTAAAACCAAATTGAAGAAGTATATAAAAGTTAATAAATACATAAGGAAAACACAAAAATTAATAAGAAATAAGATTAATACCAAAAATTATGGTAATGTATGTAAACTTAAGTTGTATTCAATTGAGGTGGATAACATAAAAAAATGTTATGAGACTGAAGTAGAGTGCCTTAAATCAGAAATATTATCACTTATGAACTCCCTTCAAACTGTTCCCAATAAATATAAATCAGCCCAAAATGAAATAAAAGAACACATATTGGCTATGGATAATCTAGTAAAGACTTGTAAATAGAATGAGGAGCGGTTTGACTCCTTAGTTAAATATCAATGTGAGTGTCAGCGCTCAATGCCAGATTCTTCAGAGTCAGTGTGTGCTGATAATATTATACCACCACCAAAACTCTATGACAGTGCCATAGCAGAGGATATTAAAATAATAAATAACTCAAATATTACTAAAAATAATATAATTGTTTATAGCTATGACATGGGAAAAAATCTAGGCATAACTTTAAATAACTCTTTAAAGGGACAAAAAGTTACAAATTGCTGCATGCCTGGAGCATCTTTTAGTGACATCCTTAATAAAATTATTGTTACTAAATTTTGCCCAAATAGTACAATAATAATTTTTGTTGGTAGAAGAGGCAGTGTAAACAACAAACAGTTATTAAGATATATTGAACAACTTAATAACTTAAATGTACACAAAATTGTCTTGTTCACACTGCCTTTTATACAAGGATTGCCACAGGAAAATAATTAAAGATATAATTTAAATATATACAAATGCATAATTTAATATGTAATAATAATTTGAATTTGACATATAATTGTAATGATAATGATCATAAATTTCATGTAATTGACATAAATAATTTATTAAAAAAGTTTTGGGCAAAAGATGGTATTACCTATCCAAATATAATTTAAGACTGATAGCAAATGTGCTATTTAATTTAGAATCAGTTCCAACTAATTTAAATTAGTGAATGTGACAATAGAGGCAATCTCTAGCAATAATAAGAGTTTAATCAATTTTGAATGTAGCCCACAAATAAGTAATAAAAATTGTTTCCACCTGGTGCATTAAAATATACAAGGCATGTTGGTCAAAGAATTGGAAGTTGAATTGTTTTTAAATAGTAACAATATACAAATCCTTTGTATTACTGAACATTGGCTAAAAGATTATAATTTCATGTTTAATTTCAGAAATCACCAGGTGGTCAGTTCTTTCAATAGAGAAAAAAAGTTTACGTGGTGGCTCATTAATATTAGCAGATAAGTCATTATTATATAAAGAACGTAAGGATATTGTGAGCCTCTCTGTTGAACGAACTGTAGAAATGGCTTGTGTCGAGCTCGAGCACCTCATTGTTGTAAGTGTTTACAGACCCCCATGTACTACTTATGACCATTTTGAAAGGATTGTGGAAGAAGTTTTACTCAAACTTAGTAAACAGAACAAGTCTGTTGTAATATTATGTGGAGTCTTTAATATCAATCTCCTTGAAACTTCTTCCATTAGTATTAAGTTTAGCTCATTGTTTAAATCGTATAGTCCTAATTATTTGTATGCTACATTATTTAAAATTATAACTTGTGAATTAAGTAGAATATTTACTTCTAAAACTTTCTCTTTTAACAGTCGCAAATCATTTAATGAATGGGCGACAGTAGGAATTTATAAGAGTAGGCGAAGGTTATACGAGCTTTATGATGAAAGATCATATAATAATAGTGTTATATTTAGAGATTATGTAAAAACATATTCTAAGATATTTAAAAAAGTGTGCTCCACCGCTAAGGCTTTACATTTAAGCAAAAAAATTAAAACTGCATCCGACAAAATTAAAATGACCTGGAGAATAATAAATAGTGAAACGGGCAAGGTCAAAGCGCGCAACTCGGATTTTCAATTGAATATTAATAATAATTTAACTCGATCTGAACAAGAAGTTGCTATGGATTTTGAGAAACATTTTACTAATGTTCCTTTTTTGACAACAAAATCATTAAATTCTTCTCCTACTGTCGCCTAATCATTGCTCAAACAAAATGTAAAGACTTCTTCAAATACTTTTAAATTCCATAGAGTACTGCCAAAAGATATCGTTAAATATTTTAAAACTATTGATGTTAAGAAAACGGCAGACTTATGGTGAATTTCCGTTAAAGTTATTTTATCTATAATAGATATATTAGCACCTTATCTAGCCAATATATTTAATATAAGCGTCGAATCTGGTGTGTTTCCTGATTTAATGAAACATAGGAAAGTCATACCTGTATTTCATCTGGTAGTACATTAGACCCCGCCAATTTTAGACCAATTTCTGTACTACCAACATTAAGTAAAATTTTTGAAAAAATTATTTTAGATCTGATGTTAAGTTTCTTTAATATTAATAAATTGCTACATAAAAATCAATTCGGTTTTACAAGGGGTCGCTCGACAACTGGCGCTGGAGTTGAGGTTATTAAACATATTTTTTGTGCATGGGAGAATTCAGAGGATGCTTTGGGTATATTTTGTGACGTTTCCAAGGCCTTCGACTGCGTTCACCATGAGACAATCAAGAAGCTACAGTACTATGGTGTCAAGAACACAGCGCTTAAACTTATTATTTCATATTTAAGTAATAGAAAGCAGAAAGTTATTATCAATGGTAAAAGTTCTTCCGGGTCACCTGTACTAATGGGTGTCCCTCAGGGCTCGATTCTCGGCCCATTCCTGTTTCAGGTGTATATTAATAACTTACCTCACCTTGTAGGGGATAGTCATGATATAGTATTATTTGCTGATGATACTTCCTTGATTTTTAAACTTAAACGTCAATCATTTAAATGTGACGAAGTGAATAATGCTATATCAAAATTAGTGCATTGGTTTAACGTTAATAATCTGCATTTGAACGGAAATAAAACTAATTGTGTTAAATTTACAACAACGAATGTTAAAAATCTGAATACCAATCTGTTTTTAAATGGGAAGGAATTGAGCCCTGTTGTATCCACTATTTTTCTTGACATTACTCTTGACGCAAAGCTTCAGTGGGGCCCCCATATATCCAAATTAGCAAGCAGACTAAGTTCTGCAGCCTATGCTGTAAAAAAGATTAGAGGTCTCACTAGTATCGAGGCAGCTAGATTAGTTTATTTCAGTTATTTCCATAGCATAATATCTTATAGGATTTTGCTATGGGGAAATGCGCCTGATTCTGAAACTATTTTTGTTTAACAGAAGAGGGCCATTAGAGTTATTTACAATCTAAAACCGAGACAGTCTCTTAGAGATAAATTTAAAGAAATAAATATATTAACTTTGGCCTCTCAGTATATTTACGAAAATTTTATGTATGTTCACAAAAACAAAGATAGTTTTAGTAAAAAAAGTGATATACATTCTGTAAACACTAGGAACAAACACAATCTAGTGATGCCAGTTTGCCGACTCCACAGAGTCAGTAATTCATTCTTGGGGCAATGTATACGCTATTACAACAAGGTCCCGGAAAGTGTACAGGTTCTCTCTATTACCAAGTTTAAGTGTTTTATTAAGCTGAAACTGTATAAAAAGGGTTATTATAGTATAAATGAATACATGGTTGATAATAACCCGTGGGAATGAGGTGGTCGCTTCCAAGCAGTTTCTAAAATAAATTTTGTAAATAGTTCGTAATCATTTATATTGCAAAATTTATTTTAAAAAAAAGTCCCGCTGGGTTTCTTGCTGGTTCTTCCCAGGACAGAGGGTTCTTTTTCGAACCAGTGGTAAAGTAAAAAATGACTTTCAATAAGAATTACACATGTAATGCATATTGAATAAAAATTATTCTATTCTAAGGTGTGCTTCGGTGACTGCTACTGGAACTCCTTGATGAGTAGAAATAGGTGAGCCGAGTTTGGGTTCGTTTTGTTAGTTATGATGAGATCTTACCTCCGGACTTGATAGAATGACCTGAAGGTGTACTTCGTAATGCTACTGGAGCTCCTCGAAAAGTAGAACTAGGTATGCGGAGTTTGGCCTCGTTTTGTTACTTATAATGAAACTTTACCCCCCGACTTGATAGAGTGATCTGCATTTACAGCATTATTAATATATATATTAATATATTGGATTTACATTTCGACAGCACTATCGGCTTCAACACTCTCGAGACCCATGAAAATGACACTCATGATGAAAAAATTGATACCTATTGCAGCCGCCACCTTGGATTTACATTTCGACAGCACTATCGACTTCAACACCCTCGAAAACCATGAGAATGAGACCCATGATGAAAAAATTTATACCTATTGCAGCTGCCATCTTGGATTTACATTTCAACAACCCTATCGGCTTCAACTCTCGAAAACCACGAAAATGACACCTATGATGAAAAAATTGTAACCTATTGCAGCGGCCATCTTGGATTTACATTTCGACAGCACTATTGGCTTCAACACCCTCGAAAACCATGAAAATGACACCCATGATGAAAAAAGTGACACCTATTGCAGCCGCCATCTTGGATTTACATTTCGACAGCACTATCGGCTTCAACACCCTCGAAAACCATGAAAATGACACACATGATGAAAAAATTTATACCCGTTGCGGCCGCCATCTTGAATTTACATTTCGACAACCCTATCGGTTTCAACACTCGAAAACCACGAAAATGACACCTATGATGAAAAAATTGTAACCTATTGCAGCGGCCATCTTGGATTTACATTTCGACAGCACTATCGGCTTCAATACCCTCGAAAACCATGAAATGACACCCAAGATGAAAAAAATTGACACCTATTGCAGCCGCCATCTTGGATTTACATTTCGACAGCACTATCGGCTTCAACACCCTCGAAAACCATGAAATGACACCCAAGATGAAAAAAATTGACACCTATTACAGCCGCCATTTTGGATTTACATTTTGACAGCACTATCGGCTTCAACACCCTCGAAAACCATGAAAATGACACCCATGATGAAAAAATTTATACCTATTGCAGCCGCCACCTTGGATTTACATTTCAACAACCCTATCGGCTTCAACTCTCGAAAACCACGAAAATGACACCTATGATGAAAAAATTGTAACCTATTGCAGCGGCCATCTTGGATTTACATTTCGACAGCACTTTTGGCTTCAACACCCTCGAAAACCATGAAAATGACACCCATGATGAAAAAATTGACACCTATTGCAGCCGCCATCTTGGATTTACATTTCGACAGCACTATCGGCTTCAACACCTTCGAAAACCATGAAAATGACACACATGATGAAAAAATTTATACCTATTGCAGTAGCCACCTTGGATTTACATTTCGACAGCACTATCAGCTTCAGAACCCTCGAAAATCATGAAAATGACACCCATGATGAAAAAAATTGATACCCGTTGCGGCCGCCATCTTGAATTTACATTTCGACAACCCTATCGGTTTCAACACTCGAAAACCACGAAAATGACACCTATGATGAAAAAATTGTAACCTATTGCAGCGGCCATCTTGGATTTACATTTCGACAGCACTATCGGCTTCAACACCCTCGAAAACCATGAAATGACACCCAAGATGAAAAAAATTGACACCTATTGCAGCCGCCATCTTGGATTTACATTTTGACAGCACTATCGGCTTCAACACCCTCGAAAACCATGAAAATGACACCCATGATGAAAAAATTTATACTTATTGCAGCCGCCATCTTGGATTTACATTTCGACAGCACTATCAGCTTCAGAACCCTCCAAAACCATGAAAATGACACCCATGATGAAAAAAATTGATACCTGTTGCGGCCGCCATCTTGAATTTACATTTCGACAACCCTATCGGTTTCAACACCCTCGAAAACCGTGAAAATGTCACCCATGACAAAAAAAATATACTACTTACTTTTAGTACGTAGTACTATTATTTATTCTGTGCTTTTAAAATATTGTAATAAAAAAATCTCTTATTATTATTATAATCAAGTATTTAAGAAATTTGGTTATTCGAATATTGTGTATTTATACAGCGATCTCTTTGAGCCTCTGCAAACAACCGAAACAATGTCCACTCACGACGGCGATTGACGCCGAAGCCGAACTGAGTTTAAGTAAACTACTGTGTGGCTGTAGCTCCCCATTTACAGAAATAATTTACATACAAGGCTACCAAATAAACGAAAATTTCGCCATTTTGGAGCCGAAAAAAATTAATTAAAGCTAAACAAAACAAAATTACACTGCCATTTACATTCAGTGGCTTCCCACATGATAGATGAAGAGATTAAAAAATAGATTGAGTTAAAAAATTGATATTTTCTAAAGTTATCGTGTTTACAAGCCTTGGGGACATGATAAATCCACTCCATACGCCACTAAAACCCCTTTTTTATTTAAAAATAGCAATTAATCGATTAAAAAAAATATTAATAAGTTCAACAATCATTTATCTTTCTTACAATGTGCTTTTTATATCATTTATATGTATAATATGATTGCTAGATACGATTTTATTCGATAAAACGTTGGAATCTTAATTTTTAGGCGATAGTAGAACATACCTTGCGCTTTCGCTTAAGGCATGCAATATAAATAGCCTAAGTTACTCCTTATAACATGAGCTATCTACCAGTGAAAGTCTCATCAAAATCGGTCCAGCCGTTTCGGAGATTAGCCGGAACAAACAGACAGACAGACAAAAATTTTTAAAATCGTGTTTTTGTTATATGTACCGTATATATTTTCATACGTATATAGTAAAAAGCAGTTATTTCGACATTACAAACAGACACTTCAATTTTATTTATTTGTATAGATTAAATTATTTTAAAATTTGCAAATAATCATGTTACATATATTTTTTAATGCGCTTAAGGCATGCACAATTGGATTTAGCAATATACTACTAATTATGGAGCAGTGCACTAACTTATAATACCGGTGAAAACTAGCAGATAATCACTTTTAGTTTGTTTTTAGGTTATTGTGATATTCATATTTTAATTGTTAATTTCTCAGTACAAACTAATTTTACTTTTGTAACCTATAGGTTATAATTAAGAAATAAATTGACATATATTTCGTTAAGTTACGCCTCAATTTGTGGTGGGCCCATTCTCCATACAAAAATAAATTGTGTTCTTTGCAGAGAAGGTTCAAAATTAGTAAGTAGGCAAATTGTGAAGAAAAATTAATTGAAAAAAATCTCAAACATTCTGTACTTTTTATCTTTTAAGTTCAAAAAATGCATTATTTTAACTGATTGTCATTCATAAATATCTAGCGCGTACTGTTTTAATACGCATGCACACATTCGTAAGGCTTGCTCATTTAGCAAAAACTTGTTGCCCATAAATCACATTCAAATTTGGTAACATTTCAAATAATACAGTATATCATTATTTATATATTTGAACTTAAGTTTACTACTCTTTGAAAATTAACTTTGTATAGTAGGAGGTTATAAAGTTATGATTACGACAAAATTTAATATGAAAACATTTATTTACATTTACGTTAATTGAATTCTCTTTACAGGCAGTGCGACTGTCTGTTTAAATCGAATTGCTATCACGTCAGATTCATAAAAATTTTACGGGAAATTTTAAGTCATCTGCATAAAGATACGAATAAGAGTAAATAAAATGTTCAGTTATATAATTAATGAATATATTAAATAGAACTAGCGCTAAATGTGATCCTTAGGGCACACCCATTGTTATATCGTGAGTATCAGAGTTAAACACATCTAAGACTACATAGAATGAACGATTACCTGTATATAACTTAATCCAGTCCCAAATCTTTTCCGTGAACTCGTAGGACTTTAATTTTTTTACCAAAATTTAATGTGAACCTTTGTCAAAAACCTAATTAAAATCGGTGTAGATAACATCAGCTTGATTTTCATTACATAGCACTTGCAAGATCTTCGAAAAAAGTTACAAATTAGTTAAAGTTGATCTATATTTTACGAAACAGTGTTAAGAGTCGACCATAAACTGTTGGAAATAATTTTGATTGTAAGGATAGACAATGGATTCAATAAATTTAGCTAGTAAGAGTGTATTAAGAAAGTATTGGGATTGGTTTATAATTCGAAATTATATTAATTTCTTCTGATTTAAACTATTGCTAACTTTGCAAGCTATACAGATTTGGTAAGACTCCAGTAACAAATGTGGAATGTCGACAACAAAGGGGTGAAGACTCACCGACCGCCTGGTTGTTCGATGATGGAAAGGGGAGGAAGGCCTTAATGCAAATATTCTGAGCACACTCTTCAAAATGCATCCTATAGAATACTGACAGGCTGCCTACTCTGCTCATGTGCTCGAGAATAACAAAATTGGTTTCAGCTTTAGCTGATGATATAATGGAAAATAATATGCGCAATTAGTTCTATAGAATCAAAAATAGGTTTTATGGTGTCCATGTCTTTTAAAAATATATAAACCTTGACCATACGTTATTAAAAAAGTAATTTGTCGCACTGACACCGCATATAATTGCACAGCACTTTATTGAAATTATTATACTCGTAATCACGCAATTATCACCCGAAGGCTAATGTTAGTACAGCCCTAATTTCCATCAGGTATCATATAAAAGCGAGCCCGACTAGTTCAGTCCATAAGTTAGAAAGAAAGATGAAGTTGTTAAGTTTAATTCTGGCCTTAATGGCTATCGTTTTCGTGGCGGTGGTAAGTTTTTTCTTTTTAAAAATAAATATTATAAGGATTTTCTCGCGTATAGTGAAGGCGTTTTATATAAATAATATCCTCAATTCAAAATTCCTGTCACGGCGGCCAGTCTCAACGTAGGCTAGCCATCTGCGCATGATAAGATTATAGCTTATGAGGGTGTGCGCAAACACAGTTGCACTCTCTTTTCCCTCGCTCATATAGTCCAATAGGATGGTAATCCAACATGATCGGAAAAAGATCAGGCGCAGGTCCAACGGCTTTACGTGGTTCCGGGGCACTGTGGTAAAACAACGCCAACTTTCTGGGTCCGGTACTAAGACTTTCTTGACAAATAACCCGAGAACTGATTTTGGACCGAAACGGGGATTGAAACTCAGAGTCTTGTAGTCAAAAGCACGTGGCAATTTAAATACATAAATTGCACATGGATGAAATTCCACACCAAAAACAGTTAATTGTAGCTCATACCTACAAAAATTTGCAGGATTAGTCACCGTCACAGCCAAGTCCTTAGCCACAGATGTTTATTCGTACAACCATTCGTTATATCCTATCATAAATCCCCTGCTGAACATCATCATCATCATTACAGTCCTTCACAAGTTTACTGCTGAACATAGGCCTCCCCTAAGGAATGCCACAAAACACGGTCCTGAGCCACCTGCATCCATCGACTTCCTGCATGTCTTACCAGGTCGTCACTCCATCTAGTGGGGAGACGCCCTACACTTCGTCCGCCGGTACGAGGCCGCGACTCGAGAACCTTTTTTCCCCATCGATTGTCGGTTTTTCGAGCTATATGGCTGGCCCATTGCCACTTCAGCTTACTAACCCATCGGGCTATGTCGGTCACTCTGGTTCTAATGCAGATATTCTCATTTCTAAGTTTATCACGCAGAGAAACTCCGTGCATAGCACTCTCCAAAGCTCGCTAAGCTACCTTGAGCTTCCTCATACGGCCAGCAGTGAAGGACCACGTCTCAGTTCTATAGGTCATCACTGGCATCACTGGCTGCTGAACATAGACATAGACATAGACATAGACATATGTTTTATTAGCATCAATACACACACAAAATAGCTAGGCACAAAATAGGCTAACCCAATGTAATTCTTCCTAGGAGAGATACGGTTGCCATGCTTGGAGGGAGGTTTTTCAATATTTTAAGTTGTTATCATATGTGCTAGGACCATGCTTAAGCTATTATATGGTTGTAGCATGAATGGGTCAGCTCGACCAGGGTAGAAAGAATCTCTCACAGCCATACCAGCAAAATACTTAATGTGCTGTTACTATGGTGAGTGTAGAGAACAGGAGATCCTTTTTACAGGAAACGAGGCATTCATGCTTAGTCCTCAAGGACGACAACGCAATTGCATTTTGATTCCTAATCAAGAATAGATATAGATGTCTACGGACCACAGCATCCACTTACCATCAGGTCGACTGTGTGTTATTTGTCACTCTTACTCAATAGAATAACCAAACAAACACCAAACTTTAAATATTTTTGCCCACCCACGGTTTGGCACAACGAAAGTCGATTTATGTTTTTCTAAATAATTGAAATACATTTTATAATATAGAGTGGAATGAGCGCAGTACCTAAAGGCGTTGGTTATGAGGGTAAGGGGCATGCCGGCTGCAGAGGTGGTGGTGGTAAAGGAGGCGGTGGTGGAGGCAACGGAGGCGGAAGCAGTGGTAACGGAGGTGGTGACGGTGCCAACGGAGGCGGTGGCAACGAAGGTGGTGGCAACGAAGGTGGTAGCAATGGCGATGGTGGCGGCGATTCACCATCATCAGAATAACCAAAAAGTGAGTCATTTTCGGTGTTCTACTTAATTCTTTTACTAGGTGGTAGGTCCTATACCGGCTAGGAGTCTGTCTGGATGGTAAGTACCCCCCCGTTATGTATTTCTACCACCAGAAGGGAGGGCATACACCTTTGTGTCTTAGACTGAAGTATAGAGAACGCCAGTTTACAGGCTTTGAGACATTTTACCTTAATCCGCTGAGATGACAACTAATCTGTAGAGTTCTTGGTTTGAAGTCGGCAGCAGGTGTCCATGAATTGCAGTAGCCACTTAGCAACAGGTGAGCTGTAAAATCGTTTGTCATTTTCGTCATCACTATCATCATTACAGCCTTTCACAAGTTCACTGCTGAACATAGGCCTCCCTCAAGGAATGCCACAAAGCACGGTAAGAGCTACCTGCATCCATCGACTTCCTGCATGTCTTGTCAGGTCCTCACTCCATCTAGTGGGAGGATGCCCTACACTTCGCCTACCGGTAGGAGGCTGCCATTCGAAAAGCTATTTTCCCCATCGGTTGTCAGTTCTTCGAGCTATATGGCCGGCAGGTTGCCACTCCAGCTTATCAGTCCATTGGAATATGTCGGTCTCGCTAGTTCTACTGCGGATAACTTCATTTCTAAATTTATCACGCAGAGAAACCAAGTTCATTTTTGAAGAATAAGACAACCTCACTTCTGCTCCATGACTTCCAGTAGTCCAACCACGGAGGACGGAATTAAAGAGCTTCTGAAGGACTTTAAGTACTATTTTTCCACCCACATTCAGAAGCTCCGTTGTAATTCCTTCTCCTTGCTTTTATTAAGGTGCTGGAAAGCCATTCTAATCTCGCTCAGACTCATGTCCGGGAATCGGGGATTGGAATAATGTCGGATAAGACTCACTTTTGGATCGTTACACTTGCATGTGGCTCCAACGATGACGTGTACAGCTGCTCATAGAACCTCTCAATCTCACATCTCTACATAGTAGGGGATAACCATGATATAGTATTATTTGCAGATGACACTTCTTTAATTTTCAAATTAAGTCGACAGTTACTAAAATATGACGAAGTAAATAATGCTATATCTAAATTAGTAAATTGGTTCGATGTTAATAATTTGCATTTAAATGGCACTAAAACAAAATGTATGAAATTCGTGACTCCAAATGTCAAACAATTAAATACTAATGTAATTTTAAATGGGGAGAAACTGAGTCTTGTAGATACCACCATTTTTCTTGGAATCACACTAGACGCGAAGCTTCAATGGAGCCCCCATATATCAAAACTAGCAAGCAGACTTAGTTCTGCAGCATATGCTGTAGAAAAGATTAGAAGTCTAACCAGTGTTGAAACAGCTAGACTAGTTTGCTATGGGGACACGCAGCTGACACTGAAATTATATTTGTTTTGCAGAAGAGGGCCATAAGAGCAATTTATGATTTAAAGCCTAAAGAGTCGCTGCGACAAAAATTTAAGGAAATTAATATATTAACTTTGGCCTCTCAATACATTTATGAAAATGTAATGTACGTACACAAAAATAAAAGTAGTTTTACAAAAATAAGTGATATTCATTCTGTAAATACTAGGAACAGACACAAGCTAGTAGTACCAGTTACTCGACTCCATCGAGTCAGTAATTAATTCTTGGGGCGATGTATACGCTTTTACAACAAAATTCCAGAAAATATACAAAGTTTGACCTGTTCAAAGTTCAAAAACTTTATTAAACTAAGTTTGTATAAAAAGGGTTATTATAATATTAAGGAATTTATGGATGATAACCCCTGGAAATGAGGTGATCGCTACCAAGCTATTTCTAATTTGTTGTGTTGTTAATTTGTGTAACATCATGATTGTAAGCTGTTATTTAAAAAAAAAAAGTCCCTCTGGGTTTATTGCTGGTTCTTCCCAGGACAGAGGTTTTTTCCGAACCAGTGGTAATCAAACAAAAGAGTGACTTTCAATAAGTATTATTTATAATCTATATTGAATAAAAAAGTATCTGTTTCTGTTTCTGTTTCTGTTTCACTCAAAATCTCAGGTGTCTCGGAAACGATGCTGCCACACTCGGCCTTCAGCTTTGACAATTGGCTCTTTCTGGCAGACAGACATCTGGCAAAGACTTTAGAGCTTTGGTTTCGCTCAACACAAGCTGTATTGAAGTTGCGTAAGTTCCGCCGCATGCATTTAGAGATATGTCTGTTCACTTGCCTGTATGCTGTCAAATCTACTGAAGACTGCAGCTTCATTTCCCGTCTAACAGATATGAGATTAAGAGTGAAATCGGAGAGATTTTGTGTTCTTCTGGGTCTTTGGGTCTTGCAGAACTTAGCTTTGACCGTATGGATAGTTTCCACGAGCTTATCATGCATATCGTTCACTTCATTGCAGTCTTCTAGGCACTGGAAACGATTCTGTATCTCGAGTTGTAAGGTTCGGGACTTTGGATTAGAGCACGAGGGGGACGGAGCGTTTACTTCATTAGACGAGTCCTCTCCAACTTAACGTTTAGTTTCAGTCTGCCTCTAGCCATTCGGTGATTGTTGCCAGTTTTCACCCTCGCGATCACTGAGACATCACTGAACTGTTGTCGTCTGGTCGTCATAATGAAGTTAAAATCTCATTTTTTTCGAACCGTCGGGGCTCGACCAGGTCCACTTCCTGTGAGGCCGCTTCTGGAAGAAAGAGTTGATTATAAAGAGTCCCTCTTGTTCCATGAAGTCTTGGGTTCCGTTGCCCTATTCAAAATTTCCCTAGCTTCAGCTCACCGTGCTCTCTGTTGTGCCTAGTTTTACATTGAAGTCTCCCAATTACACCGTTTAGTGAGTTTTGGATGAATGCATGGCTTTAGAGATATCCTCATACATTTCCTGCACCTCCTCTATCAGGACGTGCCGAGGTGTGACCTTCAGCGTATACCGTTTGGTGATTCTGAGTATAAGGTACGCAACTCTCATCGACACACTCACATGATTTTAAGCGTTGTTAACGTGAGACTTGTGGACGATAAATCCGACACCTCCTCGGGACAGATGGTGATAGAACAAGTTGCCAGATTCAAGGATTACCATGCCCTCCCCCTCTCTTCGGACCTCGGATAATCCTATAATATGCCAGCGTAACTTGTCTCTTCTTCCTGCTCCAGGGTCTTCTCGTCAGTCCTCAGGCTGTGTGCGTTGTATGTTGCCAGGTCAAGTCGTCTTAGGTGGCAACCGAACCTCCACCGGAAATTTCTTAGCACCCCCTGCCCCGCCGTTACGTTCGCCACCGTAGCCAGGAATAACGAGGCCGCCGGGGTCTAGAGCCGTCTCTTCGTAACCTTTCATCATGGGGGATATTTGCTATAGTTGTCACGCTTGGCGAGCGTGTTGGCTATCGCAGTTTTTATTGTAATATTGCTGTGGCGGCGCTGTCGTCGCGCCACAAGCGAAACACATCGAAGCCTAAAACGCGCTATCAAAGTTCCGAAATTAAAGCAGCATATATAGAATAGCTCCGAATTACCAATGGGAGCGTTAGCCGCTCCCCGGGCAGAACACCTTGCCCGGCGGGAGATCTCCCCTTTTCCTTCCACCCGCTACAGTGGTGACCAACCGACGTGATATGAACACGCAACCAACAATCTTCGGAAACTACAATTTCAAAAACTTCGTCATCTTACTCAAGTACCCCATTCATTCGCTCCCGAGCAGATATTATCTGCAATCTTCACATTCTGCAAGCCATCTAGCTTTACAAAAGGTTCATCGCAGCACTGGAATAATAATGCTTCCTGTTCCTTCAAGCTACTCTCTGCGCTACAGTGTTCGGCACGGCTCTGAGCCTTACTGCTCGCCTCTGCTTCACGGCACTCTCGCATATTACTTGCCTTCTTCTCGACTCACCGCAGACTACAAGGCAATCCCTGGCACTTGCTCCGGCTTATCGTTCTCACCGGCATCACTTGCAAGTGCGTAGTACGGCATGCATTACACACCGGCATATCATTCGCACCGGCGTCACTTGCCCTTACGCACACAGCATGCATTCCCCACCGGCATTAAGGACGCACCGGCAATCGGACTGCACTATCGACCTCCGGTCTGAGCAGGGGGGTGATGTGGCGGCACTGTCGTCGCGCCACAAGCGAAACACATCGAAGCCTAAATCGCGCTATCAAAGTTTCGAAATTAAAGCAGCATATATAGAATAGCTCCGAACTACCAATGGGAGCGTTAGCCGCTCCCCGGGCAGAACACCTTGCCCGGCGGGAGATCTCCCCTTTTCCTTCCACCCGCTACATTGCTGTTAATAGGATGATGCTTCTGCCCATCTCCTGCCTGTTCCCCTGTCGTCCCCTGTTGTCCTGTCGCCTCTTATGACACCCACGGGAAGATATGGGGTAGTGGATACTCTTAATCGCCAATAGACGGCACATTAATTTAAGCAAAAGAACTATTTGTTTTAGTTCTCGTAATCAGTGATGCAAAAGATCTTATTATCGCTTTGTCGAGGAGTCTGTTACATTGTTCACTTATCATTCTCTTCTTCTTTAACGTCCCATGTCCCATGGGAATAATTAAGGTGATTAATACTTTTAAGCCTTTTTACATGAGCAAATGCCTAGGCATACCCATCTCGTGGGGGCAAGGATGTGTTATGTCAGACTCGCACCGACTAAAACCCCATGGTGTTTCATATTCGCCGCATGTTGGAAGTCCACGGAAACGCTTTCGCACTCGACTGCTTCCCAACAAGCGCCGGACGCCCCATGGCGGCCTCTCCTCGGGATAGGACAACTCCATATCCTTATATCCCAGTATAGGTGCACCAGAACACCAGGTGTGTCTTCCTCCGCGGCCTATAAATTCACGTAAGTAGACTCCCCTGAGTCCCGTACGTGAAGGCCAAATCCTTTTAAACCATCCCAAAATGCCAAATTACCTAACTTACTCCATGTTATTTTTTCAGACAGCAGTAACTAGATGACGTACCGCTAACGGTGGCTACTTCTTCACGACGTAAGGATTCTGACAATAAATATAATATTCATGTATAGAACTTTTATGTTATTATTTTATTTTTAAGTGGACCCTGTACACCTATACCTATTACTTATATTTTATCTTGAAGTAGACCCTATACATGGTTGAGTCTCACGTATATGGCTGCAGTATCGGCTTGACAACCACGGTCGTACAGAATATCAGCGAGAAATATTAGTATAATATACGACTACAAACCCAGAGGAATTGAAGGCGCGTTGCCGGCCTTTTAAAAAGGAGTAGGCTTTCTTCTCAAAGATCCATATATCGTATCGGTTTGGTAAAAATCACTGTTGGTAGCCAATTTCACAAAAAAAATGTGCAAGGAAAACACCTCTGGTAAATCGCATATTGATTGACCGCCAGTTGATCTGAATAATTGGTGGTCTGGATGATTTCGCGAAATTTGTCGCGATATGCGATGGTCAAATATGCCGGATTTGTTTTATAAAAGCGAACTCTAAAGCTCGTTTACTTTTTTACTAAAGAGTACCCCTTTTTCGTATCTTTAAAGTTTCAGGGCACTCCCCTTGCTGCCTCAGCCAGTATCGGAGTGATAGACGTCGATATAACGAGCAACGTGCAGTTGCGTGTTCACTTGGAAGAGAAGGCCAAATTGACTTCTAAAAAGCTTGGTGTGCTCAGCAGGGTGCGACAGAATTTCATGCCGGTACTCCACTGGCAACTTTACAAGACGCAGGCTCGGTCTAACATGGAATACTGTTTCCATATCTGGGCTGGGGTTCCCAGTGCCATCTTCTTCTATTTGATCGCGTCCAGCGCAAAGCGGTTCAAATTGGCGGCAACCGAGCTCTGTCCTATTGGCTTGATGCACTGGTATTGCGAAGAAATGTTGCAAATCTTTGTGTATTTTACCGCATCTATCACCACGAAGAGTGATCTGAGGAATTGTTCGGACTAATTCCAGCCAATTGCATCAATTCACCAATCATTCATCAATTTCACCATCGCACATCGCGACAAAACCTTTTTTTTTATAGGATAAGGGTGACAAACGAGCACACAGTCCACCTGATGGTAAGTGGTCGCTGCGGCCCATAGACATCTACATCTATCCTCTATTACAAATCAAAATGTAGATGCGTTGTCAGCCGTGAGGACTAAGATGGAATGCCTCATTTCCAGTAAAAAGGGCCTCCGGCCACCTGCACTCACCAAGCGAAACACAGAGGTAAACCTCTTCTTCACGCTGGTTTTCTGTGAGATCGTGATACCACCCCGGTTCGAGCCGGCCCATCCGTACGACAGCAAAAGCTGCCGCGTGGCTCTACCACTGATAAAATCTGAGATACCATCCATACCATTGCATGATTGGCGGTCCACCTGAAGAAGTTTCTTGCTCGCACAAATTCCTTGTGGAATTGACTACCACCTTGACTTTTTCCGGACCGATACGACTTAGAGCCCACTCTTTTTTAAAGGGCGACAATGCATCTGCGATTCCCCTGTTGTCGCAGTTGTTGATGGGCGGCGGTAGTCACTTACTATCTGGTGAGCCGCATACTCGTTTGCTGCCTCTCCTATACAAAAAGGCATTCCATCCACTAGCAATTCTTATTGAAAGTATTTTTTTTACTCTTACTATTGTTTCGGAAAGAAACATCTATTCCGGGAAGAGACAGCATGAAACCCAGCCGGACTCTTTTAGACTCTTGTTGTCCACTGTTATCATTCCTGAGGATACCTCAGGAGTGACTACGCATCTTCATTTTGATTCTTTTTTAGAGGATAATTGTAGATCCATGGAGCGTAGCATTCACTTATCATCACGGAGACTGTGTGCTCGTTTGTCACTCTTTCGAGTATTTATAATAAAATCCCTAACCGCGCAGACATTTCTGCATATACCTATAAATCACATTAAATGTAGAATATTTTTAAATAAATGTAGAAATCTTATTTATATATATTTAAAACTGGAAAAAGTGTATATCTGTATTTTTTTTATAGAATTAGGTTGACAAACGAGCACACAGTCCACCTGATGGTAAGTGGTTGCTGTGTCCCATAGACACCTACATCTATCTTCGTTTGCGAATTAAAATGCAGATGCGTTCTCAGCCGTGAGGACTAAGATGGAATGCCCCTTTTCCAGTAAAAAGGGTCTCCGGTTCTCTACACTCACCATACGAAACCCAGCAGCATTAAGGTGTTATTTTACGCTGGTATTCTGTGAGAGCGTGGTCTTTCCCCGGTCGAGCCGACCCATTCGTGCTACAACTATACTATTAATAAACTTGAATAATAATAATAAATATAATATAACAAAATAATAATAAAATAACTTAATTATTAAATCTGGATAGTATTTGAAAATAAACCTGTTTGGAGAATCAACTTTAATATATGGGCTCTAGCCCAATCCGTAACAATCTACTGCATCTCGGTATGGGGAGGAGCTGCTAAATCACACTTTATAGATCTAGAAAGGGCGCAACGATCCTTGATTAAAGTAATGTACTATAGGCCCTATAGGTTTTCCACCAAAACCCTATACGAAACATCTAAGCTGCATTCCGTTAGGAAACTTTATATTTTACACATGACGCTAAGATATCACAAAACTTCACCTCTTGACCACACCAAACTTATGAAAAGACGGTGCGATATCGTGGCTCCCTAATACTTTGCACGTAACTATACGTGCAGAGTATGAGGGAGCCACGATGCAAAAACTTTGCCAAATGACAAAATATAGCTCAAGCCCCTCATGCCTACAACAAGATCAATCATTTAATGAATATTTACCCCATACAAATGTTTGAGTATAGAAAAACTCTGACCGAATAGTTCTCCACTCTTAATTACGATGACGTTGAAGACATTTTGGTGAGAAAGAGTTGAACCTGTTGTAAATAACACACACAGACACAGCACAAATCAGTAGGTAATGTGACACATTCATAAACTTGCACACATACACACGCACACACACACACACACACACACACACACACACACACACACACACACACACAAACGCCGCGCGCGTTTGTGTGTGTGTGGGGAGTGGGAGTTATAAATCTACGTTGTTATGATTACATAGGAAAGCGAGTATCTTATGATTACTTTCTGGAAGGCCTTAAAAAATTACTTGTAAGAGATTTACTGAAATAAAACAATTTATTTATTTATTTATTATTTATTTATTTATATATTTATTTGAATTAAAATTATTCTATTCTATTTATTGAGCGCAGTCTTACCTTTTTAATAGTAATTTAATAATATGCAGACCACTGGGTTTATCTTGAACAAAGGTCTTCCCTAAAATGCGCCAGCTAGCACGAGTAACTTGGAGGCTATATTCATAATAAAGATATAACATATAACACTCAGTACAATACTGAGCGAAGAGGTGCACTCGATGTCAAAGTCAAAAATTTTTATTAAATTTAGGCCTGGTTAAAGTTGTTGTAAACACCAACATTTACACCAGTTCGCCAAATCAAGACCTGCTTAGAGAACAATCAGAGAGATAATCTATTTTTTTTTTTCAATGACACCTTTCAATTTAACGGAACGAAGTTCCTTTACGCGGCTTACAGTAGAGTGTACTGATAGAAATTGTCACGTAAGGATAAAGAATTATACGTCCTCCAGCCGACCTTTCCTTCTCTTTCTCTTTTGCTTCTATCCCTTTCTATTATATACGGTTGTATGTGTGTGCGTTCGCACGAGTATCAAGGTTAATACCATAATTTAATTTAATTAACTTAATTTAAATTAAAAAATATTTTCAATCAATAGGAATCTACATAGTATTAAATCACGTTTAAAGCTGCAACTAATTGAAACTTCGATCCTGACGGGGTCCCCGGACCGCACAATTTTTTTTTTATTGAAATGGGGGGAAACGAGCATGCCGCGCAATAATAATTCATTACGAGTATCTACGGCATCTACTGCACTAAAATTAATAGTCTTTATGCTTTGACCATTAAAATTATGTTATTAAAAAAGTCATTTATCGCTCTGACGCCTCGTGAAATTGCACTGCAATTCATTGAAATTATTATAATAACGCAATTATCACCAGAATGCTATTGTGGATATAGCTGTTGTTCCCTCAGGTTTAGTATATAAAAACGAACTTGACTGGTACAGGCCATCAGTTTCAAAGCAAGATGAAGTTGTTAGGTTTAATTCTGGCCTTTATGGCTATCGTTTTTGTTGCGGTGGTAAGTTTTTTTCTTTAAAAAAAATAAATATTATATTGATTTTCTAATTACATATTTTAATTTCTTGTTATCGCTTATATAACGAAAGGGCGTATTTAAGTATTATATTTAAAAAAATTATTTTACATAGCAGTCATAACCAAAATATGGAATTTGAGAATATAACGTATAGAAAACCAAAACGCTCCAGTTCGTTACAAGATATGTCCGATTCCAATTTTTATTTTTTATTTACTCTTTTGATTTACTCTTCTACAGTATTTGACGCAACCGTGGCAAGCTTACCGAATACATCTCTATATGAAAGTCAAAATTGTATTGTGTAGGCGTTTTTCTTACAAAATGTGCTCCAGACCAAATTATTGTCACTGCGGTAAGTCTCAACGAAGACTAACTGCAAAGGACAGGATTATATAGAGCACGAGAGTGTGTGCAAGCACAGCTGCACTTTCTATTTCCTCACTCTCATGATCCGATGGGATGGTAAATAAACATGATCGGAGAGAGGTCATGCACATGACCAATGGCTTTACGTGTTTTCCGAGGCACGGAGTTTAAACAACGTCAACTACCTAAGTCTCCTACTGAGACTTGACAAAAATACCCAGAACTGATTTTGAACCGAACCGGGGATTGAAACTCAGCATCTCATGATTAGCAGTCAAACACGAGGCAGTTCATATATATAAATGTCACATGGATGAACATCCAGAACAGGAACAATTAAGTGCAGTTCATACCTACAAAAAATTGTTCATTGCAAGATTAGGACCTACAGCTGTCACTGTCACAGCCAAGCCCTTAGCCACAGATTTATTCGTACAACCATTCGTTATACCCTATCAAAAGAGATTTTTGATAGGGTATAACGAATGGTTGTATAAAGCAGTGGTACTGAACATAGGCTAACCCAATATAATTCTTCCTAAGAGGAATATACGCTATAGTTGCCACGCTTGGCGGGTAGTTTTTTAATATTTTAAGTTGTTGTGGTAGCATAAATGGGTCCGCTCGACCGGGTTACGACGAATCTCTCACAGCAAAATAATATGAGTTTTGTGCACAGAAAACCCTTTTTACTGGATATGAGGCAATCTATTTTAGTCCTCAGGGGCGAGAACGCAACTGCATTTTGATTCTTAATAAAGCATAGTCTATAGGCCACAGCATCCATTTACCATTAGGTGAACTGTGTGCTCTTTTGTAACTTTTATTCTTTAAAAAAAGCCAAACCTTTAGATCCACCCACGGCTTAACACTACGAAAGTCGATTTATATTTTTTTATAATAATCTAAATACATTTTGTAATATAGAGTGGAATGAGTGCAGTTCCTAAGGGCGTTGGTTATGAGGGTAAGGGGCGTGCCGGATGCCTCGGCGGCGGTGGCAATGGAGGTGGCGGCAATCCACCACCACCACCAACGTCATCAGAAGCGCCGACAAGTGAGTCCTTTTGGGTATTCTACTTAATTTTTTACTATAGTTACTATATCCTGGGCAGAAATATATAGGTACCTTTACTGCCCAGGAGTCCGTTTGGGTGGTAGGTACCACCCTCTTAAGTATTTCTACCATCAAAAGGAAGTGCTTGCTGATGTGTTCCAGTCTGAAGCATAGAGATCGCCAGTTTAAAGGCTGTGAGGCATTTTACCTTGAACCTCAGGGGTGACAAACAATCTGTAGACTTCTTTGTTTGAAGTGAAGAAAGTGTCCATGAATAGCAGTAGCCAATTAGCAACAGGTAAGCTGTAGCAGTAGCTGTAAGATCGTTTGTCACTTTAATTTAATAATAATTTAAAATGAAAACTTTTGTACAAGCGACTTCAATATAAATGATTAAAAACGAAAAAACTATTGGTCAGACCTTGATCAAATTCATACGAGACCACAGGTGAAGAATCAGCTTTCAAATAAAAAAAGAATCATCGAAATCGGTTCACGCAGTAAAAAGTTGTGAGGTAACTCATATAAAAAAATACAGTCGAACTGCGTGACGGTACGTCCTTTTTGAAGTCGGCAGAAAAGAGCTATTTGTTATAGTTCTCGTAATGAGTGATGCAAACGGTCCTATAGCCTTTTAGAGGAGTTATATTTTACACATATTTTTTTTTATAGGAGTGGGGGCAAACGAGCTCACCTGATGGTAATTGACTACCGCCGCCCATGAACAACTGCAACACCAGGGAGGGAATTGCAGATGCGTTGCCGGCCTTTTAAAAAGGAGTACGCTCTTTTCTTAAAGGTCCCTAAGTCGTATCGGTCCGGAAAAATCGCTGATGGTAATCGATTCCACAAGGAAGCCGTGCGAGGAAGAAAACATCTTCTAAATCGCACAGTGGTTGACCGCCAATCATCCAGATGGTGTGGATGGTATCGGGAGTTCTGCCGCGATGTGGCTGTTTGGCGGCTGGGATTAATCCGAACAATTCCTCAGAGCACTCCCCATGGTAGATGCGAAAGAAAATGCAAAGGGATGCAACATCTCTTCGCAGTGCCAATGAATTAAGCCGATCGGAAAGGGCTCAGTCGTCGACGATTCGAGCCGCTCTGCGCTGGATGCGGTCAAGTGGAAGGAGCTGGCACTGGGGAGCCCCTGCCCAGGAATGGGAACAGTATTCCATGTGAGGCCGAACCTGTGCCTTGTAAAGTTGCAGGCGGTGTGCCGGCATGAAATACTGTCCCGCTCTGCTGAGCACGCCAAGCTTTTTAGAGGCCAATTTGGCCTTCTCTTCCAAGTGACCACGAAACTGCACGTCACTCGATATGTCGACTCCGAGGATACCGATACTGGCTGAGGCAAGAAGGGGAGTGTCTTGAAACTGAGGAGATACGATAAAAGGGTTCTTTTTAGCGGTAAACGCGCAAACATGTGTCTTCTGAGGATTAAACTGGACTAGATTTAGTCGCCCCCAATCCGAGACTTTGTTCAGCAAAGACTCGACTTCAGACACAAGTTTCTTCCGGTACTCGGCGACGTTTTCCTGAGAAATATTGGCACGGCCGGTGTATAGAGCATCACCAGTGCTGTCATCCGCATAGCAATGAATGTTACCAGTTAGCAACATATCATTAATATGCAGAAGAAACAGCGTTGGTGATAGCACACAGCCTTGTACAACACCAGCGTTAATAAGCTTGTACTCAGAACATGCACCGTCTACAAAGACCTTGATGCTCCGATCTGCAAGGAAGCTGGTGATCTAATTGCACAATTTCTCGGGAAGCCCATAGGAAGGGAGCTTCGAAAGAAGCGCTTTGTGCCAAACCCGATCGAAGGCCTTCGCAATGTCCAGACTAACGGCCAACGCCTCCCCCTTGGACTCTACTGCCTCCGCCCATCTATGGGTCAGGTAGACCAGAAGATCACCAGCTGATCGACCCCGACGAAAACCGTATTGGCGGTCACATATCTTTCTATTCGTTTTTAACTTCCCCTTACAGTTCATTACTTGACATGGAGTTTTCCCATTGTGAAGATACGTTACGGCTTTAGGTACATTGACGATCGCAGCACCAGATCTTTTACATATTTGATACTGCTCGTCTGGCTATTTTGAAAGACGATATTTATAAAACGAGATTTACGTGGTAGAGCCATGCTGCAGCTACATTAGTAGTATAGTTGTAGCACGAATGGGTCGGCTCGACCGGGGAAGGACCACGCTCTCACAGAATACCAGCGTCAAATATCAGCTTCATGCTGCTGTGTTTCGTATGGTGAGTGTAGAGAACCAGCTTCATGCTGCTGTGTTTCGTATGGTGAGTGTAGAGAACCGGAGACCCTTTTTACTAGAAAAGAGGCATTCTATCTTAATCCTCACGGGTGACAACGCATCTGCATTTTGATTCGCAAACGAGGATAAATTTAGATGTCTATGGGCCACAGCACCCACTCACCATCAGGTGGACTGTGTGCTCGTTTGTCACCTTTTCCTATAAAAAAAAGAGATGGTATACCGTAACAACTAGGTGATAGAACTATTTTTCTGTCTACGAGTCTGTCTATGGCACTTATTACCTATTTCTATCATCAAATAACAGAGCTTGCACGCCTGTGTTCAAGTTTAAATGGTATAGAGAACCAATATGACTACAGGGTGTGAGCCATTCCATCTCAGTCCTCAGAGGTGACGATGCATCTGTAGCTTGTCTTTACTATTATAAGCCATTGCTTGATCACTATGCCACCCGATGGTAATGCTGATGCAACCCAAGATGGTAAAGCGCACTGACTTAACCTGCCAACCAATGAGTTGCAAAAGTCACTTATTCGATAGCCTGTTATTTCATTTGTCTCTATTGTTTAAAAGAAAATCTGCAGTCTCTTACTCTTACACAAAGGTGTCCCATGGGAATAATTAGAGTGATGAATACTTTTACGCCTTTTTACATAGACAAATGCTTAAGCATACCTAACTTGTAGAGGTAACGAAGGGTTACGTCGGACTCGCACCGACTAAAATTATGGGGTATAGTCGGTCACTTTCGCCGCATATTGGAAGTCCACAGGAAACGCTTTCGCACTCAACCGCTTCTCAATAAACGCCGGACGCCCCATGGCGGCCTCTCCTCGGGATAGAAGAGCTTCCCAGGATAGGTGCACCAGAACACTAGGTGCGTCTTCCTCCACGGCCTATAAATTCACGTAAATAGCGGACTCCCCCGAGTCCCGTACGTGGAGGCCGAATCCTTTTACCACCCCAAAATGGCAAATTACCTAATTTACTCCATGTTAATTTTTCAGCCAGCAGTGGCTAGATGACGTACTGCTTACGGTGACCACTGCTTCACGACGTAAGGATTCCGACAATAAATATAATATTCATGTATTGAACTTTTATGTTATTATTTTAATTTTAAGTGGACCCTGTACACTTGTACCTATTGCTTTTATTTTGACTTTAATTAGACCCTATACATGGTAGAGTCTCGCTGGCTGCAGCATGTGTGTGTCGGCTTGACAGGGGAAAAACCACACTCGTGCAGAATACCAGCGAGAAATATCATCATATTGTACAACTAACTGTTCCCCGCGACTTCGTTCGTATGTTAGGGTTTTTATGTTTTTGCGCGGAACCCTAATACTTTTTCTAAAATAAAAGTAGCCTAAGTTACTTCTAATGAAATCAGCTACCTGCCAGTGAAAGTCCCATCAAAATCAGTCCAGCCGTTTCGGAGATTAGCCAGAACAAACAAACAGACAGACAGACAGACAAAAATTTTAAAAACTGTGTTTTTGTTATAAGTACCGTATATACTTTCATATGCAATTAGTAAAAAGCTGTAATTTTGACATTACAAACAGACACTTCAATTTTATTTATTTGTATAGATTACAACTCCAGAGGAATTGGAGGCGCGTTGTCGGCATTTTAAAAAGAGTAGGCTCTTTTCTCAGGTCCTTAAATCGTTTCGGTCTGGTGGCACTGGTGGTAGCTAATTTTACAAAAGAATTGTGCGAGGAAAAAACTTCTGGTAAATCGCACAATGATTGACCGCCAGTTCATATAAATAATTGAGGGTCTGGATAGTATAGCGAAATTTGTCGCGATGTGCGATGGTGTAATATGCCGCATTTTGTTAATAAAAGTGACGCGAACTCTAGAACTCTTTTAATGGGAACGAGGCATTTTAACTTAGAATAGAACGGAATATATTTTTATTCAATATAGTTTACTAGCGGTTCTTATTGAAAGTATTTTTTTTTTACTTTTACCATTGGTTCGGAAGGAAACGTCTATTCCGGGAAGAGAAGTAGTAAGAAACCTAGGGGACTCTTTATGACTCCTCTTTTCCACTGTTGTCATTCGTGAAGATTACCTCAAGAGTTACAACATATCTTCATTTTGATTCATTATCGAGAATAATAGATCTATAGACTGCAGCATTCACTTATAATCAGATAGATTGTGTGATCGTTTGTCATTCTTACTTTGATAAAAATCCATAACTGAGTAGAGCAACTAACATTTCTGCATAAATTAAAAAAAAATTGGAAAATCCTAAACACAAACTTCAAGCTAAAATGCGCTGTTACAATATTTCAGTAATTACGTATTATTTCGGTGGTAGAGCCACGCTAGAGCCATATTAATAGTATAGTTGTAGCACGAATGGGTCGGCTCGGCCGGGGAAGGAACACGCTCTCACAGAATACCAGCGTAAAATAGCAGCTTAATGATGCTGTGTTTCGTTTGGTGAGTATAGAGAACCGGAGACCCCTTTTCCTTGGAAACGAGGCATTCCATCTTAGTCCTCACGGTGGACAATGGATCTGCATTTCATTCACAAACGAGGATAGGTGTGGATGTATGGCTACAGCAACAGCAACCACGTACCATCAGGTGGACTGTGTCCTCGATTGTCACCTTTATCCTATTAAAAAAAATCATTGCCTTGCATGTTTTGTTGATGTAGTGGTCGTAAACACTGTTGCTAAGCATAAACATAAGGTCAGTCGTTATTAACAAGACGATGCTGCCTATCTCTTGTATGTTTCCCTCTGTATCCTCGTACGACACCTACAGGATACTCTTACGCCCTCACTACACGGTTAATGTCTGTTCTATACGTGGTAAAGCCATGCTGCAGCTATATTAGTAGAATTGTTGTAGCACGAATGGATCGGCTCGACCGGGGAAGGACCACGCTCTCACAAAATACCAGCGTCAAATAGCAGCTTAACGCTGCTGTGTTTCGTATGGTAGTGTAGAGAACCGGGGACCCTTTTAACGGGAAAAGAAGCATTCCATCTTAGTCCTCACGGGTGACAACGCGTCTGTATTTTGATTCGCAAATAAGGATAAATGTAGATGTCTATGGGCCACAGCAACCACTTACTTACTTAGGTGGACTGTGTGCTCGTTTGTCACCCTATCCTACCAAAAAAATATGTGTGGTTGATGCGGCTTATGATCATCTGCAACCAACTTCAAACAAATAATCTGATATAAGTGTACCTCATGGAACAAGTTTGTAACTTTTTCATTAATGTAATTATTAATATGGCCGCCGAGTCGTAACAAAATACAAAGAATAATAATGAACAAAATACAATGACATATAAAAAAAAATACAAATATAAAAATCCTCTATGTTACTTAATGATTTACAATTTGCATGGTAATGTCACAAAAATATTACGAAATGAGTTTTTAAGACAATTAAAAATATCGTCTTTGAATATTAAGGTGGGTTTACACCAAAACAAAAGCAACAACACTAAATTCATGACAGGTTTTTAATTAAACAAATAAAAAACGTTATAACATTTTGGGAATGTCTGTTTTCGTCGATAGCACTTTAATAATTAAATGTCATGATTATATTACGCTCAAGTCACTGCTTACATAATCTATGAAAATTTACTGTGACTAATGCACAATTTCTATATTTAAAACGTTTCGTTTCCACATACAAATACAGACGTTTTACAGCACGAGAAGTATTTGAAAAGAGATACCACGCATTCGAACCAAATGGTTTGCTTTGTCGTTCATCGTACGTTCACCAAAGGAATGGGACAATCTGCCAGTTTCTGTATTTCTATTCGATTACGAGTATTCAAGGCCTTATTCATTGGGGGGGTATTTGCCATAGTTAGGCCTATGTTCAGCAGTGGACTTGTGAAAGGCTGTAATGATGAATGACGAGTATTCAAGGCAAGAGTGCGTCACCACTAATCATTGAACTTAGAACAGTTTCAAAAATACGGTACGGCAATTCACTAGGGTCTTAAATTGTTTTAAATATTCTATAGTCGTTGTAACTTGCCAAATGTTTGCCATATAGTGTGTTATAAAAACAATTTTTACATATACTCCGTCAGTGATCAAACGAATCGTAACATAGAACGAAACGTTTTATGAATACAGACAAATGGCATGTCTTTTCGTCGTTCTTTCATTTTATATTACTTCTTATAGTCTTTTATTTTACCATTTGTTCTTTTAACTTTGAAACTTATAAGCGTTAAAATGATAAATACTTTTTACAAGGTACTAAGCAGAAAACACCATTTTGGTAGTCATAAACATATTATTTTATATTTAAAAATAATAAAAGTCTAATTCAACATAAAAAAGAAAAACAAAGTTTTGAGACACATTAAAACAATTAACGATGGTGTCATCTACCCCATTCTATTGTCTCTTATAATAATGGAAAATTGAATAATTCGCCATCAGAAAGGGTTTGTGTCACTGACGTTGAGTATATGCATTTATCGATCATGTTTGTCTCACCCACCAACAAGTTGCCTTCAATCATTCAAAGGTGGGAAATTTACAGAGATAATTTATTATGTTGTTATATAAAACATCATAGAGGTCAGACAGTCTGCAGCACCGTAATGAAGGGACCCAACTTGGGTAACGCTACTTAGGTGTGAGTCAAATAAAAGACATAGAGAGACATAGAAAAAGACATAGAGAGCGCAATTGAGAATAGCGACCCGCCAAACAATCATCGTAAATAGGCAATGCTGAAGAAACAACAGGCATTAACATGATTATCATCAGGCTTACACCATCCCAAGGTCCCTCATATGACCCCAGGAGACATCACCACCCACATACCTCCATCGACCAGAATCACAAGATGTAATACCGCAAGTAGAAGTAAACATCAATGCGCCTACCATACGGATGACGTACCCTCACAACACACCCACATGATCCCTATCGACTTTGGAAATTATATATTATATAGTAGCACGCTATTAAGACGCCAGTAGCCAAAATCCCACTTATTATAGATACTATTGGCACTTAGATGATATGCCAAGGTCACATCGGTTAGCGAGTACAAGTTTACCTCGGTCTCGGACACAGCGAAACAATCTACACGCTGCTATAATAATCCTTTTCAAGTCCCATTTCTATCAATATAATGATTTTACATGTTCGAAATCCACATATTTGCTTTACTTCATCATCATCATCATCATTGCAGTCCTTCACAAGTTCACTGCTAAACATCGACGTTCCCCAAGGAATGCCAAAAAGCACAGTCCTGAGCCATCTCAACCTTTTTTCTTTATATATAAGATAGTGGTGGGTTATGCTTAAGGTAAACTAGGCACGTGTCTAGGGGCGCAAGGTTAAAAAGGGGCGCGCGCGCGGAAGCTTTTAACGAAAAAAAAATCGTCGTATTTGATTATTCCTAAATCGCTCTTACTCTCATTACATTTTTCATTTACGCCCCCCTGTTAATGGTATTCGTATCCTAATTAATTTGCAATTATTAAACTATTATAAATTATAATATAGTTTTTTTTGCAAAATGAGTAGTTTTAATCTATAATAGATATAATATGGTCGCTAGAGGGGTGCCAATGAGGTGCTAAGCTGGCTTAGGGCGTTGTCGACATTTAATCCGCCTCTGCCTCCGGACATGATGGAGAGACCTGAAGGTGTACTTCGGTGACTCCTACTGGAACTCCTTGATGAGTAGAAATAGGTGTGCCGAGCTTGGGTTCGTTTTGTTAGTTATGATGAGATCTTACCTCCGGACTTGATAGAGTGACCTGAAGGTGTACTTTGTTGGATGCTTCTGGAACTCCTCGAAAAGTAGAACTAAGTATGCTGAGTTTGACCTCGTTTTGTTAGTTATAATGAAACTGTTACGGCCCTCAGTTGCCCCGACAGAAGTCGACTAGACAGCCCATGAGTAGCCCACTCGACGGGCAACCAGAGGGTTCAGGCCCAAATGGCCTATGGATAATTATTATGTAATGGCTGATAAGAAAACACAAACTTACCGAGTTCCGGAGGTAGGGTCGATCACAAGGTACCATCAGGGGTGGTAGGTGAGTGTAAGTGGTGTACGAAAGTGTGTAAATGTAACCTGATGTCACTGATGTAATCGGAGAGCAGACCCACTTGCGCTGCTCGGCTCCACAATGTGCGATCACTCCAGTAGGCGTTCACCTATATGTCAACTTAAGTCTAACGTCACTTAGCACAAATTATGATCGAAGACGAACGCGATCTCCTCTCGGGTCACAAATTTTTAGCATTCTAACCGACAAGGGAAAAATGTCTTCGTACGATATTAAAATGTTACACAAGCAACTCGTCGACGCAATTAATGGCAATCGAAGTTAAGTTAATCACTCAAAACTCCAGAAAGGCCTCGTTGTCACGTAAACGCACGAAAAAGACAACGCAATCAGAGGCGGTCGTCACATGACCTAACGATTCGAGCGTAATTTCTAGGACACGGCCGCCCGGTGAGACGCGCGCGGGAAAGGGTGCCAGGCGGTGACTGGTACCATCGGATGAACGCGCCGAGACGAGCGTTTTGAATGCAAGTTTTAAATGTTAAGATTTGGCCTAAACAGAAACTTTAACCCCGGACTTGATAGAGTGACCTAAAGGTGTACTACGGTGAATGCTACTGGAACTATTTGATGAATAGAACTACAATTTACAGCATTTTTTATTTTTATACGATCATATTCGCATTATGAGTCGTGCACTTTTGGATTTTCCAAGCTTTTTTTAGTTGAAATTTGACATAAAATTATCGGAAAATTGGAAGTATAGTAATAATTATAAATATATATAATAATTAAACTATTTTGAAATTTGCGAATAAGCTTGTTGCATATATTTTTTTAATGCGCTTAAGTCATGCACAATTGGATTTAGCAATAGTTTTTTTAATACTATTAATTATTGACCAGTGCACTAACTTATAATACCGGTGAAAACTAGCAGATAATCACTTGTAGTTTGTTTTTAGGTTATTGTGATATTCATATGTTAATTTCTTAGTACTCCCATTAGATACGGTAATATTAATATTACTTTTGTAACCTATAGGTTATAAATAAGGAATAAATGGACATGTATTTCTTTAAGTTACGTCTCAATTTGTGGTGAATGGTTCAGAATTAGTAACTAGGCAAATTGTGGAGAAAAATTAATTGAAAAAATCTCAAATATTCTGTACTTTTTTATCTTTTAAATTCAAAAAATGCATTATTTTAACTGATTGTCATTCATAAATATCTAACGCGTACTGTTTTAATACGCATTCACACATTCATAAGGCTCGCTCATTTTGCAAAAACTTGTTGTCCATAAATCACATGGGAACATTTCAAATAATACAGTATATCATTATTTATATATCGGAAATGACAACAGGAGATCCCACTTCTGATGTCGGAGATTACAATAGAGGATCGCAATTTTGATCTCTGAGATACATCAGGATATCGTTAATTGTTAAAAATAATAAAAGTGTGAGAGCGGATGTTCAACTTGCTCTCTTGCTTACGCAGTTTAATCATTATCAGTAATAAGACAACGTAACGCACTATACATTCAGTATAGTGAAATTACAGTTCGACCACACCGTAACACGTCTCTGCCACAATCACACACCAGTGTAACGTGAGGTACGTAATTACATGATAACACCAAAATATGTAAACCAACAGCAACACTACTTATCTCAATGTAGCACTGGGCAGCCTCTCAGCAACACCAATTCTCCTTGCCTGCACTAGAAGAATTACAACAACGAACAGAACCACGATATTATCTTAGCACTAGTCGAATGACCACACTCGTTGAATGACTTAAGCGGAATCTCCCGCGCACGGCACCTACAGTGAACTTTATACTACAGACACAAGAGGGGGTTTCTCGATATACCCTCCATTCTACCTCGATCCAACCGGGTATTTTATAGACGCTCCGACACGGCCGTCCTGACGTACGACCGTCCTCGGGCGTGTATTTTCATGCATTCCTGTTACAAACACTATTAGTCACCAATTCGTCCGCTCGTCCGTCCTAACACGAGCAGGTACATATTCTTAGTTCGCTAAACTAATTGTTAGATAGCGCTGCTTGTTGCGCTATGGCGCCATCAATCCATGACACGGCCATTCCTGACTAGCACCCGTTTTCGGTTGCAGTGTCTGTGGACAAAAATATGCTCAGAGTAATCTAGCTCGGCTATCCTGCCAATAGAAACAAGGTCGATTCGAAATGGTACTTTACTTCTCCTAAGTCTAAGTACAATAGTCAACTGTCATAATTGACAATGCCTTGTTATTAAGGCTTCTTACACAGTGCTTCCTGCACAACATGATTTATTGTGGAAGGTCCGATCAACAAGTTCCAACACAGTAATTTTAACAATTTTTTACTCTTTACAATTCATAAGCAATGCATATTCAACTCGTGAAACTTTCATTGAAATCTGTGCACCAACACAGACCAGAATCGCACCAACGATTCTTTACATATCCGCCGTCACATATGCCAGAATCGCACCAACGATTCTCCACATATCTGCCGTCACATATGCTATAATACACGAGGGGCTCTGTGCACCAACACAGGCCAGAATCGCACCAACGATTATTTACATATCTGCCGTTACATATGCCAGAATCGCACCAACGATTCTCCACATATCCACCGCCAAATATCCTACAACACATCTGCCGCCACATATGCCAGAATCGCACCAACGATTCCCTACATATATGCCGCCAAATATGCACCAACACAGACAGAAATCGCACCAACGATTTCCTACAGACCCATCGCCACATGTTACTCATGAGGTGCGGTCTAAAGTTTTGAGTATGAGTATACAAGCATTCTTAATCAAATTTGGTCTCACTACCACTGTCATCAACTATGACATCTAACTCTCGAGGAACTTGGTGATCGGGGATCTTCCTCACATGATCATGGGGGTATTTGTGGGGTACTTTGCACACTAACATGACCGCTTCCGGTTGAATTTACGATAGTATTTAAACTTTTGCCTCAGCACCATCTTTGGTGAGAGGGCATTCGGCCCAGAATCATAACAAAATGGGTACGACTCACCAGTATTTATCAGCTCACCGCTGGAATTGCTCACACAGCAAACGTCAACACGTCGCTCACTGCTCGCCTCTGCGGCAGGCATAAGGCAAGCGCACGTGGCTATTAAAACAAACCAGCACACGCCAGAGTTAGCTGCCGTGAAGCAAGCTTACGTAGTAAAAACAACAGCACAGGGTGTGCCGCACTCGCACAGCGAGCCGTCGCATCTCACCATCGCCAGTGAGATGCTGCACCGTACCACGCACTCCAAGCGTCAACGGAAGCCAGCAAGTTTACCTGAGGGTTCACAGGCATCGTCGGGGTTGTCGTCATCGTGATCTGCGTGAAAAACAAGTTGTTAATGTCAGGACAACATACACAGTTGCCTATCCTCTTATCCATCACGCATACGGGGCCCTCAAACAGAAATATGCTCTCATACCGTGGACTATAATAAAACACTTCGCTTTCACAAGTAAGCATACATCTCCATACGAAGTATCTCACACATACTCTTGAACTTGCGAGATCCCACGTTAACCACGTGAACCACGTTAAAAACGTGGACCAGGACAGCGCCTGCCAGGACAGAGCCTGATACATGTTTAGAAATTACTACTGCGCACAGAGTATACGACTTCCGCGCACACAGTGTATGACTTCTGCGCATACAGAGTACACGACTTCAGAGGCATCGTCATGTATAGCATACGCGCGCTCCGGGAAATCACCCGTCACGCGTACAGCATACGCGTGTGCCGAAGCCAGGCCATGCTACATCTGGACCCGGCAGTCCGTTCCGACCAGCAAGGCACACCATCGCCTACGCTCGCACACATGTAATCATATCACATGTACTACTGTAACACAAAAGAAAACATTAAAAAGATTCAGTAGGAACTTTATTTTTAAAAAATGCAGCAGTACTCTCAGGTCAGTAATCTTTCCAGGGCACCATATACTGGAGCTGCAGCTACACGACAACCTCTGGTATGGTTCGATCCTCATGTAAACTTAAATACTCTCTTCAATGTCAGAACTAATTTGCTCTACTTAACTTTCATCAGTTATACTTTGGTTTTCCGGCATTTTTCGCAACCAATTAAAAATGTAAACACTTATTCTTACAAAATATTTTTTAAGACAATGTTAGGAACAAATTTACTTTCCTCATGTATCAAATGGGTATCGGTAGCAGCGACAATTAATGTGTCCGCGGCGACATAAGCAGACAGCTTACTTCCACTTAAGAACGAGTGCCACAGCACCACGCCTTCCACTAAACTCCCAACATCAAATCCCAATTTTATCGACTACGTAATATTCGCAGTAAACTGTAACACACATACGTACGTACACATTAGAACACAGAAATACAACTTAGTGTTTTTAATTAATTAGCACGTTAACGTTAAACATTTTTCGATACATCGTTTAAACATTTTAAACTTTAAAATTAGCCCATGTAAATCACATCTCGTGTATCAAATTATAACATAACTTGAGCAAGTTAAACTTCCACTGAATGCGAACTATAACTCATTTAGAATACCTCCAACATTACTTTCGACATTTGTTATCATATTTGGGTACGTTAAGAAATAATGAAATTACTTGCGGGTACTTTCTATTATAAATCGAATAAAAAGATTTAACTTTTAGCTTAAAACATTTCACTTTAAACTTGAACTCTATACTATAATGATTCGTCAGTGTCGTAAATATGACAACGTAATAACCCTCACACTATTCAAAGGTTAAAGGTGGACAGTAACAAGGACTTTATCCCACTTCTGATATCGGAAATGACAACAGGAGATCCCACTTCTGATGTCGGAGATTACAATAGAGGATCGCAATTTTGATCTCTGAGATACATCAGGATATCGTTAATTGTTAAAAATAATAAAAGTGTGAGAGCGGATGTTCAACTTGCTCTCTTGCTTACGCAGTTTAATCATTATCAGTAATAAGACAACGTAACGCACTAAACATTCAGTATAGTGAAATTACAGTTCGACCACACCGTAACACGTCTCTGCCACAATCACACACCAGTGTAACGTAAGGTACGTAATTACATGATAACACCAAAATATGTAAACCAACAGCAACACTACTTATCTCAACGTAACACTGGGCAGCCTCTCAGCAACACCAATTCTCCTTGCCTGCACTAGAAGAATTACAACAACGAACAGAACCACGATATTATCTTAGCACTAGTTAAATGACCAAACTCGTTGAATGACTTAAGCGGAATATACCGCGCACGGCACCTACAGTGAACTTTATACTACAGACACAAGAGGGGGTTTCTCGATATACCCTCCATTCTACCTCGATCCAACCGGGTATTTTATAGAAGCTCCGACATATATATATGAACTTAAGTTTAAAATTTGGCTAATCATTGAAAATTAACTTTTTATAGTCGGAGGTTATAAAGTAATGATTACGACAAAATGAAAACATTTATTTACATTTACGTTAATTGACTTTTCTTTACAGCCAGTTCGACTGTTTGTTTAAATCGAATTGCTATCACGTCGGATTCATAAAAATTTTACGAGAAAAAATAAGTTATCTGCATAAAGATACGAATAAGAGTAAATGAAATGTTCAGTTATAGAATTAATGAATATATTAAATAGAATTAGCCCTAAATGTGATCCTTAGGGTACACCCAATATTATATCGTGAGTATCAGAGTTAAACACATCTAAGAGTACATAGAATGAACGATTATCTGTATGTAACTTAATCCAGTTCCAAATCCTTTCCGTGAACTCGTAGGAATTTAATTTTCTTAACAAAATTTAATGTGAACCTTTCTCAAAAACCTGATTAAAATCGGTGTAGATAACATCAGCTTGATTTTCATTGTACAGCACTTGTTGCACTCTTCGAAAACAGTTACAAATTAGTTAAAGTTGATCTATATTTTACGAAACAGTTTTAAGAGTCGACCATAAACTGTTGGAAATAATTTTGATTGTAAGGATAGACAATGGATTCAATAAATTTAGCTAGTAAGAGTGTATTAAGAAAGTATTGGGATTGGTTTATAATTCGAAATTATATTGATTTCTTCTGATTTAAACTATTACTACCTTTGCAAGCTATACAGATTTGGTAAGACTCCAGTAACAAATGTGGAATGTCGACAACAAAGGGGTGAAGACTCACCGACCGCCTGGTTGTTCAGTGATGGAAAGGGGAGGAAGGCCTTAATGCAAACATTCTGAGCACACTCTTCGAAATGCATCCTATAGAATACTGCGAGGCTGGCTACTCTGCTCATGTGCTCGAGAATGACAAAATTGGTTTCAGCTTTAGCTGATGATATAATGGAAAATAATAAGCGCAATTAGTTTTATATAATCAAAAATAGGTTTTATGGTGTCCAGGCCTTTTGAAAATATATAAACCTTGATCATACGTTATTAAAAAAGTAATTTGTCGCACTGACACCGCATATAATTGCACAACACTTTATTGAAATTATTATACTCGTAATCACGCAATTATCACCGGAAGACTATTGTTAGTACAACCCTAATTTCCCTCATGTATCATATAAAAGCGAGCCCGACTAGTTCAGTCCATAAGTTAGAAAGAAAGATGAAGTTGTTAAGTTTGATTCTGGCCTTAATGGCTATCGTTTTCGTGGCGGTGGTAAGTTTTTCTTTTTAAAAATAAATATTATAAGGATTTTCTCGCGTATAGTGAAGGCGTTTTACATAAATAATATCCTCAATTCAAAATTCCTGTCACGGCGGCCAGTCTCAACGTAGGCTAGCCATCTGCGCATGATAAGATTATAGCTTATGAGGGTGTGCGCAAACACAGTTGCACTCTCTTTTCCCTCGCTCACATAGTCCAATAAGATAGTAATTCAACATGATCGGAAAAAGATCAGGCGCAAGTCCAACGGTTTTACGTGATTCCGGGGCACTGTGGTAAAACAACGCAAACTTTCTGAGTCCGGTACTAAGACTTTCTTGACAAAAAACCCGAGAACTGATTTTGGATCGCAGCGGGAATTGAAACTCAGAGTCTTGTAGTTAAAAGCACGTGGCAATTTAAATACATAAATTGCACATGGATGAAATAACAGACCAGAAACAGTTAATTGTAGCTCATACCTACAAAAATTTGCAGGATTAGTCACCGTCACAGCCAAGCCCTTAGCCACAGATGTTTATTCGTACAACCATTCGTTATATCCTATCAAAAATCCCCTGCTGAATATCATCATCATTACAATCCTTCACAAGTTCACTGCTGAACATAGACCTCCCCTAAGGAATCCCACAAAACACGATCCTGAGCCACCTGCATCCATCGACTTCCTGCATGTCTTACCAGGTCGTCACTCCATCTAGTGGGGAGACGCCCTACACTTCGTCCGCCGGTACGAGGTTGCGACTCGAGAACCTTTTTTCCCCATCGGTTGTCGTTTCTTCTAGCTATATGGCCGACCCATTGCCACTTCAGCTTACTAACCCGTCAGGCTATGTCGGTCACTCTGGTTCTAATGCAGATATTCTCATTTCTAAGTTTATCACGCAGAGAAACTCCGTGCATAGCCCTCTCCAAAGTTCGCTGAGCAACCTTGAGCTTCCTCATCCGGCCAGCAGTAAAGGACCACGTCTCAGTTCCATAGGTCACCACTGGCACCACTGGCTGCTGAACATAGGCTAACCCAATGTAATTTTTCCTAGGAGAGATATATGGTACAGTTGCCATGCTTGGCGGGGGGATTTTTAATATTTTAAGTTGTTATCATATGTGCTAGGGCCATGCTCCAGCTATTATATGGTTATAGCATGAATGGGTCGGCTCGACCGGGGTAGAAAGAATCTCTCACAGCCATACCAGCAAAATACTTAATGTGCTGTTACTGTGGTGAGTGTAGAGAACAGGAGATCCTTTTTACAGGAAACGAGGCATTCATGGTTAGTCTTCAAGGGCGACAACGCAATTGCATTTTGATTCCTAATCAAGAATAGATATAGATGTCTACGGACCACAGCATCGACTTACCATCAGGTCGACTGTGTGTTATTTGTCACCCTTACTCAATAGAAGAACCAAACAAACACCAAACTTTAAATCTTTTTGCCCACCCACGGTTTGGCACAACGAAAGTCGATTTATGTTTTTCTAAATAATTTAAATTCATTTTATAATATAGAGTGGAATGAGCGCAGTACCTAAAGGCGTTGGTTATGAGGGTAAGGGGCATGCCGGCTGCCGAGGTGGTGGTGGCAAAGGAGGCGGTGGTGGAGGCAACGGAGGCGGTAGCAGTGGTAACGGAGGTGGTGACGGTGCCAACGGAGGCGGTGGCAGCGAAGGTGGTGGCAACGAAGGTGGTAGCAATGGCGATGGTGGCGGCGATTCACCGTCATCAGAATAACCAAAAAGTGAGTCATTTTCGGTGTTATACTTAATTCTTTTACTAGGTGGTAGGTCCTATACCGTCTAGGTGTCTGTCTGGATGGTAAGTACCACCCTGTTATGTATTTCTACCATCAGAAGGGAGGGCATACACTGATGTGTCTTAGACTGAAGTATAGAGAACGCCAGTTTACAGGCTTTGAGGCATTTTACCTTAATCCGCTGAGATGACAAATATTCTGTAGAGTTCTTGGTTTGAAGTCGGTACAAGGTGTCCATGAATTGCAGTAGCCACTTAGCAACAGGTGAGCTGTAAAATCGTTTGTCATTTTCGTCATCACTATCATGATTACAGCCTTTCACAAGTTCACTGCTGAACATAGGCCTCCCCCAAGGAATGCCATAAAGCACGGTAAGAGCTACCTGCATCAACTTCCTGCATGTCTTATCAGGTCCTCACTCCATCTAGTGGGAGGATGCCCTACACTTCGCCTACCGGTACGAGGCTGCCACTCGAAAAGCTTTTTTCCCCATCGGTTATCAGTTCTTCGAGCTACATGGCCGGCAGGTTGCCACTCCAGCTTATCATTCCATTGGAATATGTCGGTCTCACTAGTAGATAACTTAATTTCTTAATTTATCACGCAGAGAAACCAAGAACTTTTTTGAAGAATAAGACAACCTCACTTGTGCTCCATGATTTTCAGTAGTCCAACCACGGAGGACGGAATTAAAGAGCTTCTGAAGGACTTTAAGTACTATTTTTCCACCCGCATTCAGAGGCTCCGCTGTAATTCCTTCTTCGCCTGGGGCCTTGCTTTTATTAAGGTGCTGGAAAGCCATTCTAATCTCGCTCAGACTGATGTCCGAGATATCATTGTAATAATGTCGGATAAGACTCACTCTTGGATCGTTACACTTGCATGTGGCTTCAACGATGACGTGTACAGCTGCTCATAGAACCTCTCAATCTCGGAAACGATGCTGCCACACTTGGCCTTCAGCTTTGACAATTGGCTCTTTCTGGCAGACAGACATTTGGCAAAGACTTCAGAGCTTTGATTTCGCTCAATACAAGCTGTATTGAAGTTGCGTAAGTTCCGCCGCATGCATTTAGAGATATGTCTGTTCAGTTGCATGTATGCTGTCAAATCTACTGAAGACTGCAGCTTCATTTCCCGTCTAACAGACATGAGATTAGGAGTGTAATCGGAGAGATTTTGTGTTCTTCTGCAGCGGGTCTTGCAGAACTTAGCTTTGACCGTATGGATAGTTACCACGAGCTTATCATGCATATCGTTCACTTCATTGCAGTCTTCTAGGCACTGGAAACGATTCTGTATCTGGAGCTGTAAGGTTCGGGACTTTGGATTAGAGCACGAGGGGGACGGAGCGATTACTTCATTAGACGAGTCCTCTCCAACTTAACGTTTAGTTTCAGTCTGCCTCTAGCCATTCGGTGATTTTTACCAGTTTTCACCCTCGCGATCACTGAGACATCACTGAACAGTTGTCGTCTGGTCGTCATAATGAAGTTAAAATCTCATTTTTTTCGAACCGTCGGGGCTCGACCAAGTCCACTTCCTGTGAGGCCGCTTCTGAAAGAAAGAGTTGATCATGAAGAATCAGTCTTGTTGCATGAAGTCTTGGGTTCCGTTGCCCTATTCAATATTTCCCTAGCTTCAGCTCACCGTGCTCTCTGTTGTGCCTAGTTTTACATTTAAGTCTCCCAATTACACCGTTTAGTGAGTTTTGGATGAATGCATGGCTTTAGAGATATCCTCATACATTCCCTGCACCTCCTCTATCAGGACCTGCCTAGGTATGACCTTCAGCGTATACCGTTTGGTGATTCTGAGTATAAGGTACGCAACTCTCATCGACAAACTCACAGTCTTTACAACGTTGTTAACGAGAGACTTGTGGACGATAAATCCGACACCTCCTCGGGACAGATGGTGACAGAACAAGTTGCCGGATTCAAGGATTACCGTGTCCTCCCCCTCTTTTCGGACCTCGGATAATCCTATAATATGCCAACGTAACTTGTCTCTTCTTCCAGCTCCAGGATCTTCTCGTCAGTCCTCAGGGTGTGTGCGTTGTATGTTGCCAGGTCGAGTCGTCTTAGGTGGCAACCGAACCTCCACTGGAAATTTCTTAGCACCCCCTGCCCTGCCGTTACTTTCGCCACCGTAGCCAGGAATAACGAGGCCGCCGGGGTCTAGAGCCGTCTCTTCGTAACTTTCATCATGGGGGATATTTGCCATAGTTGCCCCGCTTGGCGAGCGGGGTGGCTACCGCAGTTTTTTATTGTAATGTTACTGTTATTAGGAAGATGCTTCTGCCCATCTCCTGCCTGTTCCCCACTGTCGCCTCTTACGACACCCACGGGAAGATATGGGGTAGTGGATATTCTTAATCGCCAATAGACGGCACATTAATGTAAGCAAAAGAACTATTTGTTTTAGTTCCCGTAATCAGTGATGCAAAAGATCTTTTTATCACTTTGTCGAGGAGTCTGTTACATTGTTCATTTATCATTCTCTTCTTCTTTAACGTCCCATGTCCCATGGGAAAAATTAAGGTGATGAATACTTTAAGCCTTTTTACATGAGCAAATGCCTAGGCATACCCATCTTGTGGGGGCAAGGATGTGTTATGTCAGACTCGCAGCGACTAAAACCCCATGGTGTTTCACTTTCGCCGCATGTTGGAAGTCCACGGAAACGCTTTCGTACTCAACTGCTTCAAAACAAGCGCCGGACGCCCCATGGCGCCCTCTCCTCGGGATAGGACAACTCCATATCCTTATATCCCATTATAAGTGCACCAGAACACTTGGTGTGTCTTCCTCCGCGGCCTATAAATTCAAGTAAGTAGACTCCCCTGAGTCCCGTACGTCGAGGCCAAATCCTTTTACACCACCCCAAAATGCCAAATTACCTAACTTACTCCATGTTATTTTTTCAGACAGCAGTAACTAGATGACGTACCGCCGACGGTGGCTACTTCTTCACGACGTAAGGATTCCGACAATAAATATAATATTCATGTAAACGGAAATTTTCGGGGGTATTTTTATTATATTGAATTATATATGAATCAAATTCAATATTATTAAAATCTGAGTATTCATAACTTCAATATCATTGATGTCCAATAGATTTTAAAGTAATTAAAGGATTATTAAGTTCATCTAATAAATATAATAAACGTAAAGAAGGTAAAGCAATAAAAATTAATGTAATTGCTGGAATAATAGTTCAAATTAATTCGATTATTTGTCCTTCTAATAAAAATCGATGTAACTTTTATGTTATTATTTTATTTTTAATTGGACCCTGTACACCTATACCTATTGCTTATATTTTATCTTAAAGTAGACCCTATACATGGAAGAGTCTCACGTATATGGCTGCAGTATGAATAGGTCGGCTTGACAACCACGGTCGTACAGAATGTCAGCGAGAAATATTAGTATAATGTACGACTACAAACCCAGAGGAATTGAAGGCGCGTTGCCGGCCTTTTAAAAAGGAGTAGGCTTTCTTCTCAAAGATCCATATGTCGTATCGGTTTGGTAAAAATCACTGTTGGTAGCCAATTTCACAAAAAAAAATGTGCAAGGAAAACACCTCTGGTAAACCGCATATTGATTGACCGCCAGTTGATCTGAATAATTGGCGGTCTGGATGATTTCGCGAAATTTGTCGCGATATGCGATGTTACAATATGCCGGATTTGTTTTATAAAAGTTAGGCGAACTCTAAAACTCGTTTACTCTTTTACTAAAGAGTACCCCTTTATCGTATCTCCACAGTTTCAGGGCACTCCCCTTGCTGCCTCAGCCAGTATCAGAGTGCTAGACGTCGATATAACGAGCGACGTGCAGTTTCGTGTTCACTTGGAAGAGAAGGCCAAATTGACTTCTAAAAAGCTGGGTGTGCTCAGCAGGGTGCGACAGAATTTCATGCCGGTACTCCATCTGCAACTTTACAAGACGCAGGCTCGGCCTAACATGGAATACTGTTTCCATCTCTGGGCTGGGGTTCCCAATGCCATCTTCTTCCATTTGATCGCGTCCAGCGCAGAGCGGTTCAAATTGGCAGCAACCGAGCTCTGTCCTATTGGCTTGATGCACTGGTATTGCGAAGAGATGTTGCATATCTTTGCGTATTTTACCGCATCTATCACCACGAAGAGTGATCTGAGGAATTGTTCGGACTAATTCCAGCCAATTGAATCAATTCACCAATCATTGATCAATTTCACCATCGCACTTCGCGACAAAACCTGAGATACCATCCATACCATTGCATGATTGGCGGTCCACCTGAAGAAGTTTCTTATTCGCACAAATTCCTTGTGGAATTGACTACCATCTTGGCTTTTTCCGGACCGATACGACTTAGAGCCTACTCTTTTTAAAAGGCCGACAATGCATCTGCGATTTCCCTGTTGTCGCAGTTGTTGATGGGCGGCGGTAGTCACTTACTATCTGGTGAGCCACATGCTCGTTTGCTGCCTCTCCTATACAAAAAGGCATTCCATCCACTAGCAATTCTTATTGAAAGTATTTTTTTTTTACTCTTCCTATTGGTTCGGAAAGAAACATTTAAAAAGTAAAAGGCCGACAATGCATCTGCGATTCTTATTTATTCTTATTTATATATATTTAAAACTGGAAAAAGTGTATATCAGTATTTTTTTTATAGAATTAGGTTGATGGTAAGTGGTTGCTGTGGCCCATAGACACCTACATCTATCTTCGTTTGCGAATTAAAATGCAGATGCGTTCTCAGCCGTGAGGACTAAGATGGAATGCCCCTTTTTCAGTATAAAGGGTCACCGGTTCTCTACATTCACCATACGAAACACAGCAGCATTAAGCTGTTATTTTACACTGGTATTCTGTGAGAGCATGGTCTTTCCCCGGTCGAGCCGACCCATTCGTGCTAAAACTATACTATTAATAAACTTGAATAATAATAATAAATATAATATAACAAAATAATAATAAAATAACTTAATTATTAAATCTGGATAGTCTTTGATAATAAACCTGTTTGGAGAATCAACTTTAATATATGGGCTCTAGCCCAATCCGTAACAATCTACTGCATCTCGGTATGGGGAGGAGCTGCTAAATCACACTTTACAGATTTAGAAAGAGCGCAACGATCCTTGATTAAAATAATGTACTATAGGCCCTATAGGTTTTCCACCAAAACCCTATACGAAACATCTAAGCTGCATTCCGCTAGGAAACTTTATATTTTACACGTGACGCTAAGATATCACAAAACGTCACCTCTTGACCACACCAAACTTATGAAAAGACGGTGCGATATCGTGGCTCTCTCATACGCTGCACGTAACTATACGTGTAGGGTATGAGATCGTGGCTCCCCCATACTCTGCACGTAACTATACGTGTAGGGTATGAGATCGTGGCTCCCCCATACTCTGCACGTAACTATACGTGCAGGGTATGAGGGAGCCACGATGCAAAAACTTTGCCAAATGACAAAATATAGCTCAAGCCCCTCATGCCTACAACAAGATCAATCATTTAATGAATATTTACCCCATACAAATGTTTGAGTATAGAAAAACTCTGACTGAATGGCTCTCCACTCTTAATTACGATGACGTTGAGATGAGAGAGTTGAACCTGTTGACAGACACAACACAAATCAGTAGGTAATGTGACACATTCATAAACTAGCACACCCACACCCACACCCACACACCCACACACCCACACACAAACACACACACACACACACACACACACACACACACACACACATGATTACTTTCTGGAAGGCCTTAAAATTACTTGTAAGAGATTTACTGAAATTGAATTGAACATTTTATTTATTTATTTATTATTTATATATTTATTTGAATTAAAATTATTCTATTCTATTTATTGAGCATAGTCTTACCTTTTAATAGTAATTTAATAATATGCAGACCCCTGGGTTTATCTTGAACAAAGGTCTTCCCTAGAATGCGCCAGCTAGCACGAGTAACTTGGAGGATATATTCATAATAATGATATAACATATAACACTCAGTACAATACTGAGTGAAGAGGTGCACTCGATGTCAAAGTCAAAAGTTTTTATTAAATTTAGGCCTGGTTAAAGTTGTTGTAAACACCAAAATTTACACCACTTCGCCAAATCAAGACCTGCTCAGAGAACAATCAGAGAGATAATCTATTTTTTTTTAATGCCACCTTTCAATTTAACGGAACGAAGTTCCTTTACGCGGCTTACAGTAGAGTGTACTGATAGAAATTGTCACGTAAGGATAAAGAATTATACCTCATCCAGCCGACCTTTCCTTCTCTTTCTCTTTTGCTTCTATCCCTTTCTATTATATACGGTTGTATGTGTGTGCGTTCGCACGATTATCAAGATTAATACCATAATTAAATTTAATTAACTTAATTTAAATTAAATCATAAAAAAATATTTTCAATTAATAGGAATCTACATAATATTAAGTTACGTTTAAAGCTGCAACTAATTGAAACTTCGATCCTGACGGGGTCCACCGAACGCACAATTTATTTTTTTATTGAAATGGGGGGAAACGAGCATGCCGCGCAATATTAATTCATTACGAGTATCTACGGCATCTACTGCACTAAAATTAATAGTCTTTATGCTTTGACCATTAAAATTATGTTATTAAAAAAGTCATTTATCGCTCTGACGCCTCGTGAAATTGCACTGCAATTTATTGAAATTATTATAATAACGCAATCATCACCAGAATGCTATTGTGGATATAGCTGTTGTTCCCTCAGGTTTAGTATATAAAAGCGAACTTGACTGGTACAGGCCATCAGTTACAAAGCAAGATGAAGTTGTTAGGTTTAATTCTGGCCTTTATGGCTATCGTTTTGGTTGCGGTGGTAAGTTTTTTTCTTTTAAAAATATAAATATTATATTGATTTTCTAATTATATATTTTAATTACTTTTTATCGCTTATATGACGAAAGGGCGTATTTAAGTATTATATTAAAAAAAATATTTTACATAGCAGTCATAACAAAAATATGGAATTTGAGAATATAACGTACAGAAAACAAAAACGCTCCAGTTCGTTACAAGATATGTCCGATTCCAATTTTTATTTTTTATTTACTCTTTTGATTTACTCTTCTACAGTGTTTGACGCAACCGTGGCAAGCTTACCGAATACATCTCTATATGAAAGTCAAAATTATATTGTGTAGGCGTTTTTCTTACAAAATGTGCTCCAGACCAAATTATTGTCACTGCGGCAAGTCTCAACGAAGACTAACTGCAAAGGACAGGATTATATAGCGCACGAGAGTATGCGCAAGCACAGCTGCACTTTCTATTTCCTCACTCTCATGATCCGATGGGATGGTAAATAAATATGATCGGAGAGAGATCATGCACATGACCAATGGCTTTACGTGTTTTCCGAGGCACGGAGTTTAAACAACGTCAACTACCTAAGTCTCCTACTGAGACTTGACAAAAATACCAAGAACTGATTTTGAACCGAACCGGGGATTGAAACTCAGGATCTCATGATTAGCAGTTACGTACACGACTACTAGCTTAACAAGGTAGTCAAACACGAGGCAGTTCATATATATAAATGTCACATGGATGAACATCCAGAACAGGAACGATTAAGTGCAGGTCATACCTACAAAAAATTGTTCATTGCAAGATTAGGACCTACAGCTGTCACTGTCACAGCCAAGCCCTTAGCCACAGATTTATTCGTACAACCATTCGTTATACCCTATCAAAAGGGATTTTTGATAGGGTATAACGAATGGTTGTATAAAGCAGGGGTACTGAACATAGGCTAACCCAATATAATTCTTCCTAAGAGGAATATACGCTATAGTTGCCACGCTTGGCGGGTAGTTTTTTAATATTTTAAGTTGTTGTGGTAGCATAAATGGGTCTGCTCGACCGGGTTACGACGAATCTCTCACAGCAAAATAATATGAGTTTAGTGCACAGAAAACCCTTTTTACTGGATATGAGGCAATCTATTTTAGTCCTCAGGGGCGAGAACGCAACTGCATTTTGATTCTTAATAAAGCATAGTCTATAGGCCACAGCATCCATTTACCATTAGGTGAACTGTGTGCTCTTTTGTAACTTTTATTCTTTAAAAAAAACCAAACCTTTAGATCCACCCACGGCTTAACACTACGAAAGTCGATTTATATTTTTTTATAATAATCTAAATACATTTTGTAATATAGAGTGGAATGAGTGCAGTTCCTAAGGGCGTTGGTTATGAGGGTAAGGGGCGTGCCGGATGCCGCGGCGGCGGTGGCAATGGAGGTGGCGGCAATCCACCACCACCACCAACGCCATCAGAAGCGCCGACAAGTGAGTCCTTTTGGGTATTCTACTTAATTTTTTTACTATAGTTACTATATCCTGGGCAGAAATATATAGGTACCTTTACTGCCCAGGAGTCCGTCTGGGTGGTAGGTACCACCCTCTTAAGTATTTCTACCATCAAAAGGAAGTGCTTGCTGATGTGTTCCAGTCTGAAGCATAGAGATCGCCAGTTTAAAGGCTGTGAGGCATTTTACCTTGAAACTCAGGGGTGACAAACAATCTGTAGACTTCTTTGTTTGAAGTGAAGAAAGTGTCCATGAATAGCAGTAGCCAATTAGCAACAGGTAAGCTGTAGCAGTAGCTGTAAGATCGTTTGTCACTTTAATTTAATAATAATTTAAAATGAAAACTTTTGTACAACCGACTTCAATATAAATGATTAAAAACGAAAAAACTATTGGTCAGACCTTGATCAAATTCATACGAGACTACAGGTGAAGAATCAGCTTTCAAATAAAAAAAGAATCATCGAAATCGGTTCACGCAGTAAAAAGTTGTGAGGTAACACATATAAAAAAATACAGTCGAACTGCGTGACGGTACGTCCTTTTTGAAGTCGGCAGAAAAGAGCTATTTGTTATAGTTCTCGTAATGAGTGATGCAAACGGTCCTATAGCCTTTTAGAGGAGTTATATTTTACACATATTTTTTTTTATAGGAGTGGGGGCAAACGAGCTCACCTGATGGTAATTGACTACCGCCGCCCATGAACAACTGCAACACCAGGGAGGGAATTGCAGATGCGTTGCCGGCCTTTTAAAAAGGAGTACGCTCTTTTCTTGAAGGTCCCTAAGTCGTATCGGTCCGGAAAAATCGCTGATGGTAATCGATTCCACAAGGAAGTCGTGCGAGGAAGAAAACATCTTCTAAATCGCACAGTGGTTGACCGCCAATCATCCAGATGGTGTGGATGGTATCGGTAGTTCTGCCGCGATGTGGCTGTTTGGCGGCTGGGATTAATCCGAACAATTCCTCAGAGCACTCCCCATGGTAGATGCGAAAGAAAATGCAAAGGGATGCAACATCTCTTCGCAGTGCCAATGAATTAAGCCGATCGGAAAGGGCTCAGTCGTCGACGATTCGAGCCGCTCTGCGCTGGATGCGGTCAAGTGGAAGGAGCTGGCACTGGGGAGCCCCTGCCCAGGAATGGGAACAGTATTCCATGTGAGGCCGAACCTGTGCCTTGTAAAGTTGCAGGCGGTGTGCCGGCATGAAATACTGTCCCGCTCTGCTGAGCACGCCAAGCTTTTTAGAGGCCAATTTGGCCTTCTCTTCCAAGTGACCACGAAACTGCACGTCACTCGATATGTCGACTCCGAGGATACCGATACTGGCTGAGGCAAGAAGGGGAGTGTCTTGAAACTGAGGAGATACGATAAAAGGGTACTTTTTAGCGGTAAACGCGCAAACTTGTGTCTTGAGGATTAAACTGGACTAGATTTAGTCGCCCCCAATCCGAGACTTTGTTCAGCAAAGACTCGACTTCAGACACAAGTTTGTTCCGGTACTCGGCGACGTTTTCCCGAGAAATATTGGCACGGCCGGTGTATAGAGCATCACCAGTGCTGTCATCCGCATAGCAATGAATGTTACCAGTTAGCAACATATCATTAATATGCAGAAGAAACAGCGTTGGTGATAGCACACAGCCTTGTACAACACCAGCGTTAATAAGCTTGTACTCAGAATATGCACCGTCTACAAAGACCTTGATGCTCCGATCTGCAAGGAAGCTGGTGATCTAATTGCACAATTTCTCGGGAAGCCCATAGGAAGGGAGCTTCGAAAGAAGCGCTTTGTGCCAAACCCGATCGAAGGCCTTCGCAATGTCCAGACTAACGGCCAACGCCTCCCCCTTGGACTCTACTGCCTCCGCCTATCTATGGGTCAGGTAGACCAGAAGATCACCAGCTGATCGACCCCGACGAAAACCGTATTGGCGGTCACATATCTTTCTATTCGTTTTTAACTTCCCCTTATAGTTCATTACTTAACATAGAGTTTTCCCATTTTGAAGATACGTTACGGCTTTAGGTACATTGACGATCGCAGCACCAGATCTTTTACATATTTGATACTGCTCGTCTGGCTATTTTGAAAGACGATATTTATAAAACGAGATTTACGTGGTAGAGCCATGCTGCAGCTATATTAGTAGTATAGTTGTAGCACGAATGGGTCGGCTCGACCGGGGAAGGACCACGCTCTCACAGAATACCAGCGTCAAATATCAGCTTCATGCTGCTGTGTTTCGTATGGTGAGTGTAGAGAACCAGCTTCATGCTGCTGTGTTTCGTATGGTGAGTGTAGAGAACCGGAGACCCTTTTTAATAGAAAAGAGGCATTCTATCTTAGTCCTCACGGGTGACAACGCATCTGCATTTTGATTCGCAAACGAGGATAAATTTAGATGTCTATGGGCCACAGCACCCACTCACCATCAGGTGGACTGTGTGCTCGTTTGTCACCTTTTCCTATAAAAAAAAGAGATGGTATACCGTAACAACTAGGTGATAGAACTATTTTTCTGTCTACGAGTCTGTCTATGGCACTTATTACCTATTTCTATCATCAAATAACAGAGCTTGCACGCCTGTGTTCAAGTTTAAATGGTGTAGAGAGCCAATATGACTACCGGGTGTGAGCCATTCCATCTCAGTCCTCAGAGGTGACGATGCATCTGTAGCTTGTCTTTACTATTATAAGCCATTGCTTGATCACTATGCCACCCGATGGTAATGCTGATGCAACCCAAGATGGTAAAGCGCACTGACTTAACCTGCCAACCAATGAGTTGCAAAAGTCACTTATTCGATAGCCTGTTATTTCATTTGTCTCTATTGTTTAAAAGAAAATCTGCAGTCTCTTACTCTTACACAAAGGTGTCCCATGGGAATAATTAGAGTGATGAATACTTTTACGCCTTTTTACATAGACAAATGCTTAAGTATACCTAACTTGTAGAGGTAACGAAGGGTTACGTCGGACTCGCACCGACTAAAATTATGGGGTATAGTCGGTCACTTTCGCCGCATATTGGAAGTCCACAGGAAACGCTTTCGCACTCAACCGCTTCTCAATAAACGCCGGACGCCCCATGGCGGCCTCTCCTCGGGATAGAAGAGCTTCCCAGGATAGGTGCACCAGAACACTAGGTGCGTCTTCCTCCACGGCCTATAAATTCACGTAAGTAGCGGACTCCCCCGAGTCCCGTACGTGGAGGCCGAATCCTTTTACCACCCCAAAATGGCAAATTACCTAATTTACTCCATGTTAATTTTTCAGCCAGCAGTGGCTAGATGACGTACTGCTTACGGTGACCACTGCTTCACGACGTAAGGATTCCGACAATAAATATAATATTCATGTATTGAACTTTTATGTTATTATTTTAATTTTAAGTGGACCCTGTACACTTGTACCTATTGCTTTTATTTTAACTTTAATTAGACCCTATACATGGTAGAGTCTCGCTGGCTGCAGCATGTGTGTGTCGGCTTGACAGGGGAAAAACCACACTCGTGCAGAATACCAGCGGGAAATATCATCATATTGTACAACTAACTGTTCCCCGCGACTTCGTTCGTATGTTAGGGTTTTTATGTTTTTGCGCGGAACCCTAATACTTTTTCTAAAATAAAAGTAGCCTAAGTTACTTCTAATGAAATCAGCTACCTGCCAGTGAAAGTCCCATCAAAATCGGTTCAGCCGTTTCGGAGATTAGCCAGAACAAACAAACAGACAGACAGACAGACAAAAATTTTAAAAACTGTGTTTTTGTTATAAGTACCGTATATACTTTCATATGCAATTAGAAAAAAGCTGTAATTTTGACATTACAAACAGACACTTCAATTTTATTTATTTGTATAGATTACAACTCCAGAGGAATTGGAGGCGCGTTGTCGGCATTTTAAAAAGAGTAGGCTCTTTTCTCAGGTCCTTAAATCGTTTCGGTCTGGTGGCACTGGTGGTAGCTAATTTTACAAAAGAATTGTGCGAGGAAAAAACTTCTGGTAAATCGCACAATGATTGACCGCCAGTTCATATAAATAATTGAGGGTCTGGATAGTATAGCGAAATTTGTCGCGATGTGCGATGGTGTAATATGCCGCATTTTGTTAATAAAAGTGACGCGAACTCTAGAACTCTTTTAATGGGAACGAGGCATTTTAACTTAGAATAGAACGGAATATATTTTTATTCAATATAGTTTACTAGCGGTTCTTATTGAAAGTATTTTTTTTTTACTTTTACCATTGGTTCGGAAGGAAACGTCTATTCCGGGAAGAGAAGTAGTAAGAAACCTAGGGGACTTTTTATGACTCCTCTTTTCCACTGTTGTCATTCGTGAAGATTACCTCAAGAGTTACAACATATCTTCATTTTGATTCATTATCGAGAATAATAGATCTATAGACTGCAGCATTCACTTATAATCAGATAGATTGTGTGATCGTTTGTCATTCTTACTTTGATAAAAATCCATAACTGAGTAGAGCAACTAACATTTCTGCATAAATTAAAAAAAAATTGGAAAATCCTAAACACAAACTTCAAGCTAAAATGCGCTGTTACAATATTTCAGTAATTACGTATTATTTCGGTGGTAGAGCCACGCTAGAGCCATATTAATAGTATAGTTGTAGCACGAATGGGTCGGCTCGGCCGGGGAAGGAACACGCTCTCACAGAATACCAGCGTAAAATAGCAGCTTAATGATGCTGTGTTTCGTTTGGTGAGTATAGAGAACCGGAGACCCCTTTTTCTTGGAAACGAGGCATTCCATCTTAGTCCTCACGGTGGACAATGGATCTGCATTTTATTCACAAACGAGGATAGGTGTGGATGTATGGCTACAGCAACAGCAACCACGTACTATCAGGTGGACTGTGTCCTCGATTGTCACCTTTATCCTATTAAAAAAAAATCATTGCCTTGCATGTTTTGTTGATGTAGTGGTCGTAAACACTGTTGCTAAGCATAAACATAAGGTCAGTCGTTATTAACAAGACGATGCTGCCTATCTCTTGTATGTTTCCCTCTGTATCCTCGTACGACACCTACAGGATACTCTTACGCCCTCACTACACGGTTAATGTCTGTTCTATACGTGGTAAAGCCATGCTGCAGCTATATTAGTAGAATTGTTGTAGCACGAATGGATCGGCTCGACCGGGGAAGGACCACGCTCTCACAAAATACCAGCGTCAAATAGCAGCTTAACGCTGCTGTGTTTCGTATGGTAGTGTAGAGAACCGGGGACCCTTTTAACGGGAAAAGAAGCATTCCATCTTAGTCCTCACGGGTGACAACGCGTCTGTATTTTGATTCGCAAATAAGGATAAATGTAGATGTCTATGGGCCACAGCAACCACTTACTTACTTAGGTGGACTGTGTGCTCGTTTGTCACCCTATCCTACCAAAAAAATATGTGTGGTTGATGCGGCTTATGATCATCTGCAACCAACTTCAAACAAATAATCTGATATAAGTGTACCTCATGAAACAAGTTTGTAACTTTTTCATTAATTTAATTATTAATATGGCCGCCGAGTCGTAACAAAATACAAAGAATAATAATGAACAAAATACAATGACATATAAAAAAAATACAAATATAAAAATCCTCTATGTTACTTAATGATTTACAATTTGCATGGTAATGTCACAAAAATATTACTAAATGAGTTTTTAAGACAATTAAAAAGATCGTCTTTGAATATTAAGGTGGGTTCACACCAAAACAAAAGCAACAACACTAAATTCATGACAGGTTTTTAATTAAGCAAATAAAAAAAGTTATAACATTTTGGGAATGTCTGTTTTCGTCGATAGCACTTTAATAATTAAATGTCATGATTATATTACGCTCAAGTCACTGCTTACATAATCTATGAAAATTTACTGTGACTAATGCACAATTTCTATATTTAAAACGTTTCGTTTCCATATACAAATACAGACGTTTTACAGCACGAAAAGTATTTGAAAAGAGATACCACGAATTCGAACCAAATGGTTTGCTTTGTCGTTCATCGTACGTTCACCAAAGGAATAGGACAATCTGCCAGTTTCTGTATTTCCATTCGATTACGAGTATTCAAGGCAAGAGTGCGTCACCACTAATCATTGAAATTAGAACAGTTTCAAAAATACGGTATAACCTGTCGGAAATATCTGCGAACCTGGCTTGATGACGTCATGCAATATGGAGAGATAGCAAAAAAAAATCGAGATGCAAAAATGAAATATATTTTTTGTGCGCCTATTTATTTTTATACTTCTATACAACGCCTTAAAATAAATTTAAAATAAAAAATACATTCCTTTTAAAAATAAAACTATTTGTATATATCAATGTAACGCTTTTATACCGGAAAAAGTAAATGCAAGAAACCATATTAAGTATAAAAGTTTGTTCTTAGAAATGCTTTTTTTATTAGTTTCTATTCTAGGGTAAGTATAATAAATTAAAATCAAATAATTTTCGAGCCATTTAATTAGCAGGTATTTAACATTAAAATCAATTTTCTTTTTGTATTTTTTACGCTTCTTCCCTGGTGTCGAGAGCATAATAGTGTCCGTGGTAACTGAAGCTGACGTACTAGGTTGTGGGTCTTCTTCGAAGGACGTCATCTCTTCCTGAACATTTGCCTCTTTAGTTGATTCTGACAAAACTTGTAACTTTTTTGCTTCACTTTTTATTTTCATTATGGTCGATTTAGATAAACCAGTTGCTGCACATGCCCTTTTTGTTGCTTGTTCAACCGGGATACTGAAACAGCCTCGTTGTTTTTCATTATCAAAAAATTTAATTACTTTGAGCACTAAATTCCGCTCGGCACTATGTATAGTCTTACCCATCTTGTAAGTAGTCTATTGTAATAATAGTAATATTTCACCAAACAGAGAAACAATAAACAATAATGCGATTACGAAAGCGAGATTAATACACGTGCGTCGGCGCTTGCGTTGGCAACGGTACTGGATAGACGATAACGGGCGGAGGTGCGGGGAAGCGCGAGGGGAAGCGCATTCCAGCGAGGTTCGCAGATATTTCCGACAGGTAGTACGGCAATTCACTAGGGTCTTAAATTGTTTTAAATACTCTATAGTCGTTGTAACTTGCCAAATGTTTGCCATATAGTGTGTTATAAAAACAATTTTTACATATACTCCGTCAGTGATCAAACGAATCGTAACATAGAACGAAACGTTTTATGAATACAGACAAATGGCATGTCTTTTCGTCGTTCTTTCATTTTATATTACGTCTTTTATTTTACCATTTGTTCTTTTAACTTTGAAATTTATAAGCGTTAAAATGATAACTACTTTTTACAAGGTACTAAGCAGAAAACACCATTTTGGCAGTCATAAACGTATTATTTTATATTTAAAAATAATAAAAGTCTAATTCAACATAAAAAAGAAAAACAAGGTTTTGAGACACATTAAAACAATTAGCGATGGTGTCATCTACCCCATTCTATTGTTTCTTATAATAATGGAAAATTATCAATTAATGTGAATAATTCGCCATCAGAAAGGGTTTGTGTCACTGACGTTGAGTATATGCATTTATCGATCATGTTTGTCTCACCCACCAACAAGTTGCCTTCAATCGTTCAAAGGTGGAAAATTTACAGAGATAATTTATTATGTTGTTATATAAAACATCATGGAGATCAGACAGTCTGCAGCACCGTAATGAAGGGACCCAACTTGGGTAACGCTACTTAGGTGTGAGTCAAATCAATACATAGATAGCGCAATTGAGAATAGCGACCCGCCAAACAATCATCGTAAATAGGCAATGCTGAAGAAACAACAGGCATTAACACGATTATTATCAGGCTTACACCATCCCAAGTTCCCTCATATGACCCCAGCAGACATCACCACCCACATACCTCCATCGACCAGAATCACAAGATGTAATACCGCAAGTAGAAGTAAACATCAATGCGCCTACCATACGGATGACGTACCCTCTCAACACACACACACAACACACCCACATGATCCCTATTGACTTTGGAAATAATATATTATATAGTAGCACGCTATTAAGACGCCAGTAGCCAAAATCCCACTTATTATAGATACTATTGGCACTTAGATGATATGCCAAGGTCACATCGGATAGCGAGTACAAGTTTACCTCGGTCTCGGACACAGCGAAACAGCGAAACAGCGAAATCAATATAATGATTTTACATGTTCGAAATCCACATATTTGCTTTACTTCATCATCATCATCATCATTGCAGTCCTTCACAAGTTCACTGCTAAACATCGACGTTCCCCAAGGAATGCCAAAAAGCACAGTCCTGAGCCATCTCCATCCATCGACTTCCATGTCTTACCAGGTCGTCACTCCACCTAGTGGGGGGTCACCCTACACTTCATCTACCGGTACGAGGCTGCCACGCGAGAACCTTTTTTCTTTATATATAAGATAGTGGTGGGTTATGCTTAAGGTAAACTAGGCACGTGTCTAGGGGCGCAAGGTTAAAAAGGGGCGCGCGCGCGGAAGCTTTTAACGAAAAAAAAATCGTCGTATTTGATTATTCCTAAATCGCTCTTACTCTCATTACATTTTTCATTTACGCCTCCCCTGTTAATGGTACTTGTATCCTAATTATTTTGCAATTATTAAACTATTATAAATTTTTTGCAAAATGAGTAGTTTTAATCTATAATAGATATAATATGGCCGCTAGAGGGGTGCCAATGAGGTGCTAAGCTGGCTTAGGGCGTTGTCGACATTTAATCCGCCTCTGCCTCCGGACACGATGGAGAGACCTGAAGGTGTACTTCGGTGACTCCTACTGGAACTCCTTGATGAGTAGAAATAGGTGTGCCGAGCTTGGGTTCGTTTTGTTAGTTATGATGAGATCTTACCTCCGGACTTGATAGAGTGACCTGAAGGTGTACTTCGGTGGATGCTTCTGGAACTCCTCGAAAAGTAGAACTAAGTATGCTGAGTTTGACCTCGTTTTGTTAGTTATAATGAAACTGTTACGGCCCTCAGTTACCCCGACAGAAGTCGACTGGACTAGGGACCATGAGTAGCCCACTCGACGGGCAACCAGAGGGTTCGGGCCCAAATGGCCTATGGATAATTATTATGTAATGGCTGGATAAACGAACACAAACTTACCGAGTTCCGAAGGTAGGGTCGACCATAAGGTACCGTCAGGGATAAGTATGTGGGTTTAAGTGATGTGAGAAAGTGTATAAATGTAACCTGACTTCACCGATGTAATCGGGCAGTAGACCCACATGCGCTGCTCTGCTCCACAATGTGCGATCACTCCAGTGGACGTTCACCTTTATGTGAACTCAAGTCTAACGTCACTTAGCACAAAATATGATCGAAGACGAACGCGATCTCCTCTCGGGTCTCATATTTTTAGCGTTCTAACCGACAAGGGAAAAATGTCTTTGTACGATATTAAAATGTCACACAAGCAACTCGTCGACGCAATTAATGGCAATCGAAGTTAAGTTAATCACTCAAAACTCCAGAAAGGCCTCGTTGTCACGTAAACGCACGAAAAAGACAACGCAATCAGAGGCGGCCGTCACACGACCTAACGATTCGAGCGTAACTTCCAGACTGGTAGGACACGGCCGCCCGGTGAGACGCGCATGGGAAAGGGTGCCAGGCGGTGACTGGTACCATCGGATGAACGCGCCGAGACGAGCGTTTTGAATGCAAGTTTTAAATGTTAAGATTTGGCCTAAACAGAAACTTTAACCCCGGACTTGATAGAGTGACCTGAAGGTGTACTACGGTGAATGCTACTGGAACTATTTGACGAATAGAACTACAATTTACAGCATTTTTTTTATTTTTATACGATCATATTCGCATTATGAGTCGTGCACTTTTGGATTTTCTAAGCTTTTTTGAATTGAAATTTGACATAAACTTATCGGAAAATTGGAAGTATAGTAATAATTATAAATATATATAATAATTAAACTATTTTAAAATTTGTGAACAAACTTGTTACATATATTTTTTAATGCGTTTAAGTCATGCACAATTGGATTTAGCAATAGTTTTTTTTAATACTATTAATTATTGACCAGTGCACTAACTTATAATACCGGTGAAAACTAGCAGATAATTACTTGTAGTTTGTTTTTAGGTTATTGTGATATTCGTATTTTAATTGTTAATTTCTTAGTACTCCCAATTAGATACGGTAAAATTAATATTACTTTTGTAACCTATATTTTGTTAGGTTATAAATAAGGAATACATGGACATGTATTTCATTAAGTTACGTCTCAATTTGTGGTGAATGGTTCAGAATGAGTAACTAGGCAAATTGTGGAGAAAAATTAATTGAAAAAATCTCAAATATTCTGTACTTTTTTATCTTTTAAATTCAAAAAATGCATTATTTTAACTGATTGTCATTCATAATTATCTAACGCGTACTGTTTTAATACGCATGCACACATTCGTAAGGCTCGCTCATTTTGCAAAAACTTGTTGCCCATAAATCACATTTAAATTGGGAACATTTCAAAGAATACAGTATATCATTATTTATTTATATGAACTTAAGTTTAAAATTTGGCTACTCTTTGAAAATTAACTTTGTATAGTCGGAGGTTATAAAGTTATGATTACGACAAAATTTAATATGAAAACATTTATTTACATTTACGTTAATTGAATTTTCTTTACAGCCAGTTCAACTGTCTGTTTAAATCGAATTGCTTTTCATATTAAATTATTAATTCATAAAAATTTTACGGGAAATTTTAAGTCATCTGCATAAAGATACGAATAAAAGTAAATAAAATGTTCAGTTATATAATTAATGAATATATTAAATAGAATTAGCCCTAAATGTGATCCTTAGGGCACACGCAATGTTATATCGTGAGTATCAGAGTTAAACACATCTAAGATTACATAGAATGAACGATTACCTGTATATAACTTAATCCAGTCCCAAATCTTTTCCGTGAACTCGTAGGAATTTAATTTTCTTAGCAAAATTTAATGTGAACCTTTGTCAAAAACCTAATTAAAATCGGTGTAGAAAACATCAGCTTGATTTTCATTGCATAGCACTTGCAAGATCTTCGAAAAAAGTTACAAATTAGTTAAAGTTGATCTATATTTTACGAAACAGTGTTAAGAGTCGGTCATAAACTGTTGGAAATAATTTTGATTGTAAGGATAGACAATGGATTCAATAAATTTTGCTAGTAAGAGTGTATTAAGAAAGTATTGGGATTGGTTTATAATTCGAAATTATATTAATTTCTTCTGATTTAAACTATTACTACCTTTGCAAGCTATACAGATTTGGTAAGACTCCAGTAACAAATGTGGAATGTCGACAACAAAGGGGTGAAGACTCACCGACCGCCTGGTTGTTCGATGATGGAAAGGGGAGGAAGGCCTTAATGCAAATATTCTGAGCACACTCTTCAAAATGCATCCTATAGAATACTGAGAGGCTGCCTACTCTGCTCATGTGCTCGAGAATGACAAAATTGGTTTCAGCTTTAGCTGATGATATAATGGAAAATAATATGCGCAATTAGTTTTATATAATCAAAAATAGGTTTATGGTGTCCATGTCTTTTAAAAATATATAAACCTTGATTATACGTTATTAAAAAAGTAATTTGACGCACTGACACTGCATATAATTGCACAGCACTTTATTGAAATTATTATACTCGTAATCACGCAATTATCACCGAAACACTATTGTTAGTACTGCCCTAATTTCCCTCAGGTATCATATAAAAGCGAGCCTGACTAGTTCAGTCCATAAGTTAGAAAGAAAGATGAAGTTGTTAAGTTTGATTCTGGCCTTAATGGCTATCGTTTTCGTGGCGGTGGTAAGTTTTTTCTTTTTAAAAATAAATATTATAAGTATTTTCTCGCCATATAATAGCTGTAGCATGGCCCTACTCCAGCTATTATATGGTTGTAGCATGAATGGGTCGGCTCGACCGGGGTAGAAAGAATCTCTCACAGCCATACCAGCAAAATACTTAATGTGCTGTTACTATGGTGAGTGTAGATAACAGGAGATCCTTTTTACAGGAAACGAGGCATTCATGCTTAGTCCTCAAGGGCAACAACGCAATTGCATTTTGATTCCTAATCAAGAATAGATATAGATGTCTACGGACCACAGCATCCACTTACCATCAGGTCGACTGTGTGTTATTTGTCACCCTTACTCAATAGAAAAACCAAACAAACACCAAACTTTAAATCTTTTTCCCCACCCACGGTTTGGCACAACAAAAGTCGATTTATGTTTTTCTAAATAATTGAAATACATTTTATAATATAGAGTGGAATGAGCGCAGTACCTAAAGGCGTTGGTTATGAGGGTAAGGGGCATGCCGGCTGCCGAGGTGGTGGTGGCAAAGGAGGCGGTGGTGGGGGCAACGGAGGCGGTAGCAGTGGTAACGGAGGTGGTGACGGTGCCAACGGAGGCGGTGGCAACGAAGGTGGTGGCAACGAAGGTGGTAGCAATGGCGATGGTGGCGGCGATTCACCGTCATCAGAATAACCAAAAAGTGAGTCATTTTGGGTATCCTACCTAATTCTTTTACTAGGTGGTAGGTCCTTTACCACCTAGGAGTCTGTCAGAAGAAGGGAGGGCATACACCTTTGTGTTTTAGACTGAAGTATAGAGAACGCCAGTTTACAAGCTTTGAGGCATTTTACCTTAATCCGTAGAGATGACAACTAATCTGTAGAGTTCTTGCTTTGAAGTCAGCAGCAGGTGTCTATGAATTGCAGTAGCCACTTAGCAATAGGTGAGCTGTAAAATCGTTTGTCACTTTCGTCATGACTACCATCATTACAGCCTTTCACAAGTTCACTGCTGAACATAGGCCTCCCCCAAGGAATGCCACAAAGCACGGTAAGAGCTACCTGCATCCATCGACTTCCTGCATGTCTTATCAGGTCCTCACTCCATCTAGTGGGAGGATGCCCTACACTTCGCTTACCGGTACGAGGCTGCCACTCGAGAAGCTTTTTTCCTCATCGGTTGTCAGTTCTTCGAACTATATGGCCGGCAGGTTGCCACTCCAGCTTATAAGTCCATTGGGATATGTTGGTCTCGCTAGTTCTACTGAGGATATCCTCATTTCTTAATTTATCACGCAGAGAAACCAAGAACTTTTTTGAAGAACAAGACAACCTCACTTCTGCTCCATGACTTCCAGTAGTCCAACCACGGAGGACGGAATTAATGAGCTTCTGAAGGACTTTAAGTACTATTTTTCCACCCGCATTCAGAAGCTCCGCTGTAATTCCTACCTCGCCTGGGGCCTTGCTTTTATTAAGGTGCTGGAAAGCCATTCTAATCTCGCTCAGACTGATGTCCGGGATATCATTGGAATAATGTCGGATAAGACTCACTCTTGGATCGTTACATTTGCATGTGGCTGCAACGATGACGTGTACAGCTGCTCATAGAACCTCTCAATCTCACTCAAAATCTCAGGTGTCTCGGAAACGATGCTGCCACACTCGGTCTTCAGCTTTGACAATTGGCTCTTTCTGGCAGACAGATATTTGGCAAAGACTTTAGAGCTTTGGTTTCGCTCAACTTACCCAACTTCAATACAAGCTGTATTGAAGTTGCGTAAGTTCCGCGCATGCATTTAGAGATATGTCTGTTCAGTTGCCTGTATGCTGAACTTAGCTTTGTCCGCATGGACAATTTCCACGAGCTTATCATGCATATCGTCCACTTCATTGCAGTCTTCTAGTTACTGGAAACGATTCTGTATCTCGAGCTGAAAGGTTTCGGGACTTTGGATTAGAGCACGAGGGGGACGGAGCGTTTACTTCATTAGACGAGACCTCTCCAACTTAACGTTTAATTTCAGTCTGCCTCTAACAATTCGGTGATCGCTACCAGTTTTCACCCTCGCGATCACGGAGACATCACTGAACAGTTGTCGTCTAGTCGTCATAATGAAGTTACTCTCACTTTTTGTTGAACTGTCGTGGCTCAACTAGGTCCACTTCCTGTGAGGCCGCTTCTCGAAGAAAGAGTTGATCATAAAGAGTCCCTCTTGTTCCATGAAGTCTTGGGTTCCGTTGCCCTATTAGTTGCACGGTGAGCTGAAGCTAGGGAAATTAATATATAAATATTAATTTCCCTAGCTTCAGCTCACCGTGCTCTCTGTTGTGCCTAGTTTTACATTGAAGTCTCCCAATTACACCGTTTAGTGAGTTTTGGATGAATGCATGGCTTTAGAGATATCCTCATACATTTCCTGCACCTCTATCAGGACGTGCCGAAGTGTGACCTTCAGCGAATACCGTTTGGTGATTCTGAGTATAAGGTACGCAACTCTCATCGACACACTCACATGATTTTAAACGTTGTTAACGTGAGACTTGTGGACGATAAATCCGACACCTCCTCAGGACAGATGGTGATAGAACAAATTGCCGGATTCAAGGATTACCGTGTCCTCACCCTCTCTTCGGACCTCGGATAATCCTATAATATGCCAGCGTAACTTGTCTCTTCTTCCAGCTCCAGGGTCTTCTCGTCAGTCCTCAGGGTGTGTGCGTTGTATGTTGCCAGGTCGAGTCGTCTTAGGTGGCAACCGAACCTCCACCGGAAATTTCTTAGCACCCCCTGCCCTGCTGTTACGCTCGCCACCGTAGCCAGGAATAACAAGGCCACCGGGGTCTAGAGCCGTCACTTCGTAACTTTCATCATGGGGGATATTTGCCATAGTTGCCACGCTTGGCGAGCGGTTTGGCTACCGCAGTTTTTTATTGTAATGTTGCTGTTATTAGAAAGATGCTTCTGCCCATCTCCTGCCTGTTTCCCACTGTCGCCTCTTACGATACCCACGGGAAGATATCGGGTAGTGGATATTCTTAATCGCCACCAAACGGCACATTAATTTAAGCAAAAGAACTATTTGTTTTAGTTCTCGTAATCAGTGGTGCAAAAGATCTTATTATCGCTTTGTCGAGGAGTCTGTTACATTGTTCACTTATCATTCTCTTCTTCTTTAACGTCCCATGTCCCAGTGGGAATAATTAAGGTGATGAATACTTTTAAGCCTTTTTACATGAGCAAATGCCTAGGCATACCCATCTCGTGGGGGCAAGGATGTGTTACGTCAGACTCGCACCGAGTAAAACCCCATGGTGTTTCACTTTCGCCGCATGTTGGAAGTCCACGGAAACGCTTTCGCACTCGACTGCTTCAAAACAAGCGCCGGACGCCCCATGGCGCCCTCTCCTCGGGATAAGACAACTCCATATCCTTATATCCCATTATAGGTGCACCAGAGCACTAGGTGTGTCTTCCTCCGCGGCCTATAATTTCACGTAAGTAGACTCCCCTGAGTCCCGTACGTGGAGACCAAATCCTTTTACACCACCGCAAAATGCCAAATTACCTTTTTTTTCTTTTTTTATAGGATAGGGTGACAAACGAGCACACAGTCCACCTGATAGTAAGTGGTTACTGTGACCCATAGACATCTACATCTATCATCAATAAAGACTCAAGATGCAGATGCGTTGTCACCCGTGAGGACTAAGATGGAATGCCTCTTTGCCACTAAAAAGGGTCTCCGGTTCTCTACACTCACCATACGAAACACAGCAGCGTTAAGCTGCTGTTTAACGCTGGTTTTCTGTGAGAGCGTGGTACTTCCCCGGTCGAGCCGACCCATTCGTGCTACAACTATACTACTAAAATAGCTGCAGCATGGCTCTAACACGTAAAAACCTAACATACTTCATGTTATTTTTTCAGACAGCAGTAACTAGATGACGTACTGCCGACGGTGGCTACTTCTTCACGACGTAAGGATTCCGACAATAAATATAATATTCATGTATAGAACTTTTATTTTATTATTTTATTTTTACACCTGTACACCTGTACACCTTGCTTATAGCTTATATTTTATCTTAAAGTAGACCCTATACATGGTAGAGTCTCACGTATATGGCTGCAGTATGAATAGGTAGGCTTGATAACCACGGTCGTGTAGAATATCAGCGAGAAATATTAGTATAATGTACGACTACAAACCCAGAGGAATTGAAGGCACGTTGCCGGCCTTTTAAAAAGGAGTAGGCTTTCTTCTCAAAGATCCATATGTCGTATCGGTTTGGTAAAAATCACTGTTGGTAGCCAATTTCACAAAAAAATGTGCGAAGAAAACACCTCTGGTAAACCGCATATTGATTGACCGCCAGTTGATCTGAATAATTGGCGGTCTGGATGATTTCGCGAAATTTGTCGCGATATGCGATGGTCAAATATGCCGGATTTGTTATATAAAAGTTCGCCTAACTCTAAAACTCGTTTACTCTTTTACAAAATAGTACCCCTTTTTCGTATTTCCACAGTTTCAGGGCACTCCCTTGCTGCCTCAGCCAGTATCGGAGTGCTAGACGTCGATATAACGAGCGACGTGCAGTTTCGTGTTCACTTGGAAGAGAAGGCCAAATTGACTTCTAAAAAGCTTGGTGTGCTCAGCAGGGTGCGACAGGATTTCATGCCGGTACTCCACCTGCAACTTTACAAGACGCAGGCTCGGCCTAACATGGAATACTGTTTCCATCTCTAGGCTGGGGTTCCCAGTGCCATCTTCTTCGATTTGATCACGTCCAGCGCAGAGCGGCTCAAATTGGCGGCAACTAAGCTCTGTCCTATTGGCTTGATGCACTGGTATTGCGAAGATATGTTGCATATCTTTGCGTATTTTACCACATCTATCACCAGCCAATTGAAGGCCGACAATGCATCTGCGATTTCCCTGTTGTCGCAGTTGTTGATTGGCGCCGGTAGTCACTTACCATCTGGTAAGCCGCATGCTCGTTTGCTGCCTCTCCTATGCAAAAAGGCATTCCATCCACTAGCAATTCTTATTGAAAGTATTTTTTTTTACTCTTACTATTGTTTCGGAAAGAAACATCTATTCCGGAAAGAGACAGCATGAAACCCAGCGGGACTCTTTTAGACTCTTGTTGTCCACTGTTATCATTCCTGAGGATACCTCAGGAGTGACTACGCATCTTCATTTTGATTCTTTTTTAGAGGATAATTGTAGATCCATGGACCGTACCATTCACTTATCATCACGGAGACTGTGTGCTCGTTTGTCACTCTTTCGAGTACTTATAATAAAAATCCCTAACCCCTCAGACATTTCTGCATATACCTATAAATCACATTAAATGTAGAATATTTAGTTTTTCAAATAAATGTAGAAATCTTATTTATATATATTTACATACATACATACATATAATCACGCCTCTTTCCCGTAGGGGTAGGCAGAGACCAGTTCTTTCCACTTGCTACGATCCTTACATACTTGTTTTGCTTCGTCCACTTTCATTATTCCCTTCATACATGCTCTACGGTTTAGGGTACTCTTGACCTGGCCTTTTTTCAAGACGTCCCTGATTTGATCTAGAAATGTCCGCCTAGGTCTACCCCTTCCAACACTTTCATTCACACTCGCCTTATACACTTTTTTCGTCTATCGTTCTTCATTCATTCTCTCGACATGGCCAAACCATCTCAGCATACCTTTCTCAATTTTTGTCACTACATCTTCTTTCAGACCACAACGTTTCCTTACCTCACTATTTCTTAGCCTGTCACTCAGTTTAACTCCTATCATACTTCTTAATGCTCTCATCTCAACTGCATTTATTCTGCTTTCATGTTTCTTCTGCCATACCCAAGTTTCACTTCCGTACATGAGTGTCGGAACCAACACCCCCTCATGCACATATTTAAAACTGGAAAAAGTGTATATCTGTATTTTTTTTATAGAATTAGGTTGACAAACGAGCACACAGTCCACCTGATGGTAAGTGGTTGCTGTGGCCCATAGACACCTACATCTATCTTCGTTTGCGCATTAAAATGCAGATGCGTTCTCAGGCGTGAGGACTAAGATGGAATGCCCCTTTTCCAGTAAAAAGGGTCTCCGGTTCTCTACGCTCACCATACGAAACACAACAGCATTAAGCTGTTATTTTAGGCTGGTATTCTGTGAGAGCGTGGTCTTTCCCCGGTCGAGCCGACCCATTCGTGCTACAACTATACTATTAATAAACTCGAATAATAATAATAAATATAATATAACAAAATAATTATAAAATAACTTAATTATTAAATCTGGACAGTCTTTGAAAATAAACCTGTTTGGAGAATCAAATTTAATATATAGGCTCTAGCCCAATCCGTAACAATCTACTGCATCTCGGTATGGGGAGGAGCAGCTAAATCACACTTTATAGATCTACAAAGGGCGCAACGATCCTTGATTAAAGTAATGTACTATAGGTCCTATAGGTTTTCCACCAAAACCCTATACTAAACATCTAAGCTGCATTCCGTTAGGAAACTTTATATTTTACACATGACGCTAAGATATCACAAAACGTCACCTCTTGACCACACCAAACTTATGAAAAGACGGTGCGATATCGTGGCTCCCTCATACCCTGCACGTATAGTTTTTGGCAAATGACTAAATATAGCTCAAGCCCCTCATGCCTGCATATTTACCCCATACAAATGTTTGAGTATAGAAAAACTCTGACCGAATGGCTCCCCACTCTTAATTACGATGACGTTGAAGACATTTTGATGAGAAATAGTTGAACCTGTTGTAAATAACACACACAGACACAACACAAATCAGTAGGTAATGTGACACATTCATAAACTTGCACACATACACACCCACACCCACACACCCACACCCACACACCCACACCCACACACACACACACACACACACACACACACACACACACACACACACACACACACACACACACACACACACACACACACACACACACACACACACACACACACACACACACACACACACACACACACACACACACACACACACACACACACACAAACGCCGCGCGCGTTTGTGTGTGTGTGTGAGGAGTGGGAGTTATAAATCTACGTTGTTATGATTACATAGGAAAGCGAGTATCTTATGATTACTTTCTGGAAGGTCTTAAAAAATTACTTGTAAGAGATTTACTGAAATAAAACATTTTATTTATTTATATATTTATTTGAATTAAAATTATTCTATTCTATTTATTGAGCACAGTCTCACCTTTTTAATAGTAATTTAATAATATGCAGACCACTGGGTTTATCTTGAGCAAAGGACTTCCCTAGAATGCGCCAGCTAGCACGAGTAACTTGGAGGATATACTCATAATAGTGATATAACATATAACACTCAGTACAATACTGAGCGAAGAGGTGCACTCGATGTCAAAGTCAAAATTTTTCATTAAATTTAGGCCTGGTTAAAGTTGTTGTAAACACCAACATTTACACCAGTTCGCCAAATCAAGACCTGCTTAGAGAACAATCAGAGAGATAATCTATTTTTTTTTCAATGCCACCTTTCAATTTAACGGAACGAAGTTCCTTTACGCAGCTTACAGTAGAGTGTACTGATAGAAATTGTCACGTAAGGATAAAGAATTATACCTCCTCCAGCCGACCTTTCCTTCTCTTTCTCTTTTGCTTCTATCCCTTTCTATTATATAAGGTTGTATGTGTGTGCGTTCGCACGAGTATCAAGATTAATACCATAATTTAATTTAATTAACTTAATTTAAACTAAATTAATAAAAAATATTTTCAATCAATAGGAATCTACATAATATTAAATCACGTTTAAAGTTGTAACTAATTGAAACTTCGATCCTGACGGGGTCCCCAGACCGCACAATTTCCTTTTTTATTGAAATGGGGGGAAACGAGCATGCCGCGCAATATTAATTCATTACGAGTATCTACGGCATCTACTGCACTAAAATTAATAGACTTTATGCTTTGACCATTAAAATTATATTATTAAAAAAGTCATTTATCGCTCTGACGCCTCGTGAAATTGCACTGCAATTTATTGAAATTATTATAATAACGCAATCATCACCAGAATGCTATTGTGGATATAGCTGTTGTTCCCTCAGGTTTAGTATATAAAAGCGAACTTGACTGGTACAGACCATCAGTTACAAAGCAAGATGAAGTTGTTAGGTTTAATTCTGGCCTTTATGGCTATCGTTTTCGTTGCGGTGGTAAGTTTTTTTCTTTAAAAAAAATAAATATTATATTGATTTTCTAATTACATATTTTAATTTCTTGTTATCGCTTATATAACGAAAGGGCGTATTTAAGTACTATATTAAAAAAAAAATATTTTACATAGCAGTCATAACCAAAATTTGAGAATATAACGTACAGAAAAGCAAAACGCTCCAGTTCGTTACAAGATATGTCCGATTCCAATTTTTATTTTTTATTTACTCTTTTGATTTACTCTTCTACAGTGTTTGACGCAACCGTGGCAAGCTTACCGAATACATCTCTATATGAAAGTCAAAATTATATTGTGTAGGCGTTTTTCTTACAAAATGTACTCCAGACCAAATTATTGTCACTGCGGCAAGTCTCAACGAAGACTAACAGCAAAGGACAGGATTATATAGAGCACAGGAGTATGCGCAAGCACAGCTGCACTTTCTATTTCCTCACTCTCATGATCCGATGGGATGGTAAATAAACATGATCGGAGAGAGGTCATGCACATGACCAATGGCTTTACGTGTTTTCCGAGGCACGGAGTTTAAACAACGTCAACTACCTAAGTCTCCTACTGAGACTTGACAAAAATACCAAGAACTGATTTTGAACCGAATGATTGTCTCATGATTGGCAGTTACGTACACGACTACTAGCTTAACAAGGTAGTCAAACACGAGACAGTTCATATATATAAATGTCACATGGATGAACATCCAGAACAGGAACAATTAAGTACAGGTCATACCTACAAAAAATTGTTCATTGCAAGATTAGGACCTACAGCTGTCACTGTCACAGCCAAGCCCTTAGTCACAGATTTATTCGTACAACCATTCGTTATACCCTATCAAAAGGGATTTTTGATAGGGTATAACGAATGGTTGTGTAACGCAGGGGTAATGAACATAGGCTAACCCAATATAATTCTTCCTAAGAGGAATATATGCTATAGTTGCCACGCTTGGCGGGTAGTTTTTTAATATTCTAAGTTGTTGTGGTAGCATAAATGGGTCCGCTCGACCGGGTTACGACGAATCTCTCACAGCCGTATCAGCAAAATGCTTAACTTGCCGTTTATAAAATGAGTGTAGATAACAGAAGACCCTTTTTTACTGGATATGAGGCAATCTATTTTAGTCCTCAGGGGCGAGAACGCAACTGCATTTTGATTCTTAATAAAGCATAGATATAGATGTCTATAGGCCACAGCATCCATTTACCATTAGATGAACTGTGTGCTCGTTTGTAACCTTTATTCTTTAAAAAAAACAAAACAAACACCAAACCTTTAGACCCACCCGCGGCTTGACACTATGAAAGTCTATTTATATTTTTTTATAATAATCTAAATACATTTTGTAATATAGAGTGGAATGAGTGCAGTTCCTAAGGGCGTTGGTTATGAGGGTAAGGGGCGTGCCGGCTGCCGCGGCGGCGGTGGCAATGGAGGTGGCGGCAATCCACCACCACCACCAACGCCATCAGAAGCGCCGACAAGTGAGTCCTTTTGGGTATTCTACATAATTTTTTTACTATATAGTAGCTACTATATCCTCGGCAGCAATATATAGCTTTACTGCCCAGGAATCCATCTGGGTGGTAGGTACCACCCTCTTAAGTATTTCTACCATCAAAAGGAAGTGCTTGCTGATGTGTTCCAGTCTGAAGCATAGAGAATGCCAGTTTAAAGGCTGTGAGGCATTTTACTTTGAACCTCAGGGGTGACAAACAATCTGTAGACTTCTTTGTTTGAAGTGAAGAAAGTGTCCATGAATAGCAGTAGCCAATTAGCAACAGGTGATCGTTTGTCACTTTAATTTAATAATAATTTAAAATGAAAACTTTTGTACAACCGACTTCAATATAAATTATTAAAAACGAAAAAACTATTGGTCTGACCTTGATCAAATTCATACGGGACCACATGTGAAGCATCAGCTTTCAAAAAAAATAAGAACCATCGAAATCGGTTCACACAGTAAAAAGTTGTGAGGTAACATATATAAAAAAATACAGTTGTACTGAGTATCGTCTCCTTTTTGAAGTCGGCAGAAAAGAGCTATTTGTTCTAGTTCTCGTAATGAGTGATGCAAACGGTCCTATTGTAGCCTTTTAGAGGAGTCTGTTATATTTTACACATATCTTTCTATTCTTCTTTAACTTCCCCTTACAGTTTATTACTTGATATGGAACTTTCCCATAGTGAAGATACGTCACGGCTTCAGGTACATTGACGATCGCAGCACCAGATGTTTTACATCTTTGATATTGCTCGTCTGGCTATTTTGAAAGACGATATTTATAAAACGAGATTTACGTGGTAGAGCCATGCTGCAGCTATATTAGTAGTATAGTTGTAGCACGAATGGGTCGGCTCGACCAGGGAAGGACCACGCTCTCACAGAATACCAGCGTCAAATATCAGCTTCATGTTGCTGTGTTTCGTATGGTAAGTGTAGAGAACCAGCTTCATGCTGCTGTGTTTTGTATGGTGAGTTTAGAGAACCGGAGACCCTTTTTACTAGAAAATAGGCATTCTATCTTAGTCCTTACGGGTGACAACGCATCTGCATTTTGATTCGCAAACGTCTATGAGCCACAGCACCCACTCACCATCAGGTGGACTGTGTGCTCGTTTGTCACTTTATCCTATAAAAAAGAGATGGTATACCGTAACAACTAGCTGATAGAACTATTTTTCTGTCTACGTGTCTGTCTATGGCACTTACTACCTATTTCTATCATCAAATAACAGAGGTTGCACTCCTGTGTTCAAGTTTAAATGGCGTAGAGAGCCAGTATGACTACAGGTGAGCCATTCCATCTCAGTCCTCAGAGATGACGATGCATCTGTAGCTTGTATTTACTATTATAAGCCATTGCTTGACCACTATGCCACCCGATGGTAATGCTGATGCAACCCAAGATGGTAAAGTGCACTGACTTAAAGAAGTTTTTAATACGCTCACGTTTCAATCGTTGTATAGTTGTAGCACGAATGGGTCGGATTGACCGGGGGACCACGCTCTCACAAAATACACGCGTAAAATGGCAGCCTGACACTGCTGTGTTTCGTGTGGTGAATGTAGAGAATCGGAGACCCATTTTACTGGAAAAGAAGCATTCCATTTTAGTCCTCACGGGTGACAACGCATCTGCATTTTGATTCTTTACTGAAGATAGTTAAATGTAGATTGTCTATGGGTCACAGCAACCACTTACCATCAGGTGGACTGTGTGCTCGTTTGTCACCCTATCCTGTAAAAAAATCGGATGGAAAGACATGCTGGCAACTTATTCACTTTCTTTGCGCACTCATCACGAAAGGTGAAGCAAACCATTAAAGCTTTTTTGTTCAAAGTTTGTTTTATTCCATGAGTTGCAAAAGCCACTTATTCGATAGCCTGTTATTTGATTTGTCTCTATTGTTTAAAAGAAATCCTGCAGTCTCTTACTCTTACACAAAGGAGTTCCATGGGAGTAACTAGAGTGATGAATACTTTTACGCCTTTTTACATGGGCAAATGCTTAAGCATACCTTACTTGTGGAGGTAACGTTGGTAGGTAACGTTAAGGGTTACGTCGGACTCGCACCGACTAAAATTATGGGGTTTAGTCGGTCACTTTCGCCGCATATTGGAAGTCCTCGGAAACGCTTTCGCACTCAACCGCTTCTCAATGAACGCCGGACGCCCCATGGCGGCCTCTCCTCGGGATAGAAGAGCTTCATATTCTTAAATCCCAGGATAGGTGCGCCAGAACACTAGGTGCGTCTTCCTCTGCGGCCTATAAATTCACGTAAGTAGCGGACTCCCCCGAGTCCCGTACGTGGAGGTTGAATCCTTTTACACTACCCCAAAATGGCAAATTACCTAATTTACTCCATGTTAATTTTTCAGCCAGCAGTGGCTAGATGACGTACTGCTTACGGTGACCACTGCTTCACGACGTAAGGATTCCGATAATAAATATATTATTCATGTATTAAACTTTTATGTTATTATTTTAGTTTTAAGTGGACCCTGTATACCTGTACATATTGCTTGTATTTTGTCTTTAAGTAGACCCTGTACATGGTAGAGTCTCGCTGGCTGCAGCATGTGTGTGTCGTCTTGACAGTGGAAGAACCACGGTCGTACAGAATACCAGCGGGAAATACCATCATATTATACAATTACAACTCCAGAGGAATTGGAGGCGCGTTGTCGGCATTTTAAAAAGAGTAGGCTTCTTTCTCGAAGGTCCCTAAGTTGTATCGGTCTGATGGCACTTGTGGTAGCCAATTCCACAAAGAAATTGTGCGAGGAAAAAACTTCTGGTAGATCGCACAATGATTGACCAGTTCATATAAATAATTGACGGTCTGGATGGTATCGCGATATTTGTCGCAATGTGCGGTGGTCAAATATGCCGCATTTTTTTTTATAAAAGTGACGTGAACTCTAGAAGTCTTTCAATGGGGACAAGGCATTTCATCTTATAATGGAATAGAATATATGTTTATTCAATATATATTACTAGCAATTCTTATTGAAAGTATTTTCTTTTATTTTTACCATTGGTTCGGGAAGAAACATTTATTCCGGGAAGAGACAGCAAGAATCTTCTCTCTACTGGACTCTTTTTGACTCCTGTTGTCCATTGTTGTCATTCCTATGGATTACCTCAAGAATGACACCGCATCTTCATTTTGATTCTTTATCGAGAATAATAGATCTATGGACCGCAGCATTCACTTATAATCAGATAGAATGTGTGCTCGTTTGTCATTCTTACTTTGACGCTTTATTTTGACCCTAGCTGAGCAGAAATTACAGCATAAATTTAAAAAATTTGGAAAATCCTAAACACAAACGTCAAGTTGTGATGCGCTGTTACAATATTTCAGTAATTACGTATTATTTCAGTGGTAGTCATGCTACAGCTATATTAAGACATAAAACAAAAACACAGTTTAAAACTAAGTTAAAAAAGTTCATACTAATAAATAGTAAAATTTTACATTTGTATCCTGATGATACAACAATATAAGCCGTAGTTATTATGTGTGTATATGTATATATATATATATATATATATATATATATATATGTATATTTGTATTAAGCTTTTTCCTTTTTTTTTTGCATGTTAGGAAATAAGAGAGCATTTTTCTTCTGCCAACAAACTGCTGTTTGGCGGACTGTAAAACTTTAATAGTGTAAATTTAAATAATTTTGTTAAATAAAATAATATAAAAAAATTATTAATTAATATTACCACGCTCTCGCAGAATACCAGCGTAAAATAGAAGCTTAATGCTGCTGTGTTTTGTTTAGTTAGTGTATAGAACCGGAGAATCTTTATTATTATTTATACTTTATTGTACACCACAAAAAACGATAAAAAAGAACAAATTACAAGGAGTAAAACTTAAGAGTTAGGTATAATAAGGCGGTCTTATCGCTAAAAAGCGATCTCTTCCAGAAAACCTTAAGATGCCATTAAAAACATAACTTATAAAAAAACCAAGTCTCGCAACTCAGTTCTTCTACCGTAAAAAGTTGTGAGATCCATGTAATACCAATTCGGTTAATTTATTCAGTCCCTACTTAAGGGTCCTTCTGTCTTAAGTTATTACGTAATTAGCTAACCTAACAACATCTTATAGTGACCACATCAATACTAAAAATCTTTTATATTTTAAATACATAGATTGACTTGGCCATCGCATGAAAACACAATGTATCTCTCAAGTAATACATATTATATTAAATTAGATTGTTTAATGCGACTGCTATACCAACAAAACTTTGCCTTGAATGTTTTGTTGGTATAGTGGTCGTAAAAACGGTTGCTAATCATAAGCTCCTGCGTACCCGTTTCGGGACAAAATTGGTTATAGGAAATTTTCGTATCTTGAAAAGCTGCAGATGTAGTCAACGCCTTACAAGAAATCACTAGTAGTTGTGTAGTAATGGATAGGTGAAATAATCAGTTCGTTAGAGCCTATCAAAAGTCCACAGCAGAACAAATGACCCCACCCCCATAGACTGCATCATATAGAGGATATTTACCACAGGTGCCAAGCTTAGCAGGTGGGTTCGTAATTGCAGTTTTTTATTTTCAATCGTTATTAAGAAGACGATGCTGTCTATCTCTTGTATATTTTCCCCTATAGTCTCTTACGACAACTACAGAACGATGTAGGGTAGTGGATATTCTTACACCGTCACTACACGGTTAATGTTTGTTCTATACGTGGCAGAGCCATGCTGCAGCTAAATTAGAATACTAACGTAAAATAGCAGCTTAATGCTGCTGTGTTTTGTATTATAAGTGTAGAGAACCGGAGACCCTTTTAACTGGAAAAGAAGCATTCCATCTTAGTCCTCACGGGTGACCATGCATCTACATTTTGATTCGCAAACAAGGATAAATGTAGATGCCTATCTATGGGCCACAGCAACCACTTACTTACTTAGGTGGACTGTGTGCTCGTTTGTCACCCTATCCTATACAAAATGTGTGGTTGATGCGGTTTATAATCACCTACAATCAACTCCAAACAAAGAATCTGATATAAGTGTACCTCATGAAACAAGTTTGTAACTTTTTCATTAATTTAATTATTAATATGGCCGCCGAGTAGTAACAAAATACAAAAAATAATAATGACACGTAACAAAATACAAAATACATTGATATATAAAAAATAAAATATAAAAACCCTCATGTTACTTAATGATTTACAATTTGCATGGTAATGTCAGAAAAATATTACGAAATGAGTTTTTAAGACAATTAAAAAGATCGTCTTTGAATATTAAGGTGGGGTCACACCAAAACAAAAGCAACAACACTAAATTCATGACAGGTTTTTAATTAAACAAATAAAAAAAGTTATAACATTTTGGGAATGTCTGTTTTCGTCGATAGCACTTTAATAATTAAATGTCATGATTATAATATGCTCAAGTTACTGCTTAATAATCTATGAAAATTTACTGTGACTAATGCACAATTTCTATATTTAAAACGTTTCGTTTCCACATACAAATACAGACGTTTTACAGCACGAGAAGTATTTGAATACAGATACCACGCATTCGAACCAAATGGTTTGCTTTGTCGTTCATCGTACGTTCACCAAAGGAATGGGACAATCTGCCAGTTTCTGTATTTCTATTCGATTACGAGTATTCAAGGCAAGAGTGCGTCACCACTAATCATTGAACTTAGAACAGTTTTAAAAATACGATACGGCAATTCTTTAATTTAGGATCTTTAAGTGTTTTAAATATTCTATAGTCGTTTTAACTTGCCAAATGTTTGCCATATAGTGTGTTATAAAAACAATTTTTACATATACTCCGTGAGTGATCAAACGAATCGTAACATAGAACGAAACGTTTTATGAATACAGAAAAATGGCATGTCTTTTCGTCGTTCTTTCATTTTATATTACGTCTTTTATTTTACCATTTGTTCTTTTAACTTTGAAATTTATAATCGTTAAAATCATAAATACTTTTTACAAGGTACTAAACAGAAAATGACGACAATTTTGGCAGTCATAAACATCTTATTTTATTTTTAAAAATAGTAAAAGATAATTCATCATAAAAAAGAAAAACAAAGTTTTGAGACACATTAAAACAATTTACGATGGTGTCATCTACCCCATTCTATCGTCTTTTATAATAATGGAAAATTATCAATTAATGTGAATAAGCCCTTAGAAAATAAATGAAGTTTTTGAGAGAGCATTTAAAATTCAATTAATATTTAAGTAAATTGTCTACGTTTGTTCTTCTATAACCGGTATCTCGAATGGTTAGCAGTAACCTAGCGTAATTATTATAGCCTAGTCGCTGTGTTCTTTGGAGTGATCAGGTGTCAGTGATCTAGTTCTTGTGGCTCCTGCAGGTGCTGCAGCTCTTCCAGGTGTTGTTTCTCCTCTTCCTCTCTTTATAGTGCTTCCCTTTCTGCAGCGATGCGTGCGTGCTGCTCCGCTATAAATCGAAACAGGTTTAAGTGCTTTAAGGTTGCAGTTGCTACTGCTTCGGACTGCTGGGGGACCGAGGGTAAAACATCTGAAATATAATTATAATTCAAAATTATTTTTACATGATAAAGCCACACTGCAACTATTTTATGGTTTTAGCACGAATCGGTCGGCCCTATCAGGGAAGGACCACACTCTCGCAGAATACCAGCGTAAACTGGCAGCTTAATGTTGCTGTGTTTCGTATTGTAAGTGTGGAAAACTGGAGAACCTTTTTCTGGAAATAAAACATTTCATCGTAGTCTTCAAGAGTTCCTCGCGAGGACGCATCTGCGTTTTGATTCGCAACTGAGGATAGATGTGGATGTCTATGGGCCACAGAAACAACTTACCGTCAGGTGGACTGTGTTCTTGACTGTATCCTTGACACCCTTATTTTATAAAAAAAAAACAATTGTAACCACGTTCTCAGTTACCAGCGGTGCTTAATGTTTCAAGTCTTTAGTCACCGGGAAGGTAGTTGAAATCCATATCTATAAACTCTTACGTCTGTTACTCGGAGGGGTAGGCAGAGACTATGGACTTTCATTTGGCACGACCTTGACACACATCTCCCACTTTTTTCACATCAATATACCTACGCATACATGCTCGTCGGTTAATGGTACTCTTATTTGGCCCATCTATACAAATAAATAAAATTGAAGTGTCCGTTTGTAATATCAAAATAACAGCTTCTTACTAAATACGTATGAAAGTGTATACGGTACATAAAATAAAAACACAATTATTAAAATGTTTGTCTGTTTGTTCCGGCTAATCTCCAAAGTGTTTGGACCGATTTTGACGGGACTTTCACTAGCAGATAGCTGATGTTCTATGGAGTAACTTAGGCTTACTTTTATTTTAGAAAAAGAATTAGGGTTCCGCTCAAAACTGAACGCGCGCGTAGGCGCAGGGAACAGCTAGTCTTTAATATATCGCCTATTTGGTCAATAAACTTCCCCTCCTTCTTTAGGGCCTCCCTTGTCGACTCTACCGCTCACGTTCTATGGGAAGGCCTATGTTCACTAGTGAACTTTGACAAGCTGTTAAGAATATCTGGTATGTCCCAAACAACTAACAGCCTGCCCTAAGCGTAGTCTTTAAGATTTTAAGGTCTCAATTTTGACCTCAATAGGTACCTACGGTTGACTTTTAACAGACTTCAGAAAAGTGTGTAGCAAATAATTTGAAAGCATTCAACTTAATTTCGGGATGAGCATGTTCCTCAGCTATCTTTGAGTATAACTGGTAGTGTCTGTCCTTCGCCCGGGCAACAGACTCAGAGTCCTTAGGGTGTTCTGGTGGAACTTCACTAAGTAATGGATGGAAGCCCTCTTTATCCGCGACGTATTCCACTGTGCGGACTTTTTGACGGGGGTACGTACGTCGACGTAGGAGTATGATCATTCATCATCATCATCATTACAGCCCTTCACAAGTCCACTGCTGAACATAGGCCTCCCCCAAAGAATGCCACAAAGCACGGTCCTGAGCCACCTGCATCCATCGACTTCCTGCATGTCTTACCAGGTCGTCACTCCATCTCGTGGGGGGACGCCCTACACTTCGCCTACCGGTACGAGGCTGCCACTCGAGAACCTTTCTTCCCCATCGGTTGTCGGTTCTTCGAGCTATATGGCCGGCCCACTGCCACTTCAGCTTACTAATCCGTTGGGCTATGTCGGTCACTCTGGTTCTACTGCGGATATCCTCATTCCTAAGTTTATCACGCAGAGAAACTCCGAGCATAGCCCTCTCCATAGCTCGCTGAGCGACCTTGAGCTTCCTCATACGGCCAGCAGTGAAGGACCACGTCTCAGTTCCATAAGTCATTACTGGCAACACGCACTGGTTGTACAATTTCGTTTTCAGGTTTTGAGGTATGTCTGACGAGAAGATGTGTCGTAGCTTCCCGAACGCTGCCCAGCCGAGTTGAATCCGTCGATTGACCTCTCGGTCGAAGTTGGACTTACCTAGTCGGACTATTTGTCCCAGGTAAACATACTCGTCAACAACTTCGAGCTTAGTGTTCCCAACAACTACCGGCATAGGTGTGACATGGACATTAAACATGATCTTTGTTTTGTCCATGTTCATCTTAAGACCTATCCGTTGGGAAACACTATCGAGGTCATTGAGCATAGTGCTTAGGTCCTCCAGCGATTCTGCCATAAGGACTATATCGTCGGCAAATCGAAGGTGAGTGATGTACTCGCCATTGATGTTGATACCGTATCCTTTCCAGTCCAGAAGCTTGAAAACGTCTTCCAATGCAGCGGTGAAGAGTTTCGGGGATATGACGTCACCCTGTCTTACACCTCTCTGCAATTGGATAGGTTTCGTACTCTGGTTCTGTACTCGGATAGCCATCGTAGCCCTACTGTACAAGCACTTCAACACTTCGATATACCGACAGTCAACTTGGCACCGCTGAAGGGACTGCAGCACCGCCCGAATTTCGACGGAATCAAAGGCTTTCTCATAGTCCACATACGCCAGACATAGTGGCAAATTGTACTCTTCGGACTTCTGTACAATTTGCCGAAGGGTATGTATGTGGTCTATGGTGCTAAAGCCCTTTCGGAAACCGGCTTGTTCGGGAGGCTGGAAGTCGTCAAGTCTGCGCGCGAGACGATTCGTAATGACTCTCGAAAACAGCACGTAGACGCGGCTCAGAAGGGAAATCGGTCTATAGTTCTTCAAGAGGGCGTTGTCACCTTTCTTGAAGAACAAGATCACCGCACTTCTGCTCCACGCCTCCGGTGTAATGCCACCATGGAGGACGGAATTAAAGAGCTTCTGAAGGACTTCAAGTACCGGTCTTCCACCCGCTTTCAGAAGCTCCGCTGTAATTCCATCCTCGCCTGGGGCCTTACCGTTTTTAAGGTGCTGGAGATCCATTCTAATCTCGCTCAGACTGACGTCCGGGATATCTTCGGAATAGTGTCGGATGAGACTCGCTCTTGGATCGTTACTCACACTTGCGTGTGGCTCCAACGATGACGTGTACAGCTGCCCATAGAACCTCTCAATCTCACTCAAAATCTCAGGTGTCCCGGAAACGATGCTGCCACATTCTGTCTTCAGCTTTGACAGTTGGCTCTTTCTGGCAGACAGATCTCTGGCAAAGACTTTGGAGCCTTGGTTCCGCTCGATCGCTTCTTCAATACGAGCTGTATTGAAGTTGCGTAAGTCCCGCCGCATGCACTTGGAGATCTGTCTGTTCAGATGCCTGTATGCTGTCAAGTCTGTTGAAGAATGTAGCTTCATCTCCCGTCTAACAGCCATGAGATTAAGAGTGTGATCGGAGAGTTTTTGTGTTCTTCTGCGGCGGGTCTTGCAGAACTTAGCTCCGACCGCATGGACAGTTTCCACGAGCTTGTCATTCATATCGTCCACTTCATTGCAGTCTTCTAGGCACTGAAAACGGTTTTGTAACTCGAGCTGAAAGGTCTCGGGACTCTGGAACAGAGCACGAGGGGGACGGAGCGTTGACTTCATTAGACGAGACCTCTCCAACTTAACGTTTAGGTTCAGTGTGCCTCTAACCATTCGGTGATCGCTACCAGTTTTCACCCTCGCGATCACGGAGACATCACTGAACAGTTGTCGTCTGGTCGTCATAATGAAGTCAATCTCATTTTTTGTCGAACCGTCGGGGCTCGACCAGGTCCACTTCCTGTGGGGCCGCTTCTGGAAGAAAGAGTTCATCATAAAGAATCCCTCTTTCTCCATGAAGTCGGCCAGCTGCTGGCCCCTTGGGTTCCGTTGCCCTATTCCAAATTTCCCTACTTTCAGCTCACCGTTCTCTCTTGTGCCTAGTTTTGCATTGAAGTCTCCCATTAACACCGTATATTGGGTTTTGGAGGAATGCATGGCTCTAGAGATATCCTCATACATTTCCTCCACCTCCCCATCGGGGTGTGCCGAGGTTGGTGCGTAAACCTGTATGACCTTCAGCGAATACCGTTTGGTGATTCTGAGTATAAGGTACGCAACCCTCGTCGACACACTCCCGATCTTTACAACGTTATTAACGAGAGACTTGTGGACGATAAATCCGACACCTCCTTGGGACAGATGGTCGCCCTCCCGGTGATAGAGCAAGTTGCCGGATTCGAGGATTACCGTGTCCTCCCCCTCTCTTCGGACTTCGGATAATCCTATAATATGCCAGCGCAACTTGTCTATCTCTTCTTCCAGCTCCACGATCTTCTCGTCAGTCCTCAGAGTGCGTGCGTTGTACGTTGCCAGGTCGAGTCGTCTAAGGTGGCAACCGAACCTCCACCGGAGATTCTTAGCACCCCCTGCCCCGCCGTTACCATGGTCGCCACCGTAGCCAGGAATAGCGGGGCCGCCGGGGACTGGGGGCCGTCTCTTAGTAACTTTATTCATTTGGGGGGTATTTGCCATAGTTGCCACGCTTGGCGAGCGGGTTGGCAACCGCAGTTTTTTTTTTTTATTGTCTGGCTATTATCAGGAAGATGCTGCTGCCCATCTCCTGCCTGTTTCCCTTTGTCGCCTTTTACGACACCCACGGGAGGATATGGGGTAGTGGTATTCTTGACCGCCACTACACGGCAAGGAGTAGGAGTATGAACCTGGAAGGAAATAATAATATAATTTAAACATACATAAATGTATTAGCAATTATACCAACGGATCGCTGTAGTAGCAATGGGCTGGCAGCTTGAAGAACCGACAACCAATGGCCAGAAAAGGTTCTCGGGTGGCAGCGTATGGGTAGGCGAAGTGTACGACTACTCCCCACTAAATGGAGTAACAGCCAGGTAAGACATGCAGGAAGTCAATGGTTGAGGAGCGATAAAATAAAAATTTTATCAAGGGTTTATTACGATTTTACGCCACTATAAAATGTTTTGAAGTTGATATCATGTTGTTCTCGATGTTTGCGAAAGGAAACATTATCACGAGAAATGTATATATGTATAATAAATATTAATATAAAGCAATAATTATAATTATAATGCATTATTTGGTATGGATATTTATTTGGGTAGTGGATATTCTTAACCGCCACTACACGGCGACTTGCCCTATCACCGGGGTTGGCGACCATCTGTCCCAAGGAGGTGTCGGATTTATCGTCCACAAGTCTCTTGTTAACAACGTTGTAAAGATTGAGAGTGTGTCGACGAGACAAAACACAATATATGGTGTTAATGGGAGACTTCAATGCAAAACTAGGCACAAGAGAGAAAAATAAAATATGTCTCTTTGTGTCATTATATGATAAACCTATCTTATTTAATTTTTGTGTGAAAATTGTGTGTTTAATTGATTTAAATCTAAGCATACTATAATATTGCACTTTTTTATTAAATAGAGAAGACTTATAACTATTCATTGTCATCTTTTTAGTGATACATTTATTTACCCCTTTTGCCTTGGCTATAGTCTTATTCTCTAAGTTAAAAGCGTACATTTTGGATCGTAAACCCACAAATTCTTTCATGATTTTACCATTATTTTCATTTTTAAAAAAACCTAATTTCTTTTTATTTAATTTTGGATATTCAAAAATATTATTTGTATCATAATCTGAGGTATCAAAGTATGATGAAAGGTCAGGTTTTATATCAGTGTAAAAATCATTTGTAAATATATGATATATTAAACTATCCGTATCTGTATACAATAATTTGATTTTACTAAACTTTTTAATCATATAGTTATAATGAAAATCATACATTAATGTTTTTGAAATATCTAAAATGCAAAACCCTAAATAAATTGGTTTGTTATATATTAACTTCGTTTTTCGCAACTGAACCGCAACTAGGTTTTCCGAAAATATTGAAAGGCTATGAAATTGTGGTTTAGCGATTAGATCTTGAGCACCTAAAGCTTTACCCTGGTTCTCCCAGTGCGTAACTAATTTTATGTTAACCCTTTTTTCAATATTCTCCATAGTCTTACCGAAGACTGAATTATTCATTAATTTATAAAAATCTTTTTCGAAATCTGATTTTGCTAAAGTTCTTAATTTTGTGTTTAGATCTATGTACATCTTCAACCAGGGAGACTGTTTAAATTTTAAAACTCTATGAATTTTAGTTAATTTAACCCCCATTTCTATGCACTGCTTTAAATTTCTGTAATGAATTACATATTTATCTTTATTATTTAAATTTGGGACTAGTTTATTCTCATTAATATTGCCTACACAAATGTTTTCTGGACATAAAGGAAAGTCCGAATGTAAATCATGAAGTTCATCTGGATATTCCAAATCAACTTCTAAAATAAAACCGAAGTCTGATGTCTTAGACACATTAAATTCTGTATTTGGATTTACCCATTCGAATCCACCAGTAGGAAGATATTGAGACATAGCTTAACCATATAAATTGTTGGCATCAAAATATGTGATATATCAATTTGGTTTCCCTGTATCATAATCCTCCATGTATTTGTTATTAGCTCTAGCATAACGATTACTACATTGAGATACACCACCTCTGATACCTGATCTAATAAATGCAATTTTCTCATAATCTGTTAAAAGTTCTAATTCTATTTTTGTATATTTTAACATTGCATCCCAACTTAAACCGGGTGCTGTGTAATAATGGACAGGGTCTAAATCATATGTATTAATACATAACTTTCTAAAGTTTTCAAATACATCGGATAAAAGTAAAACGTCTGTTTTTAAATACAGGTTTGAATAATCTAGCATATTACAACACCCAAAATGTTCCCAAACATCTTTAGCATGATTGTAATCATCATTTGAAATATGTGAATCTGTGAGTGAACTATAAAAACATTTTTGTTCAGGGAGCGATGTTAGACTTAAACTATCATAATTAGTCATAAGTTCATATGGATAAACACCTTTCCGTTTTAAACGAAAGAAATCTTCATCATTAGGGTAATTTCTACGTAATTCTTGAAATTGATCATTACTGAGATTTTTGGCCAATTCTTCTAATTTACACGATAAAAACTTAAATGAATCTAAGAATCTCAATATAATTTCGTGGTTATTCACTTTTAATTTTTTGGAAAAGGATATATATTTTTCTTTATTTTGAGGGATAACTTCGACTTCACCATCACAAAAGTTTAACGCGTGAACAATAAAATGCGCATCATAGTGACTAAGGTTGTGTAAAAATATTGGTATATAACGAGGTGTTCTGATCTTCGAACAACATGATTCATGAGCAACACCTATAAAACTACCAGTGTACCAATCAAAATCATAAAAATGTTTTGCCAACTCAGTTTCACAAATATGACAAATGGTTGCATTTGAAATTTGGTTTTTGTCTTCATTTGTTAGCGGAAGTGGTGGATATTTTTGAAGTCTATTTATTTCTTTTAGATTGTTAGATAAACTTTCCATAAACACTTGTGCACAGTTTGGTCCGCAATATGTTACATATTTTGATAATTTATCATCATATGAACATTTTATATAATATCCAAAACTATGTACTTCATGTTTCTGAATATTACGAGTGAAAGGTTTGGAAGGATCGTTAGAACATGATTCTATTGGTTTTAAAAATGCCTCAAAATCAGCATAAACTACGAATGGTATCTTTAACTATTTTTCATAACTATCAAATTTAATTTTATCATTTGAAATAGGTTGACCAAACCCAGAAATAAACCCAGTGGTCTGCATATTATTAAATTACTATTAAAAAGGTAAGGCTGTGCTCAATAATTAAAATAGAATAATTTTAATTCAAATAAATATATAAATAAATAAATAAATAAATAAAAAGTTTTATTTCAGTAAATCTCTTACAAGTAATTTTTTAAGGCCTTCTAGAAAGTAATCATAAGATACTCGCTTTTCTATGTAATCATAACAACGTAGATTTATAACTCCCACTCCCCACACACACACACAAACGCGCGCGGCGTTTGTGTGTGTGGGGGGGGGGGGGGTTGTGGGTGTGAGTGTGTATGTGTGCAAGTTTATGAATGTGTCACATTTCCTACAGATTTTTGTTGTGTCTGTGTGTGTTATTTACAACAGGTTCAACTCTTTCTCACCAAAATGTCTTCAACGTCATCGTAATTAAGAGTGGAGAGCCATTCGGTCAGAGTTTTTCTATACTCAAACATTTGTATGGGGTAAATATGCAGGCATGAGGGGCTTGAGCTATATTTTGTCATTTGGCAAAAACTGTACGTGCAGGGTATGAGGGAGCCACGATATCGCACCGTCTTTTCATAAGTAGGTGTGGTCAAGAGGTGACGTTTTGTGATATCTTAGTATCATGTGTAAAATATAAAGTTTCCTAACGGAATGCAGCTTAGATGTTTAGTATAGGGTTTTGGTGGAAAATCTATAGGGCCTATAGTACATTATTTTAATCAAGGATCGTTGCTCCCTTTCTTAATCTATAAAGTGTGATTTAGCAGCTCCTCCCCATACCGAGATGCAGTAGATTGTTACGGATTGGGCTAGGGCCCATATATTAAAGTTGATTCTCCAAACAGGTTTATTTTCAAGGACTATCCAGATTTAATAATTAAGTTATTTTATTATTATTTTGTTATATTATATTTATAATTATTATTCAAGTTTATTAATAGTATAGTTGTAGCACGAATGGGTCGGCTCGACAGGGGAAAGACCACGCTCTCACAGAATACCAGCGTAAAATAACAGTTTAATGCTGCTGTGTTTCGTATGGTTAGTGTAGAGAACCGGAGACCCTTTTTACTGGAAAAGGGTCATTCCATCTTAGTCCTCACGGCTGAGAACGCATCTGCATTTTAATTCGCAAACGAAGATAGATGTAGGTGTCTATGGGCCACAGCAACCACTTACCATCAGGTGGACCGTGTGCTCGTTTGTCAACCTAATTCTATAAAAAAATACTGATATACACTTTTTCCAGTTTCAAATATATATAAATAAGATTTCTACATTTATTTGAAAATATTCTACATATAATTAATGTGATTTATAGGTTAATGCAGAAATGTCTGCGCGGTTAGGGATTTTTATTATAAGTACTCGAAAGAGTGACAAACAAGCACACGGTCTCCGTGATGATAAGTGAATGCTACGGTCCATGGATCTACAATTATCCTCTAAAAAAGAATCAAAATGAAGATGCGTAGTCACTCCTGAGGTATCCTCAGGAATGATAACAGTGGACAACAAGAGTCTAAAAGAGTCCCGCTGGGTTTCATGCTGTCTCTTTCCGGAATAGATGTTTCTTTTCGAACCAATAGTAAGAGTAAAAAAAATACTTTCAATAAGAATTGCTGGTGGATGGAATGCCTTTTTGTATGGAGAGGTAGCAAACGAGCATGCGGCACACCAGTTGGTGTGCCGCATGCTCGTTTGCTACCTCGTTTGACACACAAGTGACTACCGCCGCCCATCAACAACTGCGACAACAGGGGAATCGCAGATGTATTGTCGGCAAGGTGGTAGTCAATTCCACAAGGAATTTGTGCGAGCAAGAAACATCTTCAGGTGGACCGCTAATCATGCAATGGTATCTCAGGTTTTGTCGCGATGTGCGATGGTGAAATTGATGAATGATTGGTGAATTGATTCAATTGGCTGGAATTAGTCCGAACAATTCCTCAGATCACTCTTCGTGGTGATAGATGCGGTAAAATACGCAAAGATATGCAACATCTCTTCGCAATACCAGTGCATCATGCTAATAGTACAGAGCTCGGTTGCCGCCAATTTGAGCCGCTCTGAGCTGGACGCGATCAAATCGAAGAAGATGGCACTGGGAACCCCAGCCCAGAGATGGAAACAGTATTCCATGTTAGGCCGAGCCTGCGTCTTGTAAAGTTGCAGGTGGAGTACCGGCATGAAATTCTGTCGCACCCTGCTGAGCACACCAAGCTTTTTAGAAGCCAATTTGACCTTCTCTTCCAAGTGAACACGAAACTGCACGTCGCTCATTATATCGACGTCTAGCACTCCGATACTGGCTGAGGCAGCAAGGGGAGAGCCCTGAAACTGTGGAGATACGAAAAAGGGGTACTCCATAGTAAAAGAGTAAACGAGTTTTAGAGTTCGCCTAACTTTTATAATATTTTACCATCGCATATTGCGACAAATTTCGCGAAATCATCCAGACCGCAGTAGCATGCACGGTTCTGGAGATGGGCAGATCAATTAGCTAATATCTAATTGATATCCGGTAAGGGCCTCCACCGTCATTAGCGTCCCATTGTTCCTATTTCTATTGTTCTATTGTTCATTAATCACCTTCATTGCAGCGTGTGCGTCGACTATATCAGTGCTATTGTATTATACTTCTTTGTTCCTAATTATACAACGCTAATCTGAATCATCAATAAAACACATTACATAATTTTGTTACAATTTTTATTTATAAAATACAAAATCTTATTAATTATTATCTATAAAATAGGAGCGAAACATCTCATCCACTAAAATATCGTTGTACAATGTGTTCCTTGTAAATATACTCGTAAAACTATGTATTGAACATCCTTGAAATTTATATAGCAAATACGTTAAGCAATATTCGCCACAAACTGAAGTCCACTCATTCTGAATCCTATCAACATTCCAGTTCCATCTTTTACAATTCCTTTTTAAAAACTCTAGATGATATCGTACAGGTGATCGTCCATATGAATCAAAATATTGACCGACGTCATTCGTATCGATATATAAAGCTACCCAATGTGACCCTGGTTTATCATCTGTATCCAAATTACATATTATATACGTTGGTACGTGGGTATACATAGGCAGTCTATTAGCTGCATAAACATTATTTTCTAGACTGGGGTGAATCTTTTTCAGATGTTGTTGTACATCTAGTGTATCCATGATATTACTGCTATTAGTAGATTATTACAGTACCAATCTACTCAATGAATAACATAGGAATGGTCAATTATAGTGATTTCTAAATATTAAATTGCATTTTTGTGTTATACAAATCGTACTTGAGTCATTGATCACCAAACAAAACACAATACGAAGAAATGTTGAGATAGACAACGGAAATGTGAGATAAACTGGTTGACGCATAAAATAATTATCAACTCATTACGGAAATACTTTAGATTAGAATTTTTACGTACTGGTGGTATATAAGACCAACAGACGCAGTCATCGAGTTAGTGTACGGTCGTTTGACTACAGTGGATCTATCAATAGTACATTTGTGTTACTTCAATACACCAAAGGCTATGGATGTAAGTGTTTATTCTATTGACTAAATTACTTTTTTTCTGTTATTTTCATGTGTGTGTATTATTTTATTTAACTATTGTGTATGTATATGTTTAAGCCGTGGTAACTCAGATGGTTAGCGCTAGCTGTAAATTTCACAGTACGCGACCCGGGTTCGATCCCCGCCAGCACCAATTAAATTGTTAATCGCAATTTTAAGTGCTTATTACCACGTGCTTGGTGGTGAAGGAAAACATCGTGAGGAAACCTGCATGTCTGAGAAAATTTCGAAGGCATGTGAAGTTCGCCAACACACATTGAGGGAGCGCGGCGGACATTTCCTTGCTCTAAAACCCTCTCAGAAATGAGAGGAGGCCTATGTTCAGCAGTGGACTTTAATAGGCTGTAACTTTAACTTTTTTAACTTTTATGATTAAGTGTTAACAAATTGATATTAACATGATAACTGTGTTGTTGCAGAAATCATTGAGCTTCGATGAAGATACCTATAAACAGTATTACTACTCGCCACTCTCCCCTCAAGAAGAGAGTGATAACCTCGTCATTAATAATAACACATGCGATGGTGGAAAAAGAAAATCGCAATCGATTGATCATTTTTTTGAAGCTGAATCAAAAATAAAAAAGAGGAAGGGAAAACTTCAGTGAAGTGTGCACCAGTGCTTTTTTCTCCACAATCATGGAAGAGAATACGGAACTATTCAATAGAGAATTAAATCAGGAGTTGTCTAAAGTTTGTGAAGAAATGGAGAGGGGTCAACTGTTCGATTCGTCATACGATGATGAGTTGTATCATCACTGTGCGATGGTTGAAACACAGTTTAAGTATGTAAAATAAACATTCATTTCGATCATAATTTACATATTGTCTTATACAGTTTTTAATAAATTTAAACATTTTAGCAGTCAACCACTACAACTTGGAAGAGGAACGAAGCGAACGTGCAGCAAAGAATCCAAGATCATCAAAAAACCAACAACGGAAGCAGAAGCGCATACCTCTGCAGGGAACAGTATCAGTAACGATGATCAAGTGGAATGTCCAACGTGCCATATATTTATCAAGAAACGGTATTTAGCTAATCATTTTAAAAGTAATGTTCATAAAAATAATCTTTTAAATTCACATAATTCTTTATCAAACGTTAGTGTTATTGAATCTGCTTTTGGAAATAGGATTTTAACTTATAAAATCAAGAGTAGAGTAGATCGTTCGACATGGGTAAATTTTGAAACTCCTGAACTATTTTTAAATTCTATTAAAGATGATATTTTATTTTTATTACAAGAGTGTATTCATCAACACATAATTTTTAAGGTAAACTTCATATTGCATGCTGATTTTGTTCAACAAACTAAAGATATTCATGATACGTTCGATTTTCAAACGCTTAACTATATTATTTGTCAAGGAGATGACTTAAATATTTTTCTTTCATCTTTAAATGATACAATTACTACTAAAATTAGTGCTTTCGAAAAAAAAGATAGTGGATGGAGTCTAAAAAACATAAAATCTACAGACATGAATGTTAATAAATTTAACCCCCTACGCGGTACTTCATACATAGATCTTCCTCGTGACATGAAATTAAAAAAGGCTGTTATAAATGTAAAAAACAAGGATTATTTTTGTTTTAAATGGGCGTTACTCTCGGCGTTATATCCTGTAAACAAACACACCGATCGGGTATCATCGTACGTTAAACACGCAAATAAACTTAAATTTGATGGTATTTCCTTTCCGGTTAAAATTTCTGACATAGCAAAAGTAGAGAAATTAAATGATATTAGTATTAATGTTTTTGGGTTAGAATATAATAAAGAAAAACGATGTAATTCTATAGTAGGTCCATTATTTTTAACAAAGTGTCGAAAAGATAGACATATCAATTTATTATTTTTTTCCAAGGATACAAAAAATCATTATTGCTATATAAAAAATTTATCGCGGTTAGTTAGTAAACAAATTTCAAAAGACGGTCACATCATGTACATTTGTGAAGCATGTCTACTTCGTTTTCCATCTCAGGAAAGGTTAAATAACCATGAACAATACGATTGTGCCCACATTTGTACAGTATACTATTTCAAATGATAAAATTAAATTTGATAGTTATGAAAAAAAGTTAAAGATACCATTCGTAGTTTATGCTGATTTTGAAGCATTTTTAAAACCAATAGAATCATGTTCTAACGATCCTTCCAAACCTTTCACTCGTAATATTCAGAAACATGAAGTACATAGTTTTGGATATTATATAAAATGTTCATATGATGATAAATTATCAAAATATGTAACATATTGCGGACCAAACTGTGCACAAGTGTTTATGGAAAGTTTATCTAACAATCTAAAAGAAATAAATAGACTTCAAAAATATCCACCACTTCCGCTAACAAATGAAGACAAAAACCAAATTTCAAATGCAACCATTTGTCATATTTGTGAAACTGAGTTGGCAAAACATTTTTATGATTTTGATTGGTACACTGGTAGTTTTATAGGTGTTGCTCATGAATCATGTTGTTCGAAGATCAGAACACCTCGTTATATACCAATATTTTTACACAACCTTAGTCACTATGATGCGCATTTTATTGTTCACGCGTTAAACTTTTGTGATCAGATGCTCGACAATAGGAGCAGGGGAGGGGGGGTTGACGACGACTTGCCTGGCGGATTCAGCCTCTCACTAGGCACGGCTCGTAAGTCGTCAACGGCGCCCGTCGCGTTCTCGATCTGCCGGCACTCCTCCTCCAAAAACCGCAGCAGGTTATAGTAGGGCGGAATATAGGAGGCCTCGTCCCCTCCGTACCTCTCCTCAAAATGGATTGGAAGGTCGAGAGGTAGACGGGAGGTACGCCATCTTTTGGCTCGGGGTCAAGTCACTCCGGGCGTCCACTAGGCTGTCGAAAAGACCAACGAAGTTCAGCCATTCGGAAAGGACCCCGGAGAACTTTGGCAGGTCCAGAGTTGGGAGTCGTCCCAATAGCTCCGACTGAAGCTGCTTCCGAGAGGACTCGGGCAGGCCACTCATCCGAGCTTCATGCGCCTCCTCGGCATACCTGCCTTCAGCCTCGATCAACTCGTCCGTGAGCGAAAAGAACTGCTCATAGTCCGCGAAGCAGGAGTCCAGGACTCCCTTCTCCACATCCGAATCCTCGAGCTCAGCGTAAGCCTCCTCCACTGCGACCCTTCGAGCATCCACCTGCTCGAAACGCTTCTTCAAGTTATGGACCCTATCCGGTCGACCTATCAAAGCATGGGCGCTTGTGGCCAAGCGTAACTCAGTCCGTAGGCAACGGATTAGTAGCTTGGGCGAAGACATCACTACTAAATACAAATTACGACGCGGCTCGAGCACAAATTACAAAGATAACAAATAAAAAATACAACAAAAAATTAACAGTTAATAAATGCAGTTCCTATCAAATCAAGTTGAAAAGAAATTACACAAATACGAATTACTACGTATCAACCAAATACAAGTTAGCACAAAAGAAAAGACACAAATCAAATTAACAAATAACAAATACTAGTGCGATCAAATCAAGTTAAATTCAAATGGCGCAAATACAAATTACTACTCTTTAGTTCAAATACAAATTACAGTACAAACGAAGATATACATCACGGTCGATCAACAAAAAATGCCTAGCTCGGAAATCGACCCTTCGATAAGTAATCCACTACAACTATCCGACAACGATAATTAACCAATTATGTAAAAATAACCATCTACTTACATGACGTATATCTCTAGAAAAACTCCCGCTTGCGCGACCTAGGGCGCGGCTTTTCAATCTACCCACTAAACAAAAAAAAAGGCAAGAAACAAAGCAACAAAGGAAAATAATTTTATTATTCATCATCATCATCATCATTACAGCCCTTCACAAGTCCACTGCTGAACATAGGCCTCCCCCAAAGAATGCCACAAAGCACGGTCCTGAGCCACCTGCATCCATCGACTTCCTGCATGTCTTACCAGGTCGTCACTCCATCTCGTGGGGGGACGCCCTACACTTCGCCTACCGGTACGAGGCTGCCACTCGAGAACCTTTCTTCCCCATCGGTTGTCGGTTCTTCGAGCTATATGGCCGGCCCACTGCCACTTCAGCTTACTAATCCGTTGGGCTATGTCGGTCACTCTGGTTCTACTGCGGATATCCTCATTCCTAAGTTTATCACGCAGAGAAACTCCGAGCATAGCCCTCTCCATAGCTCGCTGAGCGACCTTGAGCTTCCTCATACGGCCAGCAGTGAAAGACCACGTCTCAGTTCCGTAAGTCATCACTGGCAAAACGCACTGGTTGTACAATTTCGTTTTAAGGTTTTGAGGTATGTCTGACGAGAAGATGTGTCGTAGCTTCCCGAACGCTGCCCAGCCGAGTTGAATCCGTCGATTGACCTCTCGGTCGAAGTTGGACTTACCTAGTCGGACTATTTGTCCCAGGTAAACATACTCGTCAACAACTTCGAGCTTAGTGCTCCCAACAACTACCGGCATAGGTGTGACATGGACATTAAACATGATCTTTGTTTTGTCCATGTTCATCTTAAGACCTATCCGTTGGGAAACACTATTGAGGTCATTGAGCATAGTGCTTAGGTCCTCCAGCGATTCTGCCATAAGGACTATATCGTCGGCAAATCGAAGGTGAGTGATGTACTCGCCATTGATGTTGATACCGTATCCTTTCCAGTCCAGAAGCTTGAAAACGTCTTCCAATGCAGTGGTGAAGAGTTTCGGGGATATGACGTCACCCTGTCTTACACCTCTCTGCAATTGGATAGGTTTCGTATTCTGGTTCTGTACTCGGATAGCCATCGTAGCCCTACTGTACAAGCACTTCAACACTTCGATATACCGACAGTCAACTTGGCACCGCTGAAGGGACTGCAGCACCGCCCAAATTTCGACGGAATCAAAGGCTTTCTCATAGTCCACATACGCCAGACATAGTGGCAAATTGTACTCTTCGGACTTCTGTACAACTTGCCGAAGGGTATGTATGTGGTCTATGGTGCTAAAGCCCTTTCGGAAACCGGCTTGTTCGGGAGGCTGGAAGTCGTCAAGTCTGCGCGCGAGACGATTCGTAATGACTCTCGAAAACAGCACGTAGACGCGGCTCAGAAGGGAAATCGGTCTGTAGTTCTTCAAGAGAGCGTTGTCACCTTTCTTGAAGAACAAGACCACCGCACTTCTGCTCCACGCCTCCGGTGTAATGCCACCATGGAGGACAGAATTAAAGAGCTTCTGAAGGACTTCAAGTACCGGTCTTCCACCCGCTTTCAGAAGCTCCGCTGTAATTCCATCCTCGCCTGGGGCCTTACCGTTTTTAAGGTGCTGGAGAGCCATCCTAATCTCGCTCAGACTGACATCCGGGATATCTTCGGAATAGTGTCGGATGAGACTCGCTCTTGGATCGTTACTCACACTTGCGTGTGGCTCCAACGATGATGTGTACAGCTGCCCATAGAACCTCTCAATCTCACTCAAAATCTCAGGTGTCCCGGAAACGATGCTGCCACATTCTGTCTTCAGCTTTGACAGTTGGCTCTTTCTGGCAGACAGATCTCTGGCAAAGACTTTGGAGCCTTGGTTCCGCTCGATCGCTTCTTCAATACAAGCTGTATTGAAGTTGCGTAAGTCCCGCCGCATGCATTTGGAGATCTGTCTGTTCAGATGCCTGTATGCTGTCAAGTCTGTTGAAAAATGTAGCTTCATCTCCCGTCTAACAGCCATGAGATTAAGAGTGTGATCGGAGAGTTTTTGTGTTCTTCTGCGGCGGGTCTTGCAGAACTTAGCTCCGACCGCATGGACAGTTTCCACGAGCTTGTCATTCATATCGTCCACTTCATTGCAGTCTTCCAGGCACTGAAAACGGTTTTGTAACTCGAGCTGAAAGGTTTCGGGACTTTGGAACAGAGCACGAGGGGGACGGAGCGTTGACTTCATTAGACGAGACCTCTCCAACTTAACGTTTAGGTTCAGTGTGCCTCTAACCATTCGGTGATCGCTACCAGTTTTCACCCTCGCGATCACGGAGACATCACTGAACAGTTGTCGTCTGGTCGTCATAATGAAGTCAATCTCATTTTTTGTGGAACCGTCGGGGCTCGACCAGGTCCACTTCCTGTGGGGCCGCTTCTAGAAGAAAGAGTTCATCATAAAGAGTCCCTCTTTCTCCATGAAGTCGGCCAGCTGCTGGCCCCTTGGGTTCCGTTGCCCTATTCCAAATTTCCCTACTTTCAGCTCACCGTTCTCTCTTGTGCCTAGTTTTGCATTGAAGTCTCCCATTAACACCGTATATTGGGTTTTGGAGGAATGCATGGCTCTAGAGATATCCTCATACATTTCCTCCACCTCCTCATCGGGGTGTGCCGAAGTTGGTGCGTAAACCTGTATGACCTTCAGCGAATACCGTTTGGTGATTCTGAGTATAAGGTACGCAACCCTCGTCGACACACTCCCGATCTTTACAACGTTGTTAACGAGAGACTTGTGGACGATAAATCCGACACCTCCTTGGGACAGATGGTCGCCCTCCCGGTGATAGAGCAAGTTGCCGGATTCAAGGATTACCGTGTCCTCCCCCTCTCTTCGGACTTCGGATAATCCTATAATATGCCAGCGCAACTTGTCTATCTCTTCTTCCAGCTCCACGATCTTCTCGTCAGTCCTCAGGGTGCGTGCGTTGTACGTTGCCAGGTCGAGTCGTCTAAGGTGGCAACCGAACCTCCACCGGAGATTCTTAGCACCCCCTGCCCCGCCGTTACCATGGTCGCCACCGTAGCCAGGAATAGCGGGGCCGCCGGGGACTGGGGGCCGTTTCTTTGTTACTGTCATTCATAGGGGGGTATTTGCCATAGTTGCCACGCTTGGCGAGCGGGTTGGCAACCGCAGTTTTTTTATTGTAATTTGGCTATTATCAGGATGCTGCTGCCCATCTCCTGCCTGTTTCCCTCTGTCGCCTTTTACGACACCCACGGGAGGATATGGGGTAGTGGATATTCTTGACCGCCACTACACGGCATTTTATTATTACGTACAAACAAATATTTTTACGTATTACGGACGGGCGTGATTGTAGATACAAATTAAACCAATCAAACCAACGCTCCCTGCCACCAGAATTGTTTAATTTTTATCAAACACTATGGTCGGGATCGACCGGAGAATCGAACCCGGAACCACGCTCTGCTACCAGCTATACACGCCCCTAGCTGCCCCAATCAAGGATGACGGGATTAGGGCCCATGAGTAATCCCTTCGACGAGCAGCAGAGGGACGGGGCCAGAATATGGCTACGTGGAATTTCCTAATTACAATAAACAATATGGGAGGAAGCTAGAAACACATAGTACTTACCATTATGCGAAGCTAACTTCGCACCAAGGCTTGGGCAGGCCGTGAGTGTGTGTAATAGTAGATGGCGAGTAGTGTACAGTGGGGTGTGAATGTGTGGGGCCTTGTCAAGCATAGGCGACCAGCAGCGGCCGAGTTCCAGGCTGCTCCGAAATGCTGCACCGCTTCAGACTGCTTCGGCGCCGGACCACTTCTTCGTTCGTCACGATGCCAGTCCATTAACTCTATCGTACGATTAACTAACTTACAGAAGCCACTAACTCTCGTTTTTTATAAAGTTAACGCACAAAAAAAGCAAATAACACAATTTAAAACATACTCGTATATAGATAACCTTAAAGCCGTCTAGACTCAAAGCCTGTTCTCTGAGCTTGTGAAATGTGATACTTCAAGAATGTTACAGCAATCTGCTACAATAGACTTGACTGGTGACGACTCTTCCACTTCAGGAAACACAGTAAGGATTAATTGCAGTAAAACAAAATTGAAGATGTATATAAAAGTTAATAAATACATAAGGAAAGTACAAAAATTAATAAGAAATAAAATTAATACCAAAAATTATGTTAATGTATGTAAAGAAAAGCAAGCATTGTTATGAGACTGAAGTAGAGTGCCTTAAATCAGAAATATTATCACTTATGAACTCCCTTCAAACTGTGTCCAATAAATATAAATCAGCCCAAAATGAAATAAAAGAACACATATTGGCTATGGATAATCTGGTAAAGACTTGTAAATATAATGAGGAGCGGTTTGACTCCTTAGTTAAATATCAATGTGAGTGTCAGCGTTCAATGCCAGATTCTTCAGAGTCAGTGTGTGCTGATAATATTATACCACCACCAAAACTCTATGACAGTGCCATAGCAGAGGATATTAAAATAATAAATAACTCAAATATTACTAAAAATAATATAATTGTTTATAGCGATGACATGGGAAAAAATCTAGGCATAACTTTAAATAACTCTTTAAAGGGACAAAAAGTTACAAACTGCTGCATGCCCGGAGCATCTTTTAGTGACATCCTAAATAAAATTATTGTTACTAAATTTTGCCTAAATAGTACAATAATAATTTTTGTTGGTAGAAGAGGCAGTGTAAACAACAAACAGGTATTAAGATACATTGAACAACTTAATAACTTAAATGTACACAAAATTGTCTTGTTCACACTGCCTTTTATACAGGGATTGCCACAGGAAAATAATTTAAGACATAATTTAAATATACAAATGCATAATTTAATATGTAATAATAATTTAAATTTGACATATAATTGTAATGATAATAATCATAAATTTCATGTATTGACATAAATAATTTAGTAAAACAGTTTTGGACAAAAGATAGGTATTACCTATCCAAATATAATTTAAGACTGATAGCAAATGTGCTATCTTATTATTTACTTTTTAACTCAGCCAAGTTTTTGGCTATCAAGACTGCTTTTATTGAGCATAATCATTTGACATTTAATTTGGAATCAGTTCAAACTAATTTAAATTAGTGAATGTGACAATAGAGGCAATCTCTAGCAATAATAAGAGTTTAATTAATTTTGAATACAGCCCACAAATAAGTAATAAAAATTGTTTACACCTGGTGCATCAAAATATATAAGGCATGTTGGGCAAAGAATTGGAAGTTGAATTGTTTTTAAATAGTAACAGTATACACATCCTTTGTATTACTGAACATTGGCTAAAAGATTATAATTTCATGTTTAATTTCAGAAATCACCAGGTGGTCAGTTCCTTCAATAGAGAAAAAAGTTTACTTGGTGGCTCCTTAATATTAGCAGATAAGTCATTATTATATAAAGAACGTAAGGATATTGTGAGCCTCTCTGTTGAACGAACTATGGAAATGGCTTGTGTCGAGCTCGAGCACCTCATTGTTGTAAGTGTTTACAGACCCCCATGTGCTACATATGACCATTTTGAAAGGATTGTGGAAGAAGTTTTACTCAAACTTAGTAAACAAAACAAGTCTGTTGTAATATGTGGAGTCTTTAATATCAATCTCCTTGAAACTTCTTCCATTAGTATTAAGTTTAGCTCATTGTTTAAATCATATAATCTTGTAAATTTATTCTTAGAACCAACAAGTATTGCCGGGCCTAGTACGACCTGTATAGATAACATTTTTACAGATGTTAAGCCCTTGCATAAATCAATTATTCAAAATTTAAGTTCAGATCACTGTGGACAGTTGGTATCACTACCTTACAAACACAAAAAACAGAAAGATAAGAAAGTTGTGTTTGTTCCAATAAATGAACATCGCTTGGAGAGGTTTAGAAGTAATAAAATAAAAAGACTTCCATCACTTTCGTTTAAAAATAGTCCTAATTATATGTATGCTACATTATTTAAAATTATAAGTTGTGAATTTAGTAGGATATTTACTTCTAAAACTTTCTCTTTTAACAGTCGCAAATCATTTAATGAATGGGCGACAGTAGGAATTTATAAAAGTAGGCGAAGGTTATACGAGATTTATGATGAAACATCATATAATAGTAGTTGTTACGGCCTACGGCTACGATGGTTATCCGAGTACAGAACCAGAGTACGAAACCTATCCAATTGCAGAGAGGTGTAAGACAGGGTGACGTCATATCCCCGAAACTCTTCACCGCTGCATTGGAAGACGTTTTCAAGCTTCTGGACTGGAAAGGATACGGTATCAACATCAATGGCGAGTACATCACTCACCTTCGATTTGCCGACGATATAGTCCTTATGGCAGAATCGCTGGAGGACCTAAGCACTATGCTCAATGACCTCAATAGTGTTTCCCAACGGATAGTTCTTAAGATGAACATGGACAAAACTAAGATCATGTTTAATGTCCATGTCACACCTATGCCGGTAGTTGTTGGGAACACTAAGCTCGAAGTTGTTGACGAGTATGTTTACCTGGGACAAATAGTCCGACTAGGTAAGTCCAACTTCGACCGAGAGGTCAATCGACGGATTCAACTTGGTTGGACAGCGTTCGGGAAATTACGGAACATCTTCTCGTCAGGTATACCTCAAACCTTGAAAACGAGACTGTACATCCAGTGCGTATTGCCAGTGATGAAATATGGAACTGAGACGTGGTCCTTCACTGCTGGCCGGATGAGGAAGCTCAAGGTCGCTCAGCGAGCTATGGAGAGGGTTATGCTCGGAGTTTCTTTGCGTGATAAACTTAGGAATGAGGATATCCGCAGTAGAACCAGAGTAACCGACATAGCCCAACGGATTAGTAAGCTGAAGTGGCAATGGGCCGGCCATATAGCTCGAAGAACCGACAACCGATGGGGAAGAAAGGTTCTCGAGTGGCAGCCTCGTACCGGTAGGCGAAGTGTAGGGCGTCCCCCCACGAGATGGAGTGACGACCTGGTAAGACATGCAGGAAGTCGATGGATGCAGGTGGCTCAGGACCGTGCTTTGTGGCATTCTTTGGGGGAGGCCTATGTTCAGCAGTGGACTTGTGAAGGGCTGTAATGATGATGATGATGATGATAACGAGAGACTTGTGGACGATAAATCCGACACCTCCTTGGGACAGATGGTTGTCCTCCCGGTAATAGAGCAAGTTGCCGGATTCGAGGATTACCGTGTCATCCCCCTCTCTTCGGACTTCGGATAATCCTATAATATGCCAGCGTAACCTGTCTATCTCTTCTTCCAGCTCCACAATCTTCTCGTCAGTCCTCAGGGTGCGTGCGTTGTATGTTGCCAGGTTGAGTCGTCGTAGGTGGCAACCGAACCTCCACCGCAGATTCTTAGCACCCCCTGCCCCGCCGTTACCATGGTCGCCACCGTAGCCAGGAATAGCGGGGCCGCCGGACACTGGGGGCCGTCTCTTTGTAACTTTCATCATGGGGGGTATATTGCCATAGTTGCCACGCTTGGCGAGCGGGTTGGCAACCGCAGTTTTTTATTGTATTTTTGCCGTTACCAGGAAGATGCTGCTGCCCATCTCCTGCCTGTTTCCCTTTGTCGCCTTTTACGACACCCACGGGAAGATATGGGGTAGTGGATATTCTTAACCGCCACTACACGGCACAAGTTTCTTTAATATATTAATATTGCTACATAAAAACCAATTCGGTTTTACAAGGGGTCGCTCGAAAACTGACGCTGGAGTTGAGCTTATTAAAGATACTTTTTGTGCATGGGAGAATTCAAAGGACGCTTTGGGTATATTTTGTGACCTTTCCAAGGCCTTCGACTGTGTTCACCATGAGAGATTAATCAGGAAGCTACAGTACTATGGTTTCAAGAATACAGCGCTTAAACTTATTATTCCATATTTAAGTAATAGAAAGCAGAAGGTTATTATCAATGGTAAAAGTTCTTCCGGGTCACCTGTTCTAATGGGTGTTCCTCAGGGCTCGATTCTCGGCCCATTCCTGTTTCTGGTGTATATTAATGATTTACCTTACCTTGTAGGGGATAGTCATGATATAGTATTATTTGCTGATGATACTTGTGTTTGTGTGTTAAACTTACAACAACGAATGTTAAAAATCTGAATACCAATGTGTTTTTAAATGGGGAGGAATTGAGCCCTTTTTTTTTTGCGGATGGAAAATCATCAAATGACGCCTTTCGCTCTGGGTGGAGCGGAAGGGAGTGTCAGACTTTTACTGACTAAAAACCATCCGTGTTCCTTCAGTGCCCTTACGTTCCGGAGCCGCGGTATCTCTTTCGAACAGCCCGCAGCCCCGGCAGGCGTCGGCCCTTGCGGGCCCCTTCACGCTGCTGACAGCTCTTTGAGGCGCGCGTGGAACAAAACGCGCCGTCGACATGGCCTGTCGTCGTTAGACGGACGGACGGCGAGCTACCCATTGCTCGCCGTCCACAGGCCCGCGCCTACGGTGGCCGGGGGCCACGACGTAGCCCCCGACGCCCGGGGCGTCCGAGGAATTGAGCCCTGTTGTATCCACTGTTTTTCTTGGCATCACTCTTGACGCAAAGCTTCAGTGAGGCCCCCATATATCCAAATTAGCAAGCAGACTAAGTTCTGCATCCTATGCTGTAAAAAAGATTAGAGGTCTCACTAGTATCGAGACAGCTAGATTAGTTTATTTCAGTTATTTTCATAGCATAATATCTTATAGGATTTTTCTATGGGGAAATGCGGCTGATTCAGAAACTATTTTTGTCGAGCCGACTCATTCGTTCTACAACCATAATATAGCTGCAGCATGGCTCTACTACGTATAAAACAAAGATAGTTTTAGGAAAAAAAGTGATATACATTCTGTAAACACTAGGAACAAACACAAGCTAGTGATGCCAGTTTGTCGACTCCACAGAGTCAGTAATTCATTCTTGGGGCAATGTATACGCTATTACAACAAGGTCCCGGAATGTGTACAGGTTCTCTCTATTACCAAGTTTAAATGTTTTATTAAGCTGAAACTGTATAAAAAGGGTTATTATAGTATAAATGACTACATGGTTGATAATAACCCCTGGGAATGAGGTAGTCGCATCCAAGCAGTTTCTAAAATAAATTTTCTAAATAGTTCGTAATCATTTATATTGCAAATTTATTTTAAAAAATGTCCCGCTGGGTTTCTTGCTGGTTCTTCCCAGGACAGAGGGTTTTTTTTCGAACCAGTGGTAAAGTAAAAAATGACTTTCAATAAGAATTACACATGTAATGTATATTGAATAAAAATTATTCTATTCTATTCTAAGGTGTGCTTCGGTGACTGCTACTGAATTCTTCATGAATAAAAATGGGTGAGCCGAGTTTGGGTTCGTTTTGTTAGTTATGATGAGATCTTACCTCCGGAATTGATAGAGTGACCTGAAGGTGTACTTCGGTGAACGCTACTGGAGCTCCTCGAAAAGTAGAACTAGGTATGCGGGATTTGGCCTCGTTTTGTTAGTTATAATGAAACTTTACCCCCGGACTTGATAGAGTGATCTGAAGGTGTACTACCGTGAATGCTACTGGAACTATTTGACGAATAGAACTGCATTTACAGCATTTTTTTTAATTTTTACGATCATATTCGCATTATGAGTCGTGCACTTTTGGATTTTCCAAGCTTATTTAAATTGAAATTTGACATAAAATTATCGGAAAATTTAATTGATGTTTACCTATTGCAGCCGCCATCTGGGATTTACATTTCGACAACCCTATCGGCTTCAACTCTCGAAAACCATGAAAATGACACCTATGATGAAAAAATTGATACCTATTGCAGCCCCTATCTTGGATTTACATTTCGACAGCACTATCGGCTTCAACACCCTCGAAAACTATGAAAATGACACCCATGATGAAAAAATTTATACCTATTGCAGCCGCCACCTTGGATTTAAATTTCGACATCACTATCGGATTCAGCACCCTTGAAAACCATGAAAATGACACCCATGATGAAAAAATTGATATCTATTGCAGCCGCCATCTAGGATTTACATTTCGACAACCCTATCGGCTTCAACTCTCTCGAAAACTATCAAAATGACACCCGTGATGAAAAAATTTATACCTGATGCAACCGCTATCTTGGATTTACATTTCGAAAGCAATATCGGCTTCAACACCCTGGAAAACCATGAAAATGACACCCGTGATGAAAAAATTGATATCGATTGCAGCCGCCATCTTGGATTTACATTTCGACAGCACTGTCAGCTTCAACACCCTCGAAAACCATGATAATGACACCCAAGATGAAAAAAAATTATATCTATTGTAGCTGCCACCTTGGATTTACATTTCGACAGCACTATCGGCTTCATCACCCTCGAAACCCATGAAAATAATACCCATGATGAAAAAATTGATACCTATTCCAGCCGCCACCTTGGATTTACATTTCGACAGCACTATCGGCTTCAACACCCTCGAAAACCTTGAAAATGACACCCATGATGAAAAAATTGATACCTATTGCAGCCGCCATCTTGAATTTACATTTCGACAACCCTATCGGTTTCAACACCCTCGAAAACCATGAAAATGTCACCCATGACAAAAAAATTGATACTACTTACTTTTAGTACGTACTACTATTATTTATTCTGTGCTTTTAAAATATTGTAATAAAAAAAATCTCTTATTATTATTATAATCAAGTATTTAAGAAATTTGGTTATTCGAATATTGTGTATTTATACAGCGAACTTTTTGAACCGCTGCAAATAACCGAAACAATGTGCACTTACGACGGCGATTGACGCCGAAGCCGAACTGAGTGTAAGTAAACTACTCTGTGGCTTTAGCTCCCCATTTACAGAAATAATTTACATACAAGGCTACCAAATAAACGAAAATTTCGCCGTTTTGGAGCTGAAAAAAATTAATTAAAGCTAAACAAAACAAAATTACACTGCCATTTACTTTCAGTGGCTTCCCACATGATAGATGAAGAGATTAAAAAATAGATTGAGTTAAACAATTGATATTTTCAAAAGTTATCGTGTTTACAAGTCTTGGGGATATGATAAATCCACACCATAAGCCACTAAAACCCCCTTTTTATTTAAAAATAGCAATTAATCGATTTAAAAAAATATTAATAAGTTCAACAATCATTTATCTTTCTAACAATTTGCTTTTTATATCATTTATATGTATAATATGATTGCTAGATACGATTTTATTCGATAAAACGTTGGAATCTTAATTTTTAGGCGATAGTAGAACATACCTTGCGCTTTTGCTTAAGGCATGCAATATAAGTAGCCTAAGTTACTCCTTATAACATGAGCTATCTACCAGTGAAAGTCTCATCAAAATCGGTCCAGCCGTTTCGGAGATTAGCCGGAACAAACAGACACACAGACAGAAAGACAAAAATTTTTAAAATCGTGTTTTTGTTATTAGTACCGTATATATTTTCATATGTATATAGTAAAAAGCAGTTATTTCGACATTACAAACAGACACTTCAATTTTATTTATTTGTATAGATTAAACTATTTTAAAATTTGCAAATAATCATGTTACATATTTCTTTTAATGCGCTTAAAACATGCACAATTGTATTTAGCAATATACTAATAATTATTGACCAGTGCACTATTTTAACTAATAATACCGGTAAAAACTAGCAGATAATCACTTGTAGTTTGTTTTTAGATTATTGTGATATTCATATTTTAATTGTTAATTTCTCAGTACAAACAAAAATAGTATTAGTTTTACCGTATCTAACGGGAGTACAGTTAGATACGGTAAAACTAATATTACTTTTGTAACCTATAGGTTATAATTAAGAAATAAATTGACATGTATTTCATTAAGTTACGCCTCAATTTGTGGTGGGCCCATTCTCCGTACCAAAATAAATTGTGTTCTTTGCAGAGAAGGTTCAAAATGAGTAAGTAGGCAAATTGTGAAGAAAAATTAATTGAAAAAAATCTCAAACATTCTGTACTTTTTATCTTTTAAGTTCAAAAAATGCATTATTTTAACTGATTGTCATTCATAAATATCTAACGCGTACTGTTTTAATACGCATGCATGCATGCATTCGTAAGGCTCGCTCATTTAGCAAAAACTTGTTGCCCATAAATCACATTCAAATTAGGAACATTTCAAATAATACAGTATATCATTATTTATATATTTGAACTTACTCTTTGAAAATTAACTTTGTATAGTAGGAGGTTATAAAGTTATGATTACGACAAAATTTAATATGAAAACATTTATTTACATTTACGTTAATTGTATTTTCTTTACAGCCAGTTCGACTGTCTGTTTAAATCGAATTGCTATCACGTCAGATTCATAAAAATTTTACGGGAAATTTTAAGTCATCTGCATAAAGATACGAATAATTAATAATAATTAATGAATATATTAAATAGAATTAGCGCTAAATGTGATCCTTAGGGCACACCCAATGTTATATCGTGAGTATCACAGTTAAACACATCTAAGACTACATAGAATGAACGATTACCTGTATATAACTTAATCTAGTCCCAAATCTTTACCGTGAACTCATAGGAATTTAATTTTCTTAACAAACTTTAATGTGAACCTTTGTCAAAAACCTAATTAAAATCGGTGTAGATAACATCAGCTTGATTTTCATTGCATAGCACTTGCAAGATCTTCGAAAAAAGTTACAAATTAGTTAAAGTTAATCTATATTTTACGAAACAGTGTTAAGAGTCGACCATAAACTGTTGGAAATAATTTTGATTGTAAGGATAGACAATGGATTCAATAAATTTAGCTAGTAAGAGTGTATTAAGAAAGTATTGGGATTGGTTTATAATTCGAAATTATATTGATTTCTTCTGATTTAAACTACTCGTATTACTACCTTTGCAAGCTATACAGATTTGGTAAGACTCCAGTAACAAATGTGGAATGTCGACAACAAAGGGGTGAAGACTCACCGACCGCCTGGTTCGATGATGGAAAGGGGAGGAAGGCCTTAATGCAAATATTCTGAGCACACTCTTCGAAATGCATCCTATAGAATACTGAGAGGCTGGCTACTCTGCTCATGTACTCGAGAATGAACAAAAAATTGGTTTCAGCTTTAGCTGATGATATAATGGAAAATAATATGCGCAATTAGTTTTATATAATCAAAAATATGTTTTATGGTGTCCATGTCTTTTAAAAATATATAAACCTTGATCATACGTTATTAAAAAAGTAATTTATCGCACTGACACCGCATATAATTGCACAACACTTTATTGAAATTATTATACTCGTAATCACGCAATTATCACCGGAAGACTTTTGTTAGTACAGCTCTAATTTCCCTCAGGTATCATATAAAAGCGAGCCCGACTAGTTCAGTCCATAAGTTAGAAAGAAAGATGAAGTTGTTAAGTTTGATTCTGGCCTTAATGGCTATCGTTTTCGTGGCGGTGGTAAGTTTTTTCTTTTTAAAAATAAATATTATAAGGATTTTCTCGCGTATAGTGAAGGCGTTTTACATAAATAATATCCTCAATACAAAAATTCCTGTCACGGCGGCCAGTCTCAACGTAGGCTAGCCATCTGCGCATGATAAGATTATAGCTTATGAGGGTGTCTCTCTCTTTTTCCTGGCTCATATAGTCCAATAAGATGGTAATCCAACATGATCGGAAAAAGATCAGGCGCAGGTCCAACGGCTTAACGTGATTCCGGGGCACTGTGGTAAAACAACGCCAACTTTCTGAGTCCGGTGCTAAGACTTTCTTGACAAAAAACCCGAGAACTGATTTTGGACCGAAGCGGTGATTGAAACTCAGAGACATTATAGTCAAAAGCACGTGGCAATTTAAATACATAAATTGCACATGGATGAAATTCCAGACCAGAAACAGTTAATTGTAGCTCATACCTACAAAAATTTGCAGGATTAGTCACCGTCACAGCCAAGCCCTTAGCCACAGATGTTTATTCGTACAATCATTCGTTATATCCTATCAAAAATCCTCTGCTGAACATCATCATCATCAGTACAGTCCTTCACATGTTCACTGCTGAACATAGGCCTCCCCTAAGGAATGCCACAAAACACGGTCCTGAGCCACCTGCATCCATCGACTTCCTGCATGTCTTACCAGGTCGTCACTCGATCTAGTGGGGAGACGCCCTACACTTCGTCCGCCGCTACGAGGCCGCGACTCGAGAACCTTTTTTCCCCATCGATTGTCAGTTCTTCGAGCTATATGGCCGGCCCATGGCCACTTCAGCTTACTAACCCATCGGGCTATGTCGGTCACTCTGGTTCTAATGCAGATATTCTCATTTCTAAGTTTATCACGCAGAGAAACTCCGTGCATAGCACTCTCCAAAGCTCGCTAAGCAACCTTGAGCTTCCTCATCCGGCCAGCAGTGAAGGACCACGTCTCAGTTCTATAGGTCATCACTGGCTGCTGAACATAGGCTAACCCAATGTAATTCTTCCTAGAGATACGGTTGCCATGCTTGGAGGGAGGTTTTTTAATATTTTAAGTTGTTATAATATGTGCTAGGGCCATGCTTAAGCTATTATATGGTTGTAGCATGAAAGGGTCAGCTCGACCGGGGTAGAAAGAATCTCTCACAGCCATACCAGCAAAATACTTAATGTGCTGTTACTATGGTGAGTGTAGAGAACAGGAGATCCTTTTTACAGGAAACGAGGCATTCATGCTTAGTCCTCAAGGACGACAACGCAATTGCATTTTGATTCCTAATCAAAAATAGATATAGATGTCTACGGACCACAGCATCCACTTACCATCAGGTCGACTGTGTGTTATTTGTCACTCTTACTCTATAGAATAACCAAACAAACACCAAACTTTAAATATTTTTGCCCACCCACGGTTTGGCACAACGAAAGTCGATTTATGTTTTTCTAAATAATTGAAATACATTTTATAATATAGAGTGGAATGAGCGCAGTACCTAAAGGCGTTGGTTATGAGGGTAAGGGGCATGCCGGCTGCAGAGGTGGTGGTGGTAAAGGAGGCGGTGGTGGAGGCAACGGAGGCGGAAGCAGTGGTAACGGAGGTGGTGACGGTGCCAACGGAGGCGGTGGCAACGAAGGTGGTGGCAACGAAGGTGGTAGCAATGGCGATGGTGGCGGCGATTCACCGTCATCAGAATAACCAAAAAGTGAGTCATTTTCGGTGTTCTACTTAATTCTTTTATTAGGTGGTAGGTCCTATACCGGCTAGGAGTCTGTCTGGATGGTAAGTACCACCCTGTTATGTATTTCTACCATCAGAAGGGAGGGCATAAACTTTTGTGTCTTAGACTGAAGTATAGAGAACGCCAGTTTACAGGCTTTGAGACATTTTACCTTAATCCGCTGAGATGACAACTAATCTGTAGAGTTCTTGGTTTGAAGTCGGCAGCAGGTGTACATGAATTGCAGTAGCCACTTAGCAACAGGTGAGCTGTAAAATCGTTTGTCATTTTCATCATCACTATCATCATTACAGCCTTTCACAAGTTCACTGCTGAACATAGGCCTCCCCCAAGGAATGCCACAAAGCACAGTAAGAGCTACCTGCATCCATCGACTTCCTGCATGTCTTATCAGGTCCTCACTCCATCTAGTGGGAGGATGCCCTACACTTCACCTACCGGTACGAGGCTGCCACTCGAAAAGCTTTTTTCCCCATCGGTTGTTAGTTCTTCGAGCTATATGGCCGGCAGGTTGCCACTCCAGCTTATCAGTCCATTGGAATATATCGGTCTCGCTGGTTCTACTGCGGATAACTTCATTTCTTAATTTATAACGCAGAGAAACCTAGAACTTTTTTGAAGAATAAGACTACCTCACTTCTGCTCCATGCCTTCCAGTAGTTCAACCACGGAGGACGGAATTAAAGAGCTTCTGAAGGATTTTAAGTACTATTTTTCCACCCACATTCAGAAGCTCCGCTGTAATTTCTTCTTCGCCTGGGGCCTTGCTTTTATTAAGGTGCTGGAAAGCCATTCTAATCTCGCTTAGACTGATGTCCGGGATATCATTGGAATAATGTCGGATAAGACTCACTTTTGGATAGTTACACTTGCATGTGGCTCCAACGATGACGTGTACAGCTGCTCATAGAACCTCTCAATCTCACTCAAAATCTCAGGTGTCTCGAAAATGATGCTCCCATACTCGGCCTTCAGCTTTGACAATTGGCTCTTTCTGGCAGACAGACATATGGCAAAGACTTTAGAGCTTTGGTTTCGCTCAATACAAGCTGTATTGAAGTTGCGTAAGTTCCGCCGCATGCATTTAGAGATATGTCTGTTCAGTTGCCTGTATGCTGTCAAATCTACTGAAGACTGCAGCTTCATTTCCCGTCTAACAGACATGAGATTAAGAGTGTAATCGGAGAGATTTTGTGTTCTTCTGCAGCGGGTCTTGCAGCACTTAGCTTTGACCGTATGGATAATTTCCACGAGCTTATCATGCATATCGTTCACTTCATTGCAGTCTTCTAGGCACTGCAAACGATTCTGTATCTCGAGCTGTAAGGTTCGGGACTTTGGATTAGAGCACGAGGGGGACGGAGCGTTTACTTCATTAGACGAGATCTCTCCAACTTAACGTTTAGTTTCAGTCTGCCTCTAGCCATTCGGTGATTGCTACCAGTTTTCACCCACGCGATCACTGAGACATCACTGAACAGTTGTCGTCTGGTCGTCATAATGAAGTTAAAATCTAATTTTTTTCGAACCGTCGGGGCTCGACTAGGTCCACTTCCTGTGAGGCCGCTTCTGGAAGAAAGAGTTGATCATAAAGAGTCACTCTTGTTGCATGAAGTCTTGGGTTCCGTTGCCCTATTCAAAATTTCCCTAGCTTCAGCTCACCGTGCTCTCTGTTGTGCCTAGTTTTACATTGAAGTCTCCCAATTACACCGTTTAATAAGTTTTGGATGAATGCATGGCTTTAGAGATATCTTCATACATTTCCTGCACCTCCTCTATGAGGACCTGCCTAGGTATGACCTTCAGCGAATACCGTTTGGTGATTCTAAGTATAAGGTACGCAACTCTCATCGACACACACTCGGGACAGATGGTGACAGAACAAGTTGCCGGATTCAAGGATTACCATGTCCTCCCTCTCTCATCGGACCTCGGATAATCCTATAATATGCCAACGTAACTTGTCTCTTTTTCCAGCTCCAGGATCTTCTCGTCAGTCCTCAGGGTGTGTGCGTTGTTGCCAGGTCGGGTCGTCTTAGGTGGCAATCGAACCTCCACCGGAAATTTCTTAGCACCCCCTGCCCTGCCGTTACGCTCGCCACCGTAGCCAGGAATAACGAGGCCGCCGGGGTTTAGAGCCGTCTCTTCGTAACTTTCATCATGGGGGATATTTGCCATAGTTGCCACGCTTGGCGAGGCAACTATCTACTATCGCAGTTTTTTATTGTAATATTGCTGTTATTAGGAAGATGCTTCTGCCCATCTCCTGCCTGTTTCCCACTGTCGCCTCTTACGACACCCACGGGAAGATATGGGGTAGTGGATATTCTCAATCGCCACCAAACGGCACATTAATTTAAGCAAAAGAACTATTTGTTTTAGTTCTCGTAATCAGTGGTGCAAAAGATCTTATTATCGCTTTGTCGAGGAGTATGTTACATTGTTCACTTATCATTCTCTTCTTCTTTAACGTCCCATGTCCCATGGGAATAATTAATGTGATGAATACTTTTAAGCCTTTTTACATGAGCAAATGCCTAGGCATACCCATCTCGTGGGGACAAGGATGTGTTATGTCAGACTCGCACCGACTAATACCCCATGGTGTTTCACTTTCGCCGCATGTTGGAAGTCCACGGAAACGCTTTCGCACTCGACTGCTCCCCAACAAGCGTCGGACGCCCCATGGCGGCCTCTCCTCGGGATAGGACAACTCCATATCCTTATATCCCAGTATAGGTGCACCAGAACACTAGGTGTGTCTTCCTCCGCGGCCTATAAATTCACGTAAGTAGACTCCCCTGAGTCCCGTACGTGGAGGCCAAATCCTTTTACACCACCCCAAAATGCCAAATTACCTAACTTACTCCATGTTATGTTTTCAGACAGCAGTAACTAGATGACGTACCGCCGACAGTGGCTACTTCTTCACGACGTAAGGATTCCGACAATAAATATAATATTCATGTATAGAACTTTTATGTTATTATTTTATTTTTAAGTGAACCCTGTACACCTATATCTATTGCTTATATTTTATCTTGAAGTAGACCCTATAAATGGTAGAGTATCACGTATATGGCTGCAGTATGAATAGGTCGGCTTGACAACCACGGTCGTACAGAATGTCAGCGAGAAATATTAGTATAATGTACGACTACAAACCCAGAGGAATTGAAGGCACGTTGCCGGCCTTTTAAAAAGGAGTAGGCTTTCTTCTCAAAGATCCATATGTCGTATCGGTTTGGTAAAAATCACTGTTGGTAGCCAATTTCACAAAAAAAATGTGCGAGGAAAACACCTCTGGTAAACCGCATATTGATTGACCGCCAGTTGATCTGAATAATTGGCGGTCTGGATGATTTCGCGAAATTTGTCGCGATATGCGATGGTCAAATAAGCCGGATTTGTTTTATAAAAGTTAGGCGAACTCTAAAACTCGTTTACTCTTTTACTAAAGAGTACCCCTTTTTCGTATCTCCACAGTTTCAGGGCACTCCCCTTGCTGCCTCAGCCAGTATCGGAGTGCTAGACGTCGATATAACGAGCGACGTGCAGTTTCGTGTTCACTTGGAAGAGAAGGCCAAATTGACTTCTAAAAAGCTTGGTGTGCTCAGCAAGGTGCGACAGAATTTCATGCTGGTACTCCACCTGCAACTTTACAAGACGCAGGCTCGGCCTAACATGGAATACTGTTTCCATCTCTGGGCTGGGGTTCCCAGTGCCATCTTCTTCCATTTGATCGCGTCCAGTGCAGAGCGGTTCAAATTGGCGGCAACCGAGCTCTGTCCTATTGGCTTGATGCACTGGTATTGCGAAGAGATGTTGCATATCTTTGCGTATTTTACCGCATCTATCACCACGAAGAGTGATCTGAGGAATTGTTCGGACTAATTCCAGCCAATTGAATCAATTCACCAATCATTCATCAATTTCACCATCGCACATTGCGACAAAACCTGAGATAGCATCCACACCATTGCATGATTGGCGGTCCACCTGAAGAAGTTTCTTGCTCGCACAAATTCCTTGTGGAATTGACTACCACCTTGACTTTTTCCGGACCGATACGACTTAGAGCCTACTCTTTTTAAAAGGCCGACAATGCATCTGCGATTTCCCTGTTGTCGCAGTTGTTAATGGGCGGCGGTAGTCACTTACTATCTGGTGAGCCACATGCTCGTTTGCTGCCTCTCCTATACAAAAAGGCATTCCATCCGCTAGCAATTCTTATTGAAAGTATTGTTTTTTACTCTTCCTATTGGTTCGGAAAGAAACATGTATTGCGGGAAGAGACAGCATGAAACCCAGCGGGACTCTTTTAGAATCTTGTTGTCCACTGTTATCATTCCTGAGGATACCTCAGGAGTGACTACGCATCTTCATTTTGATTTGTTTTTAGAGGATAATTGTAGATCCATGGACCGTAGCATTCACTATCATCACGGAGACTGTGTGCTCGTTTGTCACTCTTTCGAGTACTTATAATAAAAATCCCTAACCCCTCAGACATTTCTGCATATACCTGCAAATCACATTAAATGTAGAATTTTTTTTTCAAACAAATGTAAAAATCTTATTTATATATATTTAAAACTGGAAAAAGTGTATATCTGTATTTTTTTATAGAATTAGGTTAACAAACGAGCACACAGTCCACCTGATGGTAAATGGTTGCTGTGGCCCATAGACATCTACATCTATCTTCGTTTGCGAATTAAAATGCAGATGCGTTCTCAGCCGTGAGGACTAAGATGGAATACCCCTTTTCCAGTAAAAAGGGTCTCCGGTTCTCTACACTCACCATACGAAACACAGCAGCATTAAGCTGTTATTTTACGCTGGTATTCTGTGAGAGCGTGGTCTTTCCCCGGTCGAGCCGAGCCATTCGTGCTACAACTATACTATTAATAAACTTGAATAATAATAATAAATATAATATAACAAAATAATAATAAAATAACTTAATTATTAAATCTGGATAGTCTTTGTAAAAATAAACCTGTTTAGAGAATCAACTTTAATATATGGGCTCTAGCCCAATCCGTAACAATCTACTGCATCTCGGTATGGGGAGGAGCTGCTAAATCACACTTTATAGGTTTTCTACCAAAACCCTATTGGTTACCTAACTATAAACATCTAAGCTGCATTCCGTTAGGAAACTTTATATTTTACACATGACGCTAAGATATCACAAAACGTCACCTCTTGACCACACCAAACTTATGAAAAGACGGTGCGATATCGTGGCTCCCTCATACCCTGCACGTATAGTTTTTGGCAAATGACTAAATATAGCTCAAGCCCCTCATGCCTGCATATTTACCCCATACAAATGTTTGAGTATAGAAAAACTCTGACCGAATGGCTCTCCACTCTTAATTACGATGACGTTCAAGACATTTTGATGAGAAAGAGTTGAACCTGTTGTAAATAACACACACAACCTCAACACCAATCAGTAGGTAATGTGACACATTCATAAACTTGCACACATACACACTCATATCCACCCCCCCCCCCCCACACACACACACTGTGTGGGGAGTGGGAGTTATAAATCTACGTTGTTATGATTACATAGGAAAGCGAGTATCTTATGATTACTTTCTGGAAGGTCTTAAAAAATTACTTGTAAGAGATTTACTGAAATAAAACATTTTATTTATTTATATATTTATTTGAATTAAAATTATTCTATTCTATTTATTGAGCACAGTCTCACCTTTTTAATAGTAATTTAATAATATGCAGACCACTGGGTTTATCTTGAACAAAGGTCTTCCCTAGAATGCGCCAGCTAGCACGAGTAACTTGGAGGATATATTCATAATAATGATATAACATATAACACTCAGTACAATACAGAGCGAAGAGGTGCACTCGATGTCAAAGTCAAAATTTTTTATTAAATTTAGGCCTGGTTAAAGTTGTTGTAAACACCAAAATTTACACCAGTTCGCCAAATCAAAACCTGCTCAGAGAACAATCAGAGAGATAATCTATTTTTTATCAATGCCACCTTTCAATTTAACGGAACGAAGTTCCTTTACGCGGCTTACAGTAGAGTGTACTGATAGAAATTGTCACGTAAGGATAGAGAATTATACCTCCTCCAGGCGACCTTTCCTTCTCTTTCTCTTTTGCTTCTATCCCTTTCTATTATATACGGTTGTATGTGTGTGCGTTCGCACGAGTATCAAGATTAATACCATAATTTAAATTAGTTAACTTAATTTAAATTAAATTAATAAAAAATATTTTCAATCAATAGGAATCTACATAATATTAAATCACATTTAAAGTTGCAACTAATTGAAACTTCGATCCTGACGGGGTCCCCCGACCGCACAATTTTTTTTTTATTGAAATGGAGGGAAACGAGCTTGCCGCGCAATAATAATTCATTACTAGTATCTACAGCATCTACTGCACTAAAATTAATAGACTTTATGCTTTGACCATTAAAATTATGTTATTAAAAAAGTCATTTATCGCTCTGACGCCTCGTGAAATTGCACTGCAATTTATTGAAATTATTATAATAACGCAATCATCACCAGAATGCTATTGTGGATATAGCTGTTGTTCCCTCAGGTTTAGTATATAAAAGCGAACTTGACTGGTACAGGCCATCAGTTACAAAGCAAGATGAAGTTGTTATGTTTAATTCTGGCCTTTATGGCTATCGTTTTCGTTGCGGTGGTAAGTTTTTTTCTTTAAAAAAAAAAATTGTTATGGATCGCAGTGGACTGTATTATTGAGGGGTACGGGGGTACGCTAGGGGGCAACTGCTCAAAGAAAAGATGGTACTGTCGAACTATACTGTATTCTAACTATTTACAAAATGTGGCACTATTAATTAAACTATTACACAGAGGGGAGTCTTCTTGATGGAGTCTTCTTGAGTCTTGATTTTCTTGATTTTCTTGCTGTCTTCTTCTCGTCGAGTGCCGCTTTCGAAATGAACGACGACCGTCCGGGACGCCCTTCTTATATTTCGCCGGAGAGCGTCTCAGGTCGTGCGTAGCGTCGTCCGCGATGCCGCGCGCTCATTGGTCGGCGACATCGCGTGATCTGCTGCCGGTGTGCGGGGTGCGCGGGGCGCACCGGGGTGTGAAGGGGCGACGGGGCGGCGGCCTCCTCGCTGTCCGCTACATCCTCCCCCCGGCGTAGCCTGCGAGCCCAAGCTTCTTTCGGGAGGACGGCGATCTTCCTGACGGGCCGCCGCAGCACTCCTCCCTTGGTCCGGACCTCGACGTTCCGTACCACGCCGTCTGGTCCAGGAAACGTCTTCGTTACGATGCCCCGCGGCCACACGTTCCTGGGTAGGTTGCCGTCTGCAACCACGAGAAGGTCCTCTTCCTGTATTTGGCGCTGCCGAGCATCTCTGGAGTCCCCGCGCGCGACCAGCGTCGGCAGGTACTCCTTCACCCAACGCCTCCAGTATTCGTCGGCGAGTCCTTGCGCCGCTCTCCACGCCCGACGATCCATAGATGTGCACGGCGCGGTGACTGGCAGGCCCGATGGTCCCAACAGTAGGAAGTGGTTGGGTGTCAGCGCCTCTTCATCGTCGATGTCGACCGGTACGTGCGTCAACGGTCGAGAATTTACAGTATTTTCGGCTTCAGTTAGAAGCGTTGCCAGCGTTTCTTCTCGTGGGCTCTTCTGATGGAGAGTGGCTTCGAGCGCGATCTTCACTGAGCGCGCGAGACGCTCCCATGCGCCTCCCTGGTTAGGCGCGCCCGGTGCGATGAACTTCCAGTCGACGCGCCGAGTCAGCGCGTAATCCTTCAGCTGTGGCGCCCACTCTTCCATTGCCCGTCGTAATTCTGTGTTTGCCCCATGAAAATTTGTCCCATTATCCGAATAAATAACCCGTGGCCACCCACGCCTAGCCGCCATGCGCCGCAATGCCGATATCGCCGAGTCCGCGGTCAGAGAATAGACTATCTCTAGATGTACTGCGCGCGTCGTTAGGCACGTGAACAGTGCCACCCACCGTTTTTCGTGCCGTCGTCCTATCGTAACCGTCAGAGGCCCGAAATAATCAATCCCGGTGTTCGTAAATGGTCGCGCAAACGCCCCTAACCGTTCAGGTGGTAGGTCTCCTGTAACCGCAGGTCGTGGTGTCGCCTTCCGTATTCTGCATCGTAGGCATCTCCGCTCCGCTTCCCGTACTGTAGGTCGTAATCGGAGGATATGATACCTAGTGCGCAGGTCGTTCACCACCCTCTCCCTATTGGCGTGGCTTGCTTCCTGATGCGCCTTCTCCACAAGCAGCTTCACAAATTGGTGACGTCCATTCAGGATAATGGGTCTCTTCATTTGACCGTCCACGTCGGCTGCGTCGATCCTTCCCCTGGCTCGTAGCACTCCATCCTCCAATATGGGGTCGAGCTTCCTTAGTGCGCTGCCGGTGGTCAAATTCTTTCCCCGCTGAAGGCGGCTGATGTCTTCAGCGAAGCTTTCCTGCTGGCTGCGTTGTATCCACATCCGTTCTGCTCTCTGGATGTGCTGTAAGGTCAGTCCTCGTGCTCTTCCTCGTGCCGCATCGAGGAATTGTAGTACTCTTGCAGTGGCCCTGATTAACTTCTCGTATGCAGAGAATCTCTCTATGTCTGGCAGGTGTGGAGCTTCCTGGGTGTCGCTCTGGTGCGCCACGATTTTCTCCAACTCTTCATCATCCCCTGCCTTCTCTTCCTGTCGGTGAGGCTATCTGTCTTCATGCTCGTAGAGGAAGGGTGGTCCGGTAAACCACTTGTCGCTCTCTTCCTTAGTTGTGAAATTCATCCGCGTTGCCTGATCCGCTACGTTTTCCGCAGTCGGTATCCACCTCCATTGCTCGGGTGATGTCTTCTCAGCTATCTCCCCTAACCGGTGAGCAACGTATGGAGTGTAACGCGCCGTATCGTTTTGTATCCAGTGGAGCGCCGTAGTAGAGTCCGTCCAATATACGACCCTATCCGCTACCACTCTGTGTTCGTCCTGCACGAATTCCGCGAGTCGCGCGCCTATTAAGTTCGCCTGCAACTCTAATCGCGGTATACTTTGCGCTTTAATTGGGGCGACTTTCGCCTTAGCCGCCACTAATCGCACCCTAATCGTTCCGTCGCTATATCGTATACGCCAATACGCCGCGGATGCGTACGCACGTTCGCTCGCATCATTGAAGACGTGAAGTTGACGCTCTACAACTCCCCCCGTAGGAGCATAGCACCTTGGCAGTCGTAGTCGTGATACCTCCTCGACGACTCGCAGCCATCGCTGGAATTCCTCTGCTGCCTCCTCGGGTAGTTCGTCGTCCCATCCGACCTTCTTCATGCGCCATAAGTCTTGTAGCAGGATCTTGGCGGTGATGGTGAGGTAACTCAGCAGTCCAAGCGGGTCAAAAACGGACATGACCGCGCTTAATGCTTCCCTCTTGGTCGGTGGTCGCTGTAGCGCCTTCACTTCTTGCGGCACCCTATTCATTGACGTGTTGAATGTTAGGGCGTCTTCATCAGCCATCCATAATAACCCTAAGGTTCTGCCTGGGCTGTCTTGTCTTAAGCCTACTTCTTTAGGCTTACGCGCCAGTAAGTCCTCCGGCTTGTCTTCTAACAGGGCTGCGTTGTTGGAGTTCCATCCTGCCAAGGTGAAACCGGCCTGCTGGTGCACTTCCGAAACCTGCTTCGCCGTATTTATCGCTTCCTCTACCGTGGCATAACTGTCTAAATAATCATCCATGTAATGGCTACGTGTGATAGCATTAAGTGCCAACGGGTGTGTCTCTGCGTGTACGCGCGCGTTATGATCCCTAACGCTATGTGCGAGAAACGGCGAGCTCCTCGCACCGAAAATCATTGACGTCATAACGTACTCCCGCGGTGGGCTGTGTCGCTCGTCTCCTCGCCAAAGAAACAACTGCGCGGGCTGGTCGCGACGGTCGATCTTTACACGCAAGAACATCTCCCTAATATCCGCGGACACCGCTATCTCGTTTTCCCTAAATCGAAACAGTATGCCCGGTAGGTTCCGTAATAAGTCGGGGCCGTCGAGTAAATAATCGTTAAGGCATCTGCCGGATGCACGCGCTGCCGCGTCGAACACTAATTTCGTCTTCCCCGGCTTGTTCGGATTCCGTACGGCGAAGTGTGGCAGGTACCAGCTCTTGGGATCCTCTCGTTCTGTCCCTTCGGCTTCCCTTACGTATCCCTTCGCCAGGAGGTTGTCTATCTGGGCTGTGTAGGCGTCACGAAACTCCGGCGACTGGTCCATCTTCCTCTCGATCGTCCGTAGTCTTCGCGCTGCCATCTCGTAGCTGGGTGGCATCCGCACGTTGTCGTCCTTCCATGGCAGTCCAACCTGGTATTGCTCGCCGACCTTCTTGACGGTGCGCTGGAATATGTCGACAGCGCGCTCCTCGTCCCGTCGCGGCCTACTCTTCAGCGAGATACCTATAGAGTCTATCTCGTACTGCCGTTTGAGGAGTTCCGTTAGCTCCTCGTCCCGACTGGCAAACGTTCGGATGTCCCTATCTGACCGTCCGCTAGCGCTCTCTACGTGTAATACGGTCTCGACGTCTTCCCTACACGTTAACCGCGGCACGGTTCCCTGAATTACCCATCCCAATAACGTTCGTGCAACTATAGGCTGCCTTCGACGTCCTATCCTTAAAGCACGGGTAATTATCAAGTGCCAATTGTCGGCGCCTAATAGCAGTCTCGGCTTCGCGTCGTCGTAACACACCGAACTCGGTAAGTCACGTAAGTGTTTTAATCGTAAGCACTCCCTACTCACGGACTGCGAGCCTATCTTTAAGTCGGTTATTGTTCGCGCGTTTATGTTAAACATCTCGCTGCGCGTCTTGCCACGTATCCCTATATTGACTAATCTACTATTAGCCTCGCGTTGACTGTTCCCTACGCCTTTAATGTTGAGCGGCTTTATCGGTCCTTCCGCTCCTAACTCGCGAGCTAAGTCGTCGTCGATTAGCGATATCGTAGAGCCTTCGTCAAGTAGCGCGTACGTGTTTACTTCCTTTCCGCGTGGTCCGCGCACGGTTATCGGACACACTTTTAACAATACGGATGCACTACTGCTAACACTCGACGCGACGAGCACGGTTTCGTCCGGTTTAACCGACGCTGCAGGCGTACGGGCCTTGCGGGTGTGAAGAAGAGCGTGGTGGGGGGCGTTACAACCGTCGACGCCGCACTTCTTGGCTTTGCAGCGTATACGTCGGTGCTTGCTGCTCAAGCACCTGAAACATACCCCTTCTTCCCTAACCCAATTCCACCGGTCGTCCGAGCCCATTTGCTCTAACTTCTTACACTTGACGATAGGGTGTTCACCCCCGCAACACATACATGAGGCACTACCGGTGTCCTCCTGGGCGGTGAACGTCTTTACGTCGCGGGCCCTATCTTCTACGCGGCGTGTTAACACTATTCTTTTCGACGGCGGCGTCTCTCGTCTTACGGGCGATTCCTTATTCGACGCTACGGACGTATAGGCATGACTTAACGCACGGTCAGCCTCTCTCATCATGAACCGGGATAACGTAACGATGTCCGGTTCGTCCGCACTTCCGTAGTGCTCCGCATAATCGCACCAACGCGACCGTAAGTGAGGGCTAAGTTTGCTAGTAACCTCCCTAGTCAGCATTGGATTACGCAAATAACCCTTGCCGTCGACGTTTTGCATAATGCACACTATATTTTGTAACTTAATTGCGAACGAGTTTAATTCCTGGGCGGTTTGACCCGGGCGCGGAAGGCGTTTCAATTCTTCTAACGCACGATCTATAATTACTTCCGGGCGGCCGAAACACTGCTCCAGTGTCCGCATAATGTCTGCTGGATCCTTCGCGGTAAACAGCAGAGCCGATACTACGTCTCTAGCCTCACCGCGTAAACAGTTCCTTAATCTTGCCATATTTTCCGTATTAGTGAATCCATACAAACGCGTGGATTCATTCATCGCGGCTTTAAATGCTAACTATTCCGCGGCCGAGCCGTTAAAAATAGGCAAGTCCTGCGTCTGTTTCGCGGCGGCTGGTCTAACTCTAACCATGTTTTCTAAAGCTTCCGCTAGCCGTTCTATACCCCTATCCTTCCCTTGCGGGGTGAGCGACCTATCTCTATCCCTATTTCCTTCTAGCCTACGCTGTGGCGCCGGCGACCTATGTACACCTACATCCCTATGACGCGGCGACGGTAATCTACGATCCGCAAGGCGATGTGGCGATTTATCTCTGCCTACATCATTACACGGCGACGGTGATCTACGATCCGCGTGGTGATGTGGCGATGGCGATCTATGTATACCTACATCCCTATGACACGGCGACGGTAATCTACGATCCGTAAGGCGATGTGGCGATCTATGTGTAGGCGATAGAGTGCGGCATTGGACGCGCGACGGCGACGTAGCTCGTACACGACGATCCACCTGGTTCATTTCTACGGCGACTCCATTATCCCTCTGTATCCTATTTACGCGGCGCGGTTGAACGTCATTCGCGACCGACTTCCCCTGGGCATCTTCACCGTGGTCGTAACCGGTTCCCCTCCTCGGTGGGGCCTGCTCTATCTCGATGCGGGGCGCGGGCTGAGGCGGGCGGTAGGGCGGCTCCCCCCGCACAGTCTCTACGTTTTCTAACCACCTATCAACGCGTACCCTATTTTCGACTAATTCGTCCTCGTTTAGGCTTTCCCTATCGGTTTCTTCTTGCAGTTGCGCGATATCCCTAGCATATTTCTTCTTGACGAGATCTTCCTCTATTTGCAATTGCTTCCTCCTAATTGCAGCTAGTTCCTCCGCGGCATTATATTCGATTTGTTTTAATCTTGCTACTGCGCTAGCTGTCGACCGGGCTGAACGGACTGAACGGACCGACGGGGCGCGGGACGCGGGCCTATGTACAACGTCTGCTACAGGCGCGACGGTACGCACTATCGAACTAGTTTCCGTAGTCGGAAGATCTTCTATTATCGCGGCGAGCGTTTCTGTGCGCGGCGCGGATGTGCTAACTTCTCCCAAGCGATCGGTTGTAGACACGGACATAGCGGGGCGCGGCGGCGCGGGCGCGGGCGCGGGCATAGATGCGGGCGCGAGCGGGGGCTGCGGCGCGGCGGGGGGCGCTTGTGCCAACGCGAGCGAACACCTCCGATCGTCTTCAAAAAGACGCACGTATTGGACGCCGTTCCCGCCTCAAGGGCGGGTGGTCACAGTTTGGCACCGTTAGGGAGCAACCACCCGGCCGCGTAAACGCGGTTAAGAAACAGGAATTGTCTGGAAACAGACAATATATATGACGTCGATGTAAATAAGAAACGAGGAAGGAGTTAGTACCGACGATCTTCTCTCTTCGTCGACGTACTTCTTTCTTCCTCGAAGATCTTCTGTAATGATCTTCTTTCTTCGTACTTCTTTCTTCCTCGACGATCTTCTGTAATGATCTTCTTTCTTCTGTAATTATGTTCTCTCTTCTATAATTATGTTTTTTATTCAATAATTATGTTCTTTCTTCAATAATTATGTTCTTTCTTCTTTCTTCTGGCTTGAATCCGGCGACGATGGACCAAGAACTTGTTATGGATCGCAGTGGACTGTATTATTGAGGGGTACGGGGGTACGCTAGGGGGCAACTGCTCAAAGAAAAGATGGTACTGTCGAACTATACTGTATTCTAACTATTTACAAAATGCGGCACTATTAATTAAACTATTACACAGAGGGGAGTCTTCTTGATGGAGTCTTCTTGAGTCTTGATTTTCTTGATTTTCTTGCTGTCTTCTTCTCGTCGAGTGCCGCTTCCGAAATGAACGACGACCGTCTTTTTTTTTTTTTTTTTTTTTTTGCGCCCGAAGCAATTGGAAAAGGGCTACCCCGAAGGGAGGCAGAAAATGCATTACGCATACCACGATGGCCGGTCCATCGTGGTTATGAGGGACTCACTACCTACAAGGGGGAACCTAAGTGATACCCTCTAAAAACTGCCTTTGGGGACTGGCAACCAGCTGTTGAAAGCTTCACATGCCGTATCGTAAAGCGACCCTCTTTTGGGAAAAGAGGGCGCAGGCGGCTATAAGCCGCTGAGGGAGTGCCTGGGAAGGCAAATTAATTATGAATAACTTAATTAGAGTTGGCCTGAGCCGCCAGGAGGCAGTTCAGGTCGTTTGAAAGTTTATTAGGCGGGTCCGAGAGGGAGTTCCTCGGCCTGCGGACGCTATAGCGGGAGGGGAGTGGGGCTGCATAATTAGCAGCCTCACGAATAAAATGATTGGAATGCGACTCTGAGGCTTTGAAGAAGTTCTCAGAGAGTTTTTTAAGGAATTGTTGAATTGTAGGGAGCTCTAGGTCCCGATGAAGGTCGGCATTGCGGACGTACCAAGGTGCGTTCGCAGCTCGACGACAGAAAAGGTTTTGAACTACTTGGAGTTCATTAATAATTTTAGGGTTAGAGTGGGCGAAAATGGGGCCCGCGTAGGACATGACTGGTCGTATACAGACCTTATAAAGGGTACGCTTGTTTCTGAGGGACATTTTACTGTGTCGGCCCAACATACTGTTGAGCCTATTCAGGTAAAAACGTGCGTGACGGGTTACTCTTTTGACGTGGGGCCTGAAAGTTAGCCCTGTGTCTAGAGTGACACCTAAATATTTGGCAGACGTATGCCAGGGGACAGGGGTCCCTAGCATACGTATTGGTGGAGTGTTTTTGAGACGGCGTCGTTTATAATCGAAGTGAACGGCGGAGCTCTTCTCCGGGTTCACATCGATGCGCCATTTTTTGAACCAAGCTCCTAGGTCATCAACTGACTTTTGGACCTTGTTCCGTATGAAAGGTAGCGAGATACCTTTGCAGTAGAGAGCAGTGTCGTCTGCGAAGAGGGAGAGCTGAACACCTTTCGGCGGAATGGGAATGTCGTTGGTGAACAGTATGTACAGCACAGGAGCAAGAACTGAGCCCTGAGGGACACCAGCTTTGATGGGGCGCTGTGAAGATAGCGTGCCTTCGTGTCTAAAACGAAAGGTACGATGATTAAGATAAGAGGCCACGAGACGTACTAGACGATCGGGGAGACCTATTTTGTATAGTTTGTAGATAAGGCCTGTATGCCAGACTCTATCGAAGGCTTTGGCGATGTCGAAAAAGACCGCGATAGTCTTATGACGACGGGGATAAAAACCGCTGAGGATATATTCCACAATACGGTGAACTTGTTGGGGGCAGGAGTGTTTCGCTCGGAAACCGAATTGATGGGGAATGATAAGAGGGTCACCGTCTGTGGGAAACAGATGGCGCCTCATGCGATTTTGAATGACTCTTTCAAAGAGCTTGCCCATGGCCTTGAGGAGGCTAATGGGACGATGACTGGAGGGGAGATTAAGAGGCTTGCCTGGCTTGGGAATACCAATCACAGTTGCCTCTTTCCACGTAGTGGGAAAGTAACTAAGGTTGAAGCAGGCATTGAAGATAATCCCGTGTGGAGTTGCCAGAACTCCCATCGGGCGCGTCCCCAGGTGGCGGATAGGGGAACGCCACTCAGATATGAGTGGTAGCGGGAAACCGTCGCGGACCAAAACTGGCTGGCTGAGGGCTTGTTTGGGTAATGGAGGGCCTTCTAGTTGCTTCCTGTATCCTCTCCGTTGAGAGGAACAGAGAATGTGACATGCGCGGTGAGGTGCCAGGTGCACTCGGCTTTTGCCGACGCCGGGCAACCCGTAATTGCGGGATTTTCAGGGACCACACCCTGTAAAAAAAAGGAAACTGAATGGGCTCAGTGTTCCCTCACCCGGTCTCTGAGCAGGCATGGGAAGAACCCATATCGACTCTGCCACCATTCGAACCTCGGAGTCCCTCTGGCGTGTCGTGGATCACGTCTCGCGGCGCCTTAGGGGCCGAGGGCTCTTGGCTTAACCGCCTGGAGTCGCGAGGATGATAACCTCTTTAAAAAATCACCCGAAGCTCAAGCGTGGCACGCCGTGAGGAGCTGCATGGCTGATGGGTAAATGTTCAGTCGTTAGCGTTGCCCCCGTCGGGGTACCGGCCGACACCCTTGACGGGTTACGCATAGGCTTATCCGGGCACAGGAGGCACTGCTCGGATGGACTGCTATTTCCTCCACACTCGTGGGATAAAACATGGATAAATATAAAATAATTAAAAACGTAGAGGTTGAAAAGGAGGCAGTATCAGATACTGGAAGCGGTGGAAATCGGTCGCGTGGGACGTCTTCCGCTAGGAAACGTCCAGTGTGCCGGTCTTCAGAAGAGGAAGGCCTGCCGGCTCCCAAGTTGCCGACTTCGGGGAGGGGTCGGCAGGGATCGAGAGGGGCGAGTGCTTCGCAGCCGCGGAGGGATAAGCACGGACGATTCGTGTGCTCCAATACCTCGGCGGCTAGTGAAGCAGATAGTGACATGGGGTTCACTACGGAGGACCCTGGCGATGGCGGTGAAAGCTGTGCCTCGCTGGGGAGCTCAAAGGCGGAGCTCAATGCCGCCAAGAGGGAGCAGCGCAAAGCCGTCGCGGCCGACGAAGTGTCGGAAATGGCCCGACGTGCTCGCGAGCGACGAGCTGCTCTTGCGGCGGAAGGGGGAGAGCCATCTGCGGTGGCCTTAAGCCAGCTGGCTCTGGATGGGGTGGACTTAGTCCTGAAGGTTGCCACCAAGTCTGGCAGCCTGAAGGGCACGTTCACCCGTGGCTTAAAGGAGGCTGCCGCGGATATCAGGGAGGCGGTTGGCATCCTCCTCAACAGGACGGCCTCTGACGAGGTCGCAAAGTTGCAGGAGGAAAACAGCCGCCTCAGAAATGACTTGGAGGACCTCCGACGGCAAGTCGCTGCGCTGAGCGAAGAGCAGCAGCGACGCACGTCCACCGATGCCGCACCTGTAGTGGCCCCGACTCCCGCACCGCAACCGGCAAGCCCTCGTACCGACGAAGAGGTCGAGCGCATTGTCCGGATCTGCATGCTCCAGTGCGGGAGCATGGTTAATGCTCGGCTGGAGGCGATTTCACGGCGTCTCCCGGCGGAAATCCTCCGTCCGCCTTTGGCGGCGGACACTCGGAGAACTGAGGAGCCGCCGAGACTTGCGCCTCAAAAGGGGAAGCCCGCGGAGGGTAACAAAACGCCCGCGGAGGGAGCTCCTCCGAGCAACCAGCCCACGACTGCCGGGTCTAAGGGTGAGACCTGGGCGAAAGTCGTGGGCCGCAAGAAGGCCCGCAAAGCCGCCAAGAAGGCCGCAGCAGCTGCATGCGCCCCAGGTGGAACCGCAAATACGGCTCCTCAACCTGCGCGGCGGGCTGCCAAAGGCGGTCGCAAGAGACCGACTGTGCACGTTCCGCGGTCAAATGCCGTGACGCTTACGTTGCAGCCCGGAGCTGTGGAGCGTGGCGTGACGTACCAGTCGGTCATCGCTGAGGCCAAGGCCAAGATCAAATTATCAGATCTTGGCCTTCAGTCCGTCACCCTCAGGCAGGCTGCCACGGGTGCACGGCTGTTCGAGGTGGCTGGCACTGTGAGCAGCAGTGCCGAAAAGGCGGACGCACTGGCCGCCAAAATGAGGGAGGTCCTAAACCCTGAAGACGTCCGGGTCTCCAGACCAATGAAAACCGCAGAGGTGCGGATTGCTGGCCTGGACGACTCCGTGACCTCTGAGGAGGTGGTGGCGGCCGTTGCCAGAAGCGGAGAGTGTCCACCGGACAAGGTGCGGGCTGGCGATATACGCACCGACGCCTCCGGACTCGGCATGGTCTGGGTTCGGTGCCCTGTGGCGTCGGCGAAGAAGATCGCTGATAGCGGCAGATTGCTGGTAGGCTGGGTGGCGGCAAAAACCAAGCTTCTACAGCCCCGGGCTTTGCAGTGCTTCCGGTGCCTGGAAAAAGGGCACGTCCGGGCGAAGTGCACCGCTGAGGTTGACCGTAGTGACCTCTGCTTTCGCTGCGGCCAGCCTGGCCACAAGGCGGCCCTGTGCACCGCGGCGTTCAACTGCAGCCTTTGTTCTGCTGCGGGAAGGCCTGCAGAGCACAGAGTAGGCGGAGGGGCCTGTGGGGCGCCTGCCAGCAAGGCCAAAAAGAAAAAGGAAAAGAAGAGGAGCACTAAGCCTGCCGGGTTAACCTCGCTGCCCCCGCAGGCTAGCAGCTCCGCGGCCGACTCCCGGCCCAGGACCGTTGCCGAGGGGATGGAATGTCAATAATGGCACAATTCCATTCTCTCCATTTCCTCCAGGGCAACATCAACCACTGTGCCAGAGCTCAGGATCTCCTACTCCAGAGCATGGCAGAGTGGTCGATTCACGTGGCTGTGGTCGCCGAACCGTACTTCATTCCCGCCCGTGACAACTGGTTGGGATGCGCTGACGGTTTGGTGGCCATTATTGGCGAGACTCTGATCGACCCGTCTCGGGGCCGCGGCTGGGTTGCTGCGGTCTCGGGCGGCATCGTTATTGTAGGGGCGTATTTCTCCCCCAACAAGAGTCTCGCCGACTTTGAGGGTTTCCTTGTCGAGTTGGGCGCCGTCGTAGGCCGTTATCACCCTCGTCCCGTTCTGGTGCTCGGGGATCTCAACGCCAAATCATCGGCGTGGGGATCTCCGGTCACTGACCCTCGGGGCGAGGTGCTAGAAGAGTGGACGGTGACGACTGGTCTGGTCGTCCTGAATCGGGGTTCGGAATACACGTGCGTGCGGCAGCGGGGTGGGTCGATAGTGGACGTCTCGTTTGCTAGCCCCTCTGTCGCCAGCCGAGTCCGCGACTGGCGTGTCGCCGCAGAGGTGGAGACGCTGTCGGACCATCGATATATCCGGTTCGACGTCTCTGCCCAGACCGCGAGCGGCCGCCATCCAACAACCCCGATTAACGACGGCCCGCGTTGGGCGCTTAAGCGCATCGACAGGGAACTACTCGAGGAAGCTGCCCTAGTTCAGTCCTGGATCTGGGAGTCGACGACGGACGGCCCCGTCGACGTCGAAGCGGTGGCGTTATGGTTTCGCGGGGCGATGACGCAGATCTGCGACGCGTCAATGCCCCGTGTCCACCAACGGTCCGCAAAGCGCCAGGTGTACTGGTGGACCGCCGAGATCGCGCAATTGCGCATAGCATGCGTTGCGGCTCGTCGCCGGTACACCCGATACCGGAGGCGGCGTCGACGGGATTCCGCCGAGGAGGACGCGCTGTATGAGGTGTACCGCGCGTCTAAGGAGACTCTGTGGCTGGCCATCGGCGACTCAAAGTCGCGTGCCAGGGAGGAGCTGCTGGGGTCCCTAGATCGGGATCCGTGGGGGCGCCCCTACCGTTGGATTCGGGGCAAGTTGCGTCCCTGGGCGCCTCCACTAACACAAAGGATGCAACCCCAGTTGCTAGAGTCGGTGTTATCGACTCTCTTCCCTGAGCGAGTGGGACACGTTCCCCCGGCGATGGCTTCGCCCTCAGCCACAGACTCTCCAGAAGAGGAGAGCACCGATGTCCCCGAGGTGACGCAAGCAGAGACGAGAGTGGCCGTGTCGCGACTCCGGGCTAAGAACACAGCGCCCGGACCCGACGGAGTTCCTGGTCGAGCTCTCGTCCTGGCTCTGAAGGAGCTAGAGCCCCAGCTGAGAGGGCTCTTCACGGCATGTCTCGAGCAGGGTCAGTTTCCCAGTGTGTGGAAGGAGGGGAGGCTGGTCCTGCTCAGGAAGGAGGGGCGCCCCGCGGACTCACCGTCCGCGTACCGGCCTATAGTGCTGCTCGACGAGGCGGGCAAACTTTTTGAGCGTATCATCGCAGATCGCCTCGTCAGCCACTTGTGCAGAGAGGGGCCGGACCTGGATGACAACCAGTACGGTTTTCGTCGCGGGCGCTCCACCATAGACGCTATTACGCGCGTGAGGGCCCTGGCGGAGGAGACAGTATCCCGGGGTGGGGTGGTGCTGGCGGTGTCCTTAGACATCTCCAACGCTTTCAACACCCTACCCTGGAGTTGCATTCGGGAGGCGCTGAATTACCATCGCGTGCCTCCCTACCTCCGCCGCACAATAGGGGCTTACCTTGAGGAGAGATGCGTTACCTATTGGGGACGTGACGGCGCTGGTCGGCGCGTCATGTCGTGCGGTGTTCCGCAGGGATCGGTCTTGGGACCGCTCCTGTGGAACATCGGCTACGACTGGGTGCTGAGAGGTGAACTCCCGTCGGGCGCCGACTTGACGTGTTATGCGGACGACACGCTCGTCACTGCCCGGGGGAGTTCGTACAGGGAAGCAGCGTTGGTTGCCACGGCTGCGGTGTCACAAGTGGTGAACCGCATCCGGCGCCTGGGCCTGGAGGTGGCCCTAAGTAAGTCGGAGGCCATGGTGTTCCATGGACCTCGACGCGCGCCGCCGCCGGGTTCACACATCGTGGTCAGCGGGGCCCGGATAGCTGTCGAGTCCACCATGAAGTATCTGGGATTGGTGCTCGACAGCCGATGGGAATTCGGACCCCACTTCCGGCGGCTGGCGCCCAAGCTGATGGGTGCAGCGGGCGCGCTATCAACGTTGCTTCCCAACTTGGGGGGCCCGAGCGCCGCCTGTAGGCGGTTGTACGTGGGAATCGTGCGGTCCATGGCCCTGTATGGGGCCCCTGTGTGGGCGATGGACATGACGGCCAGCACTCTCGCCATTCTGCGTAAACCGCAGAGGGCGATGGCCGTCAGAGTCGTCCGCGGGTATCGCACGATTTCCTACGAGGCGGCTTGCGTCCTGGCCGGATCCCCGCCCTGGGACCTAGAGGCGAAAGTACTCGCGTCATTATATCGATGGCGCGAGGAAGAGCGGGCACGGGGCTCGAGGCCGGTGCAGCGGCAGATCGCGCTGCGCCGAGAGGAGCTCCGTCAGGCCTTGGTGGCGGAATGGCGGCAAAGGCTTCTGCGCCCTACCGCCGGCCTCGCTACCGTCGAGGCGATCCGGCCAGTACTCGACGACTGGCTCGGGAGAAGGCACGGCTCCCTGTCGTTTAGGGTGACGCAAGTGCTGTCGGGGCATGGCTGCTTCGGCAAGTACCTGCGCCGCATAGACAGGGAGCCGGACGCTCGGTGCCACCACTGCGTTCATTGCGGGGAGGACACGGCGCAACACACGCTCGCCGAGTGTGTAGCTTGGGAGGAGCAGCGCCGTGTCCTCACAAATAAAGTAGGAGGCGATCTGTCGCTGCCGGCCTTAGTGCGGAAGATGGTCGGTAGCGCAGAGTCGTGGGATGCGGTGGTGTCCTTCTGCGAGGACGTGATGTCGCAGAAGGAAACTGCGGAACGGGAAAGGGAGATCTCGACTCCCTTCCCTGGCCGCAGAAGGCGCACCGGGCGCAGGAGAAGGGCGGACAACGCCCTTTTCCGGCCCCCATAAATGGGTCCAGGGGCGAGGGACTTGGGGAAGCCCCCCGCCACCCCTACTCGATGGACCCGAGACGGATGCGCGCGCGGGTGTCGGCGCGCGCCCCTGAGGCGATACACGGGGTAGTTGAACACCTCACTACCCCGTGCAGGAGACGAGGCCTGGACAGACCGGGCCAGCACTAGTGTGGGGCTGCGGAAGAATTTGGATTCCCGCGGCCCCATGCGCACGTGTGAGGAGACACCGGGGTGGTTTTAGCCGGTAAGAGTCCGGCACGCCCCTCCGCCTTTCCCCAGGCGGAGGTAGTCCATGAGGATTTCCCCCCGTAAAAAAAAAAAAAAAAAAAAAAAAAAGGCATTGAAGATAATAGATAAAAGGGTTAGCACCTGCTCAGGAAAGTTTTTTAGGGCTTGGTTGGAGATGCCATCCGCGCCCGGAGCCTTTTTAGGCTTAAGTCCTTTGATGAGGGATGAAAGCTCATCATTGGACACAGAGATAGGTTCGGAGGCTGTAGGGGGCGAGTTCCGGCGGCGGACCTCATCCTCCACTGCCTGGACGTGTGAGGGGTCTACGGGTTGAGAGCTAGGAGAGCATTGAGCGGCAATGCTGTCTGCAAAGCACTCAGCCTTTTCCTCGTCCTCGAAGGCTACCGTACCGTCGGGACGGGAGAGAGGGGGAGTGTGGAAGATAGCGTCTATGCGGAGGGCTCTTGCCATCTGATAGTACGCTGTATGAGAGGGAGAGATATTCTCCATGAGCTTACTCTTTTCGAGGTCTCGAAATTCAGAGAGGCGGAAACGGAGTTCTCGTTGAAGACGATTGGCCGTGCGCCTATATTCGGGCGTGGGATATTTTGCTGCTCTCCGGAAAGCAGCTTTTTTGGCTTTTAATAGGTTGCTAATATGCAGGGGAAGCCCACTATTATTAGCAACCGGGACGACCCTTTCATTCTCCTTAAGGGAGGTTTTAATAAGGGTGGAGAGTGAATCGACCGCGGTGTCGATTTTTTCAGGACTGTCTAAGTCCGAAGATAGGGAGATGGGGGAGTCCTGTGAGTCCAGAGCTTTCGCTAGGGACTCCTTGAAGCCCTTCCAATTTGTGAAGGTTTTAGTAGTGGGTGTTGGGAGTGGTGGCTGATGGCCAAGAATGAGAGAGACCGGTCGGTGGTCGGATCCTAGATCGTCTAGTGTCTCGATTGCCCTAAGGTTGAGAGAAACTCCTTTGAGTAACGCAAAATCTAGTACATCGGGGGCATAGTCGGTGTTATCGGGAAAGTGAGTAACACCGAGAGGACTGTGGACGGTAATATCAAGAGACTGCGTGATATCGAGCAGTAACTTGCCACTACGGGTGGTAGTACGGCATGTCCATTCAGTATGCTTGGAGTTAAAATCTCCAAACATAATGACTGAATTGCCTAGAGATAAAATAGCCTCAAAATCTTTTTTGACGGGAAGGGTTTTAGAAGGGATGTAACAGGAGGCTATGAAGATGGACTGATGTCCAGTCATAGCTAGCCTGCATACCGTGGCTTCCATGTTGGAAAGTTGCGGAGTAGAAATGGGAGAACAGTGAAGTGTCTTCTTGTAATAAATGGCCGTACCGCCGCCTCGGCGGTCGGGTCTATCATTACGAAGAAGAGAGAAGTTTTTGATGGAAAGGCCTTTAGTGTCCTTAGTATTGAGATTAGTTTCCTGTAGGAGGAGGAAATCGGTTTCACGATTTTGAAGAAAGAGCTTAAGCTCTGGGAGGTTATTTCGCAAACCGCGAATGTTAAAGGATACAAGCGATAAACCCTTAGGTTTGATACGACCGTGGGATTTTGGTAGAACAAACTGCTCTGTCATTGTGAGTTAAGTTAATTAAGTTAACTTAACTTACAATGAGCACAAAAGATTATGATGCTCTGCAAGAGCGAGGAGACGGTCCTGAGGGGACCTCGCAGCGCGCAATTTGCGTGCTAACACAGCGATTTCCTCAACGTTGATGTTCCTAATTGCGGAATACACCGTTTTTAGGTCATCAGCCATTGAGGGCTGTGATTGTTGTGGTTGAGGGGCGGAGGATGTCCGCGGTGGTACTGCCTTTTTGGGGCCCCAGGGAAAAACTGGAGGCTGCATAGGCTGAGAGAAGCCCGGAGGGGGCCGAATAGTGCCCTGAGGGGGCCTAGGAGGACCCTGAGAGGGTCGAGAGAAGCCCTGGGTGGGCTGAGAAAGGCCCTGACGGGGCATCCGTTGGTAAAGAGCCGGGAATGAGCGGTCATTGACCGGCGGTGGAGCTTGCCTACTGGAGCGAGGATGAGGTGCGCAAGGGCAGCCTCTGTAGTTAGCCGGGTGGCCCGTTTGTTTACACAGGACACACGCGGGTGGAGATTCGGCGTCTTTGGGCCGAGGACACTCTTTAGTGTTGTGGGGTTCAAGGCACTTAACGCACCTGGGTGGGGCGGAGCAGTTGGCCGCCGCATGACCATACAGCTGGCAGCGGTGGCACTGCGCCGGGAACCCGCGCCTATGTGGAGGCTCAACCCTCACTCTCGACAGGCCGCACACTGTGCGTACCTGCCGGAAGATGGCTTTCGCCTCCGGCACGTTGGTTAAAATTACTAGGGCAAGAGAGAACCTCTGGCCTGTTCTACTGTGCATTTTGTGCACGGCTTCTACGGGGAAACCTTGGGACTTAAGGTCCTCAAGGATTTCTTCGTTTGAAAATTCGAAGGGGACGCCGCGGATGACGGCCCTGACTTTGCGCTCTTCCGGAAGAGCGTATGTATGATAAGAAACTCGTTCGGCTGTGAATAGCCTGGTGAGTCGCCGGAAGTCGTCGATTGATTGGGGGATGATCTTAATAGCCTCCCCGAGGTTGATGGCGTGGTCATATTTTATGCCTGCGTTGTAGCAGGTTTTGGAGAGTTCTGTGAATTTAGCCTTGTCTCTTAGGAAGACAGGGGGCGGGACTTGCTTCTTGGCAAGGACTGGAGCACAGCGAGAGGCTGGCTTGGTCGGAGCGGGAATGTCTAGTGACATAAGTGGGGCTGAGGCAGCGGCGGGGGCTGCGGGGGCAGAGGCGGCAGCGGGAGCTGCGGAGGTTGAAGGAGCGGCAGGGGCCGCTGAGACAGGGAGGGTGCGGTTTTTAGCGGCGCGTTTACCGTTGCGCTTGGAGTTCACCGTGGTGAACGAAGAATCCCCGGTTCCGTCGGAGTCACAGGACTCCGATGAGCCGGTGCCAGAATTGGTGGCGGGCCTCTTCCGGGAGGCCGATGCAGAGGACTCGGAGCATGCGTACTCCATTTCTAATGGGGCGAAAGAGTTCTTTGTCTCTAGGTAGGCCGCAAGTACGGGCGGCGGTTGGAGTGCCTGACGGGCAGGGGGAGTAACATGGGCGGCGATGGCGGCAAGGGCCGTCTCATCGAGGTTTAGGCCCAGACCAAGAGTTTGGTTTAGGGCGGCGACGAGGGACTTAATTTGGGTAATTGTGGACATGTTGAGGGCAGTAGTTTTACGAAACGTATTTGATACGGAAGGGGCTAGTGGGTGCTGTTCTGAAAAGAACAGAGACGTTATGTACCTAAACAGTAAGGGCGGGATCACCGTTCTGAGAAGAACGGGACGTTTTTAATTCTAGGAGTAAGTGCCCCTGCTCTCAAAAGAGCAGGGCCTTGCTCTGAAAAGAGCAAGTAACTCCCTAGAAACAGTATATACACGTACACGTTATACAAATAAATAACGAAAACAAAATTAGAAATAGTTAACAAAAGAATTAACAATAAAAATAACAATAACAAGCAAGACCAACAGTCAAACCGCCCCGCCCGGAGACAGGGAGGTAATAACTGGAGTTAGCGTAAAATGACTCACCAAGGCGTCGATGCTGTAAGCGCGAGCAGGACAGCGGAGGCGCGAGAGCGAGAGAGCACTACCGTACGGGGACGGATGCGCGGACTACCTGGACACGACCGCTCGAGAGCGGTGCCACAGGCGGAGTGCGACGACCGTCCGGGACGCCCTTCTTATATTTCGCCGGAGAGCGTCTCAGGTCGTGCGTAGCGTCGTCCGCGATGCCGCGCGCTCATTGGTCGGCGACATCGCGTGATCTGCTGCCGGTGTGCGGGGTGCGCGGGGCGCACCGGGGTGTGAAGGGGCGACGGGGCGGCGGCCTCCTCGCTGTCCGCTACAAAAATATTATATTGATTTTCTAATTACATATTTTAATTTCTTGTTATCGCTTATATAACGAAAGGGTGTATTTAAGTATTATATTTAAAAAAAAATATTTTACATAGCAGTCATAACCAGAATTTGAGAATATAACGTACAGAAAAGCAAAATGCTCCAGTTCGTTACAAGATATGTCCGATTCCAATTTTTATTTTTTATTTACTCTTTTGATTTACTCTTCTACAGTGTTTGACGCAACCGTGGCAAGCTTACCGAATACATCTCTATCTGAAAGTCAAAATTATATTGTGTAGGCGTTTTTCTTACACTTTTTCTTACAACAGACCAAATTATTGTCACTGCGGCAAGCTCAACGAAGAGTAACTGCAAAGGACAGGATTATATAGAGCACGAGAGTATGCGCAAGCACAGCTGCACTTTCTATTTCCTCACTCTCATGATCCGATGGGATGGTAAATAAACATGATCGGAGAGAGGTCATGTACATAACCAATGGCTTTACGTGTTTTCAGAGGCACGGAGTTTAAACAACGTCAACTACCTAAGTCTCCTACTGAGACTTGACAAAAATACCAAGAACTGATTTTGAACCGAACCGGGGATTGAAACTCAGGATCTCATGATTAGCAGTTACGTACACGACTACTAGCTTAACAAGGTAGTCAAACACGAGGCAGTTCATATATATAAATGTCACATGGATGAACATCCAAAACAGGAACAATTAAGTGCAGGTCATACCTACAAAAAATTGTTCATTGCAAGATTAGGACCTACAGCTGTCACTGTCAGAGACAAGCCCTTAGCCACAGATTTATTCGTACAACCATTCGTTATACCCTATCAAAAGCGATTTTTGATAGGGTATAACGAATGGTTGTATAAAGCAGGGGTACTGAACATAGGCTAACCCAATATAATTCTTCCTAAAAGGAATATATGCTATAGTTGCCACGCTTGGCGGGTAGTTTTTTAATATTTTAAATTGTTGTGGTAGCATAAATGGGTCCGCTCGACCGGGTTACGACGAATCTCTCACAGCCGTATCAGCAAAATGCTTAACTTGCCGTTTATAAAATGAGTGTAGTGAACAGAAGACCCTTTTTACTGGATATGAGGCAATTTATTCTAGTCCTCAGGGGCGAGAACGCAACTGCATTATGATCTTAATAAAGCATAGAATTAGATGTCTATAGGCCACAGCATCCATTTACCATTAGGTGTACTGTGTGCTCGTTTGTAACCTATATTCTTTAAAAAAAAAACAAAACAAACACCAAACCTTTAGACCCACCCACGGCTTGACACTACGAAAGTCGATTTATATTTTTTTATAATAATCTAAATACATTTTGTAATATAGAGTGGAATGAGTGCAGTTCCTAAAGGCGTTGGTTATGAGGGTAAGGGGCGTGCCGGCTGCCGCGGCGGCGGTGGCAATGGAGGTGGCGGCAATCCACCACCACCACCAACGCCATCAGAAGCGCCGACAAGTGAGTCCTTTTGGGTATTCTACTTAATTTTTTTACTATATAGTAGCTACTATATCCTCGGCAGCAATATATAGCTTTACTGCCCAGGAGTCCGTCTGGGTGGTAAGTACCACCCTCTTAAGTATTTCTACCATCAAAAGGAAGTGCTTGTTAATGTGTTCCAGTCTGAAGCACAGAGAACGCTATTTTAAAGGCTGTGAGGCATTTTACCTTGAACCTCAGGGGTGACAAACAATCTGTAGGCTTCTTTGTTTGAAGTGAAGAAAGTGTCCATGAATAGCAGTAGCCAATTAGCAACAGGTAAGCTGTAGCAGTAGCTGTAAGATCGTTTGTCACTTTAATTTAATAATAATTTTAAATTAAAAATTTCGTACAACCTACTTCAATATAAATTATTAAGAATAACTCAAAAACTATTGAGCAGACCTTGATCAAATCATATGGGACCACATGAGAAGCACCAGCTTTCAAATCAAAAAAGAATCATCGAAAGCGGTTCGCGCAGTAAAAAGTTGTGAGGTAACACACATAAAAAAAACATACAGTCGTACTGCGTGACGGTACGTCCTTTTTCATGTCGGCAGAAAAGAGCTATTTGTTCTAGTTCTCGTAATGAGTGATGCAAACTGTCCTATCCTATCCTTTTAGAGGAGTCTGTTATATTTTACACATATCTGTCTATTCTTCTTTAACTTCCCCTTACAGTTCATTACTTGATATGGAACTTTCCCATAGTGAAGACACGTCACGGCTTCAGGTACATTGACGATTGCAGCACCAGATGTTTTACATCTTTGATATTGCTCGTCTGGCTATTTTGAAAGACGATATTCATAAAACGAGATTTACGTAGTAGGGCCATGCTGCAGCTATATTAAGAGTATAGTTGTAGCACGAATGGGTCGGCTCGACCGGGGAAGGACCACGCTCTCACAGAATACCAGCGTCAAATATCAGCTTCATGCTGCTGTGTTTCGTATGGTGAGTGTAGAGAACCAGCTTCATGCTGCTGTGTTTTGTATGGTGATGTAGAGAACCGGAGACCTTTTTTACTAGAAAAGAGGCATTCTATCTTAGTCCTCACGGGTGACAACGCATCTGCATTTTGATTCGCAAACGAGAATAAATGTAGATGTCTATGGGCCACAGCACCCACTCACCATCAGGTGGACTGTGTGCTCGTTTGTCACCTTATCCTTTAAAAAAAGAGATGGTATACCGTAACAAATAGGTGATAGATCTATTTTTCTGTCTACGAGTCTGTCTATGGCGCTTATTACTTATTTCTATCATCAAATAACAGAGCTTGCACGCCTGTGTTCAAGTTTAAACGGTGTAACGGAGAGCCAGTATGACTACAGGGTGTGAGCCATTCCATCTCAGTCCTCAGAGGTGACGATGCATCTGTAGCTTGTCTTTACTATTATAAGCCATTGCTTGACCACTATGCCACCCGATGGTAATGCTGATGCAACCCAAGATGGTAAAGCGCACTGACTTAAAGAAGTTCATTCTTGCTTTTAATATGCTCACGTTTCAATCGTTGTATAGTTGTAGCACGAATGGGTCGGCTCAACCGGGGAAAGACCACGCTCTCACAGAATACACGCGTAAAATGACAGCTTGACACTGCTGTGTTTCGTATGGTGAATGTAGAGAACCGGAGACCCATTTTACTGGAAAAGAGGCATTCCATTTTAGTCCTCACGGGTGACGACGCATCTGCATTTTGATTCTTTATTGAGGATAGTGAAATGTAGATTGTCTATGGGTCACAGCAACCACTTACCATCAGGTGGACTGTGTGCTCGTTTGTCACCCTATCCTATAAAAAAAATCGGATGGATAGACATGCTGGCAACTTATTCACTTTCTTTGCGCACTCGTCACGAAAGGTGAAGGAAATCTGCCAACCAATGAGTTGCAAAAGCCACTTATTCGATAGCCTGTTATTTGATTTGTCTCTATTGTTTAAAAGAAATCCTGCAGTCTCTTACTCTTACACAAAGGAGTCCCATGGGAATAATTAGAGTGATGAATACTTTTATGCCTTTTTACATGGGCAAATGCTTAAGCATACCTAACTTGTGGAGGTAACGAAGGGTTACGTCGGACTCGCACCGACTAAAATTATGGGGTTTAGTCGGTTACTTTCGCTGCATAAGTATTGGAAGTCCACGGAAACGCTTTCGCACTCAACCGCTTCTCAATAAACGCCGGACGCCCCATCGCGGCCTCTCCTCGGGATAGAAGAGCTTCATATTCTTATATCCCAAGATAGGTGCACCAGAACACTAGGTGCGTCTTCCTCCGCGGCCTATAAATTCACGTAAGTAGCGGACTCCCCCGAGCCCCGTACGTGGAGGTTGAATCCTTTTACACTACCCCAAAATGGCAAATTACCTAATTTACTCCATGTTAATTTTTCAGCCAGCAGTGGCTAGATGACGTACTGCTTACGGTGACCACTGCTTCACGACGTAAGGATTCCGACAATAAATATAATATTCATGTATAGAACTTTTATGTTATTATTTTAATTTTAAGTGGACCCTGTACACTTGTACATATTGCTTTTATTTTGACTTTAATTAGACCCTACACATGGTAGAGTCTCGCTGGCTGCAGCATGTGTGTGTCGGCTTGACAGGGGAAAAACCACACTCGTACAGAATACCAGCGGGAAATATCATCATATTGTACAACTAGTTATTCCCCGCGACTTCGTTCGCATGTTAGCGTTTTTATGTTTTTGCGCGGAACCCTAATTCTTTTTCTAAAATAAAAGTAGCGTAAGTTACTTCTAATGAAATCAGCTACCTGCCAGTGAAAGTCCCGTCAAAATCGGTTTAGCCGTTTCGGAGATTAGCCAGAACAAACAAACAGACAGACAGACAAAAATTTTAAAAACTGTGTATTTGTTATAAGTACCGTATATACTTTCATATGCAATTAGTAAAAAGCTGTAATTTTGACATTACAAACAGACACTTCATTTTTATTTATTTGTATAGATTACAACTCCAGAGGAATTGGAGGCACGTTGTCGGCATTTTAAAAAGAGTAGGCTCTTTTCTCAGGTCCTTAAATCGTATCGGTCTGGTGGCACTGGTGGTAGCCAATTTTACAAAAAAATTGTCCGAGGAAAAAACTTCTGGTAAAGCGCACAATGATTGACCGCCAGTTCATATAAATAATTGGCGGTCTGGTTGGTATCGCGAAATTTGTCGCGATGTGCGATGGTGAAATATGCCGCATTTTTGTTAATAAACGTGACGCGAACTCTAGAACTCGTTTAATGGGAACGAGACATTTTGTCTTAGAATAGAACGGAATATATTTTTATTCAATATAGATTACTAGCAGTTCTTATTGAAAGTAGTTTTTTTTTTACTTTTACCATTGGTTCGGAAGGAAACGTCTATTCCGGGAAGAGACGTAGTAAGAAACCCAGGGGACTCTTTATGACTCCTCTTTTCCATTGTTGTCATTCCTAAAGATTACCTCAAGAGTTTCAACACATCTTCATTTTGATTCATTATCGAGAATAATAGATCTATATACTGCAGCATTCACTTATAATCAGATAGACTGTGTGATCGTTTGTCATTCTTACTTTGATAAAAATCCACAACTGAGCAGACATTTTTGCATAGATTTAAAAAAATTGGAAAATCCTAAACAATCTGTTTCAATATTTCAGTAATTACGTATTATTTCGGTGGTAGAGCCACGCTAGAGCAATATTAATAGTATAGTTGTAGCACGAATGGGTCGCCTCGACCGGGGAATTACGACGCTCCCACAGTACACCATAATAAAATAGCAGCCTAATGCTGCTGTGTTTCGTTTGGTGAGTGTAGAGAACCGGAAACCCTTTTTCCTGGAAACGAGGCATTCCATCTTATTCCTCACGGTGGACAATGGATCTGTATTTTATTCACAAACGAGGATAGGTGTGGATGTATGGCTACAGCAACAGCAACCACGTACCATCAGGTGGATTGTGTCCTCGATTGTCACCTTTATCCTATTAAAAAAAAATTGCCTTGCATGTTTTGTTGATGTAGTGGTCGTAAACACTGTTGCTAAGCATAAACATAAAGTCAGCCGTTATTAACAAGACGATGCTACCTATCTCTTGTATGGTTCCCTCTGTATCTTCGTACGACGCCTACAGGATATTCTTACGCCCTCACTACACGGTTAATGTCTGTTCTATACGTGGTAGCGCCAAGCTGCAGCTATATTAGTAGTATAGTTGTAGCACGAATGGGTCTGCTCGACCGGTATAGGACCACGCTCTCACAGAATACCAGCGTAAAATAGCAGCTTAACGCTGATGTGTTTCGTATGGTAGTGTAGAGAACTGGAGTCCCTTTTTCCTGGAAACGAGGCATTCCATCTTAGTCCTCACGGTGGACAATGGATCTGCATTTTATTCACAAACGAGGATAGGTGTGGATGTATGGCTACAGCAACAGCAACCACGTACCATCAGGTGGATTGTGTCCTCGATTGTCACCTTTATCCTATTAAAAAAAATAATTGCCTTGCATGTTTTGTTGATGTAGTGGTCGTAAACACTGTTGCTAAGCATAAACATAAGGTCAGACTTTATTAACAAGACGATGCTGCCTATCTCTTGTATGGTTCCCTCTGTATCCTCGTACGACGCCTACAGGATATTCTTACGCCCTCACTACACGGTTAAGGTCTATTCTATACGTGGTAGCGGCATGCTGCAGCTATATTAGTAGTATAGTTGTAGCACGAATGGGTCTGCTCGACCGGGGAAGGACCACGCTCTCACAGAATACCAGCGAAAATAGCAGCTTAACGCTGCTGTGTTTTGTAAAGTGAGTATAGAGAACCGGGGACCCTTTTTACTGGAAAAGAGGCATTCCATCTTAGTCCTCACGGGTGACAACGCATCTGCACTTGATTCGCAAACGAGGATAAATGTAGATGTCTGTGGGCCACAGCTACCACTTACCATCAGACTGGACTGTGTGCTCGTTTGTCACCCTATCCTACCAAAAAAATATGTGTGGTTGATGCGGCTTATGATCACCTACAATCAACTTCAAACAAAGAATCTGATATAAGTGTACCTCATGAAACAAGTTTGTAACTTTTTCATTAATTTAATTATTAATATGGCCGACGAGTCGTAACAAAATACAAAAAATAATAATGAACAAAATACAATGATATATATAAAAAAAATACAAATATAAAAATCCTCTATGTTACTTAATGATTTAAAATTTGCATGGTAATATCACAAAAATATTACGAAATGAGTTTTTAAAACAATTAAAAAGATCGTCTTTGAATATTAAGGTGGGTTCACACCAAAACAAAAGCAACAACACTAAATTCATGACAGGTTTTTAATTAAGCAAATAAAAAAAGTTATAACTTTTTGGGAATGTCTGTTTTCGTCGATAGCACTTTAATAATTAAATGTCATGATTATATTACGCTCAAGTCACTGCTTACATAATCTATGAAAATTTACTGTGATAAATGCACAATTTCTATATTTAAAACGTTTCGTTTCCACATACAAATACAGACGTTTTACAGCACGAGAAGTATTTGAAAAGAGATACCACGCATTCGAAGCAAATGGTTTGCTTTGTCGTTCATCGTACGTTCACCAAAGGAATGGGACAATCTGCCAGTTTCTGTATTTCCATTCGATTACGAGTCTTCAAGGCAAGAGTACGTCACCACTAATCATTGAACTTAGAACAGTTTCAAAAATACGGTACGGCAATTCACTAGGGTCTTAAATTGTTTTAAATATTCTATAGTCGTTGTAACTTGCCAAATGTTTGCCATATAGTGTGTTATAAAAACAATTTTTACATATACTCCGTGAGTGATCAAACGAATCGTAACATAGAACGAAACGTTTTATGAATACAGACAAATGGCATGTCTTTTCGTCATTCTTTCATTTTATATTACTTCTTATAGTCTTTTATTTTACCATTTGTTCGTTTAACTTTGAAATTTATTAGCCTGAAAATGATAAATACTTTTTACAAGGTACTAAGCAGAAAACACCATTTTGGTAGTCATAAACATATTATTTTATATTTAAAAATAATAAAAGTCTAATTCAACATGAAAAAGAAAAACAAAGTTTTGAGACACATGAAAACAATTAACGATGGTGTCATCTACCCCATTCTATCGTCTCTTATAACAATGAAAAATTATCAATTAATGTGAATAAGCCCTTAGAAAATGAATGAAGTTTTCGAGAGAGCATTTAAAAGTCAATTAATATTTAAGTAAATTGTCTACGTTTGTTCTTCTATAACCGGTATCTCGAATGGTTAGCAGTAACCTAGCGTAATTATTATAGCCCAGTCGATGTGTTCTTTGGAGTGATCATGTGTCAGTGGTCTAGTTCTTGTGGCTCCTGCAGGTGCTGCAGCTCTTCCAGGTGTTGTTTCTCCTCTTCCTCTCTTTGTAGCGCTTCCCTTTCTGCAGCGATGCGCGCGTGCTGCTCGGCTATAACTCGAAACAGGTTTAAGTGCTTTAAGGTTGCAGCTGCTACTGCTTCGGACTGCTGGGGGACCGAGGGTAAAACATCTGAAATATAATTATAATTCAAACTTATTTTTACATGATAAAGCCACACTGCAACTATTTTATGGTTTTAGCACGAATCGGTCGGCCCTATCAGGGAAGGACCACACTCTCGCAGAATACCAGCGTAAACTGGCAGCTTAATGTTGCTGTGTTTCGTATTGTAAGTGTGGAAAACTGGAGACCCTTTTTCTGGAAATAAAACATTTCATCGTAGTCCTCAAGAGTTCCTCGCGAGGACGCATCTGCGTTTTGATTCGCAACTGAGGATAGATGTGGATGTCTATGGGCCACAGAAACAACTTACCATCAGGTGGACTGTGTTCTTGACTGTGTCCTTGACACCCTTATTTTATAAAAAAAAAAAAAACAATTGTAACCACGTTCTCAGTTACCAGCGGTGCTTAATGTTTCAAGTCTTTAGTCACCGGGAAGGTAGTTTGAAATCCATCACTATAAACTCTTACGTCTGTTATTCGGAGGGGTAGGCAGAGACTATGGACTTTCATTTGGCACGACCTTGACACTCATCTCCCACTTTTTTTACATCAATATACGTACGTATACATGCTCGTCGGTTAATGGTACTCTTATTTAACCCATCTATACAAATAAATAAAATTGAAGTGTCTGTTTGTAATATCAAAATAACAGCTTCTTACTAAATACGTATGAAAGTGTATACGGTACATAAATTAAAAACACAATTTTTAAAATTTTTGTCTGTCTGTTTGTCTGTTTGTTCCGGCTAATCTCCAAAGTGGTTGGACCGATTTTGACGGGACTTTCACTAGCAGATAGCTGATGTTCTATGGAGTAACTTAGGCTTACTTTTATTTTAGAAAAAGAATTAGGGTTCCGTTAAAAACTGAACGCGCGCGTATTCGCAGGGATCAGCTAGTCTTTAATATATCGCCTATTTGGTCAATAAACTTCCCCTCCTTCTTTGGGGCCTCCCTTGTCGACTCTACCGCTCACGTTCTATGGGAAGGCCTATGTTCACTAGTGAACTTTGACAAGCTGTTAAGAATATCTGGTATGTCCCAAACAACTTACAGGCTGCCCTAAGCGTAGTCTTTAAGATTTTAAAGTCTCAATTTTGACCTCAATAGGATAGTACCTACGGTTGACTTATAACAGACTTCAGAAAAGTGTGTAGCAAATAATTTAGAAGCATTCAACTTACTTTCGGGGTGAGCATGTTCCTCAGCTATCTTTGAGTATAATTGGTAGTGTCTGTCCTTCGCCCGGGCAACAGACTCAGAGTCCTTAGGGTGTTCTGGTGGAACTTCACTAAGTAATGGATGGAAGCCCTCTTTATCCGCGACGTATTCCACTGTGCGGACTTTTTGACGGGGGTCCACGTAGGAGTATGAACCTGGAAGAAAATAATAATACAATTAAAACATACATATATGTATTAGCAATTATACGAACGGATCGCTATAGTAGCAATGGGCTGGCAGCTTGAAGAACCGACAACCAATGGCCAGAAAAGGTTCTCGAGTGGTAGCGTATGGGTAGGCGAAGTGTACGACTACTCCCCACTAAATGGAGTAACAGCCAGGTAAGACATGCAGGAAGTCAATGGTTGAGGAGCGATAAAATAAAATTTTTATCAAGGGTTCATTACGATTTTACGCCACTATAAAATTTGTTTTGAAGTTGATACTCGTATCATATTGTTCTCGATGTTTCCGAAAGGAAAAAGTATCACGAGAAATGTATATATGTATAATAATTATAAATATAAAGCAATAATTATAATTATAATGCATTATTTGGTATTGATATTTATTTGGGTAGTGGATATTCTTAACCGCCACTACACGGCAACTTGCTCTATCACCGGGGTGGGCGACCATCTGTCCCAAAGAGGTGTCGGATTTATCCGTTAACAACGTTGTAAAGATCGACAGTGTGTCGACGAGGGTTGCGTACCTTATACTCAGAATCACCAAACGGTATTCGCTGAAGGTCATACAGGTTTACGCACCAACCTCGGCACACCCCGATGAGGAGGTGAAGGAAATGTATGACGATATCTCTAGAGCCATGCATTTCCCCAAAACCCAATATACGGTGTTAATGGAAGACTTCAATGCAAAACTAGGCACAAGAGAGAACGGTGAGCTGAAAGTAGGAAAATTTGGAATAGGGCAACGGAACCCAAGGGGCGAGCAGCTGGCCGACTTCATGGAGAAAGAGGGACTCTTTATGATGAACTCTTTCTTCCAGAAGCGGCCCCACAGGAAGTGGACCTGGTCGAGCCCTGACGGTTCGACAAAAAATGAGATTAACTTCATTATGACGACCAGACGACAACTGTTCATTGATGTCTCCCTGATCGCGAGGGTGAAAACTAGTAGCGATCACCGAATGGTCAGAGACACACTGATTCTAAACGTTAATTTGGAGCGGTCTCGTCTAATGAAGTCAACGCTCCGTCCCCATCGTGCTCTGTTCCAAAGTCCCGAAACCTTTCAGGTCGAGTTACAAAACCGTTTTCAGTGCCTAGAAGACTGCAATGAAGTGGACGATATGAATGACTAGCTCGTGGAAACTGTCCATGCGGTCGGAGCTAAGTTCTGCAAGACCCGCCGCAGAAGAACACAAAAACTCTCCGATCACACTTTTAATCTCACGGTTAGACGGGAGATGAAGCTACATTATTCAACAGATTTGACAGCATACAGGCAACTGAACAGACAGATCTCCAAATGCATGTGGAGGGACTTACGCAACTTCAATACAGCTTGTATTGAAGAAGTGATCGAGCGGAACCAAGGCTTCAAAGTCTATGCCAGAGATCTGTCTGCCAGAAAGAGCCATCTGTCAAAGCTGAAGACCGAGTTTGGCAGCATCATTTCCGGGGCACCTGAGATTTTGGGTGAGATTGAGAGGTTCTATGGGCAGCTGTACACGTCATCGTTGGAGCCACACGCAAGTGTGAGTAACGATCCAAGAGCGAGTCTTATCCGACACTATTCCGAAGATATCCTGGACGTCAGTCTGAGTGAGATTAGAATAGCTCTCCAGCATCTTAAAAACGGCAAGGCGAGGATGGAATTACTGCGGAGCTTCTGAAAGCGGGTGGAAAACCGGTACTTGAAGTCCTTCAGAAGCTCTTTAATTCCGTCCTCCATGGTGGCATTACACCAGAGGCGTGGAGCAGAAGTGCGGTGGTCTTGTTCTTCAAGAAAGGTGACAACACTCTCTTGAAGAACTATAGACCAATTCCCCTTCTGAGCCGCGTCTACGTGCTGCTTTCGAGAGTCATTACGAACCGTCTCGCGCGCAGACTTGACGACTTCCAGCCTCCCGAACAAGCCGGTTCCCGAAAGGGCTTTAGCACCATAGACCACATACATACCCTTCGGTAAGTTGTACAGAAGTCCGAGGAGTACAATTTGCCACTATTTCTGGTGTATGTGGACTCTGAGAAAGCCTTTGATTCCGTCGAAATTCGGGCAGTGCTGCAGTCCCTAAAGCGGTGCCAAGTTGACTGTCGGTATATCGAAGCGCTGAAGTGCTTGTACAGTAGGGCTACGATGGCTATCCGAGTACAGAACCAGAGTACGAAACCTATCCAACTGCAGAGAGGTGTAAGACAGGGTGACGTCATATCCCCGAAACTCTTCACCGCTGCATTGGAAGATGTTTTCAAGCTTTTGGACTGGAAAGGATATGGTATTAACATCAATGGCGAGTATATCACTCACCTTCGATTTGTCAACGATATAGTCCTTACGGCAGAATCGCTGGAGGAACTTAGCACCATGCTCAATACACCTCAATAGTGTCTCCCAACGGATAGGTCTTAAGATGAACATGGACAAAACAAAGATTATGTTTAATGTCCATGTCACACCTATGCCGATAGTTGTTGGGAGCATTAAGCTCGAAGTTGTTGACGAGTATGTTTACCTGGGTGAAATAGTCCGGCTAGGTAAGCCCAACTTCGACCGAGAGGTCAATCGACGGATTCAACTCGGCTGGGTAGCGTTCGGGATGCTACGTCACATCTTCTCGTCAGACATACCTCAAAACCTTAAAATGAAATTGTACATTGATGACTGATACAGAGATGACTTACGGATCTGAGACGTGGTCTTTCGCTGCTGGCCGTATGAGGAAGCTCAAGGTCGCTCAGCGAGCTATGGAGAGGGCTATACTCGGTGTTTCCCTACGTGATAAATTTAGAAATGAGGATATCCGCAGTAGAACCAGAGTAATTAACATAGCCCAACGGGATAGTAAGCTGAAGTGGCAGTGGCCCGGCCATATAGCTCGAAGAACGGACAACCGATGGGGAAGAAAGGTTCTCGAGTGGCAGCCTCGTACTAGTAGGCGAAGTGTAGGGCGACCACCCACGAGATGGAGTGACGACCTGGTAAGACATGCAGGAATTCGATGGATGCAGGTGGCTCAGGACCATGCTTTGTGGCATTAAGTACTTGAGGGAGGCCTATGTTCAGCAGTGGACTTATGAAAGGCTGTAATGATTATGATGATGATGATTTGGTGGAAAATTAATATAAGAAGCTGAGCTAATTAACTTTCTCAACTTCAATTCATTATAAGTACTACTTTGTATAATGATTGTAGCACGAATGTGTCGGCTCGACCGCGGTAGGACCACGCTCCCACAGTACACCAGAATAAAATAGCAGCCTAATGCTGCTGTGTTTCGTTTGGTGAGTGTAGAGAAACGGAGACCATTTTTACTGGAAACGAAGCATTCCCTCGCAGTCCTCTGGGGTGACAACGCATCTGCATTTTATTTTTTAACTAAGGATAAATGTAGATGTCTATGGGTCACAGCTTCCACTTTCCATCAGGTGGACTGTGTGCTCGTTTGTCACCCTTGTTCTATAAAACAAAATTTTTATAATTCTTTTATCATTATAAGCATTGTAATTTAAAATGCTGAGAATATGCCCATTTATTTTTAATCTTATCTTATTAATATAAAATGTAGCTAATAGTGCAGAAAGAAATAATAGTGGCGCCGCCCTGGTGGCAGAAAAGTTGTGGATGCCCTCATTTCCTCTACGAGGCAATCAATGGGGAGAGGGAGGGCTGTGTTCAACACTGTAATTTGTCTTTTTTTCAAGGTATACGCACGAAAGAGTCGACTAGTGAACGTACAATCAAGTGTTATTATTTTTTGTTAGAAACATTCGCTATGCGCATTCAGTAACTCACCAAAGTTTCATCGTTCATGCGGTTAAATGGTATAGGAACGGATACGGGACAAACAAAAATTATTTTTTCATATTATACTAGCTCGCCAGCCAGACGTTGTTCTGCCCTTTCCGACGACCCTTCCTATAAAAATCCTTAAATTCGCAATAAAAATTTTTGAGGATCATTTAGCGGGATACAAACTATCCTATCTCTCAAGTTAGACCAAAACGCACACAGTGTGCAAAATTTCATTGAAATCAGTTCAGTAGTTTAGGAGTCCATCGCGGACAAACAACGTGACACGTAATTTTTATATATAAAGATTTGGCTTTGAATTATAAATGTATATATGAAGGCTGAAGGTAACTATGAAGGGACGCGAGGGATCCGCCCCGACTTCGATATGATATGATATCACTTCGCACGTGTGATTTCTGGATCTCGACAACAACACCACCTACCAAGTCCAAATGTAAATCTATACCATCTAGAGACCTATTGAAACACACACAATAAATTTCATCAAAGTTGGTCAAGCCGTTTTTGAGTTTTAGGGAGACTACGGGCACAACAATTGATTTTTATAGAGATTGAGTTTTTATTATTTAATTTTTTATTTGTTAATTATTACTTTTGACATGTTTATATCTATACAAATAAAAAAAGTGACTGTTTGTAATGTCAAAATTACAGTTTTTTACTAAATGCATATGAAAGTAAATACGGTACTTATATCTAAAATACAATTTTTAAAATTTTTGTCTGTCTGTCCGTCTGTCTGTCTGTTTGTTCCGGCTAATCTCCGAAACGGCTGGATCGATTTTGACGGGACTTTCACTGGCAGATAGCTGATTTAATAAGGAGTAACTTAAGATACTTTTATTTTAGAAATAGAATTAGGGATTCGTGCAAAAACATAAAAACCCTAACACGCGAGCGAAGTCGCGGGGACAGCTTGTCTTAAATGAAATGAAATGAAATATTTATTTGCATGAAATATTTGATATTTTTTTATAGAATAAGGGTGAAATAATGGTGCTTTAATGATGATAGGATAATAAGTATTAATATGTTACTTTTTTAAAACAAATATTTCAAAGTAACAAAAACAAATTTGCATGTCTTTACCAAAGACTTAATGTTTAATGATATCTCATGTAGCATACAAAAATGCAAATTAATAAATAAATACCTTTGACTACGCTGCCATCACTGACTTCCGAGTGCTGTCTGTCCGTGTGGCCCGGGTACCTTCCAGCGGTGTAGGAGAATGAGTACGGAATTGGTGGTGGCTGCTCCGTTTTGGGTTCTTCTAGGATATGAGAGACATCACAACTGGTCAACGCTACTGTTGCCAGAAGTAGCAGGAGCTTGAAGTGCAGCATCTGGAAATACAAAATTTAATATTTAATAAATAAATAAAATTAACAGCGTGATAATCAGCCCGTAGAAGTCCACTACTGGAAATTTTCGCACTTGGTAAAAATACGCTGCAGCTATAATATGGTTGAAGAACCAATGGGTCGGGAAAGACCACGCTCTCAGTAAACAGCTACAGAATACCAGCATGAAATAGCAGTTTAATGCTGCTGTGTTTCGTATGGTGCGTTTAAAGTCCTTAAGACCCTTTTACCAGGGAACGAGGCATTCAGCCTGAGGAGTGCCGACGCATTGTACATTTTGATTATAAATCGAGGATAGATGTAGACATATACGAGTCACCGCATTCAGTTCCCATCAGTTGGACTGTGTGCTCGTTTGTTACCCTTATCTATACAAATAAATAAAATTGAAGTGTCTATTTTTGTAATGTCAAAATAACAGTTTTTTTTTACTCAATTCATATGAAAGTATTTACAGTACTTATAACAAAAACACAATTTTTAAAATTTTTGTCTGTCTGCCTGTTTGTTCCGGCTAATCTCCGAAACGACTGGACCGATTTCGACGAGACTTTTACTAGCAGATAGCTGATATTAAAAGGAGTAACTTAGGCTACTTATATTTAGAAAAAGAATTAGGGTTCTGCGCAACATAATTAAAACCCTAAATTACACGCAGGCGAATTCGCGGGGAACAGCTAAGTCTATGATAAAATGGTCATCGCCCGCTGTAGAGAGATTTTGCTCTCCTCATTACGCTTGGATAAACACCTTTGACGTTGTTTCTTGTTCAGCATTTTAACGTGTGACGTAATGGTATACCAGTATCTTTCAGAAGCCAAAAGATTTTTCTGGTCTTTCTCATATTCGACACCAACGGGACAAGAGGGGTGATTGATACACTTATATTGCCACCACATGACAAAACATTTTATATTATAGTTTATCATCATCATCGTCATCATTACAGCCCTTCACAAGTCCACTGCTAAACATAGGCCTTCCCCAAGGAACGCCACAAAGCACGGTCCTGAACCACCTGCAGCTATCAACTTCCTGCATGTCTTATCAGGTACCACTCCATCTAGTGGGGGGACGCTCTACACTTTGTCTACCGGCAGCAGGCAAATACTCGAGAATCTGTCCTCCCCACCGCTTGTCGGTTCTTCGAGCTATATGGCCGGCGCATTGCCACTTCAGCTTACTAATCCGTTGGGCTATGTCGGTAACTCTGATTCTACTGCTAACAAACTACTCATTGCTGGACTATAGTACGTAGGTGATACAAATGCATCTATCAGCATCATGTTGCGGTGTGTGATATGCAGTATAGGGAACGATAATTAGAAACAGTCCAGAGAGCAATTAAAGTAGGAGCTGTTCTAACCACAAGTATAAATTACTTAAAAATTTCGTATATACGAGCTTACAGTATCTTGAAGTCTTCCAAGCATACTACTGCAAGACTTCAAGATATTATAAGCTCGTTCTGCGTAGATCAGACCAAAAATTAATAATTAAAAGTTAAAGGTAGCCTTCGTTAACTATGACACACTCGTGACCATGGGTGCTGAAAAGTTCCCGAAAGGTCGGGAATTAAAATCGTTAAAAATAAACGATAAAATTCGTAAAATTAGTTTTATTCCACACTAGCTGTACCCGACGCGTTGATGCCACAGAAAAAAAAATTGTCTAAATATCGTTTTAAATTTCAAAGAGTCATATTGTGTCATTAGGAATGATAATACATTCATTGAAGCTGAATGATGTATAAATTTTTTGGTACGATATGCGCGCCACCTATTGTAAGTTGATTGTACTATGCCTATAACCTTCTCTCAAGTGGAATCAATAAGTTGATAAAGTTTTAGCTCTGATGGCAGCGCATAGAATACGAACAATCAAAAATTAATTTTAATATATTAGACAAATTGATTTTCAATCGGAAATCGTCCGTTTTTACAAATTATCTGGTCATTTTATTATATAGCACTTTATAGTATTTTAATAATTTCCCTTTTGTAGTATATAGCCCTTTATAGTATTTTAATAATCTCCCCTTTTGTAGTGTTCGACCTTGAACTCTAGTCTCTCCCTCTCACTTAAGATAGTTACTGTTTCTTTCCCCCTTGTTGTGCATAATTCTGTCATGAGTATACGTATAGCACTGATTTCGGTAAGTCACTGGTTGGACACACTGAAAATCAGCGCCATGGAGAGAAAAAAAAGAAATTCATGGCATTATGCTGAGTGTGCTCCTGTTCCCAGATGACGCCTTGACACATATGAGTATTGGTATTGTATAGTTTGTAATATGTAGTATATTGTAATTTGTATTGTATAGCCAATATTATTTGTAAATTATGTGTTTCTTTTTTATGTTATCTGTGATGACGTCATTTTGGAGAATAAACCTTTCTTTCTTTCTTTCTTTATCTACATTACCAAAAGTGTTTGTTGGTCGAGTAGCCTCTCAAGTGTCATGACACCCGTAGAGGGCTGACAGCGCTTGCAAGCCCGTGTGTCAGCCGACCCCGTGTGCCTATTTCTCAATTAAACGGGCCTTTAATCTGTGTTGTTCAAAGATAATACGCTGTTTTAATCTTTGAAGAACACGGACTAAAGACAAGGCCAAACGTTTTCGAAATGAACATTTTCGATTATTTTAACTTGTTTTTATTTTGCCGTGTCCTTTCACGCGGCAAAATAAAAACAAGTTAAAATGTAGATAATAAAAAGTTTGTTGCGTGAAAAAATGTATTGATGGGATATGATATTTTAATATATTTTGATATAATGTTGCATTTTTAAGCAAATAAAACAAATACCATTTTATATAATGGCTTAATTTCATAATCCTTGCACTTTATGTACAAGAAACCGGCAAAATTACGTCACGCAATTTTGAAATGAGATTAATAATATTATAAAAATAGAATTTAATATTTATAAACAAGAATCAAATATCTTAATTCATAACGAATCGGTACGTATAAGTTTTATATGTAGCTGGCATACAAAAGTAAAAATATACCATTATTTACATTAGCGCGCAGTATCGTATCATTACAGTATCGCGCGATCTCCCGGACGGCGCCTGACACTTGAAGAGTATAAACATATATCGGTCGGGCACATGAGGGGGCAGGTAATTCCCGCCTAAATTCAAACCATATTACAAATGAAATAAAATAATTGTAAAATAAATCTGTATTTTTGGAACGAAGTTCTTTATCGGATGGTACGGATTTGACGGATGGGGGCTAGGCGACAAAAAACGTGTAAAATTTTTCCGGCACGACCCCTGCTGACGTAGTGTAGACGGCCTTGGCGTCTATAAGGAGCAAGATGGAATAATATCCATCTCCCTCGCACTTTTTCTTATCTTGCCATGTGTAGTGTAGTATAGCCCCGACGACTATATTTATTAGTGTTAAGGTAGAATAAGGACATTATAATTAAAGTTATAGAAGCATCAACACGCCTCTTCTTTTATTCATATTCATTTATTTTTCGTCACATCCGGTATAGCGTTCATTCTGTTATAATATAATTTTCTTTTTAAATGGTTCTCTTTCCGAAACCCTTAATAAAAAAATTCGATATGATTCCTTTTTTTTCTAGGAGAGGGGGCAAATGAGCATGCGGCTCACCTGATGGTAAGTGATTACCACCGCCCATGAACAACTGCAACACCAGGGGAACCAGGGGAATTGCAGATGCGATGCCGGCCTTTTAAAAAGGAGTAGGCTCTTTTCTTGAAGGTCCCTAAGTCGTATCGGTCCGGAAAAATCGCTGATGGTAATCGATGGTAATCTTTAAAAATATGTTTTATTCAAAGGTCGCCATGTGATATAGGTAATGTGTCAATGAAAAGATGCGTGTTGATGCTTCTATAACTTTAATTATAATGTCCTTATTCTACCTTAACACTAATATATATAGTCGTGGGGGCTATACTACACTACACATGAAAGAAATATTATTTTATTTTAAATGACGCTTCATTTTAATAAACGTTACGTATGATTCGTTTATTTGTATTTGTTAATCAATAATATAATACGTTTATCAATAATAACATACTACGAAAGGAACTTCGTTCCAACCGAGTGCTCCACGAAACTCACGCATGTTTTATTTATTTAAGTTTCTACCTTAGTCCAATACAAGCATGGGCCCAGCATGAACAAACTCAAAATATGTTAGTTTGAAGATTTAAACATTTGCTACTTATATTAAAAAATCATATTTATGCAGCGCCTGGGGTTTTGTTTTCATTTTATGTTTCATGATTTGTAGGTTATATATTATTCAATATAAAATATTAATCATTCGTTCTTGTGATAAGTTGTTTAAATAAATTGAAAAAAAAAAACAAACAATAGAATGCAGTTTTGTAGTTATTATTAAATAAAGTAAAATAAAACTCAACCTTTTTAAATTGTTTGACTATTTTCTGCAATTATCAATAAAATGTCATCTAAAAAAACAACCAGAGGCTGTAAATTGTCTGTTCTATTCCTCTCATAACTTAAGTACCTCATTATTTTCATTATGTGGGCGCAACAAACTACTGTCCTGTGATCCAAGAGAAAATCCAAGGGTCAAGTTAAATAAATCTACGAAAGTAAAAACACGATAACTATCCAAAAAAAACCGCTACAATGCCAAATGCACATGCCGCATGACAAGCTGAAACTCGAAGTTACCAAGTTAAGTCTCCATCGGAATATGCAATGATCAACAACCATACAGCTTATTCAGTCGTGTAGGATAATATTCAATCGTTTTCTAAATATTAATTATATATTTCAATACCAATTATCTACTACAGATTCGCGTCAATGTTTCAATACTATGTTTTTTTTTTTTGATAAGGTAGGCTATTTTATAATAAAAATAGCATTCATTATCTATTTCCATAGACAAAATACAGAAAGATATTTAAGAACGTTTCGTTTTTGCTAAAGCAAAAGCATTAGTTTTCTATTCAGTTTAAAAAAAAATGTTTTTATGATTATCCCAAGAATAACAGAAATAAAAACCATTTATTTATGCTTATAATTTATCATTTTATTAGCTACAATTTTTATATAACTGTTACGAACGACGTCAAGCACCCGATTTCATACATTTCGTTTTACGTAAATCAACAAATTTTTTAGATCAAAATACTGTGATTTTATTCAAACCTGCGGCCCTCAGCGCTGTATCTCATTTTTAAGCCACTGTGCCACGGAGCCGTCATACGCCGACATTGTATGTATGTAAACTTTGGCAATGAAGTTTTTTTTTTCTTGTTCTGTGGAATCCATAACAGTTGGCTGATTTATCACGTAATATTGTTTTCGTGACATTTTTATTACATTTTAATGCCCGTTTCAGGTCAAGCTTTTAATGAAGCAAGATATAAAATGGATATCTTTTTAAGGTATTTTCGATGTTGATATAAAGTGTAATAATTTAATGTTGATTGTCATTTTAATTTACATTGCAAAATAAAATTGGTCCAGCCTTCATTTTGTCGTTTACTAACTTTTAACGTTATAAAATTGTTTTGTTGCATTCTACAATTTTTTTGATTTACTAAATACAGCATCGTCAAGGGTGCAATATGAAAAAAAAATATCGTAAAATAAAAGTGACAATCAAGCACAGCTCACTTCATGATAAGTGGATGTTGTAGCCCATAGACATCTAATCTCGATTAGGAATCAAAATGCAGATGCGTTGTCACCCCTGAGGACTAAGGTTTAATGCCTCGTTTCCAGTAAAACGAGTCTGGTTCTACCCGCTTTTGAAGGTTACCGCGTAAAAGAACATTCTGTTCTGTAGTTTCTCAAGCAACTACTGAATGATGCGAACCAACAAACAAAGGTGCGTTAGACACTGCGTACGTTTTGCAAGTAATGGGAATGTCGGAGGTGTACCCGAGAACTCGTTCGCTTGACCTTTCCACGTATTGCGTCAGCACACACTGGGCTACAGTGTCGGTTCACAGGGTAACATCATTGTGCATTAATGGGTTAATCGAACAAATTAGAAGATGATAATTTATTTTATATATAATATGATATAGAACGTTTAGTGGCGGTGTAAAAATATCCACTATCACATATCGCCTCTTGCGTGTCGTATGAGGCGACAGAGGGAAACTTAAACTGGAGATGCGTAGCAGCGTCTTCCTAATAATAACTAAAAAATAAAAAAGACAATGGTTGCCAACCCCCCACCAGGCGTGGCAAACTTAGAAATGAAGATATCCGCAGTAGAACTAGAGTCACCGACATAGCCCAACGGATTAGTAAGCTGAAGTAGCAATGGGCCGGCCATATAGCTCGAAGAACCGATAGCCGATGGGGAAGAATGGTTCTCGAGTGGTAGCTTCGTACCGGCAGGCGAAGTGTAGGACGACCCCCCACTAGATGGAGTGACAGGTGGTTTAGGACCGTGCTTTGCGGCGTTCCTTGGGGAGGCCTATGTTCAGCAGTGGACTTATGAAGGGCTGTAATGATGATGATGATGAGTATTTTGTAGTTGACAACCCGCCCGCCAAGTGTGGCATTTATGGTTAAATCACCTCTATGAGTATTTTACGTGGTAGAGCCATGCTGCAGCTATATTACGGTTGTATCACAAATGGGTAGGCTGGACCGGGCACGGACCACACTCCCACAGAATGATGAGCGTAAAATATCAACTCAGTGCTGCTGTGTTTCTATTTTTTCCGGTAAAAACGCATTCTATCTTAATCCTCAGAGGTGACAATGTGCCGTTTCATTTTAAATTGAGGATAGATGTAGATGTCTTATAGATCACAGCATACACATCAGGTTGATTCTGTGCTCCTTGTGCTCATTTATCACACTATTTTATAAAAAAAATTAAAAGGAAGCCAATCAATAGGGAGGCCTTTTCCAGCAGTGGACTATAAGAGACCGAAATGCAAATGGAAAGTAATGGATACTTAAATTAAAAAAAAAACGAAAAATTTAGTCCCGGATCAATTCTGAACGGCTTTGAAATACCTAAATATGTTCAATAGTTTTTGCATCAAGTGAGTTTTATGGCAAAGATTGAAGGAACATTGATTGGTAACTGAACGTTCTGTTTGTTTTTTTTTTAAATAAAGAAACGGGGTTGTTCGAGTTTTGTTGAATTCACTACACGGCATAACATGCAAAAAATCAGCCATATTATTTTTTATACAAGTAACAATGGGTTTTAAGCGGTAGAGCCACATTGCAGCTGCATTATGGTTGCAGTATGAATGAGTCGGCTTGGAGGATCAAGATTCGATAGATTCCTATAGAAAAATAGCAGCGTAACATTGTTGTGTTGTTACGAATTAAGAGAACTGGAAACCCATTTTATTGTTAGCACGGTATTTCATTAAGCTAATCAGAGAGTCACCTCTGCATCATTTGCAGCATCATTTTGAAATATGCTTGAAGATTGATGTAGGTACATTTAGAACAAATCATCGATTTATCATCAGGTGAGTTGTGTACTCGTTTGTCTCTTTTTGTAGAAGTAAAGGTAAAAAGGAGTAGTGACGATTTGTTAAGACAGGGGTCGCGAACCTGGCCTGCGTATGTGACTCTTTCGATGTAAAGTTACGATTCTCCAGTTCGACACTGAAAATACTTTACTATCTTTTGTGCAAATATCTTGTGTTTTGTGTTTATATATGAATAAATATTATTTCGTATTTAAAGTGGTTTATTTTAAATCAAAAATCAAGTACATATATACAAAGTTATTTTGCAATAACGAAAAATTAATTTAAAAAGAAATCTCAAACATTCTGTCCTTTTTATTTTTTAAATGCTAAATGCGTGGTAATGAATTGTTTTAACTAATTTAACCTCGTACGCACACATTCGTAAGGGTGGGTGGGATAAAAAATAAATCATATTCAATTTGGGATAATCTATACAAATAAATAAAATTGAAGTGCCTGTTTATGATGTCAAAATAACAGGTTTTTACTAAATGCATATTATGAAAGTATATATGTCAGTCTGTCTGTCTGTCTGTATGTTTGTTCCGGCTAATCTCCGAAACGGCTGGAACGATTTCGACGGGACCTTTACTGGCAGATAGCTGATGTCATAGGGTACTTATATTTTAGAAAAAGAATTAGGATTCCGCGCAACATAATTAAAACCCTAAATTAAAGGCGGGCGAAGTCGCGGGGAACAGTCAGTTTCAAATAAAAGTAAAAGTCTTATTTACTCGTATTTTCAAAAACTGCATCAACGGTATGTTATTATTTACATATTTGAACTTAAGTTTTTTTTTTTATATAGTAGAGAGAGCAAACCAGTATGCGGCTTACCTGATGTAAGTGACTAACGCCACCCATAAACAAACGCAACAACAGGGGAATTGCAGATGCGTTGTCGTATCGGTCCAGGAAAATCTCTGGTGGTAGTCAATTCCACAGAGAAGTTGCACTACGAAGAAAACTCTTAGTAAAACGCACAGTGGTGGACCGCCAAGTATCCAGATGGTGAGGATGGCATCGTGAATTTGACGCGATATGCGTTCGTGAAATTTGGCGGCTGGAATTAATCCGAACAATTCCTCAGACCACTCCCTGTGGTAGTTCGATAGAAAATAGAAAGGGATGCAACATCCCCACGAAGCGCCAGTGAATCGAGTCGATCAGAAAGAACTCGGTCGTTGACGATTCGAACCGCTCTGCGCTGGATGCGGTCAAGTGGAAGGAGCCGGCACGGCGGTGCCCCGGTCCACAGATGAGAACAGTATTCCATGTGAGTCCAAACTTGCGATTTGTAAAGTTGCAAGCGATGTGCCGGCATGAAATACTATCTCGCTCTGCTGAGCACACCAAGCTTTTAGAGGCCAATTTGGCCTTCCCTTCCAAGTGACCACGAAACTGCACACTATTTGATATGTCGACGCCGAGGATGCCGAAGCTGAGGCAGCAAGGGAAGTGCCTTGAAACTGAGGAGATACGACAAAAGAGTTCTTTTTAGCCGTAAATGCGCAAACTTGTGTCTTCTGGGGATTGAACTAGACTAGGTTCAGTCGCCAAATCCGAGATTTTATTTAGTAAAGACTCGACTTCAGACACAGGTTTGTCCTGAAACTCGGCGACGTTTTCCCGAGAAATAACTGCATCACGGGTGCAGTCGTCTGCATAGCAATTAATGTTTGATTTTTAAGGTACCTCATGAGCTGGTAGTTTATAATGGGCTCCTTTATTTTGGAGAAAAAGAGATGGCGATAGGTCTGTAGTTGAACGGGTCTGAGCGGTCGTGTTTTTAGGGATTGGGTGGACCAAAGCTGTCTACGGCATACGCCTTGCCTGGGGCATAAAGGAGTGTTTTTATTTGTATCCCAGGTAGAAGAGATAGAAGTATCAACCGGATAGGACACCCGAGTCTCGGTTAAAAAGAGCAAGGCCGGCTTCGCCGTCTGATGTTGCAATAATTCACGGATAACGTGGCAGGGGTCGCCTTGGTCTTATTGCTCCGCTTGCCCCGAGCAGTTTTAATCACGAGCGGAATTTTACTCCCCCAGAATACGCGAGGCAGCCTGAGCACGTATGCTCAGGAGTGGAGTAGCATGGTCGCGGATGCGCAGCGAGGAATTCTCCAGGGCCGCTGTTACCCTCCAGGGATAATCTTCCGTTTAATTCCTCTAACATGTTGTAGTGGGGGGGGGAGAGATTGGGCCTCCTGCCACCTGCACTTACCAAGCGAAACGCAGAGGTACCACTCCGGTTCGAATCGGCCCATCCGTGTGACAGCAAAAGCTGCCACATATTGGATTGTAGATTGTAGTTTAGATTAGTAGCTCTTTAAAAGCTGGGTTTGTAAATTGTAACTTTTGGATTTTACATCTCAAAAGGTTGCCGACTCCTGTGTTAAGACGTTAAGGCAGTTGATTGATGCAAGTGACTCAGAATCGTGTTTTTTTAATATTCCTTGTACATTCTAAATTAATACCTAAAATGGACATATTTCAATATTTAGTGAAGTAAGTTTGAATTTTTTTTATAGGATAGGTTGACAAACGACCACACAGTCCACCTGATGGTAAGTGGTTGCTGCGGCCCATAGACATCTACATTTATCCTCAATAAAGAATCAAAATGCAGATGCGTCGTCGTCCGCGAGGACTAAGATGGAATGCCTCTTTTCCAGTAAAATGGGTCTCCGGTTCCCCACACTCACCATACGAAACACACCAGTGTCAAGCTGCTATTTTACGCTGGTATTCTGTGAGAACGTGGTCCTTCACCGGTCGAGCCGACCCATTCGTGCTACAACTATACTACTAATATAGCTGCAGCATGGCTCTACCACGTAAAAGAAATATAATACTTTGTATGATATTTACCATCTTAATTATTATTTATCTTTTTTTAATTAATTTTTAGGGTTCCGTACCTCAAGAGGAAAAGCGGAACCCTTACTTGTTGTCCGTCTGTCTGTCTGTCTGTCAAGACCCTTTTCTCAGGAACGCGTGGAGGTATCAAGCTGAAATTCATATCAAATACTCAAGTCTACTGTCCCTTAGGGCTGTGAAAAAATCAAATTTCTAAGCCAACGCAATCAAAAGATACAGCCGTTTATGCCGTAAATTTTCGACATTCGCAAGGGAATCAAAACCTACAGGGTACTTCCCGTGAACTCAGAATCTTGAAATTTGGTACGAAGCAACGTTTTATAACACAGATAAAGGAAAAATTGCGAAAAGCATAAATTTTTAGTTACATAATATAATAAAAATATTTTTAATAATTTTAAACTTATATACCTACAGATTTGATCGGAACCCTCGGTGCGCGAGTCCGACTCGCACTTTGCCGGTTTTTTTCTTATATAGTTACATAATTTATTGACTGCAATCATCAAACCACCTGTCAAGCGCATCGTCTTTACTACATTATTATTGTTTAGGTATACAATAACATGAATAAATCCTGTCTGTATTTTCCCCTACCGCGTAATTCTTGATAAAATTTATATTGCTGTTCATTTGCAAAGCCATTACAAGAACGGCGAGACCAATGATATCATCTTCATCGTAAATACGATCGATTGTTTTGTTTCTATCACGATGTTCGAGTTATACAATTAGCATATATTACAATTTAATATATTTATTTGAAATTAATAAACCGTCGTATTTTATACCTGTTTATTAGTTTCCATTACTTGTGAAGTTTATTGCCTTTATTTTATAATCTATAAGACAATAAAAATAAATATATAGTATTAGGTTTTTTATATAGAAGAGGAGACAAACGAGCAAGTGGCTCACTTGTTGAAAATGTTGAAAAAAAAACTACAACATAAGGGGGAAAGCAGGTACGTTGCCTGCCTTTTAAAAAGAAATAAACTCGTTTCTTGAAGATCCCTTAGTTGTATCGAACTGGAAAAATCGCCGGTATAGACGATTCCACAAAGAAATCGTGTGAGGAAAAAAATCCTAGTAAACATTATTAGACCGCTAAGCGTCCAGATGCTGTGGATGGTATTGGAGTTTGTCGCAATGTGCGATGGTGGAATTTGACGACTGGAATTAATCTGAACAATACTCTGAGCACTCCCCGTAGTATAAAATATTAAATGCAAAGGGATGCAACATCTCTTCGTAGCGCCAATGATACGAGCCGATCAGAAACAACTCGGTCGTCGACGATTCGAGCCGCTCTTCGTTAGATGCGTTCAAGTGGAAGGAGATATGAGACTTATTCTCCTTGTAAAGTTGCAAGCCGTGTGCCGCCATGAAATACTGTCCTGCTCCACTGAGCACGTCAAGTTTTTTAAAGGCTAATTTAGCCTTCCCTTCCAAGTGTCCGCAAATCTGTATGTTATTTAATACGCCAATGCCGAGGATTTCGAAGCTGGCTGACGCAGCAAGGTGAGTCTCCTTACTGCGTCAGCCAGCTGAGTGACAACACCATCTGAATTTTGATTCTAAGACGAGGATAAATGTAGAAGTCTGTGGGTCAGAGTATTCACTTATGTTATTTATGTATACGTTTGTCCCACTTATTCTATATTAAAAAAAAAATTGTGCGAGCGTGGTCCTCTGTGGTCAAGCCGACCCAATGATGCTGCAGCCATTATTTGCTTCTATGTGGCTGTGTCATGTACAATTTCAGACGTCAGATGTTTTCACATAATTGTCTTACAACACAACATTTAATAGCTTTGCAATCCGTACTTTTAACCATTAGATAGCGTTAGATAACGAAATTGTAATACAAAAGCTATTAAGTATTTCCATTTCCCTTTATCTCATTAATTTTTACTGTGGCAGCAAGGTGACGTTTAATTAAGTCATACTAAAATGCATGGCAAATTAATAATAATAATAATAATAATTTATTTCAGATAACCAAGTGATCCATAAAATTTGTTAGTAAATATGAAACTTATAACCTCACAGCCTATTATCATACTGGATAACATTATGTTAATTGTTTTAATAAATTAAAGTGACAATCGACAGTCTACCAGACAGTAAGTATCTACTGCAGCCCGTGTTCAAACAAAATAGGCTACAGATGCGTCGTCAGCTCCGAGGAATAAGATGGAATGCCTCACAGCCTATTATCATACTGTATAATATTAAGTTAATTGTTTTAATAAATTAAAGTGACAATCAACAATCTAACAGACAGTAAGTAGCTACTGCAGCCCGTATAAAAACAAAATAGGCTACAGATGCGTCGTCACTTACGAAGAATAAGATGGAATACCTCACAGCCTATTATCATACTGGATAACATTAAGTTAATTGCTTTAATAAATTAAAGTAACAATCGACAGTCTACCAGACAGTAAGTAAAATTAAACTTTAAAACTAAAGCCATTAAATACGTGTTTAGCTAGCAGTACCCCAACTAGGTAGCCCCTTTTTAAAATAATTACATATGTTAGGGCTGATACTCTTAAGTTTCTTAAAATTCAAAAGTTTTTTCTTAATTTATTAAAACATTGAATTGGATTTTAGGATGCTCAAAAATGTATAATATTACGGGTTAATAAGTCATTAAAAAGAATTCAGTGGCCACCATTTTGAAAACCGAAGTTTTTTTGACTGATAACTTTTACAATCAATATCCGGGAGTCCACGTGGTCTACGCATATAAATTACGCCGTTAGATTTGACAAAAGTGGCCGTCATTATAAAAACTTGTTTATATTGTTGATATATTGATGCATTGATAACGATCGGCCAAATCGTTATCAAAATATCTGAAAATCATTCTGATCATGAGAAACAAATATGTTGTCAAAATTTAGAAAAAATTATCATCATATTGAAATTATCGTTAATGGATCGATTTCTTATATCTGTAAGGTCCTTAAATCACCAAAATCGAAAAAGTATTGTCAGTTTTTCTTATGATTTGTTAATGAATCAATAGAAACAGTAACGGAAACTTTTTTTATTTAATATAGATTATAAACAATACTTATTGAGTTATTCTTATGTTTAATTTACCACTGGTTCGGAAAAAAGCCTCTGTCCTGGGAGAAACCCAGCGGGACTTTTTTTGAGAAAAAAATAAAAGCTTACAATCATATGTTACTCAATTAACAACACAAAACAAATTAGAAATAACTTGGTAACGATCATCTCATTCCCAGGGGTTATTATCATCCATAAATTCTTTAATATTAACTAAGTTTTTGAATGAAAACATGGCACCAAGAATGAATTACTGACTCAGTTAAGTCTAGTACTATTGGTAATGGGTCGGCTCGACCGGGGAAGGACCACGCTCTCACAGAATACTAGCGCAAAATAGCAGCTTATAACTGCTGTGTTTCGTATGGTGAGTGTAGAGACCCAGATACCCTTTTTAACTGGAAAAAAAACATTCCATCTTAATCCTCACGGGTGACAACGCATCTGCATTTTGATTCTTTATTGAAGATAAATTTAGATGTCTATGGGTCACAGCAACCACCAAAATAGCCAAATTTACTTCTTTTACCAATCATTGAATGAAACTTCGTATCTTAAACGACCACACGGATTCTCAGATATCGATTTTACAATACGAAATCATTATTAAGTGGCGAAGCTTGCGAAGTCACTTATTGATTTCACGATGTCTGTCCGTCTGTCCGTCTGTCCCACGATTATCTCGAGAACGATTTTGAATTTTCAAATTCGGTTTTCAGCAATCGATTACTGATTACCCAGGCATCTGAACCTCCTATTTTGAAACTGATTGCTCAACGGCAACCGTTAGAAACCGCTACAAAGCTGATTGCTTCGCCACTTTGCTATACTGTTAGCTTGCTAGGTTTATTACTTCCCAACAATAGCAGGAAGTTTAAAAAACGAAATCTATCTCCGGTTTGAATAGACATGAATTCAAGTAGCCGTTAACAACGCAATACACTCGTATTGCTAATACATATAATATAAAACTGAAAAGCGACACCTGTGGTTGACTTCATTGTGAAGGTCCGCGCATACCTCTAAGTGCAGCCATATATGTATATACGCCGCTATAGATAGCAGCACGTATCTATGTGCGTATGGGTCGATTCGGAAGTTTGTATGAAGTTGAGTAGATAAATGTAGATAAAGCAGTAGCTTTAGCTACATTCTTACTGTTGCTATCCACTTTGTCAATTTATTGCGTAGAAACGTGTTAAATTATTTTGGTTTCCCTTCTACGCATAAAGGATTTTTTCTGATCTGGAGCTTAAAATCAGTTTCAATTGAACACGGATCTAATTTAGTAAAAGGTAAAACCCATTCATGCCTTGAAATAAGAAAACGATTTTAATAATATAAAATCACAAATGGATAACTTCGTGCGGTCGCACACGAGGTCAATTCTTGGAAGCCAAAGTAAAGGATTGATGCTGCGAATTGAATCAATAATTAAGGTTATTATTTAGCTGTTTGGTTTTAAACACATAATTTTCGTATAAAATATTTTATTATTGCTCCTTTTTATTACTTTTTATATAACCAACAATTTTAAAGCATTCCATTTAGCTACTAAGCTACTTAGTGGTTAGCCACCGTAGTCTATATCACCTGAGGATGCCTCGTGTAGAGGCGAAACACGTGTCGTATTATCGTCAGTGGTGTGTCTTGCCTAGTGTAGTGGTGTTGGAAGTAGCGGTGCTGGGATTAGTGGTGACGGGGATAGTGCACGCAATTGAGGGAGGGCGGGATTTGCTTCTTCATACTAGGTAAGACACATCATTTTATTTTATAACGCGGATATTTGCAAAGTAAATTTTTGTAAAAGCTTTTATATAATGGATTTCCGCAAAGTAACGCCTGATTCTATTAATTATAATTAAAAATTAAAAATTTTGTACAGCCGACTTCAATATAAGTTACCTAACTCAAAAACTATTGTCAGACCAATAGTTTTTGATCAAATTCATATGGGACCACACGAGAAGTACTAGTTTTCAAATAAAAAAAGAATAATCAGCACAAAGTTCACCTGATGGTAAGTGGTTGCTGTGGCCCATAGAGAACAACATCTATTTTTGTTTGCGAATTAAAATGCAGATGCGTTATCAGCCGTGAGGACTAAGATAGAATACCTCTTTTCCAGTAAAATAGGTCTCCGGTTCTCTACACTCACCATACGAAACACTGTGAGAACATTTCGTGAACGTGAACGAACATTGTGTGAACATTCTGTGAGAACGTGGTCCTTCCCCGGTCGAGCCGACACATTCGTGCTACAACTATACTATTAATATAGCTGCAGCATGGCTCTACTATGAAAAACGTGATGGTTTGTGTCCACCACAAAGCAGTGCTTGCACTGATGCAGGACTTGAACTGCTTGCATTGCAGAAATAGGTAAGAGACTGGAACCTACCCCATCGCACTCCTAAGCAGTAAAGTAGTTCTACCAAAACAGCAGTAAATAGTAATAGTAGCAATAGTACTAAATGGTGGAATTTCCTAACTCGATGGTTCTCCACCCTAAGTGCTGGACCGAAATCATCTTTACTGAAGAAGTTTCTTTAAAAACATGAATTATGCAAATCTTAAACAAATACAATTTATGTGGTAAAACCACGCTCCAGCCATGTTATGGTGGTAGCGCGAATGGGTCGGCTCTGCCAGGGTAGGACCATGATCCCACAGAACACCAGCGTAAAATAGCAGCTCAATGCTGCTGTATTTCGTATGTTGAGTGTAGAGAACCGAGGACATCTTTTACTGGAAACGAGGCATTCCATCTCAGTTCTCAAGGGTGACAACGCATCTGCATTTTGACAACACATCGATATTTTATTTCTTAACTACGGATAAATGAAGATATCTACGAGCCACAGCATCCACTTGCCATCAGGTGGACTGTGTCGTTTGTCACCGGAATTCTATAAAAAAAACGTGGCAATAAAATATAATAGAATAGAATAATTTTTATTCAATATAGATTATTACATAATACTTATTGAAAGTCATTTTTATTTACCACTAGTTCGGAAAATACCTCTGTCCTGGGAAGAACCAGCAAGAAACCCAGCTAGACTTCTTTTAAACATATTTCATTTTACAGTAATTTTGTTTGTACAATTTTTAAATGGATTTTAATAGAACCAGAATGGTGGCGATCACTTCATTCCCGGGGGTTATTTTCATTTATGTATTCTTTAATATTATAATCACCCTTTTTGTACATTTTTCTTTAATAAAACATTTAATCTTGTGTAGGGAATGAGGGTAAAAAAAAAGGAAATGCGAACAAATGAATGTAGAACAGGTAATCTCTCACTCGTTCTAGCAGTATAAAGGTACAATTCCGTAGCCGACCGCAGACAGCAACAGCAGGCGACGTGTCGTCGCGACATGTCGCTGCGACATCTCGTCGCGTCATATCGCTGCAGTCATGATTCCGAACCCGACTGCAGGCGGCAGCAGCCCGTGTTCCAATCTGTTCCGAATGTTCTGTGGGTACTCTATTTACGCAAACAAAATAGGTACTACATATATATATTCAGATTCTGAATGACAGAGTGAGAAATTGTTTAATAAGATCAGAGTGTGGTTTGTAAATTGATGTTGTTGTGACCAGGATTAGTCGGGAAGGGTCGCCCTAGGCGAAAGTTTATCGACCGAATTGGCGATATATTAAAAATGGGCCAAATCAAGAGTACCTTTAACCGACGAGCTTGAATGTGTAGGTATATGGATGTGGAGGAAGCGAGAGAGGTGTGTCAGGATCGTGCCAAATGGAAGTCCATAATCTCTGCCTACCCCTCTGGGTGACAGGCGTGAGTGTTTATGTATATGTATATGTATGTATATATGTAATATATACCCTATTTACCGCTTTTATTTAACTCCTTTCCTATATTTTTTTCAAATATTATCTTTTGTCACACTGTTTAAATAATTATTGTGAGATGCATCGTACAGTGCGGGTTATTGGGCCACCTGGTTTATCAGTTTCTCTTCCACAGAATCGGTGAAACTCATTTTTTGAGAAAAATTCAAGGTGTCGCTCGGGCGTTGGCGGCACTACTGATCTGCGGTCGGGCGACACGTCGTTTGCCGGCATTTTATAGAACTACATAGAAACCAGTAGTGTCGCGACGACACGTCGCCTGCTGCTGCTGCCTGCGGTCGGCTACGGAATAGTACCTTAAAGTATCCACTAGCGGCATCAATTGGTTATTCTACGAGTCTTACTGTCGTTACTATGCCTGTTGGGTAATATTCTGGTGTAGGCAAGGAAGTATCGTCTTGCTGAGAGGCTGCCCTGTGTTACATTGAGATAGGTATTGATGATGTTTTGTTTGCATACTTGTTATTATCGTGTAATTGGTCCTGATAGTCAGCAAGGTCTGTTACCGAGTAGTGTTCTTTTATTTAAATAAATTTGAGAATAATTTCTAATAACAAAATGTGTTAACATTTATTGACAAATTTTGTACAGTTTCTGAGATTTTGTTGTAAAAGCGTATACATTGCCCCATAAATGAATTACTAATTCTGTGGAGTCCACTAACAGGTATTACAAGCTTATGTTTGTTTCTAGTGCTTAAAGTATGAACATCTTCATTCTTATCAAAGCTATCTATGTTTGTACATTTTCATAAATATATTGCGATGTCACGATTAATATGTTTATATCTTTTAATTTTTTCTAAGGGACTCTTTACAATTTAAGTTATAAATCGCTCGTACGGTTCTCTTTTGTAAAACAAACATGTACGCATTAGCCCATAGCAAAATTCCATAAGACATCACGCTATGAAAGTAACTAAAATAAACTATTCTAGCTGTCTCAACATTGGTGATATTTCTAATCTTTCTTACAGCATATGCTGCAGAACTAAGTCTGCCTGCTAATTTAGATATATGCAAGCCCCGTTGAAGCTTCGCGTCCATAGCAATACCAAGAAGAACAATGGTATCCACAAGACTCAACTCCTTCTCATTAAGGAGTCCATTAGTATTTGAATGTTGAAAATAACATTAGGTATTGTAAATTTAATATAATTTGTCTTATTGCCGTTTAAGAGCAAATTGTTGGCGTTAAACCAATATACTAATTTCGATAGAGCATTATTTACATCGTCATAATTAATTGACTGTCGTTTGAGTTCGATATACACGTTAACTAACAAATTAAAAAAAAAATCGCTATTGCATCGCAATTTGATCGCGTTGTCGGCCAAGAGTAGGCCTCGGACAGCGTCCGTCGAAAGTGACAGTGGTCCAGTAACTCAGGTCAAGGTAGCGAGCTGGACGAAATATGATATGTGGCGCTTTTTGGATCAAATACACTCTGTACATAAGTATTATATCTTGGTAATTTTATCTAATTTAAATTTTGGAGTCTCAAATATGTAATGTGATATGCATTCAATCCTTTAAATACACCGTTACAGGCTAATAAAGTCCACTGGTGAACAAAGGCCGCCCCAATAGATTGTCTCATAGGTGTATTTGCCTTAATTGCCACGCTTCCCAAACGGGTATTTTTTTTTCTCTTTATTAGGTTTACCAACAATTGCTAATACTAACACATAAAATTAGTACAATTACTTTAAAGTATTAACAAAAGTACTACAATTACTTAAAGGTAAACTACGCATGCATATAACTTTTATAAAAATATAAACTGAAAAAACAATAAGTTAATGGTCAACTAAAATTAAAAATATATCTCTTAGAAAGAATAGTGTCTAATAGTGTATAAACATAAAAAATAAAATAAAAAAATATCTATTTTACTTTACGCTATTAACTTTTTTACTATTAACATTTACACTTAGAGAATAGCTAGGGTTGGCAACCGCAGTTTTTATATATACAAATAAATAAAATTGAAGTGTCTGTTTGTAATGTCAAAATAACAACTTTTTACTAATTGCATATGAAAGTACATACGGTACTTATAACAAAAACACAATTTTTAACATTTGTCTGTCTATCTGTCTGTCTGTTTGTTCCGGCTAATCTCCAAAACGGCTGGACCGATTTTGACGGAACTTTCACTCCTAGATAGCTCATGTTATAAGGAGTAACTTAGTCTACTTATATCTTAGAAAAATATTTAGGGTTCCACGCAACAAAATTAAAACCCTAAATTACTCACGGGCAAAGTCGCAGGGAATAGCTAGCTTTAATAATTATTAGGAAGATACTGCTGTCCATCTCCTGATTTGTTTCCCTCTGTCGCCTGTTACGACACTCACGGTATGATATTGAGTAGTGGAAATTCTTACACCGCCAATACACAGTGACGCTCCTCTATTGAGTGACACTTAATTATAGACATATTTATTGAAACGTGACTAACTAATCATAATTTATAATAGCTAAATGACGCGATGATTAATAATAAAATTACAATTGAATTTCATCAGAGACAAACGGATTCACCCACATTCCTTACATGTAAGGTCTGACGCCTACTCTCCATGCGCAATTCACATGTAACTACAGCTTAACACAGGTGTTGACAGGTTTATTATTCTTATTAACAATGTGGGCGTTATTTGCTTTTGGAATACGAATGACACACGCAAATGAAGACACATTTTTAAAGCAATTTTATATAGAATAAGGGTGGCAAGCGAGCGAACAGTCCACAAGTGTATGCTGCGTCCCATAGACATCTAAATTTATCCTCGAATGAATATGAAAATGTAGATGCGTTGTCACCCCTATAGAATAAGGGTGACAAGCGAGCGAACAGTCGACAAGTGTATGCTGCGTCCCATAGACATCTAAATTTATCCTCGATTGAGTATGAAAATGTAGATGCGTTGTCACCCCTGAGCACTAAGATGGAACGCCTCGTTTCCAGTAAAAAGGGCCTCCGGTTCTCTACAATCACCATATGAAACACAGCAGCGTTAAGCTGCTACTCGTATTTGACACTGATATTTTGTGAGAGTGAGCTTCCCCGGTTGAGCCAACCCATTCGTGCTGTAGCCATTTGGTTGCAGCAGCATGGCTCTACCACGGACACGTTCTTATTATGATAAGGTACTACCATACTGAAATAATTATTTTAGAAGAGAAGCCAACGAGCGTGCGATTCACCTAATGGTAAGACACTATGAATAACTGTAATACCAGCGACATTGCCGCATGCAATTCTGGCGCTGTAGTGGAATAATACTAATATTACACATTTTATTGCGTTTAATTTTAACTTTTTTATTTCCCGACGTTTCGGTCATTTTACAGAACCCTTGGTCACGGGGGAGTAAATCTGTAAATTATTATTTTATTACAGCATGGGTGTGACAAACGAGCACAAAATTCACCTGATGGTAAGTGGATGCTGTGGCCCATAGACATTTACATTAATCGTCGATTAAGAATTATAATACAGATGCGTTGTCACCCGTGAGAACTAAGATGGAATGCCTCGTTTCAAGTAAAAAGGGTCTCCGGTTCTCTACACTCACCATACGAAATACAGCAGTGTTAAGCTGCTAACGCTAGTATTCTGTGAGAGTTAGCTTCACCGGTCGAGGTGACCCAGCGTTCTTCTGTAAGTGTAGGAACCGGAGACTGAGTTTAGTCTCAGGTTCCTACACTTACAGTAAAAAATTACGGATAACGGGGCATTGCTCCTTAGTCAGTAGGTGACAACGCATCTATTATTGGTTCTTTATAATAATAAAAAATCTTGCTGGGATTCTAAAAAGTCCCATTGGGTTTCTTGCTGGTTAGTCCTAGGACAAAGTATTTTTACGAACCAGTGGCAAATCAGCGTTCGGGAGGTTACGACACATCTTCTCGTCAGGCATACCTATAAACTCCAAAACAAGATTGTACAACCAGTGCGTGTTGCCAGTGATAACCTATGGATCTGAGACGAGGCCCATCACTGCTGGCCGTATGAGGAAGCTCAAAGTATATGCTTAGCGTTTCTCTGCATGATAGACTTAAAAACGAGGATATCCGCGTAGAACCAGAGTAACGGACATAGCCCAAAGGATTAGTAAGCTGAAGTGGCAATGGGCAAATAGCTCGAAGAATTGGCAAACGATGGGGAAGAAAGGTTCTCGAGTGGCATCCTCGTACCAGCAGGCGAAGTGTAGGGCGTCCCCTCACTAGATGGAGTGACGACCTAGTAATACATGCAGGAAGTCAATGGATATAGGTAGCTCAGGACCGTGCTTTGAGGTATTCCTTGCGAGGGGCCTATATTCAGCAGTGGAATTGTGAAGGGCTGTAATGATGATAATAATAATGATGATGATGATGATGATGAGTAGTAAAGCTTAAATGAACTTTAATAAGTATACTTGTAATTAATATGAATAAAAAATACTTAATCTATTCTATTTTAATCGAGGACATATGTAATTATCTATGAGCTGCAAATATGAGGGTGTCTGTGTGCTAGTTTGTTACCCTAACTTCTATAAAAAAATATACACTCTGTAAATTAATGCGTATTATTCAAGGCATGCGGCTATATGTTCTAAATGTTTTAAATTCATACCTCACATCATCTATCGCAGATCTCGTGGCAAAAATGCCACGTAACATTGCAAAATCTTGGACTACATACACGATAATTTACATATGGACTAAAACGTTAGACGAATTTTTAATTAATTGTCATGAAGCCAGATAAAATTAATTTCAATGCAAAGCACGCTAGGGTTGGTTATAATGCGACGCGTATTGATACAAGTTTTCAAAGGCTCAGTAGCGCAGTGTAGTACAGGCATTTGGTAATTTTATTTTATTTGGTTATTTTCTTTCTCTATTTTGATTTATTAAATATATTTTTATTAAAGGAAAGGAAATATTTTCAAAAACTACTTTTAGGCGCCATTTTTCCAAAATAACGACGCGGGCGGCAAAATTACGAGATGGCAAGGCAGAAGATGGACAGCAGAATCTTTCTGATAACAGCAAAACAACAATAAAAAACTGCGGTTGGCAACACGCTCGCCAAGCATGGCAACTATGGCAATATACCCCATGATTAAAGTTACGAAAAGACGGCCCCCAGTCCCCGGCGGCCCCGCTATTCCTGGCTAGGGTGGCTACCATGGTAACGGTGGCGTGCTAATAATCTCCGGTGGAGGTTTGGTTGCGGGAGGGCAACCATCTGTCCAAAGGAGGTGTCGGATTTATTGTCCACAAGTGTCGCGTTAAAAATGTTGTAAAGACTGTGAGTGTGACGACGAGAGTTGCATAACTTATACTCAGAATCACGAAACGGTATTCGCTGAAGATCATACAGCTTTACGCACCAACCTCGGTACATCCCGATGAGGAGGTGGAAAATATGTAAGAGGATATTTCTAAATCCATAAATTCCTCCAATTCGCACTAAACGGTGTAATTGGGAGAGTTCATTGTAAAACTAGGCACAAGAGATAATGGTGAGCTGAAGCAAGGGAAATGTAGAATAGGGCAACGGAACCCAAGACTTCATGGAGAAAGAGGGACTCTTTATGATGAACTCTTTCGACCAGAAGCGACCCCACAGGAAGTGGAGCTGGTCGAGCTCCGACGGTTCGACAAAAATGAGATTGACTTCACGACGACCAGACAATAACTGTTCAGTGATGTCTCAGTGATCGCGAGGGTGAAAACCAGCAGCGATCACCGACTGGTGAGAGGCATATTGAACCTAAACGTTAAGTCGGAGAGGTTACGTCTAATGAAGTTAACGCTCCGTCCCCATCGTTCTCTAATCCAAAGTCCCAAAACCTTTCAGCTCGAGTTACAAAACGTTTTCAGTGCCTAGAAGATTGCAATGCAGTGGACCATATGTATGACAACCTCGAGGAAACTGTCCTTGCGGTCGGAGCTAAGTATTGCAAGACCCGCCACAGAAGATCACAAAAACTCTCCGATCACACTCCTAATCTCATGGCTGTTAGACGGGATATGAAGCTGCAGTCTTCAGTAGATTTGACAGCATACAGGCAACTGAACAGACAGATCTGCAAATGCATGCGGCGGGACTTACGCAACTTTGATACTGCTCGTATTGAAGAAGGGATCGAGAGAAACCAAGGCTTTTTGCTAGAGATTTGTCTGCCAGAAAGAGCCAACTGTCAAAACTGAAGCCGGAGTGTGGTAGCATCGTTTCCAGGACACCTGTGATTTTAAGTGAGATTGAGAGGTTCTGTGGGCAGCTGTACACATCATCGTTGGAGTCGTACGCAAGTGTGAGTAACTATCCAAGAGCAAGTCTTATCCGACACTATTCTGATGATATTCCGGACATCAGTCTGAGCGAGATTAGAATGGCTCTCCAGCACCTTAAAAACGGCAAGGTTCCAGGCGAGGATGGAATTATAGCAGAGCTTCTAAAACCGGGTTGAAAATAGTACTTGAAGTCCTTCAGAAGCTCTTTAATGGTAGGACTACTCCGGAATCATGGAGCAGAAGGTCTTGTTCTTCAAAAAAGGTGACAGCACTCTCTTCAAGAACTACATACCGATTTTCCCTGTGAGTAGCGTCTACGTGCTGTTTTCGAGAGTAATTATGAATCGTCTCGCATGCAGACTCGACAACTTCCAGCCTCCCGAACAAGCCAGTTTCCAAAAAGGCTTTAGCACCTTAGACCACATACATACCCTTTGGCAAATTGTACAGAAGTCCGAGGAGTACAATTTGCCACTATGTCTGGCGTATGTAAACTATGAAATAGCCTTTGATTCCGTCGAAATTTGGGCGGTGCTGCAATTCCTTCAGCGGTGCCAAGTGGATTGTTTGTATAACCAAGTGCTGGGGTGTTCGTACAGTAGGACTGCGATGGCTATCCGAGTACTGAACCAGAGTACGGTATCTATCCAATTGCAGAGAGGTGTAAGACAGGTTGACGTCATATCCCCGAAACTCTTCACCGCTGCATTGGAAGACGTTTTCAAGCTTCTGGTTTGGAAAGGATACGGTATTAACATCAATGGCGAGTACATCACTCACCTTCGATTTTCCGACGATATAGTCCTTATGGCAGAATCTCTGGAGGACCTAAGTTATGCTCAACGACCTCAATAGTGCCTCCCAACGGATAGGTCTTAAGATGAACATGGACGAAACCAAGATTATGTTTAATGTCCATGTCACGCCTATGCCGGTTAGTTGTTGGGAGCACTAAGCTCGAAGTTGTTGACGAGTATGTTTACGTGGGACAAATAGTCCCACTAGATAAGTCCAACTTCGACTGAGAGGTCAGTCGATGGATTCAGCTTGGCTGGGCAGCGTTCGGGAAATAACGGCACATCTTCTCGTCAGGTATACCTCAAAACCTGAAAACGAAATTGTACAACCAGTACGTGTTGACAGTGATGACTTAGGGATCTGAGACATGGTCCTTCACTGCTGGCCGTATGAGGAAGCTCAAGATCGCTCAGCGAGCTATGGAGAAGGCCATGCTCAGAGTTTCTCTGCGTGATAAACTTAGAAATGAGGATATCCGCAGTAGAACCAGAGTGACCGACATAGCCCAACGGATTAGTAAGTTGAAGTGGCATTGGACCGGCCATATAGCTCGAAGAACCGACAACTGATGGGGAAAATGGTTCTCGAGTGGCGGCCTCGTACCGGCGTACGAAATGTAGGGTGTCCCCCCACTAGATGGAGTGACGACCTGGTAGACATGCAGGAAGTCGATGGATGCTGGTGGCTCAGGACCGTGCTTTGTTACATTCCTTAGGGGAGGCCTATGCTCTGCAGTGGACTTGTGGAGGGCTGTAATGATGATGACAATAAAGGCAGTAATTCAAAAAATCTGTAAAATCACCAATTTTCGAAACTCCCGGAAAACTTTCCAGGTGACTACTTTTTTCAACACAAAATGAATGTAGTAATTAGATAAGCTTTAAATGCAGTGCTGCTGGGCCGCGGGTTCGAGTCCTTCACGTACGGCCTACAAATAAGTGTTCCTAGTCTAGATGTTTGTCCATGTGCAAATAATGTATATGTTATGAACCAAGTGATTAATCAGGGCACTATTTATAATGCCCGTGCAATATATATAATGACAAATCAAATCGGACTACCTAATTAGTACTGACTTAACTTCTTTTTTTCACATTGTCTTTTTTTTCATAACCTAACCTTTTTTACACGGGGAAATGCCTTGCATACTTTGGAGAGGACCACTCCGCCCCCATTTACGTCTCAGGCAAGGTGTACCAGAAACAAGAGGCGCGCCTAAATAGACACAGGTGGAGTTGAAGCCGAGAAAAACGACAGCCTCAACTCCACCGTCATAATATAAATAAAGCATCTATCTCGCCGCAGTCTAGAAATTCAGAAAGTGGCCACCCAGCATAACTTAACCTATATTTTACATATTTGGTGCAGTGCGAAGGACTAACTGCTTAATGATAGTAACACTTTGATACTATAACTTAATAACTGAATATCTGCGTGGCGAAGTGCAGTGGCTTAGCAAAAGTTACGGCACTGAAGGCCGCGGTTTCGAATCCCGCACGTAAATGGATTTGTATGATTTAGAAGTAATTGCTCCGGGTCTGAATATTTTCCCTAGTGAAATTTATACAAGGAAACTGCCTCCACCATACAGAAGAAAATCCAAGAGTGAGGGTAATATTTTCAAAATAATTACTGCTAGAGTATTCCCTACAAGCATTTTTTTAAAACGTTTGTTAAAACGTAGGGCAATAAGTCCACCCATTGTAACCGATTGATAATGTTTGCAATAAAGGAGAAATTAATTAAAATATATATATATATATATATATATATATATATATATATATATATATATATATATATATATATATAATATATATATATATTGCTGAACATATATATATATATTATATATATATATATATATATATATATATATTTATATATATATATATATAACAGTGGTAGACCCAGGCGGCAGCTTTTGCTGTCGCACGGATGGGCCGGCTCGAACCGGGGTGGTACCACGACCTCACAGAATACCAGCGTGAAGTAGAGGTTTACCTCTGCGTTTCGCTTGGTGAGTGCAGGTGGCCGGAGGCCCTTTTTACTGGAAATGAGGCATTCCATCCTAGTCCTCACGGGTGACAACGCATCTATATTTTGATTCGCAAACGAGGATAAATGTAGATGTCTATGGGCCACAGCAACCACTTACCATCAGGTGGACTGTGTGCTCGTTTGTCACCCTATCCTATAAAATATATATATATATAAAGAGGTGTTTCGCACACAGTGACATCATTATCTCTATTTTAAAAGACAATAGTCGTATTTTAAGTATAAGCTGGTATTACAAAAATAGCCACATTAAGGTATAATTTAATTATATTTCAGCCGACATAAAAGGAACTTCCTTTTAAGGAAGGAAGTTCTCTATTGTCTAATTTTTTGTTCGTATGTTACGCGATATCTTTGCCAATTATGAACATTTTAATGATTCCTGTTCATTAAATCGGTTATACTTCAGCGCTAGTCAAAATAAAAGCTTTTAGAAAAATTTCCTTCGCAAATATCCGCGTTATAAAATAAAATGATGTGTCTTACCTAGTATGAAGAGCACCTCCCGCCCTCCCTCAATTGCGTGCACTATCCCCGTCACCACTAAATGAAGGAGGGCGGGAGGTGCTCTTCATACTAGGTAAGACACATCATTTTATTTTATAACGCGGATATTTGCGAAGTAAATTTTTCTAAAAGCTTTTATATAATGAATTTCCACAAAGTAACGCCTGATTCTATTAATTATACTAGTCAAAATATAAATATGGAGAAAAAGACCAACTCTAAGAGTGGAAAATAGGAAATGACCGAAACAATAGCATTAAGACGATATTTTAGTTTGTACATTGATCTTGTCACACCTATTCCTTAGTCCACTTGAAAGAGGAAAAAAATATTATACGTGGTAGAGCCATGCTACAGCTATTTTAGTAGTATAGTTGAAGCGCTAATGGGTCGGCTCGACCGGGGAAGGACCACGCTCTCACAGAATACCAGCGTAAATAGCAGCTGAACACTGCTGCGTTTCGTATGGTGAGTCTAGAGAACCGGAGACCCTTTTTACTGAAAAAGAGGCATTCCATCTTAGTCCTCAGAGGTGACAACGCATTAGCATTTTGATTCTTAATCGAGGATAAATTTGGATGTCTATAGACCACACCGTCCACTTATCAACAGGTGAACTGTGTGCTCGTTTGTCACCCAATTCTATAAAAAACTTAATAACTTTGTACTAAATGTTTAATACGTTAGTCACTCAATAAGTTTTGAGATGCTCGAAATTCAAAAATGGAACGCACCCGTATTATATGTTTCTAAAAAGCAAATTTATTTAAAAATAGAACTCCATAATCCAATTGCTCAATATAAACAAAAAACAAAGTCCTATTAATTTTCCTGCAACAACGGTTACCATCAGCATTAGGGGACTCAGCTCCATCACGCGCATACATTTTTAGGTGGTTTACTGAAGCCAAAAGGGGTAAAATTAATCTTAAAAATGATCAAAGAACCGGGGGCCCCCAATCAGCAGTAACGGCAGAAAATGTATGGACTACTGAAATGTTGGTGCGAGAAGACCCGGATATCGAAAAGATTGTAGGCATTAGTTCGGAGAGCATTCATACCATCCTACATCAACATCTTGGAGTGAGGAAAGATTTGTTGTCAATGGAGCCCCCGTTTGCTCTCCGAAAGCGGAAAACAGATTCGTGTGGATTAGTGCCATGAAATGCGTCTACGTTTTGAAAACGGGGCATCTAGGCGTGTAGGAAATCATCGGTATGGGTTTACTCAGAAGGACAGTTACAGACAAAACTGCAAAGACCTCGCAGTCGGTAAAAAAATGGTGGCTATTTTTTTTTCGCGGAGCGGACATTTATTGACAATTGTAACTACAGTTGCATTACCCAAAGCTTTTTAAGCTGTGCGGGAGAGAAGAACAAAGACGCCCGGTCTTTTTTCAGGAAATCATGCTGCATCACAATAACGCCTCTTCACATACCTCCCTTAGAACAAAAGCATTTATTGAGGAATCAATCACTCTACAGCCCTGACTTAGCTTCTTGTGATTTCTTTTTATTCCCAAGAGTCAAAAAAACAATAAAAGGCAAGTTTTTTTCAAGCGCCGAAGAAACCGTGGCTGCCTACGAAGAAGCGATTTCTGACCTGTAAAAATAAAATTAATAGAACTTTTTTTTAATATTGAGCAATTGGCTTATGGAGTTCTATTTTTAAATAAATTTGCTTTTCAGAAAAGTAAAACACGGGTGCGTTCCATTTTTAAATTTCGAGCATCTCAAAACTTATTGAGTGACCTACGTACTTCATACCTGTGTTCCCTTCTAAATAATACATTTAATAGTTTTAAAAGTCCGATAACTTAGGAAATGAGTGCACAATCTGTAATTCTTAAAATGTACCTAGTCAACAATGGACACTAGCTTTTTTTCTCAACGTAATCGCGGCAGTCAAATTATATTAGAGTCTCTCTCGCAACGCGTATTAGACCGATATGATCAAGTTGCATCATTAAGTTAGCCAACATAACGCCAAGCGTTCTCGCATCACTAGTCGCATGGCGACAAGTTAGAACACGCTGCAGTAACGTGTTTGCGTTTGATCAAATCATATTTAAAATATTTATTGCATAGCTAGAGATAAAAATATAGATCTTAACATATTTATACATACATTTGTTCGCGATATACTCGATATTAAACGTGTACAATAAATTTATTATAAAATTCATCTCTTTAATTTTTCTACGTGGTATAACCACGCTACAGCAAAATTATGGTTGTAGTACGATTGGATCGGCTCGACCGGGTAGGAACACGTTCTTACAGAATACCAGCGTAAAATAGCGGCTTAATGCCACTGTGTTTCATATGGTGAGTGTAAAGAACTGGAGACCCTTATAACTGGATACGAGGCGTTCCATCTTAGTCCTTAACGATGAAGATTTATGTTCATTTGATTTATTTTATGATATTTAAGGTAAATTTCTATGGACAACAGTGTCACCTTACCTATCCTACTTATCAGGTGAACTGTTTGCTCATTTGTAGCCCTTATTCTATTAAATATCTCTAATCATAAATTCATTAATTACAAAAAAATATTTTTAGTGCTATCTATCTCTTGCCAATACATGAGAAAGCCTATTTCCAAGTCCATGTTGAACTGACGTTTATTTTTGAAGTCAATGTCCTCCACTTACGCCGTATTCACTGTGTTAATAGCAGTTACCTTGTACAAAGACGAAAGTTAGTAGGTGTCAGTGTTGATCAGGTGGCATTACGTTTTAAATTAAAACTAAACCTTGTGGAGCCACACTTGCAGCAGTATTGTACCTTCTCCATGAATAGCTCGCATAATATATAGCATTTGCTCTCACAGAATTCATTGATTTATTCCGTACAGCCCTTCACAAGTCTCAAGTTCACTCCTAAGAGAATAGGCCTCTACCAAGTATTACCACAAAGTTTTTTTTTATAGAATAAGGGTGACAAACTGGCACACGGTCCACCTGATGTTAAGTAGATGCTGTGGGTCATAGACATCTACATTTATCCTCGATCAAGAATCAAACTGCAGATACATTGTCACCCCTGAGGACTAAGATGGAATGCCTCCTTTCCAGTAAAAAGAGTCCCCGGTTCTCTACACTCACAACACGAAACACAGAAGCCTTAAGCAGATATTTTGTGCTGGTATTCTGTGAGAGCGTGGTTTACCCCGGTTGAGCTGACCCATTCGTGCTACAACTAATATAGCTGCAGTTTGACTCTACCACGTATAAATGTACGGTCTTTACCTTTTGAGCTACACGCAACCATCGACTTCCTGCGTGTAGCCGCGAGTTCTTTCTTCAGTTCTAAATTTACTGGGACTCACCACAATGGGAGTCACAACATTGCCTTGGTAACTTAATAGAAGTCGGAGGATATAAAAAGTGTGTGAAATTAAGACTTTATATACATACTACTATCTAATATTTCACGTATAATAGAAATCCATTTTTTACCAATCACATAATTAGGCAGGTATAAAAGGCCGGTAGGCTTTTAAAAAAGAGTAGGCACTTCCATTGAAAGTCCCTGAATCGTATCGGTCCGACAAAATCGCTGACGGTAGTCCATTCTAGGAGGAAGTTGTCTACAAGGCAGGAAGTGGTCGTAATCTATGTTTCACTAACAATTTTTAGCTTCGTATTCCGGCATATTCATCGCGTTTCTTCAATAAATTATTCTTGGTTACAGCTGTACGCTTCTGGAACTCTTTGCCTTTATATATTTTATCTGCTCAGTCCCTTTTTTCCTTCAAAAATCTACTCAAAGCTTTTTACTTTAAACTCTAATATTTCCCATCATAGTTTCATCAGATGTGTATTTAAATGAAGAATAAAATAAGCAAGATATGAAATCTAATTATTTTGAAAATAATTGAAAATGATAATGATGATGATAGGTAAAAAAATTAGGCGCAGGTTATAGGTGATGAGAGTTTGTTATATACTCATATATATATGATTCGTATCTATCATCATCCTCATTCGTATCTATCAGTGTCATCATCTTCTGATTTATTTATTTTTTCCTTTTACTTAACTATATAAACTATGTATACCTTCCCTATTTGCAATTCATTGTAAACAACAGTTCTTTGTGTAAAAAGTAGTCTGGAGGAAATCGCTTACGGAGCGATTAGACCGCCTGTTGTACCTTCTATATAATTTATTTCGTTTTGTTTTTATTTTAATCTGTATTGGTGTATAATAATGAATTGATTGATTGATCGATTAATTGTGCGAGGAAGAACACTTCTAAGATTTCACTAGCGATTCCAATAGTTGCCTCTTACTACACCCACTGTATAATTTATATTAGTGGATTCTTTGACGCCGCTGTACGGCGAAATACGTGATTAGTGTTCACATGACCTTGAACTTTTACTTGAAATTCGAAACCGCTGTTCAGAATACTTAGCTCAGACAATGACCTTGACTAGCGGCCGAATGATAGAGAAAATATGTAATTATAATCACAAAGGAAAGGTCAAATTGATTACGTAATAAATTGGATGAACGCGTTTGTTAAGAATCTATCAAATACTTTAACAAACTCTAAATCAACAAGTATAAAATCGTGTGTAAAACGAAATCATTTTATGAATTAAGTAATCAATATGTTTTATTAGTAATAAAAAGTAAATTTATAACCTAAATACGTCCTAGGACACATGCTTCCTCTCGTCTTTGAGAGGATTCTAGGGCAGGACAATTTTCGCAGCGCTGCCTTAATACATATTAGCGGAGTTCATATGTCTTCAATTTTTATTTATTTATTGGCCATGCAGCTTTCGTCGCAATATTTTTTTTTCACCGCGCACGAGGTAATTCATCAGAGAAAATTGCAATAAACTAATTAGTTAAGCCCGTGAGCTACCACGGCTTTGATAATTATGAAATGGAAATAATTATAACGGTATCATTAGCATCACCATAAAATATACCAAAAATTACGGGTTCAGTTATATAACTTAATCTTATTTATGTAAATTAGTTTTACATAGAAAACATTTCGTATCGTAACATGTTAAATTTAAAAAAAACTTCCTCTGTCCAATATATAGTGTAACAATATGTAATACTTCTGAATTGGTCCTGAGAAAACAATCTATTAATCTAACGGCTCTGGAAGTGGGGCTACTATTCGCGTGTGGGGAGCGCCACGTAGGCAGACAGAAGAGGAGTCTGCGCTTTTGCCTACCAATACCTCGCATATATTGGTCCGGTACATAGAGATGTATGGTCTCACGTACTTCATCTCCAATTCTAAGTTACCGTGCCGCGGCGGTGTAAGCATATCCACTAACCCATGTCGTACCCTGGGTATCGTAAGAGGCGACAGAAGGAAACTGAAACAGGTGATGGGCAGCAGCATGTTCCTGATAACAACTCCAAATAATAAAAAAGCTTCAGTTGCCAGCCGGCTGGCAAGCGTTTTATTTATAGGATAGAGTGACAAACAAGCACACAGTCCACCTGATGGTAAGTGGTTGCTGTGACCCATAGACATCTACATTTATCCTCAATAAAGAATCAAAATGCAGATGCGTTGTCACCCGTGAGGACTAAGATGGAATGCCTCTTTTCCAGTAAAATGGGTCTCCGGTTCTCTACACTCACCATACGAAACACAGCAGTGTCAAGCTGCCATTTTACGCTGGTATTCTGTGAGAGCGTGGTCCTTCCCCGGTCGAGCCGACCCATTCGTGCTATAACTATACTACTGATATAGCTGCAGCATGGCTCTACCACCTACAGAATGCGTGGCAACTATAGCAAAATCCCGACTACTTAGCAATCTATGGGGGAGGCCTATAATCAGCAGTGGACTAGGCTGTATATATGGATTAAATTCTAAGTACCTACATTATATACAACATATGTACGTGTATTGTTTAAACAATCACAATTTGCCAAACTGTGAACACAGTTCGTCGGCAGCAGGGTTTGATGCGTCGTTTGTCTAGAAGTCGTAAACGCGGTTGCTGATCATGAGGTCCTGGATTCGAATCCCGGGTCGGGCCAAAATCATTGATTAAGTATTTCTGTCCAGAAATTCTTAGTAGCGGCCAGGAGTCAGGAAGTTGGTTTTCACCCGCGGACCACGAAAAGCAGGTAAAGCTGTAGGTCCTGCGCCTGATCTCTCTCCGGTCCTGTCGGTTTACCGTCCCATCTATCTATGAGAGTGAGGGAGTTGAAAGTGTACCTGTGCTTGCGCATACACTCGGGCACTATAATCTTGTCCTGCGCAGGTATCCAGTCTTCATTGAGATTGGCCGCCGTGACCGAAATTCGGTCTGGTGGACATTAATATTTAATGTTTTGCTACATTTTAGATCCGTGCTAGGTCAGCGCTCCTCCTAGTTCAGGGCCTTAAATTTAGTGAGTGAGTTAGTGACTTCAATGAAATTTTTTATTGTTATCTTCTCTAAAACGAATTATCCTTTTTTAAATATAGACAATCTACGTAGTGTAAACGGTACATAGATTAATTTTTATGTCTCTAGATTTTTAATTTGTCATTCAAATCTGGAGCAGATACAAAAAGATAATTAAGATTGATTGATATTTAACTGAGGCGTAGCTTCCTTACTTCTGGCTCATATGAAGTTTTTATATACTCATAATATAAAAAAGCCGCTTCCCGCCGTCTGTACGCTTAGATATTTTAGACTTCACAACATATTTTGATGCAGTATCCAATAATAGACAGAATGATTAAAGAAAAGGTTTATATGTATAATACATGCATATTATGTACTATATAATTTTTCTATCTATATATATTTGACTGAACCCCTCCAAAACGACAGGACCGATTTTGATGAAATATTTGGTGTGTGATTAAGTTGATTTAGATAATGATTTAGATTCACAATTGGACTCGGTAGGTAGCGTTCTTGTCGCGATACAGAAATCAACCGTGCGAAGCCGGAGTGGATCGCTAGTTTTTTAATATACATTTCAATTATATATAAATGTATATGGTTGTATGATTTATTAGTAGTACAGTTGTAACACAAATAGGTCGGCTCAACAGGGTAGGACCACTCTCCCACAGAATGTCAGCGTAAAATAGAGGCTTAATGCTGCTGTGTTTCGTATGATGCGAGTAGACTTCCAGAGACCTTTTTAACTGGGCATTCCATTTTAGTTCTCAGGGGTGACAACGCATCTATATTTTGATTCTTGATTGAGGATAAATGTAGATGTCTATGGGCCACAGTGTCCACTTACCATCAGGTGGATTGTGTGCTCGTTTGTTATCCTTATTCTATAAAAAAGACATATGTTCAGCAGTGGACTTCTAATAGACTAATGGTGTAATATAAAAATAACTTTGTACCACTTTCATTCGCAACACGGACTATTAAGACTATTGATTTCTATGTAAAGCGTACTTGATAACACAGGAAGTCGCTTAAATACGTGTCAGTGATTTGCGTGATCAGGACCGGATTAAATTAAATTTAAATTAAATGGGCCTCGGGGCCTCAGAATCTTGCATTACCTAGAGCAGGGGTTCATAAACTTTTAAGGTAATGACACGCTCACCAAATCCCTTTTATTTAAATCCCACATCAAATGATTACAAATCAAAGACAGTGACATTTAAATAAGAAAAAACTTCTTTATAAGGAATATTTAGAAGTGAAACTTTTTCTCAAAATCTTTCTAAGTTAATTATTTTAAAAGTAAAATTACTAAGTATTGTCCCGCAGTATGGTACTAAATGCTCGGTAACTACCTAAGTAACGTACGTGTCATAACAGTAATGGTTACTTCTTATTACATATTTTAGACTATTGAGAAATAATATTTGTCCCTAACTGATGAATTATTTAAAAAAGAACAATAAATAATTTCGCGAAACCCCAGTGATTTTTCCACAGAACCCACTTTAAAAATCTCTGTCCTAAAGACATCTAAATAGCTTAATTCATCCCTGGCGTATTACGAGTAGCATTGACTTGACATAGATTGATCCGTGCGATCGCCTGTAGAAAGACCTTGGTATTGCCGATGCGATTGTGCAAAGTACACATACAAGTGCCAATAGCTAAATCTAAGCTGCAACTATTAGTTGAGTTCGAAAAAATAAATTAAACTTTATACCTTTGCACATAAAAATGAGTATCGTGTACATCTATGATATTGCGTTACAACTTGTTAAATGGTGTTTGAGTAATATAACCCGATTCACTTTCTTCAGTCGATAAGAGCCTATAGTATATCGATTTATACAAATATATGAATAGTATAATAAATTACACTTAGTGAATTAGGCCATATTATTTCAAGTAATGCCATTTCACTAAACTAACCTATGCCTAAGATGTTGACTTTATTTGATAAGGATCTGGCGTATTTGCTTAATGTATGCTTCCAAGGTATATAAACACATAAATATATTGATATCCCAGGGGAATATATGTTGCTGTGTTCTTGAACTTCACAAAAAGATGCTTATTTAATTAATCCTTCAACTACATTGTAAATGGAGGAGGTTCTAAATTCGACGCGTATATTTTTTATGTATTTTCACCGATTTCTCGGCTTTTTTTATAGGACAAGGAGACAAACGAGCACACAGTCCACCTGATGGTAAGTGGTTGCTGTGGCCCATAAACATCTACATCTATCCCCGTTTGCGAATCAAAATACAGATGCGTTGTCACCCGTGAGGACTAAGATGGAATGCCTCATTTCCAGTAAAAAGGGCCTCCGGCCACCTGCACTCACCATACGAAACACAGCAGTGTTAACCTGCTATTTTACGCTGGTATTCTGTGAGAGCGTGGTCCTTCACCGGTCGAGCCGACCTATTCGTACTACAACTGTACTACTAATAAAGCTGCAACATGGCACTACCACGTATAAATGGTTGATCCTATGTAAATTTTTATTATATTAAATATACTATGCCACGAGAATGAGGGGAAAAGGGAATGAAGTTGTATTGAAACTATTAATACGACATTCCAGTTTTGAGATTCGTCCTTGTGATATTCTTTATCCTTGACTGCCTCATTTGCCTAGTAGTTGTAAAGTCGGTTGCTGATCATGAGGTCCTGTGTTCGAATCCCGGGTCGGGCCAACATCAGTTATTGGATTTTTCTGTCAAGAAATTCCCAGTAGCAGCCCGGCGTCAAAAAGTTGGCGGTGTTTCGGAAAGCACGTAAAGCTATTTGTCCTGCCTGCTCACACTCGCGTACAATAATCTTGCTTCGTCACCGTGACCAAAATACGGTCTGCAGGAGACTATAATATACATAATGTGCCTAATTTTACGGATTTTATCGCGTGTATTCAATTATTTTATATTCCCGACGTTCGAGCACTTTACAGCACCCATGGTCACTGGGGGGACTGAGGTGTGTGACGTCCCAATGTCATAGTTAACCACGGCTACCTCCAGATTAAAAATTATTCATTTTATTAATTTTTGTTCTAATCTACTCAGTATGAACTGCGATAATAATAATAATAATAATAATAATAATAATATTTTATTTGCATAAAACATGGTATATAATAGATTTTACAAAAACTTTTCAGATCAGCATGTTTTGCTACGGTTATTCATAGCATGCAAATTTTTTTTTTATGATTATGATGAAATGTTCATCGGAACAAAAATTAATATTTTTTAATCTGGAGGTAGTTGTGGTTAACTATGACATTGGGATGTCAAGCACCTTAGTCCCCCCCCCCTTCTCCCCCGAGACAATGGGTGCTGTAAAGTTCTCAAAACATCGGGAATGTAAAATAAGTTAATATACGCGATAAAATCCGTAAAATTAATTTTATTTAAATGTGCAGTGTTCGCGTAAATATAAGAAATCATTATACATAATATGAGCTGTTACTTTAGTTTTAATATATTATACAAATTTTCCCTTAAATATTAAATTTATCTACATTTTCATTTAACATAAATACCAGTAGCTGGTGCAGTGACCTTTTAATTATACTTACATAAAATATGATTTGATGTGTTTCAATTAATATAATATGTTAATCATTGAAATTATTAATTAAAATACAAAATACCTTAGCAGTGATACAAAGTGATAGAGCAAAATGTAAAAAATTTACATATAAAAGACATCAACGTGTTCAACTTTCTTAAGAACAAATCTATGAAAACAAAAGCGTGGAATAATAAAATTACCGACGTATTTTAAAAAAAATTGTTAGAGCTATAGACTATTAATAATTATAACAGTTATTGTTATAATGATACAACTCGGTGTTTTTAGGTGTATTTAGGCAATCTTGAAGTTGTCTCAGTTTGGATGTACTCTTTGAAAAGTTTACTACTGACCGTTACATTGAAATTCACTGCTCTTTTTAAAAAAGTTACATATAGCAGATTTCTTATAACTAATATATTCAATACTATTTTTTATTTAGCGCAAAAAATTACAATATTTCGTCACATCTAAAATTTAAAAAAAAATACTAAACCAGATCACATGTCCGCATTCTATTGCAGACTTGTATTTTCATTAACATTTTATTAATTTGCATAGTAAATATATTTCGCGTAACGTGTTAATATTATTATAAGACCTTTGTGAATATTAACAATTTCCTATTATTATTCTTAAGAACATCCGTACGAGCTTGGCATATGTTTTATATTTTTTTTAATATTTTTTAATTTGAAGCTAACTTCAAGCTCCTTTTAACGTCAAAATCTGCCACTGGTTAAAAAACCCGGATATTTATTATACATATTTTGCAACACATAATATTTAAAAAAATAAGTTATTTCAAAGTACTACCTTATGATACAGCCTTCTAAATGTAAGTCACCAATTAATTAACAATATCCTTATTATATGAACAAAATAGCTTTATAAAAATGTATAGTTACCTCAAGTTTTCTGTTCGTAAAAAATATAAGAACACAATAACAAATGTCACTCACTTTGGATTTACCGCGTACGAATCCGCGGAACGACTGATCGCTCGACTGCACGACACTTACTGATTGAGACTGAATGTGAATGGATTTTCTGAGAGAACGAATGAGTGTTCGAGAAGGTTGCACAATAATACGACAAATAGAGTACCTATATGCATAATTCGAATAACATTTAATATAGATTAGATGATATCGGATAAAGATTTTCTTTGAAAAATATTATACTTACTTACTTATCTTCACGCACAATCCCTGACGGGGTAGCCAGAGAGAACAGATCGCCAAGTGTCACGATCCTTACATATCTCTTTCGCTTCTTTCAGATTCATTATCTTCTTCATACATGCACGTCTAAATATTATAGTTATATTTTTTAAAGAATAATGGTGACAAAAGAACACACAATCCGTCTGATGGTAAGTGGATCCTGTGGCCCATAAACATCCTCCATGGCCCACAAATTTATAAAATTTGATCTGCTCAAATTTCAAAAACTTTATTAAACTACCGTTATATAAAAAGTGTTATTATAGTATTAAGGAATTTATGGATGATAATAACCCCTGAGAATGAGGTGATTGCTACCAAGCTATTTCTAATTTGTTTTGTGTAATTAATTGTGTAACATACATGATTATAAGCTGTTATTTAAAAAAAAGTCCCGCTGGGTTTCTTGCTGGTTCTTTCGAGGACAGAGTTACTTTTTCGAACCAGTGGTAACTAAATAAAGGGGTGACTATCAATAACCGATACGACTTAAGGACCTTCAATAAAAGAGCCTACTCCTTTTTAAAAGGCCGGCAACGCATCTGATATTCCCCTGGTGCCCTTGGAGGTGTTCATGGGCGCCGGTAGTCACTTACCATTAGGTGAGCCGCATACTCGTTTGCCCCATCTTCTATAAAAAAAGTATTATTTATAATCTATATGGAATAAAAAAGTTTCTGTTTTTGTTTCATCTACATTTATTCTCGATTAAGAAGAGGACTGAGGACTGAGGACTAAGATTGTTATTCATTTTACAAATTAGTTGCCTTTGACTGGCGTAAAAAAATATAGTTATACCGCCATTTATGGGAAGCTATAAGATTTATCTGAGATTTGCCATAGCTGCCTCATACGACAACTTGGTTTAATGAATTTTTGCGCCGCCTCCACATGTCAATTTTTTTTATAGGATCGGGTGACAAACGAGAACACAGTCCACCTGATAGTAAGTGGTTGCTGTGACCCATAGACATCTACATCTATCCTCATTAAGGAATCGAAATGCAGATGCGTTTTCACACGTGAGGACTAAGAATGAATCCCTCTTTTCCAGAAAAAAGAGTCTACGGTTCTCTACACTCACCATACGAAACACAACAGTGTTAAGCTGCTATTTTACACTGGTATTCTGCGAGAGCGCGGTCCTTCCCTGGTCGAGCCGACCCATTCGTGCTACAACAATACTACTAATACAGCTGTAGCATGGCTCTATCACGTATAAAATAACAATACACCATTACCGTTACAGCCTATTAAAGTCCACTGCTGAACATTGGTCTCCAATATAGATTGTCTCATAGGGAGGATATTTGCCATAGGTTCCACGCTTAGCAAGCGCGTTGGCAACCACAATTTTTTTTAATCGTTATTAGGAATTCGCTGCTGCCAATCTCCTTATTTGTTTCCCTCTGTTGCCTCTTACGACACCCACGGGATGATATGGGGTAGTGGATATTCTTACATCGCCACTACACGACAACAGCAATACACAAGCATAATGGTATTTATCTAACTTCTGGATTTTATGTAATAATAATAATACTTTATTAGATTTATATAAAATTGATACACAGATTCTGATTGTGTCTTAACTTCTAAACTAGATTTATTTTTATGTCAGGATCTAGTCTCTTCTTAAATTCTATATAAACATTCATTATAAACTTCAATTCAATTCAGTTAGATTATACTTTATTTTGTTGAAATTAACTTATAATACTTTAAACGAAATAGCAGCATTGTTTTGTTCGGTGGGAGGTGTCAATACATCATCTTAATCGAGAATAGATGTAGCTGTTTATGGGCCATAGCATCCACGTACCATCGCACTTGTACTGTGTGCTCATTTGTTATCCTATCTTCTACAAAAAATCATAGTGCATAATTTATGTGCATCGGATTAGATTGATTATTCATGTGATTTATTCTTATAGACGAAAATGTGTGACCATTTTCGTCTATCGTAATCCCAGATTTTCAAACATTGGAAATTAATTCTTCATCTCTAAAAAGATTTTTTTATTATAATAAATCCATTACAGTATTTTTCATAGTTGCCAAGATTGACAGGCGGGTTGACCAACCGCAGTTTTTTTAATTGTTAGTTGTTATTAAGAAGATGCTGCCGCCCAACTACTGGTTTGTTTCCCTTTGTCGAATCTTACGACACCCACAGAACAATATGTTGTAGTGGATGCTCTTACACCGCCACTAAACGGTCAGTCAATACCTAAATATCTGCCTGTGTAATTTTTTAAACTAAAACATGTAAGTTTGCATATCAACAGTATTCATCACGGACGGTCGGACCTTTCGTAAAAACAAACAATCCGCCTGACGATTTTATTGCTGCAATTCCTTTTTTCAAAGGATCTGCTATTCATCATTCATTATTGCTTATCAAACGTTCACTGCTGAAGATAGACCTCCCCCATAGATTATTCCATATTTTATGAGGGGATGTGGAGTAGTGGATATGCTTACCCCGCCACTACGCGGTGAAAAAAATCTATACTCATAAAAAGACTTGTCTTGTATAATTGTACGCAACCCTTTGTATGCTGGTCCGACTCGTACTTGCCCACAAAATACGTACTTCTTTTTTTTTAATCTAAAGCCACTATACCAAGTTTGCTGTATGTTTAACAGTAGCTCGCGCAAAAACAGAAGTTTGGGTCTCCATATCTCTTTAATTTTTTTTCTATTTTTATAATTTGTTGTTATTATGGTAATAGAAATATTCATTTCTGTTGAGAGTAGTGGTGCTGGGATTAGTGGTGACGGTGATAGTGCACGCTATTGAGGGAGGGCGGGAGGTGCTCTTCAAACTAGGTAAGATACATCATTTTACTTTATCGAGCGGTTGTAATAATTATTTATCAACTTTAATATAAATTCTGTAAAAAAATCAAGTATCTACCTATTACGGTTCATGAGATACAGCCAGCTGATAGACAAACGGACGGATGGACGGACAGAGGAGGCTTAGTAATAGGGTCCATTGGCACCCTTTGTATGCGGAACCCTAAAAACGTAGGTGTGGGTTTCACAGTTTTCCAAAATGTGGCATTTTTAAATTACATATATATGAAAATTGCTAAGTTTTTATTTTAGGGTTAGGCTACAAGGCGACTCCAAATTAGTTTTGGATACAAATATACCTACCTACATACTACTACTACTTCTACATCATCATATCATCATCATCAACAACAACAACAACAATAGCAGCAGCAGGAGAAACCTATCATCGGCTAAATACTTAGTGCAGGTCTCCTCTCAGATAAAGGTTATAGACTATAGTCCACCATACTGGACGAATGCAAATAGGAAAACTTCACACACCTCTGAGAAAATAATGAAGAAATATCAGGCGTTCAGGTTTCCCCACGATGTTTTCATCACCGTTCAAGCATGTGATATTAATTGCTTAAACGCACATAAATATAACTTCGAAAAGTCAGAGATGCGTGCCCAAAATCAAACTCGCGTCCCCCTAATTTGCGTAGGCTGCACATAAATGTATAATTATATACGTACACACACGAAAAACATCTCCCTCTTGCAATTAGGTAAAAACAGTTCGCATAATATTATTTACATTGATTACATTTTTTATGCACACGATTCCGTTACTTGATTCACGGCTTCATTCAAGTTCCATTTCAAGTTCAAGTTCCATTCGCCCAAACCCACTCTGAAAACATTTTTGCCAGTCTTGATTTGACAGGTCGGAAATCGCTTCTCTTTAGGCAGCCACAGCTTCTTCGGCGATTGAAAAAAACTAGCCTATTATTTTTTCTTTGACTCTTGGAAACAAAAATAAATCACAACGAGCTAATTCACGGCTGTAGGGTGGGCGAATTTGAGTTTCAACAGCAGATTCCTCAATAAATGCTTTTGTTCTAAGGGAGGTATGAGAAGAGGCGTTATCTTGATGCAGCATGATTCCCCAAAGCCCGGTCTTTGGTCTTCTCTCTCACACAGCTTGAAAAGCTTTAGGTAATGCAACTGTAGTACACCATTCAGAGTTGACTGACCTTCAATTTTCCAGCATTGACTTCGAGAAATGTCCGCTCCGCGAAAAAAACTAGCCACCATTTTTTTGCCGACGTTGCGAGGTCTTTGCAGTTTTGTCGGTAACTGTCCTTCTGAGTAGACCCATACCAATGATTGCCTTTTATTTTCCGAATCATATTGATAGGTCCATGTCAAATTCAAATTCAAAGTCAAAATCTTTATTTGTCTCGTCACCAGTAACGATTTCTGAAACACGCCTAGATGCCCCATTTTAAAAACGAAGACGCATTTCATGGCACCAATCCCACGAGTCTGTTTTTCGCTTTCGGAGACAACAAAGCTTCCTCACTCCAAGATTGATGTAGGTTGTTGTAGGATGGTATGAATCCTCCCCGAAATAATGCCTACAATCTTTTCGATATCCGTATATGTCATTCGTGGGTCTTCTCGCACCAACATTTCAGTAGCCCATACATTTTTTGCCTTTACTGCTGTTTGCGGGGCCCCGGTTCTTTGGTCATCTTTAAGATTAATTTTACCCCTTTTGAATTCAGCAAACCACTTAAAAATTGTTGCGCGTGTAGGAGCTGGGTCCCCTAATGCTGATTGTAACCGTTGTAAACTTAATTGTTCGGTTAAACCTAATTTAAAATCATAATATATCATAGCGCGCAAATGTTCACAGTTAAGATCAATCGTTTTAAATGAAAAGCGCGGGAAGCGTTGCAGGAAAATTAATAGAACTTAATTTTTTTTTAATATTGAGCAATTGGCTTATGGGGTTATATTTTTAAATAAATTTGCTTTTTAGAAACATATAACACGGATGTTCTATTTAATCCTTCCTATCCTTCTTATCTTAAGGATCGCTTTGAATTCCTTCACTATTCCCATTCGAAGGTTTTGAGATCATCAGAAAATTTTACATTAAAAATGCCTGCCCATAATACCAAATTTTTGAACAGGTCGTTTACTATCCAAGCAGTCCGTCTATGGAATGCACTACCTCTGTCAGTGAGACGCGCCCAATCTTTATTTTTTTTATTTATTTATTTAACTTTTTTGAACCTTATAAAATATATAAGTACAAAAGGCGGACATAATGCTTAAAGCATTCTCTGCCTGTCAACCTTGAGGAGTGGAAAAACATCGAAGGCGGTTATTATAATATTATCTGTTTTTATCTGTTTTTCAGAAGCTTGTACACAACCACTATCTTAACCTTTGAATTCGTGCCATCTATATATGCATGCATTCGTATTTTATGTCTTTATTTGTTATTTATTTCTATATATTATAATTAAATCTTTATAAATATTGTCTCTGCATCACCAAACCACACAATTTTCTGCTTTTTGTAATCCTGTCCATCCAAAGGTTGTCTGGAAGAAATCGCTTTTAGCGATAAGACCGCCCATTGTGTCACTATTTTTTTTCTTTTTCTTTCGTTTATGTATTGATTTGGTGTACAATAAAGAATTATCTATCTATCTATCTATGCATTCCAATTTTAAATTTCGAGCATCTCAAAACTTATTGAGTGACCTACGTAATATGGCTGTAGAAAGTTTATTCGTAAACGGCGCAATGGTGCCACATACTATCGTACCTATTATTGGTCACGGAGCTCTCTTACTATGAGCCATATCATATATATTATATGATACTCGAGCTATTGCTTGGGAGATACCTGAGGAAATAGTACACCTCATGATGGAGCACGAGTTTTTCATCATGTCCCACGACAGTACGTGGTAGAGCCATGCTGCGGCTATATTATTAGTATAGTTGTAGCACGAATGGGTCGGCTCGGCCGGGGAAGGACCACGCTCTCACAGAATACCAGCGTAAAATAACAGTATAACGCTGCTGTGTTTCATATGGTGAGTGTAGAAAACCGGAGAACCTTTTTTACTGGAAACGAGGCATTCCATCTTAGTCCTCACGGTTGACAACGCATCTGCATTTTGATTCGTAATCGAGGATAGATGTAGATGTCTATGGGCCACATCAACTTACCATCAGGTGGACTGTGTGCTCGTTTGTCACCCTTATTCTATAAAAAAAGACAGATGTGGGAATAATTTTAACACGTCTGCTGACTACTGTGCCCAAATGTCTCAAACTTATACATATGGCGATTTGCGCGAATTTGTGACTGCTGGGCAGATCTTCCCTTGTGTCCTTGAGGTTTATCATAATAGTATTTTACACGAGAAATTTGTTGGAGACGAAAACCCCGGGAGTTTTGCTGCTCATGTAAACATAGAATATTGTAGCACCGTTAATCAATTTAAAAAAATGTAAACATGTGAATAAACGATCCGACCAGGCATCATTTATTCTTGAAAATAATAATGATGAAAAAAAATTATACGAAAGTGGTCGCTATATAAGCACCTCTGAAGTTGTCTGAAGAATCCCGGCGTTTCCCATTCACGAAAGATTTCCAGCAGTTCTTCATCTTGCAGTGCGTTTAGAAAATAACCACCATGTGTATCCACCACCACCACAATACCCACAATGTAGCTGACAAAGTAAACAGCCCACAAAAAACTACACTAATATAATTTTTTTGATGTTTGCAAAACGGATTATTTTGCAAAAACTCTACTTTATATTGAAGTGCCTGCATACTTTGTGTGGAAAAGTAACAAATTTGAAAGGCGAAAAGGTGGAAGCAACGTCGCTGGTTGCCCGGAATTAAAAAAGGATCAACCTCTGGGCAGAGCGTATACAGTACACCCTAATAACTCTGAATGTTATTATCTGCGTCTTCTTCTTCATGAAACTCGAGGACCAACATCATTCATATATATATATTTACACTGATTAACTATTGTACTCATTTTCTTTTCGTCATTTCGAGAGCAAACGCCGAAAATCAGTGTTTGCTCTCTGAGCAATATTAATCGCTGAGCTAGGATCCATTTGTCAAACTGCAACACACATGTACATTTAGATTTTAAGTATTGTAAATTATTATTTTTTTCGTAATACGTTACTTTGTAGTTAGTTTAGTCACTGAATTTACGTGTGTGATTGGAGAAACCAATAAATTCTCTATCTATCTTTTTTTTAAACTGTTAATTGTGTCATATATTCCACATACCAGTCAGCGTGTAAAGCTCTAGGTTTGCTTGAAGATGATAAACACTGGTATGCCAATATGGAGGAAGCTGCTCTTTGTGATAGTTCTTTTAAATTGCGAGAAATATTCTCAGTTTTGTTAATATTCTGTCAACTAACAGAAGCATCCAGTCTATGGGAGAAGTAAAAAGACAGTCTGTCAGAGAATATAAAGCGTCAAGTTCAATCAGATTTGGAAGAGATTATGATTCTTCAGATAATGGATGAAGTTTATAATAAGTGTCTAATTTATATAGAAGTCATTGTGTTATCCTAAGGAGGGCAGCGCTGAAATAACTATGGTTCGCCTAAACCTTTAAGACACGGAGATGTGATACAAAATAGAGAGTATATTAGAGAGATAAGCTATGACACACATTATTATTATTATTATTATTTATACTTTATTGTACACCACAAAAAAAAAACGATAAAAAAGAACAAATTACAAGGAGTAAAACTTAAGAGGTAGGTACAATAAGGCGGTCTTATCGCTAATAAGCGATCTCTTCCAGACAACCTTAAGATTAGGAGAAAGTTGTTCTATTGGACAGTGGGAGGTGGTGTATATTATAGTAAACTTACATACTAATACCTAAATAAACTAAACTGATACATAATGAAAAAAATAATACACTAATATATACATTCAAAATATAATAGACATACATAAGATTAAGTAGGCAAATATACATAAAAATTAAATAAAAAAATACAGAGAGGATACAAAAAATACATGTCGCAAATGATGACCAGTAGTTAATGCACTGTTAGGTAGTAATTTTTGACGTCAGTCTTAAACTTTTCTAGTGTTTTCGCACGACGAATTTGCGAAGGAAGATCATTCCATAAGCAGATGGCCTTAACTGTGAAGGAGTTTTTAAAGTATTTAGTTCGATATGAATGTGGTGCGAGTATAAGTTCTCCGGCTGACCGTAGAACTCTGTCCGGTCTGTCATGACCAAGAAACTTAAAGTTTTCCTTTAGATAGCTAGGAGTCATTGGATCGAATAATACACAGTACAGAAGAGAAACAATTTGTAGGTTCCGGCGAAGGCGAATGGGTAACCACTTGAGCTTTAAACGGAATTCGGAGACATGGTCATATTTGCGCAAGCCAAATATGAACCTAATAGCCAGATTTTGAATACGCTCAAGTTTGTTTAGTTGATCTTCAGTTACATCAAGATAGCTTGCATTTATTGGCAGAAGTAGTATCCAACAGTGAAAAAGCGTTAACCGAAGAATAATTTCAAATTTATAAACAAGTTTTAGACAATACGAAGAACGGCACTAATTTTTTTTTTGGATGCTCTTGGAGGTACAGGCAAAACTCCTTTTAAATTTATTCTTAGCAAGGTAAGGAAAAATCACGGAATAGCTTTGGCAGTTGTCTCTTCCGGTATTGCAGGCAAGTTTCTGGATTGTGGTAAGACAGCCCATTCTACATTTAATTAACATAACATAAACACTCACTATCACGATATTACGGACTTCCATTTGGCTCCTGACACACCTCTTTCGCCTCCTTTAGATTCATATATCTACGCATACACACTCGTCAGTTAAGGCTACCCTAATCTGGCCCATTTTCAATATATCGCCAATTTGGTCGATAAAGCTTCGTCTAGGGCGTCCCTTCCCGAATCTGCCGTTTACTAAATTTAAATTGCTCTTAAATTTGATGCATGTAAAGACACCTCTGTGCAACATTTCAAAGCAGAGTAATATGGCGCAAGTTTTGAAAGAAATAAAACTCATTGTATGGGATGAATGTACTATGGTCCATAAAGGAGATCGTGTAGGCTCTCAGCAGAACATTGAGACATATAAGAGAAAATGGTACATTGATGGGTGGATGGATGGATGGGTGATTACAGTTCTTTTGGCTGGAGACTTTTGACAAACTTTACCGGTAATACCAAGGGGAACACGAGCCGATGAAATAAGGTCGTGTTTAATGATAAGACAAATATGAGGGTACTCTTGAAATGTGATGCTACCGCTGGTCATTTTGGACAGACTTTTAATCTAATAGGAGATTGAGATTATCCTACATTAGATAGTAAAGTTGTAATACTACTAATTCTGATCATAGTAGTAAAAACTCTTGCAGAGCTTACCGCCAAAAATGTACCCTGACAACATGACATCCCTAACACTGGTTATACGAGCGTGCTATTTTGACACCTAAAAATGCCACAGTGGGTGATATTAACGGTCTTTTGCAAAAATCATTTGAGGGGGAAGAAATCAGCTATAAATCTGTGCATTCAGTGATACAAGTTGATGATGCAGTAAATTAACCCGTCGAGTTTTTAAATACCCTCAACCCAGTAGGCCTTCCGGCTCATATTCTCACCCTTAAACTGGGCGTACCAGATATGTTATTGAGGAACTTAAAACCTTCAAAATTATGCAATGGTACCAGACTACAAATAACAGCTCTCCATTAAAATGTTTTAGAGGCAAAAGTAATCACCAGATGTGCTCAAGGAGAATCAGTTTTCATATCACGAATATCTTTAATACCATCAGATTACCCCCTTTGAGTTTCACATTTCACGCTAATTCCATGCGGATCCACAAAATATTGTGCATCTTTTGACGAAAGAACAATGGCAGAATTTCATACATAAAATTAGTTGAGAAGAAATGGTAGCGTTTATATATTAAAATATCTTAAAATGTTTAGCGTCAGTCCCTGAGTAACCATGTCAAAGAATTTTGTCCTAAGGAGGCATCAAAAAAAGGATATATAGATTTGTACCTTTTTAGGTTATGTCTTAATGTCACTTGGCAAAAGTCATGTGTCCTGTGGTCCCGCTACTGCCTCTATATCATCCTTCCATCTTCTAAGAGGTCGACCACGGCCTCTCTTACCATCACGAGGGAACCAATGTAAGATGCGCTCGCTCCACCTACCGTCGTTGGATCTTATGACATGTCCCGCCCATTTCCATTTAAGTATCGTCGTTAGGGCATCTGTAATTTTTGTTCTCCTTCTAATTTTGCTGCTATTGATTCGATTTTGTAGTTTGATTTTTAACATACTTCTTTCTGTAGCTCTTTGAAATGATCTTATTTTTCTTTTTATTTCTGCATTGCAGACCCAAGTTTGACATCCGTAAGTAAGAGTTGGTAGTACGTTTGAGTCCATAATTTTCTTTTTTATTTGTAATGGGAAGTTTCCTTTGAATATTTCTTTTAACGACCAGTACATTTTCATGCCAATGCTATTCTTCTTTCTACTTCTTTTGTTGTCCTGTTCACGAAACAGATATTTTGACCTAAATATATATATTCATCCGCATATTCGATGATTTTATTTTCTAGAAGCATAGGTATTTTTCCCCATTAGTCATGATTTTTGTTTTATCTAGATTAATTATTAAGCCACATTTTGAACTTTCGGCATTTAGATCATAAATCATTTTTGTAACTGTTCTTGACTTTCAGATATGATTACAATATCGTCCGGAAAACAAAGGTTTGATAGGTACTCTCAATTTATATTTATGCCTACTTTTCTCCACTTCAGTTTTCTAAAAATGTGCTCAAGTACAGCTATAAACAGTTTTGGTGAGATTGTGTCTCCTTGGCGGACACACCTTTCCGTATGAAAAATTCTTCTCCTGGCTTTTCTAATTTCACATTCGCTTTGCAGTTAGTATATATATTTTCTAGCAATTCTATGTATGTTGTTTGAATTCCTTGCTCGACCAAAGCTTCCCACATTTTATTATGTTTCACGGAATCAAATGCCTTGCTATAATCTATAAGTAGTATGTTTATTGTTTTTTTTACATTCTATAAATCTTTCTATTATCTGTGTAATTGTATTTATGTGATCGATAGTTGAGAAGTTTTTCCTGAAACCAGCCTGTTCTTTAGCTTGGTTCTCTTCTATATTTCTAGATATTCTATTTAAAAGTATGGATGTAAAAAGTTTGTATATGACCGAAAGCAAACTTATTGGTCTATAGTTACTTATACTTTTTGGATCTCCTTTTTTATACAGAAGAGTGATTACGCAGCTTTTCCATTTATCGGGGACTTTCCTCTGAAACAATACTTGGTTAAATAAGGCAGTTAATAAAGGAATAATCGAATCATCAAATGCTTTAATTACTTCACATGTTATGCCATCTTCACCGGGCCTTTTATTTATCATCATCTTGGAAATACCATTTCTTATTTCCGATTGTAGGAATGGGAGAACTTCCTCACTTTCATTTTATGTAATTGTTTTAATTGGACTATTTTGTATATTGTATTTATGTTCTTTGTATAATTCTTTAAAAAATCTGTTGCTATTTGTAACATATCTCTTCTGGATGATACTATTTTGTTATTTTTTGCTTTTAATTACATTATCCCATTTCTCGTATTATTAATTTTATTGTAAGCTCTTTTACTATACCCTGATAGCTCTAATTCTTCTTGTATGATCTTAAGCCTATGAGTTTTTTGTTTATCTTTAATTTTTTGTCTTATCTTTTTAATGTAGTATTCTTAGTCGTTTCCTTTGCTTAAATGTTCTATGTTTGATGTTTTTTAGTTCAAGTTAATTAAGTTAATATCTTGTTCTTTACTGATATCTACATGCTTCTTTTCAATTTTATATGAATTTGGTAATTTTTTTACGCATTTTTCGATTGTGTTAATAATGTTTTCATATGTAATATCTGCTGTTTCACCTATTACATTGTCTTCATCTCTTAGTGACGTTTTTAATGAGTCTTGTTCGATTGGCGTGAAGTTTTTTCTCTTGTTGTCGAATTTTTTCCAACTTTGTTTGAAATTTCCATTTAGCTTTATAGTACACCTTACATCCCTATGGTCAGATGAAAATGGTATGTTCAGTACTTCAGTATCACTAACTATTTTTATATTTTTAGCTAATATGTAGTCAATTTCATTTCTTATGTTTCCGTCGGGAGATTGCCAGGTCCATTTATTCTTTGTGTTCTTTCTAAATTTGGTGTTTGTTATTATCAATTTATTCTCGTAGCATAATTTTATTAATCGTTGTCCTCTACTGTTTCTACTCCCATATCCAAACTTTCCTGTCACTAGGTTTTCTTCTTCTTTTGGCAAACCAATCTTAGAGTTAAAATCACCTACAATAAAAGTATCCTTTTTGATGTCTTTCATTGCCTTTCTTAAGTCATTATAGAAGTTTTCTATTTCTGATTCTGGTGCTTTTTCTGTCGGTGCATATATTTGTATGACGGTTATTTAATTATTGTTAAAGTTCATGTCTAGACGGACTATTCTGTCTGTATAAAAACTAAAGTTGTCAATATATTTTTTCAAGTGATTTTGTATTAAGAAACCGACACCATTTCTTCCGCTTTGTTCGCCACAGTAGAGGAGAACAAAGTTTTCATGTTCTTCTATCTGTTGACCGGCTTTTATATCTCTGACAGTCTTATAACATCCCATTTTATATTTCTTAAACTGTGTTCTAGTTGTGATAGTCTCGTGCTATCCACAAGCGATCTTACATTGGATGTTGACGTACTGAGGGAGTGCTTTAATTATTTAAGTTATTATTACTTTTTTCTTGAATGCTGTTGGAGGGTGCTTCGTAGAGTCATACATCTTCGTTTCTGGTTATATAAGACGTCAATTTGTTCTTATTGGCTTTGTACTTTTTATTTATTTGTGTTTGTTTTTTGTTATTCATTGTTGGCGCCTCTGTAGTAGGAGTATTTTGTGACGTTTTTGGGGGAGATATAGATAATTGCCTCTTGTTATTACTTGTATCTTTATATTTTTCCTTAACAACAAGTTTATCGTATTTAATGTATGCTATATTGCCCTTTTCATTTTCTTTTTGTTGTTGAATTTTTAGTTCCTCTCTTGTTTTCAAAATTTTTGCAGGGGATTCGTGTTTTATGTATAAGCTTGTATTTTCCAATTTATTCTTATTTTTCAAAATACTAATTTTCTTTCCTAATGTAGTAAACGTGACAGAGATAGGTCTGGTTTTATGTCCTTTTTTTCCCAATCTTCTTAATGCTTGTAGTTCACTTTCTTGTATTTCAACTTTTATGTCGTTTTTTTATTATGTCTATAATTTTTTCTTGAAGATCATAATAAAAATTTTCATTCTCTTCGACTCCAAAAAATACGAGATTTCTCTGTACATTGTTCTTTTCTAGCGCATCTAACCTCTTTTCTTACTCTTCCACTTTTATTCGAATATTTCCCAACTCTTTCTCAATCGTATGAAATTTTTCATTCAGATGTTTTGATATTTTTGTAGTAATTTGGTTTTCCATTTTTGATATTTTTGACTCCATGGTATTAAATTTGTTTCAAAATCATTCTTTAATTCCAGTAAAATTTTTTGAAGATCTTCCATTATTTATTTCTTTATTAAAAAAAAATATCGTTTCTTATTTTGTTATTTACGTATAGCGCCCTCTGTTGTAATTTTGTACTGTTCTTAGAAACCTATATTGCAATCGATTGATAAAGATTCTCAATTATATCTTATATATTTCCCTATAAGTATATCTATAGGTTTCCCTAATATTGCAAAACGTTAGTTAGTCGTTATTGACTGCCTAAATATTATCTTAACCTCGCAGCAGATGGCCCAACTTGGCTTGGAAATTATATTTTAGTAATTAATAACGGTTTTTGCTAGGTTATGTTAGTGATCAAATTTTATTCCACTGTTATCACTTTGTCCAGAGTTACACTTATTTATATTATTCCGTCTTTTATATAATATACATTTTAATTTGCACCGATCGAACACAAAATAACGAAATTAACTGTAAAATGTTTTTGCACATGCTATGTATTAATTCACTCTTTTTTAAGATTATCTGTCCAGATGTATCATTGTCCACAATATATCTTGGGAAACACTTTGATTACTATTCCTTTTTAACACTATTACTCTATTTCACACACTTTATCATTAATTATTTAATATAATGTACTTACATACTACATAATAGAGAGTTTTTAGATTTTTTTTTATAGAATTAGGGTGACAAACGTAATAAACCTCAGCCCCCCCCCCCCCCCGTGACCATGGGTGCTGTAAAGTGCTCGAGACGTCGGAAATATAAAATAAGTTAATAAGTTAATATACGCGATACAATCCGTAAAATTAGTTTTATTTACATGTGTAGCGTTCGCGTAAATATAAGAAAGAATCATTATCAGGGTATATATAAATAAGCGTACTGCTCTATATATTAAGTATAGGGCAATTACAGTTCGACCATACCGTAATATGTCCCCATCACAATTACACAGTAGTGTAACATGGGGGACGTAATAAAATGATAACACCAAAATATGTAAACCAACAGCAACACTACCCATTGCATTGTAACACATAGCAGCCTCTCAGCAATAAGATCTTTTTTGCCTGTACTAGAAGAATTACTACAACAGACAGAACCATAGACTACTATTGAATAAAACTACTTTTTACGAATTTTATCGCGTTTAATTAAGTTATTTTATATTCCCGACGTTTCGGTTGCTTTCCAGCAACCGTGGTCACGGGGGACTGAGGTGATTGACGTCCCGATGTCAAAGTTAACCACCCGGAGTACCTTCAGCTTTTTAATTATTAATTTTGGTCTGATCTACGCAGAATGAACTAACTGTGTCTTGAGGTCGTGCAGTGGTATGCTTGGGTTTAGTTTTAATTTTATGAATTACAGGATCCCAAGCAGGTGGTAGTACCCAGTCTCCCTCTCTATTGAAATTAGAATGTTTTTTAATTTCAATAGCCTCACGTATCATCCTTGGCAGGAATCGATGTTCTTTAGCGAGAACTTGTGGTTTATCAAATCTAATGTAATGGCGGGGGCCGTTTAGGATATGATCACAAACTGCAGACTTCCCGGAACGTTGGTGCTTCACGTCAGCCATGTGTTCTTTTACGCGAGTTTTATTGATCGTTTTGTTTACCCTATATATGAAAGACCACACTCACAATCAAGCTTGTATACTCCTGCATCTTGTAGAGGAATATTGCACTTGACGGATGGTAAGAACTGACTAATCTTCTTCGGCGGCTTGAAGAATGTTCTAATAGAAGCTCGCTTCAAGATGTAGCCAATCTTGTCTGTGACACCTCTGACATATGGTAGTACAGCAGGCACACGCTCGACTGTGGCCGGCTTCACTCGGTCACTGTGACGTAGGCGCGGAACCCAAAGCTTGTTGTCGTGCAGAACCTGTTTGACGTGCTGAAGCTCGACGGCCAGGTGTTTGCTGTCACAGATCCCTCGTGCTCTCTGCAACAAAGATTTGCCCACGGTAGCTAACTGTGAAGGGTGATGGTGGGATTCACCGTTTAAGTGTCGGTTTATCCCACCATCACCCTTCACAGTTCACTTCACGCGATAAAATCCGTAATTGTAGTTTTATTCAATGTGTAGTGTTCGCGTAAATATAAGAAATCATTACATAGACTACTAGACTATCACGCGTAGAATGATTTAGGCGGGGAATCTCTCGCGTACGGAACCAACAGTGAACTTTATACTGTACATACGAGTGCGAGTTTCTCGATATACCCTCAATTCTATCTCACCACCATCGTTGTAACACTCTACCAGAGTAATTCAACCTCTCGCTTACTTTCGTTGTAACGGGTGGTTTTCCATTCACCGGCACGGCACCGGCAAGTTTTTGTGGCGCTGGTGCCGGTGCCGGTCTACGATTGGTTTTTGGGCAGTACTAACACAGACTTAAGTTCTACAATACGTAACAATGGTCTTGTCAAGTGTCTCTATTTGTTTGCTATATCTCTTACATTTAAGATGAAAATATAATCAACGGACAAGTCAAATGTTGAATTCATCCAATCTTAAAAATAAAAATTCTTAGAAGGAACATATTATATCCTATTTTAAAAGTTGGAAATGGACTCTAAAAAATATTTCAACTACTTCCGCATGAACGAGGAGACATTTTATCATTTCACAAGTCAATTTCGAGTCTCAATCTCAAGGCGTCTACTTTGGCACGCGTACACGCACACACGCACACAGCTGCAATGCGTACAATATACACATGCAGTTTTGCCAGCCGGCATCAAGTAAAACATCCTGTCCCGGCACCGGCGACGGCACCGGTGAGAGTCATCGCCTTGCCAGAGCCCGTACCGGAAAGTGGAAAAATTAGCCATATATTTTATACATTTTTGCTTCCCCGATAGCTGTGCCGTTGCCGGTGCCGTGCTGGTGAATGGAAAACCGCGCATACGGTATTTTATAGACGCGCCAATAGACATATAAATGTTATTTAACTTCATTTTTTGCCGACTTCCAAAAAGGAGACGGTACTCTATTCGACTGTATTTTTTTGATTTTTTTTATGTGTGTTACCTCATAACTTTTTACTGGGTGAACCGATTTCGATGATTCTTTTTTATTTGAAAGCTGGTACTTCTCCTGTGGTCCCATATGATTTTGATCAAGGTTAGACTAATAGTTTTTGAGTAATTCTTAATAACTTATATTGAAGTCGACAGTACAAAATTTTTAATTTTTAATTATTATTGTAATAAAGTCGTCTTTTGTTTTTATTCTTTAATACCTCTTGAATATTTTAAGCATGTTTTCGGCAAATTTAATGAATTTTAAGATCTATATTAAGACTTCACTGTATTGTAATAAGAATACATATGACTAAGTCAAGTGGTAAGTTAAAGGATAAGAGCATTTCATAATTATTATTTTTTACAAATAATATGTTAATGAAATATTATTATAAAAACCAAGAATAATAACACAAATCAAGGACAGAGAGACAAGAATGCGAATACATTCAACGTCTGACGCCTCTGCTAAATAATAGTGGAGAATCAACTAGATTTAATGATTGTGGAATCATTAAGTGGCGAACATCAGTGAAGTTCGGGCCTTTAAGAAATATTTATCCATTCGCGTAATTTAACAAAACGTAAGTTTCCATCTTATATAGTACATGTTTAATTATTTTATTAGAATAGAATAGTGTAAAAGAACATTAGCTAAATAGAATAGAATAGAATATTTTTATCAATATTGATTACAAATACCACCACTGGTCCTCAAAAATCCTCTGTCCTGGAAAGAACCAGCAAGAAACACAGCGGTACTTTTTTTTAAATAAATTTTACAATCTAAATAGTTACAAACTATTTTCAAATTTTATTTTAGAAACAGCTTGTAAGCGACCGTCTCATTCCTAGGGGTAATTATCAACCATGTATTTATTTATATTAAAATAACCCTTTTCATACAGTTTTTCTTTAATTAAATATTTAAACTTGGTAATAGAGAAACCTTGTAAATTTTCTGGGACTTTTGTAATAGCGTATACATTGCCCCAAAATGAATTACGGACTCTGTGGAGTCGAGAGACTAGTATCACTAGCTTGTGTTTGCTCCTAGTGCTTACAGAGTGTATATCACTTTTTTACTAAAACTACATGTCTTTGTTTTTGTGAACATAAATTAAATTTTCATAACTATACTGAGAGGCAAAAGTTAATATATTTATTTCTTTAAGTTTTTCTCTAAGAGGCTCTCTCGTTTAATTTTGTAAATAGCTCTTATCTAAAACTCTCTTCTGCAAAACAGAAATTGTTTGTAAATCAGCCGCATTTCCCCATAGCAAAATCCCATAAGACATTATGCTATGGAAATAACTGAAATAAACTAATCTAGCTGTCTCGATACTAGTGAGATCTCTAATCATTTTTACAGCATAAACTGCAGAGCTTAGTCTGCTTGCTAGTTTGGATATATGGGGGCCCCACTAAAGCTTTGCATCGAGCATGATGCAAAAAAAACAGAGGATACAACAAGGCTCAATTCTTCCTCATTTAAAAACATATTGGTATTCACATTTTTTAAATTCGTTGTTGTAAATTTAATAAATTTAGTTTTACTGTCGTTTAAATGCAGATTATTAACGTTAAACCAATGCGCTAATTTTGATATAGCATTATTCAATTCGTCACATTTAAATGATAGACGTTTAAGTTTAAAAGTCAAAAAAGTATCATCAGCAAATAACACTATATCATGATTATCCTCTACAAGGGAAAGAAAGTCATTAATATACACTAAAAATAGGAATGGGCCAAGAATCAAGACCTGAGGGAACCCATCTTTACGGACGACTCGGCGAACTTTTACCATAGATAACAACTTTCTGTATTCTACTACTTAAATATGAAATAATAAGTTTAAGCGCTGTGTTCTTGACACCTTCTTCTTGATAGCTTCCTAATTAATGTCTCATGGTGAACATAGTCGAAGGTCTTGGAAAGATCATAAAACACACCCAAAGCATCCTCTGAATTCTCCCATGCACAAAAAATATGTTTTATAAATTCGACTTCGGCGTCGGTAGTCGAGCGACCCCTTCTAAAACTAAATTCATTTATATAAAAAAGCTTAACATCTGATCTAAAACAATTTTTTCAAAAATTTTACTTAATATTGGTAGTACAGACATTGGTTTAAAATTGGCGGGGTCTAATGTACTACCAGATTTAAATAATGGTATGACTTTACTATGTTTCATTAAATGAGAAAATACACCAGATTCGACGCAATTAAAAATTGTGGCTAGATAAGGTGCTATACTATACTATTATAGATGCAATAACTTTAACGAAAATCCACCATAAGTCTGCCGTTTTCTTAACATCAATAGTTTTAAAATATTTAACGATATCTTTTTGCAATACTCTATGGAACTTAAAAAGTATTTCAACAAGGCTTTACGTTTTGTTTAAGCAATGATTCGGCACAGTAGGAAAAAAATTTAATGATTTTGTTGTCAAGAAAGGAACACCAGTAAAATGTTTATCAAAAGCCATAGCAATTTCTTGATCAGATTGTAACTCAATCATTAAATTATTGCTAATATTCAATTGAAAATCCGAGTTCCGTGGTTTGACCTTGCCCGTTTTACTATTAATTATACTCTATATCATTTTAATTTTATCAGATGCAGTTTTAGTTTTGTTGCTTAAATGTAAAGCCTTAGCCGTGCAGCAAACTTTTGTAAAGATTTTAGAATATGTTCTTACATGCTCTCAAAATATAGCACTATGATTATATGGTCTTTCATTATAAAGTTCGTACTTTTATAAATTCCTACAGTCGCCCATTCATTAAATGATTTGCGACTGTTTATAAAAAAAGTTTTAGAAGTAAATATTCTATTAAATTCACAAGTTATAATTTTAAATAATGAACCATAGAAATAATCAGCACTATTTTTAAATGAAAGTGATGGAAGTCCTTTTACTATGTTACTTCTAAACCTCTCCAAACGATGTGTATTATTGGAACAAACACAATTTTCTTATTTTTCTGTTTTTTGTGTATGTAAGGTAGTGATACTAACTGTACCACAGTGATCTGAACTTAAATTTTGAATGATTGATTTCTGCAAGGGCTTAACATCCGTAAAAATGTTATCTATACAGGTCACACTAGGCCCAACAATACTTGTCGGTTCTAAAAACAAATTAACAAGTTTATACGATTTAAATAATGACCTAAACTTAATACTAATGGAAGAAGTTTCAAGGAGATTGATATTAAAGTCTCCACACATTACAACAGACTTGTTCTGTTTACTAAGTTTGAGTAAAACTTCTTCCACAATCCTTTCAAAATGGTCATAAGTAGCACATGGGGGTCTGTAAACACTTACAACAATGAGGTGCTCGAGCTCGACACAAGCCATTTCTACAGTTCGTTCAACAGAGAGGCTCACAATATCCTTACGTTCTTTATATAATAATGATTTATCTGCTAATATTAAGGAGCCACCACGTAAACTTTTTTCTCTATTGAAGGAACTGACCACCTGGTGATTTCTGAAATTAAACATGAAATTATAATCTTTTAGCCAATGTTCAGTAATAGAAAGAATGTGTATATTATTACTATTTAAAAACAATTCAACTTCAAATTCTTTGCCCATCATGCCTTGTAAATTTTGATGCACCAGGTGTAAACAATTTTTTAAAATGATAGGGTGACAAACGAGCACACATTCCACCTGATGGTAAGTGGTTGCTATGGCCCATAGACATCTACATCTATCCTCGGTTGCGAATCAAAATGCAGATGCGTTGTCGCCTGTGAGGACTACGATGGAATGCCTCTTTTCCAGTAAAAAGGGTCTCCGGTTCTCTACACTCACCATACGAAACACAGCAGTTTTAAGCTGCTATTTTACGCTGGTATTCTGTGAGAGCGTGGTCCTTCCCCGGTCGAGCCGACTCATTCGTGCTACAACTATACTATTAATATTGTTTACAACTATACTATTAACTTGTTTGTGGGCTGCATTCTAAATTAATTAAACTTATTATTGCTAGATATTGCCTCTATTGTCGGATTCACTAATTTAAATTAGTTGGAACTGATTCCAAATTAAATTTCAAATGTCAAAAAAATAGACGTCTCATTTAAAGTTGATTTTCAGCTAAAAGCTCAAATTATTGACGTCAAAGATGTACATAGCTTGGTGATATTTTTAAAGTATAGTTACTATATTGCTTGATGGTGAAGGAAAACACTATGAGAACACCTAATGAGTGCGTATATAAAAAAAATAAAATAAAAAAAACATGTAAAAACCGCCATACATTTGGGTTAGCCACGCAGATTACTTGCCCAAAACTTCCCAAATAACCGGCCAAGTGCAGGTCGAACTCGAGCATGAAGGGTTCCGTACCATCGTAGTACACGTTCCTAGTAACAAGTTTTTAGGGAGCCGCTTTTATTTTTAATGTATTTTAAGTTTTATTAATTGTCTTACAATTCTCAGTCCTAAATTGCATATTTTTCTATCATCAGGCTATAATAGGCCATGCTGGAAGATTAGCCTTAATAATCACGCTTGGAAGGTTGATTAAAGATCGAATTACCAGAGGACTCGCACTTTTGACGCTGCTTCCAATTGCCTGTCTGAATATTTGTCACATCTGGCGTAAGTGTGGAGGGGGAAGAGGTTTAGCGTACATAAATTAAACATTGGCAAATCCTCAGAGCTTCGTTTATCTCTTGCGGTATTCAGGCCGTAGGTTACACCGCTGCTGCCGGACTCTGCCATTGCGCTATCGAGTCGCCCAATACATAGTACACAAGAACGGTCTTATTTTACATTCAAAATCACTGTAAGTATTTAAATGTGTTTGTAAAATTTTCAATATATTTAAAAAGTTAAACAAATAATAAATTATAGGTTAGCGTTTGCTAGAAATGTTTTCTGTACGCAAGATTAAGATTGGGACTCATAAAAGAAATTTATGAGTAAAGTCTTAGTTAGGGTTAGGTGATTAGTTTTATTATAATATAATATACGTGGTAGGGCCATGCTGCAGCTATATTAGTATTCTTTTTTGAGTATTTTTGCCATAAGTGTTTATCATAAACACTATGTCATTACACCTTAAAATGTAATCTGTAGAGGTGGTGTAAGGATATCTTTTACCCCATATTGTCCCGAAGGTGTCGTAAGAGGCGACAGTGGGAAACAGCCTAAGAGGTTGTTTCCCACTTTTTTGCACGTGGTAGAGCCATGCTGCTGCTATATTAGTAGTATAGTTATAGCACGCTTGGGTCGGCTCGACCGGGGAAGGACCACGCTCTCACAGAATACCAGCGTAAAATAGCAGCTTAACATTGCTGTAATTTGTGTCGTATGGTGAGTGTAGAGAACCGGAGACCCATTTACCATTTAGCATGACCCATTTAGCAGTGTTAAGCTGCTATTTTACGCTGGTATTCTGTGAGAGCGTGGTCCTTCCCCGGTCGAGTCGACCCATTCGTGCTATAACTATACTACTAATATAGCTGCAGCATGGCTCTACCACGTGCAAAAAAGTGGGAAACAACCTCTCAGGCTGTTTCCCTCTGTCGCCTCTTACGACACCTTCGGGACAATATGGGGTAAAAGATATGCTTACACCACCTCTACACGATACATATATGTATAAGGTGTAATGAAATAGTGTTTTTGATAAACACTTATGGCAAAAATACTCAAAAAAGAATAGTCAATTGTTGGAAAGTGTTTGCTTTTATTTACCGCTTAAATTATACAAATTTCGTAATAAATATAGCACGATTTAACGTTAGGTTTATTTTAAATAAAGAATTTTGTATCATTTTAATAACTAAGCTTCTTTTCTTAAAATCAAGCGTAGTTAAATTATATTTATTTAAATTTTGTATTTCATGAAGAAGCCTTTTCTTGACTTTTTTTTATAAGTATTATATAATTTATATGCTTCTCTATGCTTCTTGGTAACACACACACACACACACACACACACACACACACACACACACACACACACACACACACACACACACGCACGCACACACACACACACACACACACACACACACACACACACACACACACACACACACACGAACACACATGCACGCACGCACACGCACATGAGATACAGCCCGCTGACAGACAGATGGACGGATGGACAGCGGGGGCTTAATAATAGGGTTCCGTTGGTTACCTTTGGACACGCAACCCTAAAAATAGAAAACGCCTGTGCCCTACTGCGAGACGTTAGGCTGTAACTTTAAGTACACACTTATGATAGTGAGATAAGTTTTGTAATAATAATAAATAAAATTGAAGAGACACTTCAATTTTATTTATTTATATAGATTTTTTAATTTCTTTTAGTTTTTAATGTCAAAATTACAGCTTTTTACTAAATGCATATGAAAGTAAATACGGTACTTATAACTAAAATACAATTTTTAAAATTTTTGTCTGTCTGTCTGTTTGTTCCGGCTAATCTCCGAAACGGCTGGACCGATTTTGACGGGACTTTCGCTGGCAAATAGCTGATGTCATAAGGAGAAACTTAGGTCACTTTTATTTTAGAAAAAGAATTAAGATTCCGCGCAAAAAAATAAAAACCCTAACACGCGAGCGAAGTCGCGGGGAACAGCTAGTATGTAAATAAGTTTATTAAATAATTTATAAATAAAGAAATAAAAAAGTTTCATTGATTTATTTTCTTTCTATAAATTAAGACTAATTATTGTCACTTCTTTTGAAGTTCTGCGAAAAACTACGTTTCTTTATATCACAAATTGAAATCGTACTAATTCTGCACCGGGTTTTTCCCTTTCCTCCTAACCCTCGGCCTTTTGGTCTTCCCTGCCGAGAGCTTCCATCTGGTTGGGTTTTATTTACTTATTATTTTTCTATTCATTTTGAGTCTATACTTTATAATATCCATTTTACGCTCATAGTATTATATAATTTATATATTTTATAATTATACAAATGGATCCTGGTCAGTCGTGGATGCTATGTTTTTTTTTATTAGGATCACGTGCAGAAAATACCAACATAATAAAAAAAATCGATTACAGCGACCAGAAATCTTGAAATCTGCGGAGGATTGTGTTGTGTTGTCACCCTTATTCTATAAAAAAAAAACTTAACAAAACGTAGTAATCACCAAGTAATTATGAGGAAAAAATTGTTTTTTGTAAAATATATCATGATTAATATTTTTTTGCGTTTTAACAACAAAATGCAAATGATCGTGGGAGTTCAGAAAAAAGTGCGCAGTTTTAAGCAGTTTTAATTGCAAAAAAGAACAATAAATTATCTTTTAAAGTATCCATTTCCAGATGGACTCGAGCGAAGTAAGTATGTAAGTCTAGGCTACAAGGAGACAATATTTCAAAATAGTAAGAGCAATGTATGGATTTAAGTTATACAATTTATTAGCGTGGTTTGAAAATTGATCAAATTTTGTTTTTAAAACAGGTTTAATACTATCGAAAAACAACGGGGCAGGTATAGCGATTACGTACTGACAGAATAGAATAGAACAGAATAGAATATTTTTTTATTCAATATTCATTATAAGTAATTCTTATTGAAAGTCATTTTTTACTTTATCATTAGTTCCAAAAAAAATCCTCAGTCCTGGGAAGAACCAGCAAGAAACCCAGTGGGGCTTTTTTTTAAATAAATTTTACAATATAAATAATTATAAACTATTTACAAAATTTATTTTAGAAACAGCTTGAAAGTGATCACCTCATTCCCAGTGGTTATCAACCATGTATTCATTTATATTATAATAACCTTTTTTTATACAGCTTTTGCTTAATTAAATATTTAAACTTGGTAATAGAGATACCTTGTCTATTTTCTGGAACTTTGTTGTAATATCGAATACATTGCCCCAAAAATTAATTACTGACTCTGTGTACTGGTATCACTAGCTTGTGTTTGCTCCTAGTGCTTACAGAGTATATTATATTACAGAGACATAAATTAAATTTTCGTAAATATACTGAAAGGCCAAAGTTAATATATTTATTTCTTTATATTTTTCTCTAAGAGACTCTCCCGGTTTAAGGTCGTAAATAGCTCTTATGTAAAACTCGCTTCTGCAAAACAGAAATAGTTTCTGAATCAGCCGCATTTCCCCATAGCAAAATCCCATGAGACATTATGCTATGGAAATAACTGAAATAAACTAATCTATCTCGACACTAGTGAGATCTCCAATCTTTTTTACAGCATAAGCTGCAGAGCTTAATCCGCTTGCTAGTTTGGATATATGGGGGTCCCACTGAAACTTTGCGTCGAGAGTGATGCCAAGAAAAACAGAGGATTCAACAGGGCACAGTTCTTCCCCATTTAAAAACACATTGGTATTTACATTTTTAACATTCGTTGTTATAAATTTAATACATTTAGTTTTATTTCCGTTTTAATGCAGATTATTAACATTAAACCACATTTAAATGATAGACGTTTAAGTTTAAAAATCAAGGAAATATTATCAGCAAATAATTCTATATCATGATTATCCCCTACAAGGAAGGTAAGTAATTAATATACACTAAAAATAGCAATGGGCTAAGAATAGAGCCCTGAGGGACACCCGTCATTATGGACAATCCGGAAGAACTTTTACCATTGATAATAACTTTCTGCATTCTATTACTTAAATATGAAATAATGAGTTTAAGCGCTGTTTTCTTGACACCAACAGACAGTTTTTATTACCGGAGCAATATGATTGAAATTATGAATTAATGTGTCTCAGTTAGAACTAGATAAATTATTGGAGAAAAATATTTTACATTTATTGCTATTTGGTTCAAGACCAATATTTTTAAAAATTCGAAAAATATGAGTAAGATCACTGAGGAAGTCATCTGCTCTACCTCCTAGTGCACCGTCGTCGTCATGTGTGACATTGCAAAATTACATAATTTTGTAATGTCATTAAGAAGAACTTCGCCGGCGTCACCGGCAGAAGTGCTTACAAGATCTTTAAGATGTTGATGCGTAATCCCGTCAATGGCGCCAGCAGAGCCATTCGAAAATGACATGATTGCTTCTAAGTGTCTTTTAGAGAGATTTGTAAACGTTGCATGGAAGTATTGGGAGGTAGCGGTAAATTCTGAGAAGGATTGACCGTAGAATGCTTCTGACGAAGTCCTTCAAAAGTTTCAACATTACGAGGAGCCAGGATGTCGTCTGAGAATAAAATACGGGATTCATTTTTTAAGTCGCCATCCATTACTTTCGACTCAACTACCTTTTTTTATTAAATTTAGGAGAAGGTTGAGTTAAATGAGTATTAATTGGGCAATCTAAATTTTGAAAACGTGTCTCTTTTAGTTGAGACGTAATTCATTTATTTATTGTTTTATCAAAATGAAAATGAGAATGCGCGAAAGTAAATAATTTTTGCCAATTCTTTTCACTATTACAGAAACAATTTTGAATAGTGTATGACAATGCTTTAGCAAGTTGCATCCTTGTACATCTAGGAATTCCTTTAACCACTAGTACATTACGATGATAATTGTAATTTTAATTTTTTTTTAAAAAGGGAAAAATTTCTGTCATTAGAAGAATTACTGATAGAGTTATCTACGGCAGGCTGTGAAGCCGAAATACTTTTACTATGGCATCGTTTAATATGTATATTTAATCCCCTTTTACCTTTAAACAGCCTACCGTCGCGTCGGTACAATTTTGACACTGTAGGAAATCCAGATGTGAATCTAGCGGAGCGGAGATATTCATTAAAAAATCTAAACAGATCTCTACAGCACTCAAAAGTTTTTATATTACATAGCTTCATACTGACTTGAAATGTGTTGTACCCCGCATGCAAGGGCGACACTGAAAGCTTTTGAAACTGGCTACTTTTAAACGATATAATAAAAAAATAAGTTCAAATTTTGAAAATGGAACCCTTTGCAGATATTATTGTGTATGTATTTTATTAATTTGTCATTTGTTTACGATTTGGCGGCAAATTGAAGATTGTCTGTGTCACATCAGCATGAATTTAACGCGAAAACAATGATGTACAATGATTTTTATAACATTCGATGTCATTTAAGTCAACAAGAAAGTTATGATAGACTTCGATTGGCCTTTCACAATGAAGCCCCATCTCGTGCCACTGTTTACAACTGGTTTAATGAGTTTAAACGTGGTCGCACTAATCTCACAGATGATCTGCGTGAGGGACGGCCTTCTACGGCGACGACTGGAGGTAACATCATTGTTGTGCAGCGTATGATAGAGACTGACAAAAGAGTGACTTATCAGCAGATTTGGACAAGCTTAGGCATTGGTATGAATAAAGTGCAGAAAATCCTCCAGAAACATTTAGCGGTCAGGAAGTTTTGTCCCCGGTTAACCTCATAATTTGACAAATGCCCATAATTCCGTCGTTTTGATTGGTGTTGTGAAATGGTTCAAAGATTTAACGGAGGTGACTCAAATGCTGTGTTCGACATACTTACAGGTAACGAAATCTGGATTTATTGTTATGATCCTGAAACTAAGAGATAGTCGGCTGTCTGGGTGTTCCCTTCCGAGGAGTTGCCAACTAAAGTGAAGAGAGGTCGAAGCGTGGGAAAAAAGATGGTGGCCTCGTTCTTCGGAAAGACAGGTCATTACGCAACAATTGTTTTAGAGGATCGAAAAACAGTTAGTGCAGAGTGGTACACTAGCAATTGTTTGCCACTTGTCTTGGAAAAAGTTCGGGAGAAACGACCTCGCAGTAGGATCGTCCTTCACCACGACAACGCCTCGTTGCGCACCGCCAAGCAAACAATCGACTACTTGGCGACGTCAGACGTGGAATTACGAGGTCACCCGCCCTATAGCCTGACCTCTAACCTTGCGATTTTTATTTATTTCCGAAAATAAAATAAAAACTTCGAGGAAAACGTTTTATGGACGTCAAGGAAGCTATGGCTGCGTTTCAAAATGTCATCAAAGAGACCATTAAGGACGAGTGGTCAAAGTGCTTTTCTCAGTGGTTCCATCGGATGCGGCTATGTAATGTTGTAAATGGACACTATTTTGAAAATATATAATAAAACTAATAACTTGCTGGTTTGTTCAATTTTTAATTTTCTAAGAACTTTCCGAGTCACTCTCGTACTTCCCTGAAACATAATCGGTTGCTGTATTAATGAAATATTATCATAATACTTCCATGGATTTCCATATTGATTAGCACTGTATGTAGTCGTTATGGTTCAATTTAAATTATTATTAAAGTTAAATGAAATTGTTTATATTAATATTTGATAATAAAATAAGTGTTACAGTTAACGTGTTATTATTATTATTAAAGGCAGTATTTTTGTGTATTTATAATACACAAAAATACTACCTTTTGGTATCTCGTTGGACCACTATGTCATAAACGCGATTGCTAATCATGAGGGTACTGAGTTCGAATCCCGGGTCGGACTAAAATCAATTATTGGGTTTTTCTATCAAGAAATTCTCAGTAGCACCCCGGACTCAGAAAATTGGCGGTGTTTAACCCGTTCCTCTGAAAGCACGTAAAGGCGTTGGTTCACCGTGTCGGATAACTGTCCCAAGCGACTATTAGAATGAGGAAATGGAGTGCACTTGTTCTTACAAATACACTTGGGCACCATAATCCTATCCTGCCCAGATGGCTAGTCCTTATTGAGATTGGCCGCTGTGACCGAAACTCGGTCTAAAGGACATTATTTTAAGCAATATTCAGATTCCAAGTCCAGGGCGGAAGCCTTTGTGACGATGCAGTTTAGTTTCTTTTTTTTAATAAACACTTTTTTCGTAAAATAGGACAGAGAAATGTATAACTATGTATGTCTCAGACATGCAGGTTTCCTCACGACGTTTTCCTTCACTGCTGAACACGTGGTAAATCAGCACTTAAAATAGCAATTTACAATATCATCGGTGACGTGGTCGAAACCGGGTTGCTCGCGCACTGTGATATTTACAGCGAGCGATTAATCACCGAGCTATCAGGGCTCTCCAGTTTGTTAATGCTAATAATTGTTTGTATATTTTCAGAAATATGTTTCTACAAGACGCACAGTCTCCATCTATCGAAGCTGAATGTAAAAAGTCCGGGATCGAAATTGAAGATATTAATAAACTAAGAAAATGGCTCAACACCCAACCACACTTACCCGCTAAATATATAACAGGTCAGCTTCATTAGAGTAAGCATTCTTTTTTTCACTCAGAACAGCCAAATACAGGATATAGGCCTCTCTCATGGGTTGAACGATATCATTCTTTCTTTTATTTTTACCTAATAAGGTGACAAACGAGCACACAGTCCACATGATGGTAAGTAGATGCTGTGGGCCATAGATATCTCCATCTATCAGTAATCAAGAATCAAAATGCAAATGTATTGTCACCCCTAAGGACTAAGATGGAATGCCTCTTTTCCAATAATCCTTTTTATCCTATTCCGGTACTCTGCACTCACCATACGAAACACAGCAGCATTAAGCTGCTATTTTACGTTTTTATTCTGTGAGACAATGATGCTTCCCCAGTTGAGTCGACCACGTTAACTATAGCTTCTTCTTCCTTTAAAAAAAGTTACCCTTACACTAGAATTTTTGATTGTATCTTGGAAGCAGTTTACATACATAAATACCAAAAGGGCAAACGTCCGGAGCCAGAGCAATTATTGGTAGGTAGTTATTGGTATATCATTATGTTTGTTCCGTGCGGGATCCGAAAACACACTCTGCGCCACACAACTCTACGCTAAGCTACAGCGCCACGGAGCCGTACGTAATCGAAATCGCTTGACGTATCGGCTTTACGCACTGTTGACCATCTCCGGTTTGAGTCTTTACAAAAAGTAAAAAAGTGGTAAAATTAAAAATTTTGTACAACCGACTTCAATATATAGTCACCCGAGGCAAGTATGACATAAGTTAATTAAACCTGTAATGGACATTTAAATATTTCTACTCTGTAAGGATTTAATATAGAGAATTCAGTTTCATAACATCAACTACGAGTATTAAGTGCTTGTTTATTTGATCAAGCATTTTAGTATCTACAAGAAGCATTATGTAATTTAAGGTAATTAAAACTAATTGCGATGGAATACTGTCACACTTACCCCATCAATGAGGCAAGTGTGACAGTACAGTTCTTTTTACAGTTACTTTATAATTATCTGTGGTTTTCGACAAAATTGAAGAGATTATACTAATATCAAAATATTTTAAGATCTATAAACAATTTCAACGTCCATTATTGTATAATAACGAGTTTTTCCCATATGGGGCAAGTTTTCTGAGTAGTTTTAAAAAAAATGACGTCTGTCGATAAAATAGTTGAAGCTTACTTACCTGTTAATATAGTTAATAGCGTAAAAGTTCCTGCGTTGTTTAATAGATGGAATTTAACCAAATAAACGTGTTATACCACATAATTTGCATTTGTTACACTTGCCCCACTTTCCTCGGGTGACCATAAATAAAATGAGAATATCATCAATGTAGTCGAAGTCATTTTTTTTTTATAAAATAAGGGTGATAAAATACGCATTATTAAAGATAACGCAAAAACTACTGGTTAAATCTTGATCATTCTTATGTGGAACCACATGAGAAAGATAAGCTTTCAAATAAAAAGAATAATATATATAAAAATACAGCCGAATTGAGAACCTCCCCCTTTCTTTGAAGTCGGTTGAAAAAGTAAATAAACACAAACTAACGACACAATAGAATCCAATTACCTGTAACATCACGTTTGCGTCGTAAGAGGGGACAGGGGGAATCTAAAAGATGATATGGCAGCAGCATCTTCCCGATAATAACTCAAAATAATAAATAAATTCGTCCTGCCTACCAAACGTGGCAACTGTGGCAAATTACCCACTATGAGACAATATAACACAGAAACTATGACAAAATATCAGGTCATAATTAGAAGCAGCATGGCTTTACCACGTACAAAATAGTTATGAAATATTTATAGCAATACATACAAATGATATTATATGAACTTAGGTATTTTAAATTTTTATTATTTTTATGTGCATCCTTTTCTACCGACTTCAAAAAGGAGACGGTATTCAATTCCACTGTATGTTTTTTTATGTGTGTTACCTCATCACTTTTTCTGGATGAACGGATTTCGATGATACTTTTTTTAACTTTAAGTTTTGGGAGATGATAAGGATGGTTGATTTTAATGGAAGGGTTGGGGTGAAGAGACCTGGTTATAAAAGGATACGTATGGTGATGAAAGTATAAATGAGCATGGTAAAAGCCTCCTCTCCGAATGTGTGGAAAAGTATATTTTTGTAAGAAACTCTTTCTTTCACCATAAGAAGATTTATATGTATACACGGGAAATATGTGATGCTAGAAACGTGATAGGTTTGCTTATAACCTCATAATTGATTACAGATCATCTTCTGTAATAGGCGATATGAACGTAGTATGTTTTTTTTTTGTAATGCCTCAAAGTGGAGTAAGGAGTCGGCTGGTTTCTGTTGTTCTGGAGGTAAAATAAATTTGCCTTCGTTCGAAGATCCACCGGAACCTTTGAAGTCCCTACTTTTAGGGGAACATGTGCAATCTAAACAGTTCTTAGACAATATTCGCACTTATAATAATGCGTTTCAAATTACATCCTTTGATGCTCAACAAATCTCAGAAGTTCCTTTCATGCCTACTTTTAAGATACAAGGTCAGGTTTACCATTTGATAGGATCCCTTTTGCCTGAAGACCAACCTAGGTTTCTTCAAATATCTTTTGTATCCGACTACAACGAACAGTCGAATATAAGAAATCAATATTTCCCGAATTTAAATACTGAACTTATTTCACAACTTCAGAACATGTAGCATCAGGTTAATTCGTATGTATGCAGTTTTAAATCGGCATTAGAAGCTCTTCCTCAAGATGGTGATAAAAATTATAAAATTGTTATAAATGCCGATAGGCGTCCAACTCAGGAACACCCTGGGCGTTATAACGTTCCATTCACGAATGCAGTTGCTGTAGTATTGGTCGACCAGGAATGTGGTAGGCGTGATATCGTTATCCGTTCCAGAGACAATCGTTTGCAACGTATTTACGAAACCCACAGGGCTTACGACAGTTTGAAATATCCTTTGATATACTCTCGAGGGGAAGATGGTTATAATTTCGCTTTATACCAAACAGATCCGCGTACAGGCGCACCTAATTATAAAAAAAAGATGTCATGCCTTCATTTTATTTTTACCACTTGCAAGTGAGATGGAATAGATTTGTATACTTTCAACGTTTTCGTGGCTTATTGAATCAGTTTATTGTTGACATGTATGCAAAAATTGAAACCGAAAGATTAGTTTATATACGATCTAATCAAAGGCAGCTGCGCGCTGAAGAATACGTGCACCTTCGCGACGCCATGCAGCAAGATAATGATACGGTGAATATGGGCCGTTTAGTTATTTTACCCTCTTCTTTTACTGGTGGTCCACGCTACATGCATGAACGTACTCAAGATGCTTTTTGTTACGTAAGAAAATATGGACGTCCCGACTTATTTATTACTGTAACTACCAATCCCAAGTGGGATGAAATTACTCGGGAGCTTATTGAGGGTCAAGCACCGCATGACCGCCATGATATTATCGCAAGAGTTTTTCATTTAAAATTAAAATCAATGATAGATCTACTTACCAAAGATAACATTTTTGGAGATGTATTGTGTTATATGTATAGTTTTGAGTGGCAAAAACGCGGCTTACCTCACGCACATATCCTGCTTTGGTTAAAAGATAAGGTTTGACCTAATAATGTAGACAGTTCAATCAGTGCTGAAATTCCAGATCCGATTGCAGATCCCGTGTTATACGACATTGTTAAAACTCATATGATACACGGTCCATGTGGTGCATTTAACGGGAATGCTCCTTGCATGCAAGATGGTCGTTGCACTAAAAGATATCCAAAAGCATTAGTGGATGAAACTGTAACAGGGCATGATGGATACCCATTATATCGTCGCCGTTCAAGAGACAATGGTGGTTTTACTGTTGAAAAGCGAGTGTCTGGACAACAGGTTACTTTAGATAATAGGTGGGTCGTTCCGTATTCGCCTGTGATGTCTAGAGCATTTCAAGCTCACATAAATGTTGAAATGTGTAATAGTGTAGAGTCAATAAAATATATTTGTAAGTTTATTAACAAGGGCAGTGACCAAGTTACATTTGCATTGAGAAATGAACATGACGAAGTTACTAGATTTCAGTCAGGCAGAAATATCAGCTCTTCATAAGCTGTGTGGCGGATCTTAAGTTTCAACATTCACGAAAGATATCCATGAGAGAGACCTGTGACTCATCTGGATGTTCATCTTGAAGGCGGTCAACGTATATATTTCAACGCCCAAAATGTTACAGAACGATTTGAGAAACCTAGACAAACAACTTTATTAGCATTCTTTCGACTTTGCCAAACTGATGATTTTCCAAAATCTCTTTTATATGAGGAAGTTCCATCGTATTATACCTACGATAAGCAACGAGGTGTCTTTAATTGTAGACGCCGTGGCAGGCCTGTAGATGGCGAGTCATGTATTTTCAAAGAACATGTTCTTGGTAGAGTGTATACCGTTCATCCTAACAACGCTGAGTGTTTCTATTTGCGATTATTATTACATACAGTGCGAGGAACAACATCATTTATAGATTTGAGAAAAGTAGACGATGTTATTTATCCAACTTATCATGCAGCTTGCCAAGCGCGTCGTTTGTTTGAAAATGATCAGCATTGGGATGACGCTTTAGCAGAATCCTGTGTTAGTGATAATCCACGACGGTTACGCCATTTATTTGTAACATTACTCACATTTTGTAATTTGTCAGATGCTGTACAATTATGGCAAAAATACAAAGAAAAATTTGCAGAAGACTTTCTTCGGAATATATCTCACAATCATGAAGGCGCAACTAATGATAATTTCCGTGATCTTGCCATAAATCTGTGCTTATTAGCTCTTCAGGAACTTCACTTCATTTTCACTTAACAGCAGTAGGCGGTAAATCACTCTGTGAATATGGTTTGCCAACACCAACCTCAGTCGGAGAGGTTACCAATAGGGACTATTCTACAGAGATTGGTTACAACTCAATGGAACTGCTGGCAACATTAGAAAACGGTGTCCCAATGATGACTGCAGAACAACGTTCAGTCTATGATCGCGTGTGCGAGAGTGTTCAGAATAATTTGGGAACAATATGGTTTTTAGATGCACCTGGAGGAACTGGGAAAACCTTTTTGACTAAATTAATATTAGCTTATGTTCTAAATCAGCGTAAAATTGCTCTTGCCGTGGCTTCATCAGGTATAGCTGCAACATTGCTACTAGGAGGTAAAACTGCTCACACTATGTTTAAAATACCAATTGATTTAGATCGCACGGAAAGTCCAACCTGTACTATTTCAAGAAATAGCGACAAAGCTAAGGTATTACGTGAGTGTAATTTAATCATATGGGATGAATGTACTATGGCCCACCGAAAAGGAGTAGAAGCGGTAGACAGAACTTTAAGAGATATAAGACAAAATGATCGACCAATGTGCGGTATCACGGTTTTATTTTGTGGTGATTTCCGACAAACCTTACTGGTAATACCACGGGGAACCTGAGCTGATGAGGTTAGGGCTTGCCTAAAAAGCTCTTATTTGTGGCGTGATATACAATCGTTACATTCGACTATAAACATGCTAGTGTGAACTGGAGATAACCCGGATGATCATCAATTTTCTGATAAATTATTAAAGATTGGGAAAGGTACCTATCCACAACTACACCAAGGAAAACTTATTCTGACGCCTGAGTTATGTTGTATAGTGCAATCCCAACCACATCTTATATCGTCGGTTTACGGTGACGTAACAATTATATTAAATAGGGACAATTTTTGGCGATGCGAAAGATCCATTTTAACTCCTCGCAATGATTAGGCATCTGAGATTAATAACAAAATACTGTCGAATATACAGGGGGAAAGCAAAGTTTATAGTTCAATAAATAGAATGGTCGATGAACAAGAAGCCACTAATTACCCGATAGAATTTTTAAATTCTTTAAATATGCCCGGACTTCCTTCTCATGAAATTTGTTTAAAAATTGGCATCCGATTATTCTGCTCCGAAATTTAAGACCACCACAACTTTGCAATGGAACCCAGCTAAAATTAACCCAGTTGCAACAAAATATAATCGAGGCTCAAATTTTAACAGGTTACGGTGCAGGAGAAACCGTCTTTATTCCCAGAATTCCCATAATACCAAATAATTTTCCATTCCAATTTAAAAGAACGCAATTCCCAGTATCATTGTGTTATGCAATGACAATTAATAAGGCTCAAGGGCAGACTTTTCGTGTTGCTGGAGTAGATATCGGTGTCAGTTGTTTCTCGCATGGTCAGTTGTACGTCGCTCTTTCCCGGGTTAGCAATTTTAGAAATCTTTATGTTCACGTGCCGGACGTGTCAACTTTGAACATAGTTTACCCGGAAGCTTTGCGCTGAAGTATTTTTGTTCTATAAGTAATAACACACAAGGAGTTACACTCCATCCAAAGCCCAGCGACACTATAACATATATAGGAATGACGTCTTAGCAAAAGTTGTTTAGATTGATGGGCATTTCCTGTTGACTTACAAAAATTAAAGATCTAGAACGAACACAGGAAATAGAGTAAATGGAGCTCTCCACTCTATTATGGAAAGTCAGAATGTGTCAAAAAAGACACGCATGGCAATTCACAATGCTGTGTTAGGCCCTACTTAAATGTATGGTAGTGAAAGTTGGGTGTAGCAGAAGAAGCACGGGAGTAGATTAAATGCTGAAGAAAAACGGTCATTAAGCAGTATGTTAGGGCAGAATATGAATGACAGGGTGAGAAATTGTGTGATAAAGGAAAAGTGTGGTTTGCAAGATGAAGTTCTGAGCCAGATGTAAGGAATGCTTCGTTGGTTTGGTCATGTAGAAAGAATGAACGAGGAAAAAGTGAAAAAGCAAATCTATGCGGCAAAAGTAAACAACAGAGTCGGAAGATACACCTTAGGCGAAAATTTATTTATCAACGAAATTGACAATATATTGAAAATGAGTCAAATTAAGAGTACCCGTAATTAACGAGCATGTATGCGTAGATATATGGATATAAAAGAGGCGAGAGAGATGTGTCAGGATCGTGCCAAATGGAAGTGCGTAGTCTCTGCCTACCCCTCTGTGTGAAATGGCGTGAGTGTTTATGTATGTATTATGTTTGTATGTAATTTATGTGTGTGATATCTGTACTATTAACGATTTATTCCTTTTGGGGAATACCTGTCTTCCATCTGCATCCATCGACTTCCTACATGTCTTAACAGGTCACCACATCGTCTGATGGAGGCTGCCCTGAGCTATAATTACTGAAGTAAATATCCACTCATGAGCAACTAAAAACAAACCTTAGTTAAAAATAACGCAAAAAAGCGGTTTATTAACTAAATATGTAAATTAATCTGAAAAAAATACTAGTTATTAAATCAAATAAAAAAACTGTAATTGTTTTTTTTTATGTGACTTAAAACTTGAAACTTGAAGATTAAATAATACTTATTGAATTCACTCTTGTGTTTAATTTACTCGGAAAAATTAGCAAGTAGCCCAATGGGACTTATTTTTGAAAACAGAACAGTTTCCAATCATATACTCGTATGTTACACAACTAACAAAACAAAACAAAGAAGATATAGCTTGGCCGCAATTACCTCATTCCCAGCGATTAATATCATTTATAAATTCCTTACTACTAACCCATACAAACTTTTTTTTAATAAAGTTTTAAACTATGCGGATGTCAAATTTTGTAATTTTTTTAAAAAAAGTTACGTGATATGAATAATTTAGTAATAATATAACTTAATTATAATATCTACAACATTTTAATTTTAAATTCACGCCTTTGTATTTATTCGAATAATTGTAATGTTGTTTTTCTACCGACTTCAAAAAAGAGGAGGTGCTCAATTCGACTGTATGTTTTTTTGTGTGTTACCTCATAACTTTGTCCTACGTGAACCGATTTCAATGATTTTTTTTTATTTGAAAGCTGGTACTTCCCATGTGTTTCCATATAAATTTTATCGAGGTCTAACCAATAGTTTTTTTTTTATAGGATAAGGGTGAAAAACGAGCACCTGATGGTAAGTAGTTACTGTGGCCCATAGACATCTATATCTATCCTCGATTACGAATCAAATTGCAGATGCGTCGTCCTCCGTGAGGACTAAGATGGAATGGAATGGATGTAAAAAGAGTCTCCGGTTCTCTACACTCACCATACGAAACACAGCAGCATTAAACTGTTATTTTACGCTGGTATTCTTTGACAGCGTGGTCCTTCCCCGGCCGAGCCGACCCATTCGTGCTACAACTATATCACTAATATAGCATATATAGTTATCCTTAAGAATATATATATTGAAGTCGGTTGTATAAAACTTTTAATTTTAAATTAATTATGTAGTAGAGCTATAACCATTTACGAAACGAACGACGACGAGAAACGAATGGGTCGGTTCCACGAAGGACCACCTTCGCACAGTATGATTTTATGTCTATTTCTTTGGCATGCTCTGCAGCAAAAACAGCTTAATAATATATTTTAACTTAAGGGATGTCTTTAGATTCGTCTTAATTGTAAAAGTGACAATTTAAAAATTAAAATTTTCTTTTATAAGAACATCCTTTTACGCGGTCGGATCTTTTGAAGTTATACTTCTTTTGGGGCGTTTGGGAAAACCGCGGGAGACAGCTAAAAACAACACCATGAAGTTGTTACGATTCGAGCGCACACTGACACCTCAAAGCGACAGCTTCATTGTCTCTCAAGATTTCGTGGGAACTAATAACTATATTTAAAGTAGTTATTTCATTTATTTTACACACCAACACACACACACACACACACACACACACACACACACACACACACACACACACACGTTTTTTAAACATTTTTTAACAGTTAGACTTGTTTTTTTTTAATTGACTCCGCAGTAGGATTATCTATATCGTGAAGGCGGTTGACAAAAATAAATCGCACCAGGACACTCAGCCAGACCCGGAACGTAGGCGATACAATAACTTAGAGCCATGTATTATAGCCATGCTGCGACTATATTGTGTTTGTTGCACGAATGGTTATGCTCGACCAGGGAAGGACCAGTAGAACACCATCGTATAATAGCAGCTTAATACTGCTGTTTTTCTTATGGTGAGTGTAGATATCCGGAGACCTTTTTACTGGAAATGAAGCACTCCATCTTAGTCCTCAGGGGTGACAACGCATCTGCATTTTGATTATTTACCGAAGATAGTCGTGGATGTTTATAGGTACACAGTATCCACTTACCATCAGGTGGAGTGTGTGTTCGTTTGTCACCTTTTTCTATATAAAAAAAAACACTTATGCTCTGTGGGATTCAAACCCGCGGTCCTGCAGCGCCGCGACGAAACGCTCAGCCACTTTGCTTTGGAGCCATTTCTTAAATCACAAATTTTTAAAATCTCTTCCAGATCTCGACCTCATCCTTGTGTATCACTCTTGCAACCAGAGCTCGGAGGTCGCTAAACAAGTACTTGATCTCAATTATACGTTGCGTACGCTATTCACGAACGTATTCAAAAACAGGTGTTTGGATGCTCGGACCCTGAACGCCTTGGACGTAGTGTAAGTCAAGCTCATTGATCATTATTGAGTGCTAGAATCTTACAGACATATCTCAGTGATGACTTACGGATCTGAGACGTGATCCTTCACAGTTGGCCATATAAGCAAACTCAAAGTCGCTTAGGAAGCTATGGAGAAGGCTATACTTTTGATTTATCTACGTGATAGACTTAAAAATTAATTTATTCGCAGTAGAACGATAATAACCTACAAATCCCAACAGATTAGTAAGCTGAAGTGCATGTGTGCATGGGCCGGCCATATAGCTAGAAGAACCGACAACCGATGGAAAAGAAAGATTCTCGGGTGACAGCCTCGTACCGGTATGCGAAGTGTAGGGCAACTTTCAGGCGGACTGAGTGCATAGCACCGTTATTCTATTAAAAAAACCGGCCAAGTGCGAGTCGGACTCGCGCACCGAGGGTTTCGAACAAATCCGTGGGTATATAGTTTAAAATTATTAAAAATATTTTTGGTATATGATGTAACTAAAAATTTATGCTTTTAGCAAATTTTTCCTTTATCGGTGCTATAAAAAGTGCAGGTGGCCGGAGGCCCGATTCCCCCCCCCCCCTCAACATGGTAGTGGAATTAAATAAAAGAGTACCCCAGGAGGGTACCAGCACCCCTGGAGAATCCCTCGCTGAGCATCCACGACCAAACTACTCCACTCCTAAGCGTGGGTGTTCAGGCTGCTCCGCGTATTCTGGGGGGGGGGGGGGGCAAAATTCCGCTCGCGACTAATGCTGCTCGGGCAAGCGGAGCAATAAAACTAAGGCAACCCCTGTCACGCTATTTTTTTTTTTTATAGGAGAGGGGGCAAACGAGCATGCGGCTCACCTGATGGTAAGTGACTACCGCCGCCCATGAACAACTGCAACACCAGGGGAATCGCAGATGCGTTGCCGGCCTTTTAAAAAGGAGTACGCTCTTTTCTTGAAGGTCCCTAAGTCGTATCGGTCCGGAAAAATCGCTGATGGTAATCGATTCCACAAGGAGGTCGTGCGAGGAAGAAAACATCTTTCAACAAACAGCTATCCGTGGATTTCTGCAACATCAGGGGACTTCATTCCAACCGAGACTCGGGTATCTTCTCCGGTTGATACCTCATATCTCTCCTACCCGGGGTACAAATTAGAACACTCCTTTGTGCCCCGGGTTGGAGTTTGTGTATACGTCAGAGAGGACATCTGTTTTCGAAACCTCGGCAGTCTTGAAGGTACGGACCTGTCCATCCTATGGCTGCGCGTAGACAGCGACGACCATTCCCGCGTCTACGCGTGCCTCTATAAGTCCCATAGCGGAAATGCCGACACAGACTGACTCATCGACCACGTCCAAATGGCTGCAGACTCCGTGCTACAACAGGTCCCATCCGCAGAGATCGTGATTCCATTCTCTGTGGTGCCCATCGGAGGCAGATCCCAGCCATGGTTTGGTCGCTCCTGTAAAATAGCATCACGCTATAAGCAGGAGTGCTACCAGGCCTGGGCTGACGCATCACTGTCTGGGGATGTAAACACCAGCGCATTTAAAAAGAAGTATAATTCCGCATCCAGGTCATTGCCAAAAGCGTCATTGCCCAGGCAAGGTCTGACCACATCGGCAGAATTGGCGAGAAGCTAGTTCGCCTTCCTTCGGGAACCCGTGCATTCTGGTCTCTCGCCAAGGCTGTCCAAGGGAACTTCTGTCAGCCATCTCTTCCATCTCTGCACAGAGAGGACGACTCACTGGCCCATGCCGCAAAGAAGAAAGCCGATCTGTTGAGCTCTCTCTTTGCGTCCAACTCGACTCTAGACGACGAGCGGAACACACCGCCGACCATCCCGCGATGTGAGTGCGCCATGCCGGATGTGCGGTTTACACAGCACTCGGTTCGCAAAGCACTCTTCTCCCTGGATGTCAGCAAGTCGAGTGGACCCGATGGAGTCCCTCCCATTGTGCTGAAGACGTGTGCTCCGGAGTTGGCACCGGTTTTAACGCGTCTTTTCCGGTACTCCTACTCCCAAGGCGTAGTCCCGAATTCATGGAAGACAGCTTTGGTCCACCCGATCCCTAAAAAAGGCGACCGCTCAGACCCGTCCAACTACAGGCCTATCGCCATCACCTCCTTGTTCTCCAAAATAATGGAATCCATTATAAACTGCCAGCTCAAGAGGTACCTTGAGGATCACCAGCTGATTAGTGACCGCCAGTACGGTTTTCGTCGGGGTCGATCCGCTGGTGATCTCTTGGTCTATCTGACTCATAGATGGGCGGAGGCAGAAGAGTCCAAGGGGGAGGCATTGGCCGTTAGTTTGGACATAGCGAAGGCCTTCGATCGGGTCTGGCACAAAGTGCTTCTTTCGAAGCTTCCTTCCTATGGGCTTCCCGAGAAATTGTGCAAATGGATCACCAGTTTCCTTGCTGATCGAAGCATCAAAGTCGTAGTAGACGGTGCATGCTCTGATTTCAAGCCTATCAACGCTGGTGTTCCACAAGGCTGCGTGCTATAACCAACGCTGTTTCTCCTGCATATCAATGATATGTTGCAACCTGGTAGTATTCATTGCTATGCGGACGACAGCACTGGTGATGCCTTATATACCGGTCGTGCCAATATTTCTCGGGAAAACGTCGCCGAGTACCGGGACTAACTAGTGTCTGAAGTCGAGTCTTTGCTTAACAAAGTCTCGGATTAGGGGTGACTAAATCTAGTCCAGTTCAATCCACAGAAGATACAAGTTTGCGCGTTTGCCGCTAAAAGGAATCCCTTTGTCGTATCTCCTCAGTTTCAAGGCACTCCTCTTGCTTCCTCAGCTAGCATCGGAATCCTTGGCGTCGACATATCGAATAGTGTGCAGTTTCGTGGTCACTTGGAAGGGAAGGCCAAATTGGCCAAAATATTTCTATATAAGTGTCATTATTTTCTTCAGAAAGTTGACAGCAGTGGGTCCACAGTCCATACAGTATCAGTCAACAGTATCTGACTCAACTCGAGGAACATATGATACATGAAGAATGTATACGCACTTCAAATACTTCTTCTATGCCTTCAGTTGAGCCACTGATACCTAGACCCACTTCAGCTAAAGTGTTTTAGTATCTTTCTGCTCATCATTAGGGGGTATTGGTATTTCCTGTTCTAAGATTTCTTCCCAATCATCCAATTCTGGTATAGTAGTATTATCGTCTATAGAGTCATGTAATTTCTTTGGTATAACCAATTTCTACGCTTCTATTCGAGTTCACTGAGCCCAGACACCTATTTAGGTTTTATTGTTGCTTGTGTCCTTGTGTTGTAGTCAATGGTTATTTGCTGGGTCAAGTTTTAATTGATATCTCTTAATTAAAATAATTAAAAATTATTATACCATGGGAAAGCACAAAACGTATGAGGACTAGACATTAATATTTTATATTTATATTAGTATTTTATTTACAAAACAAAAGTGAAGCACTTAAAATATTATTGACAGACAGTTGCCACTTTTTCTTATCAAATCAATTTAAAAAAATATTCCAATTACAATAAAGGAGATGGATCCGATAATTAATAAAATTAAATCCATAGCATACTACTGCAAGACTTTGAGATACTGTAAGCTCATTCTGCGTTATTCAGACCAAAAATTAATACTTAAAACTTGACATTAGCCTTCGTTAACTCGGGAATTAAAACAGTTAAAATTAAGCGCGGTAAAATCCGAAAAATTAGTTTTATAGCTATTAACATTGCTAATGTTTCGGTATCCTGAAAAAGGTTACCGATAATATTCTAAGGCGGATTCGACTCCACGACTTAGATTCACCGTTATCTGTACCCTTAACCATTAGCTTAGTGTCCCTCTCGATTTGTTATCATTAAAATTCTCAATGTAAGCAATTTAATAACTCGGTGTGGCAGTCACACCGCTACGGTCCGCGGATTCGATTTATTTATTTATTTTGCATAATGTGTGTGTTTTACAGTTGTTATAGAAAATATAGTACAACACATTAACCATTTCTGGTGTACAAAATTATTGAATTTTATAAACATTAAGTATGACATTACGAATTAAAATTACAAAAAAAATACGTACATAATAAATAGCAAAAACAAAAAAAAAATTAATGTGACCTAATTAAATTTTTTTTTGATTCCCGCAAGGAACAAGTAAAGCCTACAAATATTAGTACCCGGACTGGATGTTTGTAATGTGCAATTTATTTATTTAAAATGCTTTCAAGACATAATAGAAAGTTCTGGTAGAATAACGCCTGTGGTATTGGAGTTCGTCAGTAGCCTAATGGCTCCCTGGGAACTGCGAACTCAAGTGGTCGTGGGTTCGAATCCGCCATTCGACTTCTGTCGTGAACCACTTCAAACACAAGCACTTTTAAGCGTGCTAGGAGTGGTTAAAGGGAATATTAGTAATTTTAATAGCATTGCTAGTATTTAAAAAAAGCCCAAATGATCAATAATAATTTTAATTTCAGATTAACGACGCCTTTGGAGATACGTTCGTATGACCATTCAGCCGTCTCCTACCATCGCCTCATTGATTGCGATACGAGGAAATTCGTCTTAGAAGATTGTGTAAGGTAAAATATAGAAGGACTCGCTGTGTAGTGCCGGCGATAGAGATTCCTCTACCTCATACCATCCTGTGCTTGCCCAGAGTGACGATAGAGAGAAACTGAATCAAAGAATGTACAGAAGCACCTTCCTAATAACAAATCAAAATTAAAAAAAAAACGTGGTAGAGCCATGCTGCAGCTATATTAGTAGTATAGTTGTAGCACGAATGGGTCGGCTCGGCCGGGGAAGGACCACTCTCTTACAAAATACCAGCGTAAAATAGCAGCTTTAGACTGCTGTGTTTCGCATGGTTAGTATAGAGAACCGGAGACCCTTTTTACTGGAAATGAGGCATTCCATCTTAGTCCTCACGGGAGACAACGCATCTGCATTTTGATTCGCAATCGAAGATAGATGTAGATGTCTATGGGTCACACCAACCTTTTACCATCAAGTGGACGGTGTGCTCGTTTGTCACCCTATCCTATAAAAAAACTGTGACGTCAACGCGCCTGTCAAGCATAGCGACGATGACAAATATCCTATGTTCATCAGTGTGCAGTGCAGGGAAGGCCTGTGTTCAGCAGTGAATTTTGGTAGGGTGTAATGCTCATCTACTGGGCAGTTTCGTTTTAACGTGGTAGAGCCATGCAGTGTAGCCGATCCATCCGTGCTCGACCGGGGAGAGACTACGCTCTCATATATTACCAGCGTCGAATTGCAGCTTAATGCTGCTGTGTTTACTGAAATGAGGCAATCCATCTTAGTCCTCAGGGGTGACAACGCATCTGCATTATAATGATAATATATGAGGATGTCTATGGGCCACAGCATCTATTTACCATCTGTTAGCAACCGCTATTCTATAAACAATATCTAATAACTATAGGAACGTGCACAATGTGATTTTACATAAAGCTGATTAACTCACTTCAAAAACGAGGAGGTTCTCAATTCGAGTATATGTTTTTTGTACGCGATATCGATATATGGTTCATAATCTGCGAAAATTGTGAACAAATTTCGATGATTCTTTTTTATTGAATAGGCTATTCTTCAAGGATGGTTCAATAAAATTTTGGAGAAAATTCCACTCAAAACGAAACCAAGGGGCAAGCGGAGCAATAAGACAAAAGCAACCCCATCCACGCTTTATGTGAATTCCTGCAATATCAGGGGACTTCATTCAAACCTTAACACTGTCCACTACCATCTGGAGACGGCAAAGCCGGCCTTGCTCTTGTTACCCGAGACACAGCTGTCCTTACCAGCTGATACTTCGTATCTCTCCTACCCGGGGTATAAATTAGAACACTCCTTTTTGCCTCGGGCTGGAGTTTGCGTGTACGTCAGAGAGGACTTCTGTTTTTGACGCCTCGTCAGTCTTGAAGGTACGGACCTGTCAAATCTATGGCTGCGCGTAGACAGCGACACCATCCCCGCGTCTACGGGTGCCTCTACATTAAGCTGCTATTTTGCACAGCTGATCTGAGAGCGTGGTCCTCTCCCGGTCAAGCTATAACGTGGCTCTACCACGTATAAAATGTAATTATAGCTATATGTGTATTGCATACCTTAAGCGAAAGCGCAAGGTATGTTCTACTATCGCCTAAAAATTAAGATTCCAACGTTTTATCGAATAAAATCGTATCTAGCAATCATATTATACATATAAATGATTTAAAAAGCACATTGTTACAAAGTGTAGTGTCATTTTCATGGTTTTCGAGGGTTTTGAAGCCGATAGTGCTGTCAAAATGTAAATCCAAGATGGCGGCTGCAATAGGTATCAATTTGTTCATCACGGGTGTCATTTTCACGATTTTCGAGGGTGTTGAAGCCGATAGTGCTGTCGAAATGTATTTAAACTATTTTAAAAATTCCGTATAATCATGTTATACGTAATTTTTTTAATGCGCTTAAGGTATGCCCAATTGGATTTACCAATTTTTTATACTGACTCGCATACCCCTCACACTAGAAAATATAGTTGCACGCACTGCACGTACTCCTAATCATAAAAATAATCCTATCACCTAGTGAAATATACTTTAAATTAAACTACATTTCTTATAAATCTAATACCCCATACCTTCCCGTGGATGCCGTAAGAGGCGACAGAGGGAAACAAATCAGGGGATGGATCCTGCTGCGTCTTCCTAATAGACTAAAAATAAAAATAAACTGCGGTTGCCAACCCGCAAATTTCCCCCCTATGAGGCAATTTATGGGGAAGACTGAATTGAAGAATTTATGTATGTATATGTATGTATATATGTATGTATATGTATATATATATGTATATATATATGTATATATATATGTATATATATATATGTGTGTGTGTTTATATGTATATGTATTTGTATATATGGATGTACAATATCAAGTGTGTTTTCTTTTTTCCTTTTTTGTTCATTCCCAATGTTTACATGTATTTTTGTTGGTAAATGTTATGTACACTTGTTATTGATATACATATCAGTGAGCGTGTTACTTGTTATATAATCTAGTGTTAATGTTTAATATGTACATTGTAAATGTGCTTATGAAAATAAAATAATAAAAATAAGACATTATGTTCAGCAGTGGAATTTAAAAGGTTGTAACGGTAACGACGATATTTCTTATATAAACAATTATCTTGTACAGGGTGGCGTTGATGCTCCTTGACATATGGCAAAGCAAAACGGGCACTTGGCCCGGTTTCGTCATTGTCGTAGACCTGGAAGGCGTGACGCTCTCGCATTTAGGCAAACTGGATATCACACACGTGCAACAGTTCATATATTACTTACAGGTAGTTTGTTCTATACCTTTTTTTTATTTATTTATTAATGAATTTATGATACAGTGGTGTTACTTAATTCTAAACTAGCCAAAATTATACTTTTACGTATAGGCGAAAGCAGTAATGTATTTATTGATTGAGTATAAAATTACAGATATCACTAAAAACTGTATATACATATATCGGGTGTCCGGTAATTAATGGATAACCTTGAAATGGGTCTTGGTAGAACTAATGGCCATTCGGAAAAAAAATAAAAATAAAATAACCAAGAATATCCAAATATATGTTTTTTTAATTATATCCATATTTTTTGTTACCTTATTATACATTCTTGTACACCACGACCACAAATTAATGAAATCCATCGGTTTTTTATTGTTATAGTAATTTATGTTAACTGAGCTGATAGATAAGATAAGCAATAAATAGAATAACTGCTATAATACTTCTATTTCAAAAAAAAACTTTAATTATTTTTCTAGAGAAATATTAGTGAAAAATATTCATTTTGACAAAGTTTAAGCAACCGTAGCATAAAAAAACGTATTGCAACAGAAGTGACAAATAATTTTAAAATTATATGTGCTTAAATCCGATTTCAAAATGGTATTATTCATCATTTACCTAATTTAAATAGTGAATTATTGCTAATCGTGTTTAAAAGGTGGGATGTTGTAAATGGCGACAGAGGTAAACTGAGGCAGAAGATGGGCTGCAGCATCTTTTTGATAACAGCAAAGAGCAATAAAAAACTTCAGTTGCCAACCCGCTCGCCAAGCGTGGCAACTGTGGCAATATACCCCCTATGAGCAATGACATTAATAAACGGCCCCCAGTCCCCGGCGGCCCCGCTATTCGTGGTCACGGTGGCGACCATGGTAACGGCGGGGCAGGGAGTGCTAAGAATCTCCGGTGGAGGTTTGGTTGCCAACTACGACAACTTAACCGTTTATAACGCCGCATCCTGAGGACTGACGAGAAGATCCTGGAGCTGGAAGAAGAGATAGATAAGTTGCGCTGGAATATTATAGGATTATCCGAAATCGGAAGAGATGGGGAGGACACGGTAATCCTCGAATCCGGCAACTTGTTCTATCACCGGGAAAGCGACCATCTGTCCCAACCCTGAACAATCTTCTGAAAAAATCTGAACCCAAGGGGCCAGCAGCTGGCCGACATCAAGAAGAAAGAGGGACTCTTTCATCCAGAAGCGGCCCCACAGGAAGTGGACCTGGTCGAGCCCAGACGGTTCGACAAAAAATGTCGAAATCGCGAGGGTGAAAACTAGTAGCGATCACCGAATGGTTAGAGGCACACTGAACCTAAACGTTAAGTTTGTGAGATCACATCTAATGAAGTGAATGCTCCGTCCCTCTCGTATTCGAATCCAAAATCCCGAAACATTTCAGCTCGAGTTACAAAATCGTTTTCAGTGCCTAGAAGATTGCAATTTATTTATTTATTTATTTCCAACTATACGATTATCATTACAAGTATTTTTAGACAAATAATTTTACAATTACAATTACACAACTATTATATTGATCATATTATGTACTTATTTCTATAACAAACACCATATTTATGTCACAGTAGGACCATAACTTATTTCAAAGAGAGCTCTCGCTATGAATCCATCCAGAGTACAACAAAATATATCAATGTCTTCTGCTATACGGTTGAGGATATGGAGTGCGCGCGTAAACGGCGCCTCATTCACCAACTTAGTGCGACCGCGCGGCACAGCCAGCAGCCGCGGCCTCCGCCGCCGCCATACGTATCTGTCCGGAACATACATGCGCACTTCTTGCAATACGTCTGGATTGTGAATTTTTTCCCTCATCACCTTAAAGATATATAAGACTAGCGCTAAATTCCTTCTAGCTTTTAGCTCGTAGTATCCTACCATACCTAAGGTGAATAAGGTAGGATACTTATTTGAGTAAAATGGATGTACTCCATACATTTTTATATAAATGTCTAATAAATATATTCTGCACTCTCTCCAACATGATACTATATTTAGTTTCATGTGGAGACCAGATGACTGCGTTGAACTCTAATTGGCTCCTCACTAAAGCAGTGGACAATATAAATGAGAAGCTCGTGGAAACTGTCCAGGGGTCGGAGATAAGTTTTGTAAGACCCGCCGCAGAAGAACACAAAAACTCTCCGATCACACTCTTAATCTCATGGCTGTTAGACGGGAGATGAAGCTGAAAGCTGCTGCAGAGACTATTCCAATAATATCCCGGACGTAAGTCTGGCGAGATTAGAATGGTTCTCCAGCACCTTAAAAACGGCAAGGCCCCAGGCGAGGATGGAATTACAGCGGAGCTTTTGAAAGCGGGTGGAAAACTGATACTTAAAATCCTTCAGAAGCTCTTTAATTTTGTCCTCCATGATGGCACTACACCGGAGGCGTGGAACAAAAGTGTGGTGTTCTTGTTCTTCAAAAAATGCGACAACGCTCTCTTGAAGAACTACAGCCCGATTTCCTTTCTGAGCCGCGTCTACGTGCTGTTTTCTAGAGTCATTAGGAATCGTCTCTCATGCAGACTCGACGACTTCCAACCTCTGGAACAAGCCGGATTCCGAAAAGGATTTAGCACCATAGACCACATAAATACCCTTCGGCAAATTGTACAGAAGACCGAAGAGTACAATCTGCCACTTTGTCTTGCGTATATGGACTATGAGAAAGCCTTTGATTCCGTCGAAATTTGGGCGGTGCTGCAGTCTCTCCAGCGATGCCAAGTGGACTGTCGGTATATCGATGTCCTGAAGTATTAGTACAGTAGGGTTTCGATGGTTATCCGAGTACAGAACCAGAGTACGAAACCTATCCAACTGCATAGAGGTGTAAGACAGGGTGACGTAATAACCCCGAAACTCTTCACCACTGCATTGGAAGACGTTTTCAAGCTACTGGACTGGAAAGGATACGGTATCAACATCAATGGCGAGTACATCACTCACCTTCGATTTACCGACGATATAGTTATGGCTTATGGCATATTCCCTGGAGGACCTAAGCACTATGCTCAATGACCTCAATAGTGTCTCCCAACGGATAGGTCTTAAGATGAACATGGACAAAACAAAAATCATATTTAACGTCCATGTCACACCTATGCCGGTAGTTGTTGGGAGCACTAAGCTCGAATTTGTTTACGAATATGTTTACCTTAGACAAATAGTCCGACTAGGTAAGTCCAACTTCGACCGAGAGGTCAATCAACGGATTCTACTCGGCTGGGCAGCGTTCGGGAGATTACGATATATCTTCTCGTTAGACATACCTCAGAACCTCAAAACTAGTTCTACCAGTGCGTGTTGCCAGTGATGACCTACGGATCTGAGACGTGGTCCTTCACTGCTGGCCGTATGGAAGCTCAAAGTCGTTCAGTGAGCTATGGAAAGGGCAATGCTCGACGTTTCTCTGCGTGATAGACTTAAAAACGAGGATATCCGCAGTAGAACCAGAGTAACCGACATAGCCAGATCCCTCTTGCTATCTGAAACAAAGATTTACCCACGGTAGCTAACTGTGAAGGATGGTGATGAGAATCACCGTTTAAATGTCTATCTGTATGGGTCTTTTTCTATACACATTGCGGCTCAACGTGTTATCAGGATTCTTTATTACTATATAGGACAAACTAAAAGATTAATAAAAACCCGCGTTAAATAACACATAGCTGATGTAAAGAATCGACGCTCCGGGAAGTCTGCAGTCTGTGAACACGTACAGGATCGCCACCGTAACTACTTTAGATTTGATAGACCACAAATCCTCGCTTAAGAACGCCGATTCCTTCCAAGGATGATTCGAGAGAGAATATACTCGTAATGAAATCAAATTGAAATTAAAAAAAAACATGCTAATTTCAAAAGAGAAGATTGCTGGGTGCAGCCGTCTGCTTGGGATACCATAATTAATAAAATTAAATCCCAACCCTAGCACACAACTGCAAGACTGTTACTGATACTTAGATACTGTAAGTTCACACTGCGTAGATCAGAACTAAAACTAATAATTTTACTCTGGAGGTAGCCGTGGTTAACTATCACAATGGGACGTCAAACACCTCAGTCCCCCCCCCCTTCCCCCCGTGACCATGGATGTTGTAAAGTGCTGGAAACGTAGGGAATACGTGGTATACGGTACGTGGTATATTTATACGTGGTAGAGCCATGCTGCAGCTATATTATAGTTGTAGCACGAATGGGTCGGCTCGACCGGGGAAGGACCACGCTCTCACAGAATACCAGCGTAAAATAGCAGCTTGACGCTGTTGTGTTTCGTATGGTGAGTGTAGAGAACCGGCGACCCTTTTTACTGGAAACGAGGCATTCCATCTTAGTCCTTACGGGTGACAACGCATCTGCATTTTGATCCATAATCGAAGATAAATGTAGATGTCTATGGGCCACAGTAACCACTTACCATCAGGTGGACTGTGTGCTCGTTTGTCACCCTTATTCTATAAAAAAAAAGTATAAAATAATTGAATGTACGCGATAAAATCCGTTAAACTAGTTTTAGTTAAATGTGTAGTGTTCGCGTAAATATATAAAATATTATAAAACTTACATTAATAATATAATATAATTACTTGAGGGAAGGTGGGGGGAGGGGTAACTCTTCAAACTAGGTGAGACAAATCATTTTATTTTATTACGCAGATCTTAGCAAGTAAATTTTTGAAATCTTTAATAATGGATTTCCGCAAAGTAACACCTGATACTATTAATGAACTTACATGTTACGCGGATAGTCACACAGTGTAATCATCATTGAAAATATAAATATATAATATATATATACAGGGTATTTTTGGAACGCTCCCGAAAACTAAGACAGGCGACAGCACCAAGTATACCTTTGATCATGGGTCACAAATAAATTCGATCCTGATGAAAAAAAATCATCTTTTAACAACGTTTTATTAGCTTTATTCACGCGCCATCATGTTAGTACAGCTAAATGAAACGATAATTTCATAAAAAATATCATGAAAACACTGAAACATAAAACCAGCAGTGGAATGACTGAATTGTATCACCTGACTAAAGGTCAATGTACTCGCGAACGCAAATTCGCGCGGCCCGCAACTAGTGGGCCATACCACTACATACGCTAATGAAAAAATACTTAAATGAAATGTAACCAAGGTTGGAGTCATGCGTTTTTATTTATCGTGTAGGTATGTTTATTATTCTCATGTATTCAGTTATGTACCTATTCAGATTAGTTCAGTACTAAGTTATTTAAAAAAAATAGTTATGAAACAGCTTACCGCTCTAAATCCTCCGTGGTCTTATGAGATGCAGCTCAAATTGTGCTCCATTCATTTCAAGGTAGATTTGGGTGCAGGCGGGGCATCATTGTGTGGTCTTCGACACAGTCCGTACATAGTTTCTCGAAAGCATCCACGATCCTTTGGCGCATTTTGTCAGCACTATCACACTCACGATTAAAAACCCTTTCTTTCACATACCAAAAAGAAGTCTAACGGGGTCAGATCTGGTGAGCGAGGTGGCCAAGCGTATGATCCTAGTCTGCCGATCCAGCGATCATCAAATAGCTCATTGAGGCGCTCACGGACTAACCTCACGACATGGTATCGCTGTCTGTTCAGTCGCTGTGGCAGAAACACTGGTCCCAGTATGCGATCCTTAAATAAACCTGCCCATACGTTAACCGACCATCGGGTTTGGTGCCCGGTTTGTCGAACAGCGTGCGGGTTAACCTCTGAATACACGTGTGTATTTCTTCGGTTCCACAGGCCGTTTCTGGTAAATGTCGACTCATCCGTCCAGATAATGTGCTCAATGGAACCAGGTACACGTTGTCGCTGGTATAATAACCAACGGCAGAAAACTCGTCGGCGGTCGTGATCGCCGGGAACTAAAGCTTGCATTTTATGCAATTTGTATAGCCGCATTCGGTTACGCTTCAACACTTTGTGCACTGCACAGTATGTCACACTTGTTCCATCCCGACGTCTTAACAATTTATTTGGCGATACTTCGTGTACCTGGATTCGGATAACATGTTGCTGTATTCACAATCACTATAAAAGTACGCGTTAAGCATTATTAAAACAAAAAACGTAACAACGAGAATAATACCAACACGTAATCACAAGTAATAACAATACGATTGAGCTGTCGCTCGCGCACGCGTGTATAAAATCAACACGGAACTGTTTCAAAAACTACAATTAATAACGAACCCCAACAAAACTGAAACCTACTGCTAGGACAGTTATTATACTCTTTGTCTACTGCGTCACAGCGTGAGGCGACACGAGCCGGCCGGGTTACATTCTGCCGTCGTCGGGTTACATAAAGAAGGACGCAACTAACAAAAACGTAAAATGGAAATAAAAAATAAATTGATGAATTTTTCTTTCAGACCCTGTGTCTAAAGTATATTAAAAGGTATCTATATGAAAATTGAAATATATACGTAGAGACATGAAGATTTTAAGGACGAACAAATTTTTTGATAATTTGTTTATTTATTTAAATAAAACGAAATTTCCTTTTCATCTTAGCTTCAAAAATACACCTGGCAACACAAAAACATCGAAGGAAAGACGCATATAACTATTTGCGTCTTTCCAACCTAATAAATTTAAAAAAAAAACTGCCATTCATTTAACAATTTTACATATTTTGGAAAGGTCATTTGAAGTTGAAAGGACGCTAATAGTAATTTACTACTTTTTTTTTTAATAAATATTAGAAAAGCATTGGTAGTGAGACACAAAAAATAACAACCCGCAACTCTTGAGTAATGATTTTAAAGGGGATATCATACAAGACTTACTACGATAATAATTAAAAATTAAAAATTTTGTACAACCGACTTTAATATAAATAATTAAGGATAACTCAAAAACTATTGGTCTGACCTCGATCAAATTTATATGGGACCACATGTGAAACGCCAGCTCTTAACAATAAGATATAAGCTCTTAATAATAAGATATAGAATAATAAGACAAGACCAAGAATAATTGAAATTTAAGTAATCGATGCAAATATTGTTAAAGATGACGTAGCAACTGGTTAAATAAGTCTTTTCTTTTATGTTGAATTTGTATAAGTCTTTTCTACTAAAAAAAGTCATCTGTGATCAACAGTTACGTCTAAAATTCTTACGATAATTTCTAAAATATTGATATTTGTGAATATTAAAAAAAATTAGTAGATCGCCTTCTTATCATGAATCGAATGGTATATTTAACTCATTTATTCATAAATTGTTAGATGCGCCCTTTTTTCTTACGACCGCAGCATTGTTTCGTACCGAGCTAGATACAGGTCGATAGCGGAGGGGGTGTGGGTACAGTCGCGTTCTAAAGTACTACATGGTATTGGGCTATTGTTTTATAATATTATAGTAATTAATTGTTTTAATGTAGAATCATAATAGGTGTTTTACTAGCTACTTAGAACTTTGGAAGAGGTGGGAATTAAAAATGGATAATGTTTACATGAGCATTATTTGTTATTTCTATCGTAAAATATAAAGTAGTTTGTAACAAGAAAACTTTAGCTAAGGGTTACACGCCGTCCATTATGACGTCTTGGGTCACATGGAAGCCAGATGTTAATGGTGTGTTGGTGTTACTGGATGCTACTTCATCATCACTTTCATCTTCGCTTGAGCTTCCGTCATCAGGTCGATCACATGGTAATTTTTTCGGTATTCTTCCTCCACACTTTTAACTTTACTGCACAATTTTCCCCATTCACCTTCTCCTATCATATTTACCTTTTCGATCACTAGTTTAGTCATAAAACAATAGATATAAATAATTTTTCTTTCCTTCCTTTTTAAAACATCGTCGCGAGTCGCAAAGTAAGCTGTGTATGCGACTGTATTTTTGGAGCGAACAAAGCGCGGGAACCAATAGCATGCAGGCACACTAATACTGGCGGATTGTTCCCCCGTCGCGCGCCTTTCGTACCAATATGTGATAAATCGCTCAGTGCCCAAGTTCAAGGCCAGCGTTTGTTTTTCACCGTTCGCGCGTACATTAACCTCCATTAGTCAGGTGATATCAATTCAGTTTCCACTGCTGGTTTTATGTTTCAGTATTTTCATGATATTTTTTATGAAATTATCGTTTCATTTAGCTGTACTAACATGATGGCGCGTGAATAAAGCTAATAAAACGTTGTTAAAAGATAATTTTTTTTTCATCAGGATCGACTTTATTTGTAACCCATGATCAAAGGTATACTTGGTGCTGTCGCCTGTCTTAGTTTTCGGGAGCGTTCCAAAAATACCCTATATATATATATATATATATATATATATATATATATAATTGAGAACCTCCTCCTTTTTTGAAATTACAATAATACTATCCAACTGCAGAGAGGTGTAAGACAGGGTGACGTTATATTCCGGAAACTCTTCACCACTGCTTTTGAAGACGTTTTGAAGCTACTGGACTGGAAAAGACACTGTATTAACGTCAATGGCGAGTACATCACTCACCTTCGATTTGCTGACGATATAATCCCTATTTATAGTTCTATTAGTTATTAAGTCCTTATAACTTTATGTTTAACTTCAGTTATCACCAGGTGGTCAGTTCTTTCAATAGAGAAGCAGTTTTAAGAGGCGGCTCCTTAATATTTGCTAGTAAATTATTATCATGTAAAGAACGTAAAGATATTGTGAGCCCCTCTGTTGAGAGAACTGTAGAAATGGCATGTGTTGAGTTTGAGCACCTCATTGTGTTAATATATATATATATATATATATATATATATATATATATATCAATTATATTTTACGCGACTTCAAAAAAGAGGAGATTATCAATTCGTATATTTTTTTATGTGTACATCCGAACTTTTTTCTAGGTGAGCCAATTTTGATGATTCTGAAAGCTGATATTTCTCATGTGGTCCCATATAAATTTAAATTTCACCGTTCTTTCACTAGTGTATGATATATACACAAAACAATGCTTCAATTCTGTATTAAGATCAGTCACGATTTGTTAATTCTTCTACTTTAGGGATATCCGTTGTTTGCTTTACCTATTTCCAATCTAATTCATATAATATATTATATATTCATATATAACTAACATTTCATAGCAGGGAAATAAAATATAAAATATTTCACTTCATTCGTATTTGGTGGCCCTGGTGACAAAAAAGTTGTGGATGCCGTCATTGCTTAATAAGCCTGTCAGACATGAGAGGAGGTTGCTGTTTTTTTATAGAATAAGGGTGACAAAAAAACGAGTACAAAGTCCAACTGATGATAATTGTATGCTGCGGCCCTTAGACATCTACATCTATTCTCAATCACGAATCAAAATGCAGATACGTGACACCGCTGAGGACTAAGATGGAATGCCTCGTATCCAATATAAAAGGTCTCCGGTTCTCTCTTCTCCGGATCAATACACTCACCATACGAAGCACAGCTGCATTGAGCTGCTATTTGACGCTGGGATTCTGTGAGGGTGAAGTCCTTTCCTTTCCCTGCTATTTGACGCTGGGATTCTGTGAGTGCGAAGTTCTTTCCTTTCCCGGTCGAGCTGACCCATTCGTGCTACAACTTAAAGATAGCTGTAGCATGGCTCTACCACGTAAAGAGATGGCTTCGCCCTGGTGGCAGAAAAAGTCGCCGATGCCTTCATTTCTCTATAAACCTGTGAAAAATGAGAGGAAGTCTGTGCCCAGCTATGGAACGTTTATAAGATGTAGCTTTATTTTGTTTTTAGGAAGCGATGTTTGTGAAACTAAAAGCGGTACACTTTCTGAATGCGCCACCGTTTATGGACAAACTTCTTATGTTAATTAAACCATTCCTGAAAAAAGAACTTTTAAATTGTTTGATGATTCATAAGACTGGCTCACGGACTATCGGTGAGCACCTGCCAATTGAAGGTCTACCGAAAGAAGCTGGAGGACAGTACAAGACGTTTTCAAAAGCCAAAGGTAAAATTCTTGTTGTAAGTTATCATATATAACCGGCTTTTCTGTTACAACCAGCTTTGGTCAATCGCTTGTCTCCGCTGCTCCTGCACGACAACGCGCGACCTCATACTGCAAAACAAACGATCTCCAAGTTACGAGCTGGGGTGGGAAGCTCTCTGTGATCCGCCGTACTCACTAGACCTTGCGTCTTTAGACTTCTTTCTACTTTTTTCGAGAATTTGCATAACTTTTTGGTGGGAAAAAATTTCAATACCCGAGAGGTAATATAAAATGCCTTTGAAGAATTTGTTGGCTCTCTCCCATCTAATTTCTTCAAGGCCATCATCAATAAACTGCCACTACGTTGGCAAAGATGCATCGATTGCATGGGTGATTACTTTGATTAATATAAATAAAAATATAGAAAAACATTATGTTTACTAATTTCATAAAAACGTCAATTTCCTAAATGAACACCTAATATTACGGATAGCCTTTGCAAAAACGTTATCATATTTTTCACACGGTCAACTTGATTATAAGTGGATTCTGTGACCCATAGACCTTCATCTATCCTTAATTAACAATCAAAATGTAGATGTAGATGCGTTGTCACCCCTGAGACCTAAGATGGAGCCTAGTTTTCAGTAAAAAGTCTCCGGTTCGGTCCGCTTCTCTATATTTTTATTTATTCGGCCGCCTTTTCTCACACGGCCTCCCACAGTATGGACTCGTTGATCGATGGCGTACATTTTGATTTTCAAGGGTGACAACAACATATTATTTATCATAATTTGTTGTTAATTTTAATATAAAATGTTGGACGGTAACCGACATCAATTATGCTAACTTCTTTATTTTACAGAGGATATCCTTGCATTATTAAAAGCAAACGAAGATTTCTTCATATCGGAGGGCAAGAAGAGAGTGGTAGAATCTCTGAGACCGGAAAAACCGAAGAACATTGCCGATTTTTTTGGCGGCATCGAGGGCTCTTTCAAAAAACTTGATATTGACTAATAAACATCTACAATGTAATATTGCTAGTTTTAATTAAAATAATAATAACCTTTCCTGTAGGTGGCCCGATAAGTTCTATACATGGGTAATACCACTCTTATCCTGTATAATATCGTATTGCATTTAAATATCAAATATTGAAACTATACAGTATATAACAAACAACCCGGTGATCCTTTTAATAACGTATAGATGTACATATAAGCGGGACATGAATGACAGTAAATTATTTGGTCGTTATTAAAGGTATTTCGGTGTGCACAATAAGTAAATTACTAAATTCAGTCTTGAGAAAAAATGTTATTTACATCTGAAATAATTGACACGTGTATTGGTAAAGTGGGGTGACAATACTCTTACTCCCCGGCCAATGCAGAGGTAATTAGTCCACAGACAATTTGCAAATAACTTTATATTTAATTTGATTTTTATTGACTTATAAAAAAGGAAGAGGTCCCAATTGTGTCCCAAAAAACTGTATTTTTTTACGTGTGTTATCTCAGGACTTTTTTCTAGATGAAACTAGTAATTACACATCCAACGATTCCACGAACGAATTTTCAATTATTTACATCGTATATTCAGTAGCATTATATTATTTAATTTTATCAGTGACTTACCATTTTAGTTTATTTAGAAGTAAGTAGATGGCGCTATTATGAGTTGAAATAATGAAATCCAAAACTATACTATAAGGCATAATGTCAATTCTGTTAAAAAGTTCTGTTTCAGTTAAAAAATACGCTAGCGATGAGAAACGTTTTAAGGATATCGATTTCATGATATGGTGATATTATGACCATATCATGAAATAGCAATGTTGTGTTTAGTTATTAATATCTTTGAATGATTTCTATTCATTGATTTGGTCAAGCTATATCATGACATGGTCAACAAACAGTGTTAAATATCATCAAATTACCATGAAACGACCATTTAACGAAATGATTGACTACTTTATGATATATGAACAATTCTACGATTTGACCATGACATATATAAAAATATCTTTAATAAAGCTATAATGATAATGAAAATTTTGCAATAATTGCAGACAGACCAGCTTTAATCAGGTTACATATATATTAGTAACTGAAATAAGAACCTTATCAATTATTTAATTTTCATAGACGTCACTATTAACTATTGAAATTATTACACTTTTAAAATAAAATGACAAAAATACTAAAAAAACTAAACGTTAGAATTTTTATATAATTTGAAAAATCTAATTATTTAAACACACAAATGTAAGTTGTTTATATTATTGAATTTATTAGTAACTGAAGGCAAAATATACTACTTTTTCTATTACTTTTTTGTGTAGTTTCAAATTATTTTACCAAGGTTATAATTTGATGTTTTAAATTTTATTTATAAATATGGTATGTATTTGAAAAACACGCGTCATTCCGCCTATAACTAAAATATAATAGACAATTAACATCTAAAAAAAGCAAAAAAAATTAACTTAACCTTCTTTTTTGAAGTTCCGTTAGCGAAAAGAAGTAACCTATAAGTTGCCCTAGGTTTCTAACTACCTACATACAAAATTTCATGTAAATCTGTCTAGTAGTTTTTGCGTGAATCCGAAACACACAGACAGACAGAAAAAAATTCTAAAAACCACTTATTTGACTTCAGAACCCTTTCTTCCCCTGGACTTGTTTTGTCAAGAATATATTAGAATTACAGACACGACTTTTCTACAGATTTATTATATGTATAGATCTCAGTATGTTACTACATGCGTATTGGTTAATATTTATGATATTCTGAAACGAGTATATCCTGCAATGAACAATCGTAGTAGATATATCTGTTTTCTTCAATTATAATATCTCATGGTTCGTTCGAAGTTCGAATCAGTGTATCATATTTTACATGTATTAAATTATTGTTTTATTTTAAATTTCGATGTTAGATGTTATCAAAGAATACATAAATCACTGCGTTTGATGTTTTGTGAAGTGACGCTGTACTGCTATTACAGCGGTATGAAATACTTAGTCTATCGTCCGATATATAGATATTGTATCTATATACGATTGGTATCGCCCACCCCTATACATTCACTCCGAATATACTTTTTACGGTGTAAATATAAAATTTATTAATAACTGCAGAAGAGACCACTGCACCACATATGGAGTACAGATGTTGTAATTGTCTCTTTTGACACCAAAACAACTTATTACGTGTATGTGAATGATTCTGGCCCTTAAATATAGAATTTGTTAATAACTTGACTAAAGCGAAACCTATCAGATCCTAGCATAGCTGGGAACCGTCGTGTAGACATAAGTAATATTTTATATGATCACACACAAAGAAGACGACGGCGCGCGGAGTTCATCGAGGGCCTAGCCGCCCGCGAAGTAGTGGCGTTGGGATAGGCCTTACTTGCGACAAATCCTTTATTTATAGAACACTCTTATTCTATGAAAAAGGACAATATATACAATAAACGATCCTCCTGATGGTAAATGGATGCTGTGGCCTATAGACATCTACATCCATCCTAGATTAAGAATCAAAATGCAGATGCGTTATCACCCCTGAGGGCTAAGATGGAATGCCTCGTTTCCAATAAAAAGGGTCTCCGATTCTCTACTCTCACCATATGAAAGACAGCAGTATTGAGCTGTTATTTTAGACCTCATGCCTACGAGACGGTTTTTCGCCGGAGCTAAGCCCAGCGTCAAACCGGGTCTACGTCCGGTCGTCAGTATTGTATGGGACACTATGAAACCAATCACACGACGCCGGCGCTAGCGCCGGCTCACCGGGCAGCCGGGCACGATGCTCGCCTCTATAAAACCGGGTCGTGTATAAACCGCCTTGTGTACAAGCTCGGACGGTTTCTATCAGGCGCCGGCAAAAAACCAGGGTGTGTTAAAACCGTGTCGTGGGCAGGAGCATTTAACACTGGTGTTCTGAGAGGGCGTGGTCTTCCCCAGTCGATCCGACCCATTCGTGTTATAACCATAATATAGCTGCAGCATGGCTCTACAATGTACTTCCTACATCAACACTTCAATCTCAGACATATTCGTGAATGCTCATTTAAAATATTTAATATAAATTCTAAATTATCGTACCTACTTAGTGAATAAACCTATATTATACAGTTTACCTTTTATTTTGCCGACCATAATGATTATATTCAATATCCGGCTCGAAGGACTTGTCTATTTTTGTTTTACAGAAGAGGGCCATTAGAGCTATTTACAATCTAAAACCGAGAGAGTCTCTTAGAGATAAATTTAAAGAAATTAATATATTAACTTTGGCCTCTCAGTATATTTACGAAAATTTAATGTATGTTCACAAAAACAAAGATAGTTTTAGTAAAAGAAGTGATATGCATTCTGTAAACACTAGGAACAAACACAAGCTAGTGATACCAGTTTCTCGACTCCACAGAGTCAGTAATTCATTCTTGGGGCAATGTATACACTATTACAACAAGGTCCCGGAAAGTGTACAGGTTCTCTCTATTACCAAGTTTAAATGTTTTATTAAGCTGAAACTGTATAAAAAGGGTTATTATAGTATAAATGAATACATGGTTGATAATAACCCCTGGGAAGGAGGTGATCGCTTCCAAGCAGTTTCTAAAATAAATTTTGTAAATAGTTCGTAATGATTTATATTGTAAAATTTATTTTAAAAAAAAGTCCCGCTGGGTTTCTTGCTGGTTCTTCCCAGGACAGAGGGTTTTTTTCGAACCAGTGGTAAAGTAAAAAATGACTTTCAATAAGAATTACACATGTAATGTATATTGAATAAAAAATATTCTATTCTATTCTATTCTTCTTTGGTATTAAAACATAATATATTGGTTATATGAGTCATTTTAGTCCATAAATATATATTTTGTAATAACTCGACTACAACGCCACCTAATGGATCTTACCATATCTATGAACAATCGTCTCGACAAAATAAATGTATTTTGTGATTATGATCACAATGGGTCGTCCGAATTGTTCCGGGTCTGGATATTTGTCCTTGTGCAATTTATGTACGTAAACTGCATCCACGATACAGGATAAAATCCCAGTGTGGGAGTAAAGTTTTCATAAAAGATAAAAATGATGAAACAATCATAGGAGATAGCAATAAAATTTGCACAGGTGTTGGAGATGGTTACTACTACTTTATTTTATAGGAGAGGGGGCAAACGAGCATGCGGCTCACCTGATGGTAAGTGACTACCGCCGCCCATGAACAACTGCAACACCAGGGAGGGAATTGCAGATGCGTTGCCGGCCTATTAAAAAGGAGTACGCTCTTTTCTTGAAGGTCCCTAAGTCGTATATCGTACGTTGAAATACGAATCTTTCATCGGTAAGTTTGTGCGGAAACTATCTTGATCCATGCTTACGTAGAGAAAATTGGTGAAAGAGTTGAATGATGTTTTACATTCCTGCTGATCCAGTACCCAGTCCTCGCGCAAGCTCTAAGTAATGTAACTCTTCGGTTTTCTTGAATACATTTTTCATCTCAAGTATCATTTCAAGTAACTGTGGTTGGCAGCCGACTTGTCTTCACTTGATTTTGAAAGCTTGCCCGTATAATTTTGAATTCAGCAAAACAACTGTTGCTAACGAGTTGTGTGAATAGCCTTAAGATGCGCAATAGTTGATTTATAGGTATTTGGTGAAGTGCAAGGGCGCGGGGTATTCACAAAATATAGAATAATTACAACTTTTAACAAAAAGTAAAAACTGACTTCAAATTCTCCAAAGTTATATGGAACCATAAAAAACAGAAAAACAAAAGACAAAAAAAGAATCATCAAAATTGGTTCACAAACTGCGAAGATATCGCGTAACATACCTACAAAAAAACATACACGAATTGAGAACCTACTTCTTTTTTAAATAAGTTAAAAAACGTCCATAATGTGTTGATATACAAAATATTGACTTTTTTATAAAATTGATTTGACAAATAAACTGACAGCCTGCCTGTTGGTAAGAACTAAGATGGAAGGTCTCACAGTCTGTAATAGTACTGGCTCTCTATATCCCTTCGGAGCGGAACAAACCAGTGCATGCACCGCTATTTGGCGGGAGGAAATAGATGAAAGGGTGATACCTACCCAGATAGACTCCTTGACATAAAAGTAGTGTCACCGCTTAAATAGATATCATCATCATCACAGCCCTTCCCAAGTTCACTGCTGAACATAGAACTTCCCAAAAAAAATCCTTTATTTCCAAAAGTTTATTACAAACATTTGTCGAGTTTTCCCTTTAAGTAGTCGTAGACACTTGTGTTGGGATTAACTCCCTACTTCCCTTACGGTCGGCTAAATAAAACTATTTAACTATGTATATTATATCTGGAAGGTTGGAATAATTAACATGCATAATGGTTTAGTTTAATTTAAATTGCAGCGCTACTGGCGTGATGAACTATGTTCATATAAGCGTGTATGTTAATATAAATGTGGGTAATGAGTGTGTATATATGTTAATGTGTGTCTGTGCATGCTAATGTGTGAGTGAATGTGTGTGTGTGTATGCGTGCGTGCGTGCGTGCATGCGTACGTGCGTGCGTGGGCGCATGCGCGCGTGGGCGCGTGTTCGTGTGCGTGTGCGTGTGCATGTGCGTGTGCATGTGCGTGTGCGTGTGCGTTTGCGCGCGCGCGCGCGCGCGTGTGTGTGTGTGTGTGTGTGTGTGTGTGTGTGTGTGTGTGTGTGTGTGTGTGTGGTGTGGGTGTGTGTGTGTGTGTGCGTATGTGTGTGTGTGTGTGCGTGTGCGCGTGTGTGTGCGTGCGTGTGTGTGTGTGTGTGTGTGTGTGTGGTGTGTGTGTGTGTGTGTGTGTGTTGTGTGTCTTAAATAGATATCACCATCATCACAGCCCTTCACAAGTCCACTGCTGAACATAGGTCTTCCCCAAGGAATGCCACAAAGTATAGCCCTGAGCCACCTGCATTCATCGACTTCCTGCATGTCTTACGAGGTCGTTACTCCATCTAATGAGGAGCCACCCTACACTTCGTCTACCGATACGCCACCTTTCTTCTCCATCGGTTGTCGGTTCTTTGAACTATATGACCCGCCCATTGCCACTTCAGCTCATTAATTCGTTGGACTGCTTTGTTTTTTTTTTTTAATATAAGGTGACAAAAGAGCACATGAAGGACCACGACTAAGCTCAATATGTCATCACTGATAACACACACTTATCATACAATATTGTTTTCAAGATATGTCGTAATCTCCCGAACGTTACCCAGCCGAGTTGAATCCGTCGATTGACCTCTCGGTCGAAGTTAAACTATTTGTGCCGCACAACAACCGCTTAAAATTTAGCCTTAAATAGACATACATAATATAAGAAATTTAAGGTTAAACAAAAATATTGAAAATACTAAAATCTCCTAATCTAAACTGCTTAAAATACCATGAATGAGGTCGGTATGATAAGTAACTAGCCTAATAAGAAAACACTTAACTTTCCGTGATAGAATTAAATTTATTTTTCTACATAGTCTCCGTGAACCTCTACGCACTTATTCCACCTTCGTTCTAAATCAATAGTGCCTTCCATAAAATGATTTTTTTCGAGGCCTGCAAAATACTCCTCTACAGTAGCTATGACTTCATCATTTGTGACAAATTTCTGTCCGCCCAAAAAAGTTTTGAGCTTAGGAAATAAGTGGAAGTCTGATGGCGATAGATCAGGCAAATAAGGTGGGTGGGGCAGCAAATCATACTTCAATTCGTTGATTTTTGCCATAGCTTTAATACATGTGTGAACCCTAGCGTCTTGCTGGAAGATGATTTTTTTTTTCACCAAACCTGGTCGTTTTTACTTAATACATTGATGAAGCTTATCTAGAAGATTAGCGTAGTATTCTACATTAATTATTTGGCCTTTAGGAAGGTAATCTATTATCAAGATCCTATCTGCATCCCAAACGACGGAAGCCATCACTTTTACAGCCATAGCTTTTTTTGGAGCCGGGCATCCCGATTGAGTCCACTTTTTTGATTGAATTTTTGACTCTGGCGTGTAATGATAAACCCATGTTTCATCTGTTGTTACAAATCGACGTAAAAAATCGGCCTTGTTACTCTGAAAACGGTACAAACATTCGTTTGAGTTTTGCACCCGAATCCTTTTCTGATCGTGCGTAAGCAATCGCGGCACCCAACGGGCCGATAACTTTTTCATATTTAATTCCTCACTTAGGATATGATGTACCCGTTCTTTTGAGATACCTGTAGTGTCAGCTATTTCAGATAACTTCAATCGTCAATCTGCTAAAACCATATCATGTACTTTCACGACTATTTCCGGAGTCGTGACGCTTTTTAGACGTCCGGGGCGGGCTTCATCTTGGACACATATACGACCGCGTTTAAACTCAGACACCCAGTTTTGGACTGTGGCATGAGAAGGAGCACATTCACCCAAAACATTATTTAACTCGTCATAGATATCTTTCCCCTTCATGTCCTTCATATTAAGAAACATTATCACCGCTCTTTGTGCAATTTTATCCACTTTGAAAACAGTTGACGAAATATATTTTCAAAGGACAAAAAATCAATAACATTTTCACGCCACCAAATTCAAATTTAGAACACAGGTGGCCAGAGATACGAATTTAAAAATGTCATATATATTTTTTTAATTTTAACTTTTTAAATAGCAGTGGCTAAAATAATATAAAACAACAAATTGAACAAAAAGTATCCAATGTGTTGTAATAATTGCAAGCGCCATTTTTGCAGCTATAGGTATTAGTAGTACAGTTGTAACACGAATGCGTCGGCTCGACCGGGGAAGGACCACGCTCTCACAGAATACCAGCGTAAAATAGCAGATTAATGCTGATGTGTTTCGTATGGTGAGTGTAGAGAACCGGTGACCCTTTTTACTGGAAACGAACCATTCCATCTTAGTCCTCACGGATGACGGTGCATCTGCATATTGCAACCTAAAATAACATAAAACAAGAAATTGAACAAAAAAGTATCCAATGTGTTGTAATAGTTGCAAGCGCCATTTTTTGCAGCAATAGGTATTAGTAGTATAGTTGTAGCACGAATGGGTCAGCTCGACCGGGGAAGGACCACGCTCTCACAGAATACCAGCGTAAAATAGCAGCTTAACGCTGTGTTTCGTAAGGTGAGTGTAGAGAACCGGAGACCCATTTTACTGGAAAAGAGGCATTCCATCTTAATCCTCACGGGTGACGACGCATATGCATTTTGATTCTTTATTGAGGATAAATGTAGATGTCTATTGGTCACAGCAACCACTTACCATCAGGTGGACTGTGTGCTCGTTTGTCACCCTATACTATAAAAAAACATTAACATCGGAGAATACATTTTCTTATCTCATTTCATAGTTGCCGTAAGAAGCGGTACTTGAAAATTCCAAAAAGCTGTGACAGACCATGATGCTTCCATCATATCATCATAGCAATAAAACTATTTTATAAGAAGTAAAGATAAAAGTAAAGGCACAACCAAAAACCAAAATAAATGCCAACAAAATCCATTGCTGTGCATAGGCCTTTAATATTGTTAGTCACTGTACTTAAATTGCCTGTATGAAGCTGTCACTCGAGAACCTGAATTCACAAATTCCCGATACGTTTTCATATATATATTCCAGATATCTGTTCCTAATTTACTGTGTTGATTGATTTCTACTACATGTCAAACATCACGCCAACACTGTGTTGTAGTCGAAGTCAATTAAATACGCTTCATTAAGGATCACTCAAAAACTCCTGGTCAGATCTTAATCAAACGTATATGGAACCACATGAGAAGCGCCAGTTTAAAATAAAAAAGGAATCAACAAAATCGATTTACCTACACACACAACTTAATGGAATCCATTATAAACTGCCAGCTCATGAGGTACCTTGAGGATCACCAGCTGATTAGTGACCGCCAGTACGGTTTTCGTCGAGGTCGATCAGCTGGTGATCTTCTAGTCTATCTGACTCATAGATGGGCGGAGGCAGTAGAGTCCAAGGGGGAGGCATTGGCCGTTAGTTTGGACACAGCAAAGGCCTTCGATCGGGTCTGACACAAAGCGCTTCTTTCGAAGCTTCCTTCCTATGGGCTTCCCGAGAAATTGTGCAAATGGATCACCAGCTTCCTTGCTGATCGGAGTATCAAGGTCGTAGTAGATGGTGCATGCTCTGATTTCAAGCCTATTAACGCTGGTGTTCCACAAGGCTGCGTTCTATCACCAACGCTGTTTCTCCTGCATATCAATGATATGTTGCTAACTGGTAGCATTCATTGCTATGCGGACGACAGCACTGGTGATGCCTTATATACCGGCCGTGCCAATATTTCTCGAGAAGACGTCGCTGAGTACCGGGACAAACTTGTGTCTGAAGTCGAGTCTTTGCTTAACAAAGTCTCGGATTGGGGCCGACTAAATCTAGTCCAGTTCAATCCCCAGAAGACACAAGTTTGCGCGTTTACCGCTAAAAAGAACCCCTTTGTCGTATCTCCTCAGTTTCAAGGCACTCCCCTTGCTGCCTCAGCTAGTATCGGAATCCTTGGCGTCGACATATCGAATAGTGTGCAGTTTCGTGGTCACTTGGAAGGGAAGGCCAAATTGGCCTCTAAAAAGCTTGGCGTGCTCAGCAGAGCGAGACAGTATTTCATGCCGACACATCGCTTGCAACTTTCCAAAGCGCAAGTTCGGCCCCACATGGAATACTGTTCTCATCTCTGGGCCGGGGCACCCCAATGCCAGCTCCTTCCACTTGACCGCATCCAGCGTAGAGCGGTTCGAATCGTCGACGACCGAGTTCTTTCTGATCGGCTCGATACACTGGCACTGCGTAGAGATGTGGCATCTCTTTGCGTATTTTATCGCATCTATCACGGGGAGTGCTCTGAGGAATTGTTCGGACTAATTCCAGCCGCTCAATTTCACCATCGCACATCGCGACAAAACTTGCGTTACCATCCATACCATCTGGATGATTGGCGGTCCAGCACTGTGCGATTTAGAAGAAGTTTTCTTCCTTTGCACAACTTCCTTGTGGAACCAATTACCACCAGCGAATTTTCCGGACCGATACGACTTAGGAACCTTCAAGAAAAGAACTTACACCTTTCTAAAAGGCCGGCAACGCATCTGCAATTCCCCTGGTGTTACAGTTGTTCGTGGGCGGCGGTAGTCACTTACCATCAGGTGAGCCGCATGCTCGTTTGCCCCCTCTTCTATAAAAAAAAAGAAACAACACAGATAAAAAATACATAATGATTTCTTATATTCACGCGAACACTACGCATTGAATAAAACTAATTTTACAGATTTTATCGCGTTTAATTTATCTATTTTTTTCTTATTTTTATTAATTCCCAACGTTTCGGGTACTATACAGCACCCATGGTCACGGGGGCTGAGGTGATTGACGTCCCTATGTCAGAGATAGCCCGGAGTAACTATAGCTTTTTTAATTATTTATTTTGGTCCGATCTACGCAGAATGAACTTCCTGTGTCTTGAAGTTTTGCAGTGGTATGCTTGGGTTTAGTTTTAATTTTATTAATTACAGGATCCCAAGCAGGTGGGCAAGTGGCAATTTCAATAGCCTCGCGTATCAGCCTTGGCAGGAATCGACGTTCTTTCGCGAGAATTTGTGGTTTATCAAATCTAATATAATGGCGGGGGGCGTCTAGGATATGATCGCAAGCTGCAGACTTCCGGGAACGTTGGTGCTTCACATCAACTATGTGTTCTTTTACGCGGGTTTTTATTGATCGTTTTGTTTGCCCTTACTTTTTCTGATCGTAAAATTGTGAAAGTATCGTCTACGTACCGCTTGTAGAACCTTGGAGTTACTGGTGCAGTAAGAAGGGCTTTCTCCTCAAAGTCCTCCATGAAAATATCGGCGACAATGGGAGATACTGGTGAGCCCATCGCAACACGATCTACTTGCTTGTAAAACTCTTCCTTCCACAATAGAAAGCCAGATGTAAGGTAATGTCTGAGTAATACCGCATATTCCGCTGGCATGATGTTTTCCTCTAGTTTCCTAGTTACAGTTTAGATGCAGTCTTCAACAGGTAGGCATGTAAATAGAGACTAAACATCAGAACTGACCATAATTTCATTGTCAGTAAGACATAGGTCTTTTATCTCACTGACAAAACACAGTCGAGTTGAGAACCTTCTCCTTTTTGGGAGTCGGTTGTCGGTAAATATGAATTATAACGTGTGCCGGGCAAAGCTAGCTTTTTATAGGATAGGGTGACAAACGAGCACACAGTCCATTTGATGGTAAGTGATTGCTGTGACCCATAGACATCTATATTTATCCTCAATAAAGAATCACAATGCAGATGCGTCGCCACCCGTGAGTATTAAGATGGAATGCCTCTTTTCCAGTAAAATGGGTCTCCGGTTCTCTACACTCACCATACGAAACACAGCAGTATCAAGATGTCAGTTTACGCTGGTATTCCGTGAGAGCGTGGTCCTTCCCCGGTCGAGCCGACCCTTTTGTGCTACAACTATACTACTAATATAACTGCAGCATGGCTCTACCACGTATAATAGTGTATTATAAGTAAAATATTTATATGTAATACTTTGTATTTCCTTATGAGAACCAAATTATTTGCGCTAAATGTTAATTTTTAAAACTGCATTACGAGCGCTCGCGTCCATGCAAACAGGGGTCGCTGCCGAGCCTCTCTTCCCGCGCGCGTTCCCCCGCTCACGCCCGGTCACCTGATGTGGCGATTAACGGGACTGGTTGCCGAGGCGTCGAGCGCCACGACAGTAGCTCGACGCGCGGGCCATCGTATAGTGTTGTTTGCGACCGTTAGTAGGTTGCGAACGGCCGGTGTTTGATTTGAAAATTTGGGTTAATTGTGCGCTTAGTTTTGAATTTACTATTGAATATTTGGGTCTAGTTAAGACCGCCTAGAATGGACAGTCGTTTTGCTTCGTTGAACTGCAGGGGCGCGTGTAAAAGGAAGCTTCTAATTCGTGTCGTTTTTTTTGTTAGTACGTTTACGTAACGACGAGGCGTTTGTTTTTGAATTATAGTGATTAAAGTAACTTCGTTTACAAGTAATTTACGTCAATTTGTATAGTGACTGCATGTTGAAGTGTATTTTGCAATATTTAATTTGCTTATGTGACGCGGAACCATCCGCGCACGCCGAGTGGACAGACGGCCTGGAATTTGATGCTCGCATTCCATTTTGAGGGCGTGGCCCGGTTAATTGGTTTTGGAAGTTAATGTTGAATTGTAACGTCGCGTTAAGTGCCTTTTGTGTGTTGACTATTTTCGTTAGTTTTACGTGTCAACGAGACGGATTTTGAGTTCTGATTGCGGGCGTGGTATTTTAATATCGTACGAAAGAATTTTAGCCTGTCGTGTGGAACGCTGAACTTTGAGACTCGAGAAGAGGCTGCGTTCGTTCCCGTGTTTGTAAATTTGTGCTACGTGAACCCGGAACATTGAATATTGAAGTTTGAACGACGGATTGTTACTTGTGTCATGTGTCACTTGTTTTAATTTCGATGAACGTAGAGTTGGTTGACTTAAAAGTTAATTAAATGTACAATAAAGTTGATAAACTGAAATAGTGAAAAGAAGGCAGTAGTTTTCAATTGGTGAACTACGACTGGAGGGAGCGAACATTTGGAGAGCAGCAGCGCCTGTGGATCTTCTCTCCGATTACATCAGACCGTCAGGTTACATGTATATACACTTTCGCACACCACTTTACATACACCTCACTTATCACCTGACTGGTACCCTGTGGTCAACCCTGCCTCCGGAGATCGGTAAGTGTTTGCTTATTTGTCAGCCGTTTTTGAACTTTTATCCATAGGCCATTGGGCCCCTCCCTTGGTTGCCCGTCGCGACTACCACTCATGGGCCCTGGTACGGGCGACCTATGTCGGGGCAGCTAAAGGCGTGAACACAAATGATAATTATAATAACTAAAGTCGAAACTTAAAATGCCCCAGCTTCAAAACAAAGATGCAAAAAAGTATATGGTTTAAGATTTTTGCATACATTACCTACGATAAAATTGATAAGGTTCTCTAAAGCAAGCGGATTTAATAAAAAAGTGATATACACTCTGTAAACGCCAAGAAACTGCGATTGGCAAGCTAGTGACACCAGATTCTCGACTCCACAGAGTTAGTAATTCATATACTCAATTACAACATCTAAGAAAGTATGTATAAAAAATACCAAGTAAAATTTTTTATCAAACCAACACTGTATAATAATGGGTTATTACAATATAAATGAATACATGGTTGATAATAACCCTTGGGAATGAGGTGATCGCTTCCAAGCTAATTTTAAATCATTTAAATAAAACTAATTTTACGGATTTTATCGCGTATATTATCTTATTTTATATTCCCGACGTTTCGGGCACTTTTCAGCACCCATGGTCACGGGGGGAACTGAGGTGTATGACGTCCCAATGTCATAGTTAACCACGGCTACCTTCAGATTAAAAATTATTAATTTTTGTTCCGATCTACGCAGTATGAACTTAAAGTATCATGAAGTCTTGCAGTTGTATGCTTGGGTTGGGATTTAATTTTATTAATTATGGGATCCCAAGCAGATGGTAGCACCCAGTCATCTTCTCTATTGAAAGTAGGATGTTTTTTAATTTCAATAGCCTCGCGAATCATCCTGGGGAGGAATCGGTGTTCTTTAGCGAGGATTTGTGGTCTATCAAATCTAATGTAGTGACGGGGGCGATCCTGTACGTGTTCACAAACTGCAGACTTCCCGGAACGTCGATTCTTCACATCAGCTATGTGTTCTTTAACGCGGGTTTTTATGGATGTTCACGCCCTTAGTTGCCCCGACAAAGGTCGACCGTACCAGGGCCAATGAGTGGTAGTCGCGACGGGCAACCAAGAGAGGGGCCCAAATAGCCTATGGTTGGTTTTAAATTAATTGCAAATAAGCAAGGACAACTTACCGATTTCCGGAGGTAGGGTTGACCACAGGGTAACAGTCAGGTGGTAAGTGATGTGCATGTAAGTAGTATGTAGTAGAGTGTACATGTGTATTTTTATGGATCTTTTAGTTTATCCTATATAAGGGAGACCACATTCACAATCAAGCTTGTACACTCCTGCATCTTGCAGAGGAATATTACACTTGACTGATGGAAAAAACTGACTAATCTTCTTCGGAGCCTTGAAGTATGTTTTAATGGAAGCACGCTTCAAGATGTAGCCAATCTTGTCAGTGACACCTCTGACATATGGTAGTAGAGTAGGCACTCGCTCGACTGTGGCCGGCTTCACTCGTTCACTGTAACGTAGGCGCGGGATCCGAAAGTTATTGTCGTGCAAAACTTGCTTGAAGTGTTGGAGCTCGGCGGCCAGGTGTTTACTGTCACAGATCCCTCGTGCTCTCTGAAACAAAGATTTACCCACGGAAGCTAACTGTGAAGGATGGTGGTGAGAATCACCGTTTAAATATCTATCTGTATGGGTCTTTTTTATATACACAGTGTGGCTCAAGGTGTTATCAGGATTCCGAATTACTAACACATCTAGAAAAGCTAAAGAATTGTTTGCCTCTAACTCCATAGTGAACTGAATTTTAGAATTTAAGGAGTTAAGATGGTCTAAAAATGCAGTTACTTTATCTAAAGGTAGAATTGTGAAAGTGTCGTCTACGTACCGCTTTTAGCATCTTGGTTTTACAGGAGAAGTAAGCAGGGCTTTCTCCTAAAAGTCCTCTATAAATATATCGGCGACAATGGAAGATACAGGAGAGCCCATCGCCACTCCATCTCTTTGCTTGTAAAACTCCTCATTCCACAATAGGTAGTCAGATGTAAGGCAGTGTCTGAGTAATACTGCATACTCTACGGGCATGTTGTTTTCCACTAGTCTTCTAGTAACAATCGAGATGCAGTCCTCAACAGGTAAGCATGTGAACAGAGACTGCACATCAAAACTGACCATGGTTTCATTGTCTGTCAGATGTAGGTCTTTAATCTCGCTGACAAAATGGTAGTAATCCTTTGAGTGTGCTCTTGTATGTCCCCTGAGCGGTGAGAGTATATTCGCTAAGTGTTGAGCCAATCTGTAAGTTGGTGAATGGATGTGGCTCACTATGGGACGTAGTGGAGCATTGGGCTTGTGTATTTTTGGTAACCCATACAACTTCGGTGGTTTTGCACACGTAGGTATTATCGATTTTACGTCTAGATTTAATTTTTCGGAGTTTTTCTTTATGAGATCACTAGTTGTTTTAAGTGTGTTATTTGTTGGGTCATTTTTAACCTTTTTATACGTACTTACATCCGGCACTTATATATATATATATATATATATATATATATATATATATACAATTGTATTTTTGAATTATAATCCGACGTATCCATGACTACCGTGGCATTTCCCTTATCTGCGCAGAGAATTGTGATTTCTAGTTTATTGCGTAGGTTATTCAACGCTTTAAATTCATCTTTGGGTAGCTTCGGTTTTGGCGCTGAACTTCGACGTAACATAGACGAAATGTCTTGCCGTATCGCTTCCAAATCTTCCTTTCGAATATTGTTTTTAAATAAACAGTCCTCAACACTACAGATAATTTTCTCGCACGGTAATTTGTTACGTATGTAACTGAAATGTAATCTAAAATGTTACGTCGAAGTTCAGCGCCCAAACCGAATCTACCCAAAGATGAATTTAAAGCATTGAATAACCTACGCAATAAACCAGAAATCACATAAAGTAACTGACATTCATAAAGTAACTGCATTTTTAGACCATCTTAACTCCTTAAATTCTAAAATTCAGTTCACTATGGAGTTAGAGGCAAACAATTCTTTAGCTTGATTGTGAATGTGGTCTCTCTTATATAGGACAAACTAAAAGATCCATTGTTTAGGTCAAAATCGTAATATTTTAAAAAACTTGCATCAAGATGCGCGTGCGGCGCGTAATCTGATGATATTGAGGTGAGGTAAACGCCGCCGGGGGGGGGGGGGGGGCGTGTGCCGCTTCCCGTCTTTCGGCCGCGTAGGCTAGCAACAATGTATTGAACGCCGCGGCATTGTCGACTAGTGTTGTTTACGACCGTTAGTGGGTCAGGCACGGATGGTGTCCATAATTATACGCGTCGTTTGAATTTGCTATCGAATATTTAGGTCCGGTTGGGACCGCCTCGAATTGAGTGTCTGTTTTGAGTGTTACGTGACAAGAGGCCTAATTTGAGTTTTGAGTGATTAAATTAACTGATTGCCAATAATTGTTGCGCGACCGACGGCTTGTATTGAGTTTGAATTATTAACTTAACCTTGATTGACATTAATTCAAGACACGAGAAGAGGCCGCGTTTGTTCCCGTGTTTGTAATTTTGTGCTAAGTGAACCCGGAACATTGAATATTGAACTTTGAACGACGGTTTGTTACTTGTGTCGTGTGTCACTTGTTTTAATTTCGATGAACGTTGAGTTGGTTGACTTTGAAGTTAATTAAATGTACAATAAAGTTGATAAACAAATATAGTGAAAATAATAGCAGCAGTTTTCAATTGATGATCGACCACTGGAGGGATCCCACATTTGGAGAAAATCAGCGCCTGAGCATCTGCGATCCGACTTCACCGGGGATGTCAGGTTACACATGTACACTCTACTGCACACTACTTACTAACCCTACCTCCGGAAATCGGTAAGTTGTCCTTGCTTATTTGCAATTAATTTAAAACCAACCATAGGCTATTTGGGCCCCTCTCTTGGTTGCCCGTCGCGACTACCACTCATGGGCCCTGGTACGGTCGACCTTTGTCGGGGCAACTAAGGGCATGAACATCCATAAAAACCCGCGTTAAAGAACACATAGCTGATGTGAAGAATCGACGTTCCGGGAAGTCTGCAGTCTGTGAACACGTACAGGATCGCCCCCGTCACTACATTAGATTTGATAGACCACAAATCCTCGCTAAAGAACACCGATTCCTCCCCAGGATGATTCGCGAGGCTATTGAAATTAAAAAACATCCTAATTTCAATAGAGAAGATGGCTGGGTGCTACCATCTGCTTGGGATCCCATAATTAATAAAATTAAATCCCAACCCAAGCATACAACTGCAAGACTTCATGATACTTTAAGTTCATACTGCGTAGATCGGAACAAAAATTAATATGTTTTAATCTGAAGGTAGCCGTGGTTAACTATTACATTGGGACGTCATACACCTCAGTCCCCCCATCGTGACCATGGGTGCTGAAAAGTGCCCGAAATGTCGGGAATATAAAATAAGTTAATATACGCGATAAAATCCGTAAAATTAGTTTTATTTTAATGTGCAGTGTTCGCGTAAATATAAGAAATCATTAATTTTAAATAAGTTTTGTAAGTATTTTGTATTATCTTTTATAAACACAATCGATGGTAAGTGGATGCTGTGTGATCTATATATTTAACTCATTTTTGAATGTTTTGTGGGTTGGAACGTTTTTGTATAACTACGTCTTATTGGAGGTATTTTTAATCTTATTAGGGTTAAGTTTATTCAAATTCGTAAAGGTCCTAATAAAACTGGTTATAAAGGTATTTTACAACATGTGTCAGTACTTCGTTGTGTGCTAAATAAACGAAGAAGTAAGACGACTTATCCGAGTCTGTAACCTGTGTCTGCTGTCACTGTGATACAATATATCTATGTATGTGGAATTGTTAGCACCTAGTCAGGTCATAAGTATTGTCACACAGTAAAAACTTTTCTTTTAGAATGCTGGCCACAAAAAAGTTTATTGAATTCGAATTGTTCATGAAAATAAAACTGTATACTTTTTAGAATTTTACTCATTTTAAATATGGAGTGGACGCTTAAAGAAAACCGTGTTGCAGTTATTGCGTTGCATCGTTGCGGTTACGCGCCAATTCAAATTTTTGACATACTGAAAAATTTTAATATAACCAAAAGATTCATTTATCGTACCATCAAACGATACAATGAAGACTCTAGTGTAGATGAAAGGTGGTCGCCCGTGGTCTGTTAGGACTCCAGCAGTGATAAAAACTGTAAAGGCGCGAATTCAAAGAAATCCCAAACGTAAGCAAAAACTGTTGGCCCTTCAGATGGGGTTAAGCAGAACCACGGTGTAAATGGTGTTAAATGAAGACTTAGGGCTTCGGGCATATCGAAGAAAAACAGGACATCGTTTGAATGCTCGTCTAATGGACCTGAGACTGAAGAGATGCCGCGCTTTGTTGAACCGGTACGCGGGAAAAAATATCGGGAAATTCTTTTTTCGGGTGAAAAAATTTTTACCGTAGAAGAGATCTATAACAAACAAAATGATAAGGTGTACGCACACAGTAGTGAAGAAGCGAGCAACCGTATTCCGCGTGTCCAGCGTGGTCATTTTCCATCCTCGCTCATGGTATGGTTGGGAGTTTCTTATTGGGGCTTAACAGAGGTACATTTTTGTGAGAAAGGTGTAAAAACGAATGCAGTTGTGTATCTAAATACAGTCCTGACGAACCTTGTGGAACCTGTTTCTCATACCATGTTCAATAACAGGCACTAGGTATTCCAACAAGATTCGGCGCCAGCTCATAGAGCGCAGAGCACACAAGACTGGCTGGTGGCGCGTGAAATCGACTTCATCCGGCACGAAGACTGGCCCTCCTCCAGTCCAGATTTGAATTCGTTAGATTACAAGATATGGCAACACTTGGAGGAAAAGGCGTGGTCAAAGCCTCGTCCCAATTTGGAGTCACTCAAGACATCCTTGATTAAGGCAGCCGCCGATATTGACATGGACCTCGTTCGTGCTGCGATAGACGACTGGCCGCGCAGATTGAAGGCCTGTATTCAAAATCACGTAGGTCATTTTGAATAAACTTTAGTGTCATAAGAATCTATGTTTTGTTAAGTTCATTTTTGTATATAAATGGTTACATAGTGAATAAACTTGTTTCAATTATTTTATATTAAACATGTGACAGAATTTATGACCTGTCTAGGTATATTGTTTTAATTTGTATGTGTGAGTTTCGTATTGATAGACAATTGTTTTTGTGTGCGCAGATTTCCCTCCCTCCTTCGGAAAAAATGCTATGGCTACTCCCCTCCGGTCCGCCTGTGGCCCATGTAACTCTATGTCTCGGACATATAAACTCGCTATCTCTTATAAAAGAGACCGTTGTTAAATGACAAGTTTCAGAACGCTCGTGATCCTACATCATTTTTAACGTAACAACTTACCGGCCAAACGTTTCAACATTACGCGTGCCTTGTGAACTTTTAAATTTAATCTGTGATATAAGGAAATAGTTTTTTTAGTGTAATCACTTGTGAATTGACGTAAGTATTAATATTAAACTATATTTTATGCTGTTTTAGATAGATCACATTTTATAATTATAACTGACTGTACATACAGGTTTTTTTTCTCTAAAACCACCATTTTTTACCAGAAACCTGTCTATCAACAATGTTAAGACAACTATTTTGGAAAGATTGTTTTAACATTAATTCATAGATACATTTCATTAATTACAGCCTATCATAATCTAAAACAATACTTGCTACTAAGCGTGGCAACTATGGCACGTAGTAGAGCCACGCTGCTGCTATTTTATAGCTGTAACACGAATGGGTCAGCCCAACCGCGGTAGGACCACGTTCTCACAGAATACCAGCGTAAAATACCAGCTTAATGTCGCTGTGGTTCGTATGATGAGTGTAGAGAACTGGAGACCATGTTTACTGGAAACGAGGCATTCCAACTTAGTCCTCAGGGATGACAACGCATCTGTATTTAAATTGTTAATCGAGGATAAATGTGGATGTATATGGGCCACAGCATCCTCTTACCATCGGGTGGACGGTGTGATCGTTTGTCACCCATATTCTATAAAAGAAACTATCACTACAACAAGGTGCCGGAAAGTGTACAGGCTCTCTCTATTACCAAGTTTAAATGTTTTGTTAAGTTGAAACTATACAAAAAGGGTTATTATAGTATAAATGAATACATGGTTGATAATAACCCCTGGAAATGAGGTGTTCGCTTTCAAGCTGTTTCTAAAATAAATTTTGTACTTATATAGTTTGTACAACCATTAATGTAAAAATTTGCTTTTAAAAAAAGTCCCGCTGGGTTTCTTTCTGGTTCTTTCCAGGACAGAGGTTTTTTTTTCGAACCAGTGGTAAAGTAAAAAATGACTTTCAATAAGAATTACACATGTGATCTATATTGAATAAAAAATTATTCTCTTCTATTCTATTCTATGAAAATTAATTTCCTTAGGAGGCTATACACAGGGGAGGCCTATATTAAGCAATGGACTATGAGAGGCTGTAATGATGATGATGATTCTCGATTAAGAATCTTAATGCAGATACATTGTCACACTGAGCGCTTAGATGGAATGTATCGTTACCAGTAGGGTCTCTATGAATATGGGTTGCTTTCATCGCCCATGGTCACGAGAACATCACGGTGGTTACCACCGTAAGTTAAAATTAAACACAATAAGAACCCTTAAAATTAGATTAAGTAAGTAGATTTGTTTTTAAACAAGTTTTGATTCCAGTAGGGGTTCGTATTCCGACCCGTGGCGGACAGGTATTCGAACCACTGAGCCACACGCTCAACTCCAAAATATACCGCAACACAAATGAATACTAAACACATAAACAGCAACACATTTACCATTTACAGCAAATTATGTAAATTAATACAATTTTAATTTTAATGCAATTTATACTTCCGTGTAAAAATAATCACCTCTTGTACGCAAAAAATACAAAGAAGCCGGTTGCAGGACGTTTAGTAAAGGCTAAAGGTTAATTTATATTTTTAGCTATTTTTAAATTCAATTTTATATAATCTACACAGAATCAACTGCAACGGAGCATGGAGGTTTTTTTTTGGGTTTCTTTGCTTAGAGTAAGAAAACATAATAACAATGACGCTCATATATTTGTTATTATACTTTTAAAAAGTCTGTTTCAAAATAGGTAACTAGTTTTAGGTTAAGTTAGGTTACTTGATTGCCCCCCCCCCTCCCCCTGAAGGAGTTCCCACGTTGTCATGACGGGGGAGGGGGGGGGGGGCTTAGGAGCCGTGGCTTGGTCACCAATGGTGAACGAAGAAGATTCCACTTGGCTGGCCCGAGGCTTGTCTAGCCCACTCCGGATGCGCGTTGTTAGACTGTGACAGGAAACGTGTCTCCCTTTACCCGTCGCAGTCGAGGTAGAGTCCCGTGGAAACAGGAGTGTTGGTATGACGATGCGCCACTTGCTCTATCCTCTACGACTCTGGCGGGGACGCACTATTGAGGCGGTAGTGATGGGGAGAGCATTGACGGTATAACGAGGCGCCGCTCTCCCTACCCTTCGTGGCCGAAACTTGATTGGCAGCAGGGACACAGGCCGGATCTGCCGCTGGGGTCGGGAGGCCTGGTGCTTACGGGTGCTTGAATTTTCCTGTTCCATGGGCTCTAGCTACAGATGGGCAACGAACTCTGACGGGCCCGTTGCCCAGCCGGATGTAGAGATCACGGAAGATGTGTGTTGTGTTCCTGGTAAGCCTTACTTGAGAAGGAGAAAGGGGTGGAGAAGCTCAACTAGCGCCGCGGATGTGTGTGATAGTGTTTCCGTGGCCTGCCAATACCTGGTGAAGGTGGAACATAATGGGTTTTATATAGGTGGATATGCGTAGGCATTTCCACTTGTAAAATGTAACATTGATACAGTAGGGCAAATTGGCGCGAAAATGTTGAGACCATCTTCAGTCCTCACTCACTCTCCCTTGTGACATTGATTTCTGATTAACCGGTTCAGTGCGGATGGCACGCCAGTCTTGTCATCGATTATTTTTGTGTGGCGTATGACACGCGAGTCGTGTCTTTTTTTAAATCGTTATAGCTCGCTCAAATTGCGTTTTTGGAAGATTTATCCAGAACAAAATAGTCATTATTTTGCAAGTAGTTCATGCCTACAGCTTCGTTTCTGGATATTTTGAAAATTTGTAATTTTTAGGGGTTCACAACCTTTTTTTAACTTGTACATGGTACTCTTTTTAATTTGTGGGTTTTAAATCATGTTGTGGAAAAATATATAGTCTAATAAGTAACAAATAATAGCACTCATTGCGATCGCTCACAAACTCAAGTTATAAAGAAATTTTTGGAAAACAAGTCTCCTGTTAAAAAAAAACAATGAGTTTGTCTTATTGTTTAATTTTGCTTAAAATGGTTGAACTGCCGTCTTATTACTATCATATGGTCGAAAAGACCTACAAAGTACCATGTGCCCTTGTGAAATGGTATAAGGTTTATTTTTGCTTGAAACAGTTCGAAACAGTCTTGTTTTGCTATTATTACTAATTAGACGTTTTCAGATTAACCTTACTCTTACATTTGTATAACATTAAATAATATCTAACATTTGTAAATATCAATGAATCATAAACCTTATTTTTTCCAAATTAAGGTTCTTGATTGTTTGATATTTACAAATGTTATTCATTATCATCATTAGAGCCCTTCACAAGTCTAGTGCTGAACATAGGCCTCCCCCAAAAAATGCCACCTCAAATGTTATTATTAGGTGAAAATTTAATTCAATAAAAACCAAAGATTTCCAGGGTGATTTAGCTGTATAATATTTTTAATTTTATTGATACTGGCAGGGCAACAAAAATTAATAATTTTTAATCTGGAGGTAGCCGTGGTTTGTCATTGGTACGTCATACACCTCAGTCCCCCCCCCCTTCCCCATGACCAGGGGTGCTGTAAAGTGCTCGAAACGTCGGGAATATAAAAATGAGTTTTATTTAAATGTGTAGTGAATAGAAGTAATAATTCTATGGTGTAGTGTTCGCGTAAATATTAGAAATCGTCACTCGATATGTTGGCGTCGAGGATTCCAATGCTGCCTGCAAGATACGACGAAGAGGTACTATTTAGCGGTAAACGCTCGAACCTGTCACCGGTTACCCACACTTGCCATGCAAAATGCAGTAGTAATAAATACTGCTTCTTCACACCAGTATTCTGTGAGGCCATGGTAGGTACTTCCCCGGTTCAAGCCAGCATAAACATACTGTGAAAGATTGCATCTCGTTCACGTATTGACCTCTATTTATTTTAGCATTCAATTTCCGCCAAAACGTCTTGGTGTGAATTTTACGTCAATTGTAAAACAAATACACAAAATAATAAGAAGAATAAATAATATATATTTTATTGCAAAGACAACGCGGTCTAACATTGACAATTAAATATTATTATTTACGTTTAAATATTAATTATATTTTTTATCAAAATAGACTGCTAATAAGAACGACATTAGCATAGCAGAACTTTATAATTTTGATTCGCATTCATACAAGTCATTAATATGTATGGACCTGAACAAGTTTTCTTATTACCATATAATGAAGATTTTAAGTACCTAATTATCATTTATCATGGTTTTTTACGTCTTCATTAATATCACTTAGTGGTCTTAAAGAAACTTGTGGTGTAAAATTCTTTGTCGAAATTTATCGAATAACTAGCGATCTGTCCTGCCTGCCTGGATAATTATGATCTATTAATGTAGCGTTAAGTAGATTAAAGATAGTCAAATACCATTTATGTTATCAATGTTTGTTTTTCAAACATAATGTTTAAGCTTCGGATAAAATATGAATAACACCACAATCAAAGATGTTTTATAGGTCCAGATACCGTGTTGCTAACACACCGCAACGTTCATAATGAAGACAGTCTTTGATTCATGTGTGCGTGAGTACCACGTGACGCGCATATCTTACGCACCATGGCTGCATTAATTGCGTGACTTCGGTAATAACAGTGCGAATCGATTACCCTTGACGTACCTATTGATTCTAAGAGTATAAAATGTGTGTGCGTGGCGTGTGCATTTGTGTGTGTGTGTGTGTATGGGGATATGTTTGCTTATGTGTGTTTTATGTAGGTACGAACATCGCACTAAAATATTGAAGATATGTAAAAAAACCTATAATTAAAGTAACAGTTAAAATAAATAAAAAAGCACTGTAGATATTTATGTATGTAACATATATTTATAATCTATTATTACTAAATATATACAGAGTACTACACTTTTGTACTGTAGAACACAAAATATTGACACTTTTTACGAAGACATTAAATTATTTTTCAATCCTAAGTAAAATGTCGAAAAAAAGTAAGTTTGGTTAACCGTAAACTTCAGCCAAGAGATAGCAAAATGTTTATTTTTTTTAAATTGCTCCGTTCCGTTGCTGCGTGAAGGAAGGACAAAAACAAATAAACAAAAAAATCACACTTTCACATTTATAATATTATATTAGTATGAATTGTCAAGAATGATAGATAAACTTTTAAAACCGGTTTACAATCGGCTTTTTGAGGGTGGAACTATACCGGTTACACTATAACGGTTCTGAGTGACCAAAAAGGATAGAAGCACAGGAAAGTACAATTTCATGCTGCCAGATGTAGTTCAACCCAAACCCTTAAAACGGTTTAACTCTATAGGTTGGGTAAAATCTGTAAAATTAGACTGTTTAAAACCCCTATACAGATAACCTTTGTGGTTGATCATGACATTAAAAAATGGTAAAAACATTTCATAGACTAGGCAACACTCGAATATTATTGCGCAGTATTATTACTTGTATTGACATTTAGCTTTCGTATTCTTTTACAAAGAAATACACCATAAAATTGTATAGTTACTTATGAAATGTGATGTTCTTATCCTTATCTTTTTTCCAAGAGTAATTTTTAAATGATTTCACAGCACAAACAGTCATTTTGCGAAATTAAAAACACCGGTGCGTGACGTATGTTCACAGCGAACGTTGCTGGCGTAATGGCGGAACGATCGAACGAATACGCCAATATTGGCGCCTTTGAAATGGAAGCATTTTAGTTGCGCGTACACGGTATCTGGACCTATAAAATATCTTTGACCACAATGCTAATATTTATAAAATAAAATATAAACTTAATGGCGCCGATGGTAAAATATTACGGGATGAGAGGCATTAAATTTTAGTTCTAAGGGGTGACAATGCACCTACATTTTCATTTTTAATTGAAGACTAGCTATTCCCCGCGACATCGCACGCTTGCTATTTGGGGTTTTATATCATTTTTTGCGCGGAACACTAATTATTTTCTAATATAAAAGTATCCTAAGTTACTCCTTGTGACATCAGCTATCTGCCAGTGAAAATCCCGTCAAAATCGGTCCAGCCACTTCGGAGATTAGCCGGAACAAACAGACAGACAGACGGATAGACAGACAGACAGACAGACAGACACCCAGACAAATACTTTAAAGATTGTATTTTTGTTATTAGTACCGTATATACTTGTAATTTTGACATTACAAACAGACACTTCAATTTTATTTATTTGTATGAATATATATAGGTGTCTATGAGCCACAAGCACTTACCATACTATACTTACCATCAGATGGATGGTGTGCCAGTCTGTCATCTTTATTTTAAAAAAAATACTGCGTTTAATATGGTGACTCACGACAATGCGAGGCCCCTTTCTTTACCAGTAAGTAATAAGGCATTCCATCTTAACGCTCAAGGGTGACAATTTATTTGCATTTTGATTCTCAATTTAGGATAGATGTAAGGATAATGTTGTCTATGGGCCACGGTACCATTTACCATTAGGTAGGTGTATTAAGTACTTAGTTAGGTATATTTTCTTTTATTTGATTTAACAAATACTCGTCACTTAAAAATATAACCAACTAAATTGGCTTTTAATTTTAACTAAATCAACTTTAAGGCTAAAATTATACTTGTACAGTTACTTATACTACCGATCATTAATTATGCTGACGTGTGTTACCCGGATTTAAACCAAAATCTTCTTAACAAGCTAGAGCGCCTACTCAACAATTGCGTCAGATACATTTTCAATATTCGTCTCACTATCGCTCACGCCTTAAATGGCCCACTATTAAACAGAGGCGTGACTCTAGAATTTTGCTTGTTCTCTTCTCTATCTTAAATGATCCATACACTCCTTCTTATGTCAAGGAGAAATTTTCAGTATATTTCTTTAACGCATAATAGAACTCTGCGGTCCTCATTAATAATAAACTAAGTATCCCGCTACACTTTACTAATTTTGTTGGTAAATCCTTCAACATTCAGGCTGCACTGCTCTGGAGCTCCTTGCCCGATGACGTCAGAAAAACATCTCATAAAACTGCTTTTAAAAGATTAATATGATCAATTTGGTTACTTTTGTTGTTATTTTATTTATAGATTTATGTTATATATCTATTTGTATTTATAACATGTTTATATTTATGTATATTTGTATGTAAATAAAATATAATATATTCTCTGTATTATATTTTATAGTATATAAGTTTATTGTATTTATATATATACATATATATATATATATATATATATATGATAGTTTATTTTTAAGTTTCATCATCATTATCATTACAGCCCTTCACAAGTCCACTGCTGAACATAGGCCTCCCCCAAAGAATGCCACAAAGCACGGTCCTGAGCCACCTGCATCCATCGACTTCCTGCATGTCTTACCAGGTCGTCACTCCATCTCATGGGGGGACGCCCTACACTTCGCCTACCGGTACGAGGCTGCCACTCGAGAACCTTTCTTCCCCATCGGTTGTCGGTTCTTCGAGCTATATGGCCGGCCCACTGCCACTTCAGCTTACTAATCCGTTGGGCTATGTCGGTCACTCTGGTTCTACTGCGGATATCCTCATTCCTAAGTTTATCACGCAGAGAAACTCCGAGCATAGCCCTCTCCATAGCTCGCTGAGCGACCTTGAGCTTCCTCATCCGGCCAGCAGTGAAGGACCACGTCTCAGTTCCGTAAGTCATCACTGGCAACACGCACTGGTTGTACAATTTCGTTTTAAGGTTTTGAGGTATGACTGACGAGAAGATATGTCGTAGCTTCCCGAACGCTGCCCAGCCGAGTTGAATCCGTCGATTGACCTCTCGGTCGAAGTTGGACTTACCTAGTCGGACTATTTGTCCCAGGTAAACATACTCGTCAACAACTTCGAGCTTAGTGCTCCCAACAACTACCGGCATAGGTGTGACATGGACATTAAACATGATCTTTGTTTTGTCCATGTTCATCTTAAGACCTATCCGTTGGGAAACACTATTGAGGTCATTGAGCATAGTGCTTAGGTCCTCCAGCGATTCTGCCATAAGGACTATATCGTCGGCAAATCGAAGGTGAGTGATGTACTCGCCATTGATGTTGATACCGTATCCTTTCCAGTCCAGAAGCTTGAAAACGTCTTCCAATGCAGCGGTGAAGAGTTTCGGGGATATGACGTCACCCTGTCTTACACCTCTCTGCAATTGGATAGGTTTCGTATTCTGGTTCTGTACTCGGATAGCCATCGTAGCCCTACTGTACAAGCACTTCAACACTTCGATATACCGACAGTCAACTTGGCACCGCTGAAGGGACTGCAGCACCGCCCAAATTTCGACGGAGTCAAAGGCTTTCTCATAGTCCACATACGCCAGACATAGTGGCAAATTGTACTCTTCGGACTTCTGTACAACTTGCCGAAGGGTATGTATGTGGTCTATGGTGCTAAAGCCCTTTCGGAAACCGGCTTGTTCGGGAGGCCGGTCTGCGCGCGAGACGATTCGTAATGACTCTCGAAAACAGCACGTAGACGCGGCTCAGAAGGGAAATCGGTCTGTAGTTCTTCAAGAGAGCGTTGTCACCTTTCTTGAAGAACAAGACCACCGCACTTCTGCTCCACGCCTCCGGTGTAATGCCACCATGGAGGACAGAATTAAAGAGCTTCTGAAGGACTTCAAGTACCGGTCTTCCACCCGCTTTCAGAAGCTCCGCTGTAATTCCATCCTCGCCTGGGGCCTTACCGTTTTTAAGGTGCTGGAGAGCCATCCTAATCTCGCTCAGACTGACATCCGGGATATCTTCGGAATAGTGTCGGATGAGACTCGCTCTTGGATCGTTACTCACACTTGCGTGTGGCTTCAACGATGATGTGTACAGCTGCCCATAGAACCTCTCAATCTCACTCAAAATCTCAGGTGTCCCGGAAACGATGCTGCCACATTTTGTCTTCAGCTTTGACAGTTGGCTCTTTCTGGCAGGCAGATCTCTGGCAAAGACTTTGGAGCCTTGGTTCCGCTCGATCGCTTCTTCAATACGAGCTGTATTGAAGTTGCGTAAGTCCCGCCGCATGCATTTGGAGATCTGTCTGTTCAGATGCCTGTATGCTGTCAAGTCTGTTGAAGAATGTAGCTTCATCTCCCGTCTAACAGCCATGAGATTAAGAGTGTGATCGGAGAGTTTTTGTGTTCTTCTGCGGCGGGTCTTGCAGAACTTAGCTCCGACCGCATGGACAGTTTCCACGAGCTTGTCATTCATATCGTCCACTTCATTGCAGTCTTCCAGGCACTGAAAACGGTTTTGTAACTCGAGCTGAAAGGTTTCGGGACTTTGGAACAGAGCACGAGGGGGACGGAGCGTTGACTTCATTAGACGAGACCTCTCCAACTTAACGTTTAGGTTCAGTGTGCCTCTAACCATTCGATGATCGCTACCAGTTTTCACCCTCGCGATCACGGAGACATCACTGAACAGTAGTCGTCTGGTCGTCATAATGAAGTCAATCTCATTTTTTGTGGAACCGTCGGGGCTCGACCAGGTCCACTTCCTGTGGGGCCGCTTCTGGAAGAAAGAGTTCATCATAAAGAGTCCCTCTTTCTCCATGAAGTCGGCCAGCTGCTGGCCCCTTGGGTTCCGTTGCCCTATTCCAAATTTCCCTACTTTCAGCGCACCGTTCTCTCTTGTGCCTAGTTTTGCATTGAAGTCTCCCATTAACACCGTATATTGGGTTTTGGAGGAATGCATGGCTCTAGAGATATCCTCATACATTTCCTCCACCTCCTCATCGGGGTGTGCCGAGGTTGGTGCGTAAACCTGTATGACCTTCAGCGAATACCGTTTGGTGATTCTGAGTATAAGGTACGCAACCCTCGTCGACACACTCCCGATCTTTACAACGTTGTTAACGAGAGACTTGTGGATGATAAATCCGACACCTCCTTGGGACAGATGGTCGCCCTCCCGGTGATAGAGCAAGTTGCCGGATTCGAGGATTACCGTGTCCTCCCCCTCTCTTCGGACTTCGGATAATCCTATAATATGCCAGCGCAACTTGTCTATCTCTTCTTCCAGCTCCACGATCTTCTCGTCAGTCCTCAGGGTGCGTGCGTTGTACGTTGCCAGGTGGAGTCGTCTAAGGTGGCAACCGAACTTCCACCGGAGATTCTTAGCACCCCCTGCCCCGCCGTTACCATGGTCGCCACCGTAGCCAGGAATAGCGGGGCCGCCGGGGACTGGGGGCCGTTTCTTTGTTACTGTCATTCATAGGGGGGTATTTGCCATAGTTGCCACGCTTGGCGAGCGGGTTGGCAACCGCAGTTTTTTTATTGTAATTTGGCTATTATCAGGAAGATGCTGCTGCCCATCTCCTGCCTGTTTCCCTTTGTCGCCTTTTACGACACCCACGGGAGGATATGGGGTAGTGGATATTCTTGACCGCCACTACACGGCTATATATTTTTAAGTTTATCAGTAGTTTTTTCCTTGATTTACTCTATTGTTTATTTTATTTTGTCACCTATCACTTAATTTCCACACGTCCCGGGTTGACTGGGAGAGAATGCCTAAAGGCATTAAGTCCGCCCTTTGTAATCCTTTTATTTAGGTGCAATAAAGTGTCAACAAATAAAATAAAATAAATAAACAAAGAGATCTTCAAAAATCTTCCATATTTTAAAGCAGTTACCTACCACTAAAGCGTGTTTGTTAGAACAGAATAAAATAATTTTTATTCAATATTGTTGATTATTGGAAGTAAAGACTTTAGGCATAGTCAGTTTGAATAGTCTATCATGTAGAGGATTTCATGGGGATCATGGTTGAATAGGGGCAAAAAGTTCTCATTACACTATCAGCGGGTTAAAATGGCCAAAAACCAAAAAATTTAAAACTCTTATTTCGGCTATAACTCCGCTTCCTACGGAGGTTCATACACAGTCTTTACTTTTTGCATCCCACTTCTTACATAATACTTATTGAAAGACATTTTTGTATTTACCACTGGTTCGGAAAATACCTGTGTCCTGGGAAGAACCAGCAAGAAACCCAGGGGGACTTTTTTCTTTGCTAATAATACTTGAAAACCAGAGGTAGCCCAGGCGCTAAGCGCTCGCTGTAAAATTCACAGTGCGATGCAATGCGAGCAACGTGGGTTCGATCCCTGCCGGCACCAATGAAATTGTTAGTTGCAATTTTATGTGCTGATTTACCACGTGCTCGGCGGTGAAGGAAAACATCTCAAGGAAACCTGCATGTCTGAGAAATAAGAAAAAATATTTCCAAGACATGTGAAGTTCGCCAACACGCGTTGGGTCAGCGCGGCATATATTTCCTTGCCCTAAAACCATCTCAGAAACGTGGGAAGGCTTGTGCCCAGCAGTGGGAAGTATATAGGCTGTGACTTTAAGTTTGACTTGATATGTTTCAGAAAAATGACGCCCGATGTGGTGGCAGAATTCCCTTTAGAAGAAGAATACAAGAAGAAGACATTGATATCTCCTCAGGATATCGCCAAATTACGCCAGTGGCTCGACACCCAACCTCATCTGCCTTCCAAATATATAACAGGTACTTAAAATAGTTTGTACATCACCCAATTTTCTCTTCCATTCAGATTTTATTTATCCTTGCGTGGAGGCCTGATGACCGTTAATACAGGTTTAGTTTGGACACCAGTCCCCTGCACATGTATGTTTCTTCAAACTATATTGTACAATCAAATTGTAGGAAATAAATGAATAAATAAACCTTGTTTAGAGCCTCGTCGGCATCAGAGGCAGCTGAACTCAGTAAGTGGCGCAAATACGAGTCCCTAAGAGATGACTACATATTTGTACCATTTGCTGTAGAGACTATCGGTCCGTGGGGTCCACGTGCGGTGAAGTTCCTAAAGGAACGGCTTTTTGACGGCTCCGTGGCGCAGTGGCTTAGCAATGAGTTGTTGCGCTGGGAGCCGCGGGTTCAAATCCCGCACGGAACAAGTATTTGCATGGCCTACAAATAATTGTTCCGGCTCTGGATGTTTGCCTCGTGCAATTTATGTTTGTAAACTGCCTCCACGACACAGGAGAAAATCCTAGTGTGGGGGTAACGTTTTTTTAAAGAAATAAAAATAGGAACTCCATAGCGTCTGGTCGTTTTTTCTCGCTCAAAGGCCAAGTATAGCCATTCAGCGGGGAAACGCAGCCAGCGTTCTTGGCACGATACCGCGGGGAGTAGGACTGTATGATAATTAAGTTACTAGTTTTAGTTTTTTTTTTTCTATTATAGTATTATATATTAGTATTATAATATAAAAAATACAAAAATAAATTTCACCACATTGTACAATGTTCACTGTATTTATGTTTTTTGATGTGTGACGAAATTTCGTCTCAGCTCGGCATATTGCAACAAAATGTTGTCATAGCGACACCATCCATACCATTTGGATGGTTGGCGGTCCACCACTGTTCGATTTACAAGAAGTTTTCTTCCTCGCACAACGTCCTTATGGAATCGGCTACCACCAACGATTTTTCCATATCTGTAATAAAAGATCCTACTCTCTTTAAAGGCCGACAACGCACCTGCAATTCCCCTGGTGTTGCGGTTGTTCATGGGCGGCGGTAGTCACTTGCCACCAGATGAGCCGCATGCTCGTTTGCTTCAATAAAAAAAAAGATTTCTATAGTTATATTATGGAAACTATAATATACATAAATAGAGAAAAAGTGTAGCATTTAGTTTGTAATTTGTTTCATTGTATTTATTATCATGCTTCTTTTTATGTTTTTTTCACTTCACAGGTGATTTCTGGACCTTGACAACAGCGCCACCTACTACTAATTATTATTTTCGAAACACATTGAGAGTATAGTCAGTAAGCCTTACAAAAATTTATGTTTTGTCTTAAGCCCTTTTTCAAATATTACGTGTTTAAAGATTTTGGACTATTCTCGAGTATTGCAATTTAATTTGGAATCCTCAATGACATAAATTCATGCTATTGAAGACATTCAGAAAATATCATCGGATTCCCCAAAACTATGTCGATTCTTGTAAGCATTTTCAGCTCTTAACGCTTGAAAAGGGTCGTATATTAGATGCCATGACGTTCAATACATAGCCTTTGTAATGGCCACATCGACTGTCCGGATTTAGTATCCAAAATGTTGTGATTAAATTGTCTTAGAACCAGACCACGACAAACAAAGCTGTTTTCGATTGCACATTGAATAAAAAATTATTCCCAGTCTCTTGGATACATACAGAATATAACAAAACGTTTTATAACATAACATAAACACTCACGCCTGTCACCCAGAGGGGTAGGCAGAGATTATGGACTTCCATTTGGCACGATCCTGACACACCTCTCTTGCTTCCTCCACATCCATATACCTACGCATACACGCTCGTCGGTTAAAGGTACTCTTGATTTGGCCCATTTTTAATATATCGCCAATTTGGTCGATAAACTTTCGCCTAGGGCGACCCTTCCCGACTATGCCGTTCACCTCTGCAACATAAATTTGCTTTGTCACTCTTTCCTCATTCATTCTTTCTACATGGCCAAACCACCGAAGCATTCCTTTCTTAATCCTGGTCACAACATCATCTTGCAAACCACACTCTTCTCTTATTAAACAATTTCTCACTCTGTCATTCAGATTCATCCCTAACATACTCCACGACCGCATTTTCTACTGCATTCACTCGTCGTTCTATATGCTTATCATATCTACTATCCCTGCTAAACACACATCCCAAATATACAAACTTATCTACTTGCTCTACCAACTCCCCTTCTATTCTTATTTCACATATCGTTTTACTTTCTTCTCTTTCAAAAACCATAACTTTTCTTTTAACGTTTCACTCTGTAGATATATTCTATGAAAGTAAGCCAAACATTGAGCGAAAAGTTTTGAAAATACTTAGTGATTAGGTATTTCATATCACACACATAAACACACACACACGCGCACATACGCACGCACACCCACACACGCACTCACTCACCCACACATGCACTCACTCACCCACACACGCACACACAAGCACACACATCCACACATACACACGCACACAAGTGCGAGCACATACGAGTAGGTACATCTACGAGTAACTTGTTTTTTTTTGTAGAAAACATTTCATTTTAGTGGTTCGGCTAAAATGAAATGTTTTCTACAAAAAAAAATGTAATTTAATAAGAACTTTAAACGAGCTGTAGATTTTTGGTAAATAAATAAAATAACATAGAGTAAATATTGTGTAATTAGTACAAGCGTTTATTCAAATATTATATATAAATTATATATATATATATATATATATATAATTTGTGTACATACGTCAATGATTTCTTATTAAAAAGTGTTTCTTTCTATTTTTCAAAGTTCCCTACATTTAACAGTCTGGCAACATTAAATAAATTCCTTATATAATGTAGGTGCATGATAGTCAAGTGGACAATTTTAAAAACGCTTTTCATGGCTTCTCATTAAAATAATAGAGTGGTTTAAAAATATTAAATCATATACACAGAGTCGTGTAATTACAGTATTAGATCGACATCTATGTTCCTACGCTAACCGGCGGTAATAACATAATACGTGATACTACGCAGTCAGTGTACCCAAGGATACCCTGAGTGTGGTGTCACACTGTGTAGATGACTTGCGCGGATTTTGCCGAAGTGCAAACAGAAATTATCGACGCTTTTTTTTTATTTAAAAGAAACAAACAGTCTCATAAATAAATTAACACAACATCTTGCTACACTCAAATACTTTAGTTCCCTTTTTTAGTAATATTAATATGTTTAATGCAATAGGACAGTCATCGTCGTGTACGAGATGAACGTCATAATCGAATAAAAACGTCTTGTTTTTCTTTTTCTGCCGACTTCCAAAAAGGAGCCGGTACTCATTTCGATTGTATGTTTTTTTTTTATGTGTGTTACCTCATAACTTTTTACTGGGTGAACCGATTTAGATGATTCTTTTTTTATTTGAAAGCTGGTACTTCTCGTGTGGTCGCATATGAATTTGATCAAGCTCAGACTAATAGCTATTGAGTTATTCTTAATAACTCATATTGAAGTCGACTGTACAAAATTTTTAATTTTAAATTACTTTATAGAATAAGGGTGCCAAACGTGGATAAGTGGAGTTGTGCCATAGTTGACACTCTTGGTAGGTGGGTTGACGATTGCAGTATTTTATTATTTATAGTTGTTGGAAGATGCTGCTGCCCATCAGTTGCCCCTTGTTGCCTCTTACGGCACCTACAGAATACGGATAGTGGATATCCTTACATAACTCGTTTCAGGCCTAGCTATGATATATTTAGCAAAAACGTGTTAACGTGTACCTACTCCATTAATAAAATAGGGCAACTGCCTATACATGTTGGACTAAGGGGGCGCCCATTATAATTACGTGAGGTGTTTTGGAGGGGATCGAGCCATATCTCAGCTTCTAGAATTCACAAACATGCAATTTTTCTCCCGATAATAATATCGCGTCTGATGTTTAACACAAGTTCCAAAGTTTTAAATTTTACATATATCATTTAAATAATTAAATGTCCTTACCGAATGAGCGCCCTCTCGAACATTTGGGTGCACTTTTAATTTCTACGTAGCTTTGTGAATACAACTTTAGACAATGCAGTTAAGGTTGAATTTACATTAATGTATATTTATTTCAACTAGAATTACGTCAAAACAATTGGCGACAGTTTTTAAAGAACTTTTGCATGGGATTGTGTATCCAGTTTTTTTTTTTAATGATCGATGCATTTAAGTTATACATTTTTATGAAGAAATAAATTTAGCCATATTACACTACATTAATCGTCTTTAAATTCTGGCTTAGCAACGAGTTGCAGTGCTGTGGGCCGCGGGTTCTAATCCCGTCTGGAACAAGTATTTGCATGCCTTACAAATAATTGATCCGGGGTTGGATGTTTGTCCTTGTGGAATTTATGTTTGTAAACTGCCTCCACAGTACAGGAGAAAATCCTAGCGCGTGTGTGTGGGAGGAGGGGGGTTGGGGGGGGGGGGGGGGGGTGCAGGTTTCCTAAAAATATTTTATATTTTAAAAATAGTTTATTATTATATTTTATAAAAGTTTTGACAGTTTTGTGCAATAATGCTCAATTATTTTAATTTTACCTACCATCATTTTTCTAGGATCATTCAGAGTTACGACTTTAATCCCGTAGGAGATGAACATGATTCCATATAGGCTTGTGCCCGGCGTGAACAAACTTAAAATATACCTTAGTTTGAAGATTTACACATTTGCTACCTATACCAAAAATCATATTTTTGCAAGACCTGGGGTTCTGTTTTTATTTTATGTTTTATGATATGTAGGTTATGTAGTAAAATGACTCGTTCTTGTAATAAGTTGTTTCAATAAATTGAATTGAACAAAAAAGAATGCAGTTTTGTATTTATTATAAAAACTCATTATTTTTTATTAAATTGTGTAACTATTTCCTGCAAACATCAATAAAATTTCATTTAAAAATACAGCCAGAGGCTGTACATAGTCTGTTCTATTCATCTCAAAACTTAAATACCACATTATTTTCATTATGTGGGCGCAAAAACTACTGTCCTGTGATCCGAGATAAATTCCAAAGGTCAGGATAAATCCACGAATGTAAAAACATGAAATCACGCTGCATGACAAGCTCAAACTCGAAGTTACCAAGTTAAGTCTCCTTCCGAATATGCAATGGTCTATGACCAGCCTATTCAGTCGTATATTCAAATGTTTTTATTTTTATTTTAATGACATAGCCTATTCAATCGTTTTCTAAATATATTATTTTATTCAATATTAATCACTACAGATTCGCGCCAATGTTATGTTTTTTTTTTAATAAGATAGGCTACTTTATTATAAAAATATCTATTACCATAGACAAAATACAGAAAGATATTTAAAAACGTTTCGTTTTTGCTAAAGCAAAAGCATGACATTTCTATTGCAGTTTTAAAAAAATGTTTTATGATGATCCCAAGTACTACAGAAATAAAAATCATTTGCTTATGCTTATAATTTATCGTTTTATTACTTTAAATTTTTTGTACAAATGTTACGAACGATGTCAAGCACCCAATTTCATACATGTCCTTTAATAAAATTAATTGTGATTTGCCGGTATTGCCGATTTTTATTAAACAGTACCCGATTTTTAATACAATAAGAGTAAATAATAGATGACTAACGAGCACACAGTCCACCTGATGGTAAGGGGATGCTGTGGCCCATAAACATCTACATTTATCCTCGATTAAGAATCAAAATGCAGAGGCGTTGTCTTAGACCCCTGAGGACTAAGATGTAATGCATCGTTTCCAGTAAAAAGGGTCTCAGGTTTTCTACACTCACCATACGAAACACAGCAGCATTAAGCTGCTATTATTATAGTTTAATAACTATAGACATTGTTTCAGATTTAGATCTAATCCTGATATTTCACTGCTGTGACAGGAGCATAGGTGTATCCAAGCAAGTGCTGGATCTACACTTTACACTCCGAACACTTTTCCACACTTACTTCAAAGACCGAAGAGTGGATGACTCAGTAGCGCAAGCTATGAACACGGTGTAAGTGATTTTATTTTTATTTTAACTTTAATAATTTTTATAAAACGTTACCTACCCCACACTAGGATTTTCTCCTGTATCGTGGGGGCATTTTACGTACAAATTTCACAAGGACACATCCAGACCCGAAACAATAATTTGTAAGCGATACAAATATTTGGGATTCGAACCCGCCGCCCTTAGCGTTGCAAATAATTGCTAAGCAACTGCGTCACGGAGTTTCCGTAATTTATTTTGATTTATAAATTTCTATTATTCCGTCTAAACACTAATTGGTCGCTTCAATAAAAGGAAAAATTTGCCTTATTCATATTATTTTAATTTTATTTGTTAAAAACCCGTTATTATGACATTACAAACAGACACTTCAATTTTATTTATTTGTATAGATTTAATTCATTTATAGATACCGTGTAGTGGCGGTGTAAGAATATACACTACCCCATATCATCCCGTGGGTGTTGTAAGAGGCGAAAGAGGGAAACAACTCGGGAGATGGGCAGCAACGTCTTCCAACTAACGACTAAAAATAAAAGTCTGCGGTTGCCAACCCGCTTGCCAAGCGTGGCAACTATGGCAAATATTCCCCTATGTGTTAATCTAAGGGAGAGGTCTATCTAGAGGAGAGGAGGTTCAGCAGTGGACTTTAATAGGCTGAACAGTAACGGTAACATTTCTTTGCATGTAAGTACATAAATATGTGCATAGTATAAAACAAAGTCGCTTCCCGCCGTCTGTACGCTTAGATCTTTTAAAATACGCAACGAATTTTGATGCGGTTTTCATCAGTGGACAGAATGATTTAAGAAAAAAGTTTATATGTGTAATACATGCATATTGTGTATAATATAATTCTTCTGTCCGTGTGCGCGTGACTGAAGTCCTACTAAACGGCTAAAAAAATTGTGTGTGATTTAGTTGATTGGAGAGTGGTTTATATTTACAATTGGACCCGGTGGGTGGCGTTGTTGTCGAGATCAAGAAATCAAACGTGCGTTGACGGGGCGGATTGCTAAATTGAAAAAAAAAATTGAAACCCCTCTCTCGTATTAAATTTCAAAGGGAGGATGGCTAGTTGTTAACTAAATAAATAAATTTAATTTCACTTGCACCAATATCTTCTATACAAATAAATAAAATTGAAGTGTCTGTTTGTAATGTTAGAATAACAGCTTTTTACTAATGGCATATACGGTACTTATAACAAAAACACAATTTATAACATTTTTGTCTGTCTGTCTGTCTGTTTGTTCGGGCTAATCTCCAAAACGGCTGGACCGATTTTAACGGAACTTTCACTGATAGATAGCTCATGTTATAAGGAATAACTTCGGCTACTGGTTCAGCGCTACAAAATTAAAACCCTAAATTACATTCGGGCGAAGTCGCGGGGAACAGCTATCTTTATACATAAAAATTACGTGTCACGTTGTTTGTCCGCGATGAACTCCTAAACTACTGAACTGATTTTAATGAAATTTTGCAAACTCTGTGCAGTTTGGTCCAACTTGAGAGATAGGATAGTTTTTATCCTGATAAGTGACACTCAATATTTTTTTATTACGAATTCAATGATTTTTTATATGAAGGGTCGTCGAAAAGGGCAGAACAACGTCTGCCTGGTCAGCTAGTAACAATATAATAATATCTCGATAACACTCTTCTCAGGTTAATGACACCACTGGCGATGCGTGCTAGAGACGAATCAAAAGTCTTATACACTCACTTCTTAGATCTTGAACTAAAAAAATTCAATCTAGGAGACTGCATTAGGTAAGTAATTTTGTATATATTAGAAGTTGCCAAATTTTTAAAACAACACGGGAATAGTTTTTATAAACTTAATAAAGAGGTGGTATCCATGAACACGAGATAGCCATATCGGATAGTAATTAGCGAAATACCAAAGAGTAAACTCTTTAGCAAAAGTTATTACGTGGTAGAGCCATGCTGCAGCTATATTAGTAGTATAGTTGTAGCACAAATGGGTCGACTCGACCGGGCAAGGACCGCGCTCTCACAGAATACCAGCGTGAAATAGCAGCTTAACACTGCTGTGTTTCGTATGGTGAGTGTAAAGAACCGGAGACCCCTTTTACTGGAAACGAGGCATTCCATCTTAGTCCTCACGGGTGACAACTGACAACGCATCTGCATTTTGATTCGTAATCGAGGATAGATTTAGATGTCTATGGGTCACAGCAACCACTTGCCATCAGATGGACTATGTGCGTGCTCGGTTGTCTGGATTTCAATCCGTGACCACATAATCAGAAATCGCTCTTACAAGTACTAGATGCACGAGGCAATCTATCTGTTATATAACATCATATAACCGACAACGTACCTGCAATTCCCCTAGTTTTGCAATTGTTCATGGGTGGCGGTCGACACTTACCATGATGTGAGCCGCATGCTCGTTTGCCCCATCTTCTATAAAAAAATCAATGTCATCGTTATGTAGTGACGTGTAGCCCCACTTATCTCGATTTTAATAATTTATATTCTATTCAGTAATAATTAATATTTTTATAAGATAATTATTTCTTATATTTACCCGAACCCTACTACATATTAAATGAAAGTAATTTAACGGATTCTATCGCGTTTAATTTAACTTTTTAATTCTCGACGTCAAACGCGAATGAATTCGTAAAATTATTTTCATTTAATTTTTATAAGTTTATGAAAAAAAAACAGTGTGTGTCGTGAAGATACACGATAGAAGTGAATCTTTTGTATTACAGGAAAACATTTCAATTATTCATCAATGACTTTTGAATAGCATAGAGTGTGTATATAATTCATTTATTTATATAAAATTAAATACATATGTGTGACAGCGCACCATCTTCTTCGATCTTAAGAAGAGAAATTATCGGTTTAGGACTACTACTACACTAGGACTCACCACAGTGAATTAAGTAATTATTATAGATCCCAGTATAACTTCTTGTACTATTTATTATTTATTCTGTGGTATAATACAAAATACTCATTAAAGTTTGTTAATTAGCAAATTACCTATTATTTATGTAATTCTTTATGTAATTTTATATTAATTAAACCAGTTTTATATAATGACAACAAATATTTATGTAAATGAAAATTTACAAATTATTATTTAAAATAAACGCTGCTCTGCCTTATTGGGCATCAAATTACTGCCTTGTTCATTTTTAATAGCGCCACATTCATGCGTAAAGTTATTTTATCCAACCAAAATTGATTAACTATCATGGTGGTATGTAGAAAATGTAGTAGATGGCGTTATTACGCAAATGCAATCATTCTTTCTAAACTAAATACGTGTACGTTGGTAATTGTCTTAAATAAAATTAATAGATTAGTATTCGAACGACAGACCATTATAATCTAGTAATTGTAATTGTACTATATACTTTATGGTATGTAATGGCATGCGTTCGCGATTTTAATGATCGACCAGTCGATTTATCGAGTGATCGACATAGATTTTACCCCCACCACTTTTCGTCACACAAAAAGGTTGCGGATCAGAATTTCGAAGCCCTCCCGTAAAAAGTTTCACTTCAAAAAACAAATGTATCTAATAATTTCCTTTTTTATTTATATTTTGTCGGTGGGAGGTGTAGTGACGTGTAACCCCCTCGACAATATAATATATTAGAATTATGTTAAAAAAAATCGGTTGTCTGTAAAGTCGGTTTACTGACGATAGTTGAACGTGACAACGTCATAAGAAAATGTTGCTATAAACAATTGACACCACATTCACTTTTCACTGCACTTCATACTTGACGAAAACATGTAAATGTATTATTCTATAGCAGCTGTCCATGCGGACGCATCGCTCACTCAAGTAGGAGAGAGACAGATGTCGAACGCTGCCGAACGCGGAGGCCGATTGTGCTTCTTTGTCGCTCGTTCCGCGCTCTCGCTTGCACTTCAAGCCTTAAATGGAACGCCTCAGAGCGAGGTAACGCCGCATGAGTCATGTTTTTTCGTGCGTGCAGCCAGCTTCATCGAATTATAAGACGTTGTCACGTCAAAAAAGGTTATGTAGTATAATTATTAAAATGAATAACACGCCACTCTTCTCATTAACACCTTACCTCCGTTAAAATTACAGCCTTTTACAAGTCCATTCCTAAACATAAGCCTTCCCCGATCAACGCACAAAAGACGATCCTGAGCGATCTACATCCATATACTTCTTGTAACTTACAAGATTGTCTATAAAAGGTCATGAAGTTACCATTTCTCTGCGTCATCTCTTAATATATCCCGTAAGAGGTGACAGAGGGAAACAAATGAGGAGCTGGGCAGCAGCCTTTTCTCGGGAAAACGTCGCTGAGTACCGGAACAAACTTGTGTCTGAAGTCGAGTCTTTGCTGAACAAAGTCTCGGATTGGGGGCGACTAAATCTAGTCCAATTTAATCCTCAGAAGACACAAGTTTGCGCGTTTACCGCTAAAAAGAACCCCTTTGTCGTATCTCCTCAGTTTCAAGGCACTGCCCTTCTTGCCTCAGCCAGTATCGGTATCCTCGGAGTCGACATATCGAGTGACGTGCAGTTTCGTGGTCACTTGGAAGGGAAGGCCAAATTGGCCTCTAAAAAGCTTGGCGTGCTCAGCAGAGCGGGACAGTATTTCATGCCGGCACACCGCCTGCTACTTTACAAGGCGCAAGTTCGGCCTCACATGGAATACTGTTCCCATCTCTGGGCAGGGGCTCCCCAGTGCCAGCTCCTTCCACTTGACCGCATCCAACGCAGAGCGGCTCGAATTGTCGACGACCGAGCCCTTTCCGATCGGCTCGATTCATTGGCACTGCGAAGAGATGTTGCATCCCTTTGCATTTTCTTTCGCATCTACCATGGGGAGTGCTCTGAGGAATTGTTCGGATTAATCCCAGCCGCCAAATTTCACGAACGCACATCGCGGCAGTACTCCCGATACCATCCACACCATCTGGATGATTGGCGGTCCACCACTGTGCGATTTAGAAGATGTTTTCTTCCTCGCACGACCTCCTTGTGGAATCGATTACCATCAGCGATTTTTCCGGACCGATACGACTTAGGGACCTTCAAGAAAAGAGCGTACTCCTTTTTAAAAGGCCGGCAACGCATCTGCGATTCCCCTGGTGTTGCAGTTGCTCATGGGCGGCGGTAGTCACTTACCATCAGGTGAGCCGCATGCTCGTTTGCCCCCTCTCCTATAAAAAAAAAAAATAATAACGACCAAAAATAAAAATAAACTATCAAGAAAATCTTCTCCCCCCCCCCCTATGAGCCAATCTATGGAGGAGGCCTTTGTCCAGCAGTGGACTTTAATAGGCTGTAATGGTATCTCTAAATTCTCCGAAGAAGTAAATTGTGGTGACGTTTACGTCCCCAACGTACGGCAAAACCAACACCTGATTTTTTTTATCCACAGAACCGTTCTCATGGTCCTGGACTTGAAGCAATACGAGGAAGGCACGTGGCCCGGTCTTGTGATAGTTATTGACTTCGAAAGTATGACCCTTGGACATTTGGCCAGACTAGACTTGCAGAACTTGCAGCAATTCTTATATTATTTACAGGTAAAGACAGCTTTAGACATTATCTTAAAGAAGGAAAGATGAAAAACAGTTGTGTATCGCCAGCAACGCAAAATTAGGAATTTGTATTTAGAAAAACCTAAAATTAGGGGCTTTTTAGGTGCTAATTAGGTGCCAAGTTTAAAAATTAGGTGCTCTAAAATTTTCACCGCAACGAACTGTTGAAAGGAGACGGTCCAAAATTGTATGAAGCGTAGGCCTAGTTTATGTACTAGTATGGAAATAAATTAAAATAAAATATTAAACCACTTTTGATCATTCAAATCCACGAATTTGCATTAATTTCAGTGCAATTTATTTTATTCTCACCAATAAATGCAACACTAATGGCGGATTGATGTCGTTTTGATTTGACGTTAGCTGTCATCTCTGAAATATACTCTGGTAGAATCTACTAGTTAGTCTGTGATATACTCATTATTATAAATTGTGTATGTGCTTTTTTGGTCTTAAAACAACTAACGTTCTTGTTAATATTTGCATATCATAAATGCAGTTAAGGAGAAAACAAATGTATAAAGTACTACCTAATTCCAGACAAGAAGATTGTTGAGATAAATCAACGGTGCCTACGCACAAAGTTATTTCATTGCATTCATTAGTGTGCACTAATGCACACTTCACCTCAATTTAGTGCCAGATAGCTCAAAGCCGAGATTATATGTTAATAGAGGGTAACTCCGTTTCTCTACCCTAAAAAATCCACCCTGAGATACTACTTTATTGCACTAATCTTATACAATATATTTAACTTATTAAATTCCTTCTGCGTAGCATTGAAAGGAAGTTAATGGTTTTAGCTGGCAGTCTGTTAGTCTGTATGCCGACACGATAACTTCCGTTCCACTGGACCGATTGACTTTAAATTTGGTATGTGGATACCTTGAGGTAGTAGCTCGGTCGAGTTTGAATTTGGGTCCTGTAGGTCAAAGGGCACCAGAGATATGGGATTCACGCAGAAGGAAGTTGTTTTTCTAGAATTTACATTCAACTCGTTTTACCTTAGAGTGGCTGTTTTAAGGTGGATAAACAGAATAATCCTGAATACCTACTAATTCCTGTTCAGGTATATGTGTCTATCTGGGCTGCTGAAGTGCTAGTGAACAAACACAGATTATAATATGGTACATTACAGTTGTTACAAAAGTATTGACATCCTAAATATTCTGCCGTTTCCGGCGTACATATATTTTCATATAACAGGTCCTCAGCGTGTCAGAGTATGCCTTGAGCCTTGACAGTGAAGCCTGGATAATTTCATAACAAAGGTTAACAGTCCTATGAATTATAGAAAGTGTAACATCAGGCCAATCATATTTTGGATACTAAACATAAATAAAACAGCTTAATTTTTTATTTTTTATTTATTTATCCTACTTCAAAATCCTCTCTTACTAAAATGCCATCCAGAGTTGAGGCCGGTGCGGTTATAGAATTTTGATACCGAGCCCAACACAAGTACCAGATAACGGTCATTATGTGGGCACAGCAACCCACTGTCTGTTGTCCAGAAGAGCAACTACAATAATAACCTGCAATCATCTTATCCCAACCTGTCCCTTGTCTCGCCAACGGTATATAATATGCATAAGCTCTGTCCGAGTGATGGCGAGAAGTTACACGGTCTCTTATTAAAACAGAGTCTTTTTGGGATGATATTAATTGGGTCACAACCTATCTGCTACCCAGTCTTCGTTGATACCAAACTCAATATACTGATAGTATTGGCATTAGGGAGCTGGAGCTAATTTTCAAGATTTGTGCCGACAGATAATTCTTGTAATACGTTTGCAAAACCTTGTGAACATATTGGTGCATTTTCATCCATCTAGAACAAAACAATCTTATTTTAATAAACTATCTATATTGCAGAAGCGCATTTTAAAAAGTGCAACATGTTTCAACAGGTGAATTCAAAGATAATTACATCATATTAAGATTTTGCAGCCGTTATGAACTTATGTAGAAATTAATAATTATTAACAGACTACAGATAGAAGCATGTCATTCAAATGCGTTTAATAGCTTAAGGAAACATCTTTTTTTGATACATACCTGCTCACTGATTCAAAATGTGATTCTACAGAATACAGATGTCCGATATCAACGAAATCAAAATCTCACGTAAATCATTAAGTCCAAAAACAAAAGCAGAGTCAAACAAGTAGAGAGTAGAGTTCTGAACTACACAACCAAGCTCAAAATATATATGCAACGCCAATTTCAATCGTTCGTTGTGGTAAAATTTTAGAGCAACTAATTTTTAAACTTGGTACTAGTACTTGGTTAATTAGTGCCTTAAAAGCCCCTAATTTGGGCTTTTTCTAAATGCATTTGCGATTCTATTCTGATTTTCAGAAAACCTGAATTTTGCATCTCCTTTGTTCTGAATAACTACTTTATTTTTATTAGGGGCGCCTTGTCATTGCCTATACTTGCAGCACCTAATTAGCACTTAATTCCTTGCTATTAATAATTATCGTATATCTAATAACTTCATTGCGTTGCTAGCGATACGTTTTGCCAGCATATATCATTCAATTATATATATAGTTGAAGGCTGTAATATAGAAATAAATGGCTTTTATTAAGCACAGGGGATTATTTGCATGCTATTAAGACATAATTAAACATTTTTAATTTTTTGTCTGTATCTGCCTATCTGTACGTGCTAATATTCGGACTGGCTTAACCAATTTTGATAAAACTTTACGCACAGTTAGAGAGCAATGCCATTAAGGATCTAGATATTGTATCCAAAAAACTTTTTACATAAACAAATATCTGACAAAAAAATGGTCTTTGCTTATCTTAAATTTAAATAACGCCTCATTAATAGATCCTACCCAGGCAAAGCTGGGGTGGGTCGCTAGTCGTAAAATATGATTAAATCTATAATGAATATAATATAGGCTCAAGGACTTTTGGATGGGTGTGCTAAATAAAAATAAAACCAGTATTAACGAAAGTAACCTTTGTTATATTATGGCCAACCTGATTCTGAATAGGTTGATTACAAAAAAAAATTAACGTTTAACTAGGAATCCATTGTCAGAAATGTAGTTGGAACCTGTGATACCCCTCGCCTTATCGCTGGCTATGAACATAATCAAATCGGCTATCTCTTCGGGCTCACTCACTCTATTTAGAGCTGTAAAGGCTTCAAAATCTTTCCAAGAATTCCTGGATTGGGGGATCCCTGAATTCTGGATGATGTCTGTCACAACCGGACCAGGACTGACAGCGTTCACTCTAACACCGTATTCACCTAGTTCTAAAGCGACACCCTGAGTGAATAAATTCAATGCCGTTTTAGACATACAATATGGGAGCAACACAGGCTTGCCCGGCGGAAACAGACCGCCTATACTGGACACATTGACGATGTTACCTTTACTCTCGATCAAATGGTCAACACACAAAGACGTCAGTTGTATAACGCCGCGCATGTTCGTCGCCATCACTTCGTCGTACGCGTTCAACATATTTCCCATACCCACACTCCCATATCGCACCAAGCCGGCATTGTTTATGAGTACGTCAATATTTCCGAACTCATTTATAGTCTGGTCAACAATGTTTTTCACCTCTGGCTCCTTTGAAACGTCAGCTTTGACAATCAGATGTTTTGTAACACAACGCGAGGCAACGTCATTTAGCTTTGTCTCGTTCCTTCCTACTAGGACAACGTACGCTCCTTCTTTAGAGAAAAGGACGGCCGTAGCGGCACCAATTCCGGAGCTCGCGCCTGTTATTATGACAACCTTCTTTTCAAAACTCATTTTTGTGTTTTATTCGCGTCCGCAGCAGTGGTGCGTTTGTTACGGTTACTCGATAAAGACTGAATAAATAATTTGCGACTTACAAAAGTCTTATAAACACTGTAGTAATTTCTTAATGCATTAAAAGATAATTGAATGCTCAATAAATGGGTTCTTGTTTTGTTAAACAACCGTTCCAGCTATCAATAACCTATTATATGTCATTAAGAGTCTAACAGAGAAAATTACTCATTATATTTAAAGACAGGTTACCGTGTTTTGATTACGTTGTTGGTTACAAAAAATACAGTTATACTAAATACTTTTTCAAATAGCGCTCTTATAATTACAAATACTGGCGTTGATCATACATACATACATAAACACTCACGCCTGTCACCCAGAGGGGTAGGCAGAGACTACATACTTCCATCTGGCATGATCCTGATACACCTCTCTCGCCTCCTCCATCCATATAGATACCATACGCACACACACTCGTCGGTTAAGGGTACTCTTAACTTGGCCCATTTTCATTATATCGCCAATTTGGTCGATAAACTTTCACCTAGGGCGTCCCTTCTTGACTCTGCTGTTCACTTCTGCAACATAAATTTGCTTTCTCACACTTTCCTCATTTATTCTTTCTATATGACCAAACTAGCGAAGTATTCCTTTCTTAATCCTGGTCACAACACCATCTTGCAAACCATACTCTTATCACACAATTTCTCACCCTGTCATTCAAATTTAGCCCTAACATACTCCTTAATGACCGCATTTCTACAGCATTCATTCTGCTCGCGTCCTTCATCTGCTACACCCAACTTTCACTACCATACATTAAAGTAGGGACTAACACAACGTTGTGAATTGCCATACGTACCTTTTTAGACACATTATGCCTTTTCACAATCTTGCGTTCACTCGTCGTTCTATATCCTTTTCATAATATCTACCATCCGTGCTGCGTTGATCACTCCGTTATTAAAATTACAAAATACTACCGGTCGAAATTTTAACATATTTATTCCTACATGCCAAGGTCCCTGTTGGATCTTTAATTGGAGATTATCCTATTGTAACAGCTCATGCTTTTATAATAATTTTTTATAGTTATACCACTCTTCCTTACCCTTTTACGTAAAGCTTAATATTTACGTAAACTGGTAAGGGACTGAATCTCCTTAATTATAATCTCGCAAGGTGAACTAAACTTCACCTTCACTAGTGTTTTTACGTAACTTTATTGCTATTCCATGTAAGTAGTAGTGTAAGTAGTATTGTTAAGACCCGATAAATTATTTTCTTAACAACGTATAACATATTTACATTTTACTGTGGTAGAGCCACGCGGTGCCACGCGGCAGCTTTTGCTGTCGCACGGATGGGCCGGAGGCCCTTTTTACTGGAAATGAGGCATTCCATCCTAGTCCTCACGAGTGAAAACGCATCTGCATTTTTATTTGTAATAGAGGATAGATGTAGATGTCTATGGGCCGCAGCAACCACTTACCATCAGGTGGACTGTGTGCTCGTTTGTCACCCTTATCCTATAAAAAAAAACATATGTTTGTGTTATAAAAGTTCGAAGCAACAGCGCTAGATGGCGTATTACGACTCACCTGTGTTATATATATAGTGTTGAACGATTTAAAATGGTTGTTACGTACTCCCACCACTGAATACTGTGTTTTATTTTTGGGACGTTGTACAAGTCTAGAGAACCGAACACCTTTTTTACTTGAAACGAGGCATTGCATTATATATTACTCTACTCTATGCATTGCATCTTAGTCCTCAGAGGTGACAACGCATCTGCAATTTGATTTTTAATTGAGAATAAAATTAATAAATATAGATGTCTATGGACCACAGCATCCACTGACCATCACTCTTATGCTATTAAAAAAAAACAGAAGAATATTAATATAATAAAATCAATCTAATAACAATTTTCTTTCAGGAAGCGATGTTGGTTAAATTAAAAGGAATCCATTTCTTGAACGCGCCTTCTTTTATCGACAAGTTACTAATGATGATACGTCCGTTTATGAAGAGGGAGCTCATGGACGTCCTACATGTGCATCAAGTCGGCTCGAAGACACTTGATCCTTATGTTCCCATGGAAGCATTACCTAGTGACGCGGGGGGTAGTTTTAAAACCATGTCTGAATGTCGAGGTAAGCATATTATATTGATAAAATCAATCTAATATTTATCATGTGCCATAGATTATTCCATTATACAGGCTAAGATGTTTTTATTTTTAATACGTCTTTGTACACAGGGTTATTTTTCAATAAACGACCAAATTTGCAGAGAAGGTTCAGAATAAGTAATATAGGCAAACGGTGAAGAAATTATTAAAAATATGTCAATAATTCTGTCCTTTATACAAGCTTTTATTTATTATCTTTTTAATTCAAAATGCGTCGTAATGCATTATTTTAACTAATTTTACTGCGCACGCACACATTCGTAAGGGTCGATCGGTAGGCAAAAACATTGTTGTCTATAAATCGCATTCAATTTGGGATAATCTATGCAATAAATAAAATTTAAGTGTCTGTTTGTAATGTCGAAGTAACAGCTTTTTTCAACAATTTTGTCTGCTTGTCTGTTTGTTCCGGTTTATCTCCGAAGCGGCTGTACCGATTTTGACGTGACTTTCACTGGCAGATAGCTGATGTTGTAAGGAGTAACTTAGGCCACTTTTTTTTTTGGAAAAGTATTAAGTATTTTTTTATAGGATAGGGTGATAAACGATTACAGTCCACCTGATGGTAAGTGGTTGCTGTGACCGATAGACATCTACATTTATCCTCAATAAAGAATCAAAATATAGATGCGTCGTCACCCGTGAGGACTAAGATGGAAAGCCTCTTTTCCAGTAAAATAGGCCTCCTCTCTACACTTACCATACGAAACACAGCACTGTCAAGCTGCCATTTTACGCGGGTATTCTGTGAGAGCGTGGTTCTTCCCCGGTCGAGCCAACCCATTCGTGCTACAACTATACTACTGATATATCTGCATGGCTCTACCACGCAGTAAGTAGTATTAGGGTTCCGCTCAAAAAAAAAATTAAAAGCCATGAAATCCAATCGTAATAATTTTGACGCGGTCGAAGTCTCGGGGAACAGCTAGTATCCAAATATAAATGAACCAATATGTATCTAAATATATTTATACGTGGTCACTACCTCTACGCCAGCTGGATGTCAACGGTCGGTTCTCCCGGCTCAGTGAGTGAAAACAACGGATGGTTTAAGAATTGAAAATACGCATCTATTATGAAAATGTATGATATGACCCGTGTACAAGTGTCACAGACACGGACACTGTTAATAATTGATTTAGAACAAGTGAACTTAAATTAAATTCACATTAAAAATTTCACTAATGTATTGTTAATTTGCATTCGCCTTAGAACATTGGTCTAAGGCATTTGATACAGTTATTTTATAGGTACCTTAATTAATATGAAAAAAATATTGTTCGTATGCCCACACTTCTTTGCTTTCAGATGCAATTATAGCATATATACAGGCTAACAATGAATTCTTCGTTCAAGAAAACAGAAAGCGTGTCGTGGAGTCGTTGCGACCCGGAAAACCAAAAACAATTTCCGACATCTTTGGAGGTGTAGAAGGATCGTTTAAGAAGCTCGATATTGACTGATTTATATATACGCACACAAACACAAACACGCATGCGCACATACACACAAACACACATACGTGCGTGCGCGTACGCACGTACGCACGCACGCATGCGCTCACACACATACACACACACACACTGTGTGTATGTGTGTGTAACACACGCGCGCGCTCGCGCATATGTTATGGAAGTGACTTGTTATGTAAGAGTTGAATCTCCTACCACAGTCATTTTTTTAATTAAAAGAAGATTTCGGCTACGGTGAAAATTTTACGATTTATGTTACTGAAACAAAGTTTATTATTATTATTAGGTGAGGTAAGCTAGTAGTAAGATCTTAATATGATGTAATGTATAGATTAACGGAAGGACAAATAAAACGATATTAAATCAATCCAGTGGCAATTTTTTTTTATTATATTACATTAGCTAACTAACACTACAATGCAGCCCATGAACATAGCAACCATTGATTCAAACAGAAAGGGAAGATGCAGTACTATGCCGAGAACAGCCACGAAAACTACGTTTTGTAAAGGACAATGTCTAAACTCGCCTAAGAACCAACAGATATTTGACAATTACCAAAATTCTTATACTTAATTATGCATTAGATAACATTCATTAGATAGTAACGGACACTTCTGAATTGTGAAATCTTTGTAACTAACACTACCTATCTTTTAAACGTGCAACAACGCCTATGAATTTTGATACTTAATTAAAAATAAATGGGTCACAGTACCTACTTACAGTCAGGTGGACTGTGTTCCTTATTCTTTAAAAAAAAAATATCATTCTACTCTTAGAACACTAGGTCACATTAAGAATAATTTTTTATTCAATATAGATTACTTACATGCAATTCTTATTGAAAGTCATTTTTTTTACTTTACTACTGGTTCGGAAAAAACCTGTGTCCTAGGAAGAATCAGCTGGAAACCCAGCGGAAGTTAAAAAAAGGAAATTATACAATATTAAAGTTACAAACTATTGACAAATTTTATTTTTAAAACCGTTCATTATCAACCATGTATTAACTTATATTATAATAACCCTTTTTATACAAATTATTTAAACCATGTAATAGAGAAACCTTGTATATTTTCTGGAACTTTGTTGTAATAGCATAAACTGTTTTTTATAATTAAAATTAAATAGCATAAATTGCCCCAAGAATAAATTACTGACTCTGTGGAGTCGAGAAACTGGTATCCCCAGCTTGTGTTTGTTCCTACTGTTTACAGAGTGTATATAACTTTTTTTACTAAAAATACTTTTGTTTTTGTGAATATATTGTAGGGAATGAGGGTAAAAAAATAAAAGGAAATACGAACAAACGAAGGCAGAATGATAATCTCCCACTTGTTTTAGCAGTATAAAGTATCCCACAGGTAACTAAGAGGCATCAGTCGGCAATTCTAATAGTCACACTGTCGTTACTATGCCTGTTGTGGTATTTACTAGTGTAGGCAAGGAAGGTCGTGTTGCTGAGAGGCTGCCCTCTTTTTTCTTTTTTTTTTTACAGGGGGAACGCATACCCGCCTCGCGGGGGCAAGGACGCGTTATGTCGGACTCGCACCGACTAAAACCCCATAGTGTTCCACCCTCGTCGCATATTGGCAGAGCCACGGGAACGCTTTCGCACACATCTGCGGCCCCACCTGCGCTGGCTGCCCCATGGCGGCCTCTCCTCAGAAGAGACAGAAACAGAAACAGAAACTTTTTTATTCAATATAGATTATAAATAATACTTATTGAAAGTCACTCTTTTGTATAATTACCACTGGTTCGAAAAAAAACCTCTGTTCTTTGAAGAACCAGCAAGAAACCCAGCGGGAAAGTTCTTCCTTTGTGTTTTTTAAATAAAAGCTTACAATCATGTATTTTCACAAATTAACAACACAACAAATTAGCTTGGTAGCGATCACCTCATTTCCAGGGGTTATTATCATCTATAAATTCTTTAATATTATAATAACCCTTTTTATATAAACTTAGTTTAATAAAGTTTTTGAACTTTGAGCTGGTCAAATTTTGTATATTTTCTGGAATATTGTTGTAAAAGCGTATACATCGCCCCAAGAATGAATTACTGACTCGATGGAGTCGAGTAACTGGTACTACTAGCTTGTGTCTGTTCCTAGTATTTACAGAATGAATATCACTTTTTTTTGTAAAACTACTTTTATTTTTGTGTACGTACATTACATTTTCATAAATGTATTGAGAGGCCAAAGTTAATATATTAATTTCCTTAAATTTTTGTTGCAGCGACTCTTTAGGCTTTAAATCATAAATTGCTCTTATGGCCCTCTTCTGTAAAACAAATATAATTTCAGTGTCAGCTGCGTGTCCCCATAGCAAAATATGCTATGGAAATAGCTAAAGTAAACTAGTCTAGCTGTTTACGCTCGAACGGTGGTTTCGTTCGGTCTACTTCTATATACCGGTCTTCGGTATACCGGTCTGACATTCGGTCGCGCGTAGGACGCGCAAGCGCAGCATGCGTCTGCTAGCTGTGCTAATGTCTGCACGCTGTCAATTTTTGTGCGGGAACCGCAGAATAGTTAGGGCGTCTAGTAAATATCCTGTCTAGGATTTATAACGCACATTCCTAGTTGGATAGCCTTTCCCGGGACTTATTGGGTTCGACTCAGAATCTGTATAAGTGCATTCGACAATATTAGCTAGTGCGGCCTTGGATAGTCTCGAAATAACTGTTGCTACGCGAAGCGGTAGTGACCTTTGATCCGGGCACTCCCTGTTAGTTTTGTGTGTTAGGCTTTAGAACAAACGACAGTTAGTGGCTTCTATAAGTTAATTAATCGTACGATAGAGTTAATGGACTGTCATCGTGACGAACGAGGAAAGTGAATGTGGACCACGCCGCGGAAGGTTCCCTCAATTTGGAGCGGTGTCGACGCCCGGGCTGCTGCCGACGGCCAAGGTCTAGGGTCAATCACCATCAGTCACACCCAGATACACATCACATCACCTTATTTCCCTTGCACTACACAACCAGATGCGACCTGACCGACTCCGGACGGACCAGTCGCCTTGGATATAGGTTAGTAAGCTCCGTCTAATACCCTCCCGGTCGACTGGCCGTAGCATAGAACGCTCCCCCATATAATTTAGTATAATTAGAGAAATTCCACGTGGCCATATTCTGGCCCCGTCCCTCTGCTGCTCGTCGATGGGATTACCTATGGGCCCTAATCCCGTCATCCTTGGTTGAGGCAGCTAGGGGCGTGTACACTAGCTGTTTCAACACTAGTTAGACTTCTAATCTTTTTTACGGCATATGCTGCAGAACTAAGTCTGCTTGCTAGTTTTGATATATGGGGGCTCCATTGAAGCTTTGCGTCTAGTGTGATTCCAAGAAAAATGGTGGTATCTACAAGACTCAGTTTCTCCCCAATTAAAATTACATTAGTATTTAATTGTTTGACATTTGGAGTCATAAATTTCATACATTTCTTTTTAGTGCCATTTAAATGCAAATTATTAACACTGAACCAATTTACTAATTTAGATATAGCATTAATTACTTAGTCATATTTTAGCAATTGTCGACTTAATTTAAAAATTAAAGAAGTGTCATCTACAAATGATATAATATCATGGTTATCTCCTACTATGTAAGGTAAGTCATTAATGTATACAAGAAACAGAAAGGGGCCGAAAATTGAGCCTTGAGGCACGCCCATTTGTACCATCGACCCGGAAGAACTCTTACTGTTAATAACAACTTTTTGCGGTCTCTTACTAAAATATGAAATAATTAATTTAAGAGCATCACTTCTTACACCGTAGTGTTGAAGTTTCCTGATTAATGTTTCATGGTGAACACAATCGAAGGCTTTAGATAGGTCACAAAATATACCCAAAGCATCCTGTGAATTCTCCCATGCATTAAATATATATTTATCAGCTCAACACCGGCATCAGTTGTCGAGCGACCCCTTGTGAAACCAAACTGATTTTTATGAAGTAAATTATTTATATTAAATAAATTTAACTATTAAATAAATTTTTATTTTTGTGTTGGTAGTACAGAAATAGGTCTAAAATTCTTATGTACTACCAGTTTTAAATAAAGGTATTACTTTACTATACTTCATTAAATCAGGAAACACACCAGATTCGATACTAGTATTAAAAATAATAGCTAAATGAGGCGCGATTGTATCTAATATAGACGCAATAACTTTAACGGAAATTCCCCACAGATCCGCAGTTTTCTTAACATCAATAGTTTTAAAATATTTTACAATATCTTTTGATGATACTTTATGAAATGTAAAATTCTTTGTACACGCATTTACATTTGTAAAATATCTGAAAAATATTTCTCAAAAACCATAGCAACGTCCTGATCTTATTCGGTTAATTTGTTATTAACACTTAACTGGTAGTTTGAATTGCGGGAGTTGATCTTACCAGTTTCGCTATTAATTATACTCCATGTCAGTTTAATTTTATTAGAAGACGTCTTAATTTTGTTGCTCAAATGCAAAAATTTAGCTGTGGAGCACACTCTTTTAAATATTTTTGAATATTTTTTTACATATTCCCTAAATTCGACGCTATGATTATATGACCTTTCATGATAAAGATCATATAACCTATGTCTGCTCTTATGGACTCCTACTGTCGCCCATTCATTAAATGACTTCCGACTGTTCAAGAAGAATGTTTTAGAAGTAAAAGTATTATAAAATTCATTGCAAATAAGCTTAAATAATGTTCCATACAAAAAATTTGGATCATTTTGATATGAAAGTGATGGAAGTTTTTTCACTATGTTACTTCTAAATTTCTCCAAGCGACGTGCATTTACTGGAACAAACACAACTTTCTCATCTACTTGCTTTTTGTGAACATAAGGTAACGAAACTACTTGTCCACAGTGATCAGGACTTAATTTTTGAATTATACATTTATGCAACGGCTTCACATTTGTAAAAATGTTATCTATACATGTTGCACTACATTGAGCAATACGCGTTGACTCTAAAAATAAATTAAAAAGACCATATGATTTAAACAATGATCTAAATTTAATATTGATTGAGGAAGCTTCTAGGAGATTGATATTAAAGTCTCCACATATTACAACAGATTTATTCTGTTTATTAAGCTTAGCAAAAACTTTCTCCATAATTTTTTCAAAAGTATCGTATAATATAGAATATGGGGGTCTGTAGACGCTCACAACAATGAGGTGCTCAAACTCAACACATGCCATTTCTACAGGTCGCTCAACAGAGAGGCTCACAATATCTTTACGTTCTTTACATGACAATAATTTACTAGCTAATATTAAAGAGCCACCTCTTAAAACCGTTTCACTATTGAAAGAACTGACCACCTGGTGATTACTGAAGTTAAATATTAAGTTATAAGCTTTTAACCAATGTTCATATGAATATTGTTGCTATTTAAGAACAACTTAATTTCTAGCTCTTTGCCTATCATGCCTTGTGTATTTTGATAAACAAGTGTAAACAATTTTCATTATCACTCTGTGGAGTCATACAATTAAAGATTTGTAAGCTACATTCTAAATTATTTAAATTATTACAACTGCTAGAGACTACCTCTATTGTCACATTTTCTATTTTAAATTACTTGGAACTGATTCCAAATTACATATTAGGTTATTATTCTCCTCAAAAGGAGCAGATGTCTGTGTAACCAAGTCTTTGGCTGAGTTAATATATAAACAATAAGATCTGTCTTAAAATATATTTAGATAGGTAATACCTATCTCTAGTCAAAAATTTGTTAATTAAATTATTTATGTGTATTAAATTAAATTTATTATTATAATTATAACAATTAAATGTCAAGTTTAAATTATTATTACATGAAAAGTTATTCATTAATAAATTTAAATCATATCTTATTTTATTTTCCTGCGGCCAACCCTGTATGTAAGGCAATGTAAACAAGATAATTTTATGTACATTTAAAGTATTTAGATTATCAATATATTTTAACTATGACTACTACTCGGACTACTCCTTCCCCATCTCCTTCTCAAGTAAGGCGCACCAGAACACATGGCGCGCCCTCCTCCTCGGCCTCCAACTTAACATGTGCATCGGACGCCCCCGTGTCTAAAGGCCATGGGTCCAGGAAAAACTAGCACTCAAAAGCACCAGCCTTCCTGACCCCAGCGGCGGATCTGGTCTATGGCTCCGCCGCCAACCAAGATTCGGCTGCGGAGGGTAGGGAGAGCGGCGCCTCGTAATACCGACACTCCTCTCCCCCCTCAGCCCCACCACCACCGCATCATTCAACGGTGCGGCCCCGTCAGAGTCGCGGAGGATAGGGCGAGTGGCGCATCGCTATACCAACACTCCTCTTCCTCCGCGACTCCACCTCGGCTGCAGCGGTAGGGGGAGAGGACACCCCTCTCGCAGCAGCCCACCGACACACATCCGAAGTGGGCTCGCCAAGCCCACTCGGAGTGGCCACCGCGGGCCGGACCTACACCCCGGGCCAGCCAAGAGGTTTCCCTTTATTCACCGCGGGTGACCAAGCCACGGCTACTAAGCCCCCCCCCCCCCCTGCCACGACAGGGCGGGAACCCTTTCGGGAGGTGAGAGGCTGCCCTGTGTTACATTGAGATGGGTAGTGATGCTGTTGGTTTGCATACTTTGGTGTTATCATGTAATTGGGGTCCTGATAGTAAGCAGGGTTTGTTGCCGAATAATATTCTTTTATTTAAAAACTTTTGACCATAATTTCTAACAATATTATATTAAATTTTCGTCAATATATTGAGGCCAAAATTAATATATTTATATCTTTAAAATTTTCTCTGACAGACTCTCCCGGTTTTAGACAGTAAATAGCTCTTATGGCCCTCTTCTGCAAAACAAAAATCGTTTCTAAATCAGCCAGATTTCCCTATAGCATATTTCCATAAGAAATTGTGTTATGGAAATAATTGAAATAAACTAATCTAGCTGTCTCGACACTAGTGCAACCTCTAATCTTTTTTACAGCATAAGCTGCACAGCTTAGTCTGCTTACTAGTTTAGATATATATACGTACAGTTCAGAGTTCAATCAAAGGTATAATATAATCACTACTTTTTAGTACCGTTCGCAGTCTACTAGGATGTCTACGCACTACCTACTGACCTACCGTTACCGTAGTATTTTGTATTTTCTTCTTTCTAGTAACAAAGAGTACATACATAAACACTCACGCCTGTCACCCAGAGGGGTAAGCAGAGATTATGGACTTCCATTTGGCACGATCCTGACACACCTCTCTCGCTTCCTCCACATCCATATACCTACGCATACACGCTCGTCGGTTAAAGGTACTCTTGATTTGGGCCATTTTTAATATATCGCCAATTTGGTCGATAAACTTTCGCCTAGGGCGACCCTTCCCGACTATGCCGTTCACGTCTGCAACATAAATTTGCTTTGTCACTCTTTCCTCATTCATTCTTTCTACATGGCCAAACCACCGAAGCATTCCTTTCCTAATCCTGGTCACAACATCATCTTGCAAACCACACTCTTCTCTTATTAAACAATTTCTCACTCTGTCATTCAGATTCATCCCTAACATACTCCTTAATGACCGCATTTCTACAGCTTTTATTCTACTCTCGTGCTTCTTCTGCCACACCCAACTTTCACTACCATACATTAAAGTAGGTACTAACACAGCATTGTGAATTGCCATACGTGCCTTTTTGGACACATTTTGACTTTTCACAATAGAGTGTAGAGCCCCATTAACTCTATTTCCTGCATTCACTCGTCGTTCGATATCCTTATCATATCTACCATCCCTGCTAAACACACATCCCAAATATACAAACTCATCTACTTGCTCTACCAACTCCCCTTCTATTCTTATTTCACATATCGTTTTACTTTCTTCTCTTTCAAAAACCATTACTTTCGTCTTACTTGCGTTCACTTTCATTCCCTTTTCTTTTAATGTCCTGTTCATTAATGTAACCATCATTTGCAACTCGGCTGCCGACGATGCAAGTATGACTTGATCATCGGCGTACAAAAGGCATTTGATGGTTAACTCACCCATTCTTAACCCGCATTCTTCTACTTTCAAATTTTCCAAACAACTGTCCATAAATAGGTTGAACAACCACGGGGAAGCCACACAGCCCTGTCTGACACCTTTATGGATGCCAAACCAGTCCGAGTAGGCCCCGTTGATCCTGACACAAGCACTAGAGTCCCTATATAGAGACTTCAATGCCTGTATCAGACCAGCGGTCAACCCAAATGAGTTCAGTGTTTGCCATAACACATCCCTGTTCACTCTGTCATAAGCCTTCTCCAAGTCTATGAACGCACAAAAAACTTCTTGGTTTTTGGCCAAAAAATTCTCCGCAATCATGCGCATGGAAAAGACCTGATCCGTACATCCCATTCCCTTTCTAAATCCCGCTTGTACATCCCAAATTTTTCCATCAGTTTCTTTCATAACTCTTTCAATTAGTACCTTAGCATACAGTTTTCCCACAATGCTAAGAAGGCTAATACCACGGTAGTTTTTACAGTACTGCTGTGATCCTTTTCCCTTATATATTGGGACTATCATGGCTTTGCACCAGTCTCCTGCTACCCGCTTAAGTTCCCAACATAAATTAAACAAGGTGTACAGCAGGTCTGCCACCACTCCTTCTCCAGCCCTTAGCATTTCGAGAGATACTCTATCATAACCGGCTGCCTTACCTGCTTTCATACTTTTCATTGCTTTCATTATTTCATCTATACTTATATCTCTATCTATTTCCTCTTCTTTCGGAATTTCTATTTCATTTAATTCAAACGTCTCATCACTCATAAACACGCTTTCAAAGTATTCCTTCCATCTCCTTAAACTCAGAACTTCGTCATTCAGAATACAGCCATTCTGGTCTCGTATAGCATTCATTCTATGCTGTTTTGAATGTTCCCTGGTAGTTCTTACGAGTTTCCAGAACATTTTAATGTTTGGCTGGAAGTTATCCGATATTCTTCTATTATTCTTATCCGTTCTTTCCTGCTTTTTCCTTTCAACTACTTCTTTTACTCTCTTATTTAGGTTTCTAAAAACTGCCTTTTTCCTTTCAATATCATCATTCATACTGCTAGAATTACTAGCCTTGGTTGCTAGTAAATCTAGCCATGCTTTCTTCTTTGCTTCAACTTCCATCCGTACCTCATCATCCCACCATAACGTGTTATTTTTCCTTTCATTCGTTTTCTTACTTACACCACATACTTCGGTAGCTGCATCCACTAAACCTTTCTTGACATTATACCACACAGTCTCCAAGTCTAAATCATTCATACACAATTCAGCCATACCACTTATATTTTCTCTCAATCTACATTTGAACTTCTCTTTCACACCTTCATCTTGTAACCTCTCTGTTCTTATACGCTGTAACGCAGTGGTAGACACAGATGTCCGATGCCTCCAATGTCTGAAAAGACCATTAATTCGGCATAAGACCAAGTAATGATCCGTCCCTACGTTAGAGCACCGGTAAACCCTTGTAAGAGTATAGGAACTATTATACAGGAATGTACTACGTAATAGGAATATTACGTAACCAGAGAATAAATAATATTACACGTAACTATGAGTATCTATGTACCTATATACATACAATAAATCTGTAGAAAAATTGTGTGTTCTCTACCGAGAGAAGAACGCCATCTCCTAAAAAAATAAAACACGCGTATATAAGTATATACTTCTAGCGCCACAGTGGGTGCCTAAATGAAACTTTTTTCGCGGGAATCGAATATGCGTTAAAGTTACAGAATTTCAAATCTTTATATTCTATAACTTTAACTCATATTCTAGTAGGTAATTTTGGCTCGAGCCTCACAAAGTTATGGGGTAAATTCCCATAAATTTGAGAAGTTGAACCAAAACGACTCGAATATATTTTAGATAGCATCTGGGATAAAATAAAACTATAAATTGGTGTAGATATGTAATTTTATTTTCTGGAAGACAGATTGTTTTATAAACTATATATAATTATTGATGTTTTATATTGCTTTGGCACATAATACTTCCACACATGTTATTGATATGTAATATATGTTATTGTCAGAGAGTTATTCGTCATAGACTATTAACGTAAATTTAAATTAGCAAAATTCTCATGGCGAAAAGAACAATGGCAGACTTTCATACATAAAATTAGTTGAGAAGAAATGGTAGCGTCTATATACCAAAAATATCTTAAAATAGTCAGTCCCTTTATAACTCTGTCAAAGAATTTTGTTCCGAGAAGGCGTTAAAAAAGATATTTACATTTGAATATTTTTAGGTTATGTCCTATGTCACTTGGAAAAAGTCATGCTTCCTGTGGTTGTTTGATGTTAGCTTAATACATAATACATAATTGAGAGTTTTTACATTATTGTATCTCTGTTATATATTTGCATACTATAAATATAAATGTATATTTCTGGCATGGTTCCAGGGCTTTTGTATCATAGTGACATTCTCATAAGGGCTAGAACCCAGAGCCGTAAAGCCAGTAAAAAAACAGTGACATTTTATTTTAGCTAGTGTTGTAATAACATTAAATGGAATTGTTACATAGTACTATGATTGAGATAATGTATTATTGTAGGAAATTCTTTGTAAGAGACTTATTCTCAGCCATATTACTTTTATTTTTATTATTACTGATAGTTACAAAGTGTATACGAAAATAGTATGAATATACTAAATGGCAACATTTGTATAGAGTAAAATGATTTTTAAGTCATTTGATATTCCCAAAAATGTTTGCTTTTTTCGGTGGCTTTAAATAAAATACATTTTTATTTGATAAATCATATAAAAATAATACTTAATCATTTTAAAAATACTCATAAAAATACTCATTTTATATACAACTTAATTCTAGACGCTATAATTTTTGTCAACTATTTTTCTGCCATTGCTCTTTAACGCAAACCAAATAAATGATCTGAAACAGTTACAATTCGAGTCAATATCTAGTCACTAAATTCAAAATGTTTAAAGACTTAACACAATATTGTCATAAGTTTTTCTAGTTCTATTGTAGGAAAACTTCGGAAAATTATTTAAGATGATTTTGTGCTTTTTGTTTGCACTTTATACTTAGTTACGATTCTGATCACACATCGTGCAAAAAATTTAAAATAATGAATTAATTTATAGTCAATATCTCATACAGAGACAGAGACGAAAAAGCTTTACTGTACTACTTTGCTTTTTAACCGCGGCTTCGCTCGCGTGCGCTTGAATTTAGGGACATCATTAAATGCTGTTCCGTGTCAAATTTAGAAATATTCGATCACTTTTAGAGTCACCTTGATGTCTATGTCTCTATGTCTGTCAGAGATTTTTTTTCATTCCAAAATACTATTAGACGTAGATGATTGGTAAGCTGCTACAGAAACACGTGAATATACTTATAATATGTCTAGAAACTCCTACTATTTTTTATATATGGCGTGCCTTCCGATTCCGATGTATCCATAAGAAAGGTAAATAGTCTTGAAATCAAAATGTATTATTATTACTTACATTTTACTCTTTACATATATATATTCATAGTTAAAGTAAATTTAGTTTTAACAAAGTAATATAATGTTTATTGAGACATTTTATTCATATCATTGGTCCTATTTAATATTGATTGGCACCATAAAAAGATATAGATATTTTTATTTACTTCGAGTAGACTTGAAAATTTCATAAATATAGTTCTATAATAATGAATACCACACATGGATTTAAACTAATGTTACGGGTTTTTTACGCATCTTGACTCCTCACCGTATGAAAGCACCGAAGCTCCGGGAAGTCTAAAGTATGTAAACATGTTTAGTATCGTCCCAACCATTATATACAACAAATTCTTGCAATAGAACACCGAATCCTACCAATGATGATTCGCGAGGCTATTGAAATTAAAAATATCCTAATTTTAATAGGGAAGATGGCTGAATGCTACTATCTGCTAAGGACTCCATGATTAATAAAATTAAATTCAAACTACTATTGCATTTTAACTATTCTATTTTAACTATGACATCAGGTCGTCAAACACCTCAGTTCTCCCACCCCTCCCGTGACCATGGGTGCTATAAATTGCCCAAACCATCGGGAATTTAAAAAGTTAAAATTAAACGCGAATAAAATCCTTACAATTACTTTTATTCCTTATAAATTTTATACACAGTGAAGGTGAGGAACACTACACTCATAAACGGGAGTAGAAAAATGTTCGCACTGTTGTGGCGGTGAAAGAAAATCCAACACATCATATCGTCCCGTCGTAAGAGTAAAAACGCAGTAGATGGGATCATCTGCATCATCTTCTTGACAACAGATCAAAATAATAATAGCTGCGGTTGCCAACCCGCCACTATAGCAAATATCCAGCTACTTGACAATTTATGGGGGAGGCCTATGTTCATTTCAGTGGACTTTTGATAGGCTGACGATAATGAGTTCTACTCATCTTTGCAAGCCTTAATATTTACGGTAGAGTGAAAACATAAATTATCATACCCGAAAACACGAATGAAATAGAAACTGCATACATTGCCCCATGAAAAGTAAAAAAGCAGCTTACATACATGCTACTACTGGGCACAGGCTGTAGAGTTTTTGGCCAAAAAAGAGTTCGCTGATTCCAACGCGGGATGAACGTAATGTAAATGATTCAATTATTTACATCGTATATTCAGTAGCATTGTATTATTTCATTTTATCAATGTCTTGCCATTTTAATTTATTTAGAAGTAAGTAGGTGGCGCTAATATTACATGAAATAATGAAATCCAAAACTATACCATCTAGGAATATCAGCAATAGAAACGAACATTTATTTATTATATCAAATCAATAAGGGATAAAGTGATGTCAATTCTCTTAATAGTTCTGTTTCTGTTAAAAAGAAGCTATCAGCGCCGAAAAAATATTTAATATAATGGTATGTTAAAAAGTGGTAGCATAAATATTCATAGATATTTTTATTTGATTTTTTTAAGTTTTGGGATGAGGTGGATTTTTACAGTCATCATGTACAAGGTGTGTTTTTACAATCAAAGTCCAATTTGTACGAATATTAAACAATATTTATTTTCTTAAAAAAATAACAGAATTCTTCAGCTTCGACATTTTCAGCTGTTGGCCATTGCAATATTTCGTTCCAGAACTTAGTTTTTTCGTCTTCAGGCACAAACTGAACGCATTTTTTCAGGTCCTGCATCTTCTTTGCATTAATGCAGAGCTGCCTTGGTCCATATGCAGGTTCATTCGGTAGCGATACGGTAATTTATGGCCTTATATTCAACAAAAATGTATGCTTTATCATTCCATCAATGAATTCCTGCGTTTTTACCGGCACATCACTGCCGATCTTTTCGAATGTAAGGTGATGGAACTTTGAGATAGATACTGAAGCTTACTTTCTCCGTTCTCGGAATATCGCCGATCCTTTGTTTCAAGGAATAGTGCAGTCTTTTTGAAATGTTGAACCCACCATTTTTTAAACTCGGTCACATCCTCTCCGCTGATCAAGTGAACTGTAAAATAATCACTCTGCCTGCTCGAAGATACGATTAATTCCATAAGTTCCTGTACACTGTACAGCCTTTCTTTACGACGAAGGCTTCTTTTTATATTCCCAAATGCTCTATCACACGGCAGAAAAGAATGGCCACGCATCGGAAGGATCTGTTGAACTTTTTTGAAACGCCCGCTGTCAACTAGGGCCATATTCATTCGTACTGATGTATTATTTTTATTCTGCCCTGCGCAGTTATCAGAAAAGATCATTAGTTCTACCACTTTTTTGTCGACGTACTCTTTAATGTATGTCATAATAAACGAGCATACTTCGTTTGGTCTCTTTTTTGCTTGCCCTTCATGATATACGAACAGGACATTTTTACCCGTTTTCAAATTGTGGATGCAGAAGATAGAAACGCTCAGTTGCCGCAAATAAAATATTTCTTGCACTGGAATTATTGGCAGCGACATATTCTGCATGTAATCGTAGCAAATTCCCAAAAATGTTTCATCTTCTTGGGATCTTTGCCTTGCTTCTTGAAGTTTATTATAGAACTTCTTTGCCCTCTTTTTGTGTACTAGCTTTTCGGCCAAAGCTATCTTTTTAGCTACGTCATTCAGGGTTTTCGAATTGATTTTCAAGTCTAGACTCTCGCAGAGGCAGCACGTATCTACTGCTGGTCGTCCAAAGCGAAGAGCGAAGTTCTCCCTGAATATTTTATTATAATATTCGTACTTAATCCTAGTTCCTGGATATTTTTCCTTATAAAGTCGAAACATTTTTTTTACTGATAGGTGAGCAGGAAGATACTTTATTGTGCCAGAAGAATAGTGGCTCTCTTTTGCTGGAAAACAGGAAATATGAGAGATCACTGCAGTGATTTCGTCACTAGACATCGTATTGACCGTTTTCGATTTCCCTCTCTTGTCTTCCGGTATTTTACCCAAGACCAACACGTCACGGAGCCTCTTAACACGGTCCTTAGTAATACCAAACAAGCTAAGAAAAGCAGAATGGCATACATCTTTCTTCTCATTACCAATTTGAACGGTGTATGTAAACATTTTCTGTCTCAATGTGTTCTCCTTCAGCACTCGGCGTCGTTTTATGTCCTTACGGGATATTAACCCCTAGAGATAGATATCTTGATCATTTTTTGTCGCCAAGTTATATAATTTGGCAAGGTTCTCTAATTTGTCATTTTCGGATATGGTTTCCCAGCATTTTTAGCACACTTGCAAGGAGGTCCTATTGTCTTAGCCCGTACAGTTTTATTTTTTGCCGTCACATAGGCCTGCCCATGAATACGTACTTGTTTGATCTTATTCCGAGAATAATCAGCAGAGTTATCACGTCGTTTTTTAGTGCGTGTTTCACCCGAGGAGGGCTCACCTGGGTTTAAATATATTACACTTTCCTCCATTTCAGCACTCATTTTCACCATTAAGCAGCAAAATTTAATTTGTGTAATACAAGTAATTCGTGTCCGTTACAGTCACCTCAGTTGTTTAAACTAAACAAACTAACGTTAAAAACGTCAATATTGACAGCTGACAGTTTTAGGTGTTGCCACATGTTTGGTTGTAAAAAAACACCTCATCCAGGATAAGGTGGATTTTTACGCTCATTGAAATATTTGTGCTTCTATTACTGTGGAATGCTTACATGACTGAGGTGTGTTTTTACACTCAAACAGTTTGTCTTGCCGTAGAGAATATAAATCCACAATAAACAGTATTTTGGAAAAAGTGGTCTGAGGTGGGTTTTTACAATCATGCATTCAATAACTTCAAAAGATTTCTATTCATTGATTTGGTCAAGCTATATAATGACACGGTCATCAAATAGTGTTAAATACACATTCATTTCAGTCGTTTTTTCAGTGTTTTCACGAAATGATAGACTACTTTATGATATATGATCAATTCTACGATCTGTCCACGACTTACATAAAAATCTCTTTAATAAAACTATGATGATAATGAAAATTCTGCAACAATTGCAGACAGACCAGTTTTAATCACTTTACATATATATTAGTAATTGAAATAAATACCTTATCAATTTTCATATTTTTGATAGACATCACTATTATCTATTGAAATTATTACACTTTTAAAATAAAATAACAAAATACTAAAAAACTGAACGTTACAATTTTTTAATAATTTTATAAATCTAATAATTTAATCATATAAATGTAAGTTATTTATATTATTTTTTTTATTAGTAACTGAAGGCAAAATATACAACTTTTCCATTTGATGATAGATGGCGCTGTTTTGAATACGAAATCGGTGTAGTTTCAAATTATTTTACCAAGATTATAACTATATTTTAAACTTTATTTACAAATATGGTATTTATTAGAAAAACACCCGTCATTCCGCCTATAACTAAGATACAACAGAAAATTAACATCTAAAGGAAATTAATCTACTTAACCTTCCTTTTTTGAAGTTCCGTAATCGGATTAAAAGTAGCCTATAAGTTGCCCCGGATTACAGACTACCTACATACAAAATTTCATGTAAATCGGTTCTGTAGTTTTTGCGTGAATCCGGAATACACAGACAGACAGACAGACAAAAATTCTAAAAACCACTAATTTGGCTTCAGAACCCTTTATTTAGTACCCTGGACTTGTTTTTTCAAGAATATATTAGAATTACAGACACGACTTTTCTACAGATTTATTATATTATGTATTACGACTGTGTATTCCCCATTGAGTTATGATGTACTACGTAGTACATTACAACTCAACGGTATTCCCTAGAAAATTAATTCTGAACCGATAGTAACTGAATTTAAACAACAATCAATAATAAATATTAAAATCTAAACCTATGAAATTTTAATAAATTTCAGAAAATATTTTCAATATGAAAGATGTTGACGAAGAAATGTCATTTTTGCTTCTATTAATCCATGGCTTTTTTGATAGAATTCTACTAACATTTAATAACTTATTGTCTCCAATGTTTTTTTAAAATTCTATTGCATAAATAAAGCCATTTTCTTATTGAACATTTTATTTGTATTTTTTTCAACCACCCACATATAGAAAAAATGAAATGTTTTACGTTTTTTTCTTTTTATTAGTGCTCTGTTGACAAGTCCTGACAAATAGAGCAAACTAACTGAGAAGTCCATGAATTTAAAGCTGAGATTATAGAAAGAGACAAGGGCGCGTGTACCGTTTACGGTACACGGACGTGACGAACCCATGCGGCGTTTACTGTATTCGGTGCACTGGACAGCTAACGTGTAAGTCAGTTGTACCAAATTTTTTATTCTACCACTTGTTAAATACAAATATATTGTAGGCTATGTATTGTGGTGCAATATCACTAACTCAAGGGATAGAGAACATGAACGCATTTATTATGATTTTCTCTATTGATTAGACTAACCTCGTGGATGGTCTTATTTAAATTTCCCATAAATGTCAGTTTCTACCATAAAGTGCGTGGTAAGTAGTGCGCTAGGAAAAAACCACCAACAGGATTACTTTATTTTACTTGTCTCGCTCAGCGCAGTGCAATGTTGAATAAGAGCTTAGCGGGCCGACGTACGTAGAAGTGACATCTTTTGCTTTCGTATGTGCGAGGTGTCTACGTGAGCTACTTGACTAACAGTCAATAGACCTTGCACAGCATTAATAATAACATCCCCCTGGCACATTTCCAGTGGATACGCAGCGTAAGAATGCTTTATGGATAATAACATCCTATAAGGATATTTTTAATGTAGGCAGAATTTTCTTTGGAGAGGCCTCTGTTCAGCAGTGGACTTGTGAAGGGTTGTGACGTTGATATTTTATAAAGTCCGGTTCTTGACATGTTTTATCGTTACAAGCCTAATGGTTAAAATAGTAATTTAACACGATCTTATTGCGTAAAAAGGTTACTAAAAACAGAAAAAAATATTATACACACAGCTCAAAACGAATCTAACGACGTCCCATTAATCTGTCAAGCCGTTTAAGCTAGTGTGATAAAAAAATAGATATAAAACTTAGCGCAAACAATTAGGTGCATGACAGGAATGCGGCTTCGGCGCTCACAAAACTCGAAAAAACATTACCCTACTGAGCCAGTCGGGATAATTATCATGTCATGATATACTCTTGTAAAATGGAAAGCCTTAAAATCTTTATTAAAAGGATATAATAAATAAAACAACATCAGTTTATTCGCAAATATATTTCACAGAAACATATTCACTGTCAAGTTACTCTTATACCAAAATTGGAATAAAAACCGCGTACGCCGCACAAACTGTGGACAAAAGAAAATTTTAGTTAATGTATGTACATAAATTAAATTCATATATATCTATACTAACAAAAATAATATAATATAAATAAGGTAAAATACATTATGGTTGTAGTACGAATGGGTCAGCTCGACCGGGGAAGGACTGTGCTCTCACAGAATACCAGCGTAAAATAGCAGCTTAATGTTGCTGTGTTTCATATGGTGAGTGTAGAGAACTGGAGACTCAACTGGAAATGAGGCATTCCATGTTAGTAGTCCTCAGTTTACTAACATGGAATGCCTCATTCGAGGATAAATGTAGATGTTTATGGGCCACAGCATCCACTTACCAACAGGTGGGCTGTGTGCTCCTTTGTCACCCATATTCTATTAAAAAAAAAAGATATTGACTGACTCATTGTTCTAAAGTACGGCCGCTGAGTTATTACCGATTTGACAGATTATTCTTAAATTAATTGATATAACCTTGCACGAGCGACACATTTGCCGAATGATTTAGAATACCTCTTTAATATAAAACTTTATGTCAAAATGTCAGAATCAAGTAATTTTCCAATAAACTCTGTTTCAAAACTTAAAATAGTTTGTAAATAATATGAAAACATTTATTTTTTGTTCTTTGGCGCGCTTGTACAAAGTTACATCGTGCGTCTAGTTTTCATAGTGATGTGCTTGATAGTATTCGGTCCGAATTCATTGGAATAGATATGATATTTATTTTATTTGGATATTTTTATTTTACTTATTCCTTCGAGCAACTAGACTATAATGCTACCATTTTTTTGCGTCTCCTAATTGCACTGTGTTGCCAGTATCTAAGATTTATCCAAAGACAGAAATACTGTTTTCTATGATTTAAAAATAAATACAATTAAAATGATTATGTATAATTTTTAACATTCATAATATATAAAACAACATTTAATAAATATAATTTTTTCCCTCAATTAAGCAATGTTATAGGTGTATTTTTTTAAGTAATTGGCGATACTATTCTGGCAACACCCTTACCACCGCTATTTTAATCTGTTTAGTCGTCTTCCGTACTCTCGTGCGCACAGACTACGTTCTCTTGTGTAACCGTTGTTTTTTGACTCGGCTTTCTCCTGTTTATCGTTGCGCTTTATTGGACTAATTTTGTTTGTGTTTGGTAATTTTGTTGAAAATGCCGAAACGAGGAAAAACATTGAATAGTCAATGTCGTGAGCTTGTACTAAAGGTACAAGATTACTTTGAGCGTGAGTCACAAAATGGCGGCCCTTTGATTCCTGTCACTCAAGTGAAAGATCGGATTTCACAAGCTCTTGGAATTGGTGCAAAAACACTATATAATATAAATAAAGAAAAATTTGGTGCTTCTGGAAGTCAAGATAATGTTTTACGCACTCCTAAGAAAAAACGAAGACAAAAGCCCGTGACAGGTGTTGATGTTTTTGATGCAGATGCAATAAGAAACCACATATATGGTTATTATACTACTAGGAACGAGTTTCCAACTAGACGTTTGCTTTTGGTCTCTTTAAAAGAAGCTGGCTTGTTTAAAGGCGGTAAAACGGTGTTGTCAAAACTATTGCACGAAATTGGGTTTGAATATAAAAAAAACGAATAAAAGGAAAATATTAATGGAAAGATTTGATTTAATAATTAAAAGGAGAGCGAGTTTTTAAGAGAAGCCAGAAAAATCGAGTCTTGGGACAACGTCGTTTTTGTTGACGAAACATGGTTAAATGCGAACCACACTGTGTCACGCTCTTGGACTGACAAAACAAAAGCATCAACCTAAAAGGTTCCAATTGGAAAAGGATCGCGACTGATAATTTGTCACGCCGGTTCTGCTGGAAGTGGTTTCTTTGAAAATGGACTGCTGGCTTTCGCGTCAAAAAGTACTTCCGATTACCACGAGGAGATGGATACAGACACTTTTACGAATTGGTTCGAAAATCAATTATTACCCAGCCTGCCAGAGCCTTCTATCATAATAATGGACAACGCTTCATATCACTCGAAACAAGTGAATAAAGCGCCTACTCAGGCCGACAAGAAAGCTGATGTCGTAGCATGGCTACACCAAAATGGAATTGAAACTACTGCCGAAATGCTAAAGTCTGACTTAGTAAAGTTGGTACGCGAAAATAAAACATCAAGAGTCCGTTATGAAGTAGATGAGATAGCTCTAGCACATGGACATCGGGTACTTCGAATTCCGCGTTATCACTGCCAGTACAATGCCATTGAGCTAATATGGGCACAAATCAAAGGTATTGTTTTTTATCGCATAAGTTATGAATATGAATAATTTGTACTATTATAACATCCAATATTCAGCATATAAGTAAAAAGATACATAACTAAGAAATAAATATCTCATGTCCCTTACATGTAGGTAATTGTGTAACATTTCGTTTATTTAATGTAATAAATTAACATTATTTAATGTTTACATTACAGGTTACGCAGCTCGTAATAATACGACTCCGCCATTCAGTACTAATAAAATGATGGGTCTATTAAAAGATGCTTGCAGCAAAATAACGAAAGAAGATTGGGTCAAGGTCGTCGAAAAGACTCGAAAACTAATAACAGAAGATTATGAACGCGATATAAGAGTGGACACCATTATAGAGAATGAAATTGTCATACAAGTGACTGATAGCGATGACAGCTCTGGCGAATCTGGTTCTGATCTGAATAATTGTTTTAATAAATGATAGGTATTCATTTATTAAAACATCTTGTACCTACTCTATTCATTAAAATGTGTAACAGTGTTTACAAATTTGTTTTGTTTTGATATGTCCTCGACCAATTATCTACGCCCATCAAGGATACTCCACCTAATAAAGAACCTGTGTCTTTAACTATTATTGTTTTGATTTTATTTAATTACACACTATACTAGAATATTTAAAAACAAACTGTTCCCAAATGATATTAGGGTTACTGGTTCAGTCACTTCACTAGTATTGTCAATTCGTCATGTGTCAAATCGGTAATAACTCGGCGGCCGGACTATAGTGGACGTAAGCACGACTGACCTGATTCGAATCATGGCTCTGTCCAATCTGTTATACAATTTCCTGTCGAGAAATTCTAAGTAACAGCTCGGAGTCAGGAATTTTTTGGTGTTTCACGCTGGTGCCTTGGAAAACACGTAAAGCCAATATGGTCCTGCGCCTGATCTCTTCTATGGTCATGTCGTTGAACATTGAGTACACCTGTGCTTGCGTATAAACTTGTGCACTATAATCCTATACTGCGCCGTTGGCTAATCTCAGTTGAGCCTGATCGCCGTGACCGAAATTCGGTCTGGAGGACATTATTACTACGATTATCATTCCGTCTCCCAAGCGTGGCAATTAAGGCAAATCCTCATAATGGGAGAGGCCTATTTCCAGCAGTGGACTTTTTTGGTCTGATGATGATGATGGAAGATATTAATGTTTGGATGTTTATTAATCAAGCATGAATTTTTCAGTCATTTAGCAGTTGAACCATTGGCTAACAAGGTTAGCACTTCCTTCCTTCGTCCCATGCAATAAAACCAGTCAACTTATACGGACACTTCATTTTTACAGTACTTTTAACTCGGAACATAAAACCCAATAGTTAAATACGGTAATAATCTAAAATGTAAAAACTAATGTTTGTTAGTTCATATTTTATGTGCTGCACATTTTGATTAACTTCATCATATGAAGTGAATCATCAGATTGCAGTAAACCTTTGTTAACTTATTGCTTGCACTTGCACCAAGGTTATATGCAAGGTTACATAGGTAGCGGGCATATCGTACGGACAAATTTATTTAAAAGTTATATATCATTCAACTTCAATGAATGTATTATCATTCCTAACTAAACAATGTAAGTCTTCCAAATTTAAAACAATATTTGCACAATTGTTTCTTCTGCGGCACCAGTCAGTAACTAATAATAATTATTTATTTATGTTGAACAAGCAGTATCCAGTGGTTTAAGTAACACTTATTTGACTAAGGTGTACTTTTTTCACAGAACAAATAATGTGTGAACACCCTATCGGAAAGAGGCACTTCTCTCTAAAACCTTGTTTGGCTTGTTTTAATTAAGGCACTATTGTTCAGTTTAAAATGCATCCACAAGCATATACTTTATACAGTTAAAGATGTAGCTGACTTCCTAGTTAACCTGGACTATGGACTTCACTATATCCATTAATTTTTCACTCCAGCACACCCCACCAAATGGTATATTAATTATACAACTTTGAATAAATATAAACTTTCATAACAACTTACCGTTAAAAACTGTTTAGTCGAAGAGACCGAAGCCCATATCTTCATCGTCAGACTCAGATTCTTCCTTCTTGGTCTCTTTCTCTTCTGTAAGAAAAAACAAAAGTTTGAGTATCAATGTCTACAATTAAGCAATATTCTAACGATAATAATAATTACAATTCAGAGTTGGATTGATTAACCATCACAGTTCTCTCAGTCGAAAGATGGTGTTAGTCGATCATCATTAAGATTATTTAAAAATATATTAAAAAATAAAATTCAAAGACGAAGTCTGCCAACACACTAGGGCAGTGTGGCAAGCACATTCTTACACTACAGCTCTCTTAGGTTAGAACTTTACTTTTTTTTACACGAGTAAATAAAGTTTGGAAGGCAGTACCATGCACAGCTATCCTCTCCACGTTTCGTTCACCGCTAGACTTACATGCCGCGACTTGTAGTAGATTCTCTTATACCGTCACTACAAGGCTTAAGCACTGACTTTAGGATAAATACATACCCTTCTTCTCCTCAGCTGCCGGCGCTGCAGCAGCGGCGACCGCGGCCACGGGCGCTGCACCACCGACGGGCATGGATGACAACTTCTCACGACCTGACAATAGATAAAACATTACAATGAAACAAATGCACAGATGGAACAACTACTGTGGGTTGTAAGGTATTATCAGTATTAGTTTTAACAGCACTGCCATTCAGACGAAAGATGGTGTTATTAATTAATATCATCATGTATATACAAATGTACATTTTTTATGGTTTATTGAACCTACGAACGCGCGTTCGTAGATCTAGAAAAGGCCTATGATAGAGTGGTGAGGAATGAATTGTGGTCAGCACTGTCCGTGAACGGTGTGAGCAGTATCCTCATACGAGCAATGCAATCTCTTTATAGGGATTCTAGTGCTTGTGTAAGGATAAACGGGGCATACACTGAATGGTTTAATATCGAAAAAGGTGTTAGACAGGGATGTGTAGCGTCACCGTGGCTGTTTAATCTGTTCATGGACAATTGTTTGACAGATTTAAAAGAGAATGAAAGTGGGTTGAGAATGAATGAGTTACTCGTCAAATGTTTTCTCTATGCTGATGACCAAGTATTACTTGCGTCTTCGGCCGAGGAGTTGCAGGAGATGGTAACTGCTATGAGTGGAGCTTTTGTTAGAAAGGGAATGAAGATGAATGTAAGGAAGACGAAAGTGATGGTGTTTGAAAAAGATGAGGCAGTGACAGACTGCAATATCGTGATTGAAGATGAACAAATTGAACAGGTGAAAGAGTTTGTGTATCTGGGTTCAAAGTTTACAAGAGATGGAAAGTGTGAGAGTGATATCGAAAGAAGAGTGAACGCAGGAAACATGGTGAATGGAGCTTTGCACTCCTTTATGAGCAGTCGGAAGGTGTCTAACAAGGCTCGTTTGGCTGTGCATGAGGGGGTGTTGGTTCCGACACTCATGTACGGAAGTGAAACTTGGGTATGGCAGAAGAAACATGAAAGCAGAATAAATGCAGTTGAGATGAGAGCATTAAGAAGTATGATAGGAGTTAAACTGAGTGACAGGCTAAGAAATAGTGAGGTAAGGAAACGTTGTGGTCTGAAAGAAGATGTAGTGACAAAAATTGAGAAAGGTATGCTGAGATGGTTTGGCCATGTCGAGAGAATGAATGAAGAACGATTGACGAAAAAAGTGTATAAGGCGAGTGTGAATGAAAGTGTTGGAAGGGGTAGACCTAGGCGGACATTTCTAGACCAAATCAGGGACGTCTTGAAAAAAGGCCAGGTCAAGAGTACCCTAAACCGTAGAGCATGTATGAAGGGAATAATGAAAGTGGACGAAGCAAAACAAGTATGTAAGGATCGTAGCAAGTGGAAAGAACTGGTCTCTGCCTACCCCTACGGGAAAGAGGCGTGATTATATGTATGTATGTTATTGAACCATTCTAATCTATACATATAATAAAACTGTAAATAGCAGATGTCTGTACATTTTATATTTTTGTAATAAAAGTGATTGAGGGGTACTAAAAATAAGTAATTAAATACATTTCTACCATTTTTAGAATTTTCTGTCTGTCTGTCTGTCTGTCTGTCTGTCTGTTTGTTTGTTAACGTATCACGTTTAAAGTACTAATTTATATCATAAGAATTGTTAAGGAAATTATAAAGTGTATCTTCGGGTTACATTTAGTCTTTATTTCATTAAAATCGGTTCATTCCATCAAAAGTTATGATAAATATTCTGAAGTATGGGTAGGGAATTTGCTCAACGGTGGCTTTGTTTCGAGTCATCAAGTTGATGTTAGCAGCGCCATCTCTCTTCAATTAATTAAATATATACATATAATAAAAATGATGATAACATGTTGTGTCTCTTTCTGTACATTGTATATTTATTTTGGTGACTAAAATCATTATGGGGAACTAAAAATAATTAAATAAGTACATTTTTATAATTTTTAGAATTGCCTGTCTGTCTGTTTGTCTGTTTTTATATGAATGCATCACGTCTAAAGTAAACATCTTTTTTTTTCAAAGAAATCGTTAAGAAAATCATAAAGCGTATCTTCAAGTTACATTTAATCTTTGTTTTATTAAAATTGGTTAATTCTATCGAAAGTAATGATTATTATTTTAAAATGTAGGTTCGAATTTGTTCAATGGCGCCATAAAAATCACAAAAATAGTAATAAAAAGATTTGTGTGTAAAAAAAACGTTCCATAATAATTAATATATTTATACTTAAAACATAAAAAGAGATTTAAAAAAGGATGTTTTCTCACACAAAGGACGTAATAGATGGAGTTATACAAATTACAAACTTTTCTGATTTGCTGTGTTGTGAATGAATGAATCGTATTGAGACTTACTGAAGAAATTAGTATCTATCGAAGCCATACAACGGAACCCGAACAAAAATAACAAAATTGCAACGAAATGTCGTGATATTGTATTTATAATATACGCAAAATCAGTACTGCCATTTTAGCGCTTTGGGAACTAGATTTAGCGCTTTTTTGGAATGTATAGCGCGCATTTCGAAATTTTAGCACCTAGCACTTAATCCAGCGCTTTTTGGTGTATTTAGCACAAATTTCAAAATTGTAGCGACTAGCGGGTTATTAACTCTTTTATAGCAGCACTGTTAGTCCACATTACCGATAATAATAATAATGACCTTTATTTTTTCCCACAAATAGTACATTGCAGTTTATCTTTTTCAAACATATTTTTTCCACAAAACAAAGAGCATGGGAGACGAGTCCAAACTAGGATACCCTGTGCTATGGATCTCCCGGCTTCCCCTTTAGGATGATCAACTACATTTTTTTTATCGACGACTATAAGCGGGGAAATCCCCTTCATTAAAGTTTTCGTTCATGGTTTTGGCAACGCATTTATTTTGCTTTATTCAGTTTTAGTCAGTTGTTTAGAGCACAGCTAAGTTAAAAGTTACTTAGAGTAGTACTAACTACTGTTGACAGCAATTGCCATAATTATAAGTCGATGTCCTGCGAAGTATTGATACATCAAAAAATATTGCCAGAAAAAAACTTAATGTTGTTTTCTTTATTTTGATTATATTTTCTTGAATTATAAATTATAATAAAAAACACAAACTTTGTTTGTAGTTAATTTAGCGCAAAATCTAGGGCTTTTTAAAGCGCTGTTTTCATGAAATCTAGCGCTTTTTGTGTTGTCCTAGCGCTGAATGAGTTTTTTTGATCTGGCAGCACTGCCAAAAAACCCTCTATTAAGAAGTAACTTTCCCTTCAGTTTTAAGCGTGTTCAGTTCCCAGTTACAGTCAGCGTGTGTTTTGCGATGACCGTAAATAAAGTGCAAGTTCAAAATTTACGCGTTGTAAGAGTGGACCTCAGTACTGACTGTTTTGCACATGGCCAACTCTATGTTGCTTTTTCCCGCGTTAGTAGCCCCCGTAACCTTTTTGTGTACACCCCGGCTAAGCCTACTTCTAACGTCGTTTACACAGAAGCTCTATCATAAACTACTTAGAACTTTGATGATAATAATTTATTTGTTACCACTTATTGATACAGTAATGATATAAATCGTTTAATATTCTCTTACCTAAACGACAAATTCTTTATGTAAAATCTATATACGCGAGCTACGCCGCGGGCACAGCTAGTTTCTTAAATAAGACTTGACATAATAAACCTTTTAAAGAAAGTAAAACCTAACTTAAAGAATATAATGATTTCTTATGTTTATGCCAACATTACACAACATTTAAATAAAACTAGTTTTACTGATTTAATCACTTATGTCAACTTATTTCATATTCCCCACGTTTCTAGTACTTTACACCCATGGTCACAGGGAGCACGCAGGTGTTCTACGTTTCAATGTTACAGTTAACCACAGCTACCTTCAGATTAAAATTATTAATTTTTGAACCAATCTATGCAAAATGAAAGAATGTGTAAAAATTAGTTTTATTTAAAAGTATTCAAAATTGGTTGACATGGTGAACATTCGATCTCGACATGAGATCTTGGCCAAATTTATATGGCACTGAGGTAGTCCCTTCTAACCTTACCACATAGACCTGATTTCACATCCATGCCTGAAAATCCCACCCTGCATTGATTGAGTCTGTCAAGACTGGCCGCCATAAGTGTTTCAGTCTAGGGTACATCCCTATAATTATTGGAAGGATTGGGATAAATAAGTTTTCCCTAACACTAAAGGCAGTAGAAGTATCGCCAGCTTACAGAGTTTATATTTTAAGATACTTGTGACAAATGAGGGAGAGGGGGCATTTCTCTAGCAGCTCCGAGCGACAAACTTTTATGAGGTATGCTTCTATACTCATACTTATCCTTTTCAGCCAGATATTTTACCAAATATAAAATTTTAGTTGTAATTGTATCTTACCTTGTGCGATCAGCTCTTCTACACTCTTGCCATTGAGTTCCGAGATGACCTTCTTCAGTTTCTCGGAGTCTGCCTCAATACCCACAGAGCTGAGGATCTTCTCAACGTCAGCAGCAGCTGGGGAAGCCTTACCGCCCAGCACGGCTAAAAGATACGCGGCCACGTAACGCATTCTGAAAAACGTTAACATGGACATATGTTAGGTGATCGGCATAAATATAAACCTAGGAATATAGGACATATCTGAAGCTTTAACGAACAAAGGGCGAAGTTTATTTTTCGCAAATACAGAAGGCTTCCTTTTTTTTGGACCAGCCATGGAAAAATATACCTTCGCAAAACGGCTAGCGCATCTCATATTGAAGTCTGAGTCGGATGAGACTATCTTTTCAGATCATTCAACATCTAGATGTTGAAATTACCTTTTGTAAACGTAACACAGTAATCTACGACAATCTGGCTATTTTGGCTATGGAAAAAACTACTATAAACATTGATTAAATAGCAAAAGTTGAACTATGTTAACATTCAAATATCTATTATCATAAATTCCTTCATGAAATCTGGCATGACAATTTTCAACACATGGTGTAGTTTTGAATTCTATCTTTAAAAAATAAATCATCAAAAAAAATCACACCGAGATATAAATTCAGTCTAAAGTAATTACGGAATATACATAATATTAATGTTAATATATTTTTATGAAAATAAAAATTATAGGTTTGCATTCGTCACACGCAAGTGAATTTGGAGGTTACCTACTTTATATATTTTGAAACTAAGCGAATTTAAGTGGAGACACAAAAAATGAAATCATTAAAATATACATTACAAAACTCAATAACATCAATTTTACACGTGTTTAGTGCTATCACAAGACAATTGATCTCAAGTTGTTATCGCCAAAAATGCATCCACATGAATCCAAGAAAATACGACATATTACCACATAAATTTTATTTAGATGCATAAAACACACACTTAAAATCACATATATATAGAAATTTTAATTAAAATTCAAAAACACTTACTTTTAAGTCGTAATGACACGAAACGTGTTATGCCGTAAATTGACGAATACTTGAAAGAAATGTCAAACACGAAAACCTCGCAATCGTTACGTATGCCAAGGTTGCAAGCGCGTGAAAAAATTCCCTAAACCTTTCTTAAAACATAATTACCCAATACCCATGTATCAAAATCCATGTCATCACAAATGAATAAGAAGTGTTTATGATAATTTGTATAATATTATAAACTATTTTTACTCATAATGAAATCAAGACAAACTTTGCAATATTTTTAGATAGATAAACAGATCAATAAGCTTATGTGCAGTCTTATCACTAATAGCTTTTTCGTATACACAGCCGTTAAATGGGCACAATTAGAAGAGAGTAAAAAATCGATATCATATAGTTTGGCGATATAAAAACAGCCATTTTTGGAGTAAAAACTTCAACAAAAAAGCGAAACTTAAAAGAGACAAATATATACATCTACAGGATTGAGCCTCCGAGATAATGAGAAAGAATACAATATACAGTGTATTCCATTATCTTGGTCTCCTTATATGAAGGTTTCACTTCTACCGCGTGTGATCCATACATATAATCTATATAATATTATATATATAAACAAAAATAAAAACAAATTATAAAAAAGATACAAATGCTTCTAAAACAAACAAACATGTGGCGGCGCTGTCATCGCGCCACAAGCGAAAAACATCGAAGCCTGAATCGCGCTAACAAAGTTCCGAAATTAAAGCAATATATATAGAATAGCTCCGAACTACCACTCGGAGCGTTGGCCGCCGGGCAGAACACCTTGCCCGGCGGGAGATCTCCCCTTTTCCTTCTACCGGCTACAAACATATTATACTTTAAATTAATATCATGTAGTTGGCATTATTATTAAGTTTCCTGATGGTTACAAAATACTAAATGTGAGTCATAAGTAATCTAAAGCTATCCTTTAGGTGAAAAATATATACAGGTTGCAGATGATCATTAAGTATTTTATTACAAACTTTCCACCTCTTGATTGTAATATAGATTAAATTATTTTAATGGTCGTAAAAAATTTCATTAATTTTCAAATTTGTATTTACCTGTAAAAGTCTAAAACATTTAAATAAAATACCTAATGAATGGAAGTATGAAAAACATAGGAGATCCCTTTTTATTTTATTTTTTCATATTTTATGACATTACATACTAATTTAATTTAAAAATATTTTTTTTGGATAGGGTGACAAACGAGCACACAGTCCACCTGATGGTAAGTGGTTACTGACATCTACATCTATCATCGATAAAGACTCAAGATGCAGATGCGTTGTCACCCGTGAGGACTAAGATGGAATGCCTCTTTGCCAGTAAAAAGGATCTCCGGTTCTCTACACTCACCATACGAAACACAGCAGCGTTAAGCTGCTATTTTACGCTGGTTTTCTGTGAGAGCGTGGTTCTTCCCCAGTCGAGCCGACCCATTCGTACTACAACTATACTACTAATATAGCTGCAGCATGGCTCTACCACGTTCAAACAGTAAAACTTCAGTATATTTATTTTTCTAAGTCTACAAGATAGAAGTCCCTAACAATGTGCCATTATTATTTCCCCTAAGATTTAGGCAAAGCAGTAACTTAAGCTTAGAGGAAAATTTCTATGTTGGCAACTATCACCATCTAACACTTCTTTTTACGCCTACATAATAAAGGAGCACTTTTTAATTTTTTTAACGAAACATCATTTTTAAAATATTCTTATTCACATTGAAATTCATAATAATATAAAAGAATATATACATGATGTTTTATATTTAATATAATGAAAATGGTCAATTTTTATGTTTTGAATATTTGTCTGTATGTATTAATTGTATTACATTTAGAAGATGTACATATAATTGCTACAAGCGTACATAGTGCTATAAGCGTACAAACCGCTAGCACTTTTTATTAGCTTGTGGTGATAGAAACTAGCGCAAAGGAGCAAAGGACTCAGAACAATAATATAGTTCTGCGTTTGCGACAAAGTACTAATATAGTCGGTCGCGTGAGACAGGCAAAGGTCTTATACCATATAGCCTTATCTAGTTTGAAATAACATCAGTCACGGCCATAGATTACCTAGTCACGGCCCATACATGCTGTGACCTGGCTATAAAACATCGCGAACATGACTAGTGTACGAATTAATCCGTTCCCCCTGGGCACAATCTAAATCCTAAATTGAAAATTTATTATTTAAAAGCCGAGGATCATAGAACGTTACACTTATGTATTTCGTCACTTTTGAGGTTATGATGTAGCCATGACTGCAGTCATGACTACAAACTCAGCTAAAACAATTGATATGAAAACTATGCAGTAATATATACTTAACTAAATTAATCAAATCAATTGCTAAAACCACAAAAATGAATCAATAACCTTTCTAATCTTTTCACTGCTAAATATCTAAGACACAGTTGCTTTGACTTTTGCTCATACTTTGACAGCTCTCGTGTCATAATATGTACCACAGACTGCATAGCGACACTCATAATACGTTCCGTTCTAAGTATTAGTGCATTCTATATTTATTGTCAACCTATCATTTGCAACTTATTTCGGAATATTTTCCATATCCCCAACTAAAAATTATATTATTGATAATACACTACACAACTAAATATCTACAATAAAATCTAATGTTTAAATAAAGAAAACGCATAATGGTAGTGTTACTTTAGTGTTATGATGAAACGTGTACCACGGATAAAAACAGGACGGGTGAGATGCGTTCAAAACCTATAAAAAGTAGTAAGGAAATGAGGTTTTTCATTACAAAGTTAAATTATTTTACCGGCTTCAATAAAATGAGTAGGACCCCGTAATTTAATATACACCTAAGTCACTATTTTTGATGTATCAATCATTGGTGGTCATTCCATATTTTGGTCAGGTCGTATTTGGCCGATGTGTATAAAACTCTTCACAATATGCTCATGCATCGCATTGCGAATTTTTGGGAGATTTTTATGACAGCATGACCATGTGTACGTTCCATGACAATATTAACTCAAAGTCCTTAAGAGGATAAAAAAAACTGAGATTTATATCATTATTAAATTACTTATTACATAATTTCTTCTAATAGAAGAAATTATGATAATTACTTCTAATAGAAGAAATTATGATAATTACATGGGCAGATGTCTTTAGAGTATTTATAAGCATAGCTTGCTCATAAATACTTTAAGGCAGACGTCTAATACACAAAATTGCACCACTTTTACTTATCAAAATCCACTTCAAGCCATTATAATTAAACATTATAACAGAATGTTGCTAATGGCCTAGGTATTAACACTGGTAAAACAAACATTTGCTTGAATACGTTACTAAATGGTAAAAGGGTTCAATTAATAGAAGTTCCAAATTTTTGGGAGTTAAATTGACAGTCATTTGAATTGGAAGCATGAACTAAAAGACATTGAAAGCAAAATTAGCTCAGCTTGCTATGTGCTAAGGAGCTGCTATGTGAAGTAGACATAAATCATCTAAAGCTGGTATACTATGCGTTGGTTGAATCTAGGCTTCATTATAGCATATTATTCTGAGGAATGATCCAGCAAAAATGAGCTATTAGAAGAATGGTCCGTATACGACAACAGAAATCTTGTCGTTAGTACTTTAAAAAAGTTGGGATTATGACTGCCTCATGTCTATGTAAGGGATTACGAGATTACGGACGAAAGAAATATTAGGGAAAATACAAGAAACAAGACTAAGAATTAAGTTATTCCTCATATAGTTATATCCAAGCACTGCTCACAACACGGAATATAAAAAACAAGTTTTTTATACAAACTTGTTTTTTATATTCCGTGGCTCACAATATCGGTCGGTTCATTTATTTAATCGTTTACCAGTCGACCTAAAAAGTTATTTGTACAAGAGTGGTTTCAAAACTAAATTTGAAAAATTTTTTGTTGGAAAAAGGCTTTTATAGTGTTGATGACTTTGTTAACGATAGTATTCGATCATCATCTTAATATTATTGTAACGTAACATAATCTCTAATCTGTTATGATGGTTTTGACCACAGAACATAATTAGCCTCTACCGAGAGGCATGGAAAGGAAAAATTGATCTGAGTGACTAGCCTAACAAGATCCCGCAAGAACTCTTTACCTATATTATAGTTTAATAACAAAAATATGCAAATTATGCGATATATCTAATATAAATTAATTAGAATTAATTAAACTATATAAATATAAAATATTTAGTACACTGCCCTCTAGCGTTGGTTTGATGAAATTTTGCGAAAAGTTTTATTTCTTCATTGTTGTATGAAGCAAGTTAAGTATGATACAGATAGATGGCGCAATTATTTGCCATTAAATTACATACTTTATTCATAAATGTCTTGAAAGATTTTTGTGGGATTCAATAAAAAAAAATTAGTCCATCCCAACAGCTGAATGAAATGAAAATGAAAGGTACAGCAGTAGGCTCGTAAAGGATAATAGGTAAATAATTTTTTTTTATTTACCTATATATAATAGGTTTTGATTTATACCAATTAATTTTTTTTTTGGAGTTTATGGCCTGGCATCTAGACCTTTAGGCCAATACCAATTAAATTTCTTTCTAGGCATAGATTAATGATAAGTCACCGCGCGCTCTACATTAATCTATGTTCTTTAAGTTTATAATTTGCAAATACCCAGAGCCGTAAAGCCAGTTTAAAAAAAATAATTTGCAATTGGGTCCCGCCTGCTACTAAACTTAATGCGGGCATTAAACTTAGGCTTTCAGCTCATAATATAGTCTGTTAAACTGAAGTAGAGTTTACTTTGTTTGTAATTTATTTTAATTTTGTTTTCCATTCTCAATCTTGTTTTTGTCTTTTTAGTGCATTACTTTTAAATTGTTTTTTTTGCAGTCGGGGTTTTTTTTTAATTCAAGATTCAAGCCTTTTTAGTGTCCCGAGTCCCGACACACTCTTATGAACTAAATTTCATATGATAGCACGAGGTCCGACACAAACGCTTTTACGCTATCAATAACTTATTTATATTCTTGTATATAAATAAGTTACATAATAAATTGGTTTAAATATTTAATTAGGTTTCGTTATTTTTTTAAATTAACGTATAACTATTTCGCGCCAAAAATCCGCCATTTTTTTTAAACAGCTATTAAAGAACTCTTGTGTTTTTAAGACGAATATAACGATACCTTAACTGTCGAAATCGATCTAGCCCTTTGGAAGATGCGGGGTAATAAATAAATTTACAAACATACATGCATACATACAAGATACGCGCGAAAAATATAACCCTTCCTTGGCAGTCGGGTAAAAAATAAAACAGGGCTCAATTAGTTTTTGATTCCAATTGTCTATTAACTTTAGAGTTACATTTTTTAAGGTTTTATTAATAAACTTTCATTAACATTTGCACCGACAGTGACATGATTTATATTAGGTATCCCAGAAACACAAAGAGATGAACACATTATATTACCGAATAAATCAGAAACAGCGCGCGTCGGGATAAAACAGTTTCCGAGCTTGACTAATGTGTACCGAGCCATCTCATCCCGGTTATTAATGCATGCGAATTAGTCTTTTGCCGCGAGCCACTGATAACATCTGAGTCTGAAATAACAAATTTCTATTAGTCCTGAATCGTAAGTACTGGTTGGAAAATTTTAAAACAAAAAAAAAATATTCGAATTTTTAAATATGAAATTAGAAAATAAAATATTAAATGATAATTTATGACTCTCATTCTCAGCGAGCTACGCAAGAGGGCTATGATCGGAGCTTCACTGCGTGAGTAAACTTTGTTATGAGGATATCAGCAATAAAATCGACCGACACAGGCCAACGGATCAGTAAGCTCAAATGGCAATGGGCTAGCCATTTAGCTTTAAGAATCGACTACAGAAACCGACGAATAGAGTAGAATAGAATAGAATAGAATATTTTTTTTATTCAATATAGATCACATGTGTAATTCTTATTGAAAGTCATATTTTATTTTACCACTGGTTCGAAAAAAAACCTCGGTCCTGGGAAGAACCACCAAGAAACTCAGCGGGACTTTTTTGGGGTTCCGTACCTCAAAAGGGAAAAAAGGAACCTTTATAGGATCACTTTGTTGTCCGTCTGTCTGTCTGTCTGTCTGTCAAGAGCCTTTTTCTCAGGAACGCGTGGAGGTATCAAGCTGAAATTCATATCAAATACTCAAGTCTACTGTTCTTTGGAGCTGTGAAAAAATCAAACTTCTAAGCCAACGCAATCAAAAGATACAGCCGTTTATGCCGCAAATTTTCGACATTCGCAAGGGAATCAAAACCTACAGGTTACTTCCCGTGAACTCAGAATCTTAAAATTTAGTACGAAGCAACGTATTAGCACAGATAAAGGAAAAATTGCAAAAAGCATAAATTTTTAGTTTTACATCATATATAAACTTATATACTTACGGATTTGTTCGGAACCCTCGGTGCGCGAGTCCGGCTCGCACTTTTTCTCTCGGTATTTTTTTAACGGGGAAGAAGGGTTCTAGAGTGTCAGCTTCGTACCGGTAAGCGAAGTGTGGGGTGGGCCCCACTAGATGGAGTGACGAAGTGGTAAGAAATGCAGGAAGTCGATGGACCTGCATCCATCGACTTCCTGCATTTCTTTTTTTTTATAGGATAAGGGTGACAAACGAGCACACAGTCCACCTGATGGTAAATGGTTGCTGTGGCCCATAGACATCTACATTTATCCTCAATTACGAATCAAAATGCAGATGCGTTGTCACCCGTGAGGACTAAGATGGAATGCCTCGTTTCCAGTAAAAAGGGTCTCCGGTTCTCTAATCTCTACACTCACCATACGAAACACAGCAGCATTAAGCTGCTATTTTACGCTGGTATTCTGTGAGAGCGTGGTCCTTCCCCGGTCGAGCCGACCCATTCGTGTTACAACTATACCAGAAATATAGTTGCAGCATGGCTCTACCACGTACGTTTCTTACCACTCAGGCTCAGGACTGTGCTTTGTAGAGTTCTTTGGCGGATGCCTATGTTCAGCAGTGGACTTGTGTTGGGCTGTAACGATGATGATGATTATATAATTGCACTTTTGCAAAATTGTTGGTTGTGAATGTATTTTGCTAGGTGATAGTAACGAGCAATACTTGTATAATTTAGTTTTTGAAGTCAAAGTCAAAAATTTTTAGGCTTGTGCACGTAGAAATCTGCACTGGTACGCAAAAGAAGGTCTTGTCGGCAAGAAACAGGTTATTTCATTATCATTTACAATCTATAGAAATAAATAAAAGTGAAGTGTCTGTTTGTAATGTCAAAATAACAGCTTTTTACTAAATCAATATGAGAGTATATACGGTACTTATAACAAAAATACAATTTTTAACATTTTTGTCTGTCTGTCTGTTTGTTCCAGCTAATCTCCGAAACGGCTGGACTGATTTTGACAGGACTTTCACTGGCAGTTAGCTGATGTTATAAGGAGTAACTTAGGCTACTTTATATTTTAGAAAAAGAATTAGGGTTCCCCGCAACATAATTAAAACCCTAAATTAGGTACACGCGGGCGAAGTCGCGGGGAACAGCTAGTTTATAATAAATACAATAAAATGTAATAAAACTAATTTACCGTGCAGTGGCGGTGTAAGAATATCCACTACCCGATATCATCCCGTAAGTGTCGAACAGGAGATGGACAGCAGCAACATGAGTACAACTTACCGTTATATCCTATTAAGGCCTTAACAGTGGTTGAAATGCCTAAATCTAGGATATTTAAGTAAAAAAATCTCAATAACTGTTCATTTAATCCACAAAGAAAAAATACAGGGTAACAGAAGAAGATTTGGTAAATGTTTTTAATTTAACAAAATTGTATTTTTGTCAACCCCTTATTAGAAAAAAAATCCCCAAAGAGTACCTATCTTTGTCATATTTTGCAAAATTTCTCCAAAACGGCACAAGCTTTTTAAATAGTTCTTACACTAAAAAAAAGGTCTTAAAAATATTAATATTTTTAATTGAGAGTTTTATTTTTATTACCCGTTTTATAAGAGAATATATCATTTTTCCCTGAAATTGAATATATTTACGCGAGCGCGCATGCTCCGTCGCCATGTAAGCTCTGTCACAGTCCGTTTTCGGACATAGTCGAGGGTGGACCGCACGTCGGTGTTGGAGCGACTTCGTTCAAATATATATTAGTTTTTTAAAAGTTTATACTCAATTATCAATATTTTTATGACTAGAAATACTTAATTTAGTTAATATCTGTACACTGGTAACTGTAAATATTATTTTCTAAATAAATGAATTTTTAAAGTGCCCAAAGAAGAAGAAATTTTTGCGGCGACGTTGATTAGTGAAATTGAAAAATGAATTTTTATATAATTTAGATGTGGAACGACGAACATGCTCTCGTTACTTAGATTGCGATAGTTTTTAATACCTATGTAATTTTATTGTTGCATATTTTTATTAATTAGTTGATAATGAATTTTATAATTATGTATTACAATAAAACGCTGTTTTTATAAGTATGACTTTATAAAATATTATTGGAGAGAGAAATAAAGATACAGATACTTACATTTAAATACACTGTTATCAAATTAAATCAAACAATTGAAATAAATAAAAGAATGGTGCTTACCTAAGTATAAATAACTATATAAAGACATTCTTGGGTTTATGGTTATTTTTTGTTAGAAAAACTATCATCTAAAAAATGTAAATATTTTAAATTGGAGAGGGGTTTCTCTACGTGATAAAGTAAAGGTCCTCGAGTGGCAACCTCGTACAGGTAAGCGAATTAGTACTCAACCTTTATTCCTCTTCACGTATTCTCATACGCTTTTCTTCACACATACACACACACACACGAACGCACACGCGTGCAAGCACGCACGCACACACACACACACACACACACACACACACACAAATAGGTCGCAAATAATACTTACCTAGTACTATTAGGCATGAGTGAATAGGTTTTGTTAAGTCAGTGCAATTCACCATCTTAGACTACATAACCACTTACCGATGGGATTGTAGTTGCTTTACTACTTGCTGGGTAAAAATAGTAAAAAAAAATTTACCCTGTGAAAGTTTGCATTTAGATATAATTTTTCTAACCAACCATAAAAATATGATGAGAATATGTATATATAAAGGTTGCCTTCACACGGAACAGTAATAGTATAATATTATATCTTCCATTATCTCTGAAATCCGAGGTATGTTCATATTAAGAGGCTGAATAGAGCCACATTGAAATGCATGGGGATGGTTTTGTAATTTCACGTCATTATCGAAAAAAAATTGTACGTATTTCAGGTGGCGGTTTGCAAAACACGATTCCACAAAAATTTACTCAATAGAAAATAATTGCAAAGTTGCTTCTAAAAATACTTAAATTATCAACGTCAATTTTTTTTTACGTGGTAGAGCCATGCTACAGCTATATTTATTAGGTATAGTTGTAGCACGAATGGGTCGGCTCGACCGGGGAAGGGCCACGCTCTCACGGAATAACATGTAAAATAGCAGTTTAACCCTGCTGTGTTTCGTATGGTGAGTGTAGATAACCGGAGGACCTTTTTACTGGAAACGAGGCATTACATCTTAGTCCTCACGGGTGACAACGCATCTACATTTTGATACGTAATCGAGGATAGATGTAGATGTGTATGGGCCGTAGCAACCACTTACCATCAGGTGGACTGTGTGCTTGCTTGTCACCCTTATTCTATTTAAAAAAAAACTTTCTGAGATTTCAGTAAAATAATGTTAAGTATTGTAAGCACTCGTACAATTATGCCTCATGTTAATAAAGCTATTGGGCTATTTTGATTTGTAATAAAGTGATTTTACTTTATAGGTTAAATAATTTATTTACCTTTCTATATCAAGAACCGTTTTTCTGTCACTCCTATTGAATTTGACAGTGCTTGCTGAAATTTAGCATCTTTAGATGGATCAGAATCGCCCGCTGATCCGGCTGTTAGATATTGCAAAAATAATCGAAAATATTTATTTTTACTTTCATGTCCAAGACTACCTTGTTTTATTTTATTACGGTCAAATAATATTTATAAGGTTGTAAAGCAAGTATTTTTGTAAATGTTTTGTATGTAAATGTAAATGTTTTCATTATTTTGTTATTCTATTGTTTACAGTTATTATCACGTCTTAGCTTTATACCAAGAATTACATTACAAATTCTTGATGGGATGCGATGTAACGCGCATACATTATTTTCATCAAGAACTATAATATATATATTTGTTTTTTTTTACCAGTAGAGTTTTAACAAAATTTTAAAAAAGTTCTATGAATTAAAAAAATGCCAATAATTATAGAATTTCAAGTCAGTGTTTTACATTTAAAGATCAGTTATAAAAAGCCAATGTTATTATTTTCATTTTGATTAATTTAATTCGAGACTAAAATAAATGTGAAAGGGCTTTTATCTGCAATAATAATTTTCATCAAAAATAACATAGACTTATAAAAGTCATATACACGGTCAATCATATTGGAGATTATCAATTGTACTACAAAATATTTAAAAGACTATTTCCAGTATATCATACCCGAATATCATCATTAATGTTTGATTGGCACACTTAAAAGTTTTATCACATGGCTAAATGATTGACTTTTATATTATGATAAGGTCATGCTTTTCTATAAAAAGTTGCAAGAAATTTTAATTCCCGGCCCTATTGGTTTGTTTTACTTTTTACTTAATTAGTGAAAAACAAAATGGACTGATCTAAAAGTTTACTTTCTTGTGTAAAAAGTGCTATTTAGAATTTTATGCAAATGATAATTAAAGTTTCTATGTAAATAAGTGTAACATAGCGGGAATTATATTCAATGGTAGCGGCCATCCGTATTTGCAAAGCCAGCATCATTTTCTGTACAGAAACCGGCAGAGTGTTGCTCAAGGCACTATAAACAAAGCAGCTGATAAAATGTTCACTCATAACTGTTAACAAAAACTGTTTTTCCAAATGGTCTTATAGATAATAATAACTATTCCGCCGTGTTAGGTGCAGGAGCTATTATTAGAAGGAGAAGAGGTAAATTTTGTTTTAGAAATGCGCAATCAATATTGTTTTGTCTGCAATTGAGCATAAAATAAAAAATAACTTCAGCCAAAGAGCATAACTGGCATTATACTCAGGCCCATCAATTGGTATGGAAAAAAGTAATTTTACCAGGTTTCAAAATATCAATCAAAATTCAAAAAACATAAATATTAAAATCAAAAAATGGATATATGTATGTCTATACATACATATAATGATTTATGGCCGCTTAGTAACTGACGGTGACTCACTATAACATCCTACAGTCACGCCGAAACTAAGAGGAGAGAATCACTGTAGAAAAGGTAATAATTTATTGCGGAAATTTTGTGATAAAATTAAAAAAAATATAAACTTATCCAAGTTAATCTAACTTAGTCTAATTTATCCTTATGCGTACAAAAAAAAAACAAATAATAAAATAGTGAGATGGCGTCAGTTTTTAAGAAGATATAACAAAAATTAATAAAAAAATAAATTTCAATAAAGTTCAGTATTTAATTGATTATATACCGCTGACACTTAATCACGCTTTTCGAAACTACGCCAGTTGTAAACAATACTTGTGTGAAAAGACAAAATCTTCTTTTCAAATTTCCGCCGAGTTGTAAGTAGAAGGCCAAATAGGTCACGTGTCAATTTTAATTAAATATATTTTATATGATGTGATCTTGACTACGTTTCATCAATTAACCATTGGTAAAAATTAAAACAGGATTTTTACGATTGTGTTTACAAAAAACATTATTAGTTGAACCTTGCAGCTTGTTCATTATTTTTATTCTAAATACCTATAAATGTATATATTATTAATAAATAGTTCCCATAATATATTGGATTATTTTTTATTTTGCCCTATCTGCAATGTTCTATGCTCTATAGAAAATGTGGCGTATGACATGACTGACAATCTTTCGAACGTTTTATCTAGGTACAAAGATGTTTTACGTTTTCGTCGCCTCCACATGATATTTTTGTCAGCATAAGGTACCCTTCTATATCTGAAACGAATATATATATTGCTACAAAGTAAAGTAATAGGCTATACAAGTCAATCATTTAGCCATGTGATAAAACTTTTAACTGGGCACAGGACTCTTTTTTTATTTCTGAGAGGGTTTTAGGGCAAGGAAATGCCCGCCGTGCTTCCCCAATGCGTGTTGACGAAAATTGCAATTACAAATTTCATTCGTGCTGTCGGGGATCAAACCCGGGAAAATTTACAGCGAACGCTTTGGCGACATATTTTTTATACGACACAAATAAATACGATTTAATATATATAATAAAAATTCTTACGTACTTGAAACTTGAACACTTGATAGCTCGTGATGCCTACCGGACAAAGCTACAGCACCACACCGTACAATGTAATTGAAGATGCGTAACCGCGACATAATTCTCAGTGATGCGCAAGCATAACAGGCAGTATGTCACTTATATAATTGTCATCTCTGCAGTATTAATCTTTGCACTTTTATAAGTAATACAGAACGTAGTTGCTAGACGGTGTTGACATCGGCTAAAATCTCTGCGATCGCCGTTTCGTCAAGGTCATTCAGGCTAGTTAAAGCCTTAAAGTTCACTGCTGAGTATAGGCCACCCCATTTATTGTCTCATAGAGGGGATATTTTCCATAATTGCCACGCTAGGCACGCGGGTTGGCAACCGCAGTTTTTTATTTTTAGTCGTTATTAGGAAGACGCTGCTGCACATCTCCTGATTTATTTCCCTCTGTTAGCACTTACGACACCCACGGGATGATATGTGGTAGTGTATATTCTTACACCGCCACTATAAGGTACCATAATCAATATATTAAAGAATAGAATAAGGGTGATAAACGAGCACACAATCAACTTGATGGTAAGTGGTTTGGCCCATAGACATCTACATTTATGGGGATGCGTTGTCTAAAAAGGGTCTCCGGTTCACACTGGTATTCTGTGAGAGCGTGGTACTTCATCGGTCGGGCCGACCCGTTCGTGTTACAATTACCCACCGTGGCAAACTATGACCTATATATGTAGTGGATATTAATAAGCTGCAATGGAGTAGTGATTGAATCAAATCAATACATTTTTTTATAGAATAAGGGTGACAAACGAGCACACAGTCCACCTGATGGTAAGTGGTTACTGTGACCCATAGACATCTTCATCTATTCTCAATAAATACTCAAAATGCAGATGCGTTGTCACCCGTGAGGACTAAGATGGAATACCTCTTTTCCAGTAAAAAGGATCTCCGGTTCTCTACACTCACCATATGAAACACAGCAGTGTTCAGCTGCTATTTTACGCTGGTGTTCTGTGAGAGCGTAGTCCTTCTCCGGTCGGTTCAACCGGAGAAGGGCCACGACAACTATACTGCTAATATAGCTGCAGCATGGCTCTACCATGTATAACTGTATTTTGTCATACAGTGTATTATATTAATATTTTTTTTTAAATGTTAATTTTAACAAGTCATCATTTTCGAAATCTACGGTTTTTGCATGGTAAAATGAATACATACATAATACATATATTAGTTAGCCCTAGTTTCGCGGACGGTGGCAGATTTTTCTGTTTGGATGAAACTGGAACAACTACTGTCCAAAAACCAAAAAAAAAAAATTCTAGCAAAGGGAGCTAAACAGCTGAATAAAGAAACAAGCGCCGAAAGGGGAACACTGGTTACTACGTGTTGTGCAGATCTGCAACGGGATCATCACTACCTCCGGCAATGGTATTGCCCAGGAAACAATTGATTGTTTTCTATTATTTTAATGTTGTAACATTGTGCCCCTTACCCTGTAACAGAGTACCCCAGATGCGGGGCTCATTGTTACAATCGACTGAACTCATTATAGTGCCATTTTAAGTAGGTTGTTGATAATAGTAGTTAAGTTTAAATAATTATAAGTAAGAAGGGACTATTAAAGTTAATATCCATGCCAGTTAAAAGTTGATTAAATTAATATTTTCGTCACCACATTGCCGTTTATTTTTTTTTGTGTCACTGTGCCCCACCTTACCCTACATACATGCATTGAATAGATGTTTCATGGCTAAATAATACTTATGTAGGTATTCAAAAATTGGTCCTGGCTCTTGGGTTCTCATTGCAGTAAAGTAAAAAATAAAGTTACTACCTACACAGGCCTCCTCTTATGTCTTAGCACCGATTTCAGAATGTGTAATTAAAATTTTATTACCCATATTTCTAGTTGCGCGAAATCAGCTCGAACTTTTTATAAAATATTATAGAGGTTAATTTTAAATAATAATTTTATTTAAGATAGCATTCATTTAATTTAGGAGATTGTGTGGACACAGTGTTGGTTATTTAAGGAATTTCTCCAGGAAATATCAAACTGTGAATGTACATATATTTACTCAACTTCGTTTGATTAAAATCCGTCGTTACGGTTGAGCACGCTCATAAAGGTTATACTCTGTGAAATATGAAACCTCAAAGGGTTCAACGAACTGCAAACATTTTCTTTCAGAAAAATAAATTACGTTTTTAGCGCTCATGTTTTTGGTGCAACGTTTTTATAGTGCTGTAGATGAAACAGAATTATGATATTAGAAATAAAATGGAATAATTTTTTTTATTCAATATAAATTAAATAAGGTACGTGAGGGTATTATTGTCATCTTAAGCTTTGCCGCCTTATAAAAACAAAACTAGGAGGAGGACAGAGACAAATACACAACTAAAAAAATAACAAAGAAGTCTTGGCAATAATTAGCAACACTTCGAAAAATCAACTTAAAAAAAAACTAACTATAGTACGTGAGGGTAATATGGTCATCTTAAGCTTTGCCGCCTTATAAAAACAAAACTAGAAGGAGGACAGAGACAAATACACAATGTTGTATACTATAAACTAATATAGAAAAAAATAACAAACAAGCCTTGGCAATAATTAGCAACACTTCGAAAAATCAACTTAAGAAAAACTAACTATTATAGTACGTGAGGGTAATATGATCATCCGGTTAATATGGTCACTTTCTTATACAATAACTACAGCGTCGTCTGCATAGAACGCTCTGTGATACGATAGCTCTTGATCAGTCTATCAAATAATAAAGGGTCAAAAAGGCGCTGCTTAATCGACGCCATTTTGACAATTGATATTATTGTAAATATTTTAGTCGATTTTTGTATTGTGTAGTGTAGTTAGTTTTTTTTAACTAGTTTTTTCGAAGTGTTCTAATTATTTCTAAAGCTTGTTTGGTATTTTTTTTAAATATATTAGTTATAGTATACGACTTTGTGTTTTAGTCTCTGTTCTCCTCCTAATTTTGGTTTTATTGGACGATAAAGCTTAAGGTGACCATATTACCCTCACGTACTTACTATATAATATCAACTGTCAAAATGGCGTCGACAAAGCGGCGGCCTTTGACCTTTTATTATTTGAATGATGACTGATGAAAGCTATTGTATCACAAAGCCATCTATGCAAATTAGGCTGTAGTTTTTGAGTTATAAGAAAGTGACGATATTAACCGGATGACCATATTACCCTCTCGTACTCTATAATACTTATCGAAAGTATATTTTTTTATTTACCGCAATTTTTTTATAGAATAAGGGTGATAAACAAACACACAGTCCACCTGGTGGTAAGTGGATGCTGTGACCCATAGACATCTACATCTATCAATAACTAAGAATGAACATGTAGACGCGTTGTCACCCCTGGGGACTAAGATGGAATGCCTCGTTTCTTAATTATTAAGGGAATTAGTACTAAAGCGGGGAGAATTTTAAAACAGCCAACATACGTACAAACTCGAAGATATCTCGGCAGGCACTGGCAAAGACCAAAGATAGTAAATTATTTGGTAATTAAATATGGGAGGCACTGGATGACGTATTCTGAGGGCAATGGCCAAACACAATAAAACTACAATAGTATGTTGTTCGATTTATTTTTTTATTTTCATAAGATATCTCCACATGACCTAAAAATAATTTTTTTTTATTTGATACTAGCGATCCCTCCCGGCTTCGCCTGAATAGTATCAATAAATGTATTTTTTTCTAATAAAATATACCTAGATCCCTCCAAAGACGTATTAAAAAAGATAGACAAGCTACACACTAGCATTATTGTATTTTAAAGTGGCGCAGGTAGTACTACATCTACGTACAGTTACTTATTATGACACGTTGCGCTAACAAAAAGAGACAAATGATACGGCATACCTATCGTTAGAAAAAGATGAATATACATCATTAGTTGCGTATAGATTGCTGCTGAGCGCTCATTGGCGCGAGCGCGTGACATACCGATATGGAAATGAACACACTAGCTAGCGTCAATGTTTACACCAGCGGTTAGTGTTGAAATAATAAAACCAATTATGAACAAAACATCTATATTCAAAATATTAATGAGACGTTTTTCTTGTCTCTAACAGTTGCCGTGTAATTTGTACACCACCTAAAAATACAGGAAAGCATTTTTACCACGAATAACTAGAAAATTTACGAGCTGTAGTGAAGGTATAGCCGTGACGCGAGAGCGTGCCCGACTGAATGCGGGTCGGGCAATTACCTGACTTTTGTATTGCCATTTTAGAGCGAGTATAACGTATCTATACTTTAAAAATATCTTAGAATCCCTCCTGGTATTGCTCTATATGTGTTCGTAAAATTTTATCACAATCGATTCTGCCGTTCCGAAGATTAGCCCGGACAGACACACAGACAGACAGATAGATAAAAAGATATAAATGGTTATTTATGTTTTAATACTAGGGGCACACTGAAATGATCGGGAATAATAAAAACCACATGCATGGCATAGCTAAATTGTATTTTATTGTTTTTCGAAGTATTCTCCGTTCAACTTAATGCACTTTTCCATTCATGCAAACCATACATTAAAACAGTAATTCCAGTCTGACGTTGATGTTGACAAAATGGCTGATTTATACGCTTTCACAGCTGCTTCGGGGTCTTAAAACCGTTGACCGCGTAATAAATCTTTCATTCTAGGGAATGTAAAGAAATCGTTTGGGCTCAGGTCAAGACTGTACGGAGGATGGCTCATCAGCTCAACATTTTCCTGCTTCAAAAAATCATTTGTAATTGTAAATGAAATTGTATACTTGGGGAGTGCTTTTAGCCGGGATGGAAGATGTGATTTAGATGTGGACAGGCGTGTCGCTGCCGGGAACAAAGTCAATGGTGCCCTGACTGCGTTAGTCAAAAGGCAAGGCGTAGCGAAGAGTGCACGCCTTGCAATACATAACGCAGTGTTGGTACCGACTTTGTTATATGGCAGCGAAACCTGGGTATGCCAGAAGAAGCATAAAAGTAAGTTGAATGCAGTGGAGATGCGATCTCTTCGTAAAATGTGCGGCGTTACTATGGCCGACCGAAAGCGAAACGAAGAGATTCGCAATATGGCAGGTTTGAAAGATGACCTTATCACAAAAATTGATAAGGGCGTGCTTCGGTGGTTTGGGCACGTTGAGCGAATGAGTGAAGACCGAATGGTGAAGAAAATATATAGCGCGAAAGTTAATATTAAAAGGTGTCGAGGTAGACCGAGACTAACTTTCGAAGACCATGTGAGCAAATTGCTCGAAGAGGGTAGGGTCAAGAGTACTCGGATACCTAGACGTGCATGTATGAAGAAGATAATGAATCTGAAAGAGGCGAAAGAGATATGTAAGGATCGTGACACTTGGCGATCTGTTCTCTCTGGCTACCCCGTCAGGGATTGTGCGTGAAGATAAGTAAGTAAGTAAGTAAAAAATCATTTGTCTTCCGAGCCGTATGGGAGCTCGCATTATTGTGATGTAAGATGATGCAACATTTCGGATTATTTTTTCGGAGTTCGGCTATCTTTTCTGGCAAACAAACCGTGATATACCTCGTGATATACTCAGCGGTAACCGTTCTGTTAAGGAATTGTAACAAAATGCCCCTTTTTCGGGACAAACATAGCGACCATTTTCTTTGACACGCTGAGGGAGCGAACCACTTTCGTTGGTTTGAACTCGTCTTCGAAGACCCAAACTGATGACTGATGTTTTCTTTCAGGTTCGTATGAATAAATACTGTGAGAGCGTGGTCCTTCTCCGGTCGAACCGACCGGAGAAGGACCTCTACAACTATACTGCTAATATAGCAGCAGCATGGCTCTACCATGTATAACTGTATTTTGTGTCATACAGTGTATTATATTAATATTTTTTTAAATGTTAATTTTAACAAGTCATCATTTTCGAAATCTACGGTTTTTGCATGGTAAAATGAATACATACATAATACATATATGCCCTAGTTTCGCAGACGGTGGCAGATTATACTGTTTGGATGAAACTGGAACAACTACTCTCCAAAAACCAAGAAAAATATTCTAGCATAGGGAGCTAAACAGCTGAATAAAGAAACAAGCGCCGAAAGGGGAACACTGGTTACTACGTGTTGTGCAGCATCTGCAACGGGATCATCACTACCTCCGGCAATGGCATTCCCCAGAAAACAATTACCGACATTGATTGTTTTCTATTATTTTAATGTTGTAACATTGTGCCCCTTACCCTGTAACAGAGTACCCCAGATGTGGGGCTCATTGTTACAATCGACTGAACTCATTAAAGCGCAATTTTTAGTAGGTTGTTGCTAATAATAGTTAAGTTTAAATAATTATAAGTAAGAAGGGACTTTAATAGTCCTATCCTACCTACCTATATAGTTAATATCCATGCCAGTTAAAAGTTGATTAAATTAATATTTTCGTCACTACATTGCCGTTAATTTTTTTTTGTAACACTGTGGCCCACCTTACCCTACATACATGCATTGAATAGATGTTTCATGGTTAAATAATACTTATGTAGGTATTCAAAATTTGGTCCTGGCTCTTGGGTTCTCATTGCAGTAAAGTAAAAAGTAAAGTTACTACCTACACAGGCCTCCTCTTATGTCTTAGCACCGATTTCAGAATGTGTAATTATTTTATTACCTATATTTCTAGTTGCGTGAAATCAGTTCTAACTTTTTATAAAATATTATAGAGGTTAATTTTAAATAATAATTTTATTTAGGATAGCATTCATTTAACTTAGGAGATTAGTTACAGCACAGTGTTGGTTATTTAAGGAATTACTCCAGGAAATATCAAACTGTGAATGTACATATATTTACTCAACTTCGTTTGGTTAAAATCCGTCGTTACGGTTGAGCACGCTCATAATGGTTATACTCTGTGAAATATGAAACCTCAAAGGGTTCAACGAACTGCAAACATTTTCTTTCAGAAAAATAAATTACGTTTTTGGCGCTAATGTTTTTAGTGCAATGTTTTTACAGTGCTGTAGATGAAACAGAATTATGATATTAGAAATAAAATGGAATAATTTTTTTTATTCAATATAAATTAAATAAGGTACGTGCGGGTAATATGGTCATCTTAAGCTTTGCCGCCTTATAAAAACAAAGCTAGGAGGAGGACAGAGACAAATACAGAATGTCGTACACTATAACTAATATAGAAAAAAATAACAAACAAGTCTTGGCAATAATTAGCAACACTTCGAAAAATCAACTTAAGAAAAACTAATTATAGTACGTGAGGGTAAAGCTTAAGGTGAATATATTATCCTCACGTACTTACTATAATATCAACTGTCAAAATGGCGTCGATAAAGCGGCGGCCTTTTGACCCTTTATTATTTGAGTGACTGATGAAAGCTATCGTATCACAAAGCCATCTATGCAAATTAGGCTGTAGTTTTTGAGTTCTAAGAAAGTGACCATATTAACCGGATGACCATATTACCCTCACGTACTCTATAATACTTATCGAAAGTTTTTTTTATTTACCGCAATTTTTTTATAGAATAAGGTTGATAAACAAACACACAGTCCACCTGGTGGTAAGTGGATGCTGTGACCCATAGACATCTACATCTATCAATAACTAAGAATGAACATGTAGATGCGTTGTCACCCCTGGGGTCTAAGATGGAATGCCTCGTTTCTTAATTATTAAGGGAATTAGTACTAAAGCGGGGAGAATTTTAAAACAGCCAACATACGTACAAACTCGAAGATATCTCGGCAGGCACTGGCAAAGACCAAAGATAGTAAATTATTTGGTAATTAAATATGGGAGGCACTGGATGACGTATTCTGAGGGCAATGGCCAAATACAATAAAACTACAATAGTATGTTGTTCGATTTATTTTTTTATTTTCATAAGATATCTCAACATGACCTAAAAATAATAAGTTTTTTATTTGATACTAGCGATCCGTCCCGGCTTCGACTTCTGAATAGTATCAATAAATGTATTTTTTTCTAATAAAATATACCTAGATCCCTCTAAAGACGTATTAAAAAAGGTAGACAGGTTACACAATAGCATTATTGTATTTTAAAGTAGCGCAGGTAGTACTATATCTACGTACAGTTACTTATTATGACACGTTGCGCTAACAAAAAGACACAAATTATAGGGCATACCTATCGTTAGAAAAAGATGAATATACATCATTAGTTGCGTATTGATTGCTGCTGAGCGCTCATTGGCGCGAGCGCGTGACATACCGATATGGAAATGAACACACTAGCTAGCGTCAAAGTTTACACTAGCGGTTAGTGTTGAAATAATAAAACCAATTATGAACAAAACATCTGTATTCAAAATATTAATGAGACGTTTTTCTTGTCTCTAACAGTTGCCGTGTAATTTGTGCACCACCTAAAATACAGGAAGGCATTTTTACCACGAATAACTAGAAAATTTACGCGCTGTAGTGAAGGTATAGCCGTGACGCGAGAGCGTGCCCGACTGAATGCGGGTCGGGCAATTACCTGACTTTCGTATTGCCATTTTAGAGCGAGTATAACGTATCTATACTTTAAAAACATCTTAGGATCCCTCCTGGTATTGCTCTATATGTGTTCGTAAAATTTTATCACAATCGGTTCTGCCGTTCCGAAGATTAGCCCGGACAGACACAGAGACAGACCGATAGATAAAAATATATAAATGGTTATTTATGTTTTAATACGAGGGGCACACTGAAATGATCGGTAATAAGAAAAACCACATGCACGGCACAGCTAAATTGTATTTTATTGTTTTTCGAAGTATTCTCCGTTCAACTTAATGCACTTTTCCATTCATGCAAACCATACATTAAAACAGTAATTCCAGTCTGAAGTTGATGTTGACAAAACGGCTGATTTGTACGCTTCCACAGCTGCTTCGGGGTCTTAAAACCGTTGACCGCGTAATAAATCTTTCATTCTAGGGAACGTAAAGAAATCGTTTGGGCTCAGGTCAAGACTGTACGGAGGATGGCTCATCAGCTCAACATTTTCCTGCTTCAAAAAATCATTTGTCTTCCGAGCCGTATGGGAGCTCGCATTATCGTGATGTAAGATGATGCAACATTTCGGATTATTTTTTCGGAGTTCGGCTATCATTTCTGGCAAACAAACCGTGATTGACACCCATCGGTAACCGTTCTGTAAAGGAATTGTAGCAACATGCCCCTTTTTCGGGACAAACGTAGCGACCATTTTCTTTGACACGCTGCGGGAGCGAACCACTTTCGTTGGTTTGAACTCGTCTTCGAAGACCCAAACTGATGACTGATATTTTATTTCAGGTTCGTTTGAATAAATCCATGATTCGTCACCTGAGACGATATTATAAACGGCATTTGACTTCCCTCCGTTGAAGCGTTGCAGAGTATTCCGGCACCAATCTACACGAGCCGCCTTTTGCTCTTCGGACAAATTGTGGGGAACCGAGCGGGAAACTTCTTTTCTTTTCTTCTCAGCTTTCTTACACACAGCTCATTATGTAATATGGACTGAATTGCAGTCATTCCGATACTGATAACAGCCCGAATCTACTTGTATGTCAGATGACGGTCATCTAATATAATAGTTCGCACAGCTGCGATATTTTCAGGCGTGACCGCTGTTCTTGGTCGATCTGCAGAAGAAACAGTGCTGAGCGATACACGACAGCATCGGAACTCGGCATACCAGCGGTATATTGTCGTTTGACTCGGTGCTTCAACATCGAAACAAGTTCGCTGAGACATTTATCTTGAGATACGCCGCGACGAAAATTGTGATAAATTATGGCACGGAAATGTTTACGCGTGAGCTCCATTTCTGTTAACGACGTGTTAACTTTAAACCAACATAGTTTTTGTTTTTAAACAATTTTTTTAATCGTTTAAATGTCATTAAGATTCTAAGAGGCCAGTATTCAAATTTAAAAAAAGGTTTTATTGTAACTCAATCCGAAATATTCTATTCCCGATCATTTCAGTGTGCTCCTCGTAGCATTCAAATAACCTTCCGACCTTAATCGAAGCCAGTTATTTCTTGCACGCGCTCCTTCGATACACAAATCGCTCATTCAACAGAATAACGACTTAATTACTTTTTCGATATTTTTCAGGAGAAGGGTTTCAATGTTCGGAATCTATATATAAATAAATAAAATTGAAGTGTCTGTTTGTAATGTCGAAATAACTGTATATAAAGTATATACGGTCATCATCATCATCATTACAGCCCTTCACAAGTCCACTGCTGAACATAGGCCTCCCCCAAAGAATGCCACAAAGCACGGTCCTGAGCCACCTGCATCCATCGACTTCCTGCATATCTTACCAGGTCGTCACTCCATCTAGTGGGGGGACGCCCTACACTTCGCCTGCCGGTACGAGGCTGCCACTCGAGAACCTTTCTTCCCCATCGGTTGTCGGTTCTTCGAGCTATATGGCCGGCCCATTGCCACTTCAGCTTACTGATCCGTTGGGCTATGTCGGTCACTCTAGTTCTACTGCGGATATCCTCATTTCTGAGTTTATCACGCAGAGAAACTCCGAGCATAGCCCTCTCCATAGCTCGCTGAGCGACCTTGAGCTTCCTCATCCGGCCAGCAGTGAAGGACCACGTCTCAGTTCCGTATGTCATCACTGGCAACACGCACTGGGTGTACAGTCTCGTTTTCAAGTTTTGAGGTATACCTGACGAGAAGATGTGCCGTAATTTCCCGAACGCTGCCCAACCGAGTTGAATCCGTCGATTGACCTCTCGGTCGAAGTTGGACTTACCTAGTCGGACTATTTGTCCTAGGTAAACATACTCGTCAACAACTTCGAGCTTAGTGTTCCCAACAACTACCGGCATAGGTGTGACATGGACATTAAACATGATCTTTGTTTTGTCCATGTTCATCTTAAGACCTATCCGTTGGGAAACACTATTGAGGTCATTGAGCATAGTGCTTAGGTCCTCCAGCGATTCTGCCATAAGGACTATATCGTCGGCAAATCGAAGGTGAGTGATGTACTCGCCATTGATGTTGATACCATATCCTTTCCAGTCCAGAAGCTTGAAAACATCTTCCAATGCAGCGGTAAAGAGTTTCGGGGATATGACGTCACCCTGTCTTACACCTCTCTGCAATTGGATAGGTTTCGTACTCTGGTTCTGTACTCGGATAGCCATCGTAGCCCTACTGTACAAGCACTTCAACACTTCGATATACCGACAGTCAACTTGGCATCGCTGAAGGGACTGCAGCACCGCCCAAATTTCGACGGAATCAAAGGCTTTCTCATAGTCCACATACGCCAGACATAGTGGCAAATTGTACTCCTCGGACTTCTGTACAATTTGCCGAAGGGTATGTATGTGGTATATACGGTACTTATAACAAAAACACGATTTTTAACATTTTGTCTGTATGTTTGTTACGGCTAATCTTCGAAACGGCTGAACCGATTTTGACCAGACTTTCACTGGCAGATAGCTGCTGTTATAAGAAGTAGCTTAGGCTACTTTTATTTTAGAAAAAGAATTAGGGTTCCGCGCAAAACGTTAAAACCCATGAAATCCAATCGTAATAAAAAATGCGTGAGTGTCGTGGAAGACTCGGTTGGAACGAAGTTCCTTGCGTAATATATTATTATTGATAAACGTAGGTATTATATTATTGATTAACAAATACAAATAAATGAATTACTAGCGTCTATTAAAATGAAGCGTCATTTGAAATAAAATAATATTCTTTCATGGCAAGATAAGAAAAAGTGAGAGGGAGATGGATATTATTCCATCTCTCTTCCTTATTTCGCCGCCAAGGCCGTCTAGACTATGACACAAGGGGCAGTGGCGAAAAACTCTTACACTTTTTGTCGCCTAGCTCTTATAAAAGTATATACGGTACCAATAACAAAAAACAATTTTTAAAATTTTTGTCTGTCTGTCTATTTGTTTGTTTCAGCTAATCTCCGAAACGGCTGGACCGATTTTGACGGGGCTTTCACTGGTAGATAGCTGATGATATATGGAGTAACTTAGGATACTTTTATTTTAGAAAAAGAATTGGGGGTTCCACGTAACAAAATTAAAACCCATAAAGTCGTAATAAATTTCACGCGGGTGAAGTCGCGAGGAACAGCTAGTTCGACCATATAAAAGTAGTGTCAAATAATAGAATTAAATCTTTAAAAATAACAAGCCCTACGTATGAAATAACACCATTTATTAGTTATAGCTCAAAAACTATTGGTCAGACCTTGATCAAATTTATATCGGGAAGCACCAGCTTTCAAATGCAAAAAGAATCTTCGAAATTGGTTCACCTACAAAAAAGTTATGAGGTACCTAACACACATAAAAAAAGAACAAACAGTCGAATTGAGTACCTATCGTCCGTCGAAGTCGGTAGAAAAAGAGTCGCGTGCAAACACATAAAATTTATGGAGCCGATATTGCCAGTTGTTATATTGAATTTGGTCGCGAAAAAATTGCCTCTGAGACGTCATCTGTCTGTATGCCCTACTTGCGAGGAGATCGGGAAATGGGATTTTTATCATTTAATACAATCGAAGTGCGTCGCAACCCAAGCTTTAGTTTTTTTGAAGCTCGTATGTTCACAGACAGATTTAGTAGATAATGTACTTTTTTATAGGATAGGGTGACAAACGAGCACACAGTCTAGCTGACGGTAAGTGGTTGCTGTGGCCCATAGACATCTACATCTATCCTCGTTTGCGAATCAAAATGTAGATGCGTTGTCACCCGTGAGGACTAAGATGGAATGCCTCTTTTTCAGTAGAAAGGGTCTCCGATTCTCTACACTCACCATACGAAACACAGCAGTGTTAAGCTGCTATTTTACGCTGGTATTCTGTGAGAGCGTGGTCCTTCCCCGGTCGAGCCGACTCATTTGTGCTACAACTATACTACTAATGTAGCTGCAGCATGGCCCTACCGCGTAGAAACTATACTACTAATGACTATACTTGAGACTGATTCAAAGATATGTAACCATTACAAATCATCTATATTGTAGTTGAAGCTTGACTGCCTCGTCGGTCTGGTTGTAGTAGTGTGACGGGTTCGAATTCCGGGTCGGACCAAAAAAAGTTATTGAGTTTTTCAGTAGCTACCCGGAGTCAGAAAGTTGGCGGTGTCTCACCCCCGTGCCTCAGAAAGCACGTAAAGCCGTTGGTACTGCGCCTGATCTCTCTCCGGTCGTGTTGGTTTAGCGTTCCATCGGACTATGAGAGTGAGGGAATGGAGAGTGCACCTGTGCTTGCGCATACACTTGGGCACTATAATCCTGTCTTAAGCTGATGGCTACTCTCCGCCGTTGAAGCACAAATTGGTCGGCCACTTTTAAGAAACAAAATGCAGATGCGTTCTCACCCCTGAAGACTAAGATGGAATGCCTCTTTTCCAGTAAAAAGGGTCTCCGATTCTCTACACTCACCATACGAAACACAGCAGTGTTAAGCTGCTATTTTACGCTGGTATTCTGTGAGAGCGTGGTCCTTTCCCGGTCGAGTCGATCCATTCGCGCCACAATCATAATAGCTGCAGCGTGGCTCTACTACGTATAAAATCTGCATACTGATATTAGCTGCAGCGTGTCTCTACCAGGTATAAAATCTGCATACTGATATGTCCTACGCTTCACTATTAACATTGAGGTTACTAAGTTGCTTTATTGTCTAGGCATATGGTTAGAGAAACCGAATCCTTTACTCAAGTGGTCTAACTCGTGCGGCACTGAATGCCTAGGCTCGAAATTAAGCCGAGTGTTCCCGAAATAACCCGACGCCGCGGCGTACAATAAAAACTAAAACTGATACGCGGCTGTTGGCGTTGCCGGTTCTAATATTAAATTAGACGCGTCAAAGAGTAAGTAAGCATAACGATTAATTAAACACTTATTCTACGTGGTAGAGCCATGCTGCAGCTATATTACTGGTGTAGTTGTAGAACGAATGGGTCCGCTCGGCCGGGGTAGGACCACGCTCTCGTAGAATACCAGCGTAAATAGCAGTTTAACGCTACTGTGTTTCGTATGGTAACTGTAGAGAACCGAAGACCCTTTTTACTGGAAACGAGGTATTCCATCTTAGTTATCACGGGTGACAACGCATCTGCATTTTGGTTCATAAACGAGGATAGATGTAGATGTTTATGTACCACAGCAACCACTTACCGTCAGTTGGACTGTGTGCTCGATTGTTACCTTTATCCTACAAAATCCTAAAAAATAAAACTTAATAAATTGTTAGATCAGATTATTAATCATCATTCCATTCCATCCCTCATAAGTCCACCAGTATACATAAGCAAGCTCAGCTTCACACCATCTTTGAGTGTTAAATAACAATAGAATAAATTTCATTCAGTATAGATAACGAGTAATTTATTTTGAAAGTCTTTATTTTAAATTTACCACTGGTTCGTAAGAAGCCTCTGCCCTGGTAAGAACTAGCAAGAAACCTAACTGGACTTTTCTTTTCAAAGTAAAACTTTACAATTAAACACAGTTTGTACAAACTACTTACAAAACTCATTTAAGAAAGAGCTTGGAAACGACCACCTCATTCCCAGGAGTTATTGAGTTATTATCATCTACGTATTCATTTATATTATAATATCCCCTTTTATACAGTATTTTTTAAATAAAATATTTAAATTTGGTAATAGAGACCTTTTATATTTTCTGCATTTGTTTTGTAATATCGTATACATTGCCGTAAAAGTTACTAAATCTGTGGAGTCGAGAAACTGGTATCACTAGCTTTAAAGTAAGTAAGCAACGTGGTAATCACGGCGGCCTGCCTCAACGGAGACAAGCCATCTGCTTAGTTTAGGATTATAAAACACCCACCACACACACGCACACACACACACACACACACACACACACTCAGGTTTGTGGTAATTAGAAAAAAATCTCTTTATTCTATATTTTCCATATTTATTTTAACTTGTTTGTGTATTGTGTAGCGAAATGAAATGATTTTGTACTACTCAGGGTGGAAGACGCTGACGGCTGTAACACAGTTTATACTAGTATGGCCGTCAATGCTACATAACTTCTTTGAAATGTTATTTTGTAATTTAAAATAGATATAATACATAAGTGTAATTCGTTTAACTGACACTCTAATAAATTATTATTATTATTGTGGGGTATCTATATAGTCTTCCCATCTGGTTGGGCTGTATAAATATATAATTGTAAATGAAAATGATAAACATACATAAATATCAATAAAATAAATAAATAAATAAAAAAATAAATAAATACATAAATAAATAAAAACCCAACCAGATGGAAGTCTTCGGCAGGGGAGATCAAACGGCTAGGGGTTAGGGGGAAGGGAAAAAAAATATTATTGTTATAGTGCCTGAGTGTATGCGCAAGCACAGGTGCACTCTCTATTCCCTCACTCTCATAGTCCGATGGGACGGTAAACCGATACGACTGGAGGGAAATCAGGTGCAGGATTTTTACGTGCTTTCCAAGGCACGGGGGAGAAACACCGCCAACTCCCTGACTCCGGCCTGCTACTGAGCATATCTTTACAGAAAAACTCAACAACTGGTTGGTTCGATTCCAGAATCTTATAATCAACAGTCGGGTTTACTACCACTATAGCAACAGGGCAGTCAAAGTTAGTGCGATTCTCATATTTAATCTATGATACCTATAACTCGACCTCGGTACAGCTGGACCGTCGACGCGTGCGCAACTCTCAACTGGAGCATTGTTCAATTTCACCTGGTGTTCATTCACTGTATCTTTACGTCTGCAGACCAATTCAAAATAAGACTCGTTTTATATTTACATTTGTGGAGTGTATTATAGTTGAAGCTAAAATAGCTTCATTGTTAAATAACAAGTTAATGTGATACAGATATTGATCAATTCTTAACGTAATTTAGTACTATGACAGTGGTTTTAAAGTGGTGTTATCAAATGGAGCCTCTGTAAAGCAAGATTGTAATAGAAAAATGATTTATTTAAAATCGGTAAGTGAATTACAATTATTTTTCAAAAAGTAGCCAAATTTTAAACTTAATTTGCCAATATATAAATAATGGTAGGTTATTGCAGTTTTTGAAAATACTAGTTAATAAGGATTCTACTTTTATTTGAAATCATCCCAAATTGAATGTGACTTATGGGCAACAACGTTTTTGCCTAACGATCTACCCTTACGAATGTGTGCGTGCGCTGTAAAACCAGTTTCAAATATTGAATTACCACGCATTTTGAATTTAAAAGAGGAAAAGTAAAGAATGCTTGTGATTTTTTTTAAATCAATTTTTCTTCACAATTTGTCTATATTGCTTATATACCTTCTCTGCAAATTTTGCGGGTTATTGCAAAATAACCCTGTATGGTTTAAATACAATAAAAGCATATAATACATTAAATGATTTATTTTAAATCGGTGAGTTAATTTCGTAAAATTTAAACGACAAAAAATATTTCCTGTGTGTTTAATGTAGTGCGTGAAGTATTTATTATTAAATCATTAAATTTGATCAGATTTGCGTATTATTTTGGCGGGTGTCATCTTGGGTGATTTAAATAAATCTATACATCTATACAAATAAATAAAATTGAAGCGTCTGTTTGTTATGTCAAAATTACAGCTTTTTACTAAACGCATATGAAAGTATATACGATACTAATAACAAAAATACAATTTTTATAGTTTTTGTCTGTTTGTCTGTCTATCTGTCCGTCTGTCTGTCTGTTTGTTCCGATCTAATCTCCGAAACGGCTGGACCGATTTTGACGAGATTTTCACTGGCAGCTAGCTGATGTCACAGGGAGTAACATAGGCTATTTTTATTTTTAAATAAAACTAATTTTACGGATTTTATCGCGTATATTAACTTTTTTTTTATTTTTATATTCCCGACGTTTCGGGTGCTTTCCAGCACCCGTGGTCACGGGGGACTGAGGTGTTTGACGTCCTGCTGTCATAGTTAGCCCGGCTACCTTCAGTTTTTTAATATTAATTTTTTTAATAATTTTAGAGTTTTAAAAATTAAACTTTAACTAAACGCTTTAATTATGAGATGCGATGATCCTGAATGAAACTATTGTATTATTATCGTTTCGAAAGAGGGTGAAAACTGAATTATAAAGTTCCATTACATAATTCCATTCATACATACATATAATACATACAAACAAATACAAAATACATAATTTAAAATTAAAAATTTTGTACAGCCGACTTCAATATAAGTTATTTAAGAATAACTTAAAAACTATTGGTCTGACCTTGATCAAATTCATATGGGACCACACGAGAAGTACCAGCTTTCAAATAAAAAAAGAATCATCGAAATCGGTTCACCCAGAAAAAAGTTCTGAGGTAACACACATAAAAAAAAAAAAAAAAAAAAAAAAAAACGAAAAAAAAAAAAAACATACAGTCGAATTGAGTACCGGCTCCTTTTTGGAAGTCGGCAGAAAATAAATTGTTACGGTAACTAAGCCTAATACAATTTAAGTAATTGGAGCTTCCTTTTAAGCAAATCTTGCTTGTGCTAGGAAGCACATACAGACATACATAGACGATAAGATAATGAAATAATTTTTAAAAACCATACTACTACTTTATTATTAATATAATTATAGCACAAATGCGTCGGCTCGACCGGGGAAGAAGCACGCTCTCACAGAACACCAGCGTAAAATGGCAGCTTGACACTGCTGTCTTTCGTATGGTGAGTGTAGAGAACCGGAAACCGATTTTACTGTAAAAGAGGCATTCCATCTTAGTCCTCACGGGTGACGACGCATCTGCATTTTGATTCTTTATTGAGGATAAATGTAGATGTCTATGTGTCTCAGCAACCACTTACCATCAGGTGGACTGTGTGCTCGTTTGTTACCCTATCCTATATAAAAAAATGCTTCAACTGATCGTGATGAAACTTTACGAACAGACATAGAGCAATATCAGGAATGATATTTTATTAACAGTGGTAGAGCCACGCGGCAGCTTTTGCTGTCGCACGGATGGGCCGGCTCGAACCGGGGTGGTACCACCACCTCACAGAAAACCAGTGTGAAGTAGAGGTTTACCTTTGCGTTTCGTTTGGTGAGTGCAGGTGGCCGGAGGCCCTTTTTACTGGAAATGAGGCATTCCATCTTAGTCCTCACGTGTGACAACGCGTCTACATTTTGATGGATGTAGATGTCTATGGGCCGCAGCAACCACTTACCATCACGTGGACTGTGTGCTCGTTTGTCACCCTTATCCTATAAAAAAACGGCTTTATTTATCCGAAAAACTGGTAATTTCTTGAAAATAACAAAAATATCCCAGTCTCGTGTCGATACACGTACGAGGTAGTTGTGTATTCCGTGCGTTAAGTTGTTTACTGTTAGTGAATCGACGATCTTATACTGCGCGCGTAATCGCGCTGTCGGTCGTACTAAACCGGTTTGCTGTTTATCGTAGCAATGTAACTTATCTAAGTACCGGGCGTTCCGTCTGTTATTATAATGGACGAGTATAATGTGCGTAAGGAATCTAGCGCTGACATACTGCGGTCGTCGAGTAGCAGCCCTAATATGGAGTTAAATAAATCTGAATCTGAATTGGAGCAGCAAGAGGATGAAATAATATCTCAAGTACAGATGGATAGTGAGTGTTGTAATGTAGGTAATTCTAAAAGGAACAGGGATGAAGAAGAAAATGAATGGATGTTGGTAAAGAGAAAAGAAAAGATTTTTAAAGTTGAGAACGACAAAATTGAAGTGTATATTTCAAGTAACGAGAAGTTACCTAAGCAATTTGGCTTAGCTAGGGTATTGAAGGAACAACAAATTTTAGACATAACCAGAGTTAAATATTTAAACCCGTACAAGGTGCGTTTAGATATTATGAATGAGATGAGTGTAACCAAGTTGGAAACATGTAAAGCTCTGATTGAAAGAGGTTGGAAAGTTCAAAAAGCTATGGAGAAAAGTGTTTCATATGGGGTTATTAGGGACGTTGACATGGAACTAGGTGATGAGGAAATCCTGAAAAACATTTTATGTCCCAATAACGCAGAACTTCTTTCCATTAAGAGACTGAAAAGACGAAGTACATCGGGAAGTGGTTGGGTTCCTAGCGAGTCCATACAACTATGTTTCAAGGGATCGTTTCTACCAGCATATGTACATGTTGAGGGTTTGAGAATTAAAGTGGATCCATATGTGTTTCCGGTGTCACAATGTTCGCGCTGTTGGAAGCTAGGTCATACAATTAAAAAATGCCCAAATAATAAAATAGTATGTCCCAAGTGCGGTGAAAATCACGAGAATTGCAATATAGGTACCTACAAGTGTGTTAATTGTACAGGTAATCACATGTCCTTGAACAAGATCTGCCCAGCATATCAACGGGAGAAAAGACTGAGGGAATTGATGGCAGAGTTTAACTGCACATATAGAAAAGCGCTAACAATTTTTGTTACGACCAACTCTCCGGTGCCAGAGACATGCACTTCAAACAGCAAACTAGCCGTTTTTAACTCGGAAACTCCACAGGCTCAGTCTACCTCATATAACCAAGGCCGCGAACACGACCAGGTTTCGTTTGCCCAGGTGGTTAAGACTAAGGCAACAGTCCATAGTGAATCGGAACCGAAACATAACCCCCGGATTAAGAAAACGCCACGGCAAGGCACCAGGAGAACCGTCTCCCCTGAGCGTCCCGTTAATTCCATGGATACGCCTACAATAGACCATTTGGAAGCCAAGCCATCCCCAAAAAAAGAAGTAAACTTTAGTGAATTATTGGATAGATTGAGGGAGATTATTTTTTTAAGAAGTGCTTCTATGCAAGATAAGATAAAAGATGTTATAAAATGTTGTGTGGAATGGTTGATTTTAGTTGTAGTAGATAATATTTCAGATTGGCCTATTCTAAAATTATTACTGGACTATTTAAATGGATAGTACAAAAAAACACGTTAAGATAAATATTATACAGTGGAATTGTCAAAGTCTCAGACCCAAATTAGTTGCATTTGAACAATTATTGTCACAGGAAAAGATCCACATTGCGGTCCTAAGTGAAACTTGGTTAGAGCAGGATAGCCCATTAAAAATAAGTAAGTATAACATACACCGAAGGGATCGCTTCGATTCCTACGGCGGAGTAGCAATAATTACCCACAAATCAGTTAAGTGTCGCTTACAAAATATACCAATGGTTAACCCGGGCATAGAGATCCTATATTTAAAGATTTACAATTGTGTTGATATCGAAAATATTATGTCTGTATACTGCCCTCCCTCTATATATACAACCGGTAGTGATTGGGATCATTTACTATCTTTTAGCAATAAAAAATCGCTTATACTTGGCGACTTCAATGCACACCATAATACTTGGTCAATGAAAACAGATACCAGAGGAGTTCAGATATTTGACACCCTAATAGGTAACTCGTTAATAATATTAAACAATGGTGGACCAACGCGCATTAGGTTAGTTAACGGTAGCTTACAGGAATACGCTCCGGATATTTCTTTAGCATCTCCGGATATAGCTCTAAAGCTCGATTGGCATATAATAAATGAAACTTTAGGCAGTGATCATCAAATGATTAAAATAACTACTAATATTGGAACTAGTAATGTGAAGGTTCGAAGAAGAAACTTTAGGAAAGCCGATTGGGTGGGGTACAAAAATGCGCTTCATATGAAGTTTTCAGTTATGTCACTTCCTGTAGACCTACAAAATGCATATAATTTATTCACTGAATGTATAAACGAAGCGGCTAAAGAACACATCCCTCTGATAAAAATTAACCAAGACCCAAGCAATAATTTTAAACCTCTACCTTATTGGAATGCCACACTCTCTAAAGCAGTCGCTGAACGACGGTTGGCACTATCAAAATTTAGACGAAACCCTTCTCCACAAAATTTAGATATCCTAAAATATAAAATTCATATAGCGCAGAAATCAATACGAACAGCGAAAAACAGCGCAAGAATTCTGTTCTACAGTTGATCAATCGGCCTCTCCAAATGACTTGTGGCGTAAAATGAAATGGTTGAAGGGCTATAGGGCTCACAACCCATTTATTGATAAAGATTTAGCTTCAGAGTTGATTAATACTTTGACATCTGATTTTGTTTCCCCCATGAAACCCGTTGTTCTATCTAAGAACCAAAAACTAGAAATGAAAATCTCATTACAAGAATTAGAAAAGAGTATTCGACCAACTGACACGTCCCCAGGGGTGGACAATATTTCATACTCAATGGTTAAAAATCTCCCAAATAATGGAAAGTATGTATTGCTTGATCTGTATAGCAAGTTTTTGTCAAGTGGTTTTGTCCCTAATCAATGGAGAGATATATTAATTGTGCCAATCCCTAAACCAGAGAGAGATAATAGTTTGGTGTCAGCATTACGACCCATTTCCATGATCTCGTGTATGTGTAAAATTTTTCACACTATCATAAAAAATAGATTAGAGTGGTATATTGAAAAAAATAACATTTTATCGAATAACACAATAGGTTTTAGAAGAGGTCGTTCAACGTTAAATAACCTTTCTAATTTGGTCTCTGAAATTCAGTTAGGCTTAACAGATAGAATAGCTACAATTGGTTGTTTCATAGATATAGATAACGCATACAATAATGTGGATATTTCTAGTGTAATTCTGGCTATGGATCGTTACGGTATAGGTTCAACTATATGTAATTACCTATGGAATTTTCTCAGACAAAGATCATTAAAAATACAAGTTGACAATGCCATAATTTGCCGAAATACAGGTCGGGGATTGGCTCAGGGGGATCCACTGTCACCATTGTTATTCAACATACTTACTGCACATATATGCAAAGAGGTACAAAATGTTCGTATATCACAATATGCAGATGACTTTGTTTTATATATAGGGCGAAAAAATTTATTGGAAGCAGTTGAGAATCTGCAGGAGGCGTTAGATTTAGTAAGTTCACTACTTTTCAACATAGGTCTCAAAGTATCTCCTATAAAAAGTAAAGTGTGTGTGTTCTCCTGTGGGTTTAAACGTACGTTACTTGATTTAAAAATTAATGATTTTTCCTTACAAGTGGTTGATAATATAAAATATTTAGGTTTGTGGTTGGATCGTGGTCTTAGATGGGGAAGACACATAAATGAACTTGCAGAAAAAACGCTTAAGTTTTTAAATATTCTTAAATGTCTGTGTGGACCCAGGTGGGGTCTTCACCCATCACATTTGCGTCGTTTGTATATCGCAATCATAAGAAGCAGAATTGATTATGCTTGTTTCCTCTATGATAGTAGTTGTGTAACGCACCTTAAAAAATTAGAACGCGTGCAAAATCAAGCTATGAGAGTTATGGGTGGATTTTTAAGAAGCACGCCAATACATGTGATGGAGAATGAACTTTGTATTGAGCCGCTACATATACGAAGGTATTATCTGGCGGGGAAATTCTGGCTTAAAACTAAATCACTTTCGCATAATGAATTAATTGTAATATTAGATAAGTTAGATGAATATTTTGTGACTCATCCATTGCGTAAGAAAAAGAAACCTCTGTTGGCAGTCGTACATAATTCTCTTAAAGATTCTGATATTCATATCTCAACGCAACTTGAAATGTTCTCCTTGGATACCTGGGTTAGCAATGTGGATCTTCGCGGCATTGTATTTCCTCTTATTGAAACAATTGATAAAGCTAAACACGGTTATAACAATGTGGTTCTGAGACAAATATGTTTACAGTTTATTGATGATAAATATTTCATCATCATCATCATCATTACAGCCCTTCACAAGTCCACTGCTGAACATAGGCCTCCCCCAAAGAATGCCACAAAACACGGTCCTGAGCCACCTGCATCCATCGACTTCCTGCATGTCTTACCAGGTCGTCACTCCATCTCGTGGGGGGACGCCCTACACTTCGCCTACCGGTACGAGGCTGCCACTCGAGAACCTTTCTTCCCCATCGGTTGTCGGTTCTTCGAGCTATATGGCCGGCCCACTGCCACTTCAGCTTACTAATCCGTTGGGCTATGTCGGTCACTCTGGTTCTACTGCGGATATCCTCATTCCGAAGTTTATCACGCAGAGAAACTCCGAGCATAGCCCTCTCCATAGCTCGCAGAGCGACCTTGAGCTTCCTCATACGGCCAGCAGTGAAGGACCACGTCTCAGTTCCGTAAGTCATCACTGGCAACACGCACTGGTTGTACAATTTCGTTTTAAGGTTTTGAGGTATGTCTGACGAGAAGATGTGTCGTAGCTTCCCGAACGCTGCCCAGCCGAGTTGAATCCGTCGATTGACCTCTCGGTCGAAGTTGGACTTACCCAGTCGGACTATTTGTCCCAGGTAAACATACTCGTCAACAACTTCGAGCTTAGTGTTCCCAACAACTACCGGCATAGGTGTGACATGGACATTAAACATGATCTTAGTTTTGTCCATGTTCATCTTAAGACCTATCCGTTGGGAAACACTATTGAGGTCATTGAGCATAGTGCTTAGGTCCTCCAGCGATTCTGCCATAAGGACTATATCGTCGGCAAATCGAAGGTGAGTGATGTACTCGCCATTGATGTTGATACCGTATCCTTTCCAGTCCAGAAGCTTGAAAACGTCTTCCAATGCAGCGGTGAAGAGTTTCGGGGATATGACGTCACCCTGTCTTACACCTCTCTGCAATTGGATAGGTTTCGTACTCTGGTTCTGTACTCGGATAGCCATCGTAGCCCTACTGTACAAGCACTTCAACACTTCGATATACCGACAGTCAACTTGGCACCGCTGAAGGGACTGCAGCACCGCCCAAATTTCGACGGAATCAAAGGCTTTCTCATAGTCCACATACGCCAGACATAGTGGCAAATTGTACTCTTCGGACTTCTGTACAACTTGCCGAAGGGTATGTATGTGGTCTATGGTGCTAAAGCCCTTTCGGAAACCGGCTTGTTCGGGAGGCTGGAAGTCGTCAAGTCTGCGCGCGAGACGATTCGTAATGACTCTCGAAAACAGCACGTAGACGCGGCTCAGAAGGGAAATCGGTCTGTAGTTCTTCAAGAGAGCGTTGTCACCTTTCTTGAAGAACAAGACCACCGCACTTCTGCTCCACGCCTCCGGTGTAATGCCACCATGGAGGACGGAATTAAAGAGCTTCTGAAGGACTTCAAGTACCGGTCTTCCACCCGCTTTCAGAAGCTCCGCTGTAATTCCATCCTCGCCTGGGGCCTTACCGTTTTTAAGGTGCTGGAGAGCCATCCTAATCTCGCTCAGACTGACATCCGGGATATCTTCGGAATAGTGTCGGATGAGACTCGCTCTTGGATCGTTACTCACACTTGCGTGTGGCTCCAACGATGATGTGTACAGCTGCCCATAGAACCTCTCAATCTCACTCAAAATCTCAGGTGTCCCGGAAACGATGCTGCCACACTCTGTCTTCAGCTTTGACAGTTGGCTCTTTCTGGCAGACAGATCTCTGGCAAAGACTTTGGAGCCTTGGTTCCGCTCGATCGCTTCTTCAATACGAGCTGTATTGAAGTTGCGTAAGTCCCGCCGCATGCATTTGGAGATCTGTCTGTTCAGATGCCTGTATGCTGTCAAGTCTGTTGAAGAATGTAGCTTCATCTCCCGTCTAACAGCCATGAGATTAAGAGTGTGATCGGAGAGTTTTTGTGTTCTTCTGCGGCGGGTCTTGCAGAACTTAGCTCCAACCGCATGGACAGTTTCCACGAGCTTGTCATTCATATCGTCCACTTCATTGCAGTCTTCTAGGCACTGAAAACGGTTTTGTAACTCGAGCTGAAAGGTTTCGGGACTTTGAAACAGAGCACGAGGGGGACGGAGCGTTGACTTCATTAGACGAGACCTCTCCAACTTAACGTTTAGGTTCAGTGTGCCTCTAACCATTCGGTGATCGCTACCAGTTTTCACCCTCGCGATCACGGAGACATCACTGAACAGTTGTCGTCTGGTCGTCATAATGAAGTCAATCTCATTTTTTGTGGAACCGTCGGGGCTCGACCAGGTCCACTTCCTGTGGGGCCGCTTCTGGAAGAAAGAGTTCATCATAAAGAGTCCCTCTTTCTCCATGAAGTCGGCCAGCTGCTGGCCCCTTGGGTTCCGTTGCCCTATTCCAAATTTCCCTACTTTCAGCTCACCGTTCTGTCTTGTGCCTAGTTTTGCATTGAAGTCTCCCATTAACACCGTATATTGGGTTTTGGAGGAATGCATGGCTCTAGAGATATCCTCATACATTTCCTCCACCTCCCCATCGGGGTGTGCCGAGGTTGGTGCGTAAACCTGTATGACCTTCAGCGAATACCGTTTGGTGATTCTGAGTATAAGGTACGCAACCCTCGTCGACACACTCCCGATTTTTACAACGTTGTTAACGAGAGACTTGTGGACGATAAATCCGACACCTCCTTGGGACAGATGGTCGCCCTCCCGGTGATAGAGCAAGTTGCCGGATTCGAGGATTACCGTGTCCTCCCCCTCTCTTCGGACTTCAGATAATCCTATAATATGCCAGCGCAACTTGTCTATCTCTTCTTCCAGCTCCACGATCTTCTCGTCAGTCCTCAGGGTGCGTGCGTTGTACGTTGCCAGGTCGAGTCGTCTAAGGTGGCAACCGAACCTCCACCGGAGATTCTTAGCACCCCCTGCCCCGCCGTTACCATGGTCGCCACCGTAGCCAGGAATAGCGGGGCCGCCGGGGACTGGGGGCCGTTTTTTTGTTGCTCTCATCATTGGGGGGTGTTTGCCATAGTTGCCACGCTTGGCGAGCGGGTTGGCAACCGCAGTTTTTTTATTGTCATTTGGCTATTATCAGGAAGATGCTGCTGCCCATCTCCTGGCTGTTTCCCTTTGTCGCCTTTTACGACACCCACGGGAGGATATGGGGTAGTGGATATTCTTGACCGCCACTACACGGCAATGACCGCCACTACACGGCAACTTTTACAATCTTATAAAATTTATACCGATGCATCTAGCGATAATGATATTAACATAGGAGCTGCATTTTTTGACCCTCAGTTAAACATATCAATGAAATTAAAAATTAATTCTAAAGTTTCAATAATGTGTGCTGAGCTAATAGCTATTTCAGAAGCTGTATCGTACATTGCATCACTCAATCACAAATATCAATATGTTATTTTGACAGACTCTAAGAGTGCTCTGCAACACTTGGCTCGATGTACTTCGAATTTTCGAGGAACACCGATAGCCTACAGTATTTTGAAGTCTATTGATAGTTTAACCAAAAAAAATGTAACTGTTGTGTTACAATGGATCCCTGCTCATATTGGCCTAGTAGGTAATGAAGTGGTGGATAGATTAGCGAAGGAAGCTTCCTCTGACGGTATTTTACGGCGTTATTTACCTTTTTTCGCGGACTTTCTATACAAAGTAAAAGAAAGATGTGACACTTTGTGGAAGGAATACTTTAATGAGAGATCTTTAACAAAAGCAATATGGTATAAAACTATTCAACCAAATCTCTCCCGGTCTTCATGGGTGGATAAGGCTAATATGGGCAGGACCGATATCGTTACAGCTCTAAGGTTGCGATCGGGACACATACCAATGAACAGCTTCGCATTTTTGATGGGAAAAGTCGAATCCCCTAACTGTGTAGAATGTGGCCAAATAGAAGATGTAGTGCACATTTTGGTGGAGTGTGTTCGTATCGAAGCCGAAAGAGTAAATTTTTGCAATAAATATAATGTAAATAGATTAGATATCGGATTTTGTAACAGTATTCTGGCTTCACCATTGTCTGAGGAAGCCAGAATTTTGTACAAAATAGTCCAAGTTGGACTTAAAAGAAGATAAAAAAAATGTAAATACAATGAGGGTGGCATTATAATAGTTTTATAAAACCCTCTTTAAAAAATAAAGATAAAAAAAAAAAAAAAAAAAAAAATATCCCACTAATATTATAAATGTGAAAGTTTCTGAGGAACTACTAAATGGATTTTAATAAAACTACAGTAATATAGCTCATGCATCAGAATAACACATAAGCTAAAATTCATAAAAATATTGTGTAAATTGGCCAAAATATAACGAAAAATGTTATGTAAGTCTGAAAAACTGTCATCTGCGAGCTATTTTGACGTGAACACGTTTCACGCAAAAATCTGTGAACCGATTTGGATGGGATCTTCACTGGTAGATAGCTGATGTTATATATGTAAGGAGTAACTTAGGCTACATTTATTTTAGGGTTCCGCGCATAAAAATGCCACGCGGGCAAAGTCGCGGGGAACAGCTAGTATTGAATAAATGTTCTTAAATTACGATGAATAAATAACGCCACATTAATAGATTCTATCTTAGCGATCGCTAGTAAAAAGTAAAGACGCGCGTAGTTTCCCTGCGGACTAATATCAAATAGCAAATCTTTGGTTTTCTTCACTCGCCATGTAAAACACGACAGCTTCTTGTGTAATAATATAGTCCCGCTGTAGCGATTGTGACTGGAGCTCAAACCCTGACCTGAGTTACAGTAAATTATCCAACATATCGTATTGAGAAGAAGGAATTTAAAGGTTTTTCGGGCCTAACTATAGTACTGATTGGAATGAATTGAATGGAATGATTTTTTATTCAATATTGATTATTGCATAATACTTATTGAAAGTTTTTTTTTTACCACTGGTTCGGGAAATACCTCTGTACTGGGAAGAACCAGCAAGAAACTCAGCTGGACATTTTTTAAACATATTTCACTTAACCATAATTTTGTTTATACAATTTTAAATGAATTTTCATAGAACCAGCATGGTCGCGATCACCTTATTCGCAGGGGTTATTTTCATTCATGTATTCCTTGATATCCTAATAACCCCTTTTGTACAGTTTTTCTTTACTAAAACTTTTAATCTTGTTTATGGACAAACTTTTGCAATGTATAAGATTTTGTTGTAAAAGCGTATACATTGCCCCATAAATGAATTACTGATTCTGTGGAGTCTAGTAACTGGCATTACAAGTTTATGTTTGTTCCTAGTGTTTAAGGTATGAACATCCTTATTCTTATTATATATTGCGATGCCAAAGTTAATATGTTTATTTGTTTAAATTTTTCTTGACTCTTTACAATTTAGGTTATAAATGGCCAGTACGGCTCTCTTTTTTTTCCTTCTCTTCATTTTCGCGTAGATTATATTAAAAGCAATAAAATTCATAACGATTAGTTTCTTTCAACGATTATGTTAGTTTGCGATTGGTTTCTACGCGAGAACGTAAAAACGAAGCTAAATTCTGTCAATAATATTCATTGTTTGGTATCATCATCATTACAGTCAATCACAAACTAGTGTTGAATATAGATTACCTCCTAGGAATGCCAGCGCAGTCCTAAGTCACTTGCATCAATCAACTGCACCTGTTACTACATCGTCACTCCTTGTTGTGGAGGCCGACCACTTTGCTGTACAAGGCTTCCACTTGAGACATTTATGATCCATCGATTGTCGGTTCTTTTTCTTTATAGCATAAGGGTGACAAACGAGCACACAGTCTACCTGATAGTAAGTAGTTGCTGTGGCCCATATACTACTAAATCTATTACCGACTACGAATCAAAATACAAATGCGTTATCACCCGTGAGGAATAAGATTGAATGCCTCGTTTTTAGTAAAAGGGGTCTCCGGTTCTCTGCACTCACCAAACGAAACACAGCAGCGATAAGCTGCTATTTTACGCTGGTATTTTGTAAGAGCGCGGTCCTTCCCCGGTCGAGCCGACTCATTCGTGCTACAACTATACTACTAATATAGCTGCAGCATGGCTCTACCACGTATAAAATATGCTTTTAAACTATTGACGAAAAAGTGGGGTGTTATTCACTTGACATCAATATAAATTATTAAAAATAACTCAAAAACTATTGGTCTGTCCTTGATTTATGTTATATATGGGACCACACGAGAGGTATCAGCTTTCATATAAAAAAAGAATCATCGAAATCGGTTCACCCAGTAAAAAGTTATGAGGTAACACACATAAAAAAAATTCAGTCGAATTGAGTACCGCCTCCGTTTTGGAAGTCGGCAGAAAATTAAAAATTTTGTACAACCGACTTCAATATAAATTATTAAAAATAACTCAAAAACTATTGGTCTGACCTTGATCAAATTCATATGGGACCACATGTGAAGCACCAGCTATCATATAAAAAAAAATCATCGAAATCGGTTCACCCAGTAAAAAGTTATGAGATAACACACAAAAAAAACATACAGTCGAGTAACGTCTCTTTTTTGAAGTCGGTAGACAATAACTGAAAAGAAGCGAATGAATATTTGTTCTACTAATTCGCCATTGATTGCTCTATGTACATATGTTTATTTTGTTTTCATTACATACAATTTTGAAAGACTACATTAAAACGGGAAGATCGGTGGAAATGAGATGTTTATAATATTGTGGAAATTTCCTGATGATCGTAGACTTAGTGATGTTTTGTGTATATTTTTTTATTGAATAGGGTTACCAAACGAGCGCACAGTTTACCTGATGGTAAATCAATGCTGTGGCTGATAGATGTCTACATCTATTCTGGATTAAGAATCAAAATACAGATGCATTGTCAAGCTTAATGACTATTATGGAACGCCTAGTTTTCAACAGAAAGGTTCTCTAGTACACAACACTCACTACATGATACAAAGCAGCATTAAGTTACTATTTCACGCCGGTATTCTGTGAAAGAGTAATATAGCTGCAGCGTGGCTCTACTACGTAAATTCTCTACATAGTTTAAAACAAAGTCGCTTCCCGCCGTCTGTACGCTTAGATCTTTTAAAAAAATGCAACAAATTTTAATGGGGCTTTCATAAATTGATATAATGATTAAGCTGGCAGATTTATATGTATAAAGCATGTATATTATATATTATATAATTCTTCTGTCCGTGTGTATGTGTATGAACTCCTCCTAAACGGCTAGACCGATTTAGATGTAATTTTGTATGGGTGATAAATTTGATTAGAAAATGGTTTTGATTGTATGGTCTTTGATTGTTGAAGTGGACCCGGTAAGTGACGTAGTTGTCGAGATCCAGAAATCAACCGTGCGAAACCGGGGAGGATCGCTAGTTTTCTTTTATAAAACTAACGTGACATACGACGAAAAACAAAACGACTTACAGTTTACTTGATGATGAGTGGATACTGCAGCTCATAGACACCTGCAGCTAACTTCACATAGAAGGCTACAGATGCCTTGTCATTTTCACATCTAAGGACTATGTTGTTTTAAGGACTTTGACTGTTTTTAATGACTAATAAGAGATAAACAATCATAATGATTTGTTATATTTACGCGAAGACTACACATTAAATGAAAGTAATTAATTCCCGACGTTTCGGATGCTTTACAGCATCCTCAATAAAGAATCAAAAAGCAGATGCGTCGTCACCCGTGAGGAATAAGATGGAATGCATCTTTTCCAGTAAAACGGGTCTCCGGTTCTCTACACTCACCATACGAAACACAGCAGTGTCAAGCTGCCATTTTAATTGACGGATTTAAAAAGTTAAATTAAACGCGATAAAATCCGTGAAAATAAGTTTCATTTAATAAACAATCGTGTAGTGGCGGTGTAAGAATATCCACTAAGACAGAGGCAAACAAACAAACTAGGCGATAGGCGGTGCTAATACTAACTAGAAAATTAAAATTATAATCCTGCCTGCCAAGCGAAGCAACTGTGGCAAACATCTCCCTTATGAGGCAAACTATGCGGAGGCCTATCTTCAGCAGTGGACTTTGGTACTCTGTTATTAATAAATGAATTAATAGCTTAGTGTTTGGGCGCTTACGTGCAAACGGGTTCCCGTCTTTTTTATAGAATAAGGGTGACAAGCGGGCACACAGTCCACCTGATGGTATAATGGCTGTGGCTCATAGACATCTATCCTCGATTAATAATCAAAATGCAGATGCGTTGTCACCCCTGAGAGCTGAGACGGTATGCCCCGGATCCAGTAAAAAGGGTCTCCGGTTCTCTATACTCACCATACGAAACACAGCAGCATTAAGTTGCTATTTCACTTTGGTATTCTATTTAGATACATTTAAAAATAATTTAGCGGTTAGAATCATTAATTTCGTTGCTTTGTTTATAAATGGCAATCCAGTTCGGATAAACGTAATCATGTAAGAATTAAAAAGCTTAACGATTGGCCGATGTTGATGTGAGCGTTGCCAACAATCAATAAGTGCAACTTAAGAGACGTAAAACTAATTTAAGTTTTGGCAGTAACTAACGAGCTACGGGTCAACACGTCACGTGATGGGCGTATATTTTTAAATTAAAAACTAGAACGCGTTCGGAAACGTTCAATAAACATGTAACACGCGCATTGACATTAGCATCGTATTGTTAGTCACGTTTCCGAACAGATGTTACTAATAAAATCTGTGTTTAACGGTTGATAATTTTGAAAATAGAACAATTGTCTTAAAAAAAGAAAACAAAATCAAATTATAAACGAAAATCTTCATTCATTTCACTGATTGACATCAGTGAAATGAATGAAGATTTTCGTTTATAATTTGTTTTGGTTTGATTTGGAATTTGTTATGCTATTTCACAACTGACCTAGTTGCTGGTATGTCGGGTTAGTAATTTTTTATAAAAGATAAGGCAAAAAGCATGTGGCTCACCACGACTCAACACTAAAACAGATGCACATCCCTTGCCGGTCTTTGAAAAATAAGTAGGCTCTTTTCTTGAAGATTCTTTGGTCGTACATGTCCGGATAAATCACTGGTAGTAAATGATTTCTCAAAGAAGTCGCATGAGAAGAAAACTTCTGGTAAATTGCACAGTAATAGACCGCTAAACATCGAGACAGTGTGGATAGTATTGCGAATTTTGTCGCGATACTTCTTCTATTGTAAGTGTAGCTGTTAAGGCGCTGTGAATAGACGATTTTTATCGATATGAAAGGGTGAAGCAGATGAAGTGTGGGATGAATAGTCCCGCCCACGGAGTATACAAAGAGGAGGTGTTGTAATTAGATTTCACTATGTAACAACGCGTAACAATTTGCGGGGTGAGGGGGTGTTAAGCCCCACCCACTTAACTATTTTCCATCTATCGATAAATAGTATTAGCTACCTTGACGATAGATAGTGGCTTGTTTACAAAATAATTATAAAAACTATAAAAATAATATTTTGGCGATTAAAAATTCTTTAGGACAGAATGCAAAACAAATTTTAGCATCTTCGTATGATTATTTTACCAATACCGAGGTCTAAGTACCTTTATATTTTTAGTTCCCATAATACAAAGTGTCGCCAACTAGTGTCGAATATATTTAATTACTAGCTGTTCGCCGCGACTCCGCCCGCGTGTAATTTAGGGTTTTCATTATGTTGCACGGAAACCTAATTCTTTTTCTAAAATATAAGTAGCCTAAGTTACTCTCTATAACTTCAGCTATCTGTCAGTGATAGTCACGTCAAAAACGATTCAGCCGTTTCGGAGATTAGCCGGAACAAACAGACAGACAGACAGACAAAAATTTAAAAATTGTGTTTTTGTTATAAGTACCATATTTACTTTAATATGCATTTAGTAAAAAACTGTTATTTCGACATTACAAACAGACACTTCAATTTTATTTATTTGTATAGATATTTGAAAGCCGACGCAGAGATTTTTCTAGAACTATTTTAGTAAATTAGGTATAAAATTACTTACAAATTAAATTAGATACCATCTATAGCATCAGAGCATCTACCTGAGTAGTTAGTTTATCCTTTTCTTCTTAATATTACGAAAATACACCGATTTGCGATTTTCGACACATAAGCGCACAGGACGAACGCTGACAGTATACTAACTAAAGCCACGCACACTGTGATGACGTCAGAAATTAGTTAGAATCACAGTGCACAGTTGCTTAGGCCGACTCCTCTTTGTGTTTGCTCCATGGTCGCGCCCACTGCGAGGTGCACTGCGCGAATCTCGCCGATGCTCCACGTCCTTTACATATAAATACGTAATTTAAAAACAACAGTTCCCCTTATTGTTATATATTACATCACTGTTATTCATATTATCTAAATTTGTTTATAAATAATACAGTTACAATTGCTAGAATTTCAATTTTGATGGCTACTTTGTGATTTTTTTTTATCGAGAAAATTTACCGAAAACGTGTTTTGAACACACTGGTGCAGCCACAAATATGATCAAGTTTAACATTATTTTTGCAGCTATAAAATGTATACATTTTGCTAAAAACAGTTTTGTAAAACTTATTTTGACTAGAGTCAACCTTTCTGTATAAACACTGATTGTTGTTGGTTTAATCTTGATATACCAAATCATGCTGCATAAACAACAGATGAGCAACGGTAGATTAGAATGAAATGTGTCTACGCTAATAAACTACATATCTATACAAATAAATAAAAAAGTGTCTGTTTGTAATGTCAAAATAACAGCTTTTTACTAAATGCATATGAAAGTATATACGGTACTTATAACAAAAATAATTTTTTAAAATTTTTCTTATTTCTTTTTTTTAATTTTGACGGGACTTCCACTGGTAGATAGCTGATATTATGAGGAGTAACTTAGGCGACTTTTGTTTTAGAAAAAGAATTAGGGTTCCGCGCAAAAAAGCCAGAACCCATGAAATCCAATCGTAATAAATTACACGCGTGCGAAGTAGCGAACAACTAGTTACTAATATTAAGCCTACTACTCAACGCTTATATGCAATACGTCGCACTACACCAATAAGAATTCAGTATTTTTTTATAGTATAAGGGTGACAAACGAGCACACAGTCAACCTGACAGTGAGTGGTTGCTGTAACCCATAGACATCTACATATATCCTCAATAAAGAATCAAAATGCAGATGCGTTGTTGGCTAACAGGTGAGGACTTAGATGGAATGCCTCTTTTCCAGTAAAAAGGGTCTCCAGTTCTCTACACTCACCAAACAAAACACAGCAGCATTAAGCTGGTATTTTACGCTGATATTCTGTGAGGCCGTGGTCCTTTCTCGGTCAAGCCGACCCATTTGACACTACAACTAGACTGCTAATATAGCTACAGCATGGCTCTACCACGTATAAAAATTATTGTAGAATCAGAGTAACCGACATAGCCCAATGGCTAAGTAAGCTGAAGTGGCGATGGGCCGGCCATATAGCATGAAGAACAGACGAACGATGGAGAAGAAAGGTTTTTGAGTGGCAGTCTTGACCCGTAAATGAAACATAAAACCTAAATTTTTTCGAATATTCATAAAAGATTAGCTTTTCGTTCGATTTCTATGAACCTAGTTTATAATGGTCATGGATCATAAACCATACAGATTAAATGAGAACGTTTTTCATTATAAAAGTCAGCAAAATCATAAAATCTAAATTTTTTCGTATATTCCGTCATTAAAGATCAGCTTTTTGTACATTAATTTTTAATGCCTTTCTGTTTGATCTCTATCGACGTCATTATTAACGTCATGGACATGTTTCGTACCAACGTCATAAAGTAGAGACTAAAAATTTTGCACCGGCTTCATATTAACATTGAATGATAGAGATTGCTTGTGTATTTTGCTTTGAGCTGTTAAATCGCTTGGTATAAATAACTTTGCTTTGAAATACGAAGACTTATGATATCATTGAATGTTTGAGTTTGAGATTATATGAGATATTTATTCAGCTAAAAAAAAAACGTGTGTGCGTACGGACGTAGGAAGTTATACTTCTTAAGCGTAACAAAACAAAAATAACTAAAAATTATCCAAGAACCTGGTGACAATTAATTGACGGCTCCGTGGCGCAGTGGCTTAGCAATGAGTTGCAGCGCTTATGGCCGCGGGTTCGGTTCCTGTACGGAACAAGTATTTGTATGCCCTACAAAAAATTGTTTTGGATCTGGATGTAATTGTGAAATCTATGTATGTAAACTGCTCCCGCGATACAGGAGAAAATTCTAGTGTGTAGGTAACGTTTTAAAAAAATTGTAATTTGTATTTATTAAGATTTTTAATCTTTATATTTACTCTAAATATTGTTTCACAAAATAAATATACCTACATCAATCACGTTTTTTGATGGGTAAATTTAACCTCTTTTATCTTTATAAAAATCTAAATTAAAATATTAACGATTTTACATTATTATGCTGAGAATGCAAAACTGCGATACAATCTCCACATTTAAGTTTGTTTTACAAAACTGTTCCTTTCTATCCACATTTATTCTATTGCAAAACAATTTTTTTCCTATGTGCTTGGAAAGAAAATCACTTAATGCTGACATACTTTGAATAATATATATGTTGAATTAATTTAGATCCTATATGTACTTTCTTTTGAGCATGTACATTTTCTTTTTATTATATCTATATTCTTTTCATTGTATGTTATAATTATATTCTTTGTCTATTATGTCTATCTCCTTAATTTAGATATAATTTTTAAGCTTTCTCTTATTTTTTGGTGTCACTTCAACACCACTGATTGATGTAGTATAAGCAGATAAGCTAGGTACAAGCACAATATATCTGTACTGATATGTAGATGATCTACGTGGAAGATGAAGATCAACCTGTAATTCAAACAGATTAAATAGACAAGGCAGACTTATTTATCTTTAGTATGGTTCTTATGTCCACAAACCAAGCAAGATATATTTTTTGAAGTTATTTTCCGTAGTTTGACGAACAGAATTTTCATGGGCTCGTAAAGCGAAAACGGGATGCGATGCCGCTGATGATATAGCTAGTCACTTTGAACTGCAACTCGGACACATCGTACGTTTTGTGCTAATTCTAACGCTTTGTTGAATGTCAAGCTATCGATGGTATCACTAAAAAACTTTTCTTTTTCCTCGGCATTCACCAATTCTAGCACAAACTTGTCTCATAATACCGTCTCAAGTTCTATTTTAAAACCACAAAACTGTGCGAGATGACGAACGGGCCGCCCATTCAGTTAAGTCTTTGCCTGGTCTTTGTTCCGCTTTATAAAAACATATCTATCTGCAAACATACATTTATTTGAGGAAAACTGGTTGTCAATCTTTTCGTTTCATAAGCTAAGTCTTCTAGTTTTAACGGGAAAACTAAATCGCATACTATATATGTCGCGATATGTATCTTCTGCTAATGATGTGAGCAAAAAGCTCTTCTCATAACTCCTGCTTTGTCAGTGTCACCATGATAATCATTTGCCATACAGAACTGGACAAAAATCGGGTCTTAAAAATATCCCACTCTTGCATATGGTGATCAAATGTGAGGTTGTTGTCGAACAACACATTTCCCTTAGATTATTGATAGGTCTTAGCGCGCTGTCAGAGCGCGCGATGACTTATTAATAATCTAAGACATATTTGACTTTCCTTTATTTGACATTATTTATTTGTAACTATTTAACTTTATTGCACTCAAGAATGCGTGAATAAGGTCCCCGTCGCCAAATATAGTGTATTTATGAGGATTCCACCACTAAAACACATAATGAAAATAATACCTTTTATTGAATGACAACACAATTGTCAGATCTTAGTTTTTTCATAAGATTCATAGAAATTAACTTTTTAATAGACTTAAAAAAGCTCCCCTCAACACATCTAGTCCAGAAGTTCCCTTTAAAATGGCGGCTCCGTGACGCAGTGGTTTAGGAATAAGTGGCTGCGCTCGGAGACGTGGGTTCGAAGTTTACGGAACCAATATTTGTATGGCCTACAAATAATTTTGCGGGGTCTGGATGTTTGTCCTTGTGCAATTTATGTTTGTAAACTACCTCTTCGATGCAGGAGAAAATCCTAGTGTCCCCACACTAGGATTTGATCCTGCATCGAGGAGGTAACGTTTTTTCAAAAAAAAAAAAATGTAGACGAGGAATAAGAAAGGATTTACTCTAAATTCTTATTGCATTTGAAATAAAGGCAGTTTTAAAGCAAAAAGATTTATCGGTTTACTACTGTACTTTATAGCTCCCATGGTCACGAGGGACCGAGGTGATTGAGGTCCCGATGTCAGAGTTAACCCGGAGTACCTTCAGTTTTTTTCGTCCGATCTACGAACAATGAACTTACTGTGTCTTGATGTATTGCAGTGGTATGCTTGGGTTTAGTTTTAATTTTATTAATTACAGGATCCCAAGCAGGTGGTAGTACCCAGCCTCCTTCTGTACTGAAATTAGGATGTTTTTTCTTTTCAATAGCCTCACGTATCATCCTTGGCAGGAATCGATGTTCTTTTACGAGAATTTGTGCTTTATCACATCTAATGTAATGGCGGGGGCCGTCTAGGATATGATCACAAACTGCAGATTTCCCGGAACGTTGGTGTTTCGCGTCAGCTATATGTTATTTCACGCGGGTTTTGATAGATCGCTTTGTTTGCTCTATATCAATAAAAAACGATTTAATTAAACGAGATAGTATTCATAAAAGTAGTTTTATTCACTTAAAAAATTCTTTTCCCTATTAACCTCTCAGAAATATGAGGCCATGTAGAAAGAATGAATGAGGAAAGAGTGACAAAGCAAATTTATGTTGCAGAGGTGAACGGCATAGTCGGGAAGGGTCGCCCTAGGCGAAAGTTTATCGACCAAATTGGCGATATATTAAAAATGGGCCAAATCAAGAGTACCTTTAACCGACGAGCGTGTATGCGTAGGTATATGGATGTGGAGGAAGCGAGAGAGGTGTGTCAGGATCGTGCCAAATGGAAGTCCATAATCTCTGCCTACCCCTCTGGGTGACAGGCGTGAGTGTTTATGTTATGTTATGTTAAATATGAGGAAGCCATATGTTGGACCATATAAGCTTGTTTCACCTTAGCAAAGTAAAGTAGTACAGGCAGAATTTGCCTGTACTTCTTTGCTTTATGGGCCTCTCTCATTTAAAGGAAGGATTTGTTTTAATTGTCACCGCTTAATAGGCGAGTTATACGTGGTAGAGCCACGCTGCAGCTATATTATGGTATGCTCAAACGAATGGTCGGCTTAACCGGGGTAAGACCACGCTCTCACAGAAAACCAACGTAAAATAGCAGCATAATGCTACCGCGTTTCGTATGGTGAGTGTAGAGAACCGGATACTCTTTTTACTGGATACGACGCATTCCATTTCAGTCCTCAGGGGTGACAACGCATCTGCATTGTGATTCTTAATCGAGGATAAATGTAGATGTCTATGGGCCACAGCATCCACTTACCATCAGGCGGAATGTGTCCTTGTTTGTCACCCTTGACCTATATAGGAAACAGTAATGGCGTCTCACACCTTTAACTCTGCTCCACGATATTTTACTACCTTAGGTCTCCCTGCCAAGGCGAACCCAGCCATGGTTTGCCTTGGCAGATGGATTGACGCTCGCAGTACCAGACGGCTAGCACCTTTGATTCTGTTGTCCGTCGTTGCTGTGTGTTTTAAGTCTGGAGCAAACGAGAAACTACCAGCCATGGTCTTCTATAGTCGCTTTTTACGACACTCGCGACACGTGCCTGTTTTTTTTTTATAGAATAAGTTTGACAAGCGAGCACACAGTGTACATGATGGTAAGTGGTTGTTGTGGCCCATAAACATATATATCTTTCCTCGATTACGAATCAAAATACAGATGCGTTGTCAGACGTGAGGACGTGGTCTCCGGCTCTCTACATTCACCATAGGAAACACAGCAGTGTTAAGCTGCTATTTTACGCTGGTATTCTGTGAGAGCGTGGTTCCCCGGTCGAGCCGACCCATTCGTGCTACAACTATACTACTAATATAGCTGCATCATGGCTCTACCATGTAACATATAAAATTTTATCTGTCATATTAACCATATTTATCACGTGTACTAGGCAAGCATAAAACAAAACAGATGGATTTGGCTCACGCGTTGGTCATACTCTATTTTTGTACTCAATTTGATGGCTTATTAACATTTTACTGGCCAATCGAACCTTGGTTTTGTGACATAAACCTATTTAGTGTCCCGCACTAACAACGTAGACGCGCGTCATTGTTATAGTCGGTCTTACGTCTGGAGTCATTATTACAGCGGGTTACGAAAACGTATCTAAGTAGATTTATCTAACTGAACAAGGCTATATAAGAATGTAAATAAGTACCCATAATAATTATGTAATAGTTACGAATTTTATTTACGTTATCATTATACGTCCTTATTTAATAGTAAAAATGTACGTAGAAATAATAGTTGGCTTCCGCAGTTTTTTATTTGTGTCACTATTAAGCCAGGCGTCGACTACAGCAGAAATGCGTCGAATCGAAGCGAGTCGCATTTATTCCTAGTGCGTCCATCTCTGAAGAATTGAATTGAATTGTTCACTCATCGCAAATTCTTCATCAAAATACGTCTTTTTTGCGTCATGGACAGCTCGGATGAAGAGATGTTTTTATTTCAAACACTTTTTGATGAAGAAGAGGAGAAAAGAAAATGGAAACGGCATGCTCCCAAATAATATATAATTTATATGAAAATAAATAACTACGGCGATATTGTTGGTGTACAGTGTATCAGAAGTTATAACAGTGATATTAATAGTTCTTTATTCATTTTTATTTAAACATAAAGATTCTTACGAAAACGAAATAGAAATTAATAAAAATATGTTGGCGCGCAAACACTTTTCCGCGTCGACTGAGGCGCGCCGAGTTGAATCGAATCGCACCGTCGAAGAAACTCGCCTATCAAGCAAATCGCGCAGTCGGTTCAATTCGCTAATGGACGCAGTTTCATAGTAAATATATAGGAGACGACTTTCTGTGATTCGATTCGACTCGGCTCGGCGAGCCTAGTGGACGCTGAGCCTTAGAGGAATCTGCTGTTCATCTCCTGGTTTGTTTCTCTCTGTCGCCTTTTACGACACCCAGGGGTCGATATGGGGTATTGGATATTCTTACACCGCCGTTACACGGTACTATAAATTAATTACTGATATTAACAAAATCGTTTACTTCGTGGCTCAACTACTAGTACGTCAGTGCCTATTACAATGTGTAGAGAAAATTGACGTCAGTTCATAGATTTCACCAGTGATATGTATGTATGTTCGTGACGTCACTATCCATCACCTATAAATACACTTAGATACAGAAAGCCTAAGAGCTATTAGTGGGATAACCGTGTAGTGGCGGTATAAGAATATCTACTGTAGTTATTCACGACGAAGTTTTGACTTTGGTTGTTGTTAGTCGTGTACATACACATTGTGTTAGTGTGCGTACGCTGCGGGCGCTATGCACACTAACATTGTGTTAGTGTGCGTAGGTGTCGTGTATGTGCACGGCTAACAACAAACAAAGTCAAAACTTCATCGTGAAATAGAATAACTATACTTCATGTCGTCTTATGGGTGTACTTAGAGGCTACAGAGGGAAACTGAAACAAGAGATGGGCAGCTGAATATTCTTGATATGATCGAAAATTATAAAAAGAAAACTGCGGTTGCCACCTCACAAGTGACCAGAGTTTAGTAGCAGCATGGTTCTACCGCATATACGACGAAAAATATGCAAAGAATATATAAATAAAATAAATTTACACAGCCCTCTGATGACACAGTAATTTATAACGCACGACGTCTTGAAATATCATTAACATAAAAACATCATAACATATAAAATAAATCACATTGCAATGATAGTTATGGTAGTTTATAAGTAACGTAATATATTGTTTATGTCACGGTTTAATATCTTGTGAATAAAAGACGATCTGAATTTTACTAATGTTATACAAACGTATTTAAATGGTAGAGCCATGCTGCAGCTATATACTATCGGACAATACATACTGCAACAGGAATGGGTCGGTTGTAATTTGTGATGGGAATTTTGGGTCGGGCTCGCATCTGATGACCGGGCTCGACGCCTTGTTAAATGATAGATTAGCTCGCAGATGGCGCCGCTAGGCGAATTAGCGTTTTAATTTGCAAGTCAATTTTATATTGAAGTTTATTATCTGAACCATTAGACTGGCTAATGTTTTGTAGGAGAAGGGACCACACTCTCACAGAATACCAGCCTGAAATAGCAGCCTTATGCTACTGTGTTTCGTATGGTGAGTGTGAAGAACCAGAGATCCTTTCTACTGGAAACGACGCAATCCGACGTGTAAAGGCTCCAGCATCCACTTACCATCCAGTGGACTGTGTGCCAAAAATTTTCATACAATAACTTAGGGGACTTATTATGTCCCCCTTATTGTATGAAATTTTTTGAATGTTTGTAATACGTTACACATTAAGACAACAGTTATACATTGACGTAATACAATACAATTAATTCATACTAGCAGTATTTAACGTGTAGTCCACACAAATTACCACAAAGTAAAAATTATATACTTAGCCTTATGTTTAATACAATTTGTGAAAGTGTAATAAATTATGCTGATCAATGCAAATTTTTAAATCACTAAAGTCAGGGTCAGTTCACACCGAGACCTAATGCGTTGCTACGCGGCGCACATATTTTAAGATATTGATCGAAAATATAACTTTATCTACTAAACAAAGAGATACACATTTAATTGAGATAATTCCATTCTGCTGAGTCGCGCTATGCCGCGCAGCGCCTGGATATACCTCGCGGTGTAGCCCGACGCATCACGACACAGCGGCGCTTCGTCGGTAGGCGCGGCGTGCAACTTGTACGGTGCAAGAGCGGTGCTGCGCTTTGCGAAGCTACGTGACGCTGTACGACGCTGCGAAGCGCAGCCTAAACCGTCGTGACGACTTGTCTTGTCTCTACTATTTTCGCGTCGCATGGCGTCTCGCTGCGTTGCGGCGTTGCGTTGCTAGTGACTTTACGTTATGCCTCACGACGTCACGATGCATATTGCGGCGGCGCGCTGTGCGGTGCAAAACCACTGGCCTCTTCAAGCATCCTCAGCTTGCGTCACGTCTCTGTGTAAACTGACCCTCAGTCAGCAACTTTTAAAGTTAAGTAAAGTTGTGAGATCTAATAAAGATAACTACAAACTAATCAGAGACAAAAACTAGTGATGTCTCCTGACTTATAAACATCTTGTCCTTTAGATATTTTTTACTCATTATCATCATCATCATTATAGCAATTTAAAAAATCCACTGTTTAACATAGACTTTTTCCAAGTAATGCCACAAAGCACAGTCCTGAGCCACTTGCTTCCTTCAATTTCCTGCTGCTCAGTCCTACCCAATTTTTCAATCATTTGATTGAGCAAGATTATGACTTATAACATCGAATAAAATATGTGCAAATATAAACAAAACATTAGTTATAACATCTTTAAAATTTGAAATGCCACAGCCGTTTCCTGCACTGAAAAATATATATATTTTTTAAAGATAATTTGGCACTTAAATACACGCAGAAACAAAAATAGGAAATATAAATCTTATCACAGTTACTAACACAGTATAGTGTTTATGTATTTACGTAGTGCGTGGGATTTTCACACACACTAAGATTTTCTCCTGTATCGTGGAGGCAGTTTACAAACATAAATCAAACAAGGATAAAAACCGAGACACGGAACAGTTATTTGCAGGCCATAGAAATACTTGTTCCGTGTAGGATTCGAATGGTTAATCTACTATGCCATGGAGCCGCCATTTGCCCTCACTTGTGTATACACCAGAGAAAGACTCCCTTAAGGTGAACGCACTTTTTTCCGCGCCATACGCGCCGTATGCGCCGTATTTTAGAATTCGTTGTATGAAATCATATGAAACTTTGCACGTTACACCCGCACCGTACGCGCCGAATTTTATAAAATGTTGTAGGTATCCAAATATTGAAGGACGCATGCTTATGACGTCATATAACGCGGCGCGTTCGGCGCGTGCTGATACTCAGTGTTCTCTAAAGTTGCCAACTTAGTGGAATTTACACTAAAACTGGTGGTTTCGACTTACGTGATAAATTTTGTATTTTTATAAGTTTTAATTAATTCGAAATTAATCATACAAAATTTAAATTTTTTTTGCATCGATTATCAATATAATATATACTTCATAATACATAGTGATAAATTATTTAAATACTGAACTAAATTAATTATATAATGATAGTTAATTTAAATTCAAAAGCCCAATTATACCTGATTACTTAATTATCAATAAAAATACATCAAGTCAGGTTCAATTGGCCTTCTAAATCGTGAATTTTTCAAAGATATGGTTTTAGTATATGTAGCAATCCTTAAAATTTCTTGTATGTTAATCCAAATATCTAAAAAATGATTCATCATCTAAAAAGTCTTTTAATAAAATAGAATATTCTCCATACAACTGCCTTTTTAAATTAATATTATGAATCCAGAATCCTCTTTTTCTGCGAATTTTATTTTCTTCTTCCTGTGCCAATAATCAAGCTATTACTATATTTCTTTCTATAGTGATTCCGAGCGATTAATGTCACTGTACCGTTTCACACCAGTGGTTGGAAAAAACTGCAAAAATTGTTGGCAATACAAAAGATTTGCGTACGGCGCGTACGGCGCATACGGTGCGGACATATTTGCGTTCAGCTTTAACGGCTTCCGCTCCGTCCGTTTCATACAAACAAAACAAGTAGCTAGCCAGACGGGCGCCACTGCAGGCGCAACGCGCAGGTGTGCGGTGCACATGTTGTTTACAAGAATTCTGACTAGCTACAGAGGAGCCGCCGCACGTGCCATACATACATACATACCCTCGAAAAACATTACCTTCTTTCAGGGTAAAACAAAGAAATAGACAAGGTAAAGATGTATCGTACTAATTTTCATCTTTCAGATGTGTAACCTCAAACACCGGGTGAGGTAGCCCGAATACTTCGTGGCACGATGCGGCCGGCCCGGGTGGTCAAGATGCGTCGTGTATAATGCCGCGACGTAAGCGCAGATTCGCTTCCCGCGTCAGGAACTACCTGAGGGGTTTTCTGGCCTTTCTCTTCAGCAACGTTGGCGTCATCGTTCTCGTCGTCGCGTACACTGTAGCTGGTAAGAGAAAATTACAGTGTATATTACTAATAAACATAAATATTACAGCCTATAAATACTAATGTATCAAACGGTCATGCATTCTATCTAATGGTTTCTGGACTCTGCATCTTATAGCCACATGTATCATGATATAACATTAACTCTCAAGTTTGTGACCTAAAGGGGTAGGCAGAGACTACGGGATTCCATTTGGCACCATCCTGAAACACCTTTCTTGCTTCTTTCACATCCATATACTCGTATCTACGCAAACATTCGCAAAATTGTTCGCTAAACTTCCGTCAGGAGATCACGGTAGATCTTCTTGCCAGGTATAACATCAAAACTTGAAAACAAGGTTGTACAACCAGTGCGTGTTGTTAGTGATAACTTATTGATCTGAGACGTGGTCTTTCACTGCTGGACGTATGAGGAAGCTCAAGGCTGCTCAGCGAGCTATGTAGAGTGGGCAATGCTTGGGTTTTCTCTACGACTTAAAAATTAGGATATCTGCCATCCAGCTAAGTACATAAACTTAGTGCCGTGGGTTTACATATATTCATCAATCATGGAACAAGCCGCGTGATAAAAATATATGTTCTAGGTCTGGATGTTTGTCTATGTGTAATTTATACGTGGTAGAGCCACGCTGCAGCTATATTATGGTTGTAGCACGAATGGGTCGGCTCGACTGGCGTAGGACTACGTTTTCACAGAATATCAGCATAAAATGCAGCTTAATGCTAAATAACTTGAAAATTTCATCTGTCCGGGTTTATCTTCAGAATGGCTGAACTGATTGTAATGAAACTTTACAAACAGATAGAGAGAAATGCCAGAGGTGATCTTGGCTATATTTTACTCGTATCCGAAAAACTTGGCGACTTTTTTGGACTTAAATACCAAAAATTAATGAAATGAACGGTCTTTGTTTATCTTAAATCCAAATAACTACCCAGATTCTACCCAGGCGAAGCCAGGGTGAATCACTTGTAAGAAATACAAGTGGTAAAATTAAAAAAAATTTACAACCGACTTCAATGTAAATAAAATGAGAACATCATCAATGTAGTCGAAATTAATTAAATATGCATTATTAAGGATTACTCAAAAACTACTGGTCAAATCTTGATAAAGTTTATATGAGACCACATGAGACGCATCAGCTTTCAAGAAAAAAAAAAAGAATTATTAAAATCGGTGTCGAATTGAGAAATCCTTTTTTTTTATTCGGTTGGAAATTAGATCAGAAAGATGCTTTTATAACAAAAAGTCTACGAGAAAGATGTCTTGCGACGTCTTTAATTAATTAATTTATAAAGATTTTAACTTTTCACAAATTCAGTTTGAAAATTCCTTAAGATGTCGAAATAATTTTTAAAAGAATATTATAAAGGAGTTCGTAGTCGAAAGAAATCTGTTGCCATCTTACTCAATAATAAATTAATTTATCTTGCATTTTAATAATGTTAAGATGAAAACTTTCAAAGAGTTGCCTCGGATGTCTAAATTATCTTTACTTTGTTCTTTGTTAATGTATTTTGACGCCATTACAGCATTGGAATACACAGTGGCGTAGCAAGATGGAGTGGGAGGCACATCCACCGCAGACAGAATTTAAGGGGCGGCATTTTAGTGATAAAAATCTCACGCCTTAACTTTTTAAATAATGTTCAAAATACATTATATTGTTTTATTCATGTTAGAATGTGTCGCTGCCGGGAACAAAGTCAATGGTGCCCTGACTGCGTTAGTCAAAAGGCAAGGCGTAGCGAAGAGTGCACGCCGACTTTGTTATATGGCAGCGAAACCTGAGTATGCCAGAAGAAGCATAAAAGTAAGTTGAATGCAGTGGAGATGCGATCTCTTCGTAAAATGTGCGGCGTTACCATGGCCGACCGAAAGCGAAACGAAGAGATTCGCAATATGGCAGGTTTGAAAGATAACCTTATCACAAAAATTGATAAGGGCGTGCTTCGGTGGTTTGGGCACGTTGAGCGAATGAGTGAAGACCGAATGGTGAAGAAAATATATAGCGCGAAAGTTAATATTAAAAGGTGTCGAGGTAGACCGAGACTAACTTTCGAAGACCATGTGAGCAAATTGCTCGAAGAGGGTAGGGTCAAAAGTACTCGGATACCTAGACGTGCATGCATGAAGAAGATAATGAATCTGAAAGAAGCGAAAGAGGTTTGTAAGGATCGTGACACTTGGCGATCTGTTCTCTCTGGCTACCCCGTCAGGGATTGTGCGTGAAGATAAGTAAGTAAGTATAAGTATTCATGTTAGAAACTCTAGCGGGTAGACGGAGTGTGATACAGACTTGAAATTTGGATATCTGGTGAAGAATGTTAATCAAAACTGAATGTTGAATTAATTTCAAAATTATTATTATTAAAACATTATATTTTAGATAAACATTATATATTATTTTATTATATTATTATATATTAGATAATATGTACAATATTAAGAAAACTATTAAAAAAACTAAAACGAATATCATACAGTCCTACTTCCCGTGGTACCGTGCCGAGAACGCTGGTTGCGTTTCCTCGATGAACGGCTATACTTAGCCTTTGAGCGAGAAAAGAACCAGCCCTCTTATCACTAGCAACGACCAGTCGCGGGTAGAGTTCCTTTAGAAACTTTACCGCACGTGGACCCCACGGACCGATAGTCTATATAGCAAATGTCACAAATATGTAGTCATCTCTCAGAGACTCATATTTGCGCCACTTAGTTCAACTGTCTCTGATTCCGCCCTGGCTCTAAATTCTAAATTCATTTTAATTCCTTCTCAGGGAGGGTTCCAAAAACAACAAGAAGCCGAAAAAATTATTTTCTAACGCCTGTGGGGTGTTATTGTCTATACAGCTCATTGACTAAAGTACAAAAATATTTTTGCCGTCAACATTTTTGTCAGTTTTTGACTTTTTGTTTGGGACCACATAAAGTGAACTAGTTAAGAATTTGAGTTTAAAATAATAAATACTGAAAACAACGGTTAATTACATAGTTTGAAGTTATAAGATGTGACCAAAACAAACGAATAACTTTTAGATTTTTTTTTGTCATAGTCCCGTACGTGTCGTAAGTGGTGACAAAGAAAATACAACAAGGTTGCCCATCTAGTAGCGTTTTCCGAATCTATATCTATACATATAAATAAAATTGAAGTGTACTGTCTGTAATAACTGCCTTATATAGCTGAGGGTATTTTTAGCACGTAATAATGATATGAGTAACTATTTAAATAATTAAAAATTAAAAATTTTGTACAACCGACTTCAATATAAGTTATTAAGAATAACTCAAAATTTATTGGTCAGACCTTAATCAAATTTATATGGGACTACATGTGAAGCAACAGCTTTCAATTAAAAAAAAAACCATTGAAATCGGTTCACCCAGTAAGTCGTTAGAAAAAATCTGTCTGTCTGTCTATACTGGCTAATATTCGATATGGTTGAACCGATTGTAATGAAACTTCATGAACAAACAAAGAGCAATCACAGGACTGGGCTATGTTTAATCCGAAAACCTGGGAGATTTAAAACACAAAATTGATAAAATAAATGGTCTTTCGACTAACATATATCTAAATATCACTACAGTCATAAATCATTTTGGGCAAAACCGAGGCGGGTCGCTAGCACATAATATACATTCATAAATTCCCATTCATGTTACCTAGAGAAGTAGGCAGAGACTATGGAGTTCTGTTTGGCAAGATCCTGACACACCTCTCTACGGTAACGGTGATAAGATTTAAGAGATTTTGCATAACTTATTGATTTTGCGTTTATTATGAAACTCGTGTCAGGATCGCGCCAAATGGAAGTCCGTAGTCTTTGCCTACCCCTCTGGGTGACAGGCGTGAGTGTTTGTGTGTATGAAACTTCAAAAATAATTAATTTTTTTATGGCTTGCTCTAATTTTGTAAATAAATGAAAAGGGTTGTCAATCAGGTTTTTTAAAGGTTATGATAAATAGATGGATGTAGAATACTTGTTAATGAAGGCTCTATTTATTTACAGGGGCCTTCATGTTCCAAGCCATTGAAGGAGCGAGCGAGATAGAACGTGTACACAACATGACGCTTGAAAGGAACTACACTGCTCAGTATCTCTGGCAAAACGTTACTCTAGCGCTCAATTTGTTCAATGAAACCGCTTTAAAGCATAGGTAAGAAATCAATGAAAGTTTTACGCGGTAGTGCCATGCCGCAGCTATATTACTGGTATAGTTGTAGCACGAATGGGTCGGCTCGACCGAGGAAGGACCACGCTCTCACAGAATACCAGCGTAAAATAGCAGCATAACGCTGCTGTGTTTCCTATGGTGAGTGTAGAGAACCGGATACCATTTTTTACTGGAAACGAGGCATTCCATCTTAGTCCTCACGGGTGACAACGCGTCTGCATTTTGATTTGTAATCGATGATAGATGTAGATGTTTATGGGCCGCAGCATCCACTTGCCATCAGGTGGACTGTGTGCTCGTTTGTCACCCTTATTCTATAAAAAATATTTGTACTAAGCGCTATAACTCATCTTTCATAATGCGCACAGCCAAGGAGGGGAATGCCCTGCCGGCGCAGCGTCTGTTTTTCCGAGTGCCAATAACCTTAACCTCTTCAAGGTGCGTGTTAACAGGCTTCTCCTAGACAAACTCGCTTCATTGTAGACCTCATCTTTGCTCTCGGGCCAGATGGAGGTCAAGAGTAAGCCTAGTTCAATAATTAAAAAAATACCTCGTCGTCACCGTGTAGTGGTGGTGTAAGATAATCCACTACTTCAAGTCCGGTAGTGCATGGAGTACTGCTGTCACGTATGACCTGGTGCTGCAAAATGCGACCTGGCAGCATTGGACTCAGTGGAGAGACGTGCTAAGAGGCTCATTGGTGACCTTGATTTGGTTGAAAGCAATCTTGTCAGCCTCGAGCACAGGCGCAGTGTAGCTAGTCTCTCGGTATTCTATAGGATGCATTTCGGCGAGTGTACGCAGGAATTACACGCTTTAATTCCTCCCTCTCCTTTCCACCATCGGACAACCAGGCGGTCGGCGGGTCTTCATCCCTTTTTTGTTGATATTCCACGCATTAGAATCAAACGGTTTACTTCGTCTTTTGTAATACGTACAGCAAAGGAGTGGAATAATTTGCCGGCGTCTATCTAACGGAACACAATCTGGGCGTCTTCAAGGCAAGAGTGAATAGGCTTTTGTTACGATAAAACAGTGTGATTTACCATCTAAGGCTACATCACCACTTACCACCAGGTGGGATTGTGGTCAAGCACTGGCTTATAATAAGTGAAAAAAAAAACAAAGTTATCTTGTGTGTGTCGGAAGAGGTGGCAGAGTGTAACTGAAAATGGTTATGGGCAGCAACATTTTCTTTCCTTTTAGTTTTTTTATTTTATAAAAACGCTTCACCCATTTGAATTGTATCCCGTATTTGGGAGGCAATTCACATACACAAATTGCACAAGGACGAACATACAGACCCGGAGCAATTATTTGTAGGCCATATACTTGTTTAGTGCGAGATGGGAATCCGCAGCCCCCAGCACAGCAGCTCAATACTAAGCCTCTGTGCCACGGAGCTATGCCACGGAGGTATCTTGATAACAACTCTATCAAAGTAAAAAAAAAACTGCGGTTACCAGTCCACTTGCCAAGTGTGGCAACCTATGTGGGAGTCCTATGGCCAGTAGTGGACTTTTGAAAGGCTGTAATGAATGTATGAATTTAATTTAACTTTAAATGCGCGTTAATATTTTAAGTACTAATTTTATTTTATTATTTTTAGTATAGGCATAGAGCTGAATAAATATCAGAGCAAGATCGTAACAGCGGTGCGGAATGGCTGGGACGGAGGCAGATCTTCGCGGCAGTGGAGCTTTTCCTCCGCATTTCTATACTCACTGACAGTTATTACAACAATAGGTAAGACATTGCCAGTTTTTGTATTTCCACTCATTCTACAATGAGTGACAAATGACAAACACGGTCAGTCACTTCAATTACTTACTGTAATATGCCTACAGCAAAGTCAGCTCGTTCGGGAAAGGGCTACGCTCTTTCAAAATACTAGCAAAAACAGTAGAATAATTATAATTCTTAAGACTGTGGAATGCTGCTGAGTTTCGTATTGTTTTACGTAGTAGAGCCATGATGCAGTTATATTGTAGTTGCAGCACAAATGGCTCGACCGGAGTAGGACCACGTTTTGACAGAATACCAGCGTAAAATAGCAGCTTAATGCTGCTGTGTCATATGGTGAGTGTAGAAAATCGGAGACCCTTTTTACAGGAAACAGGACATTCCATCTCAGTCATCAGGGGTGACAACGCATCTGCATTTTGATCTTTAATTAAGAATAAATGTAGATGTCTATGGCCCACAGCATCCACTTACCATCAGGTGAAGTGTGAACTCGTTTGCCAGTCTATAACAGAAAATTGTTAGTTTTTATATCACATTATATTGTTACGGGCCACAATTAATTATTGTACCTGGCGCCACTACTTACCATTAGCGCCTTCTAGTATTGAGTGGCAGAACTAGGAGAGTCAAGATCCTTCTAGAAATTTCCATGGAAGAACTTTCTAGAACTATCGACACCTAGTCAATCGGGACCGGTATGTACTCAAACATTCTAGATGCTTCTACAGTAGAAGATTCTGGAACTATCTGAGGCCCTATATAAGGCCGGTATAGAGCGCAATTAGAGTCAGTGTCGAATTGGCGATACAAGCGAATACTTCGAAGCGATACAACTGCGAACTAAAGTGATCAGTAGTACAATTGTGTTTTGTTATTAATGTGGTTTTAAGTTGTAATTAGTGTTCTGTAATTAAAGTGTCAATTTTGGTACTTAACTCGGCATTTTTAATTGTTTCGAACCCGAAGCTCGTAACATAAAATATCTTAGTCCTCACAGATGATAATGCATGTATATTTTAATTCTTATTACAATTGGTGTCTATGGGACACAGAATCGATTTACCATAAGGTGGAATATGGATCGTTCAACACTCTCATTTCTGTAGAAACTGGAGCTACTGTATTTATATCCAACTAAAATGTTTCTAGTATAAAATAGACCAACTAAAATAGTTAAAAGTTAAGCTTGTTTAAAATACCATCACATTTAAGGTAATTTATTGACTATTTAAACTTGCCAGGTTATAAATTCGATATCACAGAACGTAACAAATTTTCTTTTAAATTAAATAGATAACGTTGTACGTCCTTTAGCTATGATTTAAGGTATTGCTTTAGAACTTGGCATGCGTTCAAATTTCAACTCTTCAGTGAAACCGACAATCCCGTACGTCGTTTGTACCCGACTTGGCCCCTCTTTCGCCGATTTCAAAAAAGGAGAAAATTCACAATTCGACTGTATTGTTTTTTTTTGTATGTATGTTACCGCAAAATCTTCGTCAATTGTGATGATACTTTTTAACCCCCGACGTAAAGAGAGTGGGGTTATAAGTTTGATCGCTATGTTTGTCTGTCTGTCTATCTGTGTGTCCGTCTGTGGCATTGTAGGTCTTAAATGGGTGAACCGATTTAGGGGTGATTTTTTTGGTTTGAAAAGTGACTTCATCGTGAGTGTTCTTAGCTATGATTCAAGAAAAGTTTTTGAAATTTTCAATTTAATATTATTTATTAAATAGTTGAAAATTCCACCCACAAAGAGTTTTTTTTTTATAGAATAAGGCTGGCAAACGAGCACACAGTCCACCTGATGGTAAGTGGATACTGTGGGCCATCATGTACATTTATTCTTAATTAAGAGTCAATATGCAGATGCGTTGTCATCCGTGAGGACAGAGATGGAATGCCTCGTTTCCTGAGATGGAATATGAAACACGGCAGTATTAAGCTGCTAATTTACGCTGGTAATCTGTGAGAGTGCGGTCCTTCCTCGGTCGTGTCGACACATTCATGCTACAACTATACTATTAATACAGCTGCAGCATGGCTCTACCACGTAAAACAACTTCACGTTCGAAAGTCGGTGTTTTCACACTTTATACAGTAAGTCTAAGAACCGACTTCAGAAGGTGAAATTATTTTATTATTTTTATTTGTTAGAAGTTGGTTTATATTTAAAGTTAATTTTTTACATTCATGTTTTCAGTGAGATTTTTTTTTTAATGTACATGTTTTGACAGTTCCCGTCTGCCATATTTATTTCTTGCCGACTTCCAAAAAGGAGACGGTACTCAATTCGACGCGTATGTTTTTTTTATGTGTTACCTCATAACTTTTTACTGGGTGGACCGATTTCGATGATTCTTTTTTTATATGAAAGCTGATACTTCACGTGTGGTCCCATATGAATTTGATCAAGGTCAGACCAATCGTTTTTGAGTTATTTGAGTTATTCTTAATAACTTATATTGAAGTCGGCTGTACAAACTTTTTAATTTTAAATTATGTAATGACAATATATAGCCATAACCTGTACCTATACCCGCGCAATTATGACAAATCTATTGATACATTTATACATTGTTTGTCAAAATTCGAAGATTAGTTTCAAACTTAAGGGTGAACATAGAAACGGGCATACATCATCATCATCATTATCATTACAGCCCTCTGCTGAACATAGGCCTCCCCCAAGGAATGCCACAAAGCACGGTCCTAAGCCACCTGAATCCATCGACTTCCTGCACTTCTTACCAGGTCGTCACTCCGTCTAGTGGGCGGATCCCCATCGGTTGTCGGTTCTTCGAGCTATACGGCCGGCCCATTGCCACTTCAGCTTACTAATCCGTTCGGCTATGTCGGTCATTCTCGTTCTACTCGGACATACATACATATTCAAATACTTCTATGTATACTATTAGATGTTAATCAATATATTGCGCACTAAGTTACGGTCAATTATCCGTAAGTCGACTGCGACTGTGATTTCTGGATCTCAACAACAACGCCATCTACCGGGTTTAATTGTATATCTAAACACAATAATTAAAAATTAAAAATTTTGTACAGCCGACTTCAATATAAGTTATTAAGAATAACTCAATAACTACTAGCCTGACCTTGATCAATTCATTTGGGACCACACGAGAATTATCAGCTTTCAAATAAAAAAAGAATCATCGAAATCGGTTCACCCAGTAAAAAGTTATGAGGTAACACACATAAAAAAAGAGAAAAAAACATACAGTCGAATTGAGTACCGTCTCCTTTTTGGAAGTCGGCAGAAAAATAAGTACTCCTTTTTCATTCTAGTATTATAACGAATTCTGACTAAAATCTATTGCTTATACAACGCACTTTGACCAACGCAAACTCAATGTAACTTACAAAGTAGACTGACATCGGTCACTGGCCTTTAGGTCACGGCTCGCGACGTTTCAATCTTCCGGGAAATCTAATTACGAGTTCCGATCTAAAACTTTCAAGAAATCAATATCGATAAGTGTCTGTCTATCAGATGACATCTCTTTTTACTTGATTAGACATTTGTGTTGTTTGTTGAAGAAGCAATTTATTTCAGTTCGATTTTTTTCTGACTGAGGTAAAACTCAACTTAACAAAAGATGGTTATAATTACAAAGGGTAATTATTACTCTTATTAAAAGTTATTTTGTCTAATATGTATAAAGACTTCTGTGTATACAACTTGATCGGAAATTCAGAACAAAAACTGTGTCATATTCATATGCCATATGTTGTGTAAATATGCCACACACTTGTATTTTCATTTCCGACAGTTAATGTTTATATGCAAACAGATTTAAAATATAACTACTTAAATGGCTTACTCCCCGCCTAATGCAGAGATAGTAAACCCATATACAATCTATACAAATAAATAAAATTGAAGTGTCTATTTGTAATGTCAAAATTACAGCTTTTTACTAAATGCATATGAAAGTAAATACGGTACTTATAACTAAAATACAATTTTTGAAATTTTTGTCTGTCTTTTTGTTCCGGCTAATCTCCGAAACGGCTGGACCGATTTTAACGGAACTTTCACTAGCAGATAACTGATATCATAAGGAATAACTTAGGCTACCTTTATTTTAGAAAAAGAATTAGGGTTCAGCGCAAAAAAATAAAAACAATAACACGCGAGCGACTTTGTGGGGAACAGCTAGTTTGTAAATAAAATTACTTTTTATTAAAAAAAAATATTTTTTTTTATAGGATAAGGGTGACAAACGAGCACACAGTCCACCTGATGGTAAGTGGTTGCTGCGGCCCATAGACATCTACATCTATCCTCTATTACAAATCAAATTGCAGATGCGTTGTCACCCGTGAGGACTAAGATGGAATGCCTCATTTCCAGTAAAAAGGGCCTCCGGCCACCTGCACTCACCAAGCGAAACGCAGAGGTAAACCTCTACTTCACGCTGGTATTCTGTGAGGTCGTGGTACCACCCCGGTTCGAGCCGGCCCATCCGTGCGACAGCAAAAGCCGCCACGTGGCTCTACCACTGTTATGTATATGGTCTAGTTTCCTAAAGTTAGAAATAACTTTAGAAAACTAGACCATATATTTTTTTTACGTTTTAATACTGATTATGATAATGAACTTTACAGGAGTTACAGGCTTTTTGTTATATATTTCTATAACTGTACAGGATCTGCTAAAAGGATTTCTCATTTGGCAGCCTATCAAAGAATTTTGTCTTTACATGAAAGATCCTCTGTAGTCCTTACCTTTTGTTTGATGTTAGTTTAAAACATTATGTTAATATTTGTTTACAATTTCCAGGTTATGGTCACTTAAGCCCGCGGACAAGTTGGGGGAAAATTACGACGATATTCTATGCGTTACTCGGGATGCCTCTCTTCCTTTTGTATGTCACCAATGTTGGTGAGTTTTTTCCCTTCTTTTTATTTGTTTATTTAGGCTTTATTTGCACACTAAGTACAAGAAGGCAGACTTAAATCTGCGATCACAGCGTATTTTGCATATGTAGAATCTGTTATCAGATACGGCCTTTTAATGTGGGGTAATGGCACAGACTGTCAAAAAGTATTTTTAGCTCAAAAGCGCTGTATTAGAGCTATAAGTAACATCCCATCGGACACGTCATGCAAGCCTTATTTTAAGAGTTTAAACATACTTCCTTTTGCCTGCCTCTATATATTTGAGGTTGGCAAATTTGTAAAGCAAAACAAGCACATGTTTTTACAAGCTAAAGATGTTACAAAAATAAACTTACGGAACCCAGATAAACTAGTACTTGACACAATTCCAAAAAGTAAGCGCTTTCAAAAAATAGCTATGCAATGTGCAACACTATTTATAACAAAATACCCTCACATATTAAGCAATTACCATACAACAAGTTTTAAATTTCATTACGGCAATGGCTGGTAGAAAAAACATTTTACACAATAAATGAGTTTTTAAATTGTAGTGATTAAATTTTCGATGCATGAATTAATTTATTTATTTATAAAATTTGTAAAAGGATGTTTTTAGTTATGTGTTTTAGATTAAGTTTAGAAATAATTATCTTTTAAAAACTTTTGGACATTTGCATGCTGTTGAAAACAGCTAAATAGGTTTTCTCAACACATTCGTTTTATAACACCAAGAACAAAATATTTTTGTACCTATTTACTAGCAAATAAAGAATTTGATTTTGATTTTGATTTTGAAAAGATAAGCAGCAAATATACTATGAGTACAAACAACTTGTCTGACAAATTTTTCAATTCTTTCCAAGTAAAACTTACTAAGCCAACCATCAGGGGTGCATCATTTTTTTCTGATGTTAGTGCTGTTAGCTAATTGACTTTTACAAATTCATCGCACTCAGGGCTCGCGGCCTGAAAAGGGGTAGTGACATTTTGAAGTAAGTGTTAAACTAGACTGAGGCTGAGATCTATAGACCGTACTTTCACATTGCTCAGACTTTACTTACGAAAAAGTTAGCTGAGTATATGCTTAGCATAATCTTTGGTTCTCAATTTATAGTTGTATCGGGCTGAGACTAGCTTAGTCTCAAGCTTATGCTAAAGTCCAGATAGTCAAAAAATTAATAGATGCTTTATTCCACGCATTATGTTCTTGACTATATTGTATAAAGTTAATATATATATCTTTATATATAAATATTACATGTTACATTGTTTGTCCGCGATGAACTCCTAAACTACTGAACTGATTTCAATGAAATTTTGCTCACTGTATGCAGTTTGGTCCAACTTGAGAGATGGGATAATTTTTGTCCCGATAAGTGACCATCAATTTTTTTCATTACTAAGTTTAGTAGTTTTTTTTAGGAAAGCAAATGGTCGTCTGAAATGGCAGAACGACGTCTGCCTGGTCAGCTAGTATGTATATAAAAAACGAAAACAGGCCAAATTGTATTTCATTACTAAATTATTAATATATGATAAAGAAAACGGGCGTATGAGAACGGGAACGAGTGAGAAAAGTGCAAAATAAAAAAAAGTTTAAAAGAATTCGAAATAAGTTTGAAATTACGTTAATAGAAAATGGATTAATGCTATTTAAAACTAGAAGACGACGTAAAACTACCTATTTATTGTTATAAATAATTAGAGTAACATAAAAACAACAATTTAAAGTTAATACTGTGGTTTCGAATAATATCCTGAGTTTTACGGAAGTCGTCGATTTCCTTGACCTAGGTTTTGCTAAGCGCGCACTCAGCACGACTTCGAAGTTAGCTCTATAAATACCGACATTGCCTTAGCTCGACAGTAAAGTCTGAGCAAAGTCAAAGTACGGTCTATAGATCTCAGCATGAGAGCACTAACCTCCTACCATTAGATGAAATGTGGGCGCGTATGTCACTGTCTATTAAAAAAAGAATTCTGCTGTTTGTTACCGAATACGGGAATACAGTTATATAATTAAGGGATAATCGCTTATCATATCTTAAGCTATTATCCCTAGGAAAAGTCGATCGTTAGAAATATTGGATTAGTTATATTAACCTGTGTTTACTCGCTACAAAAAATAAATTTTTCATAAGGTTCTCTGACCATCGCTTGATTCTTTGACTGTTTATTTCAGGGCAACTATTAGCGCGCTGGTTCAAATGCTTGTACGCGTTAGTCTGTCTCTGTCGGGGATGTCCCGGCTTCACCAGACGACGGGTGGTCCGTTTAAGGACTCAAGTAAGTCTTATTGTTCACTACTTCCACCAAATTTTTCTTCTTTGACTACATCGTTGATTTAGTGGACGTAAAGACTATTGATGAATTGAAACCAGTTGTGGGGCATGTCTGTTAAGAAAGTTTCAGTAGCAGCCTGCTTCGGAAAACACGTTAAGCCGTTGGTCCTGCACCTGATCTCTCTCTGGTCGTGTCAGCTTGCCGTTCAATCGGACTAAGAGAGTGAGGGAACAGAGAGTGCACCTGTGCTTGCGTATACACTCGTGCATTATAACCCTCTCCTACTCATATGGCTAGACTTCATAAAGATGGGCCGCCGTGACTCAAATTCTGTCTGGAGGATATTATTATTATCCTGTAGAATATTAATATAAATGGTGTTGATGTAATTAAGGTGCACTTATGTTTGTATCACGTGTAAAAGAAAACCACTATGTCTTGCACTTTGATTCTTTAATTGCGACTGACTTGAAAATAACAAGTTTGCGTATATATTGTAGTAGAACGAACAAATGCTTATTGTATATTTCAAGATTTTAAGAACGATATATGTTTACTCACTTTACGCCAATGCTTGATAAGAATCCCACTTGGTAAGTGTTAATTAAATCTGATTTCTCTCTGTTGGTAAATCGCACCGTCTTAGAATAAAGAGTCTGAAGCCTTCTTCACTCTTGCTTTAAAGACATCCAAATTGTAATCGAATGGGAAGACAGACGCCGACAAACGATTCCACTCTTTTACACATTACGAAAGATGAATCAAATAATTTGGATCGAATAGATGGAATATCGACAACCGAACCGACGACCGAAATTTAACGTTCCTTACGAATAAGTTTGTCGTTAACAGATGGAGTTCAGTGAAGCGGAGAGCATAGAACGCCCGGAGGTCTGGCGACCAAGCGCCTCGGACTCGGACGTTACGCCGGAGTACAGGATGCCGCCTTATCCGATTTACCATCATAGGTATATTGAAATTTAAATCCATACATATAAATAAAATTGAAGTGTCTGTTCGTAATATAGAACTTTCTTTTGCAAACGAGCATACATTCCACCTGATGGTAAGTGAATGCTGTGGTTATAACCTCTGAGGACTAAGATGGAATACCTAATTTTCATCAAAGGGTCTTCTGTGAGTGTGGTACTTCGTCGGTCGAGCCGACCCGTTTGTGCTACAACTAAAATATAGCTGCAGTATTTCTCTATCACGTAAACCAGAGTTTTGACGTGATATAGCCACGCTGCAGCAATATTGTGGTTGCAAAACGAATGAGTTGGCTCGACCGGGTAGGACGACGCTCTCACAGAAAACCAATGTAAAATAACAGCTTAATGTTGATGTGTTTCGTATAGTGTAGAAGAAAACCGGATATCCTTTTTTATTGGAAACTCATTCACGCATTCTATCTTAGTCCTTAGAGGTGACAACGCAATTGAATTTTGATTCTTAAATAACAATAAATGTAGATATCTATGGTGCACAGCGTCCACTTACCATCAGGTGGACTGTGTAATCGTTTGTAAACATTATTCTAACACAAAAAAACCACATCCCTACCTAGCAGGAATGTAGGACTTAGAAAATTTTATTTGAAATAGGAGGGCAGACTACATGCGTAGTACATCAATGCCCCAGGCTCGTAGCGCAAGGTCTCCACGGCCAGTACGCGGCGTGTCAGTCCCACCATACGCCGTGGACAGCGGCGCGTCCAGCGACTTCAGCTATGTCACGTTCGACGCGCAGACCATCACGGTTCCGATCAGCGTGTGCGTCGCGATCATGGTCGGGTGAGTGACCACTGTATATATATATATATATATATATATATATATATATATATATATATATATATATATATATATATATCAACCCGTGGGTGTCGTAAGAGGCTTAGGGAAACGAAATGGACAGCAGTAATAACATCTTAAGATAATATAAACTGCGATTGCCAACTTGCGTGGAAAATGGATATGTATGAGACAATTTAGGAGGCCTATGTTCGGCAGTGGACTTTTATACGCTGTAATAGATGGATAGAATTTTTTAAGATTACCTCATTTACGAGTAATAAAAGATAAAGTTTTTTTTAATTCAATTTTACTACAGACAGAGATCGATCTCGTATATCTAGTCTAGACTTTTATTAGATTTTGTCTACTTAACTTTAGTTACTAACTTTGTAGTTATATCAACTTCTTTACATCCATTGTGAGTCCTGCTCTTATATCTCACGTGCTAATTGGAACAGAATAAATAGAATAAATTTTATTCAATACAGATTACAAAGAATTATATTGAATTGAAATTAAGTTGAAATTATTATATTGAAAGACATTTGTGCTTTTACCACTGGTTCGAAAAAAATGAAAGAATCAGCAAGAAACCCAGCGTGAATATTTTAAAATTTCGAAAAGAATTCCATGCAGATTTTCATTGCTTGATATAATTCGTAAAAAAGATATGCCCGTTAGACTAGAGTAACTCACGGATCAGTAAGCTGAAGTGGCAGTGGGCCGGCCATATATCTAGAAAAACCGACAGCCATTGAGTAGAAAGTCTTCTCTAGTGGCTAGTGGTGGCCTCGTAGCTGTAAGCAAAGTGTAAGGCCCTACTAGATGGAGTAACGACCTAAAACATCCAGGGAGTCGATGGATAAAGATTTTTTCTTTTTTTTTTATAGGATAGGGTGACAAACGAGCACACAGTCCACCTGATGGTAAGTGGTTGCTGTGGGCCATAGACATCTACATTTATCCTCGTTTGCGAATCAAAATATAGATGCGTTGTCACCCGTGAGGACTAGGATGGAATGCCTCATTTCCAGTAAAAAGGGCCTCCGGCCACCTGCACTCACCAAGCGAAACCCAGAGGTAAACCTCTACTTCACGCTGGTATTCTGTGAGGTCGTGGTACCACCCCGGTTCGAGCCGGCCCATCCGTGCGACAGCAAAAGCTGCCGCCTGGCTCTACCACTGTACAAAAGATGCCTTAGAACCGTGCTTTGTGGTATTCCGTCAGAGAGATATATGTTTAGTAGTAGACTTGTGAAGGGCTTTGATGATGGTGATGAAGAGAATTAAATCAGTACCTTGTCGTTTTATGATTTCATTCATTTCCAGGTACATTTTGTTCGGTTCGATGATTTTTGGCCTGTGGGAGAAGTGGGATAAGCTTGACGGAGCTTATTTCTGTTTTATATCACTTAGCAGGTAATTATTCCTCAAATTTTAATTGTGTAAAAATGGGGACCAAACGATTTATCAGTTACTAACATCACCATTAACAGTCATCAAAATTTAACACAAATGTACGGTAAGGCTCTCCTTCCTTATAAAGGTCACCATGTAATATAATATAATATTTTTCATTCGATGTAAGTTAAAAGGATACACTCCCACCTCTGTTCGCTTCGGTCTCTTTCATTTTATGCTCTTACCTCTGTTTCGGGAAAACCTCTGTCTTGGGAAGAATCAGCACGAAATCCAGCGGAATGTTTGAACGAGCCTTGAAGAACATCCATTAATACTTAATTAAGTATGAAATAATAAGTTTAAGCGTTATGTTCTTGGCTAACCGCTAAGTGAGCGGCGAGCCAAAACAAGTGCCTTTTATACAAATCGATGATGCAACCGCTCTCTACCTAAGGAGCGAGCGACTGCGTCATGCGATAAAACATGCGACCAATCACCGCTGGAACACCATAGTGTTGTAGCTACCTGATTAATGTCTCATGTTGAACACAGTCTAAGGCACAAATTATACTCACAGCATCCTTTGAATTTTCCCATGCACAAAATGTTAATGAGCTCAACACCGGCATCAGTTGTCGAGTTGATTTTTATGAAGGAATTTTGTTTATTTCTTTATATTACAATTAATAAATAATATTCATCGCAGTACTCCACGGATGCGTTTAATGGTGGCTCTTGTAGGTTAGTTTATATTGAAAAAAAAAAAAAAACATAATATCTGATTTAAAAGATTTTTTCAAAAAGTTTACTAAATGTCAGCATAGAAATTGGTCTAAATTGGCGGGGCTTAATGTACTACCAGATTTAAATAAAGGCATGAGTTTATTGTGTTTCATTAAATCAGGAAACACACGAGATTCGATGCCTCTATTAAAAATTGTAGCTACATACGGTGCTGTTGTTTCTATTATATATGCAATAACTTTAATGGAAGTCCCCTATAAGTCTACCGTCTTCTAAACATCAATAGTTTTAAAATATTTAACGGTATCGTTTAGCAATACTCTATAGAATTTAACAGTTTTTGAAGAAGCCTTTAGATTTTGTTTTAAGCAATAACATGGAATATAAGTTAAATGTTTATCAAAAGCCGCAGCAACTTCTTGATCAGATTGATTTAAATTATTGTAAATATTCAATAAATAAATCAGAGTTGCGTGGTCCGATCTTCAATCGAGTAAGACACATTATTTTATTTAAAATGCGAATTTCAGCTAATTAATTTGTAAAATATTTTATAAAAACGATTTCCGCAAAGTAACGCCTAATTCTATTAACAAAATTTTTAGCCCAATTCAGAAAAGGAGAAGGCTTACAATGTACGTTTGTGTGCGTGTATGTGTGTGTGCGTGTTTTTTTTGTACGTATGTTACGCGATATCTTTACCAATTGTGAATAGATTTTAATTCTTCTTATTTTATTAACTTGGTAATACTTATATAGATGATACCGAGATTGAGATAAAAAGGTTGAAACCAATTTCAAAGATTATTCAAATAATTTCACATCCTGAAATCGGACCTTTAGTTAATTATTTTAATATATACATACATACATACATATAATCACGCCTCTTTCCCGTGGGGGTAGGCAGAGACCAGTTCTTTCCACTTGCTACGATCCTTGCATACTTGTTTTGCTTCGTCCACTTTCATTATTCCCTTCATACATGCTCTACGGTTTAGGGTACTCTTGACCTGGCCTTTTTTCAAGACGTCCCTGATTTGGTCTAGAAATGTCCGCCTAGGTCTACCCCTTCCAACACTTTCATTCACACTCGCCTTATACACTTTTTTCGTCAATCGTTCTTCATTCATTCTCTCGACATGGCCAAACCATCTCAGCATACCTTTCTCAATTTTTGTCACTACATCTTCTTGAAGATGAAGATGTAGAAGATTTTAATATATAATATTAAAAAACTATAATATTAAAAAAAAAAAAACTAAAACTAGTAACTTAATTATCATACAGTCCTACTCCCCGCGGTATCGTGCCAAGAACGCTGGCTGCGTTTCCCCGCTGAATGGCTATACTTGGCCTTAGAGCGAAAAAAGAACCAGTTCTTTAATTGTTCACTATGTTTGAGCACCGACTTCAGAACGTGAAATAAATAAAAAATAATTTCTTTGAAGTCAGTTTTTACTTTCTTTTAAGAGTTAAACTCTTACGATAAGAAATCACCTTAACTCTTGCGTATGTACCGCAGCATCGGTTTCGGCGACATCGTGCCGGGCGAGCGCGTGTACACGCCGCGCATCGAGACGTCGTTCATCGTGTGCTCCATGTACCTGATGCTGGGTATGGCGCTCGTAGCCATGTGCTTCAACCTAATGCAGGTATACTCATTACATCGAGACGTGACGTTTATTACGTGGTAGAGCCACGCTGCAGCTATATTATGGCTGTAGGGGTAGGACCACGATCTCTTTGTTCTTTTTTTTATAGGATCAGGTGACAAACGAGCACACAGTCCACCTGATTGTAAGTGGTTACTGTGACCCATAGACATCTATATCTATCTCAATAAAGACTCAAGATGCAGATGCGTTGTCACCCGTGAGGACTAAGATGGAATGCCTCCTTGCCAGTAAAAAGGGTCTCCGGTTCTCTACACTCACCATACGAAACACAGCAGCATAAAGTTGCTATTTTACGCTGGTTTTCTGTGAGAGCGTGGTCCTTCCCCGGGCAAGCCAACCCATTCGTGCTACAACCATAATATAGCTGCAGTATGGCTCTACCACGTAGAATACCACCTTCAAATAGCAGCTTAATGCTACTGTGTTTCGTATGTTTAGTCCTCAGGGAAGACAACGCATCTGCGTTTCCATTCTTAATTGAGTAGTATAAATGATTATGTCTATGGTCCACAACATCCACTTACCATCAGGTGGTTTATACGAGGAAGAGCAATGCTACAGCTAGCTATATTAGTAGTATAGTTGTAGCATGAATGGGTCGGCTCGACTGGGGAAGGACCACGCTGTCACAAAATACCAGCGTAAAATGGCAGCTTGATATTGCTATGTTTCGTATGGTGAGTGTAAAGAACCGGAGACCCATTTTACTGGAAAAGAGGCATTCCATCTTAGTCCTCACGGGTGACAACGCATCTGCATTTTGATTTGTAACAGAGGATAGATGTAGATGTCTATGGGCCGCAGCAACCACTTACCATCAGGTGGACTGTGTGCTGGTTTGTCACGCTATCCTATAAAAAAAGGTGGACTGTGTGCTCATCACTTTTATTCTGTATACAAAAAACGTCGTTCATTATGTGCTTCAACCTAAAGCAAGTATACTAATATTCATCACACTAGGTGGTGCCACACATTTTATGCCTTGGATTCCGTCCACAGTGGGTTTGTACCACTTTCTACCTACTTTTGCTGCTAAGGCTTAGGCAGTCACTTTCGTAGTATGAAATACCCAGACTGGTACTGCAATAGTTAATTTTTCTAACAGACCTATCGAATTAAGCTAATCCCTGAGCTCATTTACGGGCTGATGATGATGTGACTACCCTCTAACTGATTACTGCTACCAATCAGCAACATTTTTTTTAACTTATTATAAGCCAGTGCTTGACCACGATTCCACCTGATGGTAAGTGGTGATTTTATTTTATAGGAGAGGGGGCAAACGAGAATGCGGCTCACCTGATGATAAGTGACTTACGCCGCCCATGAACAACTGCAACACCAGCGGAATTGCAGATGCGTTGCCGGCCTTTTAAAAAAGAGTACGCTCTTTTCTTAAAAGTCTCTAAGTCGTATCGGTCCGGAAAAATCGCTGATGGTAATCGATTCCACAAGGAAGTCGTGCGAGGAAGAAAACATCTTCTAAATCGCACAGTGGTAGACCGCCAATCATCCAGATGATGTGGATGGTATCGCGAGTTTTGCCGGCATATGCGTTCGTGAAATGTGGCGGCTGGGATTAATCCGAACAATTCCTCAGAGCACTCCCCATGGTAGACGCGAAAGACAAAGGGATGCAACATCTCTTCGCAGTGCCAATGAATCGAGCCAATCGGAAAGGACTCGGTCGTCGACGATTCGAGCTGCTCTGCGTTGGATGCGGTCAAGTGGAAGGAGCTGGCACTGGGGAACCCCTGCCCAGAGATGGGAACAGTATTCTATGTGAGGCCGAACCTGCGCCTTGTAAAGTTGTAGGCGGTGTGCCGGCATGAAATAATGTCCCGCTCTGCTTAGCACGCCAAGCTTTTTAGAGGCCAATTTGGCCTTCTCTTTCAAGTGACCACGAAACTACACGTAACTCGATATGTCGACTCCGAGGATTCCGATACTGGCTGAGGCAAGAAGGGGAGTGCCTTGATACTGAAGAGACACGACAAAGGGGTTCTTTATAGCAGTAAACGCGCAAACTTGTGTCTTCTGAGGATTAAACTGGACTAGATTTAGTCGCCCTCAATCCGAGACTTTGTTCAGCAAAGACTCGACTTCAGATACAAGTTTGTTCCGGTACTCGGCGACGTTTTCCCGAGAAATATTGGCATGGCCGGTGTATAGAGCATCACCAGTGCTGTCATCCGCATAGCAATGAATGCTACCAGTTAGCAACATATCATTGATATGCAGAAGAAACAGCGTTGGTGATAGCACACAGCCTTGTGGAACACCAGCGTTAATAGGCTTGTAGTCGGAGCATGCACCGTCTACAACGACCTTGATGCTCCGATCTGCAAGGAAGCTGGTGATCCAATTGCACAATTTCTCGGGAAGCCCATAGGAAGGGAGCTTCGAAAGAAGCGCTTTGTGCCAAACCCAATCGAAGGCCTACGCAATGTCCAACGCCTCCCCCTTGGACTCTACTGCCTCCGCCCACCTAAGGGTCAGGTTGACCAGAAGATCACCAGGTGATCGAACTCGACAAAAACCGTATTGGCGGTCACTAATCAGCTGGTGATCCTCAAGGTACCGCATGAGGTTGCAGTTAATAATGGATTCCATTATTTTGGAGAACAAGGAAGTGATAGCGATAGGCCTATAGTTGGACGGGTCTGAGCGGTCGCCTTTTTTAGGGATCGGGTGGACAAAAGCTGTCTTCCATGAATTCGGGACTACGCCTTGGGAGTAGGAGTACCGGAAAAGACGCGTTAGGACCGGTGCCAACTCCGAAGCACACGTCCTCAGCACAATTGTGTGGATTGCGTCAGGCCCGCTCGACTTCTGGATGTCCAGGGAGAGGAGTGTTTTGTGAATCGAGCGCTGTGAGAACAGCACATCCGGCATGGGGCACTCACACCGCGGGATGGTCGGCGGTGTTTTCCCCCCGTCATCAAGAGTCGAGTTGGACGCCAAAAGGGAGCCTAAAAGATCGGCTTTGTCTTTTGCGGCTTGGGCCAGTGAGTCGTCCTCCCTGTGCAGAGATGGTAGTGATGGCTTACAGGAATTCCCTTGGACAGCCTTGGCGAGAGACCAGAATGCACGGGTTCCCGAAGGAAGGCGAACTAGTTTCTCGCCAATTCTGCATATGTGCTCTGACATTTCCTTGGCAATAACTCTTTTGAAGGACCTGGAGGCGAAGTTATACTTCTTTTTAAGTGTGCTGGTGTTTACATCCCAAGTCACCGAAGCCGTAGCCCAGGCTTGATAACACTCCTGCTTACTGCGTAATGCAGTCTAACAGGAGCGACCAAACCAAGGCTGAGATCTGTCTCCGATGGGTACCACAGATGATGGAATAAATAGTTCCATTCCCTGTAGCACCACATCAGTGACAGAGTCAGCAACAGCGCTGGGATAATCCGGCGAGAAGCAAATCTGCCCCCATGTGTAGGATGCAAAGAAAGACAGCATTCCGACCCAATCTGCCGACCTGTAATGCCAAACACGGCGGCTACCTGCAGAACGCAACCGCGAGGGGAGCGTGAGTGGCAACACACTCCGGATCAGACAATGGTCCGAAGAGCCGAGAGGGCCATCGACGGATACCTGATATCCGTCCAGATTAGAGGTCAGCAGAAGGTCCAACAGGGAAGGTGTATGATTCTCCACATCTGTAATCCGCGTAGGCGAAGTAACCAGTTGTGTCAGACCATATGTCAAGGCAAAGTCATAAACAAATCTTCCCACATGATCGGTTAAACGTGAACCGAGCCATTCGGCGTGGTGGGCGTTAAAATCGGATCACGATCTCTGCGGATGGAACCTGTTGTAGCAAGAAATCTGTAGCCATTTGGACGTGGTCGATGTGTCGGTCTGTTTCGGCATTACCGCTATGGGACCTATAGAGGCACCCGTAGACGCGCGGATGGTCGTTGCTGTCTACGCTTAGCCTAAGGATGGACAGGTCCGAACCTTTAAGACTGCCAAGACGTCGAGAACAGATGTCCTCTCTTACATACAAGCAAACTCCAGCCCGAGGCACAAAGGAGTGCTCCAATTTGTACCCCGGGCAGGAGAGATACGCAATATCAGCCGGAGAGGAAACCTGCGTCTCGGTCAGAAAGAGCAAGGCCAGCTTCGCCGTCTCGAGATGGTAGTGGACGGCGTTTAGTTTCAAGTGAAGTCCCCTGATGTTGCAGAAATTCACAGAGGTGGCAAGGGTCGCCTTGGTATTGTTGCTCAGTGTGCCCCAAGCAGTTATGTTTTTGAGCGGAATTTTGCCCCCCCCCCCCCCCAGAATACGCGGGGCAGCCTGAGCACCCACACTCAGGAGTGGAATAACATGGTCGTGGATGCTCAGCGAGGGATTCTCCAGGGGTGCTGGTACCCTCCTGGGGTAGTCTTTCGTGTAATTCCGGTACCATGTTGATAGGGGGGGGGGGAGGGAATTGAGCCTCCGGCCACCTGCACTCACCAGACGAAACGCAGAAGCAGAGCTTCTACTTCACGCCGGTATTCTGTGTGCCTTAGATAGTAAATCGCACTGTCTTATCGTAACAAAAGCCTATTCACTCTTGCCTGGAAGACGCCCAGATTGTATTCGGACGGAAAGATAGACGCCGGCAAATTATTCCACTCCTTTGCTGTACGCATTGCAAAAGACGAAGCAAAACGTTTGGTTTATTTTTAATATAATATGCTGTATTTTATTAGGGTGACACCACATCTGTGTCTTTTGTTTGCTGTTTGTTGCAAGAGTCTACGGGCGCAATTGCCGTATGTTGACGGCTTAAAAGCACCCATCAACTCATTACGTGTCGTTGGAGTCGTAAGACATGACCTTGGGAAATGCCATAAAAATCTTATGACTTACGGCAGTATAACCAGCTCGTTTACGCCAAACGTGGTTAGGAAAGAAATTATACGGGCTGATGATGATACGTGCAGTCGCTTCTTACCACCAGGTGTACAGTTAAATCGTTTCACTCTGATATTATAATTAACTAGCGATCCGCCCCGACTTCGCATGGGTGATTACTGGATCTCAACAACAGCGCCACCTATCAAATCCAATTGTGAATCTAAATTCTAAGCCAGCCTGGGACCCACTCAAACATACATACGTGGTGGAGCCATGCTGCAGCTATATTATTAGTATAGTTGTAGCAAGAAATTGTCGGCTCGGCCGGGGAAGGACCGCCCTCTCGCAGAATACCAGCGTGAAATAGCAGTTTAAGCAGTGTTAAACTGTTGTTTCGTATTGTGAGTGTAGAGAACCGGCGACCCTTTTTACTGGAAACGAGGCATTCCATCATAGCCCTCACGGGTGACAACGCATCTGCATTTTGATTCGTAATCGAAGATAGATTTAGATGTCTATGGGCCACAGCAACCACTTACCATCAGGTGGACTGTGTGCTCGTTTGTCACCCTATCCTATTAAAGAAATAAACAAAAAATTTCACGCAATCGGTCCAGTACACAAGTACATAAGTAGAGTAGAATTGTATATTTGTAAAAAGAAGATAAGTGTTTCCACAAGTGCTGTTGAGAAGACACATTTACTTGATGAAATATTCACGTAAGATACGTGAATTTTTCTACTGTGAGCGTTAACGTTACAGATTAAAGTCCATTACTGAACATAGGCGTCCCCTATAGATTACCTGATAGTTGCCACGCTTGGCAAGCGAATTGGCAACCGCAGTTTTTTATTTTTAGTCGTTATTAGAAAGACGCTGCTACCCATCTCCTGATTTGTTTCCATCTGACGCCTTTTACGACGCCCACGGGATGATATGGGGGTATTTTATATTTCTATATGGTAAATTTTTCTACGTATAACTACTACGAATATAAACATATACATTTTTAAATAAAATAAAATAAAATATTTTTTATGAAATAAATAAATTAAAAGTAAAAAAAAAACTTTTTTAATAACAAGCTTTTATTTAAATGCGCTAAAAAGAATAAAGTAAACTTTTCCCTTAAAATTTTTACTATCAACTTAGAACGTCACGACGAAATTTACCTGTGTAGATAAGCTAGTAAATTAAATAAATTTACTTTTTAGTTATCGCCGGACAGGTTTCTCAGTCTGTTCATGGTCATCATCATTGTTGCATGGTCAGTTGCCGGTTAATTTCGAATAGTCTAACTTTTTTTAGACGGATTGGAGCAACGTAGGTTATGATCATTATATTTTTTAACTCGCAATAAATATTCTCAGCAAATCTTCCATATTGTAGAAAAGCATATAAACTTAGTCCGCCATTTTTAGAGGTCCGTCATATTGAATTTAGAGTGACGTCACACAGCTGCATTGTCATCTAAACTAAACGTGTATACAAAATTTCAGCTCAATCGGTTGAAGATATCTGCCTTGAATTTTTGTTGTAAGATTCCATCCGAACACACATAGTTACATTGCAAATTAAATAAAACCTTGTAAAAATAACAATATTTGGTTTTGTTTGGCACTAAAATTATGTACCTATATAACGTTGAATTTTTGATTTGTAGGAACAAGTGATACACTACTTCGCTTGTCTGAAGCGAGCACTCAAGCGGATGTGTCGCTGTAAGAGATGACAACGTGGTGACACGCATTTCGTCGTGAAATGTGTATGTTGCAGTCAAAGTTGGAAATCGGGCGCTGTGTGAAATGTTCAAGTGATCTTTTATTGGAACTTTGTATAAAGTTTGGTGGGAAATTTAAAATTATGAATCAATTTTATTTTAGAATCAAGAAAAAAAAAATTTAAAGAAAATTAAAAATTTTGTACAGCCGACTTCAATATAAGTTATTAAGGATAACTCAAAAACTATTGGACTGAACTTGATCAAATTCATATGGAACCACAAGAAAAGTACCAGCTTTAAGAATCAGAAGCTTAAGAATCATCAAAATCGGTTCACCCAGTAAAAAGTTATGAGGTAACACACATAAAAAACATACAGTCGAATTGAGTACCGTCTCCTTTTTGGAAGTCGGCAGAAAAACAGCATTTTTTGTAATGAATATTTATTGATGTCTTTTAGGCATGAAATAAATGTTATTTATAAGGCTACGGTTGTAGCTTTGCCAGTGTTCTGCAAACTCGTTTATCAGTCAAACTATTTTTTGTTTACTTTTTCTTAATTGCTACTTTCACCCGATTTTACACTTTGGCTATAGCATAACCTTTTGTAAATAAATCTAGAATTTAGTTTCGTGTTTGTGCTGCGATAGTTTGACTACTGAGATGTTAAATGAAATAAAGACTATTAATTTGTTATCAATGAATATTATTTTATTTAATAATAACAATTGTAATAATTCCCTTGGTGTTGCAGTTTTCATTTAAGCTCTTATCATCAGTGCTCATTTCTCATATAAAAAAAAACTGATTATTGCATTGAAACTTGTTAAATAAGTCTACGGTGTATCTGTTAATAAGGTTTGATTATACTGTAACTGGTCCGTTTATTTGTTGAACTAGCTATGGTCGACATGCGTGCAACAGGTGCCTTTTCTGTCAGAAACATACGTGATCACGCACACAAAAACTCACCAAAGTTTCATCGTAATAGGTTTGATGGTCAGGGACCTCATACGGGACAAACAAAAACATTAATAGGAACATCTAAAAATATAAGGGAAAAGCGAGTTTCATCAAGAGACAACAATCGGAAATAATATCATCTCTTAAGCCGTCTTCTTCATATCCTATATCAACCCGTAAATGTACCGCTGGACATTGGTCTTTCCCGTTGAAGAGATTTGTACCGTGTGGTCATCAGTTGATCACCGTGTAGTGGCCATGTAAGAATATATACTACCCCATACCATCCTGTGGGTGTTGAAGGAGGCGGCAGATGGAAATTGAAACACGCGATGGACAGCTGCATCTTCCTGATGACCACTTAAATAACATAAAAACGGCGATTGTCAACCACCATACCAAGCTAGTCAACTATGGCAAATGAGGCAATCTATGAGGGCCACATATGTCCAGCTGTGAACTTTTATAGGCTATAATGGAAAGGAGAGGTTGAAGGGAGAATTTGCTTTCATCGTCACGCTTGGCAGGTGGATCGACGATCACAGTACCAGATATCAAGTACCTTTGACTCTGCTGCCAGTTACCGGTTTGGGTATTTTCATCTACCGTAAACGAGATAATATCAGCATCACATCCAACGAAAGCTATTATGTTGTACTACCATTTCCATAAGTAGCAATTTACGACACCCACTGGATTAAATTGGGTAATAGACTTTTTTATGGCAGCATAATTTAAGTATTACCAAGATTTGCCCATACTTACCATACTGAGCAGAGGGATTGGTGACCGCAGAGCTAATGCCGTAACACATTTTAACAGTGGTAGAGCCACGCGGCAGCTTTTGCTGTCGCATGGATGGGCCGGCTCGAACCGGGGTAGTACCACGACCTCACAGAAAACCAGCGTGAAGTAGAGGTTTACCTCTGCGTTTCGCTTGGTGAGTGCAGGTGGCCGGAGGCCCTTTTTACTGGAAATGAGGCATTCCATCTTGGTCCTCACGGGTGACAACGCATCTACATTTTGATTTGTAACAGAGGACAGATGTAGATGTCTATGGGCCGCAGCAACCACTTACCATCAGGTGGACTGTGTGCTCGTTTGTCACCCTTATCCTATAAAAAAAAAAAAACACCAGCATGTCAAATTTGGATTCAGTGTATTTGGGAGGGTATTGCGCCATCAGTCAATCGCCAAAATATGATGGTGATTGAGCAGATGACGCTTGGTATTTTTTCTTATATGGATATAAGAGCGGGCAAACCAGCATACGACTCATCTGACGTTAAGTATTGACCGCCGCCCACGAACAACTACAAGAGCAAGGGCGTTGTCAGCCTTTTGAAAAAAGGAGTTCATTTCTTCTTACTCGTTTCAATCCGGAAATATTGCCGGTGGTAAAAGATTCCATAAAGTAGTCGTGCGAGAATGAAAACTCCCGCTGAAACGTACTGTGGTGGACCGCCGAGCATCTAGATGGTGTAGATGGTATCACGACTTTTGTCGCGATATGCGTAGGTGAAATTTGGCGGCTGGAATTAATCCGAACAATTCTTCTTCTGTCTAACCAAGTACTTTACACCGATTTCATATTATACCGGACGGCTTTCATGCTATTATTCAAAAGAGATTCGCATCCCTCATGTGAGAAAGCTTCAATGGGATTCCGAGGGCAATATCTGATAAATTTGATTGTCCAGTCCTAGAGTATTTGATGCGTGTGTCATTAGAGCCCTTCACAAGTCCACTGCTGAACATAAGCCTCCCTCAAGGAACACTATAAAGCATGGTCCTGAGTCACCTACATCCATCGAATTCCTGCATCTCTTACCAGGTCGTCACTCCATCTAGTGCGGGGCCGCCCTACATTTTACCTAACCGTACGAGGCTGCCAGACAAAAACCTTTCTTCCCCATCAGTTGTCAGTTGTTTGAGCTATATGGCCGGGCTATTGCTAATCCGTTGGATTACAGGATTTCAAAAGTTTTTGTAGTAATATTTACAAATAACGTAGCTTAAGCAAATTACAAACTCAATTATGAACTGTATATGAGTCTGAAATAAATTATTATTATTATTATCCTATTCAGTTATTATAGGTCTCATGATAACGTCCCTCGATATGGATACGAGCGTAATATCGGTAATGACGTAACTAGCTATATATATTCGAATAGCTTACCTAGTGATTAAGCTGCCTATTATCAAGGAACGCGGTTGTCCTATTTCAAAACCAAGTAATGACTTTAACTTTAAAGAATTTAAATTAAGACAGTCCTTTATTCATAATCCTTTTTCTTCTAAAGATTTAAATTATTAGAATTAATTTTAAGGATTTAAAGCTGGTGTTTTCATTTATCTGCAGAGAATTACTAAGTAAGATTTAAAATCTACATTTTTAATTACCACGTTTTTAACTAACTTGTTTCATTTTCTCTTTATATGTTCGTTGGAAATTTGTAATCAATTTTAAACTAACTTCCGGATGTGCTACTTGAAACTTGAAACTTTAATTTTGTTTAACAAAATTAAAGTCGTTAACGAACTCTCAATCCACATGATGGTAACTGGCTACTACAGTCCTTGAACACCTTTTTTATAACATGAGGAAATACCTGCGCAAGTACAGGTTATGTCGGACCTACTAAGACCCCATGGTGTTCCACCTTCGCTGCATATTGGCAGGGCCACAGGAACGCTTTCGCACACATTTGCGGCCCCAGATAAGGCGCACCAGGAACACAAGGCGCTCTTTCCTCCTCGACCTTTTACTCCATCTGCGTAATGGACCCTCCCCGAGTTCAATAAGCGAGACCATGAGGCCAGGAAAAGCGAGCACTCGGAAGCACAAGCTTTCCCGTCCCCAGCGCAGCTCTGGTTTCTGGCTCCGCCACTAACCATATTTCGGCCGCGGATGGCAGGGAGAGCGGCGTCTCACAATACCAACATTCCTCTCCCCCACTCCCCCAGATCGACCACGACCGCATCAATCAACGGTGCGGCCCCGTCAGAGTCGCGGAGTATAGGATGAGTAGTGCATCGCCATACCTCCTACACTCCTCTTCCCCCGTGACTCCGACTCAGGTGAAGCGGTAGGGGGACACCCCTCACACCAACACACAACCGAAGTGGATTCGCCAAGCCCATTCAGAGTAGCTATATCGGGCCGGCCCTACACCTCGGACCGGCCTGGGGTTCCTTTTCGTTCACCGCGGGTGACCAAGTGACGGCTGCTAAGCTCCTTCGCCATGACAAGGCCTTGTTCAACAAGGTTGTTTGACAAGGTTCGGGGGGAAGTCCATGAACACATGCAGCCAACTTCAAACAAAGAAAGCTATAGGTGCATTGTCACCCTTGTGGTGATGAAATTCCTCACAGCGTGCTATTATATTGGATATCTATAACCTTCAGACTGAAACACAGTACACATAAGTAAGTAGTACTCACACAGCCAGATTTCAGACAGAAATGGAGTACAATATTCGTCGCCATTTTGAATAATAATTATTTTAATGTCACTTACTAGGTTTTGATATGGAACAGCCGTACCGGTACTGAGTAAAAAGATAAAAATAAGCACAGTACCGAGACGTGTACCTCCGGCGAGTGTTGCTCGTAGACAATCAATTTTTAAGTGGTAGAGCCATGCTGCAGCTATATTACTGGTATAGTTGTAGCACGAATGGTTCGGCTCGATCGGGGAAGGACCACGCTCTCACAGAATACCAGCGTAAAATAGCTGCTTAACACTGTTATGTTTCGTATGGTGAGTGTAAAGAACCGGAGACACATTTTACTGGAAAAGAGGCATTCCATCTTAGTCCTCATGGGTGACAACGCATCTGCATTTTGATTCGCAAACGAGGATATATCTAGATGTCTATGGGCCACAGCAATCACTTACCATCAGCTGGACTGTGTGCTCGTTTGTCACCCTATCTGATAAAAAAGTTGAATTTGAACATATGCTTTACTAAGTAGAGGCTGCAGTACAAATGTGTCGGCTCGACAGGGGCAGAACTACGCTCTCACAGAATGCCAATGTGAAACAGCGGGATAATGCTGTTTCGTATAGTGAGTGTAGAGAACCGGAGAACCTTTTTGCTGGTAACATCTACAGTCATCAGGGTCACAACGAATCTATATTTTAATCCTTAATCGATGATAGATGTAGATGTCTATGGGTCGCACCATCCACTTACCATCAGGTGGACTGTGTGCTCGCTTGTCACCATTGTCGATCTTAGCACGGACTATTATCCCTGACTGTGGGTTCAAGGTATATTATTCATTATTAATTATATTGTTATCATTACTTTTTGAAGTTTGTTTCCTTAACAATGATTGTCTAACTGACCATCAAAAGTGAGTACCTAAAATGTTTTTTAAAAGCTTCCTCACTCAAAATACTAGAGCTTCGGATTTGCGTTATGTTATTCATAACGTAATTTGTATTATATTCTTAGTTTAGTTTTGACTATATGTAAACGCTGCTGCTGAACATGAGATTTTCTGTTAAGATATTATCATTAGTAGTCTGAAGTCAGGATGTTGGCAGTGTTTCGCCCCAGTGGCTCGAAAAGTACGTAAAACCGTTGGTCCTGCAACTGAACTCTCTCCAGTCGTGTCGGATTCCCGCCTATCGAGTGAGGGAATAAAGAGTACACGTATGCTTGCGAATAACACCCGGGCACTGTAACCCTGTCCTGCATAGATGGACCGTCCGTGACTCCGTGACCGAAACTCGGTCTGGATGACATTATTATATACTGGGGTAATAGAATTCAAATGATTTCAACCTGTATATGTCCATTTAAGCGTGAGAGTAACAGATCTAGTAATTAATAAATTGAATTAAAAAATATCTATACAAATAAATAAAATTGAAGTGTCTGTTTGTAATGTCAAAATTACAGTTTTTTACTAAATGCATATGAAAATAAATACAATACCTATAACTAAAATACAATTTTTAAATTTTTTGTCTGTCTGTCTGTTTGTTCCGGGTAATCTCCGAAACGGCTGGACCGATTTTGACGGGACTTTCACTAGCAGATAGCTGATTTCATAAAGAGTAATATAGGCTACTTTTATTTTAGAAAAAGAATCAGGATTCCGCGCAGAAACATAAAAACACTAACAAGCGAACGAAGTCGCGGGGAACAGCTAGTAAATAAATAAATTTCATAGCGATGTGTAATTAACAGCGAGTTCGTTATAGTAATTTAGAGTCGATCTGGAATAAAGGAAGCATTCACAAAGGGATTTCTATATAAATCTCTTAATGAGTTAACCGTGCGTAGACTATTCAAAACTCCATTGAAATTAAACCCACTGCAGGATAATAGGACAGCCTCTGTTTCTATTGTACTGGTATGGAATGAATACAGAGATATTATTAAAGAAGCTTTTTAGTTTAAAACGCGAGGAAAATAGACCAAGTTAATAATTACTTAACGTTAAATATTATAAGTAAGTTTTGGTACACGCCTTGATGTACAGACGGTAAGCTTTGCCTTAAATTTCACAGCACGCGAGCAACCCACACAAGAAACAGGCTGTGAGGCGTTCCATCTTAGTCCTCACAGGTGACAACACATCTTGATTATGGTTCTCAATCGAAGTTATATGTAGGTGTTTATGGGCTATAGAAACCGATTTCCTATAAAACCACCAGCCAATAAAAAAATTACATTGCAAAGTCATTCTCCGCAATATCCACTTCTGGACATAGGCCTTTTCTAAAACGCTATTAGGATTTTTTAAGAATGGTCTACACTCACTGCATGATTTATTGACACTAAGATGTGTTGGTGAGAACTGAGCTGAAACCCTCATATTGGTTTTCAGTCAGTGGGATTGGGTTCAGTATCGAATACATTTTAAGGCATCGTTAGGTCTTCAGAGTCTTGGTCTTGGAAGACTGCACGACGTGCGGTTAGGTTTAATTTTCTGCCGACTTCCAAAAAGGAGACGGTACTCAATTCGACTGTATTTTTTATGTGTGTTACCTCATAACTTTTTACTGGGTGAACCGATTTTGATGATTCTTTTTTGTTTGAAAGCTGGTACTTCTCGTGTGGTCCCATATAAAGATCAAGGTCAGACCAATAGTTTTTGAGTTATTTTTAATAACTTATATTGAAGTCGGCTGTACAACATTTCAAATTTTAAATTATTTGTCAATAAAATTGGGGTTCTTGTAGATTGTAAGATCATGCGTATATAAATATTGTGCTGGTTCTGAAGGCGTCCCTCGTGCTAAGACCTAAATGTAAAATAAATTGTGGGTGTAATTGTGTACACACGTACGAAGTAAAACTTCTTTACGACATATCATTCTCTCTTTTATTTTATATTTTACATAATAGGTTAAATAAAAGTATACTCGTGTAGCCCTGGCGATGAAACGTTAGAAGATAACGTGACGTTTTTTATACTGTGCCAAATATCTACACAAAGTCGATAAAGACGTTTCACTTCTTTAATTTGCTTTGTAAATTACTTTTAACAACAGTTACTAGACTCCATAGAATTAGTAATTCATTTATGGGGGCAATGTATACGCTTTTACAACAAAATCCCAGAAAAGGAGAATGGGATTTTTTTTTAAAAAAACGTTACCCCACACTAGGATTTTCTCCTGTATCGTGGAGGCAGTTTACAAACACAAATTTCACAAGGACAAACATCCAGACCCGGAACAATCATTTGTAGGCCATACAAATACTTGTTCCGTGCGGGATGGGATATTTTGCCCCGAAGTTTTTTATTTAAAAAAAACATTACCTCCACATTACGATTTTTTCCAGTATCGTGGAGGCAGTTTACAAACATTAATTGGACGAGTACAAACATCCCGATTCGAAAAAAAAAACAATACAATAAGAAATATGTTAGAAAATCGATAGTATTATGTAATGCAATCGATTTTATATTTATTCAGATCCAAAAAAAAACTAAATTAAAAAGCTTCCAAGTTTTGATTGAAATTCTATTATTTAATTTGAATGATATACATATTCATTTGGAAATAATATTGAATAGATTAGAATGATTTTTTATTCAATATTGATTAATACATAATACTTATTGTAAGTCAATTTTTTATTTACCACTGGTTCGGAAAATAAATCTATCTCTATATATCATTCGCATAATGAAAATAGAAATAAACATTTTATGGCAACGTTGTACAACCATGCTGCAACTATATTAAATGAATAGTTGTAGTACATATGGGCGGCTCGACCGAGGAAGTACCACGCCCTTACAGAATACCACCGTAAAATAGAAGCTTAATGCTGCTGTGTTTCGTATGGTGAGTGTAGAGAATCGGAGATCCTTTTTACTGAAAAAGAGGCATTTCATTATATAGTTTTCACGGCTGACAACACATCTGCATTTTGATTCGCCAACGAGTAGATGTAGATGTCTATAGGCCACAGCAACCACTTACCATCAGGTCGACTGTGTGCTCGTTTGTCACCCTAATTCTATAAAAAAACAATTACCATAAAGAATACACTAATGAAATTCTCGTTTCTGAACGCTACCTACCATTTCTTATTAGTTTGTGCTACCTACCAATAAAGGATTTTTCATTTTGAAACTTGACTTGACAGTTCAAATTTCAAAACTATTCACTTAAAAGAAAAAGATCAATTTTCGATTCGATTTGAAACGTGCGCAATATAATCGATTCTCGATTAAATTCAGTTATTTCTCTGTGTCAACTAGAAAGATAAAAAATATTGTGAACATATCTACAAAAAAAATTCAAAACTATCAACATGCCAACGTATGACAGTAGCAACAACATATAAAGTAATCGATCTCAGATCGATATCCCTTATATTCACTTCAGTAGTTGTTATTATTTTAACTTTCTTTAATCGTTTGACCATTTTGTTTCCTAAATAATCACAGCTTTTCTTTGTTGATTTTGTACTGATCCTGCTTTATACTTTTAAGTAATTATAGTGAAAAATTGCCTCTTACATTGTAATTACAGTGGAAAATCACCTGTTACAGTGTACGTACTTATTCTACAATAACTCAGCTCCTAGATTGACAAATCTTGCCAGATTTTCAGAAGTGTTTACATATAAGCTTTCGAATGGTCCAACTTTCATCTTGTTAGCATCTGGGTCCAAGATTGTATGGAGAGTCTCCGTCTCCTTTACAAAATTTGTCAATAAACAAGTTAAAACGTTTTATTAAAGAAAAATTGTACTAAAGGGTTATTATATTATCAAAGAATATATAAATAAAAACCTCTGGAAATGAGGTGATCGCCACCACGCTGGTACTATTAAAACTCATTTAAAATTTGTACGAACAAAATTACTGTAAAGTATATGTTTAAAAAAAAGTCCCGCTGGGTATCTTGCTGGTTCTTCCCAGGACAGAGGTATTTTACGAACCAGTGGTAAATAAAAAATTACTTTCGATAAGTATTATGTAATAACCTATATTTAATTAAAATTATTCTATTCTATTCTTAAAGAATCGAAGAAAAGGTGGTTGCTAAAGCGCACCGGAGGTGTAGGTTGAAGTTTCACCTGTTATATGGTAAATTACGTACTAAGAAAATGTGTGAAACTAGAAAAAAATTCAAATCTCGTTTAAAGTGGTGTCAAGATCAAGAAATTCAAGTTCTCTCACATCACTCATATCACGTGAAAAATGATTTTCGCTCGTTTTGGAGAAACACCAATAAGTTACGCGAGTAAACGAGTTGCCAACTCATTTGTATATTACTTACTACTACTACTTCGCAGATAAATCTCCTCCTGGGTCTTCACAATCGGCGCTGAACATGGTGCGGAAAAAAGTAAATAACTAATAATAAATAAAAAATTGCTCATGTATTTAGTGGTTGTTGTTTTTTTTTACGAGGGCGACACTGAAAGTTTTTAGAACTGGCCACTTGTAAACGATACAATAAAAAAACAAGTTCAAATTTTGAAAATGGAATTACGGTTAAAGAAATACTCGTAGCTCATGTAGTTTGATCTCGTACTACATTGAAATCGAATCACGTTCATTGTGCTGCTAAGCTTCTCTTCAGTGGCACATATAAATAGTTTTTTCTCATATTGATTGTTCCTTTTTCATTTATTGTTTGTTTTTTTATTTATGAATTGTTGTTTAGACCATGTTGCATTGGCTGTGTGAGAATATACACTGCGCTATATCGTGCCGTGGGTGTCGTAAAAGGCGACCGAGGGATACAAACCTGTGGACGGGCAGCAGCGTCTCCCTAATAACAATAAAAAATAAAAACAGCGGTCCCACCCGCCAAGCGTGGCAAATATGGAGAATATCATCCTATAAGACAATCTATGAAGGAGGCCTAAGTTCAGCTGTCGACTTTTGATAGGCTGTAACGTAATTAATTATTGTTTAGATGTTTTTCTTTAATATACTTTAATAAATAATATGCCAATAAAACATAACTTGTAAAAAAAATCAAGCTCGCAAACCAGTGCTACCGTAAAAAGTTGTGAGATCCATGTAATACCAAGTCGGTTAATTTATTCAGTCTCTACTTAAAGGTCCTTCTGTCTTAAGTTATTACGTAATTAGCTAACCTAACAGCATCTTATAGTGACCATATTAATATTAAAAATCTTTTACGTTTTAAATAAATAGATTGATTTGGCCATCGCATGAAAACACAAGGTATTTCACAAGTAATACATATTATATTAAATTAGATTGTTTAGTAGTGTAGATATGGTTACTATAAGATGCTGTTAAGTTAGCTAAATACGTAATAACTTAAGACAGAAGGACCTTTAAGTAGAGACTGAATAAATTAACCGACTTGAAATTAAGTTGGGTCTGGCAGAAGAAGCATGAGAGTAGAATAAATGCTGTAGAAATGCGTTCCTTAAGGAGTATGCTAGGGCTGAATCTGAATGACCGGGGTGAGAAATAGTGTGATAAGAGAAAAGTGTGGTTTGCAAGATGACGTTGTGACAAGGATTAAGAATGCTTCGGTGGTTTGGTCATGTAGAAAGAATGAACGAGGAAAGAGTGACAAAGAAAATTTATGTTGCAGAAGTGAACGGCAGGGTCGGGAAGGGACGCCCTAGACGAAGGTTTATCGACCAAATCGGCGATACATTAAAAATGGGCAAGATTAGGAGTACCCTTAACCGATGAGCGTGTATGCGTAGATATATGGATGTAAAAGAAGCGAGAGAGGTGTGTCAGGATCGCGCCAAATGGAAGTCCGTAGTCTCTGCCTACCCCTCTGGGTGACAGGCGTGAGTGTTTATGTATGTACTTGAAATTACATGGATCTCACAACTTTTTACGGTAGAACTGGTTTGCGAGACTTGGTTTTTTTACAAGTTATGTTTTTGATGGCATCTCATTTCTTTTTGTAGATAGTTATATCTAGGTACCTATCTACATATTATTATTCCATTATATTATACATATATAGTTACACTGATTCATTCACTGCAAATGTAATTTTGTAATCCTATATATTTATATGGGATTACAAAGTTATTTATGCAGTTCGTGTATATCGAAAACTGGACTGAAATTGCAAAATATTTTAGTTTTTCCTTGATTTATACACTAATTGCATTCTAAATTTGAAGGTTCTACGTCTGCTAGAAGTGCCTTAGAGTTTTGATGATCGGTTAGTCATTGAATGACTGTACTAACAAAAAATGAGTATTAGTTCTTGTGCTATTATTTATTCTGTGGTATTAGTTACTTGAGTAAATTATTAAGTACGTCTTCTTATTACCGTAAATATAAGAAATCCTAATACATTTAACTTAGTTTTAAAAGGAAACTTTTACTCAAAGCAATATTATGGAGGAAATTAGCTATTAGTATGCAAAAATATGGTTCCATTAAATTGCAAATTGATTTCATTTGAGAGTAATTATCTCGGAAATAAAGGCCAAATTTCCATTTGTAACAAATTTGTTTTTAAGACGCGATTAAATGTCCTTGAATAACAAATTGTTTTATTTTATAATATAAATAACTGACTTTGTAAAGAAGGGCCTTATATGTATAATCATTAGAGACATCTTCTTCTCTTTTGTATTTAATGATATTTCTATTGATTGTAATCTACCATTGATAGATTTCTTATATTTACACGAATACTCGACACTTAATAAAACTAATTTTACAGGTTTTATCATGTTTTATTTTTGGTTCGATCTACGCAGATCTCGAGGTACTTCTGCGTAGATCGGACCAAAAGTTTAACGCGATAAAACCCGTAAAAATATTCTATTAAATTTATCAATGGATTAGAGTTTTAGAGCCGCTGTAGCTGGGTTAAGCCCGGCTCGTGAATTTCACAGGCCAGCAACCCGGGTTCGATCCTTGCCGGAACCAATGAAACTGTTACTTGCAATTTTGAGTGCTGGTTCACCACGTGCTCGGCGGTGAAGGAAACATCGTGAGGAATCCTGCATGTCTGAGATTTAATACGAAGAAATGTTTCGAAGATGTGAGAAGTTCGCTAACACGCGTTGGGGCAACGTGGTGGATTTCTTTGCCCTGATACCCTCTCCGAAATGAGAGGAGGCCTGGGCCCAGGAGTGGGTTATATGTAGGCTGTAACTTGGGTTTACCTTTTTTAGAATTGAAATCATCGTGACCCCAGAGATCAAAGTCCAGTGAACATTCTAACGTGGTAGTGCCATGCTGGAGCTATATTAGTAGTATAGTTGTAGCACGAATGGGTCGGCTCGACCAGGGAAGGACCACGCTCTCACAGAATACAAACGTAAAATAGCTTAACTTAACACTGCTGTGTTTCTTATGGTGGGTGTAGAGAACCGGAGACCCTTTTTACTGGAAAAGAGGCATTCCATCTTAGTCCTCACGCATCTGCATTTTGATTCTTTATTGAGGATAGATGTAGATGTCTATGGGCCACAGCAACCACTTACCATCAGGTGGATTGTGTGCTCGTTTGTCACCCTATCCTATAAAAAAAAAACAAAAAAAAAGCGTTCCACTGGACTTTGACCTCTCCCGTTTTAGGAAGGATTTGTCTCTCTCTTTTTCTTCTCGTCAGGTATACCTCAAACCTTGAAAACGAGACTGTACACCCAGTGCGTGTTGCCAGTGATGACATACGGAACTGAGACGTGGTCCTTCACTGCTGGCCGGATGAGGAAGCTCAAGGTCGCTCAGCGAGCTATGGAGAGGGCTATGCTCGGAGTTTCTCTGCGTGATAAACTTAGGAATGAGGATATCCGCAGTAGAACCAGAGTAACCGACATAGCCCAACGGATTAGTAAGCTGAAGTGGCAATGGGCCGGCCATATAGCTCGAAGAACCGACAACCGATGGGGAAGAAAGGTTCTCGAGTGGCAGCCTCGTACCGGTAGGCGAAGTGTAGGGCGTCCCGCCACTAGATGGAGTGACGACCTGGTAAGATATGCAGGAAGTCGATGGATGCAGGTGGCTCAGGACCGTGCTTTGTGGCATTCTTTGGGGGAGGCCTATGTTCAGCAGTGGACTTGTGAAGGGCTGTAATGATGATGATGATGATGTCTCAGTCGTCACGCTTGGCAGGCGGATAGAAGATCGCAATACTAGACGTGAGCACCTTTAACGCTGGTATCCGTCACTGGTCTGACTATTTTACTTCTGGGGAAAACGAGATAGTGTACTAGCATCTACCAGAAGATATATAAAGATTTATATGATTTTTCCAATGTCACTTTTTTCGACACCTTGGTGATGAAATGGGGCTGTGGATTCTCTTCCTCAGCCACCACATTTTCTTCCATAATTTAAGAGTGTCAAACAAGTTATAGAGCTAATGTAGCTCATATAAACTTTCAAGTATATTTAAAAAAAAGTCGGTCCAGATGCGCTGTCACTTAAAAGGACTTTGACCTCAGAAGGTAAAGGGTATTTAAAAAGTATGTACCTATAGAGTTATAAATTTCAACAAAAATACGTTCCTCATGTTGTGTGTAGCGGCGCGTTTCGCAATCGGACTTCACTCAGCTTATGCTGTTGCCGGAGCAACAGCGCTAGATTAATAGTGTGAATGAATCAAATCCTAAATCGTGCTATGAAAGTTCCGAAGTAAAGCAGTATATATAGAATATCTCCGAACTACCACTCGGAGCAATTCGGAGCGTTGCCCGTTCCCCGAGCCTATCACCATGCAAGATCTCCAGGATGGCACCACACTCGAATGAGGTGAAATATTTGACAGATTTCATAGCGGGGAATTAAAGAGTATATAATCACTACGTTTAGCGTGGAAGTTAATTTGTTTGGAAAATGTAAAGCTTGATGTTTTTTTTCTCTGTAATATTAGTTATATATCATAGTAATTACAATACGAATAGACAAACGAATAAACCAAACTATAGATATTCCAAAAAAATAGAAAAAATAAAAAAAGAGTTAAAATGTGCAAACAGTGGTAGAGCCACGCGGCAGCTTTTGCTGTCGCACGGATGGGCCGGCTCGAACCGGGGTGGTACCACGACCTCAGAGAATACCAGCGTGAAGTAGAGGTTTACCTCTGCGTTTCGCTTGGTGAGTGCAGGTGGCCGGAGGCCCTTTTTACTGGAAATGAGGCATTCCATCTTAGTCCTCACGGGTGGCAACGCATCTGCATTTTGATTCGCAAACGAGGATAGATGTAGATGTCTATGGGCCGCAGCAACCACTTACCATCAGGTGGACTGCGTGCTCGTTTGTCACCCTTATCCTATAAAAAAAAACAATTAAAGAGCAAACGACCGAGGCATTTATTTTGTGTTTATATAATACTCTACAAACTGATAAAAAAATTTTTAAAACTATGTTCTCAATTAAATGACAATGCACTGTAGAGCATGTATGAAGAGAATAATGAAAGTGGACGAAGCGAAAGTAGCAAGATCGTAGCAAGTGGAAAGAAGTGGTCTCTGCCTACCCCTACGGGAAAGAGGCGTGATTAGTAGTAGTAGTCCCAAATAGCGACATCTGGTGAGCGGCAGAGTATTAGCCCTCATTACTTGAGTAAAAATCCGCTCGCGTTCAATTTTCCACCAAAACTTTTAACGTGCCGTACATTTTCTTTCCGTCTCAAATAGGAAACATAAACATGACAGTAATTATCTATAATAGTACTCTAACTAGAAATGGAACATGATTGATTGCCACCGCCTTGGGATTGATTTTACGAAAGCTTGAGATCTGAGCATGTCTATAATTAGGTTACTCGGGAGATTGAAGCCGCGTGACCCGAACGTTGGGCGGAGATGTCGCAGTCTCCAGCGGCAAATTATATTGAGATAGTGACATCGGTTAAGTGCCCCGAGAATAGATTTCAGTTTCAAATTTATTGATTGAATTTGCCACTTTTACCATTTTATTTTATCTATTATGTCCCGGGTCAAAATTAGCAAAGCATATATGGAATCAATTCGGCGTCTGTCTGTCATATTTCTTTTTGTCGGAAATTATTTAGCGTAGACGATTAAAATCGGCATATTATGTAGTTATATAATGGTGTTACCCGAGTACAGGAGTCTGGTTAAAAATTGAGAGTTCTTGGAAACACTATTTCACAAATGAATGGTAATTATTTTGTGTTTAATTTTATTTAACACTAGCTGTTTCTCGCGATTTCGTCCGCGTTTTATTTAGGGTTTTAATTATGTTGCGCGAAACATTAATACTTTTTCTAGAATATAAGTAGCATAAGTTATTTCCTATAACGTGCTGATATTATAGGAAGTAACTTAGGCTTTTCACTGACAGACGGGACTTTCACTAGCAGATAGCTGTATCTGCCAGTGAAAGTCCCGTCGAAATCGGTCCAGCCGTTTTGGAGATTAGCCGGAACAAACAGATAGACAAACAGACAAAAATTTTAAAAATGTATTTTTGTTGTACGAGTAAGTACCGTATGAACTTCCATATGCATTTAGTAAAAAGCTGTTACTTTGACATTACTAACAATTTAATTTATTTCTATGTATAGAATAGTGGCCCGCTCCGAAATGCCCATGTTGAATAATTATCTATTTTATAAATTATAAGGTAGGTATAATTTATTTTAAAACTTCAAGGTATAGCAAATTTTTGTCCGTTTTTCTGAAGAAATAAAATAAATTGATTCTCTGCATTTCCCGGTCTAGAGAGACCAACATGTCACCGACGCGTCGAGCGCCGTCATAAATATTTTGTTTGTGGGTTATAGAAATACCAAAAGTACTGAAAGTAATTAGCGAATACCAAAAGGTAAACACTTCAGCAGAAGTTGTTACTGGATGGGTAAAATAATATACAATAAAATAACGCTCACAATTAAAGATCTTTATACAAAAATTATAAAAATAACAGTGGCTTCTTTGAAATACATTTGACTCAATAAACGAATTTCTAAATTACTCAGGACAATTTTGATAGAACTATAGCTTATAATTAATATTTTTATTATTAACTAACATTGTTAATATTGTTTAATTTAATTAATTAATTTCTTTAATTCTATTTTGTTATATGACATGAAATAGATTTTTTGTTATTGCCGATTTAATGATTTAATAAAAAATAATTTTAATATTTAAAACTTAAAATTTGAAAGAAAAAAAATTTTGTATGTCCTTACTAAAGACTTAGTATGTAATAAGATAGTATTTGATAATATGTCATGTAACATACTTCAAACCAAATAAATAAAAAGTTAAAAAATAGCCTTAGAAGATAAACATAATATGCTCTCGAGTACTTTTTCTATAACTTTTCTAGATGAAACTTTAGACATACTTTTTTCGAGCAACTTTTACTATTGACGCAGTGCATACCGTCGAAGCTCTCAAAAGCCATAATTTTTTTCCGACTAAGTTGACGAATAAAATCATAACTTTTAGCCATAATATATAGATACACGTAATATACATTCATCTGAAATAATGTACCTTTCAATTGGTGAAAGTATTTTTCAAATGGGTGCAGTGGTTCCGGAGATCACTCTCCACATTAACACAAACTCACAAAATTCCATTTCTCTCTTTAAAATATCAGAATGACTTTAATGATTTCTTATATTTATGCGAATACATACTACATATTAAATAAAACTATTTTAAAGACATAAAGACATAAAGACCGTTCCTTATAAAATAATTCTGATGTGATTGATCAGACTTCAAATATAGTTTTTTTTTTATAGGAGAGGGGGCAAACGAGCATGCGGCTCACCTGATGGTAAGTGACTACCGCCGCCCATGAACAACCGCAACACCAGGGGAATTGCAGATGCGTTGCCGGCCTTTTAAAAAGGAGTAGGCTCTTTTCTTGAAGGTCTCTAAGTCGTATCGGTCCGGAAAAATCGCTGATGGTAATCGATTCCACAAGGAAGTCGTGCGAGGAAGAAAACATCTTCTAAATCGCACAGTGGTGGACCGCCAATCATCCAGATGATGTGGATGGTATCGGGAGTTCTGCCGCAAAGTGCGTTCATGAAATTTGGCGGCTAGGATTAATCCGAACAATTCCTCAGAGCACTCCCCATGGTAGATGCGAAAGAAAATGCAAAGAGATGCAACATCTCTTCGCAGTGCCAATGAATCGAGCCGATCGGAAAGGGCTCGGTCGTCGACGATTCGAGCCGCTCTGCGCTGGATGCGGTCAAGTGGAAGGAGCTGGCACTGGGGAGCCCCTGCCCAGAGATGGGAACAGTATTCCATGTGAGGCCGAACCTGCGCCTTGTAAAGTTGCAGGCGGTGTGCCGGCATGAAATACTGTCTCGCTCTGCTGAGCACGCCAAGCTTTTTAGAGGCCAATTTGGCCTTCTCTTCCAAGTGGCCACGAAACTGCACGACACTCGATATGTCGACTCCGAGGATACCGATACTGGCTGAGGCAAGAAGGGGAGTGCCTTGAAACTGAGGAGATACGACAAAGGGGTTCTTTTTAGCGGTAAAGGCGCAAACTTGTGTCTTCTGAGGATTAAACTGGACTAGATTTAGTCGCCCCCAATCCGAGACTTTGTCCAGCAAAGACTCGACTTCAGACACAAGTTTGTTCCGGTACTCGGCGACGTTTTCCCGAGAAATATTGGGCCGGCCGGTGTATAGAGCATCACCAGTGCTGTCATCCGCATAGCAATGAATGTTACCAGTTAGCAACATATTATTGATATGCAGAAGAAACAGCGTTGGTGATAGCACACAGCCTTGTGGAACACCAGCGTTAATAGGCTTGTAGTCAGAACATGCACCGTCTACAACGACCTTGATGCTCCGATCTGCAAGAAAGCTGGTGATCCAATTGCATAATTTCGCGGGAAGCCCATAGGAAGGCAGCTTCGAAAGAAGCGCTTTGTGCCAAATCCGATCGAAGGCCTTCGCAATGTCCAGACTAACGGCCAACGCCTCCCCCTTGGACTCTACTGCTACCGCCCATCTATGGGTCAGGTAGACCAGAAGATCACCAGCTGATCGACACCGACGAAAACCGTATTGGCGGTCACTAATCAGCTGGTGATCCTCAAGGTACCGGATGAGCTGGCAGTTAATAATGGATTCCATTATTTTGGAGAACAAGGAGGTGATCGCGATAGGCCTATAGTTGGACGGGTCTGAGCGGTCGCCTTTTTTAGGGATCGGGTGGACAAAGCTGTCTTCCATGAATTCGGGACTACACCATGGGAGTAGGAGTACCGGAAAAGACGCGTTTGGACCGGTGCCAACTCCGGAGTACACGTCCTCAGCACAATTGGGGGGATTCCGTCAGGCCCAATCGACTTCTGGATGTCCAGGGAGAGTAGTGCTTTGCGAACTGAGCGCTGTGAGAAAAGCACATCCGGCATGGAGCACTCACACCGCGGGATGGTCGGCGGTATTTTCCCCCCGTCATCAAGAGTCGAGTTGGACGCAAAAAGGGAGCCTAAAAGGTCGGCTTTGTCTTTTGCGTCTTGGGCCAGTGAGTCGTCCTCCCTGTGCAGAGATGGTAGTGATAGCTTACAGAAATTCCCTTGGACAGCCTTGGCGAGAGACCAGAATGCACGGGTTCCCGAAGGAAGGCGAACTAGTTTCTCGCCAATCCTGCCTATGTGCTCTGACTTTGCCTTGGCAATAACTCTTTTGAAGGACCTGGAGGCGAAGTTATACTTCTTTTTAAGTGTGCTGGTGTTTACATCCCGAGTCACCGAAGCCGCAGCCCAGGCTTGATAACTCCTGCTTACTGCGCAAATAATAAATAGTTATGGTTATAGAATCGCCTACTCGTATGTGTTTATTTTTTTGAACCTTCTTCGGGAAATCTTCGCTTAAACTGGGGTTTTCCTAATTTTGCCATTAAAACAATTATGAAATAAACCAGAAAAATTATGAACATTTACAATTACTGTCTTAGAGAGTTGATCTCTCCTCTAATAAATATAAAAACAATGTGGCAACATATTTAGGATAACAATCTGGTACAGCACTGTTATACAGAATTATTTTTCAAAAAGTGTCCAAATTTTTAATTTAGTTTCAAATAGTGACAAACATAGTCCTACGGATTAGTAAGCTGAAGTGGCAATATAATATCTTTTTTTATAGGATAGGGTGACAAACGAGCACACAGTCCACCTGATGGTAAGTGGTTGTTGTGGCCCATAGATATCTACATCTATCCTCGTTTGCGAATCAAAATGCAGATGCGTTGTCACCCGTTAGGACTAAGATGGAATGCCTCTTTTCCAGTAAAAAGGGTCGTCGGTTCTCTACAATCACCATACGAAACACAGCAGTGTTAAGCTGCTATTTTACGCTGATATTCTGTGAGAGTGTGGTCCTTCCTCGGTCGAAGAATCGACAACCGATGGGGAAAAAAGGTTCTCGAGTGGCGGCCTCGTACTGGCGGACGAAGTGTAGGGCGTCCCCCCACTAGATGGAGTGACGACTTGGTAAGAAATGCAGGAAGTCGATGAATGCAGGCGACTGAGGACCGTGCTTTGTGGCATTTCTTGGGGGAGGCCTATGTTCAGCAGTGGACTTGTGATGGGCTGTAATGATGATGATGATGATGAGTGACAAACGAGCACACCGTCCACTTGAAGGTAAGTTATGGTTACTGTGCCCATAGATTACGAATTAAAATGCAGGTGACAATAGTAGTATAGTTATAGCACGAATGGGCTGGCTCGGTTTTCTACACTCACCATATGAAACAGAGCAGAATTAAGCTGCTATTTTACGCTTGTATTCGGTGTAAGCGTGGTCCTACCCCGGTCGAGCGGACCCATTCGTGCTACGGCCATAAGATGGCTGTAGCGTGGCTCTACCACGTATAGAAATTATCATTGTTTTCCTGATATTAACAAGTGTTGCTATGTTGCTATGTCATATGTATACTTATCAATAATGTACCATCTTCAATTTGTCACAGCCTCTCCATAGCTTGAGCTTCTTCAAGCGGCCAGCAGTAATACTATAATGTGACATGCAATAAACACCTTAAATTAGTAAAAATTGACAAAAGTTGAGGTCTATTTTCGGCAGTGAACTTTTCATAGACTATTAGGAATGTTTGAAAAAAAATTCACATGAGTTTTTCTAACACTAAAACAAAAATATAACACTATATAATATGTACATATTATACAGTGTGATATTTTTTCTCCTATATAAACACGATGTTTTGATATTTACTTGTGTAAAATCGATACGAGCTCACATAACTGCTTAAGACATTTCTGTAAAACGTGATTAGAAATAAAAATAGAAACTATTATTCAATATCTTAGATTATAAAAAAAGTAGGTATTTTTTATATTTAATTTACCACTGCTTCGGAAAATATGTGTCCTTGGAAGAACCAGCAACGAACCCAACGTGACATTATTTTTGAAAAAAAAGGTAGAACAGTTTGCAATCATTAAAGTTACACAATAATTAACAATACTATACTAATAATAATAAGTTTTATATAATCTTTGCTTAATTAAGTTTACGAACGTATAATATTTTGCACTTTAAAAAAAGTTTTCTAACGCTAATACAGTACAGGGGATATTTTTGCCCCCAAATAAATATGATTTTTCGATATTTACTTGTGTTAAATGGACACGAGCTCGGCTAACTGCTCGAGACTTTTCTGGACGACGTGATTGATCCAATCATTTTAGTTTCTTTTCATCTTCCAAAGATGTGCGTTACGGCCGCAAATTCAGGAAACGCCTCGAGGCAGCGGCAATTCGATTTATTACTTGAGCGATGGATTTATTTGATCGAACGGTCACTTTTGTTATCTTATTATTGGGAAAGTATAATACTGAAGTTGCCGTTTTATATGACCTAAGTAAGTTATGATGTCGTTCAGATGAAGCAACTGTGTAGGATCTTGTTATGTAAGATATTAACGTAAGAGTTGTAATTTTGAACGTGGGAAAATTCTTTTTACATGTGTGCTTGTGTTTTTGCATGTGCTACGCTGCAGCTCTATTATGCTTGCCATGAGTCAGTACAAACGGGAATTACTACGCTCTCAAAATAAAGCGTAAATACATACATACGTTAACTCTCACACCTGCTACAAAGAGCGGTAGGCAGAGACTAGAAATTTTCACTATCTCTCACCACTCTCGCCTTCTTCACGTCCTTTTACCTGCGCATACACGCTCATCGATTAAGGGTATTTCAAATTAAATTTCTTTCATCTTCAATATATCGCCAATTTGGTCGATAAACTTCCATCTAGGGCGTCCCGTCCCAATTCTTTTTTTTTAATGGAAGAGGGGGCAAACGAGCATGATGCTCACCTGATGGTAAGTGACTACCGCCGCCCATGAACAACCGCAACACCAGGGGAATTGCAGATGCGTTGCCGGCCTTTTAGAAAGATGTAAGATCTTTTCTTGAAGGTCCCTAAGTCGTATCAGTCCGGAAAAATCGCCGGTGGTAAACAATGCCACATAGAAGTTGTACGAGGAAGAAAACTCCTAGTAAAACGCACAGTCGTGAACCACCAAGCATCTAGATGGTAAGGATGGTATCGTGAATTGTGACGCGATGTGCGATCGTTAAATTTGGCGGCTGAAATTAATACGAACAATTTCTCAGAGCACTCCCCGTGGTAAATTCGATAGAAATCAAAAATCAGAAAGAAGTCGATCGTTGACGATTCGAATCGCTTTGCGCTGGATGTGGTCAAGTGGGAGGAGCTGGCACTGGGGTGCCCCGGTTTAGAGATGAGAACAGTATTCCATGTGAGGCCGAACTTGCGCTTTGTGAAGTTGCAAGCGATGTGCCGGCATGAAATACTGTCTCGCTCTGCTGAGCACGCCAAGGTTTTTAGAGGCCAATTTGGCCTTCCCTTCCAAGTCGCAGTTTCGTTGGTCACTTGGAAGGGCCGGAATCGCGGATTGGAATCCTCGGCGTCGACATATCGAGTGACGTGTCACTCGATATGTCGACGCCGAGGATTCCGATACTAGCTGAGGCAGCAAGGGGAGTGCCTTGAAACTGAGGAGATACGACAAAGGGGTTCTTTCTAGCGGTAAAGGCGCAAACTTGTGTCTTCTAGGGATTGAACTGGACTAGATTTAGTCGCCCCCAATCAGAGACTTTGTTCAGCAAAGACTCGCAAAGCAATTAATGTTACCAGTTTGCAACAAACTTGTATCATTGATATGCAGGAGAAACAGCGTTGGTGATAGCACGCAGCCTTGTGGAACATCAGCGTTGATAGGCTTGAAATCAGAGCATGCACCGTCTACTACGACCTTGATGCTCTGATCAGCAAGGAAACTGGTGATCCATTTGCACAATTTCTCGGGAAGCCCATAGGAAGGAAGCTTCGAAAGAAGCGCTTTGTGCCAGACCCGCTCGAAGGCCTTCGCTATGACCAAACTAACGGCCATCTATGAGTTAGGTAGACCAGAAGATCACTAGATAATCGACCTCGAAGAAAACCGTACTGGCAGTCACTAATCAGCTGGTGATCCTCAAGGTACCTCATGAGCTGGCAGTTTATAATGGATTCCATTATTTTGGAAAACAAGAAGGTGATGGCGATAGGCCTGTAGTTGGACGGGTCTGAGCGGTCGCCTTTTTTAGGGATCCGGTGGACCAAAGCTGTCTTCCATGAATTTGGGACTACGCCTTGGGAGTAGGAGTACCGGAAAAGACGCGTTAAAACCAACTCCAGAGCACAGGTCTTCAACACAATGGGAGGGACTCCATCGGGCCCACTCGACTTGCTGACGTCCAGGGAGAAGAGTACTTTGCGAACCGAGCGCTGTGTAAACCGCACATCCGGCATGGAGCACTCACACCGTGGGATGATCGGTGGTGTGTTTCTCCCGTCATCTAGAGTCGAGTTGGACGCAAAGAGAGAGCTTAACAGATCGGCTTTCTCCTTTGCGACATGGGCTAGTGAGTCATACTCTCTGTGCAGAGATGGAAAAGATGGCTGACAGAACTTCCCTTGGACAGCCTTGGCGAGAGACCAGAATGCATGAGTTCCCGAAGGAAGGCGAACTAGCTTCTCGCCAATTCTGCCGATGTGCTCGGACCTTGCCTTGGAAATGACGCTTTTGAAGGACCTGTAGGCGGAATTATACTTCTTTTTAAGAGCGCTGGCGTATACATCCCGAGACATTGATGCGTCAGCCCAGGCCCGGTAGCACTCCTGCTTATCGCGTGATGATATTTTACAGGAGCGACCAAACCATGGCTGGGATCTGCCTCCGATGAGCACCACAGTGGATGGAATAAAAAATTCCATACCCTGAAGTACCACATCAGCAACAGAATTGGCAACAACGCTGGGATCTTCCAGCGAGGAGCAAACCCACCCCCACGGGTAGGATGCAAAAAAAGACCGCATCCCGTGCCAATCGGCCGACCTATACTGCCAAACACGGCGGCAAGCTGCAGATCGCAACTGCGATGGGAGCGTGAGTGGCACCATTCTTCGGAACAGACAATAGTCCAAAAAGCCCAGAGAGGCATCGACGGAGAAATTCGACCACTTACTTCTGTAACCCAACGTGCGGTGACAAGTACGGCTAAACCCCAGAGGGGTAGACAGATACTACTGACTTCCATTTGGCAAGATAATGAGACACCTCTCTCGCATCTTTCACATTTATATATCAACGCATACATGTTCTTCGGTTAAGGGTACTCTTTATTTTATCTTCAATATACATAGCCTATGTTTGGTTGATAAACTTCCGTTTAGTACCTCTCTTGCCGGCTCTGCCACTTTTGAAGCATAAATTTGTTTTTCACTTTTTAATCGTTAATTCTTTATATATGACCAAACCACCAACGCGTTCTTTTTCTAATCCTGTTTACAACATCTTCTAAAAACATTAGCATCTTCTACAATTGAGTACCAATTTTACTTACATCGACTTCTTCATCGAGTATAGATTTTGGTGTATATAGGCTCAGGCATCCTTTTACCATCAAGTGGATTGTGTATAAACAGCCTCACTTTTGCAGCGCATACGAAGCAGTAACAGCATCCTTAGAACGATATCTGTATGATATGACTGATATATGAAGGTATGATAGGTATCTGAAGATAGCCGAGGTTAACTATGATATTGGGATGTCGATCATCTCAGTTCCCCCGTGACCATGTGTGCTGTAAAGTGCTCGAAACGTCGGGCCTATAAAAATAAGTTAATACACGCGATAAAATCCGTAAAAACTACTTTTATTTAAATGAGTAATGTTTGCGTAAATATAAAAAAAAACACATAAAGATTTGACTGTTCAGAACACACCGGACATCCAAAATCACTGGGTGAGTGTAGTCATAGGATTAAAATGATATGTTACAACTAATATTGTTAAAGTAAAGTAAAGTAAAGTAAAGTAATGATTTATTTGCATTGAATGTAGGTAATAACAATAAGGTGTTGATAGAGTACATAGAAGATCCGTACATTCTACCATTTTGGCATGCAAATATTAAATTAAATTTATTTCTATATAATACTAGTAATTAATTATTAAATAGATTTAAAATTATAATTATGAGTATAAATAATTATTACATTATTATAATTCAAAGTATTGCATTATTATTATTACATAAATTTATATTGTCGAAATTTTATTGCAGTTAGCATAACACATACATTATTAATACAAAGAACATATTATAAACAATTAATTAACTGCAACGTTATTTAAATATTGGTTTCTTTTAAGAAGTCCGATACTGAGTAATAGCATCTTTCCAATAACAAAGAAGTAAGACTCTTTTTAAATATTCTAATAGGTTGATTTTTTACAAAAATTGGGATTTTGTTATATATGATAGGAGCCATGCTCATAACACATTTTTTTAATAAAGCTGTTTGAAATCTTCCTGTATACAGTAAATATTTATATTGCGTTCTCATAGATACGGCTCGTACTCTAGTTTCATTTAAGGTAGGAAATAAATGATGATTAATTTTAACAAATATCGCTATTTCTAAAATATAGAGACACGGAAAAGTTAATAATTTATGGGCCTTGAAAATAGGGACACAACTATCAGTTATCTTTAAATTGAAGATTGCTCTTATGCAGCGCTTTTGGGCTTTGAAAATGCTTTCTCTATCGCCACAGTTGCCCCAAAATATAATACCGTATCTTAAAATGGAAACTACCAGGCCATGGTAAGCTACTAGCACCGTTTTGACACTGACTTTTTTTGCCAGGTTATAGAGTGCATATGCAGAAACACTTAGTTTCTTACAGACATCATCTGCTTGGGCCTTCCATGTCAATTGGCTGTCTATTAAAATACCTAAAAATTTTGCGACATCTACTCTTTCAATTATTTGACAATTGTAATTTATATTTAGATCTTCAGTGCGAATTTTCTGATAAAAGTGCATTATTTTAGTTTTTTTAATATTGATCAGTAAATTGTTATAATTCAGCCAGTTAATTATAGTTTTAATCGTAGTGTTTATATCACTTTCATAAGAATCTTTATTAAGGCATTTTATTAGAGCTGTACTGTCGTCGGCAAATAATACCATTGGATGATGGATTTGGCTTGGGAGGTCGTTTATGTAAAGTAAAAATAACAGTGGCCCAAGGACACTCCCCTGTGGTACGCCGAATTTTATTTCTCTATAGGAAGAAACATATTTGCATTCACGTTTATATTTATTACATATACTAGCAATCTCTGTACATTGTTTGCGGCCTATCAGATATGATTTTATTAGGTTAAGAATATTACCTCGAATGCCGTATGCGTTAAGTTTCTGTAATAGTATGTCATGGTTCACATAATCGAAGGCTTTAGACATGTCTGTATAAATAGCACATATGGGAGTTCTGGTATCTACACTAGCCATTACCCTCTTTAATAAGTCGTAAACAGCCATATTTACGTTTTTGTTTTTTCGGAACCCATTTTGTTCATCGCAGAGTATATTAAATTTAGCCAAAAATGCGTAAATGGATTCGTAAATAACTTTTTCCATTACTTTAGAAAAAACTGGAAGCAAAGCAATCGGTCGGTAGTTAGACATGTCTTCTTTGTTGTTTTTTTTATAAAGTGGTTTTACTATAACCGTTTTCAGTCTTTCGGGAAACATTCCCGCTAATATGCTTACATTAATAATATGACTAAGAGGCCCAGATATGCTGTTGCAAACAGATTTAATAACTTGCGTTGAAATGCCATCATAACCAAAACTTTTTTTGTTTTTTAAAGATTGTATTATCCGTATTATGTCTTGTGGTACAGTTGGTGTTATAAATATCGAGTGTGGGTTATAATTAATTTTTTTGATGTTATCTGATACGGTTTTTGGTATATCTGTGATCTGGTCGATAAAAAAATTGTTGAATGATTCAGCTATTTCTTTAGGGTTTGTTATTAACAAATTATCTTTTTTTATCTGAGAAATAGGTTCCGTATTTTTTTTGCTATTATTTATTATTTGCCAAGATGTCTTAGATTTATTCTTTGAGTTTTGGATGAGATGGTTATTTTGGGCTTTCTGGGTTAATTTAATTATTTTTTTGAATCTTCGGGAATACGTATAGAAATTGTTTTTATTTTCATATGTCGGTTTTAATCTCTTTTGCCACAATAAATGGCGTTGCCTTTTGCTACAAATCCGAATACCACGTGACACCCATTTAATTGATTTTTCACTACGTACTATAACCGATTTAAAAGGAAAACACAAAATATATAATAAAAGAAATAAGTCGATAAAACTATCATAGGCATTATTAGGGTCGTCAGTACTGTAAACGTCTGAAAACGATAACTGTTGAAGATATTTATTGAATTTGTTTATATTCTCATTGGACGTATCTCTTATTGTTTTTCGCCAATATTTTGTTTGTCTTGATTTGTTAACGTATATTTTTAGAATCTGAGCTGTATGGTCTGATAAGGCTAAGTCTATTACTTCGCATTTGCACTTTTGTTTCAAGTTATGAGCAAAATTGTCTAAACAGGTATTGCTGTCTAAAATATGTTACTAATTAAAAATGGTAAGTTACAACTAATATTGTTAAATATGTTACTAATTAAAAATGATATGTTACAACTAATATTGCTAAATATGTTACTAACTAAAAATGACATGTTACAACTAATATTGTTAAATATGTTACTAATTAAAAATGATATGTTACAACTTATATTGTTAAATATGTTGCTAATTAGTTATCTAATATTCGCGTAATAAAATAAAATGATGTGCGAAGATATTTTCACCCGAGGATGCCTCGTTTATCGACGAAATATGTGTCGTATTATCGACGGTAGTGTCTTTTCTAGTGTAGTGGTGTTGGGAGTTGTGGTGCTGGGATTAATGGTGGTGGAGATTGAGGTAGGGCAGGAGGTGGTCTTGAAACTAGGTAAGACACAATATCTTATTTTATTATGCGGATCTTCACTAATTAATACGAGTCAGAGTCTATTAATTATAAAAAAAATGTTATTAACTACATTACTAAAAATATCATTACTAAGTACATTGCATCGTAACTAATATAAATGGATTCGAGGTCTAAAATAAATTCTTATTAATAAACTGTAAGTGTAGTACTGTATTTTATTATCATTTTGTTTGCACTCTCCATCCAACTACATGACCTATTTTAGTTCATTTTTTTTATAGGATAGGGTGACAAACGAGCACACAGTCCACCTGATGGTAAGTGGTTGCTCTGGCCCATAGACATCTACATTTATCCTCGTTTTCGAATCAAAATGCAGATGCATTGTCATCCGTGAGGACTAAGATAGAATGCTTCTTTCCAAGTAAAAAGGATCTCCAGTTCTCTACACTCACCATACGAAACACAGCAGCAAGCTGCTATTTGACGCTGGTATTCTGTGAGAGCGTGGTCCTTCCCCGGTGGAGCCGACCCATTCGTGCTACAACTATACTACTAATATAGCTGCAGCATGGCTCTACCACGTTTAATTAATTTGTTACTACTATTTAATTCATTTTTAACATACCTTTTACTTGCCTTACTTGCCTTACTTACTTACCTTAATGCTGCTGTGTTTCGTATGGTGAGTGTAGAGAATCGGAGATCCTTTTTACTGAAAAAGAGGCATTTCATTATATAGTCTTCACGGCTGACAACACATCTGCATTTTGATTCGCCAACGAGTAGATGTAGATGTCTATAGGCCACAGCAACCACTTACCATCAGGTCGACTGTGTGCTCGTTTGTCACCCTAATTCTATAAAAAAACAATTACCATAAAGAATACACTAATGAAATTCTCGTTTCTGAACGCTACCTACCATTTCTTATTAGTTTGTGCTACCTACCAATAAGGATTTCTCATTTTGAAACTTGACAGTTCAAATTTTAAAACTATTTATTTAATGTATTAAGAGTAGGAGATACCATTTAAGATTTATACAGGGAAACCTATAATTGGCTGTTATAATCATTTATAAATTATTAACATTGTATATTCATAAGAGCTGTTGGTTTTCTAAATAAATAAATAAATAAATAAAAGAAAAATACCGATTTTCGATTCGATTTGAAACGAGCGCAATATAATCGATTCTCGATTAAATTCAGTTATTTCTCTGTGTCAACTAGAAAGATAAAAAATATTGTGAACATATCTACAAAACTATCAACATGCCAACGAATGACAGTAGCAACAACAATTAAAGTAATCGATCTCAGATCGATATCCCTAATATTCACTTCAGTAGTTGTTATTATTTTAACTTTCTTTAATCGTTTGACCATTTTGTTTCCCAAATAATCACAGCTTTTCTTTGTTGATTTTGTACTGATCCTGCTTTATACCTTTAAGTAATTATAGTGAAAAATAGCCTCTTACATTGTAATTACAGTGGAAAATTGCCTGTTACAGTGTATGTAATACATAAAATCACTTTTACTTATTCTACAATAACTCAGTTCCTAGATTGATAAATCTTGCCAGATTTTCAGCTATGAAGTGTTTATATATAAGCTTTCGAATGGTTCAACTTTCATTTTGTTAGCATCTGGGTCCAAGATTGTATGGAGAGTCTCCTTCTCCTTTACAAAATTTGTCAATAAACAAGTTAAAACGTTTTATTAAAGAAAAATTGTACTAAAGGGATACTATATTATCAAAGAATATATAAGTAAAAAAAAAACCTCTGGAAATGAGGTGATCGCCACCACGCTGGTACTATTAAAACTCATTTAAAATTTGTACGAACAAAATGACTGTAAAGTATATGTTTAAAAAAAGTCCCGCTGGGTTTCTTGATAGTTCTTCCCAGGACAGAGGTATTTTCCGAACCAGTGGTAAATAAAAAAATGACTTTCAATAAGTATTATGTAATAACCTATATTGAATAAAAATTATTCTATTCTATTCTTCAAAAATCGAAAAAAAGGTGGTTGCTAAAGCGCACCGGAGGTCTAGGTTGAAGTTTCACCTGTAGAAGTTATATGGTAAATTACGTACTAAGAAAATTTGTGAAGCTAGAAAAAATTTCAAATCTCGTTTAAAGTGGTGTCAAGATCAAGAAATTCAAGTTCTCTCACATCACTCATATCACGTGAAGAATGATTTTGGCTCGTTTTTTTTTATTGGATAGGGTGACAAACGAGCACACAGTCCATCTGATGTTAAGTGGTTGCTGTGGCCCATAGACATCTACATTTATCCTCGTTTGCGAATCAAAATGCAGATGCGTTGCCACCCGTGAGGACTAAGATGGAATGCCTCGTTTCCAGTAAAAAGGGTCTCCGGTTCTCTACACTCACCATACGAAACACAGCAGTGTTAAGCTGCTATTTTACGCTGGTATTCTGTGAGAGCGTGGTCCTTCCCCGGTCGAGCCGACCCATTCGTACTATAACTATACTACTAATATACCTACAGGATGGCTCTACTACGTAAAAAAATAAATTGCTCGTTTTGGAAAAATACCAATAAGTTACGCGAGTAAACGAGTTGCCAACTTATTTGTATATTACTTACTACTACTACTTCGCAGATAAATCTCCTCCTGGGTCTTCACAATTGGCGCTGAACATGGTGTGGAAAAAAGTAAATAACTAATAATAAATAAAAAAATAGCTCATGTAGTTTAATCTCATACTACTTTAAATGGAATCGCGTTAATTGTGCTGCTAAGCTTCTCTTCAGTGGCACATATAAATATAGTTCTTTTTTCTTATATTGATTGTTCTTATTTCATTTAGTGGTTGTTGTTTTTTTTTACGAGGGCGACACTGAATGTTTTTAGAACTGGCCACTTGTAAACGATATAATAAAAAAATAAGTTCAAAGAGCAATGGCAGACTTTCTTACATAAAATTTGTTGAGAAGAAATGGTAGCGCCTATATACCAAAAATACCAAAAATATCTCAAAATGTTAAGCGTCAGTCCCTTAATAAATCTGTCAATGAATTTCGTACTGAGAAGGCGTCAAAAAAAAGATATTTACATTTGAAATTTTTTAGGTTATGTCCTATGTCACTTGGAAAAAGTCATGTTTCCTGTGGTTGTTTGATGTTAGCTTAATACATAATACATAATTGAGAGTTTTTAGATTATTGTATCTCTATTATATATTTGCATACTATAAATGTATATTTCTGGCATGGCTCCAGGGCTTTTGTATCATAGTGACATTCTCAGAAGGGCTAGAACCCAGAGCCGTAAAGCCAGTAAAAATTAGTGACATTTTATTTTAGCTAGTGTTGGCATAACATTAAATGGAATTGTTACATACTACTATGATTGAGATAATGCATTATTGTAGGAAATTCTTTGTAAGAGACTTATTCTCAGCGATATCACTTTTATTTTTATTATTACTGATAGTACAGTTATTACTAATAATAACTTAATATAAAAATATTTTGTGTGTTGTGTTGGTAGTCTTACAAAGTATATACGAAAATAGTATGAATATACTAAAAGGCAACATTTGAATAGAGTAAAATGATTAAAGTCATTTGATATTCCCAAAAATGTTTGTTTTTTTCTGTGACCTTAATTAAAATACATTTTTATTTGAAAAATCATAGAAATATAGTAAAACTCATTTTATATATAACTTATTTCTAGACGCTATAATTTTTGTCAACTATTTTCTGCCATTGCTCTTTGAAAATGGAATTACGGTAAAAGAAATAGCTCGTGTAGTTTGATCTCGTACTACATTAAAATCGAATCGCGTTCATTGTGCTGCTAAGCTTCTCTTCAGTGGCACATATAAATAGTTTTTTCTCATATTGATTGTTCCTTTTTCATTTATTGTTTGTTGTTTTTTTATTTATGAATTGTTGTTTAGACCATGTTGCATTGGCTGTGTAAGAATATCCACTACGCTATATCGTGCCGTGGGTGTCGTAAAAGGCGACCGAGGGATATAAACATGTGGATGGGCAGCAGCGTCTCCCTAATAACAATAAAAAATAAAAACAGCGGTCCCACCCGCCAAGCGTGGCAAATATGGAAAATATCCTCCAATAAGACAATCTATGGGGGAGGCCTAAGTTCAGCTGTCGACTTTTGATTTAGATGTTTTGCTTTAATATAATTTAATAAATATTATGCCATCAAAAACATAACTTGTAAAAAGAACCAAGCTCGCAAACCAGTGCTACCGTAAAAAGTTGTGAGATCCATGTAATACCAAGTCGGTTAATTTATTCAGTCTCTACTTAAAGGTCCTTCTGTCTTAAGTTATTACGTAATTAACTAACCTAACAGCATCTTATAGTGACTATATCAATATTAAAAATCTTTTACGTTTTAAATAAATAGATTGATTTGGCCATCGCATGAAAACACAAGGTATTTCACAAGTAATACATAATATATTAAATTAGATTGTTTAGTAGTGTAGATATGGTTACTATAAGATGCTGTTAAGTTATTATTAAGACAGAAGGACCATTAAGTAGAGAATGAATAAATTAACCGACTTGGTATTACATGGATCTCACAACTTTTTACGGTAGAACTGGTTTGCGAGACTTGGTTTTTTTTTACAAGTTATATTTTTGATGGCATCTCATTTCTTTTTGTAGATAGTTATATCTAGGTACCTATCTACATATTATTATTCCATTATATTATACATATATAGGTACACTGATTCATTCACTGCAAATGTAATTTTGTAATCCTATATATTTATATGGGATTACAAAGTTATTTATGCAGTTCGTGTATCTCGAAAACTGGACTGAAATTGCAAAATATTTTAGTTTTTCCTTGATTTATATACTAAACACTAATAGTATTCTAATTTTGAAGCTTCTACGTCTGCTAGAAGTGCCTTAGAGTTTTGAGGATCGGTCACTCAGTGAGTGACTGTACTAAAAAAAAATGAGTATTAGTTCTTGTCCTATTATTTATTCTGTGGTATTAGTTACTTGAGTAAATTATTAAGTACGTCTTCTTATTACCGTAAATATAAGAAATCCTAATACATTTAACTTAGTTTTAAAAGGAAATTTTTACTCAAAGCAATATTATGGAGGAAATTAGCTATTAGTATGCAAAAATATGGTTCCATTAAATTGCAAATTGATTTCATCTGAGAGTAATTATCTCGGAAATAAAGGCCAAATTTCCATCTGTAACAAATTTGTTTTTAAGACGCGATTAAATGTCCTTGAATAACAAATTGTTTTATTTTATAATATAAATAACTGACTTTGTAAAGAAGGGCCTTATAGGTATAATCATTAGAGACAGCTTCTTCTCTTTTGTATTTAATGATATTTCTATTGATTGTAATCTACCATTGATAGATTTTTTATATTTACACGAATACTCGACACTTAATAAAACTAATTTTACAGGTTTTATCATGTTTTATTTTTGGTTCGATCTACGCAGATCTTGAGGTACTTCTGCGTAGATCGGACCAAAAGTTTAACGCGATAAAACCCGTAAAAATATTTTATTGAATTTATCAATGGATTAGAGTTTTTAGAGCCGCGGTAGCTGGGTTAAGCCCGGGTCGTGAATTTCACAGGCCAGCAACCCGGGTTCGATCCCTGCCGGAACCAATGAAACTGTTACTTGCAATTTTGAGTGCTGGTTCACCACGTGCTCGGCGGTGAAGGAAACATCGTGAGGAATCCTGCATGTCTGAGATTTAATACAAAGAAATGTTTCGAAGATGTGAGAAGTTCGCTAACATGCGTTGGGGTAACGTGGTGGATTTCTTTCCCCTGAAACCCTCTCCGAAATGAGAGGAGGCCTGGGCCCAGGAGTGGGTCGTATGTAGGCTGTAACTTGGCTTTACATTTTTTAGAATTGAAATCATCGTGACCCCAGAGATAAAAGTCCAGTGAACATTCTAACGTGGTAGAGCCATGCTGCAGCTATATTAGTAGTATAGTTGTAGCACGAATGGGTCGGCTCGACCGGGGAAGGACCACGCTCTCACAGAATACAAGCGTAAAATAGCAGCTTAACACTGCTGTGTTTCGTATGGTGAGTGTAGAGAATCGGAGACCCTTTTTACTGGAAAAGAGGCATTCCATCTTAGTCCTCACGGGTGACAACGCATCTGCATTTTGATTCTTTATTGACTTCTTGATATCAGGTGGACTGTGTGCTCGTTTGTCACACTTATCTTATAAAAAAAAGGTGCAAAAAATTAAAGAGGAAACGACTGAGGCCTTTATTTGTGTGTTTATATAACTCTCTACAAACTGATAAACATTTATTTAAAACTAAGTTCTCAATTAAATGATAATGAAACTTCACCTCAGTCGCAAATAACGACATGTGGTGAGCGTTAGATTTTTAGCCCTCATTACTTAAGCAAAAATCCGCTCGCGTTCTATTTTACCACCAAAATTTTTAACGTGCCGTACATTTTCTTTCCGTCTCAAATAGGAAACATAAACATGACAGTAATTATCTATAATAGTACTCTAACTAGAAATGGAACATGATTGATTGCCACCGCCTTGGGATTGATTTTACGAAGGCTTGAGATCTGAGCACGCCTATAATTACGTTACTCGGGAGATTGAAGCCGCGTGACCTGAACGTTGGTCGGAGATGTCGCAGTCTCCAGCGGCAAATTATATTGAGATAGTGACAACGGTTAAGTGCCCCGAGAATAGATATCAGTTTCAAATTTATTGATTGAATTTGCCACTTTTACCATTTTATTTTATCTATTATGTCCCGGGTCAAAATTAGCAAAGCATATATGGAATCAATTCGGTGTCTGTCTGTCATATTTTTTTTTGTCGGAAATTATTTAGCGTAGACGATTAAAATCGGCATATTATGTAGTTATATAATGGTGTTACCCGAGTACAGGAGTCTGGTTAAAAATTGAAAGTTCTTGGAAACACTATTTCACAAATGAATGGTAATTATTTTGTGTTTAATTTAATTTTTTTGTTTCTCGCGATTTCGTCCGCGTTTTATTTATAAGTAGTTTAAGTTATTCCCTATAACGTGCTGATGTTATAGGAAGTAACTTAGGCTTTTCACTGACAGAGGGGACTTTCACTAGCAGATAGCTGTATCTGCCAGTGAAAGTCCCGTCGAAATCGGTCCAGCCGTTTTGGAGATTAGCCGGAACAAACAGACAAAAATTTTAAAAATGTATTTTTGTTGTACGAGTAAGTACCGTATGAACTTCCATATGCATTTAGTAAAAAGCTGTTACTTTGACATTACAAACAATTTAATTTATTTGTATATACTAGTGGCCCGCTCCGAATTTGCCCAGGTTGAATAATTATCTATTTTATATATTATAAGGTAGGTATAATTTATTTTAAAACTTCAAGATATAGCAAATTTTTGTCCGTTTCTCTGAAGAAATAAAATAAATTGATTCTCTGCATTTCCCGGTCTAGAGAGACCAACATGTCACCGACGCGTCGAGCGCCGTCATAAATATTTTGTCGCGCAAGAGTGGTGAACAAAAATGGTTACTGTGGGTTATCGAAATACCAAAAGTACTGAAAGTAGCTTAAAAGTAGTTAGCGAATACCAAAAGGTAAACACTTGAGCAGAAGTTGTTACTGGATGGGTAAAATAATATACAATAAAATAACGCTCACAATTAAAGATCTTTATACAAAAATTATAAAAATACCAGTGGCTTCTTTGAAATATATTTGACTCGGTAAACGAATTTCTAAATTAGGACAATTTGGATAGAACTATAGCTTATATTTAATATTTTTATTATTAACTAACATTGTTAATAATGTTTAATTTAATTAATTTATTTTTTTAATTCCATTTTGTTATATGACATGAAATAGATTTTTTGTTATTGCCGATTTAATGATATAATAAAAAACAATTTTAATATTTAAAACTATAATAGCAAAAATTTGCATGTCCTTACTAAAGACTTAGTATGTAATAAGATAGTATTTGATAATATGTCGTGTAACATACTTCAATGCAAATAAATAAAAAGTTAAAAAATAGCCTTAGAAGATAAACATAATATGCTCTCGAGTAATTTTTCTATAACTTTTCTAGATGAAACTTTAGATATACTTTTTTCGAGCAACTTTTACTATTGACGCAGTGCATACCGTCGAAGCTCTCAAAAGCCAAAATATTTTTCCGACTAAGTTGACGAATAACATCATAACTTTTAGCCATAATATATAGATACACGTAATATACATTCATCTGAAATAATGTACCTTTCAATCGGTGAAAGTATTTTTCAAATGGGTGCAGTGGTTCCGGAGATCACTCTCCACATTAACACAAACTCACAAAATTCCATTTCTCTCTTTGAAATATTAGAATGACTTTAATGATTTCTTATATTTATGCGAATACATACTACATATTAAGTAAAACTATTTAACCGGATATATTGTTCTAAAAATGTTCACGTTTTAATACCGTCCCTTATAAAATAATTCTGATGTGATTGATCAGACTTCAAATATAGTTATAGTTATAGAATCGGATACTCGTATGTGTTTATTTTTTTGAATCTTCTTCGGGAAATCTTCGCTTAAACTGGGGTTTTCCTAATTTTGCCATTAAAACAATTATGAAATAAACCAGAAAAATTATGAACATTTACAATTACTGTCTTAAAGAGTTGATCTCTCCTCTAATAAAAATAAAAACAATGTGGCAACATATTTAGGATAACAATCTGGTACAGCACTGTTATACAGAATTATTTTTCAAAAAGTGTCCAAATTTTTATTTAGTTTCAAATAGTGACAAACATAGTCCAACGGATTAGTAAGCTGAAGTGGCAATGGGCTGGCCATATCTATTTTTTTTATAGGATAGGGTGACAAACGAGCACACAGTCCACCTGATTGTAAGTGGTTGCTGTGGCCCATAGACATCTACATCTATCCTCGTTGGCGAATCAAAATGCAGATGCGTTGTCACCCGTTAGGACTAAGATGAAATGCCTCTTTTCCAGTAAAAAGGGTCTTCGGTTCTCTACACTCACCATACGAAACACAGCAGTGTTAAGCTGCTATTTTACGCTGGTATTTTGTGAGAGTGTGGTCCTTCCTCGGTCGAACCGACCCATTCGTGCTACAACTATACTATTAATATATAGTTGTAGCATGGCTCTACCACGTTAAAGCTTATAGCTCGAAGAATCGACAACCGATGGGGAAAAAAAGTTCTCGAGCGGTCCCGTCACGGACGAAGTGTAGGGCGTCCCCCCACTAGATGGAGTGATGACCTGGTAAGACATGCAGGAAGTCGAAGAATGCAGGTAGCTGAGGGGCTTTGTGGCATATCTTGGGGGATGAATGCAGGTGGCTGAGGACCGTGCTTTGTGGCATTTCTTGGGGGAGGCCTATGTTCAGCAGTGGACTTGTGATGGGCTGTAATGATGATGATGATGATGATGAGTGACAAACGAGCACACAGTCCACCTGAAGGTAAGTTATGGTTACTGTGCCCATAGATTACGAATTAAAATGCAGGTGCAGCTACATTAGTAGTATAGTTGTAGCACGAATGGGCTGGCTCGGTTTTCTTCACTCACCATACGAAACAGAGCAGAATTAAGCTGCTATTTTACGATTGTATTCTGTAAAAGCGTGGTCCTACTTCGGTCGAGCGGACCCATTCGTGCTACGGCGTGGCACTACCACGTATAGAAATTATCATTGTTTTCCTGATAACAACAAGTGTTGCTATGTTGCCATGTCACATGTATACCTATTAATAATGTACCGTCTTCAATTTATCACAGCCTCTCCATAGCTTGAGCTTCTTCAATCGGCCAGCAGTAATACTATAATGTGACATGCAATAAACACCTTAAATTAGTAAAAATTGACAAAAGTTGAGGTCTATGTTCGGCAGTGAAATTTTCATAGACTATTAGGAATGAATGAAAAAAAATTCACACTGACTTGTTTCTAACACTAATACAGTACATATTATATAGTGCGATATTTTTTCTCCTATATAAACACGATGTTTTGATATTTACTGGTGTTAAATCGACACGAGCTCGCATAACTGCTTAAGACATTTCTGTAAAACGTGATTAGAAATAAAAATAGAAATTATTATTCAATATCTTAGATTATAAAAAAATTTGTTAGTATTTTTTATATTTAGTATACCACTGTTTCGGAAAATATCTGTCCTTGGAAGAACCAGCAAGGAACCCAGCGTGACATTATATTTGAAAAAAAAAAGAAGAAGAGTTTGCAATCATTAAAGTTACACAATGATTAACAATACTATACTAATAATAATAAGTTTTATATAATCTTTGCTTAATAAAGTGTACGAAAGTATAATATTTTGCACTTTAAAAAAAGTTTTCTAACGCTAATACAGTACAGGGGATATTTTTGCCCCCAAATAAATATGATTTTTTGATATTTACTTGTGTTAAATGGACACGAGCTCGGCTAACTGCTCGAGACTTTTGTGGACGACGTGATTGATCCAATCATTTTAGTTTCTTTTCATCTTCCAAAGATGTGCGTTACGGCCGCAAATTCAGGAAACGCCTCGAGGCAGCGGCAATTCGATTTATTACTTGAGCGATGGATTTATTTGATCGAACGGTCACTTTTGTTATCTTATTATTGGGAAAGTATAATACTTATTACGGATCGCCGTAATGCCGTGCGAAAAATGGAATAAAACGCGCTGGTCTTGCTTTTAACTGGAGGCAAGCGGCGGTGAGGAGGAACTTGTACTTTTTCTTTTCTTGCTGGTGCCTTTTCGGTGGCTGGAGAGCGACTGCTGACCCTAGCGGCCGGCCCGTCTTTTATATGATTTGGCCGCTGCTGGCCAGCGGACCCTTGCCTCACCCCCGCGCCTATCTTTATTTATTTAATAACCTTACAAACTAATAAACATAATTCACTATATAATATTCTTATAACTACTTGTTAGACTAGGGTGTACATATCAATATTTTTACTTATTTACGGGTTTACATTATAATTTTCAGCTGCTTTAGGCGGAGAATCCTTCCCCCCGCCTCAGCACTATAAATATAAAACGACGTGGCGCGGTGCGCGTGGCTTCATTTGCTCCGCGGCCGCGTCACGATAACATGCTCTTTGGTTACACTACTACTATTTTTTTATGTGCCTAACGGCCTAATATATTTATTATATAATAAAGTAAACATTTATTATATTTAACAATTATAGTTTTCATTAGAAGACTATGCTAACTCTCCCTGTTCATACGGTGCCTTTATTTGGGAGAGTTATTGCACAGTTACAACTCAACCTTAAACTTAGTTATAATACAATCATTATTTTTTATCGTTCGATACAAGTAATACAATTATTTACACAAATTATAATTTAAATTCAACATAAGGTTGCGCTAGTTCCGCCGTATAACCCTTGCTAGTTGTCGAACCAGAGGCGTGGCCTGATAATTACACCGTCGTCCTGGCTCCGCCCACCGCTCCTAGGTTGTTCAACTAGCGCCGGTTACAATAAGCATTTTCTTTCGTTTGTTTAATATTGTTGCGTCGTGCACATTCTCCCGCCGTCGCCACGCTGCGATCCCTCTGGTAGCACGACGATCTTCTTCGTTGGTCTTCTTAGTATGTGCCCACTGCCGGTGGTTACGTCCACTACTCGTACCTCTCCGTCGACGCCAGGATATACCTTACTTATTTTCCCTCTGGGCCAGGTGTTGCGTGGTAGATTGGAGTCACAAATGATGACTAGGTCTCCAATCTTCGGCGATACTCCTATGCTGCTGGGCTCCCGCCGGTGTTGGAGTAGGGGCAGGTATTCTTTAACCCATCTTCTCCAAAACACGTCGGCTAGGGCTTGAGCTCGTTTCCATTGCTGGCGGGCCGTCACGTCATTCTTGCTGAAGTGTCCCGGCGCAGGTACGTGCGAGTTGGGACCGATGAGGATGTGATTCGGCGTGATGGCTTCAGGGTCTCCTGGGTCGACTGAGACGTGTGTGAGAGGTCTGGAGTTTACAGTATTTTCGACCTCGGCGAGCAGGGTCCCCAATGTTTCGTCGCTGGGATAGCGCTCGTTGAGGGTGACGCGTAGGGCTTCTTTTACGGAGCGAACCATTCGCTCCCATACGCCGCCCATGAACGGTGCTGATGGCGGTATGTACTTCCACACAATCTGTTGACACGTGGTTTCGTGCTCGAGGGCTGCGAGTGCTGCTTCGGCCATCTCCTTGTCTGCTGCCTTGAAGCACGTAGCGTTGTCACTCCATATTTCTTTTGGGCATCCTCTTCTGCTCATAAAACGCCTAAGTGCCGACACGGCTGAGTCTGCGCTCAACGAGTGGGCTACTTCTATGTGTATTGCTCGCGACGTCATGCAGGTAAATAACGCGCCATAGCGCTTTTCGCGATGTCGTCCCACTGTGACTTCTATTGGCCCGAAGTAGTCTAGTCCGGTGTATGTGAACGGACGTGCGTGATGAGCGAGGCGTGCGGACGGCAGGTTTCCTGTAGACGGTGATGCAGGCTTGGCTTTTCTTAGACGGCACGGCAGGCATCCTTTGACGACAGTTTTCACTACTGGACGTATTTTTCTTACGTACAATCTCTGTCTTAATTCATTCACAACTGTTTCCACGCCTCCGTGATGCAGCCTCTCGTGTACGTGTGCTATGTACAGGCGAGTGTATGCGTGCTTCCCGTCTAATATGGGAGGGTCGTACATGTCGTCCTCCACTTCTGATGCCGCTTTTATTCGACCTCTGAGGCGTAGGGTCCCCTCTTCATCAATGTATGTGCTCAGGTGGCCTAGTTTGTCGTCGCCTCCCGGAACACTTCCGCTGGTGATTCTCTTGAGCTCCTTCGTGAAGCTTTCCCGCTGACTGGCTTGCACCCACAGTTGTTCGGCTCTCATATGATAAGCGGCCGGTATTCCTACAAGCGATGAGGCAGTAGGAGTCGCCTTTTTCTCCTTGGCGGGGGTGTTGCGTTTGTTTGTTCTCTGCCAGCCAGGGTCGCTACCTTGTCTTGCTTTGTTGCGTTTACGCCCAGCCTTCACTACGTGCTTGTTTGGTCTGCACATGTCGATGAATAGGAGGACTCTCGCTGTCGCCCTTATGAGGCGAATCCATTTAGAAAATCTTCCTATCTGTGGAAGATGTGTTGTTGTCGAGTCTTCACTTTTAACAGCGATGTTACATATTTCTCGCTCTTCCCCGGTGTCATATTGTGTCGTTTTCTCTTCCTGCGGCCATTCTGCCGGTGGACGCTGCAGAAACGGGGGCCCTCGGAACCATCGGTGCGACTCGTCGAACCCTTCTGGTGTGGCTCGGGTTGCGTCGTCTGCCACGTTTTCTTTAGACGGTAGCCAACGCCATTCGTTCTTTTTGGTCGTATCTTCTATCTCCGCCAGGCGATGAGCGACGAAAGCTTTGTACGCGCGAGGCTCCGATCTTATCCACACCAGTGCAGTACGGGAGTCGCACCAGTATGTCTTGCCTGCTATGTCGCCATCGTGTTCATCGATCACGGTCTGCGCAAGACGAGCTCCCAGCAGTGCCGCTTGTAACTCGAGCCGTGGTATGGAAACTGGTTTCAGTGGTGTTACGCGGCTCTTGGCGGCGGCCAATGATATGTTAACGCTGCCGTCTGCTCGCTCCGTTCTCCAATACACTGCTGCTGCGTAGGCCTCCTCGCTTGCGTCGACGAATGTGTGTAGTTGGCGCGTCGACACCGGGTTGTAATCGTAGCATCGCGGTATTCTTAGTTGTTCTATGGCGTTAAGTGAAGTAATCCAGCCTTCCCATTTTTCTTTTAATTCTGTTGGCAGAGGGTCGTCCCAGTCCGCCTTGTAACGCCATGTGTCTTGAAATATTCTCTTCGCTGGGGTGGTCACCGGTGATATTAACCCCAGCGGATCAAATAATGCCATTATGACGCTCAACGCTTCTCGTTTAGTTGGCAAGCGTTGTTTTTCTTTTACGTCGGCAGGCATCTTCATATTGTTAGTATTGAATCCAATATGATCGCTTTGTACATGCCAGGGCAGCCCTAGCGTCTTCTCAGTTTCTTTTCCGCCCTCTGTCGTTATTTCTTCTATTGTTTTTTCTTCGTTCGATGTCCACCCGCTGAGTACGAATCCCGCTTGTTTGTGGACGTGATCGACTGCTTTTACTGTTTGCTGAGCTTCCGTGACAGAGTGGAAGCTCTGCAAGTAGTCGTCCATATAATGGTTTCTTTTTATGGCGACCGCAGCTTCTGGGTACGCTTCTGCATGTTCTTCAGCATTTTTATTTTTGATGTATAATGCTGTGCATGGTGATGATGTCGCTCCAAAGATGATTGACGTCATCCTATATTCCTCCGGTTGGTCCTCCCGCCGCTTGCCTCTCCACAAGAAACGTAAAACGTCTCTATCTTCTTTGCGCACTTTAATCTGCATGAACATTTCTTTTATATCGGCGCTCACTGCATACGGATACTGTCGGAACCTCATGATCACTCCGGGCAGTGATTGTAATAAGTCGGGCCCCGAGTGAAGCATATCGTTGAGACATATTCCGGCTGTCTTCGCTGCGGCGTCGTGTACCAATCTCGGCGGTTTGTTCGGTTTCGCAGGGTTGATGACTGGGAAGTGTGGCAGATACCATGTCCTTCCTTGCGGCGGTGGCATTGGCGCGCGCTCTGCGTAACCCGAGTTGAAGAGGTTCTCGATGCGTTCTTCGTACTGTAGCTTGAGATTGCTGTCTCGGTCGAGCCTCTTCTCTAAGGTGTGCAGGCGCCTTTCCGCTTCTTTATAATTATTTGGTATTTGGAAGTCCTTTTGTTTCCACAACAATCCTGTCTCGAATCTGCCGTCCGCTGACCTCTGGCTGGTTTCGTCCAATATTTGCATGGCTCGCTGCTCGGGATCTTCTTTCGGTCTTCTCGGCTCGATGCACAGCGACTCCAATTTGAAATAATTTTTTATTTCTTCTTCTATCGGTGGTGCATCTTCCCTCTGATGTAGTCTGCCGCAGAAGGTGACCGTCGACGTCAATGAGCTATGACAGCCATGCAGAACCCAGCCCAGGTTGGTGTATGAGGCGACTGGTTGGTCTCGACGGCCGACGCGCAGTTTTCTAGACACTATGAGGTGCCAGTTATCTTGCCCGATTAGTACTTTCGGTGAGGCGCGTTCGTAGGTGATATCCTCTTTGATATCCAACAGATGTGGGCAATTCCCCAAGTGATCTTCATTCACGGATTCTGGCGCGAAGTCCAACCGCTCTACAGTACGCGCTGCTTCTATGTTGTGTTCTTCTTGCGCGTACGTTCCTCTTATTTTAAAGCTGACGATCTTGCTCTTCTCGTGTTTCACCTCCGAGCCGACCCCTTGTATCCACATTGTGTGGGCTGGGCCGTCGGCGCCGATGACGTCGGCGATTGAGGCATCGACTAAGGTGACCGTGCTCCCTTCATCCAATAATGCGTATGTTTCGACGCAGCTTAGCGGCCGCCTTATTGTTACGGGCGCAATCTTTAGGTAAGCGCGGCGGTGCTTGTACGGTCGAGTCGCTGTGTTGACCTCCTTTGCCGATGTTGCGGTTTCCATAGCGGGTTCTTTTTCCATTACTGCTGTTCTGTCGTGATGCAACAATTTATGGTGTTTCATCATGCATCCGCCTTTTCCGCACGGTGGAGCTTTGCACAGTAATCGACGATGTTTGCCTCGCAGACAGCGGTAGCAGATATTGTACTTCTTTGCTACTTCCCATCTGTCATTTGTGGACAGAGCGGCGTATGACTTGCAATCGGGCAGTTTGTGTTCTTGTTTGCATTGAGGGCAGCGTTCTTCATATGGTTTCTTGCTTGTGGCGAAGGCACGTTCTATTTTTCTCGGTCTTCGCTCTCTCGTTTCGCTGTCCTCTGCGATGAACTCCGGCAAGGCATACGCGCTGCATTTATCCGCTTCTTCGTTTAAGAACATTGATATCTTCTTAAGCTCTGGGATATCTTCTTTCTTTCTGGCTGCATAGTCGTACCATTTGCTTTTCAATATGGGCGTGAGTTTGTCTGTGATAACTCGCGTCATTTCTGGACTATGCAGATAGTGTGCTTTCTTGAGTGCTTCCACGGTGCCCACTACGTTCGCTATGCGATTTGCGAATATGCATAGCTCCCTGGGATTGTCCGTAACTTTGTTCAGCAGCTTCAGCTTCTCTATTTCCAAGTGAATTAACGCTTCTGGTCGTCCGAATCTCCTTTCCAAAGCTTCTATTATAATTCTGGGATCTGGTTGGCTTATAAGTAGGCAACCTGCGGCTTCTTTTGCTGTCCCTTTTAAGCTTCGGCGTATTCTCGCTATGTTTTCGTTCGCCGTGAAGTACTTTGAAGATTCTTCGTACATTGTCTTGAAACTGAGCCACTCCTTGCTGCTACCATTGAATGAGGGCAGCTCTTGTATATATTTCGGCGGCTCCCTTGTGCTTCGTACTGCTTGTGATAGAGCAGTGGCTAAGGTAGCGACGTCGATTTGCTGCTGCGCCTGTCCATAGTCTTCTTTCTGCGGCGCGGTATGTTGCGGAGCGTATTGCGGCGCACACTGTTGAAGTACGGGTGGTGCGATCTGCAGTGCTGGTTGCGGCGCGAAGTACGACGTGGGTTGCGGCGCGGGCTGCGGCGCGGGTTGTGGCGCGGGTTGTGGCGCGGGCTGAGGCGTAGGTTTTTCTTGCAACCATGTACTAATGCGCACTGATGCCAAATCGTCTTCTATTTCTTCATCTTCATCGGTTGATCCGGCTTCTGCTTGTAGTCGCTGCACGTGTATTTCTTGCAATTCTGTTCTTGCTTGCAACTGAGCCTGCTCGAGCTTGAGTTCGGCTAACCGCTCTTTCGCCTCTAACTCCGCGAGGAGTCTCTTGCGTGAGGCTACGGAGCGGCGTGACCTAGTCTCGCCGGGCTTCAATGTGCACTGCGATCTTTGATCACCCTCTTGCTGGGTTTCTTCCGTTGCGGTTGTTCTATCGGTTGCCGAGGTAGCGGTCGTATCGCTGACCGTTGTGGTTTCGCTAGTGGTGTTTGTTGAACCACTAGCGGCTGAGTCGCCCCCGGAGGCCTCTTCTGTGGCCCCCTGGGTTGTTTGTTCATCCTTGCGACGCTTCGATGATTCTCCGTTGTTACTACGCGTAATCACCATTCTTCTTCACAATAATATTTTTTCGTTCTTGCGGTTTGCTTCTTTCTTCCGGCAATACCAAGACCGATATTGTCTTTTTCTTCTAGTAATCCGGCTTCTCGAAGGACCATTAATATTACGGATCGCCGTAATGCCGTGCGAAAAATGGAATAAAACGCGCTGGTCTTGCTTTTAACTGGAGGCAAGCGGCGGTGAGGAGGAACTTGTACTTTTTCTTTTCTTGCTGGTGCCTTTTCGGTGGCTGGAGAGCGACTGCTGACCCTAGCGGCCGGCCCGTCTTTTATATGATTTGGCCGCTGCTGGCCAGCGGACCCTTGCCTCACCCCCGCGCCTATCTTTATTTATTTAATAACCTTACAAACTAATAAACATAATTCACTATATAATATTCTTATAACTACTTGTTAGACTAGGGTGTACATATCAATATTTTTACTTATTTACGGGTTTACATTATAATTTTCAGCTGCTTTAGGCGGAGAATCCTTCCCCCCGCCTCAGCACTATAAATATAAAACGTCGTGGCGCGGTGCGCGTGGCTTCATTTGCTCCGCGGCCGCGTCACGATAACATGCTCTTTGGTTACACTACTACTATTTTTTTATGTGCCTAACGGCCTAATATATTTATTATATAATAAAGTAAACATTTATTATATTTAACAATTATAGTTTTCATTAGAAGACTATGCTAACTCTCCCTGTTCATACGGTGCCTTTATTTGGGAGAGTTATTGCACAGTTACAACTCAACCTTAAACTTAGTTATAATACAATCATTATTTTTTATCGTTCGATACAAGTAATACAATTATTTACACAAATTATAATTTAAATTCAACATAAGGTTGCGCTAGTTCCGCCGTATAACCCTTGCTAGTTGTCGAACCAGAGGCGTGGCCTGATAATTACACCGTCGTCCTGGCTCCGCCCACCGCTCCTAGGTTGTTCAACTAGCGCCGGTTACAATAAGCATTTTCTTTCGTTTGTTTAATATTGTTGCGTCGTGCACAATACTGAAGTTGCCGTTTTATATTACCTAAGTAAGTTATGATGTCGTTCAGATGAAGAAACTGTGTAGGATCTTGTTTTGTAAGATATTAACGTAAGAGTTGTAATTTTGAACGTGGGAAAATTCTTTTAACATGTGTGCTTGTGTTTTTACATGTGCTACGCTGCAGCTCTATTATGCTTGCCATGAGTCAGTACAAACGGGAATTACTACGCTCTCAAAATAAAGCGTAAATACATACATACGTTAACTCTCACACCTGTTACAAAGAGCGGTAGGCAGAGACTAGGAATTTTCACTATCTCCCACCACTCTCGCCTTCTTCACGTCCTTTTACCTGCGCATACATGCTCATCGGTTAAGGGTACTTCAAATTAAATTTCTTTCATCTTCAATATATCGCCAATTTGGTCGATAAACTTCCATCTAGGGCGTCCCGTCTCCATTCTTTTTTTTAATGGAAGAGGGGGCAAACGAGCATGCGGCTCACCTGATGGTAAGTGACTACCGCCGCCCATGAACAACCGCAACACCAGGGGAATTGCAGATGCGTTGCCGGCCTTTTAGAAAGGTGTAAGGTCTTTTCTTGAAGGTCTCTAAGTCGTATTGGTCCAGAAAAATCGCCGGTGGTAAACAATTCCACATAGAAGTTGTACGAGGAAGAAAACTCCTAGCAAAACGCACAGTCGTAGACTAACAAGCATCTAGATGGTAAGGATGGTATCGTGAATTGTGACGCGATGTACGATCGTGAAATTTGGCGGCTGAAATTAATACGAACAATTCCTCAGAGCACTCCCCGTGGTAAATTGACGACGTCGAATCGACGATTCGAATCGCTTTGCGCTGGATGCGGTAAGTGGAAGGAGCTGGCACTGGGGTGCTCCGGCTTAGAGATGAGAACAGTATTCCATGTGAGGCCGAACTTGCGCTTTGTAAAGTTGCAAGCGATGTGCCGGCATGAAATACTGTCTCGCTCTGCTGAGCACGCCAAGCTTTTTAGAGGCCAATTTGGCCTTCCCTTCCAAGTGACCACGAAACTGCACGTCACTCGATATGTCGACGCCGAGGATTCCGATACTAGCTGAGGCAGCAAGGGGAGTGCCTTGAAACTGAGGAGATACGACAAAGGGGTTCTTTTCAAACTTGTGTCTTCTAGGGATTGAACTGGACTAGATTTAGTCGCCCCCAAACAGAGACTTTGTTCAGTAATGACTCGACTTAAGACACAAGTTTGTCCCGGTACTCGGCGACGTTTTCCCGAGAAATATTGGCACGGCCGGTATATAAGGCATCACCAGTGCTGTCGTCTGCATAGCAATTAATGTGACCAGTTTGCAACATATCATTGATATGCAGGAGAAACAGCGTTGGTGATAGCACGCAGCCTTGTGGAACATCAGCGTTGATAGGCTTGAAATCAGAGCATGCACAGTCTACTACGACCTTGATGCTCTGATCAGCAAGGAAAGCTAAGCCCCAGGGGGGTAGACAGATACTACTGACTTCCATTTGGCAAGATAATGAGACACATCTCTCGCATCTTTCACATTTATATATCAACGCATACATGTTCGTCGGTTAAGGGTATTCTTTATTTTGTCCATCTTCAATACACATAGCCTATGTTTGGTTGATAAACTTCCGTTTAATACCTCTCTTGCCGGCTTTGCCTAAATGAAGCATAAATTTGTTTTCACTTTTTAATCGTTTATTCTTTATATATGACCAAACCACCAACGCGTTCTTTTCCTAATCCTGTTAACAACATCTTCTAAAAACATTAGCATCTTCTACAATTGAGTACCAATTTTACTACGTCCCCCCACTAGATGGAGTGACGACCTGGTAAGACATGCAGGAAGTCGATGAATGCAGGTGGCTGAGGACCGTGCTTTGTGGCATTTCTTGGGGGAGGCCTATGTTCAGCAGTGGACTTATGATGGGCTGTGATGATGACGATAATGATGAGTGACAAACGAGCACACCGTCCACCTGAAGGTAAGTTATGGTTACTGTGCCCATAGATTACGAATTAAAATGCAGGTGCAGCTACATTAGTAGTATAGTTGTAGCACGAATGGGTTGGCTCGGTTTTCTACACTCACCATACAAAACAGAGCAGAATTAAGCTGCTATTTTACGCTTGTATTCGGTGAGAGCGTGGTCCTACCCCGGTCGAGCGGACCCATTCGTGCTACGGCCATAAGATGGCTGTAGCGTGGCTCTACCACGTATAGAAATTATCATTGTTTTCCTGATAACAACAAGTGTTGCTATGTTGCCATGTAACATGTATACCTATCAATAATGTATTATCTTCAATTTGTCACAGCCTCTCCATAGCTTGAGCTTCTTCAAGCGGCCAGCGGTAATACTATAATGTGACATGCAATAAACACCTTAAATTAGTAAAAATTGACAAAAGTTGAGGTCTATGTTCGGCAGTGAACTTTTCATAGACTATTAGGAATGAATGAAAAAAAAAGTTTACACTGAGTTTTTTCTAACACTAATACAGTACATATTATATAGTGCGATATTTTCTCTCCTATGTGAACAAGTTGTTTGATATTTACTGGTGTTAAATCGACACGAGCTCGCATAACTGCTTAAGACATTTCTGTAAAATGTGATTAGAAATAAAAATAGAAACTATTATTCAATCATAAAATCTTAGATTATAAAAAAAAAGTAAGTATTTTTTATATTTAATTTACCACTGCTTTGGAAAATATTTGTCCTTGGAAGAACCCAACGTGACATTAATTTTGAAAAAAAAAAGAAGTACAGTTTGCAATCATTAAAGTTACACAATGATTAACAATACTATACTAATAATAATAAGTTTTATATAATTTTTGCTTATTAAAGTTTACTAATGCTAATACAGTACAGGGGATATTTTTGCCCCCAAATAAATATGATTTTTCGATATTTACTTGTGTTAAATGGACACGAGCTCGGCTAACTGCTCGAGACTTTACTGGACGACGTGATTGATCCAATCATTTTAGTTTCTTTTCATCTTCCAAAGATGTGCGTTACGGCCGCAAATTCAGGAAACGCCTCGAGGCAGCGGCAATTCGATTTATTACTTGAGCGATGGATTTATTTGATCGAACGGTCACTTTTGTTATCTTATTATTGGGAAAGTATAATACTGAAGTTGCCGTTTTATATTACCTAAGTAAGTTATGATGTCGTTCAGATGAAGAAACTGTGTAGGATCTTGTTGTGTAAGATATTAACGTAAGAGTTGTAATTTTGAACGTGGGAAAATTCTTTTTACATGTGTACTTGTGTTTTTACATGTGCTACGCTGCAGCTCTATTATGGTTGCCATGAGTCAGTACAAACGGGAATTACTACGCTCTCAAAATAAAGCGTAAATGCATACATACGTTAACTCTCACACCTGTTACAAAGAACGGTAGGCAGAGACTAGGAATTTTCACTATCTCCCACCACTCTCGCCTCCTTCACGACCTTTTACCTACACATACGTGCTCATCGGTTAAGGGTATTTCAAATTAAATTTCGCTCATCTTCAATATATCGCCAATCCGGTCGATAAACTTCCATCTAGGGCGTCCCGTCCCAATTCTTATTTTTTAATGGAAGAGGGGGCAAACGAGCATGCGGCTCACCTGATGGTAAGTGACTACCGCCGCCCATGAACAACCGCAACACCAGGGGAATTACAGATGCGTTGCCGGCCTTTTAGAAAGGTGTAAGCTCTTTTCTTGAAGGTCCCTAAGTCGTATCGGTCCGGAAAAATCGCCGGTGGTAAACAATTCCACATAGAAGTTGTACGAGGAAGAAAACTCCTAGTAAAACGCACAGTCGTGGACCACCAAGCATCTAGATGGTAAGGATGGTATCGTGAATTGTGACGCGATGTGCGATCGTGAAATTTGGCGGCTGAAATTAATACGAACAATTCCTCAAAGCACTCCCCGTGGTAAATTCGATAAAAATCAAAAATCAGAAAGAAGTCGATCGTCGACGATTCGAAACGCTTTGCGCTGGATGCGGTCAAGTGGAAGGAGCTGGCACTGGGGTGCCCCGGCTTAGAGATGAGAACAGTATTCCTTGTGAGGCCGAACTTGCGCTTTGTAAAGTTGCAGGCGGTGTGCCGGCATGAAATACTGTCCCGCTCTGCTGAGCACGCCAAGCTTTTTAGAGGCCAATTTGGCCTTCTCTTCCAAGTGACCACGAAACTGCACGTCACTCGATATGTCGACTCCGAGGATTCCGATACTAGCTGAGGCAGCAAGGGGAGTGCCTTGAAACTGAGGAGATACGACAAAGGGGTTCTTTTTAGCGGTAAACACGCAAACTTATGTCTTTTAGGGATTGAACTAGACGAGATTTAGTCGCCCCCAATCAGAGACTTTGTTCAGCAAAGACTCGACTTCAGACACAAGTTTGTCCCGGTACTCGGCGACGTTTTCCCGAGAAATATTGGCACGGCCGGTGTATAGAGTATCACCAGTGCTGTCGTGTGCATAGCAATTAATGTTACCAGTTTGCAACATATCATTGATATGCAGGAGAAACAGCGTTGGTGATAGCACGCAGCCTTGTGGAACATCAGCGTTGATAGGCTTGAAATCAGAGCATGCACCGTCTACTACGACCTTGATGCTCTGATCAGCAAGGAATCTGGTGATCCATTTGAACAATTTCTCGGGAAGCCCATAGGAAGAAAGCTTCGAAAGAAGCGCTTTGTGCCAGACCCGCTCGAATGCCTTCGCTATGTCCAAACTAACGGCCATCTATAAGTTAGGTAGACCAGAAGATCACTAGCTGATCGACCTCGACGAAAACCGTACTGGCAGTCACTAATCAGCTGGTGATCCTCAAGGTACCTCATGAGATGGCAGTTTATAATGGATTCCATTATTTTGGAAAAGAAGAAGGTGATGGCGATAGGCCTGTAGTTGGACGGGTCTGAGCGGTCGCCTTTTTTAGAGATCGGGTGGACCAAAGCTGTCTTCCATGAATTCGGAACTACGCCTTGGGAGTAGGAAGAAGAAAAGACGCGTTAAAACCTACTCCAGAGCACAGGTCTTCAGCACAACGGGAGGGACTCCATCGGGCCCACTGGACTTGCTGACGTCCAGGGAGAAGAGTACTTTGCGAACCGAGCGCTGTGTTAAGCGCACATCCGGCATGGAGCACTCACACCGTGGGATGGTCGGTGGTGTGTTTCTCCCGTCTTCTAGAGTCGAGTTGGATGCAAAGAGAGAGCTTAACAGATCGGCTTTCTCTTTTGCGGCATGGGCCAGTGAGTCGTCCTCTCTGTGCAGAGATGGAAGGGATGGCTGACAGAAGTTCCCTTGGACAGCCTTGACGAGAGACCAGAATGCACGGGTTCCCGAAGGAAGGCGAACTAGCTTCTCGCCAATTCTGCCGATGTGCTCAGACCTTGCCTTGGCAATGACGTTTTTGAAGGACCTGTAGGCGGAATTATACTTCTTTTAAGAGCGCTGGTGTATAAATCCCGAGACATTGATGCGTCAGCCCAGGTCCGGTAGCACTCCTGCTTATAGCGTGATGCTATTTTACAGGAGCGACCAAACCATGGCTGGGATCTGCCTCCGATGGGCACCACAGTGGTTGGAATAAAAATTTCCATACCCTGAAGTACCACATTAGCAACAGAATCGGCAACAACGCTGGGATCTTCCGGCGAGGAGCAAACCCGCCCCCACGGGTAGGATGCAAAAAAAGACCGCATCCCGTCCCAATCGGCCGACCTATACTGCCAAACACGGCGGTAAGCTGCAGATCGCAACTGCGATGGGAGCGTGAGTGGCACCGTACTTCGGATCGGACAATAGTCCAAAGAGCCCATCGACGGAGAAATTCGACCACTTACTTCTGTAACCCAACGTGCGGTGACAAGTACGGCTAAACCCCAGAGGGGTAGACAGATTTTTTTTTTTTTTATAGGAGAGGGGGCAAACGAGCATGCGGCTCACCTGATGGTAAGTGACTACCGCCGCCCATGAACAACCGCAACACCAGGGGAATTGCAGATGCGTTGCCGGCCTTTTAAAAAGGAGTAGGCTCTTTTCTTGAAGGTCCCTAAGTCGTATCGGTCCGGAAAAATCGATACTACTGACTTCCATTTGGAAAGACAATGAGACACCTCTCTCGCATCTTTCACATTTATATATCAACGCATACATGTTCGTCGGTTAAGGGTACTCTTTATTTTGTCCATCTTCAATATACATAGCCTATGTTTGGTTGATAAACTTCCGTTCCCCACTTGATTTAAACAAATACCATATTAAATTAATCAATATCAATATTTTATAGGTTAGGATAGATTTTTTAATATATTTCAGAAACTATACGTTTCCGCATCCCCCCCTTTTAGGGGGGCGTTTACCACTAAACCCCCCCCCCCCCCCCCAACCCCCCCACCCCCCACCCCCTCCGCGTGCGACCGTAAACTAAAGCACGACCACAATTGAGTACCAATTTTACTTACATCGACTTCTTAATCGTGTATAGATGTTGGTGTATATAGGCTCAGGCGTCCTTTTACCATCAGGTGGACTGTGCCTCACTTTTGCAGCGCATACGAAGCAGCAGTAACAACATCCTTAGAACGATATTTGTATGATATGACTGATATCTGAAGGTATGATAGGTATCTGAAGGTAGCCGAGGTTAACTATGATATTGGGATATCGATCACCTCAGTTCTCCCGTGACCATGTGTGCTGTAAAGTGCTCGAAACGTCGGGACTATAAAAATTAGTTAATACACGCGATAAAATCCGTAAAAACTACTTTTATTTAAATGTGTAATGTTCGCATAAATATAAAAAAGATTTGACTGTTCAGAATACACCGGACATCCAAAATCACTGGGTGAGTGTCGTCATAGGATTAAAATGATAATTTACAACTAATATTGTTAAATATGTTACTAATTAAAAATGATAGGTTACAACTAATATTGCTAAATATGTTACTAATTAAAATGACATGTTACAACTAATATTGTTAAATATGTTACTAATTAAAAATGATATGTTAGGACTAATATTGTTAAATATGTTGCTAATTAGTTATCTAATATTCGCGTAATAAAATAAAATGATGTGTGAAGATATTTTCCCCGGAGGATGCCTCGTTTATAGACGAAATATGTGTCGTATTATCGACGGTGGTGTCTTTTCTAGTGTAGTAGTATTGGGAGTTGTGGTGCTGGGATTAGTGGTGGAGATTGAGGTAGGGCAGGAGGTGGTCTTGAAACTAGGTAAGACACAATATCTTATTTTATTATGCGGATCTTCTCTAATTAATATGAGTCAGAGTCTATTAATTATAAAAAAATGTTATTAACTACATTACTAAAAATATTATTACTAAGTACATTGCATCGTAACTAATATAAATGGACTCGAGGTCTAAAATAAATTCTTATTAATACACTGTAAGTGTAGTACTGTATTTTATTATCATTTTGTTTGCAATCTCCATCCAACCACATGACCTATTTTACTTCATTTATTTTTATAGGATAGGATGACAAACGAGCACACAGTCCACCTGATGGTAATTGGTTGCTGTGGCCCATAGACATCTACATTTATCCTCGTTTGCGAATCAAAATGCAGATGCGTTATCATCCGTGAGGACTAAGATAGAATGCCTCTTTTCCAGTAAAAAGGATCTCCGGTTCTCTACACTCACCATACGAAACATAGCAGCAAGCTGCTATTTGACGCTGGTATTCTATGAGAGCGTGGTCCTTCCCCGGTCGAGCCGACCCTTTCGTGCTATAACTATACTACTAATATAACTGTAGCATGGCTCTACCACGTTTAGTTAATTTGTTACTACTATTTAATTCATTTTTAACATATCTTTTACGATCCCTTTATTGGTCCAGTTTTATTTATTGGTTAAATTTTATTATATTTGCAAGTAAGTGAAATTAAATATTTATATATTATAATATATAAATATTTAATTTCACTTTCTTGCACACCATAGTGACGGGCCACGTATTAGATCTATATGTTGTCAGGTCGAGAAGCTCAAGGTTGCTTAGAGACAAATTACAGAAAGGGCTATACTCGGAGACTTTCTGTATGACTTTTTTATGAGGATATTCGCAGTAGAACTAGATAAACCGATATAACGCAATTATTCAGTTAGCTGAAGTGGAAATGGGGCGACCATATAGCTCGAAGAAGTAACAACCGCCGGGGGAGGGAGGTACTCGAGTGGCAGACCCGTACCGGTAAGCGAAGGGCGGCTCGCTAATAAATGGAGTTACGATTAAGTAGGAGATGCTGGAACTTGATGGATGCAGGTAATTCAGCACTGTGATTTGTGGTATTTCTTGAGGCAGGCCTATTCTTCAGCAGTGGGTTTGTGATACGCTTGCTCGTTTGACTAGCGTGTATCAGTAACCTAAAGCTCTTCACTTCGTACGTCGTCGCACCTAAGGTATACAGTTACAAAGGCCAGACTTAATGCCTTAAAGCATTATCTACAAATCTTCCAGATGCCTATTATAAGTACACGACAAAAACACTTATATTAAACAAAATCATTAATTCATTGATAATAGTAAGTGGCGGTGAAGGAATATCCATTTCACTATGTGGGTGTCGCAAGAGGCGACAGAGGAAAATGTCAGTGCCATAATTACTACTATGGAAAATATCACCCCTACACGGCAATCTATGGAGAGACATATTTTCAGTAGTGGACTTGTGAAGGGCTGTATTGTGATGAACATGATAGTTATTATATTGGTAGCTTAATAGTTAAGGGAACCTTAGGATGGCGATCGAATAATCAATTTAAAAAGTTATACCAATCCACAATTCTGTTCCTGATGCAAGTATTTAATAATTCCTTCAGGTGGTTTAAAATAATTTTAGTAATATTTATAGAATTTCTAGCAAGTATTTTTTATAGAATATCCATTTTCATTCATGTTAAAAAAAACAACTTGCGTGACTTTTTACCAACGGTTTTGTGAGACAGCCTTGTCGTTTATCAAGCAGTCCAGTCAACTGTAGTGCGGAAAGATTCATCGTCTCTGAGGACCACACTCGTACAACTGGTAGTAAGGATTAACTCGGTTTATTTATAGACTGCCGAGACTTGTCTCTAACTGTAAACGACTTGCTTCACACGGAAACGTTATTTATGAAAGATACAAAAGATAACCAACCATAAGGCCGGCCACATACATACGGAATTCCGTTTCGTGATTCCGTTTCGGAATTCCGAACGGGTAGGCCACATACATACGGAATCCCGTTTTGCGCGCAAAATTTTGAACAGAAAACTACCGTAAGTGCGTGACGGGTTATATATTTTATATGAACTGGCTGCGTTCGGAATCTGGAATCGGAATATCGAAACGGAATCCCGAAACGGAATTCCGTATGTATGTGGCGGGCCTAAAGAATATTAACATATTTAAACAAAACTTAAATGCTTTTTTATTGGAAAAGAAGTTTCTATACAGTGAATTATTACATTCAATTTGCAAACAATAATATTGTGTGCATAATTTAATTATTAATAAATTTAAAGACACTTTGATGTAAATATCAATAATACATATTTAATTTATTATTAATTTTAACATCCAATTACAGTTGATGAGTTTATCTTTCAATTGAAGTTAAAGTTAACACCTTTTGCTTATTAAATAAAGTGAGGAATGTTTAAAAGTTACATTATTTTTTATTTGCTTTTTTGAGTTTCATAGACCAACAAATGTCTATGAGAGGAATACTGAGAGTGTTAGCTAGGTATATGTGTTGATGACCTGATGCAGGAAGTTGATGGATGCCAATGGCCATAGATCCTACGATGTTACGTTACGTAATCCGTATTAGTGTTGCTTCGGCATCCAAAATGCGTACAACAAACAAGTAGAATAGTTTACCAGCACCTGTCTTTTCATCTGACTACAATGTGGGTGTCTTCAATGTAAGAGTGAATTGGCTTTTGTTAAGCTTAGTCAGTGCTCTTTACTACCTTCAGTTGCATTAACACTTTCTATTGGGTGGGATAGAAGTTAAGTACTGACTTCTAATTGTTAATAATTTAAAATTAAAAATTTTGTACAGCGGAATTCAATATAAGTTATTAAGAATAACTCGAAAACTATTGGTCTGACCTTGATCAAATTCATATGGGATCACATGAGAAGTACCAGCTTCCAAATAAAAAAATAATCATCGAAATCGGTTCACCCAGTAGAAAGTTATGAGGTAACACACATAAAAAAACATACAGTCGAATTGAGTACCGTCTCCTTTTTGGAAGTCGGCAGAAAAATAAAGCTTTTAATGCAACATAAAAAAATGTGTTGAATTTTCAACTAAAGCTATGCTGGATACTGAATGAAGATGCTCATTTAAAAGGTCTTTTGAACCATTGTGCCAAGTTGCAACAAGATTATACGCTGAAGAAGCTTCATATATTTTAATAAATGAATGGAATTACCAAGACAAGTGAGAATGCTGTTACACCGAAGAATTTGTAAGGTTGTATTACAAAGTCTTTATTAAATTTATAGTGCAATCATAAAAGAGAATCCACTTGCTACGAAAACACATTTTTACACTACTTTTATATTATTACTTATATATATATATATATATATATATATATATATATATATATATATATATATATATATATATATATATATATATATATATATACATATTATTAGGATGCTACCATAAGATGGCTTTATAAATTTAAGTCATTTGGGGTTCCATTTACATTTACCGTAATTTATTAAAAACAATAAACAATATAAAAATAACTACTACCTTATGTTGCCTTGGACATTTTTGATTATAGCTAGATATATTATTATGTATAGTCATCGGCATACAAGACCATAGGATACGCTATGCATCTTGAATAATTATTAATATAAAATAAAAGAGAAATAAATGTGGCCCTAAATGGCTTCCCTATTGACTTCATATATCAAGACGTAGATTTATTAATTTTTTCCCCGGAGTTGTCTCAGTAAACTGTTGTAGGTATGTTTTTATTTACTTAAAATATTATCTTCTCATGTCTGTTAGTGTAAGTCGTATATTTTCTTCTATTTTGTAAATTCCAAATTATCAAATATATTATTAATTATAGAACTCTTTAATTATTATTTTTATAGAATAAGGGTAACAAAATGCCACACAGCCCACCTGATGGTTTAGATGAACGTGTACGTGGATACTGTGATCTATAGAAGTCTAAATCTATAGTCGCTTAAAAATCAAAATGATAATGCGTTGTCATCCCTGATGACTAAGATGAAATGTCTCGTTTCCAGTAAAAAGGGTCCTCCGTTTCGCTACACTCACCATATGCAACACAGTGGAATTAAAGTTGCTATTTACACTTTATTCCGTGAGAGCTTAGTCCTACCCCGTTCAAGCTGACCAAATTCGTACTACAAACATAACATAGCTCCAGCGTGGCTCCACTACGTAAAAAAAGTATCAGGAGTAAGTGATTGTGATTTTTAAGGTCCGATATAAATTTGTAATACTCGTTATTGCAAGAGAATTTAAAAGAAAATATTTGCCGTAAGTTACGGTGTAAATGTGGAACAACTTCATCATAGCATAGCTTATGCGGCTCTCACTTTAAATGTAAAGTTTTGAGTGAGTATTTGATCCTTGCAGCAAGGAGCTATTTGAAATGAATGAACATAACTTATCATAACATTTTATAAATATGGGTTGATAAATTTTCTCCAGTTTATGTTTGCCTAGTATAAGTCCACGAGAACCATTTATATGAAACAAAATTCATTCACCATTAATTACTATCAAAAATCAATTGCTGAACGAAGGCCTACTTCATAGTTACCTCATAGAAATTCGATCTGGAGAACTATCCCACTGCCTCTTTCACGTTTATGTTTGCCTAGTTCTATTTCTACTAATCACAAAAAATCAAACATCATTCTACTTTAGGCCAAAAACCGTTTACATGAAATAAATAATTTTGACAAAAATAAACTGGCAGGTAGGTTGTGATTAAAAATTCCATCACTTACCAGTAAGAGTATTGGGAAGAAAATTCTCAGTAGTCTTACCAGTAAGTACTACTTGATAAAACTACTGGGACTGCCCGCAAAACTCAATTCCTTAAGGCCAGATAATCGCTTTTTGGCTAAATGATCTCAGATCCACAAAACTCAAAATATAAAAAAAATCTTGAAAACTACATATCTCTGTATAAAAAGCCACTAGGACGTGCATCAGTGCGTTCATCATTATTATACGTTAATTAAGACTAAAATGACAAAAGAAATCGTGCCGAAGGCTACTAAAACCAATCCTTAGATTTATTATGCGTATTTTTGTTGTAGATATAATTTTTTTTTTGAAAAACGTTACACTAGGATTTTCTCCTGTATCGCGGAGGCAGTTTACAAACACAAATTTCACAAGGACAAACATCCAGACCCGGAACAATCATTTGTAGGCCATACAAATACTTGTTCCTTGCGGGATTCGAACCCGCGCCCCCCAGCGCAGCAACTCATTGCTACGCCACTGCGCCACGGAGCCGTCATTAATTTTAAGATTCTCAGTCTTAATATGACCTCGGTCAATTTCGACTACCGAAGTTAACGATTTAAAAGAGCAGTGAATATTGATGGACTAGAAAATATGCCCGTGTTAAACTTAACACGGGCATATTTTCTAGTTACTCTTCCTTCACTACAGGACACATAAGTAAATCTGCGTTAAGAAATACAACCAATACTATTGGTGCGGCGAGGACCGAATACAAATTCTTTCTTTATTCTATATTTCATTAGAGCCTTTTGCGACATCTATTGGGTGATATGGGGTATTGGATATCCTAAAACCACCACTACATGGTTTATTCGATTATTCTTTATTGTATAAAATTTATTAAATTTATGGACTGGTGGTGCAAAATACCACCTGACAGTTTTTGAATTAGTGGAAAAAGACGCTAAGATGCGTATTGTTGCTCTAAATCTGGTTAAGGCCAACCTTACTAGTCTCTGACACAAGCGCAAAGTTACCAGCCGCCAGCGACATATTTTCTGTAGAAGCCTTTCGGTGTTTCACAGTAAATATTTCGAAGAGTGTGCGCAGGAATTGCACGACTTAATTCCTCCCTCTCTCTTTCAACGTCGGACAATCAGACCCACCCCACCCAGTTGTTTTTTGCCAGTACCCACCCGATTGTTGTAGACATATCACGCATTCAGACCGATATCGATATCGTTCATCATGCATACAGTAAGGAAGTTGAATAATTTGCTAGCATTTTCATTCAGACCTTTTCATTCGATTACAATGTGGGTGTTTTTCACGCAAAAGGGCATAGGGCTTTTGTTAATCTATGCCAGTTCATTTTGTCATCTCCGCCTATATTACTAATTATCATCAGGTAAAGTCAAGCACTGGTTAAATACACATAGTTAAAAAAAAAACAACAACAGAAGATGATGACAATGAGGCCTAATAATTTTCTGCTCACCAGATGTCACTAGTTGACACTGAGGTAAAATTATTTGTTACGCAATGTAATTTAATTGAGAAGTTGGTTTTTAATAATAGTTTTATCAGTTTTTAGAGTATTATATTAATACACAAAACACTGCGTCGGTGGTTTGCTCTTTAATTTTTTGCACATTTTTAACTTTTTTTTTAATTTTTGTACTTTTATGAATATCTGTGGTTTGGCTTATTTGTTTTTAATCTTATTAATATAAAATATAGCTAATAGTATAGAAGGAAACAATAACCTTTAAATTTTCCGAACAAATTAACGTCACCGCTATGAAATCTGTAAAAACATATTATACCTCACTTTCTGGTGGCGTCGTCCTGGTAACAGAAAAAGTCGTGGATTCGCCCTCATTGAAACACGGAATAAAATGAACAAAGACGGGCATAATGGGAAAAGAAATAGCGTTATACAAGTAGGAAGTAACTACTTATAAAGCTTATAGCGAGTGCCAACCCTCTTAGCTACCATGTCTCCTAAATTATACTCTTTAAATGTCGCTAGTGACACCGTAAACATCGAGCTCGTGAATAAAAATAGTAAATAAATAGTTTTATCGTGATAGTAGCCGTAAGTTTGTTATCATTCAGTATAATTGGTGCTAATATATACTATATAATGTTATCTGTGAAAAAACTGTAAGATTAATTGCGTAAAGGGCTAGAATCCAGAGCCGTAAAGCCAGTTTAAAAAAAATATTAATTGCATAATCAAACAATTTAAAGTGAAGTGTAAAAACTAGTGCAAAACGATAAAAACTTAGTGATTCTAACAATTGAATAGTCCCGTGAGTTGATTTTTACTTTAGTTATACCTAATCAAACAAATATATCAATTTAAATTACACAAATCTAAAATTACATACAATAATTCTATGTAAGACCGTTACTCGAAAATTTGAAAAAAAAAAACTACACGATAAATACATCATAACATTATTCATAACAGTGCCATCTAGTAAGGTGTAATTGAACTGCACATACCACTTAATAACATGACATCTAAATTCAATGTGTAAACTATAAATAGCGACCACAAGATGCTGGTAATAATAACATGTTACTCGTATAAATGTAAAAACTTAGTTGATATAAAGAAAACTGCACTATTTTCATTATGTAAAAATAGATACGATTTGGACTGTGATGGCTATCCGGTAAAAACATACCGCCTAATGGATCAAGAAAGAAAAAACAAAAGGCGATGTAAAACATGTAATAAAAAAGACTTGAATAACGAAATAACTAATATCACAGTGAGAAAAAACAAAACCTTACCGGACAATGTAATACAAAGATCTTTCTTTGTATTACATTGTCCGGTAAGGTTTTGTTTTGAAACAATATTTTAAAACTTTACAGGATACATCTTACACATTGAATACTCACGGTCTATAATATATCAGATGTGTCATTTTCAACGTCTAGTAAATTGTTAAAAAATGTAGATGGCACAATCACTGAGATAACGTCAATCTCAAAAACGAAATCCCTAAGGCACTAAGAGCGGATGAAATGCCTAAATTCTTGGATATTTAAGTAAAAAAAATCACAAAAACTGTTCATTTAATCCGTATAGAAAAAATACAGTGTGACAGAAGAGGATTTAATAAATGTTTTTAATTGAATAAAATTGTATTTTATCAACCCCTTATGAGGGGCACACTGAAATGATCGGGAATAGAATATTTCGGATTGAGTTGCAATAAAACCTTTTTTTTAGAATTTGAATACTGGCCTCTTAGAATCTTAATGACATTAAAACAATTAAAAAAAATGTTTAAAAACAAAATCTATGTTGGTTTAAAGTTGACACGTCGTTAACAGAAATGGAGCTCACACGTGAACATTTCCGTGCCATAATTTATCACAATTTTCGTCGCGGCTTATCTCAAGATAAATATCTCAGCGAACTTGTTTCGATTTATGATGTTGAAGCACCGAGTCAAACGACAATATACCGCTGGTATGCCGAGTTCCGACGTGGTCGTGTGTCGCTCAGCACTGTTTCTTCTGCAGGTCGACCAAGAACAGCGGTCACGCCTGAAAACATCGCAGCTGTGTGAACTATTATATTAGATGACCGTCATGTGACATACGAGCAGATTCGCGCTGTTATCAGTATCGGAATGACTGCAATTCAGTTGATATTACATAATGAGCTGTGTGTAAGCAAGCTAGTTTCCCGCTGGGTTCCCCACAATTTGTCAGAAGAGCAAAAGGCGGCTCGTGTAGATTGGTGCCGGAATACTCTGCAACACTTCAACGGAGGGAAGTCAAATGCCGTTTATAATAACGTGTCAGGTAACGAATCATGGATTTATTCATACGAACTTGAAAGAAAACATCAGTCAGCAGTTTGTGTCTTCGAAGACGAGGTCAAACCAACGAAAGTGGTTCGCTCCCGCAGCGTGTCAAAGAAAATGGTCGCTACGTTTGTCTCGAAAAAGTTGTTGCTACCAAGTTGCTACAATTCCTTTACAGGAACACAGAACGGTTACCGCTGAGTGGTATATCATGGTTTGTTTGCCAGAAATGATAGCCGAACTCCGAAAAAATAACCCGAAACATCGCATCATCTTGCATCACGATAATGCGAGATCCCATACGGCTCGGAAGACAAATGATTTTTTGAATAAGAAAACGTTGAGCTGATGAGCCATCCTCCATACAGTCCTGACCTGCCGGGCTATTCACAATCGTCTCGGAAAGCGAATTCGACTCGGATTCGATAACTTCTCGCACCGAAACCAATAAACGCTATTCACATTTAACGTTCGGATGAAGGTCACTTAGATACAGCCCATAACTATTGTATCGTCATTTAGTTACATGCATTTACGAATTTTGTAGATAAATAGGCTTTTGTATTTTTTTAGAGTAACGCCTAAACAAAAACATAATGCAATATTTTGGTGTTAGCCATTGATATCGAATATAAAAAATATATAATTTAACTATATAATAAATAACAAAAAAACTGAGATATGTCTCGTTTCACAAAGCAGCATATATATATATATTTGTGATAGAAAACTTATAAAAACACACCTTTCACAAAAATTCAGCTTTACGATTAAGTGCAAATATTGAAGTAATTATATGAAAATACGTCTTATAAATAATTGTAATTAATTTTTGTTACCTAACTTATAATTAAAAGGGTTTATTTATCTCTTCTAATCATCAATATTCGAAAAGTTTTCGCCAGCCTCAGAGCTCTCGTAAAGTTTCCGATGCAAACTGTCACAATTATCGTAAACAAACGTCAAAGAACGCCCCATAAAAAAAACCCAGACCCGACAGAAACGAGACATATCTCAGTTTTTTTGTTATTTATTATATAGTTAAATTATATATTTTTTATATTCAATATCAATGGCTAACTCCAAAATATTGCATTATGTTTTTGTGCAGGCGTTACTCTAAAAAATTACAAAAGCCTATTTATCTACAAAATTCGTAAATGCATGTAACTAAATGACGATACAATAGTTATAGGATGTATCTAAGTGACCTTTATCCGAACGTTAAATGTTAATAGCGTTTATTGGTTTCGGTGCGAGAAGTTATCGAATCCGAGTCGATTTCGCTTTCCGAAACGATTGTGAATAGCCCTGCTGAGCCCAAACGATTTCTTTCCATTCCCTAGAATGAAAGATTTACTACGCGGTCAACGGTTTGAAGACCCCGAAGCAGCTGTGGAAGCGTACAAATCAGCAATTTTGTCAACATCAACTTCAGACTGGAATTACTGTTTTAATGATTGGTTTACACGAATGGAAAAGTGTATTAAGTTGAACGAAGAATAATTCGAAAAACAATGAAATAAAATTTAGCTATACCGTGCATGTGGTTTTTCTTATTCCTAATTACTTCAGTGTGCCCCTCGTATTAGAAAAAAAAATCTCTAATCCTTGTTAAACTCCAAAACGGCATAAGCTTGTTTAAAACATGAACGTCCGAATTCTTATCAAAGCTAATTTATCTTTACATAAATTACGGTTTTAACAAATTTAATATGTTTATTTCTTTAATTTTTTCTCTAAGGGACTCTTTACAATTTAAGTTATAAATTTCCCGTACGGCTCTCTTTTGCAAAACAAATATGGCTTCAATGTCAGTCGCATTACCCCATAGTAAAATTCAGTAAGATATATAACCTTCGTTAACTATGACATCAGGTCGTCAAACACCTCAACCCCCTCTGTAATCATGGTGCTCTAGAGTGCCCGAAATGTTGGGAATAAAAAAAACTTAAACGCGATAAAATCCGTAAAATAAATAATGTTGAAATATTTTGTGTAAGCCAAATGAACCTCTGTTTTATTTTTCACTCTCGCTGTTTTAACTCACTTTCAACCTATACACCACTCAATTACACAACAAACGACTACGTTTTGTAGTGTTATGCTACTCACGTATCATTTTACATTATTTTAAATTCATTTTTCCATTCTGTTTCGATTTTCTGCATTCACCTCAAAACTGGATATTTTACATCACCTTTATTTCCATAGGATCCTGTAACGATTTTAAACCATAAGAACACAATAACAAATCATTTCTACTTCGTATTTTCACATTATCAGCACTTTTAAATTGGTGTCAATGGAGTCTACCTTTTTTCGATCTTTTAGCTAGTTTTCCGTAACTCTACAATCTTGGACTTTGTGTGGGCAGTTGCGCTACCTTTTTTCCTATATCAATAATATCTCATTTTCCACTTAAATCTTACCGTTTTCTTATTATAAACCAAAAACAAAAATTTGACATATTTTGTCTTTCTTATTTATATCGTTTCCATGGTAATTATATTCAAATTTGCTACCGATCTGTTATTCCTATTTCGATAAATTCCACATAAATCCTCTTTTCTCTTGACCATTTACAAAAAATTTGCGTATAATTTAAATAATTTTTCCGTTCTCTCTAGAAAGGTATAAAAGCCGAACAATCGGTGAAGAAAGGCAGTCTCGCTTCAGTTCGCGAATTAGAAGTATCTCCTAAAGGCCTTATCCCGGGGCCGCACTGCCCCGGGATCCTGCAAGCCTCCATTTACACGTGAAGTCTTCGGCGAAGCCTTCTTAAAACTCGGGCCGCGCCACTCCGGAATCCTACAAGCCTCCATCTACCTCGGAAGTCGCTTCGAGTCTACTACAAGCGCGGGGGCCACACTACTCCGGGCACTACTACTACTTACTCCAGGCGCCGAGTGCACCTACCGCCGGCGCTACCTTTGGGCGCTGCAACTGCTGGCTCTAAGCGTTGCGCGCCCCTTCTCCAGGCGCTACGTGCGCCGGCTCCGGACGCTGCGTGTACTGGCTCCAGGCGCTGCGCGCCGTCGCTGCTAAGAAACCTACTTCTACAAGCGCAAACGGCGTGTGCTGGCTTCAGGCGCTGCGTGCCGTCGCTGCTAAGAAACCTACTTCTACAAACGCAACGTGTGTCGCTTCGACTTTTAGGCCCCACTTCAACGCTATATTCCCCTATTCTCTCACCTTTATTTTTTTTTATAATCTAATTGTATTCTCACTTCATCCATCATCATCCTCACATCATTTTTTTTATAAAATTGTAAATACCTTTTATAAATTTAAATATATTGTTTTTCCTGGCTCTACTTTTGTTGTTTTGTTGTACTTAGGTTAGGTTCTATTTTTTTTAATTGTCGCTTCACGACAGTTTAGAAGGCGGATACTGATTTAATTACCTAGCTAATTTATCCTGTAAAGCTGTGTATTCACGGTTGGTTTATTTAAGTTTCATTTTGATAAATTTTATTAGTTTCTTATTGTAAGCCATGGCTTGTCTACAATTCCACCTGGTGGTGAGTGGTGATAAACGTACACGTAAAAACGCTTTGACTTAGCGTAAAAACATTTAACTAGCTTAGCTTAACTTTTGAGAGGATTGATGGTCTATCAAGTCTGATGTAATGGTTGGAACGATCTTGAACATGTTGAAAAACTGCAGACTTTTAAAGCTATATTAAGTTACTTGATCATTTTTGTCCTATAATACTCGTATATGAGAGATTCACAACCAAGCTTGTACATTCCTGCATTTTGTAGAGAGATATTATACTTGACGGATCGTAAGAACTGACCTTCTTCGGCGGCCGTGGAATGCTAGGAGAGAGATTAGGCGCACAACCAAGCCTTACGTTCTTTCTGAGCCCAAGGGCTCCAAACTGCCACTAAAAGTTTTTTTCGCTGAAAATTCCAATAACTAATTTGTTGGTTTTGTCCGAGGTTCTTATCCTAGACTTTATGATCAGCAATTACACATACGACTACTAAACCAACGAGCTAGTCATCTTACAGCCATCTTCTTAGACATGATGAGGACCTGTGCTCAGCTGAAGGGCGTATATAGGCTGTTACTTTACTTTCACTTTTCTTGAACAGCAAACCTTATATTAGCAACTGAATGAACCCAAAATTTGCGGTTCACGCGCTTATGTACACTGCAATAAATTAAAGCGGCATTTACATTTTACCCCAAACTAACCGTCTCCCCGGCACTCTCGGAAGTTTGTTCTTCGGGAGTCATTCGGAAACAAGTCAATATTTATTCGCTTTTAAATATTCAACAGGGAAGTGCGTATAGCTTCATATTAAGGGATTAAGCGTTAGTTCGCTTGAGGGAATTATTTATTATGAATATAGACGGGGTTACACTGGAGCCGCAGTTATTTTTATTCACCAAAGATTATTTGATAAGGGTTATTATTATATTTTTTTCTTTTTAAAAATTATAGTAGGTACTAAAGAGTATATTGTTGAGAATAACCCCCAGGGGAGTAAGGTGATCGTTGCCACGCTGTTTCTAAATGTTTTCATATTTAATTAGACTACATATTATATGGATTTTTTTTCTTTAAAATAGCCCGTCTGGGTTTCTTGCTGGATTTTCATAGGAAAGAGGTTATTTCTCAAAGACGTTTTTATGCCGTAAAAAAGATTAGAAGTCTAACTAGTGTTGAAACAGCTAGACTAGTTTACTTTAGCTATTTCCATAGCATAATGTCGTATGGTATTTTGCTATGGGGACACGCAGCTGACACTGAAATTATATTTGTTTTACAGAAGAGCGCCATAAGAGCAATTTATGATATAAATCCTAAAGAGTCGCTGCGACAAAAATTTAAGGAAATTAATATATTAACTTTGGCCTCTCAATACATTTATGAAAATGTAATGTACGTACACAAAAATAAAAGTAGTTTTATAAAAATAAGTGATATTCATTCTGTAAATACTAGGAACAGACACAAGCTAGTAGTGTCAGTTACTCGACTCCATCGAGTCAGTAATTCATTCTTGGGACGATGTATACGCTTTTACAACAAAATTCCAGAAAATATACAAAATTTAACCTGCTCAAAGTTCAAAAACTTTATTAAACTAAGTTTGTATAAAAAGGGTTATTATAATATTAAAGAATTTATAGATGATAATAACCTCTGGAAATGAGGTGATCGCTACCAAGCTATTTCTAATTTGTTGTGTTGTTAATTTGTGTAACATATATGATTGTAAGCTGTTATTTAAAAAAAAAGTCCCGCTGGGTTTCTTGCTGGTTCTTCCCAGGACAGACGTTTTTTTTCGAACCAGTGGTAATTATACAAAAGAGTGACTTTCAATAAGTAATATTTATAATCTATATTGAATAAAAAAGTTTCTGTTTCTGTTTCCAAAGCAATATGTCCTACGCGGGCCCCATTTTTGTCATGCTGACCCTAAAGTTATTAATGAACCCAAGTAGTTCAAAACCTCTTCTGTCATCAAGCTGCGAACGCACCTTGGTACGTCCGTAATGCCGACCTACATCGGGACTTAGAGCTCCCTACAATCCAGCAATTCCTAAAAACACTCTTTGAGAACTTCTTCAAAGCCTCAGAGTCGCATTCTAATCGTTTTATTCGTGAGGCAGCTACTTACGCAGCCCCACCCCCCTCTCGTTATCGAGTCCGCAGGCCAAGAAACTCTCTCTCAGACCCGCCAAATAAAATTTCAACCGACCTGAACTGCCTCCTGGCGGCTCAGGCCGACTCTTCTTAAATATGCCTAAGTAGGCTCTCCCTCAGCGGCTCTTTGTAGCCGCATGCGCCCAAAGAGGGTCGCTTCCGATCCGGCAAAGCGGCTTAATCAGCCATATTTTGCATGTCCCAAAGGCGGTTTTTAGCGGGTATCACTTAGGTCCCCCCGTAGGTAGATAAAGTGAGTCCCGCATAACCACGACAGACAAGCTGTCGTGGTATGCATAAAAAAAAGGTCGCCGCTCATTCCGCTTGCGCCGCCGCTCTCGAGCGGACGTGTTCAAGTTGACTGCGCTTTCTTCCCCGTACGTTAGTGCCCTTTCGCTCTCGCGCCTCAATTCTCCTGCTCACGCTGCAGTGCAGTCGCTTGTTCTTTTCAGAACAAGACCCTGTTCTTTTCAGAACAAGACCCTGTTCTCAAAAGAGCAGGGATCCCCGACTTTACTGTTTAGAGTAGAACATCTTCCCTCCCCCAACATGTCCACCAGAGACCTTATTAGGTCAATCGTTGCCGCCCTGAACCATTCCCTTGGTCTGGGCATCAAACTGGACGAGACGGTTCTCGCTGCAGTCCAAGCCTCTATTGCCCTCCCCCCGCCCTCCGTCGCGGCCTTTTTGGCAGCCACTCCGGCTGCCCCGCAGTCCGACTCACCCGCGTCCCTCGACATGGACTGCTCCTACGCCGACTCCAGATCCATGGTGTTGACCTTCCGGAAGAGGCCCGCCACAGAAACAAAGTCCAGGGCTGGTTCCTCAGAGTTGTCTCACTCCGACGGAACCAGAAAGTCTGTGTTCACCACAGTGACTTACAAGCGCGGCCGTAAACGCGCAGCGAAAAATCGCACTCCCCCCGTCCCGGTAGCCCCCACCGCTGCCTCAACCTCCGCAGTCCCAGCCGCTGCCTCAAACCCCGCAGCTCCCGCTGCCGTCTCTGCTCCCGTAGCCCCAACCGCTGCTTCGGCCCCCCTAAAGTCGTTAGGCATCCCTCCACCAACCAAGCCAGCATCCCGCTGCGCCTCTACCCTCGCTAAAAAGCAGGTTCAGCCCCCTGTCTTCCTTAGAGACAAAGCAAAATTCACCCGTCTCTCCAAGATCTGCTACGACGCAGGAATCAAGTATGATCAGGCCACCAACCTCAGTGAGGCTAATAAGATCATCTCTCAGTCGATTGACGACTTTCGCGACCTTACCAGGCTATTCATATCTGAGCGTGTGTCCTACCACACGTACGCTCTTCCGGAAGAGCGTAAAGCCAGGGCCGTGATCCGCGGTGTCCCCTTCGAACTCGCCAACGAGGACATCCTTGAGGACCTTAAGTCCCAAGGATTCCCTGTTACCGCCGTGCACAAAATGCACAGCAACAAAGGAAAGAGGTTCCCGCTTGCCCTTGTGATCCTTACCAACGTGCCGGAGGCTTCAGCCATTTTCCGGCAGATACGCACAGTGTGCGGCCTGTCGAGAGTGAGGGTTGAGCCCCCACACAGGCGCGGTTTCCCGGCACAGTGCCACCGCTGCCAACTTTATGGGCATGTGGCGGCCAACTGCTCTGCCCCACCCAGGTGCGTTAAGTGTATAGCTCGAAAGAGTGTCCTCGGCCCCAAAACGCCGAATCCCCACCCGCGTGTGTCCTATGCCAGCAGTCTGGCCACCCGGCGAACTACAGAGGCTGCCCTTGCGCTCCTCACATTCGTCCCAACAAAACAAGCTCCACCACCGGTCAATGCAACGCCCTTCCCCGCCCTCCCGTCAAGAATGCCCCGTCAGGGCCTTTTCCAGTCCTTTCAGGGCCCCTCTCGATCCTCTCAGGGTCCCCAAGGCCCCCTTAGGGCCATCTTCGGCCACCTCCGGGCTTCTCTCAGCTTTCGCAGCCTCCAGTCTTCCCCTGGGGCCCCAAAAAGGCCGACCCTCCGTGGTTGATGATCTAAATACGGTGTATTCCGCTATTAGGAATATCAACATCATTGGGGAGTGTAATGTACACGTCAATAAAAGGCAGAGATCTGGTAACGACTGATTATTGAAAACTTAAATTAACCCACATCACATTTATTATCGAAGTACCGACATAACACTTTTCCCCTATATTTTAAATAATCTAACTCAAACAAACTAAAGACATGCCATTTTTTGAAGTAAAAAAATAATAAACTACAATGTCAATACAACAATGTGTAAAGGAAACACCGTTAAATTCTCTAAACATGGTTGATGAATGATGGTACAGTAACTAGCTACATAATATATATATATATATATATATATATATATATATATATATATATATATATATATATATATATACATATTTATATGAACGAGATGCCAATATATTACATCAGATAAACTTATATTTATATCTATCTACGAGTATATTAAATATCGATAGTTGCAACATGTGATTCACTCCTCATTAGTAGCAGTGCAATAATGAGTGTGATGTAAGAAAACAAACCATAAAATAACTTTACATCTCTCCGCATTACGCGGCATTGGCAAATTAAATTGACAAGTTAAATGTAAAATTTAACAGTGGTAGAGCCACGCGGCAGCTTTTGCTGTCGCACGGATGGGCCGGCTCGAACCGGGGTAGTACAACGACCTCACAGAAAACAAGCGTGAAGTAGAGGTTTACCTTTGCGTTTCGCTTGGTGAGTGCAGGTGGCCGGAGGCCTTTTTTACTGGAAATGAGGCATTCCATCTTAGTCCTCACGGGTGACAAGGCATCTACATTTTGATTTGTAACAGAGGATAGATGTAGATATCTATGGGCCGCAGCAACCACTTACCATCAGGTGGACTGTGTGCTCGTTTGTCACCCTTATCCTATAAAAAAAATAAAAAATGTAGCCTTTCTATAGATATGATTCTACGGTGTTTTCGGTTGTTGTCTGTTGGTGTTGTCGTCACGTCTTTCAGACACAGATCTCGAGGGAGGCGACTGCTGTGCCAGGTGCCATTCTTCTGCGACTTGATCGTCCTAATCAGTGTCAGGCTTCGCCATTGGCTCTGTATCAGTTTTGTCATACGCCTCCTCTTCCAACTTTGACAATGAAAATCTGGACTTTGGATGTTTAGTTGTTAAGATTTGATCAATGTGTCTCATGTGTACGCGACCATCTTGAGACTTTACTGTATAAGAAACTGGACTTTCTCGACGTACCACCGTCCCTTCAGTCCACTTACCCCGGTTTTGAGAATAGTTCTGTAGTAGCACGGGATCTTGGGGCTCAGCCACCCGCAGAGCCGTGTCCCGTCGCCGCTCACTAATCTTCTGTCGCTGTTGCATCAAGTCTCGTGTGTCAGGACGCAGCAGGTCCAGTCGACCATGCAACCGTCGTCCGAACATATGCATTGCGGGCTCGCACCCAGTGGTACTATGTTCAGTGTTTCTATATGAGAAAAGAAATTTACTGAGTGCCGTATTAACATTTTCACTATCAACTTGGGCCTTTTTTAATGTCCTCATAACCAGTTTCACGGTGTTTTCAGCCGCCCCATTGCTCGATAGGTGATATGGTGTAACTAGGGTATAACGAATACCGAATATTTTTAAAACTCTCCAGTAGTGCAGGGGAGCCGGGGCGGGAGCTGAGCGCTGCGACCGGCATGCGACGCATTCCTGTACTGTTCGCTCGATATCAACGTCCAATGTTTCTCATCAGACATAATTTTGCGCTATTTGCTTCATTTTTACGATGCCTGGGTGGCTGTCGTGAATTTCTTTCAAAATTGACAATCGTAATGATTTCGGAATTATTACCCGGTAACCCCAAATTAGGCAACCTTAATCCACACAAATATTTTCCTTACGATTAAAATATGCTTTTTTAGTTTAAATATTACTAGTTTTTGGCCAGCCGAACGTAACCATATATTTTACCCAATAAGGAATCTTTTGCTGTCTCAATTTTAATGTCTTTAAAACTAAGTGGAAAATTTTCTTGCACACAATTAAGGTAACTACAGTCGCTGTCCTCACATTTGAGTCTGCCTCTAGTAGAATTCAAAGGAAGACGAGAAAGCGTCGTGATAATTTTGAACTGATTTAATAAATTCGATTTTAAAATTATAAGCAGAGAGCTGAACGGTATAACGCTGTAGTCTACTTGCGGTTGTCACAGGTATTCCTTTATTCGGCCGAAAGATTGTAACGTGGTAGAGCCATGTTGCAGTTATATTAGTAGTATAGTTGTAGCACGAATGGGTCAGCTCGACCGGGGAAGGACCATGCTCTCACAGAATACCAGCGTAAAATAGCAGCTTAAAACTGCTGTGTTTCGTATGGTGAGTGTAGAGAACCGGAGACCCTTTTTACTGGAAAAGAGGCATTCCATCTTAGTCCTCACGTGTGACAACGCATCTGCATTTTGATTCACAAACGAGGATAGATGTGGATGTCTACGGGCCACAGCAACCACTTACCATCAGGTGGACTGTATGCTTGTTTGTCACCCTATACTATAAAAAAAAGATGTAACTCAATGGACGATGATCACTACGCAAAATAAACTGTCTCCCATATAAGTATCGGTGGTACTTGCGCATACCGAACACAATTGCGAGTGCCTCCTTGTCCAGCTGAATCCAGAAATTCTATATTTACTTTGAATGATATACATATTCATTTGGAAATAATATTGAATAGATTAGAATGATTTTTTTGTTCAATTTTGATTAATAGATAATACTTATTGAAGGTCAATTTTTTATTTACCACTGGTTCGGAAAATAAATCTACCTCTATATATATCATTCGCATAATAAAAATAGAAATAAACATTTTATGGCAACGTGGTACAACCATGCCGCAGCTATATAAAATGAATAGTTGTAGTACAAATGGGCGGCTCGACCGAGGAAGTACCACGCCCTCACAGAATACCACCGTAAAATAGCAGCTTAATGCTGCTGTGTTTCGTATGGTGAGTGTAGAGAAACGGAGACCCTTTTTACTTGAAAAGACGCATTCCATTATAGTCCTCACGGCTGACAACACATCTGCATTTTGATTCGCCAACGAGGAATAGAATAGAATAGAATAGAATAGAATGATTTTTATTCAATATGGATTATTACATAATACTTATTGAAAGTCATTATTTTATTTATCACTGGTTCGGAAAATACCTCTGTCCTGGGAAGAACCAGCAAGAAACCCAGCGGGAATTTTTTTATAAACATAATTTCACTTAACAATGATTTTGTTTATACAATTTTAAACGAATTTTCATAGAACCAGCATGGTGGCGATCACCCTATTCCCAGGGGTTATTTTCATTCATGTATTCCTTGATATTATAATAACCCTTTTTGTACAGTTTTTCTTTAATTAAACTTTTAAACTTGTTTATTGACAAACTTTGAACATGTTCTGGGATTCTGTTGTAAAAGCGTATACATTGCCCCATAAATGAATTACTAATTCTGTGGAGTCTAGTAAGTGGCATTACAAGCTTATGTTTGTTCCTAGTGTTTAAGGTATGAACATCCTTATTCTTATTAAAACTATTTATGTTTTTATGTACATACATTACATTTTCATAAATATATTGCGATGCCAAAGTTAATATGTTTATTTCTTTAAATTTTTCTCTAAGGGACTCTTTACAATTTAGATTATAAATCGCCCGTACGGCTCTCTTTTGCAAAACAAATATAGCTTCAATATCAGTCGCATTACCCCATAGCAAAATTCCATAAGACATTACGCTATGAAAGTAATTAAAATACACTAACCTAGCTTTCTCAACATCTGTGAGACTTCTAATCTTTCTTACAGCATATGCTGTAGAACTAAGTCTGCTTGCTAATTTAGATATAAGGGGGCCCCATTGAAGTTTCGCGTTAATAGTAATACCGAGAAAAACAGTGGTATCCACAAGACTGAACTCTACCCCATTTAAGAGCACATTGGTTTTCGAATGTTTTACATTAGGTATTGTAAATTTAATACATTTTGTCTTATTGCCGTTTTAGAGCAAATTGTTGGCGTTAAACCAATGTACTAGTTTCGATAGAGCATTATTTACATCGTCATATTTAATTGACTGTCGTTTCAGTGTGAAAATTAAAGAGGTATCGTCAGCAAATAATACTATATCGTGATTGTCCCCTACAAGATAAGGTAAGTCATTAATATAGATTAAGAACAGGAATGGGCCAAGAATCGAGCCCTGAGGAACGCCCATTGATAATACCGATCCGGAGGAACATTTACCATTAATGACGACTTTTTGACTTCTGTTACTTAAATATGAAGTAATAAGTTTAAGCGCGAAATTTTTTACACCGTAACGGTGTAGTTTCCTGATTAATGTATCATGATGAACACAATCGAAAGCCTTGGAAAGGTCACAGAAAATACCTAAGGCATCTTGTGAATTCTCCCAGGCATTAAAAATATATTTCATAAGCTCAACACCGGCGTCGGACGTCGAGCGACCCCTTGTAAAACCAAATTGATTTTTATGAAGTAATTTATTTGTATTAAAAAAAAATTAACAATTGATCCAAAATTATTTTTTCAAAAATTTTACTTAGAGTTGGTAGTACAGAAATAGGTCTATAATTAGCGGGGTCCAATGTACTACCAGATTTAAATAAAGGTATTACTTTCCTATACTTCATTAAATCAGGAAACGTACCAGAATCGATACAAGTATTAAAAATAATAGCAAGATGAGGTGCAATTAAATCTATTATGGACGCAATCACTGTAACGGAAATCCCCCACAAATCTGCGGTTTTCTTTACATCAATGGTTTTGAAGTATTTTACAATATTATGCGGTAATATTTTTCAAATCTAAATTCTTTTAAACAGGTATTAACATTCTGTTTAAGTAATGACTCGGCGACAGTTGGAGAAGTATTCAATGACTCTGTTGTCAAGATAGGAACATCAGTGAAATATTTCTCAAACACCGCTGCAACTTCTTGATTTGATTTAGTCAATTCATTAGGATAGATGTAGATGTCTATGGGCTACAGCAACCATTTACCAGCACGTTGACTATGTGCTTGTTTGTCACCCTAATCCTCTAAAAAAAAAAACGATTACCATATAGAATACACTAGAAAAATTCTCGTTTCTGAACGCTAATAAATGATTTCTCATTTTGAAACTTTACTTGACAGTTCAAATTTCAAAACTTATCACTTAAAAGAAAAAGACCAATTATCGATTCGATTTGAAACGAGCGCAATATAATCGATTCTCGATTAAATTCAGTTATTTCTCTGTGTCAACTAGAAAGATAAAAAATATTGTGAACATATCTACAAAAAATTCAAAACTATCAACATGCCAACGAATGACAGTAGCAACAACAATTAAAGTAATCGATCTCAGATCGATATCCCTAATATTCCACTTCAGTATTTATTTATTTATTTTTTTATTTTATAGCAGAGGGGGTAAACGAGCATGCGGCTCACCTGATGGTAAGTGACTACCGCCGCCCATGAACAACTGCAACACCAGGGAGGGAATTGCAGATGCGTTGCCGGCCTTTTAAAAAAGAGTACGCTCTTTTCTTGAAGGTCCCTAAGTCCTATCGGTACCGAAAAATCGCTGATGGTAATCGATTCCACAAGGAAGTCGTGCGAGGAAGAAAACATCTTCTAAATCGCACAGTGGTGGACCGCCAATCAACCAGATGGTGTGGATGGTATCGGGAGTTCTGCCGCGATGTGCGTTCGTGAAATTTGGCGGCTGGGATTAAATCGAACAATTCCTCAGAGCACTCCCCATGGTAGATGCGAAAGAAAATGCAAAGGGATGCAACATCTCTTCGCAGTGCCAATGAATCGAGCCGATCGGAAAGGGCTCGGTCGTCGACGATTCGAGCCGCTCTGCGCTGGATGCGGTCAAGTGGAAGGAGCTGGCACTGGGGAGCCCCTGCCCAGAGATGGGAACAGTATTCCATGTGAGGCCGAACCTGCGCCTTGTAAAGTTGCAGGCTGTGTGCCGGCATGAAATAATGTCCCGCTCTGCTGAGCACGCCATGCTTTTTAGAGGCCAATTTGGCCTTGTCTTCCAAGTGACCACTAAACTGCACGTCACTCGATATGTCGACTCCGAGGATACCGATACTGGCTGAGGCAAGAAGGGGAGTGCCTTGAAACTGAGGAGATACGACAAAGGGGTTCTTTTTAGCGGTAAACGCGCAAACTTGTGTCTTCTGAGGATTAAACTGGACTAGATTTAGTCGCCCCCAATCCGAGACTTTGTTCAGCAAAGACTCGACTTCAGACACAAGTTTGTTCCGGTACTCGGCGACGTTTTCGCGACGTATAGAGCATCACCAGTGCTGTCATCAGCATAGCAATGAATGTTACCAGTTAGCAACATATCATTGATATGCAGAAGAAACAGCATTGGCGATAGCACACAGCCTTGTGGAACACCAGCGTTAATAGGCTTGTAGTCAGAACATGCACCGTCTACAACGACCTTGATGCTCCGATCTGCAAGGAAGCTGGTGATCCAATTGCACAATTTCTCGGGAAGCCCATAGGAATGGAGCTTCGAAAGAAGCGCTTTGTGCCAAACCCGATCGAAGGCCTTCGCAATGTCCAGACTAACGGCCAACGCTTCCCTCTTGGACTCTTCTGCCTCCGCCCATCTATGAGTCAGGTAGACCAGAAGATCACCAGCTGATCGACTCCGACGAAAACCGTATTGGCGGTCGTTGTTGTTATTATTTTAACTTTCTTTAATCGTTTGACCATTTTGTTTCCCAAATAATCACAGCTTTTCTTTGTTGATTTTGTACTGATCCTGCTTTATACCTTTAAGTAATTATTGTGAAAAATAGCCTCTTACAGTGTAATTACAGTGGAAAATTGCCTGTTACAGTGTACGTAATACATAAAATCACTTTTACTTATTCTACAATAACTCAGCTCCTAGATTGATAAATCTTGCCAGATTTTCAGCTATGAAGTGTTTATATATAAGTTTTCGAATGGTCCATCTTTCATCTTGTTAGCATCCGGGTCCAAGATTGTATGGAGAGTCTCCTTCTCCTTTACAAAATTTGTCAATAAACAAGTTAAAACGTTTTATTAAAGAAAAATTGTACTAAAGGGTTATTATATTATCAAAGAATATATAAATTAAAAAAAAAACCTCTGGAAACGAGGTAATCGCCACCACGCTGGTACTATTAAAACTTATTAAAAATTTGTACGAACAAAATGACTGTAAAGTATATGTTTAAAAAAAGTCCCGCTGGGTTTCTTGCTAGTTCTTCCCAGGACAGAAGTATTTTCCGAACCAGTGGTAAATAAAAAATGACTTTCAATAAGTATTATGTAATTACCTATATTGAATTAAAATTATTCTATTCTATTCTTCAAGAATCGCAAAAAAGGTGTTTGCTAAAGCGCACCGGAGGTCTAGGTTGAAGTTTCACCTGTAGCAGTTATATGGTAAATTACGTACTAAGAAAATGTGTGAAGCTAGAAAAATTTCAAATCTCGTTTAAAGTGGTGTCAAGATCTAGAAATTCAAGTTCTCTCACATCACTCATATCACGTAAAAAATGATATTCGCTCGTTTTAGAAAAATACCAATAAGTTACGCGAGTACACGAGTTGCCAACTTATTTGTATATTACTTACTACTACTACTTCGCAGATAAATCTCCTCCTGGTTCTTCAAAATCGGCGCTCAACATGGTGCGGAAAAAAGTAAATCATCATCATCATCATCATTACAGCCCTTCACAAGTCCACTGCTGAACATAGGCCTCCCCCAAAGAATGCCACAAAGCACGTTCCTGAGTCACCTGCATCCATCGACTTCCTGCATGTCTTACCAGGTCGTCACTCCATCTCGTGGGGGGACGCCCTACGCTTCGCCTACCGGTACGAGGCTGCCAGTCGAGAACCTTTCTTCCCCATCGGTTGTCGGTTCTTCGAGCTATATGGCCGGCCCATTGCCACTTCAGCTTACTAATCCGTTGGGCTATGTCGGTTACTCTGGTTCTACTGCGGATATCCTCATTTCTGAGTTTATCACGCAGAGAAACTCCGAGCATAGCACTCTCCATAGCTCGCTGAGCGACCTTGAGCTTCCTCATCCGGCCAGCAGTGAAGGACCACGTCTCAGTTCCGTATGTCATCACTGGCAACACGCACTGGGTGTACAGTGTCGTTTTCAAGGTTTGAGGTATACCTGACGAGAAGATGTGCCGTAATTTCCCGAACGCTGCCCAACCGAGTTAAATCCGTCGATTGACCTCTCGGTCGAAGTTGGACTTACCTAGTCGGACTATTTGTACCAGGTAAACATACTCGTCAACAACTTCGAGCTTAGTGTTCCCAACAACTACCGGCATAGGTGTGACATGGACATTAAACATGATCTTAGTTTTGTCCATGTTCATCTTAAGACCTATCCGTTGGGAAACACTATTGAGGTCATTGAGCATAGTGCTTAGGTCCTCCAGCGATTCTGCCATAAGGACTATATCGTCGGCAAATCGAAGGTGAGTGATGTACTCGCCATTGATGTTGATACCGTATCCTTTCCAGTCCAGAAGCTTGAAAACGTCTTCCAATGCAGCGGTGAAGAGTTTCGGGGATATGACGTCACCCTGTCTTACACCTCTCTGCAATTGGATAGGTTTCGTACTCTGGTTCTGTACTCGGATAGTCATCGTAGCTCTACTGTACAAGCACTTCAACACTTCGATATACCGACAGTCAACTTGGCACCGCTGAAGGGACTGCAGCACCGCCCAAATTTCGACGGAATCAAAGGCTTCCTCATAGTCCACATACGCCAGACTTAGTGGCATATTGTACTCTTCGGACTTCTGTACAATTTGCCGAAGGGTATGTATGTGGTCTATGGTGCTAAAGCCCTTTCGGAAAGCGGCTTGTTCGGGAGGCTGGAAGTCGTCAAGTCTGCGCGCAAGACATGTTGCATTGGCTGTGTAAGAATATCCACTGCGCTATATCGTGCCGTGGGTGTCGTAAAAGGCGACAGAGGGATACAAACCTGGGGATGGGCAGCAGCGTCTCCCTAATAACAACAAAAAATAAAAACAGCGGTCCCACCCGCCAAGCGTGGCAAATATGGAAAATATCCTCCCATAAGGCAAATTATGGGGAGCCCTAAGTTCAGCTGTCGACTTTTGATAAGCTGTAACGTAATTAATTATTGTTTAGATGTTTTTCTTTAATATATTTTAATAAATAATGTACCTACTAACCTACATACAAGTCACTATACTAACAAAAATGAGTATTAGTTCTTGTGCTATTATTTATTCTTTTTATTCTGTGGTATTAGTTACTTGACTAAATTATTAAGTACGTCTTCTTATTACCGTAAATATAAGAAATCCTAATACATTTAACTTAGTTTTAAAAGGAAATTTTTACTCAAAGCAATATTATGGAGGAAATTAGCTATTAGTATGCAAAAATATGGTTCCATTAAATTGCAAATTGATTTCATTTGAGAGTAATTATCTCGGAAATAAAGGCCAAATTTCCATCTCTAACAAATTTGTTTTTAAGACGCGATTAAATGTCCTTGAATAACAAATTGTTTTATTTTATAATATAAATAACTGACTTTGTAAAGAAGGGCCTTATAGGTATAATCATTAGAGACAGCTTCTTCTCTTTTGTATTTAATGATATTTCTATTGATTGTAATCTACCATTGATAGATTTCTTATATTTACACGAATACTCGACACTTAATAAAACTAATTTTACAGGTTATATCATTTTTTATTTTTGGTTCGGTCTACGCAGATCTTGAGGTACTTCTGACGCGATAAAACCCGTAAAAATATTTTACTAAATTTATCAATGGATTAGAGTTTTAGAGATGCGGTAGCTGGGCTAAGCCCGGCTCGTGAATTTCACAGGCCAGCAACCCGGGTTCGATCCCTGCCGGAACCAATGAAACTGTTACTTGCAATTTTGAGTGCTGGTTCACCACGTGCTCGGCGGTGAAGGAAACATCGTGAGGAATCCTGCATGTCTGAGATTTAATACAAAGAAATATTTCGAAGATGTGAGAAGTTCGCTAACACGCGTTGGGGCAACGTGGTGGATTTCTTTGCCCTGAAACCCTCTCCGAAATGAGAGGAGGCCTGGGCCCAGGAGTGGGTCGTATGTAGGCTGTAACTTGGCTTTACCTTTTTTAGCGTTGAAATCATCGTGACCCCAGAGATCAAAGTCCAGTGAACATTCTAACTACACGTGTTAGAGCCATGCTGCAGCTATATTAGTAGTATAGTTGTAACACGAATGGGTCGGCTCGACCGGGGAAGAACCACGCTCTCACAGAATACCAGCTTGAAATAGCAGCTTAACACTGCTGTGTTTCGTATGGTGAGTGTAGAGAACCGGAGACCCTTTTTACTGGAAAAGAGGCATTCCATCTTAGTGCTCACGGGTGACAACGCATCTGCATTTTGATTCTTTATTGACGATAGATGTAGATGTCTATGGGTCACAGCAATCACTTACCATCAGGTGGACTGTGTGCTCGTTTGTCTATCCTATAAAAAAAACAAAAAAAAGCATTCCACTGGACTTTGACCTCTCCCGTTTTAGGAAGGATTTGTCTCAGTCGTCACGCTTGGCAGGCGGATTGAAGATCGCAGCACCAGACGTGAGTACCTTTGACGCTGGTATCCATCACTGGTCTGACTATTTTACTTCTGGGGAAAACGAGATAGTGTACTAGCATCTACCAGAAGATATATAAAGATTTATATGATTTTTCCAATGTCACTTTTTTCGACACCTTGGTTATGAAATGGGGCGGTGGATTCTCTTCCTCAGCCACTGTCACTTATAAGGACTTTGACCTCGGAAGGTAAAGGGTATTTAAAAAGTATGAACCTATAGTTATAATTTCAGCAAAAATACGTTCCTCATGTTGTGTGTAGCGGCGCGTTATGCAAACGGACTTCACTCAGCTTATGCTGTTGCCGAAGCAACAGCGCTAGATTAATAAAATGAATGAATCAAAGCCTAAATCGTGCTATGAAAGTTCCGAAGTAAAGCAGTATATATAGAATATCTCCGAACTACCACTCGGAGCAACTCGGAGCGTTGGCCGTTCCCCGAGCCTATCACCTTGCAAGATCACCTTGCACCACACTCGAATGAGGTGAAATATTTGACAGATTTCATAGCGGGGAATAAAGAGTATATAATCACTACGTTTAGCGTGGAAGTTAATTTGTTTGGAAAATGTAAAGCTTGATGTTTTTTTTCTCTGTAATATTAGTTATATATTATAGTAATTAGAATACGAATAGAAAAAACGAATAAACGAAACTATAGATATTCCCAAAAATAGAAAAAATTAAAAAAAAAAAAGAGTTAAAATGTGCAAACAATTAAAGAGCAAACGACCAAGGCATTTATTTGTGTGTTTATATAATACTCTAAAAACTGATAAAAATTTATTTAAAACTATGTTCTCAATTAAATGACAATGCACCGTAGAGCATGTATGAAGAGTTAATAATGAAAGTGGACGAAGCGAAACAAGTAGAATAGAATAGAATAGAATAGAATATTTTTTATTCAATATACATTACATGTGTAATTCTTATTGAAAGTCATTTTTCACTTTACCACTGGTTCGAAAAAAACCCTCTGTCCTGGGAAGAACCAGCAAGAAACCCAGCGGGACTTTTTTTTAAAAATAAATTTTACAATATAAATGATTACGAACTATTTACAAAATTTATTTTAGAAACTGCTTGGAAGCGACCACCTCATTCCCAGGGGTTATTATCAACCATGTATTCATTTATACTATAATAACCCTTTTTATACAGTTTCAGCTTAAGGCGCAGGTTGAGCAAAATGTCGCGCTAGTCGTTATTTGGGCGGTTTTTAGGAGCTATCTACTTTTTATTTAAAAGATATATCAACAAATAAAAAACACATTATATTTCTACATAATCTTGATTCCATAAAAGCTATATCCAATTTTTTTTAAAGGAATAAATATTAATATAATCTCCTTACAACGAAACCACATAAATGTGAAATTATTATTGATAACATGCATCTCCTCGTAAAGTAAGTATTATTTTATTTTGCGATTTACACCAATGGATAGGCAATTTATTAATAAACATTTCTATAGTAATTTTTTTTTCAAAAGACCAAAATTTGATTTTATTATGAAATTATTTTAAAATCTGGGCATATTTACTGCTCACGGGCTTGCTGAAGTCAGTGAGCGCTGAGCTCTTCGACGTGAAGCCCGTGTCGTTAGAGCGTCGACTAACGCATACGCCACGTCATATGAGTCGATAATATTATTACTTATTAGGTTATTTATAGGTAGTATTATATGTTTGTTTTGGGTATAATTTTTCGTATTAGTTATACATATATTTGTTGTGTTTTTTACTGCGCGATGAAGATTTTTGCGTGTATTTTCTTTGAAGTAAATGCAAATAAAAAAATGAAGCACCATTAGCATGTAAGGTTCGAATCCATAATTAAAATTTCGACAAATATTATAATTTACACTATAAAAGGCTAATTCAATATTATCACCCACCCACAATATCTTATCAGGTATAGTACTGCCTCGTTGGTATAGTGGTTGTAGTACTGCTACTGCTGATCATGAGGTCCCGGGTTCGAATCTTGGGTCGGGCCAAAAAGTCAGTTATGAGTTTTTCATTTATGTTCTAAGTTATAAAGTTATAATTAGTATTACTAAGTTATAGTTTTTTGCTAAAATATAGTATATTATTTATTGCTTGTTTTTTCTTCTTTTTCAAAAAATAATTGAGTACATAAGGTGTTCTATACTTATAACTCGGTAAAAAGTACTAATATACCTATTTTTTACTATAAATTTTTAAAACTAAATTTAACTAAAAAGACTAAACTGACCATTTAATTTTTAACTCATAACAGGACATGGGTTTATTTATACTCTAAAAACTATAACTTTATACAATTAGTGTTCACTATAAAATTATATTCGGTATAGACGGTAAAATTATTAAATGCAACATATTTTTTTTAAATTATTAATTACATTTGTCAGTGGATTAAATTTGCTTTAATAAAGTTGGTGATGATTTTAAATAAGAATAAAATTCTGCTCAAGTTTTTTATTGTTATCTTTGTTAACAACATCGCCTTTAGAACTCTGGAACCGTAAGTGTTTCTTTCGGACGTCCACAATTTATGCAAAATAAAAAAATACTCTTTCTACCAGAGCATTCGTACCAGGTAGACATAAAATATATTCGATTAAAAAAAATTATGTTGAAGATTGTTGACTTTGAATACTTCCATCCAACGAGTTACGGGACAATTTTGTGTCCCGGAGCTTTGTTTGGGGACAATGGGACAGGAGACCGAGAAAAGAGACAGTCCCGTTCAAAACGGGACGTATGGTCACTTTAGCTATAACCCGGCGACCATGAAGCAAATTATACAAAGTTAGTCTTTGTATTAGCTTCATGGTGGCGCAGTGGCTTAGCAATCAGTTGTTGCGCTGGGGGCCGCGGGTTCGAATCCCGCATGGAACAAGATTTGTATGGCCTACAAATAATTGTTCCGGGTCTGGATGTTTGTCTTTGTGCAATTTATGTTTGTAAACTGCCTTCACGACACAGGAGAAAATCCTAGTGTGGGTGTAACGTTTTTTTACAACTGAAATTGAAAGATTGAACCCTTATACTTCTTGTTGATTTTTGTATTTATATATTTTTTATTGCACCAAATATTTGTACAAAAGCCGAGTTATCTATTTATTTACCTATAGTGAATAGGTATCTTTTAAACTCACAATTTTCAATGCTTCTGTTTTAATATATAATTAATTATAAAATTTCATAATTAGATAATATATGAAAATACATACATATAAATAATACTACTTTCGTACAATAGGTGGCGTCTTACATATTTCTTCCGGCGAGCCGCTCGCTACAATATATTAATATTGTAGCGAACGGCGCGCCGGTCAAATGCTCAAGGTCGTTCGCATGGAGTAGCCCCTTAATAATAGTATGTAAGGATTGTTCAATTAGGGAACATGAATAAAATAGGCGACTCACACGATAGGGAAATTGTATATTTAAAAGGAATGAAGAATACAAAATATTTGGTGGCGATCGGGTCGCGAGCTATCGGCGAGTGCCGGTCTTAGGCGTGGTGGTGAGAAACCCCCCCGCACTTCACATACTCCCCGCAAACACCGTCGGTGCTGTCGTAACGGCGCCGACATACTCCCGGCGCTGGAAAGCTTAACAGCTTTCAAGATCTTCCAACTCATCGGGCTTCGGTAGTAGGACGATTCTGTTTAGGGCGCGCCGCACAATTCCTCATGCAGTGTCTATATCTGCGACGCGTGTCAATCCATCAGATCCCGGGAAGAGTTTTCTTACACGTCCGAGACGCCAATAGAGCGGTGGAGCGTTTTCCTCTTTCAAGAGGACTAGGTCGTCAATTTGTAGGCTCTCTTTGGACTTCGTGCGCCACTTCGTCCTCAACTGCAGCTCCGCAATGTACTCGTGGCTCCAGCGTCGCCAAAAGTGTTGCTTAAACTGCTCGATGCGCTGGAATCTGTCGAGACGATTGGCATTAGCGGATTGTAGTCACGGAGATGGCAGCGAGCTTAGTGGTCTACCAATTAAAAAGTGGCCCGGAGTTAAGGGATAATAGTCCGTGGGAGAGGAACTTAATGGACATAGGGGGCGGCTATTTAGGATACATTCTATTTGTGTGAACAAAGATGATAATTCCTCATAGGTTAGGTGCGTAGTCCCTAATATCCTAGCCAGGTGGAATTTGGCTGACTTTACACCGGCCTCCATCAAACCATTAAAGTGAGGAGCGTATGCAGGCGAAAAACAAAATTCAACGCCTTCGTTAGCGGCAAAATTAGCGATAGTTTTGGCATTAACTTCAAAAAACTCTTTAAGTTCCTTTGAAGCAGCTACAAAGTTTCCACCATTGTCGCAGAATATCTGCTTTGGTAGCCCTCTCCGTGAAACAAAGCGTCTCAAAGTTAATATAAAAGCATCCTTGGACAGCTCACTAACAGCCTCCAAATGGATGCACTTATACCTAAAACATATGAAAATACACAAATAACATTTTGTAATTTTACAACCACGACCTTTGCGATCCGTGACCATAAATGGCCCAGCGAAATCAGTCCCTACTGTAATAAAAGGAAAGTCGGGCATTAGTCTTTGAGCAGGTAGGTTGCCCATTATGTTTTTCATAGACTGACCCTTAAAACGCCTACATACGGTGCAATTATGCACAGTACGTCTAGCCAGACTTCTTCCACTAATGGGCCAAAAACGCGTTCTAATAGAAGCCAGTAAGGCTTGGGGCCCCAGATGTAGAAGCCGTACGTGTTCTTGTTGGAATAAAAGTTGAGTAAAATGGTGTTTAGAGCTTAACAACATGGGATGCTTCATATCGAAACTATATTCAGAAGCCTGAATTCGACCACCTACTCTTATCACTCCTTCATGTAAAAATGGATTAAGTGCCGAAATGTGCGACTTAGGACTTAGGGAATTTCCTTTTAATAATAAGTCGTATTCTTTAGGGAATGCCTCTAATTGGGAAATATACCCTAATGAATTAAGAGTTTTATTGAGCTCGGCGGTAGTTAAGGAACCTGTAATTTTAGTTTTAGAATTTTTACAGTTATTAATAAATCTATGTACATAGGCTAAAATGTGTTGTAATTGTTTTAATTTAGAATATTTGTTAAAGTTAATAACTGATTGATAATTATCACAAATAGCAACTGGATGTGCTTTAACTTCCGGCAAATTCTTCATCTCAATAATAGTCTGCGACTGCATAAAAGGCCACTCGGACTCCGGCAACGATAAAAACTTAGGTCCATACCACCACATATCACATGCAGCGATCTGTTGTGGGTTCACGCCACGGGATAGCAGGTCAGCTGGGTTGTGTTCTGTAGGAACGTGGTGCCATGAATTTGCGTCAGTCAGCTCTCTAATGGCGGCGACTCTGTTGGCAACGAATGCCTTCAAGTTAGAAGAACCGCAGCGCAACCAACTAAGAACTACGCTCGAGTCAGTCCAATAGACATGACGCGATATTTTACGTCGCAAGGCTTTGGTCACAGATGAGCTCATTTCAGCTGCCAGAAGAGCACCTGAAAGCTCCAAACGAGGAATTGTAATAGGGCTGGATGCTGGGGCAACGCGAGATTTCGCACATAAAAGTTGGACATGTATTTGTCCTTCTTTATTTGTAGAGCGAAGGTACAAGCATGCACCATAGGCGCGTTGCGATGCATCGCAAAAACAGTGGATTTCAGCAGAGACTGGATATTCTATTGATACCCATCTAGGTATATTTAGTGAAAAAAGGCATTTAAGTCCATCAACAAAAGGTCTCCAGACATCGACAATATCCTTTGGAGCGGGCTCATCCCAGTCCAATTTGAGAGACCATAAGGTCTGAATTAAAATTTTGGGAACGATAGTGGACAAGGATAGGAGGCCCAAGGGATCGAAGATCTTGAAAGTTGAAGAAAGTATAGTGCGCTTGGTGACGACGTCAGACTGTTCCACTGTAATGGGAAAATTAATGCTGTCGGTCGAAGGACTCCAATCTAGGCCCAGCGTATTTGTAGACTGACTCAATGTCAGGTTGCCGGATGACTGGACAACGTCTGAAGGCAGTAAAGAAGGTAAGTTGGATCGGTACTTACGCAAGTCAAAACCAGCCATAGAAAGAGCCACATGTGTTGATTTCTGTATAGACCGTAATTAATCTTCATCATCGCTAGAAGTTAGTAAGTCATCAACATATATGTCCTCCTGTATGACTGCCTTAATAACGTCATCGTCACACTCCTCGCCCACTTGCCAGAGACACCTGGTGGCAAGGAAACTAGCGCTAGCAAATCCGTAGGTGACCGTGTTAAGCCTGAGTGTTTGTAATGGTTTGTCCTCCGCATCACGCCATAAAATCAGCTGTAGGTTTCGGTCAGACTCATCTATTAAAACCTGCCGGTACATTTTTTCAATATCCGCTGACAACACATAACGATATTGCTGGAACCGGATGAGGATATTGAAAAGAGAGTCTTGAACTGTAGGGCCTATCATTTGAATGTCGTTTATAGACAAACCAGATGAAGTGCGAGCTGATGCGTCAAAAACGACGCGTAGACGTGTTGACTCACTGTCTTCACGAATGACAGGATGATGCGGAACAAATAGGCAAGCTCAGGTCGGTCTACCTCAGATATTGCTAGATGTCCTAGTTTGCGATACTCCTCAATGAAATCAACATAGGCGGACTTAAGTTCCGGTTGCTTGCGAAAGCGACGTTCCAGGTTTATAAATCGCCGCCTGGCTATGAAATAGGAAGTGCCTAGGCAGTCTGGTTTGTCGATCAATGGCAGCTTGACACAAAAACGACCTTCTTCAGTGCGTTTTGTGTGCTGTAAAAAATGTTGTTCGCAAGCTTTCTCTTGGTCTGTAAGAAGGGGCCTTTGTGGCAAGCTTTCAAGCTCCCAAAACCTCTTCAAATCATTGTGAAGCTCAACTAAAGTATTGTTGCTTTCAATACTTACAAAATTACATTTCACTGGGGAATTTAAATTGAGATTGTCATTTTGAATATAGTGCATGGGACCTGCGATAAGCCATCCTAATTTAGACTCATGTAGAATAGGATTTCCTTTGCCTAAAGAGTCCTGTCACGGTCGCCACTATGTTCAATTAGGGAACATGAATAAAATAGGCGACTCACACGATAGGCAAATTGTATATTTAAAAGGAATGAAGAATACAAAATATTTGGTGGCGATCGGGTCGCGAGCTATCGGCGAGTGCCGGTCTTAGGCGTGGTGGTGAGAAACCCCCCCGCACTTCACATACTCCCCGCAAACACCGTCGGTGCTGTCGTAACGGCGCCGACAAGGATCGTAGCAAGTGGAAATAAGTGGTCTCTGCCTACCCCTACGGGAAAGAGGCGTGATTATATGTATGTATGTATATGCATTAGACCACCTCAGTCCCAAATAGCGATATCTGGTGAGCGGCGGAGTATTAGCCCTCATTACTTGAGTAAAAATCCGCTCGCGTTCAATTTTCCACCCAAAAACTTTAACGTGCCTTACATTTTCTTTCCGGCTCAAATAGGAAACATAAACATGACAGTAATTATCTATAATAGTACTCTAACTAGAAATGGAACATGATTGATTGCCACCGCCTTGGGATTGATTTTACGAAGGCTTGAGATCTGAGCACGCTTATAATTAGGTTACTCGGGAGATTGAAGCCGCGTGACCCGAACGTTGGTCGGAGATGTCGCAGTCTCCAGCGGCAAATTATATTGAGATAGTGACATCGGTTAAGTGCCCCGAGAATAGATTTCAGTTTAAAATTTATTGATTGAATTTGCCACTTTTACCATTTTATTTTATCTATTATGTCCCGGGTCAAAATTAGCAACGCACATATGTCTGTCATATTTTTTTTGTCGGAAATTATTTAGCGTAGATGATTAAAATCGGCATATTATGTAGTTATAAAATGGTGTTACCCGAGTACAGGAGTCTGGTTAAAAATTGAAAGTTCTTGGAAACACTTGGAGATAAATGGGAAATACACCTTCTCCGTTCCGTCGCGGATAAAAAAATGTATGGAAGTCAATGAATGGTAGCTGTTATCTCTGAACTATTATGGTTATCTCATAGAGCAACATGAGCCATGTTGCTCTATGGCAGGGTCACCAAATGGCGGACCGCGGTCCGTTTCCGGACCGTCGAGCTAATTTGTACCCTGTTTTATAAATGAATGGTAATTATTTTGTGTTTAATTCTATTTAACACTAGCTGTTTCTCGCGATTTCATCCGCGTTTTATTTAGGGTTTTAATTATGTTGCGCGAAATCTTAATACTTTTTCTAGAATATAAGTAATTTAAGTTATTCCCTATAACGTGCTGATGTTATAGGAAGTAACTTTGGCTTTTCACTGACAGACGGGACTTTCACTAGCAGACAGCTGTATTTGCCAGTGAAAGTCCCGTCGAAATCGGTCCAACCGTTTTGGAGATTAGCCGGAACAAACACACAGACAAAGAGAAAAAAATTTTAAAAATGTATTTTTGTTGTACGAGTAAGTACCCTATGAACTTCCATATGCATTTAGTAAAAAGCTGTTACTTTGACATTACAAACAATTTAATTTATTTGTATATACTAGTGGCCCGCTCCGAATTTGCCCAGGTTGAATAATTATCTATTTTATACATTATAAGGTAGGTATAATTTATTTTAAAACTTCAAGTTATAACACATTTTTGTCCGTTTTTCTGAAGCAATAAAATAAAATGATTCTCTGCATTTCTTGGTCTAGAGAGACCAACATGTCACCGACGCGTCGAGCGCCGTCATAAATATTTTGTCGCGCAAGAGTGGTGAACAAAAATGGTTACTGTGGGTTAACGAAATACCAAACGTACTGAAAGTAATTAGCGAATACCAAAAGGTAAACACTTCAGCAGAAGTTGTTACTGGATGGGTAAAATAATATACAATAAAATAACGCTCACAATTAAAGATCTTTATACAAAAATTATAAAAATACCAGTGGCTTCTTTGAAATACATTTGACTCAATAAATGAATTTATAAATTACTCAGGACAATTTTGATAGAACTATAGCTTATAATTAATATTTTTATTATTATAACTAACATTGTTAATATTGTTTAATTTAATTAATTTATTTTTTTAATTCCATTTTGTTATATGACATAAAATAGATTTTTGTTATTGCCGATTTAATGATTTAATAAAAAATAATTTTAATATCTAAAACTTAAAATATCAAAGAAAAAAAATTTGCATGTCCTTACTAAAGACTTAGTATGTAATAAGATAGTATTTGATAATATGTCATGTAACATACTTCAATGCAAATAAATAAACAGTTAAAAAATAGCCTTAGAAGATAAACATAATATGCTCTCGAGTACTTTTTCTATAACTTTTTTAGATGAAACTTTAGATATACTTTTTTCAAGCAACTTTTACTATTGACGCAGTGCATACCATCGAAGCTCTCAAAAGCCATAATTTTTTTCCGACTAAGTTGACGAATAACGTCATAACTTTTAGCCATAATATATAGATACACGTAATATACATTCATCTGAAATAATGTACCTTTCAATTGGTGTAAGTATTTTTCAAATGGGTGCAGTGGTTCCGGAGATCACTCTCCACATTGACACAAACTCACAAAATTCCATTTCTCTCTTTAAAATATTAGAATGACTTTAATGATTTCTTATATTTATGCGTATACATACTACATATTAAATAAAACTATTTGAACGGATATATTGTTCTTAAAATGTTCACGATTTATTACCGTTCCTTATAAAATAATTCTGATGTGATTGATCAGACTTCAAATATAGTTATGGTTATAGAATCGCCTACTCGTATGTGTTTATTTTTTTGAACCTTCTTCGGGAAATCTTCGCTTAAACTGGGGTTTTCCTAATTTTGCCATTAAAACAATTATGAAATAAACCAGAAAAATTCTGAACATTTACAATTACTGTCTTAGAGAGTTGATCTCTCCTCTAATAAATATAAAAACAACGTGGCAACATATTTAGGATAACAATCTGGTACAGCACTGTTATACAGAACTATTTTTTAAAAAGTGTCCAAATTTTTTATTTAGTTTCAAATAGTGACAAACATAGTCCAATGGATTAGTAAGCTGAAGTGGATATGGGCCGGCCATATCTATTTTTTTTTATAGGATAGGGTGACAAGTGAGCACACAGTCCACCTCTATCTCTATCCTCGTTTGCGAATCAAAATGCAGATGCGTTGTCACCCGTTAGGACTAAGATGGAATGCCTCTTTTCCAGTAAAAAGGGTCTTCGGTTCTCTACACTCGTGTTAAGCTGCTATTTTACGCTGGTATTCTGTGAGATTGTGGTCCTTCCTCGGTCGAACCGACCCATTCGTGCTACAATATACTATTAATATAGCTGCAGCATGGCTCTACCACGTTAAAGCTTATAGCTCGAAGAATCGACAACCGATGGGGAAAAAAGGTTCTCGAGTGGCGGTCTCGTAACGGACGAAGTGTAGGGCGTCCCCCTACTAGATGGAGTGACGACCTGGTAAGACATGCAGGAAGTCGATGAATGCAGGTGTCTGAGGACCGTGTTTGTGGCATTTCTTGGGGGAGGCCTATGTTCAGCAGTGGACTTGTGATGGGCTGTAATGATGATGATGATGATGAGTGACAAACGAGCACACAGTCCACCTGAAGGTAAGTTATGGTTACTGTGCCCATAGATTACGAATTAAAATGCAGGTGCAGCTAAATTAGTAGTACAGTTGTAGCACGAATGGGCTGGCTCAGTTTTCTACACTCACCATACAAAACAGAGCAGAATCAAGCTGCTATTTTACGCTTGTATTCGGTGAGAGCGTGGTCCTACCTCGGTCGAGCGGACCCATTCGTGCTACGGCCATAAAATGGCTGTAGCGTGGCTCTACCACGTATAGAAATTATCATTGTTTTCCTGATAACAACAAGTGTTGCTATGTTGCCATGTCACATGTATACCTATCAATAATGTACCGTCTTCAATTTGTCACAGCCTCTCCATAGCTTGAGCTTTTTCAAGCGGCCAGCAGTAATACTATAATGTGACATGCAATAAACACCTTAAATTAGTAAAAATTGACAAAAGTTGAGGTCTATGTTCGGCAGTGAACTTTTCATAGACTATTAGGAATGAATGAAAAAAAAATTAACACTGAGTTTTTTCTAACACTAATACAGTACATATTATACAGTGCGATATTTTTTCTCCTATATAAACACGATGTTTTGATATTTACTGGTGTTAAATCGACACGAGCTCGCATAACTGCTTAAGATATTTCTGTAAAACGTGATTAGAAATAAAAATAGAAACTATTATTCAATATCTTAGATTATAAAAAAACAGTAAGTTTTCTTTTCCTTGGAAGAACCAGCAAGGAACCCAACGTGACATTATTTTTGAAAAAAAAAAGAAGAACAGTTTGCAATCATTAAAGTTACACAATGATTAACAATACTATACTAATAATAATAAGTTTTATATAATCTTTGCTTAATAAAGTGTACGAAAGTATAATATTTTGCACTTTAAAAAAAGTTTTCTAACGCTAATACAGTACAGGGGATATTTTTGCCCCCAAATAAATATGATTTTTCGATATTTACTTGTGTTAAATGGACACGAGCTCGGCTAACTGCTCGAGACTTTACTGGACGACGTGATTGATCCAATCATTTTAGTTTCTTTTCATCTTCCAAAGATGTGCGTTACGGCCGCAAATTCAGGAAACGCCTCGAGGCAGCGGCAATTCGATTTATTACTTGAGCGATGGATTTATTTGATCGAACGGTCACTTTTGTTATCTTATTATTGGGAAAGTATAATACTGAAGTTGCCGTTTTATATTACCTAAGTAAGTTATGATGTTCAGATGAAGAAACTGTCTAGGATCTTGTTTTGTAAGATATTAACGTAAGAGTTGTAATTTTGAACGTGGGAAAAGTTCTTTTTACATGTGTGCTTGTGGTTTTACATGTGCTACGCTGCAGCTTTATTATGGTTGCCATGAGTCAGTATAAACTGGAATTACTACGCTCTCAAAATAAAGCGTAAATACATACATACGTTAACTCTCACACCTGCTACAAAGAGCGGTAGGTAGAGACTAGGAATTTTCACTATCTTCCACCACTCTCGCCTTCTTCACGTCCTTTTACCTGCGCGTACATGCTCATCGGTTAAGGGTATTTAAAATTAAATTTCTTTCATCTTCAATATATCGCCAATTTGGTCGATAAACTTCCATCTAGGGCGTCCCGTCCCAATTCTTTTTTTTTAATGGAAGAGAGGGCAAACTAGCATGCGGCTCACCTGTTGGTAAGTGACTACCGCCGCCCATGAACAACCGCAACACCAGGGGAATTGCAGATGCGTTGCCGGCCTTTTAGAAAGGTGTAAGCTCTTTTCTTGAAGGTCCCTAAGTCGTATCGGTCCGGAAAAATCGCCGGTGGTAAACAATTACACATAGAAGTTGTACGAGGAAGAAAACTCCTAGTAAAACGCACAGTCGTGGATCACCAAGCATCTAGATGGTAAGGATGGTATCGTGAATTGTGACGCGATGTGCGATCGTGGCTGAAATTAATACGAACAATTCCTCAGAGCACTCCCCGTGGTAAATTCGATAGAAATCAAAAATCAGAAAGAAGTCGATCGTCGACGATTCGAATCGCTTTGCGCTGGATGCGGTCTAGTGGAAGGAGCTGGCACTGGGGTGCCCCGGCCCAGAGATGAGAACAGTATTCCATGTGAGGCCGAACTTGCGCTTTGTAAAGTTGCAAGCAATGTGCCGGCATGAAATACTGTCTCGCTCAGCTGAGCACGCCAAGCTTTTTAGAGGCCAATTTGGCCTTCCCTTCCAAGTGACCACGAAACTGCACGTCACTCGATATGTCGACGCCGACGATTCCGATACTAGCTGAGGCAGCAAGGGGAGTGCCTTGAAACTGAGGAGATACGACAAAGGTGTTCTTTTTAGCGGTAAACACGCAAACTTGTGTCTTCTAGGGATTGAACTGGACTAGATTTAGTCGCCCCCAATCAGGGACTTTGTTCAGCAAAGACTCGACTTCAGACACAAGTTTGTCCCGGTACTCGGCGACGTTTTCCCGAGAAATATTGGCACGGCCGGTATATAAGGCATCACCAGTGCTGTCGTCTGTATAGCAATTAATGTTACCAGTTTGCAACATATCATTGATATGCAGGAGAAACAGCGTTGGTGCGATAGCACGCAGCCTTGTGGAACATCAGCGTTGATAGGCTTGAAATCAGAGCATGCACCGTCTACTACGACCTTGATGCTCTGATCAGCAAGGAAACTGGTGATCCATTTGCACAATTTCTCGGGAAGCCCATAGGAAGAAAGCTTCGAAAGAAGCGCTTTGTGCCAGACCCGCTCGAAGGCCTTCGCTATGTCCAAACTAACGGCCATCTATGAGTTAGGTAGACCAGAAGATCACTAGCTGATCGACCTCGACGAAAACCGTACTGGCAGTCACTAATCAGCTGGTGATCCTCAAGGTACCTCATGAGATGGCAGTTTATAATGGATTCCATTATTTTGGAAAACAAGAAGGTGATGGCGATAGGCCTGTAGTTGGACGGGTCTGAGCGGTCGCCTTTTTTAGGTATCGGGTGGAACAAAGCGGAACTACCCCTTGGGAGTAGGAGTACCGGAAAAGACGCGTTAAAACCTACTCCAGAGCACAGGTCTTCAGCACAATGGGAGGGACTCCATCGGGCCCACTCGACTTGCTGACGTCCAGGGAGAAGAATACTTTGTGAACCGAACGCTGTGTAAACCGCACATCCGGCATGGAGCACTCACACCGTGGGATGGTCGGTGGTGTGTTTCTCCCGTCATCTAGAGTCGAGTTGGATGCAAAGAGAGAGCTTAACAGATCGGCTTTCTCCTTTGCGACATGGGTTAGTGAGTCATACTCTCTGTGCAGAGATGGAAGAGATGGCTGACAGAAGTTCCCTTGGACAGCCTTGACGAGAGACCAGAATGCACGGGTTCCCGAAGGAAAGCGAACTAGCTTCTCGCAAATTCTGCCGATGTGTTCAGACCTTGCCTTGGCAATGACGCTTTTGAAGGACCTGTAGGCGGAATTATACTTCTTTTTAAGAGCGCTGGTGTATACATCCCGAGACATTGATGCGTCAGCCCAGGCCCGGTAGCACTCCTGCTTATAGCGTGATGCTATTTTACAGGAGCGACCAAACCATGGCTGGAATAAAAAGTTGGCATGGGCACCACAGTGGATGGAATAAAAAGTTCCATACCCTGAAGTACCACATCAGCAACAGAATTGGCAACAACGCTGGGATCTTCCGGCGAGGAGCAAACCCGCCCCCACGGGTAGGATGCAAAATAGACCGCATCCCGTCCCAATCGGCCGACCTATACTGCCAAACATGGCGGCAAGCTGCAGATCGCAACTGCGATGGGAGCGTGAGTGGCACCGTACTTCGGATCAGACAATAGTCCAAAAAGCCCAGAGGGGCATCGACGGAAAAATTCGACCACTTACTTCTGTAACCCAACGTGCGGTGACAAGTACGGCTAAACCCCAGAGGGGTAGACAGATACTACTGACTTACATTTGGCAAGATAATGAGACACCTCTGTCGCATCTTTCACATTTATATATCAACGCATACATGTTCGTCGGTTAAGGGTACTCTTTATTTTGTCCATCTTCAATATACATAGCCTATGTTCGGTTGATAAACTTCCGTTTAGTGCCTGTCTTGCCGGCTCTGCCACTTTTGAAGCATAAATTTGTATTTCACTCTTTAATCGTTTATTAAGTGGCGAAGCTTGCGAAGTCACTTATTGATTTCACGATGTCTGTCCGTCTGTCCGTCTGTCCCACGATTATCTCGAGAACGGTTTTGAATTTTCAAATTCTGTATTCAGCAATCGATTACTGATCACCCAGGCATCTGAACCTCCTATTTTGAAACTGATTGCTCAACGGCAACCGTTAGAAACCGCTACAAAGCTGATTGCTTCGCCACTTTTCTATGCTGTTAGCTTGCTAGGTTTATTCTTTATATATGACCAAACCACCAACGCGTTCTTTTCCTAATCCTGGTTACAACATCTTCTAAAAACATTAGCATCTTCTACAATTGAGTACCAATTTTACTTACATCGACTTCTTAATCGAGTATAGATGTTGGTGTATATAGGCTCAGGCATCCTTTTACCATCAGGTGGACTGTGTATAAACAGCCTCACTTTTGCAGCGCATAAGAAGCAGCAGTAACAGCATCCTTAGAACGATATCTGTATGATATGACTGATATCTGAAGGTATGATAGGTATCTGAAGGTAGCCGAGGTTAACTATGATATTGGGACGTCGATCACCTCAGTTCCCCCGTGACCATGGGTGCTGTAAAGTGCTCGAAACGTCGGAACTATAAAAATAAGTTAATACACGCGATAAAATCCGTAAAAACTACTTTTATTTAAATGTGTAATGTTCGCGTGAATATAAAAAAATCACATAAAGATGTGACTGTTCAGAACACACCGGACATCCAAAATCACTGGGTGAGTGTAGTCATAGGATTAAAATGATAATTTACAACTAATATTGTTAAATATGTTACTAATTAAAATGATATGTTACAACTAATATTGCTAAATATGTTACTAATTAAAAATGACATAAAAGCTTTTACAAAAATTTACTTCGCAAATATCCGCGTTATAAAATAAAATGATGTGTCTTACCTAGTATGAAGAAGCACCTCCCGCCATCCCTCAATTGCGTGTACTATCCCCGTCACCACTAATCCCAGCACCGCTATTCCCAACACCACTACACTAGGCAAGACACACCACTGACGATAATATCCCAACACCACTACACTAGGCAAGACATACCACTGACGATAATACAAGTATTATTGTGTGTATCGACGGGGATAGTGCACGCAATTGAGGGAGGGCGGGAGGTGCTTCTTCATACTAGGTAAGACACATCATTTTAATTTATAACGCGGATATTTGCGAAGTAAATTTTTGTAAAAGCTTTTATATAATGGATTTCCGCAAAGTAACGCCTGATTCTATTAATTATAAAAATGACATGTTACAACTAATATTGTTAAATATGTTGCTAATTAGTTATCTCTTTCGCGTAATAAAATAAAATGATGTGTAGATATTTTCCCCCGAGGATGCCTCGTTTATAGACGAAATATGTGTGGTATTATCGACGGTGGTGTCTTTTGTAGTGTAGTGGTGTTGGGAGTTGTGGTGCTGGGATTAGTGGTGGAGATTGAGGTAGGGCAAGAGGTGGTCTTGAAACTAGGTAAGACACAATATCTTAATTTATTATGCGGATCTTCACTAATTAATATGTGTCAGAGTTTATTAATTATAAAAAAATGTTATTAACTACATTACTAAAAATATTATTACTAAGTACATTGCATCATAACTAATATAAATGGACTCGAGGTCTAAAATAAATTCTTATTAATAAACTGTAAGTGTAGTACTGTATTTTATTATCGTTTTGTTTGCACTCTCCATCCAACCACATGACCTATTTTAGTTCATTTTTTTTATAGGATAGGGTGACAAACGAGCACACAGTCCACCTGATGGTAAGTGGTTGCTGTGGCCCATAGACATCTACATTTATCCTCGTTTGCGTATCAAAATGCAGATGCATTGTCATCCGTGAGGACTAAGATAGAATGCCTCTTTTCCAGTAAAAAGGATCTCCGGTTCTCTACACTCACCATACGAAACACAGCAGAAAGCTGCTATTTGACGCTGGTATTCTGTGAGAGCGTGGTCCTTCACCGGTCGAGCCGACCCTTTCGTGCTACAACTATACTACTAATATAGCTGCAGCATGGCTCTACCACGTTTAATTAATTTGTTACTACTATTTAATTCATTTTTAATATATATTTTACCATCTCTTTATTGGTTCAGTTTTATAAATATTTAATTTCACTTTCTTGCACACCATAGTGAAGGGCCACGTATAAGATCTATATGTTGTCAGGTCGAGAAGCTCAAGGTTGCTTAGAGACAAATTACAGAAAGGGCTATGCTCGGAGACTTTCTGTATGACTTTTTTATGAGGATATCCGCAGTAGAACTAGATAAACCGATATAACGCAATTATTCAGTTAGCTGAAGTGGAAATGGGGCGACCATATAGCTCGAAGAAGTAACAACCGCCGGGGGAGGGAGGTACTCGAGTGGCAGACCCCTACCGGTAAGCGAAGGGCGGCTCGCTAATAAATGGAGTTACGATTAAGTAGGAGATGCTGGAACTCAATGGATGCAGGTGATTCAGCACTGTGATTTGTGGTATTTCTTGAGGCAGGCCTATGCTTCAGCAGTGGGTTTGTGATACGCTTGCTCGTTCGACTAGCGTGTACCAGTAACCTAAAGCGCCTCTTCACTTCGTACGTCGTCGCACCTAAGGTATACAGTTACAAAGGGTGGACTTAAAGCCTTAAAGCATTATCTACAAATCTTCCAGATGCCTATTATAAGTACACGACAAAAACACTTATATTAAACAAAATCATTAATTCATTGATGATCGTAAGTGGCGGTAAAGGAATATCCATTTCACTATGTGGGTGTCGTAAGAGGCGACAGAGGAAAATGTCAGTGGCATAATTACTACTATGGCAAAGATCGCCCCTATACGGCAATCTATGGAGAGGCATATTTTCAGTAGTGGACTTGTGAAGGGCTGTATTGTGATGGACATGATAGTTATTATATTGGTAGCTTAATAGTTAAGGGAACCTTAGGGTCGCGATCGAATAATCAATTTAAAAATTTATACCAATCCACAATTCTGTTCCTGATGAAAGTATTTAATAATTCCTTCAGGTGGTTTAAAATAATTTAAGTAATATTTATAGAATTTCTAGCAAGTATTATTTACAGAATATCCATTTTCATTCATGTTAAAAAAATCGAACTTGCGTGACTTTTTACCAACGGTTTTGTGAGAGAGCCTTGTCGTTTATCAAGCAGTCCAGTCAACTGTAGTGCGGAAAGATTCATCGTCTTAGAAGACCACACTCGTACAACTGCTAGTAAGGATTAACTCGGTTTATTTATAGACTGCCGAGACTTGTCTCTAACTGTAAACGACTTGCTTCACACGGAAACGTTATTTATGAAAGATACAAAAGATAACCAACCATAAGGCCGGCCACATACATACGGAATTCCGTTTCGTGATTCCGTTTCGGAATTCCGAACGGGTAGGCCACATACATACGGAATCCCGTTTTGCGCGCAAAATTTTGAACGGAAAACTACCGTACGTGTGTGACGGGTTATATATTTTATATGAACTGGCTGCGTTCGGAATCTGGAATCGGAATACCGAAACGGAATCCCGAAACGGAATTCCGTATGTATGTGGTGGGCCTAAAGAATATTAACATATTTAAACAAAACTTAAATCATTTTTCATTGGAAAAGAAGTTTCTATACAGTGAATTATTACATTCAATTTGCAAACAATAATGTTGTGTGCATAATTTAATTATTAATAAATTTAAAGACACTTTGATGTAAATATTAATAATACATATTTAATTTATTATAAATTTTAACATCCAATTACAGTTGATGAGTTTATCTTTCAATTGAAGTTAAAGTTAACACCTTTTGCTTATTAAATAAAGTGAGGAATGTTTAAAAGTTACTAAGTCTATGAGAGGAATACTGAGAATGTTAGCTAAGTATATGTGTTGATGACCTGATGCAGGAAGTTGATGGATGCCAATGGCCATAGATCATACGTTGTTACGTTACGTAATCCGTATTAGTGTTGCTTCGGCATCCAAAATGCGTACAACAAACAAGTAGAATAGTTTACCAGCACCTGTCTTTTCATCTGACTACAATGTGGGTGTCTTCAATGTAAGAGTGAATTGGCTTTTGTTAAGCTTAGTCAGTGCTCTTTACCATCTTCAGTTGCATTAATACTTTCTATCGGGTGGGATAGAAGTTAAGTACTGACTTCTAATTGTTAATAATTTAAAATTAAAAATTTTGTACAGCGGAATTCAATATAAGTCATTAAGAATAACTCAAAAACTATTAGTCTTTAGACCTTGATCAAATTCATATGAGACCACATGAGAAGTACCAGCTTCCAAATAAAAAAAAAACGAAAGCGGTTCACCCTGTAGAAAGTTATGAGGTAACACACATAAAAAAACATACAGTCGAATTGAGTACCGTCTCCTTTTAATGCAACATAAAAAAATGTGTTGAATTTTCAACTAAAGCTATGCTGGATACTGAATGAAGATGCTCATTTAAAAGGTCTTTTGAACCATTGTGCCAAGTTGCAACAAGATTATACGCTGAAGAAGCTTTGTATATTTTAATAAATGAATGGAATTACCAAGACAAGTGAGAATGCTGTTACACCGAAGTATTTGTAAGGTTGTATTACAAATTCTTTATTAAATTTATAGTGCAATCATAAGAGAGAATCTACTTGCTCCGAAAATACATTTTCACACTACTTTGGGAACCTATGGACGGTCCATATAAAAATATATTATTGTATATAAATACATATTACAATATTTATGTCAAAATTAACTAAATCTAATATTATATATATATATATATACATATTATTAGGATGCTACCATAAGATGGCTCTATAAATTTAAGTCCTTTGGTGTTAATTTACACTTACCGTAATTTATTAAAAAATAACTACTACCTTATGTTGCCTTGGACATTTTTGATTATAGCTAGATTATTATGTATAGTCATCGGCATACAAGACCATAGGATACGCTATGCATCTTGAATAATTATTAATATAAAATAAAAGAGAAATAAATGTGGCCCTAAATGGCTTCCCTATTGACTTCATATATCAAGACGTAGATTTATTAACTTTTTCCCCGGAGTAGTCTCAGTAAACTGTTGTAGGTATGTTTTTATTTACTTGAAATATTATCTTCTCATGTCTGTTAGTGTAAGTCGTATATTTTCTTCTATTTTTTAAATTCCAAATTATCAAATATATTATTAATTATAGAAATCTTTAATTATTATTTTTATAGAATAAGGGCAACAAAATGCCACACAGCCCACCTGATGGTTTAGATGAACGTGTACGTGGATACTGTGATCCATAGAAGTCTAAATCTATAGTCGTTTAAAAATCAAAATGATAATGCGTTGTCATCCCTGATGACTAAGATGAAACGTCTCGTTTCCAGTAAAAATAGTCTCCGTTTCTCTACACTAACCATATGCAACACAGTGGAATTAAAGCTGCTATTCCGCGAGAGCTTAGTCCTACCCCGTTCAAGCCGACCAAATTCGTACTACAAACATAACATAGCTACAGCGTGGCTCCACTACGTAAAAAATATCAAAGTAAGTGCTTGTAATTTTTAAAGTCCGATATAGATTTGTAATACTCGTAAATTGCAAGAGAATTTAAAAGAAAATATTGCCGTAAGTTACGGTGTAAATGCGGAACAACTTCATCATAGCATAGCTTATGCGGCTCTCACTTTAAATGTAAAGTTTTCAGTGAGTATTTGATCCTTGCAGCAAGGAGCTATTTGAAATGAATGAACATAACTTATTATAACATTTTATAAATATGGGTTGATAAATTTTCTCCAGTTTATGTTTGTCTAGTATAAGTCCACGAGAACCATTGATATGAAACAAAATTCATTCACCATTAATTACTATCAAAAATCAATTGCTGAACGAAGGCCTACTTCATAGTTACCTCATAGAAATTCGGTCTGCAGAACTATCCCACTGCCTCTTTCACGTTTATGTTTGCCTAGTTCTATTTTTACTAATCACAAAAAATCAAACATCATTCTACTTTAGGCCGAAAACCGTTTACATGAAATAAATAATTTTGACAAAAATAAACTGGCAGGTAGGTTGTGATTAAAAATTCCATCACTTACCAGTAAGAGTATTGGGAAGAAATTCTCAGTAATCTTACCAGTAAGACTACTTGATAAAACTACTGGGACTACCCGCAAAACTCAATTCCTTAAGGCCAGATAATCGTTTTTTGGCTAAATGATCTCAGATTCATATAACTCAAAATATAAAAAAAATCTTGAAAACTACATATCTCCGCGTAAAAAGCCACTAGTGCATCAGATCATTATTATACGTCGATTAAGACCAAAATGGCAAAAGAAGTCGTGCCGAAGGCTACTTAAACCAATCCTTAGATTTATTACGCGTATTTTTGTTGTAGATATGATTTTTTTTTTAAAAACGTTACCCTCACACTAGGATTTTCTCCTGTATCGTGGAGGCAGTTTACAAACACAAATTTCACAAGGACAAACATCCAGACCCGGAACAATCATTTGTAGGCCATACAAATACTTGTTCCGTGCGGGATTCGAACCCGCGGCCCCCAGCGCAGCAACTTATTGCTAAGCCACTACGCCACGGATACGTCATTAATTTGAAGATTCTCAGTCTTAATATGACCTCGGTCAATTTCGACTACCGAAGTTAACGATTTAAAAGAGCAGCGAATATCGATGGATTCATGATGCCCTTTTAACTGTTAAACTTAACACGGGCATATTTTCTAGTTACTTTTCCTTCACTACAGGACACACAAGTAAATCTGCGTTAAGAAATACAACCAATACTATTGGTGCGGCGAGGTCCAAATTCAAATTCTTTCTTTATTCTATATTTCATGAGAGCCTCTTGCGATATCTATTGGGTGATATGGGGTACTGGATATCCTGAAACCACCACTACATGGTTTATTCGATTATTCTTTATTGTATTATACAATTTACTAAATTTATGAACAAGTGGTGCAAAATGCCTGACAGGTTTTGACTTAGTGTAAAAACGCGGTAAGAGGTATATTGTTGCCCTAAATCTGGCTAAAGCCATCCTTACTAGTCTCGAACTCAAGCGCAAAGTAACCAACAGCTACCGACATACATTCTGTACAAGCCTTTCGGTGTTCCACAGTAAATATCTCGAAGAGTGTGCGCAGGAATTGCACGACTTAATTCCTCCCTCTCTCTTTCAACGTCGGACAATCAGACCCACCCCACCCAGTTTTTTGCCAGTACCCACCCGATTGTTGTAGATATATCACGCATTCAGACCGATATCGATATCGTTCATCATGCATACAGTAAGGAAGTGGAATAATTTGCTAGCATCGACCTTTTCATTCGATTACAATGTGGGTGTTTTTCACGCAAAAGGGCATAGGGCTTTTGTTAATCTATGCCAGTTCATATTGTCATCTCCGCCTATATCACTAATTATCATCAGGTAAAGTCAAGTACTGGTTAAATAAATATAGTTACAAAAAAAAAAAACAACAGAAGATGATGACAATGAGGCCTAATAATTTTCTGCTCACCAGATGTCACTAGTTGACACTGAGGTAAAATTATTTGTTACGCAATGTAATTTAATTGAGAAGTTGGTTTTTAATAAAAGTTTTATCAGTTTCTAGAGTATTATATTAATACACAAAACACTGCGTCAGTGGTTTGGTCTTTAATTTTTTGCACATTTTTAACTTTTTTTTTAAATGTTTGTACTTTTATGAATATCTGTGGTTTGACTTATTTGTTTTTAATCTTATTAATATAATATATAGCTAATAGTACAGAAAGAAACAATAACCTTTAAATTTTCCGAACAAATTAACTTCACCGCTATGAAATCTGTCAAAATATATTATACCTCACTTTCCGGTGGCGTCGTCCTGGTAACAGAAAAAGTCGTGGATTCGCCCTCATTGAAACACGGAATAAAATGAACAAAGACGGGCATAATGGGAAAAGAAATAGCGTTATACAAGTAGGAAGTAACTACTTATAAAGCTTATAGCGAGTGCCAACCGTCTTAGCTACCATGTCTCCTAAATTATACTCTTTAAATGTCGCTAGTGACACCGTAAACATCGAGCTCGTGAATAAAAATAGTAAATAAATAGTTTTATCGAGATAGTAGCCGGATATTTGTTATCATTCAGTATAATTGGTGCTAATATATACTATATAATGTTATCTGTGAAAAAACTGTAAGATTAATTGAGTAAAGGGCTAGAATCCAGAGCCGTAAAGCCAGTTTAAAAAAATATTAATTGTATAATCAAACAATTTAGGCCCCCCGCGCACTAGGCAGCCTGGCTGCGCAGCCAGGCTGCGGCGGCGGAAATATTTGAGCAGCCACTTCTAAGCAGCCAATGGACGGCGAGTTGTGACCCTTTCTTCGAGGGATATGGACATAGAAGAACTTGTAATTTTGTGCGTATTTCGTAAAAAACGCCAAGCTAAAAGACGTTCGATGCATCCTTTTTTTCTAGAACGGCACTCAAAAGGCTTATTTCATACCTGTTTTAAAGATGTTCGTAAATACCCATACCGGTTTTTTAACTACACGAGAATGTCAGTGCAATCATTTGATAACCTGTGGAAAATATAAGAAATTCAAGCAAGGGCACTGATACTCCCATAGATATATCCCATATTGCTTTAAGTTTTTCAATTTCACGAATAAATTTCTCAGTGTCAAAAGCCATTTTGTGATTTCTGAACACAAAATACGCCTGGCTGCTACGACAAGTGCGCGGTGACTGACGGCAGCCACATACATTTGCCCTGCTCGCTCTGGCTGCGCGCAGCCAACGGGCTGCCGTGCAATCGGACGCGCTTTTACGCCTGCCGCGCACTAGGCAGCCTGGCTGCGCAGCCAGGTTGCGGCGGCCGAAATATTTGAGCAGCCACTTCTAAATGGCCAATGGACGGCCAGTCGTGACCCTTTCTTCGAGGGATATGGACGTTGAAGAACTTGTAATTTTGTGTGTATTTCGTAAAAAAATCAAAGCTAGAAGACATTGTATTCATCCTCTTTTTCTAGAACGGCACTCAAAAGACGGCTCCGTGGCGCAGTGGCTTAGCAATGAGTTGCTACGCAGGGGCCGCGGGTTCGAATCCCGCACGGAACAAGTATATGTATGTTCCGGGTCTGGATGTTTGTCCTTGTGCAATTTGTGTTTTTGAACTGCCTCTGCGATAATTGAGAAAATCCTAGTGTGGGGATAACGTTTAAAAAAAGGCTTATTTCATACCTATTTCAAAGATGTTCGTAAATACCCAGACTGGTTTTTAACACGAGAATGTCAGTGTAATCATTTGATACCTTTTGGAAAATATAAGAAATTCAATGAAGGGCAATGATTGATATATCCCATATTGCTTCACGGTTTTCAATTTCGCGAATAAATTTCTCCGTATCGAAAGTCATTTTGTGATTTCGGAACACAAAATACGCCTGGCTGCTAGTGGTAGCAGCCAAGTGCGCGGTGACTGACGGCAGCCACATACATTTGCCCTACTCATTCTGGCTGCGCGCAGCCAACGGGCTGCCGTGCAATCGAACGCGCTTTTATGGCTGCCGCAGCCGGGAGTTCGTGGCTGCTTAGGTGCGCGGGTTCCCATACACCGTCATATGTTCGACTGGCTGCCGCAGCCTGGCTGCCACAGCCAGGCTGCCTAGTGCGCGGGGGGCCTTATGGCTGCCGCAGCCGGGAGTTCGTGGCTGCTTGGTGCGCGGGCTCCCATACACCGTCATATGTTCGACTGGCTGCCGCAGCCTGGCTGCCGCAGCCAGGCTGCCTAGTGCGCGGGGAGGCTTAAAGTGAAGTGTAAAAACTAGTGCAAAACGATTAAAACTTAGTGATTCTAACAATTGAATAGTGCCGTGAGTTGATTTTTACTTTAGTTATACCTAATCAAACAAATATATCAATTTAAATTACACAAATCTAAAATTTCATAAAATAATTCTATGTAAGACCGTTAATCGAAAATTTGAAAAAAAAAACTACATGATAAATACATCATAACATTATTCATAACAGTGCCATCTAGTAAGGTGTAATTGAACTGCACATATCACTTAATAACATGACATCTAAATTCAATGTGTAAACTATTAATAGCGACCACAAGATGCTGGTAATAATAACATGTTATAAATGTAAAACATAGTTGATATAAAGAAAACTGCACTATTTTCATTATGTAAAAATAGATACGATTTGGACTGTGATGAAAAATCACAATAACTAATAATAATAATAATAATAATGTTCGTTTCTGCGAACGGGTTAATCCCAGTCAGCCTCTCGGGTCATCTGAGGCGACTGGGACTCCGTGATGGATCGCTCCAAGCTCAAATGCAGAAGGCGGTTCTCCTCGATACCGCCCGCATCGTCCGCCGGTTTCTTTCCCTTTCCCTCTAACCCTCGGCCGTTTGGTCTCCCCTGCCGAGTGCTTCCATCTGGTTGGGTTTTTATATATTTATGTAATTTTTATGTATTTATTTTATTTTACTGATATTTATGTAAGTTTATCATTTTCATTTTGAATTATATATTTATACAGCCCAACCAGATGAGAAAACTATACAAATACCCCATAATAATAATAATAATAAAAATATTTATTCATTGACCAAAAGTACTAAAATATTTAAAAGTTAAACTAATACAAAAATGATATTTTTAGAAGGACAATGAAAGGGTTCTGACTCAGCATGTGTTGCAGAGAATCTACAACGCTGTTATTCTGTCAGCACCCATATACCTACTTAGTGAGCTAAAGTATAACAGTACGCGTACATCACTGATTATATTACGAGTACAAATAGCTTTTAGTGTTAAATTATTTATTTATTCATTCAGCCAGTACAAGAACTATTTAATTAACCAGTACAAGTTTTCATATTATTTCTATTAATAAATTGATAATTAATATTCATGTACAAAAGATAAACATAATATAAACAAAATATAAACGAAATATAAACAAAAACATATAAAAAAAAATAACAATATTAAAAGTAAGAGCTACAGTAGTGTTTTATTTATTCAGACTAATTATAATAATTATGCTAGAACATACGTAATGGTTATTAAAAAGAATATTGGTAGTAAATGTAAGTTACATAATTGAATATAACTAAATATGGGATACTCAGCCCCTGCCGAATTTTTTTTATATTTATGACATTTTCTGCGTACTTAATAAATACTCTTTGTATTATTTTTCTCTTAAAACTGTTCTTATTTGTTATGACTCGTAATGGTGGTGGAAGATCATTCCAACATTTTGTAGCCATAAATTTGTAACTACCACGAAATGCTGATGTCCTATGTTGAGGTATACAAAGTACTTTTGCACACTTTCTAATACCGTACATATGTTGATTTTGTCTCCACTGAAGCTTTTCATATAGGTATTCTGGTTTCTTTGTTTTTATCACTCCAAATAGCAGGGAGGCATAAAATAATTTGAGACGTTCCTGCATTTTAAGCATATTAGAGGCATTAAGGTAAGGTGTAACATGTGTTCGTCTTGGGATGTAAAAACAGTAACGAGCGCAAGCATTTTGTACCCTTTGAATTAAATTTTTTGATTTTTTAAATAGACAAGGTCCATACAAAGTTATACAATAATTTAGTTTAGAGAGAACTAAGGTTTCACATAGTTTTACACGTAAGTCTACAGTGATAAACTGTCTAATTGAATATAAAACTTTTAATCGGAAAAAAACAACTTTTTACGACATTAATTACATGATTTTCAAACTTTAAATAACTGTCCATAAGAACCCCAAGATTTCGTGCTTCAAAAACTCGTTCAATGCTTTCCCCATCAATACGTATGTTAGGATCAGTAGAAGTTATGACCTGTACCTGCTTTTTAGTACCTATAATATTAAACTTAGAGTTTGTAGGATTAAGGAGCATGGAGTTATTTTGTGACCAAGAACTAATACGTTGAAGATCCTCATTTAACTTATCTACCGCTGTATTTACATTTTTACTATCTACACTAATATACACCTGTAGGTCATCAGCATAAATATGGTATTTGCAATTTTCAAGACATGCTGTTATATCGGAACTATAAATGATAAAAAGCAAAGGGCCTAAAATAGATCCTTGAGGGACACCTTTATTGACAGGAAGAAGTTGGGAAACATAGCTTTCACTATCATTCCTGCTAATTATAATTTGTTGTAAACGATTATTGAGATAACTCTTAAACCACACCAATGCCCCGTTATCAAAACCGTAATATGACAGTTTATCTATTAACAAATCCGTATTTATCGAATCGAATGCTTTTGAAAAATCTAAAAGAGTGAGGATCGTGCCTTTGCCAGAATCCGAAAAAGACAGCACGTCATCTACGACATTTATAAGGGCTGTAGCTGTCCCATGACTCTTCCTAAACCCTGATTGTAACTTAGGTAGTATTTTATTTAGTTCACAAAAGTATACTACTTGAAAGTGTACAACCTTTTCCAATATTTTTGATAAATATGGTAAAATGCTAAAGGCCTTAGGTCGCTTAAATCAACTGCGTTGTCTTTTTTTTGGTACGGGACGAATTAGTGCGGTTTTCCACTGAAAAGGAAAAATTGATTCTGTTAAATTCTGTTAATTGAAATTGAACTGTTCATTTAACCGGTATAGAAAAAATACAGTGTGACAGAAGAGGATTTAATATAAATGTTTTTAATTGAATAAAATTATATTTTATCAACTCCTTATGAGGGCACACTGAAATGATCGGGAATATAATATTTCGGATTGAGTTGCAATAAAATCTTTTTTTAGAATTTGAATACCGGCTGGCCTCTTAGAATCTTAATGACATTCAAACAATAAAAAAAATGTTTAAAAACAAAAACTATGTTGGTTTAAAGTTGACACGTCGTTAACAGAAATGGAGCTCACGCGTGAACATTTCCGTGCCATAATTTATCACAATTTTCGTCGCGGCTTATCTCAAGATAAATATCTCAGCGAACTTGTTTCGAGCACCGAGTCAAACGACAATATACCGCTGGTTTGCCGAGTTCCGACGCGGTCGTGTGTCGCTCAGCACTGTTTCTTCTGCAGGTCGACCAAGAACAGCGGTCACGCCTGAACAAACATCGCAGCTGTGCGAACTATTATATTAGATGACCGTCATGTGACATACGAGCAGATTCGCGCTGTTATCAGTATCAGAATGACTGCAATTCAGTTGATATTACATAATGAGCTGTTTGTAAGCAAGCTAGTTTCCCGCTGGGTTCCCCACGATTTATCCGAGAGCAAAAGGCGGCTCGTGTAGATTGGTGCCGGAATACTCTGCAACGCTTCAACGAAGGATCGAAGGGAAAAGTCAAATGCCGTTTATAATATCGTCTTAGGTAACGAATCATGGATTTATTCGTACGAACCTGAAAGAAAATATCAGTCAGCAGTTTGTGTCTTCGAAGACGAGGTCAAACCAACGAAAGTGCTTCGCTCCCGCAGCGTGTCAAAGAAAATGGTCGCTACGTTTGTCTCGAAAAAGTTGTTGCTACAATTCCTTTACAGGAACACAGAACGGTTACCGCTGAGTGGTATATCACGGTTTGTTTGCCAGAAATGATAGCCGAGCTCCGAAAAAATAACCCGAAACATCGCATCATCTTGCATCACGATAATGCGAGATCCCATACGGCTCGGAAGACAAATGATTTTTTGAAGCAGAAAAACGTTGAGCTGATGAGCCATCCTCCATACAGTCCTGACCTGAGCCCAAACGATTTCTTTCCATTCCCTAGAATGAAAGATTTATTACGCGGTCAACGGTTTGAAGACCCCGAAGCAGCTGTGGAAGCGTACAAATCAGCAAAACTTCAGACTGGAATTACTGTTTTAATGATTGGTTTACACGAATGGAAAAGTGCATTAAGTTGAACGGAGAATACTTCGAAAAACAATGAAATACAATTTAGCTATACCATGCATGTGGTTTTTCTTATTCGTAACTATTTGAGTGTGCCCCTCGTATTAGAAAAAAAATCCCTAATCCTTGTTATACTCCAAAACGGCATAAGCTCGTTTAAAGTATGAACGTACGAATTCATCTTTTTATGTACATAAATTATGTTTTAACAAATTTAATACGTTTATTTCTTTAATTTTTTCTCTAAGGGACTCTTACACAATTTAGGTTATAAATTTCCAGTACGGCTCTCTTTTGCAAAACAAATATGGCTTCAATGTCAGTTGCATTACCCCATAGTAAAATTCCGTAAGATATATAACCTTTGTTAACTATGACATCAGGTCGTCAAACACCTCAACCGCCTCTGTGATCATGGTGCTCTAGAGTGCCCGAAATGTTGGGAATTAAAAAAACTTAAACGCGATAAAATCCGTAAAATAAATAATGTTGAAATATTTTGTGTAAGCCAAATGAACCTCTGTTTTATTTTTCACTCTCGCTGTTTTAACTCACTTTCAACCTATACACCACTCTCAATTACACAACAAACGACTACGTTTAGAAGGCGGATACTGATTTAATTACCTAGCTAATTTATCCTGTAAAGCTGTGTATTCACGGTTGGTTTATTTAAGTTTTATTTTGATAAATTTCATTAGTTTCTTATTATAAGCCATGGCTTGTCTACAATTCCATCTGGTGGTGAGTGGTGATAAACGTACACGTAAAAACGCTTTGACTTAGCGTAAAAACATTTAACTAACTTAGCTTAACTTTTGAGAGGATTGATGGTCTATCAAGTCTGATGTAATGGTTGGAACGATCTTGAACATATTGAAAAACTGCAGGCTTTTAAAGCTATGTTAAGTTACTTGATCATTTTTGTCCTATAATACTCGTATATGAGAGATTCACAACCAAGCTTGTACATTCCTGCATTTTGTAGAGAGATATTATATTTGACGGATCGTAAGAACTGACCTTCTTCGGCGGCCGTGGAATGCTAGGAGAGAGATTAGGCGCACAACCAAGCCTTAAGTGCTTTCTGAGCCCAAGGGCTCCAAACTGTCACTAAAAGTTTTTTTCGCTGTAAATACCAATAACTAATTTGTTGGTTTTGCCCGAGGTTCTTATCCTAGACTTTATGATCAGCAATTGCACATACGACTACTAAACCAACGAGCTAGTCATCTTACAGCCACCTTCTTAGACATGATGAGGACCTGTGCTCAGCTGAAGGGCGTATATAGGCTGTTACTTTACTTTCACTTTTCTTGAACAGCAAACCTTATATTAGCAACTGAATGAACCCAAAATTTGCGGTTCACGCGCTTATGTACACTGCAATAAATTGAAGCGGCATTTACATTTTACCCCAAACTAACCGTCTCCCCGGCACTCTCGGAAGTTTGTTCTTCGGGTAGTCAGTCATTCGGAAACAAGTCAATATTTATTCGCTTTTAAATATTCAACAGGGAAGTGCGTATAGCTTCATATTAAGGGATTAAGCGTTAGCTCGCTTAAGGCGCAGGTTGAGCAAAATGTCGCGCTAGTCGTTATTTGGGCGGTTTTTAGAAGCTATCTACTTTTTATTTAAAAGATATATCAACAAATAAAAAACACATTATATTTCTACATAATCTTGATTCCATAAAAGCTATATCCAATTTTTTTTAAAGGAATAAATATTAATATAATCTCCTTACAACGAAACCACATAAATATGAAATTATTATTGATAACATGCATCTCCTCGTAAAGTAAGTATTATTTTATTTTGCGATTTACACCAATGGATAGGCAATTTATTAATGAACATTTCTATAGTAAATTTTTTTTCAAAAGACCAAAATTTGATTTTATTAAGAAATTATTTTAAAATCTGGGCATATTCACTGCTCACGGGCTTGCTGGAGTCATTGAGCCCTGAGCTCTTCGACGCGAAGCCCGTGTCGTTAGAGCGTCGACCAGCGCCGCATACACTCACGTAATATCAGTCGATAAATAATATTACTTATTAGGTTATTTATAGGTAGTATTATTTGTTTGTTTTGGGTATAATTTTTCGAATTAGTTATACATATATTTGTTGTGTTTTTTACTGCGCGATGAAGCTTTTTGCGTGTATTTTCTTTGAAGTAAATGCAAATAAAAAAATGAAGCACCATTAGCATGTAAGGTTCGAATCCATAATTAAAATTTCGACAAATATTATAATTTACACTATAAAAGGCTAATTCAATATTATCACCCAACCACAATATCTTATCAGGTATAGTACTGCCTCGTTGGTCTAGTGGTTGTAGTAGTGCGACTGCTGATCATGAGGTCCCGGGTTCGAATCCTGGGTCGGGCCAAAAAGTCAGTTATGAGTTTTTCATTTATGTTCTAAGTTATAATTATAATTAGTATTACTAAGTTATAGTTTTTTGCTAAAATATAGTATTTTTTACAAAAATTTACTTCGCAAATATCCGCGTTATAAAATAAAATGATGTGTCTTACCTAGTATGAAGAAGCACCTCCCGCCCTCCCTCAATTGCGTGCACTAACCCCGTCACCACTAATCCCAGCACCGCTACTCCCAACACCACTACACTAGGCAAGACACACCACTGACGACAATACGACACGTGTTTCGCCTCTACACGAGGCATCCTCAGGTGATATAGACTCTACGGTGGCTAACCGCTAAGTGAGCGGCGAGCCAAAACAAGTGCCTTTTATACAAACCGATGACGCAACCGCTCTCTACCTAAGAAGCGAGCGACTGCGTCATGCGATAAAACATGCGACCAATCACCGCTGGACTTACGCAGCCGTTTGTAAAATTAAAAACAAACCGCCGCGCAACGCCCACATTATTAGAGAGCAGGCTTGAAGATATTTAAGAGAGGTGAGTTAGTAACATTTGTTTGTTCATTCAGCAATGCAACGGTATTATTATTACTTTTTAATATCTCTAACTGTTCCAGCACACACAGCCGCAGCCCTTTATTACACGTATGTAAGACTTTAAAGGAGTGGTCGTTGGCTAGGTTGTGTCCAGTGTCCAAAAGATGTTTGGCAAAATGGGATTTATCGGGATTGCAATTCCTGTACGCGGCTAAATGCTCTTTATAACGTGTCTCGAAATTGCGACCAGTCTGACCCACGTAAACGGCGTGGCATTCGTCACAAACAAGTTTGTATACACCTGACTTTTGACGAATATCCAACTTATCTTTACTATTACAGATATTTCTAAGAGAATTGTTTGTTTTAAACGCCACATGAACGCCGTTTTGTCGAAGAGTATTAGCTACTTTTTCAGATATGGGGCCTAAGTAGGTCAAACTGCTCACATATCGATGAACACTTTGAGGTTGAACCGCGTACAGAGAGTTGCGAATAACATGCTTTTGTTTCTTTTTAATTAAATTGTTAATGAGATTTTTTGAAAAACCGTTAGAGACCGCTATTTGATAAATTATATTAAGTTCTTTTAAATAATTTTCTTTACTTAATGGGACAGTGAACAACCGGTTAATGTAACAATAAAAAGCGGCTACTTTATGTTGCCATGGATGACATGATGACGCGGGGATGACCGTGTCGGTGTGAGTTGGCTTTCGATAAATTTGGAAAACATGTGACGATTCTTTTCTTGTTATTGTTAAGTCAAGAAAATTAAGGGAACAATCTTGTTCCAATTCAAGTTTAAATTTAATTTTGTCATAGACTCTATTTATTTTATTGAGGAAAACATCCAGTTGTCTCCTTGTGCCAGTCCAGCAAATAATTATGTCGTCTACATATCGATAGTAATATAAGATATTTTGATTGACAACTATATGTTGTTTTTCGAAATTATCCATGAAAATGTCCGCCATAAGGGGACTTAGAGGGGACCCCATAGCTAACCCTTCTTTTTGTAGATAGAAACGGTTATTAAACCGGAAATAGTTTTGTTTCATACAGAGAGAGGTTAAGTTAAGAAGATCATTTGTTTCCCCGGGATGTAGACGACGTTTTTCAAAGAGATCTGCGAGTATACGCAAACAATCAGGGGATGGGACATTTGTGAAAAGACTATCAACGTCTAAAGATAACAATATGGATTTAGGAGGAATACGAATATCTTTAATTTTGGAAATGAGATCTAAGCCATTTTTTAGGCTGTAAGTGGGGTTGAATCCAGATTTCTCTCGAAGGAGGAAGTTTAATTTTTTAGCAAGGAAATAAGCTGGTGCACCAATATATGAGACAACTGGACGAATAGGAACATGTTCTTTATGTATTTTTGGTAACCCATATAAAATGGGTGCTTGAGGATTCATTGGAACAAGATTGCTCCGAGACAAGTTGTGATCGGGAAAAACATATGATGACTGTTGTATACATAACTTAATATCCGAAGTAAACTTTTTGGTTGGGTCAGACTCCAATAGCTCAAAGTCATCACCTTGGATAACATCGTTAACTTTCTGGCTGTACCCACTACTCTCCATAATAACAACAGTATTGCCTTTATCGGCTTTAGTAACAATAAGGTCGTTTTCCCTTATTCTCTGCTTTAGGGACTTAAAAACAGGGAACTCAGGATTGAAATGGGAAGACGCGGGCACAGCCCGAATTTCATTAGCTACCAAACTTTTAACGATGTTATCTTTCCTCCCGATCACAACAGCCACCTCCGCGTCAACAGCCATAGTCTCTAACGATTTTTGGGAGACCGAAGGTGTTAAATTATACTTTAGGCCTTTATGTAAAAGAGTCAACTCATCTGTTGGAAACTGGACATCGGAAAGATTTTTAACTCGGGGATAAAATTGGTGATATTCTGTATGTATGTCGTTATTACGATTACGGGATGAAGAGGATACAAGTCGTTGTAATTTACGGGACTGAATTTGATATTTCTCATAAACAGCCATTGAAGCAAGTTCTCTGGCTTTCCCATCCAAAATATCAAATTCAATATTATGTAATTTATATGAAAGTTCAGAGTATAATACTTTAAGGTGGATTTTTAAATTATCTCTATTGGAAAACCAACGATGACACTCCTCATTAAGCCAAATGTTCTGAGCTTTAGAAATAGCAATACTGGCCGCTCGACTATTTGTGCTGGAACGTATTTGAATATAATTGGGAATAACATGAAGTTGTTTGCACTGCTGATTGAACCAAACATTTTGGGCAGCAATACGATGGAGTTTTGTTAATTTGACATAGAGTCTTGCCTGGTCGGCCGTGCTAGCCTTTTTAATATAATTAATAGAATCAGGCGTTACTTTGCGGAAATCCATTATATAAAAGCTTTTACAAAAATTTACTTCGCAAATATCCGCGTTATAAAATAAAATGATGTGTCTACCTTCTTCATACTAGGTAAGATTTTTTTATACTTTATTTTTTACGTAGAAATAAATATGAATTTATGTGCCCCAACTTAGATGTAGTATAACAGATTTATTATAATATTGCAGTTGATATAATTTAAAGAAATAGGAACACAAACTAATTCTGAGTAATGGATAAAGAAAATGAAACCTTGATTTAAAATAGAACTGGAGAAATTACGGTTTTTATAAACTTAGGGCCAAAAATAACCCTAGTCTGTGGTGTGGCTGAATTCAGCCACACAGAAATGACAATTTTCATTTTGAGTTTCCCACAGCTGAGAGGTTATTATAATTTATCAAATAGCGGTCTCTAACGGTTTTTCAAAAAATCTCATTAACAATTTAATTAAAAAGAAACAAAAGCATGTTATTCGCAACTCTCTGTACGCGGTTCAACCTCAAAGTGTTCATCGATATGTGAGCAGTTTGACCTACTTAGGCCCCATATCTGAAAAAGTAGCTAATACTCTTCGACAAAACGGCGTTCATGTGGCGTTTAAAACAAACAATTCTCTTAGAAATATCTGTAATAGTAAAGATAAGTTGGATATTCGTCAAAAGTCAGGTGTATACAAACTTGTTTGTGACGAATGCCACGCCGTTTACGTGGGTCAGACTGGTCGCAATTTCGAGACACGTTATAAAGAGCATTTAGCCGCGTACAGGAATTGCAATCCCGATAAATCCCATTTTGCCAAACATCTTTTGGACACTGGACACAACCTAGCCAACGACCACTCCTTTAAAGTCTTACATACGTGTAATAAAGGGCTGCGGCTGTGTGTGCTGGAACAGTTAGAGATATTAAAAAGTAATAATAATACCGTTGCATTGCTGAATGAACAAACAAATGTTACTAACTCACCTCTCTTAAATATCTTCAAGCCTGCTCTCTAATAATGTGGGCGTTGCGCGGCGGTTTGTTTTTAATTTTACAAACGGCTGCGTAAGTCCAGCGGTGATTGGTCGCATGTTTTATCGCATGACGCAGTCGCTCGCTTCTTAGGTAGAGAGCGGTTGCGTCATCGGTTTGTATAAAAGGCACTTGTTTTGGCTCGCCGCTCGGGACCCCTGTCCCATGGCACATGTCAGCAAAATATTTAGGCGTCACCCTTGACTATAGGCTTACTTTTGAGTCTCATGTCAAAAGAGTAACGCGTCTAGCACGTTTCTATTTAGGTCGGCTTAACAGTATGTTAGGCAGACATAGCAAAATGTCATTGCGAAATAAGCGAACCCTCTATATGGTTTGTATACGACCGGTTATGACTTACTCGGCTCCTATTTTTGCACACGCTAACGATAAAATTATTAACGAACTCCAAGTAGTTCAAAACCTCTTCTGTCGTCGAGCTACGAACGCACCTTGGTACGTCCGTAATGCCGACCTTCACCGGGATTTAGAAATCCCAACAATCCAGCAATGTCTTAAAAAATTCTCTGAAAACTTCTTTAAAGTATCAGAGTCGCATACTAACACACTTATTCGTGAGGCAGTTACTTATACCGCCCCACTCCCTTCTCGCTATAGCGTCCGCAGGCCGAGAAACACCCTCTCGGACCCGCCAAATAAGTTGTCAAACGACCTGAACTGCCTCCTGGCGGCTCAGGCCAATCCTAATTAAATTAAAAACTAGTTAAAATTAATAATATGCCTTCGTAGGCAGTCCCTAAACGGCACTTAGCCGTCTGCGCCCTCTTTTCCCAAAAGAGGGTCGCTTTAGATACGGCATATGCAGCTTTAATAGAGCTAGTTGCCAGTCCCCAAAGGCGGTTTTTAGTGGGTATCACTTAGGTCCCCCGGTAGGCAGTGAGTCCCACATAACCAGGACAGACCGGCTGTCGTGGTATGCGTAATGCATTTTCCGCCTCCCTTCGGGGTAGCCCATTTCCAATTGCTTCGGGCGCAAAAAAAAAAAAAAAAAAAAAAAAAGCTCGCCGCTCACTTAGCGGTTAGCCACCGTAGAGTCTATATCACCTGAGGATGCCTCGTGTAGAGGCGAAACACGTGTCGTATTGTCGTCAGTGGTGTGTCTTGCCTAGTGTAGTGGTGTTGGGAGTAGCGGTGCTGGGATTAGTGGTGACGGGGTTAGTGCACGCAATTGAGGGAGGGCGGGAGGTGCTTCTTCATACTAGGTAAGACACATCATTTTATTTTATAACGCGGATATTTGCGAAGTAAATTTTTGTAAAAGCTTTTATATAATGGATTTCCGCAAAGTAACGCCTGATTCTATTAATTATAAAATATAGTATATTATTTATTGCTTGTTTTTTCTTCTTTTTCAAAAAATAATTGAGTACATAAGGTGTTCTATACTTATAATTCGGTAAAAAGTACTAATATACCTTTTACTTATACTTTTACTATACTTTTTACTATAAACTAAAAATTTTTAAAACTAAATTTAACTAAAAAGACTAAACTGACCATTTATTTTTTAACTCATAACGGGACATGGGTTTATTTATACTCTAAAAACTATAACTTTATACAATTAGTGTTCACTATAAAATTATATTCGGTATAGACGGTAATTATTAAATGCAACATATTTTTTTAAATTATTAATTACATTTGTCAGTGGATTAAATTTGCTTTAATAAAGTTGGTGATGATTTTAAATAAGAATAAAATTCTGCTCAAGTTTTTTATTGTTATCTTTGTTAACAACATCGCCTTTAGAACTCTGGAACCGTAAGTGTTTCTTTCAGACGTCCACAATTTATGCAAAATAAAAAAATACTCTTTCTACCGGAGCATTCGTACCAGGTAGACATAAAATATATTCGATTAAAAAAAATTATGTTGAAGATTGTTGACTTTGAATACTTCCATCCAACTAGTTACATGACAATTTTGTGTCCCGGAGCTTTGTTTGGGGACAATGGGACAGGAGACCGAGAAAAGGGACAGTCCCGTTCAAAACGGGACGTATGGTCACTTTAGCTATAACCCGGCGACCATGAAGCAAATACAAAGTTAGTCTTTGTATTAGCTTCATGGTGGCGCAGTGGCTTAGCAATCAGTTGTTGCGCTGGGGGCCGCGGGTTCGAATCCCGCATGGAACAAGTATTTGTATGGCCTACAAATAATTGTTCCGGGTCTGGATGTTTGTCATTGTGCAATTTATGTTTGTAAACTGCCTCCACGACACAGGAGAAAATCCTAGTGTGGGGGTAACGTTTTTTTACAACTGAAATTGAAAGATTGAACCCTTATACTTCTTGTTGATTTTTGTATTACCTTTATTAAAGTTACCCTTATGTATAAATAAATATAATTACGTATGTAGAAATAAAATTGATTTTCATCCTCATCAATCATTGGGGTGAGGATAATATCTGCCAGCATAAGTTCAAAAATTAGTAGGTAACTTTTCAATACGTGACACGTAAAAATTAACAATAATCAAAAACACATATGCGAAACATCCTATTTATTTATTTATTTTTTATTGCACCAAATATTTGTACAAAAGCCGAGCTATCTATTTATTTACCTATAGTGAATAGGTATCTTTTAAACTCACAATTTTCAATGCTTCAGTTTTAATATATAATTAATTATAAAATTTCATAATTAGATAATATATGAAAATACATAATTCTAATATAATGCAACTAATATATACAGAATAAAAAAATTAAAATACATTTATCTTTGTACGCTATGTGTATTTCCATAAAATAGTTTATTGTTGTTGAAAAAATAATACTACTTTCGTACAATAGGTGGCGTCTTACATATTTCTTCCGGCGAGCCGCTCGCTACAATATATTAATATTGTAGCAAGCGGTCAAATGCTCAAGGTCGTTCGCATGGAGTAGCCCCTTAAGGGAATTATTTATTATTAATATAGACGGGGTTACACTGGAGCCGCAGTTATTTTTATTCACCAAAGATTATTTGATAAGGGTTATTATTATTAATTTTTCTTTTTTTAAATTATACTACTAAAGAGTATATTATTGAGAATAACCCCCAGGGGAGTAAGGTGATCGTTGCCACGCTGTTTCTAAATGTTTTCATATTTAATTAGACCACATATTATATTGATTTTTTTTTCTTTAAAATAGCCCGTCTGGGTTTCTTGCTGGATTTTCATAGGAAATAGGTTTTTCCTCAAAGAGGTTTTTATGCCGTAAAAAAGATTAGAAGTCTAACTAGTGTTGAAACAGCTAGACTAACTTAGCTATTTCCATAGCATAATGTCGTATGGTATTTTGCTATGGGGACACGCAGCTGACACTGAAATTATATTTGTTTTACAGAAGAGGGCCATAAGAGCAATTTATGATTTAAAGCCTAAAGAGCGCTGCGACAAAAATTTAAGGAAATTAATATATTAACTTTGGCCTCTCAATACATTTATGAAAATGTAATGTACGTACACAAAAATAAAAGTAGTTTTACAAAAATAAGTGATATTCATTCTGTAAATACTAGGAACAGATACAAGCTAGTAGTACCAGTTACTCGACTCCATCGAGTCAGTAATTCATTCTTGAGGCGATGTATACATGAAGCTAATACAAAGGGGAGACGGCATAAGCAACTGTGCACTGTGAATCTAAGTAGGTCCTGACGTCATCATAGTGGGCGTGGCTTTAGTTCGCTTGTGTCCTGTGCGCTTATGTGTTGAAAAAATCGCAAATCGGTGTATTTTCGTAGTATTAAGAAGAAAAGGATGAAGTGTTGTGTTTTATTGTGTAAAAACTACTCAGATAGACGCTCTGATGTTATGGATGGCATCACATTTCATTTGTAAATATTTTTACACCTAATTTATTAAAATATATCTAGAAAAATCTCTTTGCGTCGGCTTTCAAATATAATTAAATATATTCGACACTAGATGGCGACACTTTGTGTCATGTGAACTAAAAATGTAAAGGTAGAGCACAGTATTGGTAAAATAATCATACGAAGGTGCTGAAATTTGTTTTGCATTCAGACATAAAGAAATTTTAATCGCAAAATATCATTTTTATAGTTTATAATCATTTTGAGAACAGGCCGTATTCTCGTCAAGTAAACCTCATAAAAATGACAAAAAGACAGGGCCCTAATTAGAATTCAATTATTTTTCCCAGTAATCCAACTTTTAATATTAAATGCAGGAAATTGTACTTAGGCTGATTTTTACGAAATGTTTAAGTTATATTTAAGTGCCATTCTATATGCAAAGAATCACTTTACAATTTAATGTTCTTAGATTGGCATTAAAAAAGTACATTCGGATGCCTAATTTGGAATAAAATATTTATATTTTAATTGATTTGTAAATAAAATTATATTAATTATAATAATTTGTCTATTATTTGTTCTTCCTTAGAGATATTAAGTAGTATAACCCACACATAAATAATAATCCAGCCGTTTCTGCGTGAAAAAATTACACATACTTAGTGTGGAATAAGCTCAAGGAGACAGAAAGAACACACAAAATTTCGCCTTTATAATATTAGTGAGATAAGTAGGATATTTAGTCCCAAATTAAATATCCTACTTAATATTGAACATAGAATATTTAGTTTCAAAGAGACTTTATTTTATGGATAAAATAAATATTTCTTGGTTGACTTTCACGAAATGATAAACATATTTAAATTGTATTTAAGTGATTCTTTGCATATAGAATGTCACTTAAATAAAACTTAAACATTTACTAAAAATCAGCCAAGTACAATTTCCTTCATTTTAATATTGAATGTTGGGTTACTGGGTAAAATAATTGAATTCTAATTGCGGCCCTGTCTTTTTGTTATTTTTTATGAGGTTTACTTGACGATAGATGGCGGCCTGTTCCCAAGATTATTATGAAAACTATGAAAATATTATTTTCGCGATTAAAATTTCTTTGTCTGAATGTATTTGCTTCATGAGATAGACGCTCCGATGCAATGGATGGCATCACATTTCATTTGTAAGTAATTTTACACCTGATTTATTAAAATAGTTCTAGAAAAATCTCTTTGCGTCGGCTTTCAAATATAATTAAATATATTCCACACTAGATGGCGACACTTTGTGTCCTGTGAACTAAAAATATAAATGTACGTAGAGCTCAGTAATGATAAAATAATCATACGAAGGTGCTGAAATTTCTTTGCATTCAGACATAAAGAAATTTTAATCGCCAAAGTGTTATTTTTAAAGTTTATAACATTTTGTGGACATGCCGCCATCTACCGTCAAGGTAGCTAAGCTACATTGCAACATGGATATGGAAAGATTCGAGTAGTTTTACTATTTATCGGTAGATGTAGATAGTGTAGTGGGCGGGGCTTTGCAATCCCCTCACCCCGCAAATTGTCACGCGTTGTTACATAGTGAAATTTAATTACAACGTCTCCTCTTTGTATTTGCTTCATGGATGTATACGCTTTTACAACAAAATTCCAGAAAATATACAAAATGTGACCTGCTCAAAGTTCAAAAACTTTATTAATCTAAGTTTGTATAAAAAGGGTTATTATAATATTAAAGAATTTATAGATGATAATAACCCCTGGAAATGAGGTGATCGCTACCAAGCTATTTCTAATTTGTTGTATTGTTAATTTGTGTTACATACATTATTGTAAGCTGTTATTTAAAAAAAAAAGTCCCGCTGGGTTTCTTGCTGGTTCTTCCCAGGACAGAGGTTTTTTTTTCGAACCAGTGGTAATTATACAAAAGTGTGACTTTCAATAAGTAATATTTATAATCTATATTGAATAAAAAAGTTTCTGTTTCTGTTTCCAAAGCGAAGTAGTAAAAGCATTAATGACTTTTAATGAGTATTCTTCTAATGTAGATTAAATAAAAAAATCTATTCTATTCTATTAAAGTTGGTAAAAGCTACTTTGCGTACATCCGCTGGAAAAAATAAAATTATGTACCTTACCTATTTTGAAGTGCACCGTGTGACTGCTTGTGGGGAGCGGTTGCGTCGGCGAGTTGTATAAATAGCAGCTGTTTTTAGGTCGCCGCTCATTCCGCTTGCGCCGCCGCTCTCGAGCGGACGTGTTCAAGTTGACCGCGCTTTCGTCCCCGGACGTTAGTGCCCTCTCGTTCTTGCGCCTCAGCTCTCCTGCTCACGGTGTGCAGTGCAGTCGCTTGTTCTTTTCATAACAAGACCCTGTTCTTTTGAGAACAGGGATCTCCGTCTTTACTGTTTCGAGTAGAACATCTTCCCCTCCCCCAACATGTCTACAAGAGACCTTATTAGGTCAATCGTCGCCGCCCTGAACCATTCCCTTGGTCTGGGCATCAAACTGGACGAGACGGTTCTCGCTGCAGTCCAAGCCTCCGTTGCCCTTCAGGCATGCCTCCCCCCCGCCCTCCGTCGCGGACTTTTTGGCGGCCACTCCGGCTGCCCCGCAGTCCGACTCACACGCGTCCCTCGACATGGACTGCTCCTACGCTGACTCCAGGTCCATGGTGTTGACCTTCCGGAAGAGGCCCGCCACAGAAACAAAGTCCAGGACTGGTTCCTCAGAGTTGTCTCACTCCGATGGAACCGGAAAGTCTGTGTTTACCACAGTGAGTTACAAGCGCGGCCGTAAACGCGCAGCGAAAAATCGCACTCCCCCCGTGCCGGTAGCCCCCACCGCTGCCTCAACCCCCGCAGTCCCAGACGCTGCCTCAAGCCCTGCAGCTTCCGCTGCCGTCTCTGCTCCCGCAGCCCCCGCCGCTGCTTCGGCCCCCCTAACGTCGTTAGGCATCCCTCTACCAACCAAGCCAGTATCCCGCTGCGCCCCTACCCTCGCTAAAAAGCAGGTCCAGCCCCCTGTCTTCCTTAGAGACAAAGCAAAATTCACCCGTCTCTCCAAGATCTGCTACGACGCAGGAATCAAGTATGATCAGGCCACCAACCTCAGTGAGGCTATTAAGATCATCCCTCAGTCGATTGACGACTTTTGCCGCCTTACCAGGCTATTCACATCTGAGCGTGTGTCCTACCACACGTACGCTCTTCCGGAAGAGCGTAAAGCCAGGGCCGTGATCCGCGATGTCCCCTTCGAACTCGCCAACGAGGACATTCTTGAGGACCTTAAGTCCCAAGGATTCCCTATTGAGGCCGTGCAAAAAATGCACAGCAACAAAGGAAAGAGGTTCCCGCTTGCCCTTGTGATCCTCACCAACGTGCCGGATGCTTCAGCCATTTTCCGGCAGATACGCACAGTGTGCGGCCTATCGAGAGTGAGGGTTGAGCCCCCACACAGGCGCGGTTTCCCGGCGCAGTGCCACCGCTGCCAACTTTATGGGCATGCGGCGGCCAACTGCTCTGCCCCACCCAGGTGCGTTAAGTGTATAGCTCGAAAGAGTGTCCTCGGCCCCAAAACGCCGAATCCCCACCCGCGTGTGTCCTTTGCCAGCAGTCTGGTCACCTGGCGAACTACAGAGGCTGCCCTTGCGCTCCTGACATTCATCCCAGCAAAATAAGCTCCACCGCCGGTCAATGCAACGCCCTTCCCCGCCCTCCCGTCAAGAATGCCCCGTCAGGGCCTTTTCCAGCCCTTTCAGGGTCCTTTTTGATCCTCTCAGGGTCCCCAAGGCCCCCTCAGGGCCCTCTTCGGCCACCTCCGGGCTTCTCCCAGCCTTTGCAGCCTCCAGTCTTCCCCTGGGGCCCCAAAAAGGCCGACCCTCCGTGGTTGATGGTCTAAATACGGTGTATTCCGCTATTAGGAATATCAACATTGGGGAGTGTAATGTACACGTCAATAAAAGGCAGAGATCTGGTAACGACTGATTATTGAAAACTTAAATTACCCCACATCACATTTATTATCGAAGTACCGACATAACACTTACCCCCTACATTTTAAATAATCTAACTCAAACAAACTAAAGACATGCCATTTATTGAAGTAAAAAATAATAAACTACAATGTGGTACATCAACTAGCTACATAATATATATATATATATATATATATATATATACATATTTATATTCACGAGATGCCAATATATCAGATAAACTTATATTTATATAGATTAGATTATTAAATATCGATAGTTGCAACATGTGATTCACTCCTCATTAGTAGCAGTGCAATAATGAGTGTGATGTATGAAAACAAACCATAAAATATCTTTACATCTCTTTTAATTTGTCAATGCAGCGTAATGCAGCCTTTCTATAGATACGATTCTATGGTGTTTTCGGTTGTTGTCTGTTGGTGTTGTCGTCACGTCTTTCAGACACAGATCTCGAGGGAGGCGACTGCTGTGCCAGTTGCCATTCTTCTGCGACTTGATCGTCCTAATCAGTGTCAGGCTTCGCCATTGGCTCTGTATCAGTTTTGTCATACGCCCCCTTTTCCAACTTTGACAATGAAAATCTAGACTTTGGATGTTTAGTTGTTAAGATTTGATCAGTGTGTCTCTTGTGTACGCGACCATCTTGAGACTTTACTGTATAAGAGACTGGACTTTCTCGACGTACCACCGTCCCTTCAGTCCACTTTCTCCGGTTTTGAGAATAGTCCCGTAGTAGCACGGGATCTCGGGGCTCAGCCACCCGCAGAGCGGTGTCCCGTCGCCGCTCACTAATCTCCTGCCGCTGTTGCACCAAGTCTCGTGTGTCAGGACACAGCAGGTCCAGTCGACCATGCAACCGTCGTCCGAACATATGCATTGCGGGCTCGCACCCAGTGGTACTATGTCCAGTGTTTCTATATGAGAAAAGAAATTTACTGAGTGCCGTAATAACATTTTCATTATCAACTTGGGCCTTTTTTAATGCCCTCTTAACCAGTTTCACGGTATTTTCAGCCGCCCCATTGCTCGATGGGTGATATGGTGCAACTAGGGTATAGCGAATACCGAATATTTTTAAAACTCTCCAGGAGTGCAGGGGAGCCGGGACGGGAGCTGAGCGCTGCGACCGGCATGCGACGCATTCCTGTACTCTTCGCTCGATTTCAACGTCCAATGTTTCCCATCAAACATAATTTTGCGCTATTTGCTTAATTTTTACGATGCCTGGGTGGCTGTCGTGAATTTCTTTCAAAATTGACAATCGTAATGATTTCGGAATTATCCCCAAATTAGGCAACCTTAATACACACAAATATTTTCCTTACGATTAAAATATGCTTTTTCAGTTTAAATATTACTAGTTTTTGGCCAGGCGAACGTAACCATATATTTTACCCAATAAAGAATCTTTTGTTGTCTCAATTTTAATGTCTTTAAAACTAAGTGGAAAATTTTCTTGCACAAAAGTAAGGTAACTACAGTCGCTGTCCTCACATTTGAGTCTGCTTCTAGTAGAATTCAAAGGAAGACGAGAAAGCGCATCGTCGTGACAATTTTGAACTGATTTAATAAATTCGATTTTAAAATTATAAGCAGATAGCTGAACGGTATAACGCTGTAGTCTACTTGCGGTTGTCACAGGTATTCCTTTATTCGACCCAAAGATTTTAGACGTGGTAGAGCGATGTTGCAGCTATATTAGTAGTATAGTTGTAGCACGAATAGGTCAGCCCGACCGGGGAAGGACCATTGTAGTGTGGTATAGCCCCCACGACTATATATATATGTATTAGAGTTAAGTTAAGAATAGAGAACAGTATAATTAAAGTTATAGAAGCATCAACACGCCTCTTCTCATTGACAGACTTCCTATATCACATGGCGACCCTGCCAGGATGTGTAGTGTGGTATAGCCCCCACGACTATATATATATATATATATATATGTATTAGAGTTAAGTTAAGAATAGAGAACAGTATAATTGAAGTCTTGAACTGGGAACCACGTCTTCTATTCATTAAACACATTTCCTATATCACATGGCGACCCTGCTAGGCGGTGCGCTGCTACATTGCACGCGCACCGCCGAGCCTGCACAAAGAGAAAAAAAAATTACAAAAAAAAAATGGAAATCATCATGGATTGACCATTTAAAAAAGAAAATTATAATATAACAGAATGGACACAATTATATACCCGGACTACACGGAATATATACCCGGATGTGACGATAAAATTACTAAATATGAATACAAGAAGAGGCCTTAATAATAATTTTACAGAAGGTGACTGAAAAATTAAAAAGTATAATGTATATGAAATAGTACTATAAGGTCAACTAAGAGGAAAATAAAGTGATTTTTATATAATGAGCAAAATTCAAGAAACAGCAGATTAATTTTAAAAGGAAAGAAACAGTTGTACTTTTGCAAGCTTCGTCCAGAAGAATATGAAAATTGAGTTAAAAAGTACAAAGAAGAAATTAAGAGGTAACTTCGCACCTGTGTGATTTTAATTCCATTTAAAACTTTATTTATCAATTTGAGATTGATTTATATTCTTTTTGCTATTATAATTTTTTTTAAAGTTATGTATTAAATATTATGTATTTAATATGTTACCTATGTTTAAATTGAAAGTAATTATCAGATAGTTTACGATTCAATCGATTTTTTAATGTTTTCATTACTGTATCTTAAAAAATAATCAAAATGCAATAATTATAAATTAAATTACGTATGCACTTCTGTGGCATATTTTTATTAAGGTACAAGACGATTTTATATTCACTTTTATTCAGTTATGGTTTTATATTATTTTTATTACTGTGTCATGCAAAAATGATTGAAATGATATAGTGGATTACAGTTTTACGTAATTAAATTTACCATGTCAATGAATTTTTCATATTTTGTAGTTGTAACACATCAGTAATAGATTCCCTTGTTTGTTTTTTTTGGTAGCAAATTTCATTTAAATGTATACTAGTATATATGACAAAGGTTATAAACAATCAGCTATTATTATAAGTTTTTTTTTTACTTTTCTAAGAACAATAAATCTTAAAGTTATATATTAACCCTATTTAAAAATGAAAATTGTTTGTTTTTCATGTACAATTAAATTAATGTTTTGTTATATATACTTGATAGTAGTTGTAGTGATTTTTTAATAATGTTGTCTATACAATAAAATAAACACCATATTTCTAGCAAAAGTAATTAAAAAAATGCATTTTTCGATGTGAAACTAATAAAACTATTCACGATGCAAGTATCTTAACTTCTGTATAAATTTGAAAATATTTAAAACGATCACTTTAAGGTACACTTTATTTTACTTGCATACATACAAGTTATCTTAAAATTAGGTGTGAATCACACCATGTGATCATAGTTCGATGTATTCGAAAACGTTTCCATATACGTAAAGGTGTCTCAAATTGCTTGCGTTGCTAAGATTACAGTTTGTATTTTGATCTGTCTTTAGTTATGTGATTTTGTTATTGTTATTGAAAATGATTACGTTGCTTAACTTTGACTTCTTTGTTCTGTTCATCTTAATATGAAATGTAATAATTTGTTTTCGGTTTTATGTTGTTTGAATTTTTAAATCGTAAACTTTTAAACTATTATAATTTATTATTTTCTCGGAAAATAGTGCGTACTTGTGTGGATCATGAAAATATTTACTTCGCTTAATACAATTTTGAAATTCATTATGTTATGTAGACAATTAAGTAATTAATTTAAAATTTGTTGTGCCCATATTGTGAGCCTCAATCCCTGACTGACAATGAAGTAACTAAATATTATACGAGACAATATGACATAATTTATAAAAGACGTAAGTAAATTTATGGATAAGTTACGGAACTTATCATTATGAATGAAACATATTGATAGAAATATAAGTAGAAAGTGTGGCATAGGTAAACAAAAATTATCGGAGGTTAGCATATCCACATACAATCGGCCCGATCAGCTGAGAGTTTGGAAAACCTAATAACCGATTAATTTTTAAATTTCTTCGGATTTGATGAAATACGGAATGATTTTTAATGAATTGTTTAAAGAAATGTGACTTTATTAAGAACTGTAGAGGAAGATTCGAGTCGTGTACGTGAAAGTTATGGTACAATTAATTAATAAATTATATGAGCTGAAATGCTATAAATGTAAAGAGTTGAATAAAGTGATATTGGTCATTGTCTTGATCATGTATCTACGCGAGCCGTGTACGTGAAAGAAATGACACAAATATTGAATGAATATGTAGCAAAAATGCTGAGAAGTAAAATGAAAAATAAATAATTGTTAAACAAGAATGAAGTAAATACATGAAGTAAAAAAGAGAACAAAGAGAAGTATTGAAGTGTGAAAAGATATATTATTAGAGTATTATAAATGTCCGGATTAGATGACATGTTCTGATGAATACGAATAAATAATATTGTAAATGTTTGCGAAAGTCGAAACATAATATTATGTTATACATAATTATGCCTGACTATGTCATATAATACTTCTGTGAATACACGATTTTTACTATAGAGCGTTGCCAAACGCCCTGCTCAATCTCGGTATACATTAGATTGTAGTACTTATAACACTTAGACTTAATTTCCACTAAATTTTAATTAAGATTATTCATCAATTATGCTTAGAATAGTTTTGAGGTTGGATAAAAAATAGATAACTTTATTTTTTATTTTTTGTCGGTGGGAGGTGTAGTGTGGTATAGCCCCCACGACTATATATATATGTATTAGAGTTAAGTTAAGAATAGAGAACAGTATAATTGAAGTCTTGAACTGGGAACCACGTCTTCTATTCATTAAACACCTTTCCGATATTACACCATGCTCTCACAGAATACCAGCGTAAAATAGCAGCTTAAAAGTGCTGTGTTTCGTATGGTGAGTGTAGAGAACCGGATACCCTTTTTACTGGAAAAGAGGCATTCCATCTTAGTCCTCACGGGTCACAACGCATCTGCATTTTGATTCATAAACGAGGATAGATGTGGATGTCTACGGGCCACAGCAACCACTTACCATCAGGTGGACTGTGTGCTTGTTTGTCACCCTATACTATAAAAAAAGATGTAACTCAATGGACGATGGTCACTACGCAAAATAAATTGTCGCCCATATAAGTATTGGTGGTACTTGCGCACACCGAACACAATTGCGAGTGCCTCCTTGTCCAGCTGCGAGTAATTTTGCTCGGCGGCATTAAGTGTACGCGACGCGCAGCACACGGGTCGCTCACTGCCGTCTGCGTACCGCTGAGCGAGCACGGCGCCCAGTCCGTACGCGCTGCTGTCCACTGATAACACTAACGGCAGAGTAGGATCGTAGTGTGCCAATACTGGTGCACTGCTCAATACTTTATTCGACTAAACTACTTTATTCGACAAAAAGCAAACTCACACTCATCATTCTATTGCCATTTAACATTTTTTTTTGTAATAAGTTGTACAACGGCTTTATTATATCACTTACATTTGAACAAAACTTTGATTAAAAATTAATAAATCCCATAAAACTTTTTAATTGAGTTACATTTGTTGGAGATGGGGCTGCCATAATGGCTTTAATTTTGTTAGAATCCATGTGCAAGCCGTTCTTATCAATTTTATAACCCAAATACATTCATCATTGTAGGGGTCATTGTAGAAGCGTGCTCGTCGCGACCCCTGCCAGCCTTTTTCGGGGCTGCAATTCTACTCAGCTGCGCACCCATGCCAACGAGGGTTAGGGCGTCCCCCCAAGGCGACGCACACCAGCTCGTCCCCGTTGGTGTGGAATGCAGCGCGCAAAGCGGCGATGGGGACCGCCACCCATCACGCACAGCCCGACACGGCGGAAGGTGGAGGACAGAGTGCAGAGTTGGCACGTGGAATGTTAGAGGAGGCATGAGAGATAAGACGAATGAGTTGATCGAAATAATAAGAGAAAGAGAATTAGATGTCGTGTGTATGTCGGAGACCAAACGGAAGGGCAGTGGTACTGAAGAGCTCCCTGGCGGGGCGTTAGCTCTATGGTCCGGAGTCCCGGAGAGCGAAAACGCCTGCCAGGGAGTGGGGGTACTGCTGTCTTCTCGGTTGGTCGATGTTATGACTGAATATAAGGTTGTGAACTCAAGACTTCTCTGGTTTCGCTTTAAATTGGGACTGCCGAAGTTATTCCTTTTGGCTGTTTATGCGCCGGTAGCTTCGTCGTTCAGGGCTGAGCTGGAGGAGTTTTGGGAGAATGTAAGAGAAGTTCTAGATTTGGCTAGGGGAAACGAAAGAATTGTTGTATGAGGTGATTTAAATCGATGGGTTGGTACCGCTCGACCAGGGTACGAGTCGGTACTTGGAAAGTTTGGTGATAAAAAGGTTAATGATGCTGGCAAGCTTATACTGGCGGTATGCAAGGAAAAGGGTCTTCTTGTGACAAACACTATGTTTAATCACAAGAAAATCCATATGTATACTAGAGAACGAAAGAATGAGAGAAGTATGATCGATTTGTTCCTGGTGGATGACCGACTGCGAAAATAGGTGATGGATACGCGATTGTTCAGGGGTGCTGACCTGGGAACGGATCACTATCTAGTGATTACTAGATTTAGGGGTCTGTTCGCGGGTTGGCGCTACCGGACGGCAGTAACAGAACCACAGTCGGTCTGTCGCATCCGAAGCTGGAAGCTTCAGGAAGCGGATACTAGGGACAAATATCATGCGAGGGTAGCCGAAAAGCTTGACACCATCGATGGCAGAAAATAATGTGTAGAAAGAACATGGCAGAACCTTAGGGATGGAATGGTAAGTGCAGCGGAAGAAGTATGTGGAACAATAAAAAGAGGCAGTAGTAAAAGAAAAGATGCATGGTGGAATTATGAAGTGAAAGAAGCTGTAAAGAAGAAGAAGAAAGCATGGTTAGACTACTTGGTCTCTAGTAATGATAAGGATATGAGAGAGAAGATGAAAGAAAGATATAGGCTGCAGAAAGTTCACACGAAAGCATTGATTGAGGAAGTGCGTGAAGGTGTAGAATGGAAGCGGACGAAAGGTTGTCGCACAACTTTAAGGAGAACTCCAAACTCTTCTGGAAAGAGGTTGGAAGGACCCGAAGTGGTGCGACGGCCTTAAGAATGAACAAAGTGCTTTCGAGAACTAATGACGTCCTCTCAGAAAAATCGGACGTCATGCAGCGATGGAGCGAATTTTATAGAGAAATGTATGCGTGTGATGATCTTAGTGAGGGATCCGGGGCTGATGCCGTGACTGGTACGCCAGACCCGGACCTCGATGACACTGAGGTCATCAGTATGAAAGAGATTGAACGTGCGATTCGAAGTTTGAAATGTGGTAAGGCTGTGGGACTAGACAGAGTTACTGCTGAAATGGTCAAGTATGGTGGGCCTCGCATCTGGGACAGCTTTCATCTGCTGTGCAATTTGTGCTGGCGGACGGGGGATGTCCCGGATGATTGGCGATCCGCAGTCATTGTGCCTTTATATAAAGGTAAAGGTTCACATTTTGACTGCGGGTGCTATCGGGCGATCAGCTTGAGCAGTTTAGCAAGAAAATTTTACTCGAAGGTTTTGACACGTAGGATGCAAGAGAAATCGGAAAGATTTCTATGGGAGGCACAATGCGGATTTAGACCTGGAAGAGGATGCACGGATCAAATGTTTTCTCTCCGCATGATCACGGAAAAGCTTTTGGCTGCTAACCAGAAGATTTTCTGTGCTTTTGTGGATCTTGAGAAAGAATTTGATAAGGTTGTAAAGAAGAAAATGTGGGAACTGTTGCCGGGGTATGGTGTGGATGGTCGATTGCTAAGGGCTGTGCAGTCTCTTTACTGTGACTGTAAAGCCTGTGTGCGGGTAGGGAATGACCTGTCACCCATGTTTAGCATCCAAACGGGCGTAAAACAGGGTTGTGTCATGTCTTCCTGGCTGTTCATACTGTATCTCGACAGCTGTTTACATAAGATGAAAGATAGCTGTTTGGGTGTGAAATTGGGTAACATAAAAGTAAATTGTCTGCTGTATGCTGATGATGCAGTGCTTATTGCACCATCAGAGGCAGAACTGCAGGCATTAGTCACGTGTATGAAAGAAGAATGTGAAATTAAAGGTCTCCGTTTGAATGCTAATAAAACTAAGGTTCTGGTATTTGAAATGGACGAAGAGAGAACGAAGTGTGAAATATGGGTAAATCAGGAATGTCTAGAACAGGTAAATGAAATTATATACTTGGGGAGTGCTTTTAGCCGGGATGGAAGATGTGATTTAGATGTGGACAGGCATGTCGCTGCCGGGAACAAAGTCAATGGTGCCTTAACTGCGTTAGTCAAAAGGCAAGACGTAGTGAAGAGTGCACGCCTTGCAATACATAACGCAGTGTTGGTACCGACTTTGTTATATGGCAGCGAAACCTGGGTATGCCAGAAGAAGCATAGAAGCAAGTTGAATGCAGTGGAGATGCGATCTATTCGTAAAATGTGCGGCGTTACCATGGCCGACCGAAAGCGAAACGAAGAGATTCGCAATATGGCAGGTTTGAAAGATGACCTTATCACAAAAATTGATAAGGGCGTGCTTCGGTGGTTTGGGCACGTTGAGCGAATGAGTGAAGACCGAATGGTGAAGAAAATATATAGCGCGAAAGTTAATATTAAAAGGTGTCGAGGTAGACCGAGACTAACTTTCGAAGACCATGTGAGCAAATTGCTCGAAGAGGGTAGGGTCAAGAGTACTCAGATACAAAGACGTGCATGTATGAAGAAGATAATGAATCTGAAAGAAGCGAAAGAGGTATGTAAGGATCGTGACACTTGGCGATCTGTTCTCTCTGGCTACCCCGTTAGGGATTGTGCGTGAAGATAAGTAAATACATTACGCAATCCTTAAAGAATTGAAATTTACTGAAATTGATTCTTAGTCCATTTTGTTTTAACCTTTCTAACACTGCCCTCCGTAGTTTTATCCTTTCCAGTTACACATATGTTTCCTCCATAATCTTTTGAAAGTTTTCAGGAATACATTTTATTACAAAAAGTACTCTTTTGTAAATTAACGTCCCGATATGAGTGGTAATTGCTGTCAGCGGCTGTGATATTTTATCTAATTAATATTGTTGGAACGCATTGATAAATAAAGTTTTGTGTACTGTTCGCCGCCCCCCAAGGTCGCAAAAAGTTCTTCAATCCGCGTAAAGGATAATGAAAATCTTTTAAAATCAGATTTATTGTTATTTTATAATCCCCACATATTTTGATGGAGCCATTCAACTTAATAACAGGGACAATAGGCGTACCGTATTCTGACCTTTCGACTTTGTAAATAACCCCTTCGTGTTCTAACCGTTTGAGTTCGCTTCCGACTCGCGGGCGCAGTGCCAATGGCAGCGGCCGCGCCTTCACAGACACAGGAGTTTTAACCTTGAGGTGCAGCGATAAAGGTGACTTGAATGTATCTAAACCTTCTGCAAACACCTCAAGGAATTTGTCTCTCAAAGCCTTTGTTACCGATTCCGAGTCGCTAATATTGTGACATTCAACAATTTCTATTTTCAATTTCTTAATCCACGTACGACCCATTAAAGGTGGACCGCCGTTTTCAATAATAAATAACTTAAGCATCGCCGACTTTGAACCACAGATAACCATTACCACAATATAAACGATGGTCTCGATAACGTCGCCAGTATATGGTCTCAGATATAACAACTTAGTTTGAATAGGTACATGTTTATAATGTTTATCATAAAAATGTTTCGAAATAGCCGATATTTCACTGCCCGTGTCAATTTCAAATTTACATGCCACCTTTTCTAATACTAAATTCGCATAGTACGGTCCGTCACCGTCATTACTTGTTATCAAGTAAAAAAAAAATACAGTCATCATCTGAGTCCGAATCATTTAAAAAGTACTGACCTTTGTTTTCCTTTGCACTCTTAAGTTCACTTTTACCTTGACACATTACTTTTAAATGGCCCTTCTGGCCGCACGCATCACATGTATAATTTTTAAGATGACACTTACCGGCTATGACCAGTCTTACCGCAACGCGTACAAAGACGACGCTGTGATGTGACCGTCGTAGGCACGGGAGCCGTGTTGGATCGTGCGCGCGCTCCGACGCTGCCGAACCGGTGCAGGCCGCCCTCGCCGTCGGCCGCCGCTGCGCCAGCTCCGCCGCCTCAGCTGCCTCGAGCGCCGTGGCCAACTCCACAGTCTTTTTGTAGTTTATACTCTTTTCGGCAAATAATCTTGACCGCATCTCTACGCTGTATAAACCCGACACGAACTGATCGCGAAGGTTTTCTTCCAATGAACTATCGAAGTTGCAAGTTTTAGCCAAGTGTTTTAGACCATGTAGGTAAACACGAATACTTTCTCCCTGCTGTTGCGTCCGCTGCCGAAAAATGTGTCGCTCCGCTATTTCAGATCTCTCCGGCTCCAAATGATTTTTGACGAGTGTAACCAATTCTTCGAACTTCTTTGTGTGTGGTTCTGCGGGTGAACACAAATCACAAATAAGATTATAGCACTCGGAACCCACTAATGTTAAAAGCGTAGCTACTTTTAGACTGTCATCGATACTATTTAACAATATAAATTGTTTTACGCGAAGAATGTAACTGTCCCAATTTTGGCTTTCGATATTAAAAGGTTCTATTTTCCCAATCGGCATTATGTCAAACAAAATTCCACGTAAGTACCGAACTTCTAGACCAACTGCGCCAATGTAATGTACACGTCAATAAAAGGCAGAGATCTGGTAATAACTGTTTATTGAAAATTTTAATTAACCCACATCACATTTATTATCGAAGTACCGACATAACAGGGAGATTGCCGTCTTAGCACGCAAACTGCGCGCTGCTCTGTCCCCTCGGGACCGTCTCCTTGCTCTTACAGAGGATCATAATCTACTGTGTTCCCTGTAACTTGAATTTATTTAATTTAAATTAAATTAAATTAAATAAATTAAATAATACATTATATAATAACAGAGCAATCTGCTCTCTCAAAATCTCACGGTTGTATTAAGCCTAAGGGTTTATTGCTTGTATCCTTTTACATTCGCAGGTTGCGAAATAACCTCCCAGAGCTTAAGCTCTTTCTTCGAGATCGCGAAGCCGACCTCCTCCTCCTCCAGGAAAAGAATCTCAAAATTAAGGACATTAAAGGCCTTTCCATTCAAAGTTTTCTCTTCTTCGTAATGACAGACCGCGGTACGGCCATTTATTACAAGAAGACACTTCATTGCTCTCACATTTCTACTCCGCAGCTTACCAACATGGAATCCACAGTATGCAGTCTAGTCACGACTGAACATCAGTCCATTGTCATAGCCTCCTGTTACATCCCCAGTGGAACCCTCCTTCTCTTCTTATCTTCAAATCTTATCTTTAGGCAACTCAGTGATTATGTTTGGAGATTTCAACTCCATGCATACTGAATTGACCTGCCGTACTACTTCTCAGAGTTGGCAGCGTTCGGGAAGCTACGACACATCTTCTCGTCAAACATACCTCAAAACCTGAAAACGAAATTGTACAACCAGTGCGTGTTGCCAGTGGTGACTTACGGAACTGAGACGTGGTCCTTCACTGCTGGCCGTATGAGGAAGCTCAAGGTCGCTCAGCGAGCTATGGAGAGGGCTATGCTCGGAGTTTCTCTGCGTGATAAACTTAGGAATGAGGATATCCATATTAGAACCAGAGTAACCGACATAGCCCAACGGATTAGTAAGCTGAAGTGGCAGTGGGCCGGCCATATAGCTCGAAGAACCGACAACCGATGGGGAAGAAAGGTTCTCGAGTGGCAGCCTCGTACCGGTAGGCGAAGTGTAGGGCGTCCCCCCACGAGATGGAGTGACGACCTGGTAAGACATGCAGGAAGTCGATGGATGCAGGTGGCTCAGGACCGTGCTTTGTGGCATTCTTTGGGGGAGGCCTATGTTCAGCAGTGGACTTGTGAAGGGTTGTAATGATGATGATGACTACTTCTCAGAGTGGCAAGAAACTGCTTGATATCACGCAGTCTCTTAACCTTACCGTCCACAGTCCCCTCGGTGTCACGCATTATCCCGACAACACCGACTACGCTTCCACATGCTAGACTTTGGGTTAGTCAAAGGAGTTTCCCTCAACCTCAGAGGAATCGAGACTCTAGACGATCTAGGATCCGACGACCATCATTCTTGACCATCAGCCACCTCCCTCAACCAGACAAAAGGAGTCCCTAGCTAAAGCTATGGACTCACAGGACTCCCCCATTTCCCTCTCGTCGGACTTCGACAGTCCCGAAAAAATCGATACCGTGGTCGATTCTCTCTCCACCCTTATAAAATCCTCTCTTAAGGAGAATGAAAGAGTCGTTCTGGTTGCTAATAATGATGGTCTTCCCCTACATATTAGCAACCAATTGAAAGCCAAGAGAGCTGCTTTCCGGAAAGCAGCAATCTATCCCACCCCCGAATATAGGCGTACGGCTAATCGTCTACAACGAGAGTCCGTTTCCGCCTCTCCGAACTTCGAGACCTCGAAAAGAGTAAGCTCATGGAGAATATCTCTCCCTCTCATTCAGCGTACTATAAGATGGCAAGAGCCCTCCGCATAGACGCTATCACCCACACTCCCCCTCTCTCCCGTCCCGACGGTACGGTTGCCTTCGAGGACGAGGAAAAGGCTGAGTGCTTTGCAGACAGCATTGCCGCATAATGCTCTCCTAGCTTTCAACACACCGACTCCTCCAACATCTAGACAGTGGAGGATGAGGTCCGCCGCCGGAACTCACCCCCCACGGCCTCTGACCCTATCACTGTGTCCAATGATGAGATCTCATCCCTCATCAAAGGACTGAAGCCCAAAAGGCTCCGGGCGCGGATGGCATCTCCAATCAAGCCCTTAAACCCTTTCCTGAGCAGGTGTTAACACTTTTAGCTATTATTCAACGCCAGCTTCAATCTTAGTTACTTTCCCACTACGTGTAAAGAGGCAACTGTCATTGGTGTATCCAAGCCAGGAAAGCCTCTCAACCTCCCCTCCAGCCATCGTCCCATCAGCCTCCTCAAGGCCATGGCCAAACTCTTCGAAAGAGTCATCCTCACTCGCATGAGGATCCATCTATTTCCCACAGATGGTGACCCTCTTGTCATTCCCAACCAATTTGGTTTCCGAGCGAAACATTCTTGTCCCCAGCAAGTTCACCGTATTGTGGAATATATCTTCAGCGGTTTTTATTCTCGTCGTCATAAGACTATCGCGGTCTGTTTCGACATTGCTAAAGCATTTGATAGAGTCTGGTACGAAGGCCTTATCTACAAATTACTAGTATATAAAATAGGTCTCCCCGATCGTCTTGCACGTCTCGTAGCCTCTTACCCGAAGAATCGTACCTTTCGTTTTAGACACGAAGGCACGCTCTCCTCTCAGCGCCCCATCAAAGCTGGTATCCCTCAGGGCTCAGTACTTGCTCCCCTCCTGTATATCCTGTTCACCAACGACATTCCCATCCCGTCAAAAGGTGTTCAGCTCTCCCTCTTCACAGACGACACTGCCCTCTACTGTAAAGGTATCTCGCTTCATCACTTTTCACACGGAACAAGATCCAAAAGTCAGTTGATGACTTAGGAACTTGGTTCTAAAAATGGCGCATCGATGTGAATCCGGAGAAGAGCTTCGCCGTTGACTTCGATTATAAACGTCGCCGCCTCAAAAACCCTCCACCAATCCGTATGCAAGGGACCCCCGTCCCCTGGCAAACGTCTGCCAAATATTTAGGTGTCACCCTTGCCACGAGGCTCACTTTCGGGCCCCATGTCAAAAGAGTAACTCGCAACGCACGTTTTTATCTGAGTAGGCTCAACAGTATAATAATAATAATAATAATATAATAATAAAAACCTGGCAGACCGAGTTCGGTACATCCTGCGCTCCAACATATTTGGTGACGCCGAACTCGAACGACTACGACGTGAGGCCGTTCCCTCATCGAATGAAAATGCTGCAGCTGGTAATGCGACGCCGCAAATTGCAGAACAATCTGCACACGTCGATGCCGCCGCGGATTTTCCAGTTGTAGTTGATTCAGACGATGATGGAATGGTTACCCAAGAACTAGAGCAGATGAGGAGTAAATTGGAGGAGGCGATTGTGGAAACGCGCAGTACGCCTCTCGAAAATCGACCGCGACTACCGCGCATAACCCTAAGCAAGCGGAATCGGGCTGTCGTGAGGGCTCTTAACCCAATGCTGGTGACCTATTTAGAAACCAGCCGGGACCTTTGTGAGACGGACTCAATTCTTTTTGGCGCCGCACTGGCAGTTTGCCGTATTATTGGCGCCAAACTTCCCACGGCTGGACGCGCTACTAGACAAAGTAGCGCCATCCCAGCCTGGAGAAGAAGGATTGAGGACCGTATCGCAAAAGCAAGGGTCCTCATCGGCAGACTGATAAGCTTCAGGTCGGGCAATAATAGGCCGAGAATTGTGCGCACCGTCAGGATGGCGTTTGCTGGGACAAATATCAGTTTGTCCCAGCCGGATATAACGCAAAAACTGACGGAGCGCATAGACGACCTGAAGCAGAGAATCGCTGCTTGGGGGAAGCGGATTCGGCGATATACCGAGAGGTCGACACGGTTCAACCAGAATCGTCTCTTCCAGAGTGATCAGAAGAGGCTCTATGAATTATTGGAGCGACCGATGGTACGTGGAACGGGCCCAGCACCGAAACAGGCCGACACTATCGCATTCTGGCGCGGCCTGTGGTCAGAGCCCGTAAACCACAGCGAGGGCCCTTGGACGGAAGTTGTGGCGAGTCAGTGTGCGAATATTATGCCCATGGACCCCGTCATCATAACGCCGGATGACGTAGCTGAGGCGGTCCGTAGGGCCCCGAACTGGAAAAGTCCGGGACTCGACGGACTGCATCACTACTGGCTGCAGGGGTTCGTGGTGTGTCACGCTGTGCTCGCCCGACAGTTTCAAGAGGCTCTCGACCAAAAGTCGCTCCCGAGCCTCTTCACTACTGGGATCACTCATTTGGTTCCTAAAGACCGGGATTCCACAGACCCGAGCAAGTACCGCCCCATAACGTGTCTACCTACCATATACAAGACACTAACATCCATTTTGAGCGCGAGAATCACTCGTCACCTGAACTCAAATCAGGTGATGTCGCGCGCTCAAAATGGATGTCGGGGCGGTGGTCGTGGAACCAAGGAACCACTCCTCATTGACGCGGTCATTGGCAAGGTGGTTAAACGCAACCGTCGGAACCTCTCCGCCGCCTGGATAGACTACAAAAAGGCATTCGACTCGGTGCCTCATACATGGCTTAAGAGGGTCCTCGAGCTGTACAAGGTTGACTGTACGGTTCGAGACTTCCTCGGGCAGTGTATGGGGCAGTGGAGTACGATCCTTTGTCATCTAGGCCAGCGGATGACGGCTGCGGAGAACCACATAAGGATAAGAAGGGGTATCTTCCAGGGCGATTGTTTGAGTCCAATCTGGTTTTGCCTCTCTCTGAACCCTCTAAGTACCTTACTGGAGGGTTCCGGGATTTCAGCTTCGGAAAGGAGGTACAAAAGTGACCCACCTTTTCTATATGGATGATCTCAAGTTATTCGCCTCCAGTCGCTCCCATCTTGTGGAATTGCTAAACATCACTTGTGATTTTAGCAATTCTATTGGAATGGAGCTGGGGACGGATAAGTGTGCGATCCTCCATGTCGAAAGGGGAAGGGTTGCTAACTCTGAGGGCATGGACTTATCTATGCCTATCAGCATAAGGACCCTTTCCGAGGCTGAAACATACCGATACCTGGGTATGTCACAGAACATCGGTGTCGATGAGGCGGGTATGAAGCAGTCAGTTTGCGATGTGTTTTATGCACGCTTGACAAAAATGCTTAACAGTCTTTTGTCGGGCGTTAATAAGACACACGCTTATAACGGCTGGATCATGCCTGTTCTCATGTATACCTTTGGCATACTCAGGTGGACTCAGATCGAACTGAACGCTCTGGACAGAAAAGTCCGCACTATAATGACGTCCCACAGAGTGCATCATCTGAGATCGTCGGTAATGAGGCTGTACTTGCCGCGGAAGCATGGTGGGCGCGGCTTTTTAAACGCGCTTACCCTGCATAATCGCGAAGTGTGCAGCCTCCGTAATTATTTTCTATCGAGAGCGGATGATCCATTCTATAGGGACGTTATTTTTTGTGATAAAGGACTTACCCCTCTATCCTTAGCCAACGAGCAATGGCAAGACCCGGCAGTACAGAGCATTTCCGACCGGGAGACCGTATGGAAGGAGAAGGAGCTCCACGGGAGGTTCTACAAGGCTCTACATGAGCCTTTCGTAGATACAGTTGCCTCCCTCCACTGGCTACGTTTTGGTGACCTCTTCGGGGAAACCGAGGGTTTTGTCTGTGCAATACAGGATCAGGTTATTAAGACCAACAACTATCGGAGATACATCCTAAGGGATGGCACCGTCGACATTTGTCGAGCTTGTCGCCATCCTGGTGAATCACTTAGGCATGTCATCTCCGGTTGTTCGGCGCTTTCTAACTCTGAGTACTTGCATAGGCACAACCTAGTAGCCAGGATTCTACACCAGGAGCTCGCTCTGAAATACGGTCTCGTGGATCGGAAACTGCCTTATTATAAGTACATGCCGGAAGCCGTGCTCGAAAATGACCGCGCCAGGCTTTACTGGGACCGGGCCATCATCACAGACAGGACCATTCTTGCGAATAAGCCTGATATTGTGCTGATGGACCGGGCACAGTCAAGGATATTTTTGGTCGACATTACCATTCCGTATGACGAGAACCTCGTGAAAGCCGAAACCGATAAGCGAACAAAATATCTGGACCTGGCTCACGAGGTGACCGACATGTGGGGTGGACTGCCGGCCGAAATTATACCTGTAGTCGTTTCTGCGAACGGTTTAATCACAGTCAGCCTCTCGGGTCATCTGAGGCGACTGGGACTCCGTGACGGACCGCTCCAAGCTCAAATGCAGAAGGCGGTGCTCCTCGATACCGCCCGCATCGTCCGCCGGTTTCTTTCCCTTTCCCCCTAACCCTCGGCCGTTTGGTCTCCCCTGCCGAGGGCTTCCATCTGGTTGGGTTTTTATTTATGTATGTATTTTTTATGCATTTATTTTATTTTGTTGATATTTATGTATGTTTATCATTTTCATTTACAATTATATATTTATACAGCCCAACCAGATGAGTAAACTATATAGATGCCCCAAATAATAATAATAATATTTATTGGCACAAAATAAGGTTTACATTATTTATCCTTAAGACATTTGAACATATGAGTTATAACTTATCTATACAATTTTATGCACTAGCGTCTAAACTAGGCCGAGCCTGTATCTTAGACACTAGTCTCTTCCAATGACACCATTATTTGCAGTTATAAAAGTATACGGCATTATAAGCATACGGCAGTATGCTGGGCCGACACAGTAAAATGTCCCTCCGGAACAAGCGAACCCTTTATAAGGTCTGTATACGACCAGTCATGACTTACGCAGGCCCTATATTTGCTCACACTGACCCCAAAATCATTAATGAACTCCAAATAGTTCAAAACCTCTTCTGTCGTCGAGCTACGAACGCACCCTGATACGTCCGTAACGCCGACCTCCATAGGGACTTAGAGCTACCTACAATTCAACAATTTCTAAAACACACTCTTTGAGAACTTCTTCAAAGCCTCACAGTCTCACTCCGATCTTTTCATCCGTGAGGCAACTTATAACACTTTTTAGGGCGTTACTCACCGGCTACGGTTGTCGGAGAGTTAAGGGACTCGAGGATCAAAATAAAAGTATCCCAGGGCGCCTGTTGTTGGATGATTAGTAAAAGAAAATGATAAGTTACATATACAGACAAAAAGTAGTTTATTTCCTTCTACGGTTCACATATATAGCTCCAAATATCCAGTTTTCACTTTAAAATACCCTACGAACTGAGGTTTTGACTAAACTGGTGGATTACACAATATTACACTGTTTATGGTCAATCCCGCGAAGCAGTCAGGCAACAGATATCCTCCAGGTGTACGCCGGTCGCGGTCTCCTGGCCGCCCAGTCCCAATATAGCCACCCGTTGAAGCTGCCTCGCCTCGTTCACATTGTTGAACTTGATAATGGACCATACTCAAAGTACGGACTAAGGACTAAGGACTAAGGACTAAGGACTAAGGACTAAGGACCCCTATGACAAGGCAAAAGAATCTATGAAACACCGTGTATCGTTAATTAGAGCACATGTGCTTTTAAGAAGACAAAAACATTAAGTACTTACAATTTATGGGATGATGTGTTTCAACATATTAAACTGCCCGTAGACATTGTGTTTAAGGGGCCGTACGCCCAAGTAGTCGTCACTTTAAATTCATGTTCCGGCGTTTCGATTCAAAAATTATATATGTGCGTGTCCGATCATTACAACGGCTCGCTCCAAAAAGAACTAGGCCTCCCTTGGGCTACACGCCACCGTCGATCCGTGGTAGGATTTCGAACTAACACGAAAGGTCAATTGCATGCAATTAGCTAGCTCGATTCGTCAATATACGTTTCTAGTTACTTCGGACTAATGACGTTAGATGGCGCTCTGAAGTCTGTTCATCGCATGTAATAACGTAAATATGCTAAAATAATGTACACGAAAATTTTCGTGTTACAAACTACTTATGCAGCCCCACTCCCCTCTCGCACTCGAGTCCTCAGGACTCTCATTCGGACCCGCCAAACAAACTTTCAACCGACCGGAACTGCCTACTGGCGGCTCAGGCCAACTCTTCTTAAATTTGCGAGGGTCGCTTCCGATTCGGCAGAAAGGCCTAATAAGCCAATGCCAGTTCCACAGGCAGTGTTTAGTGGGTACACTTAGGGTGGTTTAGTTAGGTTAGTCACAGTGAGTCCCACATAACCAAGACAAACGGCTGTCGTGGTATGAATAAAGCATTCACCACCTCCTCGCGTTAACGGGGTAGCCCTTTTTAATTGCTTCTGGGCGCAAAAAAAAGCTCACCGCTCACTTAGCGGTCAGCCATCGCGGAGGCCACCTGAAGGTGCCTCGTGTAGAGGCGAAACACGTGTCGTATTGTCGTCAGTGGTGTGTTTTTTCTAGTGAAGTGGTGTTGGGAGTAGTTGTGCTGGTATTAGTGGTGACGGGGATAATGCACGGAATTGAGTGAGGGCGAAGGTGCTAATAGCCAAAAATATTCGATTCATCGAATCTTAACTATCAGAGCCGAAACATGTAAATTCTCTTAAGCCTGGCGTCGACTACAGCAGAAATGCGTCGAATCGAAGCGAGTCGCATTTATTTCTAGTGCGTCCATCTCTGACGAATCGAATCGAATTGTTCATTCATCGCAAATTCTTCATCAAAATAGGTCGTTTTTGCGTCATGGATAGCTCGGATGAAGAGACGTTTTTATTTTATCGTGATAATGTGGGTCTTCATGATTAAACAATTCTGGATATTGTTGGATCAGTGATATCAATAGTTCTTTATTCATTTTTCTTTAAACAAAAAGATTTTTACGAAAACGAAATAGAAATTAATTGAAACACGCTGGCGCGCATCCACTTCTCCGCGTCGATTAAGGTGCGCCGAGTTGAATCGAATCGTATTGGCGAAGAAATTCGCCTATCAAGCAATTCGCGCGGTCGTTTCAATTCGGCGCGCCGCGGCTCGTCGCTAATGGGCGCAGTTTCATAGTAAATATGTAGAAGGCGACTTTCTGCGATTCGATTCGACTCGGCTCGGAGCCTAGCGGACGCTTAGCTATACTAAAAATCTTTTCAACAATAAACGGGATATAAAGGAATTTCTCTTCCTTGAAAAAATTTCATAATTGAAATCGGGTCAACTTACCGTTACGTATGGATGTGGAGATACTATGTCTACTTACCCTAAACGCGGGGCTTTACATAAAAAGTAATTACTAAGCTTACTTTAGCAACTATCACGTTATAGATTTGGTCAAAATAGGGTGGATATAAAACGGATACAATGTCCTCCAGACCGAATTTAGGTCATGGCGGCCGATTAGAGAGATTAAAGGAGATTAGCCGACTGTGCAGGACAGGATTATTGTGTCTGAGTGTATGCGTAAGCACAGGAGCATACTCTCATTGTCCGATAGGGTAACAATCCAACACAGCCAGAGAGAGATCAACAACATCTTTACGTGCTTTCTGAGGCATGGGAGTGAAACCCCGTTCACATCCTGTCTCCTACTAGAAATTTCTCAACAGAAAAACATAGTCACTGCGAACAAAAATATACAGGAGGCTAGCCTCTATATCGATTAAAAAACTTTCTTCCCACCAATACTAAGATTTTACTTGTCCAGTCACTTATTCTACCGATTACTGATTATGTCAGTGGCTTTTGCATAGACCTGTCTCAAGATAATACATAGGATCGTCTACTTAACAAATGTATTAAATACATTTATGGTCTTCTTAAATATGAACATGTATCTTCTTTTCGTGCTCAGCTAAATTGGCTGCCTATCCGTCAGCGCAGGCATGTGAGAATACTCTGCACCCTTTTTACAATTCTGAACGATCTATGTGCTCCCGAGTATCTGCAATCCAAATTTAATACCTGGGAGATTCTCATAATTGTTCTCTCCGTTCTTCGGCTAACGGTTGACTGAAAGTGAATACCCTATGGCATTAAGTCCGTTATAATTACTATTTTGTGCATGGAAGTATAAATAAATATATTTTATTAATATTACTAATTTTGCTTTTAACCGCTCCTTGTAAGCTTAAAAAAGGTGTGTGTTAAGAGTGGTTCATGACAATAGTCGAATGGCGGATTCGAACCTACGATCGTTTGCGTACGTGGTCCACACACTGCCATTAGGCTACTGTAGCTTTTATGTAAAGTTTTTTTTAATAAGATAGGGTGACAAACGAGCACACAGTCCACCTGATGGTAAGTGGTTGCTGTGATCGCATAGACATCTACATCTATCCTCTAAATCAAAATGCACATGCGTTGTCACCCGTGAGGACTAAGATCGAATGCCTCTTTTCCAGTAAAATGGATCTCAGGTTCTCTACACTCACCATACGAAACACAGCAGTGTAAAGCTGCCATTTTACGCTGGTATTCTTTGAGAGCGTGGTCCTTCCCCGGTCGAGCCAACCCATTCGTGCTACAACTACCACGTATAAAAGTATTAAATTATTGTAAATTGTTGGAGTGCAGACAAGTTTAGATAATATTACCATAAGGAAGTATTCAGAACGATATTTTTATGATTCAGCATTGTCGTATTAAGGCAGAAATATTTACATAATTCACTTAAACAAAAGCACAGCAATAAAAACTTTCATAAGCAACGAATCATAAATTCGGTCGAAACAAGATGGTCGTAAAAGAGGGGCGGACCGGAGCTCGTTACCGGTAGGAAATTCATAATTCTTTGAAGATTTTTATAGGACGATAATTTGTAGGATTTATAAAGAAAATAGAAAACAATTTTCTCTTTTTGTAAGGAGAGTAAGTAAAAATTACCAAATACTATATCAAACATTTATTCATTAAAGCCCATCTAGAGCAAAGAGAGCCTATATCATCTTCATCATCATCATTATCATCATTACAGCATAGTAAGAATCCATTGTTGAAGATAGGCCTTAATTTCTTTCATAGGGATGTTGGCTATAGTTGCCGCACTTGGCAGGCAGGTTGGCGACCGCAGTTTTTTACTCATTTGAATTTATATCTGAAATATACTGCTGCCTCTCTTCTGTTGCATTTCCCTTTGTCACCTCTTACGAAGCCAACGAAATAATATGGCATAGTGGATTGTCTTACAACGCCTCTACACGGCGGCGAAAGAAATGTCTAATCTTTATAATATATAAAAATTACGTGTCACATTGTTTGTCCGCGATGAACTCCTTAACTACTAAACTGATTGCAATGAAATTTTGCACACTGTGTGCAGTTTGGTCTAACTTGATTTATAGGATAGTTTTTATCCTGATGAGTGAGACTCAATTTTTTAATGCTTATCTCAGGAGTTTATTTTGGGAAAGCAAATGGTCGTCGGTAAGGGCAGAACAACGTCTGCCTGGCCAGCTAGTATTATTTAAAAATCCATTGCTGTCCGTTAGTTACACTAAAGACTTTTGTGTCAACAGGAGAATCTAATTCATATTATACAGTCTAAAATTTATGATACGTTACGCAATTACTTTGTTTAAATATGTCAAAGTAAGGTCGTAATGGAATTTCATAAAGCAATCAAGACACGTATTCACTTTAAGCATATTAATGTTCTTAGCTATAATTAAATCGCGTATGTGGCACTTTGTCGGCTGTTAGTTGAGTAAAGTAATAGAAAATATATTTCTCGCGCCATTTTTATTTAAAACGACACATCTGGATTTTGATTCTCATTTGAGTATAAATGTAGATGTCTACGAGTCACAGCATCCATTTAACATCAGGTGGACTGTTTGCTCGTTTGTCATCCTCAAGAATGAGGAAGAAACGTTTATTATAGAAATAAGTAATAAACGTTTTAAATATAAATTCCACATACACAAACGTCTAGGAACAATTATTTTTAAACCAATGATTGATTGATTGAGCCGGGCTGGTATCCGCCTTTTTACATGGAGAAATGCCTACGCATATCCTTACATAATACATAAAAACTCCATGGTTTTCCACCTACGCCACATATTGGCAGGGGCGCGTGATTGCTTTTGCACAGATTCGTGACCCCACCAGGACCGGCCCCTTACAGGGAGAGGACTTTTATTCCTCCTTCACTCAAGTGAAACGCACCAGGACACAAGGCGCGCCTTCCTCTGCTCCTCTTAGTTCACCTGCGCAACGCATTTCCTGTTTTCGATGAGCAGAGGCTATGGGGTCACGAAAAAACCATTTGGAAGCACTTTTTTATTTTTTTATAGTATATGGTGACAAACGAGCACACAGTCCACCTGATGGTAAGTGGTTGCTGTGACCCATAGATAACTACATCTATCCTCAATAAAGACTCAAAATGCAGATGCACTGTCACCCGTGAGTACTAAGATGGAATGCCTCTTTTCCAGTAAAAAGGGTCTCCGGTTCTCTACACTTACCGTACGAAAAATAGCAGTGTTAAGCTGCTATTTTACGCTGATATTCTGTGAAAGCGTGGTCCTTCCCCGGTCGAGCCGACCCATTCGTACTACAATTATTCTACTAATATAGCTGCAGCTTGGCTCTACCACGTTTAACTAACTAAATAACGGCACATTAATAGATCCTTCCCAGGAGAAGCCGGAGTAATTCGCCAGTTTAAAATAATATTACTAGCATAGCATATATACACAGAGTGCGACCCCGACACTATGTTCATATTCATTATGACCTCTTGCTTACAGGCGTTGGTACGTTCATTCAGCACGTAATTAATTTCAAAGCGGCGCATCAAAGGAAACTCATTAAACACTTTATAAAGGAAACGAACAGCGTCCCATCGTTTGAATAGAATTTGAACGTCATTATTATTCGTACGCATCGTTTGTTTAACTAATTATGAATAGAATAGAATAGAATAATTTTTATTCAATATCGATTATTACATAATTCTTATTGAAAGACATTTTTTATCTACCACTGGTTCGGAAAATACCTCTGTCCTGGGAAGAACCAGCAAAAAACCCAGCGAGACTTTTTTTTTAAACATAATTTCGTTTATACAATTTTTAAATAATTTTTCATAGAACCAGCATGGTGGCGATCAACTTATTCCCAGGGGTTATGTTCATTCATGTATTCCTTGATATTATAATAACCCTTTTTGTACAGTTTTTCTTTAATAAAACTTTTACACTTGTTTATTGACAAACTTTAAATATGTTCTGGGATTTTGTTGTAAAAGCGTATACCTTGCCCCATAAACGAATTACTGATTCTGTGGAGTCTAGTAACTGGTATTACAAGCTTATGTTTGTTCCTAGTGTTTAAAGTATGCACATCCTTATTCTTATTAAAGCTATTTATGTTTTATGTATATACATTACATTTTCATAAATATATTGCGATGCCAAAGTTAATATGTTTATTTCTTTAAATTTTAGTCTGAGGGATTCTTTACAATTTAGGTTGTAAATCGACCGAACGGCTCCCTTTTGCAAAACAAAATAAAATGTATTTTTGCGAAATAAAAGTATTCTTTTTTTTATAGGATCGGGTGACAAACGAGCACACAGTCCACCTGATGGTAAGTGGTTACTGTGACCCATAGACATCTACATCTATCCTCAATAAAGGCTCAAAATGCAGATGCGTTGTCACCCGTGAGGACTAAGATGGAATGCCTCTTTGCCAGTAAAAAGGGTCTCCGGTTCTCTACACTCACCATAAGAAACACAGCAGCGTTAAGCTGCTATTTTACGCTGGTTTTCTGTGAGAACGTTCCCCGTTCGAGCCGACCCATTCGTGCACTAATAGCATCCATTTTCAATCAGGTGATCTGATGGACTGTTACTCTTTTATCAAACTTAGGGGAGATGCGTGTAATACGATCCCTTGAGGTAAAATGATCCCCCACTGTGTAAGAGTGACTACCAGCGACATATATCCAAATACGCAACAAACGTGATCCCCGCAACCCCGCGAGTTGCCACTCCGAATGCCAGGGGGGTGTGAGCACTTAACGTGATTTTATAAGAAAAAAATTAAAAAACGTGTTCCGAATCTATGGTAAGCCTAATTTTGAGTTTCAATACTTTCAGCATGTTAAGATTTATTGAAATGTTGTTTTATTGGTGCATTCCATTACATTTCAGCTATATTTAAGCAATGTTTAAATACCGCACGTTGTATTTGAAGGTTGTATTTTGATCGATGTCTTGGAATTTGGTTTTTAAGGTGAAATGATCTCTCTTCGTACGTATAAAACGATCCCTGGAATCATATTACCCCATTAGTATTTTTAAAAGTTTTTATTTAACTTGCAATGTATGTATGTGTGTATGTATGTATTTATGTATGTATTTATAAATGTATGTATGTATGTATGTATGTTAGGGTAAAATCTTGCCATTTCACCCACTTCTCGGTGTCCACTTGAGCTGAAATTTTGAATACTTATGTAAGTCCGGTGAGAATGCGATATTATGATACCATCGATCTAATCTGTTAATGGAGCAAGAGTGTAGAGACAAGAACTCCTTGATGGCAAATGGTAGGACAGTTAAATTTGGGTTAAATTTTAGCTATCACCACAATTAAATATGCGGGAACCTTCGGATCGGACACTTCAACCTTCGACGCAAGAAATTATTCAGAAATCCCCACAAGTGCCACAGTCGTCGGCACTAGTACCTATATCTATCTCTACCTGTAACGCCCCAGAATCAAGACATGTGTGTAGCACAAGTATAGCTCTTCAAGGTTTTCTTAGTGACAGGCAATCGTCCTCATCCAAAAAGTCAGTTCGTAGTCCTCTATCTCCAATTTTCACTACAATACATGAATCTAATGCAAACATGTCTCAAGCAATGACTGTTGACCTTCCATTCACATCCTTTGCGGTCTTAACACCGGGGCAAATCCAACCATTAAGAAAAATAGGAGCAAGAAGAAATAATTTAAGGCGAGTAAAAGTAGACACGTCTGTACTGATTGATAAAGAACAAAAGAAAGCCAATCAAAAATTAAATTAAAATTAAAAAAAAAACCGGTTGTAAACAAAACGAAAAATAAATGTTCTGAAGAGGACAGTGATACCAAATGCCTGTTCTGTACCGAAACCTATCCTAAAGACAATAAAGGTGGATAAGATGCGTTGTGTGCCTGAAATGGGGACATGTGGCTTTTGCAGAAATAAACAGTGGCGATGAAGAAGACTTTACTTGAGATTTTTGCCTTTCTAATCGTTTTGGAAGTGTGAAAAAGAAGTTATGGCTATAGTTTATTTTTTAATTCACATCATATGAAGTTAAAAAAGTGAAAAATAAATTGATCTCCGATGTAACTCAAGACTTAAAATGTTATGTGTAAACACGCTTACACATTTTTGTTGCTATAAGCAATACATAAGATTAAAATAAACAGCTGGGTGTTTTATTTTACTAATATTAAACATCGTAGGTATAATATGATCCCCAGGGATCGTTTTATATATACATGTGTATAAAACGATCTCTTACTAACCTTTTCGAAAATATGACAGAACTAATAAACCACATATATATCGTGAGGAATAGGTGTTCAATTACAAAGATTAGTAAATTTACTATTCTTAACAATTTAAATCTTGTGTTTTTGTCAGTAAAGTTTTTCTCTTAGTATATGATCCCCTATTGCACCCACCCCTACTTCTTATGATGAATCTCATGCTGTTTTGAAACTATAATTTAAAAAATCATCATCACCATTATAGCCCATCACAAGTCCGCTGCTGCACCAAGGCCTCCTCTAAGAATCTATTCTATTGTTATTTGGGGGTGGGGGGGGGGGAGATGGGGGGAGGGGAATACCTTGAGCCTTTCGGTAGGAGACTAACACTCGAGAAACTTTCTTCCTCATAAGTTGTCAATTCTTTCTTTTTATAAAATAAGTGTGACAAACAAGCACACAGTCCACCCTATGGTAAGTGGATGTTGTGGCCCATGGATAACTACACTTATTCTCGATTAACAATCAAAATGCAGATGAGTGAAACCCCTGAGGACTAAGATGGGATACGTCGTTTCCAGTAAAAGGCTTTCCGGTTCTCTACACTCATCATACGAAACACAGCAGCAGCATTAAGCTGCTATTTAATGCTGTTATTCTGTGAGAGTAGTTCTACCTTGGGCGAGCCGACCCAGTCGTTACAACCATAATATAAACGCAGCGAGGCTCTACCACGTATATGTCTTAAAGTTATATGACCAGCGCATTGTCACTTTAGCTTACTGATGATATAATGAGCTATGTCTGATACTCTGGTCCTACCGTGGATGTCTTCATTACATTCAATTAGTTATAATTTAAAATTAATTAAGACATTGATCAAATTTATAGGGGACCACATATGAAGCAACAGCTTACAAATAAAAAAAAGAACCATCGAAATCGGTTTATCCAGTAAAAAGTTATGTGGTAACACACATAAAAAAACATACAGTCGAATTGAGTACCGTCTCCTTCGGTCGGTAGAAAAGTTCTTCATTCTTGATTTATTTTAATACGTTGCTTTTGATTTTGCATGGCTAGCTGGAAATGTGAATATGTCATTAAGTTGTCCTACTGTTACACCGTAGTGTTCTTTGATGAAAATACCTTAAATATTCTTTTTTAGTTGCATAATAATTTTTTTTACAAAACATATAAATATTCATTAAATAAATACAAAAATAATCTAAAATTATCACATAGACTGCCGCGGTATAGTGCCAAGAACGCTGGTTGTCTTTCCACGCTGAATGAATATACTTAACTTTTGAATGAGAATAGAACCATCCCTCTTGCTACCAGCAGCGATAGCTAGCTTCGAATACAGTTTCTTTAGAACAATATTCTATACAGGAAATGGCATAAATTTGTAGTCAACTCTCATAAAGTTATATATGTTACGGCTAAAAGTCGAAGTGCGGATACACCTAGGTGTACCCGGCTAATACAAGGCATAGTTGATTGCGGTTGATGTATCATACATAATTTATAAATTAGATAAATGTCTGCGGTTTTAAGGAGGTCCAAGGGCAAACTTAACCGCACCTTAAACTATTGTCGCTGATATTACTTGATACGTTCTTCCGTATTTTTACAAATTGAACAGTACACCTAAGCTTAACCAACGACTGCTGGCTTTGGCTCTAATTGTAGCATATATAAGACAAAATGATAATTACCAAGTCCAGTCACCACTGATAACACTTTAGTCCTAAACCAGCCTTGAGATGAGAGGTCGCCAAAGTGTATTTCGCACGTATCATCTCGCGCAAGGCCTTTGCCTTCCTCTCTTAAGGCACTTAAGTCATACTGTCAGGACTACTGCCATCGTATCTAATTCTAAAATGCTCTTAAACCGGGGCAACATTTATCTAGACAAAAGCCCTTCTGATAACGTCAAACCTTTTCGCTTTCGTAGGTGGTAGAATTCTTTTTCTGCCGCCTGGATAGTTAACATCCTTTTACCTATTTCTATCCTCAAGCAGTAGCGCGTACTCTGTTATATTCCGGTCTGAAGAATGTAGAAACCAAGTGAAATTACGGGCTATGAGGCATTCATCTTGGTCCTCAGATGTGACAACACATTTGTAGCTTTCTTTGTTTGCAGTTAGTTTCAGGTGTCAACAGCTACTTATCATCAGGTTGATTTGAATGCGGGCTAATAATTTTCTGCTCACCAGATATCGTTAGTTGACACTGAGGTAAAGGTTTTTGTTACACAATGTAATTTTTTTACGTGGTAGAGCAATGCTACAGCTATATTAGTAGTATATTTTTAGCACGAATGGGTCGGCTCGACCGGGGAAGGACCACGCTCTCCCAGAATACCAACGTCAAATAGCAGCTCAACACTGCTGTGTTTCGTATGGTGAGTGTAGAGAACCGGGGACCCTTTTTACTGGAAACGAGGCATTCCATCTTAGTCCTCACGGGTGGCAACGCATCTGCATTTTGATTCGCAAACGAGGATAAATGTAGATGTCTATGGGCCACAACAACCACTTACCATCAGGTGGACTCGTTTGTCACCTTATACTATAAAAAAAAATTTAATTGAGAAGTTGGTTTTAAATAAAAGTTTCTAGAGTAAGAGTATAATATTAATACACAAAACAATGCCTCATGCCTGGTTTGCTGTTTCATTTTTTGCACATTTAAATAATTTTTATGAATATTTGTGATTTGGTTTATTTATTTTTAAACTTATTAATAAAAAATATTTTTTAATAAAACAGAAAAAGAAATATTAACCTTTACATTTTAACAAATTAACTTCTTTTTTTCTTCTGTCTAATAATATACCCCACTTTTAAGTGGCGCCGCCCTGGTAACAGAAAAAGTCATGGATGCCGTCATTAGTTTGGCACGAAAACAAAAAAAAATACAACACGTCTTCGTCTGAGTTTCTAGCCCAGGAGCTGTGTTGCAGAATAACTCTACCATTTAGACCTTGGGTTGACCTTTATAATGTTTTTCTTACGTGACGGTGTGACGTCAGGTCAACCCTATCCTGTTAATTACGCTCGTTCATTTCAACATATGAAGTCTTTTCAACTTGTAATCGCGTTGCAGTCCCGGGGGACATTTCAAAAGCTTCTTTTATCTTTGATTTCGCAATTTTGATTGAATATAACAATGTTGTTCAGTGTTTTAAATTTAAATCAATTAGGTTATTGCTTTTATATTTAATAAACAGAGATCCGCCCCGGTTTCGCTTGTGTAAAATATGTGGCTATGTTTAAAAGATAACGAAAGACCATTAATTTTAAGAGTTTTTGTATTTAAAAAAATCATATTTTCCTGATAAAATATTGCCTAGACCACTAATGGCGTTACTCTCTATCTGTTTGTAAAATTTTATAACAATAGGTTTACCCATACCGAAGAATATCCCGGACAGACATACAGACATACAGTACATATTTTGAAAGTGGAAATAGGTGTCTTAATGGCATGGAAATAATCCCCTGAGCTAGGTTAGTAACAGCTAATAAAAGTCAGTTATTTCAATATTACAGACAGACACTTAAATTTTATTTGTATGTTTATATATAGTTATTATCATTTATAAGAGCAGCTGGGCATGCGACGAGAGATATTTACACCCTCGCCTTGCCTTGCCACTTGTGTGCTGCTATTCCATTGTAATGGCACTACAAGTCTACAAGTGTCGAAGCGAGGCGTGGAGATAGCGCCGCGCCATTTGCCTCAAATCCTTCTATTTGCCTCAGCCCTTTGCGTGGTCAATCATTTATACAACGCAACGACCAAACCACGTTAACATTTTTTTTTATAGGAGAGGGGGCAAACGAGCATGCGGCTCACCTGATGGTAAGTGACTACCGCCGCCCATGAACAACCGCAATATCAGGGGAATTGCAGAAGCGTTGCCGGCCTTTTAAAAAAAGTAGTAGGCTCTTTTCTTGAATGTAATGTTGTATTACCTTGGCTTCATGTCGTTCTGTACGAAAATGTTGACATATTTGCAAAAAAATTATGTATTTTTATTAAATATTCATTTAATCGTTCATTAGATCTTGTTTAAATAGAACTAGCTGTCGCTTGCGACTTCGCCCGCGTGGAGTTTACTACGACTTCATGGGTTTTAATTTTTTGAGGGGAACTCTAATTATTTGTCTAGAATAAAAGTATCCTAAGTAACTCATTATATTATCAGCTATCTGTCAGTGAAAGTCCCGTCAAAATCGGTCCAGCCGTTTCGGAGATTAGCCGGAACAAACAGACAGACAGACAGAAAAAAAAATTAAAAATAGTTTTTTTTTGTTATTAGTACCGTATATACATTCATATACATTTAGTAAAAAGCTGTTATTTTAACATAATAAACAGACACTTCAATTTTATTTATTTGTATAGATAAGGGTGACAAACGAGCACACATCCCACCTGATGGTAAGCGGATAGTTGTTAGGACTCCATCTGCGTAGGTAGTAGGTATTAATTACCTTTTTACCAATTTCTACCGCAAAAAGCACTGCTGAGTTTCGGGTACTGAAGAGAGTCAGTTTAATTTATAAACTGTAACGTATTCCTTCTTATTCCTTCTTATTCCTTAGATGTGGCGACGCCCCTGTGGTCTTCTTTGTTTGAAGTCGGTTTCTTGTAGCCACTTACCATCAGCTAGACTACAAATTATTTAGTCAGTTTAATTTTTTATTGGATTTGTACTCAGGGAATATGAATCAGCAGGCACTCTTAATAATATATAGCAAAGTTATACAATAAATATAGAACGGAAAAGAATAGAATAATTTTTATTCAATATAAATTACAAGTACACTGGGTTCAAAAATCCTCAGTCCTGAGAAAAAACCATCAAGAAACCAAGCAAATTCTTTTTTTAAAACGTTATTTTACAATATAATATGTTGATATACATTTTTTTATAGAAAAGTGTGACAAACGAGCACATAGTCCACATGATGGTAAGTGGTTGCTGTGGCCCATAGACAGCTACATCTATCCTCGATTACGTATCAAAACGCAGATGCGTTGCCACCCGTAACGACTAATATGGAATGCCTCGTTTCCAGTAAAAAGGGTCTCCGGTTCTCTACACTCACCATACGAAACACAGCAGTGTTAAGCTGCTATTTTACGCTGGTATTCTGTGAGAGCTTGGTCCTTCCCCGGTCGAGCCGACCCATTCGTGCTACAACTATACTACTAACATAGCTGCAGCACGGCTCTACCACGTGAAAATAAAATATGTGTTCGCGACGGTTTAAAGACTTTAAGCAAAAAGTGATGAAAGAATATTATTTTGTATAAAAAGTGAAATTAGCAACGAAATCGAACAAATTGTGTATTAATATGGTTTTACAATGTGTTTACAACTCTTAATATATTTGTATAGAATGTCGTTTTAATAATAGTTGATATAAACAACTTTAAGCATTTAAGAAAAATTCGACCAATCACAGCGCGTTATATCGTAGAAATTTCTGGAAGTTTAATTAACTGCGCAATAGAATAGTTTGTATTGAAAATAATGAGAATATCTTTGTGTTCTAAAAGAGTTGTAAATATGATATTTAGTTAGCATATGGTATATAGATTGCGATTGTAAAGAAATATTTTGTATATTTAAACGCATTTGGTAGTTATAGAAAAATTAAAGATTTAATGTACACATTTGTTATGAAAATTTGGGACATTTCGTTTAATAACTTTTTTAAATGTAAATATATTTATTGAATAACCATAATCATATACTGATAAAGGACCAAAATGCCTATTTAATGATGTATAGCGTGTTAGTATAAAAATTTGCCTTGCATAGAAAATATTGCGATTTAAGCTAATTACATAATGAAAATGTTTAAAAATAAAGAGACAAAACGGAAAATGGCAAGCGGCTCTCTATACAGTATAGCCGAAGTCTACCTTATGGGGGCAAATCCCAGTAACGTTGTAGTAGGAAGAACTGCCAGTGACAAGCAGTAGTATCCGGTAGTAGCTGAAGTGACTAGTAGCAGAACATAGTGAACAGTTATAGTGAATTATAAAAAGTTTAGCTAGCCGAAAAAGGTCGTAACTGAAAAATCGCAGTTACACATAGCCGAAAAAAGTGGTAACTGAAAATTCGCCGTTACATATAGTGAAAAGTGTTAGCTAGACGGAAAAGGTGGTAACTGATATTCGCAGTTACACAAGTGATAAAATCAACTAGTTTTAGTTGATTAATAGCTGCTAGTCAGTAGTGTTAGAAAACCAGCTACTACCAATAGATATTTGATACTACCAATATATATTTTGATACTACTAATAGATATTTTAATACCAATAAATTTTAATATTACCGCGCATTTTTAATTGAATCTTTTGAAATATATAGTGACCAACCGATAGTGAACAACCGTGTTCAACAACCGTGGTCAATAAATAATAGTTATAAAATTTCGCGACTAATTAATCAGTCGAACCGCTGGCCACTCCCTTGCTATTTGAATTTATAAATCGTGCATTTTAATTTTGAACCTCAGTCCACAGTTTTCCAGCAACACACACAAAGACGGCAGTGAAAGTATCCTCCGGAAACTATAGGTAGGCGTAGGACGTGAGCGACTCGCGGAGTATCTTCGACAACATTTGCTCCGGAGAGTTACGCCCGTCCGGCACAATATGATATTTAATTATGAAGTAATTAAGCGTCATTATGGTAGCGATCACGTTATTCTCGTTGGCTATTTTCATTATTATATTGTAAGAAACTATTCCACATCTGATGTTAGAAATTATTCCAAAAGTAAATACTTTAAACACTAAAAAGGAATACTGCTCTGGAACAAACCCTGATTACTATCAGGACACGAATTACATGATAACACCAAAGTATGCAAACCAACAGAATCACTACCCGTCTCAATGTAACGCAGAGCAGCCTCTCAGCAACACGACCATCCTTGCTTAATGCACTAACGGGTATAGTAACGACAATGGGACTATTAGGATTGAAGACTGATGCCTCTTAGTCGCCTGTGCGATACTTTATACTGCTAAAACAAGTGGGAGATTACCATTCTACATTCATTTGTTCGTATTTCGTATTTTTTATCATCACTCCCAACAATATATTATTATTACGATACTTAAGTTATTACTTATACGCATGTAGCAATAAAATATTGCCTCTTATAAGGACTGATAAACTTTTATATTGCAATATTATCTCTCACAATACGGTTGAATCATAAATTTTGTCGATAGTTGAACAGCTGTTGAAAACACTTGAATAAGTAATAAAAGTATTTTATATAATCCATCTTTATTGTCAGAATCTCAATATTTTTAAATATTAATGGAGAAAAGTAAAGTAAAGATACAGCTTTTCTACCTACCACTGCTGAGCATAAGGCTACTCTCATTTTTGAGAGTGTTATATAGCAATATGTCCGCCGCGATAGTTTTCACGGATTGTATCGCGTATATTAACTTATTTTATATCTCGGTTCTCGTTTCGAGTAATTTACAGCACCCCTAGTCACGGGAGATCATAAATACTCAGTTGTATATTATCACTAAATAATGAGATTATTTCGAGGTCATCATAAACTTAACTGTGATATCGGCTTAAGAGACAGTTAACAAGAATTACGATAACAGCCCTGTTAATTAACTAGACCCTTATTAAGTGTAACGACTGTAATAAAGGTAGACGACCACTCAGGTTTTTGTGCGCTTTGCGATATTTTCATTGAGATTTTGCTAGTCGAGTTAAAAAAGTCGGAGGTCAATTTGACAGATTTTTTTTTGTTTGCGACATCCTCTCTAACTGAGGACCGATTTTTATGCTTCGTTTTATTAAACAGACTTAATTTCATTATTTGGCCACTACTACACAACTGTTTGAATTAGATAATGATTTCTTATATTTACGCGAACACTACACATTGAATAAAATTATTTTTTAAGGATTTTGTCGCGTTTAATTTACTATTTTAGGGAGGGGGACTGAGATGTTTGACGTCCAGATGTCACAGTTAGTCCGGCTGCCTTCAGTTTTTAATATTAATTTTTGGTTCGATTTACGCAGAATAAACTTACAGTATCTTGAAGTCTAGCATTGGTATGCTTGGGTTTGGATTTAATTTTGTTAATTATAGGATCCCAAGCCGATGGCAGCAGCCATCCATCTTCTCTATTGAAATTAGGATGGTAGGAATCGATGTTCTTTTGCGAGGATTTGTGGTCTATCAAATCTGATGTAATGGCGGGGGCGATCTTGAACATGTTCACACAATGCAGACTTCCCAGAGCGTCGGTGCTTCTAGCGAGTTATATGTTCTTCCATGCGGGTTTTAATGGATCTTTTTATTTGTCCTATGTAAGAGAGACCACATTCGCAATCAAGCTTGTACACTCCTGCATCTTGTAGAGGGATATTACACTTGAAGGATGGTAAAAATTGACTAATCTTCTTCAGCGGCTTGAAGTATGTTTTAATAGAAGCTCGCTTCAAAATGTAGCCAACCTTGTCTGTGACTCCTCTGACGTAGGGTAGTACAGCAGGCACACGCTCGACTGTGGTCGGCTTCACTCGGTCACTGGCGCGGCGCGGGACCCGAAGCTTGTTATCTTGCAATAATTGCTCGACGTGCTGAAGCTCGGCGGCCAGATGTTTTCTGTGACAGATCCCTCGTGCTCTCTGAAACAAAGATTTTCCCACGGTAGCTAACTGAAGGTAGCCGGAGTAACTATGACATCGGAACGTCAAACATCTCAGTGCCCCCCGTGATAATGGGTTGCTGTAAAGCACCCGAAATGGAATTAAAAATAGTAAATTAAACGCGATAAATTCCATAAAAAATAGTTTTATTCAAAGTTTGATGAATTAAAAAAATAACCGCATAGAGTAAACAAATTGGTCATTAAAATTTTAACGTACAATTGAAGACGACATTATAATTGTTACATTATGGTAGTTATATTGCTTAGTCCACTCAATAGGGTTAAATAAAACTTAAATACTATAATAAAAAAAAAAACTAAAACAAGAAACATACTAATCATACAGTCCTACTCCCCGCGGTTTCCAGTGTCAAGTATCGGTGCCAAGAACGCTGGCCGCGTTTCCCCGCTGAATGGTTATACTTACCCTTTGAGCGAGAAAAGAACCAGCTTTCTTATCACCAGCAGCAATGAACAGCCGCGGATGGAGTTCCTTTAGGAACTCTACCGCACGTGGACCCCACGGACCGATACTCTCTACAGCAAATAGCACAAATATGTAGTCATCTTTCAGAGACTCATATTTGCGCCACTTACTCAGATCAGCTGCCTCTGATGCTGCCCCGGCTCTAAACAAGGTACCCTTGAGATGGGAGGCCGCCACAGTGTCTACGCAAGTAGCATCCCACACTCGGGCTTTACCTCTCTCCCAAGGGACCAATGTCATACCGTCGGGTCTCCTAGCATCGTCTCTAAATATTCCACAAGGCTCTAAACCGAGGGAACATTTATAGAAACAAGAGCCCTTCAGATGCCATCGTTCAAAGAACCGTGCCGTGAAAACCTACCAGCACTTTTCTTACATGAAAGTCCGTGGAGCCCAAACTTGTCGACGCTGCTACCTAAAAATATGGTAAAACCGACTTAAGTAAATGCTGTTACCAATAAATATCTATATCTACCCCCACAATACTCCTGGTAACTACTTTATGTAAGCTGAAAATGCTTGTGTTTATAGTCGTCGAATGGTGAATTCGAATCCACGACTTTTTGAGTTTGCATTGCGAACCGTATCAATAGGCTACTGTCGCTTTGTAAGGACTGAAATTGAATGCCTCATTAACGTTTTGCCTAGACACTATGTGATTGCAGCATTAGGGAATTGAAAGGTGTCGTAAGACGGGTCTATGGGAAACGCCAGAGAAATCCAATTGCTTCGGATAGATCTGATATAACAATCTCGTTAACCTAAGACGTTTATTTTTTAAAGAATAAGGTTGCCAACCGATCATACTGCTCACCTGATGGTAAGTGAATGCGTGTGACCCATAGACATCTATATCTATCCTCGATTAAGAATCAAAAACTGACCAAATGTGTATAGGGCTACGCACGGACTTCATTGATAATAAGCAAAATGAGTAAGTTCGAGGTTTAATCGCTATAAGGACTAAAAATGGGCCCACATAGGAAGATCGTTGCTATAGGACTTATAATGAAATCAGCCTATAGGGAGTGGTATTCAAAAAAATAAATAAAAAAACTTTTCGAATTTGATAAAATAGAATAAAATAGAATAGAATATAATAGGATAGTATAGAATATAACAGTATAATTTTTTTCAAACTATGTAAATCACATGTGTAATTCTTATTGAAAGTCATTTTAAGGGTTCCGTACCTCAAAAGGAAAAAAACGGAACCCTTATAGGATCACTTTGTTGTCCGTCTGTCTGTCTGTCTGTCAAGAGTCAAGACCCTTTTTCTCAAGAACGCGTGGAGGTATCAAGCTGAAATTCATATCAAATACTCAAGTCTACTGTCCCTAGGGAATCAAAACTTATAGAGTACTTCCCGTGAACTCAGAATCTTGAAATTTGGTACGAAGCAACGTTTTATAGCACAGATAAAGGAAAACTTGCGAAAAGCATAAATTTTTAGTTACATCCTACATCCTACAACCTACAGATTTGTTCGCAACCCTCGGAAGCGCGAGTCCGACTCGCACTTTGCCGGATTTTTTTAACTTTACAACTGGTTCGAAAAAAACCCTCTGTCCTAGGAAGAACTAGCAAGAAACCCAGTGGGACTTTATTTTTTGAAAGTTAATTTTACATTAATGATTATACAAACTATTTACGAAATTTATTTTAGAAACTGCTTGAAGCGACCACTTCATTCCCAGGGGTTATTAGCAGTCATGTAGGTATTCATTTATACTATAATAACCCTTATTATACACTTCAAGCTTAACAAAACACTTAAACTTGGTAATAGAGATGGCCTGTATACTTTCCGGGACCTTGTTGTAATAGTGTATACATTGCTCCAAGAATGAATTACTGACTCTGTGGAGTCGAGAAACTGGTATCACTAGCTTTTGTTTGTTCCTAGTGTTTACAGAATGTATATCACTTTTTTACTAAAACTATCTTTGTTATTGTGAATATATATTAAATTTTCGTAAATATACTGAGAGGCCAAAGTTAATATATTTATTTCTTTATATTTATTTCTAAGAGACTCTCTGGGTTTAAGGCTGTAAATAGCTCTAACGGCCCTCTTCTGTAAATAAAAACTAGTTTCTGAATCAGCCACATTTCCCCATAGCAAAATCCCATAAGACATTATGCTATGGAAATAACTTATTTCAGTTACTAATCTAGCTGTCTCGACACTAATGAGATCTCTAATCTTTTTTACAGCATAGGCTGTAAAACTCAGTCTGCTGACTAGTTTGGATATATGGGGGCCCCACTGAAGCTTTGCGTCGAGCGTAATGCCAAGAAAAACAGTGAATTCAACAGAGCTCAGTTCTTTCCCATTTAAAAACACATTGGTATTCAGATTTTTAACATTCGATATTGTAAATACATTTAGTTTTATTTCCGTTTAAATGTAGGTTATTAACGTTAAACAAATGATTTTTTTAACGTTAATAATCTGCTAGTATGGAAAGTATCTAAAATAAAAATGTTTTTAATATTTTATTTCACAGCTTTCTAGGCGTAACTAATGTCTATAACTATGCCAAATTATAGATTTGTAGCACCTAAGGCCCCTGCGCAAAACCGCGGATAGACGGAAGGACGGACGGCCGGATGGAAGGACAGACAGACATGGCATAACTATAAAGGTTTCTTGTTGTGTAACAACGGAACCCTAAAAAGCAGATGTGTTGTCACCATCCAGGACTTGATGGAATGCCTCGTATCCAGTAAAAATGGTCTCCGCTTTATACATCACCATACGAAACACAGCAGCATTAAGTTGCTATTTCACGTTGGTATACTGTGAAAGCGTGGTCCTTCCCCGGTTTGGCCAACCCATTGGTGCTACAACCATAATATAGCTGCACCATGGCTCTCATGGATAAAGAAAGTACAAGAAGAAATGATAATGGGTTATATTTGTATAGTTTATTTATTAGTAAGATGTATATTTCGCATAATTAATTATCTTTTTACCAGGTCCTCAGCAATTTAGTGAGGGGCCGCCCCACACTTCACTTAAAGACTTGGGATCCTTTTTTCCCCATCAGTTGTCGATTCTTTGAGCTATATGGCCGGCCTGTTGCCACTTCAGCTAGATGGAACGACGACCAGTTAACTCATGCACGAAGTCGATGAATGCAGGTGGCTTATGACAGTGCTTTGTGGCATTTCTAGGGGGAGGCCTAGGTTCAGCAGTGTACTTTGAAAGGCTGTAATGATAAATATGATTATAATGAATCATCATTTTTATTTTGTTTTTTATTCTATATTGCTACACCTACGTCAAATCCTCACTATTCCATGTGTTGACTGGTAGAGAATGCATCAAGGCATTAATTCCGCCGTTTGTATTATTTTGTTGTACGGAATGCAATAAAGAAGAAATAAATAAGAAAGCTTGCATTCGTTTTTATTTGTTTATCTTCACTCACGTTACGTTTATAACATGAGAGATCACGTCTTAATTCCCGTTCAGTGACAAGAGTGCTCTGGACTAATGAGTGGAATTTTCTACAGTCGTCCGTCGCCTAACAACTTATCAAAGTTAGGGCCCTGAGACTATTAAGTTTCAAAACTTTCATCAGTGTTCAAATTACTCTTCCGTTCAAGTTCTTTGTAACCTTAATTTTACATTTTACTAAACGTCAAGCTAATAACTTTTACGTCTTTTGAGCTTTGAGTCGCTTCTTCATGTTTTTGCTTAAATTGCTAAGAAGGAGGTTCATAAAGTATGTCATCAGTATATATAAATAAAATTGAAGTGCCTGTTAATATCGGACGGTACGAATTTGGCGGATGGGGGTTAGGCGACAAAAATTGTAAGAATTTTTCGTCACGTCAGAAGGAGTGACGTAGTGTAGACGGTCTTGGCGGCTATAAGGAAGCGAGATGAAATAATATCCACCTCGCTCGCACTTTTTCTTATCTTGCCATGAGAGAAATGTTATTTTATTTAATATGACGCTTCATTTAAATATACGCTAGTAATTCAATAATATAATACGTTTATCAATAATAACATAGACCCACAAAAAAAATTGAAATTATTTTCTCCGGTATCTGACGAGGTGCACTTTAGGTTTTTGGGGTTGTTGAATCCGAATCCGGGGTAGGGTTAACCCCATCACGTCAGGGGTTAAGGGCATTTGAAGTTCAAATTGCGGAATGACTTAAAAATCTGAAAAAATCTATATATATGTTTTCGGGGTCGCTAAATCTGAATCTAGGGTTCTCTTGACCTTGAAATGTCAGAATCAAGGTCTAATGAAGGTCAAAACCATAAAATTTGATGATATGATCATTTTAACCCTGGATTCTTGAAGAGCAGAAAATTTTACGTCCGAATATGTATTGACTTTTTTTTAGAACAGACCTTTGTGGGTCACGTGATGGCCATCCAAAGTCAAATCCATTTTCCAGCAAATTTACCTCACTCTCATAGTTTGACGAGACGGTAAACCGACACGACCGGAGAGAGATCAGGCACAGAACCAACGGTTTACGTGCTTGCCATAGCTCAGGGCTGCTACTGAGAATTTTTTGTCAGAAAGATCCAATAATTAATTTTGAGCCGACCAGGAATTCGAACCCGAGACCTCAAGATCATCAGTCACGTTTAGGACCACCATACGGGACAAATGAGGCAGTTGGAAGGGTATAGGGAGCCAGTGTAATGGTAGACAGGAATTCCATCTAAGTTTCCAGAGGTGACAACGCATCTGTAGCCTGCTTTGTTTAAGGTTGGTAACAGGTGTCACTTCCAGGTGGACCGTAACTTCGTTTGTCACTTACGTTTTATGAAAAATAAATCAATCAATAAACCATATTGCGTTTAAAAGGCTCTTGTGAACATAAAATCATTGATGGCAAAGGGTAAAAGGTTTTTACGAGAGAAGAGCGGGGGTAATAGGTAATCGTAATATGATTCGCGCAAAATTGGCAATAACGCTGCCCTTTCTTTGAATCGGCTTTAACGTATGCTTCGTTTTTAAAATTCTGTATATTAAAATATAATGTGTCGCTACTTTTTGGCATATTTCATTTATGCAATAGAGCAAAACCAATAACAATATATCTAATATATAAAAATTAATGTATGTTTGTTCGTATTTTATGCGCTGCCACACCGTTCATCGGATTTTTTTTTACAGGAGAGGAGGCAAACGAGCATGCGGTTCACCTGATGGTATGTGACTACCGCCGCCCATGAACAACTGGAACACCAGGGGAGTTGCAGATGCGTTGCCGGGCTTTTAAAAAGGGAGTAGGCTCTTTTCTTGAAGCTCCCAAGTTGTATCGATCCGGAAAAATCGCTGGTGGTAATCGATTTCACAACGACGTCGTACGAGTAAGTATCTCTTCTTAATCGCACAGTAATGGACCGCCAATCATTCAAGTGGTATGGATGTTGCGATATGCGATGGTGTAATTGAGCGGTGTAATTGTAGCCGTGTAGTGGCGGTTAAGAACTACCCACTACCCCATATCTTTCCGTGGGTGTCGTAAAAGGCGACAAAGGGAAACAGGCAGGAGATGGGCAGCAGCATCATCCTGGTAACGGCAAAAATACAATAAAAAAACTGCGGTTGCCAACCCGCTCGCCAAGCGTGGCAAAAATGGCAATATACCCCCCATGATGAAAGTTACGAAGAGACGGCCCCCAGTCCCCGGCGGCCCCGCTATTCCTGGCTACAGTGGCGACTATGGCAACGGCGGGGCAAGGGAAGCTAAGAATCTCCGGTGGAGGTTCGGTTGCCACTTAAGACGAAACCGACCTGGCAACATACAACGCACGCACCCTGAGGACTGACGAGAAGATCGTGGAGCTGGAAGAAGAGATAGACTAGTTACGCTGGCATATTATAGGATTATCCGAGGTCCAAAGAGAGGGGAAGGACACGGTAATCCTCGAACCCGGCAACTTGTTCAATCACCGGGAGGGCGACCATCTTTTTTTTTACATGGGGAAATGCCTACGCATACCCGCCTCGTGGGGACAAGGACGGGTTATGTCGGACTCGCACCGATTAAAACCCTATGGTGTTCCACCCTCGTCGCATATTGGCAGGGCCACGGGAATGTTTTCGCACACTTTCGCGGCCCCAACTGCGCTGGCCGCCCCATGGCGGCCCCACCTCGGGAGAGGACCACTCCTCTCCCATCTCCTTCTCCGGTAAGGCGTACCAGAACACATAGCATGCCCTCCTCCTCGGCCTCGAATTTCACATGTACAAAGGACGCCCCCGTGTCCGATACGCGAAAGCTAACTCTCGTTAACAACGTTGTAAAGATTGAGAGTGTGTCGACGAGGGTTGCGTACCTTATACTCAGAATCACTAAACGGTATTCACTGAAGGTCATACATGTTTACGCACCAACCTCGGCATATACCGATGAGGAGATGGAGGAAATGTATGAGGATATCTCTAGAGCCATGCATTCCTCAAAAACCCACTATACGGTGTTAATGGGAGACTTCAATTCAAAACTAGCCACAAGAGAGAACGGTGAGCTGAAAGTAGGGAAATTTGGAATAGGGCAACGGAACCCAAGGGGCCAGCAGCTGGCTGACTTCATGGAAAAAGAGTGAGTTTTTATGATGAACTCTTTCCTTCAGAAGCGGCCCCATAGGACGACGGTTCGACAAAAAATGAGATTGACTTCATTATGATGACCAGACGACAACTGTTCAGTGATGTCTCCGTGATCTCAAGGGTGAAAACTGGTAGCGATCACCGAATCGTTAGTGGCACACTGAACCTAAACGTTAAGTAAGAGAGGTCTCTTCTAATGAAGTCAACGCTCCGTCCCCCTCGTGCTCTGTTCCAAAGTCCCGAAACCTTTCAGCTCGAGTAACAAAACCGTTTTCAGTGCCTAGAAGACTGCAATGAAGTGGACGATATGAATGACAAGCTCGTGGAAACTGTCCATGCGGTCGGAGCTAAGTTCTGCAAGACCCGCCGCAGAAGAACACAAAAACTCTCCGATCACACTCTTAATCTCATGGCTGTTAGACGGGAGATGAAACTACATTCTTCAACAGACTTGACAACATTCAGGCAACTGAAGAGAGAGATCTCCAAATGTATGCGGCGAGACTTGCGCAACTTCAATACAGCTTGTATTGAAGAAGCGAGCAGAACCAAGGCTCCAAAGTCTTTGCTTTCTCTGTCTGCCAGAAGTCTGCCAGAAAGAGCAAACTGTCAAAGCTGAAGACCGAATGTGGCAGCATCGTTTCCAAGACACCTGAGATTTTGAGTGAGATTGAGAGGTTCTATGGGCAGCTGTACACGTCATCTTTGGAGCCACACGCAAGTAAGAGTAACGATGCAAGAGCAAGTCCTATCCGACACTATTCCGAAGATATAGGACGTCAGTCTGAGCGAGATTAGAATGGCTCTCCAGCACCTTAAAAACGGCAAGTCCCCGGGCGAGGATGGAATTACAGCAGAGCTTTTGAAAGCGGGTGGAAAACCGGTACTTGAAGTCCTTCAGAAGCTCTTTAATTCCGTCCTCCATGGTGGCATTACACCGGAGGCGTGGAGCAAAAGTGCGGTGGTCTTGTTCTTCAAGAAAGGCGACAACGCTCTCTTGAAGAACTACAGAACAATTTCCATTCCGAGCCGCGTCTACGTGCTGCTTTCGAGAGTCATTACGAATCGTCTCGCGGGCAGACTTGACGACTTCCAGCCTTCCTAACAAACCGGTTTCTGAAAAGGCTTTAGCACCATAGACCACATACATACCCACCGGCAAATTGTACAGAAGTCTGAGGCGTACAATTTGCCACTATGTCTGGCGTATGTGGACTACGAGAAAGCCTCTGATTCCGTTGAAATTTGGGCGGTGCTGCACTCCCTTCAGCGGTGCCAAGTTGACTGTTGGTATACCGAAGTGTTGAAGTGCTTGTACAGTAGGGCTACGATGGCTATCCGAGTACAGAACCAGAGCACGAAACTTATCCAATTGCAGAGAGGTGTAAGACAGGGTGACATCATATCCCCGCAACTCTTCACCGCTGCATTGGAAGACGTTTTCAAGCTTCTGGACTGGAAAGGATACGGTATCAACATCAATGGCGAGTACATCACTCACCTTTGACTTGCCTACGACATAGTCCTTATGGCAGAATCACTGGAGGACCTAAGCACTATGCTCAACGACCTCAATAGTGTTTCCCAGTGGATAGGTCTTAAGATGAACATGGACAAAACAAAGATCATGTTTAATGTCCATGTCACACCTATGCCGGTAGTTGTTGGGAGCACTAAGCTCGAAGTTGTTGACGAATATGTTTACCTGGGAGAAATAGTCCGACTAGGTAAGTCCAACTTCGACCAAGAGATCAATCGACGGAATCAACTCGGTTGGGCAGCGTTCGGGAAATTACAGCACATCTTCTCGTCAGGTATACCTCAAAACTTGAAATCGAGACTGTACAACCATTCCGTATTGCCAGTGATGACATATGGAACTGAGACGTGGTCCTTCACCCCTGGCCGGATGAAGAAGCTCAAGGTTGTTCAGCGAGCTATGGAGAGGGCTGTGCTCGGAGTTTCTCTACGTGATAAACATAGAAATGAGGATATGCGCAGTAGAACCAGAGTGACCGACATATCCCAACGGATTAGTAAGCGGAAGTGGCAATGGGCCGGCCATATAGCTCGAAGAACCGACAACCGATAGGGAAAAAAGGTTTTCGAGTGGCAGCCTCGTACCGGCAGGCGAAGTGTAGGGCGTCCCTCCACTAGATGGAGTGACCAACTGGTAAGATATGCAGGAAGTCGATGGATGCAGGTGGCTCAGGACCGTGCTTTGTGGCATTCCTTGGGGGAGGTCTATGTTCAGCAGTGGACTTGTGAAGGGCTGTAATGATGAATGACGATGAATTGAGCGGCTGGAATTAATCCGAACAATTCCTCAAAGCACTTGCCATGGTTGATGCAATAAAATATGCAAAGAGATGCAACATTTCTTTGCAGCGCCATTGAATCGAGTCAATCAGAAACGACTCGATCATCGACGATTCGAGCTGCTCTGCGCTGGATGCAGTTAAGTGGAAAGAGCTGGCACTGGCAGCGTTAATAGGCTTGTAGTCGGAGCATGCAGCGTCTACAACGACCTTGATGCTTCGATATGCAAGAAAGCTGGTGATCTAATTGCACAATTTGCCCATAGGAAGTGAGCTTCGAAAGAAGCGCTTTGTGCCAAACCCGATCGAAGGCCTTTGCAATGTCTAACTAACGGCCAATGCCTCCCACTTGGACTCTACTGCCTTCGCCTATCTATGAATCAGGTAGACCAAAAGACCATCAGCTGATCGACCGCGATGAAAATCGTATTGGCGGTCACTAATCAGCTGATGAATTTCAAGGTACCTCATGAGCTGACAGTTTATAATGGATTCCATTATTTTTTGAACAAGGATGTGATGGCGATAGACCTGTAGTTGGAGGGGTCTGAGCGGTCGCCTTTTTTAGGGATCGGGTGGACAAAAGCTGTCTTCTATGATTTTGGGACTACGTCTAGGGAGTAGTAGTACCAGAAAAGACGCGTTAGAACCGGTGCCAACTCCGGAGCACACGTCATCAGCACATTTGGGGGGATCCGTCAGGCCCAATCGACTTGTGGATGTCCAGGGAGAAGAATGCTTTGCGTACTGAACACTGTGTCAATCGCACATTAGGCGATTGACACAGTGTTCAATATGATAGGATGATAGGACACTCACACTGCGGAATGGACGGCGGTGTGTTTCCTCCGTCATCGAGAATCGAGTTAGAGGCAAAAAGGGAGCCTATAAGGTCGGCTTGCTCTTTTGCGGCGTGGGCCAGTGAATTATCCTCCCTGTGCTGAGATGGCAGTGATAGCTTATAGAAATTTCCTTGAACAGCCTTGACGAGAGACCAGAATGCACAGGTTCTCGATGGAAGGCGAACTAATTTCTCGCCGATTCTGCCAATGTGCTCATACTTTGCCTCGGCCATCACTCTTTTGAAGGACCTGTAGGCGAAGTTATACTTCTTTTTAAGCATGCTGGTGTTTATATTCCGAGCCACCGAAGCCTCAGCCCAGGCCCGATAACACTCCTGCTTACTGTGTAATGCAGTCTTACAGGAGCAACCAAACCATGATGGAATAAATAGTTCCATTCCCTGTAGCACCACATAAGTGACAGATTCAGCAACAGCGCTGGGAAAAAACAAACCCATATATCCATGGGTAGAATGCAAATAAAGACCGCATTCCGTTCCAATCTGCCGACCTGTAATGCTAAACACGGCGGCAGCCTGCAGAACGCAACCAGGAGGGGAGTGTGAGTGGCACTACACTCCGGATCAAATAATGATCCGAAGAGCCGCGATGGGCATTAACGGTAACCTGATATCCTGAGGTCAGCAGAAGGTCCAACAGGGAAGGTGTATGATCCTCCACATCTGGAATCCGCGTAGGCGAAGAAAGCATTTGTGTTTATATGCCAAGGCAAAGTCATAAACAGATCTACCCACATGATCGGTTAAACGTGAACCAAGCCATTCAACATGGTGGTAAAAAACGCCAAGTATCACGATTTATGCGGATGGGATCTGTTGTAAGAAGAAATCTGTAGCCATTTGGCCGTGGTCGATGAGTCAGTCTGTGTCGACATTGCTGCTATGGGACCTATACAAGCACCTGTAGACGCTAGGATGTTCGTCACAGTCTACGCGCAGCCAAAGGATGGACAGGTCCGAACCTTCAAGACTGTCGATGCGTCGAGAAGAGACATCCTTTCTGACGCTTAGGCAAACTCCAGCCCGGGATGTAAAGAAGTGCGGTAAGGGTCAGTTTACACAAATACGTGACGATGCTTGAAGAGGCCAGTGATTTCGCACCACGCAGGGGCGCCGCTGCGGGACGTATCGCGACGTTGCGAAGTGCATCGTGAAGCCACTGGCAGCCCACCGTCCTTGCGAGAACTGTATTCAGGTTATTTGGAGTCACATGAAGTCATCCGAATTTACGTTTTTCATGTTTTCGTGTGGAAAAATTACCAACGTGTGCGCGGTGTATAATATTTTGTGTGAAATGCGATTCCTGAATACTGAAAACTAATTAGGAAACCTGACGTTTGTATCCTGCCTGAATCCACCGCTGATTACCTTTTTTTTTAATTTTATACCTTATTTTAATATTATAAGTTATTCTCTCTTCGTTTATAACGAATATTTAATAAAACTAAGTCAATTTTTAAAATATATCTAAGCTATAAATCACGTCGCTCTATAATCCCCGTAGAATTTGTGAACGAATAAGCGAGTTGCGTATCAAAGTTGGAAATCTGCTCACGTAAATTTTAATCTGACCAATAAAATGTCATTGTTTTTGAACAAAAGCCCATTAATTATGTACGAGCTTAGTGTTTATCTTTGTTTTTGTGACAGATACTCCGATATTCATAATATTTTTATAACACGATCGAGTCTTTTGAGACTTAGTTACACAATGAAGTTATTTATCATTTACGTTCATTTTACCCGACTGCCCCAAAAGGAGGGTAATGTTTTTCGTGGAATGTGTGTATTTATATTTCTTTAACATGCTATATAGCCTAAATGAATTGATGGATTTTTAAATATGGGGTGTTGTTGGGTTAATCTTTTTTTTCTTTTCAGTAAACTTTTTACGCAGTCATCAGGGTTTTTAAATTACTGTTTTAACAATGCAGCTAGTTCAAGTCAATGATCCGAATACATTTTTTTCCAAAAAAATAACTTTACGTGTACTACTTTATTTGTTTTATATTCAGCCAATAGAACAAAGATATACGAGTGCAGACATTATTAGTTTTCATAATTTTGAAATACTTGAGGTGTATTAATAGTAATGGTACTTAATATTAAATAAAATATATCATATTGCGATAGTGGCCGTACAAGGGATTTGCCTTTGCCTTGAAATTTTAGTTTTCGAACTAACCAAGTTCGATTTACGCGAGCACTACTACCATAAGTTAACCGTTAATGGTAGCATCTTCCCGAGAAACTCTAAATTATTAAAAAACAGCCATCAACCTTACGGTGGCAACTATGTTCAGCAATGGACTTTTAAAGGCATTACAAAATATCTGGTTGACTCTACAGGCCATCCCTGCAACTTATTCTTCCCGCTAATAAACTTTTCAAGAGGTATTCAAGAGAAATCGATTTCTCTTGAAAGAATGAACCAACTTTGATACGTTTTGCGGCAATTGATGTGGTTTTAGAGGTTAAGAGCTGTTAGATTCTGGAATCGATCGATACATTAGTTGAAAAGTTATTTCAAAAACATTTTTTTAATTTAATTTTTGAGATTTCTTAAAATCTACCGAGCCGAATTGGTTAAAATTCACAAGAAATCTAATTGAAATACAACTCTTTCGAAAACCGTGAACCGCGTTTCGATCGGCTAAGCCATTCAAAAGTCACACAAACACATACACACACACACACGCACACACACACACGCACACACGCACACGCACACACGCATGCATACGCACACGCTCATGCACGCAAGATATGATGAGAATTCAATTTACGACAGCTGGGGTGAAACCAATAAATTCCAGATTTTTTGAAAATCATTAATTGTCATATACAAACACCCTTATATTTTTTTTTTGTTTGGGGAACAAAGAAGTGTACGGCAGAGTACACATGAATTATGTAAATGTAGGAATAACACACGAACATGGCGGCTTCATGTTGAAACAGCTGTCGAGCCGCCTCAGCCAGCCCGTATTTATACATAGATAAACTGTTGTTACAAACTTTGTAGATTTAGGAAACCATATTGTCCTTTTTTACTAGAAAATGTACTACAGTACTTTTAATTAGTTAATAAAACGTTGTATGAAATAGATTGTTTTTGAAAAAGTTATCGCACGTTACCTATACTGCAGTTTTATTTAGCTGCAAAACAAAAGGGTCGCCTCCACCGGAGAAGGATCAGAGCCGAGAGGCTCTGACAGAATACCAACGTCAAATAGAAGCATAAAAATGCTGTGTTACGTATGGTAGTGTAGACAACTGAAGACCTTTTTCATTGCCAACGATAAATTCTATCTTATTCCTCAGAGATGACAGCATGTTTTATTAATTTATTCCTCATGCATTATAGACAATCAAAAGCCCATTGCTGAAGATAGGTTTTCCCTATTAATTAGTTCAAAATATTTCACCACAGCCGGGTTAGACGGGAAGAGAATGCCAAAAACCATTAAGTTCGCCCTTTGTTATTCTTTCATTTTATTTTAGAGACCAATATGACTTAGAGACCGTCAAGAAACGAGCTTACTCCTTTTAAAAAGGTCGGTAACGTAACTGAAATTCTCGTGAAGTTGCAGTTGTTCATGATCGGCGGTAGTCACTTACCATCAAGTGGACCGCTCGTTTACCCCCTATTCTTTTTGAAAATAAACAATAGTTTAAAAAAAAACTAATAAACACGCTTTTGTAGATAACTGAACTAAAAAGTAGAAAATAATTTTCAATAAGTTGAAAATGAGAAAATAGTGATTAACATCAAAAACTCATTTTATTGTAAAAAAGCGTGGGGTGCTGTTTCAGATATTTTTATGATGACGCTAATTTTACAAATATCCACAAAAATATTTACAACAAGTGACATCAAGCACCCCACGCTTTATAACAATAAAATATAATTTTTTATTTTTGGTAAAGTAATTGTTTTTTTTTAAAGTATGAACCGACTTCTAAACTAAACAAAATGATTTTCACATAATGGCTTCTGAAGTTGGGAGCTTAAGAATATTCACATAATTAATAGAATCAGGCGTTACTTTGCGGAAGTCCATTATATTAAGGTTGGCAAAAAATTACTTCGCGTACATCCGCTCGATAAAATAAAATGATGTGTCTTACCTAGTTTGAAGAGCACCTCCCGCCCTCCCTCAATTGCGTGCACTATCACAGTGCATGCAATAAGAATATTCACTAAACCATATCATCCCGTGGTTGACGTAACTAAAGCAGGAGATGGGCAGCAGCATGTTCCTGACAACAACAAAAACAAAAAATGCCAAGCGTGCCAACTATGGAAAAATCTTCCCTTGAAGCAATCTATGGGTCACTTGAGCTACTTTTGATAGGAAAAGACGTGGTTATACTTTTTATTTATTTATTTAAGTTTTATTGTTTATTTTAGTTATATATTAATTTATTGGCGGTCTAATTTTTAACTTCCCGCTTTGAAAATAATCATTTTTAAAAGGAGAAAGTTATAGATATCGGTGCGATTTTGAGAATGCTAGTTTTCATCAGATCTTCAAGTTTTGAGGTCCTAGGTAGCCGTTCCGAATATTTCCGACTGGACCTCCGGCCGTGTGTGTATATGTATGTATATATGCAAACAAAATTTTGTCGTAAGATATTTTTAGAACGAATCCATCGACCAACATCGAAGTGTCACCACACGGTGACACTTGGAAAGTATTCAAGTTGATTAGATTTTCAAGTCAATCGGTCAAGATGTTTCAAAGACTTAAAAAAATTAAAAACCAAAAAATTTGTATTTAAGTTTCTTCTAAATAACTTACGAAATAATTGATTAATCAACTCTAGAAAAGATTAAGAATTCAAAAAACCATTTTTTGTTCTTATAAACTGCGTCAAAAGCAGCCAAGCAAGTAAAAATCGAAGGATGCTTTCAAAAATCACTGCCAGTTAATATTTTCTAAATGATCGTTCGTAAGCTTCGTTAAGTTCGCAACTCTTGAAAGTAAGCGGGGAGTTCCAGGGATGGACTAAAGGGTAATCTGTTTTTCAGTGTTTTGATGACAATCGAGCACACATTTCACCTGATAGTAAGTGGATGCATAGACATCTATATTTATCTTCGTTTAAGAATCAAAATGCAGATGCGTTGTCACCCCTGAGGATTAATTTCTGATTGTTTTTATTCTATTTTATTATTATATTTTGATTTCTGATTTCTGATTACAATGGAATGCCTCGTTTCCAGTAAAAAGGGACCCGATTCTCCACACTCACCATACAAAACACAGCAGGATTAAACTGCTATTTTGAGCTGGTATTCTGTGAGAGAGTGGTCCGTCATCGGTCGAGTCGAGCCATTTACGCTACAACCGAAATATAGCTACAGCGCAGCTCTACCACGTAAATATGTTGTGGGTTTAATTTTTGAACGAAATTCAGTATCCGAAACAACAATCAATCAACGGAACTGCATCTGACTAACTCGATGTAATTCCGATGAACCACTTAATTGAAAACTTTTAATGGAAACGCACATCGAGTCCCAATGGGCAATACAATTTAAAATAAAGCCTTGTAACTAATCTCTCTAACTTTAATACAGTTTGCCGTTGCGGAGACCTGGCTGGAAAGTTTCATGTATCTAAAATTTACTATGGCTCATTGAATTTCATGTGTCTATGAAACACATTTTTTTCTTGTAAAGAGGGTCACAGGGAATGAAATAAAGCAAAAAGATTTCTTAAAAAGTCGATTTAAATTACAAAATATGAAAACAATAATTTTCAAACTTCATTTGTTCATGTTACACATTTTCTCTTTATTCAAAGAGAGGGACAGAGAGAGAGAGAGAGAGAGAGAGAGAGAGAGAGAGAGAGAGAGAGAGAGAGAGAGATAGAAGTCATAAAATTTTTCGCGCGTTAGCGTTAATGGTAGCATCTTCCCGAGAAACTCAAAATTATTAAAAAAACAGCCACCAACCTTACGGTGGCAACTATGATCAGCAATGGACTTTTAAAGGCATTACAAAAAAAACTGGTTGACTCTACAGGCCATCCCTACACCCTATTCTTCCCGCTAATAAACTTTTCAAGAGGTATTCAAGAGAAATCGATTTCTCTTGAAAGAATGAACCAATTTTGATACGAATGAATGAATCGATAGATAAATTAGTTTAAAAGTTATTTCAAAAAACATTTTTTTTAAATAAAATTTTAGAGATTTCTTAAAACCTACCGAGCCGGCTTGGTTAAAATTCACACGAAATCTAATTGCAATAGAACTATTTCGAGTGCCGTGAACCGCGTTTCGATCAACTAAGCCGTTCAAAAGTCACACACACACACACACACACACACACACACACACACACACACACACACACACACACACACACACACACACATACACACACAGACACGCGCGGGCACGCGCGCACGCGCGCACGCTTACGCACACGCACATGTACGCAAGATATGATGAGAATTCTATTTACGAAAACTGGGATGAAACGAATAACTTCCCGGTTTTTAGGGAAGTTAACAACACCAACTCGAAGTTAAGTGGGTAAAGTGCAAACAACCTTATAATTTTTTTATAATATATATATCGGTTCGATTTTGAGAATGCTAGTTTTCATCAGGGTCCTAGGTAGCCGTTCCGAATATTTCCGACTGGACCTCCGGCCATGTGTGTTTATGTATGTATATGTGCAAACAAAATTTTGTCGTAAGATATTTTTAGAACGAATCCATCGATCAAGATGGGCGTCACGGTGACACTTCGAAAGTATTCAAGCTGATTAGATTTTCAAGTCAATCTGTCGAGATGTTTCAGACTTAAAAAAAATTAAAAACCAAAAAAATTGTATTTAAGTTTCTTCTAAATAACTTACGAAATAATTGATTAATCAACTCTAGAAAAGATTAAGAATTTAAAAAACCATTTTTTGTTCTTATATACTGCGTCAAAAGCAGCCAAGCAAGTAAAAATCGAAGGATGCTTTCAAAAATCACTGCCAATTAATAATTCTAAATAATCGTTCGTAAGCTTCGTTAAGTTCGCAACGCTTGAAAGTAAGCAAGGAGTTCCAGGGATGCATTGAAGGGTAATCTGTTTTTCAGTGTTTTGGTGACAATCGAGCACACATTTCACCTGGTAGTAAGTGGATGCTGTGGTCCATAGACATCTATATTTATCTTCGTTTAAGAATCAAAATGCAGATGCGTTGTCACCCCTGAGGATTACGATGGAATGCCTCGTTTCCAGTAAAAAGGGAACCGATTCTCCACACTCACCATACAAAACACAGCAGGATTAAACTGCTATTTTAAGCTGGTATTCTGTGAGAGAGTGGTCCGTCATCGGTCGAGTCGAGCCATTTACGCTACAACCGTAATATAGCTACAGCGTGGCTCTACCACGTAAATATGTTGTGGGTTTAATTTTTGAACGAAAACTGTATCCGAAACAACAATCAATCAACGGAACTGTATCTGACTAACTAGATGTAATTCCGATGAACCACTTAATTGAAAACTTTTAATGAAAACGCACATCGAGTCCCAATGGGCAATACAATTTAAAATAAAGCCTTGTAACTAATCTCTCTAACTTTAATACAGTTTGCCGTTGCGGAGACCTGGCTGGAAAGTTTCATGTGTCTAAAATTTACTATGGCTCATTGAATTTCATGTGTCTATGAAACACATTTTTTTCTTGTAAAGAGGGTCACAGGGAATGAAATAAAGCAAAAGATTTCTTAAAAAATCGATTTAAATTACAAAATATAAAAACAATAATTTTCAAACTTCATTTGTTCATGTTACACATTTTCTCTTTATTCAAAGAGAGGGACAGAGAGAGAGAGAGAGAGAGAGAGAGAGAGAGATAGAAGTCATAAAATTTTTCGCATTTACTGTTTAGTGGAGTTGTAAGAATATCTACTAGCTAATATCATCCCATGAGTTTTGTAAGAGGCAGCAGCATCTTCTTAATAAAAATAAAAAATTATAAAAAAGCTGCGATTACCACCCCATCTGCCAAGCGTCACAACTATCACAAATCAACCCTCTAAGGCAATGTATGGGGGAGGCCTATGAACTCCACTTGGGCTTTTACAGTATTTAATGTATGTATGTATGTATGTATATACGTCTTTCTTCCTCGCACAACTTCCTTGTGGAATCGATTACCACCAGCGATTTTTCCGGACCGATACGACTTAGGGACCTTCCGGAAAAGAGCCTACACTTTTTAAAAGGCCGGTAACGCATCTGCAATGCCCCTGGTTCCCCTGGTGTTGCAGTATTTCATGGGCGGCGGTAGTCACTTACCATCAGGTGAGCCGCTTCTGGTTTGTCCCCTCTTCTATAAAAAAATGTATTTATATGTCTACAAAGTATTATATGTTTTCTTGTAAAGAAATATACAGGAAAATGAAACGTAGTAATTTTAGGATGTTTTTGCACGGTCAAATGTCCCGAAAAATTGGAATCATATTAGATTTCACAAGTACTTGAAACACAATTTATTTTCACTCAAAGGGAATAGATAAAGAAATGAAACAGACATTTTTAAGATGCCTTTGTACGGTTGAGGGAATGGAAAAATTCGAATCAATAATTTGTGTCAAATGAGCACACAGTCCATCTGATGATAAGCGGATGCTGAGTCCCATAGACACATAGATACAAAATGTAGATGCGTTTACCCCTGACGACAATGATGAAGATGAAGAATGCCTGATTCATCAACCCCCAATTAAAATTTATTTGATTAATATCGAGAGTGGTCTAATTTTAACTTAAATCCGCTACTGGCGAAAAGCAAAGAGGACGTGGCTAACAAGTTCAGACCAAAGACAAAAGCCATACCAGCGACAACTACTGCAATGAGGGCTAATAATTTTCTGCTCACCAGATGTCGCTAGTTGACAATGAGTTAAAGGTTTTAGTTACACAATGTCATTTAATTGAGAAATTGGTTTTTAATAAAAGTTTATCAGTTTCTAGAGTATTATATTAATACACAAAACAATGCGTCAGTGGTTTTGCTCTTTTTTTTGCGCATTTTTCACTTTTTTTTAATTTTTCTAGTTTTATGAATATTTGTAGTTTGGTTTATTTAATTTTAATCTTATTCATATAAAATATAGCTAATAGTATAGAAAGAAACATTAACCTTTACATTTTCCGTACAAATTAACCTCCCCACTATGAAATCTGTCAAATTTTATACCTCAGTTTCTAGTGGCGCCGCCCTATTGGCAGATAAAGTCGTGGATTTTGTTTGGATTTTGCCGCCCTCATTACTGAAGACTGCATATATTTTTTTTATAAAAGTTAAGGTCATAAACGAGCACACAGTGCACTAGAGAAGAAGTGGATGCTGGACCCTACAGAAATCTGCATTTAAGATGTAGTTATTAATAAGCTATGGATACAAGTAACAAACTGGGTGTAGCTTCAGCAGAACTAGATAAAAACCGGAACAACAGTGAAAAAACGTCAGATGTCCCAAACACACTTTCTGAAAGTAGAGTAAACTTTTTGAATGAATTAACACAGAAATCTTTCGATAATATAGGAAGTGATATTACGTTCTTTAAAGATTCACCTGATGATTTTCATGTACAAAAATCCGACGAACAAGTCATCGATGCAAATAATAAAAAAGCTAAAAAACCTGAAGATTTTGACATTGCATTTAAGTTGTAGTTATCACCCTAATAACACACAGAAAAATTTGGGGACTAAGATTTAAATATCAGATTTATTTCTTTTCTGTAAAAAGGGGTATCCGGTTTCTCGTCACTCATCATATGAAATGCATTCGTTTACTGGTTGAGCCAATCTATTCGTGCTACAAGCATAGTATAGCGACAGTAGCCTAATGGTACGGTTCGGACTGTAAACCCAAAAGTGTTGGTTTCAAATCCGCCATGCCACTCCTATGAGTAACTACTCTTAATACAAGCATTTTAAAGCTTAAAGATTAAACGGTCATATAATAATTTGAATCCAAAACATTTGCCCAAGGCAAGCTTATGTCTTGCTCTAAGCTATGTCAGAGCCGTGGTAGTTCAGATAGTTAGCGCTCGCTGTAAATTTCACAGTACGCGAGCAACCCGGCTTCGATCCCCGCCGGCACCAAAGAAATTTAAAGTGCTGATTTACCTCGTGCTTGCCGGTGAAGGAAAACATCGTGAGGAAACCTGCATGTCTGAGAAATAAGAAAAATAAATTCGAAGACATGTGAAGTCCGCCAACACGCATTGGGCCAGCGTGGCGGACATTTCCTTGCCCTAAAACCCTCTCAGAAATGAGGGGAGGCCTGTGACCAGCAGTGGAACGTATATAGGCTGTAACTTTAACTTTAAGCTTATGTCGTTCTTAGTAGAGTATGATTTTTAGATGGCGTAGTAATAACTGATCTAAATCAAAGAAAACTCTTCAAAAACCCACATAATAATAAAGCGTTGGAAGAATTGGAGCGATTAAGAAGCACGTTGTGCGCACGCAGAAGATCTGTGTTATATGTTTTACCTAAAAGAGAGTACCCAACAATATTGTAACAACTTACTACTTCTTTTAAAGCAATAAATTATTTATTATTATTATTATTATATGATCTGTTAAAAAAATAACTCTAAGAACTCCAATATGCTAAGTTGCATCAATAACCGTATCTAAATCAGTCAAGCCGTCTCGGGAAAAAACTCGCTAAAATTCATTTCAACGAGAGAAAAATATTTATTGCAGCCCCTCCTGGCGAGTTAATATCACAACAACTATCTAAGAACTATCGCCTATAAATCAAAAACCCTTTACAGAGAACCGTATCTAAATCGGTCATCGTTTTGAGGACAAATGGGAACATTCGTTTGCACACACAAAGAAATAACCTCTCACCCTAAACGCATACACTATCTTCGTTCTGTCGTGGGTACTAAAACAATGCATTTCAGTAGAGTAATGTCAGAATTCATGAATTAAAAGCAATACTCAATTAGCAGACATGTATTCTAACCACTTTTCTATGCGGTTGTAATGAGCGAGGTAATTGTCTTTCTTCAATGCGTGAAACGCTCATGAATTATGCATCCCTGGGGCTAGTCCGGTAACACAACGTCGGTATTCTGTTCGTAAGCCAGCGCGCATTAACACAGACGCATTGTCAGAAGCTTCGTATCTTTTTTATTGTAATCTGATTTAAGTATTTAGAAGATATAGCATTATTACTAAAGCAATAAAACTTATTACTACCTATTGACTACCTGTTGACATTTTGTTATAATCACTACTCTTAAATATTATTTTCTCGATATTTTATAGTTTTAAAGATTTGCATGCTATTAATAATGGCTGATTAAGCGGACGTTTAATTACAGTGACCATCTTTAATGTACCTTAACCAAATGCAAAAATAAATATTTCATTTCATATTTTTATACAACTAAATTGAAGCAATTCACCACAGTTCATACCATCAAGTGACTGTGAATCATATTGTCACTTTAATTTTTTTATAGTATAAGGGTGACAATCGAGCACACTGTCCACCTAATGGTAAATCGATGTTGGTGCCCACATACACCTTCATTTATCTTCGATTAAGAATCAAAATGTAAATGAGTTGTCACCCCTGAAGACTAAGTTAGATTGCCCTGTTTATAGTAAAAAGGGTCTCCGGTACTCTGCACTCACCATACGAAACACAGCAGTATTAAGCTGCTATTTTATGACGGTATTCTGTGAGAGCGTGGTTCTATTCCGGTTGAGCGTTGGGGGCGATCCCCCAGCTAGACGGAGTGACGACCGGGTAAGACATGCAGGCAGTCGATGGATGCAGGTGAGGACCGTGCTTTGTGGCATAACTTGGGAGAGGCCTATGTTCAACAGTGGACTTTTTTTAGGCCCATAAAGGTTCATTACTAGGCATGCTTGTATGGAGGATTTACGTTAATCGACACGCAATCTCGTTTTCAAGTTTTGAGGTATATCTGACGAGAAGATGTGTCGTAATTTCGCGAACGCTGCCGAGCCGAGTTGAATCCGTCTGTGTATATGTAGGTAAACATAAAAGTTGCAGCCAATTTACGTTCCACTGCTGGGTACAGGCTTCCTCCTATTTCTGAGAGGGTTTTAGGGCTAGGGAATGTCCGCCGCGCTGCCCCAATGCGTGTTGGCGAACTTTCACATGTCTTCTAAACTTTTCACATTTTTCTTCTTTCTCAGACAAGCAGGTTTCCTCACGATGTTTTCCTTCACCGGCGAGCACATGGTAAATCAGCACTTAATATTCCAATTAACAATTTCATTGGTGCCGTCGGGGATCGAACCCGGGTTGCTCGAGTACTGTGAAGCTTACAGCGAGCGCTAATCATCTGAGCTACCACGGCTCTCCCAGGTAAACATACTTGTCAACAACCTCGATTTTAGTGCTCCCAACAACTACCGGCATAGGTGTTACACATGATCTTTGTTTAGTCCACGTTTATCTTAAGACCTATCCGTAGGGAGACACTATTGAGGTCACTGAGCATAGTGTTTAGGTCCTCCAGCGATTCTGCCATAAGGATTATATCGTCGGCAAATTGAAGTTGAGTGATACACTCGCCATTGATCTCCTTAAAATAAATAAATAAAATAAATTGATGTTATTGCCATATCCTTACCAGTCCAGTAGCTTGAAAACGTCTTCCAACGCAGCGGTGAAGAGTTTCGGGTATATAACGTCACCCTGTCTTACACCTATCTGCAGTTGGATAGGTTTAGTACTCTGGTTCTGTACTCGGATAGCCATCGTATCCCTACTGTACAAACACTTCAGCATTTCGATATACCGACAGTCAACTTGTCACCGGACTGTAGCACCGCCCAAATTTGGACGGAGTCAAAGGCTTTCTCATAATCCACATACGATATGCAAAGTGTGTCGTGAAGCGACAATTAAGAACAAAAAGAATCTAACCTAAGAGCAACAAAACAACAAAAATACAACAAAAACAAATAAAATATTTAAGATTCAAAAGATATTTACAATTTTATATAACAAAAATAGAGTATGAAGATGAGGATGGATGATGTGATTTACAAATTATTTAAAAAAGGTAATAAAATAAAGGAGATTAGTGTCGAAGCTGAGTCTGAAGATCCAAAGTGTGCTGTCAGCGCCTGGAACGAGCACGCACGGCGTAGGTGAGAAGGCGTGGGCGTCTCTAGGCGACGACCTCAGGTGAATGCGGTGATTGCAAGATCCGGCGATTTCAGGCCAGACAGGGGCTTGCAGGATCCTCAGCGACTTCAGACAGCACAGAGGCCTGCAGGATCCGGTGACTGCAGGCGGGACAGAGGTTTGCAGGTTCCGGTGACTTCAGGCGGAACAGAGGTTTGCAGGTTCCGGCGACTCCAGGTAGAGCAGAGACTTGTAGGATCCCGGCGACTTCAGGCAGAGCAACGGTTTGTAGGATTCGGCGACTTCAGGTAAAGCAGAGGTTCGTAGAGTCCAGTGGCTTCAAGCAGGACAGAGGCTTGCAGGATCCCGGGGCCGCACTGCCCCTTAGGAGACCTTTAGGAGATGCTTCCAATTCGAGAACTGAAGCGAGACTGAATTTCTTCACCGATTGTTCGGCTTTTAAACCTTTCTAGAGGGAACGGAAAAATTATTTTAATTAAACGCAAATTTTTTGTAAATGGTCAAGAGGAAAGAGTATTTATGTGGAATTATCGAAATAGAAACAACAGACCGGTAGCAAATTTGAATATAATTGTCATAGCGACCAAATAAACAACGATGTCAAAACATGTCAAATTTTGGTTTTAGGCTTGTAATAGAAAAAAGGCAAGATTTAAGTGAAAAATGAGATATTATTGATATAGGAAAAAAGGTAGCGCAACTGCACGTACAAAGCCCGAAATTGCAGAGTTACGGAAAACTAAATAAAAGATCGAAAAAAGGTAGACTCCATTGACACTAATTTAAAAGTGCTGATAATGTGAAAATACGAAGTAGAAATGATTTGTTATTGTGTTCTTATGGTTTAAAATCGTTACAGGATCCTATGGAAATAAAGGTGATGTAAAATATCCAGTTTTGAGGTGAATGCAGAAAATCGAAACAGAATGGAAAAATGAATTTAAAATAATGTAAAATGATAAGTAAGTAGCATAACACTACAAGTGGCAGATTGTACTCTTCAGTGTTCTGTACAATTAGCCAAAATTTTCCAAAGTATACGCGGCTCAGAAGGGAAATCGGTCTGTAGTTCTTCATGAGAGCATTGTCGCCTTTATTGAAGAACAAGACCACCGAACTTCTGCTCCACGCCTCCGGAGTAGTCCCACCATGGAGGACGGAATTAAAGACCTTCTGAAGAAATACAAGTTCCGGTTTTCCACCCGCATTCAGAAGCTCCGCTGTAATTCCAACCTCGCCTCGCCCGGTACTTGCCGTTTTTAAGATGCTGGAGAGCCATTCTAATCTCGCTCAGATTGACGTCCGGGATATTTTCGGAATAGTGTCGGATAAGACTCGCTCTTGGATCATTACTCACACTTGCGTGTGGCTCCAACGATGATGTGTACAGCTTTCCATAGAACCTCTCAATCTCACTCAGAATCTCAGGTGTTTTGGAAACCATGCTGCCACACTCGGTCTTCAGCTTTGCCAGTTGGCTCTTTCTGGCAGACAGATCTGTGGCAAAGACTTTGGAGCATTGGTTCCGTTCGATAGCTTCTTCAATACAGGCTGTATTGAAAAGTTGCGTAAGTCCCGCCGTATGCATTTGGAAATCTGTCTGTTCAGTTGCCTGTATGTTATCAAATCTGAAGATGACTGCAGCTTCATTTCCTGTCTAATAGCCATGAGATTAAGAGTGTGATCGGAGAGCTTTGCGTTCTTCTGCAGCGGGTCTTGCAGAACTTAGCTTTGACCGCATGGACAGTTTCCACGAGCTTTTCATTCATATCGTCCACTTCAATGCAGTCTTCTAGGCACTGAAAACGGTTTTGTAACTCGAGCTGAAAGGTTTCGGGACTTTGGAACAGAGCACGAGGGGGACGGAGCGTTGATTTCATTAGACAAGACCTCTCCAACTTAATCTTTAGGTTCAGTGTGCCTCTCAGTATTCGGTGATCGTTACCAATTTTCACCCTCGCGATCACTGAGACATCACTAAACTTCTTCTTCATAATTAAGTTAATCTCATTTTTTATCGAATCGTCTGGCCTCGACCAGGTCAGGCCATCCTCTTTCCGTGGGGCCGCTTCTGGAAGAAAGAGTTCATCATAAAGAGTCCCTCTTTCTCCATGAAGTCGGCCAGCTGCTGGCCCCTTGGGTTCCGTTGCCCTATTCCGAATTTCCCTATCTTCAGCTCACCGTTCCCTTTTGTGCCTAGTTTTGCGTTGAAGTCTCTCCCATTAATACCATATAGTGGGTTGTGGAGGAATGCATGGTTTTAGAGATATCGTCATACAATTGCTCCACCTCCGCATCCGCAAGTGCCAAGGTTGGTGCTTAAACCTGTATGACCTTCAGGGAATGCCGTTTGGTGATTCTGAGTATAAGGTACGCAACCCTCGTCGACACACTCACACTCTTTACAGTGTTGTTATCGAGAGGCTTGTGGACGATAAATCCGATACCTCGTTGGGACAGATGATCACCCTCCTGGTGATAGAACAAGGTGCCGTATTCAAAGATTACCGTGCACCCTTCTCTTTGGACCTTAGATAATCCTATAAATATCCCAGCGCAAATAGTCTATTTTTTCTTTCAGCTCCACGATCTTCTCGCCAGTCCTCAGGGTGCGTGTGTTGTATGTTGCCAGGTCGAGTTATCTTAGGTGGCAATTGAACCTACACCGGAGATTTTTAGCACCCCCTGCCCCGCCGTTACCATGGTTACCACCTTAGCCAGGAATAATGGGGCCGCCGGGGGCTGGGGGCCTTCTCTTTGTTACTTTCTTCACGGGGGGATGTTTGTCATAGTTGCCAAGCTTGGCGAGCGGGTTGGCAACCGCAGTTTTTTATTGTATTATTGTTGTCATCAGGAAGTTGCTGCTGCACATCTCTTGCCTGTTTCCCACTGTTGCCTCTTATGATACCCACGGGAAGATATGGGGTAGTGGATATTCTTAACCGCCACTACACGGCATACTTAGATTTGACATTTCATAATTTATAAATTTCACAATTTCTACATTCAACATCTTAACGATGTAGTAATTGATGTCATGTCTAATTTACCTAATAAATAACTAAGCACCTTTTAAGTAAGTTATTGTTTTTGAAGAAGACAATATAGTTATCTCTAAAATAAATTCAATACATTACAAATAAAAAGTATAATAATATAAGAGTGTCTGTAATATCAAAATACTTGGCTTGTTTTAAGCTCAAGAATTTATTTGTATGATAGTGGGAGACGAATAACCATTTTTGTTATTTTTGTCCGTCTCTCCGCGTTAATCTTCAGAATGGGTGAACGGATAGCGATGTAATTTTACGGACATACAGAAAAGCCAGTAGTGATCTAGGTCTATATTTTGTCATGCAAGATTTCTTTTTTTGTGAATTCATAAAATACTAGCTGGCCAGGCAGACGTTGTTCTGCCCTTTTCGACGACCCTTCATATAAAAAATGCTTAAATTCGTAATAAAAAAAATATTGAGTGTATATATAGTATATCAAGATAAAAACTATCTTATCTCTCAAGTTGGACCAAACTGCACAGAGTGTGCAAAATTTCTTCAGTTCAGTTGTTTAGGAGTTCATCGCGGACAAACAACGTGACACGTAATTTTTATATATAAAGATTATAAAATAAATGGTTTTCAATTATTATCTTACAAAATTTAAAAAATTCAAAAAAACTTTTTTATTTTGCAATTTTAGCCCCAAGAGTCACTAAATTAATTTTTGTCTATTAAAAATTCGATGCAAATCTATTTAAACTTTTACCATTCTACAAAGCGTGTTTATTATGAGTGTTAAAAATAAAGTGATAAGGTTTTTTTAAGATAAGGGTGACAAACGAGCACACAGTCCACGTGATGGTAAGTGGTTGCTGCGGCCCATAGACATCTACATCTATCCTCGTTTGCGAATCAAAATGCAGATGCGTTGTCACCCGTGAGGACTAAGATGGAATGCCTCATTTCCAGTAAAAAGGGCCTCCGGCCACCTGCACTCACCAAGCGAAACGCAGAGGTAAACCTCTACTTCACGTTGGTATTCTGTGAGGTCGTGGTACCACCCCGGTTCGAGCCGGCCCATCCGTGCGACAGCAAAAGCCGCCGCGTGGCTCTACCACTGTTAGGTCGTTAATACTTAAAATTACTTTGTTAAATTAATATTATTTTTACAACACTTATCATCATCATTATAATGCCGCATTCCACTGTCCACTAGGCGTCTTCCAAGGCACGTGGCTTTCGATCTTCGGCTTCACCCATTACCACCAGACACAATTGAATGCATTTGAAAAGTCAATAAGGACAAGAACAGTCAAAGATGACCTCTCCATGCCATCTCTAAAGTCTTCTGTAACTTAAAGTAATGCCGTGGTTGTACAGTGTCCCGGGCGGAAGCCAGACAGATATGTACTAAGGAAATTGCATTTTGAAATGAAAGAGGTGACTTGTTTTTGTACCGATGATTCAAGTGCTTTGGAAAGAAACGACAGTTTAGAAATAGGTCTAAAATAGGAAGGAAGCGATAGATTTGGTACTTTAGCAAGTGGCAAGACAAAAGCTTTTAGCCATTAGTTGGGGAAAACACCAGTAGAAAGTGAGAAATTGATGATGTGAGTGAGAACTGGAAAAATGACTACTTTTCTACCTAGCAACTCCTAGTGGCACCTACCCAGAAGAATGTATGTGTGTTTGTGTTTGTGCGTGCGTACGTGCGTGCGTGCGTGCAGCAGTGCGTACGTGTGTGCGTGCGTGCGAGCGTGAGTGCGGGTGTGCGTGTGTGTGTCTCAACTCCATATAACTTTTAAACGGCTTGACCGATCGAAACGCAGTTTACGGCATTCGAAAGACTTCATTTCGAAAATATTAAATAAAAAAAAGTTTTCTTTGAGATAACCTTTAAACTAATGTATCGATCGATTCCAAAATCTCTTCGAGCTCAAAAACGTCATAACGTGGAATTTGGCACGCATTGCATTTGAAATTAACGTGAAGTTGGAGGGAAGGTTTTTTCTTTATATGGACGTAGTATGCCTTATGTCCATTTCTATGGGTTTTGGCATATAGCAGAACTATCACAGGCATTCATTTATTTATTTATTCATTACGGCCTATCTTAAGTACACTGCTAAACATATAACTCCCCCATAGCACATGAGTTAAGAAACCATACCGTACAGAGGCAAAGCTTCATACATCCGCGCTGTGATAGTTACACTACTACAACCTTGAGGCGCGTATGTGCGTGAGCACTGGCGGCACGTCACTTACAGAGAGAAACTGCTTTAATCCGGCTCGGCCAGTGCTTACTCAGGATGATGTAAATAATAATAAGAGTCAAATTTGGTTTTTAAAGAATTATTCGTGTCAAAAGAAATATAAAAAGTGTAAATATGGTTTACTGTACTGTTTGTACGAACAATAATAGAACAAATAAAAATATATTATTTCTACGCTTGAAAGGCAAAAATTACCAAGCGACATTTTGAGCGATATTGAGTTATATACATCATATAATTAAGTTTTTAAAATAATATTACCTTTGAAAACATTTTATTAAGTTAAGCTAGGGCAGTCGAGTCAAGTAATATAAATTAATAATATTTAATTTGTTCAACTGTAATAAAACACTTGTAACTGCTTACAAAACACCACGTGAATTACATTTAAATTGTCTGTCGATAACGGACAAATTAACGTTTCCAAATTTGAATCGATCCATTAAAACGGGGTTTTATTGTTCACACATAAATTACATCTATAATAATCCACATAACCCATAACCCTAGTGTATCATACGTAATATTTTAAATGAAACTATTTTTTACGGAATCTATCGTGTTTAATTAAACTTTTTAATTCTCGACGTTTCGGGTGCTTTACAGTACCTATGGTCAGGGGGGGGAGGGGGGGCTGAGGTGTTTGACAACCTGTTGTAATAGTTAGCCCGGCTATGGCACGGCACTAGACGGATGGTAAAAATTTCATTTCATTTAATCTTCTTCGGCGGCTTGAAGAATGTTTTCATAGAAGCTCGCATCAAGATGTAGCCAACCTTGTCTGTGACTCCTCTGATATAAGGTAGTTCAGAAGGCACACGATCGAATGTGGCCGGCTTCACTCAGTCACTGTGACGTAGGCGCGGGACCCAAAGCTTGTCTTGCAATACTTGATCGACGTGCTGAAGCTCGGTGGCAAGATGTTTTCTATTACAGATCCTTCGTACTCTCTGAAACAAAGATTTTCCCATGGTAGCTAACTGTGAAGGATGATGGTGCGATTCACCATTTAAATATCGGTTGGTATAGGATCTTTCATCTATTATGCAAGTATTTTAGAATTAAGATAATCAAAATCTTAAGTCTAAATTACTCCACATCAATAAATCTCATCCAGGCGAAGCCGTGGCGAGTCGCTATTAAAACATAGTATTATGAACCTCGTTGTATGAATATATTTTTTTTAATTGGTGACTGTACCTCTAAACCTATTTCTGCTGCCAAGCAGCAGTTTCTTATGGTCACTACTGTGTTCCAGTCTGAAGAGTGTAGAGATCCAGTATAATTACATGCAGATAAGCATGCCATTTTAGTCCCCAGAGTTGACAACACAGAGTAGCCTTCTTTATTTGAAGTTGATTGCAGGTGGCACTGCAGTAGCCACTAACCATCAGGTGAACTGTCAGTTCGACTATCACTTCAATTTTATATAAAAATACTGAAACCATAACTTTTAAAACGCTTTTTGCTTTAGTTTGATGCCGAGAACACGATGTGCGTTTTCCATTAAAAGTTTTCAATTATGCGGTTCGCTGCAATGACATTAAGTTCGTCAGATGCAGGTCCGTAGATTGGATATTATTGTATCCTTCTCTTGTGCAAAATTTTATAACAAAATGTAACAAAAGTGATGTGGAAACTTTCGTTTATTTTTTAATGAACCTAAAATATACGTGGTAGGGCCACGTGCAATTTTATAGTTGTAGCACGAATGGGTCAGCTTTACCGTGGTAGGACCACGCTCTCACAGAATACCAGCGTAAATAGCAGCTTATTAGTACTAATTAGCTGTGCTTTGTATGGTGAGTGTACAGAACTGGAGTCCCTTTTTATTGGAAAGGAGGCATTCCATTTTCAGTACTCGGGGGTGACAATACATAGGCATTTTGATTCTTGATTGGGGACAAATGTAGATGTCCATGGATCCCATCATTCACTTACCATCAGATGGAATGTGTGATCGTTTGTTATCCTTTTTCCATAAAAATGTACTTAGGAAAATGACAACATAATGTCAAAATTGTTTTTAGTGTCTCCACCTTGGGACAGTGATTACACTTTGAATGCGGTAACAGAAAACAAGATTAAATAAACTAAAAAGTAAATATGTCATTTTATTTACAGTTTATCATAACCCTCACTCCTGAACTTTTAGAGTTGGATGAGATGTTTTAAGGTAAATGAATGGTTGTTAATTTTGTATTGAATATTTCTAGAAAAAAGTTAAAAAGTCGATGGATATCTGGAAAGGCTCAGGACTACGTTTTGTGGCATTTCTTGGGCAAGGCGTATATTCAGTAGTTGGCGTGTGAAATGCTGTTATGATGATGACAATGGTGATGATTTATAGAGAGCAAATAATGATATCGACGTCGAACAACATGAAATTAAGACCTCATGAAAATCGGTACAATATCTTTTTCTTATGAATTAGTTAACTGAATTATAAAAAATGTAAAGTATTTTTATTTCATATAATAAGATTCCTATTTTTATTACGTACGGATGGCACCCATTTTTCATATTGAAAATTGCAATATAAGCTTTTCTCTTAGTACTTTATTACCGAAATAAAATAAGCCGTATCTTCGCGTAAATCATTCAAAAGTCATCTCTGAATAAACCTAAGTAATAAAGGAGACAATCTTTTAGTACATTAATCAATGTCAAAACTTTGATATGCTTCCGTATTATAAATATGTGATTTATTGTTATTTTGTAATTTATACGTGTTTCATGTAATTTATTTTATACGTGGTAGAGTCATGCTGCAGCTATATTACTGGTATAGTTGTAGCACGAATGGGTCGGCTCGACCGGGGAAGGACCACGCTCTCACAGAATACCAGCGTAAAATAGCAGCATAACGTTGCTGTGTTTCGTATGGTGAGTGTAGAGAACCGGAGACCCTTTTTTACTGGAAACGAGGCATTCCACCTTGGTCCTCACGGGTGACAACGCATCTGCATTTTGATTCGGAATCGAGGATAGATGTCTATGACCCACAGCAACCACTTCCCATCAGGTGGACTGTGTGCTCGTTTGTGACCCTAATTCTATAAAAAAATATTACATGTTTGTTATATGATTATATTTGTGATTTGATTAAATTTTCAAGATATTTATATCTAAGCAAGTCGAGACAAGTCAAAAATTGTTTAATAAGTAGGTTTATTTTGTGTTGTAATACTACTACCTAGGTTTATAATACTACTTAAGAGTACATGATTGATAATAAACCCTGGGAAAGAGGTGATCGCTACTGTTTTGTTTCTAAATGTTTTCATACTTTATTATTTGGGTTTGTTAGCGTTTCTTGCTGGTTTTTGGTCCCCACGACGGGCAACAGAGGGCGGGGCCCAATGGCCGATGGATAATTCTCAATGAATGACAAATAAGCAAGCACAAATTACCGAGTTCCGGAGGTAGGGTTGACCACAGGGTACCAGTCAGGTGATAAGTGAGGTGTATGTAAGTAGTGTGTAGTAGTGTATAAATGATGTAACCTGACATCCCCGATGTAGTCGGACTGCAGATCCACAGGCGCTGCTTTTCTCCAAATGTACGATCCCTCCAAGGGGCGTCCACCAATTGAAACCTTCTGCTTTTATTTCACTATATTAGTTTATCAACTTCATTGTACATTTAATTAACTTCAAAGTCAACCAAATCAACGTTCATCGAAATTAAAACAAGTGAAACACGATACAAGTAAATAACAGTCGGTCAAAGTTCAACGTTCCATGTTCACTTAGCAATAAATTATAATCACGAGAACGAACGTGGTCTCTTCTCGAGTCACAAAGTTCAGCGTTCTCCCGACAAAGCAAAAATTTATTCGTACTATATTAAAATGCCACACAAGCAATCAAAACTCAAAAATCAGCCTCGTTGACAAGTAAAACGAACGAAAATAGACAACACACAAAAAGGCACTTAACGCGACGTTACAATTCAATATTATCTACCAAAAGCAATTAAACGGCCCACGCGCGACAAAATCTTTTACAGACTTTAAGACAAACCTCGTTATCACGAAACGTACAAATTAAGATAACTCCATAGGAGGGTAGCGCCTGGCCACCGCGCAACAATTCTTTTCTAGACTTTTACAATACCGTCCGTCGCCGAACAATTATTGACAATCAGTTAATTTAATCACTCAAAACTCAAATTAGGCCTCTTGTCACGTAACACTCAAAACAGACACTTAATTCCAGGCGGTCTTAACCGGACGATAGTAAATACAAAACGACGCCCACAAAACGTACAAATTAAGATAACTCCATAGGAGGCACGCGCCCGGCCACCGCGCAACAATTCTTTTCTAGACTTTTACAATACCGTCCGTCGCCCAACAATTATTGACAATCAGTTAATTTAATCACTCAAAACTCAAATTAGGCCTCTTGTCACGTAACACTCAAAACAGACACTTAATTCCAGGCGGTCTTAACCGGACGATAGTAAATACAAAACGACGCCCACAAAATTCTTGACACCAGCCGCGCCCAACTTATTAATGGTTGCAAACAAAAACTAGCCGACCAGGCCGCGCCGTTCAAGACACCGTTCACTTCGCCCACGCGTCGAGCGACTGATTCTTCTAGACCGGGCAGGGCGTGGTGATCGCGTGATGTCCGCGAGTAAAATGGAAAACGGGATAGGTCGCGACGGCACGTTGCAAGACCGAATCTCCAACCAAAACCTCGGCCACCCTAGGCAACCCATCAGATCTTGCAACCTTAACCACCGCCTCAAAAAAATACCGCCCCAGTGCGGACAAGCCAGGGGGTCGAACCTCCACTGGATGCTCCCCTGGACATCGCAGCACCCAAACAAGTCCTGTTGCTGGACAGAAACTCGACGATCTCTTTGAAATATCTATCCGTGCCCCTTATAATTCGTTCCGCAATCAGACCGGATCAGGTCCGCAAACCGCGACGCGTTACGTAGCGACCCAGCATGGCCACAAAGGCTTCAGTGCTGAGGGCACTTACAAGTTCAAGTGAACGGCCGTAGTGGCACACGAAAACGCAGAGATAGGCTTTAGTATGATTTTGTTCACGCAAGTAGACATAATCAATTTTCTTTTCAACAGAGCAAAAATAATGATTAAATATATTTACAAACATATGTACTCGTATTCAAAGAGCATCAAATCCTCCATCAAAGGGGGGACGGTGGTACCCCAGTCGCGGCCACTCAGCTAACGGGGGTGAGAAGGGTCTAGCTGACTGCTTAGTGGCCGTGAAGTTCCTCTGAGGGGGGCGACGACACCCCCGCCCCTGGGGGAACGACCCCCCGACTGGTCGGGGGAGGGACCCCTTTCAAACCTAGGGGTACGGTGGCTGGCAGGCGAGCGCCGAGCGTCGCCCGACAGAGGGCGTGGCTGAGCGCCCCCGCCCGTGGGGGTCGAGGGCCCGGCAGAGCACCGAGAGGAGACGCCGTTTGCACCCAGGCACAAAACGGCATGGTGATTGCCCTGGCAGTGCGGGCAGGGCCGCTGGTCGGGCAGTCTCGCTGGAGGTACCTTTTCAAACACGAGTAGCACTAGCGGCGCTCCTTGGCGATAGTTCGCCTCGCCGGAACCGGCTTACCCAATAACTTCGGGCATGACGTCACCCTGTGATCGGATGCGCGACGATAGGAGCAGGGGGGCGCCGTCCTGGCCGCTAGGCCACTGTAAGATGGTAGGGAGCGGTGCCCTCCCGTGGGAGCTCCGATTGGCCTTAGGGGGGTTGGCGGCGACTTGCCCGGCGGATTCCGCCTCTCACTGGGCATGGCTCGGTTGGCAACCCATAAGTCGTCGACGGTACCCGCCGCGTTTTCAATTTGCCGGCACTGCTCCTCCAAGAACCGCAGCAAATCATTGAAGGGCGGAATATAGGAGGCGCCATCCCCGCCGTACCTCTCCTCAAAATGTATCCGAAGGTCGAGAGGCAGGCGAGACAGTACGATGTTTAGCAACAAGAAGGACCATTCATCCATCGGTAAATCCAGCCGCCTCAAAGCATTACAGGCCACCTGACTGGATTCACGATGTCCGGGCGTAGTTTGGCCCGGTTCCTAAGCAGCGGGAGGCTTAGAAGCTGCCTAATGTATTCGTCCGCGATTCGCCGGACGTTGGCGTATCTTCCGGCGAGGAGGTCGTGAGCAGTCTGGTAGGCGTCGTCCAACAATCTCTAATGGCCGACGACGCCCATGGCCTCCCCCTCCAGTGAGGCTGGGAGGTACGCCATCTTCTGGCTTGGTATCAAGTCCCTCCGGGCGTCCACTAGACTATCAAAAATGCCAATAAAAGTCATCCAGTCGGAGAGGACCCCGGAGAAACTTGGCACGTCCAGATTTGGGAGTCGTCCCAACAGTTCCGGCTGAGTAGGCTGCTTCCGAAGGGACTCGGCCAGGCCACTCAGTCGAGCTTCACGCGCTTCATTAGCATACTTGACCCCCGCCTCGATCAAGTCGTCCGTGAGCGAAAAGAATTTCTCGTAGTCCGCGAGGCAGGAGTCTAGGACTCCCTGTTCCGCATCCAAGGCCAAAAGCTCTGTGCAAGCCTCCTCCACTACGGCCCTTCGGGCATCGATCTGCTCGAGCCGCTTCCCTAAACTATGGACCCGATCAAATTACTATTCATTAAATTAAATACAAATTACACTACAAATACAAGTACACACTACAGTCGGTCAGCAAAGATACCTCGCTCTGGCGACAGACCCTTCGGCAATTAATCTACTATAATTATACGATAACGATAATAATACGATTATGTGTTAACGATAATTATCTACCTACCCGAAATAACTGACGCGCGGGTACCTAACCCTAAACTACACTCCCGCTTGCGCAAACTAACGGGCATGGTTCCTAATTCTAACCACATATCTGCTAACAAACAAAGGAAGCATACAAAACAAAAAATATTTTTATAACGTATTACGGCCGGGCGTGATTGTAGAAACAATCAACCACGTTCTGCTACCAGAAATTGTTACGGCCCTCAGTTGCCCCGACAGAAGTCGACTGGACCAGGGCCCATGAGTGATCCCCTCGACGGGCAACAGAGGGCGGGGCCCAGTGGCCTATGGATAATTCTAATTTAATGGCAAATAAGCAAGCACAACTTACAGGTTAAGTTGTCTTAGCTAGTAACTGAACCTCCACCGGAGATTCTTAGTACCACCTGCCCCGCCCTTACCATGGTAGCCATAGCCATGAATAGCGGGCTTTTGCTCTTATCAGAATGATGTTGCTGCCCATCTTCTGCCTTGGTTTTCCTCTGCCGTATCTTACAAATTTGCAAATTTATAGAATTATAAAATTTATTACGAAGTTTGTGTTACAATAACATTTAGAAAATCATATAGGCAACCTAACAATATATAACCTAACAATTATACACAAATCCATAATCATTAAACGATGAAGTAGACATTAGTCGACTTTCGTGTTGCCAAAAATTTTCATAGCACGTTTTTCTTATTTTATATAGATTAATTTTAAAAAGTTTTTTCATTAAACTTGGGAAAATATATATTCCATCGTTGACGCCGCAAAGGAACGAACCTCAATTTTTCAAAAAATTACGGGAGTGGAAGAAAACATTTATTATTCCCCGATTACTAGCTTTCTTTCAGCTAATGTTATATATACAATTTCTTTACGCGGAATTGAATTGTCCTTCAAATGTCTTTTACGATGAATGGATAAATGGAATGGAAATGGAAAAATTATTAATTAAGCCTTCCGTGGTTTCTATCCATATTTTTTATGTTTGGATCTCCAGTAAAACTGTAAAAATGGTTTATGTACATAAATATATATCTCACATTATCTAAAACAGTACCAATAGTAATAAATAGTACAGTATTGTAAGCCAACACCAGGCAAGAGCAAATTAGGAAGAACAAGTATAAACATATACATAAACATATTATGAATACACATATTATGAAATATATTCTTTTACTTTTAACACAAAATTTGTCTACCCAAACCTTTTTCGGTGATTGGGCGTGAAGTGAACACACAGTATGTAGTACGAGGGTGACACTGAAAGTTTTAGAAAATCAAAAACTGAATAACCTAGTAAGTTATTAGTTTTATTATATCTTTTCAAAATAGTGTCCGTTTAAATCAATACATTTCTGCGTCCGATGGAACCATTGAGAAAAGCACTTTGCCCACTCGTCCTTAGGGGTCTCTTTGACAGCATTTTGTAACGCAGCCACTGCTTCTTCGGCGTCCATAAAACGTTTTCCTCGAAATTTTTATTTTATTTCCAGAAATAAATAAAAATCGCAAGGTGAGAGGTCGAGGCTATAGGGCGGGTGACCCAGTAATTCGATGTCTGATGTAGCCAAGTATCGATTGTTTGCTTGTCGGCGACGAGACGTTGTCGTCGTGAAGGACGACCCTACTGCGAGGTCGTTTCTTCCGAACTTTTTCCAAGACAAGTGGAAAATAATTGTTAGTGTACCACTTTGGAGTAACTGTTTTTCGATTCTTTAAAACAATTGTTGCGTAATGACCTGTCCTTCTGAAGAACGAAGCCACCATCTTTTTTCCCGCGCTTCGACCTCTCTTCACATTAGTTGGCAACTCCTCGGAAGGAAACACCCAGACAGCAGTCTCTAAGTTTCAGGATCATAACAATAAATCCAGCTTTCGTCACCCGTAAGTATGTCTTTTTTTTTATAGGAGAGGGGGCAAACGAGCATGCGGCTCACCTGATGGTAAGTGACTACCGCCGCCCATGAACAACTGCAACACCAGGGGAATCGCAGATGCGTTGCCGGCCTTTTAAAAAGGAGTACGCTCTTTTCTTGAAGGTCCTTAAGTCGTATCGGTCCGGAAAAATCGCTGATGGTAATCGATTCCACAAGGAGGTCGTGCGAGGAAGAAAACATCTTCTAAATCGCACAGTGGTGGACCGCCAATCATCCAGATGGTGTGGATGGTATCGGGAGTTCTGCCGCGATGTGCGTTCGTGAAATTTGGCGGCTGGGATTAATCCGAACAATTCTTCAGAGCACTCCCCATGGTAGATGCGAAAGAAAATACAAAGGGATGCAACATCTCTTCGCAGTGCCAATGAATCGAGCCGATCGGAAAGGGCTCGGTCGTCGACAATTCGAGCCGCTCTGCGTTGGATGCGGTCAAGTGGAAGGAGCTGGCACTGGGGAGCCCCTGCCCAGAGATGGGAACAGTATTCCATGTGAGGCCGAACCTGCGCCTTGTAAAGTAGCAGGCGGTGTGCCGGCATGAAATACTGTCCCGCTCTGCTGAGCACGCCAAGCTTTTTAGAGGCCAATTTGGCCTTCCCTTCCAAGTGACCACGAAACTGCACGTCACTCGATATGTCGACTCCGAGGATATCGATACTGGCTGAGGCAAGAAGGGGAGTGCCTTGAAACTGAGGAGATACGACAAAGGGGTTCTTTTTAGCGGTAAACGCGCAAACTTGTGTCTTCTGAGGATTAAATTGGACTAAATTTAGTCGCCCCCAATCCGAGACTTTGTTCAGCAAAGACTCGACTTCAGACACAAGTTTGTTCCGGTACTCAGCGACGTTTTCCCGAGAAATATTGGCACGGCCGGTGTATAGAGCATCACCAGTGCTGTCATCCGCATAGCAATGAATGTTACCAGTTAGCAACATATCATTGATATGCAGAAGAAACAGCGTTGGTGATAGCACACAGCCTTGTGGAACACCAGCGTTAATAGGCTTGTAGTCAGAGCATGTACCGTCTACAACGACCTTGATGCTCCGATCTACAAGGAAGCTGGTGATCCAATTGCACAATTTCTCGGGAAGCCCATAGGAAGGGAGTTTCGAAAGAAGCGCTTTGTGCCAAACCCGATCGAAGGCCTTCGCAATGTCCAGACTAACGGCCAACGCCTCCCCCTTGGACTCTACTGCCTCCGCCCATCTATGGGTCAGGTAGACCAGAAGATCACCAGCTGATCGACCCCGACGAAAACCGTATTGGCAGTCACTAATCAGCTGGTGATCCTCAAGGTACCGGATGAGCTGGCAGTTAATAATGGATTCCATTATTTTGGAGAACAAAGAGGTGATCGCGATAGGCCTATAGTTGGATGGGTCTGAGCGGTCGCCTTTTTTAGGGATCGGGTGGACAAAAGCTGTCTTCCATGAATTCGGGACTACGCCTTGGGAGTAGGAGTACCGGAAAAGACGCGTTAGGACCGGTGCCAACTCCGGAGCACACGTCCTCAGCACAATTGGGGGGATTCCGTCAGGCCCACTCGACTTCTGGATGTCCAGGGAGAGCAGTGCTTTGCGAACCGAGCGCTGTGAGAACAGCACATCCGGCATGGAGCACTCACACCGCGGGATGGTCGGCGGTGTTTTCCCCCCGTCATCAAGAGTCGAGTTGGACGCAAAAAGGGAGCCTAAAAGGTCGGCTTTGTCTTTTGCGTCATGGGCCAGTGAGTCATCCTCCCTGTGCAGAGATGGTAGTGATGGCTTACAGAAATTCCCTTGGACAGCTTTGGCGAGAGACCAGAATGCACGGGTTCGCGAAGGAAGGCGAACTAGTTTCTCGCCAATTCTGCCTATGTGCTCTGACTTTGTATTGGCAATAACTCTTTTGAAGGACCTGGAGGCGAAGTTATACTTCTTTTTAAGTGTGCTGGTATTTACATCACGAGTCGCCGAAGCCGCAGCCCAGGCTTGATAACACTCCTGCTTACTGCGTAATGCAGTCTTACAGGAGCGACCAAACCAAGGCTGAGATCTGCCTCCGATGGGTACCACAGATGATGGAATAAATAGTTCCATTCCCTGTAGCACCACAACACAGCATTTGAGTCACCTCTGTTAAATCTTTGAACCATTTCACGACAACACGGCGGAGTTTTTGGGCCTGTGTCAAATTATGAGGTATCTACCGGGCACAGAGCTTCCTGACAGCTAAATGTTCATGAAGGATTTTGTGCACTTGATTCATACCGATGCATAAGCTTATCGGAATCTGCTGATAAGTCACTCTTTTGTCAGTCTCTAACATACGCCACACAACACTGTTGTTATCTTCAGTAGTCGCCGTAGAAAGCCGCCCTCACACATTTGTTCGTAAAGTTTTATCACTGTCGCTTTTGCCACTGTAGGGCCGAAACCAATCATACCAATCCCCTTTGGTAACGTTCGTTCACTGGTACGTAGACACTTCACTAATCAACACGCTCAGCTTCGGAAAAATCTAGTAGACTGTAGACAAGCTAGGAAGACCCTGCCTGAAATAAACAGTCGTTTAACCAAAGTTCTAATAAGCTGCAGATCAGGATAGTAACAAGTGCTATCACAGGACATGGCACCTTTAACAAACATTTATTTACTGTAGGTGTCACAGGTAGTCCCTTGTGCAGGAAATGTATGGGTGAGAAAGAAACGGCGGTCACGTGCTACTGAAATGTCCGGAGGTCGCTACATACAGGGCTAAACATCTTGGCATACCGGGATCACTCCCCGAAGTTGCATGCAACATCAAAGGACTGTTGAGCTTCTTCGGGGAGGTCTCATGGCCCGAATAATCATATTATTCCTGTCCATACGCAAAATACGCGCATAGACGTGGCGTTGCGGAAAACAGACCGTCGTAAACTGAACTAAACTAATCACTGTCGCTTCCACAATTCAAAAAATTAGGACAGAGACAAAAATGTTAAAAATGGTTATTTATGTTTTAATAACATGCAAATAACAGTCCCCGTAATCAGGTACCCGTTTATGTATTTCGATATAACAGGCAGACATTAATTTTATTAGATTCAAAATATACATTAAACCGATACAATGACCAAGATAAATATTAATCTCGCCAACAATGAGCAGAATTTACGAGCGAAGGTAACATTAATTGTCCCATATAAATTTTACGAGTGAAAATTTACAAATTTCCTACAAGCGTGTATAATCTAATTCGCATACATTTTTTAAACGAGCTAACTTTACGTCTGAAGTAGCGCAATTCGCATTTTTTCGTTTTATTAAAAATCCTAGCTAACAGTACGTATATAATACTTTATTATATTTAACAAACAAGCTAAAAGTACATCTGAGGGAAGTTACTTCAGCCAATGGACACCTGAAACTAACTTTACAAAGGGCTTAAAGCGACAATAGGCAAATGATTTAGGTGCGGACTGCAAACTCAGTAAGTAGTGGATACGAATTGGCCTTTCGACTACTGTTGTGAACCACTACTAGCACGATCATTGAAAGCTAGTACAGTGGTTAAATTTAAATAATAATATTAGGTTAATTAGTATGTTCAGAGTGCAGTGGCGGAGAAAGAAATAAATAAGTAAGCCCCTTAGCGGCCAATCTCCGCAGAGTCTACTTCACCTGAGGGCGCCTCGTGTAGAGACGAAACACGTGTCGTATTTTCGAGAGTGGTGTGTCGTGCCTAGTGTGGTGGTGCTGGGAATGGTGGTGCTGGGATCGACGGCGACGGGTATAGTGCGCGCGATTGAGGGAGGGTGGGAGGTGGGACCACTTACAATAATAGCAGAAAATTACAAATTGACCTTTTGACAATTAAAAAAAAAGGTTATCTTCACTCACGTTACGAAACACAGAAGCAATTTCTTTTGATTTTACGCTGATTAGGAATTCTATAAACAATAAAAATAATGATAAAAATTATTTTTATTGTTATTTTTTGGTCACAGTAATTAAATATTTTCAGTCAATGCCTGTTTCACTTATTGAGGCAAAGTGTTTTCTTTATTTTATTCAAACTTAGCCTCGGCTAAATATTTACAATTTCTGAAGTGCTCAAAGTTGCCATCTCTCTCTCTCTTTAGCAATTCACTAAATGACAACAGAAAGAGAATGATTTATACTCATATAAGTATGTAAGCGGTTAGTAAACGATTTTAAGTAAGGCCGTAAGAATGTAGAAATTGAAGCATCAATGATTGATTATTAAATAGTTTATAAAGGCTTGTTTTACTGGGCTACAAGGCATAGCAAATTATAGAGATTTAAATTTTATTTGCAAATCTGTATAGCGTTACCGTTACAGACTATTAAAGTCCACTGCTGAACACAGGCCCCCATAGAATGCCTCATAAGGAGATATTTTCCATAGTAGCAAGCGGGTCGGCAACTGCAGTTTTTAATCTTTAATCTTTATTAGAAAGCTAATCAATTGCCGCATGTATGAAAGATCATCACTTGAGAACGGCTGGAACTATTTTGACGAAATTTTTGTGTGCGTTTGTGTAGGTTCCTGGATGGAATAGATTCAAACTAGGACCTTGCAGGTGGTGCTGATCTCAAGACCCAGAAATTACCCGTGCGAAGCCGGGGCGAATCGCTAGTATATTATAAAAATATGTAAAAATTAATTATTATAAGTTTTTTGGTGGGTAGGTGTAAAATAAGTAGTAGCTGTCTTTGATCTCTCTTTAATTATATTTATTTAAAATTAATTTAGAGGAAGTCAAAGTGATATTTTTACTTATAACTTTTTGAACATAAATTATTATAATATTATAGTTACATCCATGTGAAGTATTCCGTAATTAGTTGCCTGCATTACCCATCAGTTCTGCTTAACCTATAATTTACTTGTTATTACTAATTTTGGTACATAATACAGTTCAAAATGGAAAATGTCGCTAATGTACACAACTTGCATAAAGAGCTAGAAGTAAGCTGGACGCAATGGATGGCTGATTTTGAGGATCGTTTGCAAGCTGCATTGGTTCCGTCCAGCCCGACGTTATTGCAACTTAGTCAAGAATTTTACAACTTTAAGGAGCTTGTGAAAAAAATGCTTAGCCTACTGCAACATCAAGTCCAAAGATGCACAGATTCCATTGATGAAATGGATATGCGGCAGCGGCGTGAAATATTGTTGTTTAATGGCATAGCTGAAACCCCAGAATCTAACATTGAGAATGAGGTACTTTCTTTGATTAAAAACAAGATGGGACTTTCTAATGTAAGTAGCACTTCATTTAAGCGGTGTCATCGTCTGGGATCTCAGGGTAGTGAAGCTGGAGTTAGGCCTGTTCTTGTGCAATTCAATGAGCATAGTGTCAAATCTGAAATCTGGAAGTCCAAGGCCAAATTAAAAGGCACTCCCTTCACGATTACAGAGTTTCTCACGAAGATCCGTCAAAATATTTATAAAAATGCACGTAAACACTTTGGTGTTAAAAACGTTTGGACTTTTGATGGTACCATTTATATTAAATTGCCTGATAATAGCCGTGCCAAGGTTTTCACGGAAATAGAATTTAATAGTCTTGTGAAAAAGTGGTCTCCGACTAGTATCCCTTCGGCGGCCGATTCATCTCCTAAAAGTAATGAAAACAATGTTGTGGAAAATATGACTGTTTCGCAGCTGAGTTCATCAAAAACCAGCCCCCAACAGAAAGTGGTTCAGTGCAAGCAGGGAGTCACTGCAGTATCAAGTAACGAGAGCAAGAGAACAAGGCGAGTTATCTACAAGAAGTAAATTACGGTGGTGGTATACTTTTATCCCATAAATATACTGTGCTGATATTATATATAAATTCAATGGTAGTTACATTTAGCTAATTGATAAGTTGATGCTGTCGTCTTGTGTACCTGTTATATACACTCCATGGAGATATCATGGATAAACAAGCATTGGTGATTTGTTTGTAATATATTCTCGATGTTTTAATTTATCAAGCACAATTTTTTTTTTTATGTCTCTCTCTTTATATACATGTAGTTCAGGCTTAGAGTACTAGCTTATTAGATTATTAACGTCAATTAGATATTTGGGTAGGTACCTAATTAATCTCAATATATCTAGGTGTCATAGGCATTGATCATTGGTCATTGACAAAATATGTAGTACTACTGTAGCAAGCTATTGGTTTGATAGTTGATTTTCGTTGTTACAAATCATCATAAGCAGACAAAGACATCAGACCATACAGCCTATATTGGCTACATAGTTTATACTTTATAATTATTTTATTAATTTCAGTAGTTCGTACCACTAGTACTTTTGCCATTGTTAAGGTAGTTCATTTGTTAAATTTAGGTCACTTTTATAATTATGTACTCGAACCAAAATATCCTTCTTTTAATATTTTTGTTAAACTTTATTTTAAATATTCCTTTTTGTTGTGTTTCTTAAGTTTAGTTTTATAAGCCCTAGATGTATGTAACGGTATTGTGAGCTGGTATAAATGCTTTAGTGTTATGTAAATTATTATGTCATAAGTTACATATTTTTGGATTGTGCCCAATTCATTTGAATTGTGTTTAGCTGTTAATTTGCCTTCTTCATTCGTTTTAACCTGATAAGTATATTTCTTTTTCTGTTTTTCTTTACCCTATTGTAAACCGTCAACTCGTGGCTGATGGGATAATGTAAGGTGAAATAATAATAATACTTGCAAATTAATTATTAGTATTTTATTAGGCTTTACAATTTGTTTTATAGATTTTTATTTTAAGTTGTATTTAATTATATTATTTAGGTAATTTATTATATATACTTTACTTAATAATTTTGTAATGTCTGGCGATGAATCATTTTATTCTGCTCAAGAATCAGAAACTTCGTTTACCTCCTGTTGTGATACGTCTGTTGATAATTTGCCATCACTTCGTGATGATTTAAATAATATTTTTTTGCCTTGTGGTAAATTCCTTAACGTCTGCCACATAAACGCCCAGAGCATTCCGGGTAATTTTTCTGAATTTGAACAATCATTCTCACTTGATTTAATTCATGCTATATTAGTATCGGAAAGCTGGCTAAAGCCATCATTATTGTCTAGCCTGTATCCTCTCAGAGATTTCGTGCTTATCCGTAACGACAGGATAGGAAGGGGAGGTGGAGGTGTTGCAATATATCTACGAGCAACAATACCTTATAAGATTGTTCTATCTTCTCCATTCCCCTATTCTGCCTCTGCAGAGTTCTTATTTCTTGAAATTGACATCAGGGGCGTTAAGGCGATACTAGGGGTAGTTTACTGTCCGCCGGCTGTAGATTATTTCCTTGATCTCGAAACTGCTCTTGACAAGATTGGGTCCGAATATACACACCACATAATAATGGGTGACTTCAACACCAATTTATTATTAAATAACTCTCGCGTCCAAAAACTTCGGTCAATCTTGGAATCAGTCAATTTCTGCATTCTTCCATTAAAGGAAACCCACCACAACATCGACAGTGATGATTCATGGATTGACCTTATTATTACCTCTTCTCCCGACCGTGTGGTTAAGCATGGACAACTTTCTGCTCCGTGTTTTTCACGTCATGACTTAATTTACCTTTCTTATAGATTGAAACCTCCAAAACATAAACCCTCTATTTTGCATTTACGCAACTTTTCCAAATTGAACATTGATCAACTTAAGAGCGACGCTTCCCGTGTTGATTAAGAACCTCTTGGCTTAGCATGTACAATAGATGATAAAATCTCAATTCTTAATAGTATTGTTCTCAATTTATATAATGTTCATGCTCCTGTACACCAAATAAGAGTAAAGCGTCCTCCTGCACCTTGGATGACCAGAGGCGTAAGGCTGGCAATAGCTAGACGAAACCGAGCTTTTCAGAAGTTTAAGAAGCAACGCACTATGGAAAATTGGACTAGTTTTAAGGCTTGCAGAAACAGATGTAATCAGATGGTGCGAAACGCTAAACGCCGCTACATTCACGATAATATCCTTAATAATTCGACCGCAGGTATGTGGAAATTCCTTGGATCCCTAGGTATTACCAAGCCTCCGTTAGCAGAGCTAGGTCCTTCGCTTAATTTAGATGACATTAATCGTCATTTTTCTGTCATTGTTCCTATTGATCCTAGTATTAAATCCCAAACGATACATTCTATCGTTTCTATGGAATCACTCTCCATTCCCTTTTTTGAATTCTCTCCTTTGACCCAAGATGATGTTGCTAAGGCGTTATCAGCTATTAATTCCAAGGCTCTGGGTTGTGATGACATAAGCAAGACTATGGTGAATATGTTAGTCGAGTTTCTCCTCCCAGCAATAACACATATTGTAAATTACTCCTTGGACTCAGGTCAATACCCAACTTTGTGGAAACAAGCTTATGTTCGACCTCTTCCCAAAATTCCTAATCCTACACTACCCTCTCACTATCGACCAATTTCTATTCTCCCATTCCTGTCCAAAGTTCTTGAAGCCTGTGTGTATAAGCAAATCTCTTGTTTCATAAAAGAACATAACCTATTGAATGTTTTTCAATCAGGGTTTCGGTCTGGTCACAGTACCATCACTGCACTAATTAAGGTCACTGATGACATAAGAAGAGGTATGGATGAACAGAAAGTGACAGTGCTGGTGCTTGTTGACTTTTCAAATGCTTTCAACACAGTTGATCACGACATCCTCCTCTCTATTCTGACTCATCTTAGATTTTCATCCTCAGCTTTGGAGTGGATCTCATCCTATCTTCGCGGCCGCCAACAGTCCGTCCGCCTTGGAGAACAGTTCTCTGGCTGGGCTGACATCGAATCTGGTGTGCCGCAAGGCGGCATACTTTCTCCTATAATGTTTTCTTTATTCATTAATTCCATATCTTCTGTTATCAAGTGTTCGCACCATTTGTATGCAGATGATCTTCAACTATACGTACAATCTAGTATCGACGACATCAATAACGTCATAAGGCTGATGAACGATGATCTTGATGCTATCCGAGTTTGGTCGTACAGGCATGGTATCTCGGTAAATCCGTTGAAATGCAAAGCAATGATTGTAGGCAGTTCAAGGATGCTGGCTAGGATTGACTATAGAAACCTTGAACCTGTGGTTTACAATGGTATATCGATCCCTTTCAATGAATCAATAGTTAATCTTGGCTTGCATATAGATCAAACTATGAACTGGAGTTTGCAAATCTCTGAAATAAGCCGTAAAGTTGTTGTTGCCTTGCGTTCCCTGTATCGTCTGAAAAATTTCTTGCCCTTCAAAACTAAGCTTATGTTGGTAAATTCCCTCATTCTTCCCATTATTGATTATGCTGATGTGTGCTATCCGGATCTATCGCAAAATCTTCTCAACAAGTTGGAGCGCCTTCTCAATAATTGTATAAGATTTATTTTTAATTTACGTAAATACGACCATATCTCTGCCTATCGTTCTAAGCTTAAGTGGCTCACTATACGTCAAAGGCGTTGCTCCAGAATTTTACTGACACTTTTTTCCATCTTAAATGATGCTAATTCCCCGCCATATCTTAAAGAAAACTTCAATTTTCTCTACTCTATTTCCGGCCGTGAACCTCGTCCTTCTAACGCACTTAAAGTTAGCATTCCAGAACATAGAACAAAATTTTTTAATTCTTCCTTCACAGTTCAGGCTATTCTCCTCTGGAACGCTTTACCCGCTGATGTCAAGAAAGTTACGAATAAGCTTTTGTTTAAAAGATTGGTGCGACAACATTATTTAGAGGTAAACAACAATTAATTGCCTTCCCCGTTTTATATATATAATATATTATATATATTAATATATTATATGTGTATTTATAATTTATATATTTATATTTATTTATGTATATATGTGTGTGTTGTGTGTATGTGTATATATATTTACATATGTGTGTTGGTTATGTATACTGTATTTATATAATGCAATTAGGTAGTTTTTGTATTGTGTATTCTATTTATTATAGCTGAACTGTTTTCATTTACAATTTATGTTTTATTATTGTCCTTAATTTGCACCTGCCAACATCTTTATTTATTCCATTTTTCGTCGGGTTGACTGGTAGAGAATGCCATAGGGCATTAAGTCCGCCCTTTGTAACCCCTAGTTGGTGTGTTGCAATAAAGGATAAATAAATAAAAATAAATATCATTGTCTAAATAATATGATTTATATGCCTGTAATAATATATAAATTGTATTATGGTATGTAGCAAGAAAAGCTATTGTTCTTAACATCATTAAATTTAAACAGATAAGTCGCAACTTTCAGTGTCTTTTATAAATTCCTTGTCAGAGCAACTTGATAAATAAAGAAGGTAGTCTTGCCGTACATTATTCACTGTCATAACTTCGGTGCACTCTAAGTTATTACTATTTACAACAGAATACATCTTTTATAGTATAATTTCACTGATATTATTCGTAAATTTCGTATTACGCTAGCACTCCGGGTTCTATTCCCTCCGGCACTTACAATAATAGGTAATAATAAGCATTCAATAAAAAGATAATTTCATTTTTAATTGTGATTTACTATGTGCTTGGAGGTGAAGGAAAACATCGCGAGAAAATCTGCGTCTGTATCGTGAGGAAATCTGAATAATAAATATATTTAAAGAACATGTGTGAAGTTCACCAACACGCGCTGAAGAAGTGCTTTGACTCCTTGCTCCATAACCCTCTGAAATGAGAGGAGGCCCGTGCTCAGCAGTAGTGGTAGATATGATAAGGATATAAAATGAAGATAGAACGCAGGAAATAATTGAATGGAGCTCTACACTCTACTATGAAAAGTCAAAATGTGTCAAAAAAGGCACGTATGACAATTCACAATGCTGTGTTAGTCCCTACTTTAATGTATGGTAGTGAAAGTTGGGAGTGGCAGAAGAAGCACGTGAGTGGAATAAATGCTGTAGAAATGCGGTCAATAAGCAGTATGCTTGGGCTTTATCTAAATGACAGGATGAGAAATTGTGATAACAGCAAAGTGTGGTTTGCAAGTTTTTTTTTTTATAGGAGAGGGGGCAAACGAGCATGCGGCTCACCTGATGGTAAGTGACTACCGCCGCCCATGAACAACCGCAACACCAGGGGAATTGCAGATGCGTTGCCGGCCTTTTAAAAAGGAGTAGGCTCTTTTCTTGAAGGTCCCTAAGTCGTATCGGTCCGGAAAAATCGCTGGTGGTAAACTATTCCACAAGGAAGTTGTGCGAGGAAGAAAACATCTTCTAAATCGCACAGTGTTGGACCGCCAATCATCCAGATGGTGTGGATGGTATCGGGAGTTCTGCCGCGATGTGCGTTCGTGAAATTTGGCGGCTGGGATTAATCCGAACAATTCCTCAGAGCACTCCCCATGGTAAATGCGAAAGAAAATGCTAAGAGATGCAACATCTCTTCGTAGTGCCAATGAGTCGAGCCGATCGGAAAGGACTCGGTCGTCGACGATTCGAGCCGCTCTGCGCTGGATGCGGTCAAGTGGAAGGAGCTGGCACCCCAGTGTGGCAGCCCCAGCCCAGAGATGGGAACAGTATTCCATGTGAGGCCGAACCTGCGCCTTGTAAAGTTGCAGGCGTTGAGCCGGCATGAAATACTGTCCCGCTCTACTGAGCACGCCAAGCTTTTTAGAGGCCAATTTGGCCTTCTCTTCCAAGTGACCACGAAACTGCACGTTACTCGATATGTCGACGCAGAGGATTCTGATACTGGCTGAGGCTACAAGGGGAGTACCTTGAAACTGAGGAGATACGACAAAGGGGTTCTATTTAGCGGTAAACGCGCAAACTTGTGTCTTCTGAGGATTAAACTGGACTAGATTTAGTCGCCCCCAATCCGAGACTTTGTCCAGCAAAGACTCGACTTCAGACACAAGTTTGTTTCGGTACTCGGTGACATTTTCCCGAGAAATATTGGCACGGCCGGTGTATAGAGCATCACCAGTGCTGTCATCCGCATAGCAATGAATGCTACCGGCTTGCAACATATCATTGATATGCAGAAGAAACAGCGTTGGTGATAGCACGCAGCCTTGTGGAACACCAGCGTTAATAGGCTTGTAGTCGGAGCATGCACCGTCTACAACGGCCTTGATGCTCCGATCTGCAAGAAAGCTGGTGATCCAATGGCATAATTTCTCGGGAAGCCCATAGGAAGGGAGCTTCGAAAGAAGCGCTTTGTGCCAAACCCGATCGAAGGCCTTCGCAATGTCCAAACTAACGGCCAATGCCTCCCCCTTGGACTCTACTGCATCCGCCCATCTATGAGTTAAGTAGACCAGAAGATCACCAGCTGATCGACCCCGACGAAAACCGTACTGGTGGTCACTAATCAGCTGGTGATCCTCAAGGTACCGCATGAGGTGGCAGTTTATAACCGATTCCATTATTTTGGAGAACAAGGGGGTTATGGCCTGTAGTTGGACGGGTCTGAGCGGTCGCATTTTTTAGGGATCGGGTGGACAAAAGCTGTCATCCATGATTTCGGGACTACGCCTAGGGAGTAGGAGTACCGGAAAAGACGCGTTAGAACCGGTGCCAACTCCGGAGCACACGTCCTCAGCATAATTGGGGGGATTCCGTCAGGCCCACTCGACTTGTTGATGTCAAGGGAGAGGAGTGCTCTGCGAACCGAGCGCTGTGAGAACCGCACATCCGGCATAGAGCACTCACACCGCGGGATGGTCGGCGGTGTGTTCCCCCCGTCATCAACAGTCGAGTTGGACGCAAAAAGGGAGCCTAAAAGGTCGGCCATCTCTTTTGCGTCATGGGCCAGTGAGTCGTCCTCCCTGTGCAGAGATGGTAGTGATGGCTTACAGAAATTCCCTTGGACAGCCTTGGCGAGAGACCAGAATGCACGGGTTCCCGAAGGAAGGCGAACTAGTTTCTCGCCAATTCTGCCTATGTGCTCTGACTTTGCCTTGGCAATAATTCTTTTGAAGGACCTGGAGGCGAAGTTATACTGCTTTTTAAGTATGCTGGTGTTTACATCCCGAGTCGCCGAAGCCGCAGCCCAGGCTTGATAACACTCCTGTTTACTGCGTAAAGCAGTCTTACAGGAGCGACCAAACCAAGGCTGAGATCTGCCTCCGATGGGTACCACAGATGATGGAATAAATAGTTCCATTCCCTGTAGCACCACATCAGTGACAGAGTCAGCAACAGCGCTGAGATCATCCGGCGAGAAGCAAACCCGCCCCCATGGGTAGGAAGCAAAGAAAGACCGCATTCCGTCCCAATCCGCCGACCTGTAATGCCAAACACGGCGGCAACCTGCAGAACGCAACCGCGAGGGGAGCGTGAGTGGCACCACACTCCGGATCAGACAATGGTCCGAAGAGCCAAGAGGGGCATCGACGGAAACCTGATATCCGTCCGGATGAGAGGTCAGCAGAAGGTCCAACAGGGAAGGTGTATGATCCTCAACATCTGGAATCCGCGTAGGCGATGTAACCAGTTGTGTCAGACCATATGCCAAGGCAAAGTCATAAACAGATCTCCCTGCATGATCGGTTAAACGTGAACCGAGCCATTCGGCGTGGTGGGCGTTAAAATCGCCAAGGATCACGATCTCTGCGGATGGGACCTGTTGTAGCAAGGAATCTGTAGCCATTTGGACGTGGTCAATGAGTCGGTCTGTTTCGGCATTACCGCTATGGGACCTATAGAGGCACCCGTAGACGCGCGGATGGTCGTCGCTGTCTACGCGTAGCCAAAGGATGGACAGGTCCGAACCTTCAAGACTGCCGAGGCGTCGAGAACAGATATCCTCTCTAACATACACGCAAACTCCAGCCCGAGGCACAAAGGAGTGCTCCAATTTGTACCCCGGGTAGGAGAGATACGAAGTATCAGCCGGAGAGGACACCTGCGTCTCGGTCAGAAACAGCAAGGCCGGCTTCGTCGTCTTAAGATGGTAGTGGACGGCGTTTAGGTTCGAGTGAAGTCCCCTGATGTTGCAGAAATTTACGGATAGCGTGGCAGGGGTCGCCTTGGTTTTGTTGCTCAGTTTGCCCCGAGCAGTTATTGTGTTGAGCGGAATTTTGCCCCCCCCAGAATACGCGGGGTAGTCTGAGCACCCACGCTCAGGAGTAGAATAGCATGGTCGTGGATGCTCAGCGAGGGATTCTCCAGGGGTACTGGTACCCTCCTGGGGTAGTTTTTGACGTAATTCCGCTACCATGTTGATGGGGGGGGGGGGAATTGGGCCTCCGGTCACCTGCACTCACCAGACGAAACGCGGAAGCAGAGCTTCCACTTCACGCCGGTATTCTGTGAGGTCGTGGTACTAACCCGGCTCGAGCCGGCCCATACGTGCAATAGCAAAATCTGCTGCGTGGCTCTACCACCGTTAATTTAGAATTAAGGTGATGTTGTGACCAGGATTAAGAAAGAAATACTTAGGTTCAGGCACTCAGTTTTGTATAAAAAGTTGCAACATATGTTAGTTTAGTGCAAAAAAAGATTAAAAAATCACACAATCTGGATACGAAAGGTAATTTTATATTTGCACCATAAAACGAAGTGAATTTAGAGTTAATCTAATCTCACCACATAGCGGAAAAGTTAGAACTACGTCTGCCGGTCTAGCAAGTATTATCAATACTCCGTTGTATACTTTTCCTAAAATATGAAATTATTTAGAGGTTACTGTAGTAAACTTAACTCTAATATCTAATATAATAAGAGACAGTTAACAATCACTACGATAACAACCCTGTTAATTAACTAGACCTCTATTAAGTGTAACGACTATAATAAAGGCAGACAATCTCTCGGTTTTTTGTGCGGTGCGCAATATTTTCATTGAAATTTTGTTCGCCAACTTAAAAAAAGGCGAAATAGAATAGAATAGAATAGAATAAAATATTTTTTATTCAATATACATTACATGTGTAATTCTTGTTGAAAGTCATTTTTTACTTTACCAAAGTCAATTCGACTGATTTTTTTATTATATATATATCATTTAAAATCTTCGCCAATTGTGATTCGATTTTAATGATCTTTGTTGATTTTTTTGATTGATTAGCGGTTGCTGTGGCCCACAGACATTTATAATTTATGACTGAACCTTTGTAGCATTTCTGGGGGAGGCCTATATTCAGCAATGGACTTGTGATGGGCTGTAATGATGATGATGATGATGATGATGATGATGACTGAGCCTACACTAGTGTAATTCCTTTAATACACACCATAGTGTTTTACTTAGATAAATTCATCATCATCATTATCATCACATTAAATCCTATCCACGTCCACTGCTGAACATAGGCCTCCACTTAGATTATCTCAGGAACATTTGCCATACTTTTTACGCTTGGATACTAATAAAAATCAGATTTTTTTATTAGGAAGACACTGTTGCCCTTGTTCTGGTGCGTTTCCTCTTATCGCTCCTTAATGGACGTCTCTTTCCCATGGATTGTTATGGGATAGTGGATATTCTTGCATTGCTTATTAACGGTGCAGTAATTGTTTTATTAATTTATAGATATATAAACATCCAGACACTGAGCACTGTTTTGTAGGCCATACAAATTCTCATTCCAGGCGAAAAATCTAAAGAATGCAATAAAAAATAAATACATAAGAAGGCCGGCATTCGCGTTTTAGTTATTTATCTTCAGTTGTGTTACTTTGCAGCATTTTGTAACATGACAGCTGAGGTCTTAATTCCCGCTCAGTTGCAAGAGTAATCTAAATTAATGAGTAGAATTTTCTACAGTCGTCCGTCGCCTAACAACTTATCAAAGCTAGGGCCCTGCGACTATTAAGTTTCAAAAGTCTCATTAGTGTTCAAATTACTCATCCGCTAGTTCTTTGTAAGCTAATTTTACATTTTACCGAAACGTCAAGCTAATAACTTTTTACATCTTTTGAGCTTCGAGTCGCTTCTTCATGTTTTTGCTCAAATTTATAAAAAGGAAGTTTAGTTAATGTATGTCATCAATAAATATAAATAAAATTGAAGTTTATGCCTGTAATAGGCATTGAAATAACTGGATTCTATAAGCTTAGGGGGTGCATGCTATTAAGACATGTAACAGAAACAGAAACGGAAACTTTTTTATTCAATATAGAATATAAATAATACTTATTAAAACTTACTCTTTTATTTAATGTGAAAAAAAAAACCTCTGTCTTAGGAAGAACCATCAAGAACCATCATATCACGGATATGTTTCGTCCGTACTCTCATATGGTCTTTTATTGTGGGGCAATTCGGTGGATATAATAGAAGTGTTTAGAGTACAAAAGAAATGTGTGCGTGCAATCTATGGAGCCTGGTGTACGCATAACTGTAAGCCTTTGTTTAAAAAGTACAATATCTTGACATTACCATGCTTGTACTTTAAAGAAGTATGCCTATTTGTAAAACAACATCCGGAACACTTTGAAAAGCATACAGATGTAAGTAAACGAAATGTAGCTCATAGAAATAAACATAAGCTCTATTTACCTCAATGCAGGCTCGAATTGTATAAAATTCTGTTGCATCTATTGGAAAAATATACTTGCGGAAGAAGGAAGGGAGCCCACAAATAAGAATTGATGAAGAAGCGGATCTTGCAAAGTTTAAGGAATTTAACATAATCACGAAAAATGTTTTCCATCCATCTGCTTAGGATCCCATAATTAACAAAATTGAATCCAAACCTAAGCATACCATTGCAAGTCTTCAAGATACTGTAAATTCATTCTGCGTAAATCGAACCAAAAATTTATATTAAATAAATGAAGGTAACCGGGCTAACTGTAACATCAGGACGTCAAATATCTCAGTCCCCCCCGTGACCATGGGTTGCTGTAAAGCACCCGATACGTCGGGAATTAAAATAGTAAATTAAATGCGATAAAATCCGTAAAAATAGATTTATTCAAAAATATTTTTGGTACAAATTATTCAAATAATTTTATATACCAGCCTTAATTATTTATTATTTTGTTTTGTTCTTCAAACATTATATTATAACATTTTTAATTACTCTACAATCTACATGCAAATGATACTCCTTTATATTTATAACTACATACTATGCCAGTACACACACAGTAAACAACCGATACTTAAACAAATTTTCTTTATTTAAATAATAATTTCAGTCTCTATTTATTACTCCCTCTGATCAATTTAACTGAATCAGTAGAACTACTTTTACAGTAATTTATAAAAATGGATGTAGATATAGTTGAAGAACTTGATCAAATTTCTGTATCTGAATCTGCCACACGTGAAGTTGAGTAAACTATACTAATGCTACGCGACCAACCCAAAAACTTAGATCACTGCTATTGGGTTCTTTGTTTTTTTTTAAATAACTAGGTGGAAGGACTCCTTTCTTGCCTCTGTGTCTATCTGATTAGGTTCCACGCTCTTACCTATTTCTGTAGTTAAATAGCAAAAGCACTTAATAATAGTGTTATTATTATATCTTCGAAAAAGAACACCGTTTCATATCAATAATGATTTATAATGCTAAAAAAATAGGAAATCTTGGCTAGGTGCTTTCTTTCATATAGGATAATGGTGACAAACGAGCACACAGTCCACCTGATGGTAAGTGGCTACTGCGACCCATAGACATTTCATCTATCTTTGATTATGAATCAAAATGCAGATGCGTTGTCAGCCGTGAAGAATAAGATGGAATGCCTCGTTTCCAGTAAAAAGGGTCTCCGGTTCTCTACACTCACTATACGAAACACAGCAGCGTTAAGCTACTATTTTACGTTGGTATTTTGTGAGAGCGTGGTCCTTCCCCGGTCGAGCCGACCCTTTCGTGCTACAACTATACTACTAATAGCTGCAGCATGGCTCTACAACGTATAAAATCGCAGGTACTATTGGCATACGATTAGCTTGGTATCCCGTGATTACTTTTTCTATTATTAACTAGCTGATTCCCGCGACTTTGCACGCGTGGAGTTATTTTTCGCGGAACCCTAAAAAAGCAGCCCAAGTTACTCCTTATAACATCAGCTATCTGCCTGTGTGTATAAATATTGACAAATATTGACATTAATATTTATACGATACTAACATCACTCAATTGTTTTGCCTTCACGGAACCCCTCCACTAACACTTAAAATTTATGGTATGGTATTAAAGTTCAAATTGACTTTGAAGTATTAATACGAATCTTTTGTATATAGAATATAGAAAAATGTTGTGTTTAGAATTTTTCAGGCAATTTTTTTTAATTTTTCCCTCCGTTAGAACCATCTTCGTACTTCAAAAAATATTATAAAAAAAGAATTAGCGAAATCGGTTTAGCTGCTCTCGAGATTTGCGCTTAGAAACACATTCAATAATTAATTATTAATTTATAATATAACTAATTATTAATTTCATAAAATAATTCATGTAACGGTGGTAGGATTAGTGCAACCACGCAGCAATTTTTGCTGTTGCACGTATGGGCCGGCTCGAGCCGGGTTGGTACCACGACCTCACAGAATACCGGCGTGAAGTAGAAGCTCTGCTTCTGCGTTTCGTCTGCTGAGTGCAGGTGGCCGGAGGCCCAATCCCCCCCATCAACATGGTAGCGGAATTACACGAAAGACTACCCCACGAGCATGTTATTCCAATCCTGAGCTTGGGTGCTCAGGCTGCCCCGCGTATTCTGGGGGGGGGGGGGGGGGGAGAATTCTGCTCAAAAACATAACTGCTCGGGGCACACTACTATCTCGAGACGGCGAAGCCGGCCTTGCTCTTTCCGACCGAGATTTCCTCTTCGGGTGATATTTCGTATCTCTCCTACCCGGGGACAAATTGGAGCACTCCTATGTGCCTCGGGCTGGAGTTTGCGTGTATATCAGAGAGGTTATCTGTTCTCGAAGCCTCGGCAGTCTTAAAGGTTCGGACCTGTCCATCCTTTGGCTACGCGTAGATAGATATTGACGACCATCCGCGCGTCTACAGGTCCCATCTGCAGAGATCATGATACTCAGTGATTTTAACGCCCACCACGCTGAATGGCTTGGTTTTCGTTTAACCGATCATGCGGGTAGATCTGTCTATGACTTTGCTTTGGCATATGGTCTAACACAACTGGTTACTTCGCCTACGCGGATCATAGATGTGGAAGACCATGTACCTTCCCTGTTGGACCTTCTGCTGACCTCTCATCCGGACGGATATCAGGTTTCCGTCGATGCCCCTCTTGGCTCTTCGGACCATTGTCTGATCCGGACCCGGTGTGGTGCCACTCACGCTCCCCTCGCGGTTGCGTTCTGCATGTTGCCGCCGTGTTTGGCATTACAGGTCGGCGGATTGGGACGGAATGCGGTCTTTCTTTGCTTCCTACCCATGGGGGCGGGTTTGCTTCTCACCGGATGATCTCACCGCTGTTGCTGACTCTGTCACTGATGTGGTGCTACAGGGAATGGAACTATTTTCCATCATCTGTGGTACCCATCGGAGGCAGATCACACTCAGCCTTGGTTTGGTCGCTCCTGTAAGATTGCACTACGCAGTAAGCAGGAGTGTTATCAAGCCTGGGCTGCGGCTTCGGGATGTAAACTAATTAGTGACCGCCATTACGGTTTTCGTCGGGGTCGATCAGCTGGTGATCTTCTGGTCTACTTAACTCATAGATGGGCGGAGACAGTAGAGTCCAAGGGGGAGGCATTGGCCGGTAGTTTGGACATTGCGAAGGCCTTCGATCGGATTTGGTACAAAGCGCTTCTTTCGAAGCTCCCTTCCTATGGGCTTCCCGAGAAATAATGCTAATGGATCACCAGTTTTCTTGCAGACCGGAGTATCAAGGTCGTTGTAGACGGTGCATGCTCCGACTACAAGCCTATTAACGCTGGTGTTCCACAAGGCTGCGTGCTATCACCAACGCTGTTTCTTCTGCATATCTATGATATGTTGCAAGCCGGTAGCATTCATTGCTATGCGGATGACAGCACTGGTGATGCTCTATACACCGGCCGTGCCAATATTTCTCGGGAAAACGTCACCGAGTACCGGAACAAACTTGTATCTGAAGTCGAGTCTTTGCTGGACAAAGTCTCGGATTGGGGGCGACTTTATGTAGTCCAGTTTAATCCTCAGAAGACACAAGTTTGCGCGTTTACCGCTAAAAAGAACCCCTTTGTCGTATCTTCTCAGTTTCAAGGTACTCACCTTCTTGCCTCAGCCAGTATCGGAATCCACGGCGTCGACATATTGAGTGACGTGCAGTTTCGTGGTCACTTGGAAGTGAATGCCAAATTGGTCTCTAAAAAGCTTGGCGTGCTCAGCAGAGCGTGACAGTATTTCATGCCAGCTCAACGCCTGCAACTTTACAAGGCGCAGGTTGGCTTCACATGGAATACTGTTCCCATCTCTGGGCTGGGGCTCCCCAGTGCCAGCTCCTTCCACTTGACCGCATCCAGCGCAGAGCGGCTCAAATCGTCGACGACCGAGTCCTTTCCGATCGGCTCGACTCATTGGCACTGCGAAGAGATGTTGCATCCCTTTGCATTCTCTTTCGCATCTACCATGGGGAATGCTCTGAGGTATTGTTCGGATTAATCCCAGCCGCCAAATTTCACGAACGCACATCGGGCAGAATTCCCGATACCATCCACACCATCTGTATGATTGGCGGTCCACCACTGTGCCATTTAGAAGATGTTTTCTTCCTCGCACGACTTCCTTGTGGAACCGATTACCATCAGCGACTTTTCCGGACCGATACGACTTAGGGACCTTCAAGAAAAGAGCCTACTCCTTTTTAAAACGCCGGTAACGCATCTGCAATTCCCTTCCTGCTGTTGCAGTTGTTCATGGGCAGCGGTAGTCACTTACCATCAGGTGAGCCGCATGCTCGTTTGCCCCTTCTCCTATAAAAAAAAAACCTTACCTCCGGACTTGACGGACTGACTTTAAGGTGTAATTCGTTGGCTGTTTTTATATTATATATTAAAATAATAAAATTGCTATTAACACTACTAATATCCCCGTTAACCCTTCCAGATAAAGCTTAAAATGCTTGTGTTAGATGTAGTTATTACTATAGTTGAATGGTGGGTTTGAATCCACGATCTTTAATTTTCGTAGTCCCTAACTCACCATTAGGCTAATATCACTTTTAAATGTGATATTTAAATATGATCAATTTATATTATTATGTAGTACGCCTCCTCTACTGTCCAGGAGTCCGTCTTGGCAGGTATCCTACTTTTACCTATTTCTGTCACCAAATATCTGTGCTTGCACCGTTGTGTTTGGGTCTGAAGAGTGAAGAGTGCTAATATAATCACAGAATGTGAGAAAAACTATACAAAATTTGACCTGCTCAAAGTTCAAAAACTCTATTAAACTAAGTTTGTATAAAAAGGGTTATTATACTATTAAATAATTTATGGATGATAATAACTCCTGGAAATGAGGTGTTCGCTACCAAGCTATTTATTATTTGTTGTGTTGTTAATTTGTGTAATAAACAAGATTGTAAGCTGTTATTTTTAAAAAAAGTCCCGCTAGGTTTCTTGCTGGTTCTTCCCAGGACAGATGATTTTTTTTCGAACCAGTGGTAATTAAACAAAAGAGTGACTTTCAATAAGTATTTTTTATAATCTATATTGAATAAAAAAGTTTCTGTTTCTATTTCTGTTTCTGAGGAGTTCCTGCGTAGAGGTGACAATACATCTGTAGCCTTCTTTATTTAAAGTTTGTTGCAGGTGTCCATGTACTGCAGTAGCCACTTACCATCGGGTAGATTGTAAGTTCGTTTGTAACTTACGTTTTAAAAAAATGAATTCTATCAATAAAACATATTGCGTTTAGAAAGGCTCTTATGAACATAAAATCATTGATGTCAAAGGGTAGATCGTTGTTACGGAACAAGGGCGAGGGTAATAGGCAATCGTAATATGATTCGCGCAAAATTGGCAATAACGCTGCCCTTGCTTAATTTAAATTTATTGATGCATAATTTAACATGTAATCATAATTTAAATTTGAAATTTAATTGCAAGAATATTAATGATAAATTTCATTTGATTGATATTAAAAATTTAACTAAGACGTTTTCGACAAGAGATAGGTGTTACCTATCAAAGTATAGTAAGACTGATAGCAAACGTGCTATCTTATTATTTATATTTTAACTCAGCCAAGAATTTGGCTACCCATACATCTGCCTCTATTGAGCAGTGTATTGACTTTACATTGAATTTGGAATCAGTTCCAAGTAATTTAAAGTTGGTTTGGGTTGGTAATTTAAGTTAATTTAAAGTTTGGTTTAAACAAGTTTGGGCTCCACGGACTTTCATGCAAGAAAAGTGCTGGTAGGTTTTCACGGCACGGTTCTTTGAAAGATGTCATCCGAAGGGATGTCTTGTGGAATATTTAAAGACGATGGCAAGAGACCTGACGGTATGACATTGGTCCCTTGGAAGAGAGGTAAAGCCCTAGTGTGGGATGCTACTTGCGTAGACACTCTGGCGACCTCTCATCTCAGAGGTACCTCGTTTAGAACCGGGGGGGCATCAGAGGCATCTGAACTGAAAATATCAGTCTCCGGGAGATGACTATATATTTGTCACATTTGCTGTAGATACTATCGGTCCATGGAATCCACGTGCGGTGGAGTTCCTAGAGGAACTCCATCCGTGGCTGGTCGTTGCTGCTGGTGATAAGAGGGCTGGTTCTTTTCTCGCTCAAAGGCTAAGTACAGCCATTCAGCGGGGAAACGCAGCCAGCGTTCTTGAGACGATACCGGACTTTTTGATAATTAAGTTATTATTTTTAATTATTGCATGCCTTAAGCGCAAAGTATGTTCTGCTAGGGTCTAAAAATTAAGATTTCAACGTTTTGTCGCATGAAATCGTATCTAGCAATCATATTATACATATAAATGATATAAAAAGCACATAAATTATTGTTGAATAAATTTTTTAATCGATTAATTACTATTTTTAAATAAAAAGGGGTTTTAATGGCATAAGGTGTGGATTTTTCAAGTCCGCATGTCGGCGTAAACACGATAACTTTTGAAAATATCAATTGTTCAACTCAATCTATTTTTAATACTCTTTATCTATCATATGGGAAGTCATGGAACGTAAATGGCAGTTTAATTTTGTTTTGTTTAGTTATAATTAATTTTTGTCGGCTAAGAAATGGCGAAATTTTCCGTGGTTCTAGGGCCTTGTATTACTTTATTTTACTAAATAGAACACAGCCGCACTCCAAGTCACAGCCACAGAGTACTTTATTTACTCCGGGCTCGTGGGTGGTCATTTGTTACAGCGGCTCGTGCAGAAAAATATCGATCGCCGTAGAAATAAAAAATATACCAAAAACCAAATTTGTTACATACTTGACCAAAGTAAGATATTATTATTATTTTTATAATCACAGATTTTTATTACAATATCTTGTTTCGCTAAAGCTTTCAGGATTTACATATAAATATACTTATACGTCTTGGACTTTATAGACCTGAAGGTGTGTCGGTATCTGCTACTAGAACTCCTCGAAGAAGAAAACTAGATGTGCCGAGTTTGGGCTGATTTTGTTAGTTATGATGAAACCTTACCTCCGGACTAGATAGGGTGACTTGAAAGTGTACTTTGAAGAATGCTACTGGAACTCCTCGACAAGGAGAACTAGATATGCCGAGTTTGAGCTCGATTTGTTACTTATGATGAGACAACAAACTTTTCAAACTTTTGCATAACTTCTTTGTGGAATCGATTGCCATCAGCGATTTTTCCGGACCGATACGACTTAGGGACCTTCAAGAAAAGAGCCTACTACTAAGAGAGAAATAATGCTGCTGTGTTTCGTAAATTGGCATTCTTCAATTCCAAATTTGTTCTAAGGTATGACAGTTCATAAAAAATGTATGCGTGGACTACTTTCAGGTTAGTTGGCGTCAGATAAAGTCATCCGAATTTGCGTTTGTTTTCGTACGGAAAAATTAGCAGCGTGTGCGCCGTGTATTTTGTGTGAATTGCGTGCAATTCCTGAATACTGAAAACTAGTCAGGAAATCTGACGTTTATATCCTGCCTGTATCCACCGCTGATTATGTTTTTTAATGTTGTACCTTATTTTAATATTATCACTAATTCTCTCTTACATTGTATTGAATGTTAAATTAAACTAAATTTGTTTTAAATTTTACGAGTATATCTTAATAATAAATCACGTCGCTCTATAATCCCCGTAGAATTTGTGAATGAATCAAAGTTAGAAATCTGCTTGCGTAAATTTAAATCCGACCAATAAAATGGAATTATTTTTGAACACATGCCCAATTAATTATGTTCGGCTTACTGTTTATCTTTGTTTTCGTGATAGATAATCCGATATTCGTAATATTTTTATAATAGCGTTGAGTCTTTTGAAGGTTGGTTACAGAATTAACCTATTTATCATTTACGTAATTTTTACAGGACTGTCCCAAAAGGTCGGTAATGATTTTCGATTGTACGTATGAATACCAATTTCTTTGTAACGCTTTGTAGCCTTTTTTATATAAGAGGAGGCAAACGAGCATAAGGCTCATCTGATGGTAGGTAACTATCGCCGCCTATGAATAACTGCAACACCAGGGGAATTGCAGATGCGTTGCCGGCCAATTAAAAAGTGTAGGAACTTTTCTTGAAGTCATATCGAACCAAAAAATAAAATAAATAAAAGAAAACATTCTAAATTTAACTTTAAATACAACAGCCTGGACTCAAGCTACTTTACCTATAAAATTTGGTGGTATTGGTGTGAGAAATCTTTCTAGCGTTGCATTGCCTGCTTTCCTTGTTTCCGTACATAGTGTCAGTGACTTATGTAACACAATTTTAAATAATAAAGAAGACCTGCGCTTTGCTACGGAGGCAGGGCAGACATGGCAAACGCTCTGTCCCGGTGAAAATGTTCCACTGGAAGTTAAACAACAAAAACAGCGGGATATATATGTATTCCGTTGGTACAGGGCGTGCAGAAAGATTTTTTTCATAATTTCCGTAGTGACCAAGATAAGAGACGCCTTCTAGCTGTTTTGACTAAGGAATCTAGTCATTGGTTACACGCTTTACCATCAAGTAAACTCGGCACATTAATTGATGGGGAAAGCTTGCGCATTGCCGTAGGAATCCGAATAGGAGCGGCGATTTGTCAACCCCATCAGTGCCCCTGTGGTACCAACGTCGACAAGTTTGGGCTCCACGGACATTCATGTAAGAAAAGTGCTGGCAGGTTTTCATGGCACGGTTTTTTGAACGATGTCATCCGAAGGGCTCTTGTCCTTATAAATGATCCCTCGGTTTTAGAGCTTTGTAGAATATTTAGAGACGATGGCAGGAGACTCGACGGTATGACGTTGGTGCTTTGGGAGAGAGGTAAAGCCCTAGTGTGGGATGCTAATTGCATAGACACTGGCGGCCTCTCATCTCAGGGGTACCTCGTTTAGAGCCGGGGCGGCATCAGAGACACCTGAACTGAGTAAGTGGCGCAACTATGAGTCTTTGAGAGATGATTACACATTTATGCCATTTGCTGTGGAGACTATCGGTCCGTGGGAACCACGTGCGGTGATGTTCCTAAAGGACCTCCATCCGCGGCTGGTCGTTGCTGCTGGTGATAAGACGGCTGGTTCTTTTCTCGTTCAAAGGCTAAGTATAGCTATTCAGCGGAGAAACGCAGCCAGCGTTCTTTGGACGATACCGCGGGTAGTAGGACTTTTTTTTTGAAATATACATAGAAATAAATTTAAAAAGTTTTTTAAGTGACCTTGGAAAAATATATATTTGTTTTACAACTGCCATTTGGTATTTTTAGCAACTCAAATTTTGAACATGAAATCATATCGAATATTGATATATTTTTTAAATATACATTTTATATTATATGATTTCTTATAGAATATTCCATTTGGTTAAATAGAATCTCACAAAAAAAAAACAGTTATTACAGCCAATGCGTGATTACAAAGTTTCGAGCTTATAAATCTTCTTCTTCTTGTAATTTTCATCAATAGACAGAATGATTTCAGAGAAAAGTTGATATACATATATAATATATATGTTATGTAATTCTTCTGTCCGTGTGTATGTGACTGAACTCCTCCTAAGCGGCTGAACCGATTTCGATGAAATTATGTGTATGTTATTAAGTTGATTAGAGAATGTTCTAGATTCACAATTGGACCCGGCAGGTGGCGTTATTGTCTAGATATATAAATAAACCGTGCGAAGCCGTGTAGTGTTATGCTACTTACTTATCATTTTACATTATTTTAAATTCATTTTTCCATTCTGTTTCGATTTTCTGCATTCACTTCAAAACTGGATATTTTACATCACCTTTATTTCCATAGGATCCTGTAACGATTTTAAACCATAAGAACACAATAACAAATCATTTCTACTTCGTATTTTCACATTATCAGCACTTTTAAATTGGTGTCAATGGAGTCTACCTTTTTTCGATCTTTTAGTTAGTTTTCCGTAACTCTACAATTTCGGGCTTTGTGTGGGCAGTTGCGCTACCTTTTTTCCTATATCAATAATATCTCATTTTCCACTTAAATCTTGCCGTTTTCTTATTACAAGCCTAAAACTAAAATTTGACATATTTTGACATTGTTGTTTATTTGGTCTCCATAGTAATTATATTCAAATTTGCTACCGATCTGTTGTTCCTATTTCGATAATTCCACATAAATACTCTTTTCTCTTGACCATTTACAAAAAATTTGCGTTTAATTTAAATAATTTTTCCGTTCTCTCTAGAAAGGTATAAAAGCCGAACAATCGGTGAAGAAAGGCAGTCTCGCTTCAGTTCTCGAATTGGAAGCATCTCCTAAAGGCCTTATCCCGGGGCCGCACTGCCCTGGGATCCTGCAAGCCTCCACCTACACGTGAAGTCTTCGGCGAAGCCTTCTTCAAGCGCGCTCCATCTACCTCGGAAGTCGTCGGCAGTCTACTTCAAGCGCGGGGGCCACACTATTCCGGGCGCTACGACTGCTTACTCCAGGCGCCGAGTGCACCTACCGCCGGCACTACCTTTGGGTGCTGCAACTGCTGACTCTAAGCGTTGAGCGCACCTACTCCAGGCGCTACGTGCGCCGGCTCCGGACGCTGCGTGTGCTGGCTCCAGGCGCTGCGTGCCGTCGCTGCTAAGAAACCAACCTCTACAAGCGCAACCGGCGTGTGCTGGCTTCAGGCGCTGCGTGTTGTCGCTGCTAAGAAACCTACCTCTACAATCGCAACGTGTGTCGCTTCGACTTTTAGGCTCCACTACAACTCTATATTCCCCTATTCTCCTACCTTTATTTTTTTGTAATCTAATTGTACTCTCACTTCATTCATCATCATCCTCATTTCATTTTTTTATAAATTTGTAAATATCTTTGAATTTTAAATATATTTTTTGTTTTTGTTGTATTTTTGTTGTTTTGTTGTTCTTAGGTTAGATTCTTTTTGTTCTTTATTGTCGCTTCACGACATTTGGCGCCCAACGTAAAAGTTCTCTTTCTCTTCTCTTCACCTTTACTGCGCCTTGTCCATTCCTTTTGATTTAATTGCTTCCTCTTTCGTTCTTAACTCTTTATTTATTCATCCTTTTCATACCTTCCAAATTCTAAAACAACACTTCATCTAGTGTTTCAACTTATCTGGATTATATTTAGACCTACATTTAACACTTACATTCATCACTTTAATATTTTTATTGTAGATAATCTTCCAAATTCTAAAACAACACTTCATCTAGTGTTTCAACTTATCTAGATTATATTTAGACCTACATTCAACACTTCACTTACATTCATCACTTTAATATTTTTATTCTAGATAACTTAAAGAGGTATAATTTTTAATTAAATTTTTATTTCTTAAACTTAACTTTACACATAATTATAACAATGAAAAGGGTTATTAAGTACGAATTCCTTAACAAGGCCGAACTCGAATACGAAGTGAAGATTAGATATGAGGAACCAGCTAATACTGTTTTACTTCTAAAAAAACAGGTTTTGCGTTTAGTTGCGAATTCTCACCCTGAAGATATTCTGACTTCTCCAATTCCGATTGAGGATGACTTGTCTCAAATTGATTCTACTTTGACCTACTTGGACTGTAAAATAAAAAAAATTTTTACAAGGCGAAACCAAATACTTGAGACTAATAGAAACTTTTATTAATCATGTCTTTTACAGATTGGAACGAATAGATACTGACTTATATCCAGACTTTAAAGCTATTTTCGATACTTTGAAGATGAAATATGACGATATTACTAAACAATTTGAATCCTTGACTCCAGCTCCAACTGAAAATGACCCTCCTGTTGACCCGACTGTCACGGTTGACCCGACTGTCACGGAACTCCCTCTTGTTTCTCAAACTTCTATTCAGGTCCATACCCCGTATCCTCCAACACCACCTCAATCTTTTTCTCTAACCAACGTCTTCAAAGATCTGAAAAGACACACCTTCAATGGTAAAAGCTGTCCAAGATCCTTTCTTCAAAAACTGGATGAATACTGTATAGCTCCTGGCTTGTCCAAAGACTTGTTGATTTCACAAGCGTTTGAAATTTTCACTGACAATGCTCTTCATTGGTTCAGATTTAAATATAATCAGAATCCAAACTTAACGTGGAACGAACTTTCTTCGTTATTAATCAAAGACTTTGGTGGTTTTGATTATGATCACAAACTTTTAGAAGCGATTAGGAATCGAACTCAAGGTCGAGATGAACCTATTGTCATCTATATTTCCATCATGTCTGGAATGTTTTCTCGTCTTTCGAAGAAACTTTCTGAAACAGAACAATTGGAGATTATTTTGAGGAATATTCGCCCATGTTATTCAGTCTTCGTAGCTCTAAAAGACATTGACTCTATCGACTCTCTTTTGGCTACTTGCCAAAACTATGAAAAATTCCTAGACAGAGACAAACAATTTAAAGAACCAAATGTACAACAAAGTCCTCTTATTTCTGAATTCAACTACAAGCATTCCAGTTGTTCAAGTTCAGTTGACTCTCCAAATTCTTCTAATAACTCACGACCTTCTCCTCCCCTCTTGAATAAATTCACTTCATCCTACAAATACCCTTCTAGACAAGTTAATAGTCTCTCTCAAACTAAAGCTCCTCAAGAAAGCTCCTTTTGTGTTCGCTGTCGTAAACAAGGTCATTCTTTGAACACCTGTACTCAACCACGATTCGTGATTTGTTTCAAATGTGGTCTTAAGGGTTTTAAAACTGCAGATTGCCGTACTTGTTCTCCCAAACCTAATACTAGTTCAAAAAACTAACTGCTGACTTGAAAAGTAACTTAAACTTTGATAACGACGATTGGACTAATTGGATTAAAACAATTCAAAACTTCTTTTCTTGTTACAAAATCTCTTCTACACTCTACTCCAAGGAACAAGATCTTAATCGTCCATTCGTTAATGTCAAAATTTATAACTTAACTTTATCTGGTTTACTAGATTCTGGCAGTTCAGTAACTATTCTGGGTAATAATTCTCATTTGGAAATTCTTAAACTGGGCTGCAAACTTTTCAAGTCAGATCTTATTACTGTCTCTACTGCTACTAATCAAAAAGTTAATTCCTTGGGTTATTTTGACTTACCTGTTCATTTCAATAATCAAACTCATTTAATTAAAGCTTACGTTTTCCCTGAAATATTCCCTTCGCTAATATTAGGTATTGACTTTTGGAGAAAATTTAATCTTTTACCTAGTGTTTTATCTTCTCTTAACTTTACAGAATCTAAATGCTCTGCTATCGAAACTAAAGATACTAAAGTTTTACCTTATGAGCATTTAACTCCTAATCAAAAGAACATCGCTAATGACATCATCCAACGCTTCAAGACAATTTCTTTTGAAGAAAAAGGTATCCTGAGATGCACACACTTAATCACCCACAAGATTGACACTGGTGATTCTCTTCCAATCAAACAAAGATGTTACAGACTGTCTCCTGAAAAACAAAAGGCGTTAATTAATGAAGTTGACAAGATGCTGCGATGGAACGTCATTGAACAATGCGAAAGTCCTTGGTTATCTCCAGTTCTCATCACTCCGAAGAAGAATGGTGAATGGCGTTTCTGCGTAGACAGCAGGAAGCTTAACTCAGTTACACGTCGTGATGCTTATAGTCTGCCACTAATAAGCGAAATTTTGGACAACTTGAGGAATGCCAAATACTTATCAAGCATCGACATTGCGAAAGCATTTTGAGAGATTCCCTTGAATCCTGCTGATAAGGATAAAACTGCATTTTATGTACCTGGAAGAGGTATGTTTAGATTCAAGGTAATGCCTTTTGGTCTTTCTAACTCACCTGCAACTCTACAAAGATTAATGGATATGCTTTTTACCCCTGAATTTGAGAACAAGGTATTTTGCTATCTGGACGACATCGTTATCATTAGCGAGACTTTTGATGAACACATATCACTCCTCATGAAAGTTCATGAAAAACTTTCATATGCTAATCTGACTATTAACTTTGAGTAGAATCAATTCTTCAGGAAAGAACTGAAATACCTTGGTTTTCTAGTGGACGAGTACGGTCTACGTGCTGATCCAGATAAAATAAAAGCTATATTAGAATATCCTGTACCTACTTGTAGAAAAGAAGTGCGAAGATTCATAGGCACCTGCAGCTGGTTCAGAAGATTCATTCCAAACTTTAGCACTATTGCCTCTCCACTCAATCAACTAACCTGTTCCGGGAAGAACGCTCCTAAATTTCTTTGGAATTCACAAGCTGCAGCTGCTTTCCAGAAACTTAAAGAAGCTTTGGTAACTGCTCCTGTCCTTGCTTGTCCTAACTTCGAACTACCCTTCTCTGTACATTGTGATGCATCAAACTATGGCATAGGAGCAATGCTTACTCAACATCAAGATGACAAAGAAGTCGTGATTGCTTACATGAGTAAAGCACTAAACAAAAATCAACAGAACTACTCAACTACTGAAAGAGAAACATTGGCTGTAATAACTGCGTTAGAACATTGGCGATGTTACCTAGACAATGGTAAAGAATTTACAATATATACTGACCATGCTGCACTTAAATGGTTTCAGAACTTATCGAATCCATCAGGAAGACTTGCTCGCTGGACTTTACGTTTATCTTGCTTTAACTTTGTCCTGAAACATAAAAAAGGAAAGGATAACGTTGTTCCAGATTTATTATCAAGACATAAGAATCAAGAACGTCCTGATACACGAAAAATTTCACCTCAAGGCGTACATCCTATTACGATTGAAGAACCACCTGATCGTAAACTTGAGCACTACAACAAGATTTTTCTCGGATGCTCCAACAATCCAGACTCATATCAGTCGCAATTCTACTACCGGTTAGTGCAGTCGCTTCATAATGACGTGACGGCTCTAATGCCGAACTTACAGTATTTTTGTAGCGTAAGCATACCTACTGCGCAAAAATAATTCGAAATGGCGTGTCAACCTAAACGTTCCGAAACCGTCGTAATCCACGAGTTGCTGGCCTTTGTTCAACAAAAATTGGACGTCATGGACCAGGTGTCTCTGGAGCAGATACTGATGACAAGCTTCACCGAGGACGAGATCATCCAAGCGAAGAAGGTGTTAGCAGATTCAGCCGTGACCCAAATCCGTCTTATCACACGTCACAGGGATGGACGCGGTAAGAAAGACCTGCAAGACATCTTCAGGCTGTTCAATGAGACCGACCCTGATGACATCCCAACTTTCGTCGCGCGTGATCTCAACAAGCTGCCTCCCGTGACGTTCGATCACGTAGACGTCACCAGATTGTTGAAAGACATCACCACGTTGAGAGCCGATATTACCGACATCCGTTCCAAATTTGAGAAATCAGAACGAGCCGCAACAGAGCTGAGGAACGAAGTCAATATGTTGCGCAACATAATTGCAACATCTGCAAATTCACCGTCGTCGCAGAATGTGAATACGACACGCGGTAACCGTAATAGTAGTCATATTTCACCGATGATTGCGACTCCGTCACGCGATACCGTCTGTCAGCGGGTTGATGACCGAGAAACTAGGGCGACCTCGGTCGTCATTGCATCACCACCTCAACCCTTGACTGAACCCATTGGTACTCCTCCGCCGAAGCCAACCTCAAAACAAGGGAAGACGTTTGCGGATGTTGCCCGTAAATCTTTACAACCGGCACCCTCTTGTGGTCCAAAGCGGAAGAATGTGGAAATAAAATCAGTTCCAGTGGTGACCCAAGACAAGATTGATAAGGACGGGTTTACTCTTGTTGAGAAGAGACGTCGGTCGCGACCCGTCTGTAACCAGCGTGGGACCGCGAAAATAAACGCGAGTACAACTCTGCGTGCTGTGGAGCCAACCATACAACTCTACATCTCCCGTTTGGACAGAAGTACGTCGGAAGAAGACGTCCTGCGCTTCGTGGAAGAACGAAGCCGATGCCGCATTGAGGATCCGATCTCTTTACATTTGCAGCGTCTGGAGTCTAATAGGTCAACGAACTTCAAATCCTACGTACTCCAGGTTCCTGCAAAACATAAAGAGACATTCCTCGCTCCCGATTTCTGGCCCTCTGGGGTAGTGTTTCGCCGATACAGGGACGCGCCAAAGAAAAAAGTTCCCTAAATAGTGTTAAGTTATGTCAATATTTTATATATATTTTTAGGTTAAGGTATATATTGCTATGGGCCAATGTTCTTAATTTTTAAGTCCTTGATGCCTGAAATAAAGTTATTGTATTGTATTGTATTGTATATCCCAACTACACTATCAGGGATAACAAACTTTACCGCTGCATCCATTCTCCCGATCGTCTAAACGATGACTTTATTTGGAAAGAAGTTCCACTACCTCAAGATAGACATGCAATTATTGAAGTTAACCATGGTTCCCCTTCAGAACTCCATCTTGGTATCTTCAAGACACTCAAAAAAATATCTTTAAAATACTATTGGCCTGGTATGTTTAAGGATATTGCCAATTTAATCTCAACTTGTGAAACCTGCTTAACCTACAAACACCCTAATCATTCTCCCTATGGTCTTATGGGTAAATCTAAACTTTGCTCCAGACCTTTTCAAACTATATCCTTAGATCTTATGGGTCCATTGCCTATGACTCGAAGACGAAATCAGTATATTCTAGTAATTAACTGCAATTTTACTAAATATACTATGATTTTTCCCCTTAAACGTGCTACTTCAGCTAATATTATTAATGTTTTGGAAAATTCAGTTTTTCTAGTTCATGGCATTCCCCAAACTATTATAATGGACAATGCTGTTCAATTTCAGTCGCGAGAATTCCACTCATTCTTAAATTCTTATAACGTTCCTTTTATTTTTCACACAGCTTTATATTGTCCTCAGGTTAAGCCTACGGAGAAGTTTAATAGTACAATTATTACAGCTCTAGCATCTCTAGTAGGAGACGATCATAGATCATGGGACAACCATCTTACTAAAATTCAGTACGCAATGAACAGCGCTACAAATGTAGCTACTGGCTTTACTCCAAACTTTTTAGTCTTTGGTAGGGAAACAATACCTTGTGGTTCCTTCTATACTCCAACTCAGAACCTCGAGGAATTAATATTTATGCCTCGTGATATTTACGCGTCTAATGCTGGTCTCCTCTCATCTATCTTTCACAAAGTTCAAACTAAACTTCACATAGCGCACGCTAAAAATAGCGCTCGCTATGATCTTCGCCGGGCTTTTAAAGAATTTAATGTGGGAGATACTGTTTGGCGTAAAAACCATGTTTTAAGCAATGCCGGCGCATACTTTAATGCTAAACTTGCCCCTAAGTTCATCAAGTGCAAAGTGATAGCTAAACTGTCACCACTAGTCTATGTACTTGAAGACCCTAATGGAGTTAGAGGCAAGTGGCACATCAAAGATGTAAAATCATAAATTTTCTTAACTTTTATTAACTATTAATTTGTATATATATATGTATAAATATCACCATCATTCTCACCTTATTATTTTTATTTCTTTTAATTTGTTTATTTGTTTGATGATCCAGTGTTCTTCAACACATCTTTTTTTTTTTTTTTTTTTTTATAGGATAAGGGTGACAAACGAGCGCACAGTCCACCTGATGGTAAGTGGTTACTGCGGCCCATAGACATCTACATCTATCCTCGTTTGCGAATCAAGATGCAGATGCGTTGTCACCCGTGAGGACTAAGATGGAATGCCTCATTTCCAGTAAAAAGGGCCTCCGGCCACCTGCACTCACCAAGCGAAACGCAGAGGTAAACCTCTACTTCACGCTGGTATTCTGTGAGGTCGTGGTACCACCCCGGTTCGAGCCGGCCCATCCGTATGACAGCAAAAGCTGCCGCATGGCTCTACCACTGTTACCATCTTGCTTTAGGACCTCGAACTTTCGTTGGTTAATCGTCACTTTTTATTTTTATTTCAGACACATCTTGTTGGTGATGTTGCTGATCTCTGGCTTTGAGCCCTACCGCTCTGGCCGTTCTTAATCTTTACTTAAGTCATAGCGACTAAAGCTTACTTGAGGTATTTCTTTATCTTTATCTTCACTTGGGAGCGGTTGACTACTCCCTTAATAATTTTTTTTTCCACGCAGGAGCGGATGACAACTCCTTAAATAAGCCTGAATGTCCTTTCGAAAACACACTTTTAGAGTGGTAGTCATTGAATGTGAACTCCACCCTTACCTGAATGGCAGATGATGAATGTAAGAGATAGTATATCTGATTTTGCCTGGTCATGTCTGTTTTTGCAAAGCTGTGTTTTTATGGTTTATTTTAGAATGTATATATCAAAATTTTTGCTGAGTCAAAAATTTTCCAGGGTCGGGGGGAAAATGTAGTGTTATGCTACTTACATATCATTTTACATTATTTTAAATTCATTTTTCCATTCTGTTTCGATTTTCTGCATTCACTTCAAAACTGAATATTTTACATCACCTTTATTTCCATAGGATCCTGTAACGATTTTAAACCATAAGAACACAATAACAAATCATTTCTACTTCGTATTTTCACATTATCAGCACTTTTAAATTGGTGTCAATGGAGTCTACCTTTTTTCGATCTTTTAGTTAGTTTTCCGTAACTCTACAATTTCGGGCTTTGTGTGGGCAGTTGCGCTACCTTTTTTCCTATATCAATAATATCTCATTTTCCACTTAAATCTTGCCGTTTTCTTATTACAAGCCTAAAACTAAAATTTGACATGTTTTGACATTGTTGTTTATTTCAATAATCAAACTCTATATTCCCCTATTCTCCTACCTTTATTTTTTTGTAATCTAATTGTACCCTCACTTCATTCATCATCATCCTCATTTAATTTTTGTATAAAATTGTAAATATCTTTGAATTTTAAATATATTTTTTGTTTTTGTTGTATTTTTGTTGTTTTGTTGTTCTTAGGTTAGATTATTTTTGTGCTTTATTGTCGCTTCACGACAGCCGGGGCAGATTTATATCTATTTCTTTGGCACGCGCTATAGCTTAAATTGCTTGATGGATTAGTATTTCTCTTTAATAAATAAATAAATATCATTTCATTGCCACTTTTAAACACATGTTTACATATAAACTAATTATTTAATCTTAATTTAATTTAGGTAAACGGAGGTGACTCAGCTTTTGCTCACATGGAACTAGATCCCATGAAGCGCTGGTTTTCAGGCACTCCTTCTTCCCTGAGATGTTACACGGGTGTTATGAGAATTTCGAGTTCCCCAATCACCTCTTTCATTTACTCATCTATCATTGGAATTTAACATGGTATGGTTGAACTTTCATAATTATTAATTAATAATTCTTGCATTCGTGGGCGCGCGCGCGCGGGCGCTTTTGTGTGTGTGTGTGTGTGTGTGTGTGTGTGTGTGTGTGTGTGTGTGTGTGTGTGTGTCTTTTCTATAAACTTTCTTTAACAGTCACGTTTTAAATTACTGTTCTGAACAAGCGTTGAGCTTGTTCAGGTCAATAACACAAATACGGTTTTCTCAAAAAAAATACTTTACTTATTTATATCGGGTTTAACACTAGCCAATAGAACCAAGATATAAATACTTCACTATAATTTTTCATAATTTTAAAATACTTAAGGTACAGCCATTGATATACAAAAAACCCTTTCTTTGTTTATATCATAATAATAACTATTTAAGTATAATTGGCGACAGTTTTGAGTGTAACTTATGTACGGGTCTGTGTATTTTGCGTTTTTTGTATATCAATGAATACACCAATAGTATAACATACTAATAGTATAAATACAGTACAGTGCATAATATTAAATAGCATAAAATATCATAGTGTCATATTGGCTGTATAAGGGATTAGTCTTTGCCTTGAAATTTCAGTTTTCGAGATACCCAAGTTCAACTCCCGCCAGCACCACTACGGTTAATGACAATTTTAAGTTAATCATCATCATTATCATTACTAGTTTCATTAATTTTAATTTAAACGAAACTAATTTTAGATACTTAATTGTATTTGTAGATAAACTTTATACGGTGTAGTGGCGATGTAAGAATATCCTCTACTCCATGTCGTCCCGTGAGTGTCGTAAGAGGTGACAGAGGGAGATTGAAATAGGAGATGGACAGCAGTATCTTCCTTATAATAACTTAAAATTATAAAAAAAAAACTGCCACCCAACTTACGGTGATAACTATGGCAATCTACGAGTAGGTGTGTTCCATGTTCAGCAATGTATTTTTAAAGGCTGTAATGGTATAAAAACAACACCAACCTTAAAATTTGGAACAAAGAAGTGTACGGCAGCGTACACATGAATTGTGTAAATGTAGGAATAACACACGAACATGGCGGCTACTTGTTGAAACAGCTGTCGAACCGCCTCGGCCAACCCGTATTTATACTAGAGATAGCTTGTTACAAACTTTGTAGATTTAGGAAACCAGATTGTCCTTTTTTGCTTGAAAATGTACCACACTACTTTTAATTAGTTTATAAAACATTGTTTGAAATAGATCCCTTTATGAAAAAAAATCGCACGTTAGCTACACTGCAGTTCTATTTAGCTGCAAAGGGTCAACTCAACAGAAGAAGGATCATGCTCTTACATAATACCAACGTAAAATAGCGGCATAAAGTTGCTGTGTTACGTGTGGTAGTGTAGAGAACTGGAAACCCTTTTACTGCCAATGAGGCGTTCTATCTTATTCCTCATGAATGACAGTATGTTTCAATGATTTATTCCTTATGAATTGTAGACAATCAAAAGTCCACTGCTGAAATATTATGATCGCATTTTAGGCGTCCCCTAAAATTCAGTCTTAATATTTCACCACACTCTGGTGACGTGACTCTGGTGACACCACTTTTACATGGTAGAGCCATGCTGCAGCTATATTAGTAGTATATTTGTAGCACGAATGGGTCGGCTCGACCGGGGAAGGACCACGCTCTCACAGAATACCAGCGTCAAATAGCAGCTTAACACTGCTGTGTTTCGTATGGTGAGTGTAGAGAACCAGAGATCCTTTTTACTGGAAACGAGGCATTCCATCTTAGTCCTCACGGGTGGCTACGCATCTGCATTTTGAATCGCAAACGAGGATAAATGTAGATGTCTATGGGCCACAGCAACCACTTACCATCAGGTGGACTGTATGCTCGTTTGTAACCCTATAATATAAAAAAAAACACTCGGGATTGACTGGGAGAGGATGTCAAAAACCATTAAGTTCGCCTTTGTTATTTTTTTATTTTATTTTAGGGACTGATATGAATAAGAGACCCTCAAGAAACCAGCTTACTCCTTTTTAAAATACCGACAACGCAACTGAAATTCTCCTGGAGTTGCTGTTGTTCATGAGCGGCAATAGACACTTACCATCAGGTGGACTGCATGCCTATTTACCCCTATTCTATATTAAAAAAAACAATAAAGTTTAAATAAGCAAGTGGTGATAGTTCTACGGCGATATGACTGGTTGATTCAACATTAAAAACAATTGGAGATGTATTCTGGCGTCAAGAATATATTTAGCCAAATATAATGTTGAAAAAAGGCAAGATCAACAAGGCAACTGGCAGCCACTGGATGCACATAGACGAGGATCGTGTTACGTAGTAGTACGATCGTGTTACAGATCTTTACGGCTCCGTGGCGTAGTAACTTAGCTACGAGTTCAGCTGCTGAGGGCCGCGAGTTCGAATCCCGCGCGGAAAGATATTTGTGTGGCCTACAAATAACTGTTCCGGGTCTGGATATTTGTGATTGTGCGTTTTATCTTTGGAAACTGCCTCCACGCTACAGCAGAAAATCCTAGTGTTGAGTAACGCTTTCCATTATATGTGTATAATAAGCAATGGACTGCACATCATAAATACACATCATGATGATGATGACTTGGCTATTTACTTGAATATTTAACTACAATGTTTCATATGTATTATAAAGGCATATTTTATAATATAATGAGACAGTAAATTAAATACTATTTTTATTATTCGCGAGCAGTTCTGCAGGTCTATAGAGAGAGAGAGTAGTATCACTGCGACCTAAAAGATCTATTGTGATCGCTGCTGTGTATATAGTTCACTGCTAAGTCGTGCGTCCGGAATTAATAGAAGGAGTAGATTAGAGGTGAGCAATTTCACTTATTCTGGGCTGAGTACATAGTTTCCCAGATGAGTGTTACGGTTGCACGTTAAGGCTCCTCAATCAGTTAGGATGTGTAGAGACGTTTCTTCTTTTAAGAAGTTAAATCGGCAAATCCTTGAGTTGCTTTGTACTAGGATGGATATGTGCTTTTTAAAACAAGAGTGTCCAGCCAGGGCTCTTGCCAGAATGCGCACTTTATTATTACCTAATCCCAGGTCTTCTGAAGCGAATTTACGATCAAAAGCCCAGATTAAAGTTCTAGAATGTTTTAAACCGGGTGTATCAGACCAGATCTTAAATAATTAATTGTAAAAACAAGTTAAAACAATCGAAGATGTTCAATTCAAAAACATATGAAAACGTTATATTACAGCCTTGTCTTTAATCTATATCGTTCAAAGATTAAAACAGCGTTTTATCTTTGAACGGCGTTTAGACGGTTCACGCAGTCTCCACCTAGCTTCGAGTTCAACAAGTTTGATCTCAGCGTTAGCAGTGCTGTTTGACTATCAGAGTTAATATAGATTATATGGTTGACGTAGTGATTTTTCAAATTGATTTCCGTACACTGAAGTATGGCGAATCTACCCAAATTCATACTAAGTTTGAATTTGGGGCGTTCCCCATGAATTCCAAAGACTACATCGAGGCCCATTTTTGACCCATCGGTATACCATACAACACTACCGACCTCACAGATGACCTGTCTATTCTTCACTGGAACTCTCCAGTGAAGAATAGACAGGTCAGTTTCACTGTATACTTTTTATTAAAAGTATATTGTGGACGCATGATATCTGAGATCATGCATAAGACTGGTGTTTTCATAATTGAGTCAAGCATGGATCTCATTCTATAGGAAAATGAGCTCAAACCGCCCGCGCCCTGAGCGTTAATCCTATGCAAACTAGGCCTCACCTGGTTGTCTAAATAAAAATAGCCTAGATAGGCCTAGAAGTGCATTCAAAGCCGCTGCAGGCTATGATAGCATCGCACCAGTTGCCATTAAGCTGGCAGTCCTTTGTAGACTATTTGGTCTGTCTTTTGGTTGGTCTTATTACACCAGACAGTGGAGGCGTCGGTAAGAATCGGCCTCACTATGCTGCTGTAAAGCCATAGGGTCATACCAGGACGCAAGTCTCAGTTGTTCCCGACCATGCGACTGTACATACATAAAGCAATTTTAGCCTTATGACATACATACGTTGCTAAGGAGAGAGTTCCATGTTAGTTTTTAGTCGATTGTCGGTTTTTAGTCGTAGTCGCCCAAGTACTTAACTTCGGTGGAGTATGGTACTTCTTTACCATTAAGTTTTGGAGTGACTAAATCTAAAATGAAAAGATTGTTCTTTTCGATAAAGGTTATTATAACAGTTTTATTGACCAGTTGTTTAGTGTTTAGGGCTCTTTATATGATTAATGATAAAGTTTTTTTTATATAATTAGAGTGACGAACGAGCACACAGTTCACCTGATGGTAAGTAGTTGCTGTGGCCCCTAGACTTCTACATCTAGCCTCAATTACGAATCAAAATGCAGATGATTTGTCACCCGTGAGGACTAAGATGGAATGCCTCGTTTCCAGTAAAAAGGGTCTCCGGTTCTCTACACTCACCATACGAAACACAGCAGCATTAAGCTGCTATTTTACGCTGGTATTCTGTGAGAGCGTGGTCCTTCCCCGGTCGAGCCGACCAAGTCGTTCTACATCTATACTATTAATATAGCTGCAGCATGGCTCTACCACGTAAAAGAGTACTTTGGCAAATGCCCTTCGCAATGATCACAAGGTCATCAGCATAACCCAGTGTGTTAATGCGAAGGATTGCCATCTTGTACAATAATTGGTCAACCGCAAGAGACTCCTAGACATAAATGGAGTCCAACCGCCTAGAAAAGTAGTATTAATCAATATACAAATCTATATTAAGGCTACATTGATATGTATATTTTGTCTTCGTAGGTATTTGTATTGGAATTCAATTGTAATTAAATAACTTCTTAGATATTACAAACGTCTTAATATAACTTTTTGTGGTATTGTTTCTTTTGTGCGTATATATTTTTTAATCGTATTCTTTAGTTTAGTAGTAGCTTGGTGATAATATTCCTGTGCTGTGATAGACTTTTCAAACTACATTATGTCATACTAATTAGATTCTTTATAACATACTAGCGATCCACCCCGGTTTTGCACGGGTGATTTCTGGATCTCGACAGCGCCACCTACCGGTAACAACTGAAAGGATGCAGCCCGTCACTCGGCAACAATCCCTCAACTGAAAGGGTGGATTCAAACAAGGGTTAGTCCTTAATTGACGTTCTACCTCGAAACATAAATCACACCACGTTGGGTTTGGAAGCAACGAGGTGGAAGTGACGCCCGTGAAGGAGTGTCACACAAGAACGTCTGTCGCCCTTTCTGAAAAGAAAGGTTAGACGACTAAGATTACGGGTCCTCTTGGAGTGGTCTCGGTCTTAACGTCCATGGAGTGGACTTTATAACGTGAATGGTGGAAGGTGCTTTAGAAAATAAAACAGTGATTTGTCTTCTAAAGTTCACATAAGAGAGGGCTGACAAACACCTCATTGTGGGCAGCCTCTCATATTCAAATTCATATTATTTATTGCATCCATAAATATGCCTCTTGTAGTTGCAACCTCAATCGAAGTTTGAAACAGCGCTATTTTTGCTTTTCTGTTTGAGAGCAGCTACTTCACCCACCTGATGGTTGCGGGGTCAACATTTTTAGATGTCAGTAATGTGGGGCTACTGTCGAAAGCGCCCTCAATATCAAGAAAGGCACAAAGAGCTATTTCTTTATCCTCCAGCGCTTTTTCGACCCTCGCAATAACACTGATCAGGGCTGTTTCCGTAGATTTGCTTGCCTCTGCGGTAAGCATGCTGGTTGGAGTGTATAGGCCTTGTAGCTAGAGCTACATCCCTAATATATCTATTTATAACCTTTTCCAATGTCTTAAGAAGAAGGGAAGAAAGTCTTATAGGTCTCAAGGACTTTGGTAAATCGTAGTCCTTTCTACCAGCCTTAGTTTTGGAATATATCATCATGCAAATCTTGCTCTGAAGATTTTCACTAGAAAAGGGAGAAGGATCCTCCCCGCTTATCTTATATGATTTAAAGGAGTCAAAATCCCGCCGCACTAGTTTTGGCCTTATTATCTTTGCAGCCTTACAGCAGTCCTCATTAAAAGACCTTCGTAGGAGTCTGAAAGAGTTCGAAGCAAGAGTCTTATGTGACCCTGGAAAAAGGGTAGACGCTAGTAACTCCAGTATTTCTGTTTCACTATTAGTGAAGTTACCATCAGGCTTTTAAAGAAGCCCAATTTGATTAAGTTTAACTTTCGATTTCAAAAATTTCGAACTCAACTTCCTCGCATAGCTTGCTCCACAATGCTTCAAAATTTATTTATTACATTTAGTTAGGGCTGCACTATAAATATCCCATTCTTTGGTTTTTTTAGCCCTATTGAATAGTCTCCTGGTCTTTTCCCGTTCCTTTAGCTTAGTATTCAAATAAGGAACTTTTCGTGTTTAGGTCTTGGTTTTGGCGGGACAATTGTCTTCGAAAGCTTCACGGATACCTTCGGTTACATCGAGTTTTCACTACTAAGATGCCAGTCAAAAATCCGCCTGGATATGTTATTGGGAGCAAAGGTTATATCTGACTTATTGCCTAACATGCGTTACAAAAGTTAGTGTACACTTCAAGTGTAGGCTAACCAGGCGATTGGATATGAGAAAGTCATAAATTAACTCACCTCTGTCGTTGATGTTAGTGCTTCCCCATGCTGTGTAGTGAGCATTAGCATCACATGCTACTACAAGTTCGGCGTTGTGTTTTCGGGAAAACTACGCCACTCGCTCTAACTTGATTGCAGGATCCGGGTTCTCTCCAGGAAGATAGGCTGAGCAAATTATTACTATTTCCCCTGTGCATCTCTTAAGTTTTCTGAAGGCTGTGACCAGGTCGGCGTTGTACTTTAATATTGACTAGGATCTTACCAGCAGCCGACAATCCCAGAACTTGACCGTTGGCTGCCTAAGGCTTTTGTATGAAGGCGAGGTCGATGTTGTCCTCTGCAAATCAAACCTCCGCCATGGCAGACGCAGTTGCTGCATGGTGAAGATTTGTCTGGAAGAACCTCGTCTTACCCTTTGGGTTAGCCATTTATAGGTGCGGGGGGGGGGATGGGTCATTTTCCCCTGCTGAGAACCGAGGCGAGATCAGCGCCTTCGGTCTCAGGCACTCTCGCTGATGACGTTCCAGTCTCACCTCGCGAGGTGCAGGCCTGGGGGGATTAGAGTTGAGGCAGAGAGGTCAGAGCCTGAAAAATGATAACTTTTAAGGTCAGGAAAGTTTGACTCTACCATCTGTCGCCAGGAGAGCCTCCGCCGATGAGTCGTTCAGAGAAAAGTTTACTAGCAACCCAGTCTGCTCGTCCTTAAGGATTTAAGATTAAGGAGGATTTTTCAGAGCTCAGTATGGAGTCCTTCATTTTGTGTCCTCAACAGCACAGTCACCTCCTCTGTGGAGTCAGCTTCGCTGCGGGGCAGAAAGGTGATGTCTAGCTGAGGCTTAGGCAGTTCGCTCTCGGGTATTATTGAGAGCTCTGCCTCCAGCCAGGGTGTCAGTTTTCCGACTTTACCCACAATCCAGTCCTGAATTGCCTTATTTAGGCACGTTACCAGAATCTAACCTGGCTTGTAGGTGAAAAGTGAAAATTTCGGTCCCATTCACGACTGCGACTCACAGGCCGTCTTAGCGATAGCCTGTGTTAGTGTCCGGTGGACCAGCCACATCTGCTCCATGCTCATATTTGAATTGTGCATTCCTACACGCGCGATGTCAGCTACGATACTGAAGCTAAGCTTCTTCTCCCCCGTTGCCATCTTCACAGATTTGCTGGTCTTCGGGGGACTCCTCCTCACAACGACTGCGTTTTTTCACCTTCGGAACTGAGGAGCTTTGGGCGGAGAAATTTCGTCCCAGGGCTTCTGGCAGAGAGAAAAGGCCTCTTCGGCTTGGTAACTCTTCCGTGATGCCCTACTAAGCTTATAAGTACTAGCAAACTTTTTCTTGTCCTCTCTATGGTTCGTTTCCGTCTTTGCTTTGGCTGCAGAAGTGCCCTCCACTTGTCGACTCGTCCCAGGCGTCCCAGAAGCGTAGAGTTGCACGGTGTTGGTGAGGCTAAAAGAGCCTCTTTCAGACCTACAGACGGTTCCATTAATGGAGAGTTTATAATTTTTAGAAATGTCGATTTTTATCGATTTTGGTCCCACAATTAGCTAGGGAAAAATTCTGTCGACCCCTGCAGAGCCCCACATGCCGAGGGAAATTATTTTGTTTAACAGATTTTCTTTTGTTCTTTTTGATTCAATTTTTACATTCTTCTGGACGAAGCTTGCAAGAGTACAACCGCTTCTTTCCTTTTTAAATTAATCTGCCGTGTCTTGAATTTTGGTCTTTTATTTTTATATAAAAAAACACTTTTCATTTTCCTCATCCTTTCTAAGTAGCCTTCATAGTACTACTACACATTCACATTATATTACTTCATATACATTATACTTTTTAATTTTTCAGTCAGATTCTGTAAAGTTATTATTATGGCCTCTTCTCGTATTCATATTTATTTATTATTCGTTACATCATATATTGCGTCCATTCCGTTAAAATATTTCTTTTTTCAATTGTTTCAATTCAATTTAATAATATTTATATTTACTTTTTAAATTTAAATAGAACCGGCGGTGCACATGCATTATCGCAGCGCACTGCCTGGCAGGGTCGCCGTGTAATATAGAAAGGTGTTGAATGAATAGAGATGTGTTGGTTGCTCTAGATCTTTAATTATACTTTTTTTTTAATTATTCTAACTTAACACTAATATATACTACACACGAATGGGTCGGCTCGACCGACCATGCTCTCGCAGAATACCAGCGTAAAATAACAGTATAATGCTTCTGTGTTTCGTATAGTGATTGTAGAGAACCGAAGATCCTTTTTACTGGATACGAGGCATTCCATCGCAGTTCTCAGGGGTCTGCGTTTGGTTCGTAATCTATGGGTGGACAGTGTGTTCGTTTGTCACCCCCATTTTATTAAAAAAATAGACCTATAATAAATTACCGTAAAAATGTTGTGGGTCTAATGTTTGAACTGAATTCAGTATCCGAAACAACATTCAATCAACGGAACTGTATCTGACTAAAGCGATGTAATTCCTATGAAACACTTAATTGAAAACCTTTAATGGAAACGCACATCGAGTTCCAATAGGCAGTACAAAATAGCTTGGTAACTAATCTCTACTACTTCGATATAGTTTGCCGTTGTGGAGACGTGCCTATAAAGTTCTCAAATCTAAAATATACTAATTGGTAATTGTATTTCACATTTTGTCTATGAAACAAAAACATTTGTTTATTGTAAAAAGAGTGACATAGAAATAAAACTAAGCGATATATAAAGCATTTTTTAAAGTGCCGATTATATTTTTCTCTTTATTCAAAGAGAGGGACATAGGGATACAGAAGTCACAAGGTTTTTGGATTAACTGTGTAGCGGCATTGTAAACATATCAACTACCGAGTATTGTCCCATAGTTGCCTTAAGAGGCGACAGAGAGATTTTGAAAAAGGAGAACAGGACAGCAGCAACTTCCCGATAATAGGTCAAAATTTTATAAAAACTGCGGTTACCAACCCGCCTGCCAAGCGTGGCAACTATGGCGAAATATGAGGCTACCTATGAGGAAGGGCTTTGTTCACCAGTGGACTTTAATTGGCTATAATGTATGTATGTTGAGTTTAAAAAAAAGTTATTCCTATAGGTTTGAATACTGATCCTGATAACGTACGTTTTTGTTACATCTTGTATATATTTAAAATACCCTGTATATATTATATATATATATATATTTATTATATAGTATTTTTGGAACGCTCCCGAAAACTAAGACAGGCGACAGCACCAATTATACCTTTGATCATGGGTCATAAATAAATTTGATCCTGATGAAAAAAAAAACATATTTTTACAACGTTTTATTAGCTTTATTCACGCGCCATCATGTTAGTACAGCTAAATGAAACGATAATTTCATAAAAAAAATCATGAAAATACTGAAACATAAAACCAACAGTGGAAACTGAATTGATATCACCTGACTAATGGAGGTTAATGTACGCGCGAACGGTGAAAAAAGAACGCTGGCCTTGAACTTGGGCACTGAGCGATTTATCACATATTGGCCAGTATTACTGTGCCTGCATGCTATTGGTTCCCGCGCTTTGTTCGCTCCAAAAATACAGTCGCATATACAGCTTACTTTGCGACTCGCGACGATGTTTTAAAAAGGAAGGAAAAAAAATTATTTATATCTATTGTTTTATGACTAAACTAGTGAACGAAAAGGTAAATATGATAGGAGAAGGTGAATGGGGAAAATTGTGCAGTAAAGTTAAAATTGTTGAGGAAGAATACTGAAAAAATTACCATGTGATCGACCTGATGACGGAAGTTCAAGCGAAGATGAAAGTGATGATGAAGTAGCATCCAGTAACACCAACACACCATCAACATCTGGCTTCCATGTGACCCAAGACGTCATAATGGACGGCGTGTCACCCTTAGCTTAAGTTTTTTTGTTACAAACTACTTTATATTTTACGATAGAAATAACAAACAATGCTCAAGTAAACATTATCTATTTTTAATTCCCACCTCTTCCAAAGTTCTAAGTAGCTAGTAAAACACCTATTATGATTCTACAATAAAACAATTAATTACTATAATATTATAAAACAATAGCCCAATACCATGTAGTACTTTAGAACGCGACTGTACCCACACTCACTCCGCTGTCGACCTGTATCTAGCTCGGTATGAAACAATGCTGCGGTCATAAGAAAAAAAGGCGCATCTAATAATTTTCGAATAAATTACCATTCGACTCATGATAAGAAGACGCATCTACTAAATTTTTTTAATATTCACTAATATCAATATTTTAGAAATTATCGTCAGAATTTTAGACGTAGCTGTTGATCACAGATGACATTTTATTAGTAGAAAAGACTTATACAAATTCAACATAAAAGAAAAGACTTATTTAACCAGTTGCTACGTCATCTTTAACAATATTTGCATCGATTACTTAAATTAAAATTATTCTTGTCTTATTATTTTATATCTTATTATTAAGAGCTCATATCTTATTATTAAGAGCTGGTGTTTCACATGTGGTCCCATATAAATTTGATCGAGGTCAGACCAATAGTTTTTGAGTTATCCTTAATTATTTATATTAAAGTCGGTTGTACAAATGTTTTAATTTTTAATTATTATCGTAGTAAGTCTTGTATGATATCCCCTTTAAAATCATTACCCAAGAGTTGCGGGTTGTTATTTTTTGTGTCTCACTACCAATGCTTTTCTAATATTTACTAAGAAAAAAGTAGTAAATTACTATTAGCGTCCTTTCAACTTCAAATGACCTTTCCAAAATATGTAAAAATGTTAAATGAATGGTAGTTTTGTTTTATTTATTAGGTTGGGAAGACCCAAATAGTTATATGCGTCTTTCCTTCGATGTTTTTGTGTTGCCAGGTGTACTTTTTTAATCTAAGATGAAAAGGAAAATTCGTTTTATTTAAATAAATAAACAAATTAAAAAAAAATAAGATCGTCCTTAAAATCTTCATGTCTCTACGTATATATTTCAATATAGATACCTTTTAATATACTTTAGACACGGGGTCTGAAAGAAAAATTGATCAATTTATTTTTTATTTCCATTTTACGTTTTTGTTAGTTACTTCCTTTTTTATTATGACGGCAGAATGCCTAACCCTGTCGCCTCACGCTTGTGACGCAGTAGGTTTCAGCCTTGACGGGGTTCGTTCGTTTTAGTTTTTGAGACAGTTCCGTGTTGATTTTGTACACGCGTGCGCGAGCGACAGTTCAATCGTTTTGTTTAATAAATTTACTTGTGATTACGTGTTGATATTAAAGTTTTTGTTACGTTTTTGGATTCTTTTTTGTTTTAATAATGCCTAACGCGTACGTTTATAGTGGTCAACATGTTAGGTATCCGAACCTAGGTACACGAAGTATCGCTAAATAAATTGTTAAGACGTCGGGATGGTACAAGTGTGTCATACTGTGCAGTGCACAAAGTGTTGAAGCGTAACCCATGCGCCCATACAAATTGCACAAAGTGCAAGCTTTAGTTCCCGGCGATCACGACGGCCGACGAGTTTTCTGCCGTTGGTTATTATACCAGCAACAACGTGTGCCTGGTTCCATTGGACCGAAGAAATACACAAGTGTATTCAGAGGTTAACCCGCACGCTGTTCGACAAACCGGGCACCAAACCCGATGGTCGGTTAACGTATGGGCAGGTTTATTTAAGGATCGCATACTGGGACCAGTGTTTCTGCCAGAGCGACTGAACGGACAGCGATACCTAAACTTTATAAATGAACAGTTGGTTGACATTTTAAACGACCTATCGTTGGCTGAATATCGCCGCACATAGTTCCAACATGATGGTGCCCCTCCACATTTCGTGAGGTTCATCCGTGAGCGCCTCAATGAGCTATTTGATGATCGCTGGATCGGCAGACTAGGACCACACGCTTGCCCACCTCGCTCACCAGATCTGACTCCGTTAGACTTCTTTTTGTGGGGTATGTGAAAGAAAGGGTTTTTAATCGTGAATGTGATAGTGCTGAAGAAATGCGCCAAAGGATCGTGGATGCTTTCGAGAAACTACGTACGGACTGTGTCGAAGACCACACGATGATGCCCCGCCTGCACCCAAATCTGCCTTGAAATGAATGGAGCACAATTTGAGCCGCATCTCATAAGACCACGGAGGATTTAGAGCAGTAAGCTGTTTCATAACTATTTTTTTTAAATAACTTAGTACTAGACTAATCTGAATAGGTACATAACTGAATACATGAGAATAATAAACATACCTACACGATGAATAAAAACGCATGACTCCAACCTTGGTTACATTTCATTTAAGTATTTCTTCATTAGCGGGGAATCGAACCAGTTATTTGGGTTATTTAACCTGTAAATTCGGATTAAAGTGGCTACGTGGAGATAAGCACAGTGGCAAAATAGTAGGTTAAGTAGATAAGTTAGGTATTTAGACACGTGTTGTAAATTATTATATTGTGGGATGGCCCGCTAGTTGCGGGCCGCGCGAATTTGTGTTCGCGCGTACATTGACCTTTATCTAGCTCAGGTCAGGTGATATCAATTCAGTCATTCCACTGCTGGTTTTATGTTTCAGTATTTTCATGATATTTTTTATGAAATTATCGTTTCATTTAGCTGTACTAACATGATGGCGCGTGAATAAAGCTAATAAAACCTTGTAAAAAGCTGATTTTTTTTTCATCAGGATCGAATTTATTTGTGACCCATGATCAAAGGTATACTTGGTGTTGTCGCCTGTCTTAGTTTTCGGGAGCGTTCCAAAAACACCCTGTATATATTTACAATTTCCCTATCTTTCCCTATCACTATTCAAACCTATAGGAATAACTTTTTTTTAAAAACTCGACCATATTTTTTTTTTTTTTTAATTTTATGTGGTTTCAGCACCTCCTACTACACTAGCCGATGCTAAAGCTAAGTAAAGCGGGGTCTTTGACAACCCTCTTACTCCCCAGACAATGCAGAGGTAATAAAACCACATCCAATTTGCATACTATTTTTTTTTAAATAAAATAAAAAAAATATCGTTCGAGTTTTTAAGAAAAAGTTATTTCTATACGTTTGAATAATGATCCTGATAACGTACTCAACAGGAACCACAGGGTTTTTGTTACATATTGTATTTATATAAATCTATGATACAGCATTTATTTTCTTGTTAAGAGACAGATAGGGAAATGAAACGTAGCAATTTTCAGAATGTTTTTTCACGGTCAAATGTGGCGAAAAATTGGAATCGTATTAGATTTCATGAGTACTTGAAACACATCATGTAAAGGGACAGATAGAGAGGTGAAACAGGAATTTTTAAGATACTTCTGTACGGTTGAGTGAATAGAGAAATTGGAATAAGTAATTTCGGCTATTTCTTTTATAGAAAGAGAGATGTGAAAGGAGGACACATATCCGGAACAAGTATTTGTAGGTAATATTAACACTTGAGAAGCAGGATTCGAACCCTCGCCTCGCAGTGCCGACAAAATCTACTGCACTACAAAGCCGCAAGATGTATTTAATAATTGGTGCTCGGACGAATAATGTAACTGAATGATGAAAAGAAAAACTAGATTCTTAAAACTTATTGGAATAGTTCATAACTTAGTCTTATTAATAACTTTTTGGAGACTGAATACTTTTTTTTACTAAAATAAGTGTGAAAAAGAAATATATAGCTCACCTGATGGCAAAGCCCATAGTTATCTATGCTCGATTACGAATCAAAATTGTTGCCACACGAGATTGAAGATATTATACCATTTATTGATGGAGTGTGTCAAGAACGAAAAGTATACTCAAAGACGGGCTGTGTTTAATTCAAATGTTTTGGAGGTCTATCAAGTGCAAAGGGTTTTATCAAATCCGAAATCAAGAATATCAAGAGAGTTATTCTAGTTTGTTATTAGGACGGAATCTAGTGTAGTGATTTAATTAGTATTCATAATTATACTTTACTATTTTCTTCTTTAGTGTTAGTGGTAGTTAGTATAAAGTATGATGGGATTGGAATATCGTTTCGATAAAATTTCCAAAAAAAAAAAAACAAGAGAAGTAAAATGTAGGTGTATCACCCCTGACGACAAAGATAGAATGCCTCGTTCGATTATATAATCCCTCAAGTGACGAATTACATGACCAACCGGAGGCTGCTGAAATTGTCTGTCATTTTTTTTATATATACATAATTGTTTGTTACATAATTGTCTGAAGTCTGCAAATTGTTTTCATAAACTAAAGCTGATAAAAAGTCAAACAGAGAAGAACTGGATGCTGTGTTCCACATAATTCTACATCTAAGTTATAGTTATCACCCTAATAAACGGAAAAACTAAGGACTAAAATGCACATTTTGGAATGCTTAGTTATCTGTAAAAAGGATGTCCGGGTTCTCTTATCTCATACGAAATACAATAGTTACTATTACAGCCTATAAAGTCCACTGCTGAAAATAAACCTCCCATAGATTGCTCTATAGGAGGGATACTTCCATATTTGCCATGCGTGGCGAGCGGGTTGGCAACCGCGTTTTTTCTACAGACTTCAAAAAGGAACCGGTAATCAATTCGATTTTCTGTATTTTTATGTGTGTTACCTCATAACTTCTTACTGGATGAACCAGTTTCGATGATTCTTTTTTTATTTAAATGCTAGTGCTTCACATGTGGTCCCATATAAATTTGATCAAGGTCTGACCAATAGTTTTTGAGTTATTCTGAATAATTTATATTTAAGTCGGTTGTACAAAATTTTAAATTTTAAATTATCATTTCAGTCGTTATTAGGAAGACACTGCTGCCCATCTCTTAATTTATGGTGAACAAATCCATTAACTCTAACACCTATCCGACATTATGGCAACATGCGTTAGTCAAACCCATACCTAAGAACTCAAATCCTTTGTCTGAAAAAGACCTTCGGCCCATCAGTATTCTCCCCTGTGTCTCTAAAATTATTGAAAAAATTGTCGCAGAACAGCTAACTATGTATTTAGATAGAAAAAAATTCTACCGGAAATGCAGTCGGGATTTCGTAAGAACCATAGCACCACGACGGCCCTAGCTCAACTTACTGACGATGTACTAACCGCTCAAGATGAAGGAAAAGGCACAATACTAGTATTACTAGATTTTTCTCGTGCATTTGACTGTATAAATGTTTCCCTTCTCTTATCAAAGTTTCATTACTATGGATTCAGTAGCAGCGCAGTACAATGGTTCGATAGTTATTTTAAAAACCGACTACAAACTGTAGAACTGAGCGATGACCGAGGAACATTAATACGTTCGCAATCAAAAAAAATCAAAGCCGGTGCGCCCCAGGGATCGAACCTGACTCCAATATTGTTTTCAGTTTACAGTGCCGACTTAGTAAAAAACATTAAGCACTGTAAATATCATTTATACGCAGATGATCTGCAAGTCTACATGTCATGTAATCCGCGTGATACTCAAGAAGTCGTTAATAAAATCAACGAAGACCTCGAAAGTATAGCCGCGTGGTGCGACTCAAACTGCCTTGTACTAAACGGAACTAAATCTAAACTACTAATTATGGGTTCTAAAAATCAAATAAAAAATATATCAGAAAGAGGGGCATGCATCCAAATTCGAGGGGAAATCGTAGAACGTGTAAATGAGATTCGCAATCTGGGCTTACTAATGGATGACAAATTACAGTTTGAGAACCACATACTCAGTACTAGCAGAAACTGCTTTTATAGACTTAAGGTTCTTTATCAAATAAGGGAGTTTTTAAATTCGGATATTCGGGTAAAATTGTGTGACACTCTTGTCCTTTCGAAATTTAATTATATGGACATTGTATATGGCCCGAGACTTTTAGCGCGGTCGCGACGTCTAGTGCAACGTGTTCAAAATGCATGTGCAAGATTTAGTTTTACAATACCGCCCCGCACGCACGTTACCCCTTACATTAACAATGCCAAAATGTTAAAAATGGAATATCGCAGAAAACTACACATGGCAACTCTCCTATTCGGGGTATTAAAAAATAAAACACCTCCTTATCTTGCTGACAAACTCATATGGTCACGTGATGTAGAAACTTACAATACACGCACTAGAGGGAATACTCTCGTCGTGCCTCGTCACCGCACTCACGCTTTCCGAGGAAGTTTCAAATACGCCGCATCCAAGTGCTGGAACGATATACCGCCTCCTTTGCGAAATCTGAAAGCAGTACACACATTTAAAAATAAATATAGAACACAATTACTGCAAAGTCAGATTAACTTTGATCAAAGTTTATAGCGCTTTGCACGATTACGTACCTCATCATCATAGATTATTAACAACGGAGCATTAAAATCGTCCTTTTGAATGCGGCTTTTGTCTTCTTATATACTTTTATATTCTTCAATAATTACATTTTTTTTTTTACTAATTATCTGGTCATTTTATTATATAGCACTTTATAGTATTTTAATAATTTCCCTTTTGTAGTATATAGCCCATTATAGTATTTTAATAATCTCCCCTTTTGAGTGTTCGTATAGCCCTTCTAAGAGCGTCTGAAAGCAACATAAACGGGACGTGCTGTGTCGAAGTGGCATTCGACCTTGACCTCTACTCTCTCCCTCTCACTTAAGATAGTTACTGTTTCTTTCCCCCTTGTTGTGCATAATTCTGTCATGAGTATACGTATAGCACTGATTTCGGTAAGTCACTGGTTGGACACACTGAAAATCAGCGCCATGGAGAGAAAAAAAAAATTCATGGCATTATGCTGAGTGTGCTCCTGTTCCCAGATGACGCCTTGACACATATGAGTATTGGTATTGTATAGTTTGTAATATGTAGTATATTGTAATTTGTATTGTATAGCCAATATTATTTGTAAATTATGTGTTTCTTTTTTATGTTATCTGTGATGGCGTCATTTTGGAGAATAAACCTTTCTTTCTTTCTTTCTTTCTTTCTAATTTGTTTCCCTCCGTCGCCTTTTATGATACCCACGGGATAATATGGGGTATTGGATATTCCTACACCGCCACAACATTAATATTATCAATCTCGTGTTCCGTGCAAACGTTGTCCTTCTTCGATTGAGCTGAATTTTTGTACAACAACCATAGTACAGTGACAGTAGCCTAATGGTACGGTTCGGAATGCAAACTCAAATCATGGATTCGAATACGCTAATCGACTACTATTGTGAACCAGTCTTAACAAACAATTCTAAGCTTACTTAGAGTGGTTAACGGGAGTATTGGTAATGGTAATATCGTTACTAATGTACTTTTTTTAACACTCGTATTGCCACTTCAGCTTATTAATCCGTTGGGCTATGTCGGTCACTCTGGTTCTACTGCGGATATCCTCATTTCTAAGTCTATCACGCAGAGAAACTTCAAGCATAGCATATCTATCTTTTTGTAACTGCAAGAAGAATTATGGCAAATTTATCGAACTCGTGGCTCTACCACGCGCTCACTAGCGCTTTATATTGTAGCCAGGTTGTTTAAGTTCTAATAGTATCTACCCTATCAGTATTGTCAAGCCGAAAAGGCGTTGCAAACAGGTTGGATTTTCAGAGACACGTTGAAACGAAGTTACAATTTTTTTTAACTTCCCGCTTTGAAAATTAATAATTTTCATAAGTAGAAAGTTATAGATTTCGTTTTGAGGTCCTTTCCGTCTATTCTCGTGACTGGATATCTAGTCGCACGCGCGCGCGTGTATGTGAGTGTGTATGCGTGCGTGTGATTTTAACGCCCACCACGCTGAATAGCTTGGTTCTCGTTTAACCGATCATGCGGGTAGATCTGTCTATAACTTTGCCTTGGCATAAGGTCTAACACAACTGGTTACTCCGCCTACGCGGATCCCAGATGTAAAGGATCATGTACCTTCCCTGTTGGATCTTCTGCTGACCTCTCATCCGGACGGATATCAGGTCTCCGTCGATGCCCCTCTGGGCTCTTCGGACCATTGTCTGATCCGGAGTACAGTGCCACTCGCGCTCCCATCGCAGTTGCGATCTGCAGCTTGCCGCCGTGTTTGGCACTATAGGTCGGCCGATTGTGACGGGATGCGGTCTTCTTTTGCATCCTATCCTTGGGGGCGGGTTTGCTTCTCGCCGGATGATCCCAGCGTTGTTGCCGATTCTGTTGCTGATGTGGTACTTCAGGGTATGGAACTTTTTATTCCATCCTCTGTGGTGCCCATCGGAGGCAGATTCCAGCCATGGTTTGGTCGCTCCTGTAAAATAGCATCACGCTATAAGCAAGAGTGCTACCAGGCCTGGGCTGACGCGTCAACGTCCCGGGATGTAAATACCAGCACTCTTAAAAAGAAGTATAATTCCGCCTCCAGGTCCTTCTAAAGTATCATTGCCAAGGCAAAGTCAGAGCACATCGGCAGAATTGGCGAGAAATTAGTTCGCCTCCCTTCGGGAACACGTGCATTCTGGTCTCTCGCCAAGCCTCTCCAAGGGAACTTCAGTCAGCCATCTCTGCCATCTCTGCACAGAGTGGACAACTCACTGGCCCATGACACAAAGGAGAACGCCGATTTGCTAGGCTCTCTTTTTGCTTCCAACTCGACTCTAGATGACGGGGGGAACACACCGCCGACCATCCCGCGGCGTGAGTGCTCCATGCGGGAAGTGCTGTTAATACAGCGCTTGGTGCGTAAAGCACTCCTCTCCCTGGACATCAACACGTCGAGTGGGCCTGATGGAGTCCCGACTATTGTGCTGAAGACGTGTGCTCCGGAGTTGGCACCGGTTTTAACGCATCTTTTACGGTACTCCTACTCCCTAGGCGTAGTCCCGAACTCATGGAAGACAGCTTTGGTGCACCCGATTCCTAAAAAAGGCGACCGTTCAGATCCGTCCAACTACAGGCCTATCACTATCACCTCCTCGTTCACCAAAGTAATGGAAACTATTATTAACAGCCAGCTCATGCGGTACCTTGAGGATCACCAGCTGATTAGTGACCACCAGTACGGTTTCCGTCGAGGTTGATCAGCTGGTGATCTTCTGGTCTACCTGACTCATAGATGGGCGGAGGCAGTGGAGTCCAAGGGGGAGACGTTGGCCGTTAGTTTGGACATAGCGAAGGCTTTCGATCGGGTTTGGCACAAAGCGCTTCTTTCAAAGCTGCCTTCCTATGGGCTTCCCGAGAAATTGTGCAATTGGATCCATGCTCCGATTACAAGCCCATTAACGCTAGTGTTCCACAAGGCTGCGTGCTATCACCAACGCTGTTTCTTCTGCATATCAATGATATTTTGAAAACCAGTAACATTCATTGTTATGCAGACCACAGCACTGGTGATGCTTTATACACCGGCCGTGCCAATATTTCTCGGGAAAACGTCGCCGAGTACCGGAACAAACTTGTGTCTGAAGTCGAGACTTTGTTGAACAAAGTCTCAGACTGGGGGCGACTAAATCTAGTCCAGTTCAATCCCCAGAAGACACAAGTTTGCGCGTTTACCGCTGAAATGCAATACTTTTGTCGTATCTCCTCAGTTTCAAGGTACTCCCCTTGTTGCCTCAGCCAGTATCGGAATCCTCAGCGTCGATATATCGAGTGACGTGCAGTTTCGTGGTTACTTGAAGAGAAGGCCAAATTGGCCTCTAAAAAGCTTGGCGTGCTGAGCAGAGCGGGACAGTATTTCATGCGGGCACACTGCTTGCAACTTTACAAGGCGCAGGTTCGGCTTCACATGGAATACTGTTCCCATCTCTGATCATTGATACTTTTACCATCTCCCATTTTAGATATATCGGGAGCATTTGATAATGCGTGGTGGCCGATGATACTGCTGAAGACCAAGCAAGGGGGGATTCCACCTAATGTCTACCGTATGTTGGTGAATTATTTCATCAACAGGCGAGTGGGCATATTCGTGGGTGAGTGTGTTGAGTGGAAACGCTCAACCATGGGCTGCCCCCAGCGATCGGTCCTTGGACCGACCTTGTGGAATTTACTGCTGGATGATTTGTTGAGGCTGCCATTTCCTCTTGGTACGAAAATGCTGGCGTACGCAGATGATGTGACACTTCTGATAGAGGCGAACTCTAGAGCAGAAATAGAGAGAGCGGCCAAATCTGCACTGGAGCTGGTATCGTCGTGGGGTGAGAGGAACCGGTTGTCCTTCTCCTCCGCGAAGTCATGTACCATGACCATCAAAGGCAAGTTCCAACGACCACCTGTTATCAGGATGGGGCTGGAGTCGATAAAAAGCGTAATGTCGGCTAAGGTATTAGGTGTCACGATAGACAATAGTCTATTTTTCATTTAGCATGCCAAGGATATAGGAGAAAGGGCTGGGAAATGCTTTGGGAAGATGTCGCGGGTGTCGGCTTCTTCTTGGGGCGTGCGCTACCCGGCCCTTCGTGTTCTATATAAGGGAACATATGTCCCAGTAGTGACTTACGCTGCGTCCGTTTGGGTTGATCGGGTGGGGAATTATACAGTGCGCACGGCACTGCTTAGAGCGCAGAGATCTTCACTCGTGTTGCTGACAAAGGGCTACAGGACGACAAGTACTGCGGCACTTCCGGTGTTAGCCGGCGTCCTACCGGCTGACCTGGAGGTCATACGTGCGGGTAGGACTTGTCGGATGCGTAGGAATGCAGATAACGGGGAGTTGAGCAGGCGCAAGCGCGAAATTTGGGTTGAAGTTGTGAATGCATGGCAGGAACGGTGGACGAATGAGACGAATGGCAGAGAATTATTCCGCTTTTTCCCGGACGTGGCGGTGCGACTCAATGCTAATTGGGTCGTGCCGGACTATCAAGTCTCGCAGATGCTCAGTGGGCATGGATGTTTCAGAAAGAGACTGTACGATATGAAATTGGCTGAATCGGGTATGTGTGAGTGTGGTGAGGCCTATGAGGATAGGCACCATGTCCTGTAGGAGTGTAAGTTGTATGATGACCTGCGATGTAAGATGATGGATGGAATTGTACGCGAAAGGGAAGGTCCCGTGTTCTACCCGGAACTTGTGGACGGTGGGGTGAACTTTGGCCGGCTGCGCGAGTTTGCGCATGGATGGCACGCAAGAAGGACGGCAATGGAAGGAAGAAACGTAAAAGTAGCCGAAGACCAGCCCGGAACTGAAGCCGTGATGTGTACGTCCAGCCCAGAAAGGGAGAGTGACACTACGGGACAAGGATCAGATTAAATAACTTGTAGAGAGTCAAGAAAGTGCACGCGGGAAAGAGCCCAGAGCAAGTACCGCGTGCATCTCTCGAGATTCGGCCCGTATAACCGTGAGGTTGGTGGGGCCATGGGAGGTGGAGGGTTGTTCCCATCTCTGGGTAGGGGCTCCCCAGTGCCAGCTCCTTCAACTTGACCGCATCCAGCGCAGAGCGGTTCGAATCGTCGACTACCGAGTTCTTTCCGATTGGCTTGACTCACTGGCACTGCGTAGAGATGTTGCATCTCTTTGCGTATTTTATCGCATCTACCACGGGGAGTGCTCTAAGGAATTGTTTGGACTAATTCCAGCCACTCAATTTCACCATCGCACATCGCGACAAAAGTCGCGATACCAATCATACCATCTGGATGTTTGGCGGTCCACCACTGTGCCATTCAGAAGAAGTTTTCTCCCTCGCACAACTTCCTTGTGGAACCGATTACCACCAGCGATTTTTTCGACTTAGGTACCTTCAAGAAAAGAGCCTACTCCTTTTTAAAAGGCCGGCAATGCATCTGCGATTCCCCTGTTGTTGCAGTTGTTCATGGGCGGCGGTAGTCACTTACCATAAGGTGAGCCGCATGCTGGTTTGCCTCCTCTCCTATAAAGAAAAAAACAAAAATTAAATTGACTTAAAAATTAGATAAGCGGGAAGTTCCAGGGATGGCCTGCAGGGTCAACCGTTTTTCAGATTTCTTAATATACGAAATACTAGCAATGCTAATAGCATTAATTATATTCGCTTTAATGACTCCTGGTTGACTTAAATGATTGTGTGACTGAATAAGTGGTTCTAGACAGTAGCATAAATTAAGAGTAGAGTTTTTTTTTAATTTTATTTTCAGTACCAACAAGCGCTAAGTCACTAGGTTACAACTGCTGTATGAAATTTACAGCGCCTGGCGTAAGTTTAGCAGTACGCCAGCAAATGGGTTCGATCGATAATTTTGTTAACTGCAATTTTTAGTACTGATTTGTCACGTGCTCGCCGATGAATTACAACTTTAAGGAGGAACATGTATGTATGAGATATAAAAAATAAAATTCTAAGTCGGCTGACATTCCCTTGCCCTAAAACCCTCTCAAAAATGAAAGGTAATCGATGCCCAGCGGTGGGACTATACAAGTTGTGTCCTTATTTTTTATTTTATTAAAAAAAAAACGTTAACACACACTAGAATTTTCTCATGTATCGTGCAGTGAGTTTAAATACATAGATTACATAAGAACAAACATCCAGACCCGGAACAATTACTCGTAGACCATACAAATACTTGTTCCGTGCGGGATTCCTTTGAGATATGCCGCCGAGACTGAAATATCGTTTAGGACGACATTATTGTTATTTGGGGTATTTATGGATAAATCTCATCTGGTTGGGCTGAATATGTACTGTATAAAATAAAATGATATAGTATATATTAAATATCGTCAAATATGGATAAAAAAACGAGCGAGCCTTACAGTACTCGCATAAGATGTGTGACAAATTACATCTCTTCATCAATATTATATTCGTAAAAAATCAAAGTAGTATCGACAACAAGACTTTTTCTACCCACCAAGTACAAGTAGTAGCACAGAATAGATAATATGTTAGTAGTAAGATCGCTACTCGTGCGTTTTAAAGTCAACAAATTATCGAGTCACAAAGTTTTATAAGTTACTAGCAGATCGCCCTGGCTTTGCCCGGGTTGAACAATTATCTATATAGTTATAATATATTTCAGATTTAGCATATTAAATATAACTTAAAACTTCTTCATATAACACATTTTTTATTTTATTTTCTGCGGCTTTAATATAAATTGGTTCAATATATTTCCTGACCTAGAAAGACCAATATATAACTGTCCGTAAGTAAAACAATCATCCCTTAAGTCAAGTTCAATATATTTTTATGTGTGGTTTTGGGATTTTTATAAAAGCTTTTAGAAAAATTTACTTCGCAAATATCCGCGTTATAAAATAAAATGATGTGTCTTACCTAGTATGAAGAGCACCTCCCGCCCTCCCTCAATTGCGTGCACTATCCCCGTCACCACTAATCCCAGCACCGCTACTCCCTACACCACTACACTAGGCCTAGTGATTCATACTAGGTAAGACACATCATTTTATTTTATAACGCGAATATTTGCGAAGTAAATTTTTCTAAAAGCTTTTATATAATGGATTTCCGCAAAGTAACGCCTGATTCTTTTAATTAATTTGGGATGTTTGATGGTGATGGCAATTTTTTTCATTGGAAACTGTAATCACCTAAATTGGAAAGCTAAATCTGTAGGGATCAATCTGTGGGAATGGGGGGAATATGAGACAACTGACCTGCCCCTGGTCCTATAAGAATAATACTTGCAATCACATTTTACTTAGTGATTTTACTTGAAATCTAGTTCTATTACACAGATTAGGCAGATTCAGGTTTCACAATAAGGTTATGGGAATAACGACTTTAATTGTCAGAGTATGAGGAGGACGTCCTGAAGAGTCAAGGGAGTTAAGGAATTCCTGTGGGTAATGCACAGCGTCCTCTGTATCTAATACTTGTTCATTGATCTGAGTATTCTTTCTAATATTTGTTCATTGATCAACAGAATTTCTTGACGAAACTGTTGCCCTTTCGCACATCCATGTGTAATCTTTTTCAGAAATACTCTCAATTGCTGGGTCGAAAAGAATTAAATCATTCAGACGTGAGATAGACTTTTCTAACTCATCTATTTTAATAAGTCCATCTTCTTTAGATAATTTCCCATCACCTACTTATAATAAAAAACTTGCGAAATGCGTATTTCCCTTTTCTAAATTGGCTGTCATGTTTGTTCTTAAGGTGAGTGATTGTACAGATCTCCATAAAGGAGACGCCTTTAAGTAAGCTTTAAGTATATCTGCACGTTTCTTTAGGAACAACAGGAAGAGTTTAATGAGTCACCGGCGATTTTTCACACATTTAAAAATTCATAACTCCGAAAATATTAACTTTATTGTAAAAAGTCATAGAACCTTTTCTATTTGCATTTCATCAAAAAATATCTCGTGTGAAAATAACAATTTTTTGCAATTAAAAAAAATATATTTTAAACAATAATTATGGTGTTGCCCCATTGCAACATGCATTTATATCATCAGTAGGATAATTAGACGAGAATCGCATAAAAATTGAGGTGGAATAGTTTTCGATACTCATGCGCTGATTCCTCCTGGACTAAGTGTTTTATCTGTGCTAATTAATGTTCACATCTTAAACACAATGAATTTCCACAAAAGTCCGATTCTATAAAAGCAGAACCCGAGACATCGCAGCCATATATTCTAACGACTTCCCCATGCGGTTATAAAAAGCCAGGAAATTGTCATTCATCTATGCGTGAAGCGCTCATGAATTATGTATTCCTGGAGCTAGTCCGGTAACAGAACGTCGGTATTCTGTTCGTAAGCCAGCGTAATGAAAGCTACCTAGGACTTAAATGCATTTATACAGACGCATTGTCAGAAGTTTCGTATCCTTTTTCTTCGGCGACCAATATTATTTTATTTTATTGGTATATTTATAAAGTAACTTATAATATTTTATTACTACTATCGAAGATCATAAACGTAATATTTATTTGTAAGTAAAACTAAAGTCTTCTTAACCTAAGACAGGATCGTTTGACAGCACATGAACAAAACAGCAGTGATTCAAGTAAGACCTAAATACTAGCAACAAGCACAAGTTTAACTAGTTCCTCGACTCCAAAGCGTCAATAATTCCTTCATGGGGCAAAGTACACGCTTTTTCAATAAAATCTCTGAGATTTTATTATGCCGGCCTCATCTATCAAAAAGTTTAAATTTTTTTAGGCAAATACTGTTCAGTAGAGTGTGATTGATGATAACCACTGGGAATGAGGTGATCGCTACCATGCTTTTTCTAAATGTTTTCATACGAATTATATGAAATATTATATTGCTAATAATTATTTTTCAATGTCCTGCTGGATTTGTTGCTGGTTCTTTCCAGGACCGAGGTTATTTCTGAACCATTAGTAAAGCTTAAATGACTTTCAATAAGTGTTTATGTAAACTATACTGAATAACAATGGTTCTATTCTATTCTATTTATTATACATCTATTCTACGTATTTTCTTCTATCAGCAGAAGCCTTCACAACGCTAGCCTGGCCTCTGTGCAACAAGGATGTGCACCGCTTTAGCATAGTCTTGTAAAAGCAGTACAAAATCAAGCATTAGATATAGAAAAGAATCCGAAAATTCAACAAATTATGACCTTAATTTTTAATATTGCAAACATACCATAATATGTGCCATTCCTTGTGGCAGCAGTGCAGCAATGGACTTTTGATGAGCTGTATTATGGTGATGGATTTTCTTTTGAGTATTTAATGTTTTAACTAAAAGTTATGTCTTTCAGACTGAATTTCAGTCACGGCAGTTAATCTCAAGTGCCGGAGGATATGCACATGCACAGGTGCACTCTCTATTCGTTTACTCTCATAGTCCGATGGGATAGTAATCCGACACGACCGGAGGGAGATCAGGCGCAAGATCCACGGCTTTACGTAATTTACTAGGCACGGTGTGAAAACACGGACAACTTCCTGACTCAGGGATGCTATTGAAAAATTCTTGACAGAAAAACCTCTTAACCAATTTGGGTCCAACCAGTTTACGACCACTATACCAACGAGGCAGTCATGCTAGAACTCTAAATGCTTTAACTGACAATTTTTTTATTTATAATCTTTTTTTACACATAAAATTTCTTGACAGAGAAACCTAATAACCAATTTGGGTCTGACCAGTTTACGACCACTATACCAACGAGGCAGTCATACTAGAACTCTAAATGCTTTAACTGACAATTTTTTTATTTATAATTTTTTTTACACATAGAAATTCTTGACAGAGAAACCTAATAACCAATTTGGGTCCAACCAGTTTACGACCACTATACCAACGAGGCAGTCGTGCTAGAACTCTAAATGCTCTAACTGACAATTTTTTTATATAAAATTCTTGTCAGAAAAACCTAGTAACCAATTTGGGTCCGATCAGTTTACGATCACTATACCAACGGGGCAGTCATACTAGAACTCTAATGCTCTAACTGACAATTATTTTATTTATAATATATTTTTGTTATATGTATAAATTGTGAAATGTCAAATGTAATTTAATAAATATTTGGGCGCCTATCACCTTTTTTTTTGTAAAAACTAGTATTTAAATCTATGTTTCAACTAAAACCTTAATAGGTCTAATTAAAATCTCTGAGCGAATAGTGTTCAAGTATATTATTTAAATATAAAGCAAACATTTATTTTATTATATACAATATTACAAACTATAATAATAATAAAAAAAAACTAAAACAAAAAACTTAAATTATCATATAGTCCTACTCCCCGCGGTATATATATTATAATATAAAGTAGTATATTAATAATTTAAATTCACATAGATAAAATATTCTTCAAATCCAATTACCTTATAGCTTGGGATAAATTTCAGAATTACGTGATTCGATTTATTTGAAGAAACAAATAACGGCTGAAGTCGATTGTAATTATTTGAACTAAATGTGCTTATGAAAATGATGCATAAAATAACACAAATTACAATTATTTAATAGTAATATGATATTAAAGAACATTTAATGAAATAAATTAATATTAATAATCATTTATTATATTAATAATTTCGACGGCTCCGTGACGCAGTGGCTTATCAACGAATTGAAACGCTGAGGACTTCAGTTTCAAATCTCGCACCTGCTTGTCCTTGTCAAAATTATGTATGTAAACAGCTCCCACTATACTATATACTGATATAGGAAAATCCTAGTGTAGATGTAACTTTTTCTTTAAAAAAATAAAAAGAAAAGAAAAAGGAAAAGTCCACAGCTGAACATTGATTAAATAGAGGTGTAACCTACATGTTCGTACGTTACAGATACTTGTAGCCACGGCTCTAACAACATTTGCTACAGACTTAAAAGCCTTTCTTTGTACTTAAGAACAAGCTCGTTCAGTTATTGTTTTAGGTTGCAATGCGGACATAATAAATTGGGTTTACGAATGTAGACTTTAAATCAAACTATTTGACGCGGGTAGCTGGCACGGTAAATATGCCGTGCAGTTGTATTTTCATTTACCGCAGTTCCGGTTTTTAGAAAAATAGAAAACAAACTAAACTTCAAATTACGTAGACAAAGTGCGCAAATAAATAATGACAGCATTTTCTCAATCACATTAAATAAAAATAAGTGTTAGGTTGTCGTAAACAATCGTTGCAGTTAACTAAAGGAGTTACGGAGAATCGACCGTAACTCAGTACGCTAAAAAATCTTTGATATATGGCATTATATTTTTTGCAACCACATAAGTGAATGCTGTGCGCTATAGACGCCTTCATCTAACATCAATTCACAATTCAAATGCAGGTAAGTTGACACTCCTGAGGACTAAAATGGAATGCCTTAGCCCACTGCATAGTTTAATACACTTCTAAGTATCGATTTATCACTTGTGAGTTCTGAATTTTCTAAAGTGATTGAAAGTGTTGCTATTAATTTCTATGTTGAAAGACAATTTTATATATTTTTAACCAACTTAAAAAAGGAGGAGGTTCTCAATTCGACTGTATTTTTTTGTATGTGTTACCTCAAAACTTTTTTCTAGGTAAACCGATTTCGATGATTCTTTTTATATTTGAAAGCTGGTGCTTTTCATGTGATCCTATATAATTTTGATCTGACCAGTAGTTTTTGAGTTATCCTTAATGATGCGTATATAATTGACTTCGACTACATTGATGATGTTCTCATTTTATTCATATTGAAGTCGGTTGTACATCTTTTTTAATTTTACCACTTGTTTCTTAACACTTATCATCATCATCATCATGATGCGGCAGCCCACTGCCCTCCAGCCCTCTTCCAAGGCGCGCCACTTGACCTTAACCTTCGGTTTTACCCACACAGTTGCTATCAGCTGTCTTACGCAAATCGTCGCTCGTTCTAGCCTAGGGGCACTCACACTTCGTCTATGCCTGTAAATGAAAATAATTATGTCACTCCTTCTAGAATTCCTGTGGTTGTTCTATCTGTTTATGGACAGTAGTTTCTGGGTGGTAGGACTGCTCTCTGCCGAGAAGTTCGTCCGGGTAGGTACCAAACCCTAACCTATCTCTGCCAACTAACGGTAGCTGGTATAGTTTTATTAAAGGCTGCGAAATATTCCATCTTAGTCATCAGAGGTAACAACGCATCTGTAGTCTTCTTTGTTTTGAAGTTGGCTGCAGTAGCCACATAATAATCGGCGGACTGTTAGTTCGCTTGTGACTTCAGTTTTATTCAAGTATCACACCCTTACCTATTTCTGCCACCAACTAACGGTAGCTGGTATAGTTAAAGGCTGCGAAGTATTCCATCTTAGTCATCAGAGGTAACAACGCATCTGTAGTCTTCTTTGTATGAAGTTGGCTGCAGTAACCACATAATAATCGGCGGACTGTTAGTTTGCTTGTGACTTCAGTTTTATTCAAACACAAATTGAAAATAGAAGAACGTGGATTAAAGATGGGTGAGCGAGCCGTCAAATGCCTCTTGTACGCCAACGATAAAGTTTGCGTCATATACGGACATGTTTCAAATGATGGTTTCATCAATGAAAAGAATCCGAGTGAAAACGTAATTTACATTACACAATTACATCACATACACAAAAAATGACATTTTAATGTAATTTTATTACACGTAACTGTTTATTAAATGTATTACAGCAATATCACTTCTGTTGAGGGAGGGGCCTGGTGATCCCATATCACAGGGAAACCTAGTTTGGGCACCAGTCTCCCATCTAGATCTTACTTAGCTAATATTTAGTTGTATAGTTTATTGTTACTTAGTTTATTGTGATGTACTGATCAAATATGCGGGAGAAAATAAATACCAATTATTATTTTGGGGTATCTATAAAATTTTCTCATCTGGTTGGGCAGTATAAATATATAATTGTAAATGAAAATGGTAAACATACATAAATATGAATAAAATAAAATAAATACATAAAAAATACATAAATATATAAAAACCCAACCAGATGGAAGCCCTCGGCAGGGGAGACCAGACGGCCGAGGGTTAGGGGGAAAGGGAAAGAAACCGGCGGACGATGCGGGCGGTATCGAGGAGCACCGCCTTCTGCATTTGAGCCTGGAGCGGTCCGTCACGGAGTCCCAGTCGCCTCAGATGACCCGGGAGGCTGACTGGGATTAACCCGTTCGCAGAAACGACCACAGGAATAATTTCGGCCGGCAGACCACCCCACATGCCGGTAACCTCGTGAGCCAGGTCCAGATATTTTGTCACCTTATCTGTTTCGGCTTTCACGAGGTTCTCGTCATAAGGAATGGTAATGTCGACCAAAAAGATCCTTGACTGTGCCCGGTCCATCAGCACAATATCAGGCTTATTCGCAAGAATAGTCCTGTCTGTGATGATGGCCCGGTCCCAGTAGAGCCTGGCGCGGTCATTTTCGAGCACGGCTTCCGGCAATTACTTATAATACGGCAGTTTCCGATCCACGAGGCCGTATTTCAGAGCGAGCTCCTGGTGTAGAATCCTGGCTACTAGATTGTGTCTGTGCAAATACTCAGAGTTAGAAAGCGCCGAACAACCGGAGATGACATGCCTAAGTGACTCACCGGGATGGCGACAAGCTCGACAGATGTCGACGGCGCCATCCTTTAGGATGTATCTCCGATAATTGTTGGTCTTAATAACCTGATCCTGTATTGCACAGACAAAACCCTCGGTTTCCCCAAAGAGGTCACCGAAACGTAGCCAGTGAAGGGAGGCGACTGTGTCTACGAAAGGCTCATGTAGAGCCTTGTAGAACCTCCCGTGGAGCTCCTTCTCCTTCCATACGGCCTCCCGGTCGGAAATGCACTGTACTGCTGGGTCTTGCCATTGCTCGTTGGCTAAGGATAGAGGAGTCAGTCCTTTATCACAAGAAATAACGTCCCTATAGTATGGATCATCCGCTCTCGTCAGAAAGTAATTACGGAGGCTGCACACTTCGCGATTATGCATGGTAAGCGCGCTTAAAAAGCCGCGCCCACCATGCTTCTGCGGCAAGTACAGCCTCATTACTGACGATCTCGGATGATGCATCCTGTGGGACGTCATTATAGTGCGGACTTTTCTGTCCAGAGCGTTTAGTTCGGTCTGAGTCCACCTAAGTATGCCAAAGGTATACATGAGAACAGGCATGACCCAACCGTTATATGCGTGCGTCTTATTCACACCGGACAAAAGGCTGTTAAGCACTTTGGTCAAGCGTGCATAAAACACATCGCAAACTGACTGTTTCATACCCGCCTCATCTACACCGATGTTCTGTGACATACCCAGGTATCGGTATGTTTCAGCCTCGGAAAGGGTCCTTATGCTGATGGGCATAGATAAATCTATGCCCTCAGAGTTAGCAACCCTACCCCTTTCGACATGGAGGACCGCACACTTATCCGTCCCCAGCTCCATTCCAATAGAATTGCTAAAATCACAAGTGATGTTTAGCAATTCCACAAGATGAGAGCGACTGGAGGCGAATAACTTGAGATCATCCATATAGAAAAGGTGGGTCACTTTTGTACCTCCCCTCCGAAGCTGAAATCCTCTCCCGGAGCCCTCCAGTAAGGTACTGAGAGGGTTCAGAGAGAGGCAGAACCAGATTGGACTCAGACAATCGCCCTGGAAGATACCCCTTCTTATCCTTATGTGGTTCTCCGCAGCCGTCATCCGCTCGCCTAGATGACAAAGGATCGTACTCCACTGCCCCATACACTGCCCGAGGAAGTCTCTAACTGTACAGTCAACCTTGTACAGCTCGAGGACCCTCTTCAGCCATGTATGAGGCACCGAGTCGAATGCCTTTTTGTAGTCTATCCAGGCGGCGGATAGGTTCCGACGGTTGCGTTTAACCACTTTGCCAATGACCGCGTCAATGAGGAGTGGTTCCTTGGTTCCACGACCACCGCCCCGACATCCAATTTGAGCGCGCGACATCACCTGATTTGAGTTCAGGTGACGAGTGATTCTCGCGCTCAAAATGGATGTTAGTGTCTTATATATCGTGGATAGACACGTGATGGGGCGGTATTTGCTCGGGTCTATGGTATCCCGGTCTTTAGGAACCAAGTGAGTGATCCCAGTAGTGAAGAGGCTCGGGAGCGACTTTTGGTCGAGAGCCTCTTGAAATTGTCGGGCGAGCACAACGTGACACACCACGAACCCCTTCAGCCAGTAGTGATGCAGCCCGTCGAGCCCCGGACTTTTCCAGTTCGGGGCCCTTCGGACCGCCTCAGCTACATTGTCCGGCGTTATAATGACGGGGTCCACGGGCGTAAGATTCGCACACTGACCCACCACAACTTCCGTCCAAGGGCCCTCTCTGTGGTTTACGGGCTCTGACCACAGGCCGCGCCAGAATGCGACAGTGTCGGCCTGATTCGGTGCTTGGCCCGTTCCACGTACCATTGGTCGCTCCAATGATTTATATAGCCTCTTCTGATCACTCTGGAAGAGACGATTCTGGTTGAACCGTGTCGACCTCTCGGTATATCGCCGAATCCGCTTCCCCCAAGCAGCGATTCTCTGCTTCAGGTCGTCTATGCGCTCCGTCAGTTTTTGCGTTATATCCGGCTGGGACAAACTGATGTTTGTCCCAGCAAACGCCATCCTGACGGTGCGCACAATTCTCGGCCTATTATTGCCCGACCTGAAGCTTATCAGCCTGCCGATGAGGGCCCTTGCCTTTGCGATACGGTCCTCAATCCTTCTTCTCCAGGCTGGGATGGCGCTACTTTGTCTAGTAGCGCGTCCAGCCTTGGGAAGTTTGGCGCCAATAATACGGCAAACTGCCAGTGCGGCGCCAAAAAGAATTGAGTCCGTCTCGCAAAGGTCCCGGCTGGCTTCCAAATAGGTCACCAGCATTGGGTTGAGAGCCCTCACGACAGCCCGATTCCGCTTGCTTAGGGGTATGCGCGGGAGTCGCGGTCGATTTTCGAGAGGCGTACTGCGCGTTTCCACAATCGCCTCCTCCAATTTACTCCCCATCTGCTCTAGTTCTTGGGTGACCATTCCATCATCGCCTGAATCAACCAGAGCAGGGAGATCCATGGCGCCCTCTAAATGTGGCTGCTGGTCTGTGGCCTGAAGAGCCGCATCCCCAGCTATAGCCGGTTCAAGCCAATTATTATTATTATTATTATTATTATTAAACGAAGATTTTCTTTTTACTTTTTAAAAACGTTACCCCCACACTAGGATTTTCTCCTGTGTCGTGGAGGCAGTTTACAAACGTAAATTGCAAGAGGACAAACATCCAGACCCCGTACAATTATTTGTAGGCCATACAAATACTAGTTCTGTGCGGGATGTGCGAACCCGCGGCCCCCAGCGCAACAACTGATTGCTAAGCCACTGCGCCACGGAGATGGTGTCGCAGTTGGTGTCACTTCTTAAATATTATATCGACTTCGCCAACGCCAAGCGCGGGGTGAACTTTTTTCTTTTTTTTTCTTAATTTGGATCACCAACAGATAAAACCCAACACTGAGACAAACATAGAATGACACACTGCCTACATGTTACGTGTTCATTCTCCTACAGGTAAGCACAACTTACATAGATAGCGAAGTGAAAGGAAACAGATGCTATTGTGCTAATAAATATACACAGTTACATGAAATCGAGATTCGGTACAGCTACAATTTGTGGATTTAATGCTTTTAGTCTATATTACAAAAATCTATTAATTATAATGTGTGAAATTTTTGTGGATTAAACACTTAAAAGTAGATGTGACGGAGCATTATTATTAAATAATAATTAAATTCACTATAAAGTCATTTAAAAAAATCATTGATATAATATAATAAACAATTAAAAGACATTAAAAAACAAAGTTAAAAAACATTCATTTCGAATATTAATGTATTATAGTATAGTAATGGCTAAATATTGTCTTTAAAAAAAATTTTAAATTTTAAAACACTTCTTAAAATGTTAAAAATGTTGTAAATTATAGAAAGACAAGTCGATTATGTTACAATAATAAAGATAATTGTGATAAATAACATTCGTAATATAACTGAAAGATGGGTCATCAATGGTAAATTCGATAATACTACCGTGTACCAAGCCACCAAGATACGTGAACGGGTTACTGAGAATATACAAACCAAACGCTCCACTACGTCCCATAGTAAGCCAGATCGGTTCACCAACTTATAAGTTGGCTCTACACTTGGCAAAATTCTGTCACCGCTGAGAGGACAAACCAGATTACAAACAATTCGTACCATTTTTTTTTAGCGAGATAGACCTACATCTGGCTGACAATGAAACTATGGTCAGTTTTGATGTTCAGTCACTATTTACATGCTTACCTATTGAAGAATGTAACTCAATATTAACCTGGAAGGTAGAAGAATACAACATGCATACAGAATATGGAGTATTACTCAAACACCGCCTTACATCTGGCTATCTATTGTGAAAGGAGAAGTTCTACAAGCAAGTAGATGGAGTAGCGATGGGCTCACCTGAATCTCCCATTGTCGCTGATATTTTCATGGAAGATTTTGAGTAGAAAGCCCTTCTTACTTTACTACCTTCAGCCGTAGCCGGGTGTCATCGGGACGTCAAATATGTCAGTACCGTCTCCCCCTCCTTTAGAGTGGACGCTACCTTAGATCACTCGAAGAGTGAGGTTTTTGGGTTTTTCCTATACCTAAGTCCTTTGTCGGCCAACGGTATTGAGTTTGAGGAGTGCGCGAAACGCCGCGTATTTTATAGTACTTTTGTTTCATATGAAAAACACATACTAAATTTCTCCTACAAATAGTTGCAAATTTGGAATTGATCACTATATTTTATGCTTGAAATAACTTTCTTTAAATATTTTTCCCAGGTCAGTGAGCTTCAGTAGTTGATTTTGATAGATTGTAATGAGCGTAATTTTAGAAACTATTAGATTTCGTCAAAACATCGTCATCTACTTAGCGGGTCTAAGAATCGTTGTCGTTAAGTGACTTCGTAAAATGATATTTGTGAGGTATTATAAAATATAAAATAAATATTAACTTATTAAATATTATTAGGTATTCAAGAATAGAAATGGAATATTCGTAAACTGCCAGCACATTATAAAAATACACCTAGTCAGGTCATAAGTATTGTCACACAGTAAAAACTTTTCTTTTACAATGCTGGCCACAAAAAAGTTTATTGAATTCGAATTTCGAATTGTTCATGAAAATAAAACTATATACTTTTTAGAATTTTACTCATTTTAAAATATGGAGTGGACGCTTAAAGAAGACAGTGTTGCAGTTATTGCGTTGCATCGTTGCGGTTACGCGCCAATTCAAATTTTAGACATACTGAAAAATTTGAATATAACCAAAAGATTCGTTTATCGTACCATCAAACGATACAATGAAGACTCTAGCGTAGATGACAGGTCAAGAAGTGGTCGCCCTCGGTCTGTTAGGACTCCAGCAGTGATAAAAGCTGTGAAGGCGCGAATTCAAAGAAATCCCAAACGTAAGCAGAAACTGTTGGCCCTTCAGATGGGGTTAAGCAGAACCACGGTGAAAAGGGTGTTAAATGAAGACTTAGGGCTTCGAATAAACTTTAGTGTCATAAGAATCTATGTTTTGTTAAGTTCATTTTGGTATATAAATGGTTACATAATGAATAAACTTGTTTCAATTATTTTATATTAAACATGTGAGAGAATTTATGACCTGACTAGGTATATTTCGTTATAATTTCTGTTATTTTTAAATTTAAATTTTTGAAGAATAACTGTGTCTAGATAGGTATAACAATTTAAACAAAAATCTTGGAGATGCTCGCGCCGCACAGTGGCTTGCTTTGTGGTGGCCTTGTCAGTGATTTTACAGTGGCCGTTGATAATAATATGTCAGCACGTGTCGCTATGTTCAGAAGTAAACAACATTTTTAGAAATGTTAAATTTAGTAAGTTATTTGATTTGAAGCTCTAAAATTCTATACAAAGCGACCAAAAAACAATTCTTTATCATAATTGCCATGTCTATATGTGTACACCTATATTTTCCTGAAACGACCAACGGGATTTTTGTTACATACCGTATAAATGAGTTTTCTTAGCTTATTAGCCACTGTATGAACTGAAACTATAACTTCTAAAACGCTTTTTGCTTTAGTTTGCTGCCAGGAACACGATGTGCGTTTTCCATTTAAAGTTTTCAATTAAGTGGTTCGCTGTAATTGCATTGAGTTAGTCAGTTGCAGTTCCGATTACATTGTGTTATATATTAGATTGGATATTGTAGTGGCATTCTATTGACTTCTAAAGAACAGAATGGGACAAAAGTGAAGAGGAAGAATTGGCCATTCGACTACTTTTGTGAACAACTCCTAGAACAATAATTTAAAACTTATGTACAGTGGTTAAGTTTAAAAAATAATATTAGGTTAATTAGTATGTTCATTGTGCAGTGGCGGTGAAAGAATATCCACTACCCCATTTCATCCCGTGGGTGTCGTAAAAGGCGACAGAGGGAGATTTAAATAGAAGATGGGCAGCAGTATCTTCGTAGTAAGAACTTAAAATTATAAAAACTGCGGTTGCCTACCCATTTGGCAAACGTAGAAACTATGTCCAATATCTCCCTATGAAGTATCTATGGGGGAGGCCTATATGTTCAGCAGTGTAAATATAATTCAAATCTCTATAATTTGCTATGCTTTGTAGCCCAGTAAAACAAGCCTTTATAAATTATTTAACAATCATTGATGCTTCAGTTTCTACATACTAACGGCCTTACTTACAATCGTTTATTAATCGCTTACTTAACTTACACGAGTATAAATCATATTATACCTTTCTCTTTCTATTGTCATTTAGTGAAGTGCGAAAGAGAGAGAGAGAGAGAGAGAGAGAGAGACAGAGAGAGAGAGAGAGAGAGAGAGAGAGAGAGAGCAATTTTGAGCACTTCGTAAATTGTAAATGTTAAGCCGAGGCTAAGTTTGAATATAATAAAGAAAACACTTTGTTTCAATAAGTGAGGCATGGGTTGACGGCAGATGCAATGTTTATTTTTTAGTATTCATTAGGAAGATGCTGCTGTTCATATGTATAAATAAAAATCAATTGCCGCATGTATGAAAGATCATCACTTGAGATCGGCTGAACCTGTTTTGACGAAATTTTTGTATGCGTTTGTGTTGGTCCCTGGATGGAATAGACTCAAATCAGGACCTTGCAGGGGGCGCTGATCTCAATACCCAGATATTACCAGTGCGAAGCTGGAGCGAATCGCTAGTATATTATAAATGTGTAAATTATAATATTATCACTGTCTAAATAATATAATTTAAATGCCTGTAAAAATATATAAATTGTATTATGGTATGTAGCAAGAAATGCTATTGTTCTTAACATCATTAAATTTTAAAGAGATAAGTCGCAACTTTGAGTGACTTTTATAAATTCCTTGACAGAGCAACTTGATAAATAAAGAAGGTAGTGTTGCCGTACATTATTCACTGTCATAACTTCGGTGCACTCTAAGTTATTACTATTTACAACAACAGAATACATCTTTTATATTATAATTTCACTGATATTATTCGTAAATTTCGTATTACGCTAGCACTCCGGGTTCTATTCCATCCGGCACTTACAATATCAATAATAAGCATTTATTATTGAAGTTATTAATTGAATTTTAAATGTGATTTACTACGTACTTAGCGGTGAAGGAAATCATCCAATCTACTATGAAAAGTCAGAATGTGTCAAAAAGGCACGTATGACAATTCATAATGCTGTGTTACTCCCTACTTTAATGTATGGTATATGTAGTTTAAGTTGGGAGTGGCAGCAGAAGCACCAGAGTAGAATAAATGCTGTAGAAATACAGTCCTTAAGGAGTATGCTAGGGCTGAATCTGAATGACACGATGAGAAATTGTGATAAGAGAAAAGTGTGGTTTGCAAGATAACGTGACCAGGATTAAGAAAGGAATACTTGGGTAGTTTGGTCATGTAGAAAGAATGAACAGGGAAAGAGTGACAATGTAAATTTATATTGCAGATGTGAACGGCAGAGTCAGGAAGGGAGGACCTAGACGAAGGTTTATCGACCAAATTGGCGATATATCGAACAGAATTGGAGTACCCTTAACCAACGAGCGTGTATGCGTAGATATATGGATATAAAGGAGGCGATAGAGGTGTGTCAGGATTGCGCCAAATGGAAGCCCGTAGTCTCTGCCTAGCCCTCTGGGTGAGAGGCGTGAGTGTTTATGTAATGTATGTTACATAATGATCCCATATTTTTTTATATATTATATAGAGGCATTTCTTATTTACATTTGTTTAACCAGGGCGACAAAAATAGATACCAGGTTAGTGCCAATAAAGACTAATTCGTAAAATATACGATGAGAATAATTACCTATATATACACACACGGTATGCGTGCTTGTATAACGTACAGTGGCGATGAAAGAATATAAAAGCTTTTAGAAAAATTTACTTCGCAAATATCCGCGTTATAAAATAAAATGATGTGTCTTACCTAGTATGAAGAGCACCTCCCGCCCTCCCTCAATTGCGTGCACTATCCCCGTCACCAATAATCCCAGCACCGCTACTCCCAACACCACTACACTAGGCAAGACACACCACTGACGATAATACGACACGTGCTTCGCCTCTACACGAGGCATCCTCAGGTGATATAGACTCTACGGTGGCTAACCGCTAAGTGAGCGGCGAGCCAAAACAAGTGCCTTTTATACAGACCGATGATGCAACCGCTTTCTACTTAAGGAGCGAACGACTGCGTCATGCGATAAAACATGCGACCAATCATCGCTGGACTTACGCAGCCGTTTGTAAAATGAAAAACAAACCGCCGCGCAACGCCCACTCTCCAACCACGCAACCAATCGCCGATCACCGTAAGGGTGACAAACGACCATATTGCGAGGCTCTCTATTATTAGAGAGCAGGCTTAAAGATATTTAAGAGAGGTGAGTTAGTAACATTTGTTTGTTCATTCAGCAATGCAACGGTATTGTTATTACTTTTTAATAACTCTAACTGTTCCAGAACATACAGCCGCAGCCCTTTATTACACGTATGTAAGACTTTAAAGGAGTGGTCGTTGGCTAGGTTGTGTCCAGTGTCCAAAAGATGTTTGGCAAAATCGGATTTATCGGGATTGCAATTCCTGTACGCGGCTAAATGCTCTTTATAACGTGTCTTGAAATTGCGACCAGTCTGACCCACGTAAACGGCGTGGCATTCGTCACAAACAAGTTTGTAAACACCTGACTTTTAACGAATATCCAACTTATCTTTATTATTACAGATATTTTTAAGATAATTGTTTGTTTTGAACGCAACATGAACGCCGTTTTGTCGAAGAGTATTAGCTACTTTTTCAGATATGGGGCCTAAGTAGGTCAAACTGCTCACATATCGATGAACAGTTTGAGGTTGAACCGCGTACAGAGAGTTGCGAACAACATGCTTTTGTTTCTTTTTAATTAAATTGTTATTAAGATTTTTTGAAAAACCGTTAGAGACCGCTATTTGATAAATTATATTAAGTTTTTTAAATAATTTTCTTTACTTAAAGGGACAGTGAACAAATGGTTAATGTAACAATAAAAAGCGGCTACTTTATGTTGCCACGGATGACATGATGACGCGGGGATGACCGTGTCGGTGTGAGTTGGCTTTCGATAAATTTGGAAAACATGTGACGATACTTTTCTTGTTATTGTTAAGTCGAGAAAATTAAGGGAACAATCTTGTTCCAATTCAAGTTTAAATTTAATTTTGTCATGGACTCTATTTATTTTATTGAGGAAAACATCCAGTTGTCTCCTTGTGCCAGTCCAGCAAATAATTATGTCGTCTACATATTGATAGTAATATAAGATATTTTGATTGACAACTATATGTTGTTTTTCGAAATTATCCATGAAAATGTCCGCCATAAGGGTACTTAGAGGGGACCCCATAGCTAACCCTTCTTTTTGTAAATAGAAACGGTTATTAAACTGGAAATAGTTTTGTTTCATACAGAGAGAGGTTAAGTTAAGAAGATCATTTGTTTCCCCGGGATGTAGACGACGTTTTTCAAAGAGATCTGCGAGTATACGCAAACAGTCAGGGGATGGGACATTTGTGAAAAGACTATCAACGTCTAAAGATAACAATATGGATTTAGGAGGAATACGAATATCTTTAATTTTGGAAATGAGATCTAAGCCATTTTTTAGGCTGTAAGTGGGGTTGAATCCAGATTTCTCTCGAAGGAGGAAGTTTAATTTTTTAGCAAGGAAATAAGCTGGTGCTCCAATATATGAGACAACTGGACGAATAGGAACATATTCATTATGTACTTTTGGTAACCCATATAAAATGGGTGCTTGAGGATTCATTGGAATAAGATTGCTCCGAGACAAGTTGTGATCGGGAAAAACATATGGTGACTGTTGTATACATAACTTAATATCCGAAGTAAACTTTTTGGTAGGGTCAGACTCCAATAGCTCAAAGTCACCACCTTGGATAACATCGTTAACTTTCTGGCTGTACCCACTACTCTCCATAATAACTACAGTATTGCCTTTATCGGCTTTAGTAACAATAAGGTCGTTTTCCCTTATTCTCTGCTTTAGGGACTTAAAAACAGGGAATTCAGGATTGAAATGGGAAGACGCGGGCACAGCCCGAATTTCAATAGCTACCAAACTTTTAACGATGTTATCTTTCTTCCCGATCACAACAGCCATCTCCGCGTCAACAGCCATAGTCTCTAACGATTTTTGGGAGACCCAAGGTGTTAAATTGTACTTTAGGCCTTTATGTAAAAGGGACAACTCATCTGTTGGAAATTGGACATCGGAAAGATTTTTAACTCGGGGATAAAATTGGTGATATTCTGTATGTATGTTGTTATTACGATTACGTGATGAAGAGGATACAAGTCGTTGTAATTTACGGGACTGAATTTGATATTTCTCATAAACAGCCATTGAAGCAAGTTCTCTGGCTTTCCTATCCAAAATATCAAATTCAATATTATGTAATTTATATGAAAGTTTAGAGTATAATACTTTAAGGTGGATTTTTAAATTATTTCTATTGGAAATTCAATGACGACACTCCTCATTAAGCCAAATGTTCTGAGTTTTAGAAATAGCAATATTGGCACAACACAACCTAGCCAACGACCACTCCTTTAAAGTCTTACATACGTGTAATAAAGGGCTGCGGCTGTGTGTTCTGGAACAGTTAGAGTTATTAAAAAGTAATAACAATACCGTTGCATTGCTGAATGAACAAACAAATGTTACTAACTCACCTCTCTTAAATATCTTTAAGCCTGCTCTCTAATAATAGAGAGCCTCGCAATATGGTCGTTTGTCACCCGTACGGTGATCGGCGATTGGTTGCGTGGTTGGAGAGTGGGCGTTACGCGGCGGTTTGTTTTTCATTTTACAAACGGCTGCGTAAGTCCAGCGGTGATTGGTCGCATGTTTTATCGCATGACGCAGTCGTTCGCTCCTTAAGTAGAAAGCGGTTGTGTCATCGGTGTGTATAAAAGGCACTTGTTTTGGCTCGCTGCTCACTTAGCGGTTAGCCACCGTAGAGTCTATATCACCTGAGGATGCCTCGTGTAGAGGCGAAACACGTGTCGTATTATCGTAAGTGGTGTGTCTTGCCTAGTGTAGTGGTGTTGGGAGTAGCGGTGCTGGGATTAGTGGTGACGGGGATAGTGCACGCAATTGAGGGAGGGCAGGAGGTGCTCTTCATACTAGGTAAGACACATCATTTTATTTTATAACGCGGATATTTGCGAAGTAAATTTTTCTTTTATATAATGGATTTCCGCAAAGTAACGCCTGATTCTATTAATTAGATGTAAGAATATTCACTACCCTATATATTCCCGTGGGCGACGGAGGGATACAAATCAGCAGTAGCGCCTTCCTAATAACGACTAAAAATAAAAATAAAAACTGCGGTTGCCAAACTGCTTGCCCAGCGTGGCAACTATAGCAAATATCCCCCTATGAGGCAATCATTAGGGTTGGCCTTTGTCGAGATGTGGACTTTAATAGTGACGGTAACGGTTGCTTTATATTGATTGCAGATGCCCATGGACTTTAGGTGGACTGTTAGCTTGTGGTTTAAATATTAGAAAAAACCACAGCAGATGTGAGTTATGAACGTGAAACAAAGTCACGAACTGAATGACGGGCTCCTGATGTTGGAACAGCTGTCGAGTTGGCTCGGCTAACTCGTATATACATACTGGAATGGAACTGGAATTTTGTGTTTGAAATGGTATTTTAGTAAAACAATGTTTGATTTATTTAACTTTCTTTTTTTTATAGGAGGGGGGCAAACGAGCATGCGGCTCACCTGATGGTAAGTGACTACCGCCGCCCATGAACAACTGCAACACCAGGGAGAGAAGTGCAGATGCGTTGCCGGCCTTTTAAAAAAAAGTAGGCTCTTTTCTTGAAGGTCCCTAAGTCGTATCGTCCGGAAAAGTCGCTGATGGTAATCGATTCCACAAGGAAGTTGTGCGAGGAAAAAAACATTAAACATAACTTACAGACATTCGTACACGCCTTACGTATTATTTATTCAAATGCAATGAAAAATATAATTACTAAACTAAAAGTACCAAAGTGACAAAAAAAAATAAACCTGTGCAAAGTGCAGAGAAACGAAGACCCTTTTAACTGGTAAAGGTGCATTCCATCTTAATCCTCAGCGGTGACAACGCATTTGCATTTTGATTCATAATCCAGAATAGATGACTTACCATCAGGTTGACAATGTGCTTGTTTTTTACCCTTAGATGTCTATGGACCATAGCATTCGCTTACCAGTAAACAGAAAAATTAGGTTGCATTAAAATATTTTACGTTTAGAAATAAAGACAACTTTACTAATAAGGTTCAAATGTTAGGCCCTGTCCGCACTGCGATATTTCACTACGCGACTTTTATGAACATTAGATTCACTAATTTACGGCCTTGAGACATATAAAAGGATTTTTCTACATAAAACATCAAAGGCTGCAAAAATACAGTAACAGTTTTTCAGATATTACAGAATGGCTATAAAATCATTTCATAATTTACTACGACTTGTTGGTTGGGTATTACCTATCTCGATACAAATTAGACAAAAATAATTTTAGCTGGAGAGAGACGCGAAACGCGCGAATTTTATTCCGCAGTGCGGACATAGTCATACTTACTTTATACTGTACAAAATATTCGCGCCGAAATAAATCGCGTCGCTTCGCATTCAATTTGTACCAAAAAAACTATTGATAACTCCAATTGAGCAAGTCTAAAGTGCATTAAAAAATTACGTATAACATGATTATACCTAATTTTTTTGTAGTTTAAATACACAAAAGTTTTCACTTATAACCTTATTACTTTACTTCCAATTTTGCGATAATTTTATGTCAAACTTCAATTAAAAAAAATTTTGGAAAATTCAAAAATGCACGACTCATAATGCTCACATGATACTCGTAGCGAAAAATTAAGAAAAATGTAAATTGTAGTTCTATTCGTTAAAGAGTTCCAGTAGCAGTCACTTCGGGAGGTAAGTTCTATTCATAACTAACAAAACGAGCACAAACTTGACAGATCTAGCCCTCCTCGTCGATGAGTTCCAGTAGCAGTCATCAAAGTCCACACTCAAGTCACTCTATCAAATCCAGAGGTAAGGTCTCATCATAACTAACAAAAAAAAAGCCTAAAATCGGCACAACTATTACTACTCGTTGAGGAGTTTCAGTAGCATTCATTGAAGTACACTTTCAGGTTACTCTATCAAGTCCGGAGGCAGAGACGGATTAAATGTCGACTGCGCCCTAGGCAAGCCTAGCACCTCATCGGCGCCCCTCTATCATCATCATCATTACAGCCTTTCATAAGTCCACTGCTGAACATAGCCCCCCCTAAGGAATGCCACAAAGCACGGTCATGAGCCACCTGCATCCATCGACTTCCTACATGTCTTACCAGGTCGTCATTTCATCTCGCCCTACACTTCGTCTTCCCGTACGAGGCTGCCACTCAAGAACCTTTCTTCCCCATCGGTTGTCGGTTCTTCGAGCTATATGGCCGGCCCACTGCCACTTCAGCTTACTAATCCGTTGGGCTATGTCGGTTACTCTGGTTCTACAGCGGGTATACTCATTTCTATGTTTCTAAGTTTATCACGCAGAGAAACCCTGCGTATAGCCCTCTCCATAGCTCGCTGAGCGACTCTAATCTTCCTCATACGGCCAGCAGTGAAGGACCACGTCTCGGATCCGTAAGTCATCACTGGCAACATTCACTGGTTGTACAATTTCGTTATAAGGTTTTGAGGTATGTCTGACGAGAAGATGTGTCGTAGTTTCCCGAACGCTGCCTAGCCGAGTTGAATCCGTCGATTGACCTTTCGATCGAAGTTGGACTTACCTAGTCGGACTATTTGTCCCAGGTAAACATACTCGTCAACAACTTCAAGCTTAGTGCTCCCAATAACTACCGGCATAGGTGTGACATGGACATTAAACATGATCTTTGTTTCGTCCATGTTCATCTTATGACCTATCCGTTGGGAAACACTATTGAGGTTATTGAACATGTTGCTTAGGTTCCCCAGCGATTTTGCCATAAGGACTATATCGTCGGCAAATCGAAGGTGAGTGATGTACTCGCCATTGATGTTATTACCGTATCCTTTCCAGTCCAGAAGCTTGAAAACGTCTTCCAACGCAGCGGTGAAGAGTTTCAGGGATATAACATCACCCTATCTTACACCTCTCTGCAATTGAATAGGTTTCATACTCTGGTTCTGTACTCGGATAGCCATCGTAGCCCTACTGTACAAACACTTCAGCACTTCGATATTCCGACAGTCAACTTGGCACCTCTGAAGGGACTGTAGTACCGCCCAAATTTCGACGGAATCAAAGGGTTACTCATAGTTCACATATGCCAGACATAGTGGCAAGTTGTACTTCTGGGACTCTGTAAAATTAGACGAAGGGTATGTATGTGGTCTATGGTGCTAAAGCCCTTTCGGAAACCGGCTTGTTCGGGAGGCTGGAAGTCGTCAAGTCTGCGCGCGAGACGATTCGTAATGACTCTCGATAACAGCACGTAGACGCGGCTCAGAAGGGAAATCGGTCTGTAGTTCTTCAAGAGAGCGTTGTCGCCTTTCTTGAAGAACAACAACACCGCACTTCTGCTCCACGCCTCCGGAGTAATGCCACCATATTATATCTATTATAAATTAAAACTACACATTTTGCAAATAAACTATTTTATAAAGTATAGTATTGTTTAATAATTGCAAAATAATTAGGATACGAGTACCCTTAACAGGTGGGCATAAATGAAAAACGTAATGAGAGAGTAAGAGCGATTTAGGAGTAATCAAATACGATGTTTTTTTTTTAGTTTAAAAACTTCTCGCGCGCCTTTTTACCTAGTTAGAAAATACAGAATAAGTTTACGCGGTACCTCTATTTAAAGCAATACGGGGTGTACCCTTTTTATCCTCTTATGTATATATATATTTACCCTTTTTTGTAATAGGAATGGTTGGATATTATAAGTTGGAGGTTAGACGGAACTTTGCGCTACTTAATTACATATACTTGATATTACGTGGTAGATTAAACAATCCGGAAATTCTGGAATCACTGCGGTTCCTCATGCCTAATTCTAGGCTGCGACGCTGAGGGGAGGGTTGCTGGACGTACCAGTTGCTCGTACAAATATTTTAAAGTACGCTTCGGTTGTTCGTGCAGCTAGAATGCTTAACATCGTAGCACAACGATTAGACATATTTAATTGTACAGTGGCGGAATTCGAGAGGGTGACATTAAACTATTTGTCTTTTTTACATTAGTGGCCACATTGTTGCATTAGGCTCCACTCCTGTAATAACAATTGTGAGTTAGTTTGCCTTAAGGATAATCCGCCACTGTTCGGACGGAGGTAAGGTTTCATCATAACTAACAAAACGAGCCCAAACTCAGCACACCTAATTACTATTACTACTCTTCGAGGAGTTCCAGTAGTATTCACCAAAGTAAGCGGCTCAAATTCATCATCATAAGTCGCTCCGAGAAAAATTTAAGGAAATTAATATATAAACGTTTAACTTTGGCGTCTCAATACATTTATGAAAATGTAATGTACGTGTTACGGCCTACGGCTGCTCCCTTAAAGGATCCAATCTTCAGGGGCCCATGAGCTGAAGATCTCCCGAACAGACGTAGGTCGGGCCTTAATGTGGCCACGTGGAATCTCTCTAATTACTCTAAAATATATGGGGGAGAGTTATACTACGGACAGTTGACCGGAAGGAATTTGGCGGAGTTCACTTACCTCTATCCAAGGCGACTGGTCCCTCCGGAGTCGGTCAGGTCGCATGTGGTTGTGTAGTGCAAGGGAAAGAATGGTGATGTGGTGTGTATCTGGGTGTGACTGATGGTGATTGAACCTAGACCTTAGCCGTCGGCAGCAGCCCGAGCGTCGATACCGCTCCAACTTGAGGGGGCCTTTCGAGGTTATCCACAGTCACTTTCTTGGTTCACCACGATGACAGTCACTTAACTCTATCGTACTATTAACTAGCTTACCGAAGCCACTAACTATCGCGGGGTATAAGGTTACCGCACAAAACACGCCCGGAGTTTCTAGGGCAAAGGTCACTACCGGTTCGCGTGGCAACAGATAGTTCTAAATACGGAGGCCGCACTAGCTTATATTGTCGAATGCACTTATACAGATTCTGAGTCGGACCCAATAAGTCCCGGGAAAGGCTATCCAAACAGGGAATGCGCGTTATAATTCCTAGACAGGATATTTACTAGACGCCCTAACTATTCCGCGGTTCCCGCACAAAATTAACAGCGTGCAAACATTAGCACATCTGGCCGATGACTGACTCGCTTGCGACCCGCGCGCCACTGCCACGCTCGGAAGAACTTCAGACCGGAATCGCGCCGAGCCGAGTGACATCTGGTGTCGATTCCGACAACAGAGTTTTGCGCGAACAAACCCCCGTCCCGGACATAAGGATTTAGGTCCGCGAGCAAACCGGTCAGCGGGACAAGGTCGAGACTGCAAGTTGCAAGACCGAATCTACAACCAAACTAGGCCACCTTAGGCAATCCATTAGGTCTTGCAACCCTAATCAACGCCTCAAAGATATCCCTAATGTGGCAAGCTGGAGGGTCAGCCTCCACTGGACGCCCCTCCTGGGCATCGCAGCACTTTAATAAGTCCTGTACTGGACAGAAGTCCGACGACCTCTTTCAAACACCTATCTGTGCCCCTATGATTAGTTCCGCAATCCGACCGGATCAGCTCTGCAAACAGCGACGCTACACGAAGCTGCCCCGACAAATTTTGTGCCAGCAGTTGCTTCAGTGCAGAGCGCACCCACAAATTCCACATGAACGTCGTCTGTGGAGAGCCAAACGAAACGCACAGATAGTCCCTAGTATGAATTTTCAACAAGTAGGCCTAGCCAGGCCACCCACCATAGTATCATTTACTAAAATAGTGCGGCAGCTGATTTCAATCTGATAATCTCCAAAACTAGCTAGCCTGTTAGGCAAGTAGTCCCATGCTCATATTTCAACTAATTTTTCAAAAGCATCAATGTTCAACTACAGAATTAATTCAACCAAATTAATCACCGATGCGCATAGGTCAACTTGCAAATTAACCAAAACAATAACGTAAGGGACAGCCCTACTTCTTCGCAAAGCAAAATGATTAAACACTATCATAAACATAAACATAATTATTCAAATAGTGCGCCATTCAATTTCAGATGAATTCAAATTTTCCTTTCAGCAAACAGACGCAACAATCAACTACAGTGATTAAATATATGTACAAAACACATGCAGTAGCATTTAAAGGAGTAGATTAAATTCAATTCTTTTAATTTAAACCGCTACAAATAGGAAAATTTCGCGGAAAGCCCAAAGCAATTTTTTAATTTTAATTCAAAGTATTTTTTAACTAAGTGCTCGACCAAAGCAAATCTAATACCCCTTGACAGCGTGATTCAACGCTCCAGGGGGGCCCTAATCTTCCCACCACCAAGGGGAGGCCACATGGCGTGAACCCGAGATAAATAGAGCACAACCTCTAACAGTTGCCACTCGGGTTGTACGCCTTCACTGAGGCCGTCGGCAACAGAACATTTTGACAAGTGGACTGTTGACGGCTTAAGGCTCAGTGGAGGCGGCCGTGGTGGGAGCTAAGGCGGCAGCTAGACAGGGCCGCCTCCATCAAATGGGGAACAGTGGTACACCAGTCGCGGCCACTCAGCTAACGGAAGTGAGAAGGGTCCGACCGACCGATGAGTGGCCGTGAAGTTCTTCTCCACACGCTGAGGGGGGGGTGATGACACCCCCGCCCCTGGGGGAATTACCCCCCAACTGCTTGGGGGAGGGGCCCCTTTCAAACTTAGGGGCCTGGTGGCTGGCCGGCGAGCGCCGATTGTCGCCCAGCAGAGGGCGTGGCTGAGCGCCCCCGCCCGTGGGGGTCGAGGGCCTGGCAGAGCCCCGAGAGGAGACGCCGTTCGCACCCAGGCACAAAACGGCATGGTGATTGCCCTGGCAATGCAGAAAGGGCCGTCGATGCGGACAGTCTCGCTGGAGGTGCCCTCCCAGACATGACCAGCACCAGCGGCGCTCCTTGGCGATAGTTCGCCTCGCAGGAACCGGCTTACCTAATAATTTCGGGCACAACGTTACCCGATGATCAGATGCTCGACAATAGGAGCAGGGGGGGGTTGACGACGACTTGCCTGGCGGGTTCAGCCTCTCACTGGGCACGTCTCGTAAGTCGTCAACGGTGCCCGCCGCGTTCTCGATCTGCCGGCACTGCTCCTCTAAAAACCGCAGCAGGTCATAGAAGGGCGGAATATAGGAGGCCTCGTCCCCGCCGTACCTCTCCTCAAAATGGATTCGAAGGTCGAGAGGTAGACGGGACAGCACTATGCGGAGCAACAAAAAGGCCCATTCGCCCACTGGTAAACCCAGCCGCCTCAACGTATTACAGGCCACCAAGACTGGATCCAACAGGTCCGGACGCAGTCTGGCCCGGTCACTAAGCAGTGGAAGGCTTAGAAGCTGCTTAACATGCTCGTCTGCAATTCGCCGGACGTTGGCGTATCTTCTGGCTAGGAGGTCCCGAGCAGTCTGGTAGGCGTCGTCCGACAATTTCAAGTGGCCGACGACGCCCAGGGCCTCCCCCTCCAGTGAGGCCAGGAGATACGCCATCTTCTGTCTCGGGGTCAAGTCACTCCGGGCGTCCACTAGGCTGTCGAAAAGACCAACGAAGGTCAGCCATTCGGAAAGGACCCCGGAGAACTTAGGCAGGTCCAGAGTTGGGAGTCGTCCCAACAGCTCCGGCTGAAGCTGCTTCAGAGAGGACTCGGGCAGGTTACTCATCCGAGCTTCACGCGCCTCCTCGGCATACCTGCCTTCAGCCTCGATCAACTCGTCCGTGAGCCACAAGAACTGCTCATAGTCCGCAAAGCAAGAGTCCAGGACTCCCTTCTCCACATCCGAATCCTCGAGCTCAGCGTAAGCCTCCTCCACTGCGGCCCTTCGAGCATCCACCTGCTCGAACCGCTTCATCAAGTTATGGACCCTATCCGGTCGACCTATCAAAGCATGGGCGCTTGTGGCCCAGCGTAGCTCAGTCCGCAAACAACGGATCAGTACGGATAAGTAATCCACTACAATTATCCGACAACGATAATTAACCGATTACGTAAAAATAACCATCTACCTACATGACGTATATCTCTAGAAAACTCCCGCTTGCGCAACCTAGGGCGCGGCTTTTCAAATCTACCCACTAACCAAAAAAAGGCAAGCAACAAAGAACAAAGGGAAATAATTCTATTATTACGTACAAAAAAAATATTTTTACGTATTACGGACGGGCGTGATTGTAGATACAAATTAAACCAATCACACCAACGCTCCCTGCCACCAGAATTGTTTAATGTTTATCAAACACTACGGTCGGGATCGACCGGGGAATCGAACCCGGAACCACGCTCTGCTACCAGTTTGTTACGGCCTACGGCTGCTCCCTTAAAGGATCCAATCTTCAGGGGCCCATGAGCTGAAGATCTCCCGAACAGACGTAGGTCGGGCCTTAATGTGGCCACGTGGAATCTCTCTAATTACTCTAAAATATATGGGGGAGAGTTATACTACGGACAGTTGACCGGAAGGAATTTGGCGGAGTTCACTTACCTCTATCCAAGGCGACTGGTCCCTCCGGAGTCGGTCAGGTCGCATGTGGTTGTGTAGTGCAAGGGAAAGAATGGTGATGTGGTGTGTATCTGGGTGTGACTGATGGTGATTGAACCTAGACCTTAGCCGTCGGCAGCAGCCCGAGCGTCGATACCGCTCCAACTTGAGGGGGCCTTTCGAGGTTATCCACAGTCACTTTCTTGGTTCACCACGATGACAGTCACTTAACTCTATCGTACTATTAACTAGCTTACCGAAGCCACTAACTATCGCGGGGTATAAGGTTACCGCACAAAACACGCCCGGAGTTTCTGGGTCAAAGGTCACTACCGGTTCGCGTGGCAACAGATAGTTCTAAATACGGAGGCCGCACTAGCTTATATTGTCGAATGCACTTATACAGATTCTGAGTCGGACCCAATAAGTCCCGGGAAAGGCTATCCAAACAGGGAATGCGCGTTATAATTCCTAGACAGGATATTTACTAGACGCCCTAACTATTCCGCGGTTCCCGCACAAAATTAACAGCGTGCAAACATTAGCACATCTGGCCGATGACTGACTCGCTTGCGACTCGCGCGCCACTGCCACGCTCGGAAGAACTTCAGACCGGAATCGCGCCGAGCCGAGTGACATCTGGTGTCGATTCCGACAACAGAGTTTTGCGCGAACAGTACGTACACAAAAATAAAAGTAGTTATACAAAAATAAGTGATATTCATTCTGTAAACACTAGGAAAAGACGTACTAGTACTCGACTCCACCGATTCAGTAATTCATTCTTGGGGCGATCTATACGCTTTTACAACAAATTCCCAGAAAATATACGAAATTTGACCTGCTGAAAGTTCAAAAATTTTATTAAACAAAGTTTGTATAAAAAGGGTTATTATAATATTAAGGAATTTATGGATAATAACAATATCCCTGGGAATGAGGTGATCGCCACGAAACTATTTCTAATTTGTTTTGTGGGGTTAATTGTGATAACATGATTATAAGCCGTTATTTAAAAAAAAGTCCCACTGGGTTTCTTGCTGGCTCTTCCCAGGACAGAGGTTTTTTCGAACCAGTGGTAATTAAATAAAAGAGTGACTCTTAATGTGTATTATTTGTAATCTATATTACTTATTTACATGATCTATATACATAATTTGGACCATTCCCAATATATCGCTAATTTCGTAACTTCCATTGAAGGCGTCTCTTGTTGACTCCGCCACTCATAACACCACCGCAACACTTATGTAGCATAATTTTACTTTGTCACTCATTCTGCAATTCATTATTTCTACGCGTGAAAATCATTACTATGACAGTTCTGGAATTCTTTTTAATCTCTTTGACATTGTCAAGGTCAAACAAATCTGTGAATATAAAAGAAACGCTATCGCAAAAGGCCATTTATGCATTAGTAATTATGGCCGCGCTTCTAAGTCTTCTTACAAATAAATAATTCACGGGCATTTGTTCTATCGCCTTAACGCCTTTGTGAGTGAGAAGGTTCGAGTTGACTACTAAGTAGTAAGCAAAATAAAATATTCCGAACGATTTTCTAAGAGTACTAATGTCGAAATATTGATACTTATAATCAAACTTGAAAAGGTATAATTAAAATTAAAAAAAAAGGGAATGCATTTTTGAAAATTGGGAACGTAATTAAATAATAAAAAAGAAAAAACTGACTCCAAAAAACTAAAAAAGAATTTAATGATTTTCACATATTTATGAGCCGTGGTAGCTCAGATGGTTAGCGCTCGCTGTAAGCTTCACAGTACTCGAGCAACCCGGGTTCGATTTCGGCCGGCACCCATGAAATTGTTAATTGCAATTTTAAGTGCTGATTTACCATGTGCTCGGCGGTGAAGGAAAACATCGTGAGGAAACCTGCATGTCTGAGAAATAAGAAAAAAATATATTTCGAAGACATGTGAATTTCGCCAACACGGCGAACATTTCCTTGCCCTAAAACCCAACAACTGCAACTTTACTTTTTTTTACATATTTAATAGCTCCTGAAATTATATTGATGAACTTGTTTATTTATGGTAGTTAGGTGGTACCTTTTATGTCCAAGTCATTCTGGACAGGTAGCACCCACACTATCTGCCCAGGAAAGGTATCCTACCATATGCGTTTGCTCCCGTGTCCTTATACCACCGAACTGATGATGGTATAAAACACTTATTTGTTTTCAGGTGTAGTTTGGGTTAGCCGTAGTCCTGTGATATAAGCAATTATAATAAATAAATATATCCATAAGCAACTAATTAATATAATTTGAACTCAAGTTCAGCCTCACATGGAATACTGTTCTCATCTCTGAGCCGGGGCACCCCAGTGCCAGCTCCTTCCACGTGACCGCATCCAGCACAGACCGGTTCGAATCGTCGACGGCCGACGTCTTTCTGATCGGCTCGATACACTGGCACTGCGTAGAGATGTTGCATCTCTTTGCATATTTTATAGCATCTATGACGGGGAGTGCTTTGAGGAATTGTTCGGACTGATTCCAGCCGCTCAATTTCACCATCGCAAATCGCGACAAAATTCGCGATACTATCTGGATGATTGGCGGTTGTCCACTGTGCAATTTAGAAGAAGTTTTCTCCCTCGCACAACTTCTTTGTAGAATCGATTACCACCAGCGATTTTTCCGGACCGATACGACTTAGGAACCTTCAACAAAAGAGCTTACACCTTTCTAAAAGGCCGACAACGCATCTGCAATTCCCCTGGTGTTGCAATTGTTCATGGGAGGCGGTAGTCACTTACCATCAGGTGAGCCGCATGCTCATTTGCCCCCTCTTCTATAAAAAAATATATCCCTAAACAGGATCAGCTCAACATCAGGATTTTATCATAAGCGCTACATCGGAAAAGTGAAACAAATTTTTTTTAGAATTTCAGCGTCAAGTTTTTGTTAAAAATTACACTATTATATTTCGTAGAAAGTTATTAACCTGCACTACTACCCTATATTATCCCGTAGGTATCATAATAGTTAATAGAGAAAGTTAAACAGGAGATAGACAGCACCTTGCTGTTTAAATTCCTTGCTAAGCTTGATTTTTCTTTTTATAGGTGAGGGGGCAAAGGAGCATGCGGCTCACCTGGTAGTAAGTGACTACCGCCGCCCATGAACAACTGCAACAACAGGGGAGAATTACAGATGCGTTGCGGGCCTTTTAAAAAAGAATACGCTCTTTTCTTGAATGTACCTAAGTCGTATCGGTCTGGAAAAATTGCTGATGGTAATCGATTCCACAAGGAAGTCGTGCAAGGAAGAAAACATCTTCTAAATCGCACAATGGTGGACCGCCAATCATCCAGATGGTGTGGATGGTATCGGGAGTTATGCCGCGATGTGCGATCGTGAAATTTTGCGGCTGGGATTAATCCGAACAATTCCTCAGAGCACTCCCCGTGGTAGATGCGAAAGAAAATGCAAAGGGATGCAACATCTCTTCGCAGTGCCAATGAATGGAGCCGATCGGAAAGGACTCGGTCGTCGACGATTCGAGCCGCTCTGAATGCGGTCAAGTGGAAGGAGCTGGCACTGGGGAGCCCCTGCCCAGAGATGGGAACAGTATTCCATGTGAGGCCGAACCTGCGCCTTGTAAAGTTGCAGGCGGTGTACTGGCATGAATTACTGTCCCGCTCTGCTGAGCACGCCAAGCTTTTTAGAGGCCAATTTGGCCTTCTCTTCCAAATGACCACGAAACTGCACGTTACTCGATATATCGACGCTGAGGATTCCGATACTGGCTGAGGCAACAAAGGGAGTACCTTGAAACTGAGGATAAAGAGGTTCTTTTTAGCGGTAAACGCGCAAACTTGTGTCTTCTGAGGATTAAACTGGACTTGATTTAGTCGCCCCCAATCCGAAACTTTGTCCAGCAAAGACTCGACTTCAGACACAAGTTTGTTCCGGTACTCGGTGATGTTTTCCCGAGAAATATTGGCACGACCGGTGTATAGAGCATAACCAGTTGATAATTATGGTCAATTATCTTTCATTCGCCTAAGCGCTTACTGTTTTTTTTGATAAAATGTTGTTACAAACGGAAACACAATCCACCTAATGGTAAGTGGATGCAGTGGTCTAAAGACTTCTATACGAGGTTCTATCCTTGAATCAAAATGCAGATGCGTTGTCACCTCTGAGGACTATGATGGAATGCCTCGTTTCCAGTTAAAAGGTACCTACAGTAACCATATGAAGCTACATTTTCAGGCCACTTACAACTTCTCACGTTGTAACTATAATTTAATGTTGGATAGCCGCGCTGCAGCTATATTGGTTGCAGCGCGACTAGGTTCGCTCAAAGGGGGAAGGTCGACGGTCTCATTAAATACAAATAATTTTTTCTAAGTATTTTCTGGCAATGCTTAACTCTCCCAACCGATGATAAACGGTGATGCAGCCGGAGATGTTTAAGCGACTTAGCCTAACAAAAACCTATTCATCTTACTCAAATAGTTACGAGTATATCTTTAAGTAGATTAATTATAGCAAAAATATCGATATATTTAATTACAAAATACACTTTAATTCAAAATTTAAATCATGTTTCTCCAGGAATAAAAACTGTCAGTACGGACTCACTATACCTGCTAGGTGCCCCATTGTTTTTCGATAGTTTTAAACCTGTTTTAAAAACAAAATTTGATCAGTTTTTAATAAATTACATAGCTCTTACTATTTTAAAATATTGTCTCCTTGTACCTAGATTTACATAGAGTCGAGTCTTTAAATATTCGGATATTTTAAAAGATATTGATAATAATCTTAAACATTTTTTTAAATTTAACTTTAAATACAACAGCCTGGACCCAAGTTACTTTAGCTATAAAATCTAGTGGCATTGGTGTGAGAAATCTTTCTAGCGATGTATTGCCTGCTTTCCTTCCTTGCATAGTGTCAGTGACTTATGCGAGTAAATAATAAAGTAGACCTATGCTTTGCTACGGAGGTAGGGCAGACATAGCAAACGCTCTGTCCCGGTGAAAATGTTCCACTGGAAGTTAACCAACAAAAACAGTGGGAAATTCCGTTGGTACGGGGCGTGTAGAAAGATTTGTTTCATAATTTCCATAGTGACCAAGATAAGGCACGCCTTCGAGCTTTTTCGACTAAGGACTCTAGTCACTGGTTACACGCTTTACCATCAAGTAATCTCGGCACATTACTTGATGGGGAAAGCTTGCTCATTGCCGTAGGAATCCGACTAGGTGCGGCGATTTGTCAATCCCATGAGTGCCCCTGTGGTAGCAGCGTCGACAAGTTTGGGGTCTACGGGTTTTCATATAAGAAAAGAGCTGGTAGGTTTTCACGACACAGTTCTTTGAACGATGTCATCCGAAGGACTCTGGTCTCTATAAATGTTCCCTCGGTTTTAGAGCCTTGTCTAATATTTAGAGACGATGGCAGGAGACTCGACGGTATGACATTGGTCTCTTGGGAGAGAGGTAAAGCCCCTATTGTGGGATGCTACTTGCGTAGACACTCTGGCGGCCTCTCATCTCCGGGGTACCTCGTTTAGAGCCGGGGCTGCATCAGAGGCAGCTGAACTGAGTAAGTGGCGCAAATATGACTATCTGAGAGATGACTACATATTTGTGCCATTTGCTGTAGAGACTATCGGTCCGTGGGGTCCACGTGCGGTGGAGTTCCTAAAGGAACTCCATCCGCGGCTGGTCTTTGCTGCTGGTGATAGAAGGGCTGGTTCTTTTCTCGCTCAAAGGCTAATTATAGCCATTCAGCGGGGAAACGCAGCCAGCGTTCTTGGTACGATACCGCGAGGAGTAGGACTATATGATAATTAAGTTTCTAGTTTTAGTTTTTTTTTAATATTATTGTTTTTAATATTTTATATAATTGAATTAAAGATGAAATTTTGTATAAACCTATTCAAATAAAAAAATCGTTTTAGATATGCTTCTCTATCTCTTAAAGTATGAAATAGTGCTTCTCGCTGTCTGTACGCTTAGATAATTTAAACTACACAACAAATTTTAATATAATTTTCATCAATAGACAGAACAATTTAAGGGAAAAGTTTATGTGTATAAAACGTGCATATTATTTACTATATAGTTTTTTTGTCTGTGTGCATGTTACATAACTCCTCCTAAACGGCTGGACCGATTTTGATAAAATTTCGTGTGATTAAGTTGATTAGAGAATGGTTTAGATTCACAATTAGACCTGGTGGGTGGTGTTGTTGTCGAGATCTAGAAATAAAACGTGCGAAGCCGGGGCGGATCGCTAGTTGTAAAAAGTCATTACAATTTAAATGTAAATGCATAACGTTTTCATAAAGATTTATTTTCTCATTATTCCAACAAATATTTCGCTATACATATAGGTTATATATTCTGCAAACTCGTTACTCTTACCTAATATCATGTTATGTGCAAATGTTTTGGAATACCATCCAGTTCGTAACTTTGCACTTATTGTGTTCATGTTTTGACGTTATTCTGTTTTTGTGTACCTAAGTAAATAAATAAATTCACTCTTGCCTTAGAGAAACTTACATTGTATCGGATGCAAAGACAGATGCTGGCAAATTATTTCACTCCTTTGCTGTTTCACGCATTAGAATTGAATGTGTGGTAAGTAAATAACCAGCGTTAAATAGCAGCTTAATGCTGCTGAGTTTCGAGAAACGGGGACCCATTTTACTGTTAACGAGGCATTCTATCTTAGTCCTCGAAATTACAATGCATCTTCGAGATAGATGTAGGTGTCTATGAGCCTCCAATTACCATCAGGTGGACTGTGAGCTCGCTTGTCCGTATTATATAAAAATAACTACTTAGTAAGCGATTATTACAAAACTTCAAAAGTTTTACTAGTCCAATATAATCCAACGTTGGAACAAGTTTAGTTTAAAGTTCGGGATTAGGATGAGTCGGCGAAAGTTCGTCCATCATTCGCCCGCGGTCCTCTCGTTAAGAGTTCAGTTATTGCCGTCCATTTAAAACTTTTCACCTTACTAAACGAGCCGTTCCTTTTATATCACATTTCAACCGTTCATTTGAAAACCTTCGGCTGAACATAAACCAGCGTTATGTAAAAAAATAATTTTGATTACCTATGTGATAATTGACAGCTCGGTAGGGCAGTGGCTTAGCAATGAGTTGCAGCGTTAAGGCGGGGTTCGAATGTCGCACGAAACACGTATCATATATATTATAGTAATTTTCGGGGTCTAGATGTTTCTCCTTGTGAAATTTATGTATGTAAACTCTTTCCACGAAAATCCTAGTGTTGAGATAACGTTTTAAAAAAAAGATAAGAAAGAAAGGCAGAAAACATATTTATTTATTTCTGCAATTTGCGTTTACAAAAAAAAAATTACAAGCAAATAAAAACACCTAAATTAATAACAAGAAAAAAAAACTCAGTCAGAAAAAGGCCACTTACTTAGTATAATGCTACAGTAACAAAGTGAGCGCAACGCTGATAAGAATATCTCGGAGTTCTCGCAAGTCAATTGATGTGGCTACACATACACACAGACTTGCGAGAAATCCGTAAACATAATTTAGTACCTAATTTATAACTTAAGTAAGGAATTTTTCATAAAAAACATTTGGTTTCATTTCCTCTTATCAACAATGAATTAAATGAATACTTACAATAACATAGCTGTAACTGTAATAGTATTGTGGGTGTGACAGAGGTAAACAAATCCAGATGGGTAGCAGCGTCTTCCTAATCTAATATATAAAAAAATATTTTTGTTTGTTCGCATTTATGTACCATTCAGATTGCGCTGACATTTTGTCAAATTAATTCTTGCACTTGCGCGAAGGTTATAGGCATAGTAAAATTAAATTACAGTAGGTGGCACGCATGAAGTAACGATATAATATTTATTTGAAAGTCATAATATGTCATTCAATTTCAATGAATGTATTAGCGTTCCTAATTAATCAATATAACCCTTCCAAATTCAAAACGATATCTCCACAATTATATTTTCTACGGCTGCGACGCGCCGAATACCATGTAGTAACGACTAAAATAAAAAAGCTGCGGTTGCCAACCCGTTTGCAGAGCGTCGCAACTATGGCAAATAGGTTGCTTCATAGGGAGAATCCCTTATGAGGCAACTTAAGAGGGTAGCTTATGTTTAGCAGTGAACTTAATAGGCTGTAACGGTAACGGTGACGGTAATTATAAGAGGAATATTTTGATATAATATAACGAATCAACTATTTAGGCTGTAAATCATAAAATAATAGAGTTCTAAATGAAAATATCCGCATCTAAAGATACTGTAACTATTCTTCTGAACCAGAGTAACCTACAAAGTCCAACGGATCAGCAAGCTAAGGCTAAAGTAGCAATGGTTCGGTAATGTAGTTAAAAGAAGCGACAACCGATGGGAAAGAAAGTTTCTTGAGTGGCAACCTCGCACCGGTAAGTGAAGTGTTGGACGGCCCCCTACTAGATAGAATGGCGACCTAACGAGAGATGCAGGAAGTCGATATATGCAGGTGGCTCAGGACCGTGGTTTGTGGCATTCCTTGGGGGAGGCCAATATTCAGCAGTGAACAAGTGATGGGCTGTAATGAGGCTGATTATGATGTGATAAAAAGCATTTATCGGGTTATCATAAAACAATGCCTATTGTCTTTTGTCCCTTACCTAATTCATTTACTCAACTATTTACAGCAACACAGATAAGTGTTGCTGTTTTCGTAGGGTGCTGTGTAGTGGCGGTTACTTCCCCATATTATCCCGTGGGTGTTGCAAGAGACGACAAAGTGATACTGAAACCGGTAATGGGCAGAACATCTTCCTGTTACAACTAAAATTAATAAGAAACTTCGGTTCAAACATAGTCCCTCTGTGGGGGAGGCTTATGTTCAACAGTGGACTTTTGATAGGCTTTAATCAATTAATTGGTTAGTTAATTTAGTTAACAGTATTTGTTCGCGACGGCCTAAAGACTTTAAGAAAAAAGTGATGAAAGAATATTGTTTTGTATAAAAAGTGAAATTACTAGTGGATAAGTGTTTTTATACGATACAAGAGTTCATGCAACATAAAACTAATGTATGTGATTATTTGTAATATTAAATAACATGTAATATAATAATAGTAATATATAATAATAATAAAATGTAATATAATAAAAAAATGTAATATAATAATATACATTAATAATAATATTTTGTATATAATTTATGATAAATAATAACATAACTTGACATTTTTGTAAGTAATATAATAGTAATTTAATTGTTTTATATAATTATAAATATTTGCATGCCTTTTAAAGGCAGAATATAGAATGAACTATGTACCACTGTTAAATCTGGTACCACCTGTATTCTGTGCAATTAAATGTTTCTTTCTTTCTTTCTTTCTTTCAGTTTCAGTTCTTACCAGTAGATATTTTGATACTACCAATAGATATTTGATATTACCAATAGATATTTTAATACTACCGCACATTTTAATTGAATCTTTTGAAATATATAGTGACCAACCAATAGTGAACAACCGTAGTTGAACAACCGTGTTCAACAACCGTGGTCAATAAATAATAGTTATAAAATTTCGCGACTAATTATTCAGTCGAACCGCTGGCCACTCCCTTGCTATTTTAATTTATAAATCGTGCATTTTAATTTTGAACCTCAGTCCACAGTTCTCCAGCAGCACACACAGAGATGGCAGTGAAAGTATCCTCCGGAACCTATAGATGTAGGACGTGAGCGACTCGCGGAGTATCTTCGGCAACATTTACTCCGGAGAGTTACGCCCGTCCGGCACAGTATTTTTTTTAAATCAGTTTAACAGTGGCGTAATTGTTTAGAGAGTTAGGGTCCACTTATCTTTAAAATAGCATTAGAAACTCTTATTTAATTTAAATTACTACTGGTTCGGTAAAGTCCTGGTAAGAACCAGCATGAATTTGCCTTTGCCAGCGGAACATTATGGCTTTTGAAAGAAAGAACAGTTTAAAATCATATATTATGTTACACAATTGACTATACAAAAAAATTATAAATAGTTTGGCAGCGATCACCTTAGTCCGAGGAAATCCCATTATCCATAAATCCTTTAATAATATCAATAACCCTTTTTGTACAATCTTTCTTTAATAAAGGTTTAAACTTGACGGAGAACAAATTTTGGATGTTTGCTGGGATTTTGTTGTAAAAGCGTATACATCGCTACAAGAATGAATTACTGACTGTGTGGAGTTAAGCAACTGAGGAGTCCAATGAAATTCGTCAGTTTATATTCGCTAAAGTAGTTTTTTTTAATTAAGTCGACTTTTTGTTTTGAAGGTAAAAAAGAACTGATATACATACATAACATATACATAAACACTCACGCCTGTCACCCAGAGGGGTTGGCAGAGATTATGGACTTCCATTTGGCACGATCCTGACACACCTCTCTCGCTTCCTCCACATCCATATACCTACGCATACACACTCGTCGGTTAAAGGTACTCTTGATTTGGCCCATTTTTAATATATCGTCAATTTGGTCGATAAACGTTCGCCTAGGGCGACCCTTCCCGACTATGCCGTTCACCTCTGCAACATAAATTTGCTTTGTCACTCTTTCCTCATTCATTCTTCCTACATGGCCAAACCACCGAAGCATTCCTTTCTGATATATAAGTTATATAGGGTTTCGTTAAAGTAGGAAAATAGGGGTAGGTCTTAATTTTTACACTATACACGAGCAATCTGACTTCGATCTCCGGTATTGAAATGAAATTTTTAATAACACTTTTACGTGCTTGGCGGTAGAACCTTGGAAAATACAATACATTTTACCTTTGTAAAAATATCGTACATTTTTTTTGTATGGAATTAAAAGTACTTTCCATGACTTTGGAACCGCTTTAGCTGTCTGCTATTGTTTGTTTCCATAATAATAATTAAGTATTTTTAAATATCTATGTAGCATCATGTGGCAGACTCCTTCAACTTCTCGAGATATTATATTAATTAGACATGCAAGTTCACGTGTACAGAGGTTAAAATAATTGCAAGTAATAATTTGATTGGTGCTGGTGGATCGACACTAAGTTGCTGTTAAACTCTGAAATTTACAGCTAGCGTTTAGTCTGTGAGCTACCACGGCTCTTTTCAGGTATAAATGAACACTTAAAATTGCAATCAGTAATTTAATTGGTGCTTTAGTCGGTACGTGTTTAATAAGCATCTAAATTGCAATTAATAATTTAATTGGTGCTAGTGTAACGAACCCTAGTTGCTCATGTACTGTGTTATTTACAGCTAGCGTTTAGTCTGTGAGCTACCATGGCTCTTTTCGGGTATAAATTAGCACTTAATAATTAATTTAGAGCTTTCATTAGTACATGCAAAATTAGTTTTTATTTTTTATTTAAACTTTATTGAACCTTACGCATTAAGTAAAAGAACAAAAGGCGGACTTAATGCTAAAAGCATTCTCTACCAGTCAACCTTAAGGCAGTGATATAACTACGAAGGCGGTTACAAAGAAATATGCATACACACATACATATACATATTATACATACGTATACACATATATCAATATACACAAGTATATAAATTTGTATATTATAAGAAAGTATTATATAATACAAGATACATAAAGATACGTAATATACTAATGATGATCGAACTTGGCAGTTGTAAAGCAGTTTTAGAAAATGATCTCGAATGTTCTTCTTAAATGTTTGTTTGCAGGTAGGATGTCTTAATTTTTTATTATCACATAAAATTGCAATTAATAATTTAATAAGTGCTGGTGGATCGAACCCAAGTTGCTCGCGTACTATGAAATTTACAACTAGCGTTTAGCCTGTGAGCTACCACGGCTCATCTCAAGTATGAGAGGGTAAATAAAGAAAATATAGTGTTCGTGCAATACGAACGCGCAACAGGAATTTTTTTTGAGAAAACCTGAATAGCAAAATAATAAAGTGTCAGAAATGTGAGCACGCTATAATTAAAAAAAAACAAGAATAAATAAAAAGCATTGCCTTGTTGTTAGTGTTATTAACTTCCTTCTGCGTAGCATTGAAAGGAAGTTAATGGTTTTAGCTGCCAGTCTGTTAGTCTGTATGCCGACATGATAACTTCCGTTCCACTGGACCGATTGACTTTAAATTTGGTATGTGGATACCTTGACGTAGTAGCTCGGTCGAGTTTGAATTTGGGTCCTGTAGGTCAAAGGGCACCAGAGATATGGGATTCACGCAGAAGGAAGTTGTTTTTCTTGAATTTACATTCAACTCGTTTGTAAATAAGTTACACTTGTTACTAGTTGTATTAGTTAGTTAACTGTCTCGTTGGTTTAGTGTTCGTAAACGCGGTCGTGAGCTCGTGAGGTTGAACCAAAATTAGTTCCTGGGATTTTCTGTCGAGGAACTCTCAGCAGCAGCCCGGGGTCAGGAAGTCGGTGATCGAGCGGCTGATCTCTCACCGGTTGTGTCAGCTTGTAGTTACATCGGATCATGAGAGTGAGCTTGTGCCTATGCACACACTGCGCGACAATCCCGTCCTGCACAGATGACTATTTCCCGTTGAGAGGTTTTTTTATAGGATAGGGTGACAAACGAGCACATAGTCCACTTGATGGTAAGTGGTTGCTGTCGCCCATAGACTTCTACATTTATTCTCGTTTGCGAATCAAAATGCAGATGCGTTGTCACCCGTGAGGACTAATATGGAATGCCTCTTTTCCAGTAAAAAGGGTCTCCGGTTCTCTACACTCACCATACGAAAAACAGCAGCATTAAGCTGATATTTAACACTGGTATTCTGTGAGGGCGTGGTCCTTCCCCGGTCGAGCCGACCCATTCGTGCTACAACCATACTATTAATATAGTATAGCTGCAACATGGCTCTACCACGTATAAAAGAGTGGCTGCCGTGATAGAAATTTGGTCAAGAAGACAATATTATTAAATTAATTTTTAATTTTCATAAAGTCAATAAATAAGCATAATCTGAATAACATATTTTTAATTGCCTGTGTTTAGCTGTGTGTGTATATGTATGTAGGCCATCATTTTGAACTAAAACCCCTAAGTACTCACACAAATAGTAAAAATTATCGTTCATTTAAAGTGCATGTTGGTACAATGAAAGTTCGCGATCTTTTAGAAACACGCTCTATATTCACTACGCAGTATGTTTCTAAAAGATCAACACGCTGTATAGCGAAGTCTACAAAATGCGAAATTTATACACACATTTGCTACCTGATGGCAGACGAAAACGTAAAACAAAGAATAGATGCCGACTCCCGCAATTTTTTTTTAATACGTTACCCCCCCACTCGAGTATTTTCTCCTGTATCGTGGAGGTAGTTTACAAACCTAGATTGCACGAGGACAAACATACAAACCCGGAATAATTATTTGTAGGTCATACAAATTCTTGTTTCGTGCGGGATTCGAACCCGCGGCCCCCAGCGCAACAACTCATTGCTAAGCCACAGCGCCACGGAGCCGCCATTGAACTGAAGTGGGTAGAAAAGATTGTGCATATTGATGCTGTGATATTTCTCTTATATGATCCGAACGTATAAAAATATAATAAAAACGTATAATTAAGAAAACTAAAGAAGAAACGAAAAATATTTTACGAACTTCCCTATTTATTAGTTTGTTTATTTTGTGGCGTTGCTTCACTCCAACGTAAAACTGTAGGTTCACATCATCTTAGTCCGCAGGGGTCGCAATATATCTACGTTTTGATTCATTAATCGAGAATAGATGTAGATGTGTATAGGACACAGTATCCACTTACGATCTGGTAGACTCTATGCTCGTTTGTAAACCTTATTCTAGAAAAAAAATTATTGCACACTTTTTTGTTCCAATAGCATGTGAAAAGCTTAATATTACATAACGCAAACTTCGTACGTCAGACACCTGTTCTGTTCTAGCTTTCGTTAGAATTTCTGTAAGCCATTTATCACGATGCCATGAATACGAAATATTCATGCAATAAATTTCCATATTACGAGAAGAAACCTAACATTCATTGCAGACAAATGTACGAAAATATCGCAGTTTACATTTGTACTAAATGTATGTACGTACATCTCAGTTATTAAAAAAAAAGTATGGACACATAAAAGTAACTTGTATTTTAATTTTTCTGAAATGTAATAGCATTTGTACGTGGTAGAGACATGCTGTAGCGATATCATGATTGTAGCCCGAATGGGTCGGCTCGACCGGGGAAGGACCGCGCTCTCACAGAATATCAGCGTAAAATAGCGGCTTAATATTGCTGTGTATCGTATGATCATTCCAGAGAACCGAAGACCCTTTTTACTGGGAAAGAGGCATTCCATCTTAGTCCTCTGGGGTGACAATGGATTTTAATTCTTAATCGTGGGTGTGATATAATAATATGCGGCAAAGGTGAGTTTAAGGCCTCTGCCTCATTAAGACGCCATGGCGACGTAGCCGGCTACGTCTCCAAGCGGTTAATATTGAAATGTATGTAACCTAACTCACTTGGCGACGGTGTGGCAACGTCGCCAATTTGGAAGAGTAGCCACAAGCTACAGCTCCCTACGTGACTTCTGGCTACTCTGGCGGGTTGGCGATGTTGCCACTATAATGTACACGTGTAAACTGCACCTCCCTCACTCAGTCGCCAGTTAGCCACCATTTTGGACGCTCGCTCAAATAGTTATTTGTAAAAAAATTAGTACATTCGATATATCGGCGTGCTCTTGATAATCGGTAGTTGAATATTTTTTGCTTGTAACTAAGATTGTGTCCTCCGTATGGTCTCACGAGGTTTTCGTGTAATGCAAAAGCTTCATCTCCTATTATTACGTATGGAATATTGTCACCGTTTGGGTTGGGTTTGTCGCAGGAACATGTAGAAATTGGTTAATGAGATTAGTGTATAAAGCACTTTCTTTATATATTGCTAAATCGCTGCTTTTTCCATACGCTCCAACGTCTATATATAGAAAATTGTAATTAACATCACACAAAGCAAGTAATACGATTGAAAAATAATGCTTATAATTAAAATATAGTGATCCAGTATGCATCGGTTTAATAACTCTCATGTGTTTCCCGTCAATGGCGCCGAGGCAATGGGGGTTCGCGATTGTTTTAAATCCTCTTGCCACCTTTTCCCAATCAACTTCTGTCTTTGGAAGATCTATGAATTGTTCTTGATATTGGCATATAGCGCTACACACTTCTCTAATTATTGTGCAAACTGTTGTATGACCGAGTCTGTAGTTGTAGTAAAGTTCCATGAGTGAATATTCTATATATATTATCTATAAGGGTTTTTCTTGATTAATTTATTGATAAACGCGTATACTAAACTTATTTACTATTTTCAGCTGATAATTTGCAAAAAAGATGGAAAAGTATCCGTGGTTGCTTCACACGAGAACTGAACCTAAAAAATTTTTGAAGTTCGGGTCTGGCCGTGGACCACGTAAATGCGAATATATATTTTTTAAACAACTTCTGTTTCTACAGAAGGTTGTTGCGTTAAGAGTCCAAAGCTACAGATCCTGATATTGAAGCTACAGATCCTGATCCTGAAAAAGACTTGCAAGAAGACAAACAAGTGGGAAGTTGTCCTAAAAGAATGAAAACAAAACAGAAGACTGCACCTGAAGATGACAAATTTTTAGAAGCCCTTAAAAAATTGTCGTGAAGCGACAATAAAGAACAAAAAGAATCTAACCTAAGAACAACAAAACAACAAAAATACAACAAAAGCAAAAAATATATTTAAGATTCAAAAATATTTACCATTTTATATTACAAAAATGGAGTATGAATATGAGGATGGATGATGCGCTTTACAGATTATTTAAAAAAAAGTAATAAAAAAAAGAGATTAGTGCCGAAGCTGGGTCTGAAGATCCAAGGTGTGCTCTCAGCGCCTGGAACGAGCACGCACGGCGTAGGTGAGAAGGCGTGGGCGTCTCTAGGCGACGACCTCCGGTGAATGTGGTAATTGCAGGATCCGGCGATTTCAGGCCAGACAGGGGGTTGCAGGATCCTCAGCGGCTTCAGACAACACAGAAGCCTGCAGGAACCGGTGACTGCAGGCGGGACAGAGGTTTGCAGGTTCCGGTGACTTCAGGCGGAACAGAGGTTTGCAGGTTCCGGCGACTCCAGGTAGAGCAGTGACTTGTAGGATCCCGGCGACTTCAGGCAGAGCAACGGTTTGTAGAGTCCAGCGACTTCAGGTAGAGCAGAGGTTCGTAGAGTCCAGTGGCTTCTGGCAGGACAGAGGCTTGCAGGATCCCGGGGCAGTGCGGCCCCGGGATAAGGCCTTTAGAAGATGCTTCCAATTACAGAACTGAAGCAAGACTGAATTTCTTCACCGATTGTTCGGCTTTTATACCTTTCTAGAGAGAACGGAAAAATTATTTAAATTAAACGCAAATTTTTTGTAAATGGTCAAGAGAAAAGAGTATTTATGTGGAATTATCGAAATAGAAACAACAGACTGGTAGCAAATTTGAATATAATTGCTATGGAGACCAAATAAACAACAATGTCAAAACATGTCAAATTTTGGTTTTAGGCTTGTAATAAGAAATCGGCAAGATTTAAGTGGAAAATGAGATATTATTGATATAGGAAAAAAGGTAGCGCAACTGCCCACACAAAGCCCGAGATTGTAGAGTTACGGAACTAAAAGATCGAAAAAAAGGTAGACTCCATTGACACCAATTTAAAAGTGCTGATAATGTGAAAATACGAAGTAGAAATGATTTGTTATTGTGTTCTTATGGTTTAAAATCGTTACAGGATCCTATGGAAATAAAGGTGATGTAAAATATCCAGTTTTGAAGTGAATGCAGAAAATCGAAACAGAATGGAAAAATGAATTTAAAATAATGTAAAATGATAAGTAAGTAGCATAACACTACAAAATTCATCAAAAGTAGAGAACAATATGAGCTTGGAAGTCAAGATGAAGACAGTTTATTCGTGCTGTCCTTAGTAAGTACTTTAAAAAAAGTGCCTCCAGCAAAAAAATGGCAACCAAAATAAAAATAATGACAATTCTTGAAGAAGCTACCCACTCTATGCCCAACATTGATGATAGTGCATTATACCGTCTAAGCTATTGGTCACAACAAACAGAACCGCCGCCGTCTCGAATTAATCACCCTGGATATTCTACTGTTCGCGGAGAAACCCTATCAATGATGGAATACAACACTGAGTCTTTATCTAGTGCACCGTTTAGCACACCACAGTCAAATATGACAAATGTTTCAGAAGATTCCTCTATTTTAGATATATATATGATTAACTTTAAATGTTTAATTTTCATAAATCTGAATAAAATACTGCTTACCTAAAAGACACAAATAGTTTTTCTTCCGGACTTATCGATTTTCTAAATATCGTATCATATTTAGTTAAATAATTTCTACATACATTTAATAATTCGTCAAAAGATGCTATTGACATTCTCGTGTAATTGAAAAACTTTTCAGGATATTTTCGTAAATCTCCATATACTTTTAAAAAAAAACATCACTTCGGCTTCGATCGGATATAAAGGAATGTACCCACCAGTTTCCTTTTTTTCTTCTTTTCTTTTTCCATTTTTCTGCGACGTACATAATAAAGAAGATGTGCAATTTCTTCTACGTCCATTCCTGACGACGTAAACTAACTGACTGTCGAGACGCCACGGCCACTCGACATGGCGACCTTCGGTTGCCAGAAGTAGCCAGACTTGCGACGCCAGCGACGTCGCCATGGCGGCCTAATGAGGTAGAGCTCTAAGTCGGTACGAGTCTGACATTATTCGGCCTAGACTCCGTAAGATGGTTATGCATTGGGCATTTTCGCCTGTAAAAAAGAATGTTTGAGTGGCACGCTTTGTACCATAAGCGGGAAGTAGGGCCACAATATTTTAGCGTATTGCAAAATACAAGATTTTTAAACAACTTTTGTAATTACTAATTATAGATTATCGAAATACTGTTAAGATTTCATTTATTAGTCCATAGACGTTTTACTTAAAAATAAACCTAGCAAGCTAACAGCATAGTAAAGTGGCGAAGCAATCAGCTTTGTAGCGGTTTCTAACGGTTGCCGTTGAGCGATCAGTTTCAAAATAGGAGGTTCAGATGCCTGGGTGATCAGTAATCGATTGCTGAAAACAGAATTTGAAAATTCGAAACCGTTCTCGAGATAATCGTGGGACAGACGGACAGAAGGACAGACGGACAGACATCGTGAAATCAATAAGTGACTTCGCAAGCTTCGCCACTTAATAACTACTAGATAACTTATATAGTCTCACTTCTATATTTATTTTTATTATAGAAGGTTTACAATAATATAATGTCTGAAACAAAAATTAACCTGATTTTTACATTAATTCCTCCAGAGGGTTAAAAAATACGCCAGGCTTGTTACATGCTTGATCCCTAACAGCTTTCATTATTGGCCGTAAACCGGGAGTTAGAAAAACACGTCCATTTCACATGTTTGCTTATTTTTGGGGTACTCACACCAGATTATAAAAATTAACAGTAATGGTAAGTTTAATTACTTAATATATTATTAAATTAATTTTCAGGAGGTAAAGAAATATAATTTCGTTTATCAAGTGCCTTTTTTATTTTCCACAACATTTTAATTTAATAACTATATAGACTCAGATTGATGTCTGTCTGTCTGTCCGGACTAATGTTCAGATTGGCTGAACGGATTGCAATGAAACTTTATAAAAAGATAGAGAGTGATGCCAGAAGTGGTCTGGGCTCATTTTATCTGAACATGGAATTTATGTGAGAAGACAAAAAATTGATAAAATAAATAGTCACTGATGAATGTCTTAAATATAAATCAAATCTGCTAATGTGGTAAAGATACGCTGCTATAGTATGGTTGTAGCACGAATGAGTCAGCTCAACCGTGGGAGGACCACGCTCTCACAGAATACCAGTATAAAATAAAAGCTCAATGCTGCTCTGTCTTAGTCCTCAGGGTGACAACGCATCTGTATTTTAATAGTTAATTGAAAATAGATGTAATGTTAAAGGGCTACAGATGCTGCACTGACTTACCATCAGGTGGACTGTGTACTTCCTTGTCACTCTTATTATATAAAAAAATACTACCATCGAATACTATAACTGTTAAGAAATTTAAATGTACTTCAAACATTACACAGTACAGTAATTCTGTTCTTTAAAGTTTGGAAAATTAGTTTCCAAGCGACGTAGATGAAGGACGACAGTGTAAAGCTGCCTCACAAATTTCAGAATATATTATACTTAAAGAACTTCGTATACTCAAAATAAAATTAGTAAAACATACAAGCTATGCAATGAACACTTATATTTTTAACCCAAAGAAATGAAAATTTATTCTTCTTTTTTTTTAGCCCGAAGCAAGCCACAGCTAGCCGTGGATCTTATTCTATAAATAATTTATCACAATCGGATTTAGATCTTATTTATTCGTCATCGTTATATTAACCGTCATCATTTTGTGTGTATTTATATATTTATAATTTTTTAAATCTTAATTGTCAAATTTATTTACACCTTTCCTATTTGCAATTCGCTGTTAACAACAGTCCTTTACTAAATAACGTTATGATCGCATATTGTACTTTATATATACGTTTTTGTCATGTCTGTCTGTCTGTCCATCCGTATGTCACAGCCACTTTTTTCCGAAACTATAAGAATTATGGTGTTGAAACTTGGTAAGTAGATGTATTGTGTGAACCGCATTAAGATTTTCACACAAAAATAGAAAAAAAAAACAATAAATTTTCGGGGTCCCCATACTTAGAACTGAAACACAAAATCTTTTTTCCATCAAATCCATACATGTTGGGTATCTATAGATAGGTCTTCAAAAATGATATTGAGGTTTCATATATCATTTTTTTCTAAACTGAATAGCTTTCGCGAGAGACACTTTCAAAGTGCTAAAATGTGTCCCTCCCCCCTGTAACTTCTAAATAAGAGAATGATAAAACTACAAAAAATATATGATGTACATTACCGTGTAAACTTCCACCGAAAATTGGCTTGTATGAGAACTAGCAAGTAGTTTATTTTAAACTTCATAAATCGTAAATTATGTTACTTGCTGCTACGGAACCCTTGGGCGAGTACGACTCGCACTTGGCCGCTTATTTTTTATCAATTCTAAAAACTGTTCTAAACGTTATTAATGAATAATCTGAAAGCGCAGTGGAAATTAAGTGTAAGTGTTATAAAATACATAAACTAATTTATACCGAGATTTAGCATGGCGTTTGGTCACTCTAGCAAATAAAAATGGCGTATTCGTAGAAGTATATGACATAATCAGGCATAATTATGTATAACATAATATTATGTTTTGACTTTCGCGAACATTTACAGTATTATTTATTCGCATTCATCAAAACATGTCATCTAATTCGGACATTTATAATACATATTCGGACGTAGGGAGATAAAGTGTTCTCGCAGCAATTCTCTTTAAGGACTTAACAGAGGTTGAAATGCCTAAATCTTGGATATTTAAGTTAGAAAATCTCAATAACTGTTCATTTAATCCACAAAGAAAAAATACAGGGTAACAGAAGAGGATTTGGTAAATGTTTTTAATTGAACAAAATTGTATTTTTGTCAACCCGTTATTAGAAAAAAAAAATCCCCAAAGAGTACCTATCTTTGTCATATTTTGCAAAATTTCTCCAAAACGGCACAAGCTTTTTAAATAATATTCTTACACTAAAAAAAAGGTCATAAAAATGTTAATATTTTTAATTGAGAGTTTTATTTTTATTCCCCGTTTTATAAGAGAATATATCATTTTTCCCTGAAATTGAATATATTTACGCGAGCGCGCATGCTCCGTCGCCCTGTCAGTCCGTTTTCGGACATCGTCGAGGGTGGACCGCGCGTCGGTGTTGGAGCGACTTTGTTCAAATATATATTAGTTTTTTAAAAGTTTATACTCAATTATAAATATTTTTATGGCTAGAAATACTTAATTTAGTTAATATCTGTACACTGGTAACTGTAAATATTATTTTCTAAATAAATTAATTTTTAAAGTGCCCAAAGAAGAAAAAATTTTCGCGGCGACATTGATTAGTGAAATTGAAAAATGCATTTTTATATAATTTAGATGTGGAACGACGAACATGTTCTCGTTAATAATAATCTCCTCGACCGATTTCGGCCACGGCGACCTCTTCAGCTCCGATCTTGTCGTTGGTGTGCTCGTGCATGGCTAACGTAGCCGATCTTATTTACAAATGTTCGCGTGCAATGCGGGCAGGTGAGCACACCATTACAGAAATTATAGTTAATCGCACAAGGTGGGCGTGCTTTGAGTTCATCACGTCGGGCGTCCAATTCAGAGCATCGATTCTCCTCAAACATTTTGACCTTGGCTTTCACCAAAGATCTCCACTCCGGTCGTCGAGCGGCTGCTTGCTCCCACTCTGAAGGCTCAATGTCGCACTTCGTCATGTGGCGCTTAAGTACATCTTTGTACCTGAGAAGTTGTCCGCCATGCTTACGCTTGCCCTTCTCAAGTTCAGAGAAAAAGATGCACTTAGCCGTACGCTGATCTGACATTCGCGATAAGTGTCCACACCAACGGAGTTGTCGCCCCATAAGGTAGGCTTCAATCCCCATGGTATAGGCTCTACGCAGCACTTCCGTATTCCGAATGCGATCAGACCAACGGATGTTGAGAATTTTGCGCAGACATTGCAAGTGGAAGCGATCCAGCGTCCGTATATGACGGCGGTAAACTGTCCATGACTCTGAAGAGTACAGTATGTTAGGCAGCACTACCACCTTATAAATACCAATTTTGGTAGCCAGCTTTAGGTCATGTGAGCCAAAGACCTTGCGATCCAGTTTACCGAATACCGCAGCCGCGGCACCGATTCGACTGTTGATTTCAGCATCAAGGTCACACTTTGATGTTATCGTGCTCCCCAGATAACGAAATGTATTGATCTGCTTAAGTATATCATCACCAAGTTTGACGGCCAGTGTCTCTTGACCGTAGATATCTAAAGACATCACTTCCGTCTTTTTAACACTTATCTTCAGACCAAAAATACGGCACGACTCATGAAAGGTGGTCACAAGCTGTTGCAGGCCAGCTGGGGAATCGGCCACAAAACATAAATCGTCTGCGTAGACGATCTCTGTAATAAGTGCGTAAGACACTTTCGTACGGGCCTTAAGTCTAGCTAAGCTGAAAAGATTGCCATCGTTGCGGAAACGAATGCGAATTCCATCATGGGTAGTTTTTAAGACTTCCTGGACTACAACTGCAAAGTATAACGCGAAAAGTGTGGGTGCAAGGACACACCCTTGTTTTACTCCACAGGTAACGGGAAAAAATTCTGACTGATCAGCGTTTACAGCGACGCAGCTCTGCATGCCATCATGCAGGAGTCTCAGAAGTCTCACAAACTTCTCCGTGCATCCAATTTTCCGCAGCACTATCCAGAGGGCTTCACGTGGTACACTATCGAATGCCTTCTCAAGGTCTACAAAACAGAGATACATATTACGACCCTGTTCTCTGCTTTTTTCCTGTAGTTGACGTAATGAGAAAATCGCCTCACAGGTACCACGGTCAGGTCGGAAGCCGAACTGGGATTCCGGCAAAATTCTTTCAGAAAGTTTCCTGAGGCGGTTTAAAAGAAGTCTGGCGAAGACTTTTCCAGGCACTGAAAGTAGAGAAATGCCACGGTAAGAATTGCAGTTTGACCGGTCACCCTTGCCTTTATATAGGGCTCGTATGAGGGATACCTTAAAAGTATTAGGGACTTGTTCTTTTTCCCACATAATGACAAAAAGTTCCCATAACACTGAATACAAATCCCCACCGCCATACTCCAATAATTCACCCGGTATAAAATCAACACCAACCGCGCGTTTATTTTGCTGTTGCTTAATGGCAAGAGCAACCTCGCCAGGCGAGATTGGCTCATCTAGCTCGAGGGCGAAAGGTTGTTGAGGTAGGCAGCGAACGTGGTCTAGGTCAACAAAATGATCCACGTTAAGTAGGGTGTTAAAATGCTCCGCCCATCGCCCGAGTATTTCCTCCCTGCTTTTAAAAAGCGCTCCACCACTAGTTGACTTCAGTGGAACTTTTGCCATAGAGGACGTACCGAGTAGATGTCGCACCTCAGCATAAAACTCACCGAGCTGGTTGGTATCAGCGAGCCACTGCATCTGACGAGCCTTCTCCTGCCACCACTTGTCTTTCGCTTGTCGTGCGAGTTTACGCAGCTCCAGATCACTTTGACGCAACTCCATAGCACCTCCACTCTGATGAGTTCTACTGTGCTGCTTTAGGAGCCTACGGTGTTTATCAATAGCGCCTGTAAGTATCCCATCATTCTCATCAAACCAGTCCTCATGTTTTCGAACTCTCAAACCCAAAGTAGATTTAGCAGTGTCGAGAACACAAGAAGATAGAGACTCCCAGACAACATCGATCTCACCTAATTTTAGATCGAGGGGCTGCAGAGCAGTGTTCAAGGTTTCGGCATATTTAGCCTTCGTGTTAGTATCTTGGAGTCGTTCGAGGTTCAAACGTATCTGTTTAGATCTTCCCACTCTACAAGGAGGTGGAAGACGAAGATTTAATTTAATAATAACAAGCCGGTGATCAGTCCAACAATGAGCACCACGCATGACACGGGTGACTTGGACTTGAGATATGTCTTTTTGACGCACGATGGCGTAATCGATAAGGTGCCAATGTTTCGATCTGGGGTGCATCCACGTTGCCTTGTACTTGGCAGGCAGTCTGAACATAGTATTTGTAATTGCAAGATCCAATTGTGCACAAAGACTAAGCAACAATTGGCCGCTGCTGTTCATTTTACCAACACCATGTCTGCCGAGAACTTTAGGCCAGGCGTCATAGTCTCGTCCTACTCGGGCGTTAAAGTCGCCCATGAGAAGGATTTGCTCTCTTGGACGAATACGATTTACGCACCGCGTCAATTCTTCGTAGAATTTATCCTTAATATCATCAGACTTGTCCAGCGTAGGGGCATAGACACTGATGATATTAAGATAGCTTTCACGTTCCAAGTGAAGGCGCAATGTGGTAATGCGGTCCGAGATGTGTACAGGGTACTCTTGCAGTTGAGCAGCAAGGTAGTTCTTGACAGCAAAGCCTACACCAGACCTTCGCGGCTCCGAGGAAGCGAGTCCTTTCCAAAAGAAAGTATACCCGCCGCCATATTCTACCAGCTCTCCTTCCTCGGGGAGGTGTGTTTCGCTGAGTGCAGCCACATCAATATTATAGCGACTTAGTTCCCGAGCTACAATGGCAGTTTTTCGCTCAGGGCAGGCATTTGCTTCGCGGTCCAGAAGTGTGCGCACATTCCACGCGCCAAATGTCATTGATTTTGATAAATTAAATTTTCCATTATTTTTCCTGTAGCGCCGACCGCGAATTTATGATGCGGAGGCAGCCGCGGTTGCTACCATCCTAAAAGGGTTGGAGTGAGCATTTGTTTAGGGCACCTTTTCTAGCCCCCTCCCCGTCTGAGCGAGGAAAGCAGTGCCTCCCTGAATAGGGCTGCTTTGTCACCTTGGGTGCTGCCGAGTCCGCTCTGTCACCCCGTTGCAGAGCAGAAGCGACCACGATGTACACTACACCCCCAAGACCGCCTACGTGCAGGAGTCAGACAAAACTCAACGGGCATCACGTCAAGCCTCTCTACCTCCTCCCATCGCCGTAGGACATTGGTTATAGATCGGAGTCCTATTTGGAAGCAGGTCAATTGCGCAGGACATATTAACGTGCACAAGTGTACGCGCGGACACAGGTGCACATACTCGTCTTTGCCCCTCTGGACCCAGTGGAACGGAGACCGTTACGACCGGAGAGGGACTCGGACAGATGGAACAGTAGGTATATCAGTGAAAAAGGTACAGGGGTTCAGTCCTTTTCCACACTCCCTTAGTCGCCTTCTACGACACCCACAGGTAGATATGGGGTGGTGGTATTCTACTCCGCCGCACACCACACGGCAATGTTCTCGTTACTTAGATATCGATAGTTTTTAATACCTTTGTAATTTTATTGTTGCATATTTTTATTAATTAGTTGATACCGAATTTTATAATTATGTCTTACAATAAAACGCTATTTTTATGAGTATGACTTTATAAAATATTATTGGGGAGGGAAAAATAGATACAGATACTAACATTTAGGTACACTGTTATCAAATTAAATCAAACAATTTAAATAAACAAATAAAAATGGTGCTTCCCCAAGTTTAAATAACTATATAAAGACATTCTTGGGTTAATGTTTTCTTTTTTATGTGAGACAAACTACCATCTAAAAAATGTAAAAATTTTAAATTGGAGAGGATTTTCTCTACGTGATAAAGTTAGAAATGAAGATATTCAGTAGAACCAGGGTAACTGAAATAGGCCAACGGAATATTAAAGTGAATTGGCAATATATATATATATATATATATATATATATATATATATATATATATATATATATATATATATATATATATATATATATATATATATGGCTGGCTATAACTTGGAAAACCGATAAAAAATAGGAAGACAGGTTCTCGAGTGGCAACCTCGTATAGGTAAGCGAAGTAGTACTCAACCTTTATTCCTCTTCACGTATATAAGTATAAAGGTTACCTCACACGGGACATTAATAATATAATATTATATCTTCCATTATCTAAGCATGAAAACTTTTAAAATCTCTGAATCCCGATGTATGTCCATATTAAGATGCTGAATAGAGCCACATTGATATGCATGGGGATCGTTTTGTAATTTCACGTCGCTATCGAAAAATTGTCCGTATTTATGGTGGCGGTTTGCAAAACACGATTCCACAAAAATTCACTCAATAGAAAATAATTGCAAAGTTGCTTCTGAAAATACTAAAAATTTTCAACGTCAGTTTTTTCTTACGTGGTAGAGCCATGCTGCAGCTATATTAGTAGTAGGTATAGTTGTAGCACGAATGGGTCGGCTCGACCGGGGAAGGGCCACGCTCTCACAGAATACCATGTAAAATAGCAGTTTAACCCTGCTGTGTTTCGTATGGTGAGTGTAGAGAACCGGAGAACCTTTTTACTGGAAACGAGGCATTTCATCTTAGTCCTCACGGGTGACAACGCATCTACATTTTGATACGTAATTGAGAATAGATGTATATGTCTATGGGCCGTAGCAACCACTTACCATCAGGTGGACTGTGTGCTCGTTTGTCACCCTTATTCTATTAAAAAAAAAACTTTCTGAGATTTCAGTAAAATAATGTTAAGTATTGTAAGCACTCGTACAATTATGTGTCTCATGTTAATAAAGCTATTGATCTATTTTGATTTTTAATAAAGTGATTTTACTTTATAGGTTAAATAATTTATTTAGCTTTCTAAATGAAGAACCGTTTTTCTGTCACTCCTATTGAATTTGACAGTGCTTGCTGAAATTTAGCATCTTTAGATGGATCAGAATCGCGCGCTGATCCGGCTGTTAGATATTGAAAAAATAATCGAAAATATTTATTTTTACTTACATGCCGAAGACTACCTTGTTTTATTATATTACGGTCAAATAATATTTATATTTATTAGGATATTATTTACAAATGTTTTCATTATTTTGTTATTCTATTGTTTACAGTTAATATCACGTCTTTGCTTTACACCAAGAATTACATTAGAAATTCTTGATGGGATGCGTTGTTACGCGCATACTTTATTTTCCTCAAGAACTATAATATATATATATATTTGTTTTTTTTTTACCAGTAGAGTTTCAACGAAATCTTAAAAAAGTTCAACGAATTATATAAATGCCGATGATTATATAATTTCAAGTCAGTGTTTTACATTTAAAGATCAGTTATAAAGGGCCAAAGTTCTTATTTTCATTTTGATTAATTTAATTCGAGACAAAATAAATATGAAAGGGCTTTTATCTGCAATAATTATTTTCCTCAAAAATAACTTAGACTTATATAAGTCATATACACGGTCAAACATACTGAAGATTATCAATTGTACTACAAAATATTTAAAAGACTATTTCCAGTATAATGACCCGAATATCATCAATAATGTTTAACTGGCACACTTAAAAGTTTTATCACATGGTTAAATGATTGTCGATTATATTATGATAAGGTTTTTTTTTTTATATAGGATAAGGGTGACAAACGAGCACACAGTCCACCTGATGGTAAGTGGTTGCTGCGGCCCATAGACATCTACATCTATCCTCTATTACAAATCAAAATGTAGATGCGTTGTCACCCGTGAGGACTAAGATGGAATTCCTCATTTTCAGTAAAAAGGGCCTCCGGCCACCTGCACTCACCAAGCGAAACGCAGAGGTAAACCTCTACTTCACGCTGGTTTTCTGTGAGGTCGTGGTACCACCCCGGTTCAAGCCGGCCCATCCGTGCGACAGCAAAAGCTGCCGCGTGGCTCTACCACTGTTAATAGGGTCATGCTTTTCTATAAAAAGTTGCAAGAAATTTTAATTCATGGACCTATTGGTTTGTTTTACTTTTCACTTAATTAGTGAAAAATAAGATGGACTGATCTAAAAGTTTACTTTCTTGCGTAAAATGTGCTATTTAGAATTTTATGCAAACGATTATTAAAGTTTCTATGTAAATAAGTGTAACATAGCGGGTATTATATTCAATGGTAGCAGCCATCCATATTTGAAAAGCCAGCATCATTTTCTGTACAGAAACAGGCAAAGTGTTGCTCAAGGCACTATAAATAAATCAGCTGATAAATATGTTACACTCATAACTGTTAACAAAAACTGTTTCTGCAAATGATCTTATAGATAATAGTAACTATTCCGCCGTGTTAGGTGCAGGAGCTATTATTAGAAGGAGAAGAGGTAAAATTTTGTTTTAGAAATGCGCAATGAATATTGTTTTGTCTGCAATTGAGCAAATATAAAAAATAACTTCTACCAAAGAGCATAATTGGCATTTTACTCAGGCACATCAATTGGTATGGAAAAAAATAATTTTACCGGGTTTCAAAAAATCAATCAAAACTCAAAAAAACATAAAAATTAAAATCAAAAAATGTATATATGTATGTCTATACATACATATAATGATTTATGTCTGCTTAGTAACTGACTGTGACTCAGTATAACATCCTACAGTCACGCCGAAACTCATAGGAGAGAATCACTCTAGAAAAGGTAATAATTTATTGCGGAAATTATGTGATAAAATTAAAAAAAAATACAAACTTATCCAAGTTAATCTAACTTAGTCTAACTTATCCTCATGCATTATTAAAAAAAAACAAATAATAAAATAGTGAGATGGCGTCAGTTTTTAAGAAGATATAACAAAAATAAACAAAAAAATAAATTTCAAAAAAGTTCAGTATTTAATTGATTATATACCGCTGACAATTAACTTAATCACCCTTTTCGAAACAACGCCAGTTGTAAACAATACTTGTGTGAGAAGACAAAATCTTCTTTTCAAATTTCCGCTGAGTTGTAAGTAGAAGGCCGAATAGGTCATGTGTCAATTTTAATTAAATATATTTTATATAAAGTGATCTGGACTACGTTTCATCAATTAACCATTGGTAAAAATTAAAACCAGAATTTTACAATTGTTTTTACAAGAAACAGTTGAACCTTGCAGCTTGTTCATTATTTTTATTATAAATACCTATAAATGTATATTTTATCAATAAATAGTTCCCATAATAATTTGTATTATTTTTTATTTTGGCCTATCTGCAATTTTCTATGCTCTATAGAAAATGTGGCGTATGACATGACTGACAATCTCTCTAACATTTTATCTAGGTACAAAGATGTTTTACGTTTTCGTCGCCTCCACATGATATTTTTGTCAGCATAAGGTACCTACCCTTCTTTATCTGAAACGAATATAAATATTGCTACAAAGTAAAGTAATAGGCTATATAAGTCCCTCTACTGGGCACAGGACTCTTTTTTTCTTTCTGAGAGGGTTTTAGGGCAAGGAAATGCCCGCCGAGCTTCCCCAATGCGTGTTGCCGAAAATTGAAATTACAAATTTCATTCGTGCTGTCGGGGAACAAACCCGGGAAAATTTACAGCGAACGCTTTGACTACATATTTTTAATACGACACAAATAAATACGATTTAACATATATAATAAAAATTCTTACGTACTTGAAACTTGAACACTTGATAGCTCGTGATGCCTACCGGACAAAGCTACAGCACCACACCGTGCAATGTAATTGAAGATGCGTAACCGCGACATAATTCTCAGTGATGCGCAAGCGTAACATGCAGTATGTCACTTATATAATTGTCATCTCTGCAGTCTATTAATCTTTGCACTTTTATAAGTAATACAGAACGTAGTTGCTAGACGGTGTTGACGTCGTGTAAAATATCTGCGATCGCCGTTTCGTCAAGGCCATTCAGGCTAGTTAAAGCCTTAAGTTGTTGCATTTATCTAAACGACACGAGCGCTGAGGAACGCGGCTGCTGTTTACGCCTCGGCTTAAATAAATTGGTTTGGTGGAAATAGAAAATAACAATTAGATTAGAAATAGAAAACCAAAAATATATCTTTACCTATAGGATAATAGTTGATGCATTTTTTTAAAATAGAATAAAGATGAAAAACGAGCACACAAGCCACATGATGTTAAGACAATGTTGTGAAATCTACATCAATCCTCGATTAAGAATCAAAATGCAGAGGCGTTGTTACCCCTGAGGACTAAAATAGAATGCCTCGTTTCACAGCTGCATTAAGCTGCTATTATATGCTGGCGTCCTGTAAGAGAGTGGTCCTTCCCCGGTCGAGCCTACAGACTAGTGTTACAGTTCATGTACAGTTCATGGCCGGCGGACGACACTTAACATCAGGTGAGCCGCATGCTCGTTTGCCCCTTCTAATTGCTAAAATGGCTTGGTAGCCATCACCTCATTGCCATGGCTTTATAATACTAAGGAATTTATATATGATATTATCTAGAAATTCATTAATATTATAATAAACCCAAATTTAAACAATCTTTGATTAATAAAGTATTTGAACTTGGGTCTGGAAAAATGTTGTATATTTTATATTATGATTTTCTTGTAAAGGCGTATACATTTTACTATGAACGAATTACAGATACACCGTATTCGAGAGAGCACTTAGTAGTATCCATTACAGGTAATCATCGCCATTGTTTTCCTTCTCGACTTCTCATAAACGATTTCTTTTGAATTATTGCTAACACAGTTTGTTGGTTGGGCCATATAGCGACATCATGACACACACAAAGTAAACCGATGGAAATGAACGGATGGAAACTCATAATATTTTTTAATTAGGGTTACGTACCGTGTAGTTGCAGGGAACAGAACAAGCTTAAAACTGAAAAGAAATTTATTTGATATAAGACGGATTCTTGGTATAAAACAACATCATGACATTTTGTTTTTGTAGCAATTTTGCTACGTTTAGCTTGGGAGTACGTATATTTTTTCTGGTTTCTGTTTCTGATGATGTTTGTACTGTTTAATGAATTTCAGTCTCCATAATGATTTTATTCACAAATTAATATACTATATGATGTACAGAACCAGACACAGCATGTTATCACCGCATGTATAGAGATTTAAAGATAGATAGCGCTGTTAAAGTCAATTCTAAAAATTAAAGAGATTAATTGACGCGATTGATACAATAAAAAAACATAAAAGAACTTATAAATCAGGCCTGCATCGTAGCAAAAAAGAAAGTTAGATCCTCGCCGAAACCATCGAAATTGTTAATAGCTCTTTACAATTTGAATTACAACGTAGAGTACTCGGCGGTAAAGAATAAATGAGATTGTCAACACAGGCGGCGAGTAATATAATTATTAACAGCAAATATGAAAACTCATCTACAGGAGAAAACCACAACCTGCCTTTTTGTATTATATTTGTGCAACACCACCATCGTTACCATCGTCACACATACGTTACGTTATTTATGTAATACTTTTGTTTACTGCGTTTTAGATATAATTATATCATTATAGAACATTATTTTACATCATTTAATTATGATTTATAATATGATATTAGTTTAAAATGTACTTGATGACTCAACGAACGCCACCATTGAACAAATTCGTACCTATACTTCGTAGCCATACTTGTACTTCAGAATATTTTTCATAACTTTGATGGAATGAACTAATTTTAATGAAATAAATACTAAATGTAACCTGAGGATACACTTTAAAATTTCTTTAACGATTCTTATGATATAAATTGATATTTTATACGTGATACGTTAACAAACAAACAGACAGACAGACAGAAAATTCTAAAAATGGTAGAAATGTATTTAATTACTTATTTTTAGTACCTCTCAATCACTTTTATTATACAAATCTAAAATGTACAGACAACGGCTATTTACATTTTTATTATATGTATAGATAGAAGATTTTTGGCGTGCAATAAAGTGTTAGCTATCTATTGAATAGGACGGATGGAAACTTGAATTCGTAATGTAACAAAATACTCTACCAGGTTGCCCCACGGCCACTATTAAATACAGGCGTTTGTAATGAAGGTTGTTTGTGATAGCTTTGAATTGTTATAAGATATTGAGTTCAATTAGAAAATCGACAGAAAATCGCTTAGTGCCAGGTACCAGTTGCTTCCAATGGTCGTTTTAGAATTTAAAAAGTGCCACCCTACTAATAAAATTACTTTATTGTTATTATTGCCAAGTTGGACAAAAATATCGTATTTTAGACATAATTTCGACGCTTGAGAATTTTTATGTTCGCGCCCAAACGCTGGTTTCAAGATTTGACGCCAGAGGGCGCTCGGCTCGATACGGCGCGTTCATAACCGGTTAGACGAGTGGGCGGGTGGCGGGAGTTGGTTGCTACTGGCAGCTGGGTCGAGTCGAAGAGTAGCTCGCTGGCAGCGATGCGGTTAATCCGCGTATCTCGGTTATCGTTGCAGAAGTTACGCGCGACCGGTGTATGGTCTAGATTGTTAGATTTAGTGCGTGTTACATCGCTACGTAATTGGGGTTTTGTGGAAACCGCCTCGGTTTAGGTTGTCTAGGTTTTAAGTTCTTGACAAGAGGTTTGTATTGTGTTTGACTGATTAAAGTAACTTCTTTGAAAGTAATTGGGCAAATTATATAGTGATGGCGTGTTGAAGTGCTTTTTGCAATATTTAACTTGTGTGCGTTAACGTGGAATTTCGCATGCGCGCGCCGAGTCTATATACGGTCTAGAATTCGAACCGCGCATTCCTTTATCGAGGGCGTCTCCCGGTTTATTGTTTGGAAATCATCGTTTAATTTTGCCGTCGCGTTAAGAGCCTTTTTGTGTGTTGACTCGGTAGCCAGTTTACGTGTCAGCTAGGTTGATTTTGAATTTTTATTGCGGCGTGGTGTTTAGTATCGAATGAAGGAACGTAGTTGTGTTTAACGCTGAACCGTGTGACTCATGAAGAGATCGCGTTAGTTCCCTATTTGTAATTTGGTAATAAATGAATCCGGGATATTGAGTGTTGAACTTTGAACTACAGTCCGTTGTTTGTGTTGGGTATCACGTGTTCGATTCTACGAGGAATGTGTAATTAGGCGAGTTGAAGTTAGTTAAATGCACAATAAAGTTAATAGACTGAAATAGTGACAATGAAGAAAGAAACTGTCCATTGTGGATGCCTGCTGGAGTGATGCAGCGTTGTGGGGCAGCATGGAAACCGTCGTGCTGCCAGGTCACCTCAGCTGGGCCAGGTCACCTACATATACACACCACTAAACACCACTTTACATGCATCTACTCTACCTACGGCCTGACCGAGCCTTGGGGCGGTCTTAGATTCGGATACAGGTACGTTCCAATTATTTTCCTAGCCTTCTCCTTATTTTGTGGTATGACAGGTCATTTTTCCATAAGGCCATTCGGGCCCGAACCCTCGGCTGCCCGTCGAGGAGTCTACTATGGGCCCTAGCCAAGGCGACCTTTGCAGGGCAGCTGTGGGCCGTAACACTTTATTTGGAAAAAAATGTGCTTACATGAAATATTCTTAAAATTCTTAATCGAATTGGTTTTAAAATACTTTACATTATTCGAAATACAAAAATTATATTTATGTTATTTGGATAAACACTTGTACTTGTTTTACAATATTTATTTTAAACTAGCGATCCGCCCAGGCTTCACACGGGTAGTTCCTAGATCTCGACAACAGCGCCATCTACCGGGTCCAATTGTGTCTGAGTGAGCTTAAACCATCCAGGGACCCACTGTAACACACACAAAAATATCCAGTTTCGACTTTTAGCGAGAATTGATTTTTATATAAAGACATTATTAAATTACTAATTATAAAAGCCGATCGTCGGTTTCGCCTCACGGAATCATCAGGGTGTGTAAGAATAACGAACATATTATATAATATTGCAGTTTTTTTTGCATGTGCTACATATTTGCATATTTTGTTGCGTGTTTATCCAAATCACAAGAATGAAGTTGGAGTTTCACCAAGTGACATCAAAAGAAAAAACAAATTATATAAAAATGATAGTTTAATCGCCGAGAAAAAAAACTTTTGACATTCTTCGAGAACTAATTTTTTTTTAAATAATAACCAAAATGATATTTTCCGTAATATGAAAGGCATGCTATTGAATGGAATTCTTTAAGGGCTCCTTTATTTCTCTATAATAAGCAAAAACCTTTCAAATAAAGTAGTTTTTTGTCCAACGAATGTTGCACGCTTACTTCGTGCTGAACAAAGCATGCAGCTGTAGGGAATCCTCGCCTTAAGAACAAAGCATGCAGCTGTAGGGAATCCTCGCCTTAATTGATTTCCTTTTTTAATCCATTATTTTGATATGAAAATACTTAAATATTATAATATTGTAAATTATGGGACCAATGAAATTGTTAATTGCGATTTTAAATGTTGATTTACAACGTGCTCGGCGGTGAAGGAAAACATCGTGAGGAATCCTGTATGTCTGAGAAATAAGAAAAAAAATATTTCGAAGACATGTGAAGTTCGCCATCACGCATCGGGGCAGGGCGGCGGACATTTCCTTGCCCTAAAACCTTCTCAGAAATGAGAGGAGGCCTGTGCCCATCAGTGGGACGTAAATAGGCTGCAATTTTACTTTTTACTTTTTTTACCTGCATGTAGACTTGATTTCATGTCTTCACTCGTTATCAATTGTGTAGGAAAAAGTTGATGCAAAAATTAACCATGTAACTAGTTCGTAAGGAAACAGTTAATGTATAATGATATTCGAACTCAGGACCACGGCGTAGTACTGGTATTATTTTCACATTCCCTCACGATTGTTAACTCCTAATATATTAAAACTTTACAAATATTAAAAATTTAAATAATTAATTATAAATATGCACAATTCACTACCATAACATCCCGTAAAAAAAAAACTACGATTGTCGACCCATCTGCCAAGCGTGGCAACTATGGCAAGTATCTTTTTGTAGGCAATCTATGAGAAGGGCTATGTTCAATGAACTTGTAATGGGCTGCAATGAAAGATTCATGATGAAAAAATTATAAATGTGGTTAGTAAAATGCAGCTAATATGAAATATCAAGAAACTTTCCAGACACTTCTTCAATACTTTCTAAAACTCGCAGGTCTTGAAATAATCACAAATTCAACAAGTCAAAGCAACGTATTAAGTATTCAACTTGAAGATAATCAAACTTTGGTCGTGAAATAGTTGATGTGGTTTCTGTGTTCTTAGTAATTTGTAACTGTGGGCCAATTTTACGTGGTAAAGCAACGCTGCAGGTGTATTCTAGTTGTAGTGAGAAAGGGTCGACTCGACCGGGGTAGGACTACGCTCCCAAAGAATACAAGCGTAATATAGCTACTTATTTTGATGTGTTTCGTATGGTGAGTGTAGAGAAATGGAAACCCTTTTTACTGGATACGAGGCATCCCATCATTTTTTTTTATGTCTGTTACCTCATAACTTTTTACTGGGTGAACCGATTTCGATGATTCTTTTTTATATGAAAGCTGATACATCTCGTGTGGTTCTATATGAATTTGATCAAGGTCAGACCCATAGTTTTTGAGTTATTCTTAATAACTTATATTGAAGTCTGTTGTGCAAAATTTTTAATTTTAAATTATTAATGTGAGTGATCGAGATTCAAATCTTTGAATTTTCCAACAATATTTGGATTCATTTAAGTCTAAAGACAAACAAAGAACAATGGCAGAAAAATAGTTGACAAAAATGATTGCGTCTAGAGATCAGTTATATATGTAATGCGTTTTATTATTTTTCTATGATTTTTCAAATAAAAATGTATTTTAATTAAAGCCACAGAAAAAAGCAAACATTTTTGGGAATATGAAATGATTTAAATCATTTTACTCTATTCAAGTGTTGCCGTTTATTTATTTCATACTATCTTTGTAAGACTACCAACACAACACACAAACAAAAAATATTTTTATATTAAGTTATTATTAGTAGGAACTATACTATCAGTAATAATGAAAATAAAAGTGATATGGTTGAAAATAAGTCTCTTACAAAGAACTTCCTACAATAATACATTATCTCAATCATAGTACTATGTAACAATTCAATTTAATGTTATAGCAACACTAGTTAAAACAAAATGTCACTTTTTTACTGGCTTTACGGCTCTGGGTTCTAGCCCTTCTGGAGCCATGTCAGAAAAATATTCAAGTATATAATAGAGATACAATAATCTAAAAACTCTAACTGTAGTTAGGCACATTATGTTGAGAATGTATTAAGCTAACATCAAATAACCACAGGACGCATGACTTTTTCAAGTGACAAAGACATAACTTAAAAAGGTCAAATCTAAATAACTTTTTTTTGACGCCTTCTCAGGACAAAATTCTTTGAAAGAGTTATTAAGGGACTGACGCTTAACATTTTAAGATATTTTTGATATATAGATGCTACCATTCCTTCCCAACTAATTTCATGTATGAAAGTCTGCCATTGTTCTTTGTTTGTTTGTTTTACATAATTATTTAACTTTATTTTTTGATAAAGGAAATCTGACAAAACAAAATGAATTAAAGTTGGATAAGAAATTTGGAAAACCGAAATGAAATTTGTTCAGATCTGACGTCACGTCATATTTTTATCTCAAAAAGTTTTGTTGAATATTAAAAACAAATAAAACTACATCTTACCGCCTGCGGAGTGACAAATATTTTCGCTATCTGACAAGAGTTTTAATTTGTTTTGACTTTGAAATTTCTTTGTGAATTCGCAAGTTAATTTACCAAATGTTCGGTCAAGCCAAAGTAAATACTTACACTGAATAAATATGAGTGAAAGTTTTTATTTTTTTTTCTCTTTATTAGGTTTACCAACAATGGCTAACACTAATACATCATATTATACAATTACTAAAAGTACAAAAGTGCTACAATTAGTTAAAGGTCAACTTTATCTTGAAATTGCTTGTTCAAAAACCCGATTGTAAAATTTTGACTCGATCATAATTATTTGCCAAAACACCTCTGAAAAATGACTGTAGTTGAAATTATAAGGAAATTACTTAATCTTTATGCTTGGGAACCACTCAAATATATTCATAACATCAATATTCGTAATTTACTTGCTCATTATTTTGATTTCTAAAATCAATAATTTTTTTAAAAATACTTTAAGATTCTAAGCGATTTCTAAGCTGTCTTAATCGTCGCGGGCGCTACGCAATTGTAGACCTTATGACGGCGTTTTTGAAGTTTTTACAGAAATTATGTTTTACTCGGGTCAGTCTGGCGATAGCCCGCTTCAATGGTTTTCGATGTGTCGCCTTAAGGACTAACTGTTTCCCGCGACTTCACCCGCGCGGATTTATTTAGCGCGGAACCCTAAAATAAAATTATCCTAAGTTACTCCTTATAACATCAGCTAGCTGCTAGTGAAAAACCCGTCCAAATCGGTTCACAAGTTTTTGCGTGATGCCAGTTCAGAGGTTCGTATGTTTTCCCCTACATGGCCGCAGTGCACGCGACAGCCCTGCACGCGGCCGGACCGCACAACTTTATATCGTCGTAACTTTTAAAATATTTGACGAAATTACGTAGTTTAAATGATAAATATTGTCTACTTTGAATATCAGAAGTGATAAAAGTATTTATTATGATAAAAATCAATTTGTTATTGCAGTATGTGCGTTGTAAAAAAGTATCAAATATTTTTGTGTTTATGGTTCACTATTTTGGTAATAATGGCTCACAGATAAAAATAAATATATATAAAATATATAAAAAATATAAATATAAAAAAATATATAAAATAAAATATACTATCACGGACTTTTTTGTAAAACTATTTAGGAGAAACAATTCCAACATACAATATATTCGTGTAACTCTTACAGATTTTTTCCGTCTTGCTTAACATTTATCGTTATATTTTGACCAAGTTACACAATATCTTTATGAATTATAGCCTAGGTATTATTCTGACATATGAAATATATAGTTGTAAAGTTTAATTAAAATCCATTTTGTCGTTTTTGCGTGAAAGAGTAACAAACATCCATACAAACTTTCACGTTTTTGATATTAGTAGGATAACTCAAAAACTACAGGTCTGATCATAGTAAAATTAATATGAAATAAAAAAAATAGTAAAACATCAAAATCGGTTCACCTAGAGAAAAGTTCTGAAGTAGTTAGAAGTCTGTTGAAAACAATAAATTGATACTCAACTAACATTAAGAAAATCTAGCAGTAAGAATAGTAAAACATAATTGAATAAAACTACTTTTACTGATTCTATTGCGTGTAAATATAAGTAGTTTAATTAAATGTGTAGTGTTCGCGTAAATATAAAAAATTTAGTGCTACATAATTAAAAAAAAATCACTTAAATCTATTTAATTTTACGCTTTCAATTTAAAGAACGAATAAATAATAAATAAATAATAAAAATGTTTTATTCTTAAATATTACAAACATAAACGAAGTAGTAGATGGGTCCTCCTTGTAAGTTTAAGAGAAAAACTGTCAGGAGTTCCTGCTCTTCTTTATCTATGCAGTCGTAAATAGGAATGCAATTAGTTACATTTTTTTTATAGAATACAGGTGACAAGCGAGCACACAGTTCACCTGATGGTTAGTGGTTTCTGTGGCACATAGACATCTACATCTATCCTCGATTACGAATGAAGATGCAGATGCGTTATCACCCGTGAGGCCTAAGATGGAATGCCTCGTTTCCAGTAAAAAGGGTCTCCGGTTCTCTACACTCATCATACGAAACACAGCAGCATTAAGCTGCTATTTTACGCTTGTATTCTGTGAGAGCGTAGTCCTACCCCGGTCGAGCGACCCATTCGTTCTACAACCATAGCTGCAGGGTGGCTCTACCACGTCTAATTTTAACATTGTGATTAAACTAGAAATTACCTGAATAAGACATAACATTTCAAGGATTAGCGACGACTTAAAAAATGATAATTAATGGGATTACGCACCGCACCACACGAAAGAGCACAGGTAGATCTCATATTTCAATTTGAAGTGCGGTATATTTGTTCTACCTTCTAACCTTTTTTGCCGCGAGTTCTTAATTTTAGAACGTGAAAGTTTAGTTTTGTCCTACATTTTTAAAACTAGGTCCGCTACTTTTACTTCTGAGCACTCCATAGTCCTAGCACCATTGTGTCTAAATGAATCGGTGATCCGATGTGCAATTTACCTACCTTCTTCGGTTACATCACCACTTACCAAAAGGTGGTCACTCATCTTTTCTTATGAATATGAAATTCCTCGAGTGCAACTTCTTTTCTTTTTATTAAATAAAACATTGCTTTTGAACGAATACTCAATATATAAGGTTGACGAAGTTTTTGTAAAAAGTTAGTTTTCAAACACTTCCTAAGAATCTGAAAATTTATAGGAACATTAGTGTCTGAAACAGAATTAAACATTTGCCAGGCAAATTGTCAGTTCGCTAGTTTGGGGATAATTTGTTCTTCACAAAGATAAACTTAACCGCAGTTTTATGTGGCACTTTTATACTGCAGAAAATGTAGTTACCATGTCGATTGGTTCACCAAAACTTGCATCTGGAATCATTGTTTAATCGAATGGTTTACACATAATTTTTTATACGATTAACTTTATACACTTAATTTTTTATAGGATAAGGGTGACAAACGAGCATACAGTCCACCTGATGGTAAGTGGTTGCTGTGGTCCATAGACGTCTACATTTATCCTCGATTAAGAATAAATACAGATGAGTTGTCACTCCTAAATACTATGATGGAATTTCACGTTTCCAGTAAAAGGTCTCCGGTTCACTACACTCAGTCGGTCCTACGCCGGTTAATCCGACATATTCGTACTACAACTAATAAAGATGCAGCGTGGCTCTACCATATCTATAAGTGATACTCCTAAGTTAAAAGCTTTACAGTACCAAGGTCACGGGAGGTAGGTTTTTGCTACCCTGGTCGAATATCAGCCAAAAATACATCAAAAACCTTCTTTACCACTAAACACTGAGTCTATAAAGTATAATATTCGATATTGATAGAAAAATATCTCTAAGTTTTATTGAACACGAGACAGTTTGTTTTGCAGAACTTGTAAAGAAATTGGAACGCTACTCGAGAACTTAAAATTACGTTGTTCACAATATACGGTTGGCTTGTGCGCTCCAGTATTCGCGCTTGTACGATTCTTAAGAATTTTCTTTCCATTTCTTAAGAAAAGTCGCAGTTAATTTGCATAAAAATTGAGATTGCGAAAAGATCAAGTATGATCAAGTGACTAGCTTTTGGCAACTATTCTGATATCTGCTTGTAGGAAGAAGCAGGTTAGAGTCAGTAAAGGAGGTAAGAGAATACTCCTAGTCAATAAAGGAGTGCTCCCACTTATACAAAGATTTCTATATGTAATTGTACAGAAAACTGAAATCTGCCACTTTGCCTTGCGTATGTGGACTTTGAGAAAGCCTTTGATTCCGTTGAAATTTGGGTGGTGCTACATTCCCTTCAGCGATCCAAGTTGACTGTCAGTATATCAAAGTGCTGAGTTTTTGTACAGTTGGGATACGATGGCTATCCAAATAGAGAACCAGAGTTCGAAACCTAACCAATAACAGAGAGGTGTAAGATGGGATGACGTTATATATCCGAAATTCTTAACCGCTGCATCGGAGGATATTTTCTAGCTACTGGACTGGAAAGGATACGGTATTAACATCAATGGCAAGTACATTACTCACCTTCAATTTGCCGACGATATAGTTCTTATATCAGAATCGCTGGAGAACCTAAGCACTATGCTCAATGATTTCAACAGCGCCTCTGCCCTTGGAGCTGTGAAAAAATCAAACTTCTAAGCCAACGCAGTCAAAAGATACGTTTATGTCGCAAATTTTCGACATTCGCAAGGGAATCAAAATCTACAGGGTACTTCCCGTGAACTCAGAATCCTAAAATTTGGTACAAAGCAACGTATTATAGCATAGATAAAGAAAAAATTGCGAAAAGCATAAAGTTTTAGTTACATCATATAATAAAAATATTTTTAATAATTTTAAACTTATATACCTACGGATTTGTTCTGTCCTACTCGCAGTTGACCGGTTTTATTTAAATTATATAAGTGCAATATAAAGCTGATGGAAGGGATTTAGTGAGTGGATCGTAATTTTTTATTTGGGACAATAGAGCATTACATCTCCGCTTTGCGTTCGATGTGTGCAATATTTAAAGTCCGCCAGAAATGAGAGGATTCTTGTGTCCAGGTTAAGTCGCCTATATTTGTAGTTTGTTATTTTCCTTTTATATATAAAATGACCGTTTCTTTGTTTGCCCCGCACACGTTCCTATACCATTCAAAGGCCTTCATGGGGCAATGTATACGCTTTTACAACAAAGTCCTAGAAAATATGCGAGACTTTCTATCTAACAAAAAGTTACAAAAATTTTTTAAGCAAATATTATTTAATAAGGGTTATTATACTAGTAAAGAGAACTTGATTGAAAATAACCCCTGGGAAAGTTTTCATACTAAAATGTTTAAAATATTATTTTTATATAAAACTTTACCCCCACACTAGGATTTTCTCCTGTGTGGTGAAGGCAGTTTGCAAATATAAATTGGACGAGGACACAACACATCCAGACCTGGAAAAATTATTTGTAGGCCATAAAAATACTTGTTCCGTGCGGGATTCGAACCCGCGGCCCCCAGCGCAGCAACTCATTGCTAAGCCACTGCGCCACGGAAACGTCTTATATTGTAAATTAATGTTTAAACTTCAAAAAATTATTTTATATTATTTGGTTTACACTTTTCGCATTACCAAAGCACATTTATTTTTTTTTAGTCACATTAAACAAGATCAGTGTTAGATTTTGGGAAACAACGTTCGTGGTTTATAAAACAAAGAACTAATCTTTCCGCCCGTGTGCAGTCGACTAAAGAAGTTACGAAAAATTGACAGTAAATAACAAAACCGTAACGCATTAATAATAATAATAATAATAATCCAGGCGTAGGGAAGTGACGACCCCATCGCCCGCTGACGTAACAGTTAAGTGACAAAACTGCTATGTCAGCGCAGTCAGTCAGTGCCTTGCCAAGAGGTGTGAGCGCCGTGTCTCGGCAGTATTAAGGGTGCAAAGGCCCGTTTGTGCTTACGGCCACACTATTAAACGGCGCCGGGTCTGGGCGTCTCCCGTTAATTGACGCCCAATTCAATGGATGATGGAAAATTATAGAACGCGCATAGGGCCGCTGCCTGGGGGTCGCCGGGGCGCGTCTGGAGCTGGCGCTGGACGTGACAGCATGCGAGCCGCCAGCCGAGCGCGAGGTGCTGCACGACCACCTAGCAGCCCCTCGCGTCCATCATCCCCACCAGACGGCTTGGTGTCGGCGGGGTCCTCTCGGACTCGGCAAGCGGCACTCGCCGCTGGTGGAGTACGCCGCATGCGTTGGACAAAACATATGAACATAAACGCATTGCGGGCGTACTATAGGGCGAAAGGGGAAGAAACTGGAGGGATAGCGTATCGGGCTCGGATGCATCGCTTTTTTGCTGAGCTTGAGCCGTCAGTTCCCGTCACGGAGCAAAACCTGGCAGACCGAGTTCGGTACATCATACGCTCGAAAATATTTGATGATGCCGAACTCGAACGACTACGACGTGAGGCTATTCCCTCATCGAATGAACCGGCTAGAGCTGGGGATCCGGCTCTTCAGGCCACAGACCAGCAGCCACATATAGAGGGCGCCATGGATCTCCCTGCCCTGGTTGATTCAGGTGATGATGGAATAGTCACCCAAGAACTAGAGCAGATGAGGAGTAAATTGGAGGAGGCGATTGTGGAAACGCGCAGTACGCCTCTCGAAAATCGACCGCGACTCCCGCGCATACCCCTAAGCAAGCGGAATCGGGCTGTCGTGAGGGCTCTCAACCCAATGCTGGTCACCTATTTGGAAGCCAGCCGGGACCTTTGCGAGACGGACTCAATTCTTTTTGGCGCCGCACTGGCAGTTTGTCGTATTGTTGGCGCCAAACTTCCCACGGCTGGACGCGCTACTAGACAAAGTAGCGCCATCCCAGCCTGGAGAAGAAGGATTGAGGACCGTATCGTAAAGGCAAGGGCCCTCATCGGCAGGCTGATAAGCTTCAGGTCGGGCAATAATAGGCCGCGAATTGTGCGCACCGTCAGAATGGCGTTTGCTGGGACAAATATCAGTTTGTCCCAGCCGGATATAACGCAAAAACTGACGGAGCGCATAGACGACCTGAAGCAGAGAATCGCTGCTTGGGGGAAGCGGATTCGGCGTTATACCGAGAGGTCGACACGGTTCAACCAGAATCGTCTCTTCCAGAGTGATCAGAAGAGGCTATATAAATCATTGGAGCGACCAATGGTACGTGGAACGGGCCAAGCACCGAATCAGGCCGACACTGTCGCATTCTGGCGCGGCCTGTGGTCAGAGCCCGTAAACCACCGCGAGGGCCCTTGGACGGAAGCTGTGGTGAGTCAGTGTGCGAATCTTACGCCCATGGACCCCGTCATTATAACGCCGGACGATGTAGCTGAGGCGGTCCGAAGGGCCCCGAACTGGAAAAGTCCGGGGCTCGACGGGCTGCATCACTACTGGCTGAAGGGGTTCGTGGTGTGTCACGCTGTGCTCGCCCGACAATTTCAAGAGGCTCTCGACCAAAAGTCGCTCCCGAGCCTCTTCACTACTGGGATCACTCATTTGGTTCCTAAAGACCGGGATACCATAGACCCGAGCAAATACCGCCCCATCACGTGTCTACCCACGATATATAAGACACTTACATCCATTTTGAGCGCGAGAATCACTCGTCACCTGAACTCAAATCAGGTGATGTCGCGCGCTCAAAATGGATGTCGGGGCGGTGGTCGTGGAACCAAGGAACCACTCCTCATTGACGCGGTCATTGGCAAAGTGGTTAAACGCAACCGTCGGAACCTATCCGCCGCCTGGATAGACTACAAAAAGGCATTCGACTCGGTGCCTCATACATGGCTGGAGAGGGTCCTCGAGCTGTACAAGGTTGACTGTACAGTTAGAGACTTCCTTGGGCAGTGTATGGGGCAGTGGAGTACGATCCTTTGTCATCTAGGCGAGCGGATGACGGCTGCGGAGAACCACATAAGGATAAGAAGGGGTATCTTCCAGGGCGATTGTCTGAGTCCAATCTGGTTCTGCCTCTCTCTGAACCCTCTCAGTACCTTACTGGAGGGCTCCGGGAGGGGATTTCAGCTTCGGAGGGGAGGTACAAAAGTGGCCCACCTTTTCTATATGGATGATCTCAAGTTATTCGCCTCCAGTCGCTCTCATCTTATGGAATTGCTAAACATCACTTGTGATTTTAGCAATTCTATTAGAATGGAGCTGGAGACGGATAAGTGTGCGGTCCTCCATGTTGAAAGGGGAAGGGTTGCTAACTCTGAGGGCATAGATTTATCTATGCCCATCAACATAAGGACCCTTTCCGAGGCTGAAACATACCGATACCTGGGTATGTCACAGAACATCGGTGTAGATGAGGCGGGTATGAAACAGTCAGTTTGCGATGTGTTTTATGCACGCTTGACCAAAGTGCTTAACAGCCTTTTGTCCGGTGTGAATAAGACGCACGCATATAACGGTTGGGTCATGCCTGTTCTCATGTATACCTTTGGCATACTTAGGTGGACTCAGACCGAACTAAACGCTCTAGACAGAAAAGTCCGCACTATAATGACGTCCCACAGGGTGCATCATCCGAGATCGTCAGTAATGAGGCTGTACTTGCCGCGGAAGCATGGCGGGCGCGGCTTTTTAAGCGCGCTTACCATGCATAATCGCGAAGTGTGCAGCCTCCGTAATTACTTTCTGACGAGAGCGGATGATCCATACTATAGGGACGTTATTTCTTGTGATAAAGGACTGACCCCTCTATCCTTAGCCAACGAGCAATGGCAAGACCCAGCAGTACAGTGCATTTCCGACCGGGAGACCGTATGGAAGGAGAAGGAGCTCCACGGGAGGTTCTACAAGGCTCTACATGAGCCTTTCGTAGACACAGTCGCCTCCCTTCACTGGCTACGTTTCGGTGACCTCTTTGGGGAAACCGAGGGTTTTGTCTGTGCGATACAGGATCAGGTTATTAAGACCAACAATTATCGGAGATACATCCTAAAGGATGGCGCCGTCGACATCTGTCGAGCTTGTCGCCATCCCGGTGAGTCACTTAGGCATGTCATCTCCGGTTGTTCGGCGCTTTCTAACTCTGAGTATTTGCACAGACACAATCTAGTAGCCAGGATTCTACACCAGGAGCTCGCTCTGAAATACGGCCTCGTGGATCGGAAACTGCCGTATTATAAGTAATTGCCGGAAGCCGTGCTCGAAAATGACCGCGCCAGGCTCTACTGGGACCGGGCCATCATCACAGACAGGACTATTCTTGCGAATAAGCCTGATATTGTGCTGATGGACCGGGCACAGTCAAGGATCTTTTTGGTCGACATTACCATTCCTTATGACGAGAACCTCGTGAAAGCCGAAACAGATAAGGTGACAAAATATCTGGACCTGGCTCACGAGGTTACCGGCATGTGGGGTGGTCTGCCGACCGAAATTATTCCTGTGGTCGTTTCTGCGAATGGGTTAATCCCAGTCAGCCTCCCGGGTCATCTGAGGCGACTGGGACTCCGTGACGGACCGCTCCAGGCTCAAATGCAGAAGGCGGTGCTCCTCGATACCGCCCGCATCGTCCGCCGGTTTCTTTCCCTTTCCCCCTAACCCTCGGCCGTCTGGTCTCCCCTGCCGAGGGCTTCCATCTGGTTGGGTTTTTATATATTTATGTATTTTTTATGTATTTATTTTATTTTATTCATATTTATGTATGTTTACCATTTTCATTTACAATTATATATTTATACTGCCCAACCAGATGAGAAAACTTTATAGATACCCCAATAATAATAATAATTCCTTTATTTCAGACCTTGATCCATAATTTGTTAGTAATACATTTTTACACTTTAAATACTAATGTTAGTTTCTTAAATATGTAAAATTACTTTTTAATATACTATTCCAGTGACTTAGCATATGCCCGTCACATCGTTCGGCGAACATGTTCAGAATACCGTTGCGGCTGCTACGCATTCTAATCAACAGGGAGTATACTCGTTTACGCATTATTGCAAAGAAGTCATCTGTTCTTGCTTCTGCGAACACACCTGATGCGCTACAAAAGCGAGGCAGCCCCAATAGGGCTCTGAAAATGTTATTATATAGAACACGAAGGTCACTGTAAGCGCGCTTTGTATATGTTGTCCATAAGCTGCACGCGTAAAAAGAATGGCAGTAGGTCTTAAAAAGTGCAATCTTGACTTCGTTGCTACACCGTGCAAACCTACGAATCAACATATTTCCACGGACCGACAGTGCCCTTCGCTCCCTCTCGATGTCCATATCATCTTTACAATTTTCAGTAATGTAGTGACCTAAATATTTAAACTGTTTTACTCTCTCTAGAGCAGTACCATTAAGTACAATAGGAGGCACATACTTCGGACACTTATTTCCAGCTTTAAAAACCATAAACTGGCTTTTCTTAGCATTGTATACTAAACCATGTCTAACAGCATAATTCTCGCAAACACGTAACAATTTTCTAAGAGCACTGATAGACGGAGCAAGCAGCACCATATCATCTGCATAACTTAAATTGTTTAAACATACTCCATCTACATAGCATCCGACATACATGCTGCTCAACTCACCAATTAAGTCATTAATGTACAGGCTGAAAAGGTTTGGTGAACTTAAACCCCCCTGTCTCACTCCATATTCTAGCCCGTACGTTACGCGCGTAGTTACGTACGTTTAACAGGATTGGCGCCATGTTTTAGCACCGTACTGCTCTCTGATGATAGTATAAAACTCGTTGTGTCTTTGAATAAAACTACCTGGTGGCGAGTGACGAGCACAATGGCATAATATAATAAACGTTGTAAGTGACTTCTATGATATATTGCAATTTAAACTAAAACTACCGGGAAGTAAGGTAAATTTACTCTGCGGTCTGAATTGTGATAAAATATTTAAACTGTTAGCTAATTAGCGATGAAGTTCCAACGTTTGAGTTTGTTAGAAATATTCTACTTATGAAGTAATACTTCCATGTTTAATTTGCTTTCACTGCGACGTACTGTATTTTAAAACGGTACATTTCAGTTTCTTTTGAATTGAATTGACTCTGGTTAAATACAGAAATACTCAGGTACGTGTAAAATATTTGCTTCAGAATCTACACTAAGGTGCATTAGTGTAATAGTCAAGAGAGGTAGCAGAACCCCGGGGTAAACTACTTGCATTTTTCAAGCACGTCTTACTTATAAAATTTTGAATGTATAGAATTGTGTAACGTTTTTCATAAAGCAGTTATTGTAGCGATAATTTAAAAGTTCTTTTCAAAAGGTTATTATTAATTTCACATTAAACTTACATCTTTTGACGTGTAGTGGTGGCGTCCATCACTAACAAATTCACTATTACGTATAATAACAATAATGTCCTCCAGACTGAATTTCGGTCTTGTGGCCAGTTTTAACGATAATAGTGCCCAAGTGTATGCGCAAGCACAGGTGCACTCTCTATTCCCTAGCTCTTATAGTTCGATGAGAATAACAATCCCACACGACCAGAGAGATCAGGCGCAGGACTAACAGCTTTACGCGGTTTCTGAGGCACGAGGTTGTAATACTGCCAACTTCATGATTCCGGCTGACTTCTGCTACTAACAATTTCTTGTCAGAAAACCCCTAATAACTGATTTTGACCCGAGACGGGAATCGAACCCGAGCCCTCAAGATCATAAGGCACGTTTACGACCTCTAAATCAAACATACAGTTACTACTATATACACATTACTAGATACAAGTATAATCCCGTGGGTGTCGTAAGAAGCAAAAAAGTATACTGAAACATGAGATGGGTCGCAGTATCATTGTGAAAACAACTCATATTAATAAAAGGCTGCAGTTACCGAACCGGCTTCCAAGCATGGTATCTGTGGCATTGGGTGCTTGGCCTAATTTTGTTTTAATTTTTTTTGGGGAAATCGTCATGGATACCTTTCGCTGCGGTAGCAACGAAAAAGTTATGCTGGAGTCCTACAGGCTTAAACCCACGGTGGTCTCCATCAGCGTATACGAGGGGTCGCGTGAGTTTCGTTCGGAACGTAACCACGGCCCCTCCATCGGTTTGCTACACTAATAACACGTATCGGGTGCAGTACTTTTACTTTTACCAACCTCTCAACTATTTCTGCGGTCATGCAGCAATTGAGTGCACTGCTGTGTCCCTGCCTGAAGGTTGTAGAGAGCTAGAATAATCACAGACTTTGAGCCAAATTATAATATCTTTAAAATAAGGAATTTGATAAAAATTGTTTAAACCATATCAACAAAGTTCTAGATCACTTAATGTCGAAAGACGAATTATGTTATAAGTCCGGGTGAAAATGGTGTCTCGCAGGTTTGCCCAGTGTACGGACGCTGTGAAGATAACGTTGTTTAACTTCATTATAATGGATTTCCGCAAAGTGACGCCTGTTCGTTTACTGTGCCATTAAGTTAAAGAAATTTATTGAAAATAGCTTAATGTGATTTATCAAATTGCAGTCTCTAACGGTTATTCAAAAAATATCTTTGACAATTAAGTAACAAGAGCATGTCATACGCAATTCTCTGTACGTGGTTAAAACTCAAAGCGCTTGTCGATATGTGGGGAGTTTGTCTTACTTAGGTTCCATATCTGAAAAAATTGCTAACCCTCCTCAACAAAACGGTATCTACGTGACGTTAAAAACAAAAAATTCTCTTAGGAATATCTGTTATAATAGGGATATGTTAGATATTTGTCAAAAGTCTAGTGTTTACTTAGTTTATTTTATTACTTACTTAGTTCTAGTGTGTGATTTGTCACATGACATAGTAGCTCGCTACTTAAGTGGAGAGCGGTTGCGTTAGCAAGTAATATAAATAGCATCTGCTTCGAATCGCCGCCCCTGCCCCTGCGCCCCCTATTGCCTAAAGGGGGTCGCTTCCGATTCGACAGAAAGGTCATACAGGCCAATGCCAGTCCCACAAGTGGTGTTTAGTGGGTAGGCACTTCTTCAAAGTGAGTCCCACATAACCACGCAGCCAGCTGTCGTGGTAAGCTGGGAGCATTCACCACCTGCCTTGCATTGGGCGCAAAAAAAAACTCGCAGCTCACTTAGCGGCCAGGCTCCGCAAAGTCGACTTCATATGACGATGCCTCGTGTAGAGGCGAAACACGTGTCATATTATCGAGAGTGGTGTGCCGTTTCTAGTGTAGTGGTGACGGGGATAGTGCACACAATTGAGGAAGGGTGGGAGGCACTCATCAAAGTGGGCACACTGAACTTAATTATAACGGATTTCCGTAAAGTAACGCCTAATTCTATTAATTATCTTAGAAGTACTCGTATAAAGTCCTATGTGTGTAAGCAACTAACATATTCATTAAGTTTTTATGGATACTAAACTAATGGACCCTTATGTTGTCTGAACAAATTGAATAAATAAATAAAAATGAATTAAAAAAAAGTAATTTTAAGTTTCAGCCGCGTAAGTTCTAGTTTTCCTTTAAGCCTCCTCTTATTTCTGAGAGGGTTTTAGGGCAACGAAATGTCTGCCGCGCTGCCCCAATGCGTGTTGGCGAACTTCACATGTCTTCGAAATATTTTTTTCTTATTTCTCAGACATGCAAGTTTTCTTACGATGTTTTCCTTCACCGCCGAGCATGTGGTAAATCAGCACTTAAAATTGCAATCAACAATTTCATTGGTGCCGGCGGGGATCGGACCCGGGTTGCTCGAGTACTGTGAAGCTTACAGCGAGCGCTAACTATCTGAGCTACCACGGTTTTTTAAATGTATACTTATATTTCAACTTGACAAGAATTATTACTAAAATATCCTGTAGTATCTGTACAAAATACTCTACTCAGTTATTTTAAAAATACTTGGCTTACCAGATATACATAAAGAGTGAGAGAGGGAGAGAGAGAGAGAGAGAAATAAATATAATTTGATACGAAGAAAATGATGAGATATATTTTGTAAATGTAAATTTATACATTTTGTTATTCAAATTTTGTATCTAAAATTTGCACAAGTAACTCATTTAATTAAAGATAATTTAGCATACGCAATCGGTTTTCTTATTAACGCTGAATAACGAAATTTAAATATAAATTTAATCGAATTTAAAAGTAATAAAGGTCACAGGTAGGACAAGTCCCTTATGTAAAATTAGCTTTCCCTTTCCTAACCCTTGTCACTGGTGAAATAAATTCACTGGCGATAGCGGTTTCGAAATTAAATTTACGTTCATGTTCGAATATTGTAAGAGTTACCTTTTTAAATAAATGTAACAAATCATTGAATAATGAAGAATGAACGCGCCAGTAACGTGAGTTTCTTCGATAAAGATTTCGTGGACTGTATTGGTACATATAATAAGCAGAGCAATGAAAGTGAGAGTGGAATGCACGCACCAACCTTGTGAAGGACTGCCTTGCTTTCCTTCCAGAGTATCAGCTATCAAAAAAAGTTCGTCACGTGGATCGGCGCACGCACCTTGATCAGTTCCAGGAAGTCCCACACAAGGAGTGTGTGACTTCCTGTAACTCTCGACTTATTGTAGTCGTGGAAGGAGAGTCACATTCGCGAAATTACTAGGACTCAATGTCCGGTGATATTTAATATTAAAGAGGAGATCGAAGGACGCAATGTCCCTCGTGCGGTCGCAGTTATTAATCCATTGCAACTAATTGCCGCTGCGTGGCGCTTGCGTCGCCTTCAACGGCTATACGTGCGTATGGGAAGGATTAAGGAAGGGAGTGGTTAAAGGTATGAACCAAATATTTTATTAGAGTTATAACCACACGTGCTTCGTCATTCCTTGTGAGAATGCTATGTTCAGCAGTGGACTTGTGAATGAATCACCCTGTTAAAAGAAACAATTCTTAATATTATATTCTCCACTGTTAAGGCTAGTCTAAGTACGTAAAACATTTATTATTTTCGACGCTAAACTGTAGTGCATTTAATATTGTGTTTCAGTTTAAAGTGCAATCTAGATCAGTACATCCTGCAAGGCTTTTTCTAATCATTTTTCTAATGAGTCCGTCTGGGTTGTTTTCGCCCTTTTACCTTTTTCTACCAACTTTTGTATGGTTCTGGTATAGAGAGTCACTGTGAGTACGGGCTGTGAGGCATTCCATCTTAGTCTTCATAGGTGAAAACGCAGCTGTAGACTTCTTTGTTTGGATTTAGTTGCAGATGTCCGTCGACTTTTTTTTTACGTGGTAGAGCCATGCTGCAGCTATATTAGTAGTATAGTTGTAGCACGAATGGGTCGGCTCGACCGGGGAAGGACCACGCTCTCACATAATACCAGCGTAAAATAGCAGCTCAACGCGGCTGTGTTTCGTATGGTGAGTGTAGAGAACTGGAAAACCTTTTTACTGGAAATGAGGCATTCTCTCTTAGTCCTCACGGGAGACAACGCATCTACATTTTGATTTGTAATAGAGTACATATGTAGATGTCTATGGGCCGCAGCAACCATTTACCATCAGGTGGACTGTGTGCTCGTTTGTCCCCTTATTCTTAAAAAAACGCTTAAAGAACCGCTTAACATCAGGTGGACTTTAAGTTCGTTTCTCACTTGAATTGATTTTGATTCTTAATCGTGGGTGTTATATAATAATATGCGGCAAAGTTGAGTTTAAAGCCTCTCCGTCATTAAGACGCCATGGCGACGTAGCCGGCTACGTCTCCAAGCAGTTAATATTGAAATGTATGTTACCTAACTCACTTGGCGACGGTGTGGCAACGTCCCCAATTTGGAAGCGTAGCCACAAGCGACATCTCCCTACGTGACTTCTGGCTACTCTGGCGGCTTGGCGACGTTGCCACTATAATGTACACGTGTAAACTGCACCTCCCTCACTCAGTCGCCAGTCAGCCGCCATTTTTTTCTTCTTTTCTTTTTTCATTTTACTGCGACGTACATAATAAAGAAGAAGTGCAATTTCTTCTACGTCCATTCCTGACGATGTAAACGAACTGATTGTCGAGACGCCACGGCCACTCGACATGGCGACTAGCCAGACTTGCGACGCCGGCGACGTCGCCATGGCGGCCTAATGAGGCAGAGCTCTAAGTCGGTACGAGTCTGACATTATTCGCCCTAGACTCCGTAAGACGGTTATGCACTGGGCATTTTCTCATGTAAAAAAGAATGTTTGCGTGGCACGCTTTGTACCATACGCGGGGAGTAGGGCCACTATATTTTAGCGTATTGCAAAATACAAGATTTTTAAACAATTTTTGTAATTAGTAATTATAGATTATCGAAATACTGTTAAGATTTCTTTATTAGTCCAAAGACGTTTACTTAAAAATAAACCTAGCAAGCTAACATCATAGCAAAGTGGCGAAGCAATCAGCTTTGTAGCGGTTTCTAACGGTTGCCGTTGAGCAATCAGTTTCAAAATAGGAGGTTCAGATGCCTGGGTGATCAGTAATCGATCGCTGAAAACAGAATTTGAAAATTCGAAACCGTTCTCGCGATAATCGTGGGACAGACGGACAGACGGACCGACGGACAGACATCGTGAAATCAATAAGTGACTTCGCAAGCTTCGCCACTTAATAACTACTACATAACTTATATTGTCTCACTTCTATATTTATTTTTATTATAGAAGGTTTACAATAATATAATGTCTGAAACAAAAATTAACCTGATATTTACATTAATTCCTCCAGAGGGTTAAAAATACGCCAGGCTTGTTACATGCTTGATCCCTAACAGCTTTCATAATTGGCCTTAAACCGGGAGTTAGAAAAACACGTCCACTTCACATGTTTGTTTATTTTTGTGGTACTCACACCAGATTATAAAAATTAACAGTAATGGTAAGTTTAATTACTTAATATATTATTAAATTAACTTTCAGGAGGTAGAGAAAGATAATTTCGTTTATCAAATGCCTTTTTTATTTTCCACAACATTTTAATTTAATAACTATCTTATACAGACTCAGACTGATGTCTGTCTGTCTGTGCGGACTAATGTTCAGATTGGCTGAACGGATTGCAATGAAACTTTATAAAAAGATAGAGAGTGATGCCAGAAGTGGTCTGGGCTCATTTTATCTGAGAAACATGGAATTTATGTGAGAAGACGAAAAATTGATAAAATAAATAGTCACTGATGAATATCTTAAATATAAATCTAATCTGCTAATGTGGTAAAGATACGCTGCTATAGTATCGTTGTAGCACGAATGAGTCAGCTCAACCGTGGGAGGACCACGCTCTCATAGAATACGAGGGTAAAATAGGAGCTCAATGCTGCTCTGTTTTAGTCCCCAGGGTGACAACGCATCTGTATTTTAATAGTTAGTAGAAAATAAATGTCTATGGGCTACATATGCTGTACTGATTTACTATCAGGTGGATTGTGTGCTCGCTGGTTACCCTTGTTCTATAAAAAATACTACCATCAAATAATATAACTGGTAAGAAATTTAAATGTACTTCGGTCGTTACACAGTGCAGTAATTCTGTTCTTTAAAGTTTGGAAAATTAGTTTCCAAGCGACGTAGATGAAGGACGATAGTGTAAAGCTCCCTCACAAATTTCAGAATATATTATACTTAAAGAACTTCGTATACTCAAAATAAAATTAGTAAAACATGCAAGCTATGCAATGAAGACATATATTTTTAACCCAAAGAAATGAAAATTTATTCTTCTTTTTTTTTAGCCCGAAACAAGCCACAGCTAGCCGTGGATCTTAGTCTATAGATAATTTATTACAATCGGATTTAGATCTTATTTATTCGTCATCGTTATATTAACCGTCATCATCTTGTGTGTATTTTATCTTAATTGTTAAATTTATGTGTACACCTTTCCTATTTGCAATTTGCTGTAAACAACAGTCCTTCACTAAATAACGTTATGATCGCCTATTGTAATTTATATATACGTTTTTGTTTCATTTTGTCTTCGTTCTAATATGTATTGGTGTACAACAAAAAATATATTGATTGATTGATTAATTTATGTTACAGATATAATTGTTCTTGTTTAACAGTAAGCTTTGATTAAAAGTAGTTTAGACTGAAACTCCGATCAAAACTACGTTAACGACGTAAGCAGACAAAACCATTTTATTACCGGTTCAACCCTATTTTAGGATAAACTAGTATTTCTTAAGTTAAACTAGTTGCGAACATTCTTAAATAATATTCCAGTGATCTAATATATAAAATCAAAGGAAAAACCCAAACAAGATTAATTCTCTTCAAAATATTACTTTGTGAAGGGTTTTGTAAATAACAGCCTAGATTTAAGACATAATTAATATGATTAATATTATCACATATTATCACATATTACAATCCAAAGTACAATATTAATAGCTTTTTAATACAAACTACGTAGTTATTTAAGTTTTAGTCACGTAAGTTTACAATTGTCTAGTACGTCAGCTTATTAATGTTTTTATTACCTTTTATTTGAAGAATTGTTCTGTCTTTATAGTGTTTGTTGTATACTTATTAATTATTGTCTGTATGCCTATAAATAATTATTGTATGTCGATAAATTATGTGACAAATTTATGATTGTAAAATAAATGATAAATTACAATCAACACACACCACGCACTCCTCCCCTCCTATCCGCTCATTGGTCGAATAGAGCATGTGTGTCTCACATACGCCCACATAAGTTGTGCAACCGAAGCCACAAAATTAAAGACACGCTATGACCGACCTCTGACATTACTCGCTCGTTACTCGTTCAACAGTCATCTCCTTATCATGTCATGCTGCCCTACAAGCAACACTCCACAATATAAATCCACTCCAAAATAATAGTTTCATTTAACTTCCCAAAACACCTATGGTCAAGAAGAAGACTACATCTGAATGTATAGAGCCCTGCAGAAAAGCTCCCACATCATTCAAGTTTGTTGTGTATTAATGAGTTTGCCCCCCACACTCCCCACACTCTTCAATCCAAAGTACAATACCAAATATTTTGAAGTGATGTTCCTATACTTCCGTTCTCGTTCTCTTGTATGAGCAACGAACTCAGAGTTGCACAACCCGAAATGAATTACGCAACTTTCATTTTAATAGAGAAAATTTAAAAATAGTCAAACTAATCCATTCCAGCCTATAAAATTCCACTGCTGAACATAGGCTTAGCCCATAGATTGTTTCATAGGACCGATTTTCGGCAGGTTGTCAACTGCAGTCTTTTATTATTTTGAGTTATTATCAGGAAGATGGTGTTGCCTATTTCATCTTTCAGTTTCTCTATGGCACCTCTTGAGACACCCACGGGACGATATGCGGTAGTGCCTATTTTATAAACCACGACACGTGTAATGTAGGAAATGTGTTAATGAAGCTGCTTAAATTTATTCTACCTTAACACTAATATACGCTGTCGTGGGGGCTACACTACACCTTCCACTGACAAAAAAATAAAGTTATCTTTTTAGGGCTCCGTAGCCAAATGGCAAAAAACGGAACGCTTATGGATTCGTCATGTCTGTCTGTCTGTCCATCCGTATGTTACAGCCACTTTTTTCCGAAACTAATAAGAATTATGCTGTTTAAACTTGGTAAGTAGATGTGTTGTGTGAACCGCATTAAGATTTTCACACAAAAAAAGAAAAAAAAAACAATAAATTTTGGGGGTGCCCATACTTAGAACTGAAACGCAAAAACTTTTTTTCATCAAATCCATACACGTTGGGTATCTATGGATAGGTCTTCAAAAATGATATTGAGGTTTCTCATATCATTTTTTTCTAAACTGAATAGCTTTCGCGAGAGACACTTTCAAAGTGCTAAAATGTGTCCCTCCCCCATGTAACTTCTAAAATAAGAGAATGATAAAACTACAAAAAATATATGATGTACATTACCATGTAAACTTCCACCGAAAATGGGTTTGTACGAGAACTAGCAAGTAATTGTTTTTAAACTTCATAAATCGTAAATTATGTTACTTGCTGCTACGGAACCCTTCATGTTCGAGTACGACTCGCACTTGGCCGCTTATTTTTTATCAATTCTAAAAGCTATTCTAAACGTTATTAATGAATAATCTGAAAGCGCAGTGGAAATGAAGTCTAAGTGTTATAAAATATACAAACTAATTTATACCGAGATTTAGCATGGCGTTTGGTCACTCTAGCAAGTAAAAATGGCGTATTCGTAGAAGCATATGACATAATCAGGCATAATTATGTATAACATAATATTATGTTTTGACTTTCGCGAACATTTACAGTATTATTTATTCGCATTCATCAAAACATGTCATCTAATTCGGACATTTATAATACATAGTATTATTCGGACGTAGGGAGAAAAAGTGTTCTCGCAGCAGTTCTCTTTAAGTTGTTGCATTTATCTAAACGACACGAGCGCTGAAGAACGCGGCTGCTGTTTACGTCTCAGGTTAAATAAATTGGTTTGCTGGAAATAGAAAATAAAAATAAAATAGTTGATGCATTTTTTTAAATAGAATAAAGATGAAAAACGAGCACACAAGCCACATGATGTTAAGAGAATGTTGTGAGATCTACATCAATCCTCGATTAAGAATCGAAATGCAGAGGCGTTGTTACCCCTGAGGACTAAAATGGAATGCCTCGTTTCCACTAAAAAGGTTATCAGAATCTCTGCACTTAAAATACGAAACACGGCTGCATTAAGCTGCTATTATATGCTGGCGTTCTGTAAGAGAGTGGTCCTTCCCCGGTCGAGCCTACAGACTGGTGTTACAGTTCATGTACAGTTCATGGCCGGCGGACGACTCTTAACAACAGGTGAGCCGCATGCTCGTTTGCTCCTTCTAATCGCTAAAATGGCTTGGTAGCCATCACCTCATTGCCATGGCTTTATAATACTAAGGAATTTATAGATGATATTATCTAGAAATTTATTAATATTATAATAAACCCAAATTTAACAATCTTTGATTAATAAAGTATTTGAACTTGGGTCTGGTAAAATATTGTATATTTTATATAATGATTTTCTTGTAAAGTCGTATACATTTTACATCGAACGAATTACAGATACACCGTATTCGAGAGAGCACTTAGTAGTATCCATTAAAGGTAATCATCGGCATTGTTTTCCTTCTCGACTTCTCATAAATGATTTCTTTTGAATTATTGCTAACACTGAAACTGTTAAGATTTTTGTTATAACGTTTTAAAGAGTTTTGTTATTGTTAAAACTGAAAGAAGATGTAGTGATAAAAATTGAGAAAGGTATGCTGAGATGGTTTGGCCATGTCGAGAGAATGAATGAAGGACGATTGACGAAAAAAGTGTATAAGGCGAGTGTGAATGAATGTGTTGGAAGGGGTAGACCTAGGCGGCCATTTCTAGACCAAATCAGAGACGTCTTAAAAAAAGGCCAGGTCAAGAGTACCCTAAACCGTAGAGTATGTATGAAGGGAATAATGAAAGTGGACGAAGCAAAACAAGTATGTAAGGATCATAGCAAGTGCAAAGAAGTGGTCTCTGCCTACCCCTACGGGAAAGAGGCGCGATTATATGTATGTATGTATTGCTAACACAGTTTGTTGGTTGGGCCATATAGCGACATCATCACACACACAAAGTAAACCGATGGAAATGAACGGATGGAAACTCATTATATTTTTTAATTTGGGTTACGTACCGTGTAGTTACGGTGTAAGAATATCCACTCCGTGGGTATCGTAAGAGGCGACATAGGGAAACAAATCAAGAAATGGGCATTAGCGTCTCGCTAATAACGACTTAAACAAAGAACTGCGGTTGCCAACCCGTTTGCCAAGCGTGGCAAGTAAGACAAATATCCCCCCTATGAGGCAATCTATGGGGGAGGTCTGTGTTTACCCAGTAGACTTTATTAGGCTGTAACGGTAACGGAGGAAGATGGATAGACCGCCTTTTGTATAACATTTCGTTTTTCTCTTTTTTTTGTTCATATTTATATACTAGCTGTGCTCGCGGCGTAGCTCGCGTATATAGGTTTTACTTAAAGAATTTGACGTTTAGGTAAGATAATATTAAACGATTTATATCATTCCTGTATGAATAAGTGGTAACAAAATAAATCGTTTTGCTCAAAGTTCAGAGTCGTTTGTGATAGAACTTCGTTAAGTAAACGACTTTAGAAGTAGACAGCCGGGGCGTACAGAAAAATGTACGGGAGCTACTAACGCAGGAAAAAGCAACATAGAGTTGGCCATGTGCAAAACAGTCAGCACTGAGGTCCACTCCTGCAACGCGTAAAGTTTGACATTGCGCTTTATTTACGGTCATCGCATAACACACGCTGACTGGGAAGTGGGAACAGAACACGCTTAAAACTGAAAAGAAATTTATTTGATATAAGACGGATTCTTGATATAAAACAACATCATGACATTTTGTTTTTGTAGCAATTTTTCTACGTTTAGCTTGGGCGTACGTATCTTTTTTCTGGTTTCTGTTTCTAATAATGTTTGTACTGTTAGCCTACACCCTACACGGCTCTTTTAGCTTAAATGGACTCTGTAACGAAAATTACTTCAGTGAATCTCAATACGATTCACCGCTGAAAAATATTAACACCGCAATTCAGAAAAAGTCGTAATTTGTACAACGCCATCTATTACGTTCTTTGTGAGAAAACATCCTTTTTTTAATTTAAGGAAAACATATTTTTTGTTAACTGTGTTTTAAGTATAAATATATTATAATAGAACGTTCTTTTTTTACACACGTATCATTTTATTACTATTTCTGAGATTTTATGGCGCCTTCAAACAAATCGAACCTACATTTCAAAATAATAACCATAACTTTCGATAGAATTAACCAATTTTAATAAAACAAAGATTAAATGAACTGGAAGATACGTTTTATAATTTTCTTAACGATTTCTTTGAAAAAGGATATTTACTTATGACGTAATGCGTTTATAAACAAACAGACAGACAGACAGATAGACACACAATTCTAAAAATTATAAAAATGTATGTATTTAATGAATTTCAGTGTCCATAATGATTTTAGTCACAAATTAATATACTATACGATGTACAGAAACAGACACAGCATGTTATCACCGCATGTATAGAGATTTAAAGATAGATGGCGCTGTTAAAGTCAATTCTAAAATAAAAGAGATTAATTGACGCGATTGATACAATAAAAAAAACATAAAAGAACTTATAAATCAGGCCTGCATCGTAAGCAAAAAAGAAAGTTTGATCCTCGCCGAAACCATCGAAATTGTTAATAGCTCTTTTAAAATTTGATTTACAACGTAGAGTACTCGGCGGTAAAGAATAAATGAAATTGTCAACACACAGTTAGGCAGCGAGTAATATAAAGATTAACAGCAAATATGAAAACTTATCTACAGGAAAAAACCACAACCTGCCTTTTTGTATTACATTTGTGCAACACCACCATCGGTACCATCGTTACACATACTTTATAGTATTTTATATTATAGTAATACTTTTGATTACTGCGTTTTAAATAAAATTATATCATTATATAACATTATTTTACATCATTTAATTATGATTTATAATATGATATTAGTTTAAAATGTACTTGATGACTCAACGAACGCCACCATTGAACAAATTCGTACCTATACTTCGTAGCCATACTTCAGAATATCTATCATACCTTTTGATGGAATGAACTAATTTTAATGAAATAAATACTAAATGTAACCTGAAGATACACTTTAAAATTTCTTTAACGATTCTTATGATATAAATTGATACTTTATACGTGATACGTTAACAAACAAACAGACAGACAGACAGTCAGACAGAAAATTCTAAAAATGGTAGAAATGTATTTAATTATTTATTTTTAGTACCTCTCAATCACTTTTATAATATAAATCTAAAATACACAGACATCGGCTATTTACATTTTTATTATATGTATAGATTTTTGGCGTGCAATAAAGTGTTAGCTATCTATTGAATAGGACGGATGGAAACTTGAATTCGTAATGTAACAAAATACTCTACCAGGTTGCCCCACGGCCACTATTAAATACAGGCGTTTGTAATGAAGGTTGTTTGTGATAGCTTTGAATTGTTATAAGATATTGAGTTCAATTAGAAAATCGACAGAAAATCGCTTAGTGCCAGGTACCAGTTGCTTCCAATGGTCGTTTTAGAATTTAAAAAGTGCCACCCTACTAATAAAATTACTTTATTGTTATTATTGCCAAGTTGGACAAAAATATCGTATTTTAGACATAATTTCGACGCTTGAGAATTTTTATGTTCGCGCCCAAACGCTGGTTTCAAGATTTGACGCCAGAGGGCGCTCGGCTCGATACGGCGCGTTCATAACCGGTTAGACGAGTGGGCGGGTGGCGGGAGTTGGTTGCTACTGGCAGCTGGGTCGAGTCGAAGAGTAGCTCGCTGGCAGCGATGCGGTTAATCCGCGTATCTCGGTTATCGTTGCAGAAGTTACGCGCGACCGGTGTATGGTCTAGATTGTTAGATTTAGTGCGTGTTACATCGCTACGTAATTAATAATAAAAAGAAAACCGCCTCGGTTTAGGTTGTCTAGGTTTTAAGTTCTTGACCAGAGGCTTGTATTGTGTTTGACTGATTAAAGTAACTTCTTTGAAAGTAATTGTGCCCCCCCCCCCTCAGTGTATAGAGAGGGACTTCACTGCAACTCAGTGGTCAGCTAGACCCTTCTCACCCCCGTCAGCTGAGTAGCCGCGGCTGGGGTACTACCATCCCGCCTTTGATGCAGGCAGCCCCAGCTGGGTAGCTGCCGCCCTAGCTCCCACCACGGCCACATCCACTAATTCTTTGAGCCGTCAACAGCTCACTTGTCAAACTGTTATATTGCCGACGGCCTCAGTGAGGGTGTACAACCCGAGCGTCGATTCGACAACCCGGTGTGGCCTCCACTTGGTTGTTGGGAAGACTAGGGCTCCCGGGAGCGTTGAATCGCGCTGGCAGGGACTATTAGATTTGGTTTTGGTCGAGCGCTTAATTAACGATGCTTTAAATTAAAATTAAAAATGGTTTTGTGCTTTCCGCGAAATGTTTCATATTTGTGGTGGTTGTGATTAAGAAGGCGAATTTAGTGTGCTCTTTGAATGCTTGTGCATATGTTTTTGTAATTGTATTTGATCATTGTGTTTGTTTTGTTGAAAGTAAAATTGAAATTGAATGATGTGCTCTTTGGATGTGTGTGCATATGTTTCTGTGAGTGTATTCGATCACTGTGTTTGCTTGTTGAAAAGAGAATTGAAATTGAATAACCTTATTTGTGCCGAAGGGAATAAGAGTCATTCCTCACTTTGTTTTCACATTTTGTTGGCACTGTCGAAGATATTTGTTTGGAAAGAGAAATAGGGCTGTCTCTTACGTTTATCGTTTTGTTTAATTTGTCAGTTTGATCTATGCGCATCGGTGATTTAATTTGTTTGAATTGATTTGGTAGTTGAACACTGATGCTTTTGAAAATTGGTTGAAATATGAGCATAGGACTACTTGTCTAAAAGGCTAGCTAGTTTGGAGATTATCACATTGAAATCAGCTGCCGCCCTATTGAGTAAATATTATATGGTAGATGGCTTGGTTATGCCTACTGTTTGAAAATTCATACTAAGGACTATCTGTGCGCTTCGTTGGGCTCTCCACAGACGCCGTTCATGTGGAACTTGTGGGTGCTCTCTGCACTGAAGCTTAGGAGGCCGCGCTGGACCGCTTCGTATCGCGTCGCTGTTTGCAGACCTGATTCGGTCGGATTGCGGAACGAATCATAGGGGCACAGATAGGTGTTGGAAGGAGGTCGTCGGACTTCCGTCCAGTAACAGGACTTAGGTGCTGCGATGTCCAGGAAGGGCATCCAGTGGAGTTTCGAGTCGCCGGCTTGCCCACATTGGGGCGGTATTTTTGCTACCGGCTACCGGCAGCTGGGTCGAGTCGAAGAGTAACTCGCTGGCAGCGATGCCGTTAATCCGCGTATCTCGGTAATCGCTGCAGAAGTTTCGGGGGACCGGTGTATGGTCTAGATTGTTAGATTTAGTGCGTGTTACTTCCCTACGTAATTGGGGTTTTGTGAAAACCGCCTCGGTTTAGGTTGTCTAGGTTTTAAGTTCTTGACAAGAGGCTTGTATTGTGTTTGACTGATTAAAGTAACTTCTTTGAAAGTAATTGTGCAAATTATATAGTGATGGCGTGTTGAAGTGCTTTTTGCAATATTTGACTTGCTCGGGTGACGTGGAATTTCGCACGCGCGCTCTGAGTAGATATACGTTCTAGAATTCGAACCGTCTTTTATCGAGGGCGTCTCCCGGTTGATTGATTGGAAATCATCGTTTAATTATTCCGTCGCGTTAAGAGCATTTTTGTGTGTTGACTCGGTAGACAGTTTACGTGTCAGCTAGGTTGATTTTGAATTCTTATTGCGGCGTGGGGTTTAGTATCGAATGAAGGAACTTAGTTGTATTTAACGCTGAACCGTGTGACTCATGAAGAGATCGCGTTAGTTCCCTATTTGTTATTTGGTGGTAAATGAATCCAGGATATTGAGTGTTGAACTTTGAACTACTGTCCGTTGTTTGTGTCGGGTATCACGTGTTCGATTCTACGAGGAATGTTAAATTAGGCGAGTTGAAGTTAGTTAAATGTACAATAAAGTTAATAGACTGAAATAGTGACAATGAAGAAAGAAACTGTCCATTGTGGTCGCCTGCTGGAGTGATGCAGCATGGAAACCGTCGCGCTGCCAGATCACCTCAGCTGGGCTAGGTCACCTACATATACACATCACTAAACACCACTTTACATGCATCTACACTACCTACGGCCTGATCGAGCCTTGGGGCGATCTTAGATTCGGATACAGGTACGTACCAATTATTTTCCTAGCCTTCTCCTTATTTTGTGGTATGATAGGTAATTTTTCCATAAGGCCATTCGGGCCCGAACCCTCGGCTGCCCGTCGAGGAGTCTACTATGGGCCCTAGCCAAGGCGACCTTTGCAGGGCAGCTGTGGGCCGTAACACTTTATTTGGAAAAAAATGTGCTTACATGAAATATTCTTAAAATTCTTAATCGAATTGGTTTTAAAATACTTTACATTATTCGAAATACAAAAATTATATTTATGTTATTTGGATAAACACTTGTACTTGTTTTACAATATTTATTTTAAACTAGCGATCCGCCCAGGCTTCGCACGGATAGTTCCTAGATCTCGACAACAGCGCCATCTACCGGGTCCAATTGTATCTGAGTGAGCTTAAACCATCCAGAGACCCACTGTCACACACAAAAATATCCAGTTTCGACTTTTAGCGAGAATTGATTTTTATATAAAGAGATTATTAAATTACTAATTATAAAAGCCGATCGTCGGTTTCGCCTCACGGAATCATCAGGGTGTGTAAGAATAACGAACATATTATATAATATTGCAGTTTTTTTTGCATGTGCTACATGTTTGCATATTTTGTTGCGTGTTTATCCAAATCACAAGAATGAAGTTGGAGTTTCACCAAGTGACTTCAAAAGAAAAAACAAATTATATAAAAATGATAGTTTAATCGCCGAGAAAAAAACTTTTGACATTCTTCGAGAACTCATTTTTTTTAAACAATAAACAAATAATATTTTCAGTAATATGAAAGGCATGCTATTGAATGGGATTCTTTAAGGGCTCCTTTATTTCTTGATAATAAGCAAAAACCTTTCAAATAAAGTAGCTTTTTGTCCAACGACTGTTGTACGCTTACTTCGTGCTGAACAAAGCATGCAGCTGTAAGGAATCCTGGCAAATAGCTTTCCTTTTTTAATGCATTATTTTGATATGAAAATACTTAAATATTATAATATTGTAAATTATGGGACCAATGAAATTGTTAATTGCGATTTTAAATGCTGATTTACAACGTGCTCGGCGGTGAAGGAAAACATCGTGAGGAATCCTGTATGCCTGAGAAATAAGAAAAAAAAATATTTCAAAGACATGTGAAGTTGGCCAACACGCATCGGGGCAGGGCGGCGGACATTTCCTTGCCCTAAAACCTTCTCAGAAATGAGAGGAGGCCTGTGCCCATCAGTGGGACGTAAATAGGCTGCAACTTTACTTTTTACTTTTTTTACCTGAGTATAGACTTGGTTTCATGTATACACTCGTAATCAATTGTGTAGGAAAAAGTTGATGCAAAAATTAACCATGTAACTAGTTCTTAAGGAAACAGTTAATGCATAATGATATTCGAACTCAGGACCACGGCGTAGTACTGGTATTATTTTCACATTCCCTCACGATTGTTAACTCCTAATATATTAAAACTTTAAAAATATTAAAAATTTAAATAATTAATTATAAATATGCACAATTCACTACCATAACATCCCGTCAAAAAAAACTACGATTGTCGACCCATCTGCCAAGCGTGGCAACTATGGCAAATATCTTTTTGTAGGCAATCTATGAGAAGGGCTATGTTCAATGAACTTAATGAATGGCTGCAATGAAAGATTCATGATGAAAAAATTATAAATGTGGTTAGTAAAATGCAGCTAATATGAAATATCAAGAAACTTTCCAGACACTTCTTCAATACTTTCTAAAACTTGAAATAATCACAAATTCAACAAGTCAAAGGAATGTATTAAGTATTCAACTTGAAGATAAACAAACTTTGGTCGAGAATTAGTTGATGTGGTTTCTGTGTTCTCAGTAATTTGTAACTGTGGGCCAATTTTACGTGGTAAAGCAACGCTGCAGGTGTATTCTAGTTGTAAAGAGAAAGGGTCGACTCGACCGGGGTAGGACTACGCTCCCACAGAATACAAGCGTAATATAGCTACTTATTCTGATGTGTTTCGTATGGTGAGTGTAGAGAAATGGAGACCCTTTTTACTGGATACGAGGCATCCCATCCTTTTCTTATATATATCATATAGGATAGATATACATTTCTATAAGTCACAGTATCCACTCATAATCTGTGTGAACTATATGCTAGTTAGCATCATGCTAAGAAAACGAAATGTCTTTTGTTTTGTCTGCCGACTTCCAAAAAGGAGACGGTACTCAATTCGACTTTATTTTTTTTTGTTTTTTTTTTTATGTCTGTTACCTCATAAATTTTTACTGGGTGAACCGATTTCGATGATTCTTTTTTATATGAAAGCTGATACATCTCGTGTGGTCCTTTATGAATTTGATCAAGGTCAGACCCATAGTTTTTGAGTTATTCTTAATAACTTATATTGAAGTCGGCTGTGCAAAATTTTCAATTTTAAATTATTAATGTGAGTGATCGAGATTCAAATCTTTGAATTTTCCAACAATATTTGGATTCATTTAAGTCCAAAGACAAATAAATTTGTTTGTTTGTTCTACATAATTATTTAACTTTATTTTTTGATAAAAGAAATCTGACAAAACAAAATGAATTAAAGTTGGACAAGAAATTTGGAAAACCGAAATGAAATTTGTTCAGATCTGACGTCACGTCATATTTTTATCTCAAAAAGTTTTGTTGAATATTAAAAACAAACAAAACTACATCTTACCGCCTGCGGAGTGACAAATATTTTCGCTATCTGACAAGAGTTTTAATTTGTTTTGACTTTGAAATTTCTTTGTGAATTCGCAAGTTAATTTACCAAATGTTCAGTCAAGCCAAAGTAAATACTTACACTGAATAAATATGAGTGAAAGTTTTTATTTTTTTTTCTCTTTATTAGGTTTACCAACAATGGCTCACACTAATACATCATATTATACAATTACTAAAAGTACAAAAGTGCTACAATTAGTTAAAGGTCAACTTTACACGCATAAAATCATTAGTCAACATAAACTGACGAATGATAAAATTAAAAATTTTGTACAACCGACTTCTATATAAATAAAACGAGATCATCATCAATTTAGTCAAAGTCAATTAAATTCGCATCATTAAGGCGACACCGCGAAAAAATGCACCTCCTGTCATCGAATAGTATAGGAATATGACACGACTAACGAAACTGGAATTTTGATATAGGTAAATTCATGCTTTATCTTGAAATTGCTCGTTCAAAAACACGATTGTAAAATTTTGACTCGATCATAATTATTTGCGAAAACACCTCTGAAAAATGACTATAGTTGAAATTACAAGGAAATTACTTAATCTTTATGCTTGGGAACCACTCAAATACATTCATAACATCAATATTCGTAATTTACTTGCTCATTATTTTGGTTACTAAAATCAATAATGTTTTTAAAAATACTTTAAGATTCTAAGCGATTTCTAAGCGAAAATTGCGTAGCGCCCGCGACGATTAAGACAAATCTACGCAATTGTAGACCTTATGACGGCGTTTTTGAAGTTTTTACAGAAATTATGTTTCACTCGGGTCAGTCCGGCGATAGCCCGCTTCAATGGTTTTCGATGTGTCGCCTTAAGGACTAGCTGTTTCCCGCGACTTCGCCCGCGTGGAATTATTTAGCGCGGAACCCAAAAATAAAATTATCCTATGTTACTCCTTATAACATCAGCTACCTGCTAGTGTAAAACCCATCCAAATCGGTTCACAGGTTTTTGCGTGATGCCAGTTCAGAGGTTGGTATGTTTTCCTCTACATGGCCGCAGTGCACGCGACAGCCCTGCACGCGGCCGGACCGCACAACTTTATATCGTCGTAACTTTTAAAATATTTGACGAAATTACGTAGTTTAAATGATAAATATTGTCTACTTTGAATATGAGAAGAGATAAAAGTATTTATTATGATAAAAATCAATTTGTTATTGCAGTATGTGCGTTGTAAAAAAGTATCAAATATTATTGTATTTATGGTTCACTATTTTGGTAATAATGGCTTACAGATAAAAATAGATATATACTATTACGGATTTTTTTTGTAAAACTATTTAGGAGAAACAATTCCAACATACAATATATTCGTGTAACTCTTGCAGTGTTGGCACCGCACGCCAAAATAGCTCGCAGAGGACAGATTTTTTCCGACTTGCTTAACATTTATCGTTATATTTTGACCAAGTTACACAATATCTTTATGAATTATAGCCTAGGTATTATCCTTACATATGAAATATATAGTTGTGAAGTTTAATTAAAATCCATTTTGTCGTTTTTGCGTGAAAGAGTAACAAACATCCATACAAACTTTCACGTTTTTGATATTAGCAGGATAGTAGGAAGTAGGATAACTCAAAAACTACAGGTATGATCATAATAAAATTAATATGAAATAAAAAAATTAGTAAAACATCAAAATCGGTTCACCTAGAGAAAAGTTCTGAAGTAGTTAGAAGCCTGTTGAAAACAATAAATTGATACTCAACTAACATTAAGAAAATCTAGCAGTAAGAAAAGTAAAACATAATTGAATAAAACTACTTTTACTGATTCTATTGCGTGTAAATATAAGTAGAATTAAACAAAAATCCGAAAAATTAGTTTAATTAAATGTGTAGTGTTCGCGTAAATATAAAAATCATTAGTGCTACATAATTTAAAAAAAAAACACTTAATATATAATTAATAAATAAAAATAAAAAAATGCTTTATTCTTAAATATTACAAACATAAACGAAGTAGTAGATGGGTCCTCCTTGAAAGTTTAAGAGAAAAACTGTCAGGAGTTCCTGCTCTTCTTTATCTATGCAGTCGTAAATAGGAATGCATTTAGTTACATTTTTTTTTATAGAATACAGGTGACAAGCGAGCACACAGTCCATCTGATGGTTAGTGGTTTCTGTGGCCCATATACATCAAGATCTATCCTCGATTACGAATGAAGATGCAGATGCGTTATCACCCGTGAGGCCTAAGTTGGAATGCCTCGTTTCCAGTAAAAAGGGTCTACGGTTCTCTAAACTCATCATACGAAACATAGCAGCATTAAGCTGCTATTTTACGCATGTATTCTGTAAGAGCGTAGTCCTACCCCGGTCGGGCCGACCCATTCGTTCTACAACCATAGCTGCAGCGTGGCTTTATCACGTCTAATTTTAACATTGTGATTAAACTAGAAATGACATAACATTTCAAGGCTAATCCTTGAAATGTTATGTCGACGACTTAAAAAATGATAATTAATGGGATTACGCACCGCACCACACGAAAGAGCACAGGTATATCTCATATTTCAATTTGAAGTGCGGTATATTTGTTCTACCTTCTAACCTTTTTTGCCGCGAGTTCAAAATTTTAGAACGTGAAAGTTTAGTTTTGTCCTACACTTTTAAAACTAGGTCCGCTACTTTTACTTCTGAGCACCATAGTCCTAGCACCATTGTGCCTAAATGAATTGTGGATCCGATGTGCAATTTACCTACCTTCTTCGGTTACATCACCACTTACCAAAAGGTGGTCACTCATCTTTTCTTATGAATATGAAATTCCTCGAGTGCAACTTCTTTTCTTTTTATTAAATAAAACATTGCTTTTGAACGAAAACTCAATATATAAGGTTGACGAAGTTTTTGTAAAAAGTTAGTTTTCAAACACTTCCTAAGAATCTGAAAATTTATAGGAACATTAGTGTCTGAAACAGAATTAAACATTTGCCAGGCAAATTGTCAGTTCGCTTGTTTGGGGATAATTTGTTCTTCACAAAGATAAACTTAACCGCAGTTTTATGTGGCACTTTTATACTGCAGAAAATGTAGTTACCATGTCGATTGGTTCACCAAAACTTGCATCTGGAATCATTGTTTAATCGAATGGTTTACACATAATTTTTTATACGATTAACTTTGTACAATTAATTTTTTATAGGATAAGGGTGACAAACGAGCATACAGTCCACCTGATGGTAAGTGGTTGTTGTGGTCCATAGACGTCTACATTTATCCTCGATTAAGAATAAATACAGATGCGTTGCCACTCCTAAATACTATGATGGAATTTCGCGTTTCCAGTAAAAGGTCTCCGGTTCACTACACTCAGTCGGTCCTACGCCGGTTAATCCGACATATTCGTACTACAACTAATAAAGCTGCAGCGTGGTACTACCATATCTATAAGTGATATTCGTAAGTTAAAAGCTTTACAGTACCAAAGTCACGGGAGGTGAACCTTCTTTACCACTAAACACTGAGTCTATAAAGTATAATATTCGATATTGATAGAAAAATATCTCTAAGTTTTATTGAACAAGAGACAGTTTGTTTTGCAGAACTTGTAAAGAAATTGGAACGCTACTCGAGAACTTAAAATTACGTTGTTCACAATATACGGTTGGCTTGTGCGCTTCAGTATTCGTTCTTGTACGATTCTTAAGAATTTTCTTTCGATTTCTTAAGAAAAGTCGCAGTTTATTTGCATAAAAATGGAGATTGCGAAAATGTCAAGTATGATCAAGTGACTTGTTTTGGCAACTTTTCTGATATCTCCTTGTAGGAAGAAACAGGTAAGAGTCAGTAAAGGAGGTAAGAGAATACTCCTAGTCAATAAAGGAGTGCTCTCACTTATACAAAGATTTCTATATGTAATTGTACAGAAGATTGAAATCTGCCACTTTGCCTTGAGTATGTGGACTTTGAGAAAGCCTTTGATTCCGTTGAAATTTGGGTGGTGCTACATTCCCTTCAGCGATCCAAGTTGACTGCCAGTATATCGAAGTGCTGAAGTTTTTGTACAGTTGGGATACGATGGCTATCCAAATACAGAACCAGAGTTCGAAACCTAACCAATGACAGAGAGGTGTAAGATGGGATAAGACGTTATATATCCGAAATTCTTAACCGCTGCATCGGAGGACATTTTCTAGCTACTGGACTGGAAAGGATACGGTATTAACATCAATGGCAAGTACATCCCTCACCTTCAATTTGCCGACGATATAGTTCTTATATCAGAATCGCTGGAGAACCTAAGCACTATGCTTAATGATTTCAATAGCGCCTCCGCCCTTGGAGCTGTGAAAAAATCAAACTTAGAAGCCAACATAGTCAAAAGATACAGCCGTTTATGTCGCGAATTTTCGACATTCGCAAGGGAATCAAAATCTACAGGGTACTTCCCGTGAACTCTAAAATTTGGTACGAAGCAACGTATTATAGCACAGATAAAGGAAAAATTGCGAAAAGCATAAAGTTTTAGTTACATCATATAATAAAAATATTTTTAATAATTTTAAACTTATATACCTACGGATTTGTTCGGAACCCTCGGGAAACTGGACACAGCCTGGCCAAAGACCACTCCTTTAAAGTCTTACATACTTGTAAGGGTACGACTGTGTGTGCTGGAACAGTTAAAAAAAAAGTAACGTTTCACTGCTGACTGAACTAACAAATATTTCTAACTCGCCTCTCTTTAATATATTTAAGCCTGCTTCTTAATAACATAAAGTCTCGCAATGTGGTCGATTGTCACCCTCGCGGTGTGGTGGCCAGCGATTGGTTGCGTGGTTGGAGGGTAGACGGATGTTTCGCAGTGGTCTGTTGTTAATTTGAGTTTAATGGCTACGTATATTAGGGTGTGATTTGTCACATGACATAGTCGCTCGCTACTTAAGTGGAGAGCGGTTGCGTTAACAAGTAGTATAAATAGCATCTGCTTCGACTCGCCGCCCCTGCGCCCCCTATTCCCTAAGGGGGGCTTCCGATTCGACAGAAAGGTCATACAGGCCAATGCCAGTCCCACAAGTGGTGTTTAGTGGGTAGGCACTTCTTCAAAGTGAGTCCCACATAACCACGCGGCCAGCTGTCGTGGTAAGCTATGAGTATTCACCACCTGCCTTGCATTGGGCGCAAAAAAAAACTCGCCGCTCACTTAGCGGCCAGGCTCCGCAAAGGCGACTTCATCTGAGGATGCCTCGTGTAGAGGCGAAACACGTGTCGTATTATCGAGAGTGGTGTGCCGTTCCTAGTGTGGTGGTGACGAGGATAGTGCACACAATTGAGGAAGGGTGGGAGGTGCTCATCAAAGTGCGCACACTGAACTTAATTATAACGGATTTCCGTAAAGTAACGCCTAATTCTATTAATTATCTTAGAAGTATAAAGTCCTATGTGTGTAAGCAACTAACATGTTCATTAAGTTTTTATGGATACTAACACTAATAGACCCTTATGTTGTCTGAACAAATTGAATAAATAAATAAAAATAAATTACAAAAATACACCGTGCATTGCAAAAAAAAGTAATTTTAAGTTTTTAGCCGCGTAAGTTCTAGTTTTCCTTCAAGCTTCACAATTTTTATAATAAAAAAGTAAAGTTTGAGCCTATTTACGTCCCACTGCTGGGCACAGGCCTCGTCTCATTTCTGAGAGGGTTTTAGGGCAACGAAATGTCTGCCGCGCTGCCCCAATGCGTGTTGGCGAACTTCACATGTCTTCGAAATATTTTTTTTCTTATTTTACCGCGGAGCACGTGGTAAATCAGCACTTAAAATTGCAATCAACAATTTCATTGGTGCCGGCGGGGATCGGACCCGGGTAGCTCGAGTACTGTGAAGCTTACAGCGAGCGCTAACTATCTGAGCTACCACGGTTTTTTAAATGTATACTTATATTTCAACTAGACAAGAATTATTACTAAAATATCCTATAGAATCTGTACAAAATACTCTACATAGTCATTTTCAAAATACTTGGCTTACCAGATATACATAAAGAGTGAGAGAGGGAGAGAGAGAGAAGAAGAGAGAGAGAGAGAGAGTGAGAGAGAGAGAAATAAATATAATTTGATACGAAGAAAATGATGAGATATATTTTGTAAATTTATACATTTTGTTATTCAAATTTTGTATCTAAAATTTGCACAAGTAACTCATTTAATTAAAGATAATTTAGCATACGCAATCGGTTTTCTTATTAACGCTGAATAACGAAATTTAAATATAAATTTAATCAAATTTAAAAGGAATAAAGGTCATAGGTAGGACAAGTCCCTTATGTAAAATTAGCTTTCCCTTTCCTAACCCTTGTCACTGGTGAAATAAATTCACTGGCGATAGCGGTTTCGAAATTAAATTTACGTTCGTGCTCGAATATTGTAAGAGTTACCTTTTTAAATAAATGTAACGAATCATTGAATAATGAAGAATGGACGCGCCAGCAACTTGAGTTTCTTCGATAAAGATTTCGTGAACTGTATTGGTACATACAATAAGCAGAGCAATGAAAGTGAGAGTGGAATGCACGCACCAACCTTGTGAAGGACTGCCTTGCTTTCATTCCAGAGTATCAGCTATCAAAAAAGGTTCGTCACGTGGATCGGCGCACGCACCTTGATCAGTACCAGGAAGTCACACAAAAGGAGTGTGTGACTTCCTCTAACTCTCGACTTATTGTAGTCGTGGAAGGAGAGTCACATTCGCGAAATTACTAGGACTAAATGTCCGGTGATAATTAATATTAAAGAGGAGATCGAAGGACGCAATGTCCCTCGTGCGGTCGCAGTTATTAATCCATTGCAACTAATTGCCGCTGCGTGTCGCTCGCGTCGCCTTCAACGGCTATACGTGCGTATGAGAAGAATTAAGGAAGGGAGTTGTTAAAGATATGTACCAAGTATTTTATTAGAGTTATAACCACACGTGCTTCGTCATTCGTTGTGAGAATGCTATGTTCAGCAGTGGACTTTTGAATGAATCACCCTGTTGAAAGAAACAATTCTTAATCTTATATTCTCCACTGCTATGGCCATTCTAAGTACATAAAACATTTATTATTTTCGATACTAAGCTGTAGTGCATTTAATATTGTGTTTCAGTTTAAAGTGCAATCTAGATCAGTACATCCTGCAAGGCTTTTTCTAATCCTTTTTCTAATGAGTCCGTCTGGGTTGTTTTCGCCCTTTTACATTTTTCTACCAACTTTTGTATGGTTCTGGTATAGAGAGTCACTGTGAGTACGGGCTGTGAGGCATTCTATCTTAGTCTTCTTAGGTGAAAACGCAGCTGTAGACTTCTTTGTTTGGATTTAGTTGCAGATGTCCGTGGACTTTTTTTTACGTGGTAGAGCCATGCTGCAGCTATATTAGTAGTATAGTTGTAGCACGAATGGGTCGGCTCGACCGGGGCAGGACCACGCTCTCACAGAATACCAGCGTAAAATAGCAGCTCAACGCTGCTGTGCTTTGTATGGTGAGTGTAGAGAACCGGAGACCCTTTTTAATGGAAATGAGGCATTCTATCTTAGTCCTCACGGGTGACAACGCATCTACATTTTGATTTCTAATAGAGTACAGATGTAGATGTCTATGAGCCGCAGCAACCACTTACCATCAGGTGGACTGTGTGCTCGCTTGTCACCCTTATACTATAAGAAAAAAGCTTAAACAACCGTTTAACATCCGGTGGAATTTCAGTTCGTTTCTCACTTGAATCTATACAAATAAATAAAATTGCAGTGTGTGTAATGTTGAAATCATCATTATCATTACAGCCCTTCACAAGTCCACTGCTGAACATAGGCCTCCCCCAAAGAATGCCACAAAGCACGGTCCTGAGCCACCTGCATCCATCGACTTCCTGCATATCTTACCAGGTCGTCACTCCATCTAGTGGGGGGACGCCCTACACTTCGCCTGCCGGTACGAGGCTGCCACTCGAGAACCTTTCTTCCCCATCGGTTGTCGGTTCTTCGAGCTATATGTCCGGCCTATTGCCACTTAAGCTTACTAATCCGTTGGGCTATGTCGGTCACTCTAGTTCTACTGCGGATATCCTCATTTCTGAGTTTATCACGCAGAGAAACTCCGAGCATAGCCCTCTCCATAGCTCGCTGAGCGACCTTGAGCTTCCTCATCCGGCCAGCAGTGAAGGACCACGTCTCAGTTCCGTATGTCATCACTGGCAACACGCACTGGGTGTACAGTCTCGTTTTTAAGTTTTGAGGTATACCTGACGAGAAGATGTGCCGTAATTTCCCGAACGCTGCCCAACCGAGTTGAATCCGTCGATTGACCTCTCGGTCGAAGTTGGACTTACCTAGTCGGACTATTTGTCTCAGGTAAACATACTCGTCAACAACTTCGAGCTTAGTGTTCCCAACAACTACCGGCATAGGTGTGACATGGACGTTAAACATGATCTTTGTTTTGTCCATGTTCATCTTAAGACCTATCCGTTGGGAAACACTATTGAGGTCATTGAGCATAGTGCTTAGGTCCTCCAGCGATTCTGCCATAAGGACTATATCGTCGGCAAATCGAAGGTGAGTGATGTACTCGCCATTGATGTTGATACCGTATCCTTTCCAGTCCAGAAGCTTGAAAACATCTTCCAATGCAGCGGTAAAGAGTTTCGGGGATATGACGTCACCCTGTCTTACACCTCTCTGCAATTGGATAGGTTTCGTACTCTGGTTCTGTACTCGGATAGCCATCGTAGCCCTACTGTACAAGCACTTCAACACTTTGATATACCGACAGTCAACTTGGCATCGCTGAAGGGACTGCAGCACCGCCCAAATTTCGACGGAATCAAAGGCTTTCTCATAGTCCACATACGCCAGACATAGTGGCAAATTGTACTCCTCAGACTTCTGTACAATTTGCCGAAGGGTATGTATGTGGTCTATGGTGCTAAAGCCTTTTCGGAAACCGGCTTGTTCGGGAGGCTGGAAGTCGTCAAGTCTGCGCGCGAGACGATTCGTAATGACTCTCGAAAACAGCACGTAGACGCGGCTCAGAAGGGAAATCGGTCTGTAGTTCTTCAAGAGAGCGTTGTCGCCTTTCTTGAAGAACAAGAACACCGCACTTCTACTCCACGCCTCCGGTGTAATGCCACCATGGAGGACGGAATTAAAGAGCTTCTGAAGGACTTCAAGTACCGGTTTTCCACCCGCTTTCAGAAGCTCCGCTGTAATTCCATCCTCGCCTGGGGCCTTGCCGTTTTTAAGGTGCTGGAGAGCCATTCTAATCTCGCTCAGACTGACGTCCGGGATATCATCGGAATAATGTCGGATAAGACTCGCTCTTGGATCGTTATTCACACTTGCGTGCGGCTCCAACGATGACGTGTACAGCTGCCCATAGAACCTCTCAATCTCACTCAAAATCTCAGGTGTCCCGGAAACGATGCTGCCACATTCTGTCTTCAGCTTTGACAGTTGGTGCTTTCTGGCAGACAGATCTCTGGCAAAGACTTTGGAGTCTTGGTTCCGCTCGATCGCTTCTTCAATACGAGCTGTATTGAAGTTGCGTAAGTCCCGCCGTATGCATTTGGAGATCTGTCTGTTCAGTTGCCTGTATGCTGTCAAATCTGTTGAAGAATGTAGCTTCATCTCCCGTCTAACAGCCATGAGATTGAGAGTGTGATCGGAGAGTTTTTGTGTTCTTCTGCGGCGGGTCTTGCAGAACTTAGCTCCGACCGCATGGACAGTTTCCACGAGCTTGTCATTCAAATCGTCCACTTCATTACAGTCTTCTAGGCACTGAAAACGGTTTTGTAACTCGAGCTGAAAGGTTTCGGGACTTTGGATTAGAGCACGAGGGGGAAGGAGCGTTGACTTCATTAGACGAGACCTCTCCAACTTAACGTTTAGGTTCAGTGTGCCTCTAACCATTCGGTGATCGCTGCCGGTTTTCACCCTCGCGATCACTGAGACATCACTGAACAGTTGTCGTCTGGTCGTCATAATGAAGTCAATCTCATTTTTTGTCGAACCGTCGGGGCTCGACCAGGTCCACTTCCTGTGGGGCCGCTTCTGGAAGAAAGAGTTCATCATAAAGAGTCCCTCTTTCTCCATGAAGTCGGCCAGCTGCTGGCCCCTTGGGTTCCGTTGCCCTATTCCAAATTTCCCCACTTTCAGCTCACCGTTCTCTCTTGTGCCTAGTTTTGCATTGAAGTCTCCCATTAACACCGTATATTGGGTTTTGGAGGAATGCATGGCTCTAGAGATATCCTCATACATTTCCTCCACCTCCTGATCGGGGTGTGCCGAGGTTGGTGCGTAAACCTGTATGACCTTCAGCGAATACCGTTTGGTGATTCTGAGTATAAGGTACGCAACCCTCGTCGACACACTCTCAATCTTTACAACGTTGTTAACGAGAGACTTGTGGACGATAAATCCGACACCTCCTTGGGACAGATGGTCGCCCTCCCGGTAATAGAGCAAGTTGCCGGATTCGAGGGTTACCGTGTCCTCCCCCTCTCTTCGGACTTCGGATAAGCCTATAATATGCCAGCGTAACTTGTCTATCTCTTCTTCCAGCTCCACAATCTTCTCGTCAGTCCTCAGGGTGCGTGCGTTGTATGTTGCCAGGTCGAGTCGTCGTAGGTGGCAACCGAACCTCCACCGGAGATTCTTAGCACCCCCTGCCCCGCCGTTACCATGGTCGCCACCGTAGCCAGGAATAGCGGGGCCGCCGGGGACTGGGGGCCGTTTATTATTGACATTGCTCATGGGGGGGTATATTGCCATAGTTGCCACGCTTGGCGAGCGGGTTGGCAACCGCAGTATTTTTTTTTATTGTTCTTTTGGCTATTATCAGGAAGATGCTGCTGCCCATCTCCTGCCTGTTTCCCTTTGCCGCCTTTTACGACACCCACGGGAAGATATGGGGTAGTGGATATTCTTAACCGCCACTACACGGCACTGTTGAAATAACTGGCTTTAATTAAGTTTGGGGTGTTATTTGCATGTTATCTATTTATAGTATAAAACAAAGTCTTTTATAATTTATGTTTCAAAGCTATATAATTCAAAAATAGTTAGCCCTCTAGTGTTGCTATGCGTTTTAGGGCGTCATGTCATAAATCTGTAATGTGACATACAATAAATAATTTGAATTTGAATTTGAATTAACGTAAATACTAAACGTATATAAATTTTATACGTGGTAGAGCCATGCTGCAGCTATATTAATATTATAGTTGTAGCACGAATGGGTCGGCTCGACCGGGGAAGGACCACGCTCTCACAGAATACCAGCGTAAAACAGCAGCATCATGCTGCTGTGTTTCGTATGGTGAGTGTAGAGAACCGGAGACCCTTTTTACTGGAAAAGAGGCATTCTTTCTTAGTCCTCACGGGTGACAACGCATCTGCATTTTGATTCGCAAATGAGGATAAATGTAGATGTCTATGGGTACCAGCAACCACTTACCATCAGGTGGTTTGTGTGCTCATTTGTCACACTATCTTATAAAAAAAACGTAGTGATTATATACTCTTTGGTTAATGGCACTAATACAATGGCGGTACTAACCGATTATCCACTTTATTACCTGGATCGACGGCGCGCAATTCCGTCTAACCGCGGTGTTAACTTCAAACACGACTACTTTCAGTGTATTTAATGGCTTATTACAGCACTTAATTTGCTGTAAATGCATTTCTCAAATAAACTTTCACTTTACCTTAATATTAAGTAGTAATTAAGTAAATTTGTCTAATAATTTGTGTAGGGGTAGCAAAATATACTTTTCTATTTCGTTTATTCGTTTCTTTTTAATTTTATTTAAGTAATTGCTATTTTTATTACATAAATTTATTAGAAGTACACACACACACACACACACACACACACACACACACACACACACACACACACACACGCACGCACGCACGCACGCACGCACACGCACACGCACACGCACATGCACACGCACACGCGCACGCACACGCGCACGCACACGCGCACGCGAACGCGCACACACACACACACACACGCACACGCACACGCACACTCATACGCACACGCACACGCACACGCACACGCACACGCACACGCACACGCACACGCACACGCACACGCACACGCACACGCACACGCACACGCACACGCACACGCACACGCACACGCACGCGCTCACGCACGCGCACGCGCACTCGCACGCGCACGCGCTCGCGCACGCGCACGCGCACGCGCACGCGCACCCGCACACGCACACGCACACGCACACGCACACGCACACGCACACGCACACGAACACGAACACGCACACGCACACGCACAAGCATACGCACACGCACACGCACACGCACATGCACACGTCCCTTCCTGACCCTGCTGTTCACTTCTGCAACATAAATTTGCTTTGTCACTCTTTCCTCGTTCATTCTTTCTACATGACCAAACCACCGAAGGATTCCTTTCTTAATCCTTGTCACAACGAAATCATGCAAACCACACTTTTCTCTTATCACATTATTTCTCACCTTGTCATTCAGATTCAGCCCTAGCATACTCCTTAAGGACCGCATTTCTACAGCATTTATTCTACTCTCATGCTTCTTCTGCCAGACCCAACTTTCACTACCATACATTAAAGAAGGGACTAACACAGCATTATGAATTGCCATACCTGCCTTATTTGACACGTTGTGACTCCTAATAATGGCATGTAGAGCCCCATTCAATCTATTTCCTGCGTTCACTCGTCGTTTTATATCCTTATCATATCTACCATCCCTGCTAAATAAACATCCCAAATATACAAACTCATCCACTTGCTCAATCAACTCCCCTTCTTTTCTTATTTCACATAACGTTTTACTTTCTTCTCTTTCAAAAACTATCACTTTCGTCTTACTTGCGTTCACTTTCATACCCCCTTTCTTTCAATGACCAGTTCATTAAAGTAACCATCATTTGCATCTCGGCCGCCGACGATGCAAATATGACTTGATCATCGGCGTACAAAAGGCATTTGATGGTTGACTCACCCATTCTCAACCCAGATTCTTCAACTTTCAAAGTTTGCAAACAACTGCCCATAAATAGGTTAAACAGCCACGGAGAAGCCACACATCCATGTCTGAGACCTTTATGAATGCCAAACCAGTCCGAGTAGACCCCCCTTGATCCTGACACAAGCACTAGAGTCCCTATAAAGAGACCTGTATCAAGCCAGCGCTCAACCCAAATGAGTTCAGTGTTTGCCATAACACATTCCTGTCCACTCTGTCATAAGCCTTTTCCAAGTCCATGAACGCACAAAAAACTTTCTGGTTTTTGGCCGAAAACTTCTCCGCTATCATGCGCATGGAAAAGACTTGATCCGTACACCCCATCCCCTTTCTAAATCCAGTTGCACACCATGGTTGGGTACCTTTTTAGTAACCAATTATCATAATATGTTATTATGATTAGCAAACTTCTAAAATATGTTACTAAATAAACTTATTTTCTTTCTTTCTTTCTTTCAAAAGTACAATAGTTTTCTTTTGAAAGTGAAACTATTATACAAATAGCTGTTCCCCGCGACTTCGTCCACGTGAAGTTCTTTTTCGCGGAACCCTAAAGTAAAAGCAGCCCAACTTACTGCTTATAACATCAGCTATTGGCCACTGTGTATATATATTGACGAATATTGACATTAATATTAATATGATACTAACATCACTCAATTGTTTTGCCTTCCCGGAACTCCTCCACTAACACTTAAACTTTATGGTATGGTATTAAAGTTCAAATTGACTTTTAAGTATTATTACGAATCTTTTGTATGGGAATATAGAAAAGTGTTGTTTTTAGACTTTTTCAGGCAATTTTTTAAATTTTTCTCTCCGTTAGAACCATCTTCGTACTTCAAGGAATATTGTAAAACAAGAATTAACGAAATCGGTTCAGCTGCTCTCGAGATTTGCGCTTAGCAATACATTCAGCGATTCATTTTTATATTATAGAAAAACATCGCATGAATATAATTAGAGGTGACGGAAGAAAATGAAACAAGTTAAGCAACAGAACTATCCTTATAACAACTTAAAATAATGAAAGGCTGCGGTTGCCAGCCTGCCTTCCAAGCGTAGCAACTATGGCATTCATCCTCGCTATCAGTAAATCTACAGAGGAGGCCTATGTTCAGCAGTGAACTTATGATAAGGTGTAATTAATGAATGAATTTATAAACATTTTTGGCGGCAAAAAATGCATTGATAAAAACTATTTTTAATTTGTTCAATTTTAACCTTTTTTTTTATTTACCAAGTTTTGTGCGTTTTACAGCACCCGCGGTCACGTCGTGGTCACATTGTCATTGTAATCAATAATCTTTTTTAGAATTCAAATGTTTTATTAAGGTTTCCTTAATTCAATCGAAATTTGTTTATGAATGATCATTATTAAATCATTCGATTATTTTATTTCCGACGCTCTCTGACGCGAACATAAATACTGTAGGTTGTAAATAAGTCTTCAATCCAAGAACGTACTCCTCACGTTAAAAATATTGTAAATTTCTGTAGATCGAAAACGCAGATTCGTACGTATTAGAGCTACGCTTAAGCTTGGAGCAAGAATGTGTCGTGTGTCGGCTCGATCGAGGAAGTATTAGTTCTCACAGAATACCAGCGTGAAGCAGCCGCTTAATGATGCTGTGTTTCGTATGGTTGGTGTAGAGAACCGGAGACGCTTTTTATTGGGAATGAGGTATTCCATCTTAGTTCTCAGATGTGACAAAGCCTATTGAATTTTGATTCATAATCGGGGATTGATGTGGATATCTGTGGGCCACAGAATCTACTTACCATTGGGTGATTTATTTTAACACTGCTTGCCAAGGCAAGGCTGCCAAGCGAAAATCTTTCCTTCTTATGGATTGTCTATTCTTCATGCTAAATGATTAGCCTATTGCTACTTCAGCCTATTCATCCACTGGGCATATCAGTTACTCCTTTTCTTCTGCGAATATCCGCGTTACGTGTTTTAAAGCGCAATAAAAAGAAAACATATTGCCATCAGTGAAGAACCAGGCTTCGGTTGGGTAAGTCATCACTGAGAAGAAGCACTGGTAGTACACTTTTGTCTTAAGGCTTCAAGTATGTTGAACATGAAGTAAAAAAAATTAAGCCTTGCTTAATTTCTGAAAGGGAGCAGAGTGGCGAACTTTTCCGTAACCTTTATAGATTACGGAAAAGTCCGCCATTCTGCCCTTGATCATGTTGGCGGACTTCACATGTCTTTGAACTTTTTTATAATTTCCCAGACTTGCAAATTTATGATGTTTTCCTTCACTAGTATGTTTTAGTATCAAATTCACATGTATGTTACATATTTTTGTTATTTATTGCGCCAGTAAGCTGCCAATGTAGTAAGTGAAGTACCTTATAAAATACCAAAATAATAGAGGAATATTAGCTAAGACAGTTTGAGAAAAAGAAAACCAGTATGATATTAGAGAATAATTCTACAGAATGAATATACTTGTATAAGTCGGCAAATAAGAAAGAGAGAGAAAAAAAGTTATTGTTTCTAAGTTGTTATTGTTATTATCGCAGAAAGTAGGAACTTATTTCTTTAAAGGTTTTTTTTTATTGTTTTTGAAGTGGTTTGAACTTTTTACTAGACATCTAGTTATTACCGGACGTGGTAGGGGTTGTACTCGCTGCAGCACTCACTAAGCTGCCGCATTTATCTTCTCTACACAAGCGTTGAAGTATCACGCCGGCAACTGCTGGGGCTGCGACTTGAATAAATTGCTTTTACTTGAATCTAGAACGCTTATTATTTACTGTGAAGATTTAGTTTTCAATATACGTTATGACGGTAAAGAAAAAATATTAGATTTATTCGATATCTGGTTAGATATCTGGAGCGAAACACAGCGGTGCACACACTAAAAGTTTGGTAAAATTTAATTAGTTTAAATCTGCGCGATAAAATAAAATGAAGTTTTTTACCTAGTTTGAAGAGCACTTCCCGCTCTCCCTCAATTGCGTGCACTATCCCCGTCACCACGAACCCTCTGCGGTGATTGACCGCTTTAGCGTCTATTTCACCTTAGGATGGCTTGTTTAAATGCGAAACACTTGTCATATTTTCGACGGTGGTTTGTCATCACTAATGTAGTCGTGATGGAAATAGTAGTGCTGGGATTAGTGGTGATAGATATAGTGCACGCAGTTGATGGAGGGCGGAAGGTTCTCTTCAAACAAGGAAAAACACATTTTATCTCAAAAACGCGGATCTCAGTTAAATAATATTTAACATCTTTAATACAATAGAATGGCTCCGCCAAGTAACGCCTGATTATATAAAGAATTTGATACGTACGGAGAAGGATTACTAGGCAGTAAAAGGAGTCCTAGCACATAATATATAGTCAGATGCAATATCAGATAATAATAGGTAAGATGCAATAAACAAGCTTGATTGCGAATGTGGTCACTCGTATGTAAGTGTACGAAGTAATATTTTGGCGCAATTGTATTGAAAAGGAAGAGATTTTCAAGGCCCAAAACGCTGCATAAGATATATATCAAATCTGAAAACTACAAACAGCTGTGAGCCTATGTTTCGGTCACTGAAAATACTCACCTTCCCATTTTAATATATATTGGAAGTTGCAATTTTTGTTACAACGAATTTAAATTTATTTTCGTCACTAAAGAATTAAGAGATTAGAGCTCGTCGGGGTCCTATGAGAATACAGTATAAAAATTTATTACAGTGTTGAGTTTGAGCACCTCATTCTTGTGAGCGTCTACAGACCCCCATGTTGTACATATGATACTTTTGAAAACATTATGGAGGAAGTTTTTGCTAAGCTTAATAACCAGAATAAATCTGTTGTAATATGTGGAGACTTTAATATCAATCTCCTAGAAGCTTCCTCCATCAATGTTAAATTTAGATCATTGTTTAAATCATATGGTTTTTTTAATTTATTTATAGAGCCAACGCGTATTTTTCAATCTAGTGCAACATGTATAGATAACATTTTTACAAATATGAAGCCGTTGTATAAATGTATAATTCAAAAATTAAGTTCTGATCACTATGGACAAGTAGTTTCGTTACCTTATGTTCACAAAAAGCAAGTAGATGAGAAAGTTGTATCTGTTCCAGTAAATGCACGTCGCTTAGAGAAATTTAGAAGTAACATAGTGAAAAAACTTCCATCACTTTCATACCAAAATGATCCTAATTTTTTGTATGGAACATTATTTAAGCTTATTTGCAAAGAATTTAATAATAATTTTACTTCTAAAATATTCTCCTTAAACAGTCGGAAGTCATTCAATGAATGGGCGACAGTAGGAGTCCATAAGAGCAGGCATAGGTTATATGACCTTTACCATGAAAGGTCATATAATCATAGCGTCTAATTTAGGGAATATGTAAAAAAATATTCAAAAATATTTAAAAGAGTGTGCTAGCCAAGTCTTTGCATTTGAGCAACAAAATTAAGACGTCTTCTAATAAAATTAAAATGACATGGTGTATAATTTATAGCGAAACTGGTAAGATCAACTCTCGCAATTCAAATTATCAGTTAAGTGTTAACAACAAATTAACTGTATCAGATCAGGACGTAGCAATGGTTTTTGAGAAATATTTTACTGATATTCCGATCTTGACCACTAAGTCACTGAATTCTTCTCCTGCCGTCGCCGAATCATTACTTAAACAAAATGTAAATGAGTGTACAACGAATTTTACATTTCATAAAGTGTCATCAAAAGATATTGTAAAATATTTTAAAACTATTGATATTAAGAAAACTGCGGATCTGTGGGGGATTTCCGTTAAAGTTATTGCGTCTATAATAGATACAATCGCGCCTCATTTAGCTATTATTTTTAATACTAGTATCGAATCTGGTGTGTTTCCTGAATTAATGAAGCATAGTAATGTAATACCTTTATTTAAATCTGGTAGTACATTAGACCCCGCCAATTTTAGACCTATTTCTGTACTACCAAAACTTAGTAAGATTTTTGAAAAAATTGTTCTTGATCAAATGTTAATTTTTTTTAATATAAATAATTTACTTCATAAAAATCAATTTGGTTTCACAAGGGGTCGCTCGACAACTGATGCCGGTGTTGAGCTGATTAAATATATCTTTAATGCATGGGAGAATTCACAGGATGCTTTGGGTATATTTTGTGACCTATCCAAGGCCTTCGATTGTGTTCACCATGAAACATTAATCAGGAAACTAATACACTACGGTGTAAGAAGTGATGCTCTTAAATAAATTATTTCATATTTAAGTAAGAGAACGCAAAAAGTCGTCATTAACAATATGAGCTCTTCCGGATCGATGGTACAAATGGGCGTGCCTCAAGGCTCAATTCTCGGCACCTTTCTGTTTCTTGTATACAATAATAACTAACCTTACATAGTAGGGGATAATAATGATATAGTATTATTTGCAGATGACACTTCTTTAATTTTCAAATTAAGTTGACAATAACTAAAATATGACTAAGTAAATAATGCTATATCTAAGTTAGTAAATTGGTTCAATGTAAATAATTTGCATTTAAATGGCACTAAAACGAAATGTATGAAATTCCTGACTCCAAATGTCAAACAATTAAATACTAATGTAATTTTAAATGGAGAGAAACTGAGTCTTGTAGATACCACCGTTTTTCTTGGAATCACACTAGACGCGAAGCTTCAATGGAGCCCCCATATATCAAAACTAGCAAGCAGACTTAGTTCTGCAGCATATGCTGTAAAAAAGATTAGAAGTCTAACCAGTGTTGAAACAGCTAGACTAGTTTACTTTAGCTATTTCCATAGCATAATGTCGTATGGTATTTTGCTATGGGGACACGCAGCAGACACTGAAATTATATTTGTTTTACAGAAGAGGGCCATAAGAGCAATTTATGATTTAAAGCCTAAAGAGTCGCTGCGACAAAAATTTAAGGAAATAAATATAATAACTTTGGCCTCTCCATACATTTATGAAAATGTAATGTACGTACACAAAAATAAAAGTAGTTTTACAAAAATAAGTGATATTCATTCTGTAAATACTAGGAACAGACACAAGCTAGTAGTACCAGTTACTCGACTACATCGAGTCAGTAATTCATTCTTGGGGCGATGTATACGCTTTTACAACAAAATTCTAGAAAATATACAAAGTTTGACCTGCTCAAAGTTCAAAAACTTTATTAAACTTAGTTTGTATAAAAAGGGTTATTATAATATTAAGGAATTTATGGATGATAATAACCCCTGGAAATGAGGTGATCGCTACTGGGTTTCTTGCTGGTTTTTCCCAGGACAGAGGTTTTTTCCGAACCAGTGGTAATCAAACAAAAGAGTGACTTTCAATAAGTATTATTTATAACCAACATTGAATAAAAAAGTTTCTGTTTCTGTTTCTGTTTCATACTGGTAATTACATAACAGCACTACTTAGAAAAAATATAATGTCAATGGAGCCTATAATATACAATAAAATTTCATACACTTATAAAGAACATCTTATAAGAATATTTAAACTTAAGCTGACTGCATTATAATTAGAAAAATGTTATTATTGTATAAAAGATTTTTCAAATGATAAATATACTTAAAAACATAAACGAGAATTTACATTACATATGAATGAATGTTGAAAATTAAATTTGCTATCAGAATTGTATCTTTTAGTTTTTATAACTTTGCATGCCGTAAGGTAGAATGTAGTGGAAACACTTTTTGATGTACCATCTTACCATTATACCTGTACCTATATAGTGGCAAATAAAGAATCTGAATCTGAATTGACAGAATCTGAAAGAACATTAATGTCTACCAAGGATAATACATGAGGCTATTAAAATTAATAAAAATATCCAAATTTCAAAAGAGAAGATGGCTGAGTGCCATTATCTGCTTGGGATCCTATAATTAATAAATTTATATCCATACCCAAACATACCGATGCAAGGCTTCAAGATACTATACGCTCAATCGACCTATAATTAATATTCAAAAGCTGAAGGTAGCTGAGTTAACTATGAGATCGGGACGTCAATCACTCAGTCCTCCCCGTGACACCCAAAATATAGGGATTAAAAATAAGTTAAAATACACGCAATACAATCCGTAAAATTAGTTTTCTTTACGAAGGTGCATATGTACACGAAATAGTACAGGAGTCCTAAACTATTTCCTACCTATTACCTACCTAAAATCATTTCCATATCTGCCTATACTGTCATGTGTCTAAATACGTCAATGCAAGAAAATTATACTATTTGATCATGTATTGACCCATTTTGAAAACGATATTTAAAATTGTTATTATGTTCCATATACAAAATTTGGAATTTCATTTTGTGTATAAATAAGGTAAATCATATTTCACTTCCGGTTCGTAACATCGTAGAGAGCTTACACCGTCTTATGATCCGACTCAGCGATGATAAGTGTCTAGATCAAGCTAATTTAATGTAATAGCATTACACACCTTTTAAGTGTTATTCGACATAAAATTAAATCAAACGAAATTTATAGTTCAGTTTTTCTAATCACCTCATGAAATCGTCCATTACATCCTACCAAAAGTCAGCTGCTAAATAATGGCCTCCCCATAGATTGTTTCATAGTGACATTATTTGATATAGCTGCCACACTTTGCAGGCGGGTTGACTACCACAGTCTTATTATAGTCTTGAGTTGTTAACAAGAAGGTGCTGCTGCCCATCTACCGTTTCAGTTTCCCGCTGTCGTCTCTTACGATACCCACGGAATAAGTAATTATATTTTTTTAATATGAACTTTATTTTATTACTTGTACTCAAAAATTTCTCAAATAAAAAAACATGGCGAATCAATACAGTGACCTAATTTTCCATTTGTAAGCGAATTAATTACCCCATTGAGTAATACTATTTTTACGGATTTTTTTTCTGTTTCTGTTCCAAACAGGTGGTAGTTCCCAGCCTCTTTCTCTAATTAAATTAGGATCTTTATTGTGGCATTACTTGGGGGAAGCCTATGTTAAGCAATGGACTTGTGAAGGGCTGTAATGATGACGACGTTGATAATTAATTTCAATATCCTTGGTAGGAATCGATATTCTTTCGCGATGATTTGTGGTATACGTTCCCGTAAATATAAGAAGTCAATTACGGCATTTTAACCTTCGTGGTATCTTATGAGGCGACTACTTACGCAGATATGAATCGAATAAAAGTTATTTTCTGAAACAGGGAACGAGTTTAAAACCTTTCTGAATATATCTTAGTTATTATGATCCAGTGCCTTACTACTATCCCACCCGATAGTAAGTGGCCATGCAGCTAAACATGTTAAAGCATACTAACTTAGCTCAGCAAACTCCTATTCAGTCTCACACTTGTTGAAATCTGATGGAAAGAAAGATGCTAGGCAGTTATTGTACTCCTTTGTCGCTCGCATTACGAACAACAAACTAAACCGTTTGAGGTGGAGACCAGCCTAGCGTCTGGTTGTCAAATAATAGAACAGATCTGGAGGAATTAAGTAATGCAAATCCTGCGCACACACTTGGAAATGTAGTCTCAAAAATGACTACTTTGCATGCGCGTTCTGGACTGGTATAATTGGTTTAAACCATATTTTTGACACTATATTATGTTCACCATATTATGGAAAGTTATGTTATGGTTGTAGCTCGACCGGGAAAGGATATCTCTCACAGAATACCAGTGCAAAATAACAGGTAAATGTTGCTGCGTTGCGTATGGTAAGTGTAGAGAACGGGAGACCCTTTTTACTGGATACGAGGCATTTCATCTTAGTCCTCACGGGTGACAACGCGTCTGTATTTTGATTCGTTATCGAAGATAGATGTAGATGTCTATGGGCCACGGTAACCACTTACCATCAGGACTGTGTGCTCGTTTGTTACCCATATCCTACAAAAAAACCTTGCGCTTTAATAGTGTTAACAACTGTCCTATCAACCAACAAGGTTATTGCAGAAAATTAGATTCAGAATTCTGCTATTATAGTTTAGCTGACTTATATTGAGATAAGGAATACATTGAAACTATCAAAACATAGAATATTAAAAGGGCATAGAAATTGGCCGTCGTCAGTTGGCTGCAATATTACGGTACGTACACATTATATAACATAACATGTTATAAATTAACATTGTTATATAACATGTTTCAATAATGCGGAGGTTGAATGTTATAAAACGTGTTACATAACGTGACACAAATGTTATACAACTCTAACAGCATAACGACAAACGACAATGTCATATAACATTGTTATATTGCATTGTTATTCTAATGTGTACAGTATTGTTATATGTTGCAATGTTGAAAAACAATGTTACATAAAGTGGACGTGTTATAAAACAAAAGTTACACAAAATGTTACTTCATCTGTACGCACCCTTATATTCGGCAAATTTAAATCGCCTAGAATTAAAAAATCGTCTGTCAAGTTATATAATAAAGTTTCATTTAATTTAGTGTAGAAACATTGTAATTGCTCTGCTAAAGAATTACCTAAATGTTGATATAAACAACACAGATATTAAATATGTAACAACAGAATAATCCATATATCCTCAACTGATGAACACCATTCGCTGCGTTCAACAACTATAAGCTCTCGTCGAACAGCTATAAGAACACCACTCCCCATGCTTTGACCTGTATAATGATAACTCCTATCGCTAACTAGATGTCGGTCGTCAAATAATTCACTGTCATTGAAGTCTTCGTTAAGCAACGTTTCTGTTAAGTATATTAAATCGTAGTTATTCATAAAGATATTCCTATATACAGTTGCTACTTTAATCCGTAAGTCCCGGACATTTAGGTAGTATACAACATATAAAACTTATAGTAATTGTATCTTGTGTATCCTGAACGGCAAAGTAAATTTAGTTAATAGTTAATTACCAAAGTTTTTTAGTTAATTACCAAATACAGTTCTTGCGAGAGTTACTGTAGGTTAATATAAGTATTATTAGCTTAATAAATAATAAGCAAAACAAAAATAATAATTCCTATAAGCGTATAAGTAATCAAAAATAGTTAGAAAAATCCAAAAGTACACGCCTCATGAGCGTTTCATTTAATTTTGATGAAAAAATAAATTGTATTCCAGATTTTTAAAATATATTATTTACGTGTATTAAGGGAAAAAAAAAGTTTACCAAAATAAATCGATTACACTAAGTATAAAATCGATCTCAGCTGTATAGTACATTTGTACTTTGTCTATCAAATGCTAAAAACATATTATATATGACAGCACCCTTAAATATTTAATAGCAATAAAACTTATAAAAGTTGAAAATTATTTTATTAACAAACTACGCGTTCTAGGTTATTGATATGAAATAGGAAACCAGTTGATGTAATTCTGAAGCTAATAAAAAAAAACCAGTCTCGATACGTCCATGTTTTCGGAAGTTATCGTGACCACATACAAAATCAACATCCGGACGTGCACATGAAATTTTTCAAACCGTTTTTTTTTCAAATTAGTAATATAAAGAGATTTTTTAGAAAATATGAAATGGTTTATTTAGAGTGTTTTCTTGATATACGGCTACTCATATTATCGTATAATCGCAATATGGTTATTGAAGAGGCATTTTCAGAACTAAAAATTGCTTGACCTTGACGTGTCGAGTGTAGAACACACCTATAATAACGCTTCGCGTTATGCGGCGTGCAATAATAACTCGTAACCTATAAAACAAGTCACAGCACTATTATAACAAAGAATCTATGATATACGGAAGAAAAATTAAAAAAGGGTATTATACAAACTAAGCACGTGAGATTCAATATGCAAAACATTACGTTAAGCATAACAGCATAATGAACAAAATAGAAACAACAGTAACAAACACAGGTAACAAGAACATGCCTTAAGCGAACAATAAAGTGGTGCGAGTACATGACTAATGTATAGATAATACCAATGCTTCTCAAACTTTGCGTATGGACCAAATATAAACTTGACTTTCTTAACTCATATACTAAGAATATTATTCATTTAGAATAAATATTCTTTTAGTGTTGAGAATATTCGTTTGTAGATACGAGTATCTGTCGGCGCAAGAGGATCCATCTTCCGTTTTTTAATTTATAGAATATGGGTGACAAACGAGCACACAGTCCACCTGATGGTAGGTGGTTGATGTGGCTTATAGACATTTACATTTATCTTCAATTAAGAATCTAAATGCAGATGCGTTGTCACCCCTGAGGACTGAGATGGAATGCCTCGGTTCCTGTAAAATGCTGTACTTTCACAGCTGTGATCCTGTCTGAATATGGATACTGTGGCACATACACATCTACAACTATCCCAATAAGATCAAGGATCACAAACGAGAACACAGTTCACCTGATGGTATATGATCTTTATGGCCTAAGAAAGCTACGTCTATCCTCCATTAATAGTGAAAGTGTGGATGTGTTGTCACCCCTGAGGACGAAATTGGAATGTTTCTTTACCAGTAAAAAGAAAGGGACTTTAGTTCTCTACACTTACAATACGAAACACAACAGCATTTTTCTGCTATTTTAAGCTGTTAGTCTGTGAGACGTGGTCCCATCTCGAGCGAGAAGCATAGCTCTACCACGTTTTAAATAACTACATTAAAATAACCAGGCAGTTATTCTCGTGGAGTTACTACGGGGAATAACTTATTATACGGTATGTACAAACGCATTAAAAAAAAACGCTCCTAATAAAATTATTTAATTGAATTTCTCGTTAAATTAAAATGTTTAAACGTAGCACAGTTTCAAAAGATGGAAGAAAACTCTTTTATATAAATGCTAGTCATTACAATGTGAGTTCCTTTTATTTTACTCCGTTATTCGAGCAATGCAGTTTTACATACTCGTATCTATCTGCAATGCAGTCTGGAAAAATGTTAAAATAAAATTCTATACATAACGCAGAATAGGTAAATAGTAAATTTAAAGGGTGGTCTTATGACTTATAATAACTAGACAACATATTATAGAAGTTAAGAACCCCGATGGCATGCTAAAACTAATGACATGTGGTGGAAGGAAAAGGGGAGATCTCCCGCCGGGCAAGGTGTTCTGCCCGGGGAGCAGCCAATGCTCGGAGTGGTCGTTCGGAGCTATGATGTGTTTCGATTGTGGTACGACGACATCACCCTCCTTCTCAGACCGGATGTTGATAGTGCAGTCCGATTGCCGGTGCGTTCTTAATGCCGGTGGGGAATGCATGCCGTGTGCGTAAGGGCAAGTGAAGCCGGTGCGAATGATATGCCCGTGTATAATGCATGCCATACTACGCACTTGCAAGTGATGCCGGTGAGAACGTTAAGCCGGATTTTATATATATATATATATATATATATATATATATATATATATATAAATAAATACTAATGCTATTAAACATTACTAATATTCTCTTTAACCACTTCTGGTCAGCTTAAAATGCTTGTGTTAGATAGAAGTGGTTCACGACAGTTTAATTTTAAATAATAAAGTAGACCTGTGCTTTGCTACGGATACAGGGCAGACATGGCAAACGCTCTGTCCCGGTGAAAATGTTCCACTGGAAGTTAAACAACAAAAACAGTGCGATATTCCGTTGGTACAGGGGTTGCAAAAAGATTTGTTTCATAACTTCCATAGTGACCAAGATAAGGCACGCCTTCTAGCTGTTTCGACTAAGGAATCTAGTCACTGGTTACACAAGGGTTACACGCTTTACCATCAAGTAATTTCGGCACATTACTTGATGGGAAAAGCTTGCGCATCGTCGTAGGAATCCAACTAGGAGCGGCGATTTGTCAACCCCATCAGTACCCTATGGTAGCAGCGTCAACAAGTTTGGGCTCCACGGACTTTCATGTAAGAAAAGTGCTGGTTGGTTTTCACGGCATAGTTCATTGAACGATGTGATCCGAAGGGCTTTTGTCTCTATAAATGTTCCCTCGGTTTTAGAGCCTTATGGAATATTTAGAGACAATTGCAGAAGACCCATTAGTCCCTTAACATTAGACGGTTATGACATTGGTCCCTTGGGAGAGAGGTAAAGCCCTAGTGTGGGATGCTACTTGCGTAAATACTATGGCGGCCTCTCATCTCAGGGGTACCTCGCTCAGAGCCGGGGCGGCATCAGAGGCAGCTGAACTGAGTAAGTGGTACAAATATGAGTATCTGAAAGATGACTACATATTTGTGCCATTTTGGTCCACGTGCGGTGAAGTTCCTAAAGGAACTCCATCCGTGGCTGGTCGTTGCTGCTGGAGATAAGAGGGCTGGTTGGTTCAGTAGGGAAACTCAGCCAGCATTCTTGGCACGATACCGCGGGGAATAGGACTGTATGATTATTAAGTTACTAGTTTTTTTATTATTATAGTTTTTAATATTGTATATAATAAGTATTATTTATTCTTTAACAAATATTAATTTTCCGGACACATATTTAAATATAAAAAACTCTCAGTTCTTGATGAGTTCTTCATGAGAAAGAAATCATACAATCAAAAAAACACAGAAAACGTATAAAAGGAAATTAAACTTTGTACGTGAAATAATTTTATGCTCTTTCTGTCTTCTCGGAAATTTCATTAGATTCTTTTTTTAAAGTTAATAAGCTTTTTATATGACTTCAAAAAGTATCAAGGTTTTCAGTTTGAGTGTGATTTGAATGTGCGTTGATCTTCTTTCTTTATCTGTAACGAGCAGTCCACCTTGGTTTTGGGATTTCGTGTAATTTCTGAATCTCGACAGGTTCAAATGTGAATCTGAACCATCTAGGGACCAATTCAAACACACACAAAATAATTCATCAAAATCGCTCGACACGTTTTGAGTTTTAGCGAGACTAACGGACAATAACTGATTTTGATAGATAAAATTTAAATATGTGTGCACTTCACGCGCGGTGGAAGTGAAACCTTCAAATGAAATGAAATATAAAATAATAACATTACACGGCAAATGATTTATTTAATATGATAATTTTCAACCGCATGTGCGACATAACATATAAAATAAAAGTTCAATTTTGTACCAAAAAAAAAACGTCAACAATAACAATAACAATAATAATCCTTATTTTTACACATGAAAGAATATTTTTGCGACTACGACTAGACGCTAGATAGCCTAAACACGACTAATTTAATACATATAATATTCTATCTAATTCTTTCTCAGGTAAATTCCTATAGATGTATATATTTGTTTGTTATTAATGTCGCTTTTTAGTTTCCTCGAGTTTTAAATCATTACGATTCTGAAGAAGTTTTCAAGTCAAAATATTTCTCAATTTATTCATTATACTCATTCACAAGTCCACTGCTAAACATAGGCCTCCCACAAGGAATGACACAAAGCACGATCCTGGGCCACCGCTTCCATCAACTTCAAATCATCTAAATGGGTACGTTGTCACATCGTTTACACCAGTAAGCGAACAAGTGCTGTGACGAGGCTGCCACTTGAGAACCTTTCTTCCCTATTTTATTCCAAAAATGAGATTAACCTCACTATGGGAGTATTCCGAGAAATTTTTCGGATAATTCCAGCCGCCTAATTATACGAACGCACATCGTGACAAAACTCGCGATACCATCCACGCCATATGGATGCTTGGCGGTCCATTTCTGTGCGTTTTACTATGACCTTTTTTTTCTTCGTACAAACTCTTTTTGGAATCGTTTCCCACCGGCAATTTTTCCGGAACGATGCGACTAACCGACCTGCAAGAAAAGAGCTTACTTCTTTCCCTGGTGTTGCAGTTGTTCATGTTCAGCGAAGTTCCATTGATCGCGAGGGTGCAAATTTGAATCCATCAGCAAATTTCAAAAAATTCTGAATGTTAATGTTAATTTCAAGAGGTCACGTCTTATCGTTCCGTCTTCTTCGTGCTCTGATCCAAATCCCTGAAAACTTTGAAATCATTCAGCTCGAATTACAAAACAGTTTTCAGTACCTATATGATTGAATTTTTTTTTATAGAATAAGGGTGATACATTAGCACACAGTTCACATTGTTGTCCATTATTTCTATTACTTATAAATTGTTTCGTGTCTGGAAGTTTGTCCTTGTGCAATTTATATTTGTAAACTGCCTTTACATACAGGAGAAAATCCTGGTGTAGGGGTAACATTTTTAAAAAGACATAGTTGGGTAATATATATATATATATACGAATATTCTCGTTGAGACTCATGTTCGGTCCGTCACTTACATAAATCTCCGATTGCCCTCTGAATCTGGCTAATAGATGGGAAATAAGGCTGCAGTCTTCAATAAATTACATAAATGTATACAAATACATTGGTAAGAATGCATGTAGCGCCGGGTAGAGGTGACGTAGGAAAATCGACTACTTCATATTATTGCCTGAGTGTCGTAAGAAGCAGCCCGGGTTAGGATCACGCTCTCACAGAATACCAGCGTACAGAATATCAGCTTCATGCTATGAGTTTGAGCATTTGGCCATAAGACTAGTAATTAGATGGAATTTTGCCAATTTCAAAAACAACCTCGTGGTTGGACACCTAGGACACTTTTCTGTCTATAAGTCAGTCTGGGCAAGTACCAACTACCCTCTAACTTGCTCCTGCTGCTAAATAGCACTTAGCTATACTACACTGATATCAAGAAATCAAGCAGAGATAATGACAGATTGAGAGGTATTCCATCTTAGTCCTCAGAGTTGACAAGCCCTGTAGCCTTCGTTAATTAGAGTTGGCGCACCTGTACGCACCGCATCTCTTTGCTTAAAGTTGACTACAGATAGACTGAAGTTCGATTTTAACTTCAGTTTTATATTAATAAAAGTAACCATTACAAGCGCTTCTCGCAATAAAGACTCAATAGATCTTATAAATAACTTTTCAAGGCAAAGGTCTCTCTAATTGATCCCTCTGTGATTCAAACTAAATTAATAAAGTAATTATTATTATAAATTGATCATTAAATAATTCTTTAAAGGATATTATGTCAGCAGTGAATTTGGGCTGTTGTTGTTGTGTCGTCGTGGTCGTTGTAGTTATTTTTGTTATTGCTATTGTTGATGATGATAAAATAAGCAATAAATTATATATTTTTAATTATATACTTCAGTTCATATTCTTAGTTTTTAAAGCAACTGTAGCCTAATGGTTGGGTGCGGAATGCAAACTCAAAGGTCAGGCTGAAATCCAACATTTGGTTGCTGTTGTAAATTACTCCAAAGGAATGATACCCGCTTTGCGGGGGCAAAGACGGGTTATGTTAAACTTATACCAACTAAAATTCCATGGTGTTCCACCTTCGACGTATATTGACAGGGCCACGAAAACACGCTTGCCCACATCCGCGGCACCACCATGGCTACCATGGTAGGCTCTCCTCGGGACAGGACAACTCCTCTCTTTTCTCTTTCTCAGGTATTCCGCTACCTTCAACTCCACTTGAACACTGGACCTCCCCCCCTCCCCGAGTTACTCCTAACACCAGCAATTTAAAATAATTTGGAGTGGTTAACGGGAATATATGTAATATTAATGGCGTTGCGGGTATTCTTTAAAAAAGTAAAATAGGCTTACTGACAACCCAAAATGAATTTCAATAACAAGATTATCAAATATCATCATCATGACATCTTTTAAAAAGTCCACTGCTGAACCCTATGAACATGCATTCCCCTAAGGAATGCCATAAAGAACGTTACTAAACCCCTGCATCTATCACCCTACAATTAGGTTACTGTCGTTAAAACTAGACCTGGAATTTAACTCTGAAACGTTTCAAAATTAGAAATTTTGTCAAAAAAAACGAGATATCTCTTACCGGATTAGAAGCAGTCACCGCTTCTTATTATGACGCATTGATAAACTCTTGTACGTAAATCCCGCTATCGAAGTGCGCGAACAACTCTTGTATACAGAATTTCTCCATACTACCACAGAGTGTTGGTCGCTCCCTTGCCCTTTGGTACATCTGCTCTTTCCCTTTTTCCTACCACGGCCAAACTAGTTAATTATACAATTGTTCAAAAATTTCAAAAGAATGATGTTGCCTTTGCATTTTATTACGTTTAATAAACGATATAAATTTTCTCTATCCCGATATACTTATTCTAAACATATCGCTAAAGTAAAGAATGAACGTAAACGTTGCAGTAAACCAATTTGTTGAATCGGAAGCTCAAACAGCTGCCGGATTGTTCTGCGCTCGTGTTAAGAAGATAAATGCAGCAGCTTAGCGAACGCTGCCAAGAGAACACCCGCCGCCACGTTCGGGGAGCATAAATCTTGATTCATTGAAATTTTAATCAATAAAGTTGTATTATATTTGTTTCCTGAAGTGAAACATCTATTGGCGCGCCTAGGCAGTAAAACCGACTCGAATGCCGTGACGGCACACGACATGACGCTTTCTTATGCCGTCATATCCCCTCTACGCAACCGCTCTCAGCTCCCTTGTGTGCGCGTGCGTACTATAACTTCGTTGCTACTCTGTGTGAGTTGTGTACTGCTTGTGCCTTCCTGTTGGACTACATTATACTTGACGCGTTCCCCACTTGTATTCACACGTCGTATTCTTTATTGGTTTTCATTAATTATAAATTTTACTACTAAGTTAAATGATGATTATATCTGCTGGACTTCCTGTTACAGTCAACTTTTTTCTACTATTGTAAAGTGTCAGTGCTTTACCCCTATCCCGCATGATGGTTAGTGGTGATGTAGTCGAAGATGGTTAAACATACTAACTGAGCTTCACGCCAATTCACCATGTGCTGAATGGTACAGGAAAACAACGTGAGGCAACATGCACCTCTGAGGAATGAAGATATTTCGAAGATACGTGAACGCCAACACGCACTGGAGAAGCGCGGTGGATTTGTTACTTCACAGCAATTTCAGAAATTACTCCTCCTACCTGTGCCTGCGACACTAGAAATTCTCCTATATCGTGGAGGCATTTTACATACATACATAAATAATATATATACTATATTATATAAATTAATTAATAAATTGTCAAAATTGAAAAAAATTACAATACCATTTTAGTGATTTAGACTGACACACATGTACATGTTACGCTTATATTTTAATTTATACTCTCATGGTATGATGAGGCGAAACAAATCGGTTTTTTGTAGTCATTAATAAAACTATTATTGAATATAAACGTGCGATGAAGTTCCTGAAGGAACTGTATACAAAAATTTTCGTCGCTGCTGGTGATAAGAGGGCCGGTTCTTTTAGTAATTATAACTAATGGTAGCGAGAAAACGCAGGCAGAGTTATTTGCACTACACTGCGTCCAGCAGGGCTGTATGTAAATCAAGATATATTTTTTTTAAGTATATAATAACATAGTAATACTCGTAGCTCGTTTGTCACCCTTATTCTGTAAAAAAAAAATGTACAAATGAAAAAAAGAGGCAATTTTTTTCATTCTGAATTGGCCCTTCTAATGTGTTTACTTTAATTTGTAATACTTATAAAAATAAAATAGATATAAAGTAACACTTAATAAAAAAAATAACCACTGGTTTGGAAAATAACTCTGTCCGGCAGAACCATCCGGAAAGCTAACGGGATTTCCTTAAACAGTTTACAACTATACTATAAGGTATTATGCTGTAAAATTAATTATTTAAATAATTTCCGAAACAACTCGGTAGCGATCACCTCAGCTCAACGTTGATTAAGAATTTAATTAAGGAAAACAAAAGTTACTTTAACTTCCTATATCTTGGCATAATACTTATTCTTCAAGTAAATCTTTTGCAGAGATACAACATCTTAAACTTCAAACTTTCTAAGCTAATTTGATTTTGAAATATAAATTCTAAGAAGCTATTGTTGTTTTAATATCTCAACTCTAATGAACAAAAAGAAATGCGCAATATTGAATATATTTTTTAAATTGTAAGAATTGCTGTTTACATTAATAATTTATACAACTAAGAATTATTATTATTATTCTGAATGGTGACAATTTTAAAACGCTTTTATTAACTTCACGTATATCTATCTGTCTATCTATGTTCTATATAAAGGAATAATTTAATGTAATTTTCACCAAATTGCAGCCTTGTAAATTTGCGCTCGTATAAAGGACCTACGACAATACAATAATTAAATAACTTTATTCTAGTATCCTGATCAGGATCACCAGATTACCAGGACTCTGAGATGCTACTGGGAATTTCTTCAGAGAAAAATCCGACAACTAATTTTGGCCCGACCGGGGATTCAAAACCAGAACCTCACAATCAGCAGTCGCGCTTACGACCACTAGACCAACAAAGCAGTCGATAATAATGTCATGTAAATACTAAGTAAATGTAATATATTCGTACAAGTGGCCGCACGTACGATAACAGTAACTTAATTCCCTGGACGATAGTCGAGCGGCCCTATTACTTTAGTAATGCAATATGCGGAGTCTAACCAAACCGAGTCAAGAAGCAATAAAGGTAAAGAGAAGATTTTGTATGAGTTACAATATACCTACTTATTTTCCTTGTATCCCATTTGTATACAAACGAAAGCAGTGAAATAAAAGTGTGCCTCCCAGACTTTATAGGTTGCTTATGTATACTATAAGGTCTAGGGCTGAAGCTCAGACACACACAGACACACACACACACACACACACACGCGCGCACACACGCACATACAAATACACGCACGCACGTATTCTCGCATGTACGCACGCACGTATGCTCGCATGTACGCACGCAAGCACTCTCTCTCTCTCTCTCACACACACACACACACACACACACACACACACACACACACACACACACTAACATACACGCACGCACGCACACAGAGAGAGAGAGAGAGAGAAACAGCTGAAGCAGGTAAAGCATAAAAAATACTTAATATATTATATTCACTCATATTTAATAATACACAGGCATCAGAAGAATTTTCTCGATTTTATGTTTTACTAGCTGTGCCCGCGGCGTAGCTCGCGAATATAGGTTTACTTAAAGAATTTGACGTTTAGGGTAAGAGAATATTAAACGATTTATATCATTACTGTATGAATAAGTGGTAACAAAATAAATCGATATGCTCAAAGTTCTAAGTCGTTTATGATAGAGCTTCTGTGTAAACGACGATAGAAGTAGACTTAGCCGGGGCGTACAGAAAAAGATTACGGGGACTACTAACGCGGGAAAAACAAACATAGAGTTGGCCATGTGCAAAACAATCAGTACTGAGGTCCACTCCTGCAACGCGTAAAGTTTGACCTTGCGCTTTATTTACGATCGTCGTATAACACACCCCGAGTGGGAAACACACTTAAAATAGGGATGTTAGATGATCATTGATGTTAAAAATTAAAACTTCGATGTTTTAACATCGATGTTGACATATGTCAAACATTGAAACATCGACGTCAATGAACCAATAATCGATAATTGGGAACTTGCAAACAATGAGAACTCGCGAAATCAATATAACTAAATATTGCATCTGCTCTGAAGATTAAAAATTTTGTATAATTCAGAATTTCTGAACGCATCGTTAACCTAAAAAAATGTCAGTATGGTGAGTCAAACTTAATTGTCAAGTGTCTCCTGTAATGTCACAATGGTCACTGCTTTCGCTTTATTTTGTAGTGTCGTTGTCGGTTGTCGCATAATAACTATTCTACGTAAATTGATATTCAAGTTAATTGTTACTTTTCCCTTGCTGTGTATACCCACATAATTTTGAAACAATGTGTAAGTATCTACACATATACAAAAACCATCGATAATGGTCAACATCGATGTTTTGAGTAGCCTAAACATCGAACATCGATGTCATCATCGATGTTATTATCCCTATCTTGAAACTGAAGCCTGAGCCGTGGTAGCTCAGATGGTTAGCGCTCGCTGTAAGCTTTACAGTACTCGAGCAACTCGGGTTCGATCCCCGCCGGCACCAATTAAATTGTTAATTGCAATTTTAAGTGCTCATTTACCACGTGCTCAGCGGTGAAGGAAAACATCGTAAGGAAACCTCCATGTCTGAGAAATAAAAAAAATATTTCGATGACATGTGAAGTTCGCCAACACGTATTGGGACAGCGCGGTAGACATTTCCTTGCCCTAAAACCCTCTCAGAAATGAGAGGAGGCCTGTGCCCAGCTGTGGGACGTAAATAGGCTGCAACTTTACTTTACTTAAAACTGAAAGGAAAGTTATTTGGTATTAGAGGGATTCTGGGTATAAAACAATATCACTATCACGACATTTATTGCAATTTAGCTACTTTTAGTCGAATTGAATATGTAATTGAATTGAATATTTCAATATCTCTTTTTTCTGGTTTTTGTTTCTGATGATTTTTGTGATGTGTTGTCTAACCTACACCCTTCGTCAGACTTTCAGTGAGTCTCAATACGATTCACCTGTGAAAAATCTTAACACCGCAATTCAGAAAAGGTTGTAATTTGTACAACGCCATCTGTTACGTTCTTTGTGAGAAAACATTCTTTTTTAATTTAAGGAATACATATTTTTTAGTGTGTTTTAAGTACTATAATAGAACGATACGAAATATATTATAATAGAACGTTTTTTTTTACACACGAATCTTTTTATTACTATTTCTGAGATTTTGTGGCGCCATTAAACAAATTCGAACCTACATTTCAAAATAATAATCATAACTTTCGATAGAATTAACCAATTTCAATAAAACAAAGATTAAATGAACTTGATTTCAAAAATTTTAACCTGCCTTTTGTATCACATTTTTGCCACACCACCATCTATCGATGAAATTGGTTAACTATTGTACTTTAATTTAGTTTAGATAATAAGGTTAATATATTTTGTATATATTTATTACGTTCTTTATGTAATACTTTTGTTTACTGCGTTTTAGATATAATTATATCATTATAGGACATTATTTTATATCATTTAATTATGAATTATAATATGATATTAATTTTAAAATGTACTTGATGACTCATCCAACGCCACTATTGAACAAATTCGTACCTATACTTAGTACCCATACTTCAGAATATTTGTCATAACTTTTGATGGAATTAACCAATTTTAATGAAATAAAGACTAAATGTAACCTGAATATACACTTAATAATTTCCTTAACTATTCTTATGATATAAATTAGTACTTTATACGTGATACGTTAACAAACAAACAGACAGACAGACAGACAGACAGACAGACAGAAAAATCTTAAAATGGTAGAAATGTATTTATTTACTTATTTTTAGTACCTATCAATCACTTCTATTACAAAAATATAAAATGTACAGACATCTGCTATTTACATTTTTATTATATGTATAGAATAGATAAGATATTTGAGAAAATGGGGGGAGGAAGGTGAGGGGCAGCTTATTTGACCTTTGTCATGTACGCCGAACGCCCCGCTGCCCTCTCATCACTTGGTATCTACACTTAGAATTGAATAAGCGAAACAAATGAGCCCCAGGGCACACGTCTGTAATATTTCACTTGACAGACGTATTTATCAAACAACTTACCGTGTCAACAAATTTATCTGGATCTGCTTCTGAAGTAAAATGTTTATCTCTTGAGACGTCCCAAAACTCGCGACTTGAAATATCTAGTATATACGTTTATCTATGTATAAAAGCTCACAGTAATTATTGTAATACTATCAATCCGCCTCAGATTTGCACGGAGAAAATTTATTAATGTGGCGTTATTTAGACTTAAGATCATTGGACCATTTATTTTAATAATTTTTCTATTTTTTTTCATCTCTACAGTTTTCGGATAAAATGTAACCTAGATCATACATCAACGCCTGTAATTATACTGGTTCTGATACCCTGCACAACGGAAGTTAGCAATGCAAGCCCTGCGATTTGGCGGCAGAGGTAGGCATGAGATGTGCCGTAGTTTCCTGATTACGAAACTACGACACATCTTCTCGTCAGACATACCTCAAAACCTTAAAACGAAATTGTACAACCAGTGCGTATTGCCAGTGATAACTTACGGATCTGAGACGTGGTCCTTCCCTGCTAGCCGTATGAGGAAGCTCAAGGTCGCTCAGCGAGCTATGGAGAGGGCTATGCTCGGGGTTTCTCTGCGTGATAAACTTAGAAATGAGGATATCCGCAGTAGAACCAGAGTAACCGACATAACCCAACGGATTTGTAAGCTGAAGTGGCAGTGGGCCGGCCATATAGCTCGAAGAACCGACAACCGATCGGGAAGAAAGGTTCTCGAGTGGCAGCCTCGTACCGGTAGGCGAAGTTTAGGGTGACACCCCACGAGATGGAGTGACGACCTGGTAAGACATGCAGGAAGTCGATGGATGCAGTTGGTTCAGGCCTATGTTCATCAGTGGACTTATGAAAGGCTGTAATGATGATGATGATGATAATGTAGGCAAGAGACTGGTACCCACGAGTATCTAACCAGACTAGGCAGAAGAGTTCATCCACCTAGTGAACCTAGTAAATCTATACATATAAAATCATTCACTCATTCACTCAGGTAGTTACTTGCATATTATTATTAGAACAAGAATTACCATTAAAAATGTCTGTTTGTCTGTCTGTCCATGCTAATCTTTGCAATGGCCGAACCGTTTGCGATGAAACTTCTCGAACAGATATATAGCAATACCAGGAGTGGATCTAAGCTAAATGTTTTCCAGAAAAAATAGACCAATTTTTGGGAAATCGTAAAACCGGTAAAATAAATGTTTTTTTTACTACTTCTATCTAAATGACACAACATTAATACCATCCAGGCGAAACCGAGGCGCTTTGCTAGTAAACCATAATTACATCAAATAAAAAATGAGTAAGTTAAATTTTAATGTCAAAAAATCAAAAATTATTAATTACGCAACATTTCGTTTAAAATGTCAAGGAGCTGCAGAACTAATATATACTTTTATTTTTAATTTGTGACTGAGCCACATTCTGCAAAAATTCACGAATAAATTCAAGTGTTATCACATCTACGAGTATGTAAAGAAAAACACAGTCGAACCTTCCGGTTCTTAATTGGTAAGTGTTTTGTTGAATTTAACGTGCCAAAAGTAATTGAATTTTTAAAACGTATTATATAGAAGGTTCCTGCTACGTGCGTTTAAACAGTAGCTATAATTTTTATAAATAGTTGAATACTTTAGAAATATCTCGGATTTTTAGTTACTTAGGTAGGCCTGGTAGGATTTATTAATACGGAGTCAGATTGAAGTTAAGTATCAAAGTAAATTCCACCTTTAGCTCTCAATAACGGGCAGTTACATTGATATTATAGTCAGATACATAAATTTTATTTATATGTATAGAAGATATAATGAACTACGTCGTTGGTTTAGTAATCGTAACTGCGACTGCTGATTACGTAGTCCCACTTTGTAAACAGCGGGTCGGGACGGAAAGAAATAATTTATTGGGTTTGTTATCAAGAAATTCTTAATAACAGCCTGGAAGCAGGACGTTGGCGGTGTTTCACCTCCTTGCACGTAAGACACTGCTCCTGATCTCGTTGCAGTCGTGTCAGATTGCCGTGCCATCGAGCTGTAAGAGTGAGGGAATATAAAGTGCATTATTTGTGCTTGCGTACACACTCGTGCCTCTAAACTCGAAACCTCTCCTCTAGGTAGACTGGAATAGGTAGGATGAGAAGAAATATTGCAATGGATTCCGTTACGCCACCACCATTCGACAAAAAAAAATTGAACGTCGCGGGACACACGGCAGACGTGAAAATCATAGTTGATGGTAGAATTTATAATTAATAAAAACCAATTAAGAAATATGGAGTAAAATAAATGAAATAATATAAAAGAAATTCATCATGTGTATAATGCCGCCGAACAGAATGGCACACGCAGTACACAACTCACACAGAGAAGCAATGTTGCTGCCACGGCGCGCCAATAGTTGAAATATAAATATTAACATTTATTTTAACCTCGCCGCAACAATTGACAATCATTTTGTTAACAATAAAATAATTATGACATAACACCCGGGTGTATAAAAGTTTTATTTCGTTTTGACTTTGTGAAGTTTTCAGATTATTTTATCACGTTTTGATTAAACTTTGCCAGACGTCATGAATAATGTTTCTGGAGTTGACTTTATTTTATAACCAACAGTTTTACGTAACATTATTTTGTTGACAAATGAGCACACAGCCCACGTGATGGTTAGTCGATATTGTCCCCTAAGACAGAGAATATTCATATCTTATCGCCATGTAAATACGAGGGCGACACTGAAAGTTTTTAGAACTGGCAACTTGTAAACAAAATAATAAAAAATAAGTTCTAATTTTGAAAATAGAACTCTTTTCCAATATTATTGTGTATGTATTTTACTAATTTGTCATTTGTTTACGATTTGGCGGCTAATTGAAAATTGTCTGTGTCACGTCAGCATGAATTTAACGCGAGAAAATTTTCTTACAATGATTTTTTTATGACTTTCGATGTCATTTAAATCAACAAGAATGTTATGATAGACTTTGATTGGCCTTTTGTGATGAAGCCCCATCTCGTGCCACTGTTTATAACTGGTTAAATGAGTTTAAACGTGGTCGCACTAATCTCACCGATGATATGCGTGAGGGCCGGCCTTCTACGGCGACGACTGAAGATAACATCAGTGTTGTGCGGCGTATAATAGAGACTAACAAAAGAGTGACTTATCAGCAGATTCGGACAAGCTTGGGCATCGGTATGAGTCAAGTGCACAAAATCCTCCATGAACATTTAGTGATCAGGAAGCTTTGTGTCCGATGGATACCTCATAATTTGACAGAGGCCCAAAAACTCCGTCGTGTTGATTGATGTCGTGAAATGGTTCAAAGATTTAACGGAGGTGACTCAAATATTGTGTTAGACATACTTACTGGTGACGGAAGCTATATTTATTGTTACGATCATGAAATTAAGAGACAGTCTGCTGTCTGGGTGTTTCCTTCCGAGGAGTTGCCAACTAAAGTGAAGAGAGGTCGAAGCGAGGGAAAAAAGATGGTGGCTTCGTTCTTCAGAAGAACAGGTTATTATGCAACAATTGTTTTAGAGGATCGAAAAACAATTACTGCAGGGTGGTACACTAACAATTGTTTACCATTTGTCTTCTGGCTGTCTTCTTGGAAAAAGTTCGGGAGAAACGTCCTCGCAGTAGGATCCTCCTTCACCACGACAATGCCTCGTCGCACACCGCCAAGTAAATAATCGACTACTTGGCGACGTCAGACGTGGAATTACTGTGTCACCCGCCCTATAGCCCAAACCTCGCACCATGCGATTATCATTTCTTTCCGAAAATAAAAGAACAACTTTAAGGAAAACGGTTTATGGAGGCCGAGGAAGCAGTGGCTGCGTTTCAAAATGCGGTCAAAGAGAGCCCTAAAGACGAGTGGGCAAAGTGTTTTTCTCAGTGGTTCCATCGGATGCAGCGTAGTATTGATGTAAATGGACACTATTTTGAAAAGATATAATAATACTAATAACATGCTAGTTTGTTCCGTTTTTAATTTTCTAAGAACTTTCAGTGTCATCTAACAGTGGTAGAGCCACGTGGCGGCTTTTGCTGTCACACGGATGGGCCGGCTCGAACCGGGGTGGTACCACGACCTCACAGAATACCAGCGTGAAGTAGAGGTTTACCTCTGCGTTTCGCTTGGTGAGTGCAGGTGGCCGGAGGCCCTTTTTACTGGAAATGAGGCATTCCATCTTAGTCCTCACGGGTGACAACGCATCTGCAATTTGATTGTAATAGAGGATAGATGTAGATGTCTATGGGCCGCAGCAACCACTTACCATCAGGTGGACTGTGTGCTCGTTTGTCACCCTTATCCTATAAAAAAAATCCTCGTAGTCCCCTCAATTCAATATAAAACAGTTATTACAATCGACATATACTTCAATTTATTTTCTATTAATGGATTACCTCATTTCAATAATTCAAAAATTTTAATTTAAGCACACTACTGAGCCACACCAAATATGTATTCGTTGCCGACTAAAATTGTATCAATAATTATATATCTATCAATAATGACTACGCCTGTTGGAGCAGTGGCGTATCCAGATTTACCGAACCCGTATTCGGTGTTGTCTAGTACATCTTTGCATTCATGTACATGTCTAGGCTTGCAGAAAACACGTCTAAATACCTATTACATGTATTGAGAGTGTTATGGGACATATCAGTAGTAGGTCTTGTTTTTAACCCCCGGTGAATACAGAGTTTTAAGTGTCTGTGGCACCATATCTCCTGAATGGATGAACCGATTTTGACTAATTTTTTTTCGTTTGAAAGGTATTTTAAATCTTTCATTATTCGGTTCTTTACACTCACCATACGAAATAGCAGCATTAAGCTGCTATTTTACGCTGATATGATGATACCTCATGTACTATATAAACAATTTACTGCAAGCGCTTAGCCTTAGCTTTTTATTCGTGGTAGAGCCATGCTGCAGCTATATTGGTAGTATAGTTGTAGCACGAATGGGTCGGCTCAACCAGGTAAGGACCACGCTCTCACAGAATACCAGCGTAAAATAGCAGTTTAACACTACTGTGTTTCGTGTGGTGAGTGTAGAGAATCGGAGACCTTTTTTTACAGGAAAAGAGGCATTCTATCTTAGTTCTCACGGGTGACAACGCATCTGCATTTTGATTCGCAAACGAGGATAAATGTGGATGTCTATGGGCCACAGCAACCACTTACCATCAGCTGGACCGTGTGCTCGTTTGTCACACTATCCTATAAAAAAACCTTCTAAGTAAACTAGAGCATTTTATATTGCACTCATTAATTAAGTTATTTTTTTATTTTATTTAAAAGGCAATATTTTTGTCACTATTTATTCATTCATTATTTACAGCATATCAAAGCCACGCTAACCGTAGACTACCCCACACATTGCCTTAAAAGGTAGATATTTGTCATAGTTGTCACGGTTGGCATGTGGGTTTGCAACCGCAGTTTCTACTTTGTTAGTTGTTATCAGAAATACGGTTTTTCGAACCTCCCGTTTTAGTTTTAGTTTGATTCTGTCTGTCTGTATGAAATTTGGCAATAAATCCATGTGTTTTAGCACAAGTAAAGAAAATTAGAAAACAAAAAAGCAGAAAATCGTTCATTTATAGATAATTAAAAAAAAATTATTATTACAAACTTACATTTACACTTTGTGAACAACAGGGATTTGGCCTATATGTCCGAAAAACCAGAGGTGCTCACAAGCTTCATACTTAATCTGGTTAAATAGCAAACAATAAAAAATACAGTTCACACTTATCGTAAATGACATGACATCTTTATACCGCAATCCATATATCGATCAACGCCATCTACACTAGAAAAATCGTACTAATTTAAACAATTTAACATCTTGGGCATAGGAAAACATTTAATGCCCCTACAAAGACATTTAAGTAGTAGTAGTATTTATATTTTAAATCTCTTTGTGCTACTGAATTACGTTTGTTCTTCATAGTCGAACCTTCCAAGACATTTTCCTTTGAGTAATGATAGGTGCTTACCTTACTACATACATAATTAAGATTATACGGAAACCTCAAGACGCGAGTCCTACATACATTGTTCGCTTGTATATATATTATATTCATTATACATGGAACCTCCAGGATACGGTATTAAACGTTCCTATTTTCTTATAACCCACATTGTACGTGAGCGATTTATAAATGAGCTGTGTAATAAGAAGAGGAATCTTTGCACCCGATAACCTTTAGGCTTTTGGCCCGTGTCAATAAATGAGAAGTGATGATTTAGTTTTCTTTTAGCATTCGTAGTATAACAAGTATAATATCAGACAAACAAAAATATATTTTACCATCCTTCAAGAGTATTATCCCTCTAAAGGATGAAGAAGTGTCTTTCTTACATAGGAGAAGCAAAAACACCGATATAAAACCACGTTATAGAATATGATATAGCTGACGCAAAGCACCGACCCTCCTAGAAGTCTGCAGTATGTGAACATGTTTTAATCATCCCCATCATTATGTTAGATTTAATTAGTTATTTACGGCCTCCTCTCATTTCTGACAGAGTTTAATGTCAAGGATATGTCCACCACGCTGCCTTAATGCGTCTTGGTGAACTTCCCATGTCTTTAAAAATTTTTTTTCTTATTTCTTAGACATACAGGTTTCCTCACGATGTATTCCTACACTGCCGAGGACGTGGTAAATCAGCACTTAAAATTGCAATAAACAATTTCATTGGTGCCGACGAAGATCGAACTCGCATACTGTGAAATTTACATCGAGCGCTTAGCGTCTGACCTACCACGGCACTAAAACATTAGATTTGATAGACCACAAATCCTAGAAAAAGAACACCGATCCCTACTAAGGAGACTATTGGAATTAAAAAACATCCAAATTTCAATAGAGAAGATGGCTGGGTGCTACCATCTGCTTCAGATCCTGTAATTAATAAAATTAAATCCTAAACCTAGCATACCACTACAAGACCTCTAGTCTCTGGGCTCGTTTTGCGAAGATCGGACCAGAAATTAATATTCAAGAGCTGAAGTTAACTAAGAAATCTGGTCGTTAAACATTTCAATCCTGTGGCCATAGGTACTGTAAAGCAATAACAATGTCAGGAATTAAAAATAAGTTATATTAAACGCGATAAAACCGTAAAATTATATTTATTAAAAAAAAACTATCTCGCTTGTCACGCACTCACAACCATACTTTTCTTCTTTACACTATCTATCAGCTGTAAAAGTTCACTGCTGGATGCGCACACAATAAGATCATGAAACCATGTTGTTGATTGCAAATGATTTTAGATGCACAGTGTATGTGTAGTGGTGGTATGGAGGATATGGTAGCGTGGATGTTGTAATAGGCAATAGAAGGAAACGAAACAGAAGATGGGCAGCAGCGTCTTCCAAATAACAATTAGAAAATAAGAAACTGCGGATGCCAAGCCACCTGCCAAGCGTAACAACTATGGCAAATCCATGCGGGAGGCTTTTACCTTGATAGGTTGTAAAGATGATGACGATGACGATATGAAGGTGAGTGCGTGTTCTCTTGGTTTTGCGTCACTTGAATATGTACATTGCGTACTGTCTTACTTTCTTTGTTGGTCTAAGTTTAATATAAAAAAAAAAAACTTAAAATAATTTTGGAATAAAGACATCAGTAGTAGAGCCAGAGTAACTAGTAAGTTGAAGTGGCAATGGGCCGGAAAATAGCTCGAAGGACAAACAACCTATGGGGATAGGTTCTCTATTGGCTGCTTTGTACCGATAAGCGTAGTTTAAAGCAGTTCAATTTACTAGATATAGATATATTATACACTAACGATCTGTCCCGGCTTCGCACAGGTGATATCTAGACCTCGATAACAGCTCCATATATTGGGAATATATCCAATTGTAAATATAAACCATCCAGGGACCAACACAAAAACACAAAAAAGTCATTAAAAGCGGTCGAGCCAGTTTCGAGTTTTAGCGAGACTAACGTACAGATATTTATTTTTATATAGGGATACTAGATGAAGTGATGAAAAGGGCTTTCACTGGTAAAAGTAATTTAAAGTTTGTATTTACGAAATTCACAAAATTGTAAAATTGTTTATATTTAGCTAGTTACTTTTACAATTTTGTAGTTACCTGGGTGGTGTGAAAAGTATCCGACCTCAACGTGAAGATGGCAGCACTCGTCAATAAAAGCTGGTGAATGTAGAAGAAAAAAAAAGTAGAAGAAAAGAAAAGATACACACTTTTGACAATTACGCACCAAAATTTTAGCCATTTTGGACGCGTAGTTGTTTTTTACAGTCGTTTGAGTAAGGCGATGTGTTTTTGTGAAAATGGAAAAAAATTGAGTATCCGTATATAGAAATACGTCTACGCGAATCAAAGAAGAGTTAGACTCTGTGTATAGGGACTCTGCACCATCATTTACCACAGTAAAATTTTGGGCAGCTGAATTTAAATGTATCCGTTCTCACGGATACATTTAAATTCACTTGGGAGACGATGAACGTTCGGGACGTCCAAAAAATGCAAGTACTGACGATAACATCGCTAAAGTTCACCAAATGGTGCTAGACGACCGCCGAATTAACGTGAATTAACGTGAGAAAGGTAGCAGAGGCTATGAAAAAGTTCAAAGAAAGTGTTCGTCACATATTAAATCAAGATTTAAGCATGCGTAAGCTGTCAGCGCGTTAGGTGCCGCGTTTGCTCACGTTAGACGTGTTAGAATGAACATTTCCAACGCTCTGTTGGCGCAGTTTAGGCGTAATTAATTCGAGTTTTGGCACCGAATAATAACTGTATATGAAACTTGGATACACCATTATACGCCCGAAATAAAAATACAGTCAAAACAGCGGACTGCAACGGGGGAAACGGCTCGAAAAAAAGCAAAAACTGCTGGGAAAAATGTCTGGGAAAATGATGGCGACTGTTTTTTGAGATATTCATGGAGTTATGTTAATCGATTATCTTCAAAAAGGAAAACCCGTTACAGGAGCACACAACACATCATTACTTGATAGACGGAATATTTACTAGATAGGAAAAACGGCCACATTTGCAGAAAAAGAAAATCCTGTTTCGCCATGATAACGCGCTGTCTCACACCTCAGCGGTTGCCATAGTGAAAATCCACGAATGACGGTTTGAACTGCTTGACCATCCGGCTTACTCACCATATTTAGCCCCAAGCGACTTCTTTTTGTTCCCTCATCTAAAAATGCGCTCGGAGGACAGAGATTTTTGCCATATGAGGGGGCTGTCACCTTCGTGAAAATTATTTTGCAGAGAAAAACGCCGAGTACGATTTGGACGGGTTAGAGAAATAAAAGCATCGCTGGCAGTAATGGGTAGAGTTACAAGGCGACTATGTAAAACTAAAAATACATTTTAAGAAAAAATGTCATGAATCGTGAAAGATTAGGTCGGAAACTTTTCAGACCACCCACGTATAAACGGTATTTACTGTAATATTCGACATATATGTCAAAAATGTGCAACGCATTTTTTTTCGAACCGGTAAATATAAATAAAATGCTTCGTTAATAAAAGGGTATCTGGTTGTCGTCATTCATCGTCCTCAATCGTCGTAAGAAACAGAAGCATTATGCTGCTACTGCTGAAATAAATTAATGTCTAATGTATGTACACATGTGTGTTCTGCTTTTTATTTGTTAATTCAAAAGCAGTTTAAAACTGATACGTTAATTATCCCTTATCAAATCAATAGTTCTTTCGTTTTTTATAGAATACGGGTGACATGCGAGCACACAGTACAGTGATGGTAAGTAGAAGCTGCTGGTCATAATCATCTATATCTATCCTTTATTAAGAATCAAAATGCTGATGCGTTGTCACCACGGAGGACTAAGATTGAATGCGTCATTACCAGTGAAAAGGGTCTCCGGTTCTTTACACTGTACACATAAGGAACACAGCAGCATTAAGCTGCTATTTGACGCTGTTATTTTGTGAGAGTGTGGTCCTACCCGGAACGATCCGGCCCATGTGTGCTTTAATCATAATATAGCTGCAACATATCTCTACCACTTATAAAAATTATTTATTTAAGTAGGGACAAACTTGAGACACCTAAATTAGAAGTAAGATACATGGTGTATTTTTGTGGTCCGCTGAGACATAAATATTCATAGTTATTGTCTAATTTTCATTTCACATAAATATCCATATGGCAGTATCCCGCGCTCAATAAATTACCTATTATACTACTCCCTTTATCACCTAGGTTACTAGCAGTGATGCTAAAAGCATCCATTAACGGTGCAGAAACTTTATAAATCAATTACGCGATCTGAAAGGGTGAACGGACATTTTGCAATATTGCATCGAACTATCGTACCTATGGATTTATTCCCCACATTCTGCGGACGTATTGAATTTGATAGTAAATCTTCCTTTAACTGCGATAAAGGTTATGCCAGAAAAAAATAAATATATCTCTGTGGCGGCGCTGTCGTCACGCCACAAGCGAAATACATCGAAGCCTAAATCGCGCTAACAAAGTTCCGAAATTAAAGCAATATATATAGAATAGCTCCGAACTACCACACCTTGCCCGGCGGGCGATCTCCCCATTTCCTTCCACCCGCTACATCTTTATATATAAAAATTACGTGTCACATTGTTTGTCCGCGATGAACTCCTAAACTACTGAACTGATTTCAATGAAATTTTGTACAGTATGTGCAGTTTGGTCCAACTTGAGAGATAGGATAGTTTTTATCCCGATAAATGAGCCTCAATATTTTTTTATTGCAAATTTAAGAATTTTTTCATAGGAACGGCTGTCGGAAAGGGCATAACAACGTCTGCCTGGCCATCTAGTTAGTATAGAAAATAAAATTGACGCCTTCATTACGTCCCACTGCTGGGCAAATTCCTTTCATTTTTGAGAGGATTGTGGACTTAGTCCACTGGGCTGATCCAAGCGTTTTCTACCTTCGCATGTTCTCGAAATATACCCTACGTATTACAAATCCTTTTCCGCTTAGGAGTTTATTTGGGTAGAAACCACCATCTTAAAACTACAAAAAAAAAACACAGTAATGTAAGTTATTTTACGGTAGAAATAGGTTTCTACCGTAAAATAGCTTGCATTACTGTGTATTGGTCTGAAGTGTATAGAGAGTTAGTATAGTTACAGGCTGTGAAGCAATCCATCTTAGTCCTTAGCGTTTTCCTAATAAATACAAAAATTTAAAAAAAATTGTAGCCTTCCAAGCGTGACGACTATGTCAATTTCTTTACGAGGTAATTTATGCGGGTAGATTATCTTCAGCAATGACTTTTGATAAGTAACGGTAACTTTTGATAAGTACTTTAGCATAGCATGATAACTTTGAATGTTGGATAAGAAATCTAGAAGTGTTATATAAACAAGAAATCGGTATCATTTTCTGTCCGCATAGCTGTATAAAAGAAATGACTTTTATTTATTAACTTTTGGCATCCTTAATCGTTTAATTTATAGCTTTATCTCCTCAGTTAGCGCTGATCTATAGACAGGATGTCGTCGATTATTTGTTATTTATTTCTTTTTTTATTATACACCGTTACAGCCTTCCAAAAATCCACTGCTAAACATAGGCCTCCTTTATAAATGCCTCATAGAGGGATATTTTCCATAGTTACCATATTTGGTAAGGTTGGCAATCTCAGGTTATTTTTAGTTGTCATTACAAAGACGCTGCTGCCTATCTCCTAGTTTTTTATCCACAACTTTAGCCTCTTACGGCACACACGGGACGATATGGTGTAGTGAGTATTTTTACACCACCACTACGGGTTAGAAAAGAAGAACGTAGTACTCTTAAAACGGCTTACTGCTGTGCACAAGCCTCCTCTCATTTATGAGAACGAAGGATATGCTGAAAAAAAGAAAAATAAATTTAATCAATGGCAAGTTCACGCTCGGACATAGTACTAATGTAAAATAGCAGCATACGTCTGGAGATAAAGATCAAATCTTTGCAAATAATGGCTTATAGTTTTCACAAAATTCAACACAAACAGCGAGTCAATACGCTTCATGATTTTATTTACCAGCCTTTTTTCGTGGCGTCGCTTGCGTGGGTATTAATTTAGTAACTCCACCATTACCCTACAAAATATCCCATTATAGAATATAGACAATAAGTTACAAATGGAAGAAAAATTATTTAAGTTGCGGAGTATACTTATTTTTCACATTATTCATTTCAAATATCTAAGCCCACGGCATTATATTAGCTAAGTTCGGAAAATTAAAAGGGTGAAACACCGGTAGTATTTTACACGAACAATATCATAATACTCCACTCACCAAGAACTTACGCCACTTCTAGGTTTACTTCAAAACTTGTCGGCATTTTGTCGGCAAAACTGAAAGTTATTCGTTGTCGGTATTCGTTGAAATTCATATATTTATTTATTAAAAGGAAAGGACAAAACATGTTTCAAAATTTTTTAAAAGATCTAAGTCCAGTACAAACGACATTGAGGGTTTTTGGCATCGCGGATAAAAGAGTTGAAATCTAAACTGGCTCCGAGCTCCATAGCAGTTCCAAGAACGTTGCACATTCCTGAAGATTCTATGACGTAAGCAACTTCTATGGAGCTTGGCGATATCAGTACAAACGAAAACCAAAAACGCAATTCACAGACAGATATAAAACCAAGATTAGGACAAGATACGAGTATGAATTTGTAATAACCGAATACTACTTCCTACGCTTTTACCTTCTTTCTATATTATGCATAGAGCATTATATTAAAACAGGAAGTACAATTTTATAAAAAAAAAGTAAATTAATCAATATGTTTAATTTGTTTATAACCGTCTTTTTCCTCGTTCATACTGTACCTATTATCAATGTAACATTCCATTTCTTTCATGATTTTATATTCGGTTCCTACATAATAGGTCGGGGAAAATTTTTCTCCGTATTTTGTTTTTATAAATAAATAAACAAAATAAAAAAAGCCTTTAATTTCCTGTAAATTTACATTTCTTATAATCTATGCATGTGTTAGTTTGGTTTATTCTATGTTATTTATTTATTACTGGCTTAATATAGATTTATCTGTATCTAAAGTGTATGTACCTATATAATAATATTTTAATAACTAATGTTTTATATAACTTTATTATGTAGTATAATATATTATTAAAATTTATTAAATTATATTTATCTATGACTATTTTTGATAATAATATATTTATTTGTCTAATCTTATTTTTATTTAATCTACCGGAACCTCATAACGGGTAAAGGCCTCCTCCAGTGATGCCCATTTGACTCTGTTCTGAGCTACTTGTCTCCAGTTTGGACCAGCTATTGTTTTAATATGGTCTTCCCATCTTGTAGTGAATAGGTATCACTCTTGTTCTTTTGCCTATTGGGCCATTCCAGAATGTTACTTTTTTGTCTATCCGAGATCAGTTAGTCTCGCGACATATCCTGCCCACTTCTATTTCAATTTTTGTGCGTAGCACAGATCGTTTGTTGGTTTAGTTATTTTTATTATTTTAGTGTGTCATATTTTATCCAGCTTTCTTATCTTTAGCATACTTCGAGTCCTTTCTGACAGACACTGATCTTTTTTCTGATTTTAGCAGTGAGTTCCCACGTTTGGCAACCATATGTCAAACAAGGCAAGATGCTCGAGTTCATGACTTTTGTTTTAATAGCTTGTGGCATATTACTTTTAAAAATGTCCTTGAGACTCCAGTATTTGTTCCATGCTAATTGCATTCTTCTTTCAATTTCTATGTTTTTATGTTTCTTGTCAAAACTAATAGTTTTTCCCAGATATACATATTTTTAACGTATTCCAATGGTTTGTTATTAAGTTATATGGAGCTTTTCAAGCTATTTGTTATTGTCTTAGTCATCGTAATATTCATTTCTAGTCCCACCTTTACAATAGCTAGGTGTAGGTTTTCTACCGTGTTCTGTAGGTAGGAGAATGACTCTGATAATAATACTAAGTCATCAGCGATTCTCAGGTGGCTTAAGTAAGTGTCATTTATGTATAGACCTCGTTTACTCCAGTCTAGCTTGTTTATGAACGCCTCGTATAAAATATAGTATAAATATAATTTGAGACAGCAGACCGGTTTGTCTAAATCCCCTTTCGGCTCACCGAGCTATGGAGAAGGCTATTAGTGACGCGTATGAATGGATTAATGAGATTACACTGTCCTTATCTCCTATCTAGGGAAACCACAGTCAAGAGAACGGGCTTGGGAGAATTAGCGCGGAAAGGAGGCCCTGTTGAGCTTGACTCTAGTCTGGCATAGTAAGGAGACATGAGAGGTGTAGCATAAGTGGGAGATCGTTTGCGTGGACGTCGCTGAAAAACCACTACTTTCATTGTTTCACTACTTACTCGTTTGGGCGGAAGCGGTGCGCAGTCTATTTTATTGGCGGACGCACGGTGTTTCGTTCTAAGCGTGCAGAGTGGCGGCGTGGCGTTACCGCCACTTCTCCAGCAAGTTATGGAGAAGGCTATGCTTGGAGTTTCTATACACAATAAACTGAGGAATGGGGATATCTGAAATAGAATCAGAGTGACCGAGATAGCCCGACGGATCAGTAAACTGAAGTGGCAATGGGCCGGCCATATAGCTCGAAGAGCCGACAACCGATGGGGAAAAAAGGTCCTCGTACCGGCGGACGAGGTGTGGGGCGTCCCCCACTAGATGGAGTGACGACCTGGTAAGACATGCAGCAAGTCAATGGATGCAGGTAGCTTGGGACCGTGCTTTGTGGCATAACTTGGGGGAGGCCTATTATCAGCAGTGGACTTGTGAAAGGCGGTAATGATGATGATGATGAAACTTTGAACAGGACTGTGTTGGATTTGTATATAAAATACAAAGAAACTTTTTCCCCGACCCTATATAAGCATTTTGAATAGTTAGCTCTAATCTATCAGCAAATATAACAGTAATCGTGGCACTGAGAGAGTTACTATACAACTATTGCGTTTAAAGTTTAATTGAACGTTGCGGTTAGCCGCACGGTTCGGTCGGTTAACTGCGCAGTTCTGATCGCCGTGAACTTTAATCTAGACGCAGCCGCCCAGTGACGCGGAAAGTCACGTGTAACCAAAGCCAATATTTGTTTGTATATCGTCACTAACATTTAATTTCAAAGTGTTTTGGTACATTTTTTTATTTTATACATATTTATAAATAAAATTGAAGTGACTGTTGTGATATCGAAATAACTGTCTTTAAGCCAAGGGGGTTGTGTGATAATAATAATTTTTACAAGTGGTAAAAATAAGAAATTATGTTGAACCAACTTCAAAATAAATAACGCTCAGATCTTGATCATATTAATACGGGACACAAAAAATTCAAATACGAAAATTTGATAAAATAAAAAGTCTTTGAATAACATGAATCTAAATATCTGGGTATATTACGTTTGACGTTCACAAGATGGCAGTATAATAATATATATAATATATAAGTAAATTAATCTCGAGAACGCCAAACGAGGGAAACTATGAGATTTTTCTATCATTTACCATAACTGCTTTCTCTTTCACTACTACCACATTCTTTTAACTGGGTAACTAACGACAACAAGTGTTAAAATTAAAAAATTTGTGCAACCCACTTCTTTTTATATATTTTTTTAATATAAATAAAATGAGAACGTCATCAATGTTGTCGAAGTCAATTAAATACGCATTATTAAGGATGACTCAAAAACTACTGGTCTACTGGACCACATGAGAAGCACCAGATATCAAATAAATTCATCAAAATCGTCAAAACTTGTTCACCTAGAAGAAAGTTCTAAGGTAAACTTAAAAACTAAAAAATACGGTTATTTAAAAAATACGGTTGAATTAATAACCTCGTCGTTTTTTGAAGACGGTTGAAAAAAGAAAAATATGTATAGAAACTTTAATTAATGACCATAATAATGATTCGAAACAGTATTGCAACGATTTGATAATTATTTCATATATTTATCTATTTCATAATAATGGAAAGAGAAAAGAGCGGAATACATAAAAAATAACAATAAAAAAAACATATGCGTCGTATATAGAACCTTTTCGATTTTTAAATCCTTCCATTACAGCCTCAAAAAGTTCACTGCTGAACATAAGCCTTCCTAATAGATTTCCTTTAAGTTACTTACTTTTTATTACTTTATTCTACTTTAACTTTACTTTTACCTACGCTTACATATTATACCCTTCTCCTTATCATGCAAAAAAAAATATTAATGCAATTTATGATTCACGTGAAATTATTTTAATTTTCCTTTCTTGTCATTATTGCCCTCTATCATCACCACTCGCTTCCACTTGCCATCACTTGGATCATCTACTTGTTTGTCATGCTTATTCTATAAAAAATACATTAATACGCTATCTACATACAACTATATGAAAGTATCACCTCTACTTCATTACCGTATATGTACTATAAAAATTGACACGAAACCTTTTTTCTAAATACAAAGTGCTCTAAGCCTAATAAGGTTCATGGGACCGGAGACGTGAGCGTTGTTCAAATTAGCCTTGCGATTAGATGCTGAGACTTTTGGCCTGATAATCTATATTTAGTGGCCGTTTAGCCACCGTGTGCTAAATTAACAAACCCCATTTGTTCGCATTACTAAGAAACCTTTCCCAGAACGTTTTACTGGATTTTTACTTTATAAGTTTTATGGTATATACTATTATTTATTTATTTTTATAAATACTTTATTGTTACCAATAAAAAGATAACAAATGGCGGACTTAATGCCAGTTATGATTCTCTGCCAGGCAACCCATAGCGTGGTGAGAAATTAGTGGCAGGTTACTCAAGTAACTAAATTTAATAAATTTATATAGATTTAACACTTATTAAAATAAGGCTTATGAACTACACAAATGCATACGAATACAAACAAATACATAATAATCAATATATAACAATTATCATTAATACATATATACATATACATACACAAATACATACATAAATGCATATATACATACATACATAATATGTCTGGATAAAGGTAGCAGTATTGATATTATGCTGACGACAATTCTGACTTACACAGAGATTACCAACTTCCGACGATCTCCAAGTATTTCAAGTAAACTTCACGGCGTTATTCGAGAGAGCCGAGACACATCCCAACCCGCTAGTGCTAAACGCAGCCACATACGCTCCGACTACGAACGTTACGGAAAGCCTCCGGAGGCCCCGCAACGTTTTAATCGAACCCCCCGTTCCGCTAGATGCTGACTACAGAAATGCCGCTGGCCATTCACACATAGACACTACACACTCACTTAGTGCACAAACACAGTAGGATAACAATGGATAGCACGCAGCGAGTCCGCAGACGAGCGCGCCGCACACCACTCCACACCGCGTACACACCTTAAACCCGCATCCCTGGGTGGTTCTCAATACCCAGAAAATTGAACGATACGAGTTAGACGTCAGAGCCGGCGTCCGTCACCACCCGTTTCGGACGGCCGTTAGATAACTCATTTACGTGAACTTGAAACTGTCCTAGGAGTCGTGGCTACGCTAGTAACGACGGAGAATAATGAAAATTACCCCTTTTTAGAGCCCTGAGTTCAATGAAGCTGTAAAAGCCTTGTACAGCTTCATCGAACTCAGGGCATCATCAGAAACCAAACCAGTCTATGCTGACGATATTGTTTTTGAAAGATGTTCCCGGACCAATCTTTTGATCTTGTTTGGTGCTTTCCTAATGTATTCAGGTAAGGAGTTCCAGAGTAGTGAAGCCTGAACAGTAAAATAATTTTCGATAAAGCTAGAAACATAGAGTGGAACTGAAATCTTCAGATTAATTTAAGAGCGAAGTACCTTGTCGTGATTAAAGGAAATGTATTGAAATTTTTCTTTAATTTAGAAAAGCGAGTTTATATTTGAGTTGAGAACAGAAAATATATTGGAAGTGCGCTTTTATCGTATAGTTAGCCATTTAAAGCGATTACGGAATTGAGAGATATGTTCCTATTTTCGAAGGCCGGAAATAAACTCGCTCAAGCTTATTGAGAAGATTTTGGTTCAAGTCTGAGTAACAAACATCTGCATAATCAATGTCAAGCAAGATAACTGTTTGAACGAGCATATGCTTAGTTTAGTATGGGAGGAAGTTTTTCAGACGGTAGGGCGATCTTAAGGCAGCAGTGACTCTACGGCTGACCTCAGTGACTTGTTTTTCCCAGTTCAACGTTTTATCCATGGTATACATAGACCCAGGTTTTTCACTTAGAGAGCGGAATCAAATTATCATTACAAAATACGGGTTGCAAGCAACTGACGTCAATTTTTGCTAGCATTCTTGAGCTGCCAATAAGTTGCTTGACATTTAGATGGATTTACAGAAATGCCAAAATTCTATGACCAGTCATAAATGGCTTTCAAATTATGATTTAGTCCACCGATAGCATCATGTAAATTATTGATATCTGATTGCATATATATTTGGGGATCATCTGCATATAGATGGTACGAACAATCAATGACGGAGGATATGTAGTTAATGAAAACTGAAAATTATATTGGAGAGGACCGCTCAGACCCGTCCAACTACAGGCCTATTACCATCACCTCCTTGTTCTCCAAAATAATGGAATCCATTATAAACTGCCAGCTCATGAGGTACCTTGAGGATCACCAGCTGATTAGTGACCGCCAGTACGGTTTTCGTCGAGGTCGATCAGCTGGTGATCTTCTAGTCTATCTGACTCATAGATGGGCGGAGGCAGTAGAGTCCAAGGGGGAGGCATTGGCCGTTAGTTTGGACATAGCGAAGGCCTTCGATCGGGTCTGGCACAAAGCGCTTCTTTCGAAGCTTCCTTCCTATGGGCTTCCCGAGAAATTGTGCAAATGGATCACCAGTTTCCTTGCTGATCGGAGTATCAAGGTCGTAGTAGACGGTGCATGCTCTGATTTCAAGCCTATTAACGCTGGTGTTCCACAAGGCTGCGTGCTATCACCAACGCTGTTTCTCTTGCATATCAATGATATGTTGCTAACTGGTAGCATTCATTGCTATGCGGACGACAGCACTGGTGATGCCTTATATACCGGCCGTGCCAATATTTCTCGGGAAAACGTCGCTGAGTACCGGGACAAACTTGTGTCTGAAGTCGAGTCTTTGCTTAACAAAGTCTCGGATTGGGGCCGACTAAATCTAGTCCAGTTCAATCCCCAGAAGACACAAGTTTGCGCGTTTACCGCTAAAAAGAACCCCTTTGTCGTATCTCCTCAGTTTCAAGGCACTCCCCTTGCTGCCTCAGCTAGTATCGGAATCCTTGGCGTCGACATATCGAATAGTGTGCAGTTTAGTGGTCACTTGGAAGGGAAGGCCAAATTGGCCTCTAAAAAGCTTGGCGTGCTCAGCAGAGCGAGACAGTATTTCATGCCGGCACATCGCTTGCAACTACCTTAGCTTACCATCAGGTGAGCCGCATGCTCGTTTGCCCCCTCTTATATAAAATAAAAAAAAGATATAAAATAAAAAAAAGATAAAGATATATAATAAATAAAAAAGATATGAAATATCTCATTTTCATTTAAAATGGCCTCTGGATGCCCACACCCACAGAAACAGAAACAGAAACAGAAACAGAAACTTTTTTATTCAATATAGATTATAAATAATACTTATTGAAAGTCACTCTTTTGTTTGATTACCACTGGTTCGGAAAAAACCTCTGTCCTGGGAAGAATCAGCAAGAAACCCAGCGGGACTTTTTTTTAAAATAACAGCTTACAATCATGATGTTACACAAATTAACAACACAACAAATTAGAAATAGCTTGGTAGCGATCACCTCATTTCCAGGGGTTATTATCATCCATAAATTCCTTAATATTATAATAACCCTTTTTATACAAACTTAGTTTAATAAAGTTTTTGAACTTTGAACAGGCCAAACTTTGTATATTTTCTGGAATTTTGTTGTAAAAGCGTATACATCGCCCCAAGAGTGAATTACTGACTCCATGGAGTCGAGTAACTGGTACTACTAGCTTGTGTCTGTTCCTAGTATTTACAGAATTTTTATAAAACTACTTTTATTTTTGTGTACGTACATTACATTTTCATAAATGTATTGAGAGGCCAAAGTTAATATATTAATTTCCTTAAATTTTTGTCGTAGCGACTATTTAGGCTTTAAATCATAAATTGCTCTTATGGCCCTCTTCTGCAAAACAAATATAATTTCAGTGTCAGCTGCGTATCCCCATAGCAAAATACCATACGACATTATGCTATGGAAGTAGCTGAAGTAAACTAGTCTAGCTGTTTCAACACTGGTTAGACTTCTAATATTTTTTACAGCATATGCTGCAGAACTAAGTCTGCTTGCTAGTTTTGATATATGGGGGCTCCATTGAAGCTTCGCGTCTAGTGTGATTCCAAGAAAAATGGTGGTATCTACAAGACTCAGTTTCTCCCCATTTAAAATTACATTAGTATTTAATTGTTTGACATTTGGAGTCACGAATTTCAAACATTTTGTTTTAGTGCCATTTAAATGCAAATTATTAACATCGAACCAATTTACTAATTTAGATATAGCATTATTTACTTCATCATATTTTAGAAACTGTCGACTTAATTTGAAAATTAAAGAAGTGTCATCTGCAAATAATACTATATCATGGTTATCCCCTACTATGTAAGGTAAGTCATTAATGTATACAAGAAACAGAAAGGGGCCGAGAATTGAGCCTTGAGGCACGCCCATTTGTACCATCGATCCGGAAGAGCTCATATTGTTAATGACAACTTTTTGCGTTCTCTTACTTAAATATGAAATAATTAATTTAAGGGAATCACTTCTTACACCGTAGTGTTGAAGTTTGGTAGTACAGAAATAGGTCTAAAATTGGCGGGGTCTAATGTACTACCAGATTTAAATAAAGGTATTACTTTACTATGCTTCATTAAATCAGGAAACACACCAGATTCGATACTAGTATTAAAAATAATAGCTAAATGAGGCGCGATTGTATCTATTATAGACGCAATAAATTTAACGGAAATCCCCCACAGATCCGCAGTTTTCTTAACATCAATAGTTTTAAAATATTTTACAATATCTTTTGATGACACTTTATGAAATGTAAAATTGTTTGTACACACATTTACATTTTGTTTAAGTAATGATTCGGCGACGGCAGGAGAAGAATTCAGTGACTTAGTGGTCAAGATCGGAATATCAGTAAAATATTTCTCAAAAACCATTGCTACGTCCTGATCTGATACAGTTAATTTGTTGTTAACACTTAACTGGTAATTTGAATTGCGAGAGTTGATCTTACCAGTTTCGCTATTAATTATACTCCATGTCATTTTAATTTTATTGGAAGCCGTCTTAATTTTGTTGCTCAAATGCAAAGACTTGGCTATGGAGCACACTCTTTTAAATATTTTTGAATATTTTTTTACATATTCCCTAAATTCGACGCTATGATTATATGACCTTTCATGGTAAAGGTCATATAAACTATGCCTGCTCTTATGGACTCCTACTGTCGCCCATTCATTAAATGACTTCCGACTGTTAACTTAATATGAAACACAATGACAAAATGCTACTATTTTACGTTGGCACTCTGTGAACAAGCGTGTCATAAAAACGTTATTTAAAGCGTTAAGCGTTAAGCAAATTATGGCTGGTGGATTCATGAACCAACTATATATTTTTTTACTATATTTTTTTACGTGGTAGAGCCATGCTGCAGCTATATTTCTGGTATAGTTGTAACACGAATGGGTCGGCTCGACCGGGAAAGGATTACGCTCTCACAGAATACCAGCGTAAAATAGCAGCTTAATGCTGCTGTGTTTCGTATGGTGAGTGTAGAGAACCGGAGACCCTTTTTACTGGAAACGAGGCATTCCATCTTAGTCATCACGGGTGACAACGCATCTGCATTTTGATTCTTAATCGAGGCTATATGTAGATGTCTATGGGCCACAGCAACCACTTACCATCAGGTGGATTGTGTGCTCGTTTGTCACCCTTATCCTATAAAAAAACTTAAATACGACATGCACCAACCATAATAATGCATAACCTATATTATAGCTTTAGCGTGAGTATACAACGTAAAAAGACTTAACGAGTATTATTGATATATACCGCTACAACAAGGCTCTCTAAAACTACATAATATTACATTATGTTATGTTCTATAATAATGTCGTCCAGGACGAATTTCTGTCACGGCCGCTAACCTTCACAGAGACTCAAGGCATGATTATAGTGCACGAGCTTATGCGGTTACACTCTCTATTCCCTCACTCTCATATGATGGGACGGTAATCCAACACAACCGGAGGGAGATCAGACGCAGGACCAACGGCTTTAAATGACTTCGAGCTGCTACTGAGTTTCTATTGTAAGAAAAACCCAATAAATGATTTTGATCCGACTCGGAATTGGAACTCAGGATCTCAAGACCATAAGACGCGTTTACATGATCAGACCAAAGAGACAGTCACAGAGGTTTTCACAGAATACCACTATTATATAGCAACTTAATGCCGATGTGTTCTGTATGGTGAGTGTCAGCAGGAGACCATTTTTTACTGGAAACTAGGTATTCAATTTCAGACCTCAGGGATGACGACGCATCTGCATTCTGATTCTTAATCGGTGATAGATATAGACAATTGTGGACCATAGTATCCACTTATAATCAGATGGATTGTATGCTCGTTTGTCACCTTTATTATTAAACATTTTTATTAAAGTTACTAGCTTTTTACCCGCGGCTTCGCTCGCATGTTCTTCAATTTAGTAACATCATTAAATGCTATTCCGCGTCAAATTTAGCAAAATTCAATCACTTTTGTAGTCACCTCGGTGTCTGTGTATCTATGTCAAATTTTTAAAGATTTTTTTTTTTAATTCCCAAAGACTGTTGGACCTAGATGATTGAGGAACACGTGAATAAATAAGTTTTTCAGAATTGCATTAATCACGTCGAGCTCTCGAGCTCTGTTAAGATTTTTAAATAATTTTATAAATGTAATTATTTAAACACATAAATGTAAGTTATTTATATTATATAATTAATTAGTTACTAAAGATAAAATATAGGCTTTTGTCATTTCATGATAGATGGCGCTGTTTTGATAATTAAAACGCATGTGGTCAGCGGAATTACAAATTTTTATGCAAAGGTTAAACTGATTCTAAACTTTACTTACAAAAATATCATATTTATTTGAAATAACCCCCGTCATCCCGCCTATTAACTAACATAATCATATATAATAGAAAATTTACATCTAAAGGAAGAAAATATAAAAAACTTAAACTTAAACTTCTGTTTGAAGTTCCGTAATCGGATAAAATGTAGCCTATAAGTTGCCCCGGGTTACTAACTACCTATATATAAAATATAATGGAAATCGGTCCAGTAGTTTTTGTGTGAATCGGTAAAACATAGACAAACAGACAGATAGACGAAAATTCTAAAAACCACTAATTTGGCTTCAGTACCCTTTATTTAGTCATTTGGACTTGTTTTTTCAAGAATATATTAGAATTACAGACATGACTTTTCTACAGACTTATTGTATGTATAGATGTAAATATATGTTTAATTAAGGGCTATTTATTTGTTACATACCTGAAATTGTATTTAAAATTAACCGACAATTCTGAATTTGGATTCAAACATAAAACTAGAGCCCTGCAATGCAATAGCAATGCATAGAGATTGGCTTATTTACTAAGTTGTAGTGCGTTTTCCCTGTATAAGAATCCGTCTGGGTTGTGTACCATTACTATGCTTCGCTGGTCTGGTGACTGATCTAGGGACTATTCCGTTGTTCTTGTGGTCATAAGTGCAACTGCTGCTCGTAGGATTTGATCCAAAGTCAGAACAATCAGTTAAATGGTTTTTCTGTTAAGAAATTTTCACTAGCAGCTCGGTGTGAGTAAGTTGGTGGCTTTTTATCCTCGCGCCTCGGAAAACACCAAAAACCTTTGATCCTGCGCCTGATCTCTCCCCGGTCGTGTCGGTTTGCTGTCGCATCGGACTTGTGCACTTGAGTTCGCGCGAACACTCAGGCACTAAAATCCTGTCTTGCGCAACTGGTTAGACTCCGTTGAGACTGGCCACCGTGACCGAAATTCGATCTTGAGGATATTATTATTACCTTATAACAACCCAAAATAATTATAAACTAAGATTGCCAACCTACTTGCCTAGCATGACAGCTATGAAAAATATCTCCATTAAACAATCGTTGGGTAGGCCCTTGTTCAGCAGTGGACTTTAAATAGGCTGCAATATTCGTTTTTATCGGACGGTACGAATTTGGTAGATGGGGGCTAGGCGAGAAAAAGTGTAAGATTTTTCCGTCACGAGCCCTTCCGACGTAGTGTAGACGGCCTTGACGGCTATAAGGAAGCGAGATGGAATAATATCCATCACTCTCGCACTTTTTTATCTTGCCATGAAAGAAATATTATTTTATTTTAAATGGCGCTTGATTTTAATAGACGCTAGTAATTCATTTATTTGTGTTTGTTAATCAATAAAAATACGTTTATCAATAATAATATGCTATGAAAGGAACTTTGTTCCAACCGAAATTTCCTGGCTCCACTGAAAACCAGCATTACAAATTGATGTATGTACATCTTCAATTCGTGACTTAAAGCTGAGTGGAGACCATTTTGGAACATATTACGTTTCTTTTGTTCCTTTTTTATATTTTTCTTAAGTTAAAAAAAACTGCTAAAAAGTTTCTTTCTTTCTTTCAACCGAGTGTTCCATGACAATCACGCATGTTTTTTTTAAAAATATTTTTTACTTTTCGTGAAAACTATATTCTTAGTAAAATTTCGGGTACTGACATAATGACAACGAGATGATTCTAAAAGAGAACAGTTTTGCCGAATTTGGGACACAAAAATGAACATTACTTTTCCGGCTGCACGATTTTTAAATGTTTCAATTCAGTTTTAAACTGGAACTAAGCTTTTGTGAAAAATACCCGTCGACTCCGTTGATTCCCTCCAATTCGTGATAAATCTGAATTAAAACTAACGGCTTTTATTCATTGATCGACAGAATAGTGTTTAGAAGTCCGATGATGTAGTTTTTTACTAAACGTTGGCCGTAGTCACGATGGCAATTTCATCAGGTGAGCCGTATGCTCCTTTATTTCTTCCAATAAAATATAATATCCTTTATTATACACAAAAAAAAACAAATAACATAACAAGGAATGAACAGAGAGAAAAACAAAAGGCGGTCTTATTGCTATACAACAATTTCTTCCAGACAACCTAAAAAGGAAATATAGAAAAACTTTTTTTTTCTTTTAATAGACAACTTTCTTTGACTCTTAATTGGTTATAATAAAGAATAAGCTATAAATAAACAAGCGAAGTTCGGCTGGACTCTCTTCTAGTTTTTCCTCCTAGTTTGTTTCCATCTGTCGTCTTTTACGACAACCACGGAACGATATGGGGAAGAAGATATTGTTACACCAATGCTACACGGTCAAAATAAATAAATATCTAAATTGAAGTCGAAATAAGTAAATATGTAATTAACTGTATCTAATATTTTTCTGATAACAACTGAAAAAACTTACAACTGCGGTAGCCAACCCGCATGTCAAGCGTAGCCTCTATGTCAAATATCTTCCCTATGATCAGGCACCCTGTGAGGTATGTTCGGCAGTGGACTTTGATAGCCTGTAATGATGATGATGATAGGTCACAGTATCCAATAATCGTTAGATAGACTGTGTGCCCGTTTCTCATAATTAAAAAGGTATAACTTGCTTTTAATATTAATAGAGATAATTGTAATTAATTATTTACCTGAATTTCAATTCATGCCAGAAGTAATGCAAGTCTAACCCTAATACATTTCCAAAACACAGACCGTGCCGTATCTAACAAGTTATGCTCTACATCAATCAAATCCTGTGAGTGCTCTAGAATATCTTGCGGTTTTTTGTTGCTAGAAAGGGATTATTATAATTTATAAACTATCCCAATGCGTATAGGCGAACTTCACATGTCTTCGAAATATTTTTTTCTTATTTCTCAGACATGCAGGTTTCCTAAGATGTTTTCTTTAACCGCCGAGCACGTGGTAAATCAAAACTTAAAATTGCAATTAACAATATCATTGGTGCCGGCGGAATCAAATCCGGGTTGCTCGTAAGCCTCTGAGCTGCATGTAAATGATATGCTCATTCCCGGTATCTATGTCTGTGTATGTGTATGTAATCTTGTCAGACTCGATCACAGGCACAGAGTAGCCAGTCTCTCGGTATTCTATAAGATGCATTTCGGTGCTTTGATTCCTCCCTCTACTTTCAACCATCGGACAACCAGGTGGTCGGCGGGTTTTCACCCCTTTGTTGTCGTTGATATTCTATGCATTAGAAACAAACGGTTTGCTTCGTCATTTGTAATGCGTACAGCAAAGGAGTGAAATAATTTGCCGGCGTCTATCTTTCCGTCCGAATACAATCTAGGCGTCTTCAAGGCAAGACTGAATAGGCTTTTGTTACGCTAAGGCTGCATCATCACTTACCACCAGGTGGGTTGTGGTCAAGTATTGGCTTATAATAAGTAAAAAAAGAGCTACCATGGCTTACTCGTACCATTAATAAATTGAATACACCTAAGTTAGAAAAAAATACAAAATTCATGTTCTCAATTTACAAAACCATATATAAATATTATTAACAGTTGCCACCAAACAGACATAGTTGTAAATTTTAGTAGTATATAATAGAAGTAGTGTTTAGGCCAAAAATGGCCATTTTGAGACGGCATCCAATCACGTTCGACTTAGATATTTTTTTTTATATTCTTAATTTATGTTCCTTATCTCAATATAATAGTCAACTAAACTGTAACAACAGAATTCTAGATCTAATTTTCTGTAATAACTTTATAGATGTACATAAATATGCCAACAACTGGATAATACGGACTGGTCTGAATGAGTTCTTTAGAGGAGGCTGTATCCTTACTCCATAATAAGTTACAAATGCTAATTAATAAAATATGTCCCTTGCAAAACTATAAAATCAGAAAATCAGAAAAATTTAAGTATTAATTAAAGAATAAGAAATATCGAAATACTTCAAAAAAAAAAGGGAATTAACAATGGAAAAATGGGAACGTGGGAAGGTTCTTGAAAAAAGTATGTACGAAGCTTACATTCGTGATATAGAAAATGCACTGGCATTTCATAGGGATGTTGCATCCCTTTGCATTTTCTATCGATTTTACCACGGGGAGTGCTGTGAGAAATTGTTCGGATTAATTCCAGCCGCCAAATTTCACGAACGCACATCGCGTCAAATTTCACGATACCATCCTCAACATCTGAATGCTTGGCGATCCACGACTGTGCATTTTACTAGGAGTTTTCTTCATGGTACAACTTCTGTGTGGAATTGTTTACCACCGGCGATTTTTCCGAACCGATACGACTTAGGGGCCTTCAAGAAAAGAGCTTACTGAAAGAGCTTACTAAAAAGCTTACCTTTCTAAAAGCCTGCAACGCAACTGCAATTCCCCTGGTGTTGCGGTTGTTAATGGGTGGCGGTAGTCACTTACCATCAGACGAGCCGCGTGCTTGTTTGCCCCCTCTTCTATAAAAATAATATAAGTCAATCACCAAAAGTCTTCTGAAAATTTATTAAGAAAACACACAAACCATACTCTTCTTTTATCACACTATTTCACCCTGTCATTTAGATTCATTAATTTTCTTTAATTTAAATCAAAAAGTTTATACCCAGCTATACTCTTCGATGTAAATAATTTCACATATTACTTTTATAGGAGTGTAGAAATATTGCAGATCTCTCTTTCCTCTTTAAAAGTATGAATGGTAATGTTGATTGTCCTGAACTACGAAGAAAAATAGTTTTACATACCTCATCATCTGGTTTGCGGAAAACTACACTTTTATCTGTATCATACGTGAAAAGGGGGTCATTGTAGAAGCGTGCTCGTCGCGACCCCTGCCAGCCCTTTTCAGGGCTGCAATTCTACTAGCTGCGCACCCATACCAACGAGGGTTAGGGCGTCCCCCCAAGGCGACGCACACCAGCTCGTCCCCGTTGGTGTGGAATGCAGCGTGCAAAGCGGCGATGGGGACCGCCACCCGTCACGCACAGCCCGACACGGCGGAAGGTGGAGGACAGAGTGCAGAGTTGGCACGTGGAATGTTAGAGGAGGCATGAGAGATAAGACGAATGAGTTGATCGAAATAATGAAAGAAAGAGAATTAGATGTCGTGTGCATGTCGGAGACCAAAGGGAAGGGCAGTGGTACTGAAGAGCTCCCTGGCGGGGCGTTAGCTCTATGGTCCGGAGTCCCGGAGAGCGAGAACGCCTGCCAGGGAGTGGGGGTGCTGCTGTCTTCTCGGTTGGTCGATGTTATGACTGAATATAAGGTTGTGAACTCAAGACTTCTCTGGGTTCGCTTTAAATTGGGACTGACAAAGTTATTCCTTTTGGCTGTTTATGCGCCGGTAGCTTCGTTGTCCAGGGCTGAGCTGGAGGAGTTTTGGGAGAATGTAAGAGAAGTTCTAGATTTGGCTAGGGGAAACGAGAGAATTGTTGTATGTGGTGATTTGAATGGATGGGTTGGTACCGCTCGACCAGGGTACGAGTCGGTACTTGGAAAGTTTGGCGATAAAAGGGTTAATGATGCTGGCAAGCTTATACTGGCGGTGTGCAAGGAAAAGGGTCTTCTTGTGACAAACACTATGTTTAATCACAAAAAAATCCATATGTATACTAGAGAACGAAAGAATGAGAGAAGTATGATCGATTTGTTCCTGGTGGATGACCGACTGCGAAAACAGGTGATGGATACGCGAGTGTTCAGGGGTGCTGACCTGGGAACGGATCACTATCTAGTGATTACTAGATTTAGGGGTCTGTTCGCGGGTTGGCGCTACCGGACGACAGTGACAGAACCACAGTCGGTCTGTCGCATCCGAAGCTGGAAGCTTCAGGAAGCGGATACTAGGGACAAATATCATGCGAGGGTAGCCGAAAAGCTTGACACCATCGATGGCAAAAAAGAATGTGTAGAAAGAACATGGCAGAACGTTAGGTATGGAATGGTAAGTGCAGCGGAAGAAGTGTGTGGAACAATAAAAAGAGGCAGTAGTAAAAGAAGAGATGCATGGTGGAATGATGAAGTGAAAGAAGCTGTAAAGAAGAAGAAGAAAGCATTTTTAGTTTTACTACGTTTAGTTTAGTTAGACTACTTGGCCTCTAGTAATGATAAGGATATGAGAGAGAAGATGAAAGAAATCATATATGCAGCCCCCGCCGCTGTCGTTGCCCCCTTGCTGTCGTTAGATATTCCCGCACTCGCTAAGCCAGCATCTCGCTGCGCCTTCACCCTCGCCAAAAAGTCGGTGCACAAGATGCACAGAAACAAGGGCTACAGGTTCCCGCTTGCTCTTGTCATCCTCACAAACGTGTCAGAGGCAAAAGCCATCTTCAGGCACGTACACACCGTGTGCGGCCTGTTGAGAGTTAGGCTCGAGCCCCCACATAGGCGCGGTCACCCAGCGCAGTGCCACCGCTGCCAACTTAATGGGCATGCAGCAGCCAACTGCTCTGCCCATCCCCCCTCTGGTGCGTTAAAGTGCCTAGATCAGTTCAGCTCGAAAGAATGTCCACGGCCACAAAACGCCGAATCCCCACCCGCGTGCGTCCTGTATCAGAAGTCTGGCCAACCAGCTAATTACAGAGGTTGAACTCGCGCTCCACACCCTCGTACCAGCAAACTAGCTCCAAATCAATGAAACATCATTCCCGGCTCTCCCATCAAGAATGCCCCGTCAGGGCCTTTTGCAGCCGCTTCAGGGCTATAACTATGTCCAATGATGAGATCTCATCCCTCATCAAAGGACTGAAGCCCAAAAAGGGTCCGGGTGTGGAAGGAATCTCCAACCAAGCCCTTAAACATTTTCCTGGGCAGGTGTTAACCCTTTTAGCTATTATCTTAAACGCCTGCTTCAACCGTAGTTACTTTCCCACCACGTGGAAAGAGGCAACTGTCATTGGTATCCCGAAGCCAGGAAAGCCTCACAACCCTCCAGTCATCGTCCCATCAGCCTCCTCAAGACCATGGGCAAACTCTTTGAACGAGTCATCTCAGCCTCCTCAAGACCATGGCCAAACTCTTTGAACGAGTCATCCTCACTCGCAGGATGCTCTATCTGTTTCCCACAGACGGCAACCCTCTTGTCATCCCCCACCAATTCGGTTTCCAAACGAAACACTATCGTTCCCAACAAGTTCACCGTATTGTGGAATATATCCCCAGCGGTTTTTATTCTCGTCGCCATAAGACCATTGCGGTCTTTTTCGACACAGCAAAGGCATTCGATAGAGTCTGGCACGAAGGCCTTATATAAACTCTATAAAATAGGCCTACCTGATTATCTTGTTCATCTCATGGCCTCCTACCTGAAGGATCGTACCTTTCATTTCAAACGCGCAGGCACGCTCTCCTCTCAGCGTCCCATCAAAGCCGGTGTCCCTCAGGGCTCAGTGCTTGCCCCTCTCCTATATATCCTGTTCACTAACGACATTCCCATCCCGTCGACAGGTGTTCAGCTCTCCCTCTTCGCAGACGACATTGCCCTCTATTGTAAAGGTTTCTTACTACCTTTCATACGGAACAAGATCCAAAAGTCAGTTAATAACTTAGGAGCTTGGATTCAAAAATGGCGTATCGATGTGAACCCGGAGAAGAGCTCCGCCATTCACTTCGATCATAAACGCCACCGTCCCACTACTATTCCGCCAATCCGAATGCTAGGGACACCTGTCCCCTAGCATACGACCGCGAAATACTTAGGTGTCACCCTTGACACGAGGCTCACCTTCGGACCCCATGTCAAGCGAGTAACCCGAAACGCGCGATTCTATCTTTGACGGCTCCGAGGCACAGTGGTTTAGTAATCAGTTGTTGCGCTGGGGGCCGCGGGTTTGAATCCAGCACGGAACAAGTATTTGTATGGCCTACAAATAATTGTTCCGGGTCTGGATGTTTGTCCTTGTGCAATTTATGTTTGTAAACTGCCTCCACGACACAGGGAAAAATCCTAGTGTGGGGGGTAACGTTTTTATTAAAAAAAAATCTGAGTAGGCTCAACAGTATGCTGCACATTAAAATGTCACTCCGTAACAAGCGAATCCTTTATAAGGTCTGTATACGACCAGTAACGACTTACGCGGGCCCTATATTTACTCACGCTAATCCCAAAATCACTAACGAACTCCAAATAGTTCAAAACAATTTTTGTTGTCGGGCTACGAACGCACCCTGGTACGGCCGTAATGCCGACCTCCATCGAGACTTAGAGCTCCCCACAGTCCAGCAATTTCTAAAATTACTTTCTGAGAACTTCTTCAAAGCCTCAGAGTCTCATTCTAATCATTTCATTCGTGAGGCAGCTTACTATGCAGTCCCACTCCCCTCTTGCTATCGAGTCCGAAGACCGAGAAACTCTCTCACGGACCGCCCAAACAAGTTTTCGGCTGACCTAAACCGCCTCCTGGCGGCTCAGGCCGAATCTTCTCCCCGCCCTTAATTTGCCTTAGTTAAGCGGCTCCTCTCTGCCTGCGCCCACTTTTTCCTAAAGAGGGTCGCTTCCGATTCAACAGAAAGGTCACAAAAGCTAATGCTTGTCTTACAGGTGGTGTTTAGTGGATAGGCACTTAGGTTTCGCAGTGAGCCCACATAACCACGGCAGCCGGCTGTCGTGGTATGCTTAGAGCATTCACCACCTCCCTTTCTCGCTTCTCGGAGGGTAGCCCTTTCCATTGCATCTGGGCGCAAAAAAAAAAAACCGCGCCTCGACCTATAGCATTGCATAATTTGTAGCGATCACACGCATCTATCGGAGTTTCTCAGCCAATAAAAAAATAATAATATTACGTGTAGTCCGGGTGTATAATTGTGTCCATTTGAGTAAATTACAGTAAATAAATTATATTATAATTTAAACATTTTGTAGGCGCTGGCAGGGTCGCCATGTAATGTCGGAAAAGTGTTGAATAAATAGAAGACGTGGTTCCCAGTTTAAGACTATAATTATACTGATCAATAAACTTAAACGTACATGTATTTCTTATACTACTAGTAGGGTGGAGGCACATACACTACAGCAGGTTAACACTGCTGTGTTTCGTATGGTGAGTGTAGAGAACCGGAGACCCTTTTTACTGGTGAAGAGGCATTCCATCTTAATCCTCATGGGTGACAACGCATCTGCATTTTTAATTTGCAAACGAGGATAGATGTAGATGTCTATGGGCCACAGCAACCACTTAACATCAGGTGGACTGTGTGCTCGTTGTCACCCATTCCTATAAAAAAAATACCATGCCATGGCACGTTGTTACTTACTGCTGTGTAGCTTGTAGTGGCATTTCCTTATACTTGATAACAGATCGTACGTAGAATACTTTTTCCTTATATTATTTAGTCTTTAAAGATCACAATTGTGCAAATAGTTCTTTAAAATTTCTCTATCCCGCTGGTTTTTATAAAATTAAGTTGCCAAAGCCAAGAAAACGTGAGCTAAGCCGTTGGGAAAAGTTATTGTCTAATTTTGATGTAAATATTGCATGTACTTTACAGAGTACTTTTTACTTTAATGAATGACTAACGTGACTATACGACCCGTTTTGATCGGAACAGTCCCGCTTTTACCCTATATGTAGTTTCTAAATACGTAAAAGTGATCCATTTTAATAAAGAAAAGTGTAACAACATGCAAGCTTTTTCGCATGAAGTGATTATTTGTTAATTGATCTACAATAAAATATTACTACCTCTTCTGAAAACGTTACGTCTTTTTACGTTGTATACTCATGCTATAGCTATAATATAAGTTATGCATTTTTATGGTTGGTGCATGCCATATTACGATTGGTTCATGAATCCACCAGCCATAATACACTTGATGGTTAACGCTTTAAATAACGCTTTCATGGCAGGCTTTCCACGTCGTTACGTCTTTTTACGTTGTATACTCATGCTAAAGCTATAATATAGGTTATGCATTATTATGGTTGGTGCATGCCGTATTATAGTTTTTTTTTTATAGGATAAAGGTGACAAACGAGCACACAATCCACCTGATGGTAAGTGGTTGCTGTGGCCCATAGACATCTAAATTTAGCCTCGATTACGAATCAAAATGCAGATGCGTTGTCACCCGTGAGGACTAAGATGGAATGCCTCGTTTCCAGTAAAAAGGGTCTCCGGTTCTCTACACTCACCATACGAAACACAGCAGCATTAAGCTGCTATTTTACGCTGGTATTCTGTGAGAGAGTGGTCCTTTCCCGGTCGAGCCGACCCATTCGTGTTACAACTATACCAGAAATATAGCTGCAGCATGGCCCTACCACGTAAAAAAATATAGTGAAAAAATATATAGTTGGTTCATGAATCCACCAGCTAGAATACGCTTAACGCTTAACGCTTTAAATAACGTTTTCATGACACGCTTTCCACGTTCACAGAGTGCCAACGTAAAATAGTAGCATTTTGTCATTGTGTTTCATATTGTGAGTGTGGACATCCAGAGGCCATTTTAAATAAAAATGAGATATTTCATCTTGGTTCTCAGAAGTGAAAAAGCATACTTCTGCATTTTATTTCTTAATCTAGGATACATATATGTATATTTTAATGGACCACATCATCCACTTACTGGATTCTGTGCTCGTTTGTCACCCTAATTCTATAAAAAAAAAATCAAGCCACCTGATTGCAGTTAGTCGAGTAGTTCTTATTTCAGTTTTGTAAATAAACAAATGAAATAAATAAAATAAAAAAATTTAAAAAGAAAAAAATTGTAAATATTTCATGAACATGTGTTTCATTTTTAAAAATATAATCATTGAAGGGTGTCCGGTACGGAGTAAAAAAGAAATGGTCACCTTATTAATGCTGACTTAATACACCTTTGTGAGCGAGCGATAATTTTGCCGGATATGCGGGTCAGGTTATCCTTCCCGGGTCCTGTTTGCTACTGTTATGTGAGCTCTTTCTTATCATTAACGGGTGGTTTCATTATACAAGAATGTCGTCCCTGCTTAATTGAACAGAGGAAACATTTTATTTTAACGTCTTCTAAAAGTATTTATAATTACTACCTAATTTTAAGATGATTTCAGCTAGAATTCAAGCCTATTAATCATAAGTTAGTAGTCAGTTAGTAAGACCACACGGTAATCAATATGTAATGCTAATACATATGCGATATGGAAAAATGGTGAAATATTAAATGTTATGAAATGATTAATGTATAAATTTCAACGTCGAGTGGAGCGCGTGATTATGCTGTCTGTACCACATGACGGAGAATATCTGATTCCCGAAAATAATATTAAAATAATATTCAAGAAATTATACCATAAAACTTGAAGACCAGATTGTTCAACTAGTACGTGTTGCCAGTGATGACCTATGGATCTGAGACGTGGTCCTTCACTGCCATACGGCCACGTATGAGGAAGCTAAATGTCGTTCAGCGAACTATGGAGATGGCTATGCTCGGTTTTTTTTTCTAGGTGATAAACTTAGAAATGAGGATACCCGCAGTAAAACCAGAGTGACCGACATAGCCCAACGGATTAGTAAGCTGAAGTGGCAATGGGCCGACCATATAGCTCGAAGAACCGACAACCGATGGAAAAAAAGGTTCTCGAGTGGCGGCCTCGTACCGGCGGACGAAGTGTAGGGCGTCCCCCCACTAGATGGAGTGACGACCTGGTAATGCAGGAAGTCGATGAATGCAGGCGGCTCAGAACCGTGCTTTGTGGCATTCCTTGGGGGAGGCCTATGTTCAGCAGTGGATTTGTGAAGGGCTGTAGTGATGATGATGATGAAGACAAAGATGGCTCATTTTTGTAGTTAGTATATTAATAATTAAAATAAATATTGTGAAACAAGTACAATTGCTTATTATCTAAATCACAAAATTAAAATTTAACCTACAAAAAGCTACTTTTGGAATGATTTATAGAGGCAGTCAACATAAATACATTGCAAAGGTGTAAGGCGAAATCACATATTTACTGTCTAAAGTTTTAGTATTTCTAGTCCATAAATAGCGTTTCTAATAAACAAAGTTTCAGGTTCTGTTAGATAGACTCTAGTATAAGTCGTACTAAGTTACCTTGGAATACCAAAAGGAAGGTTTTTGGTATTCGAAGTTCAGGAAGATTGAACTGAAGATTTTACTTCTGGTCTTAAGTTTAGTGTCTTGCGAGTCTAATTAATTAATTTATATTCGAAACTTTAACTATTCAACGTTTTGATACAAAATTTTATGGTAAACCTATTTTATTTATTTTTATTTTTATTTGCTGTGAAAACTTAGAGCTAATTTACAAAAATAATATAATTATAACAAAAATAAAGGCCATTTACAAGTTTTACTTATATAATACTTTATATAACAAGAGTGTGTCAAAAGAGATTACGAGTATAGGTCAAATACTTAACTTTAAATTACATTATCAAAAAGAAAAGATAGTGAACGCCTAATTTGGATAACGCTGGAATGAAATAAATCAATATCTACGTTATGAGTATGTGCTGTAGCATTATAAGATATGTATGATCGAATAATGAAAGTGTTTTCCTGTAATTACTTTTCACGTATGATACAGATAAAAGTGTAGGTTTCCGCAAACCAGATGATGAGGTATGTAAACTATTTTACTTTGTAGTTCAGGACAATCAACATTACCATTCATAATTTTAAAGAGGAAAGAGAGATCTGCAATATTTCTACACACCTATAAAGGTAATATGTGAAATTATTTACATCGAAGAGTATATCTGGGTATAAACTTTTTTGATTTAAATTAAAGAAAATTAATGAGTCTGAATGACAGGGTGAGAAATAGTGTGATAAAAGAAGAGTATGGTTTGCAAGATGATGTTGTGATCAGGATTAAGAAAGGAACGCTTCGGTGGCTTGGTCATGTAGAAAGAATGAATAAGAAAAGAGTGACAAGACAAATTTATGTTACAGAGGTGAACGGTAGAGTTGGGAAGGGACGCTCTAGGCGAAAGTTTATCGACCAAATTGGCGATATATTGAAAATGGGCCAAATCCAAATACCTTTGACTGACGAGCGTGTATGCGTAGGTATATGGATGTGAAGGAAGCGAGAGAGGTGTTTCAGGATCATGCCAAATTGAAGTCCATAGTCTCTGCCTACCCCTCTAGGTGACAGGCGTGAGTGTTTATGTATATGTTAAAGAAAACTTAGGTCCTATTTTATAAATTGGAGTAATTTTTAAAGATGCTTTCCTGTAAGGAACGGCGGTACAGAATTATATATGCTATGCTAATTATAAATGCTAAGAGGCAAAGTAAGAGAGTCCGCACAACGTACGATTAAGGTAGCCAGGATACCGTCTGGTCCAGCTGATTTGTACAGGTCGATAGACTTTAAAAGTCTGGATACCTCTGCTTCTTGCACCTCAATGGAACTAATAACAACAGGGGATTGATCAATTTGCGAGTCAATAATATTAAAATTAATTGTGTTGGAATCGTTAAGAAAGTTAGACTAAAAAACTGATGGAAAAAATCACAAATTACTTCACCTTTGCTTGAGGAATGTTGTCTGAATTTCATATTAGAAGGATATGAATTTGGAGATTTTTTACTCTTAATAAAGTTTCAGAAGACTTTTGGTGATTGACTTATATTATATTATAGAAGAGGGGTCTAACGAGCACGCGGCTCGTCTGATGGTAAGTGACTACCGCCGCCCATGAACACCAGGGGAATTGCAGTTGCGTTGCAGGCTTTTAGAAAGGTGTAAGCTCTTTTCTTGAAGGCCCCTAAGTCGTATCGTTCCGGAAAAATCGCCGGTGGTAAACAATTCCACACAGAAGTTGTACGATGAAGAAAATTCCTAGTAAAACGCGCAGTCGTAGACCGCCAAGCATCCAGATGTTGAGGATGGTATCGTGAATTTTCGTCAAATATGGCAGCTGGAATTAATCCGAACAATTTCTCACAGCACTCCTCTGGTAAAATCGATAGAAAATGCAAAGGGATGCAACATCCCTATGAAGTGCTAGTGCATTTGCTATATCACGAATGTAAGCTTCGTACATACTTTTTTCAAGAACCTTCCCACGTTCCCATTTTTCCATTGTTAATTCCCTTTTTTTTGAAGTATTTCCATATTTCTTATTCTTTGATTGATACTTAAATTTTTCTGATTTTATAAATTTATAGTTTTGAAAGGGATATATTTTATTAATTAGCATTTGTAACGTATCATACAGTAAGGATACAGCCTCCTCTAAAGAACTCATTCAGACCAGTCCGTATTATCAAGTTGTTGGCATATTTTAGTGTAATCTGCAAAATTATACAGGAATTTAGTTCTGGTTTGCGGTGAAAACGTATTTGGTGGATGAAGTTATCCGATATACATAATGCTATGTGATGAGGATCTACCAGAACTAAAGAGTCTATATATTTATGTAAATCTATAAAGTTATTGCAGAAAATTACATCCAGAATTCTGTTGTTACAGTTTAGTTGACTATTATATTGAGATAAGGAACATAAATGAAGAATATCAAAAAAATATCTGTCTTAAGAATATCTAAGTCGAACGTGATTGGCCGCCGTCTCAAAATGACCATTTTTGGCCTAAACACTACTTCTATTACATACTACTAAAATTTACAACTATGTCTGTTTGGTGGCAACTTTTAATAATATTTATATACGGTTTTGTAAATTGAGAACATGAATTTTGTATTTTTTTCTAACTTAGGTGTACTCAATTTATTAATGGTACGAGTAAACCATGGTAGCTCTTTTTTTACTTATTATAAGCCAATACTTGACCACAACCCACCTGGTGGTAAGTGATGATGCAGCCTTAGCGTAACAAAGCCTATTCACTCTTGCCTTGAAGACGTCTAGATTGTATTCGGACGGAAAGATAGACGCCGGCAAACTATTCCACTCCTTTGCTGTACGCATTACAAATGACGAAGCAAACCGTTTGTTTCTAATGCATAGAATATCAACGACTACAAAGGGGTGAAAACCCGTCGACCATCTGGTTGTCCGATGGTTGAAAGTAGAGGGAGGAATCAAAGCACCGAAATGCATCTTATAGAATACCGAGAGACTGGTTACTCTGTGCTGATCGAGACTGACAAGATTGGCTTCAACCAAATCAAGGTCACCTTCGAGCCTCTTAACACGTCTCTCCACTGAGTCGAACGCTGCAAGGTGGCATTTCGCAGCACCAGCCCATATGTGATAGCAGAACTCCATGCACGACCGAACGGTAAGAGGCTGTCCCGGCGTTAAGTACCGCCGCACCTTTGCTAGGACCAAGCTTCCCTGCGGCTGCTTTAGCTCTGGACTCAATAAAACGCCCATAGTTGAGGTTTGGAGAAAATTCAAACCCGAACAATTGAGGGCGGTCAATGTACTCCAAGGATGCACTCCGGAAAGTAGGAGCTAAGGTGAGCGGGCTCCTTTTAGCGGTGAAAAGACACGCTTGTGCTTTGGAGGCGTTAAATCTTACGAGATTGGCATCGCCCCATTCGGAGACTGCCTGTAGTATGAGATTCACACGCTCAACTATAGCTTCTCTTTCTGACTGGATTTGATCCCGACTGGCCCGGGCACTTGGTTGGTATCTCTCCACAACTGTGCTGTCGTCTGCATACCCGTAGATACCGGGAATGAGCATATCATTTACATGTAGCTCAGAGGCTTACGAGCAACCCGGATTTGATCCCGCCGGCACCAATTAAATCGTTAATTGCAATTTTAAGTTTTGATTTACCACGTGCTCGGCGGTTAAAGAAAACATCCTAGGAAACCTGCATGTCTGAGAAATAAGAAAAAAATATTTCGAAGAGATGTGAAGTTCACCTAAACGCATTGGGATAGCGCGGCGGACATTTCCTTACCTTAAAACCCTCTCAAAAATGAGAGGAGGCCTGTTCTCAATAGTGGTACATATATAAGCTGTAACTGTAATTTTTAAAATTAACGTGTAATTTCAAACGAAATAATATATCCTTATTTTTTATTTATATTAGCACATACACCTGAGATTCAGATTTATCCTAGTTAATGTACCTATTATTTTAGACTATTTTTAGATTAAGGCTTTGTTTAAATTATTCATATAGTTAATGGAAACAAAATAAAACATTTAATGAAAAATTTTGTTACATTAAAGCTAAATTAAATTAAAATTTAATTGTGTTTACTTTGAATAACCCACGTATTTGGGCTAAATTTAAACATGTGAAAATAAAAATTATATAATTAATAGAATCAGGCGTTACTTTGCGGAAATCCATTATATAAAAGCTTTTAGAAAAATTTACTTCGCAAATATCCGCGTTATAAAATAAAATGATGTGTCTTACCTAGTATGAAGAGCACCTTCCGCCCTCCCTCAATTGTGTGCACTATCCCCGTCACCACTAATCCCAGCACTACTACTCCCAACACCACTACACTAGGCAAGACACACCACGGATGATAATACGACACGTGTTTCGCCTCTACACGAGGCATCCTCAGGTGATATAGACTTTACGGTGGCTAACCACTAAAAATTATTGCACCAATGTGTAAATGTTCAATTCACAGCTGAGGGCGGGAGCTAGTATTGATAATAGTTAGTAATGTTATTGATAAGAACGCTCATGAAATTTATAATAATCCCTTTCTAGCAACAAAAAACCGCAAGATATTCTAGAGCACTCACAGGATTTGATTGATGTAAAGCATGCCTTGCTAGATTTTTTTTCGTTTTCTTCCTCGCACGACTTCCTTGTGGAATCGATTACCATCAGCGATTTTTCCGGAACGATACGACTTAGGGACCTTCAAGAAAAGAGCGTACTCCTTTTTAAAAGGCCGGCAACGCATCTGCAATTCCCTCCCTGGTGTTGCAGTTGTTCATGGGCGGCGGTAGTCACTTACCATCAGGTGAGCCGCATGCTCGTTTGCCCCACTTTCCTATAAAAAAAAAGATACGGCACGGTCTGTGTTTTGGAAATGTGTTTATTTTTTATAGGATAGGGTGACTAACGAGCACACCGTCCACCTGATGGTAAGTGGTTGCTGCGGCCCATAAACATCTACATTTATCCTCGTTTGCGAATCAAAATGCAGATGCGTTGTCACCCGTGAGGACTAAGATGGAATGCCTCTTTACCAGTAAAAAGGGTCTCCGGTTCTCTACACTCACCATACGAAACACATCAGTGTTAAGCTGCTATTTGACGCTGGTATTCTGTGAGAGCATGGTCCTTACTCGGTCAAGCCGACCCATTCGTGCTACAACTATACTACTAATATAGCTGCAGCATAGCTCTACCACGTTTAAAGGGTTAGATTTGCATTACTTCTGGTATGAATTGAAATTTAGGTAAATAATTAATTACAATTATCTCTATTAATATTAAAAGCAAGTTATACCTTTTTAAGGATGAGAAACGGGCACACAGTCTATCTAACGATTATTGGATACTGTGACCTATCATCATCATCATCATCATTACAGGCTATCAAAGTCCACTGCCGAACACAGAGTGCCTGATCATAGGGAAGATATTTGCCATACTGGGCACGCTTGACATGCGGGTTGGTAACCGCAGTTGTAAGTTTTTTCAGTTGTTATCAGAAAAATATTAGATACAGTTAATTACATATTTACTTATTTCGACTTCAATTTAGATATTTATTTATTTTGACCGTGTAGCATTGGTGTAACAATATCTTCTTCCCCATATCGTTCCGTGGTTGTCGTAAAAGACGACAGATGGAAACAAACTAGGAGAGAGTCCAGCCGAACTTCGCTTGTTTATTTATAGCTTATTCTTTATTATAACCAATTAAGAATCAAAGAAAGTTGTCTTTTTAAAAGAAAAAAAAACTTTCTGTTTATTTCCGTTTTAGGTTGTCTGGAAGAAATTGCTGTACAGCAATAAGACCACCTTTTGTTTTTCTCTCTGTTCATTCCTTCTTATGTTATTTTTTTTTGTGTATAATAAAGATTTTTTATTGTATTGGAAGTAGTAAAGGAGCATGCGACTCACCTGATGAAATTTCCAACGTGACTACGGCAACCGTTCAGTAAAAAAACTGCATCATCACATTTCTAAACACTATTCTGTCGATCAATGAATAAAAGCCGTTAGTTTTAATTCAGATTTATCACGAATTGGAAGGAATTAACGGAGTCGACGGGTATTTTTCACAAAAGCTTAGTTCCAGTTTAAAACTGAATTGAAACTTTTAAAAATCGTGCAGCCGGAAAAGTAATGTTCATTTTTGTGTCCCAAATTCGGCAAAACTGTTCTCTTTTAGAATCATCTCGTTGTCATTATGTCAGTAAGCGAAATTATACTAAGAATATAGTTTTCGCGAAAAGTAAAAAATTTAAAAAAAAGACATGCGTGATTGTCGTGGAACACTCGGTTGGAACAAAGTTATTTTCGTAGTATATTATTATTGATACATGATATTATGATATAGACGGCTCCGTAGCGCAATGGCTTAGCAATCAGTTGTTGCGCTGGGGGCCGCGGGTTCGGATCCCGCACGGAACAAGTATCTGGATGTTTGTCCTTGTGCAATTTATGTTTGTAAACTGCCTCCACGACACAGGAGAAAATCCTAGTGTCGGGGTAACGTTTTTAAACAAAAGAAAAATGAAAGAGAGAGAAATTGATAAACGTATTATATTATGATTAACAAATAAAATAAATAATAATAAAATAAAATAATATTTCTGAAGAAAAAGTGCGAGGGTGACGGATATTATTCCATCTCGCTTCCTTATAGCCGTCAAGGTTATCCATACTACGTCAAAAGGGGTCGTGACGGAAAAATCTTACACTTTTACTCGCCTAGCCCCCATCCACCAAATTCGTACCGTCCGATAAGGGAATTCGTTCCAAACAAATATTGTAGGTCCACTGCTGAACAATGGCCTACCCAACGATTGTTTAATGGAGATATTTTTCATAGCTGTCATGCTAGGCAAGTAGGTTGGCAATGTTAGTTTATTATTATTTTGGGTTGTTATTAGGTAATAATAATATCCTCAAGATCGAATTTCGGTCACGGTGGCCAGTCTCAACGGAGTCTAACCAGTTGCGCAGGACAGGATTTTAGTGTCTGAGTGTGTGCGCGAACTCAAGTGCACAAGTCCGATGCGACAGTAAGCCGACACGACCGGGGTGAGATCAGGCGCAGGATCAAAGGTTTTAGGTGTTTTCCGAGGTGCGGGGATAAAAAGCCACCAACTTCCTCACTCCGAACTGTTAGTGAAAATTTCTTAACAGAAAAACCATTTAACTGATTGGTCTGAATCAGGATCAAATCACACGAGCAGCAGTTGCACTTATGACCACAAGAACAACGGAATAGTCCCTAGATCAGTCACCAGACCAGCGAGGCATAGTAACGGTACACAATCCAGACGGATTCCTATACAGGGAAAACGCACTACAACTTAGTAAATAAGCCAATCTCTATGCATTGCCCCCCATTTATTTTAATAGTAGTACAAATGTAAGTCAATTGTCCGTATATAAGCAGTTGGTATTAGTGGTGACGGGGATAGTTTTATCCGCTGGCATATTTCTAAAAAAAATCTGTTGATAAAATTGTTACTGCGCACTAAAGCGATGCAAGGCGTTTCAATTTCGAATATATAGTTTCAATTTGTGGATATCCTTTTTTAATTGCTAACTTCTCTTTTGGGAACAGTTTCAACTAATTTTATGGTTTTTTAAATCCAAATGAAGAAGCGTTGGTTAATTATAAACACAATTTCAAGTATGCAACAAATAAATAGCCCATAATTGTACATATATCTACATAACCTTAATAAAAACTTATCTATAATAAAGGTGAAAAACGAGCACACTATCCGCCTGATGATAAGTGGATACTATGGTCCATAATCATCTATATCTATCACCGATTAAGAATCAGAATACAGATGCGTTATCATCCCTGAGGTCAGAGATTGAATGTCTCTTGTCCAGTAAAAAATGGTCTCCCGCTGACACTCACCATACCAAGTTGCTATTTAACGCTCGTATCAGAAAACCTCTGTGACTGTCTCTTTGGTTTGATCATGTAAACACGTCTTATGATAGCGTAGAGCCATGCTGCAGCTACATTAGTAGTAGGTACAGTTGTAGCACGAATGGGTCGGTTCGACCGGGGAAGGACCACGCTTTCACAGACTATCATTGTAAAATAGCAGCTTAACGCTGCTGTGTTTTGTTTGGTGAGTGTAGAGAACCGGAGACCCTTTTTACTGGAAACGAGGCATTACATCTAAGTCCTCACGGGTGTCAACGCAGCTGCATTTTGATTCGTAATCGAGAATAGATGTAGATGTCTATGGACCACGGAATCTACTTATCATCAGGTGGACTGTGTGCTCGTTTGTCACCCTTATGCTATAAAAAAAAGAAAAAAAAAAGATCCTGAGTTCCGATTCCGGGTCGGATCAAAATCAGTTTTTGGGTTTTTCTTACAAAAGAAACTCAGTAGCAGCCCGAAGTTAGTTAGAGTCGTTTGTCCTGCGTCTGACTTCCCTCCAGTTGTGTTGGATTACTGTCCTATCATATGAGAGTGAAGGAATAGAGAGTGTAACTGTGCTTACGCATAAGCTCGTGCACTATAATCATGTCTTGAATCTTTGTAGAGGTTAGCGGCCGTGTCAGAAATTTGTGGTGGAGGACATTATTATAAAGCATAATATTATGTAATATCATTTACATAATTTATAATTTTAGAGAGCCTTGTTGTAGCGGTGTATATCAAAATACTCTAATGATGCCGTGAGATGAAAGCGGCCTGTTTTGATAGTTACCTTTACAGCCTAATAAAGTCCACTGCTGAATATAGGCCTTCTCCATAGATTGCCTCATAGGGGTCATATTTGCCATGGTACCACACTTGGCAAATGGGCTGACAAACGCAGTTTTTTATTTTTAGTCGTTATTAGGAAGACGCTGCTGCCCATCTCCTGATTTGTTTCCCTCTGTCGCCTCTTTCGACACCCACAGGATGATGTGGGTTAGTAGATATTCTTACACCGTAACGACACGGTAATAACCAAACAATATTACATGCGAATGAATACTGCATCCCAGAAGCAATTCATAATTCTTGCTTGCGTTATCTTGACACTAGCCGAAAAAATAAAATTTATGAGAGGCGTCCAGGCTGTGGGAGCCGTATTTTACCAAATTTTTCATAGCTTTACTACAAATTCCTGTTCCTTTTTATGATATATTGTCTGGTAAACGAGCACTTTCTTTTACTCGATATATAATGAAATGTCCTCTATTTCATTCTTAATCGGTTATTGTCACCTTTCGAAAATAAGATGAAATCTTCGATACCAGTAAAAAGATTCTCCCTTCTTCGTAACTCACCATATGAATAATTAAACTGTCATCAAACACTAGTGCTCTACAGTTTATTTAACTTACAGTCTACTATAGTATATGCGTATAACCGCTGGACACAGACCTCCTCTTATTTATGAAAGGGCTTTTAAGTAAATAAATTATCCGTCTTATTGCAAAAATTCATGTTTTTTTTTAAATTAATATCAGTTGTTTTCAAGAAGAAGAATTGCTTATCACCCGTTTCCCTCTCGCCTCTTACGGCATCCCGGGTTGGTGTAGTTGATTTTCTTACGCCTCCACTACATGACGATTCTTGTGATCACACAATTATTTGATTTATTGAATGAAAATTAATAAAGTTTATTTTTTTAATAACCGTAAACTAATATAGTAAATTAATGCTCTTATCCTTTTGAGTCTGTGAATACTTATTACAGGCGTTGCTTGCTATACATTACATCCTATCTAAAATCTACTCCTGTACATATACGGCCTCACGCATAGATCGTCCCTTAAAGAAGATATTATTTGCTAAAGTTGCCACGCTCGGTAGATGGGTTGGCAATCATAGTTATTTATTTTCACTTGTTATTAGAAAGACGTTGTGCTGCCATCACCTCGTTTATTTTTCTCTGTCGCCTCTTTCGACACCCACGGGACGATATGTTATAGTAGATACTCTTGCAACGCTCACTTTTTTTTCACGCGGTTCACTTTTTCCGTTTAAATTATGCTAGGATGCTAAAAGTTTTTATATTGATTATAAAAAGTAGCTCGTTATAATAAAGTCAATACTATTAGGCTTATATACCTTGGCACAAATTTGTGTTAAACATGAAATATTAGATAGGACGATCGAAATGGTTAAAGAAACGGTATCAGCACTTTATTAAATTAGGATAAACCATTCAATTTTCCTTGATACAAGCCAGCACCGACAAGAAATTGCCTGTAAGGTTTATCGCACCTAAAACTATAAGACGTGAATAGAGGGCGAGGAATGATTAATTAATCTTTCTTTAACAGGCACAATTGCTTATTAAGGTCGAAACTTCACAGGGCTGTTCAAATTACTAATAACAAAGTCATTACGCTCACCTATATATGTATGTGCATATATTAATTGAGTATAATATGTCATTTTTAATTCAATAATTCTTAAAGATATTAAAAATTAATTAGCTAAGATCCGCGTAATTAAATAAAATGATGTGCAGAATCTACTTCACCTGAGGATACCTCGTTTAGAGGCGAAACACGTGTATTATTATCGTAGGTAGTGTAACTTTCCTAATACAGTGGTGCTGGAAGAAGAATACTGACTCGGTCGTGGTCTATACCGGCCTTATATAGAGCCTCAGATAGTTTCCAGAACCTTCTACTGTAGAAACATCTAGAATGTTCGAGTACATATCGGTCCCGAAATTTCTAGAAGGATCTTGACTCTCCTAGTTCTGCTACTCGATACTAGAGGGCGCTAGTGGTAACTAGTTTTGCCATGTACAAGACATTAATAGTGGCGCACAACACTGCCCCCTCCTACGACATGCTCGTCCCGAGCATTATTGGCCCCATAATATCGCGCCAGTCCCCGCCAGTTTCCCTGCTGCTGTTTGGTGGTGCTGTAAGCCGCACTATCCTCTCGAGATCGGTCACCTCCCCTTTTTACAGTTTGCTTAGGGCAGCTGGATCGAAGATGGCCCCTTTTCCAACAGCCGTAGCACCTAGGGTTGTATCCTTTATTGCGGTCGCGAACTGTAGCTGCTGCAACCTCCATGACGCTATGGGAACGATGATCCTGCCGCACGGTTTCCACCTCCAGTGCATAGGCCAACGCGCCCTTAAGCGTCTCGTGGTGCCCCAGCCTCACAGCAGCTCTGATTTCAAAGTCGTGGATGCTATCGATGAATGTCTGCACGAGATTCCCTACAATGAGCGCAGGTACAGACTGGTATGCTTTCCGAACTAGCTTCTCCACCTCAAGGGCTCACTGCTGCAGGTTTTCGTTGCTGCGTTACACGCGATTCATGACAGCCTTGAACTGAATTTTGTAGGCCGACCAGAAAGAAGTCCCGTCGAAAGGTGGCACTTTAAATCCACGTAGCGAAGGTGTTGTAGCTACCACAGGAGCTGTAATTGCATCTCCATGTTTGAGGTCGTTCAGCGTTTTCTTCACGTCAGCCATCACGTTGTCAACCCGATTGTTCACTTGGTCGATTCGGGTTTCAGCTGTGATATAGGAATTGTGTCAATGAAATTGAGGCGTGTTGCTGCTTCTTTAACTTTAATTATACTGCCCTTATTCTACCTTAACACTAATATATATAGTCGTGGGGGCTATACTACACTACACCTCCCACCGACAAAAAAATAAAAAATAAATACATTTGCTTTTTTTTTAACTTATAAAAATAAATATATAACGTTAGTCTAATAAATAACATAAATTACAAAAGTAAATATAAATAGGTATATCCTATGGGTAGTTCGGGTGGCCATATCCCTCTGCCCCATAGTAATTTCAACGTCATAATAGAATTGGTATGATGTACCTATCATGCATACATACAACATACTTATTTGACATAATTAGGTAGTTCGCGAAGTTCTAGTATAGTTGTACATTCATTTATATTTTAAAATACACTTGTCTTATTTATTTATTCATACTTTTTCATCTCATTCCTTATTTTCGAGTTAGGCCTTTTTATTACCTTTTTTTTTTTCATAATTCTTGTACGTACTATATTTTCTTGATATTTTTTACCTTTAGCTAGCTTTATTTCTCTCTATTCACTTATATATTTATTTATTATTTAGATACCGGGAATAGGATTATTAATTCATTTCATTTATATTTTATTTCGTGATATTTATCACGCGGGTACTTTATAAATATGGGCCCCCCATTTATTTGGGTATTATATTACATTTCCATTACATTCATTTTATTTTATTGGTACATAAACTTTTTTTTAATCATACTATATCAAGGAAATACTGTACCTTGGGTTGTGCGCATAACCTTGAGGTCTACGTTTAAGTCATTTTAAAAAGACTCCAACAATTGTCACGGAGGAAAACTAAGTTCACATTATGATCCAATGAAGGATGAGACCTCTATGTACCATTATTAAGGGTAACAATATTTACGACTTCTCTGGTCCCAACAGTACTAATATGAGTAAACTCGTTCACATCTCATTTGTACTGAAGGTATTGTTCCCTAGTACCCGTTACTTCCGATTTTATCATCCAATCATGGAAACACACCCTGTTCGAGGACTAATATGTTTTACCAGTGATGGACGTTCCCGTATCTCTCCATTACTTATTTATGCAGGTCAACTTTTGTTTTATTTCTATTTATTTCTTTACATTTATAGTATTTATTAATCATTATTTATTGGTACCATAATTTTCACGTACACGGCTCGCGTACATACATGATTAATATTATGGATAATATTCTTATACAATTCATAATAAATTCTCATTTACCTCATTAACAATACATTAAAACTTATTCCGTATTTAATAATGTCAAAACCACCTTAAAAATTAATCGGTTATTAGGTTTTCCAAACTCTCAGCTGATCAAGCTGATTGTATGTGGATATGCTAACCTCCGATAATTTTTATTTACCTTACTCTCACACTTAGGTACACACTATTAATATTTTTCATTTATAATTACGGATTCCGTAACTTAGCCAAACATTATAGCAAAAAAAATTTAAAAACAATCTCAAATTGATAAATAAAGTTTTAAATGGAATTAGAATCACACAGGTGCGAAGTTACCTCTGAATTTTCTTCTTTGTTCTTCTGGACGAAGCTTGCAAGAGTACAACCGCTGCTTTCCTTTTCAAATAAACCTGCCGTTTCTTTGCCCGTAAAAAAAAACACTTTTTATTTTCCTCATTCTTTCTTAGTTGCTTTCATAGTAGGTACTATTATACATTTAAATTATATTACTTCATGTTCATTATACTTTTTATATTTCAATCAGCTTCTGTAAAATTATTATTGTGGCCTCTTCTTTTATTCATATTCATTTATTTTTCGTCACATTCGGTATTGCGTCCATTCTGTTATAATATAATTTTCATTTTAAATGGTCAATACATGATGATTTCCATTTTTTTTTTGTAATTTTTTTTTTCTCTTTATGTAGGCCCGGCGGTGCGCGTGCAATGTAGCAGCGCACCGCCTGGCAGGGTCGCCATGTGATATAGGAATTGTGTCAATGAAATGGAGGCGTGTTGCTGCTTCTTTAACTTTAATTATACTGTCCTTATTCTACCTTAACACTAATATATATAGTCGTGGGGGCTATACTACACTACACAGCTTCCGACAGGCGGTTTTCATGTTGAGCAACCCTATACTTCACCTCCCTTATCTCTTTCCCGAAGGTAGCGGAAGGTCCTTCATGAGGAGCATCTGCTCTACCATACTGCGCTGCAGCTTCTCTTCCAACCGACGAACCTGTTCCTCCTGTCGGCGGGCCTGTTCCTCCTGTGGCGGCGCTGTCGTTGCACAAGCGAAACACATCGAAAAATAAATCGCGCTTACAAAGTTCCGAAGTTAAACCAATATATATAGAATAGCTCCGAACTACCACTTGGAGCGTTGGCCACTTCCCGGGCAGAACACTTTGCCCGGCGGGAGATCTCCCCTTTTCCTTCCACCGACAACACTCCTATCTGCGTACCTGTTCCTCCTGTCGGCGGGCCTGCTCCTGCAGCATCATCATCAGAGCACCTAAGTCTGACTAAGAGCTGACGGGCCGGCCTCCGTGGTCGGCGGCTGGCCTTCTGACGTTTGCGGCGTTGCATTATAAAATCGTCTCTGGTCCGTATCCAGCTGGCTTTTACTTCTGGTACGGATACCCTCTATGTCGTCCTTTGGTAAAATTGGCATGATTTGATCCCACTTCTGACACCAATTGTTACGAGATTGGGGTTCGAGACTATTAAAAACTGCCGAGTGAATTACCAAAATTGACACTTTAATTACAGAGCACTAATTACAACTTAAACCACACTAATAATAAAAAGACAATTGTACTACTGATCACTTTAGTTTGCAGTTGTTTCGCTTCAAAGTATTCTCTTATATCGCCAATTCAATACTGACTCGGTCGTGGTCTATACCGGCCTTATATAGGGTCTAAGATAGTTTCCAGAACATTCTACTGTAGAAACATCTAGAATGTTCGAGTCGGTCCCGAAATTTCTAGAAGGATCTTGACTCTCCTAGTTCTGTTACATGATACTAGAGGGCGCTAGTGGTAACTAGTGTTGCCGTCATCATCATCGTCATTACAGCCCTTCACAAGTCCACTGTTGAACATAGGCCTCCCCAAGGAATGACAAGGCACGGTCCTGAGACACCTGCATCCATCGACTTCCTGCATATCTTACCAGGTCGTCACTCCATCTAGTGGAGGGACACCCTACACTTCGTCCGCTGGTGCGAGGCCGTCACTCGAGAATCGTTTTTCCCCAACGGTTGTCGGTTCTTCGAGTTATATGGCCGGCCCATTGCCACTTTAGCTTACTAATCCATTGGGCTATGTCGGTCACTCTGGTTCTACTGCGGATATCCTCATTTTTAAGTTTATCACGCAGAAAAACTCCAAGTATAGCCCTCTCCTTAGCTCGCTGAGCGACCTTGAGCTTCCTCACACGGCCAACAGTGAAGGACCACGTCTTAGTGCCATATGTCATCACTGGCAACACGCACTGGTTGTACAGTCTCATTTTCAAGTTTTGAGGTATACCGGACGAGAAGATGTGCCGTAATTACCCGAACGCTGCCCAACCGAGTTGAATCCGTCAATTGACCTCTCGATCGAAGTTGGACTTACCTAGTCGGACTATTTGTCCCAGGTAAACATACTCGTCAACAACTTCGAGCTTAGTGCTCCCAACAACTACCGGCATAGGTGTGACATGGACATTAAACATGATCTTTGTTTTGTCCATGTTTATCTTAAGACCTATTCGTTGGGAAACACTATTGAGGTTATTGAGCATCGTGCTTAGGTCCACCAGTGATTCTGCCATAAGGACTATATCGTCGGCAAATCGAAGGTGAGTTATGTACTCGCCATTGACGTCACCCTGTCTTACACCTCTCTGCAATTGGATAGGTTTCGTACTCTGGTTCTGTACTCGGATAGCCATCGTAGCCCTACTATAAAAGCACTTCAGCACTTTGATATACCGACAGTCAACTTGGCATCGCTGTAGGGACTGCAGCACCGCCCAAATTTCGACGGAATCAAAGGCTTTCTCATAGGCCACATACGCCAGACATATTTGCAAATTGTACTCCTCGGACTTCTGTACAATTTGCCGAAGGGTATGTATGTGGTCTATGGTGCTAAAGCCTTTTCGGAAACCGGCTTGTTCGGGAGATTGGAATTCGTCAAGTCTGTGTGTTGTTATTGAGTGTTGCCACCTACAAGAAATTATTAGAGGCGCGCAACAGTGTTAATGGTGAGAAAGGTGTTCTTCAAACTAGGTGAGATACATTATTTATTTTATGTACAATTAACATTTCTTCTTATTAATGTTTAGTAGCCTGTGATTATTATTATCGCTATTCTTAATTATATTGCTATTGTTTTTTTTTCTGTTCCTGTTTTTTTATATTTCACTACGCCCATGGTTGACTACGAGGGAATGCCAAAAGGCAAAAAGTCCGTCATTTGTATTCCTGTTATATATGGTGATAATAATAAAGCTTATATAAATGCAATAGATGCCGTATTAATGTAATAATATTTGCCTTGTGGTGGAGATGAGTATATGGCGTGGTAAGAGGCGACTATGGGTAATAACAATAAGATCTCAATCCTTCTAATAGATTGTTTCTTTTCAAGAATAAAGATGACAAACGAGCATACAGTCAACCTGATAGTAATTGGATGCTGTGGCCCATAAATATCTACATCTTTCCTCGATTAATGAAACGGAACTAAACGAAAGGTAACGAAATGGAATTGAATGGAATGGAATGGGATGGAATTGATTTGAAAGGAATACAATAGAATAGATTAGAATAGAATATTTTTTATCAATATAGATTACTAGTAATTCTTAATGACTGAAGTCGTTTTTAACGTTTACCACTGGTTCGGAAAAAAACCTCTGTCCTGGAAGAAACCAGCTAGAAACCCAGCGACATTATGAGCCTATTTAAATTTTTTTTAGTCATAAACTTGTAAGCTAGGGATTTTAAACGTCTTAATACAGAACGTGACTGACAGACATTGGATAGACAAAGTGATTCTATTGGCTCAGAGAAGGATTTAAATTTGATTATATTTTTTAGGTGTGTGTATTAAGGATTATCTTTGCAAATTTTAACCCAATTTTTTTTTAAGAAATAGGTGTGTTAATTCAAAGGTGATCCTCATATGAATTTTCATAAAAAATCCATTCATTAGAGTAGAGAACAGAGGTTGAAATTTTTAACGTAACTATTAATACGACATCCTAGTTATTGCTTTTAGTTCGCGATATTCCATGGCCCACACAAGACGTGTAAACTTCTAACAAAGAGTAAAAGCCGAATTCAAAAAACACATAATAGCTTCTGAAGTTGGAGCTTTAATTTTTCTACACATTTTGTTTTAGCAATAACTTCAGAAGCATTACCTGCATATTAATTATTTTTATTGCATACTAGCTGTGCCCGTGGCGTAGCTCGCGTATACAGGTTTTACATAAAGAATTTGTCGTTTAGGTAAGAGAATATAAAACGATTTATTTCATTACTGTATCAATAAGTGGTAACTAAATAAATCATTATCATCAAAGTTCTAAGTCGTTTATGATAGAGCTTCTGTGTAAACGACGTTAGAAGTAGGCTTAGCCGGGGTGTACACAAAAAGGTTACGGGGCTACTAACGCGGGAAAAAGCAACATAGAGTTGGCCATGTGCAAAACAGTCAGTACTGAGGTACACTCCTACAACGCGTAGTTTGACCTTGCGCTTTATTTACGGTCATCGCATAACACACGCTCACTGTAACTGGGAACTGAACGCGCTTAAAATTGAAAGGAAAGTTACTTCTTAATAGAGGGTTTTTGGGCAGTGCTGCCAGATAAAAAAAAACTCATTCAGCTCTAGGACAACACAAAAAGCGCTAGATTTCATGAAAACAGCGCTTTAAAAAAGCCCTAGATTTCGCGCTAAATTAACTACAAACAAAGTTTGTGTTTTTTTATATAATCATAATAAAGAAAACAACATTAAGTTTTTTTTTCTGGCAATATTTTTTTGATGTATCAATACTTCGCAGGACATCGACTTATATTTATGACAATTGCTGTCAACAGTAGTTAGTACTGTACGAACAATAAAAATGTCATTAATTGTTTTAAAGTGCAATGTATTTCGCAACTTAGTTTCAGATGTCAGCATCTGATTGCGGTTGCTACACAGTTTCTTTGTGTTATAACTTCTAAGTAACTTTTAACTTAGCTGTGCTCTAAGCAACTGACTGAAACTGAATAAAGCAAAATAAATGCGTTGCCAAAACCATGAACGAAAACTTTAATAAAGGGGATTTCCCCGCATATAGTCGTCGGTAAAAAAATCAAGTTGATCATCCTAAAGGGGAAGCCAGGAGATCCATAGCACAGGGTATCCTAGTTTGGACTCATCTCCCACGCTCTTTGTTTTGTGGAAAAAATATGTTTGAAAAAGGTAAACTGCAATGTACTATTTGTGAGAAAAATAATAAAGGTCATTATTATTATTATCGGTAATGTGGACTAACAGAGCTGCTATAAAAGAGTTAGATAGACCGCTAGTCGCTACAATTTTGAAATGTGTGCTAAATACACCAAAAAGCGCTGGATTAAGCGCTAGGTGCTAAAATTTCGAAAGGCGCGCTATACATTCCAAAAAAGCGCTAAATCTAGTTCCCAAAGCGCTAAAGTAACAGTACTGGTTTTGCGTATATTATAAATACAATATCACGACATTTCGTTGCAAAATTTTTATTTTTGGTCGGGTTCCGTTGTATGGCTTCGATGGATACAAATTTCTTCAGTAAGTCTCAATACGATTCATCGGCGAAAAATCTCAACACAGCAATTCAGAAATGTTTTTAATTTGTACAACTCCATCCATTACGTCCTTTGTGTGAGAAAACATCCTTTTTAAATCTCTTTTTGTGTTTTAAGTATAAATATATTAATTATTATGGAACGTTTTTTTTACACACAAATCTTTTTATTACTATTTCTGAGATTTTATGGCGCCATTGAACAAATCCGAACCCACATTTCAAAATAATAATCATTACTTTCGATAGAATTAACCAATTTTAATAAAACAAAGATTAAATGTAACTCGAAGATACGCTTTATGATTTTCTTAACGATTTCTTTGAAAATAAAAGATGTTTACTTTAGACGTGATGCGTTCATATAATAACAGACAAATAGACAGACAGACAATTCTAAAAATTATAAAATGTTCTTATTTGATTATTTTCAGTTCCCCATAATGATTTTAGCCACCAAAATATATATACAATGTACAGAAAGAGACACAACATGTTATCATCATTTTTATTATATGTATATATTTAAAGAGAGATGGCGCTGCTAACATCAATTCTAAAAATAAAAGAGATTAATTGACGCGATTGATACATTATATAAAACGTAAGAGAACTTATAAATCAGTGCCTGCACAGTAAGCAAAAAATAAAGTTTGACTCTCGCCAAAACCAACGCAATTGTTAATAGCTCTTTTAAAATTTGATTTACCACATAAAGTACTCGGCGGTAAAGAATAAATTGAGTTTGTCAACACGCAGTAGGGCAGCGAATAATATAATAAAGATTAGCAGTAAATATGAAAACTCATCTACAGGAAAAAACCACATTGCAATTGCATTACATTTTCACAACACCACCATCTATCGAAGAAATGGGTTAACTATTGTTCTTCAGATTTAGTTAATAAGGTTAATATATTTTTGTATAATATATTTAATACGTTCTTTAATACTTTTGTTTACTGCGTTTTAGATATACATAATTATATCATTATTTTATATAATTTAACTATGATTTATGATATGATATTAGTTTAAAATGCACTTGATGACTCAAACAAAGCCACCGTTGAGCAAATTCGTACCTATACTTTCCTACCCATACTTCAGAATATTTATCATAACTTTTGATGGAATGAACTGATTTTAATGAAATAAAGACTAAATGTAACCCGAAGATACACTATATAATTTCCTTAACAATTCTTATGATATAAATTAGTACTTTATACGTGATACGTTAACAAACAAACAGACAGACAGACAGACAGACAGAAAATTTTAAAAATGGTAGAAATGTATTTAATTACTTATTTTTAGTACCCCTCAATCACTTTTATTACAAAAATATAAAATGTACAGACATCTGCTATTTACAGTTTTATTATATGTATAGATTGAATTCGGTTTTTACTTTGTTTCCATGTTTAATTTCCTTTTAAATTTTACACAGTCGCGAATCTAGCTATTCTCGAGTGAAAGAACTACAAGCATTTATCTTGCTTTAATTTGTACGTGCCATAATCTTCCCAGTTTTTTCGTTTCACGTAAATCTCTCAGCTTAAATACAGGAAGTCGGTAGGATAACATGGAGTAAGGAATCTATATGTATTAGGTATTTGTTATGTGGTTCGTAAAATAACTTTTAAAGTTAAACGGTCTATTTTTTTTTGGGTTCCGTATAAACACTTTTACTTGTTTCACAATATTTATGTAACATTATTAATTTATTAACTATAAAAACCGAGCTACTTCGCCTCACGGCATCATCAGGTTATGTATTCTCTATACATTTATGTTTATCCAAATTAGAAAATTTAAGCTGGATTTAAATTTAACTTAAGTGACATCAATCGCAAGTATAAATTATATAAGGTCAGTCTCTATACATACTTCTTATTTAGAGGGTTTTTAGAGCCAATAATCCGTTGATTTTTTTCCTACTGCAATCTATGGACACTGCGAACCAAATTCAAACAAAATATCTACGGAAGTAATGTCGTCTCTGAGAAATAAGATGGAATGTAGTATTTCTGACTCTACCGACTAGTTGTAAAAGGAGTTCTATCACCAGTAACTCTGGTGAAGAAATTTAATAAGAGTTTATGTAAAATAAATTGGTTTTTAAATATACTAGTGCAGCTACACTCCGAAATGATAAAGTTTATATCTACATATATACACATCAAATTGATCCCGTACTCATAATTCCCCTCTAACTACTCATAATTTATTTGAAATAAGAACAAGATATGAAACGTTACGACTACAATATCCTTGTAGAAAAAAAAGTTTATTATTAAAAAAATATTATTATTAAAAAATACCAACGCACAGAAATAGCAGTATAACTTTGCTATGCTTCCTATGGTAAGTAATGAACCGGAGATACTTTCATTACCAGTATACAAAGGATTCTATTTGAGTGCTCAGGGGTGGACAATTTCGATATTTAATTGAGGATAGATGCAAGTATCCATGTGCCACCGAGTTCACTTTGGTACCATCGGGTGTATTGTGTTATTGTTTGTAGTATGTGGTAGAGCCATGCTACAGATATATTATGGTTGTAGCAAGAATTGGTCCGTTTAATCGGGGAAGGACCACTCTCTTACAGTATACCAGCGTAACATAGCAACTTAATGTTGCTGCATTTCGTATGGTGAGCGTGGAGAATCTGAGATCCTTTTTAGTGGAAATGAGGCATTCTATCTTAGTCCCCAGGAGTAACAACTTATCCGAGGATAGATATAGATGTTTATGGACCACAATATTCACTCACCCTCAGGTAGACTGTGTGTTCATTCGTCACCCTTCTTGTTTTAATTAAACCTCACGTCCTGTAGTGTTATGCTACTTACATATCATTTTACACTATTTTAAATTCATTTTTCCATTCTGTTTTGATTTTCTGCATTCACCTCAAAACTGGATATTTTGCATCACCTTTATTTCCATAGGATCCTGTAACGTTTTTAAACCATAAGAACACAATAACAAATCATTTTCACTTCGTATTTTCACGCTATCAGCACTTTTTAAATCGGTGTCGATGGAGTCTACCTTTTTCGATCTTTTATTTAGTTCTCCGTAACTCTGTAATTTCGGGCTTCGTGCGCGCTAGTGCGCTACCTTTTTTCCTATATCAATTCTCATTTTTCATTTAAATCTTGCCGTTTCTTTATTACGAGCCTGAAACCAAAATTTTACATGTTTTGACATCGTTGTTTATCTGGTTGTCATGGCATTTTTAATCAAATTCGTTACCGGTCTGTTGTTTTTACTTCAATATTTCCACATAAATACTCTTTTCCTCTTGGCCATTTACAAAAAATTTGCTTTTAATTTAAATAATTTTCCGTTCTCTCTAAATAGGTATAAAAGCCGAACAATCGGCCCATAAACTCAGTCTCGCTTCAGCTTTCTAACTCGAAGCATCTCCTAAAGGCCTTATCCGGGGGCCGCACTGCCCCGGGATCCTGCAAGCCTCTGCCTCTGCCTCTGCCTTGCCTGAAGTCGCCGGATCCTGCAAGTCTCTGCCTCTGCCTTCGCCTGAAGTCGCCGGATCCTGCAAGCCTCTGCCTCTGCCATCCCCTGAAGACGCCGGGATCCTGTAAACCTCTGCCTTCACCTGAAGTCGCCGGGATCCTGCAAGCCTCTGCCTTCACCTGAAGTCGTCGCCTAGCCACGCCCACGCCTTCACCTACGCTGTGCGTGCTCGCTCCAGGCGCTGCGAGCGCTTACTGCAGGCGCTGAGAGCGCCTACTCAAAGGCGCTGCGTGCGCCTACTCCAGGCGTTGCGTGTACCTAGACCAGGCGCTGCGTGCCTACCACAGGCACAGCCTGTGTATAATCTGTGAGCAACGAATACCACCACCAAGCGCGGTGTGCCACTTGGATCTTCGGGCTCCGCTTCAATACTCATCATCTTTATTATCCTTTTTTTTTAGAAATAATTGTAATTCACGTCACCCATCTTCATCTTCATACTTCATTTTTTTATATAAAACTGTAAATATCTTTTTAAATTTTAAATAAATTATTTTTTTGTTCTATTTTAGTTGTTTGGTTGTTGTTAGGTTAAGTTCTTTTGTTTTTAATTGTCGCTTCACGACAGTCCTTAAAAAAATTATTACACGTTTTCATAGTCTGCATCAAACGCTTACCATCAGGAAGTCTGTTAGCTAGTGTATCTTTCTTATTAAAAAGTAAATAAGCTCTTTTCATGTTCTTAAAACGAGCTTCCTCTCATTAAGTTAAACCAATTTTACGGATTATATCGCGTTTAAATATATATTTTTTTTAATTACGTGTTTATATAAATTTCTTTTTAATTTATCTTTTAATTTCATGTTTATATAAGATCACCAGCTGATCGATCCAGACGAAAAACGTATTGGCGGTCACTAGTCAGCTGGTGAACCCTCAATGTACCGCATGAGCAGGCAGTTTATAATGGATTTCATTATTTTCGAGGTTCTGAGCGGTCGCCTTGTTTTAGGGATCGGGTGGACAAAAGCCATCTTCCATGATTTCGGGACTACGCCTAGTGAGTAGGAGTACCGGAAAAGACGCGGTAGGACCGATGCCAACTCTAGAGGACACGTCTTCAGCACAATTGGGGGGATTCCGTCCGTCCACTTGAATTGTTGATGTCCAGGGAGAGGACTGCTTTGCGAACCAAGCGCTGTGAGAACCGCATATCCAGCAAGGAGCACTAGCGGATGCACGCGGAGCACCGCGGGATGGTCGGTGGTGTGTTCCCCCGTCATCGAGAGTCGACTCGGACGCAAAGAAAGAGCCTAGCAGATCGGCTTTCACCTTTGCATCATGGGCCAATGAGTCGTCCTCCTGCAAAGATGGAAGAGTTGGCTGACAGAAGTTCCCTAGGACAGCCTTGGTGAGAGACCAGAATGCACGGGTTCCCGAAGGAAGGCGAACCAGTTTCTCGCCAATTCTGCCTATTTGCTCTGACTTTGCCTTGGCAATGACACTTTTGAAGGACCTGGAGGCGGAATTACACTTTTTTTAAGAGGACTGGTGTTTATATCACGGAACGTTGATTCGTTAGCCCAGGCCCCGTAGCACTCCTGCTTGTAGCGTGATGCTATTTTACAGGAGAGAATAAATTACGTATACGCTATTACAACAAAGTCCCAGAAAATATGCAAGGCCTTTCTATTACCAATTTTAAACATTTTATAAAACAAAAATTGTATAATAAAGTTTATAATAATATAAAGTAAATACATGGTTCACAATAATCAAATGAGGTGGTGGCTTACAAGTTATTTCTAAAATAAATTTTGTTAATAGTTTTAAAAATTAAACTAAACTAATGCTACATTTCATGAGAATAACATGTAATCTACATTGAATAAAAAAAAAATAGTTTTATAAATAAAACCATGAAATTAATAATTTTGAATCATAACGCCAATAAATAAGCGAAAATTTTTTCTCAAGTCAAGTGTCGAAGCAACATATTCATTACTTCGGTAGATATGTAAATGTGCCTGATGCAGCAGGAAATTTAAAAATACTTAATTTATGTTTACAAAGAATTTCTCAAAGTAGATAAGAAAAATCTCTTTTCAGAAATTTTTATCAGAATTTCAAAATAACTCAGCGGACAGATAAATAGTACTTCCTCGGCAAAAATAAGAACGATTTGAACTTTATGTAAAAATTGCTTTTATTTATACTTATAATACGATTTCAAATTGCTCTATTTTAGAATAGAATAGAACAAAATGAATAGAATAGAATAGAATGATTTTTATTCAATATTGATTATTACATAATACTTATTGAAAATCGTTTTTTTATTTACCACTGGTTTGGAAAATACCTCTGTCCTGGGAAGAACCAGCAAGAAACCCAGCGGGACTTTTTTTTAAACCTAACATATTCTTTTTTACTACTCTATTGAGATGGTAGAACCACGCTGCAGCTTTATATAGCTGTATTACGAATGGGTGGCCTCGACTGGGGAAGGACCACATACTCACAGCATACCATCGTGAAACAGCAGAAGAATAAAGCTGAAGTGTTTCGTATGTGGGAAAGTGCACGAAATTGAGGGAGGTTGGGAGGTGCTCTTCAAACTAGGTAAGGTAATAATTTTATTTTATTACGCGGATTTCAGCTAATTAATTTTTAACATCCTTAATTCCACTGATGCTGGCAATGATAAATCTGTTATGCGGTAGATCAGAACTACTAAGTAACAGTAACAATTCGTTAATAATACCATTGCGTGAAATTTCCCCAGCAATACGTGTTAGTAACACCTTGCCTAAATTGCCGGGGAAAATTATCAGTTACAGGCAAATAGACCGTGAACCCCGTAAATGTCGTACTTATGCGGCTGTAATCTAATATCCCGAGACGTTACAGCCGCCACACTAATATAATTTCGGCTTTCGGCGTTGGCTTAATACAATTATTTTTTAAATTACCACGTGTAAAGGTGGGCTGTGTCCATAGAGAGTCGTTTTCTTATTACTGAATTAATGGAAGAAGTATTACTGATCATACGTTGTAGAGCCACGCTGCAGCTGTATCGTGGTTCTAGCACGAATGAAAGCGGTAAAAAAATATATATATATCATCATCATCATTCAGCCCTTCACAAGTCCACTGCTGAACATAGGCCTCCCCCAAATAATGCCACAAAGCACGGTCCTGAGCTACCTGCATCCATCGACTTCCTGCATATCTTACCAGGTCGTCACTCTATCTAGTAGGGGGACGCCCTACACTTCGCCTGCCGGTACGAGGCTGCCACTCGAGAACCTTTCTTCCCCATCGGTTGTCGGTTCTTCGAGCTATATGGCCGGCCCATTGCCACTTCAGCTTACTAATCTGTTGGGCTATGTCGGTCACTCTGGTTCTACTGCGGATATCCTCATTTCTAAGTTTATCACGCAGAGAAACTCCGAGCATAGCCCTCTCCATAGCTCGCTGAGCGACCTTAAGCTTCCTCATCCGGCCAGCAGTGAAGGACCACGTCTCAGTTCCGCATGTCATCACTGGCAACACGCACTGGGTGTACAGTCTCGTTTTCAAGTTTTGAGGTATACCTGACGAGAAGATGTGCCGTAATTTCACGAACGCTGCCCAACCGAGTTGAATCCGTCAATTGACCTCTCGGTCAAAGTTGGACTTACCTAGTCGGACTATTTGTCCCAGGTAAACATACTCGTCAATATCTTCGAGCATAGTTTTCCCAACAATTACCGGCATAGGTGTGACATGGAAATTAAACATGATCTTTGTTTTGTCCATGTTCATCTTAAGACCTATCCGTTGGGAAACACTATTGAGATCATTAAGCATAGTGCTTAGGTCCTCCAGCGATTCTGCCATAAGGACTATATCGTTGGCAAATCGAAGGTGAGTGATGTACTCGCCATTGATGTTGATACCGTATCCTTTCCAGTCCAGAAGCTTGAAAACATGCATCAGTAAATAGTTTCGGGGATATGACGTCACCCTGTCTTACACCTCTCTGCAATTGGATAGCTTTCGTACTCTGGTTCTGTACTCGGATAGCCATCGTAGCCCTACTGTACAAGCACTTCAACACTTCGATATACCGACAGTCAACTTGGCATCGCTGAAGGGACTGCAGCACCGCCCAAATTTCGACGGAATCAAAGCCTTTCTCATAGTCCACATACGCCAGACATAGTGGCAAATTGTACTCCTCGGACTTCTGTACAATTTGCCGAAGGGTATGTATGTGGTCTATAGTGCTAAAGCCTTTTCGGAAACCGGCTTTTTCGGGAGGCTGGAAGTCGTCAAGACTGCGCGCGAGACGATTCGTAATGACTCTCGAAAACAGCACGTAGACGCAGCTCAGAAGGGAAATCGGTCTGTAGTTCTTCAAGAGAGCGTTGTCGCCTTTCTTGAAGAACAAGACCACCGCACTTCTACTCCACGCCTCCGGTGTAATGCCACCATGGAGGATGGAATTAAAGAGCTTCTGAAGGACTTCAAGTACCAGTTTTCCACCCGCTTTCAGAAGCTCCGCTGTAATTCCATCCTCGCCTGGGGCCTTGCCGTTTTTAAGGTGGCCATTCTAATCTCGCTCAGACTGACGTCCGGGATATCATCGGAATAATGTCGGATAAGACTCGCTCTTAGATCGTAACTCACACTTGCGTGCGGCTCCAACGATGACGTGTACAGCTGCGCACAGAATCTCTCAATCTCACTCAAAATCTCATGTGCCCCGGAAACGATGCTGCCACGTTCCGTCTTCAGCTTTGACAGTTGGCTCTTTCTGGCAGACAAATCTCTGGCAAAGACTTTGGAGCCTTGGTTCCGCTCGATCGCTTCTTCAATACGAGAGATCTGTCTGTTCAGTTGCCTGTATGCTGTCAAATCTGTTAAAGAATGTAGCTTCATCTCCCGTCTAACAGCCATGAGATTAAGAGTGTAATCGGAGAGTTCTTGTGTGCTTCTGCGGCGGGTCTTGCAGAACTTAGCTCCGACCGCATGGACAGTTTCCACGAGCTTGTCATTCAAATCGTCCACTTCATTGCAGTCTTCTAGGCACTGAAAACGGTTTTGTAACTCGAGCTGAAAGGTTTCGGGACTTTGGATTAGAGCACGATGGGGACGGAGCGTTGACTTAATTAAACGAGACCTCTCCAACGTAACGTTTAGGTTCAGTGTGCCTCTAACCATTCGGTGATCGCTGCCGGTTTTCACCCTCGCGTTCACTGAGACAACACTGAACAGTTGTCGTCTGGTCGTCATAATGAAGTCAATCTCATTTTTTGTCCAACCGTCGGGGCTCGACCAGGTCCACTTCCTGTGGGGTCGCTTCTGGAAGAAAGAGTTCATCATAAAGAGTCCCTCTTTCTCCATGAAGTCGGCCAGCTGCTGGCCCCTTGGGTTCCGTTGCCCTATTCCAAATTTTTCCACTTTTAGCTCACCGTTCTCTCTTGTGCCTAGTTTTGCATTGAAGTCTCCCATTAACACCGTATATTGGGTTTTGGAGGAATGCATGGCTCTAGAGATATCCTCATACATTTCCTCCACCTAATGATCGGGGTGTGCCGAGGTTGGTGCGTTAACCTGTATGACCTTCAGCGAATACCGTTTGGTAATTCTGAGTATAAGGTACGCAACCCTCGTCGACACACTCCTAATCTTTACAACGTTGTTAACGAGAGACTTGTCGACGATAAATCCGACACCTCCTTGGGACAGATTGTCGCCCTCCCGGTAATAGAGCAAGTTGCCGGATTCGAGGATTACCTTGTCCTCCCCCTCTCTTCGGACTTCGGATAATCCTATAATATGCCAGCGTAACTTGTCTATCTCTTCTTCCAGCTCCACAATCTTCTTGTCAGTCCTCAGGGTGCGTGCGTTGTATGTTGCCAGGTCGACTCGTCGTAAGTGGCAACCGAACCTCCACTGTAGATTCTTAGCACCCCCTGCCCCGCCGTTACCATGGTCGCGGGGCGGGGGGCCGCCGGGGACTGGTGGCCGTCTCTTCGAGACTTTCATCATGGGGGGTATATTGCCATAGTTGCCACGCTTGGCGAGCGGGTTGGCAACCGCAGTTTTTTATTGTATTTTGCCATTACCAGGAAGATGCTGCTGCCCATCTCTTGCCTGTTTCCCTTTGTCGCCTTTTACGACACCCACGGGAAGATATGGGGTATATGTATATATATATATATATATATATATATATATATATATATATATATGTGCAAAATTGACTCAAGTATATGTATTTTTTTATAGGATAAGGGTGACAAATAAGCACACAGTCCACTTGATGGTAAGTGGTTGCTGTGGCCCATAGACATCTACATCTATCTTCAATTAAGAATCAAAATGCAGATGCGTTGTTACCCGTGAGGACTAAGATGGAATGCCTCGTTTCCAGTAAAAAGGGTCTCCGGTTCTCTACACTCACCATACGAAACACAGCAGCGTTAAGCTGCTATTTTACGCTGGTATTCTGTGAGAGCGTGTTCCTCCCCCGGTCGAGCCGACCCATTCGTGCTACAACCATAATATAGCTGCAGCATGGCTCTCCCACGTATAAATATCCTCCCATATTCGTGCTTCACTGGACGGAGATCAACAAAAACAAGTTTTTACGTAGTGAGCGGCCGCGGCTCGAACATCTACGTATTCATACTGAGTGCTCTTACCTATATGTTAAATTATTAATTATTTTGTACAATTATTATTTCTATAAAGTGAATTCGATTTTTTCATTGTAAAATAATGATCATATGCAATATGAAATCATTATCAGCTAAATTAAAGATATCATATATATAAATAATTAATTCATTAATTCATTAAATACAGCAAATCCACGGCTAGACAAAGGCCTCTGCCATAGATTGTTTCATAGGGAGGTTATTTCCATAGCTAACACGTTTGTCTAGTGGGTTGGAAACCACAGTGTTTTTTGTATTTTCGGTTAATACCAGGAAGACACTACTACCTTCTGTCGCCTCTTTCGACACTTAAGGGAAAATGGATAGTGGAAATTATTCTTCAAGTAGGAATTCTTACTCAACCAATACACAGCATGAATTTGATGTTTTATATAAAATAACGGGGACAAACGAGCAAACATTTCACTTTATAGTATGTGGATACTGGGGCCCATAGACTTCTATATCTATCCTTGATTAAGAATCAAAATGCAGACATGTTGTCACCCCTGAGGACTAAGATGGAATGGCTCGTTTTAGCAGTAAAAATAATTTCTGGTTCTCTACACTCACGAAGCAAAACACAGCAGCATTCAGCTGCTTGTTTCGCTGGTTTTCTGTGAGCGATTTCCTTGGTCGAGCCAACCTATTCATGCTACAATCATAATCTAACTGCACTGTGGCTTTACCAAGTATAAAATGTATAAGATATTATTTGCATTGACAAACTTCTTATTTGAAGTCGGTAAAATAATTCATACTTGGTTATACAAATCAGAAACGCGTCGGCATTGTGATTTTCAAACCAAAAGTTTGGTGATAATTTAACCTTATTTACTATTACGAAGAAATGTTCAGACTTGGCAAAATAAATTGATCTGACGTCAGAAAAAGTTTCAATGAGTTTTAGCAAAACATTTTTCTAACTCGTAAATAAGGTCCAATATGTTTCTGTTTCAGAAAAGTATGCTTTGACCTATATTGTTGACATAATTATAACTGAGGTTCGTAAATAATTTTTTGTAATAGAATGGTGGTGACAACTGAACGCACAGTCCACCTATTGGTAAGTGGATGTTATGAATTGGATAGGTAGATGTTTCATCTACATTTACCTATCTTCGATTTATAATCAAAATGCAGATGCGTTGTCACCCCTAAGAACTACGATGGATTGCCCCGTTTACAGTAAAAAGTGTCTCCGGTTCTTTAAACTCACCATACGAAACACAGCAGCATTAAGCTACTATTTTACGTTGGAATACATTTGGGATTTAACCCCGTGTCGTAAATGTTGCAACGTATTGATGGGCTCCACATCTCTTCGAAATATATTAATTCTAACATCAAGATATGCCAGATTTCCTTAAGATGTTTTCTTTCACCACCGAGCACGTAGCAAATCAGCACATAAAATTGCAATTAACAATGTCATTGGTGTCAGCAGGTCTCATACCCGGCTTGTTTATAAACTGTGAAATTTTCGGCGAACACTTAGCCTCTGAGTTAACACGGATCTTAAATACTTTATTCTACTACTTCTATGCTTAGTAAATGATTAAATGATTTCATAAATGTTTTAACATTATGTGCTTTACAATCAGAAAATAGAAATACACTAATACTTCATTTTTTTTTATTTAATATTTCTTATTGCACACCATACATAAATTACAGATGAATTGACAGGATTGCACGAATATGACAACGGCAGGGCAAATTGGTGTGATAGAGAAAAAAGAGATTGATATGCTATAATATAATGAAATTGATATGCTATATATGGCTAGCGTAAAAGTGAAGTTAGAATTTAAAGTGCGAGGTAATGATTCTTAACTAGTTTTTTAAATACCGGTAGGGATGGTGCGCGTTTTACTGACAATGGGAGTTCATTCCATAAATGAACGGCCTGTACAGTAAAATACTGGTTCATAAATTTTCTAGTGTAAGTATAGTGGCAAATTCAATTTCAAACTCACTGATGATCTCAAGTTACGCGAATGGTAATCACGATGAAACTCAAAACGGTTTTTGAGGTAAGAAGGATTAAAGAGAATACTATAGAGAAGATGAAGTATGTGAGCATTCCGATGAAGTCGTATTGGCAACCACTTGAGCTTAGTACGAAAAAGAGATACATGGTCATATTTGCACAATCCAAATACACACTTTATGCAAAAATTCAGAATTCACTCAAGTTTATCGAGCTGAGCTTCGGTGAGATCTAGATAGCTGACGACTGCTTAGTCAAAAGTAGGAAAGAGAAGGGACTTGATAAGCATAGTTTTGGTGGAAATGGGAAGAAATTTACGTAATCTATGCAAGAAGGCTACCAAGGCATAAACTTTGCGGTTAATTTCTATGATGTGCTGTCCCCACCACAGATTCTTATCTATGTGGATACCTAAGTTCTTTACTGAATCTCTGTAAGGAATAATAGTTTTACCAAATACTAGAGGCAGATAATTCAGGCTCGACTTAACCAACATTTGCGTACTGCCCTTGATAATACCTTGCGATTTTGCTGGGTTAACATGAAGGCCGTATGCATTACTCTACTCACGAATTCGATCGAGATCTCTATTAACGACATTGATAGCATTGGAATGATCATTGGGACAAGCTTTTGTATATATTTGTAGATCATCTGCATAAAGGTGGTAGGAAGAAGTTAAATTATTGGATATTGAGTTTATAAAAACTGCAAAAGTAAAGGAGATAAAATGCCTCCCTGCGGTACACCAACACTTAAGCTACACCAAGACGATAATGTATCGTCGATATGTTTACGTTGCTGGCGACCAGACAGGTAACTCTGAAACCAACCAATCACTTCATGATAAAATTAAAAAAAATACATCATATATTTCAATAGATAATATAGCTGAGTACAACCATCTGAATGATTGATAAAATGAAATCCAAACCCAAGCATGCCACTGTAATCCTTTAAGATAATGTAAGCTTTATCTGCGTAGATCAGACCAAAAATTAATATTTATAAGTTGAAGGTAACCTTCGTCATGTATTACATCAGAGTGTTAAGCACTTCAGTCCTCTGTGACCACGGTTGATGTAGTGTCCCAAATGCTGGTATTTAAAAAATAAAAATTCAATATATAATTATTATATTAAATATACAAGCACTTCTATGTTCCTACTGGTAACAGACTCACACAAGCCAAGTAGTTTTAAATGGTAGAGAAGAAAGTAAGTGTAAAAACAATGAATTTATAATAAATGCTGAAACTTACAAGAAACAGTTTAAATATAATAAGGAAAATAATATATACGTGGATTTAACTTGAATCCCTCTTCAACAGGGTTTTACGTGTCATTATACGGATCATGTTTTACGTGATGGAGGCCCTAATCAATCTCTGCCTGTCACTATCCTAATTTTTCTGAGTGGGATCACTAAAAAACTAAAATAGATCAGCATAGAAAAATAAAAACGTTAATATAGGCTATTTTCTTTTTTTCAGAATATGGGTGACAAAATAGCACACATTCCACCCGATAGTAAGTGAATGCTGTGGCCCATAGACACCTACAATTTATCCTTGATTAAGAATCAAAATGCAGATGCGTTGTTACCTCTCAGGACTAAGATGGAATGCCTTATTTCCAGTAAAAGGGTTTTTTGTTCTCTACACTCGCCACATGAAACAGCAGCATTCAGCTGCTATTTTCGGCTGGTATTTCGTGAGAGCGTGGTCTTACTTTGGTTGAGCTGACCCATACGTTCTACAACCATAGTATAGCTGCAGCGTGGCTCTACCACGTTAAATACTAACGAATAACTTTATTGTAAGAAAGAGGCCACGGCCTGCGGTAAATAGGCGGTATACACACATATATAAACTCTCACACCTGTCCCCAAAACAGGTAGGACTTCCATCTGACGTGGTAGAGCCATGCTGCAGCTATATTAGTAGTATAGTTGTAGCACGAATGGGTCGTTTCGAGCGGGGAAGGACCACGCTCTCACAGAATACCAGCGTCAAATAGCAGTTTAACACTGCTGTGTTTGGTATGGTGAGTGTAGAGAACCAGAGACTCTTTCTACTGGAAAACAGGCATTCCATCTTAGTCCTCACGGGTGACAACTCATCAGCGTTTTGATTCTCAAACGAGGATAAACGTAAATGTCTATGGGTCACAGCAACCACTTACCATCAGGTGGACTGTGTGCTCATTTGTCACTCGATCCTATAAAAAAAAATATGAATTATGATCCTGAAATAACTCTTTTGCTTCTTTCACATTCATTTATCAACGCATACATGCTTATCAGTATAGGTCTCGGCGCGATAATACGGAGAGTAGGACTGTATGATAATTTAATTATAAGTTTTAGTTTTTTTTTTTATTATAGGTTTATAATATTGTATAGAATAAAATATGGTATATTTAGCTTAAATAAAAAAAAAACCGGGGCACCTGAGATTTTGAGTGAGATTGAGAGGTTCTATGGGCAGCTGTACACGTCATCGTTGGAGCCACACGCAAGTGTGAGTAACGATCCAAGAGCGAGTCTTATCCGACATTATTCCGATGATATCCCGGACGTCAGTCTGAGCGAGATTAGAATGGCTCTCCAGCACCTTAAAAACGGCAAGGCCCCAGGCCAGGATGGAATTACAGCGGAGCTTCTGAAAGCGGGTGGAAAACCGGTACATGAAGTCCTTCAGAAGCTCTTTAATTCCGTCCTCCATGGTGGCATTACACCGGAGGCGTGGAGCAGAAGTGCGGTGGTCTTGTTCTTCAAGAAAGGCGACAACGCTCTTTTGAAGAACTACAGACCGATTTCCCTTCTGAGCCGCGTCTACGTGCTGTTTTCGAGAGTCATTACGAATCGTCTCGCGCGCAGACTTGACGACTTCCAGCCTCCCGAACAAGCCGGTTTCCGAAAAGGCTTTAGCACCATAGACCACATACATACCCTTAGGCAAATTGTACAGAAGTCCGAAGAGTACAATTTGCCACTATGTCTGGCGTATGTGGACTATGAGAAAGCCTTTGATTCCGTCGAAATTTGGGCGGTGCTGCAGTCCCTTCAGCGATGCCAAGTTGACTGTCGGTATATCGAAGTGTTGAAGTGCTTGTACAGTAGGGCTACGATGGCTATCCGAGTACAGAACCAGAGTACGAAACCTATCCAATTGCAGAGAGGTGTAAGACAGGGTGACGTCATATCCCCGAAACTCTTCACCGCTGCATTGGAAGATGTTTTCAAGCTTCTGGACTGGAAAGGATACGGTATCAACATCAATGGCGAGTACATCACTCACCTTCGATTTGCCGACGATATAGTCCTTATGGCAGAATCGCTGGAGGACCTAACCACTATGCTCAATGACCTCAATAGTGTTTCCCAACGGATAGGTCTTAAGATGAACATGGACAAAACAAAGATCATGTTTAATGTCCATGTCACACCTATGCCGGTAGTTGTTGGGAACACTAAGCTCGAAGTTGTTGACGAGTATGTTTACCTGGGACAAATAGTCCGATTAGGTAAGTCCAACTTCGACCGAGAGGTCAATCGACGGATTCAACTCGGTTGGGCAGCGTTCGGGAAATTACGGCACATCTTCTCGTCAGGTATACCTCAAAACTTGAAAACGAGACTGTACACCCAGTGCGTGTTGCCAGTGATGACATACGGAACTGAGACGTGGTCCTTCACTGCTGGCCGGATGAGGAAGCTCAAGGTCGCTCAGCGAGCTATGGAGAGGGCTATGCTCGGAGTTTCTCTGCGTGATAAACTCAGAAATGAGGATATCCGCAGTAGAACCAGAGTGACCGACATAGCCCAACGGATTAGTAAGCTGAAGTGGCAATGGGCCGGCCATATAGCTCGAAGAACCGACAACCGATGGGGAAGAAAGGTTCTCGAGTGGCAGCCTCGTACCGGCAGGCGAAGTGTAGGGCGTCCCCCCACTAGATGGAGTGACGACCTGGTAAGATTTGCAGGAAGTCGATGGATGCAGGTGGCTCAGGACCGTGCTTTGTGGCATTCTTTGGGGGAGGCCTATGTTCAGCAGTGGACTTGTGAAGGGCTGTAATGATGATGATGATGAAAAAAAAAACTTGCAACAATATATACCGATACACTCGTAGCGTTGGCCGCTCCCCAGGCAGAACACCTTGCCCGGCGGGAGATCTCCCTTTTTCCTTCCACCTCGCCACACAAAAAAGTTATAGGTACTTTGACTTTTGGCCGTGTTCAATATATTAACAATTTGGTCGATACACTCGCGGTAACATAGCGGTAAGCATTATTTTTTTTTGCTAGATACAGATGTAGAAATGAATAAAAAAAGAATACTACTATGGCAAAGCCAAGATAAAGTTATGGCTCTCGATAGACACGGCAGCCCCAAATATGCAAAATATACCAGATGTTACTCACCGGTGTGACTGCGATAGATATAAAAACGTAAAGACATTTATTCTAACACTTACATCTATACACATGATAAATTACAATTAAAAAAACGACTTATTAACAAACAAATAAAAATAAGGGAATAGAAAAAAACGTATGTACGTACGACCATTATTTTATTTTATTATATGTGTATCATCATCATCATCATCATCATCATTACAGCCTTTCATAAGTCCACTGCTGAACATAGGCCCCAAGGATTGCCACAAAGGACGGTCCTGAGCCACCTGCATCCATCGACTTCCTGCATGTCTCACCAGGTCGTCACTCCATCTAGTGGGGGGTCGCCCTACGATTCGCCTACCGGTACGAGGCTGCCACTCGAGAATCTTTCTCCCCCATCGATTGTCAGTTCTACGAGATATATGGCCGGCCCTCTGCCACTTCAAGTTACTAATGCGTTGGGCTATGTCGGTTACTCTGGTGCTACTGCGGATATCCTCATTTCTAAGTTTATCACGGAGAGACACCCCGAGCATAGCCCTCTCCATAGCTCGCTGAGCGACCTTGAGCTTCCTAATACGGCCAGCAGTGAACGACCACGTCTAAGATCCGTAAGTTATCACTGACAACACGCACTGGTCGTATAATTTCGTTTTCAGGTTTTGAGGTATATCTAACGAGAAGGTTTGTCGTAGTTTCCCGAACGCTGTTCAGCCGAGTCGAATCTGTCAACTGACCTCTCGGTCGAAGTTGGACTTACCTAGTCGGACTATTTGTCCCAGGTAAACATAGTCGTCAACAACTTCGAGCTTAGTGCTCCCAACAACTAGGTCTTTGAGCATAGTGTTTAGGTCCTCCAGCGATTCTGCCATAAGGACTGTATCGTCGGCAAATCGAAGGTGAGTGATGTAATCGCCATTGATGTTAATACCGTATATTTTCCAGTCCAGTAGCTTGAAAACGTCTTCTAATGCAGCGGTTAAGAGTTTCGGGGATATAACTGTTTTACACCTCTCTGCAGTTGGATAGATTTCGTACCTACTCTGATTCTGTACTCGGATAGCCATCGTAGCTCTATTGTACAAACACTTCAGAACTTCGATATACCGACAGTCAACTTGGCACCGCTGAAGGGACTGCAGCACCGCCCAAATTTCGACGGAATCAAAGGCTTTTTCATAGTCCACATATGCAAGGCAAAGTGGCAGATTATACTCCTCTGTCTTCTGTACAATCTGCCGTGGGTATGTATGTGATCCATGGTACTGTAGTAGTGTTAACATGGAGGACGGAATTAAAGGATTACCTTACCTTACCTTACCTTACTAAAAGGATTCGTAGATGTTTGTTTTCTAGCTCCTAAGATCAGCTGAAAATTATTACGTCTGCAAGGTCTACTAATTCATTCGATCGCCAATTATGTTAGTCGATCGTCGCGTATTGCATTGTGTCTTGGGGAAGAACATATCTGGATTGTATGATACATATTGAACGTGCATAATGAGCTTATCTCGGAGCGACGTTATAAACGTTACAGGTATTCTCTACCTTTCGAGATTACTCTAATGCAAAAAATACTCTTTCTCCGGTAATTACTTGTTCTACAATTTATATTGTTCATCCATGATAAAACTACATATTATTATGATGCCATTTGCCTAGCAAAGTAAGACGAATGATGTATTTCAAACAACAGATATTTTAAATCACCGTTTGATAAAGGTTGACTTCAATTTTGAATTTGACAGGGTAGTCGGAATACCGATTCCGCTTTCTCTCAATAGCCAATATCTTATTACCGTTGGGTTTATTGTTTTCAATTCGCTGTCATTTTGAGGTATGGTTATTGGAATAAATTAATATTCTATTCTATTTATGAAGTGTTTTGTATTTCTATAAGATTCTATAAGATTTTTTGTTGTCCCCAATTGGACGAACAATCTTTTAAATTGAAAAATTTAAAAATAATTTATTCGACAACAAGGAAGTGTAAATTGTTACAGTGTTATAGTTGAGACCCCTTTAATATTTTTGCCAGAAAACACACTTCCATAGTCTTATTTCAATAAAAACTTATTACAGTTTAATTATTTTTTATACAACAAAAAGGTTTCCTTTATTTAGTAGGTATAAAATAGAGAAACACATAAATACAAAAAAAAATTGACGCGCATTAAGATATAACATATTTAGAGCTGAAGGTTCGGAATCATTTTCAATTTTACAAATTTATTTCTTAATAGTCTCTCTCTAGTACTGTCTTAAGTTTCAATTTTACCAAAGAACCCTCGAACTAATTTCGCTTAGCTTAATGTCGGTGGAAACATTAAACGAGTTACTGGAAAACATTTTGCGGAACTCATAAACGAACTTTCCGTCAAAGTGGAATTATAAAGTTTGCTATTTAAGAAAAATATTTGCCAAGCTTGCGGCCGCCACAACGCTGTCAGTTCCAGTTCGTGTTAGGGAAGTTTATGCGAAGTCAAATCAAATGTTTATCTTAATCTTGTAGAGTTATTTGTATGCGGCGCTTGATTTTTGTTTGCGCAAAAATAATAACTTCTAATTTTTCTGCACGTAAAATTTCACTATGTCATATGCCTTTCCCGCTGTAGGGAGGATATGCATTAACCGTCACACTTAGTAGACGGATTGACAATATTGCCACACGATCATTGATAAGGTCAAGGTGATCCATTCTTTTTTTGGCTACAATGGGGCTGATGCGTGGTGTGTAAAAATGCGTTAAATTGTATGTCTATTTATCCTCATTATCATCATCACCATCAACATCATCAACACCACCACCAAGCAATGAAATTGCTCCCTATTTATGTGAAATTTAAGTGACAATCAGGCGAACGGTCGCAGTAAGTGGTTAGAAATAACTAAGACTGTGTTGCCCGCTCTCATTGACTCTTAGGCATAATAGACTGATACTACTAACTACCAGTTAGTAGTATCCCTCTCTTAAATTGGTTTTTGTAATAGCTAGCACGCCCAGCTTGGTGAATTAGGGAAAATGTGGCATGTATTTCTCATCATACAGTTTGCTCATTCTTAAAGAATCTTATCCAGCTGTACAAAAATAAGAAATATTTACTATTACAGCCTCCTGTATATTGTCACTCGTATAAGGTTTGGTCTAGGTGTAGGTTCTAAAGCACAACGATATTCATATCGTTGTGCTTTAGAACCTTTTGTCAAAGACCCAATTATTATATTAATCACATGCCTTTCCCAATTCCACTGCTGAATATAGGTCTCCCCGGTAATGCCTCAAAGCACGGTTCTGAGCCGCCCGCATCTATCTACTTCCTGCATCTCTTACCAGGTCGTCACTATATCTATCTCCCTAAATTTGATTTACCGGTACGAGGCAGCCACTTCAGAACCTTTTTCCCCATTGATTGTCAGACTTTCGAGCTATATAGTTCGCCCGTTGCCACTTCAGCTTACTGATCCGTTGGGCTATATCCGTAATTCTGGTTCTATTGCAAATATCCCAATTCCATCTTAGTTCTTAGGGGTGATACTGCATCTGCGTTTTGATGCTTAACCGAGGAAAACTGTACAACAGTAACAGTACTACAGTAAAACAGTAGTAGCTACAGTATTCACTTACCGTCGGGTGGACTGCGTGCTCGTTTGTCACACTTATTCTATACAGAAAAAAATATTGGTAAATTAATATAATCAGTAAATCTTTTGAATTATCAAAATTAAAAAATACAATAGCAAACAAAAAATATTTCTATAATATTTTATCTATTTGTTGCAATACATTCTCGCATTGAATGAAAACAACTCCAAACTAATAATTCTTTAAAACACTGCCCTCCACAGTTATTTGAAGGCAAATAAATGACATAAAAGCCTTTAATTTTGTGTAATATATTATTTTACCACTTAATATACATAATGTTGACTAGTTAATAAGTATACGTCAGGCTGCCGGCCTCACACGGTACAGTAACTGGGCTGCGTCACTCGCTGCCGTTCAGCCCACAAATTCTCATGGTGAGCGGCACCATAACGTACGTTTTGCGTAGATGGAAAATGACATGAAAACTAAAGTATTTGGTCTTCAGTGGAACCCAAATTCATATAATTTACTTTCAGTGTTCAAATTGCCTCTAACAAACGTACTGTAGCCGGTGGAATGAAAAGGGGAGATCTCCCTCCGCGCAAGGTGTTCTGCCCGGGGAGCGGCCAACGCTCCGAATGGTAATTCGGACCTATTCTATATATACTGCTTTAACTTCAGAACTTTTCTAGCGTGATATAGGTTTCGGTGTTTCGCTTGTGGTGCAATGACAGCGCCGCCACATCACACCCCTGCTCAGACCGGATGTCGATAGTGCAGGCCGATTGCCGGTGCGTCCTTAATGCCGGTGGGGAATGCATGCTGTGCGCGTAAGGGCAAGTGACGCCGGTGCGAACAATATACCGGTGTGTAATGCATGCCATACTACGCACTTGCAGTGATGCCCGGTGAGAACGATGAGCTGGAGCAAGTGCCAGGGATTGCCTTGTAGTCTGCGGTGAGTCGAGAAGAAGGCAAGTAATCTGCGAGAGTGCCGTGAAGCAGAGGCGACCAGTAAGGCTCAGAGCCGTGTCGACCACTGTAACACAGAGAGTAGCTTGAAGGAACAGGAAGTATTAATATTCCAGTGCTGCGAGTGTGAAGACTGCAGACAATATCTACTCGGGAGCGAATGAATGGGGTACTTGAGGACGATGATGAAGGTTTTGAAATTGTAGTTTCCGAAGGTTGTTGGTTGCGTGACTTGCATGTTCATATCACGTCGGGTGATCACCACTGTGGCGGATAGAAGGAAAAGAGTAAGAGAAGACTCCGAGTGGTAGTTCGGAGCTATTCTATATATACTGCTTTAGCTTCGGAACTTTGTTAGCGCGATTTAGGCTTCGATCTGTTCCGCTTGTGGCGCGACGACAGCGCCACCACAGGTCTAAGCATTCAGTTCTTCCAGAAATTGCTAGAATTTATGACACAGTTAGCTTAAATCGCCAGTCACCATCTTTGCTAAATATTTAATCCAGTTGTTGTGGATAATGCGTGTAGATTGGGATGTTCAACTACTCCAAGATATAATAAAATCATGGTCCAGTTTTACTAACGAGCTCTCAATCTTATCGAAAGTTATTTTTCCACGTCATGTATTTACCCACACTCATTCAGTACAACTTCACAGCTTCTCAGATGCAACCGAGAAAACGTATGCCACATGTGTCTATCTTCGCGTGCAGGGAACCATGGGTGCAGTGGATACTTACCTTCTTCTAGCTAAAACACGCGTAGCGCCTACTAAACGTAAGTCCATACCGCATCTAGAAATCATGGCGGCCCTATTATTATCTAGATTAATGAAAGCTGCCTTAAATATTTATGAGAATCGTATACCTCGCGATCAGATATACGCGTGGTCGGATTCATTTGTGATACTAGCGTGGTTGCGTTCTTCGCCACACGAGTGGAAAATCTTTGTTTTTAATCGCATAAAATAAATTATACGTAATATAAGTACTGCCGTCGGCAGCATGTTCCTTCTGTAGACAATAAGAAAGAAGAAAAACGTAACATTGTAATTGTTTCCAATCCATGTACATCATTCCTGGGTAAACTGGTTTATGTCACTGCTTTATTATTCCGTTTCTATAAAAATGTAAGAAGATCCAAACTCCTCTTTTTAAAAACATTTTCGTAACCAAGATAAAGTTTACTTTGAATCCTTTATATTTCTTATACAACATTCCGTTTTTCGTGATGATATTTACAACCTTTCTAAAGGAAAACTCTTGTCAAATCAATTAAGACGTTTCAATCTCTTTATTGACTCAAAAAATTTCTTCGCTTAGATGGGAGGATACATAAGTCCCTTTTACCATATCATTCAAAACACGAATTAATCTTACCAAAAAACATACATTAATGATTCTAATTATTAATTACACTCACGTATCTCACTTGCATGCCGATGCGTAAAGTACTCAATACATACTTCTACAAAAATATTGGATCTTATCCGGGCGTGACGTCATACGGCAATGTATTCGCTGCGTCCGTTGTTTTCGAGCACGTCCCGTGCGCCCGCCACTCAGCATGGCTCCATTGCCTGCCTCACGTTTGCGACCCGAACGTTCCTTTCTTAAAACCGCTGTAGATTTCGTTGGTCCTTTCTACGTTCGAGCTAATAAAGAGCGAAATGCAAAAATAGCAAAATGTTACGTCTGTGTACTCGTATGTATATTCGTTAAGACCATACACCTCAAAATAGTTTCGGAACTTTCAACAGAGGGTTTCTTAGGAGCACTACGATGCTTCACGTTACGCTGAGGTCTATGCAAGGATATTGCATGCCTAGCGCATAGCGCCTAAAAATCAAGATTCCAAGGTTTTGTCGCATTAAATCGTATGTAACAATCATATTGAACATATAAATAATATAAAAAGCACATTGTCAGAAAGACAAATGATTGTTGAACTTATTAATATATTTTTTTAAATCGATTAATTGCTATTTTAACATAAAAAAGTGGTTTTGGTGGCGCATGGTGCAGATTTATCAAGTCGGCATGGAGTGGTAAGCGCGATAACTTTTGAAAATATTAATTGTTTAAGTCAATATATATTTAATCTCCTTATCTATCATGTGGAAAGTCATGGAATGTAAATGGCACTTTAATTTTGTTTCGTTTACTTATAATTAATTTTTTTGACTACGAAATGTCGAAATCTTTTCGTAATTTTTATTAAAAAAAATATTAATAAGTTCAACAATCATTTATCTTTCTGAAAATGTGCTTTTTATATTATTTTTATGTTCACAATGACATCTGACATGACAGTATGACAAACCGTTGGAATCTTGTTTTTCGGCGCTGGTAGAACATACCTAGGCGCTTTGCGCTTACGGCATGCAATAGTGGACACATTTAGCCAGAAGATACACACCGGGCCCGGTATACTTCGGGCAGCTCAAAAATTACCCAGGTGAGTGTTTGTCAGGTCTTATGTGTACATAAAAATTATATATATGTTGTTAATTATATATATATATATATATATATATGCTGTTATTGTTCATGTATTTTTTGAATGACTTGACCGATTGAGGTCATATTCATATGATATATTTGTTTTGTCAAGTTAATGGTTCATAACTATGCTAGCATCTGATAGGTGGCGCTGTAGTCAAGTTATTAATAAATTTTATTTTAATTATGAACCTAAATGACTTATACTCACAATATTAATTTCATTTAGTTTGCCTCCGTCTTTGTACTAGTAATCGTTAACACGATTGCTGGTAATAAGATCCTTTTTATATAAGAAGTTATTCTGTCAAGAAATTCTCATTAACAGCTCGAAGTCGGGGAGATGGCGTTGTTTCTTCCCCCTCACTTCGGACAGCACGTATTGGTCCTGTGCCTGATCTCTGTCCGGTCGTGTCAGATTACCGTTCCATCGGATTTTGACAAGGGTGAAGAAATAGAGGGTGAACCTGTGCTTCTGCATACACTTGGACACAATAATGCTATCTTGCGCAGACGGCTCGTCTCCGTTGAGACTGGCCACCGTGTCGATATTCGGACTGGAGGACATTATTATTATTATTAATTTTGTTTAGTTCCAATAAAGAAAATGACAAAATCTAGACCCGATAGTTGGCGCTGCAGTCGTATTAATATATATGTTATTATTTACTATTTAATAAATGTTATATTATTTACACTATAAAAAGATTTAAATGAATTAGGGTTGAAATTCATCGCGCCACCACGAAAAGGCAGAACAACGTCTGTCGGTTCATGGTTCAATTGGATTTCATGGGTTTTAAGTTTTTTTGCGTGAAACCCTCATTCTTTTCCTAAAAGTTACTTCTTATAACATGAGATATCTGCCAGTGAATGTCCCGTCAAAATCGGTCCAGCCATTCTAGTGTTTTGTTATAAGTACCGTATATACTTTCAAATGCATTTAGTAAAAAGAAGTTATTTTGACATTACAAACAGACATTTAAATTTTATTTATTTGTATAGAGTATAGACGTATATATGAGATTTTTAGAACGAAATCAACGTATATGTTTTTGGGCATATCACTATTTTTTTCTAAAACTGAAGTAACAAATTAACGAACTCACAGTCGAACTGATGGTAAGTATTTACTGTAGTCTGGCTGACTGAATCTGACGGCTGCAGTTGGTAGTCACCTTTGAACAAATAAAACCAGAGTGTTGCCACCACTAAAAACTAAGACGGAAAACCTCACAACCTATTATTATGCTGGCTCTCTATACCCATTACCGGAATACAACAGCGCAAGCAGTACTATTGAACAGAAACAGGTAAGAAGGCGGCCTTCACAAACGGACTTCTAAACAGTAAAAGACTCCTACTACCTATATTTTATTTATTTACTCTTTCACGCACAAAGTTGTACATATGGCGGACTTAATGCCATAGCGCATTCTCTCCCAGTCAACCATTAGGCTAAACAGAGATAGACAAACAAGAGTTGGTGCAGTAGTAATCCAAATAAAAAGGGCTAAAAAATATTGTATGTATATATAAATATACATATACACACATACTTACATATCATGTGAATATACTTTAGTACACACAATTTATACATATTTAAATACATATATACACATACGGAGGGGCGCACTTAAATGATCGGGAATAAAATATTTCGGATTGAGTTACAATAAGACCTTTTTTAGAATTTGAATACTGGCCTTTTAATATCTTAATTACAAGGTTTAGAGATTTAGAATCTTAAAAACAAATAAAAAAATCCTTAAAAACATAAACTATGTTGGTTTAAGGTTGACACGTCGTTAACAGAAATGGAACATTTCCGTGCCATAATTTATCAAAATTTTTGTCGCGGCTTATCTCAAGATAAATATCTCAGCGAACTTGTTTCAATTCATGATGTTGAAGTCAAACGAAAATATACCGCTGGTATGCCGAGTTCCGACGCAGTCGTGTTTCGCTCAGTACTGTTTCTTCTGCAAGTCGACCAAGAACAGCGGTCACGCCTGAAAACATCGTAACTGTGCGAACTATTATATTAGATTTTTTTGTCCGAAGAGCAAAAGGCGGCTCGTGTAGATTGGTGCCGGAATACTCTGCAACGTTTCAACGGAGGGAAGTCAAATACCGTTTATAATATTGTCTCAGGTGACGAATTATGGATTTATTCAAACGAACCTGAAAGAAAACATTAGTCACCAGTTTGGGTCTTCGAAGGCGAGGTAAAACCAACGAAAGTGATTCGATCCCGCAGCGTGTCAAAGAAAATGGTTGCTACGTTTGTCTCGAAAAAGGGGCATATTGCTACAATTCCTTTACAGGAACAAAGAACGGTTACCGCTGAGTGGTATATCACTGTTTTTTGCCAGAAATGATAGCTGAACTCCGAAAAAATAACCCGAAACGTCGCATCATCTTACATCACGATAATGCGAGCTCCCATACGGCTCGGAACAGAAATGATTTCTTGAAGCAGGGAAACGTTGAGCTGATGAACCATCCTCCGTACAGTCCTGACCTGAGCGCAAACTATTTCTTTACATTCTCTAGAATGAAAGATTTACTACGCGGTCAACGGTTTGAAGACTCCGAAGCAGCTATGGAAGCGTCCAAATCAGCCATTTTGTCAACATCAACTTCATACTGGAATTACTGTTTTAATGATTGGTTTGCACACATGGAAAAGTACATTAAGTAGAACGGAGAATACTACGAAAAACAATAAAATACAATTTAGCTATACCGTGCATGTGGTATTTCTTATTCTCGATCATTTCAGTGTGCCCCACGTATACATGCATACAGTACATATCTACACAGTACATATAACTATTATCTCTGTCAGAACAAATGTTAAATATACATACGTGTATGAAAATAAGAGCTGTGTTAGTTCAAACTTGCAACGATTTTATCATATCCCCATATGATAAAATCGTTGCAAGTTATATATATATATATATATATATATATATATATATATATATATATATGTTTCCTGGGGATATATATATATATATCCCCAGGAAACATTTCTTCATATTACATTTTAGCCTTATGTATAGTATTGTATTTGTGTGGTGTAGCGACTATTCACCACTCCATCTTAGTTGTTAGCTTTTTAAGTAAGGGAAATTTCTTGAAGATTTATGGCCTTCCGGAGTAGTGAGCCTAATTGGGAGTATTCCTGTTTCAACTAGGATTCTACTGGTTTTGTACCACACCCATACCTTTTTTTCTGACAAGCAGATATTAATTGAGTTACCAAAAGCTAGTCACACGACCATACTTGTTGTTTTTACCACGTTCATTTAATATTATTATTATTAATATTTAATTTTATTATTGGGGTTATCTATAAAGTTTTCTCATCTGGTTGGGCTGTTCAAATATATAATTATAAACGAAATATATAAACATACATAAATATCAATAAAATAGTATAAATACATAAAAAATACATAAATATATATAAAAAAAACCCAACCAGATGGAAGCCCTCGGCAGGGGAGACCAAACGGCCGAGGGTTAGGGGGAAAGGGAAAGAATTAATATTATTATTATAGATGATAATAACCCCTGGAAATGAGGTGATCGCTACCAGGCTATTTCTAATTTGTTGTGTTATTAATTTGTGTAACATACATGATTGTAAGCAGTTATTTAAAAAAAAAGTCCCGCTGGGTTTCTTGTTGGTTCTTCCCAGGACAGAGGTTTTTTTCGAACCAGTGGTAATTATACAAAAGAGTGACTTTCAATAAGTATTACTTATAATCTATATTGAATAAAAAAGTTTCTGTTTCTGTTTCTGTTTTTATAAAAATAAACTGCGACTTTACTTAAGAAATTCGAAAGAAAATATGTTAGATAATTTTAACCAAATAAAATGTTCAGCATGATTGTTTTTCAATACTTTCCCAAAAACGGAATGCTATTTATAAAAGCCAGTACAAGAGCGAATACTGGAGCGCACAAGGCAATCGTATATCGTGAACAAAGTAATTTTAAGTTCTCAAGTAGCGTTCCACTATCTTTACAAGTTGTGCAAAATAAACTGTCTCAATATAATAAAATTTGGAGATATTTTTCTGATATCAATATTGAATTTTATGATTTACAGACTCAGTGTTTAGTGGTGAAGAAGGTGATAACTGATGATCTCATCCTGGTAGAGCTTCGATCACGGTAACAACTGCCTACTTGCTGGGTTCTGTAAAGCGTCCAAAGCGTGGGAAATTATAAAAGTTATGTTTAAAATAAAAAATAATAATTTTAGCAATGATATTAACACACGTGGTAGAGCATTTTTATTCGTAATCAAGGATAGATGTAGATGTCTATGGGCCACCATTGCTATCAGGTGGACTATGTGCTCGTTTGTCACCCTATCCTATAAAAAATGAAGTGAAGTGAAATTGATTTATCAATGATTCCAGATCAAAGTCTTAGTAAGCAAATTGACACGTAACTATACTTTCTGCATCATAAAAGAGTCGTGTGAAACAGCGATTAAGTTTATCTTTGTGAAGAACATATTACTCCCGAACTAGGAAAGTGACAAATCGCCTGGCAATTGTTCAATTCTGTTTCCGACACTAATGTTCATATAATTCAGATTCTTAGAAATTGTTTGAAAACTTACTCCTTATAAAGATTTTATCAAGCTTATAAATATTCACATTGAGCATTAGTTCTAGAGCTATGTTTTATCTAATAAAAATAAAAGAAGTTGCGCCACTCGAGGAGTTACATGTTCATAGGAGCTCAATCGCCTGTTGGTAAGTGGTAATGCAGCGGAAGAAGGTAAATTGCACATGGTATCCCCGAGTCTTTTAGGCAGAATCATTGTTAGGGTAAGGGCTAAGGAGTGCTAAAGCAACGCATCTTGTTTTATAAAGGAGGACAAAAAACAAAAAAATGTTGGAAGGTAGAACGAGCAAAGGCTCACTTCAAGTTGAAATAAGAGCTCTACCAACTTTGCTCCTTGTTTCTTGTGGTGCGGTGCGTACTCATATTAGTTACCCTTTTTTAAAATGCCGCTAATTCTTGGAATGTAATATCTTGTGCAGGTAGTTTCTAGTTTAATTTAATTACAATGTAACTGAATGCATTCATTTTAAAGACTGTTATAGATAAGGAAAAGTGGGAACTCCTGAAATAAATTTCATTTATGTTTGTAATCTTTAAGAAATAAAGCATTTATTTGCTACTAGCTGTTCCCCGTGACTTTGATCGCGTGTAAGGGTTTTTATGTTTTTACGCGGAACCCTAATTCTTTTTCTAAAATAAAAGTAGCCCTAGTTACTCCTTATGAAATCAGCTATCTGCCAGTGAAAGTCCCGTCAAAATCGGTCCAGTTGTTTCATAGATAAGCCGGAACAAACAGACAGACAGACAGACAAAAATTTTAAAAATTGTATTTTAGTTATAAGTACCATATTTACTTTCATATGAATTTAGTGAAAAACTGTAATTTTGACATAACAAACAGACACTTCAATTTTATTTATTTTTATAGATTCATTAATACGTAAAAGTGCAACTTAAAAACGTGAAGTTAAATAGATTTAAGAGATTATTTTTTTTTTGAATTTATGTAGCACTAGTGATTCCTTATGTTCACGTGAATGCTACATGTTTAAAAAAAATATTTTTTTTTACGGATTTTATCGTGTATACTAACTTATTTTTTTTTAACTTATTTTATTACCCCGATGAGGAGTGGAGGAAATGTATGAGGATATCTCTAGAGCCATGCATTCCTCCAAAACTCAATATACGGTGTTAATGGGAGACTTCAATGCAAAACTAGGCACAAGAGAGAACGGTGAGCTGAAAGTAGGAAAATTTGGAATAGGGCAACGGAACCCAAGGGGACAGCAGCTGGCCGACTTCATGGAGAAAGATGCTTTATGATGAACTCTTTCTTCCAGAAGCGGCCCCACAGGAAGTGGACCTGGTCGAGCCCCGACGGTTCGACAAAAAATGAGATTGACTTCATTATGACGACCAGACGACGACTGTTCAGTGATGTCTCCGTGATCGTGAGGGTGAAAACTGGTAGCGATCACCGAATGGTTAGAGGCACACTCAAGCTAAACGTTAAGTTGGAGAGGTCTCGTCTAATGAAGTCAACGCTCCGTCCCCCTCGTGCTCTGTTCCAAAGTCCCGAAACCTTTCAGCTCGAGTTACAAAACCGTTTTTAGTGCCTAGAAGACTGCAATGAAGTGGACGATATGAATGACAAGCTCGTAGAAACTGTCCATGCGGTCGGAGCTAAATTCTGCAAGACCCGCCGCAGAAGAACACAAAAACTCTCCGATCACACTCTTAATCTCATGGCTGTTAGACGGGAGATGAAGCTATATTCTTCAACAGACTTGACAGCATACAGGCATCTGAACAGACAGATCTCCAAATGCATGCGGCTGGACTTACGCAACTTCAATACAGCTCGTATTGAAGAAGCGATCGAGCGGAACCAAGGCTCCAAAGTCTTTGCCAGAGATCTGTCTGCCAGAAAGAGCCACCTGTCAAAGCTGAAGACAGAGTGTGGCAGCATCGTTTCCGGGACACCTGAGATTTTGAGTGCGATTGAGAGGTTCTATGGGCAGCTGTACACGTCATCGTTGGAGCCACACGCAAGTGTGAGTAACGATCCAAGAGCGAGTCTCATCCGACACTATTCCGAAGATATCCCGGACGTCAGTCTGAGCGAGATTAGAATGGCTCTCCAGCACCTTAAAAACGGTAAGGCCCCAGGCGAGGATGGAATTACAGCGGAGCTTCTGAAAGCGGGTGGAAGACCGGTACTTGAAGTCCTTCAGAAGCTCTTTAATTCCGTCCTCCATGGTGGCATTACACCGGAGGCGTGGAGCAGAAGTGCGGTGGTCTTGTTCTTCAAGAAAGGTGACAACGCTCTCTTGAAGAACTACAGACCGATTTCCCTTCTGAATTCTTCTACGTGCTGTTTTCGAGAGTCATTACGAATGGTCTCGCGCGCAGACTTGACGACTTCCAGCCTCCCGAACAAGCCGGTTTCCGAAAGGGCTTTAGCACCATAGACCACATACATACCCTTCGGCAAATTGTACAGACTTCTGTACAATTTGCCACTATGTATGGCGTATGTGGAATATGAGAAAGCCTTTGATTCCGTCGAAATTTGGGCGGTGCTGCAGTCCCTTCAGCGATGCCAAGTTGACTGTCGGTATATCGAAGTGTTGAAGTGCTTGTACAGTAGGGCTACGATGGCTATCCGAGTACAGAACCAGAGTACGAAACCTATCCAATTGCAGAGAGGTGTAAGACAGGGTGACGTCATATCCCCGAAACTCTTCACCGCTGCATTGGAAGACGTTTTCAAGCTTCTGGACTGGAAAGGATACGGTATCAACATCAATGGCGAGTACATCACTCACCTTCGATTTGCCGACGATATAGTCCTTATGGCAGAATCGCTGGAGGACCTAAGCACTATGCTCAATGACTTCGATAGTGTTTCCCAACGGATAGGTCTTAAGATGAACATGGACAAAACAAAGATCATGTTCAATGTCCATGTCACACCTATGCCGGTAGTTTTTGGGAGCACTAAGCTCGAAGTTGTTGACGAGTATGTTTACCTGGGACAAATAGTCCGACTAGGTAAGTCCAACTTCGACCGAGAGGTCAATCGACGGATTCAACTCGGCTGGGCAGCGTTCGGGAAGCTACGACACATCTTCTCGTCAGACATACCTCAAAACCTGAAAACGAAATTGTACAACCAGTGCGTGTTGCCAGTGATGACTTATGGAACTGAGACGTGGTCCTTCACTGCTGGCCGTATGAGGAAGCTCAAGGTCGCTCAGCGAGCTATGGAGAGGGCTATGCTGGGAGTTTCTCTGCGTGATAAACTTAGGAATGAGGATATCCGCAGTAGAACCAGAGTAACCGACATAGCCCAACGGATTAGTAAGCTGAAGTGGCAGTGGGCCGGCCATATAGCTTGAAGAACCGACAACCGATGGGGAAGAAAGGTTCTCGAGTGGCAGCCTCGTACCGGTAGGCGAAGTGTAGGGCGTCCCCCCACGAGATGGAGTGACGACCTGGTAAGACATGCAGGAAGTCGATGGATGCAGGTGGCTCAGGACCGTGCTTTGTGGCATTCTTTGGGGGAGGCCTATGTTCAGCAGTGGACTTGTGAAGGGCTGTAATGATGATGATGAAGATGACTAACTTATTTTACATGCTCGAAGTTCAGAGCTATTTGCTGGTGCTGTAAAGTGCTCGAAAGTTGGGAAACTTATGTTTTAGAATTAAAAACAAGTTAAAAATAAGTATTATTAAACTCGGTAAAATCTGTAAAAGTAGTCTTATTCGATTTTGTAGCACTATTCTTATTGCTAGATCTTATTTTAATGTTAGATGAGTATCAATTTATTGTTTTCAGTTTATGAATACCCATGTTATATGCATGTGGAGTTCACCTATATGTAATTGCAGCACTTTTGTTATTACTTTAGGTAATTGTATAATATAATTTGTTGGTAAACCGAATAGACATAACAAAATAAAGACTTTCACTTACATTTATTTAACTTTGGCTGGACCGAACATCTGGTAAAATTACGAATTCACAAAGAAGTTAAAACTAATCGAAACTCTTGTCAGACAGCAAAAATATTTGTTACTCCGCAGGCGGTAAGGTGTTGCTTTGTTAGTTTTTAATATTCAACGAAACTTTTCGACAGAAAAATATGACATGACGTCAGATCTCAAAAAAAATCATTTCGGTTTTCGAAATTTCTTATCCAACTTTACTTCATTTTGTTATGGGAAAAACGGATTGCTTTTATGAAAAAATAAAGTTTACTTAATACGTAGACCAAAGAAACAAATTTATGGATCTTTAGACTTATAATGAATCCAAATAATATTGGAAAATTCAAAAATTTGCATGTCGATCACTCACATTAACAAATCAAAAGACAATGCATGTTTCTTTTAGCAAAATGAAGTGTATGTGACATAGTAGCACATAGTTCAAACAGATTGTAAGTGTATACTGTGACCAATAGAAATCTACATCTACCCTACGTCATATATATAGGACAAGGATATGGGATGACTCGTATTCAGTAAAAAGGGTTCCCATTGTTCTACACTCACCATACAAACCACATCAATTAAACTGTTTCCCCGGTAGAGCCAACCCATTTGTGCTGCAACTATAATATAGCTGCAGCGTGGCTCTACCACGTGAAATTGGCACACATTTACAAATTACTATGAACACAGAGACGGCATCAAATATTTCACGAACAAAGTTTCATTACCTTCAAGTTGAATACTTAATTCGTTCCTTTGATTTGTTGAATTTGTGATCATTTCGAGATCTGCGAGTTCCTTAAAGTATATGAAAATTGTCTGGAAAGTTTCTTGGTTTATTTAATTAAGTACATAGCTGCATTTTACTTATGACATTTGTTATTTTTTTATCACGAATATTCCTTTTCAGCTCCATTACAAGTCAATTGCTGACATAATCCTTCTCATAAATTGCCAAATAGGAAGGATACTTGCCAAAGTTGCCACGCTTGGCAGGTGGGTCGAAAATCGAAGTTTTTATTGTTATTGCTATCAAGAATATGCTGCTGTTAGTCTCTTCTTCATTTCCTATCACCTACAACTCTTGTTTAATTTTCATTTCGGCATCCACAGGATGATGGGGTAGTGAATTACAAGACATTTTAGAACTTTTATGAATATTTATAGTTATTTAAATTTTTTCTTAATCCAATTCAATAACATTCCGTTCATATTATCGAAAAATATTTTCCCTGCGTATAAACTATAATTTTTATATGATTTGTACTTGCAATTGTTGAAACTCCAGCTTAATTTTTGTGATTTGGATAAACACGCAACAAAATAACACATTTTATTGCGGTTATATTTGCATAATATGTTTGTTATTCTTACACACTCTGATGATGCCGAGAGGCAAAAACCGTCGGTTTTTATAATTAGTAAGTTAATAATTTACAATGAATATTGTAAAACAATCCAAATCACAAAAATATATTTTTTATATTTCGAATAATGTAAAGTATTTTAGAATTTATTATTTATTTTTCTATATAATACAGTATTAAGCATCAACGTGTAAAGGTTTACCTTCTTATGCACTAGTTTTTTTAGCACTGCACAAACTGCTGGAACCAAGATTTTTTTTACACACGAACAGTTGTTACTACATACGTCACTATGTCCACAATTGCCGATATTTCCAGAAGTCAGGAGTCTTTGGAAGCGCTCATCACCCGTAAAATGGCAGATTTTGAATCAAAACTCAACTCCAGCACTTCCAAGAGTAGCAATGTAGACAGGATCAGCGAGGACTATACCGCTTTTCAGAGTTACGTCAAGGATATGTTTAACCTTCTTCGCCAGCAAATTGCAGAAGTCAGTCGCTCGCTTGACATTATAGAAACAAGGCATCGCAGGAAATTCCTTTTAATGGGCGGTATCCCTGAAAAACCAGGCGAAGATTTATCCGAAGTCGTGATCAAAATTTTTCACGAAAATCTAGGTCTTAAAGATATAGCACCATCTTGTCTTCGAGCAGCATACAGACTTGGCCCGGTCAAATTACACCATACTCGTCCTATATTAATGCGCTTCACAGATATGTCACTGCGCTCAACTGTTTGGTTTAAAAAAACAATGTTAAAAGGCACCTCGTTTAAATTATCGGAATTCCTTACAAAATACAGGCAAGACTTATTTTTTCAAGCCCGTAAGCATTTTGGAATTAAAAAAGTCTGGTCATTTGAGGGCAACATAAGCGTTAGACTGCCTGATGGGTCTCGACGTCACATCTTTAGCGCTAATGACCTGGATGCACTACTGCGCGATCTTCATAAAGCTGGGTGCAACGAGGAGCCGGAACAAGTGAAGGCAGGAACTAGTAGTGTAGTTTCCCGTAGCGAGCAGCCAAGGACCCGACGAGCATTCAAAAATAAGTAAACATTCTCGGGATAGTGGTAATACTTTGTTTACACTTCGACGGCTTATTAATTACTACTACTGCTGTGTGTACTGTGTACGTCACTGAGCGCTTTTGTATTCGATCCTTTTGTTCTCCGCAACCGGTTATTGGGCTGATTTGCGACACAAGTAATAGTACAGACTAATCTGAACCTTAAATCTCGTGAAATTACGCATTAGAGTATTTTTTTTCTCGTTTAAATTACCACTTCTCGTAGTGATTAACATATGTTTTTTTTTTCCTTCTTTTTCAATACGTACGAGTTTTGTTGTCTACGCAATTGTAAATAATTAAAATTAGATACTTTCTTGTAGTAAGTATTACTTGTTGTTTTCGTGTAATATTTTAATTTTTCTTTTTGTAAACAGTTTACCGGCGCGTTTGTTTGCAGTGCAATTATCAGTTAATAGGGTTTTTTTTTTCTATATTTTTAGACATATATCATAAGTATAATCATATATTATGACAGATTCTGATACCAATGAACTATTTCTCTCTGCTGATTCAGATTCTTCTTTCTTTTCACTAAATGACTCTTTTTCGGAACCTACTACTCTTCGTTATCTGCTTACTCAAAAGTTTCATGGTTTGACTAATAACTTTAACGTTTGTTACATTAACGCTCAGAGCATTCCGCAACATTATAATGAACTTGTTGATACTTTTCATAATCAGTCTATTTCTGCGATACTTGTTTCGGAAAGCTGGTTAAAACCTACCTTACCGTCCACCTCCTTTGGAATACCTGGTTTTGTCCTCTTAAGAAATGACCGTACGGGCAAAAGAGGTGGTGGTGTAGCGGTATACTTACGTAATGGTATACCCTATAAAAATTATTTGCTTCTTCATCTGTTTATTCTGGTACAATAGAATACATGTTCTTGGAGATTACCATCAGTGGGACTAAGACTGTTCTCGGTGCAATTTACTGTCCACCAGGAGTTAATTATTTTTGTGACCTTGAATCGGCTCTTTTTTCTATTGGCTCTGATTATCAGCACTTTATTATAATGGGAGACTTCAATACCGATATTCTCTGTAACTCAGCGAGGTCACGTGAATTGTATACAGTTATGAACTCCTTTAATTTGTCACTTCTTCCTCTCGACCCCACACACTACAATCTTGATACTGCTGATTCTTTAATAGATTTAATAGTGGTCGCTTCTGAAGACCATGTCGTTGGCCACGGTCAACTCTCCGCCCCTGGGTTTTCGCAGCACGATTTACTGTATATTTCTTATAGGATTAAATGTCCTAAGGTCAATCATGTGACGGTGCATCTGCGTAATCTAGCGAGACTTAATGTTGAAGAACTTCAGCAAGGTGCTTGTAGTATAGATTGGAGTGATACTTTCAGTGTGGAGAGTGTTGACGAAAAAGTAGCTCTTTTTAATTCAAATATACAGAAGTTGTTTGATAAACACGCTCCTCCACACAAAGTCAGACTGAAACGATCTCCTGCGCCGTGGATTACTGAGGATATCCGCAGGGCTATGGCAAAGCGTGATCGAGAATTTAGTAAATATAAGAGTAATTGGTGTACTGCTAACTGGACTCGATTCAAAGCCGCTAGGAATCGGTGTAATCAGATGGTGCGGGCCGCTAAACGCCGTTATATTCATCGAAATATCCTTAACGCTTCTATGGCTGATTCGTGGAAATTTTTAAAATCAATCGGGATAGGTAAACCTGCTTCTAACTTTGATCCTTCAATCTTCTCTGTTAATCAACTTAATACATACTTTTCTACTGCACCACAGCTGCATTCGTCAATTAAATCTACTACTATTGCCCATGTTAATTCTCTTCCAAAATTTTACAAAAGCTCTTTCAATTTTTCTCCCGTTACTGATGAGGATATAAAAAAGTCAATTTCTTCCATCAAGTCCGCCGCAGTAGGCTCTGATGATGTGAGCAGAATCATGATCAATCTCATCCTCGATAATGTCTTACCAGTACTTACCCACATAGTAAATTTTTCATTAAATACTGGAGTTTTTCCTTCACTATGGCGAAATGCTTTTGTTCTCCCACTTCCAAAAATAAATAATCCTAGTTCTGTTTCTCACTTCCGTCCTATCTCTATTCTTCCTTTTTTATCAAAAGTACTTGAAGCTGTTGCTCACAGACAAATTTCTGACTACGTTTTTAAAAATAACTTTTTAAGTAGCTATCAATCAGGTTTCAGGCCAGGACATAGTACAACAACAGCCCTGCTTAAAGTTACGGAAGATTTACGTATAGGTATGGAGGAGTCAAAATTAACTGTGTTAGTCTTAATAGATTTCTCAAACGCTTTTAATGCTGTTGATCATGACATCCTTCTTACAATACTTTCTCACATTGGTTTCTCCTCATCAGCGCGGGAATGGTTCGCATCCTATCTTCAGGGACGTCAGCAGGCTGTTCGCGTGGGTCCAGTTATTTCTGACTGGTGCACGCTGGTTGCTGGCGTTCCTCAAGGCGGAATTCTCTCACCTCTTTTGTTTTCAATTTTTATAAATCTAATTACATCTCACATTCGCTGCACGTACCATCTCTATGCCGATGACTTACAAATATATGCTCAGTCTGATGTTAACGATATCGAAGATGCGATCACTGAGCTAAACTCTGACCTCACTCGTATCTCTGATTGGTCTAGCAAATTCGGTATTACTGTTAACCCTACCAAGTGCCAGGCAATTATAGTTGGAAGTAGCCGTCGCTTATCTGCATTGGATTTTAATTCACTGCCACCTGTAAATTTTAATAATGCTGTCATACCTTATTCAGCTACTGTGAAAAATCTAGGACTTATCATTGACAGCAGTCTAAGTTGGCGGCCGCAAGTCACGGAAGTAAGCAAAAAAGTTATCAACACCTTGCGTTGTCTGTATCGACTCAAGAATTTTCTTCCAGTAACAAAGGTAATGTTGGTTCAAACGCTCGTATTACCAATACTAGATTATGCAGATGTATGCTATGCTGATGCCTCTCAAGAACTTCTTAACAAACTGGATCGTCTTCTCAATAATTGTATTCGCTTTATCTTTGGCTTACGTAAATTCGATCACGTTTCTTCATTCCGTTCTCAGCTCAAATGGCTGCCTCTTCCACTTCGTAGATCTTTTAGAATCCTTTCTATGCTATTCTCTATTTTACACGATCCGTCTGTCCCTGCATATCTGAAATGCAAATTTCAGTATCAGGACGATTCTCACAACCGATGTCTCCGTTCCGCGGAAAATCTAACTCTTCATGTTCCTTTCTGTCGCACGGGCTTCTCTTACAATTCTTTCGCTTCAAATGCAGTAAGACTCTGGAACATGTTACCCAGAAATATAAAAAAAGCAAAAACTAAACCTATCTTTAAACGTTTGCTCTGGGAATATTACTTAACGAAGCAGCAGTAGTTTCGGATAATAATAAAAAATTTAAAAAACCTCGGAAACTGTTATATTCTCAAATATGTATAATATAAAAATATCATATTTATTTACTGTGTATGTATTTATTGTGGGTATTTGTGTACAAGTATAAAATACTATTGTATGCATGTAAGTAGTAATGTAAATGTATATGTATGTGTATTGTATTTATTATCATTATATTATAATTTTGTATTTTTTTTGCCTTAAACCTTTAATTTTTTAATTTTTTTTTTAATTATGAGTTTTGCACCCATCACTAGATTCTCTGCACAAACCAAAGGTAGACTGGTAGAGAATGCCTTTAGGCATTAAGTCCGCCGTTTTGTACATTTCTTGTATGTGTGCAAATAAAGCTTAAATAAATAAATAAAATAAATAAAATATTTCCCTCGACCCGGCCATAATAAAATTAAAGTAATTTTATCTAGTAGTTAGTAAGATGTGATTTTGTAAATTCTAAAACAACCATTGCAAACAACTACAAGCGATTTTCTGTCCAGTTTCTAATTGAACTCAATATCTTATAACGATTCAAAGCTTTCGCAAACGTCCTTTCATGACAAAGGTCTCTAATTGATACCGGCCGTGGGGCAAACTTGTAAAGTGTTTTGTTTCATTACTAACCCAAGTTTTCATCCGACTTATATATATATATATATATATATATATATATATATATATATACATATACATATACATATACATATATAGATAACACTTTATTGTACGCCAATTAATATATAAATAAAAAGGGAGGAAAAGAAATGTGGTACAATAGGCGGTCTATCGGTCTATCCATTTTATTACGTTACCGTACCATTAAAGTTACATTTTTTGTTATAGGCTAAGGGTGACAAACGAGCACACAGTCCACCTGATGGTAAGTGGTTGCTGTGGCCCATAGACATCTACATCTATCTTCGATTACGAATCAAAATGCAGATGCGTTGTCACCCGTGAAGACTAAGATGGAATGCCTCGTTTCCAGTAAAAAGGGTCTCCGGTTCTCTACACTCACCATACGAAACACAGTAGCGTTAAGCTGCTATTTTATGCTGCTATTCTGTGAGAGCGTAGTCGTTCCCCGGTCGAGCCGACCCATTCGTGCTACAACCATAATATAGCTGCCGCATGGCTCTACCACGTATGAAACATAGATCTCCCCCTTAGATTGCCTCATAGGGGGGATTTGCCAAAGTTCCTACGCTTGGCAAGCGGGCTGGCAAACGCAGTTTTTTTATTTATAGTCGTTACTAGGACGACGCTGCTGCCCATTTAAGGGACGTGCCCTCTATTGCCTCTTAAGACACCCACGGGATGATGTGATGTAGTGTATATTCTTACATCGCCACTACACTGTACATCTCCCTCAATTTAAAATATTATGGGTTTCCCTCCATTTATAGTGGTTTACCTTGTGTGTTTGATGATGCCAATCTGTGACCCAACCTACGAATACAAATATACAAACACTCACGCCTGTCACCCAGAGGGGTAGGCAGAGACTACGGACTTCCATTTGGCGCGATCCTGACACACCTCTCTCGCCTCCTTTACATCCATAATATATTTACGCTCGTCGGTTAAGGGTACTCCTAATCTGGCCCATTTTCAATGTATCGCCGATTTGGTCGATAAATCTTCGTCTAGGGCGTTCACTTCTGAAACATAAATTTGCTTTGTCACTCTTTCCTCGTTCATTCTTTCTACGTGACCAAACCACCGAAGCATTCCTTTTTTAATCCTAGTCACAACGTCAGCTTGCAAACCACACTTTTCTCTTATCACTCTATTTCTCACCCTGTCATTCAGATTCAGCCTTAGCATACTCCTTAAGGACCGCATTTCTACAGCATTTATTCTACTCTCATGCTTCTTCTGCCATACCCAACTTTCACTACCAAACATTAAAGTAGGGACTAACATAGCATTATGAATTGCCATACGTGCTCTGACACATTCTGACTCTTCATAATAGCGTGTAGAGCCCCATTAACTCTATTTCCTGTGTTCACTCGTCGTTCTATATCCTTATCATATCTACCATCCCTGCTAAGTAAACATCCCAAATATACAAACTCATCCACTTGCTCAATCAACGAACCGCGTTAGCAATAATTCGAAAGATACTGATTTTTACGGATTTAATCGCGTTTAATTTATTTTTTTAATTCCCGATGTTTCGGGTGCTTTACAGCATGTATCACAGAACACTAATTGGCATGTATAGTCAGGGTCACGGGGGCGGGGGTGAGACTGAGGTGACTGGAGGTCCCGATGTCATAGTTAACCCGGCTACCCTCAGTTTTTGAATATTAATTTTTGGTCCGTCTAAAGTCCATAAAAATTAGTTTCATTTAATGTGTAGTCTTCGCGTTAATATAAGAAATAATTATTACGAAAGAAATCATATATGTAAAGTCGTGAAAGATGTATGGCGTGGATTACCTATAACAGACAAACTGCTAAGTTCTCTCTCGACTCTGGATTATGATTAATCCATAAATATACACATTTTTTGTACCGTCAAGTTTAAAAATTTTAATAAACAAAGATCGTATATAATATGTGGTTATTATGATGTTAAGGAATTTATAGATGAGAATAACCCCTGAGAATAAAGTGATCTCTAACAAGCTATTTCTAATTTGCTAGTATATTGAAATTATTTTGATAATTGAATTTAAAATGTCCTGCTAGGTTTCTTGCTGGTTCTTCCCACAACCATCCTTAAAATTCCCACATACTTAAATAGGTTTAGGTACTTCTACAAGCTTTTTATACAGACGAGGAGGCGGCTCATCTGATAGTAGGTGTGGACCGCCGCCAATGTACAACTGCAACACCAGAGCAATTGCGCCTGGCATTGCCGGCCTTTTCAAAAGGAGTAAGCTCGTTATGCGGAATCCAGCCGAATTGAGTCGAGATGTGTTAGTGAATAACGAAATTTGTGGATGTTTCTTATAGGGCTTTCGACCAAAAATAACACAAACTTATTGCATATGTAAGGTTCAGTTAAATTAATCAAGTCAAGGAGTTTTTGTAACCTTAAAAACTACGATAATTGCAATACAACCAGTGTTGTGAGCACCTCTCATTTTTATCGATATACAGTCCATACCCCTGCTGTTAAATAAAGGTAAAACTGGTTTACAGAGGTAATAAAAGAATGGCTGAAAAAGGTACAGCGATCAACAGAAGAGTCTCCGTGGAGCATTAGTAGGAGTTGCTTGTTTAAAAAAAACATTGTGAGTCTAGTATTAAAGTATTACCGTTAGGTTAGGTTTTAACAGTGGTAGAGCCACGCGGCAGCTTTTGCGGATGGGCCGGCTCGAACCGGGGTGGTACCACGACCTCACAGAAAACCAGCGTGAAATAGAGGTTTGCCTCTGCGTTTCGCTTGGTGAGTGCAGGTGGCCGGAGGCCCTTTTTACTGGGAATGAGGCATTCCATATTAGTCCTCACGGGTGACAACGCATCTACATTTTGATTTGTAATAGAGGATAGGTGTAGATGTCTATGGGCCGCAGCAACCACTTACCATCAGGTGGACTGTGTGCTCGTTTGTCACCCTTATCCTATAAAAAAAAGGTACTGTTACCGTTACAGCCTAATAAAGTCCACTGCTGAACATAGGCCTTCCTATGATTGCCTCATAGTGGGTATATTTGCCATAGTTGCCACGCTTGGCAAGCGGATTGGCAACCGTAGTTTTTATTTTTAGTCGTTATTAGGAAGACGCTGCTGTCCATTGCTTCCAACTGTCGCGTCGTATTAAAGGTTTAACGAGTAATAAAGTACTAACAGAGCTTTTTGTGTTTCAGTAATGCATTCAAAATTAGAGAAAAGATAAGGCTGAGATAAAATTTAATGTGGTATACATATTTGTGTCATTGTGACGTGACGTGAAAGTGTACAATTTTTTTTCCTCGCATAACTTGTGGCAAGTACCAGTGATTTTTCCGGACCGATACGATCTGGAGACATTCAAGAACAGAGCCGATTTTTTTTAAATGGTCGGCAACACACCTTTAATTTCTTTGGTGTTAGAGTTGTTCAAGGGCGACAGTAGTCACTTGTACTTGTATATGTATAAAAATCCCAACGAAGAAGTAATACTAGAGTTGAGAATGCAACCTATCTGTAGCAGACTTAAAAAGAGAAAGAGGGTCACAACGATGTTTTTGTTTATACGCTGTACGTAGTATAATCGCAATTTTATTGATTATTTTACTTGGTAAACTATATAATAGGTCTGAGTTTGACAAAGTAGGGGATACAATTTTTATTGTAACTATTACATGAAAGTACCTCAAAACGGTGAAATAATTAAACTTTAAAAATGTAAGAACCATTTTCTAAAAACTAAACCTTATTACATAATTTCTACATAAACTATCTATCTGCAGAAGCTATTATATTACGTCGACATTATTTCATTGTTTTTAGTTATTTTGTAGTCAATTCTTACTTTTTTGTGTGTATTTACCTTTAAATAATTTCAAAACTACAAGGGAAAGTTTGACAAAGAAGAATAAAAAAGACAAAATCAAAAGAAACAAATAATTCAACGGTAGGATATCCGAAAGGCGATGTTAAAATAGATCAGTATTTCAAAACAACTTTCGGAGCATTCTACATATTAAAATATTTTATTTGACAGATATGTTTATCAGACAACTTATCGTGTCAACAAATTTATCAGGAACTTTTTCCGAAGTAAAATGTTTGCCTCGTGAGACGTCGCAGATCTACAACAGTTTGTGACATGTACCATTATCATTTAGATTGAAGGTTGCTGTTCATACTTTATTTTTTTGTAGAAAGTCATAAATTGGCATACACTTATCATCATTATCATCATTACAGCCCTTCACAAGACTACTGCAGAACATAGGCCTCCCCCAAGAAATGTCACAAAGCACGGTCCTGAGCCACCTCCATCCATTGACATGTCTTACCAGGTCGTCACTCCATCTAGTGGATGGTCGCCCTACACTTTGCCCACCGGTACGAGGTTGCTACTCGAGAACCTTTTTTTCACCCATTGGTTGTGGGTTCTTTGAGCTATAGGGTCGGCCCATTGCCACTTCAGCTTAATAATCCGCTGGGATAAGTCGATTACTCTGGCTCTACTGCAGATATTCTTCCAAGTTTATCACGCAAAAAAATCTCCATAGCTCGCTGAGCGACCTTGAGAGTCCTCATACGGCCAGCAGTGAAGGACCAAGTCTCAGAACCGTAAGTCAACACTAACAAAACACCCACTAGTTGTACAATTTGGTTTTCAGGTTTTGAGGTATACCTGACGAGAAGATGTGTAGTAATTTCCCGAATGTTGCCCAGCCCAGTTGAACTTATCTAATCGGACTATTTGTCCCAGGTAAGCATAATAATTATGCAATATAAAGCATAATATATGTCAACAACTTCGAGCTTAATGCTCCCAACAACTACCGGCATAGGAGTGACATGAACATTACACATGATCTTTGCTTTGCACATGTTCATCTTAAAATCTATCCCTTGGAAGACACTATTGAGGTCATTGAGCATAGTGCATCGTGGTCTTACAGTGATTCTGCCATAAGGATTATATCGTCGGTAAATCGAAGGTGAGTGATGTACTCGTCATTGATGTTAATACCGTATCCTTTCCAGACCAGTCCAACATCTAAATCCGATTATGGCAAATTCTTTTACAATAATATCCACGAATAGCTGTGGCTTATTTTGGGTTGGAATAAGAAAAATACATTTTATACTTTAATTTCTTTTTTTTTTAAAATAAAACAAATTCTGTTTTCATTGCGTTGCTTGTAGGTTTTATCAATTTTATTTTTAGAATGCGAAGTTCTGTCATCATCATCATTACAGCCCTTCACAAGTCCACTGCTGAACATAGGCCTCCCCCAAAGAATGCCACAAAGCACGGTCCTGTAAGTACAATATATTTCAAAATTTGTGAGCGAGTTTTATACCGGCGTCATCCATCTACGTCGGTTGAAAACTAATCTCCCAAACTTTAAGAAAAGAATTACTGCACCGCACTAACGTTAGAAGTATATTTCAATTCTTTACTTTGCTATATTGTTCGATGTTAGTCTCTTTTAAAGTCTAATGGTGACAAGCGAGCACACAGTCAACTCAGTCACAAAAAATAACAAGATGGTAGAAGTCAAAATTCCAATGCGATGTCATCCCTGAGAACGAAGATTGAATGCCTCGTTTCAAGTAAAAAGGGTATACGGTAAAAGGGTACAGTTCCGGTAAAATAGATACACTCACCATACGAAACATAGCAGCATTAATCTGCTATATTACGTTGGTATTCTATGAGAGCGTAATCCTAATTGAACCGGTCCATTCGTGCTACTCGTACAACCATAATATAGCGACTTTTCTCTTACAATTAAAAAAATAATAATTTCACTCAATGACCAACATCGGATAATATATTTCAGGTTGAAATATCAGTTATTAGGTTTTTTTATTAAAGAATTTTCAGTAGCAGTCCAGAGTCAGAAAAATGACAGTGTTTCACACCCGTTATAAGCCGTTGGTCTTAAGATTCTAAGGTCTTTGATCTTAGATGGTTTTTATAGATCTTTTTGTTTGTCCTATGTAAGATAGACCACGTTAACAATCAACTTGTACACTACTGCATCTTGTAGAGGGATATTACACTTCGCGCATAGTAAAAAATTATTAATATTCTTCAGCGGCTTGTGGTACGTTTTAATGGAATTTCGCTTGAAGATGTAGCCAATCTTGTCTGTGACTTCTCTGACATATGTTAGTTCACCAAGCACACGCTCGACTGTGGCCACCTTCACTTGGTCACTGTGACGTAGGCACGGGACCCGAAGTTGTTGTCTTGCAATACTTGTTTGACGTCCTGAAGTTTACTGGCTTGATGTTTTCTGTCACAGATTTCTTGTGCTCTCGGAAACGAAGATTTTCTCGTGGTATCTAACTGTAATGGACGAATTATAATTTAAGAAACTGCTATGGAGCATGACACCCGCTAACATCTCAACATTTAGTGTCAAAGTAGGGCCTGATCTTAGTCACTATGGAAATTGTGGCACACATCTTTCTGCACTCTCCCCGCCATTGAAATATCACTGTTATTGTTGATTAACTTTCAGTGGAACATTTCGGCTAGTACAGAGCATTAGCCATGTTTATTATTTAAAGTTATATTACATAAGTCACTGACACTATGCAAGAAAGCAAGGAAAGCAAGCAATGCAACGCTAGAAAAATTTCTTACACTATTGTATTTAAAGATAAATTTAAACAAATTTCTAAAGGCATTTTAAGATTATTATCAATATCTTTTAAAATAAACGAACATTTCCAGCCTGGACACGAGTCTGGAAGTATAAAAATTTTGGTAAAAGAAGACAATATTAAAAAAAATAGTAAAAGAAATGTGGGGTTTAATATTTTATCAACAATTTAAAATAATTAAAAACAATTTATCAACGTGCATTAAGCATGCAGCTGTTGCGCGCGATTGCAGGTAGACGGCTGTGCCTATACTTTAGCAAAAATGGCTTCGGATATTGTAAAATGTGCAAATTGTAATATAGTGATTAACGAACTACTAGCATTTATTCAAAACAAGGCAGATGTAATGGACGAGGTTTCTCTTATAAGATTATGCTGTGATAGCTTTTCTGATAGTGAAATAGTGTCTGCAAAGAAGCTGTTCTTTAATTCTGTCCCGGAATCGAAGCGCAAAACTCGCAAGAATAAAGGTAAAAATGCTCGAGACATTGATGATATTATATGTCTTTTTAAAACTACCGATCCTGAATTAGTACCTATCTTTGTTGCTCGTGATCTTCAAAAATTACCTATCACGTTTGACCACATAGATGTAACGCAGCTGTTAAAAGATATTATTATGCTAAAGTCCGATGTACACGCATTAAAAACTGATAGCGCTACCCTAAGTCAGATGTTGGACCTAAAAACGGAGATAGATAATCTGAAACATGCTTCAGTCATTTGCAATAAGTTTGACTTTATCAATAGAAAAAGAGGCAATTTAACAGCAGATTTAGAAAACTATGATAGTGGGCCAATGGCATTGCAAAATTATTCCCAGGAGATCCCAGGTAAAGATAAGTCACCTACATCTTTAATATCACAAAAGAACTATAACAAATTTTCTCCTGCATATGTGGGTATGCAAAAAAATGTTTTATCAACGCCGCAGAGAAATAACAACAGCGCGGAGCAATCAGCTGGTATTACGCACACAACAAGTGTTAAAGAATTGTGTAGTGCTATCTCGCCTACGCAGGTAAAGGGAGCTAATGAATTAGATCGTGTTATTGATAAAACGAATAAACGGTGTATGTCCACTACTATTTGTTCAAATACTACGAACTCGAATGTAATCAAAGAGGTTTCATCAGATTGTCATTCGAATGAGCGAAAAACGTTGAATAGTATGGAAGTGGAACGTAAACAAATAGTAGGGGAAAAGTGGACATTGGTTACAAATACGAAACGAAAAAATTCAGCGTCCGGTAAAAGGATGGGAAAAGCCGATGTTGGACCTGAAGGAAAATTTAAGGCAGCAATAATCAAAATTCCTTTGTTTATTTCCAATGTGTCAAAGGACACAAAGGAAAGTGATATTATTGCATATATTAAAAATAAAACACAGGAGGAAACATCTTTATTTAAAATTAATAGAAAAATTGAAAAGAAGTATAATTCTTTCAAGTTCTATGTGTCCAAGTCAAAGCTGGATGTTTTTCTTGACGATAAGTTCTGGCCCGATGGCATAACCTTTAGGCGTTTTACAAATGATAATTTTAAGTTAAAAAATAGCGTTAATAGCATAATGAAGCAAACTATTACATAAGAATGGATAAAGAAATTTATAAAACAACTAAATTAGCCTGTTTTAATTGCAAATCTGTAAAACGCTCAATTGATGCAGTTAAGTTTCTGTGTCAAAAAGTTGATATAGTTGCTCTCCAGGAAACGTGGTTGCTTCCCTTTGATATCCCATACCTTGCCAAGATACATCAAGATTTTGAGTACACAGGAAAATCAGCTGTGAATATATCAGAGGGCATACTCAAAGGACGACCGTATGGTGGTGTGGCGATTTTGTGGCGCAAAGGAACTTTTGAGTCAGTCACAGTAATAAACTGTGCTAATGTGCGGCTAGCAGCAATAAAAGTATCCCTAGGTGACAGATACTTTTTAGTGTTTTGTGTATATGCCGACAGACGTGAGTGATAACCTAACAGAATTCACTGACTGTCTTAGTGAGGTAAGCGCGATAGTCGAAAGTTGTGACGTGGAGGCAGTGTACGTCCTTGGTGATTTTAATGCTCATCCTGGTGAGTCTTTTGGACTTGAACTTTTAAAATTCTGTTCTGAACAAAATTGGAATTGTGCAGACATTGAAAAGTTAGGTGTAGAATCTGATAACTATACATTTGTCAGTGATGCACATGGCTGTAGACGATGGCTTGACCATTGCATTGTCACACAAGCTGCTTGGCACACTATAACTAACATAAGAATATTTTATGATGTATTCTGGTCTGATCATTGCCCCTTTGTTGTTGAGTGCAGGTTAGACACTATTAAAACGAAATTAGAAGTTGCGACAAAATCATGTAACAAAGTAATATGGGGCGAAAGGGTCAGTGATCGGATTGAAGTATATTATGATATGTGTAATAGCAAATTAATATCGCTTAAGGTACCTGAGGAACTTAGCATATGTTATAATTCACACTGTAACAATACTCATCATAGGTTAATGCTTGATGAAATGTACAACAATATTGTTACTATTTTATCTGAGGCTGCTATACAGAGTTATGATGATAATAGAAGTTATAAGCATAGTGGTCGTATTGTAGGTTGGAACAGACATGTGAGGGAAGCACATGCGATGGCTAGGTTTAAATATCGCTTATGGTTGTGGCATAACAAACCAACTAGTGGGCCTATATATGACGATATGTGCATAACACGTAAAATATTTAAGAGCAAACTAAAATGGTGTCAAAACCATCAAGAGCAAATTCAACTCGATATCATAGCATCACATCGTAAAGCAAATAATTTCAAAAAATTCTGGAAAGCCACCAACAAACTTGATATTAAGCCTACCCTGCCTGTGTGCGTTGGAGGTGTAAACGAACCTATTAGCATAGCTAATATGTTTGCAGAGCATTTTAAAATAGAGTCGTTGCTAGGTCCATCGCAGCCGGTGCCCGGAGATGAGAGCTATCGTGGCAGTCATGACTGCATTCGTTTTACACCTGAACAAGTGGCAACTGCCATTAAAAATATGACTAGGGGGAAATCTCCCGGCCATGATTCTCTCAGCATCGAGCACCTGCAGCATGCCGGACCTCACCTGCCTCGATTACTCGCTACTTTCTTCTCTTCATGTCTCTGTCATTCGTATCTGCCTCACGACCTTATGCGGACAATAGTTGTGCCTATAATTAAGAACAAAACAGGTGACGTGGGAGATAAGTGTAATTATCGACCTATATCTTTGGCAACAATTATGGCTAAAATACTTGACAGCCTGTTGGATACACAGCTGGAAAGTTATATTGAGTTGCACGATGCACTGTTTGGGTTTCGGTCTGAATTGTCTACTGAGAATGCTATCTTAGCCCTAAAGCACGCTGTTGAATATTACACAAAGCGACGTACACCTGTATATGCATGCTTTTTAGATCTCTCCAGAGCTTTTGATCTCGTAAATTATGACTTATTATGGGATAAACTACGCCAGAAAAAGATTCCAGCTGAGCTTTTGAAGATTTTTCAGTACTGGTATAATAATCAGTATAATAATGTGAGATGGGCCGATAAGTTCTCTGAAAGGTACAGATTGCAATGTGGGGTCAGACAGGGAGGAATTACGTCACCAAAACTTTTCAACCTGTACATAAATGACCTAATCGTTGAACTCAGCAGCAAAATAGTCGGATGTCGTATCGACGATGTAAGTTTTAATAATATAAGCTACGCAGATGATATGGTGTTGCTGAGTCCCACGGTTAAGGCCACCAGAGAACTCCTTAAGATATGTGAGAAGTATGCGTTAAACCATGGCTTGCGATACAATTGTAATAAAAGCGAATTCATGGTATTTAGGGCCGTCGGCTGTAAAAGCCCAGAAAATGTGCCTGCAATTAAATTGAATGGCATTGAATTAAAACGTGTTGCTAAATTTAAGTACCTAGGGCATTTTGTTACCGATGACCTAAATGACAATGTTGACATTGAAAGGGAACGTAGGGCGCTGGCAGTCCGATGTAATATGTTGGCTCGTAGGTTTGCGTGGTGTAGTGAACAAGTAAAGATAACGCTATTTAAAGCGTACTGTCAAGTTTTCTACACGTGCAGCCTGTGGCCGAATTATTCACAGCGGACTGTCGACACCTTACGTGTCCAGTACAATAATGGCTTCAGGATCTTGTTGGGGCTACCCCGATTTTGCAGTGCATCAGGCATGTTTGCAAAGGCGCGTACAGATGACTATTACGCCCTTATAAGAAAGAAAACAGCCTCGTTGCTTGGCAGGGTGCGGGCTAGCTCCAACTCCATCATGAAAATAATTGTTGAAAGATACGACTCATTCCTCCTTAAGCAATATTACCGCCTATGTTTAGTTAATAAGGCACTTGTATTTAAGAATTAGATTTAGGTACTAACATAGGTTATAAGTTTCATATTTACTAAAAAATTTTATGGATCACTTGGTTATCTGAAATAAATTATTATTATTATTATTATTATTATTAAAAGCTGATAAAATTTTGTTTTTAAAAAAGACTTAATACTATCGAGAAACAATGGAGCACGGATTCCGCGTTTTTATTCCTGGAGAAATAAAGTTGAAATTTTGAAGTAAAGTATCTCTGTTAGAACTCTAGAATAAATTATTGGAAATAAATATTTCCCATTTATTGTTATTTGATTCAAGACCAATATTTTTAAAATTTTTAAAAACCATAAGTAAGATTACTGAGGATATCATCTGCTTTACCTCCCAGTGAACCGTCATCCAGGTATCAGGCATTAAGGTTGGATTTCAAATTTGAAATAATGGATTGAATTATTAAACTTAAAATAGCTGGCCCTAGTGGGTCACCTTGCTGAACACGGACAGCAGAATCAATAATATGGTTTTCATAAAGCGAATTCGAATTATGACTGTAACATTGCTAAAACTGATGATATATTTCGGGGGTGTTGTTAGCCACTTCTTATATTTGATTAAATTAATTGTTTATTTTAATAGTTAAAAATTAAATTATAAAACTAATATTAAAATTAATTAAATTATATATTTAAATCGTGTGGCACCTCACTGATACTTGTAATCCTGGGTGTACGTTAGCCGGTAGGTACATATATAACGCGAGATCTTAAGCGACGGAACCTTACCCGGACGATGTCGGTGTTTCAAATTTAGTTACTTTTCATGTTTATTGTGTTCCGTACAATTCCGGGTTAAAATTAACTGGCTCACAGTCATTTGTATATTCTTAGACGACAATTTTTATAGAATAATCGTGACACATGAGCATACTTCACGTGATGGTAAGTGGATGCTATGGCCCATAGACACACACACATGCAGATCTACCTCATTCAATTAAGAATCAAAATGCAGATGCGTTGTCACCCCTGAGTTAACCAATAAAAAGGTCACAGATTTTCACACTCACTATACGAAACAAAGCAGCATTATCCTTCAGTTTAACGCTGGCATTCTGTGAGAGTGTAAAGGCACCTGCTACCTATAGCTGCACTGTAGCATTACCATGTAAAAAAAGTCCGATAAAACTCTCATCTGTAAAACACATCAGTGATATTGATCCGAAAATTTAAGGTTGCAACGAAATGAGAATATTTCTGGACGCCACAAATTACGAGTACAACTGCAAGGAGGGCATTATTTTTATAATAGTTAAAATGGTTTGTATGTATATTATATACTAGCGGCCCGGCCTGTGGTGTTATTTTGATTTGATATCATTATAGCCTATTTATTTTATCAATTTTTCGATTTCTAAAAAAAAAACAGGTTTTTCGGATAAAAGAGCTCTAATTACTCCTGGCATTGCTCTAAATCATTTGGTGCAGTTTCATTACAAGATTGACGGAAGATTAGTCCCGAAACACAGACAGACTAACCAATCAATAATAAATGTTAATAAATTTATAATAGTTTTTTTTATATAGAATAAGGGTGACAAGCAGTTTAACAGTGGTAGAGCCACGCGGCAGGTTTTGCTGACGCACGGATGGGCCGGCTCGAACCGGGGTAGTACCACGACCTCACAGAAAGCCAGCGTGAAGTAGAAGTTTACCGCTACGTTTCACTTGGTGAGTGCAGGTGGCCGGAGGCCCTTTTTACTGGAAATGAGGCATTCCATCTTAGTCCTCACGGGTGACAACGCATCTACATTTTGATTTGTAACAGAGGATAGATGTAGATGTCTATGGGCCGCAGCAACCACTTACCATCAGGTGGACTGTGTGCTCGTTTGTCACCCTTATCCTATATAAAAAAAAGCGAGCAAACAGTCCACCTGATAGTAAGTGGTTTCTGTGGCCCATAGACATCTACATCTATCCTCGTTTGCGAATCAAAATGCAGATGCATTATGTAGCCGTGAGGACTAAGATGGAATACCACCCTTCTAGTAAAAAGGGTTTCCAGCTCTCTACACTCACTATACGAAACACAGCGAAGTTTAACTGCTATTTTACGCTGGTATTCTGCGAGAGCGTGGTCTTGCCCCGGTCGAGCCGACCCATTCGTGCTACAACTATACAATTAATACAGCTGCAGCATGACCACGTATAAATTAAAATCTTGTGGGGTATAAAAAAGGCGTTTAATGAACGAAATTATCTTTCTTTACCTCCTAAACCTTAATTAAATAATATATTAAATAATTAAACTTACCAATGCTGCTACTTTTTATAATCTGGTGTGAGTACCCCAAAAATAAACAAACAAGTAAAGATAACGTGTTTATCTAACTCCCGGGAGGTTTACGACCAATTATGAAACCTGTTAGGGATCAAGATGTAACAAGCCTGGCTTAGCTTTTAACCCTCTGGAGGAATTAATGTGAAATGCAGGTTCGTTTTTATTTCAGATATTTTATTGTTGAGAAGCTTCTATAATAAACAGTAAGTGACATTACGTAAGTTATTAAGTAGTTATTGTTAAGTAAAACACCTAGACTTTAAAGGTATAATAAAGAAATCTTAAACAGCATTTCGTGCAAAAATCTTTTTCTTTCTTTTCTTTTTTTTTAAAAAAAAACCTCACCTCCACACTAGGATTTTCTCCTGTGTCGTGAAGGCAGTTTACAAACAAAAATTGCACAAGGTCAAACATCCAGACCCGGAACAATTATTTGTAAGCCATACAAATACTTGTTCCGTGCGGGATTCGAAACCACGGCCCCCAGCGCAACAACTGATTGCTAAGCCACTGCGCCACGGAGCCGTCCGTAAATAATCTTTAATTTGTAATTACAAATATTGTTTAAAAATCTTGTCTTTTGTAATACGCTAAAAGATATGGCCCCTACACCCCGCTCATGATACAAAACCTGCCATTCAATGTTTTTTTTACATAAGGAAATGCCCACGCATAGCCGCCTTACGGGGTCTAGGAAAGATAATGTCGAAATCGTACCGACTTAAACCGACCTTCGCAGCATGCCTCTTTTCCAGTAACAAAGGTCTCCAGTTCTCTACAATCACCATACGATACACAGCAACATTACGCAGCTATTTTACGCTGGTATTCTGTGAGAATGCGGTCCTTTCCCGGGTGGGTGACGCATTTGTGCTACAACCATAATATCTCTACAGCATGGCTCTACCATGTGTAAATGCTATGACATTTCATAAAAATTAAAGTAAAAGTTAATTTCATGTAACCATATTTTTTTTCCACAACATACACACATTTAGTACAAACATAAGCTGCGAAATTGTCGTACATTTGTCTGCAATGAACATTAGGTTTGTTCTCGTAATATGGAAATATATTGCATGAAAATTCCGTATTCATGTCATCGTGATAAATGGCTTACTGAAATTCTATTGGAAGCTAGAACAGAATACGTGGCTGACGTATGAAGCTTGTGTTGTATTATATTAAGCTTTTCACATGCTATTGTAACAAAAAATGTGTAATTAACTGTTTTTTTCTAGAATAAGGCTTACAAATGAGCATATATTTTCGACTAAGCAGATGCGTTGTGACCCCTGATGACTCAGATGTTGTAACGTGTATGTTTTACTTTGGAGTGAATCAACGCCACAAAATTAACAAATTAATAATTAGGGAAGTAAGTTAAATATTTTCTGTTTTTTTTTTAATTTTCTTAATTACTTTTTATACGGACCAGTCATATAAGAAAAATAACACGGCATTAATATGCACAAGCTTTTCTAGCAACTTCAATTCAATTTGCGGTAGTTGGCATCTATTCTTTGTTTTGCGTTTTCATCTGCCATCAGGTAGCAAATGTATGTATAAATTTCGCATTTTGCAGACTTCACTATGCAATGTGTTTAACTTTAGAAACACACTGTGTAGTGAATATATATCGTGTTTCTAAAAGATTGCGAAATTTCATTGTACGAACATGCACTCTAAGTAAATTAACGTTCATTTTTACCATTTGTATGTGTATGTGGGAGTTGGTAGGTAATTTTAATTCGAAATGATAGCCTACATACCTACATATACACACACATTGGTAAATATAGGCAATCAAAAATATGTTATTCGGCTTATGCTTATTTAATGGCTTTATGAAAATTAAAATTTTCATCTTTATCTTCTTTCACCTTTTTAAAAAACGTTACCCCCATACTGGGATTTTCTCCTGTGTTGTGGAGGCAGTTTACAAACATAAATTGCACGAGGACAAACATCCAGACCCGGAACAATTATTTGTAGGCCACACAAATACTTGTTTCCGTGCGGGATTCGAACCCGCGGCCCCTAGCGCAACAACTCATTGCTAAGCCACTGCGCCACGGAGTCGTCATTTTTAATTTAATAATATTGTCCTCCTGACCAAATTTATATTACGACAGCCAGTTTCAACGGGGAATAACTATCTGTGCAGGACGGGATTGTCGCGCACGACTGTATGCATAGGCACAAGCTCACTCTCATGATCTCATGTAACTACAACCTGACACAACTGGTAAGAGAACAGCCGCACGTTGACCAACTTCCTGACTCCGGGATGCTGTTGAGAGTTCCTTGACACAAAAACCCCGGAACTGTTTTCGGCGCAACCTCACGACCTCACGACCAGCGACCGCGTTTACGAACACTAAACCAACGAGCCAGTCAACTAACTAATACAACAACTAACAAGTGTGACTTATTTACAAATAACACTAGCAACAAGGCAATGCTTTTCATTTATTCTTGTTTTTTTTTTAATTATTGCATGCTTACATTTCTGACATTTTATTATTTTGGTATCCATGTTTTCTCAAAAAAAAATTCATGATGCGGGTTCGTATTGCATGGACCCTATATTTTCTTTATTTACACTCTCCTACTTGATATGAGCCGTGGTGGCTCACAAGCTAAATGCTAGCTGTAAATTTCACAGTACACTTTCACTTTCACAATTTGGGTGCGAACCATCAGCACTTAATAAATTATTAATTGAAATTTTATGTGATAACTCTACACGTACCAATTAAAGCACCATTTAAAGTAATAATTGCAATTTTAAGTGCTTATTTATACCTGAAAAGAGCCGTGGTAGCTTACAGACTAAACGCTAGCTGTAAATTTCACAGTATAAGAGCAATTTGGTGTCAATCCACCAGCACCAATCAAATTATTAATTGCAATTTCAAGTGCTAATTTCACACGTGCTCCTGAACCTATTGAACCTACGTACACGTGAACCTGCATGTCCAAGAAGTATATTTGACTTGAATGAGGCTGTCACGTGATGTCACAGGTATTTAAAAATATTTAATTATTATTATTGAAACAAACAGACAGCTAAGGCAGTTCCAAGGTCATGGAAAGTACTGTTAATACCCCAAAAAAAAAACAAATTTACAATATTTTTACATAGGTTAAATTAATTGTATTTTCGAAGGTTCTACCGCCAAGCACGTAAAAGTGTTATTAAAAATTTCATACCGATACCGGAGATCGAATTCAGATTGCTCGTGTACTGTAAAATTTAAACGTAATCCTATTTTCCTACTTGAACGAACCCCTTAAGCTATATCAGATCTGTTTTACATTTAAAACACAAATTCGACTAAATTTAAGGAAAATCTACTTTAGTGAATATTAATTGACGAATTTCACTCAACTCGTGAAATATTTGACTCCAAAGAGTCAGTAATACATTCTTGGAGCGATGTATACGCTTTTACAAGAAAATCCCAGCAAACACCCAAAATTTGCTCTCCGTCATGTTTAAATCTGTATTTAAGAGATTGTACAAAAAGGGTTATTGATATTAAATAATTTAGGTATAGATAATGTGATTCCCTGGGACTAAGGTGATCGCTGCCAAGCTATTTATAATTTTTTAGTATATAAAATTTTAAACTGTTCTTTTTTCAAAAGCCATAATGTCCCGATGGCAAAGGCAAATTCATGCTGGTTCTTACCAGGAATTTTCTGAACCAGTGGTAAATAAAATGAAATGAAATAAGAGTTTCCATTCATATTTTAATGATAAGTTGAGGGATCCTAACTCTATAAGCAATTGCGCCACTGTTAAACTGAATTAATTTTTTTTATACGTTACACCCACACTATGATATTCTCCTGTATCGTGGAGGCAGTATACAAACACAAATTTCACAAGGACAAGCATCCAGACCCGGAACAATCATTTGTAGGCCATACAAATACTTGTTCCGTGCGGGATTCGAACCCGCGCCCCCCAGCGCAGCAACTCATTGCTAAGCCACTGCGCCACGGAGCCGTCAATACTGTTCAAATGCAAGCTATACGTGCACTAGTAGTGTTTTCCCACACACAAAGGCCTTAATAATTAAATTAACTAACTAATTAATTGATTAAAGCCTATCAAAGATCCACTGTTGAACATAAGCCTCCCACACAGAGGGACTATGTTTGAACCAAAGTTACTTATTAATTTCAGTTGTAATAGGAATATGTTCTGCCCATTACCGGTTTCAGTATCACTTTGTCATCTCTTGTGACACCCACGGGATGATATTGGAAAGTAACCGCCACTACACAGCATCCTAAGAAAACAGCAATATTATCTGTGTTGCTGTAAATAATTTAGTAAATGGATTAGATAAGGGACAGAAGGTTATTGATATACATTGTTTTATGATAATTGTTGTTTTATGATGTTTTTATCACATCATCATCAGCCTCATTACAGCCCATCACCAGTTCACTGCTGAATATTGGTCTCCCCCAAGGAATGCCACAGACCACGGTCCTGAGCCACCTGCATATATCGACTTCCTGCATCTGTCGCTAGGTCGTCACACAATATAGTAGGGGGCTGCCCAACACTTCAGTTACCGGTGCGAGGCTGCCACAAAAGAAACTTTCTTTCCCATCGGTTGTCCCTTCTTTTAACTACATTACTGACCCATTGCTACTTTAGCCTTAGATTGCTGATCCATTGGAATATGTAGGTTACTCTGGTTCAGTAGAATATTCTCAGTACTCTTAGATGGGGATATTTTCATTTAGAATTCTATTATTTTATGATTTACAGCCTAGATAGTTGATTAGTTACATTATATCAAAATATTTCTCTTATAATTACTGTCACGGTTGCCGTTACAGCCTATTAAAGTTTACTGCTGAACATAAACCACCCTCTTAGGTTGCCTCATATGGGATCCTCCCTATGAGGCAACCTACTTGCCATAGTTGCCAAGCGTTGCAAGCGGGTTGGCAACCGCAGTTTTTTATTTTAGTCGTTACTAGCTGATACCCGGCGCGTTTTTTTAATAGGATAGGGTGACAAGCGAGCACACATTCCACCTGATTGTAAGTGGTTGCTGTGGCCCATAGACATCTACATTTATCCTCGTTTGCCAATCAAAATGCAGATGCGTTGTCACCCGTGAGGACTAAGCTAGAATGCCTCTTTTCCAGTAAAAAGGGTCTCCGGTTCTCTACACTCACTATACTAAACACAGCAGTGTTATGCTGTTATTTTACGCTGGTATTCTGTGAGAGCGTGGTCCTTCCCCGGTCGAGCCGACCCATTCGTGCTACAACTATACTACTAATATAGCTGTAGCATGGCTCTACCACGTAAAAATTGTTTTTTTTTCTTAATATTAATTTAGGTATTTATATTTGCTTGTAAAATTAATGTTTTGTAAAATCAAGTCGTAGAAATAAAAAAATACGTTTTCTTAATTTCTTTCTTATCTTTTCTTAAAACGTTATCTCAACACTAGGAGTTTGACCTACTTAGGCCCCATATCTGAAAAAGTAGCTAATACAACGGCATTTATGTGGCGTTCAAAACAAACAATTTCTTATCTTTTTTTAAACGTTATCTCAAAACTAGGATTTTCCTGGGGAGAGTATACTTACATACATTTCACAAGGAGAAATATCCAGATCCGGAACAATCACTATAATATATATAATACGTGTTTCGAGCGGGATTCGAACCCCGCCTTACCGCTGCAACTCAATGCTAAGCCACTGCGCCACGGAACTGTCAATTTTCACAGTGGCACAGAGCCACGCGGCAGCTTTTGCTGTCGCACAGATGGGCCGGCTCGAACCGGGGTCGTACCACGACCTCACAGAATACCAGCGTGAAGTAGAGGTTTACCTCTGCGTTTCGCTTGGTGAGTGCAGGTGGCCGGAGGCCCTTTTTACTGGAAATGAGGCATTCCATCTTGGTCCTCACGGGTGGCAACGCATCTGCATTTTGATTCGCAAACGAGGATAGAAGTAGATGTCTATGGGCCGCAGCAACCACTTAGCATCAGGTGGACTGTGTGCTCGTTTGTCACCTTATCCTATATAAAAAAAAAAGAGAATCAAAATTATTTTTTAAACATAGCGCTGCTTTAAGTTCAGCCGAAGACTTTTAAATGAACGGTTGAAATGTGATATGAAAGGAACGGCTCGTTTAGTAAGGTGAAAAGTTTTAAATGGACGGCAATAACTGAACTCTTAACGAGAGGACCGCGGGCGAATGATGGACGAACTTTCGTCGACTCATCCTAATCCTGAACTTTAAACTAACTTGTTCCAACGTTGGATTATATTGGACTAGTAAAACTTTTGAAGTTGTGTAATAATCGTTTACTAAGTAGTTATTTTTATATAATAAGGACAAGCGAGCTTACAGTTCACCTGATGGTAATTGGAGGCTCATAGACACCTACATCTATCTCGTAGATGCGTTGTCATCTCGAGGACTAAGATAGAATGCCTCGTAAACAGTAAAAAGGGTCCCCGTTTATTTATACTCACCGTGGAAAATTCAGCAGCATTAAGCTGCTATTTTACGCTTGTTATTTACTTACCACGCATTTGAATCGAATTCTTTTCTTCGTGCATTCTAATGCAAAGGATGGGAATAATTGGCCAACATCTGTCTTTGCATCCGATTACAATGTAAGTTTCTCCAAGCCAAGAGTGAATTTATTTATTTACTTGGTACACAAAAACAGAATAACATCAAAACTTGAACAACATGAACATAATAAGTGCAAAGTTACGATCTGGATGGTATTTTAACACACGTGTACACAACATGATATTATGTAACAGTAACGAGTTTACAGCACAAGTACTTATAACCTATATGTATAGCGAAATATGTTGTGGAAAGTTTGGGAAATTGAAATCAATATAAAAACGTTACATTTAAATTGTAATGCCTTATTTGTAGTGACAATGAAACAACAGAGCTCAGATGACAATTATTTTTATTAATAAAGGCGGTTTTCTATTATACAATATTTTAAGACTACCCACAACACTTTCCCCTTAAAGAATAAGTTTTAACAAAAGTGATTTATTTTTTAAATATTGGTAAATCCAATTCCGTCCTCCATGGGGGCATTACACCGGAGGCGTGGAGCAGAAGTGCGGTGGTCTTGTTCTTCAAGAAAGGTGACAACGCTCTCTTGAAGAACTACAGACCGATTTCCCTTCTGAGCCGCGTCTACGTGCTGTTTTCGAGAGTCATTACGAATCGTCTTGCGCGCAGACTTGACGACTTCCAGCCTACCGAACAAGCTGGTTTCCGAAAGGGCTTTAGCACCATAGACCACATACATACCCTTCGGCAAATTGTACAGAAGTCCGAAGAGTACAATTTGCCACTATGTCTGGCGTATGTGGACTATGAGAAAGCCTTTGATTCCGTCGAAATTTGGGCGGTGCTGCAGTCCCTTCAGCGGTGCCAAGTTGACTGTCGGTATATCGAAGTGTTGAAGTGCTTGTACAGTAGGGCTACGATGGCTATCCGAGTACAGAACCAGAGTACGAAACCTATCCAATTGCAGAGAGGTGTAAGACAGGGTGACGTCATATCCCCGAAACTCTTCACCGCTGCATTGGAAGACGTTTTCAAGCTTCTGGACTGGAAAGGATACGGTATCAACATCAATGGCGAGTACATCACTCACCTTCGATTTGCCGACGATATAGTCCTTATGGCAGAATCGCTGGAGGACCTAAGCACTATGCTCAATGACCTCAATAGTGTTTCCCAACGGATAGGTCTTAAGATGAACATGGACAAAACTAAGATCATGTTTAATGTCCATGTCACACCTACGCCGGTAGTTGTTGGGAACACTAAGCTCCAAGTTGTTGACGAGTATGTTTACCTGGGACAAATAGTCCGACTAGGTAAGTCCAACTTCGACCGAGAGGTCAATCGACGGATTCAACTCGGTTGGGCAGCGTTCGGGAAATTACGGCACATCTTCTCGTCAGGTATACCTCAAACCTTGAAAACGAGACTGTACACCCAGTGCATGTTGCCAGTGATGACATACGGAACTGAGACGTGGTCCTTCACTGCTGGCCGGATGAGGAAGCTCAAGGTCGCTCAGCGAGCTATGGAGAGGGCTATGCTCGGAGTTTCTCTGCGTGATAAACTTAGGAATGAGGATATCCGCAGTAGAACCAGAGTAACCGACATAGTCCAACGGATTAGTAAGCTGAAGTGGAAATGGGCCAGCCATATAGCTCGAAGAACCGACAACCGATGGGGAAGAAAGGTTCTCGAGTGGCAGCCTCGTACCGGTAGGCGAAGTGTAGGGCGTCCCCCCACGAGATGGAGTGACGACTTGGTAAGACATGCAGGAAGTCGATGGATGCAGGTGGCTCAGGACCGTGCTTTGTGGCATTCTTTGGGGGAGGCCTATGTTCAGCAGTGGACTTGTGAAGGGCTGTAATGATGATGATGATGATGAAATCCAATTGGGCATACCTTAAGCACATTAAAAAAATTACGTATAACATGATTATACGGAATTTTTAAAGTAGTTTAAATACATTTCGACAGCACTATTGGCTTCAACACTCTGGAAAACCATGAAAATGACATTCATAATAAAAAAGTTAATACCTATTGCAGCCGCCATCTTGGATTTACATTTCGACAGCACTATCGGCTTCAACACCCTCGAAAACCATGAAAATTACACCGAAGATGAAAAAATTGGTACCTACTTCAGCCCCCATCTTGGATTTACATTTCGACAGCACTATCGAATTCAACACCCTCGAGAACCATGAAAATGACACCCATGATGAAAAAATTGATACCCATTGCAGCCGCCACCTTGGATTTACATTTCGACAACCCTATCGGCTTCAACTCTCTCGAAAACCATGAAAATGACACCCATGATGAAAAAATTGATACCTATTGCAGCCGCCATCTTGCATTTACATTTCGACGGCACTATCGGCTTCAAGACCCTCGAAAACCATGAAATATGATACCCAAGATGAAAAAAATTGTATCTATTGCAGCCGCCATCTTGGATTTACATTTCTACAGCACTATCGGCTTCAACACCCTCGAAAATCATAAAAATGACACGCATGACGAAAAAATTGGTAATTTGTTCAGCCGCCATTCTGGATTTACATTTCGACAGCCCTATCGGCTTCAACACCCTAGAAAACCATGAAAATGACACCCATGATGAAAAAATTGGTACCTACTTCAGCCACCATCTTGGATTTATATTTCGACAGCACTATCGGCTTCAACTCTCTCGAAAACCATGAAAATGACACCCATGATGAAAAAATTGATACCTATTGCAGCCGCCATCTTGGATTTACATTTCGACAGCACTATCGGCTTCAACACCCGCGAAAACTATGAGAATGACACCCATGATGAAAAAATTGATACCTATTGCAGTTGCCACCTTGAATTTACATTTCGACGGCACTATCGGCTTCAACGCCCTCGAAAACCATGAAATATGATACCCAAGATGAAAAAAATTGTATCTATTGCAGCCGCCATCTTGGATTTACATTTCGACAGCACTATCGGCTTCAACACCCTGGAAAATCATAAAAATCACACCCATGACGAAAAAATTGGTAATTTGTTCAGCCGCCATTCTGGATTTACATTTCGACAGCCCTATCGGCTTCAACACCCTAGAAAACCATGAAAATGACACCCATGATGAAAAAATTGGTACCTACTTCAGCCACCATCTTGGATTTATATTTCGACAGCACTATCGGCTTCAGCACCCTCGAAAACTATGAAAATGACACCCATGATGAAAAATTTGCTACCTAATTCAGCCGCCATCTTTGATTTACATTTCGACAGCACTATCGGCTTTAACACCCTCGAAAACCATGAAAATGACACCCATGATGAAAAAATTTATGCTACTTACTTTTAGTACATACTACTATTATTTATTCTGTGCTTTTAAAATATTGTAATAAAAAAATCTCTTATTATTATTATAATCAAGTATTTAAGAAATTTGGTTACCTATTCGAATATTGTGTATTTGTACAGCGATCTTTTTGAGCCGCTGCAAACAACCGAAACAATGTACACTCACGTCGGCGATTGAAGTCGAACTAAACTACTCTGTGGCTGTAGCTCCCCATTTACAGAAATAATTTACATACAAGGCAACCAAATCAACGAAAATTTCGTCATTTTGCAGCCGAAAAAAATTAATTATAGCTAAACAAAACAAAAGTACACTGCCATTTACATTCAGTGGCTTCCCACATGATAGATGAAGAGATTAAAAATAGATTGAGTTAAACAATTGATATTTTCAAAAGTTATTGTGTTTACAAGCCTTGGGGACATGATAAATCCACACCATACGCCACTAAAACCCCTTTTTTATTTAAAAATAGCAATTAATCGATTAAAAAAAAATATTAATAAGTTCAATGATCATTTATCTTTCTAACAATGTGCTTTTTATATCATTTATATGTATAATATGATTGCTAGATACGATTTTATTCGATAAAACGTTGGAATCTTAATTTTTAGGCGATTGTAGAACATACCTTGCGCTTTTGCTTAAGGTATGCAATAATCTTACCAAGAAAGACATGAATAAATAACTTACTTTAGTGCATTTTTTTAACCATAACCTTAACCTTTTTTTGTGACTACAAAGGAATAATTAAACCGGTTATTTTATGTTTTTGTTTACTTTACTTCGAGTGACAGGCCGAGAATAATTTTCATTAACTTCAATATTTAACATTGTTGGTTCATATTCATCGTTCGATGGATATTCCTCATTTTCACTGCTCGTAAAAGTAGTTTTTGTTGTCATTGAATTATGTTCTTTATTCTCATGTACTATTTGTGCTGACGTTCTATTTTCTTGTGTTTTATCTTTTATTAGATGTCTGCGATTGCGGCAATACACCATTTCCACAGTCGCCGCTTTTGCAACGATATAACCTCGAATTTTAGATTTTTTTTCTGTCATATTACTACTATCTTTCATCTTCAACTCATATTCTACTTATCGCCGACATCTAATACAGGCAAAGGCTTGGCACGTAAATCATAATATATTTTGTATTTATTTTGTTTATCTAGCATAACTTTGTGTTGTGTCTCATTATTTACATATCCTATTTTTACCTTATTTTAACATACGACCCATCACCAGCTGTGCAGGAGAATTTAAATTATCGCGAGGCGTATTTCGATAACTTACCAAATTTAAATAAAAGTCGCTTCCACTATCTATGGATTTTTTAAATACCTTTTTATTGTTTCCACGGCCCTTTCACTCTTACCATTTGATTGTGCGTAATTGGTTGATGACTTTATGTGTTCAAATCCCCACTCCACCGCAAAGTTTTTATATTCCCAACTTCAAAATTGTGGACCGTTATCGCTTATTACAATGTCTGGAATCCCATATCTAGCAAAATTTTCTCTCAGTACGTTTATGACGCTTTTAGAAGTAGTTTCATGTAACAATGCTACTTCCGTAAAACATGAATAATAGTCCACGGCAATCAGATATGATTTTTTACCATACTGAAATATGTCAGCAATAGAAACAGCAATCATCGGTTCCTTACTCGAGTTATTTGAATTCTCTCGACACACTACACACCTATTTACATATCTCTCTATATCTTAAGAAATCCCTGACCAGAATAGCACTTCACGTGCGCGCCTTTTACAGCGATCTGTCCCTAAATGTCCATCATGTATAATTTTTAACATTTCGGTTCTTAAAGAACTGGGAATTAATATATGTTTCTTTTTAAATATAACGCCATCTACACAAACGCCTTCTCTCTTAGACCAATAATATTTTAAATTATCTTCAATATCTCGTTTATATTCCGGCCCACCCTGATTTATATATCTCATTAAAAGTTTTAAGTTATTATCTTTCAAAGCCTCATTTTTAATTACACTTAATTTTTTATTTGAAAAGGGGATATTAGAAACTACCATATGTACTAGACATAATATATTATCACTCACTTTATCATTATATAGTTCTGGAATAGGGGTACGTGATAATGTATCGGCCAAGTACATATATTTTTCAGGCTTATTACATATAAGCCTGGAAAATATATATACTATCAAATCATAACATTGTAATCGTAAAATCATTAGCTGTAAGCGTGCTGGTATCGAATCTAAGGGCTTTTTAAAAATGCTTTCTAACGGTTTATGATCGGTTTAAATTAAAACATCACTTTTGGTTTAAATATATTGGTGGAACTTTTCACACGCAAAGAGAGTAGCTAGCATTTCTTTTTCTATCTGCGCATATCGTGTCTGTGTGTCGGTGAGTGTACGTGAAGTATATTCAATAGGTCGGCTGCCTTGTAACAGCACGGCTCCTAGCACTACACTGCTCGCGTCCACCGAGACTACAGCCGGTTGCGATACGTCATATAAAGCCAACACGGGTGCTTTGCTTATTAAATCTTTCAAACGCATTCTGTTGTTCACTCTCCCAACACCATTCTGTGTCTTTTTTCAATAGTCGAGTAAGCTGATAAATAAGCTCAGAATACTTAGGTATAAACTTAGATAAATAATTTACGGCTCCTAAAAATCGTTCTAATGATTTTCGTTCTTTTGGAGATGGCATGTTTTTTATTGCTTTTACTTTTTCTAAATCTGGTTTCAGCCCATTTTGTTAAATATATGACCTAAGTAAGTCATTTCCTCAACGCATATACGACATTTATCTCTATTAAATTTTTAATTAATTTCACGAGCCCTATTTAATAATACATTTAAACGCCTATCATGTTCATCTTTTTGTTTTGTCCCCAGCATATTATATCGTCTATAAAAGAATCTACTCCATCTAAATCCTCTATTAATTGCTTAATCTTAGCATGAAACACCTCTGAAGCGCAGTTTAAACCATAAGGTAATCTTAAATACTGATGGCGCCCAAATGGTGTACTAAAGGTGCATAAGTATGAACTCTGATCATCAAGTTTCATTGCCCAAAAACCTCAATTTGCGTCTAATACTGAAAAAAAACTAGCTCCATGAATTTTAGTGGCAAGTTCCTTGATGGTTGGCAGTTGGAAATGTGCACGCTGTATAGCATTATAAAGAGGTCTCGGGTCTAAGCAAATTCGCAATGTTCCATTCTTTTTTGCTGCAATTACTATTGAATTAACCCATTGTGTTGGGTGAGTGACCTTTCAAATGACTCCTAAGTCAGTCATCCTGTTTAATTCTTCTAATAATTTATCACGTAATTCAAGAGGTACTTTTCGCGGAGCACAAACTACAGGTTTAACAGATTTATCAATAACTATATGGTACTCACCAGGTAAGCATGCTAAGCCTTCAAAAAAGATCCGAATTATCTACCAAATTAATGCAGTAAACCCGTTGAATTAATCCTAGTTCCAAACACGCTTGTTGACCCAGCACACTTTCACAATTAATATTTGCTATTGCAAATTTTAAAACATACATTTTACTTTTATGTCACCATTTAATTAGTCCTCTTCCTCCTGGACCGCCAACTGGTGTAAACGTGTGCACAATCCATATATATATTTTTTTCCTTTTTAATAATATTAATTTAATCAAAATTCGAGTTCTTTAATTCAAACGTAAAAATAGGGCCACATAAACTGAAAGACGTTCGCTAGCACGTAGTGCAATTCACACAGCGCAACATAATTGAACTCTTTGGTGCTCCTGGTATCCTGGTACGTGCAAACACTGACAAGGTACGACTTTCCTTCTCACGCGCAACGACACGCCCTCGAAGAGTGCGAAACCGCACCTACTCAAATGTCACTGGGTTGTGCAAGGACAGAGATTGTGTGCATAATAAACAACTTCCACTCCACACTACCACAATATCACTTGGCGCATCATACTGTACAATACCTGTTTGCGCTTATACTCTCCTGGTACTCGGATTGATTTGACTTTACCAGAAAAAAGCTAAATTCCGACGTTGCCGTGTAAGATAAAGTCTTTTGGCAATCAAATATACCCAACATACAACAACTACGAACCAGGCTGTAATTACTTGCCCACTTTTTATTATCTCCTGGTACTTATAATGGAAGACATGAGCGGCAAATCCCTTTCTGAATCGAATATTTCCGGGCAAACAGAACAAAACACCCCTCCTAACTTCATTTTCCAACGAAGTAAAAGACCAAGAGAATGCTACTGCGACTCTGACTTCCTTGCTTTCAAACAGGAAGTCAAATCACTGATATCATCTCTAATGTCACCACAGCAAGAGGAGTTAAACAAAATCTACCCGACACTAATGGAAATTAAATCTACAAATAATAACATAGAAACCGCCATAGCTTCACTGTCGGCACAAAATGAAGAGCTTAAAAATAAAATAGAGCTACTCGAAGTACAAACAACAAAGGATAGAAATTATATCACTATTCTAGAGGACAAGTTAGAGGATCTGCAAAGGAGCTGCCGAAAGGCTAACTTTGAGATCAAAAATGTACCAAAAACGGCTAAAGAATCTAAAGAAGAATTAATGAAAATGGTCATTTCTTTATCTAGTGTAATTGGATGTGATATCGTAAAAACGCAGATTAGTGACATATACCGAGTTCAGAACAAGCGTGCTAAGACTAAAAATAGTACAATTATAGTTGAGATGACATCAACTATTCTGAAGACCGATTTATTGAAGAAGTCTAAAGACTACAATAGAACACATAACGAAAAATTATGCGCCAAGCATCTCGGATTTAAGACGGAAGAGTACACTCCAATTTATGTCTCGGAACAGCTAACTACAAAAGGAGCTCGACTTCACTTTCTCGCGAGTGACCTGGCAAAATCCAAAAGATATAAGTTCTGCTGGACAGCCTATGGCAAGGTATATATCAAAAAGGATGACAACTTTTCTACTATTGCCATAACAAGTGAGTCACAGGTCCATAATCTTTTACAACTTAAATGACTAGATTTTATATTATTGTTGATCATTTGTCATGCTTACCATACTTTGGTCTGTTGTTGCACCTATTTGTCTTGGGCCTATATGGACTTTAGATACTTAAAATTAATTAGCCGTAGGATAAATATTAAGTTTAATATCAGGTTAAACATTAACGAATACTATGTAATACTACTGATGATTATTTGTTGTACCTACCATATTTTATGCTGTTGTTACGCCTATTTTTCTGGCTTTTATAGGGACATTAGATATTTAAAATTAAATGGAATTAGTATTAATAAGAAGCTTATTATAAATATAAACTTATACTATCTAAACATTTTGCGCGCTAACACACTCTTTACACACAATTCCACACTCGTTCACGCTATCTCTTCCACAACAAACACACATACACTCACACATATACTTAATGTATATATAGCTACGTTCTCCAGCACCTATAAAACCTATTATAATGAATAGCACCTTACAGACTTTGAACGACATAGACAATCACGAAATAGCCCAAGTGTTCGACTGTGAACTCAACGAACTTACTAACCATATTAAGTCTAACTCCCATGGCTTTACTATTGTTTCACAAAATATTAGATCCATTTACTCTAACTTTGACGACCTTCAACTAAACATAATATTTCTTAAAATAGACATTGACCTGATAATCTTAACTAAATGTAGATTAAATCCAAATAAACAAATACCTCATATAACCAACTATAATTCACACCAATCTACTAATCATCTTAATAAGGCTGATGGAGTGGTCGTATATATTAAAAACACATGTCAATATAAAATAAGGGAAATAAAGCTTACTCATGCATCTTGTTTGGAGGTCCATATCTCACCTGACCTTATAGTCATAGCGCTTTATCGATCCCCTTCAACTACAAACGCTGACGAATTTATCCATTCCTTAAATCATCACCTTAATACCATTGAATCAACTAAAAATGTAATTATCACAGGTGACATTAATATTAATCTGATACTAAATCAAGGCGAGCAATCACATGAACGCACAAATAGGCTTAATTATCTCAATATGCTGGCAATGCATGGTCTCCTCCCTGGTCACTTGCTACCCACGAGAGGCAAAAATTGTCTAGACCATATCAATATAAAACTCGAACCTGCCAATAAAACTGCGGTCATTGCAATTATTCATACAACTATCACAGATCACTTCATGACTTTCCTAAAAATTACAAACCATACAAAAATAATAAAACCTACTAAAATAAAATCAGTTTTTAACGTTGAGAAAGGACTCGACCACTTAAAAGATAGCAACCTAACCAACCTGCTGCATCTAACAAACCCTAACACACTAACTAATAAATTAATCGAAATTCTTCAAAACTGTATCGCTCTTAGTACTATCACTATTGTAATCCCGTCAAAAAATAGAACCCTGAAACCGTGGATGACTATTGGTTTATTGCGCTGTATTCATAACCGAAACAACATGCAACGGAGACTGAGACTTGACCCTTTCAATGAGGTACTAAAAGTTACCTACAAAAGGTACCGCAATTACTGCAACTGCATCATCAAAAAACAAAAACGAAAATATGACAGAGACGTACTTGCCAAAGCACATAAAAACCCTAAAAAAACGTGGGAGATCATTAACAACATTACACAGCGAAAACCTAAAAAAACAAATAACCTGGAACTCCTAGAGCTATCTAATACTTCCCAAAACTCTATTAACAAAATGAATAACTTTTTCTCTAACATAGGAAAGATTCTTGCAGACAATATCTCACGTTTTTTATGAAGTACGACACAGACTTTTATGAAGTTCATGCTACACTAATGAGCTTAAAACCAGATAGTGCTCCAGGTTGGGACCACATTCCAGTTAAATTCCTTAAAGCTGCACACGAACAACTTGTGTCAATCTTAACTTATTTCACAAACCTTTGCTTTGGGCAGGGACTTTTCCCGGATGCTTTGAAAGTAGCCCTAATAACGCCTGTGTACAAGTGTGGAGACAGGTCAGACCCATCAAACTATAGGCCAATTTCAATTCTGCCATCCATCTCAAAAATCCTAGAAAGACTCTTAAATTCACGTTTAACTAAATACCTTTCTAAGTATAACATTCTGTTACCTTCTCAGTTTGGGTTTAGGCAGGGAAGGTCTACTGTTGATGCGGTCCTGTCTCTAACATCTACTATAGTTGACAAAGTGGATAAAGGTATCAAATGTCTGGCGGTTTTCCTCGACCTCAAAAAGGCCTTTGACAGAGTATCTATCCCCATACTTCTAGACAGGCTCGAAAACATAGGCATAAGGGGAACCCCTCTCGATCTGTTCAAATCCTACCTAAACAATCGCAAACAAACAGTCAAAATAGGGGAGTTTACTAGCTCACAAGAAACAATTTCATACGGTGTCGGGCAGGGAAGTGTCCTTGGTCCGACATTGTTTCTTATATATATTAATAACCTATGCAATATGAGTATTGACAGCAGTCACATTTTCTTATACGCGGATGATACTGCCATAGTCTTTGCTGACAACACTTGGACAAAAGTTAAAAGCTCAGCCGAAATCGGCCTGTCTAAGATTGCAGTTTGGCTTAAGCGTAACCTCCTCACACTAAACGCCTCCAAGTCCAATTACGTATGCTTCACCAAGTATACACATACTCAACCACCACCCGAATTCCAAATAAAGATCCACTCATGTACTACCCCCGCAATTCCCGACTGTTCTTGTACAAAAATTGACAGATTACAGTATACTAAATACCTGGGTATCATGATTGACCAACGCCTGTCCTGGCATATGCATACTGAACTGATCATGAATAGGGTTAGGAAATTAATATGGACTTTTAAAACATTACGACACGTTGCCTCAAAGAACCTTTTGCAGAAAGTCTATGTATCATTAGCCCAATCTATCCTTACATACTGTCTGCCATGTTGGGGTGGAACAACAAAAATTAAATTTTTAGAACTTGAGAAGGCGCAGCGATCTCTGCTTAAGGTTATGCTTTTTAAACCCTATAGATTTTCAACCCAAAGCCTTTACCTAACCTCTAACCTACTTTCTGTAAGAAAACTTTACCTACTCCACCTTATTCTGAGTAAACATAAATCCCTCTCGTATGACCCCAAAAAACCGATTATGAGTAGCAGAAGAAGCTACTTGGTCGCTCCAACTGTCCCAGTTAGATCTGTTTTTGCCAAGCGGCAGTATGCAAGGCAATCTTCCCACTTATATAACCTATTGAATAAAGAACTAAACATCTATCCTCTAAAACTCCGTGACTGTAAAACATCTGTGACTGATTGGCTTAAGACTAAAACCTATGATGACATTGAGGCTATAGTATCATCGTTACCATAATCTGTCTAGTAACCAACAGGACCGCAGTAACGAAATCGTTAGTGGAGGAAGCTTTGCCTGGCTTCTTCCGGTCCCAAGACATTGTCGTAGGGCTAACCTAAACCTAAACTTAAACCCAAAACTCATATCTACACGCAGGTCAACAACATTAACCCATAAACACAACGAACGAACGAACGAACACACACACACACACACACACGCGCACACAAACACGTGTGCGCGTACACTCAAAGCCCCACTCACTACATCACACAAGTGCGCTTCTTATCCTTTTTGTATTTGTACCTTCTTTTCTTTTATTTTGTTTCTTACATACACTGTATAATGTTAAGTGGAAGAGCGGAGCCACCTAACACAAGCATCTCTTTGCTTAAAAGGTGTTCTCCAAAACCCTGTATCTTAAAGCTTTATGTAATTGAAATAAACATTTTTATTTTTATTTTTATTTTTATTTAAGATGACAAACTCTTCTTATTGGAATAACATCCCCGCTAAACGACTGTAATTTCATTTTATTATTATTGCATATTATTTCCGTGTCAAATTCCAGCGTTAAAAATCTCTTATAATATAACACATTAATGTCGGCACCGGTATCCATCTTAAAACATTCAAAACCACACTCTCCTTTAATACCTCGTACTAGTCATCGCCGCCGATTTTGTTATGCGTTTTATCCATTAACACAGATACATAAAACGACTCACAATCATCATTATCAGATTTTTTCGGTATTCACTTCTATTTCATATTATTTTTAACACTATTTTTACATTTGCACATCCTAGCGTAATGGCCGTAGTTACCGCACACATAGCATTTCACTGAAATAGCTGGACATGAACCTACATCAGTACACTGAGCACCACAACGTGGACAAGTCCACACCGCTGTCCCGCCATGCGCAACTCGCGCGCCGCGCATCGCTAGCGCCTCAACGCGCACGGGCCTGCAGCTCGCCGAACTGCCGAAGCTACCTGTTTCCATTACACGCTTGCTGTCTGTTGACATTTCATCCGCTTGACATATTTTAATTGGTTTCTTCAGAGTCAATTCATCTGTCCGTAACAACCGGTCCCTTACAATTGTGCTCCTTATGCCGCACACAATACGGTCGCGAATCAACTCTTGCTCAAAATTTTTAAATTCACAGTTTTTACTGAGTAACTTTAACGCTGTTACATATTGATCAATAGATTCTCCAGTTTCTTGATACCTCGTAAAAAAATTATATCTCAGTAATGTTATATTAGATTGAACACCGAAATACTCGTCAAATTTTTTCATCAATATTTCGATGTCCTCACGCTGCTCTTCTGAATCGAATGTAAAAGTCTCATAAACATCAAATCTATCTGATCCAATCAGATTAATAAGCAAACTTGCCTGTATGCTTCCCTCTTCTTTGTGCACCTCGATGCTTTAAGAAAAAGATTGAATTGTGCCTTCCACCTCTTCCATGCGTCAGCCCGGCCGACGGGGCTGCCATATAAACTCAATTCGGTTGGCGGTCTTGCATGCTCCATCCTTTACACTTAATTTAGAATACAAATTAACGTTATTCAAACGTAAAATCCAAAACTATTTAGGTATTTTAACCGCTGCCACCATGTAGTGACAATGAAACAAAAGAGTTCAGATGACAACTTTTTTTATTAATAAAGACGGTTTTCTGATATACAATATTTTAAGACTACCCACAACATTATTTACAACTGGCGATCCACCCCGGCTTTGCATGTTTGATTTCTGGATCTCGACAACGCCACCTACCGGGTCTAATTGTGAATCTAAACTATTCTTTGATCTACTTAATCACACAAAATTTCATCAAAATCAGTCCAGCCGTTTAGGAGGAGTTATGTAACATACACATGGACAAAATAATTATAATATGTTTTTGCTAGGCTAAGTCGTTATATCTCCGGCTGCACCACCAATTACTATCGGTTAGGAGAGTTAAGCACTGCCAGAAAATAGTTAAAAAATTACTTGTATTTAATGAGAGCGTCGACCTTTTGAGCGAACTTAATCGCGCTGCAACCGACATAGCTGCAGCGCGGCTCTACAACATTAAATTATAGTTGCAACGTGAGAAGTTGTTAATCGTCTGAAAATGTAGCTTAATATCGTTAGTTAGTTAGTAGGTCCTTTTTACTGGAAACGAGGCATTCCATCTTAGTCCTTAGAAGTAACAATGCATCTGCATTTTGATTCAAGTACAGAACGTCTATGGAAGTCTTTAGACCACTGCATCCACTTACGATTAGGTGGACTGTGTTCTCGTTTATAACACAATTTTATAAAAAAAAAATAAACAGCAAGCGCTTAGGCGGCTGAAAGATAATTGACAATAGTTATCAAGCTTAGCAAGGAATTTAAACAGCGAAGTGCTGCCTATCTCCTTTTCTGCCGACTTCCAAAAAGGAGACGGTACTCAATTCGACGCGTATGTTTTTTTTATGTGTGTTACCTCATAACTTTTTACTGGGTGAACCGATTTCGATGATTCTTTTTTTATATGAAAGCTGATACTTCTCGTGTGGTCCCATATTGATCAAGGTCAGACCAATAGTTTTTGAGTTATTTGAATTATTCTTAATAACTTATATTGAAGTCGGCTGTACAACATTTTTAATTTTAAATTATTAACTTTCTCTGTTACTGGGATGATATAGGGTACGGGGTTATTAACTTTCTACGAAATATAAATATAATAATGTAATTTTTAAAAAAAAACTAGACGCTACTCTTCTAGTTTAACTTTTCCGATGTAGCGCTTATGATAAAATCCTGATGCTGATCTGAACCTGTTTAAAGATATGAATATTATATCACAGGACTAGGGCTAACCCATACTACATCTGAAAACAAATTGGGACACGGAACAAGACTTTGTATGGCCTACAAATAATTGTTCCGGGTCTGGATGTTTGTCCTAGTGCAATCTATGTTTGTAAACTGCCTCCACGATACAGGAGAAAATCATAGTATGGGGGTAACGTTTTTTTAAAAAATCGATACAATTAAATCGATAGTGTTGTATGCCAACATCAGTCCGGTGGTATTAGGACACGGGAGCAAATACATATGGTAGGATACTTTTCCTGGGCAAATAGGGTGGGTGCTACATGTCTAGAATGACTTCTGGACAGAAAAGGTACCACCCACCTACCATCAATAAACAAGTTCTTCAATATAAATTCAGAAGCCATTAAAATATGTGAAAATCATTTAATTCGTTACTAGTTTCCTGGAGTCGGCTTTTTCTTTTTTATTTAATTATATTACCAGCTTTTAAAAACGCATTCCGTTTATTTTTTAAATTTTAATTACACTTTTTAAAGTTTGATTATGAGTGTCAATACTCCTACAATAGTACTCAACGACGATCGTTCTGAATATTTTATTTTGCTTACTACTTAGAAGTCAACTCGTCTCTCATCACTCACAAAGGCGTTAAGGCGATAGAACAAGTGCCCGCGAATTATTTATTTGGAGCAAGACTTAGAAGCGCGACCATAATGACTAAAACTTAAATACCGTGCTCCTTACCTAAATGGGTCGGCTCGACCGAGGAAGGACCACGCTCTCACAGAATACCAGCGTAAAATAGCAACATAACGCTTGTGTGTTTCGTATGGTGAGTGTAGAGAACCGGAGACCCTTTTTACTGCAAAAGAGGTATTTTATCTTAGTCCTCACGGGTGACAACGCATCCGCATTTTGATTCGCAAACGAGAATAGATCGTGGACTGTGTGGACACGTGGACACTTACCATCAGGTGGACTGTGTGCTCGTTTGTCACCCTATCCTATAAAAAAAATATTTGACGATGAACGTTTGAAAATATTGTCAAGCGCAGCAGGTTTGATCTTATTCGCTGCCTTGAACCAATAAACGCGCATCTATGACTGGGCACAGCCAATAATCTGTGGTAATAAGAAATGTCGAGCACAGCCGGTGCGATTGTATTGACTGCCTTAAACCAATAAGCGCGCACCTATTACTGGGCACAGCCAATAGCATATATCGTGGCGGAAAATTCTTACACTGGGAATACATTTTTAGACTGGGAATACACGTCAGATTTTATTTCCGATTGTTTGATCAGACTATCTGATCGTATTTACTCGATACACATCCGAATCTTGCGCAAGACTTTTTCTGAACTCAGTCGTTCTTGCTTGCTTGCATACGGAGCAGAAAGAAAAGATGTACGACGAATTACATATTATTGCATATTTGCTCGTGTTAGCGCTCTTAATTATTTTAATCTTTATAAATTGAAAAATATAAATTGTACAAAAATTTTTATAGAAACATCAGAAAAATTGAAACAATAGTTAACTTCTGGACGCACACATACTTATATGAGCTAAGATTAATGATTTAAGATGCATAAAATGTGTAAGTGAGCTCGTGTTCTTACAATAAGTTTAGCGTAGTTTTGGCTTGGTTGTCGCGTCACTACGAGCAATAAAATTACTTACATATTTTATTTCTCATTTCAACGTGCATTAAAACATGTCTTCCCAAGCAAAATCTTTCATCTCTCTATCGTGATACCCTAAACTGCCTGTATCATAAGTAAGCAAGTACGTTTTTCTACGGCCATAATAATACGTTCGATGTCGTAATTTTCCGCCATCGTCCGAACCACAACGATGCGATGCGTCCGTTCAGTGTCACGCTAGAGAGTCATCTGGCAAGTCGGAGGGAGGAGTCGGACGTCTATTTGGTCTCTGTACAAAAGTATGCAGACCGTACCTTCAGACAATCAGGCCGGCAACAAAATCGTAAACGCCTTGGCGCTGTTTCCGACTCGGACGTCCGATCCGACTATCGGATCGGATGTGTATTATGTATTCAAACAAATGCATGACACGAGTGCCTTCAGACAGTCTGATCAGGCAATCGGGTCGGACCGTAGGATGAAAAAATTTGAGGTGAATTACCGCCCTACTCGCCTAGCTCTCATCCGTATCGTTCGATAAGGAACTTCGTTCCAAATCTAATAAGAAGTACTTTGATTCATCTTGACATAAATGTCAAAGAGAATAAAAAAGAGTGCGTGGAATGTCATAGGAACTATTTTCACACGAAGAAAGTATGAATGTGAAATGAGTAACAAAGTAAAGTTACTACTACTACATACATACGTGGTGTAAGTTGCAGAGTTGGCAAAGGTGGCCTTAGATGGAAGTAACGAAATTGACGATGTATCGATGGATGGGTCATATTATGTAAAAGACAATTAAGAGAAACGAGAGATGTATTAGGGTTGTGTCAAATGGAAATATGTAATTTTACATTTTTTTTAAGCTCAGGTGGGCCACAGGGTCACTTATGATAAGGTAAACTTTGTGCTCCTCTATCACGTTTATATTGTTTTTTTTTTAACTTGAAAGAATGTACCATACAAGGGATTCTACATTTTGTGTGTACGCTACTTTAATATACTATTCAAGTAGAGAAAAGTTACAAATACGTTGGCAGTCCAGCATGTAAATGTGGATTAACTCTGTCGACAGCTGTTCTTTGCGCGCTAAGTTTTGTTCAGAAACTAGAATCGGATGTAAATTATTCATGAATTATTCTAATTCTTTGCTTTTACGAGGGTCGAATGTCAGTACACTGCGCGATATTCGTCGAAACTTTAAGACTAATGCAAAAGTGTTATATAAGGTTCAACTATTTTTTTTTTTATAAAACTGAAGCGCAGTCCATGAACACCTGCAGCCACCTTTAAACAAAGATAAGCATAAGCGTTGTAATCTCTGAGAACTAAGATGAATACCTTTTCTTTTATTTATTTTTGAAAAACGTTACCTCCAAACTAGGATTTTCTCCTGTATTGTGGAGGCAGTCTGCAAAGATAAATTGCACAAGGACAAAAATCCCGACAAGGAACAATTATTTGTAGGGCTATACGAATATTTGTTCCCTTCGTAATTCGAACCTGAGGTGCTTAGGGCCCCAACTCAATACTAAGCCACTGTATAATGAAGCTGTCAAATAACAAACCTGTACAACCACAGCGCAAGCACTGCTATTAGGGTGGTACAGGTAGAAAAGAAGTCATACTGTCTAGAAAATATGACTGCCTAGATATTGTTTTTCGGAACAAAAATTAATAATTCTTAATCTGGAGGTAGCCGTGGTTAACGGTGACATTGAGACATCATACACCTCAGTACCCCCCCCCCCCGTGACCTTGGGTGTAAAGTGCTCGAAACTTCGGGAATATAAAATAAGTAAATTTACGCGATAAAATTGGTAAAATAAATTTTATTTAAATGTACTGCTTTCTTTTACAGTCCGCATATTTCATTTACAATACAAGCCTTTAGTGTAACAACTGTAGGCCACGTCCAGACTACTGGTGGACGTGGGCTTCTACCAGGTTTTGTTTTATAGGATAGGGTGACAAACGAGCACACAGTCCACCTGACGGTAAGTGGTTGCTGTGGTCCATAGACATCTACATATATCCTCGTTTGCGTATCAAAATACAGATGCGTTGTCACCCGTGAGGACTAAGGTGGAATGCCTCTTTTCCAGTGAAAAGGGTATCCGGTTCTCTACACTCACCTTACGAAACACACCAGTGTTAAGCTGCTATTTTACGCTGGTATTCTCTGAGAGCGTGGTCCTTCCCCGGTCGAGCCGATCCATTCGTGCTACAACTATACTACTAACATATCTGCAGCATGGCTCTACCACGTAAAAAGGAAGGGAGGATTTGCCATAGAAGAAGGAGAATATTATCATTATTTAAATAACTATGACTCATAATGTTTTGTTGGTATTACTTATAATGTACTATAACTTATATAACTAGGTAAGTAGGTAAAATTGCCACGCATGAAATTTGGATTGGTGATCCCAAAATAAGATGTCTCGCCTGCTTAACCACCTGCTTCCTGTCACCAGTCTGGGTATGTTACCTAGCACAGAGGAATCTATCGCAAATAAACAGCGTTCGACAGATTATGATACATCTCCTCGTTATGAATCCATCAAAACGCCGCCAATGAACAACTGCAACACCTGGGGAATTGCAGGTTGCTTGCCTTTTAAAAATAAGTAAGCTCGTTTCTTGAAAGTCCCTAAAAATCGCCGGTGGTAAAGGATGGAACAAAGTAGGCGTGCGAGGAATAAAACTACTAGTAAAACGTGTGTGTGTGTGTGTGTGTGTGTGTGTTTTCGTGTGCGTGTGTGTGTACGTGTGCGATGAGTGTGCGTATGAGTGTGCGTGTGCATGTGCGCGTGCATGTGCGTGTGCATGTGCGAGTGCATGTGCATGTGCCTTCGCGCTCGTACATGCGTGCGTGCATGTGTGTGTACGCACATGCGAGCGTGCGTGCGTGAGTGAGTGCGTATTTTCATGCGTGCGTGCGCGTGTGAGTGCGTGCATTCAAGCGTGCGTGCGTGCGTGTGTGTGTGTGTGTGTGTGTGTGTGTGTGTGTGTATGTGAATGAGTGCGTGCGTCCGTTCAAAAGTGTATGAACCATATCATTTATGCGTATTTGTCGGAATTTCGTACTAAAATCAGAAACTTTTTAATTAAGTTTTGAAAGTGGCAACCGATTTACTATTTCTGATCGATGTTGGTATATCAATCCAGCATTTCATAGCAGCAAAATGGAAGCTGCCACGGAAGGCAGCTGTGTGATGCTTAGCTTAGTTAATAATTATAGTTTAAGAGCCAGTGAGCGGCAGACTTATGGTATTTCAATAAGCTTCATGTTTTTTTTTTCAGTTAATCTCCTATACCTGAGGTATATGAAATGGTGATTCTTTTGTTTGACCGGTGATCTAAATAGAGACACTCAAGAGGAGGTTCAAGTTCGCTCAGCGAGCTATGGAGTTTCCGCAGAATACCCGCATTAGAACCAGAGTGACCAACATAGCCCAACGGATTAGTAAGCTGAAGTGGCAACGGGGCGGCCATATAGCTCGAAGAACCGACAGCCGTTGGGAAAAAAGGTTTTTCGAGTGGCAGCCCTGTACCGGTAGGCGAAGTGTAAGGCGATCCCTACTAGATGACGAACTGGTAAGACATGCGGGAAGTCGATGGATACAGGTGGCTCAGGACAGTGTTTGTGGCATTCCTTGGGGGAGACCTATGTTCAGCAGTGGACTTGTGATGGGCTGTAATAATTGTGATGATGATGATGATGATGACTAACTTTAAACAACAGTTGAAAGCAAGTATTTTAATTGATGTAATAAAAATTTGAATTTAAAATAAATACTGGATTAGAGCGAGTGCTATAGTACGCGCTTATAGACTCCACTGAAGTTCATTGTCTGCCTGGGTGATAGAACTGCAATATGTCTGCCATGCAAAACATATATGTCAAATAATATTATCAACAACATATTTAAATTGCAGCTTTATTGAAATAACGTAAATTACAAAGAAAAAATTCATAGGTGTCAGCCAATGTTATTTTTCTTTAACTTTTATTGAATATTTTAAGATTTCAAAGCGGCAGACTTATTACTATCATGATTTTTTGGTCATTTTTTTACACGTTTACCACCTGAGCGTCTCTATATCGACCGCCGGTCAAACTAAAGAGTCCCCATTTCATGTGCCTCAGGTATAGGAGATTAACTGAAAAATACGTTGAAGCTTATTGAAATACCGTAAGTCTGCCACTCACTGGCTCTTAAACTATTGTAGTATCTGTGATGGACAAATTGGCCAAGATGGTATGCATAAGTATCGCTGGTTTAGGATAGAATACAGCTTCTAACCTACCACTGCTGTTTTTCAGACGCTTTTATTAGCTTCGCGTATATCAATCTATCTATCTATAAAACAGAATTTTATAGTTATATAATTTTTAATGTATTTTTTACCAAATTATAGACTTGCATTCGTATCAAGAAACGATGACAATACACTAATTAAGTTACTTCATCTTTGTATCCTAATCAGGAATACCAGGATAAAATAGCATAATCAGCTTAAGATCATTGCGTTGTTCTGTTGTCTAAACATAATTCAAAATTGACAATTACACGTGGAAATAGAACGGAGTGTTTCGTATATAAATCGAGTAATAAATAACATGTTTTTTTCGCGCCAAATATTGGAACAATAAATTTCCAAAATGGGCGTAACGTATTTCTATTATTATCTACGAGGGAAATAATATTCCTCCTGTAATTCATCATTTTTATAACCCGCTTACTGCAGAATATTGCCTTTTATGTTGGTTCTTTTCAGGGTTCAGAGCTATCTCCTTGGGTTTCAAGGTCTCTGTATAAACATTTGAAGGTTGAAAGGTTCTCTTGAGAACTAAAATTTACAATTTAATTAGTTTATCTCTGATTTAAAGTGTTCCGGATACAGTCAATCGAGGGTAATAGTTGGGATAAATATAATAAAGGAAACAAAAGACAACCTTATTTATTTATAATTTATTATAAAACACCTTTATAAAAAGATAACAATAGGCGGACTTAATGTTTTCTGAGTTTCTCCACCAGTCAACCCCAGACCAGAACCAGTACCTTATGGTAACCCATTATACATACAAGTTCCTCTATGTCAAGGCGTCGGCCAATTCATAAGGCCTCGAGTTAGCGTGTACGGCATTTCCGCGCGCTCTCATATGAACAAGGGGTGGAAAACCAACTTTAACAACGAGAAGAAGCCTATATAGACTACTGCCGTTGGGGCTGCATTATTGTACAAAAGCGTTTCCGTAGACTCGGCAAGGTGCAACGCAATGAATTTACTTTTTCGATGATTTTACTTGTATTATATAACCTGTCTATCACCCCCGAAGACAAGTATCCATGATGATGAATTTGAGCCGTGAGTTCGAATATCCCACAAAAGAATATTTTTTGTGGCCTAAAAATAGTTATTCTGCAGAATATCTGCGTAGAAAAAGCAGTTTAATGCTGCTGCGTTTCGTATAGTGAGTGTAGAGACTCAGAGATCCTTTTACCGGAAAGGAGGCATTCCATGTTAACCCTCAGGGGTGACAACACACCTGTATTTTATTTATTTTTTCTTTATAGTACGAGGGTGACAAACGAGCACACAGTTCACCTGATGGTAAGTGGTTGCCGCGACCCACAGACATCTACGTCAATCCTTGACCACGAATCAAGATGCAGATACGTTGTCACCCATGAGGACTAAGATGGAATGCCTCGTTTCCAGTTAAAAGGGGCTCCGGTTTTCTACACTCACCATACGATTTTTGATAGTATTCTGTGAGACGGTGCTCCTCCCCGGCCGAGCTGACCAATTCGTGCCATAACTACATTACCACATATAAGAAACTACTTACTTTACATCTGGTGAGAAAGTATATCGCCGTTTAACGGAAGCCATATTTTTCTGGCACCTCTTACGACACCCACGGGACGAAATGTGTCATGGAATTTCTTACGCTGCTAGCATGACAGATGTTTTACTTTAGTATTCAGATATATCTGGATGTTTTTATTACATAGATCATATTTCAGGGGTACTCTCATAACAATTTAGAGAAAAAGTTCTACTCAAAAGGGTAGTCCAATAGGGATTGCTTAAGCGTAAAGCGCGTATGTATGTTCTACTAGCGTCTAAAAAATCAAAATTCCAACGTGTTATCGCATAAAATCGTATCTAACAATCGTATTGAACATATAAATTTTATATAAATCACATTGTCAGAAAGATAAATGATTGATAAACTTATTTTTTTAAAATCGATCAATTGTCATTTATACATAAAAAAGCGATTTTAGTGGCTTTATCAAGTCCGCATGGTGGCGATAACATGATAACTTTTGAAATTATCAATTGTTCAACTCAATCTATTTTTTAAACTCTTCATCTATCATGTGTAAAGCCATGGAGTGTAAATGGCAGTTTAATTTTGTTTTGTTTAGTTATAATTAATTTTTTTCGGCTGAGGAATAGCGAAATTTTTGGTGTTTCAAGCAGCCTTGAATTAATTTATTTTATTAAATACACTTTGCCTCACGCCCGGCCACAGAGTACTTTTTTATTCCGGGCTCAGCCGCCGCGCCGTCGTGAGTGGTCGTTTGTTTACAGCGGTTCGTTCTGCAAAATATCGATCGCTTTAGAAATACAAACTATTCCAAAAAAACAAATTTGATACAAATATTTGACTAAGATAAGATATTATTATTATTTTTATAATTACGGATTTTTATTACAATATTTTGTGTCGCTAAAAGTACGCAGGATTTATAGATAAATATACGTAAGTAGTACGCAGTAGTACGCAGGATTTATAGATAAATATACTTCTGTACTTTTACGGGTATTGGACTTTATGGAGTAATTTGAAGGTGTACTTCAATATCTGCTACTGGAAATCATCGTTATCATAAGTAGAAGTAGGCGTGCCGAGATTGTGTTCATTATGTTAGTTATGATGAGACCTTACTCCAACTTGAAGGTATACTTCGGTGAATGCTACTGAAACTCCTCGAAGAGTAGTAATAGTAATATGTGTGCTGAGTTCGGGCTTGTTTTGTTAGTTATGAATAGAAGTTACCTCCGGACTTCACGAAGTGACTTGAAAGTGTACTTCGGTGACTGCTACTGGAACTCTTTAACGAATAGAACTACAATTTATATTTTTTTTAATTTTTTTTCTCTATCATATGAGCATTATGAGTAGTGCATTTTTGGAATTTGTAAACTTATTTTTTATTGAAGTTTGACATAATAAATCACAAAATTGAAAATATAGTAATAAGGTTATAAGTGAAAACTTGTGTGTCTTTAAACTACTTTAAAAGGAGACAATTTCTTTTTGTATGGAGAATGGGCCCACCACGAACTTCGGAGAACTTTAATGAAATGTATGTCGATTTATTCCTTATAATCTATAGATTACAAAATTAATATAAGTTTTATCGCATCTAATGGGAATTCTGAGAAATTAACAATTGAAATATGAATATCACAATAACCTTAAAAAACAAACTAAAAGCGATTTTCTAGTAGTTTTCACAGATATTATGAGTTAGAATAGTGTATATAGAATAGAATAGCTTAATAATTCATAGTATTAAAAAGTTGTAGGTACATTCAGCAATTATAGGTACTTTAATCCTTGCAGTATATATAGGTCATTGCTATTGTCTTACTATTGTGTCTGAAAACCGGACAGTGAAAGTGTTAAGATTGATTGAAAATCCTTTTTAACGCTTCCTTCACGTAGTGCACAGACAAACAAACGTAAAATCATTTTTTAAAATTTTTTTTTTAAATTTATTTACCATATTACAAAACATTACAAAAAAAAACTATACTAAAAAGTCGCATACAGAAAACCACTAAGGTTTGTGATGACGCGACCAGAGTCGACGTTACATTAAGTATAATTAATATAGTTTATAAAAAGGAAACACTACAGCCTAATTAGGACCTGAGCAAACGCATATACGCTGTTTCAAGTAGTAATTTTTTTTATAAATTACACAAAAAGTACATTTTAAGTTTTTTTTTTAATGTTTTTTATATTTAAGTTATCGCGGAAATCTGGGGGTAGGTTGTTTATAAGTCGTGGAACAATGTAACTTGCTGTTCGTTCCCCGTACATATTGTTTGCTGGCTCGTCTGCAGCTTGCGGCTGCTTACGGCGCGCGTACACATCATTATCATTCATCATTACAGCCTTTTACAAGTCCACTGCTGAACATAGGCCTCCCCCAAAGAATGCCACAAAGCACGGTCCTGAGCCACTTGCATCCATCGACTTCCTGCATGTCTTACCAGTTCGTCACTCCATCTCGTGGGGGGACGCCCTACACTTCGCCTACCGGTACGAGGCTGCCACTCGAGAACCTTTCTTCCCCATCGGTTGTCGGTTCTTCGAGCTATATGGCCGGCCCACTGCCACTTCAGCTTACTAATCCGTTGGGCTATGTCGGTTACTCTGGTTCTACTGCGGATATCCTCATTCCTAAGTTTATCACGCAGAGAAACTCCGAGCATAGACCTCTCCATAGCTCGCTGAGCGACCTTGAGCTTCCTCATACGGCCAGCAGTGAAGGACCACGTCTCAGTTCCATAAGTCATCACTGGCAACACGCACTGGTTGTACAATTTCGTTTTCAGGTTTTGAGGTATGTCTGACGAGAAGATGTGTCGTAGCTTCCCGAACGCTGCCCAGCCGAGTTGAATCCTTCGATTGACCTCTCGGTCGAAGTTGGACTTACCTAGTCGGACTATTTGTCCCAGGTAAACATACTCGTCAACAACTTCGAGCTTAGTGCTCCCAACAACTACCGGCATAGGTGTGACATGGACATTGAACATGATCTTTGTTTTGTCCATGTTCATCTTAAGACCTATCCGTTGGAAAACACTATCGAGGTCATTGATCATAGTGCTTAGGTCCTCCAGCAATTCTGCCATAAGGACTATATCGTCGGCAAATCGAAGGTGAGTGATGTACTCGCCATTGATGTTGATACCGTATCCTTTCCAGTCCAGCAGCTTGAAAACGTCTTCTAATGCAGCGGTGAAGAGTTTCGGGGATATGTTGTCACCCTGTCTTACACCTCTCTGCAATTGGATAGGTTTCGTACTCTGGTTCTGTACTCGGATAGCCATCGTAGCCCTACTGTATAAGCACTTCAACACTTCGATATACCGACAGTCAACTTGGCACCGCTGAAGGGACTGCAGCACCGCCCAAATTTCAACGGAGTCAAAGGCTTTCTCATAGTCCACATACGCCAGACATTGTGGCAAATTGTACTCTTCGGACTTCTGTACAATTTGCCGAAGGGTATGTATGTGGTCTATGGTGCTAAAGCCCTTTCGGAAACCGGCTTGTTCGGGAAGCTGGAAGTCGTCAAGTCTGCGCGCGAGACGATTCGTAATGACTCTCGAAAACAGCACGTAGACGCGGCTCAGAAGGGAAATCGGTCTGTAGTTCTTCAAGAGAGCGTTGTCACCTTTCTTGAAGAACAATACCACCGCACTTCTGCTCCACGCCTCCGGTGTAATGCCACCATGGAGGACGGAATTAAAGAGCTTCTGAAGGACTTCAAGTACCGGTCTTCCACCTGCTTTCAGAAGCTCCGCTGTAATTCCATCCTCGCCTGGGGCCTTACCGTTTTTAAGGTGCTGGAGAGCCATTCTAATCTCGCTAAGACTGACGTCCGGGATATCTTCGGAATAGTGTCGGATGAGACTCGCTCTTGGATCGTTACTCACACTTGCGTGTGGCTCCAACGATGACGTGTACAGCTGCCCATAGAACCTCTCCATCTCACTCAAAATCTCAGATGTCCCGGAAACGATGCTGCCACATTCTGTCTTCAGCTTTGACAGGTGGCTCTTTCTGGCAGACAGATCTCTGGCAAAGACTTTGGAGCCTTGGTTCCGCTCGATCGCTTCTTCAATACGAGCTGTATTGAAGTTGCGCAAGTCCCGCCGCATGCATTTGGAGATCTGTCTGTTCAGATGCCTGTATGCTGTCAAGTATGTTGAAGAATGTAGCTTCATCTCCCGTCTAACAGCCATGAGATTAAGAGTGTGATCGGAGAGTTTTTGTGTTCTTCTGCGGCGGGTCTTGCAGAACTTAGCTCCGACCGCATGGACAGTTTCCACGAGCTTGTCATTCATATCGTCCACTTCATTGCAGTCTTCTAGGCACTGAAAACGGTTTTGTAACTTGAGCTGAAAGGTTTCGGGACTTTGGATTAGAGCACGAGGGGGACGGAGCGTTGACTTCATTAGACGAGACCTCTCCAACTTAACGTTTAGGTTCAGTGTGCCTCTAACCATTCGGTGATCGCTACCACTTTTCACCCTCGCGATCACGGAGACATCACTGAACAGTTGTCGTATGGTTGTCATAATGAAGTCAATCTCATTTTTTGTCGAACCGTCGGGGCTCGACCAGGTCCACTTCCTGTGGGGCCGCTTCTGGAAGAAAGAGTTCATCATAAAGAGTCCCTCTTTCTCCATGAAGTCGGCCAGCTGCTGGCCCCTTGGGTTCCGTTGCCATATTCCAAATTTCCCTACTTTCAGCTCACCGTTCTCTTTTGTGCCTAGTTTTGCATTGAAGTCTCCCATTAACACCGTATATTGGGTTTTGGAGGAATGCATGGCTCTAGAGATATCCTCATACATTTCCTCCACCTCCCCATCGGGGTGTGCCGAGGTTGGTGCGTAAACCTTTTTTTTTTTTATAGGAGAGGGGGCAAACGAGCATGCGGCTCACCTGATGGTAAGTGACTACCGCCGCCAACAACCGCAACACCAGAGGAATTGCAGATGCGTTGCCGGCCTTTTAAAAAGGAGTAGGCTCTTTTCTTGAAGGTCCCTAAGTCATATCGGTCCGGAAAAATCGCTGGTGGTAAATTATTCCACAAGGAAGTTGTGCGAGGAAGAAAACATCTTCTAAATCGCACAGTGGTGGACCGCCAATCATCCAGATGGTGTGGATGGTATCGGGAGTTCTGCCGCGATGTGCATTCGTGAAATTTGGCGGCTGGAATTAATCCGAACAATTCCTCAGAGCACTCCCCATGGTAAATGCGAAAGAAAATGCTAAGAGATGCAACATCTCTTCGCAGTGCCAATGAGTCCAGCCGATCGGAAAGGACTCGGTCGTCGACGATTCGAGCCGCTCTGCGCTGGATGCGGTCAAGTGGAAGAAGCTGGCACTGGGGAGCCCCAGCCCAGAGATGGTAACAGTATTCCATGTGAGGCCGAACCTGCGCCTTGTAAAGTTGCAGGCGTTGAGCCGGCATGAAATACTGTCCCGCTCTGCTGAGCACGCCAAATTTTTAGAGGCCAATTTGGCCTTTTCTTCCAAGTGACCACGAAACTGCACGCTACTCGATATGTCGACGCCGAGGATTCCGATACTGGCTGAGGCAACAAGGGGAGTACCTTGAAACTGAGGAGATACGACAAAGGGGTTCTTTTTAGCGGTAAACGCGCAAACTTGTGTATTCTGAGGATTAAACTGGACTAGATTTAGTCGCCCCCAATCCGAGACTTTGTCCAGCAAAGTCTCGACTTCAGACACAAGTTTGTTCCGGTACTCGGTGACGTTTTCCCGAGAAATATTGGCACGGCCGGTGTATAGAGCATCACCAGTGCTGTCATCTGCATAGCAATGAATGCTACCAGCTTGCAACATATCATTGATATGCAGAAGAAACAGCGTTGGTGATAGCACGCAGCCTTGTGGAACACCAGCGTTAATAGGCTTGTAAACAGAACATGCACCGTCTACAACGACCTTGATGCTCCGATCTGCAAGAAAGCTGGTGATCCAATTGCATAATTTCTCGGGAAGCCCATAGGAAGGGAGCTTCGAAAGAAGCGCTTTGTGCCAAACCCGATCGAAGGCCTTCGCAATGTCCAAACTAACGGCCAATGCCTCCCCCTTGGACTCTACTGCCAACGCCCATCTATGAGTTAAATAGACCAGAAGATCACCAGCTAATCGACCCCGCCGAAAACCGTACTGGCGGTCACTAATCAGCTGGTGATCCTCAAGGTACCGCATGAGGTGGCAGTTTACATTCCATTATTTTGGAGAACAAGGGGGTGATGGCGATAGGCCTTTTTTAGGGATCGGGTGGACAAAAGCTGTCTTCCATGATTTCGGGACTACGCCTAGGGAGTAGGAGTACCGGAAAAGACGCGTTAGAACCGGTGCCAACTCCGGAGCACACGTCCTCAGCACAATTGGGGGGATTCCGTCAGGCCCACTCGACTTGTGGATGTCAAGGGAGAGGAGTGCTCTGCGAACCGAGCGCTGTGAGAATCGCACATCCGGCATGGAGCACTCACACCGCGGGATGGTCGGTGGTGTGTTCCCCCCGTCATCAACAGTCGAGTTGGACGCAAAAAGGGAGCCTAAAAGGTCGGCCTTCTCTTTTGCGTCGTGGGCCAGTGAGTCGTCCTCCCTGTGCAGAGATGGTAATGATGGCTTACAGAAATTCCCTTGGACAGCCTTGGCGAGAGACCAGAATGCACGGGTTCCCGAAGGAAGGCGAACTAGTTTCTCGCCAATTCTGCCTATGTGCTCTGACTTTGCCTTGGCAATAACTGTTTTGAAGGACCTGGAGGCGACGTTATACTTCTTTTTGAGTGTGCTGGTGTTTACATCCCGAGTCACCGAAGCCGCAGCCCAGGCTTGATAACACTCCTGCTTACTGCGTAATGCAGTCTTACAGGAGCGACCAAACCAAGGCTGAGATCTGTATGATGGAATAAATAGTTCCATTCCCTGTAGCACTACATCAGTGACAGAGTCAGCAACAGCGCTGGGATCATCCGGCGAGAAGCAAACCCGCCCCCATGAGTAGGAAGCAAAGAAAGACCGCATTCCGTCCCAATCCGCCGACCTGTAATGCCAAACACGGCGGCAACCTGCAGAACGCAACCGCGAGGGGAGCGTGAGTGGCACCACACTCCGGATCAGACAATGGTCCGAAGAGCCAAGAGGGGTATCGACGGAAACCTGATATCCGTCCGGATGAGAGGTCAGCAGAAGGTCCAACAGGGAAGGTGTATGATCCTCAACATCTGGAATCCGCGTAGGCGATGTAACCAGTTGTGTCAGACCATATGCCAAGGCAAAGTCATAAACAGATCTTCCCGCATGATCGGTTAAACGTTAACCGAGCCATTCGGCGTGGTGGGCGTTAAAATCGCCAAGGATCACGATCTCTGCGGATGGGACCTGTTGTAGCAAGGAATCTGTAGCCATTTGGACGTGGTCGATGAGTCGGTCTGTTTCGGCATTACCGCTATGGGACCTATAGAGGCACTCGTAGACGCGCGGATGGTCGTCGCTGTCTACGCGTAGCCAAAGGATGGACAGGTCCGAACCTTCAAGACTGCCGAGGCGTCGAGAACAGATGTCCTCTCTGACATACACGCAAACTCCAGCCCGAGGCACAAAGGAGTGCTCCAATTTGTACCCCGGGTAGGAGAGATACGAAGTATCAGCCGGAGAGGACACCTGCGTCTCGGTCAGAAAGAGCAAGGCCGGCTTCGCCGTCTCAAGATGGTAGTGGACGGCGTTTAGGTTCGAGTGAAGTCCCCTGATGTTGCAGAAATTCACGGATAGCGTGGCAGGGGTCGCCTTGGTCTTGTTGCTCAGTTTGCCCCGAGCAGTTATTGTGTTGAGCGGAATTTTGCCCCCCCCCCCCCCCCCCAGAATACGCGGGGCAGCCTGAGCACTCACGCTCAGGAGTGGAATAGCATGGTCGTGGATGCTCAGCAAGGGATTCTCCAGGGGTACTGGTACCCTCCTGGGGTAGTTTATGACGTAATTCCGCTACCATTTTTACGTGGTAGAGCCACGCGGCAGCTTTTGCTGTCGCACGGATGGGCCGGCTCGAACCGGGGTAGTACCACGACCTCACAGAAAACCAGCGTGAAGTAGAGGTTTACCTCTGCGTTTCGCTTGGTGAGTGCAGGTGGCCGGAGGCCCTTTTTACTGGAAATGAGGCATTCCATCTTAGTCCTCACGGGTGACAACGCATCTACATTTTGATTTGTAACAGAGGATAGATGTAGATGTCTATGGGCCGCAGCAGCCACTTACCATCAGGTGGACTGTGTGCTCGTTTGTCACCCTTATCTTATAAAAAAAAAAAAAAACCATGTTGATGGGGGGGGGGGATTGGGCATCCGGTCACCTGCACTCACCAGACGAAACGCGGAAGCAGAGCTTCCACTTCACGCCGGTATTCTGTGAGGTCGTGGTACTAACCAGGCTCGAGCCGGCCCATACGTGCAACAGCAAAAGCTGCTGCAAGGCTCTACCACCGTTAATGAGTATAAGGTACGCAACCCTCGTCGACACACTCCCGATCTTTACAACGTTGTTAACGAGAGACTTGTGGACGATAAATCCGACACCTCCTTGGGACAGATGGTCGCCCTCCCGGTGATAGAGCAAGTTGCCGGATTCGAGGATTACCATGACCTCCCCCTCTTCTTCGAACTTCGGATGATCCTATAATATGCCAGCGCAACTTGTCTATCTCTTCTTCCAGCTCCACGATCGCGCGTACACACGGGGTGCGAAATTTCTAATTTTAACTTTTCATTAAAAAAGTGTTTTTTTTAAAGTAAATATTTGACTTGTGTATGAACTGGTAGTATATTTATTTCAGTAGCCTTGTTGTACTGTCGTTTTGATGATACGAAACGTAAACTATTTTCTTTTTTGGATTCGTAGAACAGTTTAATTCTTAAGGAGCGCTTGACAATAAGTCTCGTCAAATTCGATTCATGGAAGTGGGAGTTAACGTGTTCTATAGAAAAAATACGAGTTCCTCCTATGAATCTTCTCATAATTTGAAGTATGATTTTCTTTTAAATAACATCTCAGAACAGTTTCAGCAACACTACAAATAGAATAAACTTCTTTTGAGGCGTAAACCAATCCACCTTTATCCCTCATACATACCAATTTATGGAACCAAAGTTTCTCTTTTGCAAGCATGTTATCAATGCAATATTTACATTTAACTCGAGTTGTGAGATGTCTTGCTACGTTTCCAGCTATATAGCCAACAATGTGGTATCTGCAGTTAGGATCATCGCTGCCCCGTGTAATTTCAAATCCGACATCATTTGGAATCGGTGTTTTCAATAAGTGTTCAGTCAATTCTTCATCTTCATCATCAACTCTTTCGGAAAATGAAGTACTATTATTATTATAAGTATTTAGTTCCTATTGACGTGTTTCATTTTTAATAACATGACAAAAAGTGGGAGATTTTTTTACCATGACAACATTTCCATATAGGCATAACACAATGTCATGAGTCAGTTTTTAAAATTCATATTTATCTTTGATGAATGTTTTATGTAAAAATATAAGTTCAAAAGTATTACTTACACGTGAAATGTAATGTTAATATGTTTCTTGTGTTTCTATGATATGCTCTGACATCCGTTCACTGCACAAACCGTCATTTTTAATTAAAATTTCGGGAACTGTTCTCAACACGACACGACCTTGAGCACTAACGGGCCGAGTATTGAACTAAGCCATACTGGCTTAGTTTGAGTTGCTTGGCATTACGGACGCGGACTCGACTTCTAGGTGTTATTATTCTAAGATTTTCAGTAATAGGAGATATGAGGTAAGACTATATATACCTATATACTATACTTCAATGTCAATAAACTACATTTCTATATTTCTGTCAGTATTTTGTTGTCTATGCCAGTATGTTAAATAAATAAGAAATTATTATAAAATTCACATTATTAATCAGCTCAAGATGACCAAATATATAAGTAGTAATTATGGATTTACATCAACAATATTTAACTATGTTTTTTTTATAGGGATTAGGGTGACAAACGAGCACACAGTCCACCTGATGGTAAGTGGTTGCTGTGGCCCATAGACATCTGCATATATCCTCGATTTCGAATCAAAATGCAGATGCGTTGTCTAGCCGTGAGGACTAAGATGGAATGCCTCTTTTCCAGTAAAAAGGGTCTCCGGTTCTCTACACTCACCATACGAAACACAGCAGCATTAAGCTGCTATTTTACGCTGGTATTCTGTGAGAGCGTGGTCCTTCTCCGGTCGAGCCGACCCATTCGTGCTACAACTATACCAGTAATATAGCTGCAGCATGGCTCTACCACGTACAAAATGTAAAAGTTGTCTGACTTCTTATTTTCACTGGCTTCATGTAGGGGGACAGAATATTATTTTTATATTAACTATCTGATAGTAGATTACAAAATAATATCCCATTTTGTAGAATTAACAACACATCAGTCTAAGGATAATAGAAGCATTTGATCAACAAGGAACTATTACATGAGGAAAATTGGCTAATTTAGATTTTACTAATAACATAAAACTTTAATACTTTGTCAATTTTAACAAGGTTCTAAGACCTGTTTGTCATTGTTTAGATAATTCATCATAAATTATATATCTTATTTAGATTTTCCAAAATTCTAGGTGTAAGAGTAAACTTTTATAAAACATACATACTAACTAAACTCATTAACCTGAATAATAGTCTCCATATTATGTTAAACACTTGTGCATCGATGAGACGATATTTATTTTATTGTGTTTTTGCTATTAACTAATTTGCTACCAAAAATTATTTTAACATATATAGTTAATCACACACTATATTCTTACAGTAGTGATGGAACTCGAACTCGATGCCATCGAATGAATTTGTGTAGCTCGGTACTCGAGTGAAAATAAATTTTACTCGAGTCCACGTGCACTCGAGTTACCGAGTCAACTCGACGCACCGTGTGGATTCGGAGAGCACTAGATAGATGTCAGATCACTAATCCACTAATTCTATCGTGTAATCAACTAATTCACATAGTATAAGGCGCCGCGGGTGACGTCACTGGTTACATCGAAATTCAAACTTGCATCTTGGCATGTTGTAAACAAATATGAATTTAATTTGATTTATAATATCATGATTGTGCTATCATTGTTGTTTATTTTTTGTTACTTGGTATAAGTAGTGCATAACATAAAAGATGATTTAAACATACTTGTTTGTTTAACGTATCAGTGATAACAGTAAAGTTAAAAGTAAAGTTGCAGCCTATTTACGTCCCACTGCTGGGCACAGGCCTCCTCTCATTTCTGATAGGGTTTTAGGGCAAGGAAATGTCCGCCGCGCTGCCTCAATGCGTGTTGGCGAACTTCACATGTCTACGAAATATTTTTTTTTTCTTATTTCTCAGACATGCAGGTATACTCACGATGTTTTCGTTCACCGCCGAGTAGTGGTAAATCAGCACTTAAAATTGCAATTAACAATTTCATTGGTGCCGGCGGGGATCTAACCCGGGTTGCTCGAGTACTATGAAGCTTACAGCGAGCGCTAACCATCTGAGCTACCACGGTTTCAGTCAGTGATAACAATGACGCAATAAAACAAAAATCGTCAGTGTGGCATTATTTAAAAAAATCGAGATGGAAGCGATTTGTATTTTGTAATATATGTAAAAATCAGTTTATAGAATTTGAAATAATACAGATATGAAAAATAAGCATAGAAATACTACAAATAAATAAATATTTGTTTTTTTTTTATTTCACATTGCCACATTTTACATTTTTAATCAAGGTACCTATTTAAAATGCTTTAACTAAAGTAATCGCTACTCTCAACTCGAGTGATAAACTTCAATCGATGCAGGGACTATAAGTAGTCAGTTCAAATTGCTCAAAAACTCAAGTACAACTAGAGTGACATGATAAATTATTATTAACTCTCGATATTCGAGTCACAAAATTCTACTCGAGTCGCATCTTTATCTTACGGCCAATGCAGTGTCTAGAATTTAATGATTAACTCGTCTTATTAATTTGAACAACTTATTGATATATTATGTAATATCAATAAACTGATTAAGTATCATTGTCATAAAGTTAGTGATATTATTTTATGAAGATCTATACGCAAACCAAAAATATATAACTACGTACTAAGTTTAGTAATAATAATTATGTTGGATGGAAGAACAAAATATAAAAATAATTTGTAACAAACTGACACAGCTTCGTTCAGCCAATTCGAGTTGCGTAACTCGAGTACTATTCGACTCAAGTTAACTCGTGTCGAGTTTCTTCCGAATTAGCACATCTCTACTACAATTTTTTTTTAATATTACATTAGCAGAACCAATGAACTGAACACAAATATCAAAACAATTCTTTTTTTCTGATTTCTTGATTCCGTTTAGATTTCATTAAATTTGTAGGCCATTTACTATATTAAAATGGTATCTTTTTTTGTGTGTAATAACACTAACATTCATTAAAATTTCTAGTGGGCCCAAAAACGACTGTCTCCTTTTAGGTATAATCATGTTATATGTAATTTTTTAATGCGCTTAAGACATGCAGAATTGGCTTTACTGATAGTGTTTTTGGTAATTATTAACGTCAAATTGAGATTGTGATGTTTCTTAGTCCACTCAAAAGGGTAATTCTGAAGTCGATGCTTTAATTCTTAAATACCGTATGTCTTACTACTGAATTAAGAATGTGAAATTGATGTATTCGTTTGAGTTCTTTAAATTTTTATACGTTGTAGAGCCATACTGCAGCTACATTCGTAGTATAGTTGTAGCACGAATGGGTCGGCTCGACCGGGGAAGAACCACGCTCTCACAGAATACCAGCGTAAGATAGCAGCTTAGTGCTGCTGTGTTTCGTATGGTGAGTGTAGAGAACCGGAGACTCTTTTTACTGGAAAAGAGGCATTCCATCTTAGTACTCACGGGTGATAACGCATTTTGATTCACAAACGAGTAAAGATGTAAATGTCTATGGGCCACAAGTAACCACTTACCATCAGGTGGACTGTGTGCTCGTTTGTCACCCTATCCTATAAAAAAAATCAGCTTTTACTTTTTATTAAAAGTAATTTTTTTCTCTTACATTATTGTTTTTAGTATTAATTTTATTACAGTTTCGATTTATTTTAAATGTCATAACGCACCGAAAGACAATATAATGAGCAATTTGAGGACAAAGCGTGTCATAATTGACAATTTAGCACAAATCATATTTCGTCGATCCATTAATTGAATTCTCGCTCGTAAAATTTGAACCTTATTAGTAAAGTTGTCTTTAATTTTATTCTGTTTACTGGTAAGTAAATACTATGGTCCATAGACATCTAGAGAAAATCTTAATCCTAGTCACAACATCATTTTGCAAACCATCCTATTCTCTGACCATACAATATCTCACCCTGTCATTCATACAGAGCCATAACATACTCCTTAATGACCGCATTTCTACAGTATTTATTCTACTCTGACGCTTCTTCTGCCACTCCCGATTTTCACTACCATACATTACAGCATTATAAATGCCTTTTTTGCCAAATTCTGACTTTTAATAGTAGGGCACGGGTCTCCTCTCATTTCGGAGGGTTATGGAGTAAGGAGTCCAAAGCACTCCTTCAGCGCGTGTTGGCGAACTTCACACATGTCATTTAAATATTTTTATTACTAAGATTTCCTCACGATACAGACGCAGTATTCCTCGCGATGATTTCCTTCACCGCTAAGCACGTAGTAAATCACACTTAAAATGCAATTAATAACTTCATTAATAAATGCTTATTACTAATATTGTAAGTGCCGGAATAGAACCCGGAATGATAGCGTATTGCGAAATTTAGTATTGATATCAGTGAAATTATACTATAAAAGATGTATTCTGTTGTAAATAGTAATAACTTAGAGTGCACCTAAGTTAGGATAGTGAATAATGTACGGCAACACTACCTTATTTACTTATCAAGTTGCTCTGACAAAGAATTTATAAAAGTCACTCAAAGTTGCGACTTATCTCTTTAAAATTTAATGATGTTAAGAACAATAATAGCTTTTCTTGCTACATACTATAATACAATTTATATATTATTACAGGCATATAAATCATGTTATTTAGACAGCAATAATATTATTATTTACAAATTTTATAATATACTAGCGATTCGCCCCGGGTTCGCACGGGTAATTTCTGGGTCTTGACATCAGCACCACCTACAAGGTCCTAGTTATTTATAGCCTATTCCATCCAGGAACCTACACAAACGCGCACAAAAATTTCGTCAAAATAGGTCCAACCGTTCTCAAGTGATGATCTTTCATACATGCGGCAATTGATTTTTATTTATATATGGACATACTAGTTACGCAAAAAGGATCCAATGAAATTTGTGTCAAAAATGTTCAATTGAAAATAAATTTTTCTGGTTTATACTATTATGTGATGCAACAATTTTAGCGAAAGTAACACAAATAAGAAGAAAAATTACAAACACACACAAACCATACAGATCCTTCAAATTCTTCAAATTTCATAACCTCAAATTAGCTTTCTTCTTTAGGGTTGGATCTTTTTTGCATAACCACGTCCATATATAGATGAACAGCAGCATCTTCCAAATAAAGATTTAAAATTAAAAACTGCAGCTGCCAACCCGCTTGCTAAGCGCGGCAACTATGGAAAATATCCCCCTATGAGAAATCTATGGGGAAGGCCTATGTTCAGCAGTGGACTTAATACTCTGTAACGGTAACCGTATAAAGATTTTTAAATATAATATAAATGTCTATAATTTGCTATGCTTTGTAGCCCAGTAAAACAAGTCTTTATAAATTATTTAACAATCATTGATGCTTCAATTTCTACATTCTTACGGCCTTACTTACAATCGCTTACTAATCGCTTACTTAACCTACATAAACATAAATCATCTTATACCTTTCTGTTTATATTGTCTTTTCGTGAAGTGTGAAAGAGAGAGAGCAACTTTGAGCACTTCAGAAATTGTTAATGTATAGCCGAGGCTAAGTTTGAATAAAATAAAGAAATCACTTTGATTCTATAAGTGAAGCAGGGATTAACTGAAAATATTGTATTCCTATGACCAAAAAGTAACAATAAAAATAATATTTATAATCGTATAATTTTTATTAATTATAGAATACCAGTGTAAAATCAAAGGAAATTGCTTCCGTGTTTCAAAAGGTCTGTGAAGAGAACCTTTTTTTTAACTTGTCGCAAATTCTATTTGTAATTTTCTATAATTATTGTAAGTGGTGCTTCATTAAAATAAATTATTCCGCATAACTGGAGTCATTTATTCTAACAACTTATCCTTCGAAAACAGTTTTATTTTGTACTGTTTTTTGGTAATCCCAGTAACGCTTACGAGTACAAAACCATATAGGAAATGTATATATATGAAAAGTCCACTGCAGCACATAACCCATAGATTGCACATAGAAGGGATATTTGTCATAGTGTCCACGTTTGACAAGCTGGTTGGCAATCACAGTTTTTATAATTTTGAGTTCTTATTAAGAAGATGCTGCTACCCGTCTCTTATTTCTGTTTCCCTCTGTCGTGTCGCTTCTTACACCCACGCGATGAAATGGGGTAGTCGATGTTCTTTCACTTTTATTTTATTATAAAATCTAGCTCACAGTACGTATACAATATTTCATTATATTAAACAAACAAGATAAAAGTACCCCAGATGTACTGAAAAAATGCGAATTAATCTGGTACTTACAGACGTACAGTTAGCTCGTTTAAAAATATATGCGAATTAGATTACAAATTCTTGTCAGAATTTTTGAAATTTCCGCTCGTAAATTTTATACGCGGCAATTAATGTTACCTTCACTCGTAAATTCTGCTCATTATTGGCGAGATTACCATTTATCTTGGTCATTGTACGAGTATCGGTTTAATGTATATTTTATGTTTATACATATAAATAAAATTAATGTATGTCTGCTATATCGAAATAAGTTAGGGGGCACCTGAAACTAACTCCGAAAAAAGATTATGGCGAGAGTTTTCAAAAGAAAGTTTTGTTGTGGTGAGGGGGTTATTTGCATGATATTATAAAATAAATAACCATCTAAACATTTCTGTCTGTCTGTCCGGTCTAATCTAAGGAATGGCTGTACCAATTGTGATGAAACTTTACGAACATATAGGGAGTACTGCCACGGAAGAACTCGGCTATGTTTCATTCGTGAAACTTGGAGATTTTTCTGGAGAAATTAAAACTTTGTTAAAGTAAATGGTCATTAATGATTATTTGAAATTGATATAACGCCGCATGAATAAACAGAAATAGAAACTTTTTTATTCAATGTAGATTATAAATAATATTTATTGAAAGTTACTGTTATTTTTATTTACCAATGTTTCGAAAAATAACCTCTGTCCTGGGAAGAACCAGCTAGAAACCCAGCGGGACTTTGGTAAACATCAGGTTACAATCATGTATGTTTTTAACATGGTAGAGCCATGCTGTAAGTATATTATGGTTGTAGTACGAATGGTTCGGCTCGACCGGGGAAGGACCACGCTCTCACAAGAAACCAGCGTAAAATAGCAGCTTAACGCTGCTGTGTTTCGTATGGTGAGTATAGAGAACCGGAGACCCTTTTTACTGGCAAAGAGGCATTCCATCTTAGTCTTCACGGGTGACAACGCATCTGCATCTTGAGTCTTTATTAAGGATAGATGTAGATGTCTATGGGTCACAGTAACCACTTACCATCAGGTGGACTGTGTGCTCGTTTGTCAACCGATCCTATAAAAAAGAATGTTACACAATTAACAACACAAAACAAATTAGAAATATACTGTGGTAGTGATCACATCATTCCCAAAGGTTATTATCAACTATAAATGCCATAATATTATAATTAGCCTTTTTAGATAAACTTAATACTCGTATAAATCGGAGTCGCTAATTTTAAATAAAATTCGTTCCTAGGCTACATCTGCTGTATATCTTTTTTTCGCTTAATAATTGTGACATGGGCTTCAAGGATTTCAACGAAAAAGAATTCAATAATAGCCGAAATACATTACGATTATAAACATATTAACTTTGTTCATAAAATGTTGGAGTGTAACTGCGGACATAGTCGAGCGCCGACGGTTCGACAAAAAATGAGATTGACTTCATTATGACGACCAGATTACAAATTTTCAGTGATGTCTCAGTAATACCGAGGGTAAAAACCGATAGCGATCCCCGAATGGTTAGAGTAACACTGAACCTAAACGTTAAGTTGGAGAGGTCTCGTCTAGTGAAGTCAACGCTCCGTCCCCCTCGTACTCTATTCCAAAGTCCCGAAATTTTTCAGCTCCAGCTACAAAACCGTTTTCGGTGCCTGGAAGACTGCAATGAAGTGAACGATATGAATGATAAGCTCGTGGAAGCTGTCCATGCGGTCAGAACTAAGTTCTGCAAGACCAGCCGCAGAAGAACACAAAAACTCTCCAATATATATCCAATATATCATGACAGTTACAAGGAAAATGAAGCTGCAGTCTTCAACAGATTTGACAGCATAGAGGCAACTGAACAAACATATCTCCAAATGCATGCGAACATATGCGCATCGAGCGGAACCAAGGCTCCAAAGTCTTTGCCAGAGCTCCGTCTGCCAGAAAGAGCCAACTGTCAAAGCTGAAGACTGAGTGTGGCAGCATCGTTTACGGGACATCTGAGATTTTGAGTGAGATTGAAAGGTTCTATTGGCAGCTGTACACGTCATCGTTGGTGCCATACGCAAATGTGATTAACTATCCAAGAGCGAGTCTTATCCGACACTATTCCGAAGATATTCCGGACGTCAATCTGAGCGAGATTAGAATGGCTCTCCAGCACCTTAAAAACGGCAAGTCCCGGGCGAGGTTGGAATTACAGCGGAGCCTCTGAAAGCAGGTGGAAAACCAGCACTTAAAGTCCTTCAGAAGCTCTTTAATTCCGTCCTTCATGGTAGCACTACTCCGGAGGCGGGGATTAGAAGTGTGGTGGTCTTATTCTTCAAGAAAGGCAGTAACGCTCTTTTGAAGAACTATAGACCGATTTTCGTTCTGAGCCGCGTCTACGTGCTGTTTTTGAGAGTCATTACGAATCGTCTCGCACGCAGACTTGACGACTTCCAGCCTCCCGAACAAGCCGGTTTCTGAAAAGGCTATAGTACATACACACCCTTCGGCAAATTGTACAGAAGACAGAAGAGTACAATCTGCCACTTTTGCTTGCGCATGTGGGCTATGAGAAAGCCTTTGATTCCGTCGAAATTTGGGCGGTGCTGCAGTCCCTTCAGCGGTGCCAAGTTGACTGTCGGTATATCGAAGTGTTGAAGTGCTTGTACAGTAGGGCTACCGATGGCTATCCGAGTAACCTCTTCACCGCTGCATTGGAAGATTTTTTAAGCTACTGGACTGGAAATAATACGGTATCAACATCAATGGCGAGTACATCACTCACCTTCGATTTGCCGACGATATAGTCCTTATGGCAGAATTACTGGAGGACCTAAGCACTATGCTCAATGATCTCAATAGTGTCTCACAACGTATAGATCTTAAGATGAACATGGAAAAAACAAAGATTATGTTTAATGTCCATGTCACACCTATGCCGGTAGTTGTTGGGAGCACTAAGCTCGAAGTTGTTGACGGATATGTTTACCTGGGACAAATAGTCTGACTAGGTAAGTCCAACTTCGACCGAGAGGTCAATCGACGGATTCAATTCGGTTGGGCAGCGATCGGGAAATTACGGCACATCTTCTCGTCAGGTGTACCTCAAAATTTTAAAACGAGACTGTACTACTACTACTGAACTGAGACGTGGTCCTTCACTGCTGGCCGGATGAGGAAGCTCAAGGTTGCTCAGTGAGCTATGGAGAGGGGCTATGCTCGGAGTTTCTCTGCATGATAAACTTAGAAAGGAGGATATCCGCAGTAGAACCAGAGTAACCGACATAGTCTAACGGATTAGTAAGCTGAAGTGGCAATGGGCCGGTCATAGAGCTTGAAGAACTGACAACCGGTGGGGAAAAAAGGTACTCGAGTGGCGGCCTCGTACCGGTGGATGAGTACACTAGATGGAGTGACGACCTTATATGACATGCAGGAAGTCGATGGATGCAGGTGGCTCAGGACCTTGTTTTGTGGCATTCCTTGGGGGAGGCCTATGTTCAGCAGTGGACTTGTGAAGGGCTGTTATGATGATAATGAAGATGTAATTGCAATGTTATTGGAGAATTTGTCAACAGCCTAAGCCAGCAGGCAGTCGGTGTTGATGGTAGACTAATTCCTTAAGGTACCCAAGCAGATAGAATATCACTATTGCAGCCCTTATTTCATTGTTTTTTTTTTATATAGTTCACATGCACAGACATTTAGTACACAAAGTCGCACCACTTTCACGTATCAAAATCCATTTCAAATTTTCTCCTAATTACTCATAACAGAACAACAGCCTTATCATAGACTGAAAAAAAAAACAAAGACAGAGATTCATCGATGACAGATAAAAGACATCTTGACTTTTCATGCATTTGATTTTTGCATTCAATTCCACTATCGGTGTCATATATAGGTATCGTGGTGTACTCTTGCTTACTCAAATCTTCTCAGAAATATGAGCAGACCTGTGCTCTGAAGTGAAACATAATATGTAGGCAGTTATTTTACATATTAGAAAAGTACCTTTTTACTGGAAATGAGGCATTCCATCTTAGTCTTCACGGGTGACAACGAATCTACATTTTGATTTGTAATAGAGGATAGATGTAGATGTCTATGGGCCGCAGCAACTACTTACCCTCAGGTGGACTGTGTGCTCGTTTGTCACACTTATCCTATAAAAAGGCGTGTATTTGCACACGAAAGTGTGGTATTTTCAAATACGACATTTGTAAAAGTTAATACTCGTACCTATTTTAAAATTATACGTTAATTATGCTCCTATAATATCTTCCTCTAAAAGATACGACGGATCATTATTATTAATAATAAATAAATAATAATTAATGTCTACTTACAAAACAAAGACGCTTCCCGACCTCTGTACGTCTTTTAAACTACGCAACGGATTTTGATGCGGTTTTAATCAATAGACAGAATGATTTAAGAGGAAGGTTTCTATGTATAACTATATATATTCGTATTCGGACTATTCGTGTGTATGTAACTGAACTCCACCTAAACTGCTGGACCAATTTTGATGACTACGCTCTCACAGAATACCAGCCTAAAATACCAACTTAATGCTGCTGCGTTTCGTATGGTGAGTGTAGAGAATCGGAGGCCCTTTTCAATGGAAACAAGGCATTCCATCTCAGTCTTCAGGCTTGACAAAGCATCTGCATTTTCATTCTTAATTGATGATAAATGCTGATGTCTATGGGCCATATTATCCACTTACCATCAAGTACCATCAAACAACAGTCCTTATAATCGTTTATCACCCTATGCTTTAAAAAATATTAAAATGCATTAAGAAGCTAAATATAAAATATGTTAATTTCGTACTTCAAGTATCATGTTAGAGTAAAGGCTTAATATTTTCCCTTATAAATTCACTTAGACTATGCTTAAAATATTCAAAAGGATATTAAATAATAAAAACACAAGTCGATTAAATTACAATAATAAAGATAAATATAGTTTATTAGTTTTATATTATAATTGGGAAACGGGTCAAAATATTTAAAGTTGTAAAGAGTGTTCTTGCAATGTTTGAGCGTGTTCACGTATTGCTTGAATCTTATTTTGTTATTATCTCAAAAACTACTCCACCAAGTTTAAAAATAATAATTTTCAGTTTAATTCTCTAAAATATTTTAAACTTCCATACAAGATTTTACCAAATCAAATGTTGTTGATTTTTCTAATTCATTTTACAAGAGGTCTGCCGGAGACAAATACTTGAATTTTTTTGATAAAAATGGGATTTCAAAAGGGTTATTGTACTTGTAGATTACTTCACCGTTACCGAGACCGCGGTAAAAGTATAACCGATATGTCCTAGGCATCATCATTATTATCATTAGTGCCGGTGTTGAACGGGCTTGATTTACCAATACAGCTTGCCCGTGGACATCGCGGTACCCCTAGTGATTGTGAGCGGCGTCTTAGCGCATAGCGTTATGATGCGTCGGCTATTCTTTGGATTAGTACGAGTGTGATTGGTAGTATTTTCAAGTGCAACCAGCATACTCAATTCCATGTCTTAGTACATAAACCTTATGATACATAAATGTTTGGTTACTGGCATCTTAGTAGCGTGCTACTAAGATACGTAGGTGTTATTTTTAATTAAGAACATTGCCAATATTTTTGGCAAAGTCGATAACGATTATGTGGGTGTGTTGTGAGGGGGCGCCATACGTGTGATAGTTGCATGGATGCCTGTTGCTACTTGCGATATTGCGGGTGTGCTGCACCTTATCCGACACATCTTGTGGTTCTGGTAGATAATGGAGATATGCAGGTGGGGATGTCTGCTGGGATCGCATGGGGGACCTTGGGATGGTGTAAGCCCAACGATTATTGTATGGATGCTTGTTGCGCTTTGTATAATTGCGTCTCTGCGATGGTTGTCTGGCGGGTCGTTATTCTCAATGGCGTTCTCTGCGTCTTGATTGCACTCACACCTAAGTAGCTTTGTTCAAATTGGGTACCTTCGTGACAGGGCTGCAGACTATTTCAAATATTAATTGAAGGCAACTTGTTGGTGGATGAGACAAATATGATCAAAAAATGCATATCCCCAACATTAGTTACACAAATTCTTTCTGATGGCGAATTATTATTAGTATTTTATAACTGTTGTATTGGTTGGTGCAACATATGTGTTGATCTCTAGCAGGGGGTAGCTGAAGGAGGAGACTCTCAAGGCTGCAGCCAAAAGCCGCTCAAGGTAGGATCCCATTCCCTTTAGGTGAGCGATAGACTCATAACACGCTCTGCTGCTAGAAGCTGTGCTGAACATACAGTTAGTGGTGCTGGCTTGATTGTTTGTTGGTGAATTTTTTGTTGTCTGGCAGATGTTGGCGCTCATGGAGGGCTTTTTATGGCCAGTGTGCTTATTATTCAACGTTTACCAAACCATGTGTCGTAGATTCACTGTGGCTGGATTTGATCTGTGGCGGGTGGAAGGAAAAGGGGAGATCTCCCGCCGGGCAAGGTGTTCTGCCCGGGGAGCGGCCAACGCTCCGAGTGGCAGTTCGGAGCTACTCTATATATACTGATTTAACTTCGGAACTTTTGTTATTGCGATATAGGCTTCGATGTGTTTCGCTTGTGGCGCGACGACAGCGCCGCCACAGATCGTGATACACACACTGATATTCGCGACTTTGGTCTATGTTTGTGCTTATGGAATACTAAGAGGCCCTCAAGCCCTGTTTAACTGTTTCGCCAGTTATTTTGGACTGTATCTGTAACTGTTCGCCAGTTATTGTAGACTACGATCCAATCCCAACCTTGTCGTCCCTCTTCGTGGGGAGCGTGTTGGTTGGTTGGCGCTCATCGCACACGTCATTTGTGGAACCGTGGGCCTCTCTCATTTTTTTTTAATGTGGGAGAGTGAAGCCCTTGTATCCGGTATTTTTATATAAATATAATCTTCTTGAAACGAGAAGAGATTGGATTGGAATTGATTGATGTGAACCTGATAAAAGTGGGGTAGGGACGATTTAATGTCCTGAATCTTTTTGAGTCCTGCCTCCATGAACGAGGTTCTTAAAAATATAAAGCATAACCAACAGTTTTCGTTTGGTCTAGTGAATATTTACTTTTCTAACAGACACCTAAAAGAACCTGTTAATAATTAGGTTCATAAGTAGGTATAACCCTACTTCTTTTGCAATCAAACTGCACTTGAATCGGTGTTGTGTATTAAATTAAAGGTTATGAAGAGCCAACATAATAATTAAATGTTGTAAAGTGTCTTAATCCTAAAAAGTAAAAACACATTTATAAAATGATTTCTTATATTTACGCGAACACTACATGTTAAATAAAACTACTTTTACGGATTCTATCGCGTAACTTATTTTTTAACATTTATAGACTTCTTTAGTTGAAGTATAAGTTCAAGTGTCTATGTGTTGTAATAAATTTTTTACGTGGTAGAGCCATGCTGCAGCTATATTAGTAATATAACTTTAGCACGAATGGGTCGGCTCGACCGAGGAGGGACCACGCTCTCACAAAAAACCAGCGTAGAATGGCGGCTTAACGCTGCTGTGTTTCGTATGGCGAGTGGAGAGAACCGGAGACCCTTTTTACTGGAAACAAGGCTTTCCATCTTAATCCTCACAGGTGGAAACGCATCTGCATTTTGATTCGTAATCGAGAATAGATGTCTATGGGCTACAGCAACCACTTACCATCAGGTGGACTGTGCGCTCGTTTGTCACCCTTATCCTAAAAAAAATAAAAATAAATAAATACATTATATCGGGTGAAATGGTAATTCGTTAATCATTCTAGTATCATAAATTGTAAAAAGCACTTATCAATCTTTGAAAAAAAATCAAGTACCCAAAGGAACTTCTTAAGTATGACATTATTGAGTAAAGGAAGTGAGAAAAAGAAGAATCCGGCTCGAAGGACCAGTAAACTCAAAGGGCTTATTCAAATAATGATGCTCACTAGAACGATCTGCATTAGAGATATTAAAAACGTATACAAAGACGGTAGTACCAGAAAATGTGCAAACGCTAATATACGATACGACGCCGTAGTAACTAACTCACTAGCCACAGTGATTATTCTAAGCCACCGATCGATTGGCCGTGTTGCCCCTGCTACCCCACATCTCGGTTGATCTGTTAAGATGCTAAGCTCTTTTCAACGTCTGGAGCACCCTAGTGCTAATCTCGTGAAATCTAAACAAGGTTTCTTTATCATCGTAATTAGAATAGAAAAGAAGATTACAAGAATACTTATTGAAAGTCATTTAAGCTTTAAAACTATTTCGGAAAAATCTGTCCGGGGAAGAACCATCATAATACCTAGTGGGACTTCTTTACCATTTATTTCCAATATTATATTTTCACTATTAAGTATGAAAATATTTTGAAACAGCATGGTAGTGATAATCACATTCCGTATAACCCTTATTAAACAATTTTTGCTTAATAAAAAATTAAAAAACTTTTTTAAAGATAGGTATTTCATATTTTATGGGACTTAAAAATGTACAAATTGCCTTATAAAGGACGTACTGACACTTAGAAGTCGAGTAACTAGCAAGCTTGAGCTAGTTTCTAGTATTAACATAATGTATATCACATTTTTGTTAATATTTTTCTTTTGTGTACATACATTAAATTTTCGTAAATAAGTTAAGTTAATCTTTTGTCTTACTCTCGACGTAATTAGAAATAATCTTAAAAATTTAATCACTTCACAAATGTATGTAGTCCTAGAACAAACATGTAATAAATTATTATAATACGCGCGCACATCAAAGTTTTGACATTGATTAATATCCTAAAATATTGTCTCGTTTGTTACTTAGGTTTATTCAGAGATGGCTTTTGAATGATTTACGCGAAGATACGACTTATTTTATTTCGGTAATAAAGTATTAAAATAGAAGCTTATATTGCGATTTTCAATATGAAAAATGGGTGCGATCCGTACGTAATAAAAAAAGGAAACTTTTTATATGAAATAAAATACAAGAATACCTAACTTTTACATATCATTTTTAAACGATATAAAAAAAAATAAGTTCAAATATTGAAAATGGAACTCTTTGCCAATATCATTGTGTATTTATTTTAGTAATTAGTCATTTGTTTACGTTTAATTTAACCCGTTAAAATTTACGTACAATGTTTTTTTTTTTATGAATAGCGATGTAATTTAAGTCAACAAGAAAGTTATGATAGGCTTCGATTGGCATATCACGATGAAGCCCCATCTCGTGCCACTGTTTACAATTGCTTTAATGAGTTTAAACATGACCGCACTAATCTCACCGATGATCTGCGTGAGGGACAGCCTTCTACGGCGACGACTGAAGATAACATCAGTGTTGTGCAGGGGATGCTCTACACTTCGTCCGCCGGTACGAGGCGTCACTCGAGAACCATTTTTCTCCATAGGTTGTCGGATCTTCGAGCTATATGGCCGGCTTATTGCCACTTCAGCTTACTAATCCGTTGGGCTATGTCGGTCACTCCGGTTCTACTGCGGATATCTTCATTTCTAAGTTTATCACGCAGACAAACTCCGAGCATAGCCCTCTTTATAGCTGGCTGAGCGACCTTGAGCTTCCTCATATGGCCAGCAGTGAAGGACCACGTCTCAGTTCCAAATGTCATCACTGGCAACACGCACTGGTTTTACAGTCTTGTTTTCAAGTTTTGAGGTATAGCTGACGAGAAGATGTGTCGTAATTTCGCAAATACTGCCCAACCGAGTTGAATCTGTCGATTGACCTCTCGGTCGAAGTTGGGCTTACCTCGTCGGAATATTTGTCCCAAGTAAACATTCTCGTCAACAACTTCGAGCTTAGTACTCCCAACAACTACCGGCAACATTAAACATGATCTTTGTTGTTTCCATTTTCATCTTAAGACCAATCCGTTGGGATACACTATTGAGGTCATTGAGCATAGTGCTTACTTCCTCCAGTGGTTCTGCTATAAGGACTATATCGTGGGCAAATCTAAGATGAGTGATGTAGTCGCCATTGATGTTGATACCGTTTCCTTTCCAGTCCAGTACTTGATGAACAAGACCACCGCACTTCTGCTCCACGTCTCCGGTGTAGTGCCACAATGAATGACGGAATTAAAGAGCTTCTGAAGGACTTTAAGTACCGGTTTTCCACCCGCTTTCAGAAGCTCCGCTGTAATTCCATCTTCACCTGGGCCTTGCCGTTTTTATGGTGCTGGAGAGCCATTCTAATCTCGCTCAGACTGACGTCCAAGATATCATCGGAATATTGTCGGATAATACTCGCTCTTGGATCATTACTCACACTTGCACTAGATGGAGTGACGACCTGGTAAGACATGCAGGAAGTCGATGGATGCAGGTGACTCAGGGCCGTGCTTTGTGGCATTCCTTGTGGGAGCCCTATGTTCAGCAGTGGACTTATGAAGGGCTGTAATTATGATGAAGATTATGAAGTTACACTTAATAAGTTGACATTTTAGAATCTACTACCTCCTATATTTGGTAATTTTAAAAAGTTTTCATACCGTAATAATAACAAAAATGTCCTACAGACCGAATTTTGGTCACGGCGGCCGGTCTCAACGGAGACTAACCATCAGCGCAGGACAGGATTATAGTGCCCAAGTCTATGCGCAAGCACGTGTGCACTCTCTGTTCCGGCGTAGGACCAACTGCTTTACGTGCTTTCCGAGGCACGGGGTTGAGACACCGCCAACTTTCTGACTCCGGGCAGATATTGAGAATTTCTTGATTGAAAAACTCAATAACTAACAGTCGCACTACTACAACCACTAGAACAACGCGGCAGTCACTTGCATGCTGTATCTCATGGCTAAATAGGTTGTTACGGCCTATGGCTGCTCCCATAAAGGTCAAATCCTCTGGGGCCCATTCAGCAGAGTTTCAACGAACAGACGTAGGTTGGGCCTCCTAAGGCCAAAGTGGAAAATCTCTAGTTACACTAAACAATAAGGGGGAGCGTTCTATACTACGGCCATTCAACAGGGAGAATATTAGACGGAGCTTACTTACCTATATCCAAGGCGACTGCTCCCTCAGGATTCGGTCAGGTCGCATGTGGTTGTGTGATGCAAGGGAAATAAGGTGCTGTGATGTGTATCTGGGTGTGACTGATGGTGATTGACCTTAGTAGACCTTTCCCGTCGGCAGCAGCCCGGGCGTCAGCCCCGCTCCAAATTGAGGTAATCTTCCGCGGTGCCGTCCACAGTCACTTTCTTCGTTCGTCACGATGACAGTCCATTAACTCTATCGTACTATTAACTAACTTACAGAAGCCACTAACTCTCGTTTGTTATAAAGCCTAACACACCAAACGAACAGGGAGTGTCCGGATCAAAGGTCACTACCGCTTCGCGTGGCAACAGTTATTTCTAGAATATCAAAGGCCGCTTTAGCTAATATTGTCGAATGCACTTATACAGATTCTGAGACAGCCAATGAGTCCCTGGGAAGCTCTCCAGCAAGGAATGCGCGTCACAAATCCTAGACAGTATATTTACTAGCCGCGCCTAATTATTCCGAGTTCCCGAGCAAAAATTGACAGCGTGCTGGCGTTAGCACAGCTGGCAGACGACTGCTGCGCTTGCGCGTTCTACGCAAGACCGAAAGTCAAACCGGTATGGCACCGAGCCGCGCGCCCTCGACGTCGATTCCGAAAACAGCGTTTGGCGCGAACATAGGTCTTTAACCAACATATCTTAATAGTAAAAACCTATCACTTACCCTATATATGGCAAATAAAGAAATTTGAATTTGAATTTTTGAGGTCAGTCGACGGATTCAACCTTGAAGGTATACCTAAAAACTTGAAAACGAGACCGCACAATCAGTGCGTGTTGCTGCTAGTGATGACTTATTAAACTCAGAAGTGGTCCTTTACTGCTGGCCGTTTGAGGAAGCTAAAGATCGATCAGTGAGCTATAGAGGGGATGCCTAGGGTTTCTCTGCGTAGTAAACTTGGGAATGAGGATATCCGCAGTAGAACCAGAGTGAACGACATAGTCCAACGGATTAGTAAGCTGAAGTGACAATGGGCTGGCCATATAGCTCGAAGTACCGACAACCGATGGAAAAAAAAGGTACTCAAGTGGCAGCCTCGTATCGGTGGACAAAGTGGAGGACGACCGACCACTAGATGGAGTGACGATCTGGTAAGACATGCAGAAAGTCGATGGATGCAGGTGACGTGCTTTGTGGCATTCCTTGGGGGAGTCCTATATTCAGCAAAGGACTTGTGAAGGGCTGTAACCAAAATCATCTCATTAAACTCTATGACTTCAAGAGTGAGGATTATGATAGACTGTAAATGAAATTAAATATTACCTTGTTAGTTTATTTTATCTTGTTTTCTTTTACTGCATTCGAAGTGTTATCACTGTCTCAAGAACGCTTTTAGTATTAAAGTCGCCTTTTTCTCTCAATATATTTTTGTAGAATAAAGATAACAAACGATCACACCTCAGGTGGTGTGATCGTTTGTGTGTGTTGGTAAGTGATTGCTGTGGTCATAGACATTTATATTTGTCCCCAATCAAGAATCAAAATGCAGATATATTTTTACCCCCGAGTACTAAGATGAAATGCCTCCTTTCCAGTAAAAAGGGGCTCTATATACACACCATACAAAGCACAGCTAACTACGAGTAGTACTAATAAGCTGTTATTTACGCTGGTATTCTGTGAGAGCGTGGTCCTATAACGGTAAAGCTGACCCATTCGTGCTACAACTATAAAATTGCGTGTGGCTATACCACGTATATTTTAGGTTCATTAAAAATAAATGAAAGTTTCCACATAACTTTTGTCACATTCTCTCATAAAGTTTTACGCAAGAGAAGGCCGCCACAATATCCAATCTACGGACCTGCAACTGACGAACTTAATGTCATTGCAGCGAACCGCATAATTGAAAACTTTTAATGGAAAACGCACATCGTGTTCCCGGCAGCAAACTAAAGCAAAAAGCGTTTTAGAAGTTATGATTTCAGCATTTTTTTATATAAAATTGAAGTAAGGGTGGAACTGGCAGTCTACCTGATGGTTGGTGGCTACTACAGTGCCATCTGCAACCAACTTCAAATTAAGAAGGCTACTCTGTATTGTCACTCAGAAGACTAAAATAACATGTAATTATATATTACACTGGCTCTCGATACTCTTCAGAGCGGAACACAGTAGTAGATATTTTACAATTAAAAAAAAAACTTTTTTTAAAACAAGCTTTTATTTAAATGCGATAAAATGAACAAAATTAACTTTTCCTTTAAAACAAAAAACTATCAACTTATAACGTCATTACAAAATTTATATGATATAAAAGCTTGTAGCGCGATTAACCTGTGTAGGTAAACGGGATCTGATTGAATTTTATTTTTAAAATTTTCAAACTAAGTAAATACGAATAAGTAGAAATGAGTAGAAACTTAAATCTCGCGAAAAGACAATTTATTTTTTACTTTTTAGTTATCGCTGGACAGGCTTCTCAGTCTGATGTTTGTTGTTGGTTAATTTCGAACAATCTAGCTCTTCAATAAGGAGACCTTCTAATGATTTAACCCTACTTAAGGCCACGTATGCTTGATCAGCAGCGAAGAGCTTGGAACCTTTTTTTTTTTTCAATTTATTAAACTTCGGACCACAAACAAGTTCACAATTATCAAGTTATCTAATGTAATTACTACACATTGTTTATTAATACGAACTCAGCAACGCTGGTCACTAACTTAAGTATTACAGTTTTTAAAGATAGATGAAGCTTGTTACATAGTATACATTGACAATGTTTTGTTATTTTTAAATAAGAAACTTATTATCGACTAACAAGTATTGTAGGGTTATTGTAGGATATATTACACCACTGCTCATTAGTTTTTTTTTCTAAATAGACGTGTCATATATTCCACTATCTATTCAATGACTACTTGCTTAAGTTTTTCAGTGACAATCTTCTTATAATTATCACGTCCTGTGACATTGATATCGATAGCATTGAAATACTCATTGTACGAGTGCATCATACGTAATAAAGAGGACCTTCGTCCCGCGTTTGTCCGGCATAAATTGGTTGAAAAAAGTTTATGAGAATGGGCCACGCGCTGATGTGCTCTGGTAGGTACCCTATAATTTATATTCTCAACTATTTCCATACAGTCGTATCTATTATGACACAGATCATAAAACAACATTGCTTCAAAAATTATACGCCTTGATTTAAGAGTAGTGAGGTTTTACTCTGCCATGAGTTCATTATACGGGTTTTTTTTCTGGCATATTTATAATGGATACATCTAAGAAATTTTTTCTGCACAAGTTCTAGTTTATCAATATATTTTTTATATAGAGGATTTCAAATAGCCACTGCATACTCCAAATGACATCGTATTAAGGATCTATAAAGGTGTAAGTAAGTCAAGGGATTTTTAAACATAATACCAGATCGGATAACGAAACCGTACATCTTATAAGATTTGTTAATAATATTTTCAATATGTATGTCTAGATGTAATTTAGTGTCTAAAGTTACTCCAAGATCCCTGATTGCCACTTCTTGAGATAGGGGGGTACCACATAAATAATAAATGCAGAAGCTGGTTTTTTTCTTTTTTGTAAAAGTTATAGATTTACATTTATTAAGATTGAGTTCTAACTTATTTCTGTTACAGTACGATGTGAAACGGTTTAAATCATCCTGTAATTCTAAGTGGTCAATAGTGTTTTTGATAATTTTGTATACCTTCAAATCATCAGTATATAAAAGGAACCTACTTGAACGGAAGCACTCATTAATGTCATTTATAAATATTATAAATAGAAAAGGACCAATAATAGATCCTTGTGGCACGCCTGAAGTAATCGGTACACATTCAGATTCGTGACCCCTAATAACCACTTTTTGCATTCTGTTTGAGATGTAAGACTTAAACCACCGCCATAGATTACCTCTTATTCCATTATAGGCAATTTTTTCTAGTAGCATCTTGTGTTCCACCCGGTCAAATGCCTTGCGAAAATCTGTATAGACACAGTCAACTTGCTTACGTGCATCAAGAGCTTCAAATAGGAAGGTCGAGTAAATAATTAAATTAGTCACAGTGGATCGATTCTTAACAAAACCATGCTGTTGTGGCAATATAATGTTACGTAAAAGCGGATAAACGGCGTAATGTACTAATCGTTCAAAAATCTTCGCTTACGTAGGTAGTATGGAGATGGGTCTATAATTTTCAACTAATTTCATAGACCCTCCTTTGTGTACGGGCACCATTCTAGCAGTTTTCCAGATTTTGGGAAAAATTCCACATCGCAAACATTTATTATACAAGAGACATACCGGTTCATCAATAACCTCCGCAGCAGCTTTTAGAAACAGAGCATGGACATTGTCCACCCCGGCGCCCTTTGTTACATCTAACATATTTAACTGGTTAGTGACTTCAAGTTTTGTGAGTTTAATATCGTTTATAAGGATATCAGGCGTTTTAATATCGTCAACAATGATATCTTGAATAACAAAGTCCTCAGTGACTATAGTTGGCTCAAAAACCGAATGAAAAAAGCTAGAGAATAAGTCCAAAAAAATTTACTGTTATCCCTAATACTGCTTTCTACTTTACTAATATAGTTATTATAGCAACGCTCTGAAACTTTTTTGAATTTATTCCTGTATATGGAAAATATGCTGTAATTTGATTCACTTCGATATTTTTTCATCTTTATCCAAGCCCGGTTTTTTTATTGTATATCTGAATTAATTCAGGCGTAAACCAACAAGGGAAATAATTAGATTTGACTTCTTTAAATGGCACATGTTTTTTAATAATTTTGTAAATTGTCTCATAAAAGCACGACACGGTATCTTCAGCAACTTTGTCCAAAAAAAGGTTTTCCCAATCGATGTTCATAATTTCATCTTTTATTTTATCATAGTTAGCCATTGTCGAAATGTTGTATTACGTTCTAGGTATTTTTGTGATTCTGATAAAGTAATGAAAACTTCAAAACGAGGATGAAGAGCATCGGGAGGTACCAACGGTGACGTCATTGATGATAGGCTGCACTTGGTTGTATTTGTTATGGCTAAGTCTAGGATTCTGTTATTTTTATTAAGAACATGGTTCATCTGATGACCGTTTATGAGTGATATAAAATTAATTAGGCTCCAGCATGAGGAATTCAAGTTCGAATCTATTATAGGTTCAAGGCCCTGACCAGTATTATTCCAGCCAAGATTCGGCAGATTAAAGTCACCAATTATAAAAAGACTTGCGGTCGACCCAGATAATTGATATTGTAATAAATTTAAAAAACTATTATATGTATCAAAATTTTGATTAGGTGGGATATAAACGGCTGCGAGAATAAAAACCTGATTTGCAATGCGTATATCTAGTAATAAATAATCAACAAAAGGCGGGAGGGGCTCAAAGTCATGCGTCAGCATTTCGTGCATTTTGAGACGAGCTACAGCACAAAGCGATCGGTGCACTGCTATCAGTATGCCTCCGCCGTCTCGCCGGCCGGTCGCTGCACGATTTCTGTCCTTTCTAAAAACATGATACCTATCGTCTATAAATTCATTATCGCTGATATCCCCGTGTAACCAGGTTTCCGTTAATACGATTATGTCGTATGTATGAGAGATAATATTCATATAAAGAGTATGCAGTTTGGTTCGTAATCCTCGACAATTTTGGTAATATACAGTTAACATATTAGAATTGAATTTTGATTCTGGTATTATAATAAGTAAGTAAAACCGATCGGTGCAATATGCAGTTAAAAAATATTGTGAAAGGACTTGCTGAGAAACCAAAAATAAGATGGTGATCATAAACTCGGTTGCTCCAATCCATCTGAAATTTCGGTGTAGGTACTGGGGTTTTTGCAGTCCTCGATAATGATATTGAGTTCGAATTATTAGAGTCTGTAGCATCGGTTGGTTACCTTTGACTTATGTAATTTGGCGAGATAGGCGTCAACAGCATTGGTTTGCAACCTATCTAGAAGTAGGGTAACTCCAAAATCAAACCTGGAACTGTTTTTGGTAAGGCACAAGTAAGCTTCAAGCTGAAATAAGTAGTGCATTTCTCCAAACACCGAGTCAAGGTGAGGCCGTGCCGAGGACTGACTGACATCAGGGTGTAACATGATGTCAATCCGTCGGCATGCTCGTTTGCCCCATCTCCTATAAAAAAAATGTTGGTGTACTGGGGTTTTTGAATCCTCAAATATGATATTGAGGTCGAATTGCTCGAGTCTGTAGCATTGGTTGGTAAACTTTGACTGTCCAAAGGTCTGGTGAATGGTGCCATCGGACATATTACAGAAATCATATGGCCCTGCTTCCAGAGAGCACAAATGTATGATACTGACATACCACACGTCCGTATAGACTTCGGTAAAGACGGTGTTCATCTCATTAAACCCAAGACTGTACAATTTCCAGCAAAATATAGTCACGGCACTGCAGAACGAAGAATGCTGCCAATTATATTATGTTGGGCTTGCACAGTACACATAATGCAGGGCAGTACTGTCGACCATGCCGTTGTATATTTAGGTTTCATTCCGCCCGTGAAGCTTGTTACAAGCAGTTGCGTACTTCGTTGTTCTATTATTTGCAATACTTTTAACGTTTGACTATCAAAACTATTGCAATATCCATAAGTGACAATTTTGTGTGACCAGTGCATTAAGTGGTTTTAATTTGCGTTTGAAAGTCTCACTCACGCCGTGAACAAGTGTCATATAAAAAAGAAGGAGCGCTCAATATATTCTCAATATACTCAATATATACGACGTTATGACGACAAACATGCAGCGAACACCCCCGAATCATTTCAAGCTGTGTTCATCTTATCCGGATTTGTCAACTGCTTCAACTTCAACTGACAATAATATTTTTATTAATATGCGTAAACACAAACAACCTGAGCCCGACGAGTTGAACTCAATTATGGAGGCGTTAGAGTTGAAAATTGCTAACCAAATGGAATCTTTTAAAGTTATCATTGAGGCGGTAGTCATAGACTCTGTTAAAAATGCCGTAAATCTGGTACTTGAGAGAGAAATGTGCAAATTAACAACATCTATTAATGATACCCTGAACCAATTTAATCTGCGGCTAAACGATATATGCAGGATTCAGTAAACTATATGAATAATAGGCAAGATGCATTTGACGCTCGTTTAAAAACGATGGAAGTCGATTCTCTGCAGCGTAAAGAAATTCCCACTCAGTTATCAATGCTGGAATCTAAAATAGACATGATGGAGCAACAGGTCAGGCAGTTTAATATAGAAATTGTCAATCTCCCAGAACGCCGTGATGAAAACTTGATAGCTGTACTTCAAAACATTGGGTCAATTATTAAGCACCCTATTAATCCGGCCGACATAGTATCAGTGCACAGAGTGCCGCATATGGATAAAAAAAATCCCCACCCGAAAAATGTTATCGTGAAATGTGGGGAATTTCACGATAACATTTTACAGCTATCAAGTTTTCATCACGGCGTTCTGGGAGATTGACAATTTCTATATTAAACTGCCTGACCTGTTGCTCCATCATGTCTATTTTAGATTCCAGCATTGATAACTGAGTGGGAATTTCTTTACGCTGCAGAGAATCGACTTCCATCGTTTTTAAACGAGCGTCAAATGCATTTTGCCTATTATTCATATAGTTTACTGAATCCTGCATATATCGTTTTGCCGCAGATTAAATTGGTTCAGGGTATCATTAATAGATGTTGTTAATTTGCACATTTCTCTCTCAAGTACCAGATTTACGGCATTTTTATCAGAGTCTATGACTACCGCCTCAATGCTAACTTTAAAAGATTCCATTTGGTTAGCAATTTTCAACTCTAACGCCTCCATAATTGAGTTCAACTCGTCGGGCTCAGGTTGTTTGTGTTTACGCATATTAATAAAAATATTATTGTCAGTTGAAGTTGAAGCAGTTGACAAATCCGGATTAGATGAACACAGCTTGAAATGAATCGGGGGTATTCGCTGCATGTTTGTCGTCATAACGTCGTCCTTTTCAAATCAAGCTAGGAATATATTGAGCGCTCCTTCTTTTTTATATGACACTTGTTCACGGCGTGAGTGAGACTTTCAAACGCAAATTAAAACCACTTAATGCACTGGTCACACAAAATTGTCACTTATGGATATTGCAATAGTTTTGATAGTCAAACGTTAAAAGTATTGCAAATAATAGAACAACGAAGTACGCAACTGCTTGTAACAAGCTTCACGGGCGGAATGAAACCTAAATATACAACGGCATGGTCGACAGTACTGCTCTGCATTATGTGTACTGTGCAAGCCCAACATAATATAATTGGCAGCATTCTTCGTTCTGCAGTGCCGTGACTATATTTTGCTGGAAATTGTACAGTCTTGGGTTTAATGAGATGAACACCGTCTTTACCGAAGTCTATGCGGACGTGTGGTATGTCAGTATCATACATTTGTGCTCTCTGGAAGCAGGGCCATATGATTTCTGTAATATGTCCGATGGCACCATTCACCAGACCTTTGGACAGTCAAAGTTTACCAACCAATGCTACAGACTCGAGCAATTCGACCTCAATATCATATTCGAGGATTCAAAAACCCCAGTACACCAACATTTTTTTTATAGGAGATGGGGCAAACGAGCATGCCGACGGATTGACATCATGTTACACCCTGATGTCAGTCAGTCCTCGGCACGGCCTCACCTTGACTCGGTGTTTGGAGAAATGCACTACTTATTTCAGCTTGAAGCTTACTTGTGCCTTACCAAAAACAGTTCCAGGTTTGATTTTGGAGTTACCCTACTTCTAGATAGGTTGCAAACCAATGCTGTTGACGCCTATCTCGCCAAATTACTTAAGTCAAAGGTAACCAACCGATGCTACAGACTCTAATAATTCGAACTCAATATCATTATCGAGGACTGCAAAAACCCCAGTACCTACACCAAAATTTCAGATGGATTGGAGCAACCGAGTTTATGATCACCATCTTATTTTTGGTTTCTCAGCAAGTCCTTTCATTTGATACCCATATTGTAGGATAGCATAAAAAACTTAGACCGTCATCTTTAGAAGTCCGTCCTATTGGATTTAGAGTAACGTCATTTTATTTTTCGAGTTATACTAAGCAAGCCCTTTCATTTAACACCCATGTTGTAGTAAAGGATAAAAAGCTTACTCCGCCATCTTTAGAAGTCCGCCATATTGGATTTAGAGTGACGTCGATTTATTTTTCAAATTACAATAAGCAAGCCCTTTCATTTGATACCCATATTGTAGGAGAGCATTAAAAATAACTAGTCCGCCATCTTGGGTGTTCCGCCATGTTGGATTTAGAATAAGCTTACATGCATTGTCATCCTAACTTAACGTGTATACAAAATTTCAGCTCAATCGATTGAAGATATCTCCTTCAAAATTGGAACAAACATGGTTACATTGCAAGTTAAAAAAAAAACATAACATACTGCTGCTTGGCAGCAGAAATAGGTTAGAGGTTCAGTCACATGTTAAAACAAATATATTCATAGAACGAGGTTAATACTATATTTTAATTGCGACCCGCCCCGGCTTTGTCTGGATGAGATTTATTGATGTGACGTTAATTAGACTTAATACAATCACAGACCTTGTATTATATCAATTTTTATTGTTTTTAATTCTTCAAGTTATTTAGATAAAATATAGGTTAAATCTCTTCTAGTATTGTTCTCTATCTGTCCGTAAAGTTTCATCACAATCGGTTCAGCCATTCCGAAGATTAACCATAAGGGTTACCGACAGACCGACTGACAGATAAAAATGAGAAAAATGGTTGTTTGACTCACTCGTAATTGCATACCAACCATTATTTCAATATTATAGACAGACACTACAATTTAAAATGTATATAATACAATACTAACCAATTTTGTAGGACAAAGGCGTACGGAAATGCAATTAAGTAAGGTATCGTAATATATCGTACATCCTACACTTGGCCACAGGCCTCTGCTCATTTCTGAAAGGGTTTTAAAGCAATTAATTTGCCGTACTGCTCCAGCACGTGGCTGACTTTAAATGACTTAAATGGCCTTGAACACATTTTATTCCTGCCACATGCAAGAAGACGCAACGATGTTTTTCTTCGTCGCTGAACACGAGATAATCACTTATAAACAGTTAAGACTGCTCGTATTTTATCGAACCGGTTATTCGCGTTCAGTAAAATTTACAACAGCGCCCTTTTTTAATCCCTCTTATTAACGTAGATAAATCCTCCTGTATACCTTTTGCTGCGGGGGTGACTTCCATCCAGTTCTTGCCGGAGTCTTACCGGCTAAAATCCTGCGGTGTTAACCATCAGCTTATAGGTTCTGCTTTCCATACACTCTGCTCGATTAGTAGCACGGGCTGGTAGCAGCACTTACTTTTTCCAGCACACTTCCCGTAGCACACCCCAGTAACTGGTATACGTGGTATACGTGGGTATCAGTGTGTATACGTGGTAGAGCAAAGCTGCACCAATATTATGGTTGTAGCACGAACGGGTCGGCTCGACCAGGTAGGTCCACGCTCTCACAGAATACCAACATAAAATAGCAGCTTAGTGCAACTGTGTTTTGTATAATGAGTGTATAGAATCGGAGACCCATTATACTGGAAACGAGGCATTCCATCTTATTCCTCAGGGGTGACAACGCATTTGCTTTTTAATGTTAATCGCGGATAAATCTCATCGAGATATCTCTATGGGCCACAGCATCTACTTACTATGGTACACTAGGGTTATGTGGATTATTATAGATATAATTTATGTGTGGAAAATAGCGTTTTAATGGGTCGATTCAAATTTGGAAACGTTAATTTGACCGTTATCGACTTATAATTTAAATGTAATTCACGTGGTCTTCTGTAAGCATTTACAACTGTTTTATTACAGTTGAACAAATGAAACATTATTCATTTTTATTACTTGACTTGACTACCCCAGCTGAATCTGACACACTGTCAGGATGAGAGATTGTGTGATAAGAGAAAAGTGTAGTTTGTAAGAGGATGCTGTGACTTGGATTAACAAAAGGAATTCTTCGGTGGTTTAATCATGTGAAATGAATGAACGAGGAAATAGTGAAAAAGCATATTTATGTTGCAGAAGTGAACGGCAGAGTCAGGAAGAGACGTCCCAGACGAAAGTTTATCGACCAAATTGGCGATATATTGAAGATGGGCCAGAGCATGTATGCGAAGGTAAATAGATCTAAAGGAGACGACAGAAGTGTCTCAGGATCGTGCCAAATAGAAGTCCTTAGTCAAATTCGAAGTAGAAGGACAAAAATCTTTGTGTGAATGGATATAGCGATAAGACCGCCAATTGTGACAATTTAAATCTTGTCTTTTTCCTTCTTCCTTCGTTCATGTATTGTTTGGTGTGCAAAAAATAGTTAGTTATCTATCTATCGAATCTTCCTGTTCACATCTCAAAATAATAAAATTCTGCGGTTACCAACTAAAAATCTATGGTCACATGAGTAAAGAAACCGTATAGATGCAAAACTTTTAAAAATCTGTCAAAATTTTATACCAAATTTGGTAGTGTTGGCTAACATGATAAAAAAAATAAACAAAACACTTATTAGCTCTTATTATAAATATAATATGGAATATTCTTTTACAAACTACTTATTTTTTAATTTTTGTACTTCAACAATTTGATGTTTCCAAATAATAATCTATTGGAAATCACTCTCATGGTATAATATATAATCTTACCCCCGTTTTAATATTTCACTGCCAACATTTAAAATGTTTCTTTCGAGATCAAAATATTCGCGAATATTTTGCTCTAGCAATTCATATATTCATTTCAAATACATTCCCACATTGGCGGGAACTTGCACAAGCACCGACATTTGTCGGCAAGTTGAGTGTTGGATAAGCATTTTCACATAAATATTTTAAAGTTTTTTAGAAAACTAAATGCAGAATTTTTCGAAGTTGATCTTCACAGATTCCATATTGTTGCCTTTTTTATAATAAAAATGTTTTAAAAAGGAGAACTTCTCATCCGATAGCTTTTAACCACTCTTGTCGTCAGAAATAATACTAAAAAAATGAACCTACATATTTAATTTATAACGTAATTATTAAATTATAAAAATTGTAAAAATAACTACTCAATCACTTATAGGTAGTTACTACGTTTTCTTTCAATATTGAGGTGTATGTAAGAGATATCTAACACATTAAAAATAACTAAAAATTAAAATTTTAGAAAACCGACTACAATATAAATTATTAAGGATAACTCAAAAACTAATGGTCAGATTTTGATTATGTATATGGGACCACATGAGAAGCACCGGCTTTAAAATAAAAAAATCATCGAAATCGGTTCACCTAATAAAAAGTTACGAGGTAACACACATAAAAAACATACAGTCGAATTGAGTACCTCTTTCTTTTTGAAGTCTTTTTCCTACAAACAGTACAGTAAACCATATTCATCCTTTTTTATATTTCTTTCGACACGAATAATCCTTTAAAAAACAAAATTTGACACTTATTATTATTAACATTACACTGAGTTTAAGGACTCGCCGAGACGGATTAACGCAGTTTCTCTCTGTAAGCCGCCAGTGCTCACAGTCTGAGAGCTGGCTACGAATTTTGGAAAGGTCCTTTGGGCAAGTTGAAATTGTGAAAAAATATAATTTCGCCAATTGCCGAATCCAGTCCCGCGAGTCTGAAAAAAAATTCAAAAAAAAAATGTTTTTGTGGCAACTTGATTTCTTATCTTTTTAATTTAGTTTTTATATAATTCCAAACAAATAATCCCAGACGTTTTTGTCGGTTATAAAGTATTACCTCCTCCATTATAAAGTAGATCTCTCCAAAAATATTTTTTTAAATTTCCTCGCACCAAAAAAATACCAGCACACTTAAAAAGAAGTATAACTTCGCCTCCAGGTCCTTCAAAAGAGTTATTGCCAAGGCAAAGTCAGAGCACATAGGCAGAATTGGCGAGAAACTAGTTCGCCTTCCTTCGGGAACCCGTGCATTCTGGTCTCTCGCCAAGGCTGTCCAAGGGAATTTCTGTAAGCCATCACTACCATCTCTGCACAGGGAGGATGACTCACTGGCCCATGACGCAAAAGACAAAGCCGACCTTTTAGGCTCCCTTTTTGCGTCCAACTCGACTCTTGATGACGGGGGGAAAACAACGCCGACCATCCCGCGGTGTGAGTGCTCCATGCCGGATGTGCTGTTCTCACAGCGCTCGGTTCGCAAAGCACTGCTCTCCCTGGACATCCAGAAGTCGAGTGGGCCTGACGGAATCCCCCCAATTGTGCTGAGGACGTGTGCTCCGGAGTTGGCAACGGTCCTAACGCGTCTTTTCCGGTACTCCTACTCCCAAGGCGTAGTCCCGAATTCATGGAAGAAAGCTTGTGTCCACCTGATCCCTAAAAAAGGCGACCGCTCAGACCCATCCAACTATAGGCCTATCGCGATCACCTCCTTGTTCTCCAAAATAATGGAATCCATTATTAACTGCCAGCTCATCCGGTACCTTGAGGATCACCAGCTGATTAGTGACCGCCAATACGGTTTTCGTCGGGGTCGATCAGCTGGTGATCTTCTGGTCTACCTGACCCATAGATGGGCGGAGGCAGTAGAGTCCAAGGGGGAGGCGTTGGCCGTTAGTCTGGACATTGCGAAGGCCTTCGATCGGGTTTGGCACAAAGCGCTTCTTTCGAAGCTCCCTTCCTATGGGCTTCCCGAGAAATTGTGCAATTGGATCACCAGCTTCCTTGCAGATCGGAGCATCAAGGTCGTTGTAGACGGTGCATGCTCTGACTACAAGCCTATTAACGCTGGTGTTCCACAAGGCTGTGTGCTATCACCAACGCTGTTTCTTCTGCATATCAATGATATGTTGCTAACTGGTAACATTCATTGCTATGCGGATGACAGCACTGGTGATGCTCTATACACCGGCCGTGCCAATATTTCTCGGGAAAACGTCGCTGAGTACCGGAACAAACTTGTGTCTGAAGTCGAGTCTTTGCTGAACAAAATCTCGGATTGGGGACGACTAAATCTAGTCCAATTTAATCCTCAGAAGACACAAGTTTGCGCGTTTACCGCTAAAAGGAACCCCTTTGTCGTATCTCCTCAGTTTCAAGGCACTCCCCTTCTTGCCTCAGCCAGTTTCGGTATCCTCGGAGTCGACATATCGAGTGGCGTGCAGTTTCGTGGTCACTTGGAAGGGAAGGCCAAATTGGCCTCTAAAAAGCTTGGCGTGCTCAGCAGAGCGGGACAGTATTTCATGCCGGCTCACCGCCTGCTACTTTACAAGGCGCAAGTTCGGCCTCACATGGAATACTGTTCCCATCTCTGGGCAGGGGCTCCCCAGTGCCAGCTCCTTCCACTTGACCGCATCCAATGCAGAGCGGCTCGAATTGTCGACGACCGAGCCCTTTCCGATCGGCTCGATTCATTGGCACTGCGAAGAGATGTTGCATCCCTTTGCATTTTCTTTCGCATCTACCATGGGGAGTGCTCTGAGGAATTGTTCGGATTAATCCCAGCCGCCAAATTTCATGAACGCACATCGCGGCAGAACTCCCGATACCATCCACACCATCTGGATGATTGGCGGTCCACCACTGTGCGATTTAGAAGATGTTTTCTTCCTCGCACGACCTCCTTGTGGAATCGATTACCATCAGCGATTTTTCCGGACCGATACGACTTAGGGACCTTCAAGAAAAGAGCGTACTCCTTTTTAAAAGGCCGGCAACGCATCTGCGATTCCCCTGGTGTTGCAGTTGTTCATGGGCGGCGGTAGTCACTTACCATCAGGTGAGCCGCATGCTCGTTTGCCCCCTCTCCTATAAAAAAATATACTTTTGACAATCTCGAATTTTAATCACGTATTTATTGAGTAATTTTTAATAATACATGCAAATCGCCAGACGAATTTAGTGATTTTTAACAATTCCTAGACGTGAATAAACTTTACAAATGAATACGAAAAAAAGTCTTATACGTAGCCATAAGTTTGAGAAAGATAGCTTATCGAAGCATGCCGACAGCGGATGGGGCATAAGCTCCTCGCACTGTGATTGGTTATTAAAAAATATCTTTTTAAAAGATTTTAAGATTAAAATCATGTTTTGGGATTTAGCATGTATGTATGTAAATTAATAAAATGATAAATCTCTAGAAATTCCCTTTAATATTATAATTTAAACAAAATTATGAAAATTGGAAACAAAAAGAATAATTGAATGATGTAATCCGTCAACCTAAAAATTATTGTTCCTGCCAAGGTAAAAGAATAATTATTGACCGTGGCCCAGTTTCTGATTTTTTCAGTTTGAATAGTAATTAATAATAAATGATTGACTTGAATCCTACTAATGTTATAAACGTGAAATTTTGTGAGGATGTATGGATGTATGGATGTTTGTTATCTTCCACTCAAAAACTACCGAATGTATTTTAAAGAAAGTTAACAATAATGTAGCTCATACATAACTACATTTAGGTAATTTAAAAACCATCTATATCTGTACCACATCACTGTGAAAAAAGTTACAGCTGTAGAGAACATGCAACAAGCGCTTTATACATATTGTCCTCTTTTAAGATAATGGGGTGGTAATTATGAAGACATATATTGCTAAGCTTACTATTAATATGAGGTTAAAAATTATGGCTAAAAATTATTACAGCACTAATCTAAATTAATTAAAATTATAGACACATATATTTACATCGTCATATATGCGCCATACATACATGCTAAATCGCAAAACAAGAATTTAGTCTTAAAATCTTTAAACAAGATATTTCTTAATAACCAATAACAGTGCGAGGAGCTCATGCCCCCATCCGCTGTCGGCATGCTTCGATAAGCTATCTTTCTTGCACTTATGGCTACGCATAAGACTTTTTTGTGGTATTCATTTGTCAACTTTATTTACGTCTGGGAATTGCTTAAAATCGCTAAATTCGTCTGGCGATTTGCAGGTATTATTAAAAAACACTTAATAAATACGTGACTAAAATTCGAGACTGCCAAAAGTATATTCTTCGGGAATTTAAAAAAAAATATATTTGGGGAGGTCTGGTTATACTTTATAACCGACAAACACGTCTGGGATTATTTGTTTGGAATTATATAAAAACTAAATTAAAAGATAAAAAAGAAATCAAGTTGCACAAAAACATTTTTTTGGATTTTTTTTTGCAAATTTTATATGCTGCGCAGTAACGAAATAACCGCAAACGCTGTGCCAGACTCGTGGGACTGGATTCTTTTAATAATTATTAAAATTTTTATGATTAAATTAAAATTGAAATTATATTTTTTCACAATTTCAACTTACCCAAAGGACCTTCCCAAAATTCGTCGCCAGCTCTCAGACTATCACGCACATACGCGCATACGCGCTCGTGGTAGTGTAACTATCATAGCGCGGATGTATGAAGCTAGATACAAAGCTTCATACATCCGCGCTATGATAGTTACACGTACGATACAGTTTCTTAACTCACGTGCTATGGGGGAGTTATATGTTTAACAGTGTAATTGATAGCCTGTAATGAATAAATAAATAAATGCCTGTGATAATTCTGCTTAGCTGTCATTATACAATCATATGCCAAAACGCATAAAAATGGACATAATGCATACTAAGTCAAAATAAAGAAAAAAAATACGATTGATCCTACAGGCCTTCCCTGCAAGTTCCCACTAATTAAAAATGCAAAGCGCTCCGAATTCCACGTTATGACGTTTTTGAGCTCGAATAGATTTTGGAATCGATCGATACATTAGTTTAAAAATTATCTCAAAAAAATATTGTTTTGAAAATCTAATGTTTTCGACATGGACTCTTCATGACACAAACACGCATACACACAAACACACACACACACACACACACACACACACACACACACAGAGAGAGAGAGAGAGAGAGAGAGAGAGAGAGAGAGAGAGAGAGAGAGAGAGAGAGACACAAACGCACGCACGGACGCACGCACATACGCACACACGCATGCACGTTCGCACACATGTACGCACGCATACACACAAGCACATACGTACGCACACACACACACACACACACACACACACACACACACACACACGCACACACACGTGTTAGAGCCATGCTTTAACTATATTTGTAGTATAGTTGTAGCATGAATTGGTCGGCTCGACCGGGGAAGGACCACGCTCTCACAGAATAACAGCGTAAAATAGCAGCTTAACACTGCTGTTTCGTAGTTTAAGTGTAGAGAACCGGTGACCGTTTTTTAGTGACAACGCATCTGCATTTTGATTATTTATTGAGGATAGATGTAGATGTCTATGGGTCACAGCAATCACTTACCATGAGGTGGACTGTGTCTTCGTTTGTCCCCTATCAAATAAAAGAACAACCGCACTTAAAGTCCGCCTGATATTATGTAGCAACTGCTGCTAACTTTAAACAAAGAAGGCTACAGATGCGTTGTTACCTCTGAGGCCTAAGATGGAATGCCTTGCTACCTTTAATAATACCAGCTACCGCTATTCCTCGGCAGAAATAGGTAAGGTTGGGGTACCTACCTAGACGAATTTGTCTGGGTAGGTGCCACTAGACGTTCCTGGGCAGAAAAGTAGTCCTACCACCCAGAAACAACTGTTCATAAACAGATAGAGCAACCCCAGGAAAGCTAGAAAGTGAGACATAATTATTTTCACTTACCAGCATAGACGAAGTGTGGGTGTCCCCTGGCTAGACGGCGCGATGATTTGCGTAAGGCAGCTTATGGCAATTGGATGGGTGAAGTCGAAGATTTCGATCTTAGGCTTCACCCATCCAACGCGCCTTGGAAGAGGCCTGGTGGACAGTGGACTGCGGCACCATGATGTTGTTGATAAGTGTTGATACATAAAGTAACAAGTAGGTAAAGTTGTTTTTAAGCATAGGAATTAATAACAAAACTTTCAATCATTTTGGAAAATGCAGATTTCGCAAAAAAATGGTAAATCGATACTAGAAGTGTGTAACGCATTCCATTTTAGTCCTCAGGGGTAACAACTTATCTGCATGTGAATAGTTAATTGTTGTTATTTATATGGTTGTGATTGAGGTTTACCGGTGGTAGAGCCACGCAGTGCTGTTGCACGTATGGGCCGGCTCGAGCCGGGTTGGTACCACGACCTCACAGAATACCGGCGTGAAGTAAAAGCTCTGCTTCTGCGTTTCATCTGGTGAGTGCAGGTAGGCGGAGGCCCAATTCCTCCCCCCCCCCCCATCAACATGGTAGCGGAATTACACGATAGACTACCCCAGGAGGGTACCAGTATACCTGGAGAATCCCTCGCTGAGCATCCACGACCATGTTATTCCGATCCTGAGCGTGGGTGCTCAGGCTGCACCGCGTTTTCGGGGGAGGGGGGGGTGGTCAAAATTTCGGTCATAAACATAACTGCTCGGGGCAAACTGAGCAAGAATACCCAGGCGACCTCTGCCACGTTATCCGTGAATTTCTGCATCATCAGGGGACTTCACTCTAACGTAAACGCCGTCCACTACCATCTCGAGACGGCGAAGCCGGCCTTGCTCTTTCTGTCCGAGACGCAGGTTTCCTCTCCGGCTGATATTTCGTATCTCTCTTACCCGGGGTACAAATTGGAGCACTACTTTGTGCCTCGGGCTGGAGTTTGCGAATATGTTAGAGAGGACATCTGTTCTCGACGCCTCGGCAGTTTCGAAGGTTCGGACCTGTCCATCCTTTGGCTACGCGTAGACAGCCGCGCGTCTACGGGTGCCTCTATAGGTCCCATAGCGGTAATGACGAAACAGACCGACTCATCTGCCACGTCCAAATGGCTACAGATTCCTTGCTACAACAGGTCCCATCCGCAGAGATCGTGATCCTTGGCGATTTTAACGCCCACCATGCCGAATGGCTCAGTTCACGTTTAACCTATCATGCGGGGAGATCTGTTTATGACTTTGCTTTCGCTTATGGTCTGACACAACTGGTTAATTCATCTACGCGGATTCCAGATGTGGAGGATCATACACCTTCCCTGTTGGACCTTCGGCTGACCTCTCATTCGGACGGATATCAGGTTTCCGTCGATGCCTCTCTCGGCTGTTCGGACCATTGTCTGATCCAGAGTATGGTGCCACTCACGCTCCCGTGGTTGCGTTCTGCAGGTTGCCGCAGTCTTTGGCATTACAGGTCGGCGGATTGGGACGGAATGCGGTCTTTCTTTGCATCCTACCCATGGGGGCGGGTTTGCTCCTCGCCGGATGATCCCAGCGCTGTTGCTAACTCTGTCACTGATGTGGTGCTACAGGGAATGGAACTATTTATTCCATCATCTGTGGTAACCACTGGAGGCAGATCTTAGCCTTGGTTTGGTCGCTCCTGTAAGACTGTATTACGCAGTAAGCAGGAGTGTTATCAAGCTTGGGCTGCCGCTTTGACGACTCGGTATGTAAACACCAGCACACTTAAAAAGAATTATAACTTCGCGTCCAGGTCCTTCAAGAGAGTTATTGCCAGGACAAAGTCAGAGCACATAGGCAGAATTAAACAACAAATTAACTGTATCAGATCAGGACGTAGTAATGGTTTTTGAGAAATATTTTACTGATATTCCGATCTTGACCACTAAGTCTCTGAATTCTTCTCCTGCCGTCGCCGAATCATTACTTAAACAAAATGTAAATGTGTGTACAAAGAATTTTCAATTTCGTAAAGTGTCATCAAAAGATATTGTAAAATATTTTTTTTTTTTTTTTTTTTTTTTTTTTTTTATAGGATAAGGGTGACAAACGAGCACACAGTCCACCTGATGGTAAGTGGTTGCTGCGGCCCATAGACATCTACATCTATCCTCTGTTACAAATCAAAATGTAGATGCGTTGTCACCCGTGAGGACTAAGATGGAATGCCTCATTTCCAGTAAAAAAGGCCTCCGGCCACCTGCACTCACCAAGCGAAACGCAGAGGTAAACCTCTACTTCACGCTGGTTTTCTGTGAGGTCGTGGTACTACCCCGGTTCGAGCCGGCCCATCCGTGCGACAGCAAAAGCTGCCCCGTGGCTCTAATTTTAAAACTTGTTAAGAAAACTGCGGATCTGTGGGGAATTTCCGTTAAAGTTATTGCGTCTATAATAGATACAATCGCGCCTCATTTAGCTATTATTTTTAATACTAGTATCGAATCTGGTGTGTTTCCTGATTTAATGAAGCATAGTAAAGTAATACCTTTATTTAAATCTGGTAGTACATTAGACCCCGCCAATTTTAGACCTATTTCTGTACTACCAACAATTAGTAAGATTTTTTAAAAAATTGTTCTTGTTCAAATGTTAAATTTTTTTAATATAAATAATTTACTTCATAAAAATCAATTTGGTTTCACAAGGGGTCGCTCGACAACTGATGCCGGTGTTGAGCTGATTAAATATATCTTTAATGCATGGGAGAATTCACAGGATGCTTTGGGTATATTTTATGACCTTTCCAAGGCCTTCGATTGTGTTCACCATGAAACATTAATCAGGAAACTTCAACACTACGGTGTAAGAAGTGATGCCCTTAAATTAATTATTTCATATTTAAGTAAGAGAACGCAAAAAGTTGTCATTAACAATATGAGCTCTTCCGGATCGATGGTACAAATGGGCGTGCCTCAAGGCTCAATTCTCGGCCCCTTTCTGTTTCTTGTATACATTAATGACTTACCTTACATAGTAGGGGATAACCATGATATAGTATTATTTGCAGATGACACTTGTCGTGAAGCGACAATTAAATACAAAAGAATCTAACCTAACAGCAAGAAAACAACAAAAATAGAACAAAAACAAATAATATATTTAAGATTCAAAAGATATTTACAATTTTATGTAACAAAATGGAGTATGAAGATGAGGATGGATGTCGTGATTTACAAATTTTATTTAAAAAAAAGGTAATAAAAAAAAAGGATTAGAGTCGAAGTTGAGTCTGAAGATCCAAAGTGTGCTCTCAGCGCCTGGAACGAGCACGCACGGCGCAGGTGAGAAGGCGTGGGCGTCTCTAGGCGACGACCTCAGGTGAATGCGGTGATTGCAGGATCCGGCGATTTCAGGCCAGACAGGGGCTTGGAGGATCCTCAGCGACTTCAGACAGGACAGAGGCCTGCAGGATCCGGTGATTTCAGGCGGGACAGAGGTTTGCAGGTTCCGGTGACTTCAGGCGGAACAGAGGTTTGCAGATTCCGGTGACTTCAGGCGGAACAGAGGTTTGCAGGTTCCGGCGACTCCAGGCAGAGCAGAGACTTGTAGGATCCCGGCGACTTCAGGCAGAGCAAAGGCTTCTAGGATCCGGCGACTTCAGGTAGAACAGAGGTTCGTGGAGTCCAGTGGCTTCAGGCAGGATAGAGGCTTGCAGGATCCCGGGGCAGTGCGGCCCCGGGATAAGGCCTTTAGGAGATGCTTCTAACTCGTGAACTGAAGCGAGACTGAATTTCTTCACCGATTGTTCGGCTTTTATACCTTTCTAGAGAGAACGGAAAAATTATTTAAATTAAACGCAAATTTTTTGTAAATGGTCAAGAGGAAAGAGTATTTATGTAGAATTATCGAAATAGAAACAACAGACCGGTAGCGAATTTGAATATAATTGTCATAGCGACCAAATAAACAACGATGTCAAAACATGTCAAATTTTGGTTTTAGGCTTGTAATAGAAAAACGGCAAGATTTAAGTTAAAAATGAGATATTATTGATATAGGAAAAAAGGTAGCGCAACTGCACGCACAAAGCCCGAAATTGCAGAGTTACGGAAAACTAAATAAAAGATCGAAAAAAGGTAGACTCCATTGACACCAATTTAAAAGTGCTGATAATGTGAAAATACGATGTAGAAATGATTTGCTATTGTGTTCTTATGGTTTAAAATCGTTACAGGATCCTATGGAAATAAAGGTGATGTAAAATATCCAGTTTTGAGGTGAATGCAGAAAATCGAAACAGAATGGAAAAATGAATTTAAAATAATGTACAATGTTAAGTAAGTAGCATAACACTACACACTTCTTTAATTTTCAAATTAAGTCGACAATTACTAAAATATGACGAAGTAAATAATGCTATATCTACTCGTAAATTAGTAAATTGGTTCGATGTTAATAATTTGCATTTAAATGGCACTAAAACAAAATGTATGAAATTCGTGACTTCAAATGTCAAACAAATACTAATGTAATTTTAAATGGGGAGAAACTGAGTCTTGTAGATACCACCATTTTTCTTGGAATCACACTAGACGCGAAGCTTCAATGGAGCCCCTATATATCAAAACTAGCAAGCAGACTTAGTTCTGCAGCATATGCTGTAAAAAAGATTAGAAGTTTAACCAGTGTTGAAACAGCTAGACTAGTTTACTTCAGCTACTTCCATAGCATAATGTCGTATGGTATTTTGCTATTGGGACACGCAGCTGACACTGAAATTATATTTGTTTTGCAGAAGAGGGCCATAAGAGCAATTTATGATTTAAAGCCTAAAGAGTCGCTGCGACATAAATTTAAGGAAATTAATATATTAACTTTGGCCTCTCAATACATTTATGAAAATGTAATGTACGTACACAAAAATAAAAGTAGTTTTACAAAAATAAGTGATATTCATTCTGTAAATACTAGGAACAGACACAAGCTAGTAGTACCAGTTACTCGACTCCATTGAGTCAGTAATTCATTCTTGGGGCGATGTGTATACATAAAAGCGTATGCTTTTACAACAAAATTCCAGAAAATATACAAAGTTTGACCTGTTCAAAGTTCAAAAACTTTAATAAACTAAGTTTGTATAAAAAGGGTTATTATAATATTGAGGAATTTATGAATGATAATAACCCCTGGAAATGAGGTGATCGCTATCAAGCTATTTCTAATTTGTTGTGTTGTTAATTTGTGTAACATCATGATTGTAAGCTGTTATTTAAAAAAAAAGTCCCGCTGGGTTTCTTGTTGGTTCTTCCCAGGACAGAGGTTTTTTTCCAAACCAGTGGTAATAAAACAAAAGAGTGACTTTCAATAAGTATTTATAATCTATATTGAATAAAAAGTTTCTGTTTCTGTTTCAGACCTAATTTATTATATCCGCGTTGCAAGCTAAAACAATAACTGAACGAGCTTGCTATAAAGAACAAAGAAAGGCCAAGTCCGTACCAAGGCCGTACGAACATGTAGGTTACTTCCGACTTGTTTATTTCATTCCTTGGAAAGTAATCTCACCGTTCTTTGTTGCGGTCTCCATTTAAATTTCTTATAGCTTTATTCAATCTATACAAATAAATTAAAAGAAGTATCTGTTTGAAATATCAAAATAACAGCATTTACTAAATGCATATGAAAGTATATATGGTACTTATAACAACAAAAATAAAACATTTTTTTTTAATTTTTGTCTATCGGTGTGTCTGTCTGTTTGTTCCGGTTAACCTCCGAAAATTCTGGATCGATTTTGACGGAATTTTCACTGGCAGATAGCTTATGGCATAAAGAGTAACTTGGCTACTTTTATTTTAGAAAAAGAATTAGGATTCCGCGAAAAAAATTAAAAGTCATGATATGCAGTCCTAATAAATTTCACGCAATTGAAGTCGCGGGGCACAGCTAGTTTATAAATATAATAATACATTCAAGTACTTCATTTTGATAGATAGAAGATTGATAGATAGAGAACTACACAATTGTCGAATTTTCCTTTTTTATAGAATATAAGGGTGACAAACGAGCACACAGTCCATATGATGCTAAGTGGATGCCATGGCGCATAAACATTTACATTTATTTTATCCCCCATTAATAATCAAATTGGAATGCATCTTTTCCAATAAACATGGCTCTACACTTACCATGCGAAACACAGTAGCATTGAGCTGCTATTTCACGCTAGTTCTCTGTGTGAGCGTGGTACTTTCCTTGTCGAGCTGACCCATTCGTGTAACATTCATATTATAGCTGCAGTATGACTCTACATAATGTATGTACCATAGACTTATTGTTTAAAATATGTAAGGAATATACAATAATTCAATTTGTGCGTCTTCAAGGGAAGAATGAATATGATTTGTTCCACTAAGACAGTGCCATGTACCTTCTAAGGCTACATCAGGTGGTATTGTGGTCAAGCACTGTCTTGCAATAAGTAAAAAAGTGTGTGTGTACGCACGTAGGAAGTTATACTTCTTTATCGTAACAAAACAAAAAATCTTGGGAGACAATTACCCACACTGAGTTGTCGCTTTTAGCTGTCGGTGTGTGCGACTCGTAAAAATTCACTCTTATCATTTTCCCCAAACGCCCCAAAAGAATTACAACTTCAAAAATGTTATTTATTTAATTTTATTAATATGTTACTACGACAGAATAAAGAAAGATCTTTAATTTTGAAGGCTATAGCTCAGTAGCTCGAGTGCTCAGCGCCTGCAATATATTTTACAGTACGCGACTAATCCAGGTTCGATTATGTCTGAAACAATAAAAAATTTAACTGCAATTTTACGTGCTGATTTACATCGTGCTCAGCGGTGCAGGAAAATGTCATGAGTAAATCTGCATGTCTGGCAAATAAAATATTTATAAAACATTTAATCTACTGGGAAGCCTATGGTCAGTAGTGGACTTATGAAAATGGTAAAGACATTTAAAGTCACAGTAATGGCGTCGAACAAATTGATCCATAGTCCTCTCAGAAATAAAAGGAGATCTGTGCCCAATACGTCTGCCGTATACGTGGTAGAGCCACGCTGCAGCTATTTTTATCTTTATGGTTGTTGCATGAATGGGTTGGCTCGACCGGGGAAGGACCACGTTCTCACTGAATACCATCTTAAAGCAGCTTAATGTTGCTGTGTTTCATATGGTGACAGTAGAAAACCGGAGACCCTTTTTACTGGAAAAGAGGCATTTCGTCTTAGTCCTCAGGAGTAACAATGCATCTCCATTTTTAATCAAGAACGAAGTAAGTGTCTATAGTCCACAGCATCTACTTACTATCAGGTGGACTGTATGTTCGTTCGTCATTTTTATCTTTATTCCATAATAAATACGGGACGCATTTAGGCTGTATCTTTTTCTTTAGTTATGGACTCGTACTATGGTATTTTTGCTAATGTCGAGTGTATTGAAAAATTATTATTTAACATAATTTGTTTCAAAACTTCTTCACAATACGTTGATGCGTCACATTGTGAAGTTTTAGAGAGGTTTTAACGTCAGCTTCATCTAGCGCATAGTCAATGACGATATTATCTCAAGGCGCCTAAACATACTCCTTGTATTGAGGTTCACACCACCAATGGAGCACTTGTGTCTTCGTTTTTACTAATAGTTCACTTGCACAGACATTTAATACAGAAAATCGCACCACTTTGACGTATCAAAATCCATTTCGAACCATTATTTACAAAATAGCAGGAATCCAATCCCAATCTTGTTTCTCACCAAAACTCCGACTGTACCTTTACTTTTCTACCGACTTCAAAAAGTAGGAGGTACACAATTCGATTGGAGACTCTTTTTTATGTGTGTTACCTCATAAGTTTTTTCTACGTGAACCGGTTTCAATGATTCTTTTTTTAATTAAAAGCTGGTGCTTTTCATGTGGGCCCATATAAATTTGATCAAGTTCTGAAAAATAGATTTTGAGTTATTCTTAATAATATTGATTGAAGTCGGTTGTACAAAATTTTTAATTTAAAATTATTATATTATACAGTCGATAGTACTGGTTGTGCCAAAAATATGTTAAGGATAGTAGATACGGCTTCTCTGATCACTTGCAGCTCATACTGAGATGCAGTAATTTTCATATTTTTGTCGACAGGATCACAATATAAACTCTATTTCCAACATGAAGATCTTTACAACAGGTATGTTTAGTTTAGTAGCTATTTACTTAATTGATTTAGTTGAGTACTGTCACTGTCGTAATTGATGTATATTTATAAAACTGCAACTATTCACACCTCCTACAGTATCATATCATCAAATAGTAGATAAAAAAGTAAATAATTTTTATCTTGAAAACAATAATAATTTGACTATAAAAAATAAAACATATTTACTTGACTTGGACTTAGTTTATATGAAATATGTTCTAATGTCTTTTTATAATTTTTAGCTTCTACCCGAAGCTGTTACCTGTGAAGAGTGCTCATTGCTTCTTAGAAATCGTTGTAGAAATGGAAATATAATGTTGAAGAGTAATTGGGCCACACACGTTTACCTAGGATATGGGCGGTCTGTCGTGGGAGCTAGACAACGTATAAGATATCGGACAGTTAAAGTCAATGATCCATGAAATATGTATGACTATGACTATGACTAAATTCCGGATTTTGATTCCGGACCGTGCTTTGCTGTTAGCTGTGCTTTTTGCCAAAATATTGATAATGATGGATAATGTCTTGTAAGATTATGATATGGTTTCACGTGCTGACCCGCCTGCCAATCGAGGCAACTATGTTAAATAATTCTCCCAATCAGGAAATTTATGGTAAGGGCCTGTGTTAAGAAGTGAACTTTAAATAGGACGTAATGATGATGATGACATTTATAAAATGAACATGGACAAACACTTGGACATGAAAAATTTATTTAAAGGCCATAAAAATATTTGTTTCGTGTGCGAATCTTCAAAACTTAGTTACTATTTAACATTTTTCTTTTTTAATCGATATTTAAGATGTTATCATTTTAAATTATTAATGAAAAAAGGCATTAAATATCAATTATCTTTTAATTTTCAAATGGAATATTTCTTGCTGATGTTATCAAGATATTAATTTGAATGCCATTAGTATCGGATGCGTAATCGTTTTTATTATCACACATAATTAGCTCGATTGAAGAACTACAATAAATACAAACTCATAGTTCTTGATAAAAAATTAAATAATGTAAGAAATCGTATTTGAATTTATTCAATAAAATAATAAAATATAGGAGTGCTGTACGGCCAGAGGGGGATAGCATTTTGCACTCCAAAGGGATACCCTACAATATAGAAGCTAGATAGAAACAAAAGAAGAAACTAACAGAAGGAGCTCTTTAGCATTAGTGAAATCATAGGAAAATCCCTCATGCGAACATCCACCCAGCTGTCAGATTGAAAAATAATTTGTGTCTTCTTATTTATCTCCAGACCAAGCAATAGTCCCACAAAAGCCCAACCTTGATATTAGGGTGATCCCGTATAAATTACTTTGATTTATTTTGTGATATCTCGCTTTCACATCGTAATAAAATGTACCGCCTCTTCATATTCTGCGTACAATTAAGTAAAAGAAAAAAGAGACAAATGCCAAAAGTCGCATGATAAAAACATTATCTAGCCGGCTAACTGGCTGTAAAGTTTATGGTGAGAAATGGTAACTATTTCGATCGCTAGTTAAGGTAAGTACCTGTCATTGGGAAGGCATCTACATAATATTATGTCCACGAAAAAGTGAATTGACAATCTCATAGCCTATCTGACGGTAAGTGATTCACGTATACACTTACAGCGAACTTCAAACAAAGGAGGCTATTAATACGTTGTCATCTAAGATGGAATTCCTCACACTCTCTATACACTTCAAACCGGCACAAAGCAGTGCACGCAGCTTGTCGACTGAAATGGGTAAAAGTGTCGTACTCAGAAGGATTCTTAAGCAGGAAGGCATCCTACCATCTATTAAATGCTGATATTGTAAAACAACGCATTGACACAACATCAAGAGTAATATTTACGTTATGGATTCAGACTATTTGTACCTAACCATCTATTTATACCTCAACCAGTTAAGGAACATGTGGTGTTTACCTTACAGTGTTAGGAACTTTAAGCTCCCAATAGGTGAGCCCCTTCTTAAGTATTGTGATTGTTACGGCCTACGGCTGCTCCCTTAAAGATCAAATCCTCAGAGGTCCATTCAGCTGAGTTTCGACGAGCAGACGTAGGTCGGGCCTCCTCCAGGCCAAAGTGGAAAATCTCTAATTACACTAAACTATGCGTTCTATACTACGGCCATTCGACCGGGAGAATGTCAGACGGAGCTTACTTACCTATATCCAAGGCGACTGGTCCCTACGGAGTCGGTCAGGTCGCATGTGGTTGTGTAATGCAAGGGAAATAAGGTGATGTGATGTGTATCTGGGTGTGACTGAGGGTGATTGACCCAAGTAAACCTTGGCCGTCGGCAGCAGCCCGGGCGTCGACACCGCTCTAAATTGAGGGATCCTTCCGCGGCGTTATCCACAATCACTTTCTTCGTTCGTCACGATGACAGTCCATTAACTCTATCGTACTATTAACTAACTTACAGAAGCCACTAACTCTCGTTTGTTATAAGGTTAACGCCCAAAGCGAACACGGAAATCAAAGGTCACTACCGTTTCGCGTAGCAACAGTTATCTCTAGAATATCAAAGGCCGCACTAGCTAATATTGTCGAAGGCACTTATACAGATTCTGAGTCGGACCCAATAAGTCCCGGGAAAGGCTATCGAACAAGGAATTCGCGTTATAAATCCTAGACAGGATGTTTACTAGATGTCTAAACTATTCCGCGATTCCCGAACAAAAATGACAGTGTGCTATCGTTAGCACAGCTGACAGATGACTCCCTTTTCGCTCGCGACCCGCGCGCCATTGCCACGCTCAGCCGAACTTCAACCGGTATCGCGCCGAGCCGAGTGCCATCTGGCGTCGATTCTTGACAGCGTTTGGCGCGAACAATACCCCGTCCCGGACATAAGGATTTAGGTCCCCGAGCAATCCGGTAAGCGGGACAAGGTTGCAAGACCGAATCTACAACCAAACTAGGCCACCTTAGGTACCCCATCAGATCTTGCAACCCTAACCAACGCCTCAAAAGATAGCCCTAATGTGGCAAGCCGGAAGGTCAGCCTCCACTGGATGCCCTCCTGGACCCACAATCTGTGCTCCTATGATTAGTTCTGCAATCCGACCGGATCAGGTCTGCAAACAGCGACGCGACACGAAGCGGCCCAGAGTGACCTCCTAAGCTTCAGTGCAGAGAGCACCCCCAAATTCCCCATGAACGTCTTCTGTGGAGAGCCGAACGAACGCACAGATAGTCCTTTGTATGACTTTTCAAACAAGTAGGCATAGCCAGGCCATCCACCATATAATCATTTACCAAATGGTGCGACAGCTGATTTCCATCTGATAATCTACAACTAGCCAGCCTGTTAGGCAAGTAGGCCTATGCTCATATTTCAATTAATTTTTCAAAGCATCAATGTTCAACTACAGAATCAATTCAACCAAATTAATCACCGATGCACATGACCTATGTGACACATGAAACTTTGACTTGAGTACTTGACAAATGAAACAAAACAATAAACGCAAGAGACAGCCCTAATTCTCATTTAAATAACTTAGACAGTGCCACCAAAATGTAAACCAAAGGAGAATTGACTTTTCTTTACTTCGGCACAAATAGGGTTATCTAATTTCAGCCTTCCTTTTCACAAAGCAAAATGATTAAACACTATCACAAAACATATACGAGTACATACATAATTCTCCAAATAGCGCGACATTCAATTTCAAATGAATTCAAATTTTCTTTTCAGCAACCAGGCGCAACAATCAAATGCAGTGATTAAATATATTTACAAAACATATGCAGCAGCATTTAAAGTAGTAGATTAAATTCAATTATTTTAATCACAACTGCTACAAATAGGAAAATTTCGCGGAAAGCCCAAAGCATTTTTTAATTTTAATTCAAAGAATTTTTAACTAAGTGCTCGACCAAACCAAATCTAATACCCCTTGACAGCGTGATTCAACGCTCCAGGGGGGCCCTAATCCTAATTCCCACCACCAAGGGGAGGCCACACGGCGTGAACCCGAGACCAATAGAGCGCAAGCCGCTAACAGTCGCCACTCGGGTTGTACGCCTTCACTGAGGCCGTCGGCAACAGAACCTTTTGACAAGTGGACTGTTGACGGCTTAAGGCTCAGTGGAGGCGGCCGTGGTAGGAGCTAAGGCGGCAGCAAGCCAGGGCCGCCTCCATAAAATGGGGAACAGTGGTACACCAGTCGCGGCCACTCAGCCAACGGGAGTGAGAAGGGTCCAGCGGACCGATGAGTGGCCGTGAAGTTCCTCTCCACACGCTGAGGGGGGGTGATGACACCCCCGCCCCTGGGGGTATTACTCCCAGACTGGTCGGGGGAGGGACCCTTTTCAAACTTAGGGGCCTGGTGGCTTGCCGGCGGGCGCCGTGAGTCGCCCGGCAGAGGGCGTGGCTGAGCGGCCCCGCCCGTGGGTGTCGAGGGCCTGGCAGAGCCCCGCGAGGAGGCGCCGTTCGTACCCAGGCACAAAACTGCATGGTGATTGACCTGGCAATGCAGACAGGGCCGCCGATGCGGACAGTCTCGCTGGAGGTGCCCTTCCAAACATGAGCAGCACCAACGGCGTTCCTTGGCGATAGTTCACCTCGCCGGAACCGGCTTACCTAATTTTATTTTATTTTATTTTATTTGTATGGTTTACTAACAGTCAACTAACACAATACAATCTTAAATAACAGAAAAGTTTCTTAATTTAAGTGTTGTGACTACTTACTAGTAAACACAGCATGCAATATAACAATAACTTAAGTGGGTTTTGATTTTACTAAATAAAGTTAACAATTTTAAAAGGAAAAAAAAAACATTGTTTATCCGTACGGTAAAAGAGAACACAAGCTGCTTGCACGGAATTAAGTACTAGTCATACTATCGACAATCTTTTTACGGAAATTATAAGCGGAATCAAAGTTTACGTCAACTCTGTGTTTGTAGCTATTTAGCAGCTTACACAGTCTGGGTAATGGAGAGTTGGAGCCGAGAACGGTTCTGCGGGTTGGTGGTCTCAGTGGTGCTATCGGATGACGCGGATATCTTGAAGGCGCGCTAAAATCAAATGAGTTCAGTAACTGAGGGCAACTAATTTTATTGTTGAGAATTTTATACAAAAACAATAAGTCTGTTAGCTCCCTACGTTTATCTAAGGATAACATTTTGAAAAATTTTAGTCTATACGCATATGAGAAATCTCTCTTTGTTTTACCAACTAATCGTGCCAAATGCCACAGAAACCGCTTCTGAATACGCTCAATGCGTAGATTGTGAACCGCAAAGTGTGGACGCCAGACAACAGAACAGTACTCGAGTGTGCTACGAACGAGAGTATTATACAGCATTTTCTTAGTATTAATGCTGAATCCTTTGCTATTTCGTATGACGAACCCAAGCAGTCTTGAGGCTTTTTTAACGATGTTTTCATAATGAGGTATAAATGTCAGCTTTCTGTCAAAAGTAACCCTTAAATCTTTTATAACCTCGACCTCTTGAATAATATACTCATCTATTTTATAACTAAATGAAATAAGGTTTACTTTTCTGGTAAATTTGACGTGTTGACATTTTTTCGGATTTAGTGCCATTCGGTTGTCTCTGCACCAATCAATAAGATTTTTCAGATCCCTTTGTAATAATATTGAGTCTTCTATTGAATTTATATGTCTTAAAAATTTCAGGTCATCGGCATACATAAAAACACAAGAGTTAGTTAAGTAGTCTGGGATGTCGTTAATAAAAAAGTTAAAAAGGATAGGGCCAAGATGTGATTCTTGTGGCACACCTGAGGTTATACTAATATTATCAGATAGAAAGCCGTTGACCACAACGTAAAAAGTCCGATCCTCTAGATATGATGATAACCATGTTAAAAAAGAACCAGCAAACCCATAACATGCTAGTTTATTGAGCAGAATGTCATGAGGCACTTTGTCAAAAGCTTTGCTAAAATCAGTAAACAGGACATCGATCTGTTGTTTACGGTCGAAGGCTTGAGCCAGATTCTCGACAAAGCTTGTTAGATTTGTGCATGTTGACCTGGATTCAACAAATCCATGCTGGTTTTCTTTAATGTAAAGCTTAAGGTGATTTTGAATTGAGGGACATACTACAGCCTCAAAGATCTTTGCGAATGTAGACAAGATCGAGATAGGTCTATAATTGCTAACTAAAAATTCATCATCAGATTTGTATATCGGTACCACTTTAGCTTCTTTCCATTGCTTAGGAAATATACCAGTGCGTAATGATATATTATATATGTAACACAGCGGGCTGACTAACATGGGGGCACACAACGCTATGAAAAACGGTGGAATGCCGTCTGGCCCAGCCCCTTTAGATCGATCCAACCGTTGTAATTTACTCAGGAGCATTTTCTCTGTAATCACCGGTACAACAACAGTCTGACAGTAATTATTAATAACATTTAACGAGGAGTGATGATAACGTTCACACACGTTGTTACTGCGACAGTTATTATCATTATACGCTAATGAAAAGTTCTTGGCAAACATACCACATATAGTAGGACCGTCAGATGTAGTAACGATCTCGTCACTCATTGTTGCAGGGTAGGACCCTTTTCCCCCACGCTTACTTTTAACGAATGTCCAGAAGAGTCTTGGGTTAGAAATAAGTTCCTTTTCCAATTTCTTAATGTAAAAGTTATACCTGTCAATAGCCAAAGCTTCACAACGCTTACTTACAATTTCAAGTTCCAATCCGTCGGGTCGGGTTTCCGTATAACTTAAAACGCCATCGAAGATTATTCTTTTCCTTTAGCCTACGAATTAAATTACGGTCAAACCATGGTGGGTAACGTCCTTTCTTTCTAAAACATTTATAAGGCACAAATTTACGTATGGCTTCCCATAAAACATCGTAGAAGACCTTAACCATTTCATTTACATCTGTTAGATGTCTAAAAGTTTCAGACCAGTGTAGCTTTGATAAGTGATCTTTGATTGAGTCATAGTCAGCTTTGTAAAAGTTAAATTTTTTTGTGTTAATATTATACGGAAGCTTTTTATCTATAGTTAGAGAAAATGTTCAAGTACACTGCGACTAACCGGGGAGGGGGGGGGGCAAATAAACGGCACACAATGCTATATGATGCACTGACCTAGAAGATGATACCTCCAAATTTAGCCACAAGTCCTCACATTTACTCTCCCAGGACAACATTCTTTTCGCTTTTAGTTTATTATTTACGGCGACTATTATGCCTCCACCCTCCTTTTTGTTGTTATGAAATCCAGAACTCTCCCTATCCCTTCTGTAAACCGTATATCTATTATCAAAAAGTTCTTCTGAAAAAATATTTGAGTTCAACCATGATTCCACTATAACTATTAAATCGTAATTGTTGCAACAAACTTGTCTATAAAAATTATGAGTTTTCGTTTTTAAACCACGGGCATTTTGATAATACAATTTCATAGTACTGAATTTTATATTTAAAGATTAATAACATGCTCAATTAATTAAAAAAAAAAGGCTTAAACAGCTTAGACAATTTTACTTAAAGAATTAGTATCCGTAATCCATATGAAGTCGGAATCAGTTGATTTACGCACAAAGATGCGTCCATTTCTTACCCAGACAAAGGCATAGCCCATTTTCTTCGCCTTCGTCCTAGCTGCGAAGTGAAGATCTTTGAGGACCGGTGTTAAGTGTTCTGAGACGTAAATCGCGTTATCCTCTTTTAGTCCAGCATGCGTTGCGTTTAATTTAGCATTGGAGTTGGATTTGTTAAATACTGTAACCTTTGCCAAAAAATTATCACGTAGCCTCGGTACAGCAAACTGAGCAACAATGGCCATAGGACGTGTGCTATTCGGATTAATTTTGGTCACACGAGTGCAGTGTTGAATATCAGCATCCGCAATATCACAGCCTATCGTTTTACCTAGGGTTGTTATAATTTTCATAAGATTTTCGTGCTTTTTTTCCGGAACGCATTGTAACTCCACATTTTTTGAACGAGCGTGCTGTTCTAGGTGAGCAACTCGGGTGGTGAGGTCCAAGACCGTGGTTTTGGGGCCTTCGTTTTCCCTTTGCATATCCTTAATTTGTTTTTTGTTTTCCTCTTGCTCCTTTAACATTTTCTCATAAGAGTCATTCATGAATGACATTGATGTTTTTATCTCCGCTATTTCTTTTTCAATAGGCGCCAGTTTGGAGTTTAATGCAGACACCAGCATGCTATTGAATTTAGTTACCAAGCTGTCGAAGTTGGTTTCCATAGCCTCCTGTATTATTTCGCGTACATCGTCACGCGAGACATTTGATTCCAACTCAATTTTAGGGGGGGAGTTAGGTGCGATTCTTTTTTTCCGTCTATTTATCGTGACATTCCGTGCTGGCGTATTGTCATTTTTGTTCTCCCTCGGGACATTACTTACACAACTTGGGCAAAGCCATGAAGAAACAATTTCCGGGGTGACTGATTTTTCATCAAGCATTAAGCAAGCATAATGGAAGGCATTCATACATTGGGTGCAGTCTATAAAGCTAGTATCATCACTTTTTGTGTCGCAGCAGCCCCAATGGCTCGGGTTATTGTTGGCCATTATTTAATATTTTATAATTTTTAGTATAATTTACCACTCAAATAACTCTTACAAAAAGCAAGAAAAAAATTATACAAATATTTCAGAAATCGATGGGATTCGAACGCACAATTATCTGAACGGCGAAGTTCATATTTTTGCGTTGAGCTGTCCGTTGCTTGTATAAGTAAACGAAAACTTGACCCTGTTTTCGTACGAGCTGCTTTGTCTCGACGTAGTATGACGTTAAGTATAATGCACTCACACGCGTTTGTTCACTAAGTAAACAAATATTTTTCTTTTCTAGCCACCCTCGGATTCAATTGCACAACGTCCGAGTTGATATTTGTTTTAGGTAATAGTGATAAACAAACAACACTTCAGTTCGCGTAAATTGTCACAATATGTAGTTCTAACACCTGTAAATGTTTTAATGTGCAACACTTGATACAATTATAACTTTTAAACGAATAAAACTTAAATATTTGATGAGCGATCAAAACTACGTCCACTCGCGTTGGCGTGATAAACATTTCTGTATCTAAACTAAACATATCTAATAATTTCGGGCACGACGTTACCCGGTGCTCAGATGCTCAAAAATAGGAGCGGGGGGGGGGGGGGGGGGTTGACGACGACTTGCCTGGCGGATTCAGCCTCTCAATGGGCACGGCTCGTAAGTCGTCAACGGTGCCCGCCGCGTTCTCTATCTGCCGGAACTGTTCCTCCAAAAACCGCAGCAGGTCATAGAAGGGCGGAATATAGGAGGCCTCGTCCCCGCCGTACCTCTCCTCAAAATGGATTCGAAGGTCGAGAGGTAGACGGGACAGCACGATGCGGAGCAACAAAAAAGCCCATTCGCCCACTGGTAAATCCAGTCGCCTCAACGTATTACAGGCTACCAAGACTGGATCCAACAGGTCCAGGCGTAGTCTGGCCCGGTCACTAAGCAGCGGGAGGCTTAGAAGCTGCTTAACATGTTCGTCCGCAATTCGCCGGACGTTGGCGTATCATCTGGCTAGGAGGTTCCGAGCAGTCTGGTAGGCGTCGTCCGACAATCTCAAGTGGCCGACGATGCCCAGGGCCTCCCCCTCCAGTGAGGCCAGGAGGTACACCATCTTTTGGCTCGGGGTCAAGTCACTCCGGGCGTCCACTAGGCTGTCGAAAGGACCAACGAAGGTCAGCCATTCGGAAAGCACCCCGGAGAACTTTGGCAGGTCCAGAGTTGGGAGTCGTCCTAACAGCTCCGGCTGAAGCTGCTTCCGAGAGGACTCGGGCAGGTCACTCATCCGAGCTTCACGCGCCTCCTCGGCATACCTGCCTTCAGCCTCGATCAACTCGTCCGTGAGCGAAAAAAACTGCTCATAGTCCGCGAAGCAGGAGTCCAGGACTCCCTTCTCCACATCCGAATCCTCGAGCTCAGCGTACGCCTCCTCCACTGCGGCCCTTCGAGCATCCACCTGCTCGAACCGCTTCATCAAGTTATGGACCCTATCCGGTCGACCTATTAAAGCATGGGCGCTTGCGGCCCAGCGTAACTCAGTCCGCAGGCAACGGATTAGTAGCTTGGGCGATGACATCACTACTAAATACAAATTACGACGCGGCTCGAGCACAAATTACAAAGATAATAAATAAAAAATACAACAAAAAATTAACAGTTAATAAATGCAGTTCCTATCAAATCGCGTTAAATCCTGGACATCGCAGCCCATAAATAAGTCCTATTCCTAGACAGAAGTCCGACGACCTCCTTCAAACACCTATCTGTGCTCCTATGATTAGTTCTGCAATCCGACCGGATCAGGTCTGCAAACAGCGACGCGACACGAAGCGGCCCAGAGTGACCTCCTAAGCTTCAATGCAGAGAGCACCCCCAAATTCCCCATGAACGTCGTCTTTGGAGAGCCGAACGAACGCACAGATAGTCCTTTGTATGACTTTTCAAACAAGTAGGCATAGCCAGGCCATCCACCATATAATCATTTACCAAATGGTGCGACAGCTGATTTCCGTCTGGTAATCTACAACTAGCCAGCCTGTTAGGCAAGTAGTCCTATGCTCATATTTCAATTAATTTTTCAAAGCATCAATGTTCAACTACAGAATCAATTCAACCAAATTAATCACCGATGCACATAGGTCAACTTGACAAATGAAACAAAATAATAAACGCAAGAGACAGTCCTATTTCTCATTTAAATAACTTAGACAGTGCCACCAAAATGTAAACCAAAGGAGGATTGACTTTTATTTACTTCGGCACAAATAGGGTTATCTAATTTCAGCCTTCCTTTTCACAAAGCAAAATGATTAAACACTATCACAAAACATATACATACATAATTCTCCAAATAGCGCGACATTCAATTTCAAATGAATTCAAATTTTCTTTTCAGCAACCAGGCGCAACAATCAAATGCAGTGATTAAATATATTTACAAAACATATGCAGCAGCATTTAAAGGAGTAGATTAAATTCTCTTTTAATCACAACCGCTACAAATAGGAAAATTTCGCGGAAAGCCCAAAGCATTTTTTAATTTTAATTTAAAGAATTTTTTTTATACAGATTCTGAGTCGGACCCAATAAGTTCCGGGAAAGGCTATCTAACAAGTAATTCGCGTTATAAATCCTAGACAGGATGTTTACTAGACGTCTAAACTATTCCGCGATTCCCGAACAAAAATGACAGTGTGCTATCGTTAGCACAGCTGACAGACGACTCCCTTTTCGCTCACGACCCGCGCGCCATTGCCACGCTCGGCCGAACTTCAACCGGTATCGCGCCGAGCCGAGTGCCATCTGGCGTCGATTCTTGACAGCGTTTGGCGCGAACAGTGAACATGTAATAGTTTTATACAAACCCAACGGAAGTTTATTTTGGCTCCTAAAATTCTTATTTAAATATTTTATTAGCGCCTGATAATTTACTTTATTATTTTGCTTTATTACTTGATTAAATGCAACGAATGCTATAGTAAAAAATAACGTAAATGTATTATAATAGTTCAATTTAAAAAAGAATCGCATGTTTTAGAAACTATAACTTATACAATTCGGATAAAGTAATAAAACAGCAAAAAAATGACGCATACAGCATTTGTGTACACAACACTTTTACGTGGGATAAAATTCTATAGAGATTCTGGCATTGTTCTTTATATTTAAATATAAAATAAACTTCGCCTACCCTACAACCACGCAACCAAACGCTGACCATCGCACCGTGAGGGTGACAACCGAACATGTTACGAGGCTATATATCATCAAGGAGCAGGCTTAAACATGTTTAAGAGAGGTGAGTTGGAAACATTTGTTTGTTCATTCAGCAGTGCAACATTACCGTTATTATTTTTTGATATCTCTAACTGTTCCAGCACACACAGTCGTAGCTCTTTATTACAAGTATATAAACACCAGATGGCTTTCGATAAATTCGATAATTTAGGCGGACGTTTCGCAGTAGTTTGTTGTTAATTTCACAGCAAATATCGGCGTACGTCAGGCAGTGATTGATCGCATGACGTAATCGTTCGCTAGTTACGTAGCGAACGATCACGTCATGCGTTCAATCGCATGACATATGGATGGAGCGCGGTTGCGTCAGCAAGTAGTATAAATAGCAGTAGTTTCGGCTCGCTGGTCACTTTGCGGCCAGCTTCCGCGGAGTCTTCTTCACCTGAGGATGCCTCGTGTAGAGGCGAAACACGTGTCGTATTTTCGAGAGTGGTGTGTCGTGCCAATTGTGCTGGTGCTGAGGGTGGTAGTGCTGTGATTAACGGCGACGGGTATAGTGCACGCGATTGAGGGAGGGTGGGAGGTCCCCTTAAAACTGGGCAGGACACATAATTTTCTTTCTTTACGCGGAATTAAGCAAATTAATTTATAACAACCCCATTTTCTTTAACTTTTTTTCTATCTAAAATATAGCATTTTTTATAGGATAAGGATGACAAACGAGCACACAGTCCACCTGATGGTAAGTGGTTGCTGTGGCCCATAGACATCTACATCTCTCTTCGATTAAGAATCAAAATGCAGATGCGTTTCTCCCGTGAGGACTAAGATGGAATGCTTCGTTTCCAGTAAAATGGGTCTCCGGTTCTCTACACTCACCATACGAAACACAGCAGCGTTAAGCTGCTATTTACGCTGATATTCTGTGAGAGCGTGTTCCTTCCCCGGTCGAGCCGACCCATTCGTGCTACAACCATAATATAGCTGCAGCATGGCTCTACTACGTTTACAATGGTGAATTTTTGTACTCTTTGGTATTTACTTTTTTTTATAGGAGAGACAGAAGTTGACGTTGAAGAAGACACAATATTGCGCGTTTATCGCTAAAAAGAACCCCTTTGTCGTATCTCCACAGTTTCAAGGCACTCCCCTTTTTGCCTCAGCCAGTATCGGAATCCTCGGCGTCGACATATCGAGTAACGTGCAGTTTCGTGGTCACTTGGAAAAGAAGGCCAAATTGGCCTCTAAAAAGCTTGGCGTGTTCAGCAGAGCGGGAAAGTATTTCATGCCGGCACACCGCCTACAACTTTACAAGGCGCAGGTTCGGCCTCACGTGGAATACTGTTCCCATCTCTGGGCAGGGCCTTCCCAGTGCCAGCTCCATCCACTTGACCAGATTCAGCGCAGAGCGGCTTGAATCGTCGACAACCGAGTTCTTTCCGATCGGTTTGACTCACTGGTACTGCGTAGAGATGTTGCATCTCTTTGCATTTTCTTTCACATTTACCACGGGGAGTGCTCTGAGGAATTGTTCGGATTAATCCCAGCCGCCAAATTTCACGAACGCACATCGCGACAGAACTTCCGATACCATCCACACACCATCTGGATGATTGGCGGTCCACCATTGTGCAATTTAGAAGATGTTTTCTTCCTCGCACAACTTCCTTGTGGAATAGTTTACCACCAGCAATTTTTCCGGACCGATACGACTTAGGAACCTTCAAGAAAAGAGCGTACTCCTTTTTAAAAGGCCGGCAACGCATCTGCAATTCCCTCCCTGGTGTTGCAGTTGTTCATGGGCGGCGGTAGTCACTTACCATCAGGTGAGCTGCATGCTCGTTTGCCTGCTCTCCTATATAAAAAAAAGTGTTTCAATGAAAGGACTAAATCGTTTTGCGAAAGCTGTGCAAACGCATGGTAATGTCATTTGAAACACGCGTTTTTTCTCTAGCTCATTGTATTTATGTGCGCTTAATATTGTTCTGTGAGCACATAAGACAAATATGCGTCCGACGTGTCAGTACTTTACTATCTCTTTATAGTTTTACTGTTGAATACCTATGTTTTTTGTTAAGCACAACTTTTAGGACGAAATTTTGAGGTCTCTCAATCCTCATCATGACTGGCTTGGAAGCGCTTCCCCAGTAAGAAATACGAGTACAATACGTTAGCAACGGCTGACACAAGCATAACAGATGGTTATTAATGTGCTTAGTGGTGCAGAGTTTCTCAGTTGTCTCATGATGTAAAGTATGTTACGTATCTGTATTTTGATTCTTAATCGAGGATAGATGTAGATGTGTATGGGATAAAGCATCGCCTTACCATCAGGTGGAGGACTATGTGCTCGCTTGTCACACTTATTTTCTTATAAAAAAAAGATCTTCAATTTTTAATTCTAAAGATATCCCAAATCACTCTTAATTTCGTGAAATAACCGAAAAATGTATTATTATGTGGATTGTCTATAAGTGAATTACTTGTCTTAATAATAATTGAACTAAGACGCACATCTATGATAGTGGTCTCTTTTTTGTTCTACGTGAAAGAGGTCGCGGGAAAAATTTAGTATCATATTAAAAATATGTTTCAACTAAAATCTTAGCAGCTCCAATTAAAATTCCTGAGTGCAAGTTGTTTGAGTACTGGTAGATTATTATTGAAAATCCAATTACAAGACCTTAGGATAAATGTTAAAATTACGTGATTCGATTCACTTGAGAAAACAAATCATGGCTAGATTTATGTTAATCATTAATCTGATCCGTTTTCAATAAATGTGCTTGTGGATCCAAAACATTATTTAAATCATATTGATTTAATGATAATATCATATGGGAACAATTATGGAATAAATAATATTAATGAATAAATAATTCGGCATACTCAGGTGGACTCAGACCGAACTGAACGCTCTGAATATAAAAGTCCGCACACTGTTATGACATGCCACAGGATGCATCATCCGAGATCGTCAGTGAATGCTCTAACCATGCATAATCGCGAAGTGTGCAGCCTCCGTAATTACTTCCTGGCAAGATCAGGGGTTCAATTTGAATACGAGTATATGGAAGTCATTTCGTGTGATAAAGGGCTTCCTTCTCTATTCTTAACCAACAAGCAATGGTAAGACCCAGCAGTACAGATCATTTCCGACCGGCAGTCCGTATGGAGGGAGAAGGAGCTCCACAGGTGGTTTTACAAGGATCTATAAGAGCCTTTCGTAGATAAAGTCGCCATTCACTACTGGCTACGTTTCGGTTACTTCTTTGGGGTAACCGAGGTTTATGTATGTGCGATGCAGGATCAGGTTATTAAGACCATTAATAATCGGAGATACATGTTAAAGAATGGCGCGTCCCTTTTTACTGGGAAATGGAAAGTCCATTTCCCAGTAAGAAGGGTTTTCTGTTCTCTACACTCACCATACGAAACACAGCAGCATTAAGCTGCTATTTTACCTTGGTATTCTGTGAGAGCATGGTCCTTCCCCGGCTGAACCAACCTATTCGTGCTACATCCATAATATAGCTGCAACGTGGCTCTACCACGTAAAACTAATATTAATTTAACATAGTAATTTCAAGTATTAACGATCTTATCACTTTGTTTTTTAACACTAATAATAAACACGCGTTGTAGAAGTTTAAATATACTTGCATTAAAACTTTAAGAAACAAAAAATTAATTTAGTGACTTTTTGGGGGAAAGAGGCTAAATAAAAAGTTTTGTTTGAATTTTTTAAATATTTTGTAAGGTAATATTAAAAAAAAACCATTTATTTTATAAATTTTTCGAGTTCACAAAACAAATTCTGAATGTTTTTCTGATAAAATATAGCCTAGATCACTCCTGGCCTTTCTATATGTTCGTGAAGTTTTATCGCCATCTGTTCACCAATTCTGAAGATTAACCCGGAGAGATGAACAAATATTTAAAAAAAATGGTTATTCGTCTCCCAGTATCATACAAAAAACCCCGTGAGCTTGAAACACTTATATTATTATACTTTTTATTTATATTTTTTTTTCATTAAGTTATATAACATAATATATAATATTTTATTATATTCAATATTAAAAACTATATTTAAAAAAAAAACTAAAACTAGTAACTTAATTATCATACATTGCTACTCCCCGCGGTATCGTGCCATGAACGCTGGCTGCACTACACCGCTGAGTGGCTATACTTAGGAACTTCACCGCACGTGGACCCCACGGATTGATAGTCTCTACGGTAAATGGCACAAATATATAGTCATCTCACTTACTCGTTTCAGCTACCTCTGATACCGCCCCGGCTCTAAACGAGGCACCCCTTAGATAAGTGCCGCCAAAGTGTCTACGCAAGTAGCATCCTACACTAGGGCTTTACCTCTCTCCCAAGGGACCAATGTCATACCATCGAGTCTCTTGCGATCGTCTCTAAATATTCCACAAGGTTTTAAAACCGAGGGAACATTTATAGAGAAAAGAGTTCTTCGGATGATATCGTTCAAATAACCGTGCCGTGAAAAACTACCCGCACTTCTCTTACATAAAAGTCCGTGGTGCTCAAACATGTCGACGCTGCTACCACAGATGACCTGATGGGGTTGACAAATCGCCGCTCCTAGTCGGATTCCTACGGCGATGCTCAAGAATGGAATAGAATAGAATAATTTTTATTCAATATACATTACATGTGTAATTCTTATTGAAATTCATTTTTTACTTTACCACTGGTTCCAAAAAAAACCCTCTGTCCTGGGAAGAACCAGCAAGAAACCCAGCGGGACTTTTTTTAAATTATTTTTACAATATAAATGATTACGAATTATTTACAAAATTAATTTTAGAAACTGCTTGGAAGCGACCACCTCATTCCCAGGGGTTATTATCAAGCATGTATTCATTTATACTATAATAACCCTTTTTATACAGTTTCAGTTTAATAAAACATTTAAACTTGGTAATAGAGAGAACCTGTACACTTTCCGGGACCTTGTTGTAATAGCGTATATATACCCAAGAATGAATTACTGACTCTGTGGAGTCGAGAAACTGGCATCACTAGCTTGTGTTTGTTCCTAGTGTTTAAAGAATGTATATAACTTTTTTTACTAAAACTATCTTTGTTTTGTGAACATACATTCAATTTTCGTAAAAATACTGAAAGGCCAAAGTTAATATATTTATTTCTTTAAATTTATCTCTAAGAGACTCTCTCGGTTTTAGATTGTAAATAGCTCTAATGACCCTCTTCTGTAAAACAAAAATAGTTTCTGAATCAGCCGCATTTCCCCATAGCAAAATCCCATAAGACATTATGCTATAGAAATAACTAAAATAAACTAATCTAGCTGTCTCGACACTAGTGTGACCTCTAATCTTTTTTACAGCATAGGCTGCAGAACTTAGTCTGCTTGCTAATTTGGATATATGGGGGCCCCACTAAAGCTTTGCGTCAAGAGTGATGCCAAGCAAAATAGTGGATACGACAGGGCTCAATTCCTCCCCATTTAAAAACACATTGATATTCAGATTTTTAACATTCGTTGTTGTAAATTTAACACAATTAGTTTTATTTCCGTTCAAATACAGATTATTATCGTTAAACGAATGCACTAATTTTGATATAGCATTATTCACTTCGTCACATTTAAATGATTGACGTTTAAGTTTAAAAATCAAGGAAGTATCATCAGCAAATAATACTATATCATGACTATCCCCTACAAGGTGAGATAAGTCATTAATATACACCAGAAATAGGAATGGGCCGAGAATCGAGCCCCGAGGAACACTCATTAGTACAGGTAACCCGGAAGAACTTTTACCATTGATAATAACCTTCTGCTTTCTATAACTTAAATATGAAATAATAAGATTAAGCGCTGTGTTCTTGACACCATAGTACTGTAGCTTCCTGATTAATGTCTCATGGTAAACACAGTCGAAGGCCTCGGAAAGGTCACAAAATATACCCAAAGCATCTTCTGAATTCTACCATGCACAAAAAATATGTTTAATAAGCTCAACTCCAGCGTCAGTTGTCGAGCGACCCCTTGTAAAATCGAATTGATTTTTATGTAGCAATTTATTAATATTAGAGAAACTTAACATCTGATCTAAAATAATTTTTTCAAAAATTTTACTTAATGTTGGTAGTACAGAAGTTGGTCTAAAATTAGCGGGGTCTAATGTACTACCAGATTTAAATATAAGTATGACTTTACTTTGTTTCATTAAATCAGGAAACACAACAGATTCGACGCTTATATTAAATATGGTGGCTAGATAAGGTGCTAATATATCTATTATAGATAAAATAACTTTAACGAAAATACATAAGTTTTCCCCATCACGTTATGTGCCGATATTACCTTATGGTAAACCGTGTCACTAGTGACTAGATTCCTTAGTCGAAACAGCTAGAAAGCGTGACGGATTTTGGTCACTTTGGAAATTATGAAAAAAATCACACTTTCTGTAACAACGGAATATCGCATTGTTTTTGTTAGTTAACTTCCAGTGGAACATTTTTGCCTGGACAGAACGTTCGACATGTTTGTCTTGCCTCCGTATCAAAGCACAGCTCTACATTATTATTTAAAATTATGTTACATAAGTCACTGATAATATGCAGGGAAGCAAGGAAAGCAGGCAGTGCAACGCTAGAATGATTTTTACACCAATACCACTAAATCTTATAGGTAAAGTAACTTGAGTCCAGGCTGTTGTATTTAAAGTTAAATTTAGAATTTTTCTAATGCTATGTTAAGATTATTATCAATGTCATTTAAAATATCCGAACATTTCCAGACTGCACTCGAGCGCAGTAGGTATGTAAATCTAGGTACAAGGAGACAATATTTTAAAATAGTAAAAGCAATGTGGGGGTTTAATTTATACAATTTATCAACGTGGTTTAAAAACTGATCAAATTTTGTTTTTACAACAGGTTTAATATACTATCGAATAATAACGGAGCACCTAGCAGTCATAGCAATTCCGTACTTACAGTTTTTATTCCTGGAGAAATTTGATTGAAAATTTGATTTTTTCATTGGAAAAAATAATTCACATTTATTGATATTTGGTTCAAGACCAATATTTTTAAAATTTCAAAAAAATATGAGTAAGATCATCGAGGACGTCATCTGCTCTACCCAGAGTACCGTCCTCTAGGTATCAGACATTCAGCTTGGATTTCAAATTTTAAAGAATGGGTTGAATTCCCAAACTGAAAAGTGCTGGACCGAGTGTGTCACCCTGCTGAACATCGACAGCAGAATCGATAACATGGTTTTCGTAAAACAACTTAGTATTTTGACTGTAAGATTGCCAAACATAAAGATAAATTTCGGGGGTATTGTTAGCCACTTTTTTCAGCAAGGTTACCCTATCGATAGAGTTAAAACCATTCCTTAGGTCAACCTTCACAAGAACACCTGCATCAGAGTTTGTTAAAAATGGACGCACTGAGTCTACTGCCGCCTTACAGCCACTTCTAGTGCCAAAGCTTAGTTGAGTAGGCAAACATTTATGTGCCTGCAAGCTAATTTTGAAGTTAAGCGTTGAAATATGGAATCAACAGCTATAGGACGGATACCATTATCCTTTTTTTTTGAAGGCACATAATCTTGACCCGTATAGAATGGAATGAAATTTGGATTGACATTTCCAGAAAGCATAAAGTTACATAATTTTGTAATGTCATTAAGAAGTACTCCGCCGACATCACCGGCAGAAGCGCTAACAATATATTTAAGTTATTGAGGCGTAATTCCATCAATGCCGCTAGCAGAGCCATTTTACAATGACATTATTGCTTCTTAAGCGTATTTTTCAGAAATTTGTAAAGGTGGGATAGAAGTCTTGGGAGGCAGCGGTAAAATTTGAGAAGAATTGAAATAATATTTATAATGTAATTGAAAAAATCGTCATTTGGGTGTCTTAATAGGATACTATGGATGTGGACTTTTATGGGCCGGAAAAGATAAAAAAGAAGTATACACTTAGATCGTCATCACTATCATCATTACAGAATTACAGTTTATCACAATTTCACTTCTAAATATAGGCCTCTCCCAAGAAATGCCACTGCCATAATAAGTTTATATGTTTTCAATAATTCTTGTTAAAATATGAAATAAATAAGAGTCAACATTATTTTACGAATTATTTATTTGTTCTTTTAATTTAATTTCTATATTCTAGGTGCTAGGTCTCCTTTTCTATCTAGGTATCCGTCTAGGTAGCAACCTTTTGCCTATTTATGCAGCCAAGTAGCAGTACTTGCATTACTGGGTTCTTGACTGAATGGTATAGAGTGCTAGTATTCCACCCTGATTTAGCTGCACCATTCTATTTCAGCCATAATACAGCTGCAGCATTATTTTAATACGCGTAAAAATCACGCTGCAGAAGTTCATTGTAGGTATTTTTTTATATAAAATTTATTTGTTTATACGTGGTAGTGCCACGCTGCAGCTATATTTTGCTAGAAGCACGAATATGACCACTCGATCAGGGTAGGACTACGCTCTCACATTTTCACAGTTTCGTATGGTGAGTACAGAGAACCGGAAACCATATTTACTATAAACAGAGCATTCTATCTTAGTCTTCAGGGGTGAAAACGTATTTGAATTTTGATTCTTAATCAAAGATAAATGTAGATGTCTATGGGCCCCAACATCCAGTTATCACCAGGTAGACTGTCTGTTCGATTGTCGCTCTTATTCTACAAAAAATATGATTCACAGTCACCTGATGTATTGAACTGTGGTGAATTGTGAGTTTGCTTCAATTTAGTTGTATAATAATAATGTTTTATCATATAAATATACAAATGAGATTAAAATAATATTGGTAAACGCGTTTAATCCTCGGTAGCTTTCATTACGCTGGCTTACGAAGAGAATACCGACGCTCTGTTACCGGACTAGCCCCAGGGATGCATAATTCATGAGCGTCGTTTCACGCATTGAAGAATGACAATTACCTCGCTCTTTACAACCGCATGGAAAAGTGGTTAGAATACATGACTGTTATTTATCGAGTTCTGTCTTTTATTTATAGAATCAGACATTACTTTGCTGAAAAGCTGAAATTCATTGTTTTTAGTATCCACGACAGGACGGAGAAGGTGTAGGATACCTTTAGGGTGAGAGGTTGTTTGTTTGTGTGTTGAAACGAATCTTCCCGTTTATCATCAAAATCAAATATATGAACTACTACGGTCTACTAAAATGAAGCGTCATTGAAAATAAAGTAGTATTTTTTTTTCATGGCAAGATAAGAAAACGTGCGGGGGAGATGCATATTATTCCATCTCGTTTCCTTATAGCCGCGAAGGTCGTCTACACTACGTCAGAAGGAGTCGTGACGGAAAAATCTTAGACCTTTTCTCGCCTAGTTCCCATTCGCCTAATTTGTACCGGCCGATAAGGAATTTCGTTCTAAAACTGCGGTTGCCAACCTGCCTAGCCAGTGCGGCAACTATGGCCAACATCCCCCTACACAAATACGGGGGAAACCTATGTTCACCTATGGACTTTTACTAGGCTGCAATGATGATGATGATGAAGATGATATAGGCTCTCTTTGCTCTAGATAGGCTTTGATGAATAAATGTTTGATATATTATTTGGTAACTTTAAGTACGTAATATTTACTTATTTTTCTTAAAAAGAAATTGTTGTCAATTTTCTTTATAAATCCTACAATTTATTATCCTATAAAAATCTTCCAAGAATTAGGAATTTCCTGCCGGTAATGAGCCCCGGCCCACCCCCCTTTTACGACCATCTTGTTTCGACCGAATTTATGATTCGTTGCTTATGAAAGTTTTTATTGCTGTGCTTTTATTTAAGTGATTTATGTAAATATTCGTATTACTGCCTTAATATCGTTCTGAATACTTCCTTATGGTAATAGTATCTAAAATTGTGTGCACTCTAGCAATTTACAATAATTTAATACTTTACATAAAAGCGACAGTAGCCTAATGGCAGAGTGTGGACTACGAACGCAAAATATCATGAATTCGAATCCGCCATTTAATTATTGTCGTGGATCACTCTTAACACAAGCAGTTTACGTTTACCAGGAACGGTTAAAAAGAATATTAGTAATGTTAATAACATTTATTTATTTATACTTTCATGCACAAAGTAGTACATACGACGGACTTAATGCCATAGGGCATTCACTTCCAGTCAACCAATAGCCGAAGAATGGAGAGAACAATTACGAGAATCTCCCAGGTATTGATATTTGGAGTTCAGATACTTTAGAGAACATGGATCGTTTAGAATGCTGAAAAAGGTCTATTCTAACATATGTACCCTGACGGATAGGTAGCCAATTTAGCTGAGTAGGAAAGAAGATACATTACATACATATTTACAAAGACCATAAATGTATCTGATGCACTTGTTAAGCAGACAATCCTATGTTAAGATAGGTCTGAGCAACAAACATTGATATAATCAGTAATCGGTAGAATAAGTGACTGGACAAGTAAAATCTTGGTAGTGGTGGGAAAAAAGTTTTTGAACCGATATAAAGACTAACATATTGAATAGATTTGTTCCGTGTAAGCAGTGACTGAGTTTTCTGTTGACAAATTCGTACTAGGAGACATGTTAACGGTGTTTCACTCCCATGCCGCAGAAAGTACCTAAGGTGTTGGATCTGCGCCTCATCTCTCTCCGGCTGTGTTGGATTGTTACCTTAACGGACTATGAGAGTGTGCACTTGTGCACTTTAATCATGACCTGCGCAGTCGGCATATCACCTTTAATCCCTCAAATCAGCCGCCATGACCTAAATTCGGTCTGAAGGACATTCTATCCGTTTTATATCCGCCCTATTTTGACCAAATCTATAAGGATATAGTTGCTAAATTATGCGTAGTAATTACTTTTTATGCAAAGCCCCGTGTTTTGGCTAAGTATTCCGATATAGTATCTCCACATCCATACTTAAGGGTAAGTTGACCCGATTTCAATTATGGAATATTTTCAAGGAAGAGAAATTCCTTTGAACCCCGTTTATTGTTGAAATGGATTTTTAGTAAGAGGAGTTACATATTTCGGCTTAGATGATGTACCACTTAAACAAAATGTAAATGCGTGTGAAAAGAATTTTACATTTTATAAAATATTATCAAAATATATTGTAAAATATTTTAAAACTATTGATATTAAGAAAACAGCAGATCTGTGGAAGAATCGCGCCTCAACTTAGGTAATGTTTTTAATACTAGTATCGAATATGGTGTGTTTCCTGATTTAATAAAGCATGGTTAAGTAATACCTTTATTTAAATCTTGTAGTACATTAGACTCCGCTAATTTTATACCAATTTCTGTACTGCTAACTCTTAGTCAGATTTTTGAAAAAAATATTTTTGATTAAATGTTAATTTTTTTCAATTTATATAATTTACTTCATAAAAATCAATTCGATTTCACAAAGGGTCGCTCGACAACTGATGCTGGTGTTGAGCTAATTAAATATATTTCCAATGCATGGGAAAATTCACAGGATGCTTTGGGTATGTTCTGTGACCTATCCAAAGCCTTTGATTGTGTTCACCATGAAACATTAATCAGGAAACTACAGCGCTACGGTGTAAGAAGTTATGCTCTTAAATCTTAAGTAGTCTCTTCATGTTAAGTAACAGAATGCAAAAAGTTGTCATTAATAATATGAGCTCTTCAAGTTCGATAGTACAAATGGGTGTGCCTCAAAGCTCATTTCTCGGCCTCTTTCTGTTTCTTGTATAATATATTATTGACTTACCTTACATAGTGGAATTTACTTACTTTACATAGTATAACCGTAATATAGTAATTATTTGCTGATGATACATCATTAATTTTCAAATTAAAACGACAATTATTAAAATACGATGAAGTAAATAATGCTATATCTAAATTAAACTAAAGTAAATTGGTATAATGTTAATAACTTGCATTTAAATGGCACTAAAACGAAATGTGTGAAATTGATGACTCCTAAGATCAAAAAATTAAATACTTATGGAATTTAAAATGTGGAGGTACTGAGTCTTATCGATACCATCATTTTTCTTGGAATAACCTTTGTCAAGTCTTTATTAGTGTTTAAAATCTTCATGTCTCTACCTATCAATTTCAATTTTCATATTGATACCTTTTAATATACTTTAGACACAGCAGGTTCTGGAAGAAAAATTGATCTCATAATTTTTATTTCCATTTTAAGATTTTGTTAGTTATTTTTTTTAATTATGACGGCAGTATGTGTCATGCGATAAAAACAGTCGCACAGTACTCTTCAAACTAGGTACGAGTAAGACACATCATTTTATTTTTCCTAGGGGATCTACGCAAAGTAATTTCTACCAATTTTGATAGAATAGAATAGATTTTTTATTCAACCTACATTAAAAGAATACTCATTAGAACTAATTTATGCTTTTACTACTTCGGTTCGAAAAAAACCTCTTTCCTATGAAGAACCAGCAAGAAACCCAGTCGTGCTATTGTTAAACAATAAGTTACAACATAATATGTAGTATAATTAAATATGAAATCATTTAGAAAAATTGTGGCGACGATCACCTTACTCCCAGGGGTTATTATCTATAACTCTTTAGTAGTATAATAACCCTTATTAAATAATCTTTGCTGAATAAATATAAACTCCAGCTCCAGTGTAACTCCGTCTATGTTATTCATAAATAATTCCCTCAAGTCAAACAACATTTAATGCCTTAATATGAAGCTATGTGCACTTCCCTGTTGAATATGTAAAAGAGAATAAATATTATTGTTTCCGAATTACTCCCGGAGAACAAACTTCCGAGAGCGCCGGAGAGGCAGTTAGTTAAGAGAAAACGTAAATGCCGCTTTAATTTATTGAAGTGCACATAAGAGCGTGAATCGAAAATTTTGGGTCCATTCTGTTGCTAATATAAGGCTTGCTGTTCAAGAAAGGTGAAAGTAAAGTATCAGACTATATAAGCCCCTCTGCTGTTCACAGGTCCCTATAATGTCTAAGAAGGTGACAAGAGGTAACTGTCTCGTTAGTTTAGTGGCATATAGTCTATGGTTAGAATCCCGCGACAACCCTAAAAATCAGTTTTTGGGCTTTTCTGTAAAAAAAAAATTCAGTGGCAGCTCGGACTCCTCGACTTCGGAAAGCACGTAAAGCTTGGTTATGCAAATAATCATTCTTCTTGATTGAGCTGTGTCGAGATTCTAAGATATAATATATAATAAGAACATACATAACATAAGTGTAATATCTCTCTACGAAATGCAGGAATGTACAAGCTCAGTTGTGTATAGTAGCTAAGCATACATAGTTGATGTGAAGCAATGATGCACCGGGAAGTCAGCAGAATTTCAACACGTTCAAGATGGTTCCAACCACTACTACATTAGTTTTTAATAGACCACAAATCCTCTCAAAAGTTAAGCTAAGTTAGATAAGTGATATTTAGCTAAGTTAGTGCGATTTAACATGTATTGTTTCATCACCTCTCACCACGAGGTGAGATTGTAGTCAATCCATGGCTTACAATAAGAAATAAATGAAATTTCCTACTATAATATTATAAATGTGAAAGTTTGTGAGGATGTATAGATGTTTGTTTCTCTTTCACGCAAATACTACTGAATGGATTTTAACGACACTTTAAAATAATATAACTTTTACACCAGAGAAACACATAAGCTATAAATTATAAAAATATTGTGTAAATTGGCCAAAATACAACGATAAATGTTACGTATGTCTGAACACATATCGCGCAAAAAGCTGCGAATCGATTTGGATGAGACTTCGCTGGTAAATAGCTGATGTTATAAGGAGTAACTTAGGCTACTTTGATTTTAGGATTCTGCGCAAAGAAATCCACGCGGGCGAAGTCGCCGGGAACAACTTGTATCAAAATAAAACTTAAATACACCAACCATGAACAGGTAGCTTTATAGGATAAATAAGCTAGGTAATTAAATCAGTATCCGGCTTCTAAACGTAGTCGTTTGTTGTGTAATTGAGAGCAGTGTATAGGTTGAAAGTGAGTTAAAACATAGAGAGTGAGAAAAATAAAACACAGGTTCATTGGACTTACACAAAAAGTTTCAACTTTATTTATTTTACGGATTTTATCGCGTTTAATTTATTTTTTATTCTCAACGGTTCGGGCACTTTATAGCACCATAGTCAAGGGGGTATTGAGGTGTTTGACGTCCTCATATCACAGTTAACGAAGGTAATAAATGACGTGCTGATCACGGGCCGTGACGACCGAGAGCACATGGATCGGCTGAATGCGGTTCTGCAGCGGCTGCAGGATACAGGCTTGACGTTGAACAAAGATAAGTGCGAATTTTTCAAGGACGAAATAAAATATTTGGGTTACGTCATTACTAAGAATGGACTAAAAAAATCTCCAGAAAAAGTTAAGGCAATCATAGAGGCACCCGTGCCTACGAACGTTTCATAGCTGCAATCCTTCTTAGGATAAGTAAACTACTACAGAAGTTTCGTCCCGGGCGCCTCAACAATTTTACCTCTATTGTACAATTTGCTAAAAAGGGCACACAATGTAATTGGAGTAATTTACATGAGAAAACTTTCAATAAAATTAAAAATATATTAATTTCGGAACAGACATTAGCTCATTTTAATCAAAATGCAAAACTCTATTTAACAGTCGACGCGTCACCAAATGGCTTAGGCGCGATATTATCGCAAATCGATGATGGCGGATTAGAAAGGCCGATATCTTATACATATTGTACCTTAAATAGCGCCGAGAAAAGATATTCTCAGTTACAAAAAGAGACAACTGCGATAATATTCGGCGTGCGTCGGTATCATCAATACCTATACGGCCGGTCGACTCCATTCACATTACGTACAGACCACAAACCATTATTGTCAATTTTTGGTTCACATAAAGGCATCCCGGAGCTATCCGCAAATAGATTGCAAAGGTACGCACAGTTTCTAAGTGCTTATAATTGTGTAATAGAATATGTGCGTAGTTGTAATAATAGCGCGGACTTCCTTTCGCGAGCAAGTGTTGAGGACCCTGTCGAAGAGACGGGGCAGAGCTGGATAGGGCAGCCTATGTGTGTTTTGGGACGCAAGGTAGTTTGCCCGTGACAGCAGACCAGCTTCGGCAGGCTACGGCTAATGACGCGACCCTGACTAAGGTTATTCACTACATACAAAAGGGTTGGCCAAAGCGGGTTAAAGATGCAGAAATTAATCCGTATATCATTGTAGGTTACAACTATCGTATGAAAACGGGTGTGTACTTCGAGGTCATATGGTGGTGATTCCCTTTTCTTTGAGGCAACGTGTTTTATCGGAATTACACCATTCTCACCTCGGCATTGTAAAAACCAAAGCTGAGGCTCGATCACAGTTTTGGTTTCCGGGGATTGATGACGAGGTGGAAAAGATGATTGGGGCCTGAGAAGTTTGTTTACAGTTGCGAGCATCACCTCCGCGCGTACCTATGTCACCGTGGCAGTTATCTCCCCGACCATTCTACAGGATATACCTGGACCTGCTGGGTCCGATAAACGACCATATGTATCTAGTCATAGTCGATGCCTACTCGAAATGGGTAATAGACAAAATGCTCGAGTTTGTGTCTAGGTTCGGAATACCTCACACCTTGGTTTCTGATAATGGCACATCGTTTTGTTCCAAATAATTCATTAGATTTTGTCATTATCCGGCTAGTAATGGTCAAAGCCGAGAGCTATCTGAAAATTGTCAAAAAGGATATTAAATCTAGTCTCGTAACAAGTAAAAATTGAAGAGAATGTAAAATAAGCATTCCACAATATCTTTTCAATTATCGTAATTCGATTCATTCTACCACAGGTTCATCACAAGCTCACCTAGTTTTTGGGCACAAATTAAGATCGCGGTTAGACCTAATTAATCCGATATAGCCGACCCCCTCGTCTACAGAACTTGCCAATAACGTAAAGTCTAAACAGTGTTCGCAGGTTAAATCTTATGGAGGTAAAATAAAAAAAATCGTTTTCAACGAGAGAGTCTGTATTATATAAAAATATTGTAATAATAATAAGTTTTCATGGGTTAAGGGAACAATTGTGGAAAAAATTGGTAACATGTTGTTTACTGTACAAGATGATGTAACTTTAAACCTAGTTCGAAAACATGTAGATCAAATTATTAAAACGTAGTATTGAGTAGGGCCCTTAAAACAAATTACGATAACAATTACGATAAGCAACCTTGGGATCACACTTGCGACATAGTCACAATAGAAAGAAATGACGCCACACCATTGCCACCACCTCCACGGTCTCTCCTGGAATCACCTGTGTCGGAGCCGTACGCGCAGACGCTAGTGCCACACTTGCCACCAAACGTGCCATCACCTGTGCCATCTGAGAGAATGCTCCACGACGTCTTGGGGAGAGATGGGGGTGATGAAATGAACAATCTGCGCCATCGCACACTTCTACTGACTCGGAGTATGGCCGGACGCCGTCAAATGTAACGATAACAAGAGGAGTCCGAAGACCCGTTTCTTCCGACGACAATGATGAGTTTTATGAGGCCGAAGAGAGTAACCAAAACGAGGTTCCGGCACATCGCAGGGTGACTCGTCAGTCCCAAAATTAATTATAAAATATTTTATTAGTCTTCAATATTAGGGGAGGAATGTTATGTATGTAAGCTGCGACCGCTATTGGAAATAAATGAGTGTGTTACCAGCTACAGAGCGTTTCACTCGTATTCCCCGCACTCAATATATTACAATAATAACTTGAAAGAGGCATGGTGGCTAAGAGGGTTGAATCGCTATAAGCTTTATAAGTAGCTACTTCCTACTTGTATAACACTATTTGTTATCCTTAAGATTTTGCTGAAAGATAAATATTGTTTGGGTTAAGCTTGTATTTGTTAATTTTATTAGTGTTTCAATTGTCATCATAATATATTGTTTTTTTTTCTTAACTATTATATCCCTGTACTTGACTGCTATCTCACCTGATGATAAGTAATTGGTAATAAAGGCGGAGATGTCAAAATAAACTAACATAATTTTCTTCAAAATAGCTTAACAAAACCCTATTCACTCTTGTGTTGAAGATACCCACATTCTGATGGGGTGGAAAGACCGATGCTGGCAAATTATTCGTCTTCCTTAGTGTATGCATGACGAACGGTATCGACGGTATCGATATCGGTCCGAATGCGCGGTATGTCCACAGCGAAGAAGTGGAGACTGGCAGAGTGACTGATTGTCCAATGGTGAAAGGGAGAGGGAGGAATAAAGTCGTGCAATTCCTGCGCACACTCTTCGAAATATTATCGGTGCTACACCGAAGGCCATTAAAGGAAATATATTGCTGTCGGTTGGCTACTTTGCGCCCGCATTCGAAACTAGTAAGATTGGCTTTAACTAGATTTAAGGCAACAATACGCTTCTTAGTACGTTTTTTCCCTGAGTCCAAAGCTTCTAGGTGACATTTTGCACCATCAGTCCATATACGACAGCAATAAATTGTGTACAATAAAGAATAACTGAATCAACCATGTAGTGATGATTTAAGAATATCCCGCCGAATATATGGATGTCGTAAGAGGCTCTAATGAAATATAAAAAACCCGAAAACCGACGTCATATTAATGAGACTTCGAGAGAATCTACAAATGGACGATATCTATAGTTATTTATTTATTTGCTTGCTTTTTAGTAAGTATGTTATATGATATACTATGTATTACATACTAAGTCCCTAATGGATATGCAAATTTGTCTATTCTTTGAAAGTTTGTTTTACAAAATTAACATAGGTATCAAAATCAATCATTAATTCAACAACAACAACAAAAAATCCATTCCATTATATAAAGATGTCAAAATCGTAATTAAAAAAACAAATAAAGATAATTAAATTCAACAATATTTTAATATACCATGTCATTTAATAATAAAAAATGTCAATTTATTAGCTAAAGTCCTAAAAAAGTTGTCTTAGTAATTTAGAAAAAATCGTTTACCGAGTAAAATGTATTTTGAAGAAGCCACTGGCTTAATATTTTTAAAATTTTTGTACAGGTATATGTCTTATTGTCTGCGGTTTTTTATTGAATATTGTTTTATCCAACCTGTAACAACTTTTGTTAAAGCGTTTACTTTTTGGTATTACGTTAATTACTATCCTATCTATGTATCTCACGTTCATCGATATCACTTCGTTATTAAGTTTATAAAAACTCTTACCGTGTTGTCTTACAAATTTAGCAACTTCTGATATATACAAATAAGGCACAGGTAAGATCACCATAAATGGCACGAAAATATTTTCTTGTGAATTAAAAACTTTATTAATCTCTGCACTGTTGCTCCAAATTATAATCCCTTATCGGATAACTGACTCAATATATGCAAAATATGTCATAATTGCAGTTTGTTTTGTGGAGACTTTTGTAAATCTATAATGTTATGTGAACCTGTTTATTACATATTTTACAAACTTGTTCTTTCCTCTAAAATTCTTTGTCTTTGTCTTTGACCGATACGACTTAGTGACCTTCAAGAAAAGACTCTCTTTTTAAATGGCCGGCAACGCATCTGCAATTCCCCTGGTGTAGCAGCTGTTCATGGGTGACCATAGTAACTTACCATCAGGTTAGCTGTATGCTCGCTTACCCTATCATATAAAAAAAATTAAAGTAAAATTATTAAAGTAAACAGTGATAGATAATTCTTTAGCAGATTTAGAATATCACGATTCCCGATAGGAGTCTCTATTGCGGTGCAACTTCATTGTTGCGACTTACACAGAGTATGAGACAATTAATTTCGACTAAACGGCTCGCACGCGGAAGCGGTGGTGCACCGTAACAACAATACAGAGCTTAATGGCTATTATCCGTTTAATTACTCTGTGGTAACAACTGGTTTATTATTCGTGTAACGATTGGACGTTCATTTAAAACTTAAATTAGTGTAATATTTTTCTAAAAGCCTACATGAGTTTGAGATTCAATTTTTGTATAGAATTAGGGTTACAAACGAGCTACGTTCAACCTGATTGTAAGTTGTTGCTGTGGCCCATAGAAATCTACATTTTATCACCAATGAGGCCTAAGATGGAATTCATAATTTCCAATAAAAGGGTCTCTGCTTCTATACTCTCACCATACAGCAGCAATAAGCTGCTATTTTACGCTGGTATTCTGTGAAGGCGTGGTCTCATCCCGATCGAGCCGACTTATTCGTGCCACAACAACAATATAGTTGTAGCTTGACTCTACCACGTAACTAGAACTAGAACACTTTGGAGTTTTTTTATTCTGGATGGTAGAAGTGAAGTTCTGATGTTACGGACTATACAAATGGAACACACGTGAAATCAACTCGTGCACGAGATTATGATGAAATTTTTCATAGTTATAAAATGCGCGTATCCAAATTTACACGCGATTTTAAAAAAAATCAGATGTTTGCTTTTAGTGGTAAAAGGGAGTTTGCAAAAAATTTACTTCCAAAAAGCTCTTTAAAGAACATATAAAAATATATTGAACTTTCTCCAACTTAAAATGCATATGCATTGTTTAATCCAATAGACACAAATAATGTCTCCTTACAATTAAGAGGAAATACCAGCCAAAAGACTTTTGAAAATTATGTTATTTCTTATAAAGGAGAGGGGCAAACGAGCATGCGGCTGACCCGATGGTAAGTGACTACTGCCGCCCATGAACAACTGCAACACCAGGGGAATTGTAGATGCGTTGCCGGCCTTTTAAAAAGTTGTATCGGTCCGGAAAAATCGCTGGTGGTAGTCGATTCCACAAGGAAGTTGTGCGAGGGAGAAAACTTTTTCAAAATTGCACAGTGCTGGACCGCCAATCATCCAGATGGTATGGCATGTATCGTGAGTTTTGTCGCGATGTGCGATGGTGAAATTGATCGGCTGGAATAAGTCCGAACAATTAATTCCTCAGAGCACTCCCCGTTATAGATGCGATAAAATAAGCAAAGAGATACAATATCTCTACGCAGTATAAGTGAGTCAAGCCGATCAGAAAGAACTCGTTCGTCTACGATTCCAACTGCTCTGCGCTGGATGCGGTGAATTGGAAGGAGCTGGCACTGGGAAGCCCCTGCCCAGAAATAGAAACAGTATTCCATGTGAGGCCGAACCCGCGCCTTGTAAAGTTGCTAGCGGTGTGCCGGCATGAAATATTGTCCCGCTCTGCTGAGCACGCCAAGCTTTTAGCGGCCGATTTGGCCTTCTCTTCCAAGTGACCACGAAACTTCACGTCACTCGATATGTCGACGCCGAGGATTCCGATACTGGCTGAGGCAACAAGGGGAGTGCCTTGAAACTGAAAAGATACGACAATGGTGTTATTTTTAGCGGTAAATGCGCAAACATGTGTCTTCTGGGGATTGAACTGAACTAGATTTAGTCGCCCCCAGTCTAATGTCGCGCAGTTCCAATGCTTATAATGATAATATAAATAAAAGATAATGTAAATAAAGATAAAGGAAAACATAAGGTCATAGAAGAGGTTAATATTTATTTTACTGTAAAAACTTATTACTATAAAGTCATAAATCAGAGAGAAAATAGGCGAGAGCGTTTGTATGCAACGGAAATGGTAAACGGGATGGGTATACCGTGTACTAGTAACTTCGAACAAAGAAGATTACATATGCGTTGTCACCTCTGTATTGTATTTTATTGTGTTGTATTTTATTACTTACTTACTTACTTATCTTCACGCACAATCCCTGACGGGGTAGCCAGAGAGAACAGATCGCCAAGTGTCACGATCCTTACATATCTCTTTCGCTTCTTTCAGATTCATTATCTTCTTCATACATGCACGTCTAGGTATCCGAGTACTCTTGACCCTACCCTCTTCGAGCAATTTGCTCACATGGTCTTCGAAAGTTAGTCTCGGTCTACCTCGACACCTTTTAATATTAACTTTCGCGCTATATATTTTCTTCACCATTCGGTCTTCACTCATTCGCTCAACGTGCCCAAACCACCGAAGCACGCCCTTATCAATTTTTGTGATAAGGTCATCTTTCAAACCTACCATATTGCGAATCTCTTCGTTTCGCTTTCGGTCGGCCATAGTAACGCCGCACATTTTACGAAGAGATCGCATCTCCACTGCATTCAACTTACTTTTATGCTTCTTCTGGCATACCCAGGTTTCGCTGCCATATAACAAAGTCGGTACCAACACTGCGTTATGTATTGCAAGGCGCGCACTCTTCGCTACGCCTTGCCTTTTGACTAACGCAGTCAGGGCACCATTGACTTTGTTTCCGGCAGCGACACGCCTGTCCACATCTAAATCACATCTTCCATCCCGGCTAAAAGCACTCCCCAAGTATACAATTTCATTTACCTGTTCTAGACATTCCTGATTTACCCATATTTCACACTTCGTTCTCTCTTCGTCCCTTTCAAATACCAGAACCTTAGTTTTATTAGCATTCAAACGGAGACCTTTAATTTCACATTCCTCTTTCATACACGTGACTAATGCCTGCAGTTCTGCCTCTGATGGTGCAATAAGCACTGCATCATCAGCATACAGCAGACAATTTACTTTTATGTCACCCAATTTCACACCCAAAAAGCTATCTTTCAGCTTTTGTAAACAGCTGTCGAGATACAGTATGAACAGCCAGGAAGACATGACACAACCCTGTTTTACGCCCGTTTGGACGCTAAACATGGGTGACAGGTCATGCCCTACCCGCACACAGGCTTTACAGTTACAGTAAAGAGACTGCACAGCCCTTAGCAATCGGCCATCCACACCATACCCCGGCAACAGTTCCCACATTTTCTTCCTTACAACCTTATCAAATGCTTTCTCAAGATCCACAAAAGCACAGAAAATCTTCTGGTTAACAGCCAGAAGCTTTTCCGTGATCATACGGAGAGAAAACATTTGATCCGTGCATCCTCTTCCAGGTCTAAATCCGCATTGTGCCTCCCATAGAAATCTTTCCGATTTCTCTTGCATCCTACGTGTCAAAACCTTCGAGTAAACTTTACTTGCTAAACTGGTCAAGCTGATCGCCCGATAGCACCCGCAGTCAAAATGTGAACCTTTACCTTTATATAAAGGCACAATGACTGCGGATCGCCAATCATCCGGGACATCCCCCGTCCGCCAGCACAAATTGCACAGCAGATGAAAGCTGTCCCAGACGCGAGGCCCACCATACTTGACCATTTCAGCAGTAACTCTGTCTAGTCCCGCAGCCTTACCACATTTCAAACTTCGAATCGCACGTTCAATCTCTTTCATACTGATGACCTCAGTGTCATCGAGGTCCGGGTCTGGCGTGCCGGTCACGGCGTCATCCCCGGATCCCTCACTAAGATCATCACACGCATACATTTCTCTATAAAATTCGCTCCATCGCTGCATGACGTCCGATTTTTCTGAGAGGACGTCATTAGTTCTCGAAAGCACTTTGTTCATTCTTAAGGCCGTCGCACCACTTCGGGTCCTTCCAACCTCTTTCCAGAAGAGTTTGGAGTTCTCCTTAAAGTTGTGCGACAACCTTTCATCCGCTTCCATTCTACACCTTTCACGCACTTCCTCAATCAATGCTTTCGTGTGAACTTTCTGCAGCTTATATCTTTCTTTCATCTTCTCTCTCATATCCTTATCATTACTAGAGGCCAAGTAGTCTAACCATGCTTTCTTCTTCTTCTTTACAGCTTCTTTCACTTCATCATTCCACCATGCATCTCTTCTTTTACTACTGCCTCTTTTTATTGTTCCACACACTTCTTCCGCTGCACTTACCATTCCATCCCTAAGGTTCTGCCATGTTCTTTCTACACATTCGTTTCTGCCATCGATGGTGTCAAGCTTTTCGGCTACCCTCGCATGATATTTGTCCCTAGTATCCGCTTCCTGAAGCTTCCAGCTTCGGATGCGACAGACCGACTGTGGTTCTGTCACTGTCGTCCGGTAGCGCCAACCCGCGAACAGACCCCTAAATCTAGTAATCACTAGATAGTGATCCGTTCCCAGGTCAGCACCCCTGAACACTCGCGTATCCATAACCTGTTTTCGCAGTCGGTCATCCACCAGGAACAAATCGATCATACTTCTCTCATTCTTTCTTTCTCTAGTATACATATGGATTTTCTTGTGATTAAACATAGTGTTTGTCACAAGAAGACCCTTTTCCTTGCATACCGCCAGTATAAGCTTGCCAGCATCATTAACCCTTTTATCGCCAAACTTTCCAAGCACCGACTCGTACCCTGGTCGAGCGGTACCAACCCATCCATTCAAATCACCACATACAACAATCCTTTCGTTTCCCTTAGCCAAATCTAGAACTTCTCTTACATTCTCCCAAAACTCCTCCAGCTCAGCCCTGGACGACGAAGCCACCGGCGCATAAACAGCCAAAAGGAATAACTTCGTCAGTCCCAATTTAAAGCGAACCCAGAGAAGACTTGAGTTCACAAACTTATATTCAGTCATAACATCGACCAACCGAGAAGACAGCAGCACCCCCACTCCCTGGCAGGCGTTCTCGCTCTCCGGGACTCCGGACCATAGAACAAACGCCCCGCCAGGGAGCTCTTCAGTACCACTGCCCTTCCGTTTGGTCTCCGACATACACACGACATCTAATTCTCTTTCTTTCATTATTTCGATCAACTCATTCGTCTTATCTCTCATGCCTCCTCTAACATTCCACGTGCCAACTCTGCACTCCGTCCTGTATTTTATTGTGTTGTATTTTATTGTATTGTATTTAAGTGATAAAACAAGGCTACAGTCTTCGAAATGATCAAACAAGGAGTGATCATACTCACAAAGAATCATCATCACCATGATCATCACTACATGCCTTAACAAGACAACTGCTGAACATAAGCCTACCTCAACGAATTCCACTATAACACGGTCCTGAGCCACCTTCGTCCATGAAAAGCCTTAACTTTTCGTCATCCCATCTATCGGAGTGCCACCCAATACTTCAATTTCGCTCAGAATACCAACGTCAATTAGCAACATAATAATGTTGCATTTCGTATGATGACTGACAGGAACCGGAGAATCTTTATACCAGTTGCGTGGTATTCTATCTTAGTCGTCAGGAGTAACAACGCTTTAGTATTTTGATTCTTAATCGAGGATACAAGTAGAAGGGTAGAAGCACAAAATTAACTTACTATCAGGTGGTCTATGTGCTCGCAGCCCATTATCATCCAGTGCGGCTGCTAAACCTACCCTTCTCCATTGACATTTAAATTTTTTGTTGGATAAATGCTTTTATAGTATTGATGAATTTGTTAATGATAGTATTCGATCATCTTAATATTAGGCCGGGGAAAAATTTTCTTCGTATTTTATATACAAATTCAAGAAATTTTTTTTCAAGTTTTATTCCATTTAATTATAATTTATATGTGCCATTTCGTTTGATAACTTTTTGTCATATTGGGATTTTGGATAAAAAATGCGACAAGTAGTATTGATAGTCCTTTCTTGATGTTGACCTAATACTACCCAAAGAATTCTGTGAAATTTGTGTGTGAAAATTGTGAAAGTTTAGGACTATATGGTTGATGCATTAACACTTCCCAACCAAGCTCTCTAAATTTTTGCTGAGTGGCTAAAAATCTGTGTGGTCTGGCGTGTTCATGATGAAAGAACATTCCTTTTATTTTGATCGATTCCGACCGTTTTCTTTCAATTTCTTGCTTGTACTTGTACCTCATTAGTTTTAGCAGTAGAAATCCGAATCAATGGTTTTGCCCGGTAGTAAAAGCTCTTAATAAATGATGCCCTTCCAATCCCAATATAGACTCAGCATCACCTTATTGCGTTTCCTAATCAGTCGCTACAGTCTGTGGAACTTAACTACCCATTGAGCATGATCTTTTTTGCACCATCTTATTGTACGTGATCCACTTTTCATCAGCAGTAATCAATCTTTTAAAAATGTTTCGATTTCATTACGTTTCAATAGAGAATCGCAAATGAGTACGCGATTGATTCGATTCCTTTCAGTGATCTTGTGTGGTACCCGAATTTCGACCTTTTTTGTATAGCCAGACTTTTTTCAAATGGATCCAAACTGGTTTGTGGTCAATCCTTAATTTCTCATCTATATCGTATTTGCTAATATGAGCGAGCTGCATCTTTGACATCAAAATTTCCGGACTGAAAACGCTTTAATCAACTTTGTGCTCCTCTTACTGGCACTGTATTAGATCCATAAACATCACAAATTTTTATCGTGGCTTGCTCCCATTTCTCCCTTTTTTACCGACTTAAAAAAGGAGGTGGTACTCAATTCGACTGTATGTTTTTCTTTTTTTATGTGTTTAACTTTTACCCATATAACTTTTTTCTGGGTGAACCGATTTCAATGATTCTTTTTAATTTGAATGCTGGTACTTCTCACGTGGTCCTATATAAATTCGATCAAATTCAAGGTGGCCAATAGCTTTTTAGTTATTCTTAATTTTTAATTATTTATAAAAACTTCAGAATGTATCGAACTTCTTCGTTTGATTGACGGATTTGAACGGATAGAAAAACAACTGAAAAATAGCGGGAAACTTTTTAAATTTAAATTTTTCTTTTTGTTTATGTACTATATGTATTGATATTAAAACCAGACAGATACAAACAGTACAACCAAATAGATTTTTCTTCAATTTTATACAAACAAAATACGAAGAAACTTTTGGCCCAACTTATTATTATTTTAACTTTATCTCTAATCTATTATGATGGTTTTAATTGCTTGATTTGTATTGTATGGCATTACTATTGGTAAAAAATTACTTATTTTGTTTTGCTTATGACTCATTAATTTTCATGTTTAACTTATTCTACACAATGTATATTGTTCTGAATAAATAGACTTAATTTTGTTTTTGTAGGAAAAGGTTGACAAAAGAGTACACAGTACACCTGATGGTAAGTGGTTGCTGCGGCCCATAGACATCTACATCTATCCTCTGTTACAAATCAAAATGCAGATGTGTTGTCAACCGTGAGAACTAAGATGGAATGCCTCACTTCCAGCAAAAAGGGTCTCTGCTTTTCTACACTCACCAGACGAATCACAGCAGCGTTAAGCTGCTATTTTACGCAGGTATTCTGTGAGAGTATGGTCCTTCCCCGGTCTAGCCGACCCATTCGTGCTACAATTATACTACAAATGTAGCTGCAGCATGGCTCTACCACATGAAAATTTGAAAATTGAAATTAACAACCTCATACGGGGAAATATGCTGTAGTTGTCTTGCATCTTTATCATGATATATTGCAATATTTACTTGTATAAAAACACACATTAATATGGAATATGGTTTAACCCCTAACTACTAAATGTTACGTAAAATGGGGATTGTTGAATATTGCTCCGCTAGAAGGAAACAAAACAAGTAGGTCGATTGAATTACGTAGCTGATAAAGAAAGTAAAAGGAAACCGAAATTACCCCAGGGCGGCCATTTGTAACTTTTATCTCGGACGATTTTGACGTTATTTAGCGACAAAACATGTTTATGGATCGCAGTTCTTAACATAACACGAGTGTATTTCTAGCTTTATTTACTTAAATTCTTATCAAGAGGCATGAGAGTTTATTTTACAAAAAACGTCTTTCAATAATAATTATTTTATATAATTAATAGAATCAGGCGTTACTTTGCGGAAATCCATTATATAAAAGCTTTTACAAAAATTTTACTTCGCAAATATCCGCGTTATAAAATAAAATGATGTGTCTTACCTAGTATGAAGAAGCACCTCCCGCCCTCCCTCAATTGCGTGCACTAACCCCGTCACCACTAATCCCAGCACCGCTACTCCCAACACCACTACACTAGGCAAGACACACCACTGACGATAATACGACACGTGTTTCGCCTCTACACGAGGCATCCTCAGGTGATATAGACTCTACGGTGGCTAACCGCTAAGTGAGCGGCGAGCCAAAACAACTGCTTTTTATACAAACCGATGACGCAACCGCTCTCTACCTAAGAAGCGAGCGACTGCGTCATGCGATAAAACATGCGACCAATCACCGCTGGACTTACGCAGCCGTTTGTAAAATTAAAAAGAAACCGCCGCGCAACGCCCACATTATTAGAGAGCAGGCTTGAAGATATTTAAGAGAGGTGAGTTAGTAACATTTGTTTGTTCATTCAGCAATGCAACGGTATTATTATTACTTTTTAATATCTCTAACTGTTCCAGCACACACAGCCGCAGCCCTTTATTACACGTATGTAAGACTTTAAAGGAGTGGTCGTTGGCTAGGTTGTGTCCAGTGTCCAAAAGATGTTTGGCAAAATGGGATTTATCGGGATTGCAATTCCTGTACGCGGCTAAATGCTCTTTATAACGTGTCTCGAAATTGCGACCAGTTTGACCCACGTAAACGGCGTGGCATTCGTCACAAACAAGTTTGTAAACACCTGACTTTTGACGAATATCCAACTTATCTTTACTATTACAGATATTTCTAAGAGAATTGTTTGTTTTAAACGCCACATAAACGCCGTTTTGTCGAAGAGTATTAGCTACTTTTTCAGATATGGGGCCTAAGTAGGTCAAACTGCTCACATATCGATGAACACTTTGAGGTTGAACCGCGTACAGAGAGTTGCGAATAACATGCTTTTGTTTCTTTTTAATTAAATTGTTAATGAGATTTTTTGAAAAACCGTTAGAGACCGCTATTTGATAAATTATATTAAGTTCTTTTAAATAATTTTCTTTACTTAATGGGACAGTGAACAACCGGTTAATGTAACAATAAAAAGCGGCTACTTTATGTTGCCATGGATGACATGATGACGCGGGGATGACTGTGTCGGTGTGAGTTGGCTTTCGATAAATTTGGAAAACATATGACGATTCTTTTCTTGTTATTGTTAAGTCAAGAAAATTAAGGGAACAATCTTGTTCCAATTCAAGTTTAAATTTAATTTTGTCATGGACTCTATTTATTTTATTGAGGAAAACATCCAGTTGTCTCCTTGTGCCAGTCCAGCAAATAATTATGTCGTCTACATATCGATAGTAATATAAGATATTTTGATTGACAACTATATGTTGTTTTTCGAAATTATCCATGAAAATGTCCGCCATAAGGGGACTTAGAGGGGACCCCATAGCTAACCCTTCTTTTTGTAGATAGAAACGGTTATTAAACCGGAAATAGTTTTGTTTCATACAGAGAGCGGTTAAGTTAAGAAGATCATTTGTTTCCCCGGGATGTAGACGACGTTTTTCAAAGAGATCTGCGAGTATACGCAAACAATCAGGGGATGGGACATTTGTGAAAAGACTATCAACGTCTAAAGATAACAATATGGATTTAGGAGGAATACGAATATCTTTAATTTTGGAAATGAGATCTAAGCCATTTTTTAGGCTGTAAGTGGGGTTGAATCCAGATTTCTCTCGAAGGAGGAAGTTTAATTTTTTAGCAAGGAAATAAGCTGGTGCACCAATATATGAGACAACTGGACGAATAGGAACATGTTCTTTATGTATTTTTGGTAACCCATATAAAATGGGTGCTTGAGGTTTGATGTTTGGTTCAATCAGCAGTGCAAACAACTTCATGTTATTCCCAATTATATTCAAATACGTTCCAGCACAAATAGTCGAGCGGCCAGTATTGCTATTTCTAAAGCTCAGAACATATGGCTTAATGAGGAGTGTCGTCGTTGGTTTTCCAATAGAGATAATTTAAAAATCCACCTTAAAGTATTATACTCTGAACTTTCATATAAATTACATAATATTGAATTTGATATTTTGGATGGAAAAGCCAGAGAACTTGCTTCAATGGCTGTTTATGAGAAATATCAAATTCAGTCCCGTAAATTACAACGACTTGTATCCTCTTCATCCCGTAATCGTAATAACGACATACATACAGAATACCACCAATTTTATCCCCGAGTTAAAAATCTTTCCGATGTCCAGTTTCCAACAGATGAGTTGACTCTTTTACATAAAGGCCTAAAGTATAATTTAACACCTTCGGTCTCCCAAAAATCGTTAGAGACTATGGCTGTTGACGCGGAGGTGGCTGTTGTGATCGGGAGGAAAGATAACATCGTTAAAAGTTTGGTAGCTAATGAAATTCGGGCTGTGCCCGCGTCTTCCCATTTCAATCCTGAGTTCCCTGTTTTTAAGTCCCTAAAGCAGAGAATAAGGGAAAACGACCTTATTGTTACTAAAGCCGATAAAGGCAATACTGTTGTTATTATGGAGAGTAGTGGGTACAGCCAGAAAGTTAACGATGTTATCCAAAGTGATGACTTTGAGCTATTGGAGTCTGACCCAACCAAAAAGTTTACTTCGGATATTAAGTTATGTATACAACAGTCATCATATGTTTTTCCCGATCACAACTTGTCTCGGAGCAATCTTGTTCCAATGAATCCTCAAGCACCCATTTTATATGGGTTACCAAAAATACATAAAGAACATGTTCCTATTCGTCCAGTTGTCTCATATATTGGTGCACCAGCTTATTTCCTTGCTAAAAAATTAAACTTCCTCCTTCGAGAGAAATCTGGATTCAACCCCACTTACAGCCTAAAAATGGCTTAGATCTCATTTCCAAAATTAAAGATATTCGTATTCCTCCTAAATCCATATTGTTATCTTTAGACGTTGATAGTCTTTTCACAAATGTCCCATCCCCTGATTGTTTGCGTATACTCGCAGATCTCTTTGAAAAACGTCGTCTACATCCCGGGGAAACAAATGATCTTCTTAACTTAACCTCTCTCTGTATGAAACAAAACTATTTCCGGTTTAATAACCGTTTCTATCTACAAAAAGAAGGGTTAGCTATGGGGTCCCCTCTAAGTCCCCTTATGGCGGACATTTTCATGGATAATTTCGAAAAACAACATATAGTTGTCAATCAAAATATCTTATATTACTATCGATATGTAGACGACATAATTATTTGCTGGACTGGCACAAGGAGACAACTGGATGTTTTCCTCAATAAAATAAATAGAGTCCATGACAAAATTAAATTTAAACTTGAATTGGAACAAGATTGTTCCCTTAATTTTCTTGACTTAACAATAACAAGAAAAGAATCGTCACATGTTTTCCAAATTTATCGAAAGCCAACTCACACCGACACAGTCATCCCCGCGTCATCATGTCATCCATGGCAACATAAAGTAGCCGCTTTTTATTGTTACATTAACCGGTTGTTCACTGTCCCATTAAGTAAAGAAAATTATTTAAAAGAACTTAATATAATTTATCAAATAGCGGTCTCTAACGGTTTTCAAAAAATCTCATTAACAATTTAATTAAAAAGAAACAAAAGCATGTTATTCGCAACTCTCTGTACGCGGTTCAACCTCAAAGTGTTCATCGATATGTGAGCAGTTTGACCTACTTAGGCCCCATATCTGAAAAAGTAGCTAATACTCTTCGACAAAACGGCGTTTATGTGGCGTTTAAAACAAACAATTCTCTTAGAAATATCTGTAATAGTAAAGATAAGTTGGATATTCGTCAAAAGTCAGGTGTTTACAAACTTGTTTGTGACGAATGCCACGCCGTTTACGTGGGTCAAACTGGTCGCAATTTCGAGACACGTTATAAAGAGCATTTAGCCGCGTACAGGAATTGCAATCCCGATAAATCCCATTTTGCCAAACATCTTTTGGACACTGGACACAACCTAGCCAACGACCACTCCTTTAAAGTCTTACATACGTGTAATAAAGGGCTGCGGCTGTGTGTGCTGGAACAGTTAGAGATATTAAAAAGTAATAATAATACCGTTGCATTGCTGAATGAACAAACAAATGTTACTAACTCACCTCTCTTAAATATCTTCAAGCCTGCTCTCTAATAATGTGGGCGTTGCGCGGCGGTTTGTTTTTAATTTTACAAACGGCTGCGTAAGTCCAGCGGTGATTGGTCGCATGTTTTATCGCATGACGCAGTCGCTCGCTTCTTAGGTAGAGAGCGGTTGCGTCATCGGTTTGTATAAAAGGCAGTTGTTTTGGCTCGCCGCTCACTTAGCGGTTAGCCACCGTAGAGTCTATATCACCTGAGGATGCCTCGTGTAGAGGCGAAACACGTGTCGTATTATCGTCAGTGGTGTGTCTTGCCTAGTGTAGTGGTGTTGGGAGTAGCGGTGCTGGGATTAGTGGTGACGGGGTTAGTGCACGCAATTGAGGGAGGGCGGGAGGTGCTTCTTCATACTAGGTAAGACACATCATTTTATTTTATAACGCGGATATTTGCGAAGTAAAATTTTTGTAAAAGCTTTTATAATTATTTTATAATAAAATCACCTGCTGAACTTCTTGCTTCTTTCTTGTTCCTCCCTAAACAATGGTGCTTTCCAAAGCAGTATGTTATAGAAGACTTACATCATTTTTTAATGGAATGTGAGCGGAACCGAGGGGCAAGGGAATTATTTATAAGGACCTATAAGATAAATATGTACAATATGGGTATTGCGCAAGGCATTCTACATGCCCCCACCTCGGATATTGCATTGAGTATGTGCAGATTAATAATAAATGTATAGATTTTAAGTTAGTTATAATGGGATTGACATATTAACAATTAAAAATCCCTAAATAAATAAAGAGAAAAAAAAACCAGTATGTTCGGGGTTGTACCGACACTAAGGGGATGATAAACTGATAACGCTTGATAAGTCTGATAAAATATATTTTGGATAAGTTACAAATGTTAAAGGCTGATAATAATGAGTACGCGTAGCGCTCTTGGTGGCTATATGCGAACTGATTTTATAATACAATTGCCGCGGAAATATGTAAAAGAGGTCAAGTTGTGAAATGATGACTTGACAATTGTACGTTGCATTTCATGCTCGTACATATTCCCGGGCAGCAAAGATGGGGTTAATAGAATGATGGATGCTAGTGTGGCATAATCTAATTACAAGGTGATACCATTGTTTCTTATCTATCGTGCAAATGATAACTTGATTAGTACATTAATGTATAAGGTGATTAAACAATATTCTTATCTAAGACTAGTCTATGCACACTGGTTTGGAATTGCGTACACTGATCCGAGCACAGGCGACGTGCTTCTATTTTGCTTAAAAACACGTGCATTCGTTTTTGACAAACCATTTGCACTCACTTTTTGACACTGATTGCCCATAGAATAATTATTTGCACTCACACTTTGACACTGATTGCCCATAACACATTCACTACACTGAGCACTGACACTCGGTAGAACCTGTGGCGACGACGTCTCCTGTTTCGTCATAGGCACCGACACTCCCACCTCCGCGGGTGCTCCCGGCGCCGACCGCCTACAGCGCCTCCAGCTGTACACCAGGGCGCCCACTGCAATGACCGCAAACAATACATATATCGCAGCGTAATGGTGGACATCATGATAAGAAACCGTCTCTGCTAGGGGCTCGTTGTTCTTCATAATCTCAATCTGTTCCTTGATCATCTGCAGCTGTAGATTATTGGCTATATCATCATTCGTATTGTTCGGTAAGGAGCGATCGGGTAGCGATATGTTGATGACATGATTAATTGGTGATATCTTAGGGGCTCGTATATCAGAACGGATGTTCATCTCGCTAAGTTCTTGTCAGTGTGAATAAACAAAGTAATCAGCTGTTTTAACTATACAACCTTGATCCACATTAAAAAGGCCAGAGCGGGTCAATTGCACTCCCGTAACTTGATCGTCACATAGTAACTTCATTTTGCACTGGTCACAACAAAAATAAAAATATGTCTTTAGTTTATTTAATTCTTTCCAGCGATTATAGCATGATCTGGTAATTGTTTTACATTTTCTTGATAAGGGTAGATTCTCGCAGAAACTTTGATCGTCCTTTATGTAGTAAATAGGCTTTTTATGATATGGCACAAAATAATTTTTGAGTCTCTTCTAGTACATAAATCCAGGTCCTTTTCGGTCAGTGGCACTAAGGAGTCTTTCTTTAAACTGATAGCAATGTATCTTGATACCGGTACTACGGAAATTTCTTCTTTATTTTCTGATATATAAGGTACTGGTATAACTTCCAGGACTTCAAACATATCTCTGCTCATGAGAGGTATCTTGAGTTCGAATATGATGTAATTACCCCTTACTCGAGCTCGCACCTGCAGTTGTAGATTTCATATAAATTATAGTTATCTATTGGTAATGATAGGTCTTTCGGAAGCTGGCCTGCTATAATGTTCAGTTCTTGTCTTAACTGATTAGGAGATAACAAGTGAAAACAAAATTTTCCATTGTATATATTTGTAATAGTGTTGAGTAAATTTTGTTGTATATTTCTGAGGCTGATTATGAGGTTACTTGTCATCATGGCTGTACTGATAAATTCACTCGTGAAGGACATATTCTGAAGCTCTCTCTTAAATTGATCTACGGAATTTTCTATTGCTATAAATTTTCTGTTAATATTCTTGTGATACTTCTCCATGATTTCTTCGGTGCGTTTTAATAAATTAAATTCCGCTTCCACTACGGTCGTTTGATTTTTCCATAGGGTCGCTAAATGGTTTTGATTTCGCCTGATAAGTTCAATGTCTTTTTCATATTTTTCTGCAAAACTTTCGTCTAAAATACCGAATAAACTATTAGCAATATTTCCTACACCATTGATCAAGTCGCGCCGGCGACGTGGACGGGTCTCGAATGTATTATCATGTTGAGTAGTTAAAATGTTATTATAATATTGCAGTTCCGTGAACTCATGCCGAAGTTGCAATAAGATCTCTTCACAATGTGATCGTGCCTTCAAAATTACACACATGTTATTTAAGTATTCTATATATTTTGTTAGCGCCGTATTACCTTTTTGATAAGGGAATGTGTCATAGTAGACAACGAGGCGCCAGTCGTCTCGTATTAAATGCATGTGTGTTATGGTATCAAAATATAGCCTGCTGTTTTGTAATGATGTTATGTTATAGGAGCATTGTACTGTCGAGATGATTGTAATAAAGAATAATAATAGTGATTTAATCATTGATATTAAGCAATATTTTTTTTCTTCTGCTTGATTTAGGGATTGATTTATTTTCATTTTCTTGAATTTGTTTTTCTGTTGAACTGCTTGTCCCTTCCTGATTTTGCTCAACCGTTAAAATTGAAAGTTTCACGATTGGCCGTTTTAAAGTTCCGTTTTTTGGTTCTAAGAGTCAACTCTGACGTACCCGTCGTTGCCCGGATGTAGCTGCACAACTCGCCCAAGGGGCCACTTTCCCGGAGGAAGGTTTTCGTCCCTGATAATAACGATGTCATTCTCTTTGATATTTGGCTGCGGTTTTCTCCATTTACTTCTGGCAGCTAATTGGGTTAAATACTCGTTGCGCCATCTTTCCCAAATATCGTTAAATATTTTTTGGGCATAAATACCACCTTGTCCTTAAGTCAGTTTCGGTATCATAGATGTTCAACGTAGTACCGCTTGAAAGAAAGTGGGCAGGTGTTAGAACGTCTAAGTCATTGGGATCTTCAGTTAATGCACATAGAGGTCTCGAGTTTAGACATCCCTTCACTTGAGAAAATAGGGTGCTGTATTCTTCAAAAGTAAGCGCTTGTTCGCCAACCACGCGCTTAAGATGATATTTAAGCTCTTAACCGCAGCTTCCCATAAGCCGCCCGCTGATGGCCAAGCGGGGGCATTAAAGTGCCATTCAATTCCCAAACTGGCAACTTTCGACATAAAGTTTGGGCTGAATATTTCTTGAATCGGAATGCGAGTACTCTCGTTGCAAAATATTGTTAGCTCCTATGAAATTGCGGCCTTGATCACTGTAGACGTGTCCGGGAGTTCCTCGTCTTGCTGCCATGCGAAACGAAGTCAACCAGTTAGGCCCTTGCCACCACAAAGTATGATCTTTGAGTTGAGTGGCGTTTAGACCTCGGCTGGCACAATCGGCTGAGTTTTCCTTTGACTTGACATAACGCCAGCATTCAGGTGGCATTGAAGCTGTTATTTGTTTCACGTGGTTAGCTACAAATGGCTTCCATCGCTCTGGGTCACCATGAAGCCAACCGAGCACCGCAGTCGAGTCAACCCAACCGTAGATATTGATTTGATAGCTAGACAGGTTTGATGTAATTTTTACCATTAACTTGGATAGCAGCACAGCTCCGCTTAACTACAGGCGAGGCAGAGATACTGTCTTTTTGAGCGGCACAAGTTTTGTTTTAGCAGCTACCAATGTAATTGATGATGAATTCTCTCGCTGGATTTTACAGTACACGACACAAACGTAGGCCATCCAACAATATAGCAGAGTATACGTCAGCGCCTAATAGAATGTCCACTGGACGACTGACGTAAAACTCGGGGTCTGCTAACTTGATATGGTCTAGGTATGCCCAATCTGGTTTTGAAAATGTGTAACTAGGCAAGTTTTTGATAAGGCTTTTCATGATAAGTACCTCCGACTTAAACTTGAAGTCTGTAATAAGTGATGAACATTTTATGGTAATTAACCCTTTACAATTGCTTTCTTTATCACCCACACCTGATGTTTACACCCTTTCAGCTTCTTCTTGGTAATCTTAATAACTGAGCAGCCCGTTCCGTTATCAAAGATGTTTGGGAACCCTGGTCCAAGAGGTAACGCATTTTATGAAGGGTTCCATCTGCTGATTCTGACCTTGATAATCGCAGTTGGTAACAATACTTCGATCGGTTCATTCGGAAGCGACACGTGCGAACTACTTTTGACGTATTTCCCGGAGTAAGCATTTGAACTACTGGCGCCGCTCGGACCGGCACCTCCGGCCGCTGTTTCCGGTGTCGCAATACTTGTTTGTTTGAATGTTTCATGTAGAAGGCTATTATGATCCTTATGACATTCACGACATCGTCTATCTGAAATACAAGCTTTTCCATAGTGGTTATATAGGCAATTAGGACAAAGATTTAATTTTGTGACCATTTTCCTTCTACTGCTTAGCGACATATCTAAAAAAATTTGACAGAAATATATCCCGTGCTCATTGCTGTTGCACAGTGAACATTGCTGTCATCGCTATGCTTGAAGAAAATGATTTTTTGTAGTAATTCGGTTTTTGATTACTGTTGTTAAAAGATTTTAAGTTTCCTTGATATTTTTGTGTAGGGTTATCTTGCTTCTTACGAGCTGATTCCAACGTAGTGAATTTGGTTTCCAAAAATCCAAAAATTCGTTCAGCATAGGTAACCCTTGGGTGCTTAACGGATTCAATATAATTTGAGTATGATTCGGTGTCTAATTTTTGCGACAAAATGTATACAATCAGAGGGTCCCATGAGCTTACTTCGACTCCTAGATTCTTGATAGCATTCAGACACTCAATTGTAGTATCATGAATGCGCTTGATATGATTCAAGGACTGATGTTGCATAACAGGAATATTTGAAAGTAAACTAATATGTGATGAAAATATAAGCCTCTTGTTATTAAATCTTTGATTTAAAATGTCCCAACACACGTTGTAGTTGTACGAGCTAACGCTGAGATGCTGGATTAGTCTCTCGGCTTCTCCTTTCATCTTGGTCTTGAGATACTGCATCTTCTGGGCGTTGGACATAGACGGATTGTTATGGATTGTTTCAGTGAAAAGGTCCTTGAAAGAAGTCCAGGTGTTATAATTTCCACTGAAAGTCGGAATCTCCATCTGCGGCGTAGACTTTTCCCTGTGAGCCACTGACCACATTTTCTTGTTAATGGCTTTCTTGATTCTACTATATTCTGATTCGTAGTTGTTAAACGTATCTTCATATTCCTTGTTCGACCCTTCCAGCTCACTATCTAAGTCCCAGTGCAGCGCGTCGATTGCTGCCCACCGGGTTTGAATCGTCCGTAATAAGTCATCAAATTCCCACTTTTCTGACACGGAATCAAGGTCAATGTTTACTACAGTACGCTGGAAAGCTTTAAAATTAATAAACTGTTTCTTCAGCATATCGTCGGTCTTGATCGTCGTGCCTGTTGCTTGCCCTGATGGTCGAGAGGATTCGCCTTCTCTCATAACAAATGTTGGTGGCTTTAGAAGAGGCGTTCTGGGCCTTTCCCCTGTAAGCGGCTGATAGTTCTATATATGAAGCCTAATAGGCCCCTATCTTTCGGCTATTCGTTGAAATTCCTGATTCATAAAGTAGCTACTAGACTCAATACCGAACTCTGATAATCTGAAAATTGAACTCTAGCCAATACTTATCCAACATATCCAATCTACGCTGTATATAGTCTGACGTCTTCCTTTCTGAGCTGTATTTTTTAAAATTGGTAAAGACATGCTCTATCGCCTGAGCGATTTGCTGCTGATTAGCCAGGAAGTCGTCTATTTTCGACATGATAAAGAAGAGAAAAAGGGCTGATCTTACTTGATTTCTGCTGAACGGCGAATGTGAGCAGACACGCTCACCGACTGATGATGACCAGAGACTTCGTTCTCCAGACGCAGCCGTGCACCTTGATCGCACAACGCCTTGATACTTGCTGCATCACTGGTTTCTTGATAGCCCAGTAGCAGTCACGCAACTACGCGCCACGTGTTTGAAAAAATCCGATAGGTTACTGCGTGGAAACACCGACACGTCCACACCGCAACTAAGGCACATGTGCCAAGGACCCGCTTTTTCGGAAAGCTCGAAGGACTAATGTTCGGGGTTGTACCAACACTAAGAGGATGATAAACTGATAACGCTTGATAAGTCTGATAAAATATATTTTGGATAAGTTACAAATCTTAAAGGCTAGAATTACTGATAATAATGAGTACGCGTAGCGCTCTTGATGGCTATATGCGAACTGATTTTATAATACAATTGCCGCGGAAATATGTAAAAGAGGTCAAGTTGTGAAATGATTACTTGACAATTGCACGTTGCATTTTATGCTCGTACACAGTAGGTAGTAAATATATACAAATAAATAAAATTGGAGTGTCTGTTTGTAATGTTAAAATAACAGCTTTTTATTAAATGCATATGAAAGTATAAACGGTACTTATAACAAAAACACAATTTTTTTTTTAATTTTTGTTTGTCTGTCTGTCTGTCCGTCTGTCTGTTTTTCCTGCTAATCTCCGAAACGGCTGTACCGATTTTGACGGGACTTTCACTGGCAGACAGCTGATGTTATAAGGAGTAACTTAGGCTACTTTTATTTAGGAAAAAGAATTAGGGTACTGCGCAAAAAAAATTAAGAACCTAAATAATACGTGGGCAAAGTCGTGGGGAACAGCTAGTTAAACATAAAAGTGACTTTCAATAAGTATTACTAATAATCGATATTGAATAAAAAGATTGTTCTATTCTTTTAAATAAAACTATAATACTAATAATAAATACGCCGATGATTTATGACCCAAACTGCACGGGTAAAATAATTCTAGTATAGTTTTACGGATTTTATCGCATATATAAACTTATTTTATATTCCCGACGTTTAAAGTACTTTACAGCAGGCATGGTTACGGGGCGGACTGAGGTGTTTGACGTCCCAATGTTATAATTAACCATGGCTACCTCCAGATTAAAAATTATTAATTTTTGTTCCTATCTACGCAGTATGAACTTACAACATCTTGAAGTCTTGAAGTTTTATGCTTGTGTTGGGATTTAATTTTATTAATTACTAGCTGTGCCCCGCGGTTTCACTCGCGTCATCATGTGTCCGAGGTGCGCGACATGACCTAGTTCAAGCATTTTATAAGGGCTAGGGTTTAATCGTCGTTCGCGTAGCACAGTCAAGTATTGAATTATTTTAATTTTACATTATCTCTTAAACTATGCGTCTAAATAACATGGTATAAAGAACAAAGTTTATCTTCATAAAATTGTCTTGATGATGAGGTAACTTTCGTTCGTAAGGATAAATAGGCCATGCCTAATAATAACGCTCATAAATCACTTTTAAATTTTCAATATTTTTTTTCACAAAATACCTAATTATGGCTTATGTATATGAAATAGACATATGGTATCACGGACTTTTTTTAGATGGAGTAAAGATCTATATTTTTTTAGAACATTGTATTAACGTATCCCTGATGATAACACCAGCGTACGCGGATAAATCATTTCGGGAGTGCTTTTTCTTCTGACTTGCTTAACAAATATCCATGTTTAAGGCTAGTTGAGTAATATAGCTTAATGCTAAATAGCCTATACTATTTCACATGAATCTGGATATAATATACAAAAAGAATTTTTCAAATCAGACTGGTAGTTCCAGAGATTAGCGCGTTTAAACAAACAAAAAAACAAAAAAATTCTTCCGCTTTATTATATTAGTATAAATAGGACCCCAAGCAGATGGTAGCATCCAGCCATCTTCCCTATTGAACAGGATGTGTTTTGATTTCAATAGCCTCGCGAATCATCCTTGGAAGAAATCGGTGTTCTTTAGCGAGAATTTGTGGTCTACCAAATCTAATGTAGTGACGCGATCCTGTACGTGTTCACAGACTGCAGACTTCCCGGAACGTCGATTTTCCACATCAGCTATGTGTTCTTTACCGCGGGTTTTTATTGATCTTTTATTTATCCTATATAAGAGAAACCACATTCACAATCAAGCTTGTACACTCCTGCGTCTTGCAGAGGAATGTTACACTTGACTGATGGTAAAAACTGACTAATCTTCTTCGCCGGCTTGAAGTGTGTTTTAATGGAAGCACGCTGCAAGATGTAGCCAATCTTAATGATTTCTTATATTAACGTGAACACTACACATTGAATAAAACTAATTTTTACGGATTCTATCGCGTTAAATTAACTTATTTTATATTCCTGACGTTTCGGTTGCTTTCCAGCAACCATGGTCACTGGGGACTGAGGTGACTGACGTCCCGATGTCAGAGTTAACTCGGAGTACCTTCAGCTTTTTAATTATTAATTTTCGTCCGATCTACGCAGAATGAACTTACTGTGTCTTGAAGTCTTGCAGTGGTATGCTTGGGTTTAGTTTTAATTTTATGAATTATAGGATCCCAAGCAGGTGGTAGTACCCAGCCTCCCTCTGTATTGAAATTAGGATGTTTTTTAAAAAACATCCTAATTTCAATAGAGAAGGAGTTAGAATAAAATAAGTTAATTAAACGCGATAGAATCCGTAAAAATTAGTTTAACTCAATGTGTAGCCAATCTTGTCAGTGACACCTCTGACATATGGCAGTACAGCAGGCACTCGCTCGACTGTGGCCGGCTTCGCTCGTTCACTGTGACGTGAGCGTGGGCCTCGAAGCTTTTTGTCGTGCAAAACTTGATTGACGTGTTGGAGTACAGCGCCCAGGTGTTTACTGTCACAGATCCCTCGTGCTCTCTGGAGCCAAGATTTACCCACAGTAGCTAACTGTGAAGGATGATGATGAAAATCATCGTTTAAAGATCTATCTGTATGGGTCTTTTTTCTATACACAGTGTAGCTCAAGTTGTTATCAGGATTCCGAATTACTAACACATCTAGAAATGCTAAAAAATTGTTTGCTTATAACTCCATTGTGAATTGAATTGTAGAATTTATGGAGTTAAGATGGTCTAAAATGCAGGCACTTTATCTTAAGGTAGAATTGCGAACTTAGCGTCTACCTACCGCGTGTAGAATCTTGGATTTATGGGAGCAGGGCTTTCTCCTCAAAGTTCTCCATGAATATATTGGCGACAATGCGAGATTTTGAGTGAGATTGAGAGGTTCTATGGGCAGCTGTACATATCATCGTTGGAGCCCCACGCAGCTGTGAGTAACGATCCAAGAGCGAGTCTTATCCGACAATATTCCGAAGATATCCCGGACGTCAGTCTGAGCGAGATTAGAATGGCTCTCCAGCACCTTAAAAACGGCATGGAACCAGGCAAGGACGGATTTACAGCAGAGTTTCTGAAAGCGGGTGGAAGATCGGTACTTGAAGTCCTTCAGAAGCTATTTAATTCCGTCCTCCATAGTGGCATTACACCGGAGTCGTGGAGCAGAAGTGCGATGGTCTTGTTCTTCAAGAAAGGTGACAACGCTCTCTTGAAGAACTACAGACCGATTTCCCTACTGAGCTGCGTCTACGGGCTGTTTTCGAGATTCATTACGAATCGTCTCGCGCGCAGACTTGACGACTTCCAGCCTCCCGAACAAGCCGGTTTCCGAAAGGGCTTTAGCACCATAGATCACATATTTATCCTTTAGTAAATTGTACACACGTCCGAAGAGTACAATTTGCCACTATGTCTGGCGTATGTGGACTATGAGAAAGCCTTTAATTCCGTCGAAATTTGGGCGGTGCTGCAGTCCCTTCAGCGGTGCCAAGTTGACTGTCGGTATATCGAAGTGCTGAAATGTTTGTACAGTAGAACTACTGTGACGCTTCATAATTATTATTAATAAGTCATAATTAAATTCATTATAAAGACATTTGAAAATGTCATAGAAATTATATTTTAAACAATTAAAATGCAAATAATAAGCATAAAGTTCAAATATATTCATTTGGAAAATTGAATATTATAGTATTAGTAAACGCATAAATTGTCTCTAAAAATCTCTAAATTTATTAAAATTCTGCTTAAAATATTCAAAATGTATTAAATCATGTAAATACAAGTCGATTATATTACAATAATAAAGATAAATAACATTTGTAATATAATAGAAAAAATGGATCAAAATTTTCGTAAGTTGATGAAGGTGTTCTTGTAATGTTCCCTTATATGGGGGCGTTGCCGGAGACACATACCCAAGGTTGTACATATATATGGGGTGGTCGGCTGATCGACTACTAGTACTAAGATTGCACAAAGACTAGTCCTATATTAGGGACTTATCATAGTAAGGTCTAATGAACCAAAGCATTAATATAGAAGGTCTCTATGATGCATAAACATTATGATAGCAGAGTTATGACTTGAAGTCCCATATGAATAAGATATACAATAGTATGGTCTATGAAATAAAGCAAATATGTGGAAGGTCTCAAATATGTAAAAGCATTATATCGAAAGAAATGGGACTTGAAAAGGATTATTTTAATGGCGTGTAGGTTGCTTTATAGCGTCTAAGACCGAGGCAAACTTGAACTTGCTAACCGATGTGTCCTAGACATATCATCTTAGTGCCGGTGGTAAGCGGGCTTGTTGTAGCAATACGACTTGCCCGTAGATATCGCACAGCCCTACCGTTTGTGGGCGACGTCTTAGCGCATAGCGTTATGATACATCGGCTATCTTTCGGATTAGGGTGAGTGTGTTTGGGAGTAAGTGCAGCAAGCATACTCAACTCCACGTCTTAGTGCAATAGCGCTATGATACGTGGAGTTTTATCTACTGACGTCTTAATACTATGATACGTTGGTGGTATTTTTAGTTAACAACATTATTAATTTTGTAATAATATATCTCTATAAAATTCCTACATTTGAAAGATTGAAGGCAACTTGTTGGTGGGTGAGACAAACATGATCGAAAATGCATATACTCAACGTCAGTGACACAAAGCCTTTCTGATGGCGAATTATTACTATTATCTTATAACTGCCGATTGGGTATATCTGCTATTGTATTGGTTGGTGGAGAATATGTGTCGACCTCATGCGGGTGGTAGCTGGAGGGAGAATCTGAGGAGGCTCTCAAGGCTGCGGCCGAAAGCCGCGCAACGTGGCACCCCATTCCCTTGAGGTGGGCGGTAGACTCATGACACGCTCTGCGGCCAATTGGCCGTGCTGACCATGCAATAAGTTGTGATGCCTTACACTTACATCACGTCTGCAGGAACGGCGGTCTGGCAGGTGATGGCGCTCACGGAGGGCTTTTTATGGCCTGTGTGCCTATTGTTGCCTAACCCGTGTGTCGTACATACACTGTGGCTGGATTTGATCGTATTCTATATGGCGTTTACACGCATTGACATGCGCGACTTCGGTCGATGTTTGTGCTTACGCACTATCAAGGGGACAAGTCCTCTTTTACGGGTTCGCCAGTTATTTTGCTCTGGACTACGGTCCAGTACCCAACTTAGCGTACCCTGCGGGGGGAGCGCATTGAAATGGTTGGCGCTCACCGTGCACGGCGTGTGCGGAGCCGTGTACCTCCTCCACATTTTTTTTAAATGTGGAAGAGTACCTATATGGTATTTGATATAAATATTGTGAGCCTTTTCCAAGCTGGAAGGGATTAATTAATAAGGAATTGACTGTTGTGGACCTGATATAAATGGAATAGGGACAATTTATTGTTCTTAATTATTTTGAGCTCTGTCTTCGTGAACGGGGTTCTTTAGCTTATAAAACGCTACCAACAGCTTTCGATTGCTCTCGTGAATATTCATTCTTCCAAGATACACCTACAAAAACTAAGTTACTATACAAACACAACGTAAATTAGGGTCCTAACTAAGACGATCACGCCATAAAATTATTAAACGGCCTATATTTAAACCTTTAGAAAGATCAATATATGATTAATATACTGGTCGCGTAACTTAGATATATTCATATATCTTAGGGGGGGGGGGGGTATAGTGAGAGGGTCGTTACACTACGATGGCTAATATCTTCACCGCTGCATCAGAAGACGTTTTCAAGCTGCTGGACTGGAAAGGATACGGTATTAACATCAATGGCGAGTTAATCACTCACCTTCGATTTGCCGACGATATATTCCTTATGACAGAATCGCTGGAGGACCTAAGCACCATGCTCAATGACCTCAATAGTGTCTCCCAACGAATAGGTCTTAGGATGAACATGGACAAAACAAAGATCATGTTTAATGTCCTATGCCGGTAGTTGTTGCGAGCACTAATCTCGAAGTTATTGTCGTGTATGTTTACCTGGGACAAATAGTCGGACTAGGTAAGTCCAACTTCGACCCAGAGGTCAATCGACGGATTCAACTCGGTTGGGCAGCGTTCGGGAAACTACGACACATCTTCTCTTCAGACATACCTCAAAGCCTTAAAACGAAATTGTACAACCAGTGCGTGATACAAGTGATGACTTACGGATCTGAGACGTGGTCCTTCACGGCTGGCCGTATGAGGAACTTAAGGTCGCTCAGTGAGCTATGGAGAGGGCTATGCTCGGCGTTTCTCAGCGTGATAAACTTAGAAATGAGTATATCCGCAGTAGGACCAGAGTAACCGACATAGCCCAATGGATTAGTAAGCTGAAGTGGCAGTGGGCCGGCCGGCCATATAGCTTGAAGAACCGACAACCGATGGGGAAGAAAGGTTCTTGAGTGGCAGCCTCGTATTGGTAGGCGAAGTGTAGGGCGACCCCCCACGAGATGGAGTGACGACCTGGTAAGACATGCAGGAAGTCGATGGATGCAGGTGGCTCAGGACCGTGCTTTGTGGCATTCCTTGGGGGAGGCCTATGTTCAGCAGTGGACTTATGAAAGGCTGTAATGATGATGATGATGATGAATGGGAGATACAAGTGAGCCCATCGCCACACCATCTACTTGCTTGTAAAATTCTTCCTTTCACAATAGGTAGCTAGATGTAAGGCAGTTTCTGAGTAATACTGCATTTTCTACGGGCATGTTGTTTTCCTCCAGCCTTCCAGTTTACAATCGAGATGCAATCTTCAACAGGTGAGTATGTGAACAGAGACTGCATATCAAAACTGACCATAGTTTCACTGTCTGCCAAATGTAGGTCTTTAATCTCGCAGAGAAAATGGTAGGAATCCTTTGTGTGTGCTCTTGTATGTCCCTTGAGCGGTGGAGTATTTTCGCTAAGTGTTGAGCCAATCTGTAAGGTGGTGAAACGATTTACCTCACTATGGGACGCAGTTGAGCATTGGGCTTGTGTATTTTTGGTAACCCATAAAACTTCGGTGGTTTGGCACACGTAGGTATTATCGGTTTTACGTCCAGATTTAATTTTCAGTGTTTCTGTATGATGTCTTTAGTTGTTTTAAGTGTGTTATTTGTTGGGTCGTTTTTAAGCTTTTTATAAGTGCTCGCATCCGACAATTTTTTTTTTGTATTTTAAAATAATAAACTGACGTATCCATGACTACCGTGGCATTTTCCTTATCTGCGCGGAGTATTGTGAGTTCTGGTTCATTGCGTAGGTTGTTCCATGCTTTAAATTCGTCTTTGGGTAGATTCGGTTTCAGCGCTGAAATTCTACGTAACATAGACGCAATTTCTTGACGCATCGCTTCCAAATCTTCCTTTTGCATATTGTGTTTAAATAAACAGTCCTCGACACTTGTTACATATATGGATGCCCATATATGGATTTTAATACTTCGGTGGTTTGGCCATGCAGAAAGAATGAATGAGGAAAGAGTGACAAAGCAAATTTATGTTGCAGAGGTGAACGGCATAGTCGGGAAGGGTCGCCCTAGGCGAAAGTTTATCGACCAAATTGGCGATATATTAAAAATGGGCCAAATCAAGAGTACCTTTAACGGTTAAAGCGACGAGCGTGTATGCGTAGGTATATGGATGTGGAGGAAGCGAGAGAGGTGTGTCAGGATCCTGCCAAATGGAAGTTCATAATCTCTGTCTACCCCTCTGGGTGACAGGCGTGAGTGTTTATGTATGTATGTATGTATAATACTACACTTCGTTTCTAACATCGGACGGGGTGTAGATTTAATTAGTATTAGTTATTTTAATTGTAATATCTTTTTAATTAAAGCTGATAAAAGTAATTTTGGTTTTCTTTGGGTCCTCCGGCGGCGACATCCATAATTCACTGCATATAATTTCTTTGTACGGTTATTTTTGGGGTGTTATGGCGAAATTAAGTCTTTTGATTATACTCTAATTGTTTCATCGAGTCGGGTTATGACGTAGCAAATGAGAGACCCTCTGGCTACTTTGACGAGCCTCAGCCATCAACGAGCTCTGTTGAGGAACAGGATTTTCAGATACGCGTGAAGTCAGATAAGCCAAAATATAATGAAATTTACACTCTCGGAGACAGATTCCTTATATTCAAATTTTAGATCCGCTCTTAAAATTTCTGATAGACACTGGCGCTAATCAATTTTTCATAAGTCCGGCAGCTGTTAAGTCTTTTTTTTTTCAAACTTTCCATTAAAATATAAGCGACGGAGATGCAATAATTTACGAATAAACCAATTGAACCTCGAGGAACGAGTAAATTTAGAGTTATTATGTAGAAAATATGCCGACGTATTTTATATAGATGGAAATAATTAACGTTCAGGAACAAAATTAAACATGTAATGTAATAGGACAACAGACGAAATTCCTATCTACACAAAAAGTTACCATTATCCGTATATTAATAAATAATCGGAATAAAACTCGCGAACCGGAAATTGAATATCAGCTCAAACAACGCGTCTTTATAAGTAGCCCCTTAGCAAGCCAGCAAAAATTAGCCCCAAGGTATAGTCAGGAGACTGTTCTCACAGACTTGCCCATTCATATATATACATCGAAAAAACGCGGACTTGTCGCTAAAAATAGGTTAAAGAGAGTCCCTAAAAGTGCCCAATTGTCGCAGGGTGCTTCTGGTCCTGACTACTCCTTTTATAACGGCCCAGGAAAACTGCAGAGGGTAACACTCGAGAGCCTTGATGATGATGGTCATGGATTGCCACCATTTCGACTTAGATCGACAGGGTTAATTACGCACTACCATACGTTCCCTGCAGGTTATACGACTTCAAGACATTAGCGATAAAATAGAATTAATACAAGTACAATTAGCAGAATTCAAACTTTAGTTGAAAAATGATAGTTACATACTGTACGAATTTCAAATAGAATATTCGTCATCTAAATAACTAAAAGCTACAAAGCACCTAGAAACTTTACAGCCAACATGCGTAAAAAGAGGTCTCATAGATGGATAAGTTCCATTGTTAAGACTATCACCGGATACTTGACAACTCAGACGCTATAAGGTACGATAGTGCCATGAAAATACTTGAGGATAATAATAATAAACTAACCAGTGAATCTAATACCCATATCAGCTTAAATAACGAGTGGATGACCCAGAATTCTAAAATAATGACTAAATTAATTGAAAATAAAATAAAATAAATGAAACTTTAAAAATTATTTTAGATTCAGATGCTTACAGAGATCACGAGTCTCATAAAATTCGCCAAGTTTGTCCAATATTTAGTTATTGTAACGGAAAATAAAGACGACATATTAGACGAGCTGACTCGGCTTTAATTTGTTCCTCAAGTACTCATTACCCAACGTTAAGTGTCGGGGTACTTAGTAGCATCATTCATAAATTAGTCCCTATATACAGTAAAGAACTTATATTTGAATTATAACCTAGGTAATATTATGATATAATAAAATCTTGCTATTATTATTCGGGAAATAAAATAATAATTGTATATTCACCCTAGATACTTACGACTTATATAAATTATGTGCATATAAATACCAGCAGGCTCTCATCCCTCCTTATCCATTGATAGCAACAAACAGGAAAGGTTATGTGTATATAGAGGCTGAATGCCCGAAGTACAATCACTGGTATCTCTGTAGTGAGAATATGGACCACCAGCTTCGACAGCATCCAGATTGCACCCAAGAACTCATCATTAATCAATCCCTTAGCAAGACCTGCCAGATGACCACCGTTACCCTGTCCAGAACAGTTTTAGAGGAACTAGATGAGAAACATTACGTATTATCATTCCCCATCGCCACGAAGATACATACTCGGTGCGGGCGTGAGGATTACAGCATCGTAAATGGTACTTACCTGGTTACCCTCCCAATGAACTGCTTTCTGTATACTACGGATTTTACCATCACTAACATCAACGATCGAGTAAAAGGGCAGCCTTTGAAGATCACGAAGCTTACCTATAACCCAGCCTCTCATCTGAATAACTCGTCTCACATACATCTCAAATCTATTAACTTAAAGAGATTACAAGAATTTCAACATAATCTGATGTCAAAACCGAATTTACAAGTTGACCAAATTTCGTCGATATGCCTATACCATACGACCATCCCACTTTACACTATAATGATATTAAATATACTGGTACTTACATGCCTTCTTACTTTAAAACGTTACGGACTATTGCAGTGCACTAGAAAAGCATCGCAACTCCCATCCAAAGAAGACATCTACGCGAAACCTGGAAAATCTGAACCACAGAAGATAGCAATATCAAGATACAAAATCGCGAACTACGCGGCTACCTCATTTTCCCACACAACATTTCAACATCGCTTCCACGAGGCAGTTTTGCTGACTTGATGGGAAACTCGGTCGCCGTGGACTCACAATGACGCACGCGATGTCAACCGACATAGCACCTTTTCTAAAAACCTAATGCAGCGAAGCAATTCTGCTAACCTGATGGGAAATGTAGCTGCCGTGGATTCACAGTGACGCCCGCGGCGTCACCCGCCAGCATTATATATACGAAACTCCACGATGGCAAGACACTTCGTTCCTAACATCGGGCGGGGTGTAGGTTTAATTAGATTTAAGTTGTATCAGTTATTTTAATACTACACTTTGTTTCTAACATCGGGCGGGGTGTAGATTTAATTAGTATTAGTTATTGTAATTGTAATATCTTTTAAATTAAAAATAATAAAAGTAATTTTGGTTTTCTTTTGGTCCTCTGGCGGCCACATCCATAATTCACTGCATATAATTTCTTCGTACGGTTATTTTTGGGGTGTTATGGCGAAATTAAGGTCTTTTGATTATACTCTAATTGTTTCATCATCCAGAGTTTGTTTTGACAGATTATACAACGGTTGCGTTTCGTTCTGATGTTGACAGAAATGTTTGACGTTTAACTTGGTCATTAATTTTTGATACGAGTATTTTACTATATGTTTGTTTTTCATCATCATTACAGCCCTTCACAAGTCCACTGCTGAACATAGGCCTCCCCCAAAGAATGCCACAAAGCACGGTCCTGAGCCACCTGCATCCATCGACTTCCTGCATGTCTTACCAGGTCGTCACTCCATCTCGTGGGGGGACGCACTACACTTCGCCTACCGGTACGAGGCTGCCACTCGAGAACCTTTCTTCCCCATCGGTTGTCGGTTCTTCGAGCTATATGGCCGGCCCACTGCCACTTCAGCTTACTAATTCGTTGGGCTATGTCGGTTATTCTGGTTCTACTGCGGATATCCTCATTCCTAAGTTTATCACGCAGAGAAACTCCGAGCATAGCCCTCTCCATAGCTCGCTGAGCGACCTTGAGCTTCCTCATACGGCCAGCAGTGAAGGACCACGTCTCAGTTCCGTAAGTCATCACTGGCAACACGCACTGGTTGTACAATTTCGTTTTAAGGTTTTGAGGTATGTCTGACGAGAAGATGTGCCGTAATTTCCCGAACGCTGCCCAACCGAGTTGAATCCGTCGATTGACCTCTCGGTCGAAGTTGGACTTACCTAGTCGGACTATTTGTCCCAGGTAAACATGTTTGTTTTTACATTCGTTATATTTATTAATTTCTCGTTTATTTAACTTTTCGATGCAAACGTTTTAATCAAATGTCGTTAAAACTGCCTTTAACTCTCTGAATGATGTGTCTATGGATTTGTTTATGGTTTGTAGATCGGAGCGTTTTTGTTGGATTACCGTTCGTAACAACTTTTTACTTGCCTGATTTAAAATGTTAGCGCTTCCTTGAATGTCCTTGTTAGTAGATATTTTGACACACGTAGGAATAAGATTATGGTGTCGGCATCTCTTCAAGAAATTTAGGGCTGTTAGATATCTTGCGCGCTTGGCCATGAGATCCTCTAATCAGCGAATTTTATTTGCAATTACCAGTCCGTACTGGTTTACATAATGATTTCTTATATATACGCGAACACTACACATTTAAATAAAACTAGTTTTAGTTAACCATGGCTACCTCCAGATTAAAAATTATTAATTTTTGTTCCGATCTACGCAGTATCAACTTACAGTGTTTTGAAGTAATTTAGTTCTATGTTTGCGTTGGGATTTAATTTTATTAATTATAAGATCCCGAGCAGATGGTAGTCCGCTGCCATCTCACTATTGAAATAAGGATGTTTTTTTCAAATTTCAATAGCCTCGCGAATCATCATTAGAAGGATTCGGTGTTCTTTAGCGAGTATTTGTCGTCTATCAAATCTAATGTAGTGACTGGGGCGATCCTGTACGTGTTCATAAACTGCGGACTTCCCGGAGCGCCGGAGCTTTACATCAACTATGTGTTCTTTAACGCGGGTTTTTATTGATCTTTTAGTTTGTCCTATATAAGAGATACCACTTTCACAATCAAGTTTGTACACTCCTGGATCTTGCAGAGGTATATGACACTTGACGGGTGGTAAAAACTGACTAATCTTCTTGGGCGGCTTAAAGGTTGTATTATGAAAGTACGCATTAAGATGTATCAAATGTTGTCAGTGACACCTCTGACCTATCGCAGTACAGCAGGCACTAGCTCGACTGTGACCAACTTCACTTGTTAACTGTAACGTGGGCACTGGACCCGAAGCTTATTGTCGTACAAAACTTGCTAGCTCGGCGGACAGGTGTTTACTGTTACAGATCCCTCGTGCTCTCTGAAACAAAGATTTACCCACGTTAGTTAACCGTTTTATTTAAATGTGTAGTGTTCGCGTAAATATACGAAATCGTTATTCTGTTCTGTTTGTTAAATTTTTTATTACAACCGTTGATGCGTATGTTAATGAGCGTGTAACTTCTGACTCGACTTTTTGAGGTCATATTAATAAAATATATTTTATTCGGTGACATTATTGTTAATTCGGTGACATTTATCATATTTGCCGTGTAGTGGCGGTTAAGAATATCCACTACCCCATATCTTCCCGTGGGTGTCGTAAAAGGCTACAAAGGGAAACAGGCAGGAAATGGGCAGCAGCATCTTCCTGATAATAGCCAAAATAACAATAAAAAAACTGCGGTTGCCAACCCGCTCGCCAAGCGTGGCAACTATGGCAATATACCCCCCATAATGAAAGTTACGAAGAGACGGCCCCCAGTCCCCGGCGGCCCCGCTATTCCTGGCTACGGTGGCGACCATGGTAACGGCGGGGCAGGGGGTGCTAAGAATCTCCGGTGGAGGTTCGGTTGCCACCTACAACGACTCGACCCGGCAACATACAACGCACGCACCCTGAGGACTGACGAGAAGATTGTGGAGCTGGAAGAAGAGATAGACAAGTTACGCTGGCATATTATAGGATTATCCGAAGTCCGAAGAGAGGGGGAGGACACGGTAATCCTCGAATCCGGCAACTTGCTCTGTTACCGGGAGGGCGACCATCTGTCCCAAGGAGGTGTCGGATTTATCGTCCACAAGTCTCTCGTTAACAACGTTGTAAAGATTGAGAGTGTGTCGACGAGGGTTGCGTACCTTATACTCAGAATCACCAAACGGTATTCGCTGAAGGTCATACAGGTTTACGCACCAACCTCGGCACACCCCGATCAGGAGGTGGAGGAAATGTATGAGGATATCTCTAGAGCCATGCATTCCTCCAAAACCCAATATACGGTGTTAATGGGAGACTTCAATGCAAAATTAGGCACAAGAGAGAACGGTGAGCTGAAAGTGGGGAAATTTGGAATAGGGCAACGGAACCCACGGGACCAGCATTTGGCCGACTTCATGGAGAAAGAGGGACTCTTTATGATGAACTCTTTCTTCCAGAAGCGGCCCCACAGGAAGTGGACCTGGTCGAGCCCCGACGGTTCGACAAAAAATGAGATTGACTTCATTATGACGACCAGACGACAACTGTTCAGTGATGTCTCAGTGATCGCGAGGGTGAAAACCGGCAGCGATCACCGAATGGTTAGAGGCACACTGAAACTAAACGTTAAGTTGGAGAGGTCTCGTCTAATGAAGTCAACGCTCCGTCCCCCGCGTGCTCTAATCCACGGTCCCGAAACCTTTCAGCTCGAGTTGCAAAACCGTTTTCAGTGCCTAGAAGACTGCAATGAAGTGGACGATATGAATGACAAGCTCGTGGAAACTGTCCATGCGGTCGGAGCTAAGTTCTGCAAGACCCGCCGCAGAAGAACACAAAAACTCTCCGATCACACTCTTAATCTCATGGCTGTTAGACAGGAAATGAAGCTACATTCTTCAACAGATTTGACAGCATACAGGCAACTGAACAGACAGATCTCCAAATGCATGCGGCGGGACTTACGCAACTTCAATACAGCTCGTATTGAAGAAGCGATCGAGCAGAACAAGGCTCCAAAGTCTTTGCCAGAGATCTGTCTGCCAGAAAGAGCCAACTCTCGAAGCTGAAGACCGAATGTGGCAGCATCGTTTCCGGGGCACCTGAGATTTTGTGTGAGATTGAGAGGTTCTATGGGCAGCTGTACACGTCATCGTTGGAGCCACACGCAAGTGTGAGTAACGATCCAAGAGCGAGTCCTATCCGACATTATTCCGATGATATCCCGGACGTCAGTCTGAGCGAGATTAGAATGGCTCTCCAGCACCTTAAAAACGGCAAGGCCCCAGGCCAGGATGGAATTACAGCGGAGCTTCTGAAAGCGGGTGGAAAACCGGTACTTGAAGTCCTTCAGAAGCTCTTTAATTCCGTCCTCCATGGTGGCATTACACCGGAGGCGTGGAGCAGAAGTGCGGTGGTCTTGTTCTTCAAGAAAGGCGACAACGCTCTCTTGAAGAACAACAGACCGATTTCCCTTCTGAGCCGCGTCTGCGTGCTGTTTTCGAGAGTCATTACGAATCGTCTTGCGCGCAGACTTGACGACTTCCAGCCTCCCGAACAAGCCGGTTTCCGAAAAGGCTTTAGCACCATAGACCACATATATACCCTTCGGCAAATTGTACAGAAGTCCGAGGAGTACAATTTGCCACTATGTCTGGCGTATGTGGACTATGAGAAAGCCTTTGATTCCGTCGAAATTTGGGCGGTGCTGCAGTCCCTTCAGCGATGCCAAGTTGACGGTCGGTATATCGAAGTGTTGAAATGCTTGTACAGTAGGGCTACGATGGCTATCCGAGTACAGAACCAGAGTACGAAACCTATCCAATTGCAGAGAGGTGTAAGACAGGGTGACGTCATATCCCCGAAACTCTTTACCGCTACATTGGAAGATGTCTTCAAGCTTCTGGACTGGAAAGGATACGGTATAAACATCAATGGCGAGTACATCACTCACCTTCGATTTGCCGACGATATAGTCCTTATGGCAGAATCGCTGGAGGACCTAAGCACTATGCTCAATGACCTCAATAGTGTTTCCCAACGGATAGGTCTTAAGATGAACATGGACAAAACAAAGATCATGTTTAATGTCCATGTCACACCTATGCCGGTAGTTGTTGGGAACACTAAGCTCGAAGTTGTTGAAGAGGATGTTTACCTGGGACAAATAGTCCGACTAAGTAAGTCCAACTTCGACCGAGAGGTCAATCGACGGATTCAACTCGGTTGGGCAGCGTTCGGGAAATCACGGCACATCTTCTCGTCAGGTATACCTCAAAACTTGAAAACGAGACTGTACACCCAGTGCGCGTTGCCAGTGATGACATACGGAACTGAGACGTGGTCCTTCACTGCTGGCCGGATGAGGAAGCTCAAGGTCGCTCAGCGAGCTATGGAGAGGGCTATGCTCGGAGTTTCTCTGCGTGATAAACTCAGAAATGAGGATATCCGCAGTAGAACCAGAGTGACCGACATAGCCCAACGGATTAGTAAGCTGAAGTGGCAATGGGCCGGCCTTATAGCTCGAAGAACCGACAACCGATGGGGAAGAAAGGTTCTCGAGTAGCAGCCTCGTACCGGCAGGCGAAGTGTAGGGCGTCCCCCCACTAGATGGAGTGAAGACCTGGTAAGATATGCAGGAAGTCGATGGATGCAGGTGGCTCAGGACCGTGCTTTGTGGCATTCTTTGGGGGAGGCCTATGTTCAGCAGTGGACTTGTGAAGGGCTGTAATGATGATGATGATGATGATTGTTCATTATATGTAGCTATGCTTGGATCCGATGGAATAGAATACAAAAGAATAATTTTCATTTAATACGTAGGTCACTCAATAAGTTTTGAGATACTCGAAATTTAAAAATGGAACGCACCCGTGTTATATGTTTCTAAAAAGCAACTTTATTTAAAATTGAACTCCATAAGCCAATTTCTCAATATTAAAAAAAAAAAAAACAAAGTTCTATTAATTTTCCTGTAACGCTTCCCGCGCTTTTCATTTATAACGATGGATCTTAACCGTGAACATTTGTGCACTATGATATATTATGATTTTAAATTTGGTTTAACCGAACAATTAAGTTTACAACGGTTACAAACAGCATAAGGGAACTCGGCTCCATCACGCGCAACAATTTTTAGGTGGAGGATAGAATAACACATATAAAAAAACATACAGTCGAATTGAGTACCGTCTCCTTTTTGGAAGTCGGCAGAAAATAAGGACAGAGTACTTAACTTTTCTTTTAGATTAAACAAGGTGCTTCATTGGACTAGTATAAATATAATTAAAAACAATAAAATTAACAAAATACCGATTATTGTTACGATCGAATCTCGTCATTTAATTAAATTGCAGTATGATAAAAATCAATTTAAATAAAATTTTAAAAAGTAATCATGCAGCCCATGTCCCTTGCGTAATAATATGCGAAATATCACAAACGATGTTATAACCTCTTACAGATGGCGTTATCATCGTCTATTTTAAGCCAGATGTTATATGTTCAAATAAACGACTTGAGCATCGTCTAAGATGCGAGACTTCTTGTTGATAATACGATCGACAGTCGTCAATATCACTAGAAAGATATGGTTCATTGAGAAGTTAATAAAATAAAATATGTGCAAACTCAATATAAAGCAATATGGACTTACTCTTAAGGGAAATACGTCAGTGTATGCATGGAAGCTTTGGGTCACTGCTGCAACTGCATAAAAAACCGACTTGTTGAATGATGATTGAAAGTTAAAACGAAAGAGAGAAAGAAAAGAACAAAAGAGCTTACTCCTTTTTAAAAGGCCGGCAACGCATCCGCAATTCCCCTGGTTCCCCTGGTGTTACAGTTGATCATGGGCGGCGGTAGTTACTTATCATTAGATGAACCGCATGCTCGTTTGCCCCCTTACCCTAAAAAAAAAACTTATATAGTACCACTGAAAAAAAATCTGAAAAATCAGTCAATAATAATTTATTTAATCAAACAATCGAACACATAGCTCACCTGATGGCAAGTGGTCGCTGTGGCCCATAGATGTAAATACATCTATCTTCAATTCAGAATCAAAATGCAGACGCGTTTTCATCCTGAGGACTGTGATAGAAGAAAAATCTTATAACTATTCTATAGATGGCGTTACAACCATATAGCTTAAGCCAAATATAAAATATCCAGACCAAAGCGCTTCAGATCAGCGTCAAAGATGAGAGATATTTTGTACTTCTTTCCTTAAAAAACTCGTCAGCTTCACAAAAATGAAATGGTTCAAGAAACATCAAAAATAAAAATGACGTAACTGCAAAGTCGCGCTTAGGCAATATGAACTAACTCTTAAAGGAAATGCGTGCGTCTGTGTATACAGGAATGCTTTGGATCACCGTTGCGACTGTTCTAATATTCAAGACCTGCATCACAAAGTAAACACGGCTTCAAGCACTATGAATTATTAATACATGTTTGCCGCTCTAATGATCGATAGTCACAGATTGTCGCAGCTGAAACTACGAAATCTAGACTATTTACTTAGTCTGGTCATGTGAGAAGTGAATTTGAATTTTAGGTAGAAATCATGAGACCATTTTCTTTTTTCATAATATTAGGTTTTTTTATTCATAGTATAAAATTTTATACGTAGTAAAGTGGCGAAGGACCGCGCTTTATACGGTTACGTTTAGTACGGTTAGTATAGAGAAACGGAGGCCCTTTTTTACAGGAAACGAAGCATTCCAACTTAGTTCTTAAGAGAGACAACGCATTTGCATTTTTATTCTAAATCGAGAGTAGATGTAGATGTAGATGTCTATACATCCACTTATCATCAGATAGGGGGAGTGCTTGTCTGTCATCCTTATTCTATAAAACAACGTGGTAGAGCCATGCTGCAGCTATATTAATAGTATAGTTGTAGCACGAATGGGTCGGCTCGGCCGGGGAAGGACAGAATACCAGCGTAAAATAGCAGCTTAATGCTGCTTTGTTTCGTATGGTGAGTGTAGGGAACCAGAGACCCATTTTACTGGAAAAGAGGCATTCCATCTTAGTCCTCACGGGTGACAACGCATCTGCATTTTGATTCGCAAACGAAGATATATGTAGATGTCTATGGGCCACAGCAACCACTTACCATCAGGTGGACTGCGTGCTCGTTTGTCACCCTTATTCTATAAAAAAAGCATTTAACAACAACATTTAAAAAAAGAACATTAACGACGAGCTAAGTCGGATTGAAATGCAAAATAAAAAAAATGTTCTCCCATACACCGGTCTACATCACGGTTAGTGATTGGGCTGCAAATGTAAGTTTTTATAAGCAATTACATACTTTTATATGATAAAACTAAAACTACAAATCAAGGGTTTTCATGTTTTTTCCCTTCATTTGCAATTGTGATGTCTTGCTTTTTGCCAAATTTCATGAACCTAGGTTAACATGACCTATATATCCTCATATATACCTTTTGATTGCGTTAACTAAAAATCTCGAATTTCCAATACCATCAAAAACATACACCTCTAAACGATCTTGCGAAAAAAGATCTCGGCCGACGAATCATAAAAGGGTTCCATTTCTCCTTTTGAAGTGCACATCCTCAAAAACAGAAAACTTTCCTCAAGAATACTTCACTTATAGTGATAACGCACATGTTCAGCAATATGTAACGTGCAAATTATATGTATATATAGCATAGCCACGCTGCAGCTATAAAGCTATAAAGCTAAGGCACGAATGAGACGGCTCGAGCGTAAAAGGACCACGCCTGCACAGAATATCGGCGTGAAAAAGCAATCAACAAAAAGGTGCGGTAAACCGCAACGCTAATATTCAGTGTACTGTAATAATTGAATGGATGAAAGATGTATCTGTCTATGGTTCACACCTTACTAATCATATCATTAGGCTGTGAGATCCCTTGCCATCCTTGTTTTTTTACAAAAAAAAAAAAAAGTATGAGAGAATTACTCCATAGTGAACTTATTATCAGGCTGTATGCTGAAAGTAAACAAACGTAATAAAATAAAACGCGCCCCTGCGCTGTCGGACGGAAAACGACAGAACGTTTATTTCTGAAGCCGTCGGAGGAAATTAAGTTGTAGACGCCTTAACAAGCGTTGGAACGGTAGAATTCTACTTTCCCCATGGAAATTGGTTTAATCCTATTGCATTCTAACTCAGTATATTATTTTAAATTTACACGATTCCGTACCGCAGAATAGCAGACTAATTTTAAATTGTTCTCAAAATTAAAGGGTCGGTGAGTCTGTGGATAAACGTTCGGCTATGACCGCGTCGTTGAACTAGTGGTCGCAACAGCGACTGATGATCATAAGGTCCCGGGTTCGAATCCCGGGTTGCACCAAAATCAGTTAATGCGCTTTTTTATCAATAAATTATGGTGATATAAATTGTGTAACATACATGATTGTAAGCTATTATTTTTTAAACGTCCCGCTGGGTTTCTTGCTGATTCTTCCCAGAACAGAGTTCTTTTCCGAACCACTGACAGTTAAACAAATGAGTGACTTTCAATAACTATTATTTATAATCTATATTGAATATAAAACTTTATGTTTCTGTATGTTAATAATTTACGTTATAAAATCATTAAATTAAAAAAGTCACGCCATATTGGTAGGGTCTTTTACTGTAAAATCTATTGGTATAGTAAAATATCCAAGCAATTAAGTAATGCTGATATCAGACTAGTTTTAGAAGAGGATGATGTGGAAGATGACGTGATCTTTGAAGAAAGTGGAAACGAGTCTGATCACGGCAGTGTTCGTTCGTTCTCAATACTTCTGCAATAAGTGCTAAAATTGTTCAAACGTTGAACACAACATGATAAACCATCAAAATGAAAAAAAATCATGGCATTGATTAATCTACATTAAGCTTTAAGAAAAGCCAATTTATGCCTTCTAGTGAGTGGGCTTTATTTCAGCTCACAGAATTTTGAAGAGTCACTTATACAAGTCGAAAGATGTCTCATCATTCATTGTGAATAAGCATTGATTATAGAAATAAAGATTAGTTTATTTGATTTTTTACTTAGATGAAGTGAAATAAAGAAACAATTTTTTTCTTTATTATCAATAATGCAACACATATTTGGAAATATTGTTTTTTTATTTACTTATTATTAACTGGTGGTGTTTGACTACAAGCCCTAGATGGTAAATCGCATAGATTTACCGTATCAAGTCTATTTACTCTTGCTTTGAAAAATAACAGATTGTACTAATTACTGTGAATCCAGAAAAGCAAGTCCAAGCACAAATCGAACTTTCACTAAACCAAGCATTCTACCAATAAGAAAAAGAGGGCCGTCTCGGGACAGTTACCACACGCACCACAGTTAGTTAATCGGACAGTAAGACAGATGCCGGCAAATTATTACACTCGTTTGCTCACAAAATACGCTTCGCGAAAGACGAAGTAAACCATTTGGTTCTGATTCGTGGAATATTGACAATGTATGGTTACACCACACATTTTTGTTTAGTAAACGCTGCAAACTATACAGACAACAAAGGGAGACCCACCGACCGTCGTGCTTTTCGATGGTAGAAAAAGAAAAAAAAGGGATGGAATTAAGAATCAGGTTTCTCTTAAATTGTTTAAAATTAACAAACAAGAAGGTTATGAGCGTAACGATCGTATATAACTCCAATGAGACTGCACGTGCAAAATTAATTAACCGGGGTGGTAAGTACAATCTTGAGGACATAATTACCGGCGGGCAAGACGTTGTCATTTTTAGTTAAGCAAAGGACCGCTCTTAGTTTCACGTGAGCACTTTGCAAGAGTTAATTAAAGCCGTTGGCTCGGATTTCTTGACACCCCACCCAGCAAAGAGCATAAGTTTTGCGCTACAAAAACATATTTTTAATTCTTTAAAGATTGACCTTAATTTCAGGACGTCTTTGCCCCATTAAAAAATCATATAAAAATATAATTTTAAAAGCGACTTATTAAGATTTTAATAAAAATAATACGTTTTGTCTATTACATAACAACGGTGGAGTTACAATTAACCGTTAAATATATTTCTCATATGCATTTAAAATCTATATCTATAATAATAATAGGAATACCTTGGTCGACTGTTTTCGGTTATTTTAAACAACAAACAGCTAAAACAAAAGTAAAGGTAGTATAATATTATTTCTTAAGGAAATATAGACATCGAGTCTCACAGATCCCGTATACACTTTAAATACGTGTAACTTACGTTGATGGCACTGGAAGACACAACTTCCTTCTTCATCGAGCATTTGGTGACTAAACTAGAAGCTACTGAGACGCCCATCCACAGGGGGTGATGGTAAATAAGTTATTCTAAGAAATCAGCAAGTGCGAAAGATTTGTAATTTAACATAATAAAATGCTGCAGGATATCATTATGGAGGATTCTAGCTTGAAGGATACATAAAATTTACATACTTAATCGTTATTTATAATTTATAATTTTCTAAAGTAATAAGTGAGACAGTATTATATGAATAAATGATACATAATTGTCCCATATGAACGTATACAACATTATCATTAATGTAGCAACAAATAGGCATCAGATTATGTATTAAGCCGCAGGGTAGTTACAGTTACAGCCTATTAAAGTCCACTGCTGGACACGGGCCTCCCCCATAGATTGCTTCATGGGGGGGAATATTTGCCAGCCACGCGAGTTGGCAACTGCATTTTTTTAGTCGTTATTAGGAAGACGCTGCTGGCCATCTCCTGATTTGTTTCCCTCAGTCGCCTCTTACGACACACATGTGATAATATGGCGCAAAGGATAAACTTACACCGCCACTACATGATAAAGGGTAATAACCATAGCGCCAATATATTTTTTAAGACATCAAATCCTATATAAAGTCTACCGCTGAATTAGGGCCTCTACTATAAATTGATCCATAGGGAAAATATTATCTGTCTACGCTGCCGTCTTAGTCCTAAGGAGTGACAACTTTGAAGTGAGAAATGGATATTCTTAATAGAGGATACATGTGTCTATAGATCAAAGCATCCACTTACCACCAGGAGTGTGTGCTCATTTGAGTGACTTAAAAAAAGGAGGAGGTTCTGAATTCGAATGTATTTTTTATATGTGTTAACTCGGGACTTCTTTCCAGTTGAACCGATTTTGATGATTGTTTTTTTTTTTATTTGAAAGCTGGTGCTTCTTATGTGGTTCCATATAAATATGATCAAGATATAACCTGTAGTTTTTGAGTTATCCTTAATAATGCGTATTTAATTGACTTCGACTACATTGATGATGTTCTCATTTTATTTATATTGAAGTCAGTTGTACAAAATTTTAATTAAACCACTTGTTCATTCATATTATATAAAAATAGGAAACATTTTTTGTCTACATCCATAAAGATTACGGCGTCAGGAAGGATTAGCTTTACGGCGGGTGGTGTTAGGGTTGGCAGGAGCTTTATTGTGTATTTTTAAGAAAAGAATGTTGTTATATAGGGTGATCGTGTTAGACGAGGCAAAGGAAAGTACTATTTATGAACCTCGTTGAATTACTTAAATGAAAAACAACTTATAATACCCTAATATTTATTATTCCATGTGAGAGATTGTGCTACTCATATTATGTCGTGGGTGTCGGAAATAGAAACAGAGGGCAACTGAGGTAATAAAAATTTGCGACTACCAACCCACCTACCAAAAGCTGCAACAATAGCAAATATTTTCTTTGTGAGACAATCTGTGGGTATGTCCAACATTAAAATTTTTAATAGGATGTAACGTATTATTGAATATAATATTATAATATTAATATAATGATTATTAAATGCACTTTCAAGAGCGTGGAAGAAAGTACACAGCACACAGCAAATAAGATACACTATTTTTTTAAATGTTTCGGGCAGTGTGAGCCTCTTGGGACCTTTTTACACAACAAGGAATTTTTAATGAGCTTGAGGCATTTTTTCCGTCCGTCCGTCCGTCCGTCCGCTCGTCAGTGATTTTGCTCCCTAGGTGCTACAATACTGTAATTTGGCATAGTTATAGATATTAATCACACCTAGAAAACTGTGAAATAAAATCAATTACCAAACAAGTAAATGTAGGATGATTTTTTACCCGTCTATTCCATCATTTGGGATATCGTTGGATATGCGTTTCAAAAACACTGGGAGCGTGGAACAAAATCTTTTCGATTCAGGGGTCCGTTTGTGAAATATCCTGGCTCCTCGTTATGTCGCTTTATACACTTTTTTTTTTAAAAAAAAGTGTATAAAGCGAGTGTGAATGAAACTTTTGGAAGGGGTAGACCTAGGCGGACATTTCAAGAGACATGTCAAGTGGACCCTACACCGTAGAACATATATGAAGAGAATAATGAAAGTGGGCGAAGCGAAACAAGTATGTAAGGATCGTAGCAAGTGAAAAGAAGTGGTCTCTACCTACCCTTACGGGAAAGAGGCGTGATTATATGCATATGCAATGCGTAATATCGAAACTATTGAAAGCCTTCGTCAGAAGCATCCTTCGGTCAATCCTTCTCAAGGTTTACCACTGCCTCTCAAGACTTCTATGCAACCTTTACAAATTTATGAAAAATACACTTTAGAAGCAAATATATAATTTTCGAATGGCTCTGCTGGCAGTATTGACGGAATTACGCCTCAACATCTTAAAGATCTTGTAAGAGCTTCTGCCGGTGACGCCGGCGGAGTACTTCTTTATGTCATTACATAATTAGTAAACTTTTTGCTTTCTGGTAATGTTAATCCAAATTTCACTGCATTCTTATATGGGGCAAGCTTATGTGCCTTCAAAAAAAAAGGATAACGGTTTCCGTCCTATTGCCGTTTGTTCCACATTTCGACGCTTAACTTCAAAATTAGCTTACAGGCACATAATCTCTAACCTTAAATTTTTAATTTTAACGCTGAATGTCTAGTACCTGGACGACGGTACACTGGAAAGTAGAGCAGATGACGGTCTCAGTGATCTTACTCATATTTTTCGAAATTTTAAAAATAAACATTTGTCTTGAACCAAATAATAATAAATGTGAAATATTTTTTCCAATAATTTATCTACTTCTGATATAGACAATTTAATCCAAAATTTCAATCATATTTCTCCCGGAATAAAAACTGTCAGTACGGAAGCACTATACCTGCCAGGTGGCCTGTTGTTTTTCGATAGTATTAAAACGGTTTACTCACTTTGATAAATTGTATATATTAAGCCCCCACATTGCTCTTACGAAAATCTACTTAAAATATTGTCTCCTTCTACCTAGATTTACTTAGTAAGTATGTAAATCTAGGTAGAATCCAGTCTAAAAATGTTCGGATATTTTAAAAGATCTTGATAATAAACTTAAAAGAGCTATAGAAAAAATTCTAAATCTAACTTTAAATACAACAGCCTGGACTCAAGCTACTTTACCTATAAAATAGGGTGCTATTGGTGTGAGAAATTTTTCTAGCGTTGCATTGCCTACTTTCCTTGCTTCCGTGCATCGTATCAGTGACTTATGTAACATAATTTTATATAATAAAGTAGACCTATGCTTTGCTACGGAGGAGGGCAGACATGGCAAACGCTCTGTTTGGACGAAAATGTTCCACTGGAAGTTAACCAACAAAAACAGTAGGATATTCTATATATTTCTGATTCAGATTTGACTTGACTCAGATTTGTTTCATAATTTCCATAGTGAACAAGATAAGGCATACCCTCTAGCTGTTTCAAGTAAGGAATCTAGTCGCTGATTATGTGCTTTACCATCAAATAATCTCGGCACATTACTTGATGGGGAAAGCTTGCGCATCGCTCTAGGATTCCGACTAAGAGCGGCGATTCGTCAACCCCATCAGTGCCCCTGTGGTAGCAGCGTCGACAAGTTTGGGCTCCATGGACTGTCATGTAAGAAAAGTGCTGGTAAGTTTTCACGGCACGGTTCTTTGAACGATGTCATCCGTAAGGCTCTTGTCTCTATAAATGTTCCCTTGGTTTTAGAGCCTTGGGGAATATTTAAAGACGATGGCAAGAGACCCGACGGTTTGGCATTGGTCTCTAGGGAGAGAGGTAAAGCCCGAGTGTGGGATGCTACTTGCGCAGACACTCTTGCGGTCTCTCATCTCAGGGGTACCTTGTTTAGAGCCGGGGCGGCATCAGAGGCAGCTGAACTGAGTAAGTGGCGCAAATATGAGTCTCTGAGAGATGACTACATTTTTGTGCCATTTCCTGTAGAGACTATCGGTCCGTAAGGTCCACGCGTGGTGAAGTTCCTAAAGGAATTCCATCCGCGGCTGTTCGTTGCTGCTGGTGATAAGAGGGCTGGCTCTTTTCTCGCTCAAATGCTAAGTAAAGCCATTCAGCGGGGAAACGCAGCCAGCGTTCTTGGCACGATACCGCGGGGTGTAGGACTGTGTGATAATTAAGTTACTAGTTTTAGGTTTTTTTTTATAACAGTTTTTCATATTGTTTATAATAAAATATTGTATATTACGTTATGTAAATAAATGTTTTAATAAAAATCCCGTGAATGTTGTACTAACGCGGCTATAATACAATTTCCCATCACGTTACAGCCGCCACCCTAATATCGTTTCCGCTTTCGGCGTTGGCTTAATACAAGTATTTTCTAAATTACCTTGTGTAAAGGTGGGCTGTGTCCATAAATACTTGGAAAAAATGAGAGTCGTTTTCTTATTGCTGAATTTATTGAAGACTTATTACTGATAATACGTTGTAGATGCTGCAACTCTATTTTGGTTCTAGCACGAATGGAAGTGGTATATATATAAATATATATGCCGCCCCCGGGGCAGAACACCTTGCCTGGCGGGCGATCTCCCCTTTTGCTTTCACGGCCAAAATGTATTTGTACAGCTTCACGATAATGTACTTCTCGACTGCGCTGATTCGCGACAAGGTTCCTCCCCTCTAGTGGGGAGAGTCCGAAGGACTGTTACTGATATTGCTGTCACTATGGTAACCAAAGTAAACAACGTATCCAGTGGTACATACATTTATTTCAAAGTCTCAACGCTATGTCATTTCTAGTACAGCAACTCAATAATGCGTATTTTATTAGGTGAGCGGCATCTAGCGTGCAATGGCGGAACAACAATACTGTCTATCTTCTACGGATACACAATATTATACTCAACATACCGCCCACCTAGAACAACATTGTTCTACACCATGTACAAGTTTCAAAATACAAAATAAACTAATGCTAATTAACAAATCGATAAACTTACATTAAAACATTATTTAGTTACTGGTAATATACAAATTTTGTTTGTCGGTCGCTTAACAACAGTATTTTTTGTCTTTATGGAGACTACGCGAGTAATTTTGTCCGGACCCGGATGTTTCACGACTACTCTGCCATACATCCACCGACAAGGTGGTAGATGGTCTTCCTTAACGATGACAGCATCGCCTAAATTAGGTTCCGTCGTTTGGGAGAAACGTTTATCGCTTTGGAAAAAACGTCGTAAATATTCAGACGAACACCTTCGCCAAAAGTCCTGAACCATTTTTTGCGTATATTGCCATCTACGCAATGAACTAATATTTGAGGGTTCAAAATTCAGATCCGGAGCTACTAGCGGAGGTTCACCTATTAAAAAGTGTCCCGGTGTTAATATGTTCCCGTGTTCATTATCGTCACACAATCTAGACAATGGCCTGGAGTTTAGACATGCCTCGATTTGCGCCAAGACTGTCGCCATCTCCTCAAAGGTCAGCATCGAATTTCCAATAACACGTCTTAAGTGATACTTCACCGATTTCACACCGGCTTCCCATAACCCTCCGAAGGTTGGGGCATGAGATTGAATGAAATGCCACGTGGTGCCGCTGTTAGCCAATGATTCGGCTACTTCTGCCACCATATTGCATTTTTCCGTACAAAACAAATGGGCAAGTTCCTTAGATGCGCCCACAAAATTCGTCCCGTTGTCGCTCCATATCTCTTGACAATGACCTCTGCGAGCTACGAATCGTTTGAAGGCCTGTAAGAAACCTTCACTGGTAAGGTCGGATACGACTTCCAGGTGTATTGCTCTAGTTGCCATGCACACGAACAGGCATATATACCCTTTATAAGAGCGGTGTCCCCTTCCTTTGGAGACCCTTAGCTGAATAGGTCCAGCATAGTCTACTCCGCTGCACTTAAATGGTCGTGTTGGAGTAACACGAACAGCAGGTAATTGGCCCATTAATTGATTTTTTGTAACTGCCTTGGATTTAACGCACGTTACACATCTATGGACACAAGCCTTAACTAGTTGTTTTACGCCAAATATCCAATAGGTAGCATTCAGAACGGTAAGCATTAGTTGTGGACCACCATGCAGAGTTTTCACGTGAGTATCTGAGACAATTAGCTTCGTGAGATTACAAACCTTGGGCAATATGATCGGATGTTTCTGGTTATTTGATAGCTGGGATTCGCCTAACCGACCGCCCACCCTGAGGATATGTCGATTATCCAAGTACGGCGTGAGTACCCATAGCTTACTTCTTTTGTTTACGCTGCCTTCTCTTTGTAGCTTCTCTATCTCTTCCTGAAAGTGTTTCCCTTGACACTGTTTAATCACACATACTAACGCTTCTTTCAATTCATCCCCAGTTAGGTAGTTCATGAATTTTTGCCTTGAAGAGTGTCTTAACCCTAGGAACCGCCTACAACGTGCTAGTACTCGTAAGAGTCTGGTGAAAGATGAATAATTGTCCCACAGCTGCTCTTGGAGTGATGCACAATGAACGCGCACTTCTAATTCTGTACGAATATTTGGTTTTTCGTATAAAACCTCTTTATCGCGAAGGAATTCGGGGCCATCAACCCATAGATTGCTCTTTAACAAGTTTAGAGGACTCATTCCTCGGGAAGCAATATCTGCAGGATTTTGATCAGATCGCACGTGACACCATTGGCTTGAATCCGTCACTGATAAGATTTCAGAAACTCGGTTTGCTACGAAAACCTTCCAGCAACTCGGGTGATCACTTAGCCACGCAAGAACAACGGTAGAGTCAGTCCAATTATGCCAGTTTGATTTGTCAACGTTTAGTGCTTGTCCGATATCCACCATTAATTTGGTTAAAAGTAGAGCTCCGCACAACTCCAATCTAGGAATAGATACTTGCTTGACAGGTGCTACCTTAGTTTTTGCTGCAAGAAGTGAAACGTTAACGTTGTCTGTTGAATCGATCACACGAAGATACACTACAGCTCCGTAGGCAGCTTGAGAGGCATCACAAAATCCATGAAGTTGAAGTTGGGCATCGCTTGACTTCGAACGCAACCATCTAGGAAGATTAAAATCAGATAAGTCTTCAAGATTATTCCTGTAGTTATTCCATTCCAATTTTAATTGCTCTGGCACATCTTGGTCCCAGTCTATTCCTGTAAGCCACAGCTTTTGTATTATTATCTTCGCTAAGACTACACTAGGTGCAACCCAACCTAACGGATCATATAGACGACAGATATCCGAAATAATGTTCCTTTTTGTTACAGGTCCCACAATTTCCGGTAAAGCAACGACGTACTGAAAAGTGTCTGTGCTACGTTTCCAGGTAAGACCTAGTACCTTCGTCACTTCATTCATTTTTAAATGTAATCCATTATCCTTTTCCTTTTTTCCTTTTCCTTCTAGTTTCTCAATTTCCTGAAGAATTTCATTATTATTACTGGTCCATTTTTGCATTTCAAACCTAGCTCCCTTTAATATGTCACTGATGTCCTTATATATTTTGACTCCATCCACAACATTTTCACATCCCGTCATTAGATCGTCCATGTAGAAGTCATTTAGTATTTTTTGACAAGCATATTGCTTGGTACCATCCGTCACATCCCGAGCAGCCTGTTGCAATGACCTAACGGCCAGAAATGGGGCACACGCAGTACCAAATGTGACTCTTAGAAGGCGGTAATCAACTAATTCCGAAGATGGATCATCCCGCCACAACAATCTTTGACTGTCAACATCTGCTAAGTTCACTTTGACCTGCCGATACATTTTTATGATATCCGCTGCTAAACAGATAGGTGATAGTCTCCAACGCAGTATAATGTGTCTTAAATCGGCTTGTAACGTTGGTCCCGTTAACAAATTATTATTAAGCGAAACTCCGTACCTTCCTTTACAGGATGCGTCGAATACCACTCTTACTTTCGTAGTATCTTTATCGCTACGTGCTACCGCGTGATGAGGTAAGTAGAGCGCCGTCTCTAGGTATTTTTGTGGGTCTCACACTCTCTCCATGTGTTGCAACTCCAAGTATTCGTTCATTACTTCCTTATATTTATTCTTTAGTTCCGTATTTCTGTTTAACCTTGCTTCTAATGAATTTAACCTTTTTTTAGCTATTTCCCTACACGTGTCATGCTTGTAACTTGGATCCTTGGGTTTGAAAGGTAAGCGAACTACAAACCTGCCATCGACATCTCGGTAAGTAGTCTTACTATAATAATCCTCACACTGAATTTCCTCCTCTGTTAACAACGGTTTAGTGGGTTCTGTATCCGACTCCAGTTCCCAAAATCTTCTGAGTAACGCATCATCATCAAGGCGTGAGTGGAACGTTACTATGTTCGACCTTGGTACTTTTGCATTGGTAATACCTATTACGGATCGCCGTAATGCCGTGCGAAAAATGGAATAAAACGCGCTGGTCTTGCTTTTAACTGGAGGCAAGCGGCGGTGAGGAGGAACTTGTACTTTTTCTTTTCTTGCTGGTGCCTTTTCGGTGGCTGGAGAGCGACTGCTGACCCTAGCGGCCGGCCCGTCTTTTATATGATTTGGCCGCTGCTGGCCAGCGGACCCTTGCCTCACCCCCGCGCCTATCTTTATTTATTTAATAACCTTACAAACTAATAAACATAATTCACTATATAATATTCTTATAACTACTTGTTAGACTAGGGTGTACATATCAATATTTTTACTTATTTACAGGTTTACATTATAATTTTCAGCTGCTTTAGGCGGAGAATCCTTCCCCCCGCCTCAGCACTATAAATATAAAACGTCGTGGCGCGGTGCGCGTGGCTTCATTTGCTCCGCGGCCGCGTCACGATAACATGCTCTTTGGTTACACTACTACTATTATTTTATGTGCCTAACGGCCTAATATATTTATTATATAATAAAGTAAACATTTATTATATTTAACAATTACAGTTTTCATTTGAAGACTATGCTAACTCTCCCTGTTCATACGGTGCCTTTATTTGGGAGAGTTATTGCACAGTTACAACTCAACCTTAAACTTAGTTATAATACAATCATTATTTTTTATCGTTCGATACAAGTAATACAATTATTTACACAAATTATAATTTAAATTCAACATAAGGTTGCGCTAGTTCCGCCGTATAACCTTTGCTAGTTGTCGAACCAGAGGCGTGGCCTGATAATTACACCGTCGTCATGGCTCCGCCCACCGCTCCTAGGTTGTTCAACTAGCGCCGGTTACAATAAGCAATTTCTTTCGTTTGTTTAATATTGTTGCGTCGTGCACATTCTCCCGCCGTCGCCACGCTGCGATCCCTCTGGTAGCACGACGATCTTCTTCGTTGGTCTTCTTAGTATGTGCCCACTGCCGGTGGTTACGTCCACTACTCGTACCTCTCCGTCGACGCCAGGATATACCTTACTTATTTTCCCTCTGGGCCAGGTGTTGCGTGGTAGATTGGAGTCACAAATGATGACTAGGTCTCCAATCTTCGGCGATACTCCTATGCTGCTGGGCTCCCGCCGGTGTTGGAGTAGGGGCAGGTATTCTTTAACCCATCTTCTCCAAAACACGTCGGCTAGGGCTTGAGCTCGTTTCCATTGCTGGCGGGCCGTCACGTCATTCTTGCTGAAGTGTCCCGGCGCAGATACGTGCGAGTTGGGACCGATGAGGATGTGATTCGGCGTGATGGCTTCAGGGTCTCCTGGGTCGACTGAGACGTGTGTGAGAGGTCTGGAGTTTACAGTATTTTCGACCTCGGCGAGCAGGGTCCCCAATGTTTCGTCGCTGGGATAGCGCTCGTTGAGGGTGACGCGTAGGGCTTCTTTTACGGAGCGAACCATTCGCTCCCATACGCCGCCCATGAACGGTGCTGATGGCGGTATGTACTTCCACACAATCTGTTGACACGTGGTTTCGTGCTCGAGGGCTGCAAGTGCTGCTTCGGCCATCTCCTTGTCTGCTGCCTTGAAGCACGTAGCGTTGTCACTCCATATTTCTTTTGGGCATCCTCTTCTGCTCATAAAACGCCTAAGTGCCGACACGGCTGAGTCTGCGCTCAACGAGTGGGCTACTTCTATGTGTATTGCTCGCGACGTCATGCAGGTAAATAACGCGCCATAGCGCTTTTCGCGATGTCGTCCCACTGTGACTTCTATTGGCCCGAAGTAGTCTAGTCCGGTGTATGTGAACGGACGTGCGTGATGAGCGAGGCGTGCGGACGGCAGGTTTCCTGTAGACGGTGATGCAGGCTTGGCTTTTCTTAGACGGCACGGCAGGCATCCTTTGACGACAGTTTTCACTACTGGACGTATTTTTCTTACGTACAATCTCTGTCTTAATTCATTCACAACTGTTTCCACGCCTCCGTGATGCAGCCTCTCGTGTACGTGTGCTATGTACAGGCGAGTGTATGCGTGCTTCCCGTCTAATATGGGAGGGTCGTACATGTCGTCCTCCACTTCTGATGCCGCTTTTATTCGACCTCTGAGGCGTAGGGTCCCCTCTTCATCAATGTATGTGCTCAGGTGGCCTAGTTTGTCGTCGCCTCCCGGAACACTTCCGCTGGTGATTCTCTTGAACTCCTTCGTGAAGCTTTCCCGCTGACTGGCTTGCACCCACAGTTGTTCGGCTCTCATATGATAAGCGGCCGGTATTCCTACAAGCGATGAGGCAGTAGGAGTCGCCTTTTTCTCCTTGGCGGGGGTGTTGCGTTTGTTTGTTCTCTGCCAGCCAGGGTCGCTACCTTGTCTTGCTTTGTTGCGTTTACGCCCAGCCTTCACTACGTGCTTGTTTGGTCTGCACATGTCGATGAATAGGAGGACTCTCGCTGTCGCCCTTATGAGGCGAATCCATTTAGAAAATCTTCCTATCTGTGGAAGATGTGTTGTTGTCGAGTCTTCACTTTTAACAGCGATGTTACATATTTCTCGCTCTTCCCCGGTGTCATATTGTGTCGTTTTCTCTTCCTGCGGCCATTCTGCCGGTGGACGCTGCAGAAACGGGGGCCCTCGGAACCATCGGTGCGACTCGTCGAACCCTTCTGGTGTGGCTCGGGTTGCGTCGTCTGCCACGTTTTCTTTAGACGGTAGCCAACGCCATTCGTTCTTTTTGGTCGTATCTTCTATCTCCGCCAGGCGATGAGCGACGAAAGCTTTGTACGCGCGAGGCTCCGATCTTATCCACACCAGTGCAGTACGGGAGTCGCACCAGTATGTCTTGCCTGCTATGTCGCCATCGTGTTCATCGATCACGGTCTGCGCAAGACGAGCTCCCAGCAGTGCCGCTTGTAACTCGAGCCGTGGTATGGAAACTGGTTTCAGTGGTGTTACGCGGCTCTTGGCGGCGGCCAATGATATGTTAACGCTGCCGTCTGCTCGCTCCGTTCTCCAATACACTGCTGCTGCGTAGGCCTCCTCGCTTGCGTCGACGAATGTGTGTAGTTGGCGCGTCGACACCGGGTTGTAATCGTAGCATCGCGGTATTCTTAGTTGTTCTATGGCGTTAAGTGAAGTAATCCAGCCTTCCCATTTTTCTTTTAATTCTGTTGGCAGAGGGTCGTCCCAGTCCGCCTTGTAACGCCATGTGTCTTGAAATATTCTCTTCGCTGGGGTGGTCACCGGTGATATTAACCCCAGCGGATCAAATAATGCCATTATGACGCTCAACGCTTCTCGTTTAGTTGGCAAGCGTTGTTTTTCTTTTACGTCGGCAGGCATCTTCATATTGTTAGTATTGAATCCAATATGATCGCTTTGTACATGCCAGAGCAGCCCTAGCGTCTTCTCAGTTTCTTTTCCGCCCAGGCACACGGTCGCGTCGTGTTGTCTATGCTCTGTCGTTATTTCTTCTATTGTTTTTTCTTCGTTCGATGTCCACCCGCTGAGTACGAATCCCGCTTGTTTGTGGACGTGATCGACTGCTTTTACTGTTTGCTGAGCTTCCGTGACAGAGTGGAAGCTCTGCAAGTAGTCGTCCATATAATGGTTTCTTTTTATGGCGACCGCAGCTTCTGGGTACGCTTCTGCATGTTCTTCAGCATTTTTATTTTTGATGTATAATGCTGTGCATGGTGATGATGTCGCTCCAAAGATGATTGACGTCATCCTATATTCCTCCGGTTGGTCCTCCCGCCGCTTGCCTCTCCACAAGAAACGTAAAACGTCTCTATCTTCTTTGCGCACTTTAATCTGCATGAACATTTCTTTTATATCGGCGCTCACTGCATACGGATACTGTCGGAACCTCATGATCACTCCGGGCAGTGATTGTAATAAGTCGGGCCCCGAGTGAAGCATATCGTTGAGACATATTCCGGCTGTCTTCGCTGCGGCGTCGTGTACCAATCTCGGCGGTTTGTTCGGTTTCGCAGGGTTGATGACTGGGAAGTGTGGCAGATACCATGTCCTTCCTTGCGGCGGTGGCATTGGCGCGCGCTCTGCGTAACCCGAGTTGAAGAGGTTCTCGATGCGTTCTTCGTACTGTAGCTTGAGATTGCTGTCTCGGTCGAGCCTCTTCTCTAAGGTGTGCAGGCGCCTTTCCGCTTCTTTATAATTATTTGGTATTTGGAAGTCCTTTTGTTTCCACAACAACCCTGTCTCGAATCTGCCGTCCGCTGACCTCTGGCTGGTTTCGTCCAATATTTGCATGGCTCGCTGCTCGGGATCTTCTTTCGGTCTTCTCGGCTCGATGCACAGCGGCTCCAATTTGAAATAATTTTTTATTTCTTCTTCTATCGGTGGTGCATCTTCCCTCTGATGTAGTCTGCCGCAGAAGGTGACCGTCGACGTCAATGAGCTATTACAGCCATGCAGAACCCAGCCCAGGTTGGTGTATGAGGCGACTGGTTGGTCTCGACGGCCGACGCGCAGTTTTCTAGACACTATGAGGTGCCAGTTATCTTGCCCGATTAGTACTTTCGGTGAGGCGCGTTCGTAGGTGATATCCTCTTTGATATCCAACAGATGTGGGCAATTCCCCAAGTGATCTTCATTCACGGATTCTGGCGCGAAGTCCAACCGCTCTACAGTACGCGCTGCTTCTATGTTGTGTTCTTCTTGCGCGTACGTTCCTCTTATTTTAAAGCTGACGATCTTGCTCTTCTCGTGTTTCACCTCCGAGCCGACCCCTTGTATCCACATTGTGTGGGCTGGGCCGTCGGCGCCGATGACGTCGGCGATTGAGGCATCGACTAAGTAAGGTGACCGTGCTCCCTTCATCCAATAATGCGTATGTTTCGACGCAGCTTAGCGGCCCCCTTATTGTTACGGGCGCAATCTTTAGGTAAGCGCGGCGGTGCTTGTACGGTCGAGTCGCTGTGTTGACCTCCTTTGCCGATGTTGCGGTTTCCATAGCGGGTTCTTTTTCCATTACTGCTGTTCTGTCGTGATGCAACAATTTATGGTGTTTCATCATGCATCCGCCTTTTCCGCACGGTGGAGCTTTGCACAGTAATCGACGATGTTTGCCTCGCAGACAGCGGTAACAGATATTGTACTTCTTTGCTACTTCCCATCTGTCATTTGTGGACAGAGCGGCGTATGACTTGCAATCGGGCAGTTTGTGTTCTTGATTGCATTGAGGGCAGCGTTCTTCATATGGTTTCTTGCTTGTGGCGAAGGCACGTTCTATTTTTCTCGGTCTTCGCTCTCTCGTTTCGCTGTCCTCTGCGATGAACTCCGGCAAGGCATACGCGCTGCATTTATCCGCTTCTTCGTTTAAGAACATTGATATCTTCTTAAGCTCTGGGATATCTTCTTTCTTTCTGGCTGCATAGTCGTACCATTTGCTTTTCAATATGGGCGTGAGTTTGTCTGTGATAACTCGCGTCATTTCTGGACTATGCAGATAGTGTGCTTTCTTGAGTGCTTCCACGGTGCCCACTACGTTCGCTATGCGATTTGCGAATATGCATAGCTCCCTGGGATTGTCCGTAACTTTGTTCAGCAGCTTCAGTTTCTCTATTTCCAAGTGAATTAACGCTTCTGGTCGTCCGAATCTCCTTTCCAAAGCTTCTATTATAATTCTGGGATCTGGTTGGCTTATAAGTAGGCAACCTGCGGCTTCTTTTGCTGTCCCTTTTAAGCTTCGGCGTATTCTCGCTATGTTTTCGTTCGCCGTGAAGTACTTTGAAGATTCTTCGTACATTGTCTTGAAGCTGAGCCACTCCTTGCTGCTACCATTGAATGAGGGCAGCTCTTGTATATATTTCGGCGGCTCCCTTGTGCTTCGTACTGCTTGTGATAGAGCAGCGGCTAAGGTAGCGACGTCGATTTGCTGCTGCGCCTGTCCATAGTCTTCTTTCTGCGGCGCGGTATGTTGCGGAGCGTATTGCGGCGCACACTGTTGAAGTACGGGTGGTGCGATCTGCAGTGCTGGTTGCGGCGCGAAGTACGACGTGGGTTGCGGCGCGGGCTGCGGCGCGGGTTGTGGCGCGGGTTGTGGCGCGGGCTGAGGCGTAGGTTTTTCTTGAAACCATGTACTAATGCGCACTGATGCCAAATCGTCTTCTATTTCTTCATCTTCATCGGTTGATCCGGCTTCTGCTTGTAGTCGCTGCACGTGTATTTCTTGCAATTCTGTTCTTGCTTGCAACTGAGCCTGCTCGAGCTTGAGTTCGGCTAACCGCTCTTTCGCCTCTAACTCCGCGAGGAGTCTCTTGCGTGAAGCTACGGAGCGGCGTGACCTAGTCTCGCCGGGCTTCAATGTGCACTGCGATCTTTGATCACCCTCTTGCTGGGTTTCTTCCGTTGCGGTTGTTCTATCGGTTGCCGAGGTAGCGGTCGTATCGCTGACCGTTGTGGTTTCGCTAGTGGTGTTTGTTGAACCACTAGCGGCTGAGTCGCCCCCGGAGGCCTCTTCTGTGGCCCCCTGGGTTGTTTGTTCATCCTTGCGACACTTCGATGATTTTCCGTTGTTACTACGCGTAATCACCATTTTTCTTCACAATAATATTTTTTCGTTCTTGCGGTTTGCTTCTTTCTTCCGGCAATACCAAGACCGATATTGTCTTTTTCTTCTAGTAATCCGGCTTCTCGAAGGACCATTAATATTACGGATCGCCGTAATGCCGTGCGAAAAATGGAATAAAACGCGCTGGTCTTGCTTTTAACTGGAGGCAAGCGGCGGTGAGGAGGAACTTGTACTTTTTCTTTTCTTGCTGGTGCCTTTTCGGTGGCTGGAGAGCGACTGCTGACCCTAGCGGCCGGCCCGTCTTTTATATGATTTGGCCGCTGCTGGCCAGCGGACCCTTGCCTCACCCCCGCGCCTATCTTTATTTATTTAATAACCTTACAAACTAATAAACATAATTCACTATATAATATTCTTATAACTACTTGTTAGACTAGGGTGTACATATCAATATTTTTACTTATTTACAGGTTTACATTATAATTTTCAGCTGCTTTAGGCGGAGAATCCTTCCCCCCGCCTCAGCACTATAAATATAAAACGTCGTGGCGCGGTGCGCGTGGCTTCATTTGCTCCGCGGCCGCGTCACGATAACATGCTCTTTGGTTACACTACTACTATTATTTTATGTGCCTAACGGCCTAATATATTTATTATATAATAAAGTAAACATTTATTATATTTAACAATTACAGTTTTCATTTGAAGACTATGCTAACTCTCCCTGTTCATACGGTGCCTTTATTTGGGAGAGTTATTGCACAGTTACAACTCAACCTTAAACTTAGTTATAATACAATCATTATTTTTTATCGTTCGATACAAGTAATACAATTATTTACACAAATTATAATTTAAATTCAACATAAGGTTGCGCTAGTTCCGCCGTATAACCCTTGCTAGTTGTCGAACCAGAGGCGTGGCCTGATAATTACACCGTCGTCATGGCTCCGCCCACCGCTCCTAGGTTGTTCAACTAGCGCCGGTTACAATAAGCATTTTCTTTCGTTTGTTTAATATTGTTGCGTCGTGCACAATACCACCAGACAGCACCCAGCCCAAAGCCGTAAACTGGGCTACTGTTAATCCATTAGGACTCCTTTTTATTCCGTCCCGTAATACTTGGGTGTAAACTTCCGCTCCCAACAGAAGGTCTATTCTGTTAGGTATATTGTATCCTGGGTCTGCTAATTCTATTTCATCGAGTTCCAGCCATTCCATCGGTGGCATCTCCTTACTAGGTAAGAGTGCCGTGATAAGGTTTAGCACATAAGCCTTCACCAAAATCACGAAATCTGGATCAACTCTCGAACGAATCTCCAACGTAACCATTGCTCTGGAAACTGCCTTATTGTTTCCACCTATTCCCATAATATTACCCTTTATCGGAAACTTTTTAAGGTTCAGATATTGCACCATGGCTTCCGTTACGAAAGACGCTTGCGAACCTTGATCCAACAAAGCTCGCAATGTATAATTCCTGCCATTTTGTGCATTAGCTTGCACTAAAGCAGTAGCCAACAAAACTTGCTCGTATGATCTACCAGTTGAGAAACACGTCATAACCTGACCTTGCACACTGGTCGTCCCGGATTGTCCGGTTTCTGAGCTACTTGGTTCATGATTATTGGCATCAGTGTTCGTGGTCTTACTATTTACTGGATGTAATAAAGTGTGATGACGCTTTTTACATTTATGACATTGGATATAATTTTTACAGTACCTTGCCGAATGAGTATTACCAAGACAATTAAAACATAAATGATTGTCCCGGACAAAATTACGTCGTGATTCACTATCCTTACTTATAAATTTCTTACATGAACTTAGCTTATGGTCTTCAGAACAATAAGGGCACTTAAAATTAACAACATGGAACGTTTTAGGTCTAACTTGCTGTTTTGACACATTTGGTTTATTTGCCTCTAAAGCTTCTAAAGCTCGAGCCCTATCCGTTAAAAACTTTTTAAATTCCTCAAAGGTTGGCAAAACATCAGAAGAACTATTATTGCTACTAAAGAACTCCCATTGGCGTCTTGACTCTTGATCAAGTTTTAACGATAACATATATATTAGCATCACATCCCAGTTAGATACATTTACACCTAAGTTACTTAAACCATTTAAACAATCATAAGTTGTGTCTATCAAACATTTTAAATATTGAGCCGATTCGCCAGTAGCATTACGTAAATTAAATAGTCTTTGCAAAATATATTTGGTGAGAAATTTCTTATTATCATAACGTGATTTAATTGTTTTCCAAGCTGTTTGGTAGTTTTCCGACGATATCGGAATTTGCCTAAGTAACTGTTCCGCTTCACCAGTTAAATAACCCTTAAGGTAGTGCATTTTTTGTACGTTATCTAATGATTGACAGTTATGCACCAACGAGGTAAACAAATCTCGAAACGTAACCCACTCTAAGTAGTTTCCCGAAAATGTAGGTATAATAATTTTTGGTAATTTAACTTGTGACGAACTTGTTTTTCCTTCTGTATTCTCGCAACTACCTTCCGTTTTAAAACTATGAAGCAAAGATAACAATTCAGCCTTATAATCAATGAAACATTCTTCTGTACTGTCATATACATTTTTGACATAGTACTGACTACTCCTAAATTCTTTAGATTCCGATTCCCTAACAAGTGTTTCATGAGTCTTGTTAAATTGTTGCCATAATTCATCCAAATTAGTTAATCTAATTTGTACGTAAGACGGGGTTAGTCGCTCCTTAGGCGACTTCTTTAAATTCTTTCTAGCCTTAGAAATTCTATCTGAAATATCGTCTTGAAATTTTAAAAGGCCTTCCATGTTAACAAAAAGATTATTACTCGAATTTAAATCGGATATCAACAACGAAAAAATTTCACAAGTTCCACAAAGTAAAATTTTCTAAGTCCCCTTAATTGAATTTAAAACTTTTACAAGTCCCAATATGTTGCGCGTATACAATTATTCTAAGTCCACTGAATAGATGTTAAAATTTTTACAAGTCTTTTTTATCAATTTAACTCTAGGTGAAATCCGGCATGGATTCCCCGTAACAACCAATATTACACTAAAAATTTTACAAGTCTAAATGTCATATAAATATTTTAAGTAAACACTACTCGAAATTTTAAAGTTATTTTTTACAAATATTTAGAGTTCAAATTGGCAAATCACTTACAATATTTCACTCCGTTTTATAAAGTTTAAATTGGAACAGACTCACAATTTCACCGCACGATGTCCTTACACCGCCACGCGTCACTGGCGCCGCTGACGTCACCGCTCCTCCTCCCTTGCTCCTTGGCTCGTCCGCACCCCGTACTGCCCGTCACTCGCTGGCGAGTCTTGCACGGCACCCGTGGAGGGCGGCTAGGCTCGTCCCGATACAGCGATCCACTGCCAAGGGTACGAAGGGGGCAACAGGGTTCCCTCCCTGCTGATGATGCACCACTTCTTGCCGCAATCCGGCTCGAAGGACCAATGTACAGCTTCACGATAATGTACTTCTCGACTGCGCTGATTCGCGACAAGGTTCCTTCCCTCTAGTGGGGAGAGTCCGAAGGACTGTTACTGATATTGCTGTCACTATGGTAACCAAAGTAAACAACGTATCCAGTGGTACATACATTTATTTCAAAGTCTCAACGCTATGTCATTTCTAGTACAGCAACTCAATAATGCGTATTTTATTAGGTGAGCGGCATCTAGCGTGCAATGGCGGAACAACAATACTGTCTATCTTCTACGGATACACAATATTATACTCAACAGTATTTGTAGTATAATGGTTGATGCGCCCGTTAGTGATCGTGTAACTTCCGAGTGCTAATACTCGTCAAATGACAGTCAGTTCAGTCCGTTGTAGTGATATTTCAAGTGCAGAAAAGAAGAGAAAAATTGTCTTGCTGAGGAGGCTGCTCTGTGTTACAGTGAGATTGGTTGATTTGCATACTTTAGTTTTAAGTAATTATGTCTGTTTTGTTACACTACTGCGTAATTGTGACGGGGATATATTATGGTATGGTCACATGAGTCAAAAAACCGTACAGAGGCAAAGTAAAAATTTTTACTTATTTTTGTAGGGTTGGCACGGAAGTATAAAATTAAATAAATAAAACATTTCTTAGCTTTTATTATATACTTAGGATAAAATATTAGTTAAACAAGCTACTTATTTTTTTACTTATTTATCCCATAATCTGGGATTTTTCAAAGCAAGAGTAAATAGACTTGATACGGTAAATCAATGCGATTTACATCTAGGGCTTGTAGTCAAACACCCGTTAATAATAAGTAAATAAAAAACACCGCAGTGGCTTAGCAATGACTTGCTGCGCTGGGAGCCGCGGGTTCGAATCTAGCACGAAACAAGTATTTGTATGGCCTACAAATAATTGTTCCGGGTCTGTGTATGTTTGTCCTTGTGCAATTTGAGTTTGTAAACTGCCTCTATGATACTGGAGAAAATCCAATTGTGGGGGGGTAACCTTTACAAAAAAAGCTACTTAGGTATTCTAAGCATTTTATTTTTATAACTTTTGTTCTTCAACAATTTGTTGTACATTTTAATTAAATGGTAAATTATAATCTAATGTAAGGTTTTTTTTAATATTCTATATTTAAAAGGATGACATAACAAAAATATAAAATAAAATAAAAAATCTTGTACACGTTTTAAAATTTAATTACCAATGCTTAGAATGTTTCTTTGGAGGTGTAAATATATTTGGGCAAGTAGTTCATACATTGATTTCACTGTCATTTGTTGGCAAGTTGAGTGTTGGAAACGCATTTCCAAATAAATATTTTACTGTCCTTTGTTTAGAAAACTTAATACAGGATTTTTCAAAGTGAAGTTCACGAATTCTATATTGTTGCCTTTTTTTATAATCAAAAAGTTTTGAAAGGAGATGTTCTCGTCCGACAGAATTTTACTAATCTTGTAGTCTGGAATTATAATTAAAAAATCATTTACCTACGTTTTAATTTATAAACGTAATTATGCAATTATAAATATTATAACAATACCTATTCAATCACTTATAGGTTTACATAATTAGGTACTATGTATGATGATGTATATGTATAAAATGTTGATGTATATGTATGAGGTATCTACCTGCCACATTAAAAATAATAAATTATAGTCAAGTTACTACTTACCTAGTGGAGTCTTTGGGATATTTAAAAATGATATATTTTTATTTGTTCTATTACTGTTCATAAAACCAGTTCATAGTACAGTCAAACATATTTACACTTTTTATATTTCATTTGATACGAATAATATTATTTTAAACAAAATTTGTGGCTTATTATTCTTTACATAACCCTGAGTTTGAGCACTAGTTGAGCCGGTTTAAAGCAGTTTCTCTGTGTACGTGACGAGCCACCAGTGCTCACGCACACTCGTGCATCGAGCTTGTAGTAGTGTGCCTATCATAGCGCGGTTGTATGAAGCTTTGCCTCTGTACGGTACGGTTTCTTTACTGATGTGGTATGGTCGAACTGTAATTGCTCTATACTAAATGTATGAAGCAGTACGCTGTTTAATTGTTGATAATAATTCTTTCTTTTTTTTCTTTTTTTTTCTTTATTTTCTTACTTTTTCTTTTTTTTCTTTCTTTTTAAAAAAAGCTACCCCCACACTATGATTTTCTCCTGTGTCGTGGAGGCAGTTTACAAACATAAATTTCACAAGGACAAACATCCAGACCCGAAACAATTATTTGTAGGCCATACAAATACTTGTTCCGTGCGGGATTGCTAAGCCAGTGCGCCACAAAGCCGTCTATATAATTCTAATTAATTGCGTAAGTAGGAAAGCACGTAGAACATCCGCTCTCACACTTTTATTATTTTATACAATTAACCTTCTGACGTGTTTTCGAGAAATACATAAATAAATTAATAAACTTCTAACGAAAAGTACAAGCCAAATTCAAAAAGGTAACATAATGTGACACTTGGCTAGAACGTCGTCTGATTAGTTACATACATCAAAATTGTTCACCCACTATTTTTCCAATATTAGGGGTGGAACTTTTTCTTTAAATTTATATGGCACCACCCTTGACGTATACTTTATTTAGTTAAAAATAATAATTCATAATAAGAGTGTATAGAAGAAATACTCATTTAAATTAGTTGACAAATCAGTGCACCTAATGATAAGCGGATGCTGTTGCCCATATCTATCTTTGATTAAGCATTAAAATGCAGATTTTTTATAGGATAAGGGTGACAAACGAGCACACAGTCCACCTGATGGTAAGTGGTTGCTGCGGCCCATAGACATCTACATCTATCCTCGTTTGCGAATCAAAATGCAGATGCGTTGTCACCCGTGAGGACTAAGATGGAATGCCTCATTTCCAGTAAAATGGGCCTCCGGCCACCTGCCCTCACCAAGCGAAACACAGAGGTAAACCTCTACTTTACGCTGGTATTCTGTGAGGTCGTGGTACTACCCCGGTTCGAGTCGGCCCATCCGTGCGACAGAAATTCTGCCGCGTGGCTCTACCACTGTTAAAATGCGTTATGATGCAGATGCGTTGTTATTCTAGAGCGTGGTGGTTCCCTGGTTGAGCTAAATCATTTGTGCAGACATAACAGTGATTCTTCTACTTAATAAAATTTCACAACAATCTATGCTTATTGGTAAACTAAGCTCTGTAGGGTGAGACAAAAGTCTTTCTACAATCGCTCACGCTAATAGAAAACTACAAAAATTAATAGGAATGACATAAATATTAAGTCATATAACAGTTGCGTGAATTATAGATAAGACCATTCATTTTTATAGTTCGCTATTGCTTCTAATATTAATATTCGCAACATAGATTCAATGAGCAAAACTGGCACAAGTTTAAGTGTCTACTCATGTTTGTGACCAACGAAAAACGTCTTTGGACGTCATGAGCGGTGCCGCTCAGATATCGACTGAGCGCTCTTACCTATATTAAATTATTTATTATTCTGTACAATTATCAAATCTATTAAATGAAGTCGAGTTTTTACTTTTAAATTGATCATACACAATATAAAATCATTATAAGTTAAACATAGAAATATCGTGTAAGTAAATAATTGATTAATTAATTAATTAATTACAGCCTATATAAAGTCCACTGCTGAACAAAGGCCACTGCCATAAATTGCTTTATAGGGTGGTTATTTCCATAGCCACCATGCTTGTCTAGTAGGTTGGAAACAATGGTTTTTGCTACCCTCTGTCGCTTCTTATGACTTTTAAGGGAAGATGGATAGTGGACATTCGTACTCCGCAAATAAACAGCATGAAAGAAAACAATATTTTAATTTTTTATATGGTATAAGGGTAATAAACGGATACACATTCCACTTCATAGTAAGTGTATACTGTCTTCCGTAGACTTTTATATCTATCCTCGAATAAGAATCAAAATATAGATGCGTTATCACCCCCGAGGACTAAGATGGAATGCCTCGTTTTCAGTACAACATATTTCTGGTTTTCTAAGCTCACCATCCAAAATACAGCAGCGTTAAGCTGCTATTTTACACTGGTATTCTGTGAGAGCGTGGTCTTTTTTTCACTTATTATAAGCCAGTGTTTGACCACAAACCCACCTGGTTGTAAGTGGTGATGCAGCCTTATACGGTAATCGCCTTCCCCTGGTTGAGGCGACCCATTCATGCAATTTTTGCCTTATTTACAATTAGGAAGAATTGAAAGAAATGCTTCAGTCTTGGCAAGATAAATTGATCTGACGTCAGAAAATTTTTAACGAGTTTCAGCAAAACATTATTCAAACTTCGAAATAAACTCCGTCTGTTGCCAGGACGTCAAAGCTAGCCTTTCAGAGGAATATTCTTTGACGTATGTTTTTGACAATTTCAGTTAGATGTAAGCGAACTTTACCTAGAATATGTCATTTCTAGTGAGTTAGTGATCTTGATATTTACTTGCACACTGTTTGATTTCATTTTACCATTGGATGAATATTTAATAGTATTGACTTTTCATCATGTTTATCTTGAAACTTGAAATTGACCAGTGCGTGCTGCTACTACTAGCCGTATGAGGAAGCTTAACATCACAAGGCTCGCAGAGGACTATGTTTGGAATTTCTTTGCATGTGGACTTCTTAATGAGGATATCTGCAGTAGAACCAAAGTAACTAACATAGTCCTTTATCTTATCCTTTCCTTTCTAAGATCTATCCGTTAGGAGACGCCATTAAAGTCATTGAGCATAGTGCTGAGGTCCTCCAGTGTATCTGTCATGTTTTATTTTATTTTATTTTATTTATAATGACTAAATTGCTCGCCATTAATGTTAATACCTTCAAGATAGATTAAGCTCATTCTGCATAGTTTGGACCAAAATTAGTAATTAAAAAGCTGAAGGTATTCCTGACTAACTTTGAGACGACGTTCGGGACGTCAATCGTGTACTATGATGAAGTGGTGGAAGGGAACGTCTCAGCACAAGCCGCGAGTCAGACTGAGAGGTAAAATGTATGCAAGCAAGTTTTTTTTTTAAATCTGTATTCCATACCCCATGTGAGATGAGCCACAGACGGTGGTATGCAAAGATATCTAAGCTCACATTATATATATACAATTTTACAACAATTAAAGTGACGAATCACAAGCAGTGAACTGTCACAGGCTAATAAAAAGAATATTACTTAATGAGAATAGAAAGTGACAAGAACCATATAGCAACTAGTAATTTTGATTCCGTCTACAACTTAAAGATTAGCAAATTGGAGGCAGTCCATGTCAAGCTGATTAATATGCAGATTGATTAAAATTACTAAGTGTTAGAACTTCTTTTATACCTAGTAGTCCTTTTAAATCAGTCTGACTAAGTGCCACACTCTTATAAATTTCAACCGCAAAGCTGTTGATGGTAAACTATTATGGGGGATCATCATCATCATCATTACAGCCTTTCATAAGTCCACTGCTGAGCATAGGCCTCCCTCAAGGAATGCCACAAAGCACGGTCCCGAGCCACCTGCATCCATCGACTTCCTGCATAAGTTACCAGGTCGTCACTCCATCTAGTGGGGGGACGCCCTACACTTCGTCTGCCGGTACGAGGCTGCCACTCAAGAACCTTTTTTCCCCATCCGTTGTCGGTTCTTCGAGCTATAAAGCCGGCCCATTGCCACTTAAGCTTACTAATCCGTTGGGCTATGTCGGTCACTCTGGTTCTACTGCGGATATCCTCATTTCTGAGTTTATCACGCAGAGAAACTCCGAGCATAGCCCTCTCCATAGCTCGCTGAGCGACCTTGAGCGTCCTCATCCGGCCAGCAGTGAAGGACGTCTCAGTTCCGTATGTCATCACTGGCAACACGCACTGGGTGTACAGTCTCGTTTTCAAGTTTTGAGGTATACCTGACGAGAAGATGTGCCGTAATTTCCCGAACGCTGCCCAACCGAGTTGAATCCGTCGATTGACCTCTCGGTCGAAGTTGGACTTACCTAGTCGGACTATTTGTCCCAGGTAAACATACTCGTCAACAACTTCGAGCTTAGTGTTCCCAACAACTACCGGCATATGTGTGACATGGACATTAAACATGATCTTTGTTTTGTCCATGTTCATCTTAAGACCTATCCGTTGGGAAACACTATTGAGGTGATTGAGCATCGTACTTAGGTCATCCAGCGATTCTGCCATAAGGACTATATCGTCGGCAAATCGAAGGTGAGTGATGTACTCGCCATTGATGTTGATACCGTATCCTTTACAGTCCAGGAGCTTGAAAACGTCTTCCAATGTAGCGGTGAAGAGTTTCGGGGATATGACGTCACGCTGTCTTACACCTCTCTGCAATTGGATCGGTTTCGTACTCTGGTTCTGTACTCGGATAGCCATCGTAGCGACAGTCATCTTGGCACCGCTGAAGAGACTGCAGCACCGCCCAAATTTCGACGAAATCAAAAGCTTTCTCATAGACCACATACGCCAGACATAGTAGCAAATAGTACTCCTCGGACTTCTTTACAATTAGCCGAAGGGTATGTATGTGGTCTATGGTGCTAAAGCCTTTTCGGAAACCGGCTTGTTCGGGAGGCTGAAAGTCGTCAAGTATGCGCGCGAGACGATTCGTAATGACTCTCGAAAATAGCACGTAGACGCGGCTCAGAAGGGCAATCGGTCTGTAGTTCTTCAAGACAGCATTGTCACCTTTCTTGAAGAACAAGACCACCGCACTTCTGCTTCACGCCTCTGGTGTAATGCCACCATGGAGGACGGAATTAAATAGCTTCTGAAGGACTTCAAGTACCGGTTTTACACTCGCTTTCAGAAGCTCCGCTGTAATTCCATCCTCGACTCCTTTAAGGTGCTGGAGAGCCATTCTAATCTCGCTCAGACTGACGTCCAGGATATCTTCGAAATAGTGTCGGATAAGACTCGCTCTTGGATCGTTTTTCACACTTGCGTGTGGCTCCAACGATGACGTGTACAGCTGCCCATAGAACCTCTCAATCTCACTCAAAATCTCAGGTTCCCCGGAAACATTGCTGCCACACTCGGTCTTCAGCTTTGACAGTTGGCTTTTTCTGGCAGACAAATCTCTGGCAAAGACTTTGGAGCCTTGGTTGCGCTCGATCGCTTCTTCAATACAAGCTGTATTGAAGTTTCGTAAGTCCAGCCGCATGCATTTGGAGATCTGTCTGTTCAGTTCCCTGTGTGCTGTCAAATCTGTTGAAGAATGTAGCTTCATCTCCCGTCTAACAGCCATGAGATTGAGGGTGTGATCGGAGAGTTTTTGTGTTCTTCTGCGGCGGGTCTTACAGAACTTAGCTCCGACCGCATGGATAGTTTCCACGAGCTTGTCATTCATATCGTCCACTTCATTGCAGTCTTCTAGGCACTGAAAACGGTTTTGTAACTCGAGCTGAAAGGTTTCGGGACTTTGGAACAGAGCACGAGGGGGACGGAACGTTGACTTCATTAGACGAGACCTCTCCAACTTAACGTTTAGATTCAGTGTGCCTCGAACCATTCCGTGATCGCTACCAGTTTTGACCCTCGCGATCACGGAGACATCACTGAACAGTTGTCGTCTGGTCGTCATAATTAAGTCAATCTCATTTTTGTGGAACCGTCGGGGCTCGACCAGGTCCACTTCCTGTGGGGCCGCCTCTGGAAGAAAGAGTTCATCATAAAGAGTCCTCCTTTCTCCATGAAGTAGGCCAGCTGCTGGCTTCTTGGGTTCCGTTGCCCTATTCCAAATGTCCCTACTTTCAGCTCACCGTTCTCTGTTGTGTCTAGTTATGCGTTGAAGTCTCCCATTAACACCGTATATTGGGTTTTGAGGGATGCATGGCTCTGGAGATATCCTCATATATTTCCTCCACCTCCTCATTGGGATGTGCCGAGGTTGGTGCGTAAACCTGTATGACCTTCAGCGAATACCGTTTGGTGATTCTGAGTATAAGGTACGCAACCCTCGTCAACACACTCCCAATCTTTACAACGTTGTTAACGAGAGACTTGTGGACGATAAATCCAACACCTCCTTGGGACAGATGGTAGCCCTCCCGGTGATAGAACAAGTTGCCGGATTCGAGGATTACCTTGTCCTCCCCCTCTCTTCGGACCTATGATATTTCAGTGCAACTTTGACAAGTTGCACTGAAATATCATACTCTTCTTCCAGCTCCACGATCTTCTCGTCAGTCCTCAGGGTGCGTGCGTTATAAGTTGCCAGGTCGAGTCGTCGTAGGTGGCAACCGAACCTCCACCGGAGATTCTTTGCACCCCCTGCCCCGCCGTTACCATGGTCGCCACCGTAGCCAGGAATAGCGGGGCCGCCGGGGACTGGGGGCCGTTTATTTGTTACTGTCATTCATAGGGGGGGGGGGGTATTTGCCATAATTGCCACGCTTAGCAAGCGGGTTGGACACCGCAGTTTTCTTTATTGTAATTTTGTTGTTATCAGGAAGATGCTGCTGCTCATCTTCTGCCTGTTTCCCTTTGTCGCCTTTTACGACACCCACGGGAAAACATGGGTTAGTGGATATTCTTAACCGCCACTACACGGCATAATTATATGATTTATTAATGCGATCTCTATATTTAAAATTTGAAGTTGTTTGCCTTCAACAATGAATCATAATTCATTGTGGAATAGCGAAACACTTACTGTAGAAAATGAATAAATACAATTTAAGATACTAACAATAAACCTATAAATTGCTCAAAAATCCGACCAGAATTTAAAGGAGGATGGTGTCCAGCAGTTTCCTTATATTAAAAGTTAGAAAATCCTAAATAAATAAACTTTACTAAAGTGAATCGTAAACAACCGTGTTACTTATAAATCAAACCTCTCACCTGCGGATAATTAACTGGTTCTGAATAATGGTGCTGTATGTAATACTTTGGTATATATATATATATATATATATATATATATATAATATATATATGCATATATATATATATATATATATATATATATAAGCTCGCTCATTTCCTAGACGCAACACAGCATAAAACTTACTAACAGGATTCGTAAATTTTTGTTTACAAGCTTCTAAGTTCAACTGAAAATTTTAAAGTTTGAATGGTTTCCTTATCCATCCGTTCGCCAAGGGGAACACTGAAATGATCGGGAATAAGAAAAACCACACGCACGGTATAGCTAAATTGTATTTTATTATTTTTCGAAGTATCCTCCGTTTAACTTTATTCACTTTTCCATTCGTGCAAACCAATCACAAAAACATTAATTCCAGTCTGAATTTGTTTTTAGTTGATGTTGACAAAATGACTGATTTGTACGCTTCCGCAGCCGCTTCAGGGTCTTCAAACCGTTGACCGCGTAGTAAATATTTCATTCTAGGGAATGTCAAGAAATTGTTTGGGCTCAGGTCAGGACTGTACGGAGGATGGCTCATCAGCTTAACGTTTTCCGGCTTCAAAAAATCATTTGTCGTCCGAGCCATATTCGAGCTCGCATTATCGTGATGTAAGATAATGCGACGTTTCGGGTTATTTTTTCGGAGTTCGGTTATCATTTCTGGCAAACAAATCGTGATATACCACTCAGCGGTAATCATTCTGCGTTTCTGTAAAAGAATTGTAGCAACATGCCTCTTTTTCGAGACAAACGTAGCGACCATTTTCTTTGAAACGCTGCGGGTGTGAACCACTCTCGTTGGTTTGACCTCATCTTCTAAGCATCCAACTGCTGACTGATGTTTTCTTTTAGGTTCGTATGAATAAATCCATGATTCGTCACCTGAGACGATATTATAAACAGCATTTGACTTCCGTCCGTTGAAGCGTTGCAGAGTATTCCGGCACTAATCTACACGAGCCGCCTTTTGCTCTTCGGACAAATTGTGGGGAACCCAGCGAGAAATTAGCTTCCTTACACACAGCTCATTATGTAATATTGACTGAATTTCAGTTAATATTATTATTTATATAATTCGCTGTTCATGGTCGACCTGCAGAAAAAACAGTGCTGAGCGACACACGACCGCGTCGGAACTCGGGATACCAGCGGTATATTGTCGTTTGTCTCGGTGCTTCAACATCATAAATCGAAACAAGTTCGCTGAGACATATATCTTGAGATAAGCCGCGACGAAAATTGTGATAAATTATGGCACGGAAATGTTCACGAGTGAGCTCCATTTCTGTTAACGACGTGTTAACTTTAAACCAACATAGTTTTTGTTTTTTAACATTTTTTTATTGTTTGAATGTCGTTAAGATTTTAAGAGGCCAGTATTCAAATTCTAAAAAAGGTTTAATTATAACTCTATCCGAAATATTCTATTCCCGATCATTTCAGTGTGCTCCTCCGTGTATTAGTCGATTGTCGCGTATTGCATTGTGTCTTAGAGACGAACATATCTGGATTGCATGATACATATAAAACGTGCAGAACGAACTGTTCTCGAAGTGATGTTATTTAAACATTACAGGCATTCTACTTTTGAAGACTACTGTGATCCATAAAATACTCTATATCCGGCAATTATTTGTTCTACAATCTATATTTTTCATCCATGATATAAATACATATGATGCCGTTTGGCTTACCAAAGTAAGATGAATGATGTATTTAAAACAACAGATAATATGTTAAATCACTGTTCGATAAAGGTTGACTTTAATTTTGAATTTGTGAGGGTATAGGAATATTGATTCCGTTTTCTCTTAATGACCAATATCTTATTACTATAGATAGGGTTTAGTTTTTTTCAATTCGCTGTCATTTTGAACTATTGTTATTGGAAATAAATTAATATTCTATTCTATTTATTTGATAAGAGTGCTGGATTACTTTGTATTTCTTTTACAAATAAAATAGGAGAAACACATAAGATTTATTGGTGTCTCCAAGTGGACAAACAAACTAACAGATAATAATTTTTTTTTTTAAATCGTGAACAAGATCGTTGTAAATTGGTACAGTGTTAGTAGAGAGTAGTTAGTTATAGTTAAGACCTCCTCAATACTTTTGCCAGAACACACACTTCCATAGCCGTATTATATTAAAAAAAAAAAAACATTACAATTAAATATTTTTCTATCAATACAAAAAGAAACAAAACAACACAATAAAAACAAAAATTAACGGAAATCGGAATCATCTTCTACATATTTTACAAATTTATTTGGTAATAGTCTCTAGTGCTGTCTTAAGTTTCAATTTTACCAAAGAACCCTCGAACTAATTTCGCTTAGCTTAATGTCGGTGGAAACATTTAACGAGTTTCTCGAAAACATTTTGCGGAACTCATAAATGAACTTTCCGTCAAAGTGGAACGATAACATTTGCTATTAAAGAAAAATATTTGCCGAGCTTGCGGGCGCCACACCTCTGTCAGTTTCAGTTTGAGTTAGGGAAGTTTTAGCGAAGTCAGAGCAAATGTTTATCTTAATCTTGAAAATGTTTATCTTAAACTTATTTGTATGTGGCGTCTGATTTTTGATTGTGCAAAAATAATAACTTTTTTTCTGCACGTAAAATTTCGCTATTTCATATGCCTCTCTCGTTGTAGGAAGGATTCACATTAATCGTCACCCTTAATAGACGGCTTGACAATATTTTATCATTTCTCATTTTGATATTTAATAATTTCTCTTCATACATTTTGCTCATTGTTGAAAAAGCCTATCCCGTTGTTCCAAAAGAAGAAATACTTACTTTTACAGAATTTTGTACACCGTCACTTTATTACAAGGTTTGGCCTAGCTGTGAGTTTAATATCGTCGTACATTTACTACATATACTGATAGAGAGCCAACTATTATGTCAGTCTGCGTACACGGTTATGAGCCACCTTCATTTACCCACTCCCTGCGTCTCTTATCAGGTCGACACTAAATCTTTCTCTTTACATTTGACTTACCGGTACGAGGCTGCCCCTCGAGAACCTTTTTTCCTTATCGATTGACAGACCTTCGAGCTGTATATTCCGCCCATTGCCACTGCAGGTTATTCTATAAAAATATAACGTAAAAATTTTAAAAGGTAAAACTTTTCTAACGAGCATATTTTTAAAAACCAAATTCACTGATTTACAAAATTATTGATATAATCAATTGTTGTCCCGTGGTTTTCGTAAGAGGCGAAAAAGGAAAACGAACCAGGATATCTGCAGCTGCGTCTTCCCAATAATAACTATATAGTATGATGGTATCCTTTTTATAAAAACTACATTGATACAGTTGAAAAGGCCCAAAAAATATTTATTAAGATTTTTAACTACCGTTGCAAACTTTATGGCGAGCTGTATATTACCCATCCTAAACATAAAATGTTGAGTTTCAGTGATCGCCGTAAATATTTCGATATGATTTTCTTTTATAAAATCCTAAATAATAAAATTGATTGCTCTCTCTCTTTCTCTCTCACTCTCTCTCTCTTATTGGTCAAAACGTCTGTCCGCTCGCCCTCAAAGCGTATTTCAAATATCCGTACCACCTTCGGAAAAAAAATTCATAAAATTGCTTTATTTTCCGTTCGTTAAAATTATACAACAAAGAATATGTAAATTACGATCTCTTTAGTGGTTCCTGATAAAGTCTTAAACGAATTTTCTTTAAAAATTATTCAGATAAATACTTATTAGCGTAACATTCGGTAACCTCTATGATGTGTTAATTGTTAGTCTCTTAAAAATGTATGTTTATCAATTCTGATTAATATACGCATTTTTATGCTTTGTTCCTGTTGATATTCCTTTTCAGTTACACACAATATAAATTTACTAATCAGCTTCAACTAATATAGGTAAATCTTTCAACAAGCTATATTGACGTAGTAGAGCCATGTTGCAGCTATATTGTAGTTGTGGCACGAATGGGTCGGCTCGACCGGGGAAGGACCACGCTCTCACAGAATACCAGCGTAAAATATCAGTTTAACGCTGCTGTGTTTCGTATGGTGAATGTAGAGAACCGGAGACCCTTTTTGCTGGAAGCGAGGCATTCCATCTTAGTCCTCACGGGTGACAACGCATCTGCATTTTGATTCTTAATCGAGGATAGATGTAGATGTCTATGGGCTACGGCAGCCACTTGCCATCGGGTGGTCTGTGTGCTCGTTTGTCACCCTTATCCTATAAAAAAAAATATAAAAAAATTTAAATCTGTTCAATTATGAATTTAACTAAGTAATTCGTGCGTAATCCGAGCATGAACTATTTCATGAAATATTGTTCCTCGAGCATCTAAATCGTGTATTAAATACGATATATTGTCCAACGATAATTTAAATTATTTTCCTAAGGTAAGCTTAGGAAAATACTTTAAATTTAATTCTATAAGTAGTAAGCAGTTTAAAGATATTTCTGCTATGTGGTGGCTTGGTCTATTGGGAATTTCTTGATAGCGATATTAATCAATCAGTGTCTGGCGCCAAGCCAGCATTCTCAAAATACTTAATCTAGAAATATTTTGTTAAGTAACGTGATATAGTGATCGGGTGAAAGTTCCATTAAAATTTAACGTTTAATGTAAATTACACATGATATCCCATTCTATCTTCTCTCCATTAAAAGTGACAGGTCAAATTTTATGACATAAAAGTGATAAACGAGTACACAATCCACTTGATGGTAAAGTGGAGTTATCCCGAGGTGCTAAGATGAAGTGTTTCGTTTCCTGTAAAAAAGGTCTCCGGTTGTCTACACTCACTATATGACACAGCAGCATTAAGCTGCCGTTTCACGCTAGTATTCTGTGATACGTTTTTTTATATTCTACTAAGCCAGCGCTTATCTACGATCCCACCTGATGGTAAGTGGTAATGTAGCCTAAGATGGTGAAGCGCACTGACTTAATAAAAGCCTATTAACTCTTGCCTTGAAGACACCCACAATGTAATCGGATGGAAAGACAGATACTGGCAACTTATTTCACTCCTTTGCTTTACGCATGATGAACGACGTGGCAAACCGTTTGGTTCAAATGCGTGGTAAGTCAACAACGAAAGGGTGGAAAATGGCCGAACGTCTGGTTGTCCGATGGTGGAAGGGAGAGGGTGGAATTAAATTATATAATTCCTGGGCACCCTCTCCGAAATGCATCCTGTAGAAAACCGAAAGGCTGGCTACTTTACGTCGGTGTTCGAGGCTGGTAAGATTGGTTTTAACCAAATTCGGGTCAGCAATAAGCCTCTTAGCACGCCTTTCCATTGAGTCCAAAGCTGCTAGGTGGTATTTTGCAGCACCAGCCCATATATGGCAGCAATACTCCATGCACGACCGGACTTGCGTTTTCTATAAAGTAAGCAGCTGTCCCAGCGTGAAGTATAGCCTCACCTTTGCGAGGACTCCCAGTTTCCTTGCAGCTGCTTTGGCCTTGGACTCAATGAACCATCCGAAGTTCAAATTTGAGGATATTTCAAACCCTAATAACTGAAGGCGGTCGGTATATTTCAGTGATATATTTCGGAAAGAAGGAGCCAAGGTGAGCTGGCTCCTTTTTGCAGTGAAGAGACATGCATGTGTTTTGGAGGCATTGAACTTCACAAGATTGGCATCGCCCCAATCGGAGACTGCCTGTAATGTGAGATTCACACGCTCTACCATAGCTTCTCTTTCGGACTGGATTTGATCCCGACTGGCCCAAGGACTTGGTTGGTATCTCTCAACAACTGTGCTATCGTCTGCATACCCATAGATACCGGGCATAAGCAGATCATTAATATGCAGCAGGAAGAGAGTTGCGGAGAGAACGGACCCCTGAGGAACACCGACAGTAGTCGCCATAGGATCGGATCGCCATAGGACGATAATTGGCAGGGTGGGCGCGGCTGCTTTTTTTTTGGAACAGGCTGCACGTTGGCAAGTTTCCAGGATTTTGGCACTATTCCAGTACTAAATGAGAGGCAGAACAAGTGTGTCAACACAGGAGACAACTCAGGTGCACAAGCCTTTAGGACTATAGTTGGTATACCATCTGGTCCTCTAGCTTTATTCACGTCTAGACACCGCAAGGTTTTAAGAACCTCCTTATTCGTTATACGAATCTCCGACATAGAGGTCCCGCAGTGAGGTAATTTTGGTGGAACGTTGTTGCCATTGTCCTGACGTGATTTGTAGGCAAAGAGAGACGCGAATAAGTCCGCTTTCTCCTTAACCTTATGAGCCAGTGTGCCATCCGGTTTTACCAACGAAGGCAGTGTAGGCCGACAGAAGTTTGTCTCGACCCCTTGGGCGAGAGACCAAAAAGCTCTAGTGCCGGATGGTCTGGCAGAGAGTTTTGCACCAATATGTTTAATGCGATCGAGACAAGCTTTCCGTAATACTTTTTTGTAGGACTTGGCGGTCTGGATGAAAGTTCTCTTCTTGGAGCTAATATCTGGGCTTTGTTTTTTCGAGGGTCAACCCAGGATAGGTAAGCTAAATGCTTGCGCTTTTCAGCTTCGGCGCATTCAGCGTTAAACCATGGGCGAGCTTTGTTACCGGTAAGAGCGTCAGAGAAGGGGATAAAGTACTCCATAGCTTGACGCAACACATCCGTTATCGCAACCGCGCAGCTCGACGGATCCGCAGAAGAGAAACAAACCTCCCGCCAAGGATAAGATGCAAAAAAGTGTCGCATCTCATCCTAATCAGCTGACTAATACCGCCATATTCGTCGAACACCTTGGGACTCGTAATCAGGTGGAAAATATGACGATACAGATTTCACCAGACAGTGGTCAGATGTACCCAAAGGAGAAGTAACCTGTACTTCATATCTGTCTGGTTCGGTAGTCAGCAAAAGGTCCAATCAATTTGCTTTGTAACCGTCTACATCGGGTACCCTAGTCGCCACCTTTACCACCTGAGAAAGACCTAGCGTCAAAGCAAAATTCCACGCTTCTCTTCCAGCATGGTCGGTCTTTTGGTATGGGAACAGTCAGTCTTAGGTGGTAGAGCCACGCTGCAGCTATATTAGTAGTATAGTTATAGTACGGATGGGTCAGCTCGACCAGGGAAGGACCACGCTCTCACAGAATACCAGCGTCAAAAAGCAGTTTAACACTGCTGTGTTTCGTGTGGTGAGTGTTGAGGACCGGAGACCCTTTTTACTGGAAAAGAGGCATTCCATTCATCAGTCTTCACGAGTGACAACGCATCTGCGTTTTGATTGTCCATGGGCCACAGCAACCACTTATTATTATTAGGTGGACTATGTGCTCGTTTGTAATTCGATCCTATAAAAAAAAGTCTTGGTGACAAGGGTTAAAGTTCCCCAGAAAGACCAACTGTGCAGTAGGATACCGATTTAGGACCATGTCAGCAACCTCACTAAGGTGATCAAATAATCGTGTTGTCTCCTGGTCACCGCTGTGCGATCGATAGATACAGGCATAAAGGATTTTATCAATACCTGTATCTACCATCACCCAGATTGTCGAAAAAGTGGGGTCATCAAGGTGACAGAGACGCTGGAAGCAGATGTCATTGCGGACGTACACACATACTCCGGCACGTGGATTGAATTTGTGCTCCAGGGAGAATCCAGGATAGTCAAGGTACGCCGCACTCAATGGACATCCAATTTACGTCTCTATCAAGAAAAGTAGGTGCGGCTTTTCAGTCTCAAGATGGTGATGGACTACGCTGAGATTAGAGTGCAATCCTCGAATATTAGTGAGGTGCACTTTTAGTGAGTGACGTGAAGACCGCTAAAAAGCACTAGACCAGCGCGGTAGTCTAATTTCTTTAAAATACTCTTTTAGAAATGGCCTGTCCCCTATTTATTAATTCATTATATTTTATATAAGCGGTAAAACATTTTTCGGTCTTGAAGTTCGTCTGAGTAAGTACCACGCTTTTACCTATCAAATGTTAGTTCTTGAACTTCTGTGTTTTGAAAGGTATAGAGAGCAGCGAGAACCGGAGACCGTAGATTACTGAAAATAAGGCATTTCATCTTAGTACTATAGTACTTAGTAAATGTCCATGTGTCACAGCATCTACGTACCATCAGGTAGACTGTGTGCTCGTTTGTCACCCTTATTCTATAAAAACGATTTTTTTTAGAATAATAATTTCAATTATCATTAAGGTCTTAAAATATTTTCTTTCCTCTGTCGTCTCTTACGATACAAACGGGATGATACTGGGAAGTAGATTCTTTTACACCGAAACTAGAAAGATATACCATACTCGTATACTCGTATCCTATAAAGTAAAAAGTCAGCAAAACGTTTCTTAGTAATGCGTACGAATTGGGTTCATTAGTTTAGCACACGTTGGCTAAACGACCACTAAATATAGATTATCACGCGAAAAGTCTCGGCTTCTAATCGCAAGGCTAATTTGAACAACGCTCACGTCTCCGGTCCCATGAAGGTTATCAGGCTTAGAGCACTTTGTATTTATATTGGAAATGGGTTTGTGTCCATTTTTATAGTACATATATGAAGATGAAGTAGAAGCGATACTTTAATATAGTTGTATGTGGATAGCATATTGATCAAAAATCTATCTATTTAAGATTATAGATTTATTTACATAACATATAAGTATATCGTATCATAGGAGCCGTGGTAGCTCAGATGGTTAGCACTCGCTGTAAGTTTCACAGTACGCGAGAAACCCAGATTCGATCCCCGCCGGCACCAATGAAATTGTTAATTGCAATTTTAAGTGCTAATTTACCACGTGCTCGGCGGTGAAGGAAATCATCGTGAGGAAAACTGCATGTCTGACAAATAAGAAAAAAAAATTTCGAAGACATGTGAAGTTCGCCAACACGCATTGGGGCAGCGCGGCGGACCTTTCCTTGCCCTAAAACCCTCTCAGAAATGAGAGGAGGCCTGTGCCCAGCAGTGGGACGTGTATATAGGCTGTAACTTTAACTTTTATAAGTATATCGGCGCAAGAGGCCAGCTGCGACGAGACCTGAAGCGATGACATGAGATCACGTGACGCGCTCGCTCTCCTGCCACACGACTGTATAAAATGGGCGTGCGCCCCCTTTCCCTAAACAGTGAACTAATTAAACTGGTTACAAATAATAATTGTGTAATTAAGATGTTATTAAATAATTGTGAAATATTTTGTGAATTCTGTATTTGAAGTTTGTAAAAATAAGTGTGTGATCTGTGATAAATGATCAGCATGGAAGAAAATAGTGGCCAATCACACCCCCCTTTAACAAATATATAAAATATTAAAAAACTATAAAACAACTTAAACTATAAATTTAAATTATCATAGAGTCCTACTCCCCTTGGTATCCCCAGTAGCAACGGCCAGTCGCGGGTAGAGTTACTTTAGAAACTTCACCGCACGTGGACCCAACGGACCGATAGTCTCTACAGAAAATGACACAAATATGTACTCATCTTTCAGAGACTCATATTACCGCCACTTACTAAGTTCGGCCACCTCCGATGCAGCCCCGGCTCTAAATGAGGTATCCCTGAGTGAGAGGCCGCCAAAACGTCTACGCAGGTAGAATCCTACACTAGGGCTTTATCTCTCTTCCAAGGGAATAATGTCATACCGTTGAATCTCTTGCCATCGTTTCTAGATATTCCACAAGGCTCTAAAACAGAGGGAACATTTATAGAGACAAGAGCCTTTCGGATAACATCGTTCAAAGAAACGTGCCGTGATAGACTAGCAGGATTATTCTTTCATGAGAGGAGCCCAAATTTGTCGATGCTAATACCACAGGGGCACTAAAGTGGTTGTCAAATCGTCGCTTCTAGTCGGAATTCTACGGCGATGCGCAAGCTTTCTCCATCAAGTTATGTTTCAAGATTGTTTGATGGTAAGGCGTGTAACCAGTGACTAGATTCCTTAATCGAAACAGTAGAAAGCGTGCCTGATCTTGGTCACTATGAAAATTATGTAACAAATCTTTCTGTAGACTATGTACCAACGGAATATCCCACTGTTTTTGTTGGTTTTCTTCCAGTGGAACATTTTCGCCGGGACAGAGCGTTCACCATATCTGTCCTGCCTCCTTACTACGAAGCTTTATTATTTAAAATTATGTTACAAAAGTTACTTCAGTCTTTTCACATCAATATCACCAAATTTTATAGGTAAAGTAGCTTGAGTCCAGGCTGTCGTGTTTCAAGTTAAATTTAGGATTTTTTTTCTATAGCTATATTAATATTATTATTAATATATTTTAAAATATCCGAACATTTCCAGACTGGACCCGAGGGGAGTAAGTATTTAAATCTAGTTACAAGAAGACAAGTTTTTTTTTCGGGCCTTAAGTTATACTATATTATCATCATGGTTTAAAAATTGATCAAATTTTGTTTTTAAAACAAGTTTAATACTATCGAAAAACAACGGGCCACCTAGCAGGTATAGCGATTCCGTACTGACAGTTTTTATTCCTAGAGGAATATGATTGAAATTTTGAATTAAAATGTCTCTGTTAGAACTACATAAATAATAGGAAAAATATATTTCATATTTATTGAAATTTTGTTCAAGATAATTAATAGAATCAGGCGTTACTTTGCGGAAATCCATTATATAAAAGCTTTTAGAAAAATTTACTTCGCAAATATCCGCGTTATAAAATAAAATGATGTGTCTTACCTAGTATGAAGAGCACCTCCCGCCCTCCCTCAATTGCGTGCACATGAATTATTCGCAAATGCATAAACCAGTTGAGCGTTAACGTGTCTCTCGTGTCTATACACTAATCCCGTCGATTGCGTATTTATTTTATAGAGCATATAAAGCGACCGCTGAGTCAATACTAATTATATCAGGCGTAATGTACCGCTTG